>OY728128.1:1289877137-1294677137 GCA_963277665.1 Viscum album | reverse complement strand
AATGAAGTTCATGTGTTTTATCAAAATTATTTTCCATCTAAGATAATATAGGGTACTATTTTTATCCCTATTTTTACATTGATATGATTATGTTATGATGGTTCCATTTTTATGATGTCCTTTTATCTTACGATGGCATGGTGTTTAAGAAACCCTTTTTTATTACATGGGTTATGCAATGATGTATGATTTATGATCTTTTGGATCACATAAGAATGGTATAAATATAAGATAGTTTGGAACTATATCTCACTCCAATTAATTGGGTAATGATTCATATCTCAAGAGATAGACATGGCTGGAACGGCAGGTTAAATCGGTTCAGTGAAACAGGACTGAAACGAGGTGTGAACTCAGTTCAGAAAGGGACTTTTTCTGCTATGATAGTCTTGGAAATAAGTCTTGACTAGAAAGAAATGATTCTCTATGATTATTTGTGTCTTACACAACGTTTCATGTTTTATGTTATGACTATTGGGATTAGATTTCAATACTATGATTTATCCCATGTTATGAAATTATGATCTCTTTTGCAAGTTATGATTTCCAAAATGATATGTTATTAAGAATATCATGTGACTGATATTTCTTCTGTTTACCCTTACTAGGCATTTGAGCTCAACCTTTTTTATGTTTTCTTTTCCCCAGGTCAGGAAGAAGGATATTAAGTAAGATATTCCAAAAGGGACTCTAGATATGATATAATAAAAGGGAGATAGTGTAGATGATTTATAAACCAGTTGTTTATGTTTCCCAGTTTCTAAACACACTATACCTATATGGTCCTTTCTTGGTTTTGTTATATGTTGTAATAAGTATGATTAAATTATGAAGTAATAACAATGTATGTAAAGAATGGATCATTATACAAATTTTTGTAAACAGAACATGAAATGGAAATACATCCAAAGCATAGAGTTCAACCCTATCCATATCCAAATTACCTCTACACAAGCATACAAGCATGGAAGGAAATCAATAGGGGTAAAAAGGTAAACTTGCAGTACCTCGTTCAAGGGTATTGGTGGATTTTTCACATAATACTCAAAGACTATAAACAAGATTGCACAAACCACCTACATCGGGGTTAGGAGATCTTTATATGTTAACCTGAAAACATGAATCTCCTTAGAACGTTAATGATATAAAAAAATGTATAAAATATTCAACCCATGATATCTCATGAGAGAGGAGATATCCGAAGATGATGCTCTAGGAGAAGAGATAACTCATTGATGCGATTCCAACACAACCAACAATGTTCGATTCAGAGGACAGATTCACGCTTGAGGGATTGTCAAAGATCTGTGGTTGTTTGAAGCTCATGGATGTGACGAACAAAGAATGGGGTGTTTCTGTCCATTAGACGCGACCCTGATGCGTTTAATAAAAAAAAATACACGATATTTACTTTTGAAGTACATGGTGTGTACTCTACTTTTATGTTCTCCGCTTTAGGAGACCTCCAAGTCACACCCATAAGGCTGTGTGTGTGGCCACTATAAGTCCAACACCCAGTCTCTTGTCGCATGGATGTACACAATGTGTACTCATAATGTACATGGCGTGTACATAAATTTTTTCCAGAATTTCCATTTTCCTAATAAATTACCAGAAAAAGAAAAAACATACATGAAAAAAAACTGGGTTCATTCATAAATAAACAAATCAATCTAACTAGAAGGAAATGGTAATGAATTCATCAAATAATCCTACAGTTAATAAAAATAAATTTACTACATTTGAGAAGTGTGGTAAAAATCATCCTAGAGAACGCCTATCATTGACAGGGAAGTGCTTTTTATGTTGTAATAATGTTCATATTTCATGTAACTATAATGATGATGATCATGATGGAAATGAAAAAAATAGAATTATGAGGTTTTAGTTGTAATGAAATTGTATATTATACCAATGTGTGTCTAATGTTGATTACCCAAGTTGGAAACCAGTAATATCGAAAGAATAAGGGCAGTGTAAAATCATTTTCTACTAATATAATCGATATTAGATCATAAAATGAAATGTTGATATGCATGTTGCAGTTTTTTTAAAATATTCCAATACTATATTTTATTTTGGATTATCAAATTAAATCATTTTTGAGAGATGTTCATGTAAATTTTAAATATAACTTCATGAATGTGATATATAGATATTTGTTAAAACTCTAGGTTTAATTACTATGGAAAAAAGATTTATATGATATTTACTATTATAATTAGTGGGATATTATTTCTGGAAAATAATTTTGAACATACCATTGTGGAATTTGATATCATTTTGGGTATGGATATACATTTAATTGTGAATTATAAAATATATTTTAAATCCTAAAATTTCTTATTAAATGAGTTCATACCTTTTATAACATACCAAGAAGCTGAAATATTGAATAAATGTGGTAGTGATGGTTATCCAGCTCATGTTATTAAAAATAATGAAGTAGGTTTTCTGAGGGACATTCCACTTATGAGAGAATATACAAATGTTTTTCAAGATTAATTTCCTAATATTGTTTTTAATTGGGAACTTGAATTTAGAATTGATTTTGTGCCCGATACTAAGACTACTTCTAAATATCCTTACTGAATAGATTTATTAGAACTTTTGAAATTGAAAAAATTATATTCAAGAATTACATCAAAAAGAATTCCTTCAACCTAGCACTTCATGATGGGGTGATCCAATTTTTATTTGCGAAAAATAATGATGGTTATATGAGACAATGTATTGATTACAGAGCCTTTAATAACATCAATATTAAAAAAATATCTTTTACCTCATAATGATTATTTAATAGATCATACCCAGGTAGATGTAACACCCCAAGCTTCTACGATACGCTTCTCTTTCAATAATATTGTAGCTTGCAATGTACGCAAGATTGAGATTCTAACACACCGCGACCAATCAAAGTAGCCGTTATGAATAGTAATACCCACTTTTTAAATTAAATAAATTTTATATTACAAAATGTGGTTCATTTTTGGATTTGTAATATCTTAATTAGAGCAAGATTAATTTTTTGTATTTTTCTGAGAACATCCATTTTTCAATGAATAGTGAAAATTCTTAAAACATATTTTATAATCAAAATAATTTATACTGATAAAAAATATTATTGAGTGGTTTTAAAAAATAATTAGAATATATTTTTACCATTTTATCCAATGTTGGTAATTATAATTAATTTCACTTTTAAATTTGGAAATAAACAATCGTCAATCATTAGATAGATATTGTTTTTTTTAAAACGCTATTTGTTTTGACGACGAGATTAATTTTTAAATTAATTACATCAATTTCTGTGTTATAATTTGTTAAAATGGATTACATATTTGGAATCAAAAGATCCAAATTATATAATTAAGACTCTTGTTTTTGGACATTATGAATAGCAACGATGACAATTATCATTAATTATAATGATTAATTAGTAATCGGGTAGTTAAGTGTAATGAAATAATATCATAATAACATAAAATTACCCCAAAATGTGTCCTAATTCAATTGGTTGTGTCATGGACGAATGTGGGATGCCTTGTGGAAACTTAGGGACCCCATGGAATCACTTTTGGGTGATAGTGACATTTATCATTTTATTTTTTAAAGAAAGGAAAATATATCAAAAGTATGTAACACCTAAGTAAAAAAAATTTAATTTTTTTATACATAAATTATATCTTGGACTATAAATAGTCATTGTAAAGATAAAAAAATTTCTTACAGCATGGTATTTGTTTTATAATTTTTAGACATTAAATAAATAAATTTATTTATGACACCATGATGACGCAATGATTACCTCATTAATGAACAATTTAAATAAAATAAAAAGAAAAGGTAAAATCTAAGACATACACTTGTCTAAAGCCTATTGGATGGGAACATTTGGAACCATTGTGACCTTATCCTATAAATATATCAATTTGGGACCTTTAAAATCTGAAAATCATTTCATAATAATGTAACATTTCATGACATTCCAAGAGTGCCCCTCCTCTCCTCTTATAAAAGGCCCATATCTCTACCACCTTATTCACACATTCAAAGCCATTTGGATCGGCCAAACTCTACCAACTACTCTCTCAACTTCCCTATATTACTCCTAGAATCCTCACATTGGGCATAAGTCTTTCCAAGGAAGCCTTTGGCTCAAATCAAAAAGAGTTACCCGATTTAGAGGTAACTCCTTCTCTCAAGTTCGTTTCTTATATTTTCCTTCTTCACTCACCAATATCTTCTTCTTATTTGATCCCATAATAACAACAGTGTCATCAATGTAGTTGGTTATTTTTATGATAAGGATTCTACCTACACTTACACACACCTCCGTCTAATTGTTAAAGAACATGCTGTTTCCGTGGATGGTGAGTTACTGCCACACGAAACGATGATTGTTTAATATTTTTTTACAACCTATCCTAGTTGCCATTATGATGAAAATATTTCCATATATGATATATATTACTTTTATGTTTTTTTCTTCTCTTTTTATCTTTTATATCATACCTTTATGGTTTCCATTATGGGTAAACACGATAATCTCATTAGAGGAAGTGCGGACTACCACCCCCTCAAAGTGGTGTGACTCGTTAATACCATATGTGGTATGCATAAAGGATGATGTTAATGATATTATACATGATACTATAGTATAATTATGATATAACTATGTATCATTATGTTTTAATTTCATTAAATATGAAATAGAAATGAAAGTAGCATTCATGCGTATGTACGACTTACCATCTCCATGAATGGTGCATTTCATTTTTTACCTCTAAATGTTATATACTACTATCAAAACATGTATATAATGGATATATATGACATATATGATATCTAAATCATTAATATAATTCTGATTATAATGTATATTTTACCACTTTAACATCTTGTAATTATAAGAAATCCATTTTTGACTTAATTATCAAATATCGACAAAACAACCGTTATTAACATAAATGACTCTGTAATGTTTATAAAATGGTAATAAGTGATACAAGAGGAATAATAAATTTAACAAAGGTTCTTAAGAATGTTTAGGTTAACTGTAGTTTATTATTCATGATATTAAAAAACGATCGAGTCAAGTCGGACATGAGGCAAGGGACTTCGTCTCAATATCCTTTCATTGATGAATATTTTGTTTTATACACAACATTATTTTATACGGTGTATAAACCCTTCTGAATTTTACTCTTATTCAAAAAGAATATTTTGATATGATGAGTTTTACTAAATGAAAAAAGGAATGTTTTGTCTTACGTTTGTGGTGACAACGACTTTTCCGCCACAGTGACCATTATTTGAGTTTCGGCTTCCTCTACAAGGCATAACTTTTTTTAAAATGAAAAATACAATACCATGTTTTAATTTTCATTTTTTTTGTTATCGAAAGTGGTTTTTATAAATTTTTTATTATATTAATGTGTTGTATGGAATTCTTGTTTTTGAAATGTGGAAATGTTATGTTTCCTTTATCCTTGTTTTATGTGATACAATTATGTTATGGTTTTTGGGAAATGTTTTTGACATGTTTAAAAATTTTCATATAAGGAATGTATTGGAATTAATATGTGATGGGTGGAGCCCACTATAGCTCCTAGATTCATCGGTAGGTCTCATGAGACAAACTAGTGTCTTGGCACAAGGCCTTGATAAAATCTTATTTGTAGTCATGGCACAGGGCTTTGACTATGTGGTTATGATAGTATGACATTATGCATTCCATCATTATGAAAGTGGTTAATTATATTTCATTTTATTATTTGAATTGTAGAATATCTATGTGAATAATTAAATAACATTATTTCATTTTATCTTTTCCCTATTATACTGAATTTCATGTTTAAAAGGCTTTTGTTTTAGTTATACATTGCCTTAAATGTTTAGTTTTATTTATGAAAGTTTCCGCTATATTGTTATCCTTACCGAGCATCTGAGCTCACCCCTTTCTATGTTTTATTTTTTCCAGGATGCGCAGAAGTATTTTATGACTGACCTTTAGGGACAGTCTTAGGGTATATGAGTGTAGACTATGGAGACTATGTTGTTGTAGTTTTTCACTTTATTATGTAATTTAAGATGAATATATCTAGTTCTTCCAAGGATACTAAACTAATAGGTCTTTCGAGAAATTATCTTTTGTGATCATGCCAATGTTATGTAATAAATCACAGACTCTGAGTAACTAGGGTCGAGGCGTTACAGTAGATATGTATTTTTCAATTATTTATTTCTTGTATGGGTATAATCAGATTATAGTCAAGGGGGATGACATTCCAAACACAGCGTTTTAAATGAGACATGTGATGTATGAGTTTGTAGTTATTCCCATTGGGTTATCTAATTCACCTACTATAACTATGAATATCATGAATGGATTATTTCATCAGTTTTTTGATCCTTTTATGGTTGTGTTTATAGAATATATTTTAGAATAATTGAAAATCCGGGAAGAACATGAAAGATTCCTGAGGGATATTTTTCAAATACAAAAATAAAATAAAATTATATGGGATGTTATGTTAGAGTTAATTTTTATTGTAAAAAAATAATTCCATAAATATATTGTTTCTAAATGTGGAATAACTATTAAGCCTTCTAAAACTATAGTTTATGAATAGTGGCCAAGACCTACCAATATTACATCGATTCATAGTTTTCATGGATTAGCATGTTCTTACAAAATGTTAATTTAAAAAATTTATCATTTATCTATCCTATTAAATATTCTAACACATAACGGTGAAATTTTTTTCTTTTAAAAATAATGTGATGTTTGTTTTCACAAACTGAAAAGAAGATTGGATAATGATATAGTTGTGGGAATGCCTTCTATAATGGTGAATTTTTAATCTACAATAATTAATCATTGAAAGGACTTGGTTGTGTCCTAATGCAGAATGATCATGTAAAAGGTTATACTTTGCATTATTTGAATCCTCGTGATTTGAATAACCTTAAAAATGATTTAGAATATATATAAATTTTTTTCAATTAAAATATACTGTGAATCCATTGAATTGTGTAAATTGGGAAATATAAACTGATCAAAAGGTGTTTTAAATATATATCCACTCACAATAAATTGAACATGAGACTTTGGAGATGGCTAGAATTATTCATGGAATATCATTGCATGATTCCTTACCATCCATCAAAGGCATAGAACGTGGATGATTCTTTCAGTAGAAAAAATTATGATAAATTAACTATGCTATGTTAAGTTTGATATCCATTGGATATCGATTTGTTTAATTCTGGATTTGATGTTGTTGGTGTTGGAAATTAAACTAATTTGTTTCTGGTGGTAGTTATATCATCCCTATCATATAGATTTAAGAATTCATTGATGGAAGACATTTAGTTTCATAAAAATGTAGAATTGATTTAAAAGGATATGTCACCTGAATTTAACACTGATAAATACTATTTTTTTGGCATGTGAAGAGATTATGTATGCCTTGTGACTCGCAGTTTAATAGAGAGTTTTTATTTTAACCTCATAGATCATCATTTCTATTACCTCGTACTATTACAATGATGTACAGAGATCATTTGGAGTATTTTTATGATGATGAAATGAAAAAAGATATTTCTGACTTATCAAGATCTGTTTGATATATTAATTAGTTAAATCAGAAATAAAGTTACCAAAAGGGACGATTTATTCATTTCATGTTCCATAGTAGATATGGGAAAATGTATCCCAGGATTTCATAGTAAAATTAGAAAATTATTGTCGAGGTAACAATTCTATCAAGGTTATTGTGGACAGATTGAAAAAATTGGCACATTTTATTTCTATTCAATATACATTGTCTCTAGATCATGTTTCTATATTGTATATTAAAAATATACTTATGTTTCAAAGACATCCACTCTACAATGTATCTAATCGTGATCCTAGGATCACTTCTATCTTTTGAAAAGACCTTCAGAAGACATTGGGAACTAAATTAAATTTCAGGACAACATTATATCCCCAATCACATAAGAAGCTAGAACGAACAAGTCACCCCATAGAGAATATTCTAAATGATTATTCAGTGGATTAAATAAGATGTTGGGTTCCACATCATACTTTTGATGTGTTTTCTTATAAAAAAACTTTTCATTATAGTATGTGGATAGTACAATTTGTAGAATTATATAGATAGCGGTGCCTAACAGCCTTATTTGGGGATGAAGTTGGAGAAATAAAGTTGATGGGATAAGAATATTTTGAAAAGATGGCACAAAAAATTTATTTATTTCAATGGAATAAGACGAAAACTCAGAGCAGAAAGAAATGTTATGAAAAAAATTTGAGGAAGGATCTTTCATTCAAGGTAGGCGATCTAATCATTCAAAATGTTTCACCACAGAAAACTATGATGAATTTTGACTAGAAATGGAAGTTGATTCTATGATTGATTTGACCCTATGAAATCATAGAGAAAGTTGTATGAGTATCCTACTGATTATATTTAACACCAATTTTGTCTGAGAAACACATTGTTTTTCATGTTTCAATTTTAATAACTTTTATGTCAGAACTATCCCATATTTTGGTTCTAGATGTAGTTTAGTTGGAAGATAACATTTATTATGAGAAACAGATAATACAAATTCTTGACCGTAGAGAGAAAGTGTTAAGAAATAGGTTTATTCATCATGTAAATGTTTTTTTGATAAATCCAAATGGTTGAAGGGGAAATGTGGGAATTTGGTAATGATATGAGGGACAAATACCTCATCTTTTTTGATAAATAAATAAATTTGTGGTGATGGAATTTACAAAAGGGGGAAGGATGTAACAACCATTGTACATATAGAATAATTAATTTTCATATATAATAATATTTATGAATAAGTTATTAATTTTATGTTAAAGAGGATTATTTTCTTGATAGTTTAGTCGACATGCAAGAATGGGTTTCTTCGAAATCTTTCGCTGCACAAACCATTAAGTTGTAGTGAAAAATAATACATTAATAATATTATTATTTAATATGGTTGTTAACTCTTACCCATTATGTTGGATAGAATGCACATAAATAACTACACTATGATTATATGAGGTTATTATATATATTTTTCATTTATCCATTACATTTTAAAAGATTAAAATGAGAATGAATCCAATTTTAATAATAAAATAATTTAATATTTTTAAAATATCATTTTACAACATTTTGATGGTGAACCAATAACATAAAATGTTTTTGAAACATATATATTTTATATAGGAATCAATAATCATATTATTTTGAATCAAGACAACAAAATTTACATTCGTTGAGTTTTTTTTATTTTATGATTAAATTCATATTTTAACGGTTTTTAAAAAATTAATCATTTAAAATTCAAAACTGCATTTTCATCTAATTTTTTTTATTGATATATTATTCATTTAATTGGTTTTAAAGTATATTTGGATTATTATTTTAACATTTAATCTATTTTTTGACATTTCATGTAATTTCAAATTGAAATATGAAATAAACATGGGAAAACCTTTTGTCTGTTTTTACATTTAAAAAACTCTTTTTCTCATTTTGACAAAGAGAATTAATTATAAATTTATTACTCCAAATATAGTGATTTGAAATTTAAAAAAATGGATTATATATTTGGAATCAAAAGGACTAAATTATGTAAATAAGTCTCTTTTATTTATGGAAATGATGAATAGTAAATTCTTTAACAATTATTATTAACCATAGCAAATGTCTATATCATGTAAATACGGGTCAAAATATTATTATAATAATATATTAATACACTATAACTTATCCTAATCCTATTAAATAGGATATTTTTAACCAAAGAAACACTTGGAAATTAAATTTGGCATTTGGATGACACTTTGGTGTTATTATGACACTTCTATGTTTTATTTTAAAGGAATGGAAAATATGTTATAAAAAAATATTTTTCATAAAAGAAATATAATAAGCGTTTATATAAGTTATCTAGTAAATAATAAATTTTAATTAGAAAGATAATATTATTTCTCACATCCTGGAATTTTATTTATAATTTTTATAGAATAAATAATTAAATTTATTTATGACAAAATGACGATGAAATGATATATTCACTAATGATGGAATCAAATAAAATATATTTTAAATTTTAAATTTAATATAATATGAAATAATTTTTATAATAAATTATTTTTATGGATAATATTAAATATTATAAGACTAATCCATTCATTGGTAAACACTATCTCTCTTTTTGTATTTTATTTAAATTTAATATAATGAATAGTATAAAAATGACATAATTGATGTTTTATAGTAATTATAATTTATTAAATTATTTAAAAATACTAAAAATAAATTTAATCACATTGTTAATATGATAAAGTCGATAAATTCATTAAGTGTATACTTATGGAAAATTTTGCCAAATATAAGTAAAATTATTGGACTCTTAATAATTATAATGTTATTACCATAACTAAAATTAAAAAAGAATAATTATGGGTAATCAAAAAATATATATTTTAAAATAAATTCAATATATGTCTAAAAATTATTGTATTAGACGATTTAGACCTATAATTCACTTCCCCTTCACATATCTCATGTTGATTCCTCTTTAATTGAATAATTTATTTATTTTATTATAATAATTTAAGAGTTTCCATGGGTGCCCCATTCCTCACCTATAAAATTGTACCCACACTTCTATAATAATCACACATCAAGGAATTAGTAATTCAGACAATACCAATACTAAAATATTTATATAAACCATCCATTTATCCTAGAATCATCATATATGGTAAAAAACCTAAATAGTATGCCTTTTGTTAAAAACTGAATGACGTTAAGAGAAATGTAACGATTATACGGGACCAATCCGACTGATGATAAGGGACCTCATCTCCATCTCCTTTCATTGCTGCATATTTTGATAATATAATAATTTTAGTTTTAAACTCTATATAATTAACCACCATTAACTTTTAAATTCCTTCAAAAAATATAAAAATTAATATTTTACTATAAATAATTTTACAAAACGTCAAAAATAAATGTTTAATAACATATACATCAACAACAACTTTTCACCCACCATAACCATTGTTTGTTATTTTGAATCATGTATAATAATTAATTATTTTAAATGGAAAAAAGATCTCATATTACCTTTTTGGTGTTTTTGTATTGATAATGGTTTTTCAAATTAGATTCACTACTTCAATATCATTAAATTATTTCTTGTGATTAAAAATAAAATTTTATTATTAAAATGAAGATAATTGAAATATTTTATGTGTAATGTTTATGTAATGGTTCATGAACATTTTTCTAGTGGCTATGTGATAAAAAAATAAGTTAGGATACATGATAGACCAAATATTTGTTGTTCCATGACAGTCTATAGATGGGTGGATACATTATAACATCCAATGAATTGGGTATAAAATGTGTCTATGTGGATATTATATTTGTAAGAATGATATTTGTTGAATTCAACCACATAGTTATTCAGTTTATGTATAATCATGTATGATATCACCATTTATAGTTTATGAGTGCTTTTTATGGATTAATTAGTAATCTTTTTATAACAAAGGGGTAATAAATGAGGTTATGTTTCACCAAGAATATTTATACTTCATAAAGGAAAAAATTATTACATTATTAAAATGTATTCATGGATTTAATGTTTTAAAAAGGCTAATAGTTTCATATATTTGTATCCCTTATAGATCTATTTATTCTCATCCCACACTTTAAATACTTTAATATTGGGAATAGGGATAATCAAGATTAAAGAAAAAGTCAATAATATTTTTTTCAAGAAAATAAATCAGGATTTACAATTAAAAGTGTTAACATCGGTTGGAAAAATGTGTACTTTTTAGATTGTTTCATATTGTATGATTATGGGATAAAAAGTATTTATAATGGTTTAATTCTCCAAAACTCTAAACCATAAAGGATCGTCTATGTGAATTAATGTCAAATTATTGATTTATCTCATGATTATGAAATGTTTAAGGCTAGTATCTTATAAAATATGTTTACGAATCAACATCACATAATTTTATGTCTCATTCATGTACCTCTGTCCTAATAACTATGACTCACTCACCACCATCCAACCGAAAGAAGATATACATGTCTTATTATAATGTTCCCATATTGTTCCATATGAATCACCGCAAAAAAAAATATTATATGTGAATTTAATGAGAACATAATGATTCTCCCTATAATTGTATAATTATATGATGAAATTTTGTATCATATCCTTGAGCACCAGAATTGTACTTTTTAATTGTCTATATACCTATGTTTAAAAATATTTTCATAGAAACACCTAGGAAACCAATTAGGATTATAATACAATTTGAAATCTTGTTGTAATGATAAAATAATTACATGAATCTATTCATCATGTAGAACCATGAAAACAAACTATCTCTCAATTATACATATCCCGTGACTTATCAAATGTGAATGTTTATGAAATAGTCAATAAACTATACAATTTTTCCAATCGGTCCAAAATAACTATTATATTATCATTATTATAATGAGTAATTGGATTAAATAACATTAAACCATATTAACATCTTCCAAAATCATCTCTGTAATCTAAAATGACTTTAACAGACAACCAGGTCATTGATGAATGACCTTCAACTATTGACAGGTGTAGCATCACATCGATAAATCATGAATTTCCTTTTTCATTCTCAGCACCCAATACTATCGATGTAATTCATGATACTTTTTTTCAAACCATGATTACCACACACCTTTATAAATTAAATTCACACATAATATTTTCACATATATACGTAATAAAAAATAATAATTGGACATAGGTGATCTCACCCTCATCTATAGTCTTAAAGGATGATGACTCCCCCACATCAATATTTTACCTCACAGATAGACATTATAGATCCTCGTACATCGAATAAAGAATTCATACCAAAAGTGTGGACACAATATATGAAGATATAAGTTTTATGTAATTCTTGGATTCTTGATCCTCTATATAAATCTTTTTTTTATAAAATTCTTCATCTCTCACTCAGATCTAGACTTATGTACTTTCTCATTATACGTCATCCAGTTTAAATCACCAGAAAAAATGATCTCATTCTTAATTTATATTCTATATTGAATTCAAATAAAATCATATAATCAAAGCATATTTATTTCCAAGGAATCAAATATCACTAGTAAATGATTTACCATGCAATGTGGTGGTCGGTATACACAATAAACTTTTCACCAATCAATTAATTATTCCAAAACATTATGTGATAGACTGACATGGAGAACTCAAGATGATATGTATGTAAATTTTATTAATGTGGACATAAATATCACAACCCATTTGAAAAAACAAAATCTCTATATATCAACCCTTCTTTAATTCCAATCACAGACCAATAAAAAGTTATAGTAACACTTGGATTTTGAATGGACATAATTTGTGTTGAATTAAATAACTTATTGAACATCTAAGGTGAATTATTATATTATTTATACCATTAAAACTAGATTCTCATGTAATTCAAGAATGAAATTGGTGCTATATAATGGTTTAATTCCTATATAAATCGGCAATATTATCCCATTAAAAAATATTCGGGGATATCAAAAAAATCAATAGGATGATCCCAAAAGTCAACTACTAATACCTGATTTGGATCCACTAACATACATTCCAAAGAAATTATGTTACCTAAGAAATGTTCCATGTTTATAAATAAATGAAGACTATATAGCCTGGTTCATAGTCTAATATCTCACTATGTAGTCATGATGATGATAATGTGTTATTTTTGATCATCAATAATCATAGATTACACCTTGATTTCATAAAAAACTACCAATAACTGATCGATGTATGAGTGTAATACTAGATTCATTAATTCCTTCAATTTAGCCAGATTGTTTTCTAATTGTATTGAATCCTGATGAAATCATATAGGAAATGCCTGATTAAATAAAAAATCTATATTATATTATAATGTTTCACACTAAACTGATGATACAATTATCTATAATATATCATAGATAACACCCAATCTCTTCTAAAATGGTCAATAAATTCATCAATGGAAAGATGAGGGTAGTGGTTCCTAACTGTCATCTTGATAATCATTTGTTTATTGATACCCAAAAAAACATAATATCATAATTCAAAAAAAAACTAATAACCCCAAGATGATGTACACAAATAGATAAATCCATTCTCCATCAAATCATTTATCTATGAAAAAAGATATTTGAACTTTTTTGGTGCTATATGGTTTAGTAAAAAAAGAAGTGGGTCATTTTTTGGCATGAGATCACATGAAAACACATGATCTATTTATGTTGTAATTTATCACATGTTATCAAGGATCAAGTCTTTAAAACAACCCACTAAAGGTTGCATGACACTTTACATGACACTATCATCATCTATAAAATGTGGCACAAAATGGTCAATAATCTCTCCAAGTTAATATTGATACAGACCTGTATAAATATCCTTAAAATGTCATTCTCCAAGATTAACATTTTGTTTACACTCAGGATACCTAAATATAACTCTTATATTGAAAATATTCATGTTAACTCAATTAAATACTAGAAAATTAATTCTAAAATTCATTTAAAAATCTTACATTTCACGCATATAAAGATTCGAAAGTAAATGGTAGTATCCATCCTTTATGGAATATACCTTTAATAGACACATAACACATGTACTTACACTTAGTATTGTGTAAATCATTAGAACCCCACTAAAAATATTTACAATCATACTTGATCCTTCCAAAATTTGTGCATATCAAAATTAATTTGAGGCTCTTATATCAAATTAGATTCTATAATGTGTAGATGATACAAGAATACTACATATGACTGTCAAATTCCTCACTTAGATAAGCATAAATGTAGGCTGAAATATATATAATTGACTAGTGCCTATTTCCTATTCACCAATCTCAGACCCATGGGATACACTACATTGCTGATATGTGCTCTTTCTCCTTCATGTTCCATATTTTATGACCCAAAAACTATTACCATTAGTGCTCCAAATGTATGATCCCAGTTTTTCACTCAGGTATGGATCAATTAGTTTTCAGTCTAAATAAATAATTTGGACCTAAAATGGATTCTTATGGAGTAATTAAACGTTAAAATAGTGTTTGGGGCTTTTTTAGTTCCTGAACCCCATAGTATTGGAGAAAACAGACTCAGCACATGTTTTAAAGTATACTATGTAGAATTATGCTTGTTATGGAAAACCATTTGGATGGGTTTTTTTAGAAAGAGCCACCATGATTGGTTTTCACATGATCGTGCTTCACAACTATGTGAGCACCACTTTTTCCCAGGTACCTGTGCATCAGTTTTGCAAGTCTTGAAAAACCAAGTAGTACAAACCATTTGGGCAGAGCTATCCTACACGGGTTGCGCACTGTTTCACAAACCGTGCGGACAAATTGTGTGCGAGTTAATTTTGTGTGTAAATTTCTAGTTTCTCCCTCAATAGTCTATTAATTCTTATCGTTTTTCCCAACTCAGAAAATAGAGGTACATTCATCCATTTTAACTAATATGGATTTTTTATGGTCAAAGATAGTGATCAAGACATATCTTTCATCCTACATATGATCGAGCTTTCATTCATCAAGTTGGATATGCAATGGTAATTACTGGATTCTTATTTAACCATTATTCTTGTCATTCAATCTCGACCTAGTTATCATCTATAATTTTATTACCCTTTTCATATATCTACACAAATCTGAGGAAAATAAAGGGTCAATACCAGAGGAGAATGATTGTTCCACCATATTATGGTTGTTCTATAACTCATCCCTAAAGATTGTTACTTTTTGAACGTTTCTGTGGGACCCGCCATTTTTGATGGAATCCATGTATTAAATTTACATGCCATTTTTATATTTGATATAATCCTATGGTTAGGATATTTCCAAATATGTGATTAGTTGATAGTAGTTTCACATACATCACAATCTGCTTCACATCGACAATTACACAATAATTTTGTTTTGGAGTGTTTTTTAAAAGTTTGATCAACCATTTGGGTGTGCCTTTCCATGACTTTCCTAATACTGAGCCTTTTTCATAATAAATGAGATTTTATTGATGATAATCTCATAGTGTATTGAACCATGTTTTCTCACCACTTGCCCCACCAATGGATTGTTCTCTAAAATTGATTATTAAATGTGATATGTTTAAGGGAATATATACTATGTATATATATATATTGTCCTTAAAAACGTGAATGAATTAAGGTTACATGTATGTAGTATGCATTTCCATGTTAGTGGAAGGTAGAAGAGTGAAACTCCCTAATTTATATTACTTAATGATTAATTAAGACTTGATTAAATTGCTGCAATGCTACTTGTCCAGTCCACAATAATGGAAGACAAGGAGAGGAACAATACGTAAGTGGTTTCTACTCTACTAGACCAATCCACACTAATGTAAGGATAGACATTAAACAAATGTATTATTACCTAATTACCATTTAAAATACTAATGTACTGAATCGAGATCGGTTTAGATTTTGAGAATAGAATACCTTGGGTCTTGGGAACCCCGTTCTAATTCAAGGATGTTGTTGGATTAGGATGATACCAACAAAGACTCTTATTATTCACTATTCCTCAGATGCCCTGTATACTATCGCATGATCCTTATAATTATTACATGATTCCCCAAAATAAACACATTTGATCCAACATTTTCTAGTAGGTTCCATGGTTAAATCCCATCGGGACTTGTCTTTGCTTAGCCCTATTTTACCTCAGTTAGTCACCTTGGACACTACAGGTTCTTTATTGTGGAAAGCCAAGGATTACAATCCTTGGATTACACTCATATCCCATAACTAGTCTCAGATACTACTGAGTTAGAATTCGGTGAGATTTACATTACATTAGTTGTTACCATGGAACTACCTCGCTATATATCATTTTTAGTTTACATTTTCATGTCTTCGGTCCTTAAAAATTTACAAAAGCATGAGGTGATTCTGGTTCTGGTTTTGAATTATGTGACTTTTTAACATTAAATGGAAATTAATTATTTAATTAACTAGTCAGACATTCGAACTCCAACAGAGCGATGAAGTAGGAACTAGGTATTTAGTAATTGAACTTGTTGCTTTACATTATATATGAATACCTATGCACTGAAATATTTCATTAAACAAGGCATATTTTATAGACATCGTTGGTGGTGGACAATTTAGATTTATTTTACACCCTCTCTGGGTGATGTTTTGTACCTAGAGTAGATTAAATGGGTCTAGGTATTGAAAAAGGGAATAATAAAACTTCTAATACATGATTACGTGCTGTTAGGATAGTGCTTGACAACAGATGACTGAGTTAGATCTCAAGAAGCATGGAGTAGTCTTTGTTTTCATTTACTTTTTGGAATGAGTATGCCTATTTTCTCATAATTTTTTTTTATTTTCTAGTGATATGACATTACATCATCATTGTTCAATTTGATATTGTTATAATTTATCTCGTTTATCTAAGGAATTTGTTTTCTTTCACTACTTATTTATATAATTTATATTTCTTATGTGGTTTACTATCCCGTTATATTCTTGATGATATGCTATACTTTTATAATAAGGGCATAGTCTTCCCATAGACACACCCTAGGCCCTCTATGCTAGTCGGGAGCCTCTTGTATTCTGGATGATGCGCTTGAGGCAATGTGGCCCACCAGGCTTGGATAACCCATTTTGTGGTGTCCTGGTCTAGGATGTCAAAATGTGTATTAGAGGTGGTTCCATTTCGTTCTTTTCTAATTGAATTTAATATAGTGGAGAATAGGATCCCATGGGACTTGGTCATAAGTTTTCCTTGGGTGTTGCGAACCAATGTTCGGGGTAAAATCCATGTTACCCAAAATGCATGTTTTGTTCAATTTTTCCACTTAAATTTGTTATTATTTCATTTTTGGGTGACATACATGCTCTATGGTGTGGTTGAATATTATTCTGAGATTTTCAATCATCCTTCTCTTTATGATTTGATATAAAGGATAATTGTTACATGAATCATTAATGGCACCTAGAGTTAACATGTAATGCATATTTCCTTTTCATATAAGGGCATGCCACTATATTGAATATATTTATATAATTATTATTGGTGAGTGATGTTGTCATAGTTTTATTGTATATGTATTAAAATTTCTATGATTGAGTGATTGATTATATCAATTCATGAGGTTTATGGGTTCCTCCTTTCGAGGCTCGACGTCGGATCTGGAGAGCATCAGTTTCCTGGCGGTGGACCCAGTTGCTGGTTTCTGCTTCTAGAAACAGACCTGCATCGGTTCTAGTTTCTAGATTCTGGTTGTTTTCTAGTTGCTGGTGTCTTGCTTTGGGTTCCTCGATTATGGTTCTGGATTCTGGCTCCGATTGCTGGCTCCTCGATTTTGGTTCTGGTGCGGACTGTCTTCCGTGGGTGGCGTTGTGTCGGTATTCGAGTGGCTTGAAGGGGGGATGATCTGGTTCATGGTCCATTATCTGGTTTTTGTTGTTTATTGTGTGGTTTACATGGATGTATGATGGCGATCTTGCGGCGTCCTTGTCATCATAGATCCCCCTCGCTGGCCCTTCACATGCTTCCCGTTGTTTGGACTTTGGGGAACCTAGGGAGGGTTCTTCTACAACCTCGACCTGATCAACCTCATTCCTAGGGTGGCATCGTTGTTTTATCTCAACTCGGATCCTCTCAACAGTGACGATCTATCGATGTGCAGTTTGGTCTTCTAGTCCTAGGTAACGAAGACCAGACTTCACATTCCATAGCACGTCCTCCTCTTCTGTTTTCTCATTTTGGTGGCAGAGATGCCTTGATGTTGTGGTGGGGTTTTGTGATTTAGATTCAAGAATTTTGTTTCTAATTTTTGTGGTTGACTATCTTATATTCTATGGAATTCTTTTGGGACTCAGGATCAAAGATTCAGTCAGACACGACCACATCATTGAGGCCCTAGGTGGTTTCAGAGCATGCATTTATCCTGTGCAGGCTTTACAGATCTGGATGTTTGAGAGCGTTTAGTGACAACCATCGGATCATGCCTGTTCTTCATCACAGGACAACTATTTGCTGTACAATCCTGCATCGGGTGAGCACTTCTTGAGGAATCAATTTCTGGGGAGGGGCAATTCTATGTTGTCTGTCTGGTTTGGTTTTATATGATCTTCGGGTTAATTAATGCTTTATGTCATGAAGTCTATTTTGTTTTCCCCTTCTTCTATTAATCATAGATTCTGTTAAAATAATAAAAATTTATGGCCTTTGGTCCATTGGATGGATGATCCCCTATAGGTTGAGGTGTGTGATTTACTGAATCAATACATTACATTATATTGAAATCGGTGTGGTTTCTTGTGATAGGTGTTTAGGAAATGATTCCTCGAAAATGGATATCCATTATAAATTGATTACTAAAATCTAAATTTAATAGGTTTCACATCCTTATACGGTCTTTTTATTATTATGAAAGGTGACAGAGGGAACCTAATAATTTGAAAAAAAATGACATGAATCTTATATTGGAGAACATACTAATACCTAGATGTTTAGGAATCTATTTTGAGTATTATGCCTTTGGTAGGGAGATTTCTTACAAATTTCTTCCATTTGGGATGTTATTCCCTTGAATATAATATTTTTCTAAGATGTGTGCTTCGAATTTGTAGATCAATGTCGTCACATCATCCTCGTGTTGTTTTCACGGAGGGTGGTGATGACCATTGTCTAGAAATGGTGGGACTTGCACCTCCATTCTTACTTCTAGGAGTTCCACATGAGGCACTACCTATTGTACCTAATTCTGGAATAGATTCACATGTTCATTGTAGTTTAATATGTCTGACACTATCTAGAATGGTTCATCATGGGTTGCACCTACAATAGCTTATCCGACCCATGAGTTCCAACAGTAGCATCCTCCTATATTTTAATGGGATGGGGGTTCTTAGGCTGCTGAATATTGCCTAGAGGCCATGTTGTATAAACGTGAGCATATGGAAACACATCCAGATAAGATAGTCATGTTTTCTACATATATTCTTTGGTATTTGGAAAAGAATTGGTGGGATGTGGTTTCTTAGTTCGGTCGTTATAATGTATTGTTATGGGTTGACATCAACACTTCCTTCTATGATCAGTTCTTTTCATGTATTGAACGATGATAGTTGTTTAGAGTTTGTGCATCTCAAACAGGGTCCAATAGTATTTATCTAATATTAATAATTTTTCAATGATTTACCGAGATTTAGTCTTTTTTGAGCTGGTGATGAGAATTTGCGTAATAGAAGTTTTGAGGAAGGGATCTAGTGCGCCATCTGATCATAGGCGAGTGACATTTTACTTCCTAACTTTTCTGTAAAAGTTGATGAATACATTATCACTAAGTATAGATGGAGGGATGATTTTTGTATAACGTTAAAAGGATCATTGTCGCGTCCAGCCAATAGTTCTTCCATAGTTAAGAAACGTTCTTTTGAGGTTTCTCATTATGGTAGGGGTGGCCAGAGTATCCAGTTTTATAGCTCTGTGTTGTGTCATCGGTGTGGAAACGTGATGCATGAAAATAGAAAATGTGAAAGAGACCCAATAGAGTGTCGATCATGCAGCTGGATGGGTCATCATCATCACTTTTTTAGGACCATTCCACCCTCTTTGTGTGGTAAAGAATAACATTTAGCTACCCCTTTAGGAGAGATTCATTTTTTTGCCAAATTAGGTGGGACATTAGAATAGAACCATTATGTTTGGACAAGGAGGAGGTTGTGGTCGTGGTAGTTCGACCCCTAATCAACAGCAACACGGTCAGAGCAGTCATCATCTTGGTAGTGTATCTATTTCACAGGGCCATTGATCAAGTAATTTTCATGCTTTACAGTCGATACATGAGGATGAGTCTTCAAGACCATCTATAGTACGAGCTACTATTCTTGTTGACTATAATACTGCCTCTGTTGTTTTGGATACCTTCTCTTTAAACTCATTCATTTCTATATCAATCATGGAATTTCAAGGTCATGAGATACAATATCACTATGGTGTAATGATCCCCAATACACTATTGGGAATACCGATGGAGAGCATACAAAACTGTATGGGTACTCCCCTTGAGGTTGGCATTTACCATTTATTGAGGAATCTCTTTGTTCTCGAGGTGTCATACTACGATGTCATTATTGTGATGGACCTATTAGTCCAGTATTTTTCCTTTGTTTCCCAATATCACTGCATCATCTATCTTACATCACAAGAGGTAAGTATTTATCTATTCAAAGGTGAGTGGGATGTTTGGGTTGGGAGAGCTAGACCGAAGAAATATGGGATATGTTGAGAGACCACCTAGATTGAAATTATTTTAATAAATCATTGCAGTTTGTTTCAAACTGATTTCAGTTATGTTGTTGATCGTTTCATGGATGTATTTTCTGATGACTTTTCTGGATTTCCTCCTAAGAGAGATGTATAGTTTACAATTGAGCTTTTTTTTTCAATGTTTCTCCAGTGTCCATTCCACCATACGTGATACAATATACTGACATTAAAGACCTCAAACAACAAATATATGACATTCAGGTCAAATTCATTATATGTTCTAGTACATCCTCTTGGGGTTCACCCTTTCCATTATCTCATAAGATGGATGATACTCATTGATTATTCATAGATTAAAGATGTTTCAACTAGCTTATATTAAATAATCGTTATCCGCATCCCTGAACAGATGATCTCTTTGACCAACTCTAAGGAGAGAATGTGTTCTCTAAGATCGGCCTAAGATCAGGTTATCACCAGGTGAATGTTATACCATCATACATAACTCATTGAAATTTCCCTAACAGGTATGGTTTGTATGGGTATCTTGTTATTCCATTATTTCTTACAAACATGACTTATGTTTTCATATATATAATGAATATGGTTTTCAAACTCTATGTGGTCTAATTTATTAGGGTCATTGTGGACGTCATCCTGGTGTATTCTCGCACTCATATGGACCATGAAAAATATCATGAAATCATTCTGTGTACTCTAATAGAGCATCAGCTTTATATAATGATTTCTAAGTGAAACATCTTGATTTACATTTTCTACTAAATGGGTCATATAATTTCAGAATCAAGAGTGTCTATTGACCCTAAAAATTATAGAGTTGTATTTTCCTAGGAGAATCCCATCAAATTGTTTTATATAAGGTGTTTTTTTGGGATTTATAGATATTAAAAGAATTTCATACATGACTTTTGTCATAATTCTTCAAATCATAATGCTATTACAAAGAAGGGTGTCAATTGTACATGGTCCGATGCATGTGGGAAATCCTTTCAAGAGATGAAAGGAAGGATTATATCAGCACCTATTCTGATTCATCTAGAACCTAGAAGAAGTTATATTGTCTTCCGCAATGTATCAGGTGTAGGACTAGGAAAAGAATTAATGCTAGAAGACAATGTTGTTGAGTATAATCTCAGCAATTGAGGCCTCATGAGAGAAATTACACAACCCATGACCTCAAGTGAGAAATAGTAGTTCATCATTATGTGGATCGAGACATTATCTATTGGGTGAGTGCTTTGTGGTATATACTGATCACAAGAGAGTCAATTATATAATTTCTCAACATTACATGAACCCAAGACAATGGAGATGGGTCAAATATCTATAATACTTTGGTCTGGAGTTTTCGTTTACACCTAGAAAGGGAAATGTGGTCACTGATGCACTATGTCACAAAACAAAATCACAATCCATACATGAAGCTAGTGATGTATGGATGTTAATGGCCCTCTATTCTTATCATCATATCAAGAATCATGAGAGTCACAGGCATTAAAAACTCTCAGCCATTGTAGTTTAATCATCCTACCATAAGAAGGTGTAGAATATGTATTTTGAAAATCCTAATGGTTTAGTTATCCATGATAGATTATTATGAGATAACCGACCTCTATATTGATTTGTGGACAGACAAGAAGTTATGAATTTACATGGATATATATGGTTTCTTGTTGATATATTAGATGAGTTAATGACAGAGTCTTAGGCATCCTAGTGGGTGTTCATCTAGGCATCTTAATGATCTATTGAGATATGTGATTCTAATATTGGCGTACTGGAATGTAATGTCTGATTATGTGCTTAATCCCTAGGTTTTCCACCTATCAGTAGGTGATTGAGGAGCATTGGAGGCCTACAGACTTGTTACAACCACCTCTAGTTTGAGAATGGAAATCAGAAGGTGCTGTTGTGGATTCTATAGTAAGCATACCTAGGTCACTAAGGAGTTGTGATGTTATATGGGTTGTCATTGAACAACTAACAAAATCATCCCCCAAATTTATTATTTAGGATTATTTATCAGTTGATTAGCTTGGACGAATATATGCTTGTTAGATCATACGACTACTAGGGGTTCCATATACTACCATTTCATGTAGGGGTTATTATTTCATGGTATGGTTCTGGAAGGGCGTGCAGAACGCTAGGGGTAATTAGGTACTTCTATGAATAGATTATCACAATAATATTGATGGATTGTCGAAACAGAAAATACATGTTCTAGAAGATATTCTATGATCATGTGTTTTTGAATTTGGTAGTTGATGGCAGAAGCATATTTCCCTCATTGAGTTTTATTATAATAATAGTCATTTTTTGAAATATTTAATATGGATTATCTTTATAAATGGTCAAGAGGATCATGTAGTGTACGAATAAAACTCATCCTAGATAGAAATCTTATTCTGATCTTCATTGAAGACATCTGTTGTTTGAGTTTGGGGATCATTGTTTCCTTGGAGTCTCACCCTGGTTACGGTATAGATGGTCAATGAAGTAGAGAAATCTATATCCTCATTAATTTAGGCAATTTGAAATTATTTATGGAGTTAGGCTGGTAGATTATCGGTTGCTACTACTTTAGAGGAACATTCCATTCAAGGAATATTTCATGTCTCCTAGCTTTTCCAATATCTTATTGACTCATATCATACTTTTGATCTAGAGGTAGTTTTGTTAGATACTGATGCAACCATTGAGGTGTAAGTCGTACGCATCATTTAACGGATCACAAAGGCTCTCAGTGGAATGTTTTTCCATCTTGTATGGGTGATATGATAGCACAATATTGTACATAACAATTCATGTGAGAGGGAAGTAGATCTATGTGCCCAGTGGAAAGAGTTCTTTTCATATAATGTTTTTCCCTTGGATGGAGAACATGGGGGTGGGTTTTTTATGGGGGGATGACTATAAGAACTCAATTTTTCACATAGCAATGGATCTATAAATTTATGGTCTAAATATTTACTTTGGACCTAAAATGGAAGCCTAATGAGCTATTAACAGTTAAAAGGGTGTGTTGGGATTTTTCAAGGCCCAGAACCCATATTTTATTGAGAAAACTGATTTTTTTACATGGTTTATAAAAAACAATATGGAATTCCACATAGTTTGGAAAGCTATATGGAGGGTTTTTTGGACATTTCCCACACGCACAGTTGGTGCATGTCCATGAGCCCTAACCACGTGATCGGCCCTTTTTCCTAGGTACCCTTTAATTGGTTGTGTGTGTTTTGAGAAATTTTGTAGACCATTCCATTCAGGCATAGCCATCCTACACAGTTTGTGAACGGTTTGACAAACCATGCAATCAATCCCTGCACAGGCTGATTTTATGGCTAAATTTATAGTTTCTCCCTTAATGATCTATTACAAATCTTCATTCTTTGTAACTAGTAAACCAGTGGGTTTTTTTCTATTTTCGTCCATTTGATTCTTTTATGAAGGAAAAAGCTAGGAATGAATAGATATCCTTCGTCTAACATCAGATTGAGCATTAGATCATCATGTTGGTTGTGCAAAGGTATGTTATCAAGTGCTCTATAATTTTTCTACTTCTATTTTGCTCTCAACGTATTTATTATCATATGAAAGTTTTTCAACCTTTCATATATACACTACGATCCAAGGAAATTAAAGTGTCTATACTTGAGGAGAAGGACCAAACAACTCTATGGTTGGTGGTCTCTAACTCATCCCTAATGTTCATTATTTTGGAATGTTTGTGTGGGGACCACCGGTTTCATTGGAATAAATTTCACAAAATTTTTATTCCATGATTATAATTTATATAATCATATTTTTATTCTATCTCCATATATGTGATTAGTTGTTATTGGTTACAAAAAAAATTAATCCACCTCATGTCAATGATTATGTCGTAGGTGGGTTATTACTATTTTTAACACATTTGATCCACCATTTGGGTGTGCCTTTTCATGACCTTTTTAATTTTGAGACTTTATATATAAAATGACATGTTATTGATGAGAATAGTATAATGAAATATACCATTTATTCTCGCCACCTGGCCTAGATAAGGATTGTTCTTAACAACTGATTATGAAATGTGAAATGTGGAATGGTAGGTATACTAATTTCATATCAGGTCCTTAAAAAATGATTTTTTATTATGTTTACATGTAGGTAGTGCCTCTTGTCAATTTATTGGATGGTATTTGAGTGAAAATATATAATTGATAGGCCTTAATGGATAATTAAGACTTGATTAAATGGTTTCAATTCTACTTGTCCAATCCATACTAAAAGAAGACTAACATTGGACCAATAAGTTAATGGTTTCAACTCTACTCAACCTATCCAAATTAATGGAAGGATGGACATGATCCAAATTAATTAATACATGATTAAAATATCTAAAAGGAATGGAATGACTTGATATTGCCTTTTATTTTAGAGGAGAATAAATTGGGTCTCAAAAACACCATTCGGATTCTTGTATGAAGTTTTATTTGGTACATACCCACCTACACTCTGGTTCTTATCTATTCCGTGGATTCCCAGTATACTAACTCATTAGGCATTTCATTATTACAGGATACCTCAGAGAAACAACATTGATCTAGAATTGGATAGAATGATCCATGGTGAAATCTCAGAGGACCCTGTCATTTCATAGCCCCATTTTACCTAGGTCGATCACTATAAACTCGGTAATCACCTTATTATGGAAGGTCTTGGATTCACTCCATGGATAACACACTTACCCCTTTGCTAGACTCATATTTTACTGTGTTAGCATGATGTGATAATTATAATACCATGGTTATTACCCAGGAACTCCCTCACTGGATATCATTTTCAGATTATATTGTCTTGTATTGGGACCTTCAATACATATAATATTAAGATGTGATTTTAGTGTTGTGTATGCCTCATGCGACCTATTATCATTAACTGGGAATTACATTATTAATGAACTGGTTAAATTTTATGAATCTAGAAGATGGATAAATAAATTACTGGATATTTAGTTATTGTCCTTCATTAATTACGTTATAGATACATTTATGCACACTACTATATTCCATAACATGGGCCAGATGTTATATACACTGTTGGTGGTGGCCCACTAAGAATTATCTGAAACCCTCTCTGAGAAAATTTTGGTACCTGAAGTAGATTTCATGGATGATGGTATTTTCAAAGGGAAGCGTACAACTTCCATTACTTGATTGTGTGCTATTAAGAAGGATCTTGATATTAGATGACTGAGTTGGATATTGGTATGTGTTGAGTAGTACTAGTTTTCTTTTTTTTTTCCGAACTGTTATGGATATTGTCTGACATCAATGTTTTCCAATTTTCTAAAAACATTAAATTATCCCATTATTTTTCCAGTTGATATAGATATTATTTATCTTGTTTATTTAGTAAATCAGATTTATTATACTATTTTCTTATATTATTTATATTGATTAAACTTTTTACTATTTCATTTATTTTACTTCTATTGTTCTATACTAATCTTATGAGGGCATAGTCTCCCACAGACACATTGTAGGCCATTTCATCTAGTTAGCTGATTATGGTATTCAGGATGATGTGCTTGAGGCCATGTGACCCACCATGCCTGGGGCACCTCTTATGTGGTATCCGTGTCTGGGACATCACACTAACTACATCTATAGTAATATATAAAAGAAACCCTTCCAATACACTACATCATCCAATATTGTCTTTCACTAAAAAAAATTTATGGTACCTACAATATATCTATAATTATCCCATCCTTATACAATTTTCAAAGTCCATTAGTGGTTGGGGACACTGGCTAAGAATGTGACCCAGCCTACCACACGAATGGTTTTACATTCATTTACTGATCTAGGTAAATAATACTTCACCTTGAATATTTTATTTCAAATTGTAATAACATAGATGATGTTTTCATAATGATTCTTCCTAATCTAATAAGGTGTTACTCATAGTAATCTCATAGAAAAAACCTTTCATACACCCAAAACATCTATCATGTTCCCCTTTCAAATGTGATCTTAATTCACCACCTAAGGAAACCTTTTAAAACATATGATTTTTTCATATCATTTAATCTTAGATTTATATCCATACTAAATGGGACTCTTCACCATTTCCAAATCCCATTTTAGTGATATAAAAAGCATTTTAAGTCACTTAATTGGAAATCATATTCCATCATTCTATTGGTTACCTCGGAAACCAAATAAACTATGATTTCTTCACATGTCTGAGCATATCTAGATAATATTGTTCGATGATTTTATCGTGAAAATCCCTCCCTACATTTTTCTCCAAATTCAAAACCTATGAATAATTTCCCACCAAATGATAACTTTAACAAATAAAATATAATCAGGATACATGAATCATTCCTATGTAGGAGTCTCTAAATGGATGTGAATTGTTTTGAATTAATCAACCCAACACTCATCTTCCTTATGTACTTCTTTTATAGTGAATGTCATAGGGTGATAAAACTAGAACTCCCATGATAGATTATACATATTCCATACATCATTCCATGGGTCTTTATACCTGAACCACATAAATCATGCAATGATCTCATGGATCAGATATCTTATTTCTTCACTCAGACATATCTAGGATCGTTATCCCACTGTGGTCAGATCATTTCCATTAATGTGGACCTTTTACATGATCAATAAACACCAACATATAGGAATGTATTAAAAATTACAAGATCATATCATAGGAGACATGACATATCCTGGACATAATAGTCAATATTTATTTGATTTATTGAAAAATAAATTATCCCTCATGTACTCACCCACAATCACAACATGTTATTTGTCACTCCCTTCTACCATCCCAACACCTAGTTCATTGCTAACAGAAGGTAAAATCAATTAATATGTTATGTTTCCCATTAGATAAATATTTTAATCATTTTCAAAATACAACATTTAATATAATTAACAATTGTTATTTCTTTATTATGCATCATTTCATATTAAATTTCACAAATAAAGAGAATAATTTTAATTCCCCAAAACCCACTCATAACATGATTTTAAGATCATTAATATCACGTTTCCTATCATATAAATTAATCTTGCCTAAAAATATGAATTCATAATGATCACTTTTTCTATAAGGGACCATGAGTAAATTCTATTAGAAATAATTACACCACACAATATGCACATTACAACTGTTTATATAATATTCAACTATAACAAAAAACATAGAGGACAACAATCCCACCCTAGTTACATGGGGTTTCACACACACAAGGGTGATATATATATCCATGAAGGAGCTTATTAATCTCTCTCAACTCATCATCTTACCCTATCTACGATTCCTATATAGTAATTTAATTGAAAAGAAAAAAAATTTAATTTGATACCACTTTGTAACCTATCAACCCTCGTTCCCCATATAGGTTACCCAGGAAGGGTTTCTACATGAACTAATACATGACTCCCTATAAAGGCAATGGCTATAACATTTATAGTGCGTAAAATATGTAATGTGGGTTACCATAACCTATTTATTAAAGGAACAAAATAGTGAAAATCAATAAAAAATTAGCTGGATAAGACAATGATCAATATTCCCCATGATCGATATAATGCCAAACATCACATGATGAATCCAAAAATAGAAAAAATTAATATAAAAATAATTAGTAATTATTTCATTCCATACAAGTTTCATATGTATAATGAAAATCTAACGTAATGAAATATAGAAAACTGCCAATAGGGCCTATACATAACACCCTTTTCAATATTCACAGTTCATTCTGAATACCACGTAATACATATAACATAGGTATGTTTACCTTATTGTCTCCTAAAAACATTGAGTCTATTTGGTTACCATCCTGGCATATTGAGTAGGGTGTGAGAACAACTCATTAGGCCCCCACCACCAATATCAAATGAAATATCTATTGTAATGTAGTGTATTCTATTATATGAAGAAATAATATGAAATGTAAAAGTAAATAGGATTAAGATTTAATATTTTTATTCAACTAAATCACATATACATGTGTATATTTTAGTGTCTGATCCTAATCCAAAATCATATGAATATTTATTGATTCATAGTGTTTAATTAATAATTTAATTCCAATTTCATTTTTTGTATCCTAGATCAGCAGTCTGAGTACCTTTATCTTGGTAACATTGATCATTTGTACAATTCCTATATGTTAGGTTAATAGAGTAGTAGTATAGAACCCCTTGGGTAGATAGACATGTAGTACATGCTCAACAACTCATTTTATGCAAGAATGTATTAGGGTCATTGTGCAATATTCTATCACAATAACGTTATTTGGAGTAGAATTACCTAACCAAAAATTTATTAAAAAATCATTCAAAATAACTAATATATATATATATATATATGTATGAAGGTTTTATTGGATTATTATTTTTTCAATAATTCTCATCATGGATAAAATTTTCATTTATCAACCACAATTATGGTTTATTAAATTAATCAGAAGGGATAACATTAACATTTCATTGTTAATTAATTGATAATAAATTAATACATATCTCATTTACAAATCAATTTTATCTGAGTGAATATATTAAATCCCATTATAATTCACCAAATATGGATTTATCCAAAATCTATTAACTCATTATTCATTATTTAACAATTCATAAATCATCATTTCATGTATATTTGAACACCCCATGAGATTCCATTATTCCAAACCCAAAATCCTCAATATGCCTATTGGGATCCATAAAGGGCCTCAAAATCACATGGGAACCAAATCATCATTTTTATTGAAAAAAAATTACACAATGTGGAATCATAATGGAATAATTAAATACAAGAATGTATAATCAAGAAAATGTTATTTAGATAATATACCACTTACCTTTTGATCATTGAATAACTGTCACCAATAAATATCAATCAATTGGATGTGTAACCTTGTAATTCACAATGACGTAGGATATTTAGAATAAAAAACTAAGATCATGATACAATGAATGTAGATCCATTTAATCATTTATCTAACCCATCATAAAATAATAGACTCATCTCTCTAAATAATAGAGCGAAAGAATTATGAGAGAGTAACCTAAATTAAAAATATATCTCATAATAGAAAGGAGGAGAGATCATGTATGTGAAGGGAGGTTGAATCCTTCATTTGGATCATTGATTACGAAAATAAGTGATTTGAGGAGACTTGTTACCCCCTCCTAAGCATCAAAAAGTATTGAAAAATGTATTAGGCAAAATGAGTGTGATATGTGTTGTAAAATGGGTGTTAAAAGGTGTATATAACTATATTTGGGGATTAGAAATATGTGAAAATAGTTTCCTAGATGTTCCACATAGTTTTCTTAATCATGAACCCTAACCATAGCCCCATACAACCTGGGGTGCACAGTTACTCGTAGGTTTGAATATGTTTTGACAAAAAATTTCCTAGTCTTGAAACCCCCATATATCTATGGATGCATAGTTTGGGGAAGGTGGCCACATGGTTTGTTAAAACCTTGAACCACCTTTTAGTGGCTCAAAATGGGGTTCATGGTTTCATAGGTCAAACCACCTTGTTTCCCATAACTATTCACCAACCATTAATAACACTATGGGATTCTAGGATTCTCTAAATTCACATGAAACATCCATGAAGAATAAACCATGAAATTTATGATCAAAAAATGGAAAATGAAAGACATTTAATTATAAAAATAAATCAATAAAAGGATTGGGGACTGACAAATATTTAGGATATATGGGTATAATTCATGCAATAGTGATCGGAACATGTTCAATTGATATATGTGTAATGCTGTTAGATTTTTAAGTGTAGGTGAACTATGTTAATATTCTAGTTGTGTTCAAATTTATATCCACAATGATTTCTTTTGGGATCGAAGACCCACACATTTACTCAAATTCATGATATTGTGGATGATGGAGGATATTTTTTTGAGATTTAGGGAAACAATTATAGATTAGTATTCAGTAATTAAAGAGAAAACCTAATATTATATTTTTTCATGCTAATTCTATTTTTCTATTTCCCATGACCGAAAAAAATATATTTTTTACAATGTTATCAGTCCTTGTTGATGATTATTTAGATGTATATATGTCCTTATCAGTATATTACACCATTCAAGGACTCCATTCCATGTAATAATAATTCTATAATTATCTTTCCATGGACTCACCTTACTATGGAAATGATAAATTTTATTGTATCATCTTGTATACATATATATTTATCAACAAAATCTTCTTGATTTATCATTATATTGGTTATGAATCCCACTTTTATTAGAAAATAATAAAAAAATACATCTTCTAATCCTCTAAGTCTTGATGGGAAAATCATTTTCATATCCCTTGGGGATGATCTCCACATCCCAAACATATACTAAGAATATGTCCTTTGTTTGACCGAGATACTTAATAATTGTTTAGACACCCATCCAATGGTCGTCTCCTAAATCATTCGGAAACAGTCATTCCAAAATTAAGGAATAACAAATCATTTATTCTAATTAAATACATATATTTCATTAATAACCACTTCTGAAAACATATGTAAAACATTACATTATCGTTTTATCATCATGTGTTTGATGACACATTTTATTGGAAAGATATATACAATGTTACAAAGTAAAAATACACTGTTGTGTTGTTGAATACTCAATACATTATTTTTCATTTCAATATTAGTTTCGTAACATAGAAAAATTAATCATATGGATCTATATCTATTGATATTATTCCAACGATAATTTGATACTTGTAAAATATTTTTCACCGAGAAGAATATATTTAACATCATTTTAGTTTCCTATAATACATGAGTCAAATTTAAAATAAAACACTAAAATATTTCTATAATATTTATAAAATGACTACACTTCCACTAATGTATTTATAGACACAAGTCCCAAATTTTTTTCTTTATGATACTAAATTATTCTATGGATTCATAAAAATTTATTTACCATGACCTAGATGATTTATTTAATCCATATATATATATATATGAATTTATTATTCATTGCTATCATTAATTTGAATTATAAAACCTTCTTTTTTATTGATATACATATATTTATAATCATTCCTATTACTAAAGGATTCATTTACATACATCTACGATAAATCATATCATTAGGAAGATTCTATAGAGAATACAATTACGATGGAGTAAAAATGGGGATATGTGAATGTGAATTATACTAGAAATTTCATTGACCATGTTTGTAGCATTATGAAACTAGATAATATATATTGGTACTGAATTTACTATACATGTCTAGTTTATTATCAAAATACCATTTTTACCTAATGGTATTTTCTTAATCTATAATATCCACAATAATCTAAATTTGGTTCAGAATATTTAATCTATTTCAAAATTCATTGATTAATTTCATTTTGTAATATATGCTCAACACAATGATACCATGTAGGTTATAGGGTAATTATTATCCATTAATAATGATTCACCATTCACAGAATTTTTGGAAACATTTCATTCATATATTAACCTCTAATTCAGTCCTTCAATAAAAATGTGTTTCTAGGCTATTTATTTGATGTGACGTCAAGGAACACATTTTTGTACCCATCGAATGTGCCCTGAGAATGGACATCATTTAATCATATATCACTCTCACTAAACCTTTTAGATAATTTATTCATCTAATGTAACATAAAATGTGCATCCCCTATAACCATTTTTGTGGTTCAAATTGAAAATATCCCCTATTTTCATGGGTTATCTATTAAATATAAACATTATGAATCTAGGTAAATGTTTATATCCTGATGTTTCCTTAAAAAACACATCACTTCCCCACAAATGTATGTCTGAAAAAAGAAGTTTTTTTCACGATATAATTATTATAAAATATCATCTTTCAATTTATTTGGAACATGTTTTTATATATTTTCTACAATATATAATGCATATACACAAAATTTCAGTGAAATATTATCTTTACTCATTATTGACCTCACAATGACATACAAGGGGAGGAACCTATTTATCATTTATAATTACAATTTTATATGTGATGATGGGTGATCAGGGATGAAATACCATAATCCCATAATTATTTAATTATGTATTGATTAAGATACTCTCCACAATGGTCTCAGTAGAATTTAGTAACCATTCTCAAATGGTGATTTTCATCTTCATTCTTGAATTCATTAAATCACTAAATGGATTCCCTATTGTGATTCATTATATATACATATCCATACATACTAAAATCATTAGTAAAATACTATGGTATGAGTAATAAAACATCGATTCAGTTTGGATTGGTCCACACATATCTATGAGAACAAACACTATAATAATTTTTAAAATTTTACATTTTCCACTAAATAAAAACTTCTCAATTTACCTTGTAAAAATACTCGAAAAATAACAGTTGGTATTTATTTGAATGAATAAAAAAACAATATTAATGTAACATATACAATTGTATATGATTTGGAATACCTAAGATGTTATTCAATATGATTCAATGTTATGAGTAATGTGAATATTATTCGTTATCAATTTCGAAAAAATGGTTTTAATAATATAATATATAAATCATTTTAAATAAATATTCATTATCATAAAAAACGAATTACTTATAAAATAATTTAAATTGATCCCTGGACATGAATTTAAATCCTTCCATATAAAATATAGATAATGAAATAATGTGTCTGTAAATTCTCATCAAATTCTAAAAATCACGAATAATAACGATAATTCCCATCAGTATTGTTAGTTTGTACTGTCCAATGGGTATTTAATCCAAACATGGATTAATTTATAGTTTAAAAATACTCATCACCTAAATAGTTAATTTTAAAACTACTCAGATCCTTGAAATTTAAAAAAATTAAGAACCACATGTACTATTAAATAATTTTTTTTGAAAATGATTTATTACTCACGATAAAGAACATAATTAAAGATTCTTGCTTCTTACTTCCAATTATGTTTTTCCTACGGACCTTATTTTCATGTCAAAAATATAGTTCATCTTTCCCCTTCACATACACATTGATCTTAACATTCTTCGATGGGTGTTTATAGAAGTCTTAAATATGGTATTAGCTTTAGTTCTACTTTTATTTCCATTAAAATTATTTACTAAAATCACAAATAAACATTTAATTTTAAAATAATTATCATTTGGGATGATTAGGCTGATGAGATATGAAAGTGATTTCTCTAAGTTGTCCATGTTGAATTTTATAATAATGTTATGGAATCTCCATGGAAGTGATGTGATAATGAGATCAGTTTATAAGTCCTATAGTATTTTCAATGCTAGAATTTCTAGATGATTTATATATATAATAAATGTAAAAAGATGAAGTATATATAGTGAAACTTATATAAGAAATTATGTAAATAGTTCCTTGATGGTCTCAAAAAATTCGTGTATTTCTCTCTCCTGATAGATATCATCAATATGAGTGGACATTTCATACGCATCTGTGGTATCATGAGGGATTTTTAGTTCACAATACAAGGAAGATATCATTAATCAAATGTTATTTAGAATTTTATCAAATTGTTTTTATATAAAATTTACTCGTAAACACATGCATACAAAGTGTAAAGAAATTGAATTATATAATCCTACACATATTATATATATTCATTGTGTTGTATGATTCACATTCACCTTTTCCATTCATGGATATTGGTGCTAGTAAATATATTGTTTTTATTTAAGATAACTCACATGTATAGTGTTGGTGTAATTTATTATTCAATTTGATTCTACAATAAGTTTTTTATATTATTAATAAAATATCTTTATACCATGATTTAATTAATGTTAATTTATTTATATGTTTTATCCCGTTTTAGATTTTCTCCACAACCCTCTCCATTGGATTTGTAATATCATGTTATATTCACATTTGAGTGTTAATAGTCCATATAATATGACTGGGAATCCCTGAATGTTCATGGTAAATTATTAATTGTTATTTAGTTAGATAAGAATATTCTATATAGGGTTTTATAAATCATTCATCAATTTAGTGAACTCATCAATCCAAAACACCCAATCATATTTACTCATCACTGGACTCCATGATATATCATCTCTATAATGTAATATTAATCATATTGTGAAATTGATATCTAAATTCTAAACAATCATAAGAAATCCCTAATAAATTTATTTATCCCAAAAAGGGTTGGAAGAAATATAGTTCTACGGTTTCAATCAAAACTAGTTTCTAAGAGGCTTAGTATGAATAACTAATATATTATGGGATTTTTTTATATTAATAAAAATAATTTATAATTTTAATATCTCCTATTAGTATTTAGTGGAATTTACTATTTGGATTAATAAATATTCAATAAATCATATATAAATGATACATTTATTTTAAATATATGTTTTAATTCTAGTCAATTTATTTATATTTTTATAGACTTTCATCCTCAAATAAATAACATAGAAGAAAAAAATAAAATATATTATCAATGAGAAGGAAAATGAGGTTGGTCTAATGGGTTATTTATATTGAAAATAACAATTCAACCTATGTCTCTAATATAAAACACCTTGTGATGATCCTGAAATGAGTTAAAACATCAATCTTTTTACATATGTATATGATTTGTTGTAACACCATATGATTCCACAGTATGTTTCAATTTGAATAAAACAATAGCGTGTGATGTACACAATATCGAGTTCAAGGGAACTACGACCTATCAAACTAACCATTTAAAAAGAATGCATAAATTGTCAGGCCCAATTATTGAAATTTTAAAAATATTATTTTTCAAATTTGACTTCATTTTTGTATTATGAATTTCAAAATTATCTTATTGTAAATTTTTTGTATTTTCATGGAAACATTCATATTTTTATTAATAATGAAAAATTCTAAATTTTAATTACAAACGACATTCTTAATCAAAATAATTTATTATTAAAATATATATTTGAGTGGTTTTAAAGTATCATTATATTATATTATTATCATTCAATATAATTGAGGTCATTGGATTTAATTTCAATTTTATAGTGTACATAATCACATGTTGATTTTTTGACAGTTTTTACTTTTTGGAAACCCACTTTTTTTTACAATGGGAATTAATTGAAAATTAATTTTTTCCACATCTGTGTTTTGAATTTGAAAAATTAGATTCTATACATGGAATAAGATGGTCCAAATTTTCTAAATATGTAACTATTATTTGTAGATATTATGAAAAATAACATCAGTATATATTTTATTTACCATGGTTAAAGGGTAAATCTGGTAAATAAGGGTAACAAATAATATCATAAAATTATTAAATTACCCTAAGAAGTGTCATAAACCTATATAATGATAATATCAGACCATTTCAATACTTGGGTCCATTTTTGGTCCTCATGGATCCACATTAAGTGAAAATGACACTTTATAAAAATTAATTTAATGTTTAGGAAAATGTACCATAAACCGATATCATTATGAAAAAAATTTCATAAGGGTTTATATAATTGAAAATTTAGACAATTAGTAATCATAATAATTTTAAAAAATTCCTACATCTTGTTATTTTATTTATAATTTATAGACATAAAATAAATATATTTAATTATAACACAATAATGGTGTAGTATTTTCATTATAATTTAATAAAACCAATAAATGCTATTATAAATATTAAAATAAATATAATTTGAATATTTTTATTACATCAATGAATTTTTTAGATAAATATTAAATGCTTGGGTTTATTTAATATATTTTTTGAGAAGTAATAAAGTCTTTATGACCTTCACAAAAACCAAATACAAAATAGTGTCAAAATTGAGATAAATGATTTTTTTAAAAAAAAATTATTTCATTAAATTATATAATAGTCATAAAAATATATGGATCTACCAAAAAAAATTATATAATTATTTATATGTCATTAATAAACCTCTCGATTTTCTATCGGTATTTTATTGTATTTTTATTATCCATTTTTTATAAGAAATTAAGAAAACATAATAAAAGTTAAACAATTTAACTATGAGTTAAATCAAAAAGATATGGATAATATGGTGTCTTAAACATGTCTCAAACCTATTTATTGAGGGTTTTTCGACACATCCTAGCATTAGTGTCAAAATAAATTCATTTAGAGCTATTTGAAACCGAATGTGATTTTATAATAAATTATTATTTTAGTATTTTCCTAAATTGTCCCTCGCCTGTCCTATAATAGGGAACATCCCCTTACCTATCATTTAAAACTCCAAAGTCATATGGGTCAACTATACCATTCTCAAATCTCCCCTTAACTACACATAATTAATTCTAGAGGGCTTACTTCGATCAGGAATTTAACATATGTATCCCTTTTGTTAAAATCAAAAGGCAGCACCCAAAGAGGGTGAAATTATATCATCACCTCTTTAAAAATTCATTTCATATTCCACTTATTCTTTAATTGTTGTTTACATACCAAAATAATAATTCCATTTCCTTATTATAAATATAGATATGTTATTATAAATATTGTACAACCTTATTCATTATTCTATCCATATTTTGAATGACAAAGTCAACATTCGTGCATACATACGAATTATTGTCTCAATGTCATGGTGTAGTTTTGTATTCAACAATCCTTTATTTGGATGGGTATAATAATGAGTAATATTGACATAAATAGTAAATATAACATATTAATGATTCTTTTACATATAATATACTATCAAACTACAAAATGTTTCACCAATAATAGAATGCTATTGTCACTTGTACTTACGTATGACTTTCCGTTTCCATGAAGAGATGAAATTTCATTCTCATTCATAACCGTTTAAGAATAATATTCATTTGATGATTAAAAATAATGTTTAAAAACTGAATTTCAATTTGGATATCAGTCAAATACATCCTTTCCATAACAAACATGACTTACAAAATAAAACATATAAATGAAAATGAACCATTTAACACCTGAAACAATGATACTAATGATATATTTGTATCAAGGAAATATTAATGAATCATATATGATATCATATTTATGTATGTTGTTATTTTATAATTTAAAACAAATTACTTCACCATTATACAAGAGGTTAACATTCCCTCAACTAACGATAAGTACTTTTTAAGGGTTAATTTTATAATCTCTTTATTATCCGATGTTGAATTTAGGAAAGTGTCCACTGTGACTTCTTATACATCCACATCCGAGTTTCATAATAATATATTTCAAAATATTTTTAGTTTTTCCATGAATATGGTTTAAATTCATTTTTACCCATTTAGATATTTTATAAAATGTTTTGAAAGGAATATTTCTATCGTTTTCAATACATGGTACTTTATATCATTTTTGCCAAAATAAGGAAATAATTTTTTATAAACATATACAGAATGTTCAGGTATTTTCTGCCATTATAACACCTTCAAGGATTCCCTTACAAATTTTTATGAACATTATTAAAATAAATGATTTCTTTACTTTAAATGATTCCAAAATAGGAAGGTAAATTTCACTAAAATAGTTTTAGAATTGATTTCATCTATGTCATCATACTTCGTTGGATTTTTCATTTGTTTGAAGTTGAATTAATAAGATATAATTTTCCATATTTTATTGATGGTTTTCAAATATGTTTGAATGTGGATGTTCTATTTTTTACCATTTTTGGTTTATGGTTAATGTATTTACATTTCATATGATATTGTTAATAAGAATATTTATATTATGTTTCATCCTTTTCATCTAACCAATGAATTAGACATAATAAGTGAAGGGCAGGGACCACAATAGCCCCTTTATGCATTGGTATGTCTCATGAGACAAACATGTGTCTTGGAACAAGTCCTTGACCAAATCATATTTGTATTCTACGAATGTGGCCTTGACTATGTGGTTATTATGTCCGATATTTTGTATTCCATCATTATGAAATTAGATATTGATATTATATGTGATTTCTCATCTACTAGAATATCCATATGAATAAGTAAATATTATTATTTGATTTATATTTTCGATATTATAATGATGTTTTTTGTTTATGTGGTTTTTGTTTTATTCTTATACAGTGCCTAAAATGTTTTGTGCATATTTATGAAATTTTCCGATATATTGTTATCCTTAATGAGCATCTATGCTCAACCCTTTCTATGTATTATTTTTTATAGGATATGAAGATATATATTATGACTGACTAGCAGGAAGATTCTATGGGATATGAGTGTATTCAATGGAGAAACAATGTTTTTTTTCATTTCATAATGTAATGTAAAACATATATATGTATCTAGTACATCAAGGTGAATAAACTGATTGGTCATTTAGGATCTGATCCCTTGTGAAAAGGACAATGTTATGTAAAAATTCAATGATGCTCAGTAGCTAGGGTCGGGGAATTACAACTAGTATCAAAGAAATATTAGTACAATATTTAGAAACTAGATTTGTAAAAAAATATCTCATTAGATAACATTTCCAAAATATATACTTTAAGGATTTTTATATAAGAACTCTCTATAATTATTGTAAAGAATCGATTTTGTATATTTTGAATGAAAAACATCCATGATTGGATACAGGTGGGTAGGGCCAGCTCTGGCATAGTTGTATCTATGGGTAAAACATGAAATCTCTGCTTTGAGCTAGACTCGAATGGGATCTGGAGTATGATAACAGGACTCGCTGCATTATTAGTAACGAAACTCCTAGGGTATATTCTTAGGTTTACTCACATTTTCTTTAAAGTCCATTTTTATGGATTTATCAACAAATACATCCTCAAAGATTTTATTAATGATTATGGATTATATACATAAATTATTCAATTTTTGATATCTATTTTACTTGTTGGGAATTATGTATTGTGATTAATTAAATTATCTTGTGTATTACATTGTTATAAAATGGTTCTAAATGGAATGAATGGAAAAATTATCAACGTATACAATCCATGTAGGTATCTCCCCCTACTCTAGATAATTAAAATGGTGCTGGTGATGAAACTCGTGCTAATCAACTTCGAACCATACTGGGAAAACTCACTCAAGTTATGAATAGTAACCTTACCCATATGGAGAACCATAATCCACAATTAGAAGGATCAATGTTAGTACAATTCATGAGGAAACAAGAAACAACATTTTATGGGACTTAAAATACATTTGTTGCAGAGTAATGGAAATGTTCAATAGAAAATATATTTCTGGCATTGGGAGTATGGAAAGGGAAAAAGTTAGGTTGACAGTTTATTCCATTACTGAAGAAGTAGATCAATGGTGGTCATTAGATCCAAACAAAAAGGAGGATGAAGAAGTATCAAATATTTAATAGAGGGAGTTTAAAGAGTTTCTCAAAGAAAAATACATTCTTCATGAACATCAGGTAGATATGGAAAAGAAATTTATGGGTTTGAGGTAAAAGGTTGATGAGAATATTGCAATGTGTAAGGCTATCTTTACATGATTAACAAGGCATGCTGAATATTATATATGTAACCCAATAAGTAAGATTGATCATTTATTTGATGGTATAAAACCATTTCTCTGTATATCATTACTCTCACAATCCTTCTCATCATACGAAATACAATCTCCTGTGCTATCAATACAGAAAAGGAATTCTCTATGGTATATGAATTTAAAGAAAAGGAAGATAAGAAGAGATCTATAGAATTCTATGGAAATGGAAATAAGGGGATAAAGGGAAAAGTAGAATTTTTATCCTGTAATAATAACAGGATAAAACCAACTATTAATAGTGTGAATGTAATGGGAATTAGTTATATGTGTGGAGAAGGAGGCCACCTATAACGTGATTGAAAGGTTATGAAATAGTTTTTAAATGTTGAATACTATAATTCTAATGAAATGGGGCACTGTGAAAATAAAATTACTAATTGTCAATGAAATTTTCCATCAGAAAATGCCATGGGAGAAAGGACAATCTTATGCAACCACAAATTCAGTGGTTGATGTTCTGAATGATGTGGAGGAAGGAACATTAATCATTTCCTCAAATTTATCAAATGCTTAATAAGATTATAGATCATAACATTCATTAATATCTGCATAGTTTCATAATAAAATTAGATATTTCCAATTTGATTTATCATGGTATTTGTATGTTAAAAATCCTAAAGAAAGTATCATTCAAGTATTTTTTTGTGGATCAGTTACCATTAGTGCATATAAACACGATTTATCTACTGATCCCATCACCATATCCATGATTAAATTTGATATAATACTTATAATGGATTTATTTTGGGACCATGGTGTGATAATTTATTGTATGAAAAAGGATGTTAAAATTTTTTAGGATGATATGTAATCACATATCTTTAGAGTAGAATCACAACATTCTGATTCTTATCTAGATTTACCCCCATTAGCTCTACTAAATTCAATTATTTGTGAGTGAGAGAGTGAAATTTCTATGTGTGAGGAAAGGAATGTTCAAATAGAGTATGCACCTATTGTGAAATAATATCTTGACATATTTTCATGGAATTGACCTAGAAACTCTCCCAAAAGATAAATTGAGTTTTCCATTGATTAATTCCTTTTTCCAGGCCCATATAAAAGAACCCTTATAGAATGGACACTATGTAATTAGTTAAACAAATGATACAACTAGAGATATTTATTAATAATGTAAATATTCAACCTACTGTTTATCCATGGAGTGACTATATTCTTTTTGTTAATAATAATAGTGTATCTATGATTCTATGCATTTAATATAGGGTGATCATGATATAACAATAAAGAACGCATATCCCTTACCTCTAAATAATGATTTATTCGATCAACTTCATGGAGAAAAATATTTTTCAATGTCTATCCATTATTATGGATATCATCAATTGTGTGTGAATAAGGATGGGGTTTTAAAGACAACCTTTCATTATAGGTATAAGAATTAAATTTTTTTAGTAATTCTTCATGGAATGACTAATGCACCCTAAATTTTCATGGATCTAATAAATAGAATTTTATAGTAATATCTTGATGTCTTTGTTGTGTTATATTTTGATGATGACATGTTATAATCCAATAGATACAAAGATAATGAAAATCACATGTGCACTATTCTAAAGAATCATAGAAGAAAGGAATTATATGGGACGTTTAGAATGTGTCAGTTCTGGATTTAGGAGTCTTCTTTTGTTGGCTATATTGTTTGTATGTATGAAATCACTATGAATCCTTCACAGAAAAGTGAAATACAAGAATGGGCAGCACAGACGTGTATAAATAAAGTACAATGTTTTATTTTTTAACAGTTTATTATCTGTGTTTCGGCCAGAATTTTTCTTGATTGGATAAACCATTAACCAAGTTCACACATAAAGGAGTTAAATGTGATTGGACGAAGGAGTGTGAATTTTTTTGAACAATTTATGTAAAGATTAGTCAATGATCCTATCCTCAATATACCATCAAGGAATTATGGGATTGTTATTTATAGTGAATCGTAAAATAAAGGATATTGTTCCATCCTTATATAAAATTATAGATCTATTTCATATGCATCACGAAAACTAAAAAATGACGAATAAAACTATCATACCCATGATTTTAGTTAACAACTGTAATATTTTCTTTGATGATAAGTAGATACTATATCAATGGAGAAAATTGTGTGATATATACCGATCAGAAGATATTGAAGTATATATTCTCACAGAAAGGACACAACATGAAGAACATACGATGGCTTAAATTGCACAAGGATTATGATTTCACAATACACTACCACTTTGGGAAGAGAAATAAGGTGGAAAATGTTTTGTACAAAAAGGATCATAGATTTTTTTTCAAGATGAGATTTGAAAGGGATCCTATGTTCTTGGATCTAGTAAAGATGGATATGGGAATAATCATGGAGGGTGAAACATCGATACCTTTTTAAATGGTTTACAAAACCATATTTACCAAAAAGAATAAAAAGTTCTCATACTAATGGTGAGAAGTTTCAAAATAAATTTAATGATGTTAGTTATGGGAGATTGATTATATTCTTATATGAAAATGAAATTTTTAGATTCTGGAGGAGGATTTTTGTTCTTGATATACCAGATATAAAAATAAAATTGTTGGATGATTCTCATAGATCAAATTTCTATAAACACCCTATTATAAATTAGATTTATAAAGATTTGAAAGAACATTTTTGGTAGGAAAACATGAATAGGGGGATTGCTGATTAAGTGTCGAGATGTATGGTTTGTCAATAGGTGAAGGATGGAAGGAAATAACCTGAAGGATTCATCAACCCTCATCCCATACCTGAGTGGTAATGGGATGATATTATGATGGAATTTTTCATGGGGCTACCAGAGGCTCCTAGGATGAATGATGAAATATGGGTCATTATTGATTGTCATACCATGTCAGCACATTTTCATGATATAAGAGAATATTTACCAGTTGAATATTTAGAATGACATTTTATTGATGAATTTTTAAGACTTAATGGTGTACCACTATAGATTGTTTCGGATCATGATTCTAGTTTTACATCATGATTATGGAAAATTCTTCAGAAATCCCTAGATACTAAACTTTTTTTAAGAATTTCCTAACACCATAAATATAATGGAAAATCAGAAAAGAATATTAAAAACATTGAAGGCATGTTGAGATATTTATAAATTTAATTTAAAGGTATATGGGATCAATATTTACTTATGGTAGAATTTTCCAATAATAATAGCTTCAATTCCTGTATTCATATGGCACCATATAAAGCGTTATATAGAATGAGATGTATCAAAAAAATGTGTTGGGATGATGTAGGTCAAAGAAAACTTGTAGGCTCATAATATTTTGAGGAAACAACGGAAAAGGTGAAGATTATCGAAACTCACATCAAATTAGTGCAAAGTAGGTAGAATATATATGCCGATAACTGAAATAATGAGTTGGAATTTCAAGTAATAGATCATCTTTTCGTAATGGAATCTCCATGTAAGGGTGGTGTACAACTCGATAAGAATGGTAAATTGATTCCCATGTACATTGGATAATTAAAATTTTTATAATGGATTGGATTTGTAGCTTATCATTTTGTAATTCTACCATGTCTCTACAAAGTTCGTGATGTGTTCCACGTATCACTTTAGAAAAAATACATGCATGAACCAATTCCTGTAGTCACCTTTTAAGATATAAAACTAGAACTTGGTCTATATTGTTGTAAATATCCAATTAAAATTATTGATACTGGAGAATATGTGTTGAGAAAATGAACGACCTGTCTGGTTAATTTTCTTTGAGAATCTATAAAATGGACGAAGCAACATTCAAACCATAGGAACTACTGATGAAAAAACACCCTAATAATTTTAATTTTGTAGTATTATAGAAATTTTGAGAACAATATTTTACCATAGAAAGAATAATGTAACACCATAAGATTCCATAGTACATTTGTCTTTGAATAATACAACAGAGTGTGATGTACACAACACCGAGTTCAAGTGCACCATGACCTATCAAACTAGTCGATTTCAAAGAAGTTATGAATAATAATACCCACTTTTTGAAATTTTATAAATTTAATTTTTCAAATTGGACTTAATTTTTGGATTCAGATTTCAAAATATATCATATGGTATATTTTTTTTATTTTAATGATAACTTTTTTATTTTGATGAATAGTGAAAATACTAAATTTCATTTTAGAAAAACATTTTTATTAGAAATTATTTATATTTATAAATTCTATATTTGAGTGGCTTTAGAGTATAATTATATTATTTTTTAACATTTAATATAATTTAGGTCATTGTATGTAATTTCGCATTTAAATTGCACTTAATCACATGTGGATATTTTGATAGTTTTAAATTAATCAAAATCTGTTTTTTGGGTTTGAAATACGGAAAAAATTATAAATTAATTTCTAAAAAATGGAGTTTTGAATTATGAAAATTTTATTCAATATTTGGAATCATATTTTCCAAATTGTGTAAATAGGTATATTATATTTTTAGATATTTTGAATAGTAACATAGTAAATATTTTATTTACCATGGTTAAAGCGTAAATCAGGTAAATGAGGGTAAAAAATAACATTATAACGATAGTAAGTTACCCTAACTCATGTTGTAACCCTAATAAATGAATCAATTCAGACCATGTTCATCGTTGGTTCGATTTTGGACCCCATAGTGCCACTTTTATGTCAAAATGACACTATAAAAATTATTTTAAATTTATAATAAAAACCATAAACATATATATTTTATTAAAAGAAATTATAATGGTTTATATAAGTGATATTTTAGTTTACAAATAGTCATTATAAATAACAAAATATTTTTTATATCGTGGTTTTTTTTATATTTTTTTATACATAAAATAATTATATTTAAGTATGACACAATAACGAGGAAATATTTTCCATATTAGTGAAAGAATAAAATAAATGATATTATAAATATTAAAATAAATTTAAATAGAACATTTTGATTCCATAGAAAAGTTTTAATTCTTAGTAAGATTTTTTTTGTTTATTCAATATATTTTGTTCGATGCAATGAAGTTTTTTTGACATTATCAAAAATTATATACAAAATTATATCTAAATTGACATAAATAAGTATTTAAAACAAATAATATTTTATTAAATAATATAATAGTCCAAAAATTCTACGTATCAACCAAATTACTTATATAATTATAGATATGTCATTAATGAAACAATTTCTGTTCTCTTGTCATTTTATAGTATTTTTATTAATCATGTATTATAATAATTCAATAAGACATGGTAAAAGATAAACTATTTAACTAAGTGTTAAATATAAAAAAAAGTTTATATGGGGACATAAACATGTCGTAAACTTATTTTGTGAGAGGTTTTAGACACATCCTAACCCTATCCGATAAATAAATATATTTGGAGCTATTAGAATAAAATTATTATTTTATAACAAATTAATATTTCACACTTTTCCTAAGGTTCCTCTCCCCACTCTTATAAATGGGTACTTCCCATTCTATCAAATTCACATCTCCAAAGACATTTAGCTTAGACAAACCCTTCACAAATATCCCACCAACTACCCTAAATTAAATATAGAGGTCGTTCATTGATAAAAAATCCAACCTAAAGAGAACTGTTGTTCAAATCAAAAGCAGGCACCCCAAATAAGAGGTAATTATTTCATCCCCCCATTCAAAATTATATTATTCTTACACTTCCTATTTCTTTGTTGTTTCCATAACAAAAAAAAATAAATCCTATAAATTATAAATATTATGTTGATATTATAAATATGGTAAAACCATATTCATTATTTTATCCATCCTATGAATGACAAATTCACCATACGTGCGTACGTACAGATTACTGTAACCATGTCGTGGTGTAGTTTTTTTTTCAAACCTTCATTATATGTAAGGGTATAATAATGATTATAATTGATTTAAATAGTAAATATAACATGTTAATTATTATTTATATATAATATACCATCCATCAAAATATTATTTCACCATCAATAGAATGATATTGTCGTTCTTGCGTATATAAGACTTACCGTTACCAAGACGCTATAATATTTCATTACACATTGTAACCACTAAAGTATAATTTTCATTTGATGATAAACAATAATTTTTAAGAACTTAATATCATTCTGGATATTAATAAAATCCATCATATCCATAAAAAACATGACTACCATAACAAACCAAAAAAAGTAAAATGAATTAGTTAACACCCTATACAATGATACTACATAAATATTTTTAACAAAGCAATGTTAAAGAATCATATATGATATAATATTTATATATGTCATTATTTTATAATTTAATAAAATTATTTCAATGTTATACATGAGGTGAATGTTCCCAAAACTAAGGAAAATTACATGTTAAGGGCTAATTTAACAATCTGTTAATTATCCGAGGTTGTTTTTACAAAAGTATCTAATGGGACTTCATTATTGTCCAAATCTATGTTTCTTAAAAATGTATTTCAAAACATTATAATATATCCTAGAATATGGGTTAATGTAAATTATACCATTTTTTAAAATTTTATGAAATGGTATAAATGGAATCTTTAGGTCATTTTCAAAACAATGTAATTCTGTCTTTTTAAACAAAATATGGAATGATAATTTTTTTTAACATATATGACAGATGCATTTATTTTCCACCATTATAACACCTATATATATTCCCATAATATATTATAGTAATTTTTCCAAAATATATTTTTTCTCTAATTTTAAATTCTTTGAAAATATAAAGTGATATTTCACTCAAATAGTTTTTTGGTTGGTTTCATCTATGTCAACATATTTCATAGGATGTTACTTTTGTTTGATGTTTATTTAAGATGATGCAAAATACCATATTATATTGATGGTTTTGTGATATTATTGATTATGGATGTGATATTTTTATACCATACAATATTTATGTTTAAATTATTGACATTCTGAATTTTAGTATAAAAATGAATGTTTTTATTGTGATTCTTCAATTTTATACGATGAATACATTGGACTTAGTAAGTGACTGGGGGGGGGCTGCTATAGACCATCAATTAATTGGTAGGTCTCATGAGAAAAAAGTTTTTTGGCACAATTCCTTTAAAATATATTATTTTTTGTCTTGGAACATAGACTTAAATATGTGTTTATGATGTCAGCCATTGTGCATTCCATCATTATAAAATTAGATATTGATATTACACGTGATTTTTATAAATGTATAATATACATGTAAATAAGTAAATAGAATTATTTGATTTATATTTTCCATATTATACTAATGTTTATGATTTAATGTATTGTATTTTAGTATTATACACTTCCTCAAAATGTATATGAATATTTATGAATGTTTGAGATATATTGTAATCCTTATTGAGCATCTAATTTCACCCCATTCTATGTTTTATTTTTTCCAGGATGTGAAAAATTTAATTGTGATGGAAATTCAGGGATAAGTTAAGGGAAATAATTGTGTTCAAAGGAGAAATAATGTTTTTGTTTTTCATTTCATAATGTAATGTAAAACATATTAATGTATCAAGTACTGTTAGGCGAAAAAACCGATCAGTTTTTCATGATTTGATCCCTTGTATTCATGACAATGTTATGTAATAATAAACCATCTCTAGGTATTTATCTTCAAGGATTTACATGGGCTGGGTTATCCTTTGTTTTTTCCTCAATCACCTCTTCCTTTACTCCACCATGAACTTAATCCATGTTCTATAAGATACACCTCTTTTTAAATATTTTTTACAAAACACATTAATGTGAGAGGAACCAATTAATTGGTAATGAGATGTATGTTAATAAACATTGGAAATTATAGTCCTATATAATAAATGGAGGATATATGAAACACATGAACTCATATTTGATTTACTAATAATTTTGTTTCAAAACTATAAAATAAAATTACATGAAATTAAACAAACACGTACTTGGGTCTAGTCATTTATCATTTACAGTTATAGAAAATATTTTACTATAATGTTTAAACCCTTATATTATTATCATTTCAATTATTCATTTATAACGTATAATTTTCATTAGTTAAGAAAATTAATTATCATATTAATAATTTATTTAATTTTATATTATTTCATTAAATTTTATTTGGAATTTCTCCTACTAGGATTTAAAAAAATCACATGTATAATTTTATTTGAAATTTTATAAAAAATTTACTCAAATAAGTAGTACAAACAATCAATGTTAGCACTAATAAATACTAACATGTATGGTCATTATTGTATATAATGCAATGATATAACATATTTGGAACACCAAATGTGCCACGTTTTTATTCTATGTTTTTCCTAATTAATTTCATTTGTAACAGATGAAAATTATGTTTCATATACTATTATTTCATGCTGATCCATTAGTATACTATTACCATACATGAAATATTGTGTTGAATATTATAAATAATTAATAAATCATTTAATATAATAAAAAACCAAACAATATACAGGTATTGTTAATTAAATTACACGTAAACTCTAGTTGATGGGGTTTAATTAAGTATATATTTTACGCTATTTATCCACATAAAAATTTAAATTACATGTTTCCATATTACAATGATAGATGTTTGCAGTGCATGACTAGGTACTATGATTGTACTTCCCATGGAAATTTATAAGGTAAATTATATTCATAAAATACCCAAATAATTTTATTAATTTTACATGGATTATATCCACTATACCTAAACTATGATATACATGTTGTGTATTAATTTCATGATGCCCCTAGATTGTATGATCATCAAAATAAAAACTTGAAAATTACACAAAATATAGTAAAAAATCATTGAGTTAGACCCTATAAGGTCTAAAAGTGTTGAATTTAATATATTTGACATGAATTCATTTTATTATGAAATAATGTCCACATGGGTGTCATAGTGCGTTGAAAAAGGATACACAGTGTGTTAGAAATGATTAAATTTTATGATACACTTTGACAATTGAAAAGTATTCTTAGTACCTATAAATGGGTTATACAAATATAAGCTTCACTAATTATTAATAAATAATAGTTATATTAATGATAAATTATGATTAGAAAGAATATATTTGGACAATTTATTAATAAATAATTTAAAATGAAAATGAAATTTTGCATTAAAATATTCAATAATAAATAATCAAATAAGTAATTATAAATTTGAACATGACCACAATGATACCACTTGATGGTTTGGGGTGTAGAGGAAGAAAATATGGGAGATTGATATTACTTATAAATTGGATGTTTCAATATATATTTTGTTATGTACATGTCATTAGAGCCATGAAAAATTTATGTTTTCCTATAGATTAACAATGAAAAACATGATACAAGAATATAATTCTTGTTGAAATTTAGATAATTTAAATCAATAGTAAAACATCATACCTTGGGCATGATGTATATAATAGATTAAGAATTTCATAATCCCAAATGGTTTCAGTATACCATGGTTTCAATTCTGGAATACAATTATAGAATCCCTCAAGCATAAATCTGCAAATGATCTTTTAATATTTAAAAAATTCTGATGGAATGTAGGGATCTTGTGAGAAAGATCTATCAATATATGGTTCTTGACATTAAAACTCTGATACATCAACTGGGATTCAAGAATCATACATGCCCTAACATTCTGGAAGAAGGATAAAGAGGCATGATAGTCTCTCTTCACGGAGATAATAAAATCTAGAGTTATTAATTTTATAGAAATAAAGAACACTAGATTTCTTTATGTACAAAAATTATCTAATTGAATATCCACAGGAACATTATAAATAGTTGTATGTATATAGTTTTATGGCTTAGGGTTTAATATTATTTAATTTTACATTATACCATATTTATATAATAAACTCTTAAGTTTCCTTATTATATTTAGGAATAATATTATAATTATGTTAACAAGATTATTACTTATTTTAATAATGGTTATTATTATTTTACCATCTTGAAAATTATTAATTATCATTAAACCTCATATTTAAATACCCATAAACTTCATAAATTATAGAATCACTGAATATGTATTATATAATTTTTTTTAATTTGATAAATAATAAATAAAAATTATATATCTGTGTAAATAAAATTATACCTTTTTAAAAACATTTATTCAATTGATGTGATAAGTAAATAAATATTAAAATATCTTGTTGATCATGCAGATAATATTTATTGAAATTATTAATATTAAAAAGAATTTAATTAATGTCAATGTAAATTAATTTGTGTGATCTTCCATTATTCTTCCTTTTTAGAAATATACACGATTTACTAAAGATTAATATTATAATATACCAACAGTTCAAGAAATAAAAAATGAAAAAGTTATTTTCACAATGTCAACAACCACAAATAGAAATGTACTTTTCAATATATTAATTTTTTCTCAATATCTCAACAAACACATTATATAATTATGTTATTAAACATATTTCTTGATATATACTTTTTGGATCAATAGTAATGAAACTGTTTAAAAACCATGAACATGTAATTTATATTGACGATACATTTCTTGTCAAAGTGTCATGATAATAAATTCTATAAATCGAAGAGATAAATTCCCCCTGCTTTATTCATTAATAACAAAAAAATCATGACATATACATCATATTCTACATAGGGTGAACAAAATGTGTCATTGGGGACATCACTACATCAATTTTAATAGGTCAAAAAATGTAATAATAATAATTAAAATTTATACAAGAAATTACAAATGATCACAGATAGGAATCTCCGGTGACATGAAATCATGCAGCATTATTATTGGTTGGTCTTTAAACATAATATCTCAAAATATAAATCACTATGTTTGAGCATCATGAGATGAATACTCATTATCTTATGATAACCTACACAAGATAGTTGATAAAAGATAATCAAATTCATATTTCTTCATATTGGGAGAAATAGATATATTAATGAGATTTCATCATAGCATATCAGGATTTTTATTATAGTGGAAAACATCATTGACCTGTTATAAATTGATAGATACCCAATTATATTATCACATTAAATTCATGTAATATAATTTCCAGTATGTCATCAGATATATTTAATAATCATTTTATAAATATATTTAATAATCTATAAACTAGTTTTCACCAGGAAACTATATACAACCCATTATACCAATCCCATTGAATGACATGTCCAATTAGACCTCTGAATTGACTAATCTTTTGAACAATATCCCATCCCACCAACAGAAGTCTTCACATAGAGGTATGATATATATTATCCATGTTTGGAACTAATAACCATAAACAATTGAATTAGTCCCCATCAACATGATTAATGAATACACAATAACAAAGATGAATAAATGATTAATTAACACAAACAATACCCTATTATGATTAAATCAACACAAATTTTTTTTATCAAAAACATTGTGGGAATAACCAAAATCAATTACATAAAAATACAATCGTTATTAAGAGAATAAAAAAATTAGTGTATCTATAATAAATAAACAAAATAACTAGACTTAAGAAAATCATATGCCACATGTATTTGTATAGAATAAGAATAAGGGGAATCCATCTACATAAAATTAGTTCATCAAGTTGAAATTTACCACACACACATTAATCCATGATCTTGATACAATGATATGGTGATTAACTACATAACCCATCAAAATAAACACTGAACAAGTGTTCTATTTAAGAGAACCCAATAATTAGGTTTTTATACAAAATAATAATTTAAAAATATTAGATTAAATGGATAGATAATAGAATTAATATTAATCACTACCCTAAATACTCCATTATTCAAGGAGGTGGATATCTATGGGGTATAAATGATAACATTTACTGAGGAACCCATGTATTTTTATATCCCTAGAAATGAGGAGAAATGAACGTTTCGATGAATGTTTTATGTAAAAATAAACATATCAATAATTTTCAATTTAACACAAGAATTTGATACCGAGATCGGTAAACGATGTTGAAATCTTATTGGTTGTAATATCTAAGACCGAAGGCTTCACAATTTGGATAAATGGTTTTGAAAAACATGCACTAACCATGAAACAAATACCAAAAAATGAACTAAAGTTTCATGTTTCCTACACAATTAACATTAACCATTAACCATTATGGAATTCATATTCTACAGTATATATTAATCATTGTTAGTGTGCATGGTTTACCTAAATTATTCATAAACTATTAACACTATGATTATTATTATATACATCCATGAACCCCATAAATCATCCTAAACGAAACAGTAACCACTTCACAACGTAATGATTTATTCAAAAACATATGAATAACTAATTTGGGAGGTTCAAATTATCCTATTAATTATAATTTACATTCCTAAAAAGATATATATTGGTGGGTATCATGTAAAAGTTGAGGACATTTTTCTAGAAAATCATATCCTTCGCTTCCATGGGTCCTCCTTTACCTATATATAATTTCATAACATGTTCACTAAAGAAAATTTTCTACCTAAAAATATTCTATTTCATATAAAAAAATTGAATTGGGGTGTAGATAAATAAATAATCTCACACTAGAGTAATGTGACTCAAAATAATGACATGAGTGTGGTTAATGTGTAATCTAAACAGTTAAGATATTTGTAATACATCATGAAATAAAACGAATCGTGAAGGTTGATCAAGTTGGAAAGAAAATTTTAAAACATTACAAATTCTATAAATTTTTTTTATATATAAATGATATACAATACCTTTCTTTCATTGATATAGGTTCTAGAAACATAGAGATACCAATAAGTATACAGAAACTAATAATTCAAAAGATAATGTATAAATATGATGAATTATATAGTATTTATAATAAATATAAGTCATTTAAATCTTTTTTAATATTAAATTTACTTTACCTATTGTGTTATCCACTAGACATTACCCAATTTGTAAATTTTCAAGGAACTCTACCCAATCCAATTATCTGTTACATGGATTGATGTACAATTATTGAAACAGTTCAATATGTTTTATTTTTTAAATATAATTATATGGTGCATCTAATAATGAAACAATTTCATACAAAAACCCACCACTAACAATAACCCATTTCATAAACATGTATTATAAATGAAAAATCATATTATCTAACATCCCATTATTTTTTGGATTATTAATTATGCTCTAAGTTAAATGCTTTACCACACCATGATGGAATGATTTCAAATCCCGTTTTTTATATCAAGGATATCATTCAAAGATTAAATAAATTGGTATCCCAAACCACTTCACCGCTTATGAGATATATATAATTTCATTATCAACTAATATATTAGTGTATTAAATTTGAATAATGTACTTTTTCAAGGTTATTTGGTCAATTATTAGTAAAACGAATATTACATTTGAGAAATAATAGGATATCCAGTGAAAAAATCTATTTATGTATTCTTAATTATCTATAAGGGTATTGATAAATATTGTAATATCATAGTTTGTATTAGTATTCTGGTTTTCACTCATTGATTGGAGTGACATTTGAATACAAATTGTTTAGTTAATTTCTATATACCTGATCAATTAATGTGGGTCTCCTACATGATGTTAATTCTATCAATACCTTGATTAACAACCCACATAAATTGATGTGATTAATGTAATACATATTAGGAATAATAAGTAAAAATATATAATATCACCATGAAGATTCATTATATACAATTTAAATTAAATTTTTATCAATAAATGATCTCCCCACCTTTTAGGTTTACCACAACGTGGATGTAATCAATGTTTGACTATTGAGCCTAATTAATTGTTTAATCGCATTAATTACTGGGGTGACTAGAAAATAAACACAATAATTTTCATAATCCATGAAATTTAAATTCATGTAAATTCTTACCAATAATATTTTTCATTTAAATAGGGTCTTTTAACAGCCAAGTCATTATAAATATCACAAAACGAATCATCATTGTATAATATTTCACAAATGTGTACACTTGGTCAATGTGAATCAATTGAATGAAGTAAAACCATCATAATTTTTAAATGATAATGTTTCATTATCAGAATATATTATTAACTATATTTATATATGTGATCATAGTGAAATACTTAACAAAGAGATAATGGAATCATGTTTTAATCCATATAACACCTTGCTCAATTCTAGATAATTCAAAGGATATCTATTTTCATATTAATTATACTGTCATGATCTATAGTCACTAATATTGTTACTATAAATTATAAAAACAACCCAATATATATATAAACATGTGAAAATAATGTATCTTGTCCAAACCTTATTTTTGAATGATATGTATATTTTTTAATGTAAGGATAACCATAATATCGTATAAACTTTTTTGAAAATAATTTATAAAATAGATTATAATAAAATTTGTATTTCATTTATAAGTGACATAAAATATGAGATATATATTATGTAGTAATGATAATTACAAGTATATTACATAAATGTATTTGAACTATTATAAATTTTTACTTAGGCGATAATAAATGATCGGTTCAACTTTTTAATGTTTTTATGGGTTACCTTTTCTACAAGTTACATGACGAGGGAATCAAAATTATTTAATATATACATTACACAAATAAAATTTTCCATAGAGGTAGTTTTCATGCAATATACTCAACATTGTATCCAATTTCAATTCATGAACATCCCTAGTGTGAGAGAACAAAATCATACTATTATGAAATAAAATAACAAATGAATCAATGTAAATATAAAACATATAGTTTATCTATTTCATAATGACTATTGGTGGATTTTTCATGGAAAAGTATGTGAAATTGTATTCATAGTGGTTATAATGATTTATTAGGACTATTTTTGGAAAAAATAGATTCATGAAATAGAGCTAATGGTATCATAGTTATAAATAAATATTATATAAATTCTAGGATACCAAAAATAGATCAAGGAAATCATCAATTATTAGAAATGGACATAATTTTTGTGTTATAATTTTTTTTTTGATTTTCTGGTAGGTGATTAAATATATAACATTACCATTAGCCTTCACTATGATTAAATCTAATGAATCCATAGGTGTAGTTATAGGTATAATTGATTCCATAATTCCAATTATATTATCAACTTATGAAATTCAATAATATTTTTTGGTAAATTTTATATTGTGTAAGGAAAATATGATTCATTATTTGGATTATTTGATATAAAATTCTGATTCCCTTTTTGGTGGTAGTCTAGAAAACTATAATGGAAAATAATTATGGTACTAATCTAGTATTCTTGGAATATATCTAGGTTATTTTTGATCATCAAACCCAAATATCAGTATTTACAACTAACATGACACAGTCCACCCACTAATCTTATAGGGAATTCTCATCCATAATTTAAGTCCCATTCCCCTTTAACAGGGTTACATAATATATTAGTATTTATGATCATGAAATAGAGAGGATAAATCTCAATAATATATTTAAATGTGACTGACTGGCCTTTCTCTAAAATTAAATCAATGATATCTATATCTAAGATTACAGACTCCCAAAAAAAGACCATGTTAATTATGATTGAATATTCATAGCACCTAAATCCCATAGAATCAATTTTTCTCATAGGTGTCTTGTTTTTAATGATATAAGGAATTATTTCATCATTAAATCATATTTTATTTAAGATATGAGGTGAAATAAAATATGTTAATTTTTTAGTATCATAGAATAAAATATTTAATGATCAATATAATAGGATAATACCCTATCACTATTGAGGAACATAATTCAATATATTTCGTTTAATGGTAATCACTAATAAGTTATTGATCTTACCTATCATGTTTTATCTCTCCGCACATGCTAGGATTAGTAATTCTTGGATATTCAGGTGTTTATTTAATTATCAAGACTAAATTGATTTTTAGGGCAGTAATTTCCTCGATGAGATTATACTAGTTACTTGTGTGAGTACTAAGCACCATTTGTTGAATAAATTTTTAATGTTTATTAGATATTAAAATAAGAATGCAAGATATATAGTTATATTATATTTCAGATACTCTGGATGAGGTTCCATATGTTACATTTATAAATTATGAAATGATCCACATTAAAATAAAATATATTTGATATTATAGTTTAGAGGAATGATTACACAACCCTTTGATTTTTTATAATGTTCTTGACTACCCCAAGAGTGTATTCACTTTTTATAAAATTTTCCACTACGATAGTATCTAGTTAATCTTGGATGGAAAATGGTATCTCATCCACTATGATTCTCTATAATGTTATTTTGAAAAACTATTAAATTATTTCCCGGATTATTGTAATTACATACACAAAACAACACAACCATAGATAGATTTTTTTTTATTTTAGAGATGACTCTTATATATTTGATGTTAGAGATTCTCAAAATACCACATATGGTATATATATATTGATGTAATTAATAAAATAAAGTTAATCCCAATCATAGAGATATCCTTGCATTAGGCCAATGAAAATAAAATCATTGATAATTAAAAGGAATGGGGGTAGTGTTTTTAATTAAATAACACATAAAATACCACCCGTATAAGGAACCGATAAACCATCTCATGTTGGAAAATAACCCACCATTGTCATTAATTTCCATTATGAATGTAAAATACTAACATTATTCAATCACACTTAGTGTTCCAAGGAAATCAATGATCATATTTATCTTTCAAGGCTATTCCCCCATGACATTAGTTCCCAGATCACATTGCATGATTAGATGGGGTTCTAGTTAAATTTTAATAATATATAAATATAATGTGATTCCCTAGGTCAATTAACTATTTTCAATATATATAAAAAATCACAATATACTTCTTATGTGGTGAGGAATTACATGTGGTTTGGGTGGGACCAAATTCTAATGGGCACCTTGCTAATATTTTTTATGTCTTTGGATTAGATTGTTTTTTAAGAAGGTTAAATATTCTATTAATATAAACCCCCAGTAACCATAAAATACATTGTTAATAGGATTATAATTAATATCAATACATCATGAATGATTATAATATCACAATTTTTTAAATATTGGACATTAAATATAAAAAAATGATGAGATATAATTGTGATGGTTTTTTACTAAGAAATTATACCCCATTACCATCATCTAAAACCATGATGATTAGTAGGAAATATTGATATTATATATTGAAAAACTATTATTGGTTGAAAATCCTTTTGAAAGATATTTTTTATAAAGAGTTTAGCGTTGTGTTTTTATATTTTATTTCATCACGTCTGGAAACAACCAATATCCACCCCTACCATAGAAAATTCAAACCTACTTCATTTTTATAACATCATGACCCCATCTAGTACCATGGATTGGATAACTTTTTTTATTAAAAATATTACATCCCCCATGAAAATCAAATTGTAAAAAATTGAATGGTTTTATACCATAATTGTGTGACATTTTATCCTATAAATCATATCCATTAATGGAAGAAATAGAAAAAATATATATAAACAAGGATAATAAGAAAAATACTAATTTATTTTAATAATAAATAATAATATGTAAAATACTCAACATCAACATCCAATCAAAACTATAGAAACGTAAAAATGAAAAAAATACATAGAAAGGATAAATATGGTAGAAAACATTATATTATTTCTTGATCCTATTCAAAACATGCTCCCCAATCTCACATCCATCGCAAAAGACAACAATGTTTAGGTTACCTTCTTGATAATTTGTCTTCACCATACCGACATAATATTAAAAAAAACTGTCATATGATCAACGATGAAAATGCAAGGGTGTGTGTAAACCGACTGAAAAGGGTGACCACCAATGTACTTAACAAATAAAATACAAAATGATAAATAATATATCACACAATATATGTATATAATATGAATTTAGAATGATATTATAATTGCGGTAATATAGTATTTTGAAATAAATCACACCATAAATATTTTACCTAGAATATCAAAACACATTTACCAATTAAATTCAAAAACCCCTTTAATTTTGTAGTCATTCTTCTAATAAAAATTAATTACCCTTCTTTTGTATCCCTTGATTGGCCCAGACTATAGAGAATTGTCTTCCCCTATCTAGGGGTTTAACAAGGTTGTATAATAATGATGATCAACTTTTAACAAAAAAATCCATTTCTAATACATCAAGGCCATATACACATTAATCATTAAAAGACACCAAAACATTCCATAATAATGTTAATCACACACTAAAATCACCCCTTAGATGATCAATTCACAACATATTCATTTTAACGAACATGATGTGAGAGGTACCCATGCTAATAAACTCATAAACCATTCAGGAGTATTGTGTTACAAATTCATGATTTTATAAAAGGATTAGGTGGATATATGCAATCGGTTTAAATTCAAAAATAATTTAAAATTTGAGTTGTTGAAAAAATTATACTAATGAAAACACACCTACAACAAAAAGGCCTCACTAATAAACTAGAATAGACCATTATAAATCCATACTCCTAAAAATTATTTTATTTTGATTCAAAACCAAATACTCATCCCAAAAATCACCAAATTGGACATCTGATAACGAAGGCCCTATAATATGGTTCTCTAATTTGGGATATGAAATTTAATAAACTATAAAATTAAATATTTACCACATAATTTTATGATGAAAAGCTAGTAAGTAGTGTCAACCCAATGTAATAGAAAATTTGGAGTGTTGACAGCTAAAAAAAATAAAACAAACTTGATATTATAGAAAAAATCAACTACAACACAAGTAGAAATGGTATATATTGTCATAAAATAGTGAGAAAGCAAAAGTGGAATCACGAGATAATTAAATAAAATAAATAATAATTGAGAGTGAAAAATTATGAAAAATATATGAGTATGGGGGCCATGTTTTTTTGAATTAATCTAAAATATTATTCGATCATTTAGTAATAATCATAAATTCAATATATTGACCTATGAAAAATTTAGTGACCACCATAAATCGACTAGTAACCATTATATATAAGTGAGATATTCAATGAAAATATTTATTGATCCAGACTCGGGATATGAATAGTTTTTATAGAGAAAAGTATCATAAAACATTTATAATTTCCATTACATTAGAAACTATTGAATATTTAATTTTCATGTTAATATCTCCCACCAAAAAAGAGTAGAGTTATAATGAAACTCACAATGACAAAATATTTGATCCCGGAATAAAATCTTTCAAAAAAAATTGAACTCACTATAAGAAATATATAAACAGTATCAAAAAATTACTGACTAATTCTCACGACTTTTTTAAAAATTTATTATATAAAAAGAAACTTCCAATTTAATAAGAACATATAAAAATAGTGATACATGATGAAAAGTTAAATATGAAAGAATATTTTATATTTTTATCAACACCCTTTTGTGTTGTCCAACTCCAATGAATACTGCTCGATTGTGACCTAGCTCTTATTTCATCTTCAATATAAATTTTATTCTCTCAATATGTCTTGATGAATATGGATTATTCATGGTATCCCCATCTAAATTAATCAGTCATATTCTTAATTTCAAACCCAATTTCCTCATCACAACCTTCAATGAAAGGTTTCTCTCTTAATCACAAGAATGTAAACATTCACTATAGATCGCATTCCTCCATTAATAGTAGAAAAACGCACTAACATAATTTTATAATGACACATTCAATATATTATAAAATAATATAGTAATATATTCATGGTTGGATCACTCTTTGTGAATTTAATTAATTTATAATTGAATCCTTATGGTTCATACACCTTCCCCCATCGATGTTATCCCTTTGATATCAATTATTTGTATACTTGAATTTTTGGTCTATATTAAATATTATTTAGGGGCATTAAATAGACTTTATGACTTGGTTCAAAACCTCCATGGAATAGTGTAGCCCTACCAATGTAAAAAAATATGATACCCCTAAAATATATTCATGCATTATATATAGAATGAATATTCTAAATGTCATTTTAGCCTTAGTTAGGTTTAGTAACCAAGATATATTATCATGTCCTATTGTCCACATCCAGGATCAGTGTTATATTTTTTCACACTCAATTTCTCTCGTTATGACTTTGAAACCTCCATTGTATTCATGAAGCATAGGTATGAGATCCCCAATTTCCCTATCAACGGTCTTAAAACAACAATACTTCAATCATTTATCATTATAATTTTTCTAGTACATGATATCATTGGATAATTTAGTATAATATATTGTAAGAATAAATATTTTTTTTGGAATAACTATAGTTACTATAAACTAACGATACCTCACTATCAATAACCATGTTATAACAAATTTCAACAAATAGAAACTCATGTTCCCAAGGTCTTCTCTATATGTGTAAACATTAATTGAATTTATTTTATTTAAATTAACCTTGAATCATAATCTATAATTTTTATTTTTGTATACTTTAATTAATAAAACCCACATCGACTCTTTATGATTTGGTCGTTAGATTCATTAATTATTATCATTATCCTCATTGTTCATATATAGATAATATGATAAATGGGTTATCTTCTATTTTATAATTTCATGAGATCATTTATGATTATACAAGCATATATGAGCACCCAATCCCTTGGTTTTTATCAAGATTTAGTGGTTTGATCATCTTATTCCATAATACATGTTCATAAATAATTTATGGGTTTTAATATTGTTAACCCAGTTCATGTTCATCAAGAAAAATATAATTGGGATAATAAATGTCACCCAATCTCAAAAATTTAGTTGGATCGATATGAATAGTATGTCATGAAAATTCCATCAGTATCCTCATGTTATTATCCTCACTCCTGAATCATCAATGACATCTCAATAATTAATCCAAAATAAAGTTTATTCATTATTCATTCATGGTTTTGATTTCTAATTTTCTTGGTATATCATTGGCCCCAACAATCTATTAGGCGTCATTAATCCACCCTTTTGATCTTATTGCACTCTTCTGAGGTTAATTAAACATTAAATTTCTATTTCAACTGTCCTCTCGTGGTCACTTATTCTTCTTACAGTAAATAAATAACATGTATAGTGGATTTTCTTTTCACATTTGACGGGTTCAACATGTTAAATTGAAATAACTCCATATAGTATCTTGAATTTTTTCCTAGTTTCATGGTAGTTTCTTATTATAAAAACATAATCCCCATTAAATATATTTATTTTATTTTTTACTTATACCCATTAGTTATCCAATTTAGGTTTCAGACATATAATTATAAAAATGTTACCCCATATTACCTTATATCCATTTTAACCACACGTGAACATCACGACTAATGTTCACATGGATCATATAACTACAATTACGGTGGGTTTAAAAATTTTTTCTTCATTTTATTAATATCCCAATTTATGAAATTTAACCACTTTGATATGATAGATTTATCTTTTATTTTTATTTATTAAGGAAATCAAAATCAAGTAAATTTTGAATAAAAAACAAGATATGAATGATTTAAGAAGTTATTTCTTTATGTAATAACCTATATACATTGCTTAGACACTATTGTGGGTCCCTTAAATTTAACTTATTGAGTGAATAGTTTTTTTGACACAACTCCCATTGGTGTCCTTATATCTTTCGATAAGATCATTAATATTGGAAAACAATGTTTTACAATTTTTTATTTAAAATTTCAACTCCAATAAAAATATCTTGGTGAATTCCAAACCTGAAAAATTCATTATGATATTATATTGTATTCAAATATCCAATTTATTTATTATGTGTATATATGTCAATTAATCTAAATGAAATGAACATTTTCTAACGTGTCTCATTATATAAGAATATCATCTATCTGATTAAAAAAACTCAAATCCTCATTATAATTTTTAACATAAACACTATACATTGTACTCTAAATGGTAATCTAAAATAACCATTTTCTGATTTATATAGTCAAAAAATTATTTTTGTATGTCCTCTCTAAATGAAACTCATCTTGGAAGGAAACTAACTCTTAAAGAAGACACTACAACAGCTAGTATTTTTACACATGTCAACTATGGATCATATAATGAAAATTTTCACTTATATTTGAAGGGTTCAAAGAAATATAAAATGTGGAAAAACTATTTCATTTTCCTTCTCATTGAATTTTGTAAATTTATGATTGATGAACATTTAAATATTGTTGGGATGAATCTCATCACATCTAAATACATTTGGATTCCTAAAAAATAACTAGGAAACTTCTCAAAATACATAATGATTGATCCATATTGAATTTTTTTATATTCAATCATTTTGGAATTCTTTAAAATTTATCAACACATCCTTATATAATCCCAATTGTATAAAAATTCAATGAATAGAAAGGTAAATGAGATTTTCATTATTATTGAAAAAATTATTGAAACTCTATATAATAAATGATTGTTCGATGATAATCATTTTATAATATCCCTAATCCGATGGATGTGTTTTCCTTACTAATTTATTTTTTTCCATATCTACTAAAACATATTAAACTATTATGATATTTTTATTTTATTTATATTCTAACCAAATGATTCTCTAGTGGTTATCCTTTACCACCACTTCAAAACTCCAAATATTAAAGCATTATCTTGTAACTTTATTCACATTAGAAGCTTTTAAACATCAAATTTATTTCAAACTTCTTTTTTTATATATTCAAATAAACATAATAATTTTTTAAAACCTAAATATTTTTATTTTGGATCACACATCACTTAGTTGAGATTTCTCTCGTATATATTACCATCCTTATCTAATTATAACACTGATATTTTCAATCATTCTGCAAATTTGTTCATATGGTCACCATTTTAATGATTATCCATCTTCAAATATTGTGACATGTTACTATTGAAATTGGTTTTTATAGTGTGCCACTACTAGAGCACTATGTACGATTAAAAATATTTCCTACCCATTTATTTTTCCGTTGATAATAAAATATGACATATTCAGACCCTTTTTATTTAAATAATATTTTGAAAAAAAAATCGTATCAACTTCATATGTTCTTAAAATAGAAATGACTGATGATAAACATCCTATTATTCTTTTTCATTTCATTTGATATCAATCATCAAGGTAGGTCTATGGAATTGTTCATGACTCTTTCGTAAGTAGATACATTTAATTAACTAACATAAACACTTTTCCATTTGATCATGATCTTTCTAACACTTGATCTGGAAACTAAAATATTTTATGGAATATTATATATGAATATCATAAAATTATTCTTTAAATAAAATTTATTATGATATTTATCATGATTTTATTAACTTTTAGATCATTATATCATCATCTAATATACATTTGGTGTTTCCTATATTTCCATCATCCCAACAATTCATTCATCAAATCCTTTTTAATCATCCTAAACATAATTGAACTAAATACATTCCAAAAAATACATATTAGATAATTTAGAATCATTATTCATTAACATATTTCAAATTTTCTTTTATAGGATTATAAAAAAATCAATAACAAAAAAATATCTTTGAAAAAATTAAAAAGATTGTTAAAATTTTGAAAATTGATATTCAATCTCCCCATTTGGATTTTTTTGACAATTCTACTCAAAAAAATTCAACATCGCATTTTTCAACAATATATTTTTATTAAGCCATGTTTTTTTTCAAATTATTTATATCACAACATTTCTCATAGATAATTTCCTAACACCACATTAATAGTGGTGTAATATTTTTTAATGAATTACATACATCAATGAATCACAATTTAGTGTTTTTCAATAGATTATTTTATCTTACATTAATGATTATCTATAACATTTATCTCACTTCTCGCGTTTTTGAACACTCGCTTTTTGTAAACTCCCCAATTAAATGATAACCATAATGTAAAATTAATTGAATTTTTTTGTTTTATCCAAATTAGTATTAGAAATTTTAGATTCTACTAATTAAGATAATTCGCTACCATCACCCATTAATAAATTTTATATCATATTCCCTTAATTTTCATCATAATCCAAAAAATGGTAGGGGACATTCTACAAAATGTTTAAATGTCATCGATGGAGGTTGAACATGAATTTTAATAGTCAAATCCACAAATATTACTTTTGGAATAGATTCATAATTTTATCATCAATATGATAATTTAATTAAATTTGTTATAGAAAATCATCTCCATAAGAAACATTCCATTTTGATAAGTGAATCATAATATTAAATTGCATTTTACCCTGATTATCACAATGTTTTTGAAAAGGAATTGAAATGATCTCTTTTAAATTAAACACCGGATCAAAAATCCAACACATTTGAGTTCAACCATGGATATCAAAAATATATTTGGATTTTTCTGATCTCAATGTTACAGAAGAGTTTTTTTTGAAATTCCAACTCACAGAACATTATCCTGAGAATAGTAATTTTCATATTGTTGGTTTTCTAAAATTTAAATCAATTTCCCAATCCATATTAGTATAACTATTTATGTTTATATGTGAATATATTTTTTACATTAACCTATACGATGTTTCTATTCTTACATATCTCATAATTATCTTAACTAAAAAATATGGAATTGTTTAGGATTACTCAAATATCCCTAACATGAAGTCCTTAAATTAAAAGTATCAGATCATTAGGATTTAGGGTAAATAAAAAATCATATCATATCCAAAAACAATTACTGATATACACTTTTTGGGATTCACCATTAACACATATTGTTCTCACTAAATATAGAATAAACAATTATTTTGAATATTCCATGTAAAAAATTAAAAAACTCTTTGAATCCTTTTCATGAGATCAGGAAATGTATATTTCATTTTTTGGAACTTGCTAACCTAGAAAGAATGTTAATTATCATAATATTATGATTGATAAATTAATCTTCATGTTATTGTTAAATTATTTAATAAATAATTTCCTATCCAAAAAATATTAACCACATAAAAAAATAAAATTTGGGTGTATGAAACAATTTATTTAACCTACAATTCATTGTGAACATTTTAATTATAGAAAATAATCTTCTTCAAATAAACAATCTTATTTAGTGTATCATGAATATAGAGAATGTTCAAACCCATAATTTTTTTTCAAGTTACAAAACCTTTTTTATTATTATTAATTAGAAAATTAAAATGTTTCTCATTGTACACATCATCATAAATTTCCCCACATAAAAAAGTCTATATTATATCTAACTGATAATCATTATAACATTGCATAGTAACCCCTATAAAGATCATTATGATAAATTAAAATAATGAAGTTTGTTAAGATGAATTTTCAATTTCCACACTATTCAAATTGGAATAGACATTTTAAAAATTTAATGCATTGTATCAAAAATTTTATCAATGTTTATGAAAATTGTTATGGTAAAACGATTTTCTCTTAATAATGTTCATTGTTACAAGACATGGAACATGTTCACATGTTTAATTTTTTTATTTTATATAACAAATTATTTATTTAATTTAACTATTATTTATATCAAATATCTTCTAATATAAATTACCTTTTTCAACCAATATGATATGTGATTTTCAATATTCTAATCTCATCTTTCTTGAGTTTGAAACTGTGTCTTTTGAATTTCCAAAAATCAAAACAAAATTAATTTTTTTTTAATTAGTATGAAATTTCAGTTTTTTCATCTTGATTCACATTACTCACATTATGATTCATTTCAATCCACATGTATATTTTTTTGGATAACATTCATAATATATTTCATATGATGTTTTTAATTTATCATCATAAATGTCTTCAACTACCCTTATTAAATAAGTTGGGGTTTTAATAGAATTGGAATCATAGTAATAAGGTAACATTTTTAATAATTTGTTTCGACCTTTTTAAAATATTTTGTTGGATGAATATTCCATGAAATTTTCTTCCTAACTTTTTAATCATATTTTACAAGATCCTATTTTTTTATATTTATATAAATCAAGCTTGAAAAACTCATTAAAAATATTACTAAATGTTTTCTATATCACAAATTACAAGGTGTAATTTGGGAATACAAAGTTATAGAAAGTAACTTTTATAAATTTAAACTAGTAATAACATCTTCAATTCAATATAACTATGAGATGTTGTATTTTTCTATCATGTAAATTCACATTCCTAGAAAAATTTTAATTTTTTGTACTGAAAATCCAATACATATTCGGTGAATTGATATATATATTAATATTTTATTCCCTGATTCTATATATCTTAATAATATGAATTTATTTTCAACTTGGTTTCATTTTAATTATCATATTCTACATATTAACACCCATTCCTCTCTCGACATATCTTGTAATGAATCAAAACATTTATACAAGTTATTATTGTATTAAAAAAAATAATTTCAGTCAATTTACTGAAATAGTCAATAAAAGTGATAATGTAAAAATATACTTTCATTTATTTCTATATTATATACTCAAACATAACATACTGACTATGTTCAATTGGAATATGATATTGAATTTTAAATTTTATATATATTTTAAAATTATTTTCCCTTTTTGGAATGATATATAATGATTGTCATATATTCTCTTCACTATTAGAATTTTCATAAAAAAATCTATATTTGAAATATTATTCCAAAATTTTAAACATGATTATGAAACCAGAAATTCTACAATTTATTTTCATCTATTGCATTATTATTCCATTAGTTAAAAATAACTTTTATCTGAAAAATATTAACAGTAATGTTTCTCTCCTATGATAAACAGATTACATTTTAACACATTTTACATTATATAAGACAATTATGGAGATATATATTCTTCCAATATTATTAAAATGTTGTATTATAATATATAGGATATTTCGGAGAACATCAATGAATAAATAATATATATATTCTAGATTTTTTCTTCTATATCAACTTTAGAAAATCCTCTATTTTTGAAGGGGTTATCATCACTTAAGGTAACTTCCCAAAATTCAAGATTATCATAATCATTCCATATAAGTAATTCACTCTTAATATGTTAATAAAAACCAATATAAATAATCTAAATTTTCATTCTTTTAGTTCCATTTAGGTATGTGTCAACAACAAAAGATACTTCTTTAACATTCATATTTCACGTATGCTTCTATTTTCATTCATTAAAAGTTTTTAATTCAAATATTTGTTGTTTATTATTTAGAAAACTGACCTGGTTGGTAACATATTTAAAAAACTTCTTCTAGAAAGGCATATTGTTTTTTCATTAGATGTTTTGTAACATCATGAGATTATGATTTTTCAAAATTATATGGATTAGAAATGTTATCATATTTAATTAACTATTCCAAAACAATTTTTACTACTCGTTTATGGGTAAGGTAATGTTATAATGATAGTTAAATAATTTATAACCATAAACACCATAATTATAGTAGAAATCATCAAACCTCATTTTTAATTAGAAATATTATAATTCTCTATAAATTTTTTTTGAGGTTAAAAATATTTATCGATCTGAAATTCCTCACGGTGTGTTGAAATTTTTTTCTCCAGTTGTCTTTTATCATTTGATTATTTGATATAAAAATTAGAAATAATTTCTCTATCAAAAAATTCCCTATTATTTTCTATAATATTGAGTTATTAAAAATATCATATTAAGTTTCATATTATTTGGGTGTTAATTTTTCCTGATTTTTAAATGGATAATCCTCAACTGTTTGAGATGATTAGAATTTTACCTATGTTTTTTATCATTAAATATTTAAATGTTTTTTCACCTTAAATATGTATTTATATAGTTTTACATGATTTATCTTCTGTAGATTCATGCATCATACTATTGTATTGCATTATAATTTGATATCTAGAAATGGAATGTATAATGACTACAATATCATTTATAAAATCATATTCCTATAAAAAAAACCCAATCCTTTATTTAAAACATCTACAACATCATTAGTTATAATTTTTATTTATTTCATTATATTTATTTTAATTTTAATAACATGTTAAAATTTCATATCTGACTTGTTAACCCATATAGTATTATTCTTCTCCATATACATTGGAAGCTGTTCAATATCCTTTTTATGAACATTTACAATGATGGATATGAATTTTATTGAACATTAATATTTTTAATAATTATTTTAATTTCTGTCAGATTATATCTTTTATCTGAGGTTCGCTTTTCTATTTCTGGAAGGTTATTATTTTTTCATTTGTACTTCTGATAATCGATATATGTTTTTTCATTATTCTTTCATCAAGGAGTATCATTATAATGATATTAAAATTCACCGAATTTCTTCTTGGGAGAATGTCATAGGAAAATGTATAACACCTCAATAAACAATAAATTATAGTTGATGTTTCCCTGTCTAATTTCTAGTTTCTCCATAAAATTATATAGAGGTAATAGACATGTCATTTAATTCATATTAATATCATTATTATCTTAGGAATATCTAATATTAGCTTTAAAAAACCATGGTGTTTAATTTTTTTTTGTTTCATCAAAATCCACATCATCGTTAATCATACATTATAATTTTTTTGTTTTAGACCATTTATATGAAAAATTTATGGTATGAAATTTATCACGAGTTGAAATATATTTAACATATATATATATATAAATATATATTTTATAATCATTTCAACACATTATGTTTTGAAAAAAATTATTTCAAATTATAGATTCATCGATGACATATCTAAAAACATTAATGTTACAGAAAATATAAATAAATTCGTTGAAATTATATTAAATATATTTTTAATATCTATTTTTGATATTTTAAAAAATTATTCACTTTATATTTACCTTCACATCATTTACATGGATGTTTCAGTATAATATTCATTCAAGCTCGCAACAAATTTCCATGGATTTTTTGAGACCCATGAATTTCATGATTTTTTTAATGTGATAGAAGAATTATATTTATGGTTTTTACAACAACATCAATAATAATTTTGTCAACAATAGTCATATGAGAATCATTCAAAATAGGTGGAAACTAAAATAATGTAGAATAAATTACATCAGGTCAAAGTGATAGAATATATGGAGTCATTCAATATTTCAAACCAATATAATTTTCTCCATCAAAGGTATAAATACCACAATTGGTGACATAATTGAGATTTTCCATAATGATTATTTAATAGGGACACATTCCCACCTATAAAATTTAAATATCAAATAGTTCATTAAAACATTTAGAGCAAGGGGTTGAATTAGGTTATGTATTTTTTGAAAATATCAATTGAAATGAAATTTTACCCCTCCATTATGCTATAATGATCCACATTATAAATTGTAATTAGAAATAAAAATGGAATGATAATGTTTTAATGTAAAAAAGAAACACATAATTTGCAAGGATTTTCTCTAGTAATAAAAACATCGTCTTTTACATGGAAAAACATGTGGTCCAATAAAAATTCACTACTATAGAAAGCAAAATTAATATTTTGAGACATATGTTATTCGTAACATTCTCTCTCAAAATACGTATGATTAAACACACTATTGCCTATTTTAAATTTTAACTGACAAAATTTAATCTTATATAAGAATATTTCATCTATTATTCATTAATAATGTTAATCTAGAATATTTTTTTATGCACATTCTTTTTATTCTTTCCGGTGTACCATTATCCATTAATATTTGATCTACACAAATTTTCTAAAATTACACCTGATAAAATCATATTATAAATATGATTTAACAATACCCATCACCACCCAAACATTTTTCATGGAAGCACTATCAATTTCTGTATATCTAGTTATATGAACTCACATATTCATGATTATATTGATCAAAATAATAATGTATTAAACACTTATTGAATACAAAAATAATATTTTGATTGAACCTAACTTTTCAACAAACTCTGTACCAAATAAGATTTTTCACATGTGATATTTGACATGTACAATGATAATTTTCACTTCTATTTATATGTTCTCCTGAAATAGAAAATCGGGGAAACAAATTTTTTTCACTATTCACTAAAATTAATAAATTATGTTATCGTGCTCATTTTATTATCATTGGGGTACTTCTCATGTTTTTTTCATGTTTTTTTCATTCTTCAAAAATATTATTTAATATATTAAAAATATTCATCATTCACACCATATCAAATTTCTATAATTTTAAACATTATTGAAATCTTACATATTCTCAAAATGATTTGATTCAAAACCATTTTAATATTATTTTGATCCATCATTATAATAATGGTATTTTAAATATTATTTAAACATTATCAGTCATATTTTTAATACATTATTGCCTTAGGAAAATACATTGAGAATATTATTTATCCAGTGAAATAATTTTCCACTCTTATTTTCTCAATTTTCATATATTCTCAAACTTTATAATATATTTAAATATATTATTCTAATGTAAATTATTAAAAAATGATTCTCTATAAGAAATTCCAATAATATAACTTAAAAATAATACATTTATGAACCTTATCCTCCAACATTATACCAAGAAGCAACTTCAACACATCTTCTGTAACTTAATTGTTCACCCATTATTGTGTTCATATAAAACGTAGCATTATATGAATGAAAAAATATTATTTTTTGGATCCCTATAAATTAATACGAGAGTTCCCAACCCTATCTGATCACTTTTAGCCAATTACAATGTATATCCATTCTATATTTTAGAAACATATTTAATATGATCAACTTTTGATCGCCAAATAAAATTAAAATGTCACCATATATATATGATATGAAATTATATTCTACAAATCTGTTTATGAAATAATATCATATACACATTTTTCGAATAGATATTTAAATATTACACATTCAATCACTTCAAATTTGATTTGAAATTTTCTAAACACTATTTTTTTTGAAAAAACAACATCATATATTCATAGAATATTTTTTCTAAATGAAATTCATAATATAATTCTCTTATATTCCATCTGATATAAATCATCTAGTTCATTATCTCCGACAATATGTAACTGATGCCATTATAAAAAACATTACATTTAACATCGTCAACTCTTGTCCATATAATAATGAACATACTAAATAAAAGAAAAATTTATGAAAAATTTATCTAGAACTCTGTTTATGAAAAATAAAAAATTATTACATTTAATATAAAAAATGTATAATATTATTTTTCAAAATTAAAAGATCATTGATATCTATATAAATTCATCTAAATTACATTATGTTGTCATTATATTTCAAAATTCCATGTTTTTAAAAATTATAACATTTTTCATCTTCATCGACAAACATAGGATCCATAGTTTCTATGTTTTTTTCATGATATTATATTTATAAAAAAAATTAACTTCAAAAACTATTATTTTTTAATATTATAATGATATTATTTATTAAAGGATATTTTTCAAAAAATATATTATTTTTTATCACAAACACGACAGATCATTAAGAAAATCACTATATTTTCCAAACTTTGTATGTAAACTTATAGGAAGTAAAAATAATTTAATAAATTTTTTTAAAAGTAATAGTAACATATAAATTCTGAAAAAAATATAATCACATTGCATAATTTTATTTTCATTTATTAATCGATGTAATTTTATGAAATTATTTACCAGGTATCCAAAACATTAGAACAAATGAAACAAATATTATTAAAGTAAAACTTATTTAATGTCATATAAAGAATTTTTTATAAAATATATGATGATTTTATAACATAGAACATTTGAGAATAAAAAAATTTAAAAATGTATTTTTATTATAAAAAACCAAATAATAATGTCGTTGTCAAATCCATTATTATTCAGTATATAAAACATTAAAGTAATAATTTACAATAAAATCTAAATGATCATAAAAAATATGATATGGAAAAATGTTTCTATCATGTTTCATGTCAAATTCCACAAAAAATATATCTTTTATTTTTCTTAAGAAAACAATTAGTCAAATTCAGAAGGCATAATGAATTCTGATGTGTAAAATACTAATACTCTACTAATAATTTATTTTTATATAGATTCTATCTATTGATCCTTTGATGTAATTAGGTTATTTCCCTCATGAAATTCATTTGTGGTTTTTGAAAAAATATTTCATATTTTACAGTGATGATTAAAATTGAAAATATTTTTACACACTTAAATTTACATCAACCTGAACGTCCAAGCATATCATTACCTCCATGAGAATGTAGCTATATAATTTTTAAAAATAGAATAAGTTGGAAAACCATTGGATATGGTGGGTTGAAAATTTATTAATGTAATAAATAATCCATAAAATAGTTTTAGAATAAATACTAAATGAAGAAGAATTCATCCTAGATTTGGAATTACATTTAATAGTCCCTTAAAATGAAAATAATATTTATTTAATTCAATTAAAATAATTAAAAATTAATTGATGATTTTAATTTTGAAACACATATTTTTTCAATAGAATCTATTTTCATGATTGAGATTAAATGTCATTCATAAGTAAATCTTAGGTGTAATAATAATTAACCTCATTAATGTGGGAAATTAACCTTTAAATTGGATTGAATTACCCGCACTAAAAAATCTACATGTTTATTATTGAAAATAATAAATTTTTGAAACATTACGCAAGTTATAATGATTATACTAGTGTAATATACTTAAAAAAATTTAAGACACCTACATCCCTTATAATATCCAACATTTTCAACCATGTTGACTAGAAGGCTTTAATATTCATTTAATAATTTTTATCGATTCTAAAGAAAATCAATTCAATAGTGAAAATATTGTTTGATTATAAAAGTATTAGAATCATAAAAAAACATTTATATTAAATAATTATGTTATATTAAGATTTATTTTAAATATTATTTTATTCATGAAATTACATATTCACTTATAAAGATTTGAAATCAGATTGGGGAAATTGTTAATAAAAAATTTATAATTAGAACTCCCCTAAATTTTAATCATTAAAAACATAGTTCTTTTAGTAGATACCCACTAAATTATTTACAAATATTACTCTATACTACATCTTTCATCTAAATAAATATAAATTTTAATATATTAGAATTAATAATTTAATTTTAAATAGTTATGGAAACATATATTTATGGTATTGCAATATGATCTAGATTGGATCAATCATAAATCCCCTCTTGATAAAAAACTAATTTTTAGTAGTATATGGTATAATAAACCCTTCAATTCAATAATTAGTGTCTGGTAATTGTTTATTTAAAACTAAGTCCTATGTTTATCAACACTAAAATGATAATCTACTCTTATATAGAAATGGCTCATATAAATGGAGAATCACATAACAGAGTGTGACACATTTTTTGGAAGATAAAACAAAAATAAAAAATAATATATTATTGGTTTCCACCAATGGAACAATTTCTCTAATGTCATTAAATTATATTATTCTTTAAAATTTGTATAGTTTATCATTTAATGGGTATAATATATTTTGTATAATTATCACACTATTATAATCGTTGTTTCCTTATGTACAATGAAAAATATTATTACTCTGACAACTTATCAAACTATTCCTAAATATTCAGATATTCATGTAATGACCTCAGTATTCACTATTTTTTTATGATAATAAGGACAAAAAAGTTACATAATATTAATTAAATCATGTAATAAATTTCATTATATATTATAATTAGTCAATAAATGAACCAATATAAATGAGAAACTAATGATGTTACAATTAAGTACTATAATTGCCCTAATATTCTCACTGGTAACAACATAAACACACTTTGAGGTAATTTTCATTAGTTATGAATGTGATGTTCCGCCATCTTCATTTAAAATATTCATTAATTTAGGTGTGTAAAATTTATTATCCATGTTTATAAAATATGAAAATAAATATAAATATTATCCCAATTTTTAAATCTTTCTACCATCATATTTTTTACAATCTAGTACAGATTTCAAAATTTATTTTTATGTTCTATTAAAGAATAATTACTGACATTTACTCAACATTAAAACACTCATTAAAAAATTAAATTTATACTAGAATAGACTAAATATGTTTTTGAATTGATACCAACTAATATAATTAAAAAAACTCATAAATAAATGTTTTGAATTGTTTTAAACATCCTGAAGATAAATTTCAACAAAAGTGCTTAGTTTAAGAAGTTCCAATTCGTGATCCATAAAATTAAATTTCACAAAATTCTCCTCATTATTCATAGTTCATTCAGAATCAATTTGTTTCCAAATTCAATATAAGTGACACCAAATGTTTTATTAACTAATTCATTTATTATATTAAGAAACTGTCTTGGATTTTTTATTAGCCTAATAAAAAATTCCAAATAACATCTAAAAGTTTCTAACATACCACTATTGGAGACTCCAAGGAATCATTGAGCTCAAATATTATATAACAAAATGAATTGAAAAAATCCCATTTTTATGAACTACAACAAATTCATCTGTGGTAGGAACATTTCATCCCATAATAAAATTTACATTCTAATAACTCTTAATGTCAAGAATAAATAAATAAGTAGGTATTATAGAATACTATATATTTGATAAATGTTTTTCTACCCCAATATAAAGCTATTTATTTAAACTATAATTTAGTAATATAGAGAAAGGTATTGGTTTAATCTCTCAAAAGCCCATATTTTTTTATATGAAGTATGAAATAAGCTTGATTGTACCACACATGTCAGAAACAAATCCTCAACATAGATTATCATATTATAATATAAATTCTCACAAGTCTAATTTATTTTCCAAGATGTTGTTTACAATTTTTAGAAAATATATTTTTTTAAAAGGTTCCACAAAATAAATATTTATGGTAATGGTTTAGAATATATAGAGTAATGTTACTGGTGTATTTCATTTTTAATTTTAGATCACTAGGGAAGGGAATTATAAAGTAATAATTCATTATAATAGATTGAATAATCACCCTATTCCCAATAACTTATTTCATTTTTTAATATTTTCAATTAAGTTTTCCTTTGTTCATTGTATTTATCTAGTAATGGATTTTCAATTTGTAATATTTTTTAGCATATTTCCCAAGATTTTACTTTTTTCTTTGTCTTGAGTTTTGTATCTTGTTCTTGTAAGAAAATCAATCTAATCCTTTAAATGAATCATTATATTTAGATGTTAATTTTGTTACTCAAAATATATTAGTGGAAACCACAATATTATATCATATATTTTTAACATTAATGTTAAGAAAATATCCTTTTTATATTCCTCCAAGGTCTATTTCTGACGAACTACATAGGTTTTGAAAATAGATTGTCATAGATGTTGGGTATGATTATTATGAGATCATTTAATCCCCATGACTATTTTTTTGAGAGAAATGTGAAAAAATAATCTTTGATTTTAATGATTCATTTTTTTAAATATAAATGAAACATAACATGTATGTTACATTGTGTATAAAATGCCTCAAAACAGTATATACCAAAAAAATCATTCTATGTTGTTATTGAAATAATTTTTTGGAAATATTCCTAATTTCTCACTCAACATTCAAATAAATTTTTGGTTTATTCCTAAAACACATATTTTGAATTATTTAATTTATATATTAGTGAAATTTTATATCAAAAATGAGTCTTATACCGAGTATATATAATGAACTCAATGTGCTAGGTAATTAAGTCAATTTTTGGAAGGCAAGATCAAGTGTGTTCAAACATTAAACAATGTTGAAAATTGTCCTTAATTGTATTTTTTTATCTATAGAATCTCAATGTGGGGCTCCAATATTATGGATTTTTATATTAATAATACATTTATTATCAATTTTTTGAGATATTTTATTGAATATTTCCTCCCACTCCTACGGTGTTTCATAAGCAAAATCACAAAATAAATGATATTAATTATTTTTTGTTTTATTGATTAAGTCCATAATAAAATAAATATAAAATAATTGTGAAAAAAGATAATGGTTTTGGTAATTGTGTATGAATATCTCAAAATCTATCTCATTTTTCAGGAAGGATATTTCCCTCATCATATAATAATCCCAAGATTTTATGCTCTCCATTTATATATAGAATTATAGAACCAAATATTATGAAACAAGAATTAAAAAATAAGTCCCGTGTACTAATAATCACATAATTATTAGACTATCATTATCTCATATATTTACCCTTATAGAATAACAGAAACACTATCAACACCATCCCCACCTCACTCAACACATTTGTAGGCATATGTAGGTTAATACTATAGAATCCTATAATGGATTCCAATATATTATCAATAGGACATCATTTAAAATAGTGTACCATTGAGAGGTACCAATAATAAAATTCATAATTTATAATAGTAGGGGATATACTTATTCATCATTTATTATTACAAATATTGGTAAAAAGTAAATACCATAGTCCAGATCTCTTATCAATCCCAATCTAGAATATTGGATGAACAAAATTTTTAGTCTTATTCTAAAATCTATATATTGTAGTAATATCCATTTCAATTTTTTTCAATGGATCAAAAACAATTATCAATATTATGAAATATAAGACTAATATTTTACTCAAATCATTCTATATTTTTCAATCATTATTATAGATAATAGTGATGTTATATCACACTAAATGAAGAGAACCTAAAAGTATTAAAAAAAATTAGTATTGACATTCAATTTTTTATTAGTCCTAGAATCCATAAACAAAAATGATGAATATATTAATAGGAGTAGGTATTTTAATTTCCTATAAATTAGGTAATTATTACTCTTTTACAATTGTAAAATTAATGAAAAGGGTCGAGGTATGGGAAGGAAAATTTTTCTGTTTTTCAAAATAAAAAAGCTAAAAAAATAATTAGGAAAAATTAACAGATTACAAGACTAGAAGAAATTAAATAAAAAATTGTAATCTATTCCGAAAATAAAGGAACATGAAATGTTCAAGTTAATGGAAGAAACAATTAGAGAGAGAGAGAGAAGAAACATATGATGAGATAGGGAGAATTCTTTTATGATTACTTATATTATGTATTCTTGGATCGTGAAATGCATAAAAACACTACAAAAAATTTGACGTACGCCAAAAAAAATTTATAGACAAATAATATATCTATTGGTAGAAATGAGTAATTTCAACAGATATTATGTTTTATTGTTATTAATTTTAAGAACAAAAACTTATTTTTACAAACGAATATATCTCATGGCATTTATCATTTAACACCAGCATATTTTTTCCAACTGTTAAATCTTTTTCTTTATCATATTTTTATACTAACAATGGAATCTATTAATAATAATAACTAATAACAACAAATCTTCTATCATAAAAAAATTATGTTACAATAAATCATTCAATGATAATACCCAATTAATAGAAAGCACAATTTTTAATATAGATTATTTTTTTTATGACCAAAAAAAATATTCAATTTTGGAAGTTTTATAAAAACTATATCATTAATAATGCTTATATTTTCCAATTTTTTACATTTAATCAACATTTAAATATTTTTAATAAAAATTTTAAATCATTTTGGTATTTTAATTTAATAAATAAATTTAATAAAAAACAAGGTAAAAAATAAAAATAATAATTATCATAAATTAAACATATGTATTAATAATTGATAACCACATATTGATAATTTATTTTATATTATAAAACAATAATGTTAATTTTTATAAAATTTTATATTCATTATATAATAGTAAATAATGTAACTACTAATTAGTGTTTACATACTGATTTTTTATATAATATATTATTTTATATTATATTTATTGAATTTTACGAAATTAAAAAAATTTATATGCACATATATATTTATAAGTTAATTATTAATATTTTATATTTTTAGAAATAAAAAAAATTATTATACTTATAAATTTTAAATTTATATAATATATTATTATGTATTATATTTGATTAATTTTAAAAATTAATCCGTCAGGTACAATCAACACCCAGACCCTGTCGGGCCATAGTCGCTCATGTTTGGGTCTCAATCACTCGAGTCTAAGTCTCGATTCCTACTTGGGTCTAGGTTTTGATTCCTGCTCGGCATTAATCGCCATGCTTTCCTCTGATTCGTAACTCCTCATTAATTCACCCACACGCATGTTGGATCTGTTGTGTTCTATAATTTCTAACATGGTAGTTTCCATTCAGATTCACCTGTTCTCTTCAATCCACCTGCAAAATTCACCACATACATATGAAATTTCCCACATTCCTAAATCATCAGGGTGGATGTTCCCACACCATAGTCCATTTTGGCTCCACATAAGGTACTATGAAAATCCAAAACCATCTGCTTGTTGTTGATCAGTATCCACAACCCATGGATTTGGATTTGTTTTCGATTTGATTCAATTCATAATCTCTTTCTCATTTATGTAAGTATTTCCCTACTGATCTCCACTCTATCATCCCATCTTCAGATGCACGATGGGTATTTTTTATTTTATCTATTAGTTTATTTCATTTTCCTAAATGGGTTTTCATCTATTGAATTATGTTTTTCACCCACACTTAGACTCTACAGTTTATGAATGAATTTGTATCCCTATACTTAACATTTGATTCTAACATAGAAGCTAAAGTTTACACTGCACAAAAGTCATCTATTTAATTAGGATTACATTACACTAAATTGAATGAATAATTCAGTAGCCAACTAAACAGGTTGTAATGAATGAAAATGATATGACACCCCCCTTATTTATTTTCTAAAAACTAGAAATATTTTATGATCATATTAGTTTAAGTTTTTTTCCATTTTCAATTATTAAATCATTCGTGTCTATATATTGAAGTTCAATCCTCTTCATATAGACAATAATTTTAGGATGCTCTACCAAAAAACATGCCCATTGCCTTTTCATTCCTTAATATAGGAGGCTACCAAATTGGGCTTCATATTTGTTACTCCATAGTTCCTTTTCATGATGAAGGTGAGTCATTTATTATCTTATATCTTTAATGGATCACTACTCATGCATAACCTAGATAGAGAGGTTATTCATCACCAACATAGATACTATGTTTTACCCCCATATGATATTTCTTTCAAACATGTAAATCGTAGGCACACTGAAAAAATACATGGTTTTCAGCTATTTGATTAGGTTTTCCATTCAATCATAGATGATATGGTTTACAACTGAATTTATGAATTTGACCTTTATGCCTGATTCAAACATAGAAGCTAAATTTTATGCTAAACTACACTCAAATATTGAATTATTTTTACATAACACTAAATTGAATGAGTATCCAACCAATCAGGTTGTAACAAAGGAAAATTATATGACAGCTCCCTTATTTGTTCCTGAAGGGAAAATAAGCCATCATTAAAGGGATACATGAACATGAAATTAGTCAGCAATGAATAATTTTATAATATCTGTCTTCTTCTATGTCTTTATTAAATCAAGAATCTTCAACAACTCACATTTTATACATTCATATAAATCTTTTAGTTTGATTTTCTAAATAATTAGGAATCTATTATGATCTTATTAGTTTAAGTATTTCTATATTTTTCATTATTGAATCATTTGTGTTATTGTATTGATGTTTGGTCCTCTTCATACAGACCATCCTTTGTGGCTTCTCTACCATAAAACAGGCCCATTGTCTTTTCCTTCCACAATATATGAGACAACCAAACTGGGCTTCATATCTATTACCATACAGTTCTTTTTCATGATGTTGGCGAGTCATTTCAGGTGAACTAGGGTTCATTTGGGGTGTGTATATGAATTAGGTTTCTCATTCAGCTATATAAAATGTAGAGTTATACATTCCAGCTTAGATTCTAAGGTTTAGATATCACTAATTGGTGCTATTATTATTCAATAGCTAAAAGAAAAATCCTAATACAAAAACTAAATTACATTGCATTAAATTCAATAACTCTATCCTTCATTCAAACTTTGATGCTACATTTTTTCATTCAAACATTATGTATGGGTTTTCATCTAAGATATTGAATTTAGTGCACTTTTATGCATGATATAAACTAAATCATATGGGGTGTACAACATAGTATCTATGTTTGAATGAAAAACCTTAGTGGTTATGGATATAGTTACATTGTATTAAATGGTTTTCAGCTCACATTTTTTTCTATACTTTCATTGTAACTCCATCCTTAATGACTAATCTTTTTCATTGCACTAAATGTTTTTTTATCTATTTAATTTTCTATCATTCTCAATTGAAATGTAGTTTCATTTTAAATTGAAATATGCTATACTAGATGATATAATTTTGAGTTATGTGTCATGATTAATTGAAATCAGGGTTATTCTCAATGGGTTGTGGTCATAGGTTAGATAATCTTCTTGTTATTTTCATATCATTCATTGTTTAATAGTTGGTTTTGTTTTAGTTATCTTCTATAAATGTGGTCACTTGTATTTTTTGTGTAGTCACTGGTTATTTTAGTAATTTTTTTATTTCTGTGCTCACATGTTATTTTTATATCATGAGTTTTGAAAGTTGTGGTTATTGGTTATATATTATTTTTGTGGACACTGGTTGGATTATCTTATAGTTGTAGTTAAATTATCTAATAGTTTTTTCATCCAATGGTTAGATAATCCACTTATTGTGGTCACTGAGTGGTATTTTTTATTGGGTCCTTATTGGATTCTACCATGACTGGTAAATAAACTCTTCCCATAAATGTTGTCTCTCTATTAGTTGATTCTGTGGGTCTCACTCTACTCATAAATGATTTTTTTGGTAAATTGATGCCGATAGGTGTAAACCACTTTCAATGTATTCATGGACTTGTGACTTCTTCCATTTTTCCAATATAAATTCATTCATTAAATATCCAGTTTCTGGTACGATAATTTATTATTATTGCATAGTTAATTACATCATCAAAGTGTTTCTATGTTAAACATTTTTTAAAAAACAAAATTTTATAATTTCAACTGATTTGGAGTGGATTGATTTTTGTTTCAGGTGTAGCCTACCTAACTGGATGTTATAGATGGACCGAATGCAACGGCCAAAGGGGACTGCAGTTGTTCGGGACTCTTTTGAAGTCATTATCATAGTTTCCCTCATCACACATGTTGTATAGTGGACCACTACCACACATTAAATGGATCCCATATCACATGGACATTAGATGACTCTGGTCGCATTTAAAAAAATTGGTACCTCCCATGAGAATTTCACTTAAAAAAATGTAGGTAGATGTATCTTCCTCCCATGTAACATTTTTCACCATGAAAACATAATTACGAAATGTGTAAAAATAAGTATATTGTATTGGACAAATTGATATTATTTTTTTTGATCTTGTTAATATTTCAATGATTTACAACTGAACCATTAATAATTATTTAGAAATTTTGTAGAATTCATTTAAACATTTTTTAATTAATTTAAATGTACTTGAGTTTGACTGTTTGATGAAATATACACATCTATTAGTGGTAGTTTGTGATAAGGGATGAACTGGTTCCATCTAGGTATTTTCATACAGGAGTGGTGAACCACAGTAGTGAAAACTATATCACAATCTACTACTTCTATCAACAATTACATGTGCATGATATGGGATCTGGAATAATCATAAAGGGACTTTCTTGGGGATCCATGACAGCAAAAACCATATCAAAAGCGTCGACTTCCACCCCTAAGTACAACTATAAGAAAATAGACCAGCCAAAACGGAGGGACATCAGGACATGCTTACATGAATCAATCTCGCCGCCAGTGTGAATCATGATAGTGATATCCGATGTATGAGAGACAGATTGTAGATGAAAATGTTTTCAGATTATATATGAACATGTTATTTTAAATAAATTCATATTTTGTTGGAGTTTTGGATAATCTAAATTTATAAATAATATATAATAAATTTATTATATATAATTATATTAAAAAATATAATATAATTTTTAGCAACATATATTGGAATACCCCTGAATAATATTTTATATAAAAAACAATTTACAAATACATATTAATTGTTGGTATTGCTTTTAATATTTTTAATAATATTACCGATGAAAAGATAAATATTGGTGATAATATTACCAACAAATAAATCATTCATATTAATATGTTTCTAAACATTTTAACCAACAAATATATTATCTATTGGTATTATTATAATAACAACAGAACTATTTTATCTATCACAATAACATTTAGTGACAGAGTTTTTACCAACAGTTTAGTGACAAGACAATTTTTGTTGGTAAAATGTTTTACCAATAAAAAATTCACTTTTACCAACCGATATATCCTTGTTGGATAAAGCTAATTATTTTATAGTGTGATGATAATTCTTCTATGAAAATTTATTGAAAACTATAATATCAATTGGTGAACAACAATGTTCAATTACCTCTCTCTAAAAATAATATATTAATCATGAATCAAGAAAATAATTTTATTTTATAGATAAAATATTCACCATATTTTTTTTCAAATTTTATAAATTTAGTTGATTTTCAAGATTTTTGTTTCCACTAAAATCACACATTGGTACATAGCTTATTATAAAAATTAAACTCATAATTATTAATGATTAGAAAAAAAATATCACTAATTAAAACATTTAAATAAATATAAGAATGTATAAAACAATTAAACTCAGTATGTCAGGATTCCTCTTATAGATATAAATATTAAAAAATTAGTATAAATTCCATTCTCATTTCAAGAAATTTATTATCACTCATATGAATTTCCATAAGTAATAACATTACCATGGATCATGTTGATTCTAAATCTCAATACGAAATCACAAATGATAGATATATTACCCCACATTCTCTATAATATATAAATATTGATTTAGATTATAACATGGTTCACAAGTATATAAATTCATTAATTTAATTGAAATTATCCTTCATTCTGATGGATTCTCACATCTAATCCCCCAATTTGGCATTAATAATATTAATAAAAAATTTAGGGCACCAGGAAGAAACGTTTTTATTATCCATTATGTAGATTTTGTAACTATGGATTACCCCTATGTAGGCTACTAATGTTAAACCATGGTGAATATAGGGAAACCAAAAAATGATGGCATGACCTTTCTATAGACTAAATCATATGAATTCTACACAACCCATACATAGGTGTGGACACCTTTTCAAAGGCTTATTTCCCCATCGACAATCCCAAGATCAACCCTGACTTCATTTTAAATTATCCCCAATATCATAAGTATAAAACCTTTTATATTACTCTTGGTGAATATGTCTGATCTAACTATTTTCCTCTAACTTTGATGGAAAATAACATAACTTAAATTGGAAAAAGGATCAATTCTCTACTTTTTATCTTATTGGGTCACCATTTCAAATAGACGGTGAACATAAATTTTTACTAGAAAACCATGGTGATAAGGACCAAATAGAGCCCTAATGTTATTTACCATATGATCTTATAAATAATACAATATAAACAATTAATAAATATTATTTCCTCACCATAAAACTCTCGATTGGAAGCTACACACTACTATAATTAACATTTTTAAATATCCACGATTGATCATACAAATATTTCAATCTTGGATTATATAATTAATCAAACTAATTTGAATTGTTTAATATTCTGTCCCCATATCAATTAGTTCATAACAATCTCATTATTGTTAAATTTTTATAAAATAACAAAATATTTACTTCTTCCTTTTCATCATTACATGATTGAATAATTTTTTTTGAACCCATATATACTGACCAGCTTAGGTAATTGATCATACAAGTAGTGGTTGGAAAATAATATTCTATAAGTAGTAGAAAGCAATAATACAAGGATAATGAGCAGCGCATGGCTGACATAGGGTGTGGAAAAGAAAATTTATATTCCTAATGATACATAAGGACTAACTAGGTTCATCTCACTTATTGATCATCATAGTCTGTTCAATAAATAATTTCAAATCCACCAAATATAAATTTTAGTGGATTTTTATTTTTTAGGAAAATTATGGTTTTCAGGGTTTATGATATTCATGAAATTGAAATAATTAAATTCATTATTGCAATATATATTCATATGAAGACAAAAAAGACTGTGTGAAGAGATTTATTGCTCTAGGGTTTGATAACAAAAGGATTATTTTTTTCGTTAGTTACTTAAATTCAATTTAATTAATTATTTAATATAAATTCAATAATTAAATACTTTAATTTTATTTATTGAGAGTGTGATTTTAGAATACCTTTGGAGAACTTGTTCATTACTCCAACAATAGTAAAATAGGATGATACCTCAACTGAGAATGGAATTCCTTAGAGACCAGACTCCACTTTATACCATTTATTCCATTAATCTAATCCAAATATCATTATTTGATGGGTTTTTTCTAAGAGAAAAAATGGAAAACCTAACAAAATGGTGAAATTAATGTGAATTATAGATAATGTTTTGGTGGATAACCACCCAACCCTTGAATTAATCTATCATACACAATAAATAGAATAAAATGATATTGAATTGACACACAATAATAATGAATTACAGCAAACCTCCCATAGAGACAAGACTCTAGTTTGTAACATGAAATTGTAAAAAGAAAATATATTAGGATAAAATGATAGAAGACTAATAATTAATTTAGTGTTTCATGAGTGAGAGTGATATAATAAATTTAAATATAAACACATTAATCAACAAATTACTTGTGTTTCATGGGAAAATGAAAAAAAAAATTCCAAAATTCAAAATCATAGATTTCCTATGATTTTTTCTCTTATAAATAAATTATTTTAAATAAAAACACATTGAAAAATAAATTAGTAATGGAAGAGTCCTTTGTGTGTCATAAGAGTCCATTTAATAATTTTCGGGACACGATGTTCGTCAACGATTGCAATCTCTGTTCGAGATTTTGTCTTTAACGATATTGATCATATTAGCCCCTCGTTTTGGAAAAATCTATGAACATGGTATTCTATAACATTGTTAACAATATGGTTTGACGTTATCCCACCTAATTTATGTTCCATACTCCATGTGTAGATGAAGATAAGTTCAATTTACTCCAATACATTATTATGACCTAATTCTAATCTAATATTTCAACAAAGATGACCATTTAATGTACTATTAATGTGTCAAAAACATCAATTTTGATTGATAAACACATTGATTAATTAGATTTCACATCCAACCACAATACCCTAAATTTGAAATGTGTATCCCGATTTATGCCTCATTTCTCGAGGTAGTGTCCACCATAACTTACCAAACTATATGTAAACATGACTAAAATTTTCAAACAAAAAGATGGTCAAATAAGATCCTTGCCTGTAATGACCCATCCACCAGGGCCCGTACTATGACATACCCCTAGTATTCCTCCCGAAGGCCAGGGTTTGGTGAGTAGTACTGATGGAATCAACCTGTATGTGGGAGGTATTTTCATGGATACCTATAAAAACCTGCACTCACAATCACAATCCCCAAAGCTGCAAGGTGAACATTTTGTAGTCGGAAACTAGAGCACAATAGCAAGTAAAACATTGAAAGGTAAGACCATTCCAGTATAGAATCCTTACAAAACAACTGGATACAACTAGTTACAAAGGGATAAATGATGGACATCTACATAACATCCCACATGATTGCTAGAGTAGGGATGCTACTAGATGCCAATGTATTATGTGATGTCTGCCTGCTCCTACTTGCCCCAACCTGGTCCTGGGCCACCAAGTCCACCATTATAATGTTTGTTTGTCCCATATCCCTTAGCATCTCTATCAAAACATCTAACGTCTACACCAGACACATCACCTGTGGGAGAAGCCCATCCAGGGGTGAGTAATACAGTACATTTTAAGGAACCCCAAGACCTTCAATGTCCTCTCAATAAATCCACAACGGAAAACACCAAAAACAACCATGAAGTAATCCAAATAGAAAAAACCATGAATTAAACCACCAATCCCAAAAAAAATGAAGTAAACCTAAAGGATTATGCACAGTCAGCTCAACTTAGTTATATTCCCAAACATATACCTAGGTCATCCATATATAATAGTATCAACCACTAAGAAACATAAGGCTCCAAACTTAATGAATTAATAATAATTTTCATATAAGTCCCAATGCATAACTCAAGGATCAAGATTACACCCTTCGTGAGCTGGTCATCCATGATGGAACTTGTTTAATAGATTTACTCCATTAGGTACCACTCATCCATTCCTAATGGTATGTCTGAAATAATGTGCTCCATTGGAACATTATGCATGAAATACCTCTACTTCCTGGAACTAGAGGTCATTTTGTCATAGTCCTGCGCCCATGGAAACACCATGGGAATCAATGTGATTATGGCCACTCCTTGCCATAGTGTTTAGTTGGGGGTGAACTACTCCAGTATAAACTAAAATATCTTAGTCACTCCAATAAGAAGTGGCTCACAACACAGTCTGTCAAGGGCTCACTAAATTCTACCTGCTTATCATTTAAATCTTGTGGAGGGGCCTGTACCTCATAACTATGTCCAATAGTCAATGGTCCTCTAACTCCCATGAAGGACCCTCTCCCCGTTGCTACTCAGAAATGAGGTGGTACGATTTCATAACTGAGGACCCACACCCAACTCGGTAGGGGAGTTCAACTCGTGTAGTTAATTCACTGTGGGGGACATATGCCCTAGTACGTTAGGGGAGTACCAACCCTAGGAAAGAGGTCCCACACCCTGTCATGGAAGAGGAGTAACAAATCTTTTGGAACAAGGTGTAAAGAGGATCCGCACCATGAATCGGTAGGGAAGTACAACATGGTAATTGGAGGACCCATCACCTGGTAATATGGGTAACTATCCGACTCTTTCACAATATGTTATGTGGGGTACCCTCACCCTAGTACTTCAGGGGAGTACAGACCCCAGGCTAGAGTACTTGTGTCCTGCCGTGGTAGGGGATTACTGAATCTACCATTACAGGACGTAAGGGGGGCATGATCTCATGGTCGACATGGGAATACATACTCCTAGTTTAGAGTACCCACACCCTTATTGGTAGGGGAAAAATGAATCTATGTGAGGTAATTATTAATGACCCACAACCTAGTCAAATAGAAGAGTACTGACTCTAGTGATAGAAGAACTTGCTTAGAGGAAAATGAACCAGCACACATGACATGGGAGTCCATCCCTTACCAGAAAAGAGGAGTAAGGAATACCGATGCCTTATGTCATTAAATCAGTATCCATACTAACTCTCACCACAAGAAACTATACTGTTCTTCTCCTCAATATATTGGTCATACCTCAACTACCACAAAGATCCACAATGATGTAACCTGATATACCGCCATTTCATAAGAGTACCAAAATGACGGATGTAACGTCACTCAGATGACCAGTTTAGACGTTATAAGCATTTTAGTACCGAGGTCAGGATATGATTTGTGTTCAGTCTAACCCATATATAATTCAACATTCTAAAAAACTCATGTGGAGTATCTCAAAAGGACTGACTCATGCCAAGGGTTCCAATTCCACAGACAGTTTTTCAAACATACATCTTATATAAGAGATACAAACCTTTATGTGTAACTGAGTTAAAATGGGTTTGGGTCTGGTCTGACCCGATTAGAGTGACTGTATCCAATTGGAAGGAGCTGATATGAACAAACCCAGTCGGGGTCGACATAACTCGACCTGGGTGAGAACCAACATTGGTTGACCAGGCATGCGTAGCGGTGCAACCTTCCATGATCACCCAAGCCTACCTTTGTGGGTTAGACCACTTATTCTCTGACTTGACATAGATGTGGCCGACACATGCTCACGTGTCTGGGCCAACTGGATGCATCTCCCATGCCAACCCGTATGACATGTTGAATTCTCCATGAGACACCATGCTGGCCTTGCGGGACTCCAACACTGCGTCCTGTCGAGTCCGCGACATCCACCAACCCGATGCAATGCCGGGGCAAGCCTCCTCCTCCGGCCGACATTCAGGACGGTGGATGACCCATGATATGCAACTTTTTCACTAGGCATGTGGGCAGTGCCATCAAACACCACCACCGCCCACCAGGTGTATCTTCTATGGGCCTCCAGATGAATTCTTATGGCCCATTTTTCGCATCTTTTGCACCCACAACCTTTAAGGTATTCCCTCTTCATTGCAATATATCTAGATCCAAATTTCCGTCAATTTTAAAGATCTATTCATATGGAATGAATATGTGGATGGGCTAAGGCCATATTCATGTCCACCCACACCCTCCAATTCAGAGGATAAAAATTGTGGATGTTTTGGAGAGGGTAGTTCAAACCAAAATAAATAAATTCAAATATTGAACCCCAAAAGATTCCCTCACACAAGAACAAATGACTTGTCGATCAACCTGTTCATGGGATGATATACATCTTCTATTTTAAAAAATGATGAATGGGGAATATCATTATTCATAACAAACCCTTCCTCTTACAACGTCTGATGTTGAAACCTTCATCTTCGAATGGTTAAGACATCAACCTCACTCTCCGTCTCATATCTTCGTATGGTGACGTAAGTGGGGAAGATCCACCATCATTCACTGATGTTCACTGTGGAGGATGTCTAATATAGTTTCGCAAGATAATCCCCCAAATTTATAATCCATGTTTCTCCAGTGCGTCGATCTATAAATAAGGGCACGACACAACTTTCCTTTTATTATGTGAAACCGCATCATTATTCAGTTTAATTTATGAAATAAAGTCACTGTAACGTGCCATTAAAGCATCATTATGTTGTGATTTTAATGATATATTGATGAGTCTCACTAATTTACGTCATCGCCACTGTGTTACTACCCCGCACGGTTGCTGTCCACCACTCAAAAGTGAGAAAGAAAAGAAAATAATTTTATTTTATTATGTTATAATTTTTCTATAAAAGATTAAAATATAACTTTTTTACTAGACAGATTTCGTTCAATGTTATAACATTTTTATGCGAATATTGGCTTTTGGAATTCAACAGTGCCCACAAATTTTCATTCTATGTATTGGATAAAAATAGAGAAAATCCAACTCACACGTTTATTGAATGCACCTTAAAAAAGTTCAAATTTATTTTATAGTCTCTCCAAACCACAGAATGATGTTCTGTCAAGTTTTATTATCTCGAAATAATTCTATATAAATAAAAAAATTACACAGAAATTCTTAGATGATACATAGTCTATAAAAAAATGTTGAACCATATAAAAAACATAATCCATAAAATATAATAACTCAAAATATAATCATATTTTAAAAGTTATTCCTAATGTACAACATCTTATTAAAACTTGATAGAAATAAATAATTAATAAATTTTTACATTTTAGCACATAACAACCCATAAACCCAAAATTTATAGAATTAATCTCAAATAGATAGATTTGTAAGGATTAAACAATATATATACATATTTAAATTATAAAATTTTATCTCTATCAATTACCCCTCACTTAAACCATGATCTTATTCATGAATATATCACAACATGGAATTTAGAGTGCTCAAATGACGTCATTATTTGAACTCCATATAAATAAAATCGAAAAATTTTCAATGTGAATTAAATGATCAGATTTAACATAAAATATAAATTCAATTTCCAATTTCTCAATTGAGAAATCCATTAATTAAATTTAATTTTTCTCTATGAAATTTAATGTTTCTTCTCTTTTCATTAATTTATGTTCCAAAATTTTTTATTTTTAGTCATTCCAAATCATGATCAACCTCATTTTTCATTCGTTTCTCTCACAACTCATTATACAAATCAATTATATTTATTCTAATATCATGTGAACATTTTTTTATCCATAGAATTGTAAAGGAACTGCTCACTCAACTTTCTAACGATAAAATCCATATAAAATAATAATGGATTTCCTAAATGGTTCAAATGACTATAGGGCTTATGGTTGGTAGACATTGAGATTTCTAAATTAATGCTCAAGGTAGAGGTATATCTCTTCACTAAAATGATTGATAAGAAATATGACACTGTAATGGAATTATCCCATTCAATTTAGAAAATCCTACTTCCCAAAAAATCTAATAAAATATTATGATCAAATAATTCTTAATGAAATATTTGTGCACCATATTGGATATATTTTCGTTGCATTTATTTTTTTTCATTTTCAATAAACATGTTCATATTTTTTAAAATTTATCAGAAAGTCATTATTATAAAAAATATCACATCCACAACATTACCAGGTATGAAAAATCATATGTTTAGTAATGGTGATTTTTTATTTTTGTTAATCATGACCAATTTTCTTATTTTTTAGTTCATATATTCATTTTACATATTTTAAATTGAAGAGGGGAAAATTAAGAATCTTCAATTAACCATACACATTAATATACATCAATAAGAAAACCCATAATTTTTCAATACATTTAATGTCACCTCTTTCAACATGACACCCACCATGCCCACACATAAATTTTAAAATATCATGAAAATACTAAGATGAGGTTAGGAATTGAAAAAATGGCTTCAAACATGCATATTTAATATAAATATAATTAATGGTAACTATGGAAAAAATAATTGTTGATTTAATTGTGGTATTTTATGATAATGTGGTTTATCGAAATATACCTCAATCATTTTCAATAAGTTTTTTCACAGTCATAGATTTGAATTGTTTCAATGAAGGTTCTAGTGGGTGATATGTCACAATGTCACACAAGAAATATTCTCAAAAAATTGGAATTAATTAGACCAAATATAATCTCGAGAATGGAAAATATGATATTGGACAATAATGAAAGGAATGAATAATGATAAAATATAAATTAATCTTAATTTCAAAAATTAAAATCATGAAATATGTCTTTGGAAACTTCATTTACATCAATCAATCAATTTCCATTAATGAATATTCCCCGTATTTTTGTCCATGATTCACTTTAGTTGTCCAATTATCCATTTTCATCAATCAATTTCATTAGCATTATAATATAAAACATGGCCCCACAAGATTCCTAAAAAAGATAGGTCTCATAGATATGTAATGTAAAGAAATAATTAAAGCATGAGCATTCAATTTTTATTAGTCCCAAGTATCATGACATTTAATCTCACAATGAAAAGAGAGAGTGGGTCACACGCCATACTAATATTAAAAAATAAATTTGAATACAAATTACTAAAATAATTTATTGATAAATGTTGGTTTGTTCTAAAAAGTGGAACAATAATTTTTACTACCACCAGCATCATGTAGAATCTGTTGTACATAATCAGTCGATGTGTATAGTTTTTTATAATTGATCTGCCACCTTTTTTCCTTCCCCACATTCATTAATTTTTTTTTTCTGAATAATTCAATTTAATGAGTCCCTCATATCCTCCCGCTTTTTGATTAAGTAAAACTTCTAGGGAGGTGATATGATATTGTATTGAACATCATCCTACATCATTTCTACTTGTGTAACATCTTATTCACAATACAATACTTACTGAAGATGTTCCTCATTAAGAGAATAATCAAACAAATAATAAATATAAAATATCTTTTTTTTCAAAATTTGAAAAAGGAAAAGAAAAAAAGACATTTTATTGTTGGTAGAATATGTATCATGTACATCTAATAGAGTTAATAGGATCTCTTCTTACACTGTCTCCAATAAATGTTATATGACTTCAGGGAGCTCCAGGTGTTCGTCAACCAATGAAATTTATTTTTACACATCATCCTCCATGTCATAATAAGATTCATCATATTATTAAAAGCCAAAAATATTAAGAGTGCTGATATAATTAGTTTATATAAAATTATATGATATTCTACCACATGTGGCATAAAATGAATTTCATTTTCACTTATCTATATTAGAAATGGTTGAATGAGGACTATTGAATTTTTAGGTGACTCCATCATTTCCAAATCATGTTCTTGAATTTCATTATTGTGTGGTGAAAAATCATCCACCACTACTTCAGGTAATTTATTTTTCTTAGGGTCTTATATCTTTATAGATTCACAGTAATATTCAAACATCATTCCCATTTAACTCTCCATGTAATCTATAAAATCACTTATATTTGGCACAAGATCATTTTTATCACTGTAGACAACTTCTTATTCTCGATATTTCACATTTGAGAATTATTCCTATTCATAATAATTTATGTTCATATACATCATCGGAAAATATATATGTGTTATATATATTTATATATTAATAATTAAAATAAATAAAAAATAATTACAAAAAATACGAAATTTGAAAAATTGGTTGAAATAATTATTTTAATGCCCAGAAAAGACACTAGTTTAGACATAATCATATTTTAGGTCATGGAAATATAAAATTTAAGTTCCTAATAAACCACAGAGGCTGAATAGGGTCATTTCTCATCAAGAGCGTCATAGTAGGTTCAATCACTAATTTCCAACCCAACTAATATACTGATTTTTGGTTTTTGTATTGTTTATAAAAAAATATTCTCAAGGTTTTATGGAAATTGTGAAATTAAAATAATGTAATGCAGAATTAAAATATAAATGAAGATGTATAATGTATTTAATTTGGGAAGAATTCTTTTTGTGTGGGGAATAATATGAGAATTCATTTTTAATTTATTTTATATTTAAATTAAATTCTATAATTATTTTAATGTAAAAAATTAAACATTTACATTAAATTTATTTATTTAGTTTGTGATTTTATCAATACCATGAATAACCAAAAAGAATCTCCCCAAAAAGAAAATCATTATAGTTCCACAACTAAGAATGTAATTCCTAAAATACCTGACACTACTGTATGTTGTTTCATTTATTAAATAAACTGTAACTCCCCCATATTAAGGTTTTTTTCAAGATAAAAGAGGGAAATTAGTTTATTAATGAAATTAAATGTAATTAGAAACAATTTTATTGTGTGTGATATTCTTAGTCATTCAAAACTATCACATTCACAATAAAAAAAACAAAACATATTGATTTGAAGAACCAATAAAAGAACGTCAAGTAATGTCGCCTGATCACAATATTTTGGTTTGCCACTTTCAACTAAAAAGCTAAAACATATCATGATGTAAATATTGAATAAGGATAATTAAATTAGGGTTTCATGAAAAATTGGTAAAGAATAGTAAAAGTGAAACACTTTAATAAATAAAATTTCACATGCTACATGGGAAAATAAATCATAAAATAAATTTAATAAAAATAGTAACAAATGGATATCATTGATGTTTCCCAGTCTGATCTATATTTTTATTCAATATACCTATAGCCTCATATTTTTTGGAACATGAGATTCATTACGGTGTCATAACACACCATTTAATTTGTTCTAGGACATATTGTCCATCAACAATTGAAATTTTTGTTCTACGATCTATCTTTAAAACTTTTTAATGTTGAATCCTCTTGTTTTCAATGAATCAAAAATCATGACCTTACAGAAACTATTTTATTCATTTTACCATAACATTATGACATCATCATCAATATTTATAAGACGTTATGGTCAATTTTCTAGGATATTTTATTATGGACAAATGATTCTAGGATCCTTCAACAATTTTGTGTGTTTAATAAACAACTAAATCAGCAAAAAATACTACCAAATTATATTTTAGAATAATTTCTTGAGTCCTCCTATGCATCCAACTAAAATCAACACAATTGGAAGTGTGTAGCCTGATTTATTCCTCATTTTTGGAGGTGGGTTCCACCTTGTCCATGTAAAAATATGTCATAATGATAAATTTAATCCATCCTCTAGATGTTTAAACATATCTTGTTTCAATGAAAAATTATGAAACCTATATATCATGGAATATTAAAATAAATAACATGTCAAATTGGAATCATATTGTATATTTATACACAAAATACCCTTGTGATTAACATCTGTTAAAATTATATAATTATGAAATATTCAACTTTTAGTCCCAAACATCTTATATATCTTAAATTGTATAAATAATCATAAATAGATAAATTTGGCCAGGTTAAATAATCTATATAAATATTAAAAATGAAGAAAATATTATCAATATATTTCAGCTACATCGCCCTTGTGTATACAGGTTTATGACTAAATTACTATGGCATTTTACTTTAGCCGAAGTCTTCAATAACATTTCCTCAAATATCATTGTTTAATGTAATGCATAAAAAGGTAACAAATACCCTTAAATTTATGGGAAAAACATATATGATTCCACATTCAAATCCAACTGGAATCACCTCAATTGAACGAGAGTTGATAGATTTCGGCCTCCTTTCCATAGGTGTAGTCTACCCGGTGTACCCAAAAAATATGTGAAATGCATTGAATTTTTTTGGAATCTATATGTTTTAATCAGATCATGATTCATAATATAATTTTGGATCCCATAACTCGTGGAATTTTAAAAAACAATAACTCTAGTCGGAATCATATTTCAAAAATTATTTCTATAATACCCTTGTGATTAAATAATGAAATAATAATACAATTAAAAATATTTCACATTTTATACAAAAAAAATAACTAAACATAAAATTTATTTGAATATGGTTAAATTACTGATTTTATATTTTTTAACTAATCTAAATTCTTATATAAATGTGTAAAATACTTGCTGAAATTTTTATCTTGATCGGCCCTGTGTAAAAAAATGTTATGGCCAATTTACTCGGATCTTTTTTTCGAGTTGAAAGCTTCCAGAATATTTCATTAATGTTGAATGTTTTTGGATACCTTAATGAGTTATAAACTCTTCAATATTTAGTGTAAATTTTTTTATGAGTCCTCTTTTCAAATCAAATTCTAATCCTCTAAATTAAAGGTCTATATCCCGATTTAGGCGAAATTTCCACATGTGTGGTCCACAAATTCTGCCTGCGCAATATGTCAAATTGATATATTTTTTAGGGCCAATTCATTTTTGAATCATCTCTTGGAAAGAAAATATTATTGAATCCCATGATTAACTGAATTATGAAAAAATAATAACCCAAATTGGAATCATAATTTAAATGTTATTCCCAAGATACCCTTGTGATTAAAATATGTCAAAATTAATGAATTAAATTTTTTTCATGTTTTTAGGGATAAAAAATCATATACATAAAAGTTATTCAAATAGCATCAAATTAGTAAATTTGTAGGGTTTAAATAATTAAATAAGTATTAATAATATTTATGTTATTATCTATATCAATGTTTTTTTACAACAAATTTTAGTATTGTCATCTAAAATATTATTAGTCTTTGAAAAATAATTTATGATTGAAAAATCATCTTATATATATTGACCAATATCTAATGGTATTTGGGCCATGATGTATCATTATATACATAATAAGTATTCAAGGAATGGTCCTACTAAGTAAGTTGAACTCCCACCATGTTTTCTTTATTTAATATTTAAAAACATTCATCAAGACATAATTATTTTCTCTATAGTATCCCATCAATAGTACCAATTTATATATATCACTCAGGGATACTCAATCAGATATTAATATTCAATCACAATAATTGTTTATTAAATCTTCTTATAATGTTAATTTTCCTATTTTCCTTATATAATATTTGTTAGAAACTCACTCTTTGACTTCTTTAATGGTTTTTAATGGACCATGTCATCCTCATCAGAGATCATACATTATTCAAATTTTGGATTAAATAGTATCCTATTGGTAAATATTTAATAGAATTTATATTAGTATCCATGTTAAATTTTCCCCTTTTTGTTACTTTATTTAATATCACATTCATTTATTACATACTCTCCTTCTCACAAAAGGTTCATTATTGTTACATTAACTCAATAATTCATATGGTTTCTTGTATTTAATCGATCATTGGATGCTACCTAATAGTTTAAATGAGTTCTTTATGGAAGATTGAATATAGGAATGGTAACATTGTAAATTTTTATTATGTTATCTTAATGCATGAAGTAATGCATGATATAGGTGTATAATTTATTTGAAAAATATTTTCAACCAATCCACATCATTATAACTTAGCTCAACATAAATAATGACCATTTTAATCACCCTTCCACTTCCAGACTAATCAAAATATTCCATCCATTATCAATAAAAATAATACAAATGAAAATTTATTTATTGAATCTATATATTAAATTATAAATTATAATAAACCCATTATTATATTATAAATTAATATCATATTCTATCATTTTATTTTCATATTAAACCCAATGCAATATTATAAAAAAAAATCTATGTCAAATTAAACCTCAAAATCACTGAATAATATATATTTTAAATAATGATTTATATAATATAAAACAATTATATGTTATTCAAATAATATTATAATATAATAAATAACCAATAATTTTTCAACAAAAAATCTTAGATGTATATGTTTTTGTTATACTGAAAAAATATAATTTTCTTCATAATCATGTCAACTTGAAATCAATATTATCATAGTAAAAGAACTACTTTGAATTAAAATCCATAATATTACATTCTAAAGATGAAAAAAAATTAATTGAAGGACTCTTATTTTCCAATCTAAAGATGATATGATATGGGAGGATACAAAGAGATGAAAAACCATAAATTTGACCCCTTGGTCAAACACTCCAATAATTAATGAGGAGGAGAGTTGGAGTAAATGAAAATTATTAAACTTTATCACTGAAACCATGATATTTGAGACCCCAAATTAGGAATAAATTAGTATCTATGGGTCAATGCCTTGGTAAAAATAAATTTTTAGTGACTTTTTAATGTTACTCATTACTTGCCTATATAGTTTAGTAAATCATTCTTCAACCATCGATGTTGTAACAAACTTTATTTTTTTATTTTATTTCAAATATTCTAATCTTTATGATATTTAAAATTTCACACGAACATAAGCTTGTGTCTCATGTAAATTTATATTATCTTGCATTACACGTTACATCGAGTTTAGTAAAACCTCATTATATTATAATATTATTATTTATATGACTTATTTTCAACCAATATTTTAAAAATAGAGAAATAAAAATTAAGAATTTTTTTTTAAATATTATGTATAATGGTAATACAGGAATAAAAAATATTTATAATTAAAAATAATAAAGGTTTTAAATATTATTATAAGATGGGAAAATATTTTTTTCTCAAAAAATGCTTTTAATGAATTTGTGATCAAATAATAAATTAAATTTTTACCGTTTATAGAAAATTTATTTGAAAAAATATTCCGAAGTTATTTAGTATACATTTAAAAATATTATTCTATTGAAATATTTATATTTTTATACAAATATAAAAATTATACCGAATAGTGAAAAATATTGGTTTTCTACTAAGAATTGATATTTTTTTAAATATTAAAAATAACATAAAAATATACGGTTTTAATTATATATTTCAAGTAGATTTCTCTTAATCTAATATTGTACATCTAGATCAATTACATATTTAATTTTTATATAATCAAATTGTATAATTTTGAACATTATATCTTTGAAAACATACATTCATATTACATCAGGCATGATTAATTTTGAAAACAATTACAATTCAATTAAGGTAATATGGAAAAGTTGATAATAAAATGAATATTAGAATAAAAATATTTTTATAATATTCTCAATGGAATTTTTCATATATTTAACAATAAAAAATAGTAATCATTAATTACCACTTTGATGGTGAAGGTGATATTAGGGGGGAACCTAAAATGAGAAGTGGTAAAATTGTACAAAAACAAGGGAATAAAATAATTGGACATATTTCAACATTATATAAAATATTTTTTAATAACATTCCATTTTAATCATTTAAGAATGTGAGAAATGTGGGAACATTTTTTTATTTTAAAAAATTACAAGTCTGTTATCACTTGATTTAAAAAATTTCCACCCACACTCCACTCACATTCAAAAATTAAAAAACCAATTAGATAATCCATGAACTAAATATTTATCTTCCTTCTTCACATTATATAGTTATTATGTTGTTATTATAAATCATTTATATCATGGTTTTAGTGAAAACCTATTGAGGTTACAAAAATTATATTTAATATTATTCAACCAGCATTTTTATTTTATTTATTCCTCCTAATACATTATATTTTATAAAAAAAATGATGTTACAGTAACCAAAATATATAATATATATTTATATATATTCCTATAAATATGTATACCAATACCAATAAAAAAATAATCAAATGGAATATGAAGTGTTCCTTTGTGTGTATTGTAGACTACCACATAAGGAAAAAAATGTTATTCATTTTCTGCCAACAGCTCCCTCTAATAGATATAATGATGGAATAAATTTTGAAGTATGGTATATATAATACTATATTCAATATATAGGATGTTTTAATTTGTATTAATTAATTTATGACTTATAGTATGGGATTTTCATCTCACATTTATTTTATGCGAGAAAAATTCCATATTCATAACATGTTTTATTTATTGGGTTTATATAATACCACATATATTCATTGTTTATTGTTATTATTATAATTATGTGTTTTTAAAAATCCATTTTGGATATCCATTTCATGGGGTTTGCTATTTAATTTCATCAATGCGATAATGTATTTTTTTTAACAATTTAACATCAATTAGACAAATGTTATGTTATGAACCTTTATTACTTAATGAGGATTATATATAGCTCCACGGACATGTAATTTCCAGAATTTATTTATTCTCCTGAAATTCAATGTATAATTTAATTTTATTCCTCCATGGAGATTATGATTCCATGTTTTCAAATGTATAATGGTTCTGTGATACAATCTAATAATTTATGAGGACTGGTCTAGTATTTTCTTCAACTGTGGAGGTCATATAATCCACCAAGGAAAAAGATCATGAATTTAATTCTCCAATGCCTACATGAAAGAATAAATTAAATCCCTCCATTTTTCTCTCTTAATGAACTCGATAGATTAAAATGATGATTTGATGAAAACTAATCTGTATTTCTCTCTTCGAAAGAAAACCCATTTTTTACTCCCAAACAATATTTTATACAATATAAAATTAATCAAATGATATATTAAGGATATTTTTACCCATGATTGATTTTTTAGGAAATTTTTAATTGAATCCTCATGTTATTTTCTAATAAATTCTTATTTGGTTATACAAAAAATGTTAAAGGAATCTCTATTAAATAATGAATGAAATTAATATAACGTACAATCATCCTGAAAATTATTTTCATTGATGATTACTTTATATCATTTCAAGGTTACTTTTGAATATACAAATTTTAGAAAAAAAATCTTTAATTTTAAAAATGTTTCATTATATAAAAAAGTATATTTTCATCCGGAAATATTTAAAAATTTTATTAATGATTCTATAATATTATTTCATAGTAATTATCATGGAATATAATTTTAAAATATTTTAATGTTTTAAATTGTGTTTTTCAATTCTCAAATGATATATTTCTCATAAATTTTCTAATGTTTATTTTAGTGATTTTGTTTACTGATTTGATGGTTATATTCAAAGAAATGTTTGATGAAAATGTGTAATAGTTTAAAATGTAATTTTAAAAATATAATTGATATTTAAATAAATAAAAATTTTCTATCATTCTTAATTCCTCCATTATTGGTATTCAATGTTATTTTCAAAGAAATGGATTTACAAAATATTTTATAAATTTATTGTTCAAAATAGATATTTTCAAGGAATGTTTTTCTATTAAATTTTTTTCCAGATATCTTTCAAAATCATATTTCAAAAATGATTTCATAAATTTATGTTACTTATTTATTACTATGAAAATGAATCAATTATATCATTCTATGTATTTTTATATATTATTTGTCATTATAATGAATATCTATGTTTGAAAATTAATTATCTTCCATATGTTATATGATGTTAAAATTATAATAAAACCAAATTCTTTTTCAACACATAATGATTTCATGAAATGATGAAATGATTATTAATCCAATTTCTCCATTATTTTTTATGTTTTGATATGTTTTTTGTAACCCATTTTATTTATGGGGTATTGATATGATGAATTATTTATGAATTTTTTGGAAAATATGAATGATCTCAATTATGTTACTATTCGTACATTATAAACATGGATGGTGGTTACATTATAACTAAAGATAGGATGGACCAATATCATCCATAAATTTTCTTGTTAAATATTGACATATCATGAGATTAATATGACTATAATGGGGATTGAACATCGTTTAGTATGTGAAATTTCCCACTATAATACTATTAGGAGCGAACCATGAATACTATAATGTCTTGGGAAGCGATCTTGTTAGATAATAATTTTTTTATAAATTATAATTGAATACTATGGAAATAATTTTCAATGCCTATTTTTATGCCAAAATTTCATTTTTTATGCCAATGTTATGTTCTCATAGATAATGTTTTATGATTTCATTATAATACTTCTCTTAAATACTATATTGATTTGTTCCATGAATCAAGAGAAAGATCATAGATATGAAATGTAGGGTTTTTAAATAATATCATCATGTTATCATATCATTATAATAATTGTATAATTATATATCTACTTATTTACCCTTACTAATCATATGAAATCACTCTTTCTTATGTTTCATATCATGGGTTATGAATAATGGTTTTTATGAGGTGAATCTAAACATATACCATAAGTGGAAGATCCACGTGAGAACAATTTATATTATTTAATAAATTTTAATATTGTGCACCTAGTCTCTTGATGTAATTATCAATTACGATCTATATGAGTTTTTTGGTAATGTAATGAATATTAATCTAGAAGATGTAATATATACATATGAAAATAGAGGGTCATTATAGAAGTTATAATTTTTGAAACCCATGTAAACTTAGTTTTCCTACATAATTTGGAATACTATATTTGAACAATGAAATACACTCTTCTTTAAAGTTCATTATGTTTTCACCATTAAAACTTGGTTTTCCATAACCATTCCAAAAACTTGTGTCATCATACAAGACCCATTTTTTGCTGAACGATTTAGAAGTTATTTTTTTTATTTATCAAATTCAATCTAAAAATGTATTCCCCTAAAAAAACTTAAAATTCCATGTATAGCTTCATAAAACCATTCCCAGTATCAGTATTGCAAAAAAAAATGACAACCATTTAAACTCATCAAACTATGGGTGTTAGAACTTTTTTTTAGTAAAATCTCAATATTGTCCCTTTATTTTTTATGATAATATATGAATTTATAACATTAAATTGGATCCCTATTAATATATATAGTAAACGACTATTTATAAATTTTTTATTTACTATATTCTATATTTTCTCCCTTAATTGATAGAATCAAATTAAATAGTCTATTATTTAGATATATCAGCCTCTTGTAGTTGTTGGAAAACACCCGAGTATATGGAAGAATATAATTGTTCTTGATTTTTCTCAAAAATCAAAATATAACTCTACAAGGTAAAGATCCAACCTAATTATTAATAAAGAAGGTCATTTGACCCCATAGTAATGATTTTGGTAATATGAAACAATAGCCTAGATTATCATGTAATTTATTCTCCATATCCACCAATAAAATAAGGTTCATTATATTTTTTATATTTAATATATGAATAGGACTGTGTATGACATCAATTAATAACTCAAACTCACTAAATATGGAAATAGTATATAAATCATTAGAAAATACAAAAACTTCTTCTTGAAAAAATGTAATATCATTAATATTAAACTTCGTCAATTCCATCTGAAAAAATACCCTTCAAAATATTGTCTCATGAATTCTACATGTGGGGTAATTTCACATGGGTCACATACATCGTTGAAATGATAGATATTCAAGTTTATATTTGAGATATATATTGATATTTCCAAATCCAAACATTTTATATATCCCCTATATAAAGGGATCTAATCAAAGTGAAAATTTAGAGCATATTTGATGAAATGGGTTCTAAAAGTATTTTTAAGAATAACATTCCCAAAAAATTCAATAAGAGAAGAGTATTCCTTATGGGATGACTTCCTCACAAAATTTTCATTTTCATATATAATATAACATATAATTATTATCATGGTGACATAATTATTTTAGAACGGTTTTAATATTTGAATGTGTTGGTGCAACTATAACCAAATATGAAATTTGAATCTAATTAGAAGAAAATAATAGTACATTCCATTATATGGTTTTGGTTATAATAATTTCCAAAAATAAAATTGTTTTTTGGAATTAAATAATAATAACCTTATAATGAAGTCTTATTATAATGGTAAGATAACTAATGAAATTATTATTTCCACTGATGAAAAATAACCTTCAGACAAAATCTAACAACCTTGGAGACGTAATTTTTTTATCATTCTCTTTATCAAAATCCCAAATAATTTTTAAACATTGAACTAATACCAATCATGAAATAATTACTACAACATACTTTAGTTTTTCATTTTCACATATGGGTGACCATTATTTGTAATAATAAATCACACAACAAAAACCAATAGTTTTTTTACTCTTGAGAATAGATACATATACATATTATTTTATAATAATACTTCAATACAATGAATTAATAATTTTTCAAAGATTATACAATATTTTCAATAAAATAAAAAAGGATTTTTTTAATTACATAGAGAATGAAATATAACGAAAGGGTTATCTCATACACCTAGCATAGGTTAAAAGATATTTATATCCATCGTTCAACATAATATTCAAGAATTATTATCCAATGTTACAATATTATTAATGTGTGTATGGAAACAATTTAAAGGTATATAGAAAAAAATAATGAGTTTAAACACAAAAATACATGGACCCTGAATCCTAACATACATATTGTGGACTAAATACTAAAATATGTAAAAATATCAAAAATAACATTATAATTTGGTAAATTTATAAGAATATAAATTCATATGTTATTTCTTGTCACGCTATCAAGATGACACAATAAATATGGTAAAATTGGTTCCACTATATAATGAAATAGGAAAACCTCTTGTTTCCGAAAACATTATAGTATAAGATTTATAATTTATATAATTAATTAGAGGGCTATATAATCATATTATTTCCAATGAATTGATTATAAACCCCACATTTTTCCACATTAAAAAATAATAAATAGAAATTCAAAATAATATAATTATCACTGGATAAAAGTAAAATTCTCATAAAAATATCCTTTATAAAATCATCCAATCATATAAATTAATGGGATGATTACATTAATTCATAACTCTTCGGAAATATATTCATTATTAATGGATATAAATATGAAATAAAACAAATTTCAAATAAGATTTTATTTTATTTGAAAAAATAAAAATAGTATTTAAATTTTTATGGTTATTTTTTATTGAAATATTGAATAAATAGTTTTTTTAAATTGATAAAATAAATTAAAATTACTTTTATTACCCTTAATAACGAATTAAAGATGTGTTTAAATGAATACTAAAAATGGTGGGAGAATGATATCAAGACAAAATAATAATTGAGGATAGATAATAATTATTTTTTCTTACCTAGTTATATATGTAATGACCTATTTATAAATACCTAAATCAATAATTGATGATTATATAATTATATTAATAAAAAATATTGTATTCATGGACATATATGAGAAATATTACAAAATGAGATAATTTAATAATGATAATCCCATAGATAAATTTGTTTTTGGAGTTTTATGAATTAATGAGATGGGTACGAGTAAAAAGACATGAAAATACTAATCATTACAAATAAAGACTATTTTTTTGGATTATATGTAAATTAGATATATATTATCCCATTGATATTTATAAATTTGTAGTATCATGTGAGATGAATGATTATAATAGAATCCCAGATGACTTTGGTAATGTTAAAATCAGTATACATCACATGAAATAAAATGATATTGGTTTAATAATCAAATGAATTATCATAAATAAGTCTAGAATATATCCAAGAGTAAGTATATAATCTATATAAAATAAAATTGGTTATAAATGTGTAATATATAACAATGATATGTAATTGAGATGATAAATCTAGGACATTACACATAACTCCATCAAAAATCACTTCAACCTCCAATGAAATAATATAACTATATTTTCACTTATTTGATAACATTTTTATTATCCATTAAATGTTATAATACTAATTTATTTTAATTTTTTGGAATATACATATATTAGATAGTACTATATTATTAATATTTTTGATACTATCATATATGTTTTTTATAGATTTTTCAGTCATAAATATTTAATAAAAACATCATCATTATCATTTTATTAAAAAAATGAATCATAATTCTAAAATTATAAATTCCACAACTTTTTCATTTAATGAATTTCATGAATAATGTTTAATATAACAAAATACATGATGCGTATATATAATTAAATTTTACATATGAAAAAATGCAGCGTTGTAGAGATGAATCATATTAAAATCAAACATAAATAACACTTACCCTAAAATAAATTAGTTTTAATATAATATATTCCCACAAATTATTTTTTTTATACTCATCTATAATATAATTAGAGAAATTTTATTAACATTATAAAATTATATTGTTAAGCAGACTGAAACAAAAACATTTTATAATACTGAATTAGTTAGTGTAAATATTTATATTTTGTAATTTAATATTTGAATAATAAAGTAGATATTAATATAAAATAAAAAATTTGGTGAATCACATATATATATATATTATGCAATATGTAATTTGAATAATAAATATTCATAGACACTTACATTGATAAATTTTATCTTTCCCATTACTAGTTCCATCTCAGTACGGTATTTTAAAATCCTTCATTGAAGAAGATGCTACCCAATACGAAGAGGTACATTAGGAGGCTAAATATTGTGGGGGTATTTATGAGTGAAATGATAGAAAATTATGATTAGATGTAGATAAAAGTGGTTTCATTTTATTGTTGAGTTTAATTACTGTTTCACAAATATATATTTCTTAATGTTTAAGGAATTTCATTTTACATATTAATAGTATAAAAAGTTAAATAATATTATATATATACTATTAATAACATCATATAATAAATTTTCATATATTATTAGGCAAATATTACACTTAAATACCTTAATTATATTAATTTTACCACATTTTACAGTTTATTGGGAGAACTCATTTTATTACCTCATAATATTTTTTTTCAAAAAAGTAAATCAACATTATTACAAACATTCAACCTTCTGATTAATAATATTAAATCTATCTTATTAAATTAAAATTTTAATGTAAATAAATTAAATTTTAAATTAGGAATTAAAACCAAGATTCTTTAGAATACTATTTTACGCATAAAAAATATTTTATATAATTCTCAAATAATAATCATTATAATAATGTAAATTTTTTGTGTGAATAATATTATTTTGTATTTAAATTTTAAAATTAAAATATAATAAAATTAGTTTTTTAAATAAAAAAAATATTTTTATTATTTAAATTATTTTTTTAAATAATGATTTTTATTAACAATAAATAAAATATTTCAAATTATATAGAACTCTTCAATTTTTTAATAAATTAAATATTTTTTATTTACTCATAATTATGTAAATTATAGTAATATTATTCTTTTAAATAATTGATTGAAAGAATTAAATTTTCCAGATTGATTAAATTTGATTAAAAAACAAGTAATAATAAATGATATATTATTAAATTAATTGGTATACATTATTTTTAATTAAAAAAATAAAATATATATATCCATTTTAAACCTATATATTCCAATTATAAAATTTCCAAAATACATATTACTTAAAAATATACTCCATAATTTTATTCCAAAAACCATATAAAAATGATTATATAACTAAAAACCTTATATAAGATTTATATATCATAGTCATCTATTTTACCATAAAAGATTCACTAAAATAAATTGATCATGTTAAAATTTCCATATATCAAAATGTATATTATATTCATTATTTTGTTCATTTTTTAGATATAATCAATTGAATGCACTTTATTGCAAATAAAGATATTGAATAACATAGAAGGATGGACGTATTATTTACTTATCATATTATTCCTCATTTAGTTTTCATGATGATGATTCATAGTGTGTTATCCTAATTTAATAATTGATATATTTTGTTTAATTATATGTCCTTAGCCTTAAACATTAAATATTCTAATTAATTGAAATGGATTTCACTTTGTTAATTTCTTAATAAACATGTTTGTTTATTAATTTAGAATGTTTAGACATAAATCATACATAAACACAGAATCATACAAACTGGGTATCATTAAACCAATATCCACTTATTCGATAACATATAATTTAAAACACAAAAATCAAAAAATGATTTCTCTGAAAAATCATTACAACATTTAACATGACTTCCTTCATTCTCTTACACATTCTTATAACCCATTAAACGAATTTAAAAACATGTTATGAGCATTAAAATTTTACGAATGGATATAAAAAAATTTAAATTAACCATTCATCCTAGAATACATATACACATATGAAATCATTTTCACAAAGTCATACTACTCACCAATAAATAATTATATGCATACTTTGTGAAACGTGAGGCTTAAATAAATCATAGTAGAAATAAATATATAAAAGGTTATCATGGGGAATTATATATATATATAATTTTAACCTTCATTTATAACATATTATTTTTAACCCTCATGACTACCTTACAATGTAATCCTCACAGCTTCCATATATTGTAACCATCGCTTTTACACATAGAGAAACCATATGATAAACGTCTAACAAACACAAACCAAATGCATTGGAGGGGGATATAGTCCCAAAATAGTCATAAAAATTTTAAAATATACATAAAATAGTCATAATATATTAATAATTTCATAAAATCATTTCTTTTGAAATTTGTAAACATAGAATTTAAAAGAATGATTTTTAAAGGAAACTCCCTTAAAAACGTCATATAATTAAAGTGAATATTAAAAGAATGGAATTATTATGTGTATAAATTGTAAAAACACATAATACCACATAATATAAATATAAATATTATTCGTACCAAATAACCAATGAAGTGGAAGGATAACCCAAAAATTGAAATTTGGTTATGAATTCCCTTACCTTGTGTTTGTCATTCTTGAGACTAGTATAAACCTCTTGTATTATTTTTAATAGAATGATATTAATATTTTAAAAATATTTATTTATCATTATAAAATATTATATGATTATTTTAGAACAACATTCCACCCTTTATTTAATAATATTTTGTTCTTTTCCATGGTTTCAGGTGTTTTTTTAAATGATTTCAATGGTAGGTTCTAAAAGGATTTACTTTTAGAGTGTAAGAGATACTCCAAAAGTAATATAAAACGGTATTAATATGTTTAATAATACAAAATTATTCTATAAATGATTATGGTTATATGTTATGTGCATAAATCATTAGATAAATCAATTATGATATTCGTTTAGATCCTTTTGGTGGTACTTTGACAATCCTGAACTAGTTTCATTATATAAAATAATATTAAAAATATATACCAACTCTAGAACATGAACGTGGATATATTATAAACTTTATATTTTATTACTACCATTTAAATGGTTTTATAACTAATATTGAAGTACGTAATGGAAACAATAACCCATAATCTGTGATTTTGGTAAATATGCACATCAGAGACGAAATATTTATTTTTAGAATAAGAGGAAGTGGGTATGAAGAATGATAATTAATTTATTCTATAAAATTTAAAAAATTAAAAATACGTAATATTATTGATCCTTCATTCCTCGTGGATAAGGTTAGGGGAAGGGAACATATGAATAAAATATAAAAGAAAATGAAAGGGGATTATTACCACCTGATCACCTCTCATTGGGATCATTTTTAAGGCATTTTTCCTCTTGGTGAGGCTAACAGGTCATGGATGTGGGGAAGGGACATTAAAGGGGATTAAGAAAAATCTATCCAATTTCGAATGCCTATGTGGTGTGACAGAATGTTGGGTGTGAGGCTGAATTTATAGTGGATGAGAGGAGGGGTTTTCCATTATTTTAATCATTATCTTAATATATTTTGACAAGACTACGAATAGTCTGGATTTTTGTGAACCGAAATATTAAAGAGAGTAGTTGAGCTCGATCCAATGGTTTTTACATTATCCATGATGTTAGGAATAGTGTAATTAACTAAAAATGTTTATATACGATATATTACTATATTTTACTATTCATTAAATATTTAGTAATATCAGAAAAATCACATTATTTTACACTTATCATTTTTTAGTTTTATAATTAAAATATTAAATACATTTTTAGAAAATTATTTTATAAATATTAATCATTTTATTTTGAAATAAATTCATATTTTATTAAAAAAAAATTAAAACTATTACTGATTTTATATCACCATGAAAATTTAATCCAGATCTTAATATCTTATACAATTATGAAAATATAATAATATTACTTTATTCAATTCATAAAGTTCATATTACAATTCATATTACCATTATTAATTAAATGTTACTATTCACCCAAAAATTATTTTATTTATATCATACTATTAATAAATTACTAATCCCGATCATAGATATTTGTTTTTTCAAATTCAAATAATAGGAGCGGCAAAATAATGTTTAATTGAATGTTTATAACTATCTCTTTAGAAAAAATTATCATTATTTTATAGATTAAGAGTATTATTCATTAAAATTTATTTTTATAACCATGGGGTGTTATATTCTCCCCAATTGTTTTCAATTATATCCTTCCATTTTTTTATTTAATTATTAAAAAATTGAGGGTACATTTTTCTCAATGCATTTTCATATTCTAATGTTGCTTCTTCAATAATGTGGTTTCTGGAAAATATCTTCACCTTGTAGATTACCTTATTTTTCAATATCTGTTCTCTTATATCAATAATCTGATCATGCTTCTCTCCCTATGAAATTATCTATTCCATCTGAGTATAATTGGGTCTAAAAACATGAGATTAATATAGTCCATATATTCTCAAAATTAGAACAGAAAAGAATTATGTACCTAATATAAACTCAATGGAAAATCTACATGGTAGGTGATTGGTCTATAATTATCTTGGATTTCATTTGGTCCAAGGAACTTTGGACATAGATTTCATTTCATAAAATCATGCATACCAATTTTCCATTAGTTAGATTCTAAGAAAAACATAATCACCTACATCAAATGGAATAAATTTGTCATGTTATCTGCATTACATTCATTACAGCTCTGAGTTATGATCAAGTTTTATTGGGTATTCATTACTTTTCTAAACACTTCCCATACAAATTATAGACTCATTAACTTCTAATCTATGACATCATCCAAAATGACGGAGTTTTACACCGCTTCACATATAATTCCTAAAATTGTGCCATATGTTTACAGGAATGAAAAATATAATTTTAATAAAATTCAATCAATGAAACGTGATGATCCAAAAATCAATTATAATCAATTGATGAAACTAAATACATCCCCTTAAAATATGAATTATCCGTTATAACAACCCATCTGAATGAGGATGAATGATGCAATGAAATTTAATTCTCTTCCAAATTAATTTTGATATCCTTTTAGAAAGATAAAAGAGATCCTACGATCATTGAAAAATGCAATGGAATAAGAAACCCTATATAACCTAACAATCTTTTTTAGCTATTGTTGGGAAAATTGTTCCATAGACATGGTATATCAAAATGGATGCAAATGAGCAGATTTAGTCGGTCGATCAATAGTAACCCATATTTCATTTTTAACATGAATATTCCTTTGTATCCAAATAATGAATTCTATTGATATATTTACCTATTTCAACTTTCTCACATGAAATAGATGAAGCATCCCCATAGGTAACTGTCTCTCTTCATTAACTTATTGACATTTCACACATTTCATAGTAAAATCGTTAATTTCTCTTTTCATTTCATCACACCATTAATAGTATCGAAGGTATCAATACATATTTGTTCTACCAGGACAATCTAAAAATGATGAAATATGAGCTTCACACAACAACTCTTTTCAGATAATAATAACAAGGCCCACAAAATATTTTTTCAAATCTCAACAAAAATTATTTATCAATAATAAATTCTAGAAAGCTACATATTTTACCCAATTATATGTTTTTATTATAGATTTGAGTCTTCCTTATAATCATGCTTAATTTGTTCTAACAATGTTGACTACAAAACAAACCTAAAACAAAATAAATTAATTTCATACACCAACAATATCCAATCCAAAATCCAAAAAATCATTAATCATGGTGTCATGTTCCAATCATATCATGTTTAATGATGCAACCTGTTTTTGACTCAATGATTCTGCTAAATTTTTTTCTTTAACCGGATGGCAATGGATCATGCAATAATAATCTTGAATCATTTCAATCCATCTTATATACCTCGTGTTTAGTGATTTATGTGGGAATATATAATTCATAATTTTGTGGTAGGTATATATTACTCATTTGGCTCCATATAAATGATGCCTCCCAAATTTTAATAAATTGCCATATATTATAATTTTATATAATGTGTGAGATTATTTAACCCATGAGGTTTTAGTTTTCATAAACCATAAGTAAATACCTAATTATTCATTATCCAAACACAACCAATATCCTTCAATAAAGCAGCATTGTCAATGAAATGCTCGCCATTTCTGGAAATAAGGACCAAAACATGATTATTAAAAAATCACTTATTTAGTTCCTAAAAATAAGCATCCCATTAAACTATTCAAATATTTAACCACCATTTGTATTAACATTGTATGAGGGATAAAAAATTGTGCAATTTTTTTATGAAACCATAAGTAATAACCAAATAATCCCAGAAAACTATGAATATCTGTAATATTTGTAGGTCTTGGCCATCCACCAAGCACTTTTGATTTTGTAGGTTAAACCTTTATTCCATATTTATTTACAATATTTCCTATGAAAGGCATCTCATGCAACCCAAATTCTGACTATCTTTATTTTCCATATAGTTTTCTTGAATTTGTGATTTTCAAAACTACCCTTAGATGTTTTTCATAATCCTCTAAACTTTTATAAGATACAAAAATTTCATTAATAAAAACAACAACAAACATATCAAATAACTAAAAAAAATTCAATTTATAAGATCAGTGTATAGAATCTATGCATTAGTTAACCAAAACAAAAAGGGTGAAAATTAATAATGCTTATATTTAGTACGAAATGTTATCTTCGGGGTGTCTTCTTGATTCATATTCAACTCATGGTAACCTAAACTCTAGTTGCCATTCAGAAAATATTGTGCTCCCTGGAGAAAATCCACCAAATAATTGATAAGAGGATGTGAATAATTATTTTTAATAGTTATTTTATTAAATTATATATAGTCAATACAAATTACCATTGAACTATCCTTATTTATGAAAAACCAAACCGGGCCTACCCAAGTTGTAGTTGTAAGATGAATGACACCTTTATAAAACCAATCCATCAATTGATTTTTAAATTCAAGAAGATTAATTTGTGTCATATGATATTTGGGTTTTTGAAATGGTATTAGAATCATTAACTACATAAATTTTGAATACAAATTCCCAATCATTTATAAAATTGGGTAACTCGTCAGGAAAAACATTAAGGTATTCATTTACCACAAAACAATTATTAATCTGAACATCTCCCTTCTTTTCCAAAATATGAGAGAGATAAGATTAATTCCTATATTTACAATGTTTCTCAGATTATTCAAATGTTATCAATTTTATTGGATTATTATTTTATACAAACTAACACACTTTCAGAAAAACAACATCACATCTCTTCAATCATTCTTAGAATGATAAATAGATATCAAATCCAAATCCATAATTACATAAAACTCTATCAATGGAAAAAAAAGAAGGAATTCAGGTAAATTAATTCCACATACCATGATAGAAATATTCTTATAGTTATTATTAGCTATAATAGTTCCCCTTTTGATTAAATAATATGTTCTGGCGTCATTTTTATAGATGAAATTTCCAATTTAATAGAAATTTTTTCACAATTAAACGAATGAGTTGATCTCGTATTAAACAAAACATTATAAAAAAATGAGTAAAAAATATGGAACTTAATACAACATGATTGGATGTCTTGACGCATGTGACATTATTCCAAATATTCACACAACACCTTTCTTTTTATAGTTTGGATTCTTTTCATCATTCAGATCTCTCTTTGGATAGAAATTTCCATAAAGACCCATTTCACTACATTTAAAAGACTATACATTTTTTAATCTAGATTGGTATTAAGATAATATTAATTAAAATATTCAGAAATATGTCCCAATATACCACATCGTAAAATATTCTTAGATTTTGAATGATATTACCCAGGATTCGTTTTACCACACTAAGCACAAAATAGAAAGTGATCTTTCTTATCATCAGGTTTCTAAGATTAATTCTTATCTATTTATTTCCATATAGATATATTATTCTATTTTATTTCTAGTTATATGTGGTCATTAGAAAACACCATTTCTACCCAATACGCACATCAAAAATGTGAATAATAACTTTTTAACTCACATTAATCCAATTCCCTTCGATATCATTCCAGTAATACAGAGTAATAATGATTGATTTTGGTATCATGATGCATAATAATATTTGGAGTATACCTCAGAAATAATTAATGTTATCATCATACACATCCACTAAATAATTATCCTTCTAATTCAATCCATGGAATGTATTCTCCATCCTATGTTGAACCCACTTTTGAAAATATTTTTCTAGAAAATGAATTTTAAATTCTTCCCACTCTAAGGCATCAATCTACTCCATATCCCTGTTATTATTGGTCACTGACCACCATAGATCAGCTTCACCATGAAAATGATATATAGAAAGACATAAATTTTCACTATCTGACTATCCCATAACAAGAAATATATTTTCTCGTGATTTAATCCATCATTCAAAGGTTACTCGGTCACTAGATCGATTAAATGTAAAAGGGGATTTCCACATAAAATGTTACACTGTCATCATGATCCCTTGTGGAATCTATTATTATTCTTCTACATGTATTAAACATCCTTTTATTACCTTTGTACACATAGAAATTGTTGTCACAAACTACACGGTTCATATTCCCTCCATTCCAAGTTGTGGATTCAGAATGATATTAGCATCTTGGTTCCTTCCATCTTTAGTATCCCTATATTTTCTATGAAAATCCATTTTAAACCCACATATCTTAATGGAGAAAATTTTTAATAATTTAATTATATATCATTCCATCATAAAAATATATATTCATTTATTGTATTCTATGGAACATCAACCTAACCCTAATGGTTATCTAAACTGTGTTATGATACCAACAATGACACCCTAAACATAAACATCACATATTATAGTGGTTTTAAATAGTTTTCACTTGTTTTAATTCCCATTGATATTTTTTTAGATAATAATATAAATATTATATAAATCATAAATATCATCCAGCAATCATACAAAGAGTTCATTATTAAAATAGTATCTTCATATTCTAATATATAAAAATTTAAATACAAAATAATAACATGATTTCATTAAAAAATCATCATTGCATTAATCATGACTTACTTATTTCCCTTAAACATTATTATAACCTAAGGAAATAATTTTAAAATATTTTAATAGAATAAAAATCTTAGTATGCGATATAAAAAGCTGTTATGAAACCCTTAGTCTAAGAATACTTATAAACATATTAAATCAGTTTCACTTTGACATACTTCTCAGCAATAATTAATCCTATTCTTACTTTTTGAAAAATTATATTTATGTAAATCATAGAAAAAAACTATATTGAATAATGGTATGAGATGGGATTTAATTTAGAAATATTTTTACCCTTATAGAATACCAATTATTTTTACCTTCACAATTACCTTACAATGTTACCATCACAGCAACGTCATTATGTGACAATCACAGTTACAATTTGAGTAACCATATAGACGACCTACAATGTTCAAATACCTGATACATTGGATGGAGATATAGGTCCCACCCTTCATTATAATAAATTACCATTATGAGAAACATATTCATAATAGATGAATAATTTCATAACAACAATTCTTTTATATTTTGTAAAAATATAATTTTTAAAGAGGATTTTTAATGGAATGTTCCTTACATGTATCAAATAATTATAGTTAGAATTAGTAGTGTGAGAGGATTAAGTGTATACACTATAAATCCACATAATATAAATAATATGAAGGCAGATATTCTTATTATTGTATAATCAATGAAGTTGATGGATGACCCAATGAATGGAAATTTGGTTACAAATTCCCTTGCATCAGGTTTATCATACTTGAAAATTGATTACACCTCATGTAAAATGGTTAAATTAGTGTTTTTAATAATTAATAAAATGTATTTATGTTTATGATAAACTATTTTATCATTTTATAACAACATTCCAAAAATTCATAAATATTATTTGGTTCTTTATTTTGTGTCGGGTGCACACTTTACATTATTTCCAAGGTTAGTTCATAAAGGATTACCTTGTCGAATGGAAGAGAAAATCATAATGTAGAATGAAATGGTATTAATATATTTCCAAAATAATAAATTATTCCCTAAATGTTTTTGGTTATATCGTAAGAGGATGAGTCATTTTATAAATTATTACTAATATCAGTTTAGATCATTTTGGTGGTTCTTTGATAACCACGAACTAGTTTCATTATATAACCAAATATTATATACATATTAAACTACAGAACATGAAAGAGGATATATCATAAAATTGAAAATCTATTTAAACAATTATTATTTATTTATGTAAATTTTTTAATATGTAATGGAAAATTAAAACACATCATCCATACTTTTGGAAAATCTGCACATCACAGACAATGTTATTATTTTCAGAAAAAAATAATGACGAAATGAATAATGATGATTAATTTTCATCCATAATAATGATAAAATACAGAATTTATAATATTATAGATATTTAATTCCTATTGGATGTGTGGAGGGGATGATTTTATATGAAAACAAAAGGAATTAAAAAACATAAGAAAATGAAAGAGGATTCTTACCTCTTGATATGTTATCCATCAGATCAATTTTATGGCCTTTGTTTTTGGATTTTTGGTGAGAATGATAGGTAAAAGACATGGGGACGGGCCATAGGAAGGGTTTTTGGATGAATTTTAACAATTTTCAAATCATTAGAGGTTTTAGGGAAATTGGTGTGAGGGTTGTATTTTTAGTGGAAGAGCTGAGGGGTTTCTATTATTTTAAAAAATTTATTAATTTTTTTATCAAAACTATCAATTGTATTGATTAATGTGACCTAAAATAGTAAATATAGAATGTGATTTCTATCCAAGGGTTTTTATATATCCATGCTATTAGGAATAGTGTATTTAACTGATAATGTATATATACAGGAAATTTCATTATTTAACTATCCATCAAAAAATCAAGAATTAAAAAAAATATGAAAAATTTTCCCTATCCATATATTGAAATTTTTAATTAAAAAATTGAAAACATTGTATGAAAATAAGTTTTTGAATATAAATAATTTATTTTTTAAATTATAATTTTTTTTAAAGAAAACATTTTTAAAACTATAAATGATATTATATTTCCCTGAAAATTTTATCAATATCAAATTATCTAATAATATTAAATAAAAAAATAAATAATATGATTTACTAATCAAATGAGCCAATTCACTATTCATGTTACAATTCATAAGGGTATGTTTCTATTCTCCAAATAATCAATTTGGTTTTATCAGACCCCAAATAAATTACTGATCACAACTGTAGATGTCAGGTTTTTGAAATTCTAATAATAAATGTAGAAACATTGTGACTAATGTATTCTTTATAAATATATTTTTATAAAAAGATTCATTATATATTTATTATATGTTTCATGCATGCCAATTTTGTTTAAAAAACATAGGGTGTTACAGTAATATTTTTTTTAATAATAAAATAAATGATTTTTTTAGTGTTTTATCGTGTATGAATTAATTTAGTAAAATAATCTGTAAAATAAAATTGTGGGGTGTTTTGAAAATGATGAACTTATTCCTTATTACCCACTAACCATGGTTATATATTACACAAATTAAGTATAAAATGAATTTTTTATTTAGTACTTCATGGGGTCTAACCCATTCGTTTGAATGAAAATAATTTCATATATTTTTTATTTCAATCAGTTGCATGATTACTGGTTCATATAAATTATTTCACCTAATATTTCCCACTAATAAATGGTTTAAGAGCCAAAGGATTCACTTAGTGTGGCAGAACACACCGACAAATAAACATGATATCTTTTTATTGGGTAACAAATTGGAATCTAATTATTTAATTTTATTTATTTTTTTAGATTTACAATATTATCATGGGTGGATATGAGTTTTTTAATATATAATATATTACATGATTTAATCAAATAAAAAAATTAATCTGGTTAGTATTCTTTTAATATTGATGTACCTTTTATGTTTGTCACATATAAAAACCTATGGATATGTGGGATATTCAACTTTAAAAGAGGATATAAATGTCATTTATTTATTTTAACCATTTTTGATAATTAAATTATTCATTGAAACACATAAAATAGATGTTTTTAAATTTATTATTTTTTATAAACATGAGAAAATACTTTTAAATTTTTTATCAAAAAAAATTTCAAAGAAAAAATAAAAAATTTAGAGAATAATCAATGCTTTCAATATTAGTTAGTATAAAACTAGTGAGAAAGAAAATTTATCATTAGAACTATTAAAATAACGAATATTTAAAACTAGAGTCATTGTTGGATAAAAAATAAGTAATGTTAAGGATCTATTTTGTTCAATTATTCACATAAGTTATAAAAAAACTAATTTATTTTTTCAAATACAAGACTCAAGGTGTAATATATTAGAAAAAAACAGAAGTTAAGTATAACTAGTTCATGATAATATATATATATATATATTCAAAAAAATTTAAATTTAGGTATTTCCAAAATCATATATACTTTTAAAATTCATATTTAGACATAATATTATATAAATAAAATAAACTAAAACATAATAAAACCTATGAAAGAATTTAGTTCGGATTCGTGATGGTGATTAAGATATTTTTTCAGAGTAAGAAGATGGATTATTAAAGGTATAAAATTTATAAATAAGTTATTTAATGTTTATTTAAAAAGATTAAATATAAATACAGCAAAAATTATAATTAAATATAACATTGTGAATAATAATTAATTTCTTAGATGAAATTATTTGAATTATAAACCTAATAAGAAAATAACAATATTCTATTCCCCCTAATTGATGATTAATTTAAAATTAAAAATATTTCTTGAAGTAAAAATTACATTATATTTACTTATAAAAAAAATAATTTTTATTATAAATGAGATGTCACCATTATAAACACTTATTTGATATTTTCTCTCCTCTAACATGTTGTCTCAATAATAAAATATCACACCATGTTTGAAAATAACATATATGAAATAAAAATTAAAGGTATTATTATATATTATCTTCTAAATACTAAAATATACATATTTTATACTTTTTTAGTATTTTCTCACTCTTCACCATTTATAGATTATAAGATATCTTTTTTACTTCTCTTTTCATAAAAATATGTACAACTCCCATTGTATACAAATAAAAAAATATAACATGTGTGGTTATTCGTTTACTATAAATATCACATCATAAACTATATATTTCAAACCCATAATTATATATAAGAATACAATAATGAATTACTATATTTTTAATTTCATTATAAATATATAATATTATTTCTATATATTTAATTTTCATCATTTATGGTCAAATAATTTATTGGTCCACAAACTGTATACTGGTATAATATAATATTTGATAAAAAGTTTATAAAAATACCAAATAAAAAATAACATATATATTATTTTTTATTAAATTAAAATAATTGACTATAATAGAGTAATTGGATTATATTTGAAAGAGACATATTTGTGTGACGACCATCAAATAACCGGTAAAAAAATCCATGATATATCGTTTTTAAGTCATCGAAGGACTATAAAAAATGTTTTCATCAATTATAATTTCATAAAATACAAACAATAAAGATGAATATGTTGAGAAAATATGATGTCTGAATGATGTAGAATCTGTATCTATAGTTTTGTGGGATTGTTTTTTTATTTATTATATAATTATAATTAAACTCTTATTGTAAAAAATACACACACACACACACACACATATATATATATATAATGGTTAAAATAAAGTTTACAACAATATATGTTGAAAAATATAATCTATACAAATCCCAATTGAAATTTTTCAGACTTGTCTAAATAGAAAAATTATAAAATAAAATTTGATCTATTTTTATATTTTATTGACTGAATATTTAAGGTATTATCATATTATTGATTTAGATATTAAATAATGTATCATAACTGTATACATATCAATTTCAATGTAATAATGAAATAAATTATCACAAATATATTATATAATCCCATATACAATTATAAGATATTGGGGACCCTCAAAAAATAACACAAGGTAAATGGGGTGTTGTCGAGAAGGAGATATATGAGATGGATCTACTTTTTTGGTGGATGATTGTGATATGTAGAAAAATATAAAATTGTTTAATATACAGCTTGAATCTAATTATCCATGCCAATAAACATCAATTGCACTGCATCTCTTATCCAATACTCTATCTTTTCACCAATCTATTTAACGTTTGATTAAAAATCCTTAAATATTACATTATATACATAATAAATTAATGAATATCTATAATAAATAAAATAATTCATGACCAACACTCACACCACATATAATCATAAAGAAATTGGTTGTTTTGTACTTCCCAATGTAGTGGAAAAAATATTTCCTTCCCAAAAATTTATTTTGACCATATTCACTCTATTCCTCGAGGTATTTCAATATAGAAAAATCGAAAAAATACTGGAAAATATATAATGATTTCAAGAAACATAAATAAAAAAAATTCTCATTATTAACAACCTAGATGTTATCCTCACCTATTATTTAATATATATTCCCATGTTTTCTCATTCAGGTCCATATCAATTTTTCTTGTCTAGATAGGGGGGGGGTAATGGTAAAACTCATAAATTCTTGATGGATCATCTCTCATTATTTTAGAAAAAATATTAATAACTCATATAATATTCCAATAATATATACTTTAACGAGATAATGTTTGTGGGTATATTTTTTTGGATGGGATTTACTGATGTCTTCAAATTTGATTATATAAATTAAAGAAATGAAAAAAAACTAAAATGGTAATTTCTTACAAAAAAACATCTAAAACCATACATTTAAAATAATAAAAATGATTATTATTTTCAACCTTAAATAAATTTATTTCGTGTATATTCATCTATAAATGGATATAAATAATTTAGATTTTCCTTTTTTATTTCCATATGAATTAAATATGACATGACAGTTGTACGAAATCCTTCTCTCTCATAGAATTAAAAAAACATTTCTTCTAGATATAACTAGAGTTAATAATATCATATCACATATAATAAGAAGTTTAAAACATATATTGGTCATAGAATATCATGGCAATTAAAAAATTAATAAATAAGATTACCAAAATTATAACCAATAACTAAGATAGTGTCACAGTTTTGATACAACATCAATCATAAATTTATGTTAAAATTAAACCTGATCAGGAATTGCAATACATATCTTATATTAATTTTAATTTAGACCTCTAAAATTACCAATATCATTAATATAAAAATCTATCAACTGGTCCTAGTTAGAGCCCAATGATTAATTTGGTAAAAATATGATACCATAGTTACAAAACTCGTAAGTCATATTTTTTCCCTATTGAATTAAAATTATCTTATGCAGAAGAATATTGTGGTCTTTCTGCAAATGTATGTGTATTATAATCCCTATAAATTTATGGTATCTGAACTGTTTGATCTAACATTATACTCAAAATAATATAAATAATTATTAAAATAATATACACATCCATCAAGTACATAGAAAATATATAATAAGTTTGATGTTTTTAAAACAAAACTAAACTAAAATTAACAAAATTTTATTCTTATTTTGTATTTTATATAATGAAAATGGAAAAAGAGAAAAAATTAATGAGAGATAAATTATATGAATATATTAAAAACATTATTAAAAAGAATATTCAAATCTATGTATTATACATAAATATGAATAATTTTTTTCAAATGATACAAACTAAAATGTATATATAAAAACTATTTAACATATTCATTATAGTAGTACAAAATTAGTTAAAAATTATTAGTTTTGTTAGAAACATAATTTTTTTTGACAAAATAAAAAAAATATTTGAAAATTTAACAAAATCCAATAATGATATATACATATTAATCGTAAAAAATCGATACTACCAAATATAATGTATTCTAAATAAATAATTTATAATATTTAATAAAATATTTTTTTGTATAAGAAACTCAAACTACTCTATTTATCATTTGATAAAATTTTAAATAGATAATAATATATTAAAATATTATAAATGTAAAATTAAATGATTAATAAAATAATTTTCTTAAATTCATTACTCATGATCAAACAGTAAAATAAAAACCATATAAAAAATTTCTTCCTAAAATTTCACTGATTATATATCCATCAAATCATGTATTTCACATAAATAATCATCATTTTAAAGAATTTCACAACCCAAATTCTAGTTTTTTACATAAAAACCCAAAAATCACTATAAATAAAATGGTTCAAAAGCATAAAAATTATATAATGTGAGCCTCCATGATAAGAGGATTGTATGTGAATTATAATATATTCATTTTTACTTGTATCTTACTAATTTCACTGGGTTTGACTCTATTTTCCCATATACCTTAATCCTATCTACACACTTGATTAAAAACATTGAAATAATAAAAATAACATACATATTTAGTAACCCCATAAAAGACACTAGATCCTTAAATTTGGTTTATTTATTTTACACTCATAAATGATTTTCTTATTTATATATATACCTATATAGTAATATTGAAATTTGTTCTTTTTGTTATTTTGTATTTATTATAAAATATATAAACATTAATATCATACATGGACCATGTTATCGAATTCATTCATAGGTCACTCAAAGACCATTTGAATGTTTTTTGTTAAGATTATATAGTACTACAAGTCTCTTTAAACTATGAAAAATATTGTTTTGTAATTCGTATTCAATAAAAATATATACTTTTTCATTAGAAATTGTTTTAAATCATCAATAAGAAATGTGACAAATGGATGAGCATCCCCTTGGTTATTAAAAATTTATAAATATTTATGCATTATTTTCACATATTAGAGATTTTATATTAAATCCATTTATCCCCTTCCAACCAAAATTATCCCATTCTTGTCCAGATATAGAAAAATAGATGTTCACCACTATATAATATTCGCTTGAACAAGATTGTAGATCCCCTTCTTAAACATACATATCAACAATGTTTTGTTAGAGTCAAGATATATTGTAAACATATCCCTATAATATCATAATATATCAGTCATACACAGTCACCCAACATAGAAATAATTTACCAAAATCATTATTTCATTCAAAAATGTACCATTAAATACACTATGATTTAATAAAAATAGTTGAAAATAATTTTCCTATTGAAATTATATTAAAATAGATAGTGCCTTAAAATTATTAAATTAGTTAACATAAATAAAATAGTTACTAATTTAATTCAAAAATAACACACCTTAATGATAGTAATTTTTCATATATAAGATTTAATCCACACAATGTAACTAATATGTGCTTTTTCATAAAGACATGACAATTATTAACAAAAATATATTAAAGGAACAAATTTTTTTCAATTTATGAACATCCTAGGGACCCATTGATATAATGGTAAAATTGGAAGAGACCTATTTAATAACCCACGTATAAATATATATAATTATAGATGAATGTATTTTCATCTTACTTTATGGAATGAACTAACTATAAATATATTTTCATAAATTCTCGTCAACAATTTGTCAAATATTCTATTTTTAACCTTTCCATTTTATTACTTGTATTATAAAATAACATTTAGATATATCCTCCCTATGTATTATTTTAAACATGAATGAAAACAATGATATTTATGACCTCATGATATATCTATTATAGAAGTTAAAAAATATTGATCATTTATTTCCTATATTTCTATAATTTCCATATTTTTATATATTTATAAAATGGGGCATGAAATTTATTACCCTTTGAAGACACTAACTAGTTGAAAATGGTTTTGGAATAATAATTTTTTTATGCATCGTTAAATTAGATTTTAATTATTGATTATTGTGATAGATAGAGAAAAAACAATAATGATCCATGTAATAATTCTTTTGATCGTCTATTAATTGATCCATAAGGTCTCTGATTTATAAAATTATAAATAAAAATAAATTTTATCACAATAGCCAAAAAATATACAAGTTATGGGAAGCCAATTATATTAATCATAATAATTCCAGGAAATTAAAAATATTACATTCAATAAAAATCATAAGCACAGATACATTTATCTAATAAATTGAAAAAATATTCAATTAATAGGGACAAAAAAACATTAATAACATTTATATTTTTTGTGGGTCAATAACTCATAAATTTCAACATGACATATTTTCACATTTTAGAAAATATAGGAAATAATTTAAAAATAACCAATAAAGCAGGTCAAGAACTATTTTTTCAATTAAGGTTACAATATGGAATCATTCAATCTATGTATATCCTAGGTCTTATATATATATATATATATATATATATATATATATTTGTTCCCAAAGGTAGTAAATTGAGGATCAATTTCTTTCAACTACTAAATATCTATTAGATTAAAAAAAATCTCTTAGATATTTTCACATTTTGATACCATATTACTAATTTTCATATGTTTATATTTCGAATAAACATTTTAGATAAAGAATTATAGGAATATAAAAAAATTAATTGTAGCGAACCATGGTGAATTCAATATAATCCTTTGGTTTATGTCAACTTAGACGATTATTTCATATATTTATGATTCTTTTAATTAATATTTAATCTCATTACATATTTCACATAGTTTATTTTGAAGTCATGTGTCTTATTTTACGACCCCCATATTGGTTATAAAAATTTGATTAATTTGTACTTTTCTTGTGAAATATTGTTTTCTTAAGGATGTCTGTGTTTCAAATGCTGAGGAATCATTGTAAAAAACTTGTCACACTATAATTTTTTGCTTTAAAATTATTTAAATATAACAATATTTATAAAGAAATTAGTTTATCCAACTTAGAGACAATGCATTTTTTAAATCCCCCAATAGGTACTTGATCATCAATTTTTCTCCTTCAACATTACTTCAATATCATGAATTATTAGTTCTATATGAGAAGACATATAAAAATAAATATAATATTAAACATATTCTAAATTACCCACAATTTTACCAATCAAAATCCATGGACTATATATTAGAATTAAAACATTAGAAAATAAACGATCATTGGTATCACTTCTTTTTTACCTTTTCATATTTAAGAATTTAAAACATGGGTAGAAAGAAGGCATTTTTTAGAACATTTTTTCGATAAATTTAAACCAAATCATTAATTGGGTATTGATATTTTTCACTTGTTCAAAATGAGTTAATCCAACCAGAAAACATTACCATCAATAACAAATTCCTTGTACTAAATATAATTAAATTTATATTGGAATTTATTTTTAAATTTCATTTTTCAAACAATTATACAAATCGAGAATCAAACTATATTCACAAATAAAAAAACATAAATAAATAAATTCAAAACGAAATTTATTAATTTAGTGATGCATTAAAGGACTCTTGAAGGATTATGACTAATAATAATGAATTATAAATTATTTTTATTACATTTTTTAATATCTTATTCTTTTTTAATACATATATAAGTAACATAATATAAATGGTATATGATTTTTTATTTTCAATAAATAATTTTTTTAATATTTTAAATGGGAATATAATTACATATTTTACAATTAAAACATAATAATCGATGAAGAAATATTATTTTTATTTTATAAATTAAAAGAAAATATTAAATATGATAAAGATATTTTTATTCACTCAATAAAAGGGTTCTATAATGTTTAAAAAAAGAATAATACTACTATATGACTGAAAAAATAAATGATAGTGTCATGCATATTATTATAATCACATATAAAATATATAACGAAAATGTTTTAAAATATTCATATTAATAGTTATTGGAATAATATTATATTCACATTATATTGTTTTGATAAAAAACTATAATATATAATGCTTGATGCATCATGAAATAGAAATAAAAATATTAATAAATTTGATGTAAAATATACCATAAATATATTTAAAACATTGAAATAATGATATTATAAAATTCTAGGAAAATTAAAAACAAGAGAGATGAAATAGAAAAACTCACTAGTGGAATTGTGGAATATTTATTTATTGTATAATAGTATAGATACATCGATAGTGCATGACACAACAATGAAGAGACATGTTGAAAATGGGAACGACAATGGTTATGAAAGAGGATGGGGATTGGGGGATATATATTTAATGAATATATATTAAGGATTATTTTATTTAACAAAAAGATATATATATAAATTAAAATAAATTTTTCTAGATAATGATTTTTTATAAGTGTTATTACATCCATTATTCAATAACAAATATATAATTGTGTTGATAACTTTTATTATTTAACTATTGTAAGAAAAAAACTTTATATATCATATATAGAATAACTGATCTACAAGATGCATCATATTATATAAAATTTTAAAATGTTATTCACTAAAATTTATATTAGATTCAAAATTCAATATTTTTAATTAAATATATATTTTAGAAATGTTTCTGTAATTGTGTCTGAAATATGTTATTAATAATAATAAAAAATAATGTTATAATTTAAATAATTTTGTTTTTTGGTGATGTTTTTTTGTTAATACTGATCTTAACATAAATTATTTAATTATAATTTTTTTTTAATATAAATACATTTTGGTAGAGATAATATTTCAAAATAAATACACCATGGAAGGGATTTTAGGGTCAAACCAGTTCATGGATGTTCATCTTGTTACATAAAGTGAGTAGTCCTTCCACACACATCTATTGTTTTGAAGATTAATTTTTTTTAACATTATCATATATGAAAATAATGAATTTTTATGTTCATTTTTTTCTGAAATTATTTTGTTAAATTAATTATCATTGTTTTTTTAAAATATATTTTATGAACACCTATAATTATATAATAACAATAATATTGAAATATATGTAATAGGACATTCATTGAATTTTTATGATGAATTAAAATTTTTAAAATGTTCTAATTGAAGTAATATCCCTAGATTTTTTTTAAAAATAAACCCTCTAGATTACAACTAACAAATAGGGATTACTCACTGATTAAGTCATAGAGGATATGTCGTAATTTATTTAGATATTTTATTTCATGATATAATTCATAATTCTTGAATGAATAATAATAGTTTTTTTCAAATATTTTTTACATTATCAAATAAATAATTTTTCTATTAAAAATATCATTATATTATTTTAATTTAAGTGGATTAATTCTTATCTACGGTCCATGTGCTTATATTGTTACATATATTGTTAAAACCAAATGTTGAAATGTTTCATTTATTATTAGTTAGTGTCATTATAACTTATATAGTGCTACCTTATTTGTGTTAGAAAAATTGAATATTGTAAAGGCCTACTGATGTTTTTGAGATCTAATACAAAAATCACGGAAATCATATAATGATCAAATTAGTATATGCTGCCTATATAAGAATAAATATCTATTCATGGAAGACTTATAAATTTAAAACAATTGGAATAAAAAGACAATTTTTTCAATGGTTTTGTAGAAAGCACCATGCTATAAAGTGTTTATCAATCCACAAGAGACTCGGTAATATAAAATTAGGTTGAACAATAGATTAATATATATTTTTTAACTGATGCATGAGTTTCATTCAATAATTAATTTTTTATAAAATATATACGACTCACATTATATTAAAACTGTCAATATACATATGATTATTGAAAAAATGGTATGGTAGTTATGTATATAAGTGTAAAGGAAAAAATGACACGTATATCTGATCTAGAATTGAATTATGCTATAATAAATAGATTGTAGTGTTGATTATATAGGTTGTAATGAAAATATTATACCCTGAAGAAACGTTACATGGACTGTAATATAATTCTTTGTTTTTTTATAATAAATAAATATTGAATTTTTAAACATACTATCATGAAACAATGAATCATAAATTTGGAGAAAACTGATCGAGAAAACAACTTGTTTTTATACAATGAAATTCCCCAGAGTAGGATTATAGAGAAAATATATGTTCTAAATATTTTTTTGACTTGAAACTATAACAGAGTACTTTCTGTTTCATAGAATGGTGAATAATTTACTAATTGGTGATCAATGACAGGATTCTATAGTCAAACAATCGAGTGGATGATTTTTTAAGATTGGGATGTTCTATGATTTTGGAATTTTAAAATTTGATTTTGAATTTTGAAATACTTATTAAGGTATATAATAATGGTATTATGAAATAAGATTTTATTAAATAAAACATGGAAAAATATATCATGTAGTGAAAAGGATAAAAAGATAGAATTATATAGGATATCACTAAATTTATTAATATAATGACTGATATGTGGTTAAATATAATTACATAAATGGCCAGGTTTAGAATTTATGAGTTTTTTGAAAAATCCATGAAGATTAATTAATGATGATCATAGTCTAGTGAAAAAAAATTATTTCTTTGTTATTTATTCTATAATTATTATCATGAGATCAAAAGGTGTGTTAAAATTATCTCTTTGTGTATTTATTTTGGAAATCAGTTAGCAGAAAAGAGGAAGTTGTCATGGACCCTAGATGAGTAGTGTACTATTAAAAAATGTTAAATAAAATATACAATGGATTATTAGATAAATTATATATTTACACTTCATTTATATATTTCCTATAGTTTTAACGATGTGTGGTAGTACCATGTAATAATTAAACATGTTAACGAAATTCATTTTTTTCAATATGTATATATTTTTTAAGATCTCTATAACTAATTCAACATTTATTCACAAATGGTATGAAAATATACAATTGGATTCAATATATGAATAAATTTCATAAGACTAGAATAACCCCCACAAATTTTGTGTATTGTGAAATATGGTTAAAACTTGTTATATTAGAGAGACATGATATTTCACAGTTAACATGATAAAGAATGATTGTTTTTTATAATACTATTAATAATAAGGGTTTATCTTCATTTGATTCTTATAAAAATTAGTATTTGAATAATATATTGAGACCATATTTAAGGAATCTTAGTATTAATATTTTGATAGTAAAATTTCATTGAATAAATGTATAGGAAAAAATATAGTTATCAATGACTCAATTTGATAGGTAAATCCGAAATGAAAATGAAAAGGTTATAAATTCCTAATCTATAGATTTAAAAAAAATTATACATGAAAGTTGTGAGTTTTACTATCACAATATGATTTTGGGATAAGAATGGTAATATTGATGAAGTTGAATGAATTTGAATATTTAATGTGATGGGTTCATTATATAAAATTTGATAATTTAAATATAATCTTAATTAAAAATATTTATATTTTAATCAATAATTTATTCCATTTTTTTTTATATATTCATTGACAATTTCATGTCTTGATATACTCAAATAGAGTAAATAATCATAACGATTATTACAAAAAATTTACAATCTAAATGAGTCATCACATAATGATGACAATTTACTGTATTTATCTCTTACGGATCTACCAAATAATAATATCATATATGAAATTTTATTACATGAAAAATGTTCATTATAATTATTGGGACAACAAAGGGAATTTATATCTATATATAAGTATGAAATTGATGATATTGAAAATAATGAGTAAGATAAATGTGATGGTTTAGAATTTATTATTGAAAATAAATAAAACGATTGGGGGGGGGGGGTTGATTCCTTGATTATATACCATTAAATTTCATTCAATATGTAAATAATGGGAACATCATAAGAAGGTGTTCAAAATAATTTAATAGATAATATGGTTAAATGTAATTTGAAAAAGATAAATGAATAATGTTTTGTCCAAGAAGAAATATTAAAATTATAAATATTAACGTAAAATATGTTTTAATGATATATGTGGGTAAATATATTTAATGATAATGATGAAGAAAAAACATTATATTTATTTGAAACTGAGTTTATCATAGATAATAAAGATATGATGATGCTTATAGTAGAGATACAAAATTATAAACCCAAATGGCTCACCAATATGATGATTCTTATTGATCTCAACTTTGATGTAGATTTAAAAATTAATAACCATGTAGTAAAAATTCTATTGAACATAAATAATATATGTTAAATTAATGAATAATCAAGTAATGTTGATTATGTTTAATAAAAAATTGATCATATAGAATATTTTTTTAATAACACGTAAAAGATCAATTAATTATTTTAGAGGAGTGAAAAATATGTTAAATACTATGGATCTCGATAATATCATTTACGAACCTATTATATTCAACTATTAGAATAAAATAAATAATAAAATACATCAGTATGATGTGTTTGTATATGAATTTATCATGAATATCAATGATGCTTAGAAGGATTGTGAAAGAATCATTAGTTTTTAATGTTCAAAGATAAAGTATTAAATCCATTTGATGAATTTAGAATAGGAACCTTTTATTAGTTTTGTATCACTCAAAGAATTGTAGTAATTGGTAAATTTTATCTTAGATTCAATGATATAAAAAAAATAGAAAATAACTTTATGATAAATGGGAACTTATTATAATATTCTCAATCATGTAGTACATATCAATAACCAATATGTTATTAAAAAACATGATATATGTTAATTGATGAAAATATCAAGATATTTCCTTTTATGTATATTATATTTTATGATATCTTTGTCTACAAGAATTTTTTATTCTATGGATATAGATATATAATAAAAGGGGAATACATTACGAGTATATAAAATAGAAACAAAACATAAAAATCATAATGGAATAGAAAATAATTCTATAGATATTCAATACTTCAAAAAACGATCCTGGGAAGCACTACCATTTTGTCAGTTCTAAAAAAACGCTAATAAAGGGGACCCCTTTATCAGTTCTTTTTTTAGTAGCGCTGAAAAATAGGGGATTTATCTACACTTTTTCCTACCAGTGATAAGTTTTATGTTTCAAAAAACATCATGAAAATTAAATTATTGTTATTTAATTATATTTATATTGATATAAATATAATATATATATTTTACATATATTTTAGATACTTATAAATAGACTATTAAATTTAATATATATGAAATTTTGTTAAAATGTATGTAAAATATTTTAAAAAATATTATTAATTAATAATTTTTTCATTATTATTGATTAAAAATCATTTAATAACAACTTGTAGACACAAAAAATCAAAACAATTAATAAAATATCTAAGATAAGTTGAAAATGTAACTCAAACTTCAAACGGCCATAAATTTTGATCCGGGTGTCCATTTGAGCTCTACAATATATCCAATCGAAGGTGAACTGATCGATGGCTGATTTGTTGGATTGCTATTTTGATCCTAGGGAGGTATTTATTCCTCCCCCGAAGGCGGATAAGGGTTTTTTGTCTACATAAACTCCGGATGATGTGGAAGGGCATTTGATCATAAAACTAGGATATATCTTGATCGTTAGAAATTACTTACCTCTCGGACCAGGTTTATTTCTGATCTTAATAGTGATTTGAAATCATTGTAGATGTGTATCACCAAAAACGGGTCCATCAGTTTTGTGGATGCAAGCCCTAAAATGCTTGAAGACCACCTTGCGGAATGTCGCTTTTCTCTTCTTGAATGGATCTCGTGTTCGAGGAGGGCTACCCCCTTTACGCTTGAGATGTTGCGGGAATGATTGATTCATTAATGGGAAATTAGTGACTGGCGCCTGATTTCGATGGGGATGGGTAAGTTTTATATTTTTGTTTCCTTCAAAGGATTGGCATAATTTTTCCTGGGTTTTTGGACCAATTCATCTAAAACATAGTTTCATTGTTTTGAAACAATGGGATATACTTTCAAATCCATTCGAAATTTGGAGTTCTTCCACACATACATTTATTAGAATCAGGGGCCTTAGTTGGGTTTTTGGCATCCAACAGTGCTATGGGATATTGCTTTTTCTTTAGGGGCTCTTGTCATGGTTGATAAGAAAACTGAGAGATCTAGATAAGGACATATCGCTTGTGTGTTGGTAGAAGTTGATTTGGCCAATGAGTTAGTTAACACTATTTTTCTAGTTGCTGGTGATTTTTAACTACAATTATCTATCCAGTTTGAGTGGTTGCCTCCATATTGTGATACCTGTCATTTCATTGGTCATTCTTTTGACCAATGTCGATGGAATATTCTATTCTTCCTCTATAAATCATTAGGGAACTCCTCTGATCAGTGTAAAAGGAAATGTAGGAATGTTCTGACAGGGAATGGGCAGGTGATCAAGAAGTGGAATGGAAATGATGTCGGAGGATCCTCCTTTGCTATGGTCCTTAAAAAGGGCATCATGGTTGATGCTCCCACATTTAATGTGGAAACTACTGATGCGATCAATGATGATGGAATTCTAGTCCCCAAGTAAGTTGGGGATCAGCTGGTGTAAAGGTTGAATGGGATGATTTGGATGATGAAGATGAGGTGATTCCATCTGATTATGAGGCTGATATCCAAGAAGAAGTAAACCTTGATATGAATAAGGTGTCAGTGTCTACTCGTCGATGTAAGGGGAAAGGGAACATGATGGATGTTGATGGGTTTCAAATGGTGTTCCCAAAAAAGCTGAGGCCCTCCTCTATTTGGAGTGATGTGGAACTTGTGGAAAAAGTGGGTTCTTATGTCGAGCATCCAAGGCAGTGTGATATGATTAAGCATGCTTCTGTTCATCAGCTATGTGAGTCACATGACTCATTGGAGGGAGATATGGAAGGAGTTTCCCCTGCTTTTGGATCTAGTGATTCTCTACAGCAGGATTTTGTGTGCAGTGATACTGCTATTGGCCTCGAGGCTGGTCAAGACTCCAAGCAGCCTACCCCTCTAGATGAGACTCAGGAGGATTTCCCTATTGATTATTCTGCATCAAAGAAGACCCCTGGACATGTGCAACCTGGGATATTTTTTTTATCAATGTTAGATTACATTAGTAATCGTTATTTTGATTTTCTTATCCTTGAAGGACTTGAGAGTGCAGATTGTAGAAATCATCAGACATCCCACACATTGACTAAATCTCATGATAGAATAGTTTCACAATCCTCAAACCTATCCCTAGGGGTAGAGGGTGCGAATTCAATCTCTCGTGGACCTATGGTTTCTCAGGGTGGTTCTGATACACAAGTGGTTGGCCTTACAACTGATATTTCAGATGATGGATCTGCATTGCAGGACCAAATTTTGGTGAAGCCTCTTGCTGTTGATGTGCAGGTGTTGGTGACCCAGGATGCAGCTGTGCAGGTGGTGGAACCCCGAACTGTGGCTGTGTAGGATGAGGGGGCCTTGGATGTTGGGGCTATCCAGGTGGACCAAGATGTTGCAGGTGTGGGTGGTCTTGCCTTCCAAGATCCAGTTCCGGTGGAGGAGAGCTAAGCTATGGAATCGCCTATAAAGGTCATGCAATGGAGAAGAGGATATCATCTTGCTTCTTGAGTTGGGTCTTGAGGTCGGGGTCGACATAAGAAATGATTTTGGTGTGATATTTATGTATTTTTCTTTTGTGTGGTGGTTTCACGGGAATCATTTCACCCCTCTCTCTCTTATTTTTATACGCTTTTTTAGTAAATTTTGGGGTCATGGTTTTGGGTTACCAAATCCATGGATGAAAATTTCGGGTATATCCAATCAAATCTGGCGATGAGATATACACACAAGTGGCCGAAGAAAAGCTTATTTCTCATTTTTCAAGGCCAAAAATGGCTCAGAAGGCCTCTAAAATAGAGTTTTTAGTCAGGATACCACAATTATTTAACATTCAAATAAGTAAAACTTTTGATCCGAATGTCCTCTGGGACTCTACCACATATAATATCGAATACTGTTTCATTTTCATCAATTTCTCTAGTTGATTTAAAATGGGCTTCTAGATTATAATTTATGATCATTTTTACATTCTTTGGATTTTAAAATACACATATATATATATTTGTTCATAAATATATGTGTCTGTGTCTGTCTGTGTCTGTGTGGGTGTTAGTTCTGTATATATATCTGTATGTATGAATTTATTTATTTTATTATAAACATACAAAAAATCATATTTCATAAATGTATTTAAAACTATTCTTACAACTATATATTAATATACAAATAAATATATGAATAAAAAATTATATCAATATATATATATATTAATGTACGAATGAATATATATTTACTAATATATGATAAAATATATTTATGTTAATATGAATCTATATCCATATACTAATAAATATAACTATATATATATAAATATATATATCATTAAATAGTGAAAAAATGAAACAGATTAGTGGTAAAGATGTAGCCGCAAATGGGGGGAGGTTACAGGTTTGAGTTTTGGTGGAAGCAAAGGGGTACACGCGTGTGGGGATCTGTAGGAAGGGCAGCGCGTCAGAGGGTGTGAGGGGCGGTCAACCTAGTGCTGTTAAAGGGGTCCCATGCAGTTTTAAATGATCCCCCACATTATATAATTCATTTATCATAAATTTTTTACATTTGTCATCGCTTTTTAAAAGCGCTGATAAAATGACCCTTTAATCTCCGCTGAAAAAAAAACACTGATAAAGGGGTCTTTTATCAGTTCATTTTTAGCATGGGTAAAAGTGACCTTCATCAGTGCTTTTCTGAGCACTGATAAAAGGGACCCCCTATATCAGCACTCAGCATTAGAGTTCTTTTTTAGCACTATTAAAGCCCGTTTTGAGAGTTTATAGAGGCCTTTTTCTTGTACTGATTTTTTAAATTGATTCAAACTATTGAATATATATATTTATTGTAGTAAAATTAAAAATTCTCTATTTTAATTAATTTAAATTATGGATGGATGAAAATAAACCCATTCATATTCTATGGGTAAATAGAGTCCATGCAATGGAAGAGGACAAATATAACCTTATTTCATAGTTTAATGAATATAATATGATACTATCATATTCCATGAATAATTTTATAGTTTACTATAAATATTAGAATGTAATGATGAATGAAAAATCCATTCATTATGATATTTCCTTAAATGATATTAATAATATTATTGATTGTATCATTGATTGTTGCAGCCATTCAACATGATATAAATCATGAATAATCTGAAGAATTTGAAAGGGAATGTTGAAATAATGGTCTTGTTGGTAAATCATAGGTCTCTAATGATCAAACAAAGTAATATACCGAAACATAGCTATATATTAATTACAAAATATTTAACATCACATTTTTTACGATATTTTATAGACTTTTTAATTTTTTAGTTATGTGAATCATGATTCGATGTCACATTCAATTAGATAATATCATATATCCTTAGAATGATCAAACACTCTATTATGAATGGTTAAATAATTTATTTTAATTTATATTAGGTAGAATATCAAAATAAAACATTTAATTCTATTATGTAAGAGTATAATTAACTATTGAATTAATAGTCTTCAAAATTAATCAGTTTAATATAAATAATATTTCAATGTTGAATTATAATGTTTACATTCTATTTTTTATGAATAATACACTAGGGTATGATTGGGCGAAATATTTCAATAAAATATATTTATCTAATGATTATTTCACTGTTAAATATAATTATATTGTTACACAATGATAAATATTTTATAACAAATCACCTAGAGATGATGGTGAAAAATATATCTTTTTTTAATTTAATATAATTGGTTATAATATATTTATTTTGTTTAATGATTGAAGTGTTCAAAATATCGTTATATTTATAAGAATAATGGAGATTGAACTTGTAAAATAATAATGATTCCCATGTGATATAATGAAACTCTATAAATATCTATTAAAATTTTTAGTTATCCAGAGATACATAAAATTGTTCAAGTATATTTGGTAGTGTGTACTCCATAATAAAATGGAGTTTAGGTGTGGATGAATCACATGGTAAATAACATGGGCAATACATTATTTATTGGATGTTTAATCTCCCAAATTTAATCCAAATATGTCGGGATAGTGGCTATATAAAATCAAAATTTTGAATTTTAGGAGCCTATAAAATAGAATGTTTCATACAAAATTTGGCATCGAATGAAGCACTAATGGAATCACCTCATAAAACCCAATGTTAATTCTTTCATCTATAATAAATGGGGAATCTAGAAAAGTAATATGATGTTATCAATACAAGGGTATTTTTCTACTACTCATTTAATATGAATTATTATCAATGTTTAAATAAATTTATCAACAAAAAAGATTAAATTTGTCAAGTTATCATTATTGATTATGAATTTAATGAGAATTATATTAATTCAATCCCCAATGAAGTGAGTGAACAAAAAATTAGATAAATTTTTAAATCAAATTATAGAAAAATTACATTAACTGAATATGACTATATTATTGAATCAGATGATAATTACGGTGATGATTGAATCCAATTAAATTATAAAATAAGTACTAGAAGAGATGAATTTGATTAAATAATCATTAATATAGAAAAATAAACACAAATTAAAATATATCTAATGAAAATAATGTATCTAACATATATATTATCAATATTAGAACAAATAATATTTTATGAATTGGAAAATTATAAATCCATTTTTAGACCCATAATTAACAACTTAGTAGAATTTTTAGAAATAAAACATGGCGGATTATGGATTGATATAGACAACAAATTGTGATTTTCATAAAATGGGTTTAATGAAAAATATATCAACCATGGAATAGTGATATTAAATAAAGAATTAATGGATTATAGATGATATGAAACTATTTATTATTTTTTGGTGGAGAAAAAACATAATTTGGTAAATAGAGCAGAATAAAAATGTTATTGAATAATCTTTTCTAGTCAAAAAATCTAGAGAACATCAATAAAATGTGTTTAAAAAATTTCTGAATGTTATTTTAAAATATAAAGACTAAAATGACGAACATGTAGGTTTTTATAATGAATATCACGATTTAATGATTTTCAGGATTAATAAGTCATTATACAGACTGATGAAAGAACTACATTATTGGTATGCAAAGATAAACTTGTGTATGAACTAATTGAATTTTAAAAATCAACATAATATATTAAATAAATCATTTAGGAGATTCAGATTTAGTGTATGTAATGGTGATTCTAAATGTAGATAGTATTATCGTGGATTGTATCAACCAAAAATACATTGATTCATTTTAAAGAATTTAGGTTTTGATAATTGGATTTGTAAATGATTATAAATTAATCCTACATCAATAGGATTCATGTAGACTAAATAAATAAATAAATCTAATTTAAATGGTGATATTTGTAATAGATCTTTTAAAATAATTCTGAAATAATGTTTAAAAATTGGACACAACACTGATAAAAGTAGGAAAAAATGTGAAACGTATAATGTTGAAATGTTTATTGACTCATCATTAGGTACTCAAATTATTAAAATCCTAGGATATCTCATTAAAACAAGGCTCGATATATTTCTTATTATGTGCTTCATAACATAATTAAAATATTTCATAAAGGAATAACATATCATTTTATGTCAATTATATATCAAGTCTACATGGATAAATAAATTATCTACAATGTAGTTAGATTAACCATTCTGGAGTTATCATAAGGAAAAAAATAATTTTAATGTAACGAGTAAATGGAGTCATATTTGTGGAAAAATTATCTTTTAATTGTTATTTAAATATCATAAAATTTATTTCATGGTATATTCATCTGTATTTGAGGGTGGACATTTTATAAATGAATTATTAATATTTATTTGTGAAATCATTGAGATGTGGATGAATAAATGATTTCCAATTTCGTTTTGGATTTTTTTTTCAAAAAATTATTGATATCAATTTCAATAAAGATAATTAATTATTAAAAACTACCACATATAGACACTGCCAAGGAATAAAAAATTTATTCGAAATTTTTATATGTTTATGAATGATCTAGAGGTAAAAAATTTTGTATCAATAATAAAACTAGATTTATCATATTGATGAATTTAAGGAATGAATTTTAATCGATTATTTTACTCCATAGTCTATTTATAGATCATGATTTTATATTATATAATAAATTATAAATTTTTTTCATATATGAACAATGTTTTGACCATATCATGTAATATTTCCTTATAAATCATGTTAAATATAACGACAACTCACCTCATTAGCTTAATTCCACGGTCACTAAATGAATTACAGAAAATCATTATGTCAATTGGGGGAATAATTTTTTTGTCTATGGACTGAATTTATGTAATTCAGGTCAAATATGTCTTCCAACACGAAGAAATAATATATTAGGATTCATATGAACAAATACCATTGTAAACCAATAAATATTGTCTAAAAAGAATATAATCAAATCCTTAGTCATATTTATGATTATATCTCAATATCAAATAATACGTGTGAATTATTTTATTTAAGATAAAATCAATTGTCATCGAAATTTTTGATTTATTATTATTTATAAATTGGATATAAAGTTTTAAAAATAATACCATGTCCATAGTATCCTATTTCAAAATGAAAGAAAATCATCTATGTGAATCAAAATATCCCCATATAAATTTATTTAAATAAATGAACATAAATCATGATCAAATTCATAAAACATGTCAAAAAATCATCATCCAAAATATATATTCCTACTATGATGACCATAATTTAGGAAAACAAACTTTCATATAAAAATTGCATTCCACCCACAAAAAGTGAAAATTATTCAACTTATTTTAGATATGAACTCCAAATCATAATGTTCATCCAAATACATTTACAAATACTGTTGCAATAGTTCACTTATTAATAAGATGAAATCATATATTACACTTTTTACTCCCAAAAAAATTATACCCAATAAAGTTGATACACATATTTATTGAATAACTCATCCATGTTTCCCCCCATATATTTGTGCATTTAATAAGAACATAAGAAATAATTAGTTAGAGAATCATGTTTTATTTTCTCCCCCAATGATAATAATATAAACTGAACAAGGTATTAGTGGGAGTAAAATAAAATAACATAGCCTCATGAGAGGGAATACTAAGAACCCATTTCCAAAAAATATCATTAAAATTCATCATTTAGAATTAAATTCCTAATCCCATTATCTATTTTATACAAATTTAGAAAAAATACTAGATTTTTCTCATTTTTCAATAACGGTTCCCCGATGAATTGACTTATGATATAAATGGGGATAATTTCTTCAATAAGACCTAGAGTGACAAAACCCAATGACATTTAGTGAATTAATATTTTAGTGACTTGACAAATTTAACAACATTGAACAAAAAAATTTAAAATCTGTTATATAGATCATGATATAATTGTTTTTGTGTAACATGGATTTCTCTTTACATATAAATTTATCAGATTATAATTTCACTTTTTCCTCCCTTATACATATATTATTTAGATTACATTACCCACATGAGTGTCAATGCATAATTTGAATATATAGAAGATGTTTTACATGGTAAAAAATCATTGGTATAAATCTATTGAGTGTGAATTTTGTTTATCCAAAAAAATAATTGTATGTTCAATTTTCTTCATTTGGGTAACATGACTTATATTGGTTCGTGATGGGCCACTCCATACATATGATCAATGAATTTCAAGGTTTAGGGAAGACAATCTAATTCTAATGGGCCAATCCCTCAAATGCTCCATTAAATTATCATTATCAATGTAAATAAATATATTCATATAGTTTATTGAAATGTGATTCCATTTAGAAAATCTTATTTTATTTCTTCGAACTAGGGTATTTTATCTATTTTAGCCCTACTACGGTGCTCCATCACATCTAGTGAATTCCATCCGTGCATCACTTTCCTTCTTCATCATCAGGAAAAATTATAGAATAACATTATATTTACTAAAGTATGAACAATATATATTATATTGGTAAAATATTTAATTGGTTATAGTTATTCAATAACCTAGGCCCTTTCCTATAAAAATATAATCCTATGTGAATCAAAACATTTATGTTCTTCTAGGATCCTAGCCCTAAAATCAGAGGTTCCTTAATTTGATATAATGATCTCACACATCACCTGATTAAATAACTCTTGATTTTATATTTCATAAACTCTCATACTCAATACTATGACTAGTTAAGCTACACTTTTTCCCATTAATGTTACACAGTCCATGGTATTGATATTATTTCATTTATGGTTTTTCTAATTTTTTCTAACCATTGAACAAAACATTCTCCAAAAAAAATTACACCAATTTAAGTATTCCCTATGTTAAATGAAGATTAAGCATATGAACAAAAAAATACACCATTGGTGTGGTCAAGACCATGATGGGATTCATGGACTATTGGTCATCACTAATATCTATTCTATGTACTAAGACATTATGGACTTCTATTTTTTCATTTTTTTCTTTTGAACATGTACCCTTCAAATGAACCATAGTAATCATTATAACATGGTTAATGATGGATTACTATTTTACGCTGAAAAGGCCTTCAAAATGTCTGCAATCATCCATCAAACTTTTAATATGTATACATTAATTCCACCATAGGGACTATGATGGAAATATCCAATTTTAGTTTTCTATTATTTTGGAAAACATCTCCTAACATTCCAAACGCTATGGGTATGGTTTCACCTACAAATATTATACTATTCATCATCTAGCATACTAGGGTGAGGTCTTACCTATATAATGCCTTGACCCTAGTTAACATAAGTTGGTGAATTATAAAATTATATTTACATGATCAAAAGATATAATGTCCTGAAATAGTGATCAATTTATTTTCCTTGGAATTACTTGATACATACATAAGTTTTACATAAGATTTTGAAATAAAAATACAACATTGTGTCTCTTTGAACACACTTATATACTTTTTCCTATACTTTTAGGACAATCATAATATTCATTTTTGACATCCTAAGAAAAATAAAACATAATATAGGGTAGATCTTAAATGCTCGGTAAGGAAAACAATCTAGCCGAAACTATAATAAATAATAATAATATTTATAAAAAATGTCTAAGATTAAAAAACATTTGTTTTAAACTTATATCTCAAAATAATATGGGAAAGGTAAATCAAATAATTCCATTTAATTATTAACATGTATATTCTCATTGTAAAATAATAACATGTTATATCAATATATACTTTCATAATGATGCAATGAACAATGTTATACATTATTAACAGATACAAAAGGCCTCATGCCAAGAATAAAAATAAAACATTTGTCAAGGCATTATGACAAGAAAACAGTTTTTCCATTAGACATACCGATGCATCATGGTGTTATTTTGGGCCCCTCCCTTCACATAATAAGTCCAATGCATTACTCATATGAATAGAATGAAACATAACATAAATATTCGTATTAAATCTAACATACGAAATGTTAATACTGTAACCATAAACTGTGCATGTTATAAAAATATAACATCCACATTATAACATTTAAAAAACCTTCAATACAATATGTAAGATTGTTTTATAATAAATGTACTTTAAACAAGTGAACAATCTAACAATGGATGTTGACATATATGAAATCAATCCGAAAACTATTTGACTAAAATATCTCTTTTTCCATTGAGATTATATAATAGTCGCATCATTTTAAAATAAAAAAATTATGTTGGAAATATTTATATAAGTGTGTAATTGAATATTCAAAAGTGTTATAATAAAAAAAATAGTTGTGACTTCCATATAAGTTAAGAAAACATTCCTAACTTAATTTATCAAAAAAGGTCATAAAGTACCATGTTTAGAAAATAATAGAAAGATTCCATTGAAATCATCTTATGAAATATAAAAAATTGTATATATAACATTTACCCACAATATAATAAATAATTAAAATGTTTTCAAATTCAATTCTATGAAACACAGATATGGATGATAGAGAACTCTCGGTGGATACTTACTTATAAACAACCTCAGATAATAAATATATTGTAAAATAATCTCTTACCTTGTAAATTTCCTTAGTCGATGGTCTATAAAACTAATTCATAATGGTTATATAATCATTATTTAATTATAAAAGAAGCACATAAATTAATATTATATTTTAAATATTATCATATTCTATTGTTTTGTAAACAATATTCATGTAGTACCATTGTTTTGGGTGTTAAATTATAATTTTTCATTTATATGTTTTGTTACATAATTCATTTTTGTTTCGGATTGGCTGTATTTTATTCATATAAAAGAATGATATTTATTTATTTTTTAATACTGAAAATGAAAATATTTAATGAATGGTTACTATGGGGAATGAAATCACAACCCATCGTGGAGACGGTAAGCTATACATATGAAACAATTAATATATCATTCTATTGATAGTGAATACATTTGTTGTTGGATGATATATTATAATTTATGAATCATTAACATGTTATATATACTATTTAAATCAATTATACTCATTATTATACCCATTCAAATAATTATGTGTTTAATAATGAACTACACAACGACGTAGAGTCATTAAGCCATACAAACACACGTATGTTGACATTGTCATGCATATGATGGATAAAAAAAAGGAATATTGTTGTATAATATTTATAATAACATAAAATTATGTAGGAGGTACTTGTGATATTTTTTTTTTTGTAAACAACAATTTTGGAGGTAATGGAAGAAGAAAAAACATTGAAATAGGTGATGAAATAATTACGTCTTCTTCAGGTACTTCCTTTTGGTTAGATCAACAGGGCTCCATTGGTTTGCTTTCTAATCAATGTAAGGACTATAAGAATAAGTGAGGGAATATAAGAGGAGATTTTATCTGGTAATGGCCATAACAAAAGAATTTGGGGTGTGAATTTTAGAGAAGAGTTTTTACCCTTTATAAGATAGTTGAGGGGAACATTAGAAAAATCTTGAAATATTAATTTATAATAAACTGATTTTCAGTTTATTATAAATTAAATTTTTTTTATTTCTAGGATAAGGTAGGGATGGGTCTAAATACTCTCAACTAATATGATTTAGTCATGTTTATGTCACCATAATAACCGTATCATTGTGATTTAACTCCTAGTTAAATAGTTCAACTTTTACCATGTCTTCTTGTGTTTTTATATTACATTGTTAATAAACATACTATAAAATGGAAAGAGAACATCAAGTGTTTCATAAATTACATATCAAACCTTATCTATGTCCAATTGAAGGATCTTAGATTTTTTATGACTATCATAACAATTAATAAATTAGAATTTGATTTAAAAAACTCATTTATGTCAATTTTGACACAATTTATTATTTTGATTGTGAATGTCATAATAGATTGATTACTTAAAAAAATACATTGAATCAACCCTATCATATAATATTAACATATAATTTTTTTATGTTATTAAAAGTTTCAATTTAAAATTAATTTTAATATTTTTATTATAAATTATTTTAATTTGTCATTAATAAGGTAATTATTGTATCATCATTGTGTCATAATTAAATTTAATTATTTAATGTCGAAAAATAATATATAAAACAACATGATATAGGAAATCATCATAGATTTATAATTAATATTTATAGTCGAATTTATAATATGTATATAAATATATTAAATATAGTTTTGTTATTAAAATTTAATTTAACACTTTTAAATATTCTTTATGTAAATTATAATAAATGTCTAATCTAATCCTCATTGATCAAAAGGAAACATATATTTTTCATAAGGATTATTTTGGTCTAAATTAACTTATGAAATAGAATTTGGAAATCTTTTGGGGGAGTTATACTATCATTTTTACCATTATTTTTTCTATTTACTTTAAATTGTGGTAAATAAAATTCAATTGGTACTATTCACCAAAAAAATATTTTCCTCCTATTTATCCCCATTTAAGATACTGATGAAAACTGTGCCTATGAGATTAATGAAATTCAATTCACAGTAGCCATAATATTACTTTTTTACATATTTTCAAAAGATCCTACGAGGTGGGTAAAAGAGGTTAAATAGTTCAATAAAATTATATATAGCTAATATTATAATAAAATTAATCTAGTGAATTAAATTAGACTAATATAGGTATTATATATGTATTTTGACTTTAATATAAATTTACATAAAAATAATTATTATTCAAATGGAAATCCAATTTTTAATAATAATTTATCATTTTTCACTTTTAATCATATATTTATTGTAGTCAAGAAAAATACTAAAAATTCACCCTAATATAATTCTGATATTATGAGTCCAAAAATGAATTATATTTTGAATAATAAAATTTATAAAATGTAAAAAAGTGTGTATTACTATTCATAAATACTTTTTAAATTGATTTTTTGATTATTCATGGTGTGATAGAACCCGATATTGCATACAACAAATGATATTTATTATTCAAAGAGATTCGTATCATGGATTCATAGGGTGTTACATTCATCCCCCCTTCAATAAAATTCATCTAAAAAATTTATATAATTTAACCGTGTAAAAATATTTGGGTGTTTCATCATCATATGTTCCATAGGATCCCACGTTTCCTCTTCAAATTTATGGGTTCTCCACATAAAATTGAATAGAAGAGTGGTTCGGTTTCTCAAAATTTGTTCTCTAGTATCAAAAATCTTGATAGGCTCTTCCCAATATGACAATTTAGGATCCAGTTATATATCTTCATTTGTGATTACATGCATTACTGTTGGAATATATTTTCTCAACAGTGATATGTAGAAAACATCATGAACATTGGAGAGAAATAGAGGCTTTTCCAAATGATAAGATAAAACTACAAATTTTTCAAGAACTTCAAATGGTCCGATCTACATAAAACATAATTTACATTTCATAATGAATTGTATAACACCCTTCCATGGATATACATTCAAAAAAACATGTTATCCTACATGATATTACAAATCCTTCTTTTAGTTATCAACATATCTCTTTTTCATAATTTAAGCCACTTTGATGTGGGTTTGGATAATCTTCAAATAATCCATTTTTTCCTTATCAAGTTATGGGACTACATGTTTTCATTCACCAAAATTATCCTTACAAGATGGTGTGGGATATCTTTTTAATATTACGCTTCATATGGTTCCATCTAAATACATGAATGGATGATACTATTATAGGAAAATTCTACCTAAGGTAAATACTGATCCCACATAACTTGAAAGCAAGTGAGAAATATCTCAAATTTTCTTCTATGGTTTGAATAACCTGTTCATATTTTCAATCAATTTGAGGGTGGTAAGTAGTTCTCAAGACATGTTCATTATTAAGGGATTAATTAATAATTTTCTAGAATCATGGTGTAAAATGAGGATCATGATAAAAAATAATTGATATGGTTACACCATAAATTCATTCAACTCCATTAATACATAGTATCTATAATTTTTTAAGAGGTAAATCATCTCTTATAACTTGAAAATTCAAGGACATAATAAGATGATCAACAATGACCCATATTAATTCATTCCTCCTAAGAGTATTTTGTAGCACCATGATAAATTCCATAGAAATATCATCCCATTTCCACTCAAGTATGGTAAGAGGTTTCATAACTCCTCTAGGATGTTGTCTTCCATCCATCACATGTTGAAAAACTATTCATCTTGACACATAATTAGAAATCTCCCTCTTCATTTTGTCCTAAAAAATGATCCATCAATTCTCTATATATCATATTAATTCAATGGTCTATAGATATATTGGAGCTATAAGCATCATCCAACATTTCACTTTTTAGATCTGGTATATTTAGGATAAAAGGACTCTTCTCAAATTTTAGAATATCAACTTTATATACTATGTCAATCAATCTTTCATCATTCACAGCTTTAATTGTCTTTTAAAACTCCTCATCATTAGTCTGATAACATTTTAAACTTTTTATTTAAGATGGTTTGGAAACCATTTGAAAATGTATTAATGACACTCCTTCCATGATTATTCCCATATCTATCTTTACTATCTACATTATCATCGGGTCCCTTTCAACTCTCATCTTGTACAGAAATCCATGATACTTTCTTGTCAAGTCATTTTCCACCTCATTTTCCTTCCACGGCTGGTAGTGTGTTGTGAGATCATAATCCTTGAGTAGTTCTAACCATCACCTTTGACTCATATTGAGTTCTCTCTGTAAGAAAATTTACATCAAACAATTGTGATTAGTATATTTCTCACATTTTTCACCATAGATATATTGTCTCTATATCAATAGAGAAATTATTATAGCTGTTATCTTAATATCATGAGTGGGATAGTGTTTTTCATTAATTTTAATTTGGTGTGATGCATAGGCAATAACACTATCTTCATTCACAAGGACACAACCTAGTCCTTTATTTGAAGTGTTAATATAAATAGAAAACCAATCATTCCCCGATGGCATAGTCAAGATAAAATCATTGACTAATATTCTATTCAATTATTCCAAACATTTTTCACACTATTTGGTCCAAACAAATTAAAACCCCTTACATGTGATCGTGGTTAATGGGTTATCCTATCAGGGAAAAATTCTGGATGAAACACTAATAGTAACCTACTTAACCAATAAAACTGTGTACCTTAGTTATAATCGTATGTGCAGGCCATCCTTAAATTGAATTTTTCTTATAAGGATAAATAGAGATTCTATTCTAACAAACAATATAGGAATGAAAATTATTTTCCAGAAGATATAATTCACATTTGATTAACTTCACATATAATTTTTTTTCTAAGATTTAATAGAATAGTGAAAATGTGATTTTCATGATATTCATTACATTAGATTATACTATTATATCATCAATAAATAACTCTACAAATTCATCATGATATTCCATGAAAACTATATTACATTGATATATGAAAATAGAGGGTGCATTAGTGAGTCTAAAATGCCTTTCTATAATCTCGTGAATCCCATACCTGGTTCGTAATGCTATCTTTGGAATGAAATCCTTATTTACACAGAAATGAAGGTATCTAGATTAAAGGTCAATGTTTTCAAAAATATTTAGGTCCAATATTTTATCAAATAAATCATCAATGTGAGGTAGGGGATACATGTTATTTATTATAATAGCAATGTTATCCCTATAGTCAATGCACAACCTCGTAGATCCATCTTTCTTCTTAACAAAAAGTACATGGGATCCCCATTGAGAAACAATAGGGCGAATAATCCATTGATTAGTTAATTAATATATTTGTATCTTTAGTACCACTAATTCCAATGTGGCCATTCTATAAGGTTTTTTTGATATGGGCCTTGAACCAGAAATTAAGTCAAAAAAATACTTAATTTACCATTTTAGAGGATGTCTAGGTAGATCCTCTAGAAACACATTAACATATTATTTCACAATAAATGCATCCTATATTTTAACATTAAATTCCTCACCCCTCGCTATTTTACTCCCTTTCTCCATAATAATTGATTATAGTTGATTTACTGGGCTAGATTAAGATGAGAATCATATGATGATGTTTCTACTCAAAAGAAATGGGATTCCTTATCATCACCAAAAATTATAACCTCTATATTTTTATTATAAATATTCACATCATGGTTTGAAAGACAATCTATAAAAACGATTATATCAAATTCACTCATGGGTATGTTTATAAGATTATAAGATAAAGAATGTATATATTCCATAATGGTATCTTATTGAATAAACATTGTTAATATGTAACATCCCTTATGAGTACTTACTGAAAACTACCTTGATATGTCAAATTATAAATGTCTAATTTTTAGGTAACACTCAGATGATATGAGAGAATGCGATGATCCAATATCAAATAATTCATTGGCTAATTTCGAGGAAATGGTTAAAGTTCCTACCACCACATCATTAGGAACTTCAACCATAGAGGTAGTGATCCCATAAGCTTGTCATTTCTCTCATTGACATCTCTGGGGTAATTTTATTTGAGGCTTAAGACATTCATTTCCATAATTTCCCATTTCATTACAATTGTAGGATTCAAAATTGACCACCTATTTCTTTCCCCTACAATCCCATGCTTGGTGGCCAATTTCTCCACAATTCTAAAAAACTATATTCCCCTTTAGGCGTGTACTGGGATGTTTATTCCCAAAATATTTGTTTGATTGAAATTCAATTTTCTATTCTTCCAATTTTTTTTTTCAGAGTGTTAAATAGGTCTCTTCTTCTCTTGCCTCAGTTTAATGTCATAAGACTTAGAGAATTCCTTTTCATTCTTGATAGCACGTGAGACTATGTAATCTTATAATGAGATGGATTGTGAGACTAATGATCATCAGAGAGATGGTTTTAACCAATCAAAGAATAGATCAATATTACATATTGGGTTACGTATATAATCTATAGAATTATTTGAGGACCTAGTAATGATAGCTTCAAATATTGTGACATTGTCATCCTCTTTTCCCCTTATACTCAGAATTTTACATTCCATATCCACTCAATATTCACAAGGAATGTATTTTTCTAAAAAAATATCTTTAAAATCCATCAACTATGTATTTTATACATCTTTATACACTTTTTTTTTTGAACTAATGAAAGACCTCGATCGTCCTCTCCTATGAGGTGATAAACTTCTTTGACATCCCTTTCATATTCGATACTCTACCAAGCGTGAATTATTTTCTCTAAGTAACTTAACCATTGCTCAGCTACAAAGGGATTTGTAGTACCATTGACTGTCGGTGGTTATTTTCTCATGAAGAAATTTTACATTGATCCTCCATGTTATGGATCAGGGTGCTCAATACGGTTAAAGATATTATTCATATCCAGAGTGAGATGTCCTAGTATGGTTATAAGATGTTCAACACTTGTTTCATCACTATATTCACTATATTAATCTTGAGTAGGTGGTAAATCCCTACATGTATTATGTGTGTTGATACAGCTTACATTCCTTCCACTAGGTGCCATTTCTAAACAATGGAATACAATATATTAGTTTATGAATAACAATGCATAATTCCTATCATTTAAAATACATAACATAAACAACAAATTTTATGCATATAATCCGTAATCATAAATATTTTTTCATTGGTGGTGTATTTACACATAAATCCTTCATAATAGTTTATAAATTAAACATGAATTATCCAAATCATATCCACTGTGTGTGGCAAACCAGGGGTGCAGTAAGGCTAGTTTTCGTTAACTTGGATAACCAGGTCATGCCCCAAAATTCTTGTCGATGTTTTCACTTTTAGGTACATATGTGCTAGAAATATGTCCACGTGTAGTATCCATATATTGATTTATTTTTTTGAAATCACCAATAATATCAATATTGTTAATAAAATTTAATGTTCTTCTATATAAATATTCAATTTCTATCTTAGGGTAATGTTCAATAATCCGAGTATTTCTAAATCGTGTTTCCATGGTTTGTACTAAACCTTAATTTGATTCCAACTATAACTCACCGAACCCTATTACCCATAGTCGGTGCATTATTACAAAACATTGACATGATCAAAAAAGATCATGTCCCGAAAGACCGATCAGTTTAGTAGCCTATAATGTGCAATATACAAACATATGTTTTACATTAAATTATTAAATAAAAAAAGTGTGTCTCTTTTGAAAACACACATAACCCATATCATATTCCTTCCAGTTAATCATAATAAACATCATCAAATCCTGAAAAAATAGCACATAAGAGATGGGTGTGCTCTAATTCTTAGTAACGATTACTATATAGAAAAAAATATCTTAAATATTAATAAACATTTAAGGAAATGTATAGGACTAAAAAACAATTTTTTAAGAAAAAAAACACCCTAATATTGCAAAGATAAGTAAAATAATTCTATTTACATATTCAAATGGATAATCTATTAGTAAAATACTCACATATTATATAAATGGATTATTTCATAATGATGTAAATCATAATGTCGGTCATCATAACCATACAGTCAATGCCTCCTACCTAGACTGAAAATAAAAATTCTATCAAAACCTTGTGCCAAGACACTAGATTCCTTCATGAGACCTAATGATGCTCAAGGGGCTATAGTGGGCCATGCCTGTCACTTACTATGTCCATAGCATTTTTCATAGGAAAAGGTTGAAACATAGCATAACCATTCATATTAAAACTAGAAAATGAAATGTTAATACAATAACAAAAACAATGAATGATATAAAAATAGATCATTGAATGTGAAACATAAAAAAATCTTTTAGTACAATATAGAATATTGTATTATAAAAAATCAACATCAAATAAGCATAAAATATAAAAAATATGCTTATAATGATGAAATCAATCAAAAAACTACTTGAGTGAAAAATCGCTTTCTTCTTTGAAATATTTTAAAAGATGAATAATTTTAAAAGATAACATTTAGTTTTAATAGATTCTAATAAGTTTATAATGGATTATTTGAATTTTTTATAATAGATAAAAATATTTTCACCATCCGTATATGTATAAAAATAAATATTACATTAATTTGTCAAAAAGGTCATAAAGTACCACGGTTGGAAATCGATGGAAGGATTCCATTCAAAACATCTTGTAAAAATTAACACAAGGTTATAAATTTTTTTAACCTATATTATATAAAATATAATTTTTTTTAATATATTTCTATGAAACACGGAATGGGATGATAAAGAACTCTCAGTTGATACATATGTATAGACAACCATGAATAATAAAGAGATTTTAAAATTAATCATTACCTTTTACTTTTAATCAGTACAGGGTATGTAAAACTATTGTATAATGGTTAAATAATTTATATTAAATTATACATGAAATAAATTAGTAAATATTATATCATATATGATCCTCTAATATAGATTTAAAAAAAATATTTTAGTAGTTTCATTATTTCATGTGTTAACTAATTCGTTTTCCATTATATGATTTGTTATGTAAGTCATGATTGTTCTGGATTGTTTGTGTTTGATTCATGTTTAAAATACTATTAAGTTATTAAACATAATTCTAAATCATAAAATGAAGATTATTCATGAGTGGTAATTATGGAGGATGAAATCTCATCGTGTTGTGCAGACTTTAAGCGGTACGTACGAACAAGAAACAAATACCATTCTATTAATAGTGATATAATATGTAGTTGGATGGTATATTATATATAAATATTAATTAAAATGTTATATTTATTATTTAAAACAATTATAATCATTATTACACCCATTCAAATAATGATGTGATGAATGAAAAACTTCACCACGACGTAGATACAATAAGTCGTACATACACATGTATGGTGACTTTTTCATTCATAGGATTGATAGAATAATGAATATGGTTGTAAAATATTTATAATAACATAAAAATGTATATAAGGGTGTATAGTTATTATTTTTTTATGCAAAAAATAAATAAAATTGATGTGGAAGAAGAAAAGAACATTGAAAGACATGATTAGTTAATTATATCTTCTTCAGTTACTTCTATTGAGTTTCAACAGAAGGGATCATTTGGATATCCTTCTGATCAATGTATGGCCTCTAAGATAATGAGATGGTAGTTGGGAGGATATTTGAATAGTTTTTGGCCTATCTAAAAGGATTTTGAGGTGTTAATTCGAGATAAGGTGAAGTACACTATATAAGAGAGTTGAGGGGTAATTTATTGAGAGCTTTAAAAATTAATTTATTATAAAATTATTTTCAGATTCTAATAGATTCAAAATTATTAACATTGCGAAAATGGTGGGGTTTTTTAGAACCACTCTCAACAATTAAGTTTTATTCAACTTTAGGACACCATATTATCATAGACATTTATATTTAACTCTTAGTTAAATAGTTTAACATTTACCATGTCGTCTTGTATTTTTATATTACATGGTTATTAAAATTACTATAAAATGAAAAGGGAACCTAAATGGTTCATTAATGACGTATATTAAATTTTTTTAGGTCTTTTTTCGGAATATCATAATTTATGAGGAGTATTATATCATTTAATAAAATTGTATTTGTTTTAAAAAAACTCATTTATAACAATTTTGACACTTTTTAGTATTTGTTTTATGTGAAAGTCATAATAACATGATTATTTAGAACAAAATACATTGAATCAACTTTAAAATTTCATAATTTCCATGAATATTCATGGTTGGAAAAAAAATATTTGATTTACATTTGTTTTAATATTTATTTTATCAATTATTTTAATCTTTGATTAATAAGGCAATTACTGCATAACTGTTGGCTCATAATTAAATTTAATTATTTAATATCTAAAAATTATAAATAAAATACCATGGCATATGATATAATTTTATATTTTTAATTAATATTTATAGTTGAATATACCTTATGTATAACACTATATTAAAAATTGTTTAGTTATTAAATATTGAATTTACCACTTTTAAATCTTCTTTTAATAAAATATAATAAATTTTCTAGTCTAATTCATGTTGATAAAAAATGATAATATTTTGGTCCTAATTATTATTTTTTCGATATTCACTTATCCACTAGAATTATGAAATGTTTTTGGGTAATTATAATATCATATGCACCTTTAATTTCCCTATTTACATTTAACTAATGTAAATAAAATTAAAATGTAAATATTTTCAAATTTTTATATTCATCATATTTAAGCAAATTTAATTTAATAATGTCAACAGTGTCAGTCTGATTGTTGAAATTCAATTCCTTGAAGCGGTAAGATTAGGTTTTATGCATATTTGCAAATGTGTCTAAAAGGTGAGTAAAAGAAGTAAAATAGTTCAATAAAATATTATATATCTAATCTTATTATAAAATGACTCTAGTGAATGATATTGGACTAATATAGGTATTTTGTATTTATTATCACATTAAAATAAATTTAAATAAATAATTATTATTTAATTAAAAAGTTTATTTTAAATAATATTGTAATTGTCTTCACTATTCATCAAAATTTTAATGTTTTTAGAAAAATAACAAAAATTGACCCTAAGGTAATTTTGATATTCCGAATACAAAAATGACGACCATTTTGATAAAAAATATAAATTTTCAAAAAGTGGTTATTACTATTTGTAAGTTCTTTAAAAACATCTAGATTGATTGGCCTTGTTGTTCTATAACTCGAAGATGCATACAGTGCAAGATTTTGTATTTTTCAAAGAGAAATGTACAGTGGAATCTTGGGGTGTTACGACCTAGGTAATTAACATTCAATATAACACAAACCCCACCATGGGTACGACATTAGAATCTTATACATGCATCCCCCCATATTCGTTTATCATCTATATATGCTTTGTTTAAATATTCTCCCCACCTCAATAGTTCTTCTAAAATCCATTATTTTTTGTGGATATTGATTCCAGCACCACAACCCATAATATTCCTTGGTAACCACGATTGGCATCAACTGATCTCTGAAGAAAAAATTCACAACTATATTCATTTTCAAACACGTGTTATAAAAAAAATCTATAGTCATCAAAGAAATCATTATTGATTTTCAGTGAAACAACAATCTTGTATTATTATGGATAAATCTGACACATATATTTTGGATTTTCAACAATATCTTGCCATTAGATTCTATTTACATTACTTAATGATGTAATACAAAATAATCCTTAATCCCACTATTTGAAAATCTAATACAATGGCAACTTACTCTTCCATAAAATTACAATATCTTCCATTAAAGCTGATATTCCTCTTTTAATGGGATCCTTCTCCTCTCATTTATAAAATCATTAACCCTGAACATTTTTAGTAATAAACTCCAAGAAGTATCATTAATTTCATAATAAACTCATTCCTAAAGGTCTTCTTGATTGGATTATACCCTCACTCTCAGGATTGGGATATATTTTGATTCTTATGTCATGTCATATTATTTAAACTACACTACTACTTTATTTTTCCATGAAATTCATTGATTGAATTGACCACTTATAACATGAGATATAATCAAATTGTATATTCCTATTCATCTAAATGTCAACATTAGAAACAAATTTTTTTATAGAAAATTTTTTTACAAGTTACCGTGAAATCCAATGAAAATATCATTATTCTTTTGTCATTTTCACATCTGATCAAAACATATGATATCTATCAAAACTCAAAAAACATTAATGAATCATTTTTAAATATATTTTTTTGAATGTCATACCACTAAATGAAATAATTAATATTGCTTGTTACTTATTGAATGACACTTGTCATAAGAGTGGTTCAACATGGAAAAATGATACCAAATGAACTATATTATTTTCATTTCATCAAAGTATATAATGATATTCGATCAAACATAATATCCTTTCGTATTAATAACCAATTTTCCTATTTATTTGTTATTAAAACAATATTACTTCATCAAACATATGACACAACCTATGCAAAACACCTCTATCTCAATAGCTACTAGATATCATGAAAAAAACATATGATAATAGACACAAATCCACTTACTATAAATAATATAATTAATTAATTTTGTGCAAATTTTTATTTCGGATATGATCTTCTATTTATAGCCTTAATCAACTAAATTTTTTTTATTGCGATGTCTGGTCATCATTTTAGTACACCATATTTGGATTTTATTATAAAAATAACTATATTTGTCATATCTCTAACATAATTTTTCCCTTATTCACTAATATTTATAAATAATAAATCATTTGGGAAGAAGATTAATTATAATAACACATAATTAAGGAATATGTGTAGTTATTAAGAACCATCCCATCACCTTACATAATTCATTTTAAATTTTTTATATTCTAGGAAAGGAAAAAAATAAACTCTAACTGATCATTACAATTTATTATACAAAAAATGAACTCTTTAATAATAAATTCCAATTATTGTAACCACGTTCAATCTTATCCTCATGGATATAATCATATATATTCTACATTGAATTGGTATGTTAAATAGTTAAATATTTGATAACACTAGACAAATTACATAATTTTTTTATATCAGTAGTGTATTTATCCTATTGAATTATTATATATTATATCTTCATCATTATAATAATATGAATTTTTTTTGTAACCACATTGGAAACCATATTCCATTATATAATAGATATCCATCCTCAAAAACATATTTTTTGGTTATGTAAACATCAAGTTCCCTTCAATGTATTTTATATTTGAAACAACCTATTTCATTAACATTCATTTTTCACATTTCCCTATAAAAATATATTTCAATATTCTTGGTATTAGTTATTTATAATTGATATTTGGAAGAATAGTTTCCATATTTAAAAACTTGATCATATTTTCATCTTTATGGACATTTTTCTACGATATGAATTCACCTTTTACATTAAAAGAGTGTAGTATATTTGAATGGATTCAATACTACTCCATACATTCTGCTAATTGAAATATCATTCCAACTGACTTAGGATTAGAAAAATAAAACATTTTATATAATAATCATAACTCATGTTGCATTTCTATTTTTTATTATTGGAACTATGCTAATACCTCTGACATATTTGGATATGTTAGCTTCGAAACAACTAAGAAGAATGTGATAAAATCATCCACAATGGATAATTTTTTTTCTTTTATATTTCATTGAAAAAATTATATAAATTTTTTTGTAGAATAACATTTTTCATCAATATTTTATTCATGTATTTATCCTCATTATTTCATATATTTATGATTGTTTTGGTGTGATCGTCATATTTTTGACTGATTTGATTACCAACAACTATATTTTAAGAATTTCATCATATTAATTCATAAGTATTGAAATAATTACATTTAACTACTATATAGAATCATAAAAATTAAATTTTTTCTCTTCATAATGAGTTTTTATTAAATTAATACTTACCATCATTTCCCATTTTGTGTGCAATTTTTTCTCGCCAATTGGAATACATTTTTAAAAATACATATTTGTTATTTAATATTCATTACCATTCATTAAATTATTAAATTATATATAACCTCGATATTCATAAGATTATTTTTCTCCTATTAAAAATATATAATTATCAAAAATTAAAAACTATACATTGTAATACAAATATCTTCATATTCATTTCAAGATAATTCACTATAATAAAAACCTGATTTTTCCCCTTCACTGAGAGAATCAAATTTCCTTTTATGCTTAAATAGAGTGTTTTAGATTTTACATCCATTATCTTAATTATGGTAATAATAAGAAATAATTTAAGGAATATATTTTCACATAGTTGGATCACAACAATTTAATGATGAATTATTCTTTTTAATTGGAATCTTGCATTTTTATAAAATGAATCTCTCTTTTGGGCTCACATATATAGCAAAAAATATATATTACATTCATCTACAAATATTTGGATAATCCAACTAAAACTGAATTTTACAAAACATTTTCATAATGATTCAATAACTGAAAGACAAGGTTCATTTTTCCCAATTTACTTTTTTGTCAAAAGATTCATATCAAGTTATAGAAACATATAATCCATGAATCATAATTTTTCCTTTTTATTTCAATTATATTTTTTCATATAGGGGAAAGAGTTAGATCACCAAGATATGATGGGTGAATCAGTTTGTGGATGGCTAATAATATTTTAACACATTACTAAAAATATCTCACTTTCTATTTATGTATCATGAACCTTGATCATTGAGGGACACATGTATTTATGTTGACATATACTTTGATCAGATTCTTATTTAACTTTACCCATTCTTATTGAGATTTTATTTAAATTTTATGATACATTTTAGTGTGAATAAATAAATAAAATGGAGCCTTTGGGATTTATAGGTTTCACTATAACTAAACTACATATAAGGACCATGCAACAAAATTTTATCATATATCAAAATAATTTAATTCACACATCTATTAAAATGGGTCACAGCTGTTTTAATGCTTTGGGCTATGTGCCTCTTTTTCAAGGCACACTACCTTATAATATCTATGCATAGTCCTATATATCCCAAGGCCCACTACCTCAATTTATTATTCAGTCACTTGCTTCATGATCGAAAGATCATCCTCACACAAATTTTAGACACCTTACCCCCATTTAAATATTCTTAAGATGTATCTTAAAATGTTGTAATATTCTCTGTTTTAGTCTAAATAGGCGGATCCTTAAAAATTTCTAATTCTACCATGGAAATAGTATCATAATTCATATTCTATAATATGAAGGGAATAACTATTAAATATTATTAAGTATAAAAATCTATAACTAATTAGAATACGAAATAATTATTTCTAAATCATCAAGATTATTGACCCACTCCTCAAATAATTCCTCACCAATCAGAACCATATTTTCATTTCACTTATTTTATCCTATCATATTTTCTCAATTTTGTGAATATAAAAATATATAAAATTATACTACCTCAATAATATATCCTTCATAAAATCATATAATAAATTAATCAATTATTCAGATCATATTCTTATTCTTTTTCATTTGCCATAATAGAATTTTTTTCATTCAAAATTCTCATAACTACTGTATATATTGTCTAAATTCTCATCAAAACATCAGTCACTATTGTAATGACCTACAATAATAAATCTAATTTTTTTATTTGGATTTAATTCCACAATTAATCAACCATTATAATTATTGAAAACTAATGCATATAATTATTTAATGACTTTTTAAAATCTGTAGTGCAAAATAATGTAACACTAAACAACTAACTCATACCTCTCCTAGTTGAAAATATTTTAATATTAAATGATAGATCCTAACACACTCCATGAATTGTGGAATGGTGATATATACTGTGTTATTTCCATCCAAAAAATAAACCATGGGTGTGGTCTTTTTCCAATTCAGGTTTTTTATTCTACTCCACAATAAGACAATATCCTTCATCAAACACTATCACACCCATATTTGGATTCCCCATATTCTATTTTTATCCATCAAACAATCAATATCGTACACCATTGGTGTAGTCAACCTATTCGGTACCTTCATTCACTAATGGGTTTGAGAACAATATAATATTTTGAACATGATCATAGCCATTGAAATTTTTTCCACACAATTTTTTCAACGGTATACATCCACTAGGACACATACATCACTATTGAATGTTGAAGTATTCTTATATATTTTTTACTCAATATAACCATAATAACAACCATATATAACCATCTTATTTCACATAGGAACATTGGAATTCTACCATAGGGAACACATGGGAATTTACTATTCATTATAACCATTTTTCTCATTCTCCTAACAATATGTACAAGGCTATAGTCATGATAAAACAATGATTTTTCTTTGTATTCACTATGAATTGTAAATTTGATGTGGTCTTTCTTATTATCTTCACATTATACATAAGATTCCATCCACAACGGGTGTGGCCATCGAGGCATGGTCCTCCATTCTAGTAAGAATATTTATCACTCAATGATATTGAATCAACCATATAATACCATTATAAAAATTATTCACACCTCCATACTTCCACCATATATTAGATGGTGGGTTTAAAAAACATTCGCAGTTATTTCTTGTTTATCACCGATATGTGATCAACAAATTAATTGATGAACAATTTGACATCAATTTATATTTCAGTCATATGTTAACAATAATCATTTTTAGTAAATAATACTTTCATCATTCAAAATCCAAAAAACAGTGAGTCTGATTGTCAAAAAATTCAAATAATTCATCTTGGTTTAGTAATATTGTGATTTGTAATATTATATTTAAATTAATTCATTCAAATTTATATAAAACATTAAATTTCACAACCCATGTGTCACTTAAAACTAACATTCACAAAGAGGGATTCTAAATGATCCATAATAAGAATTAATTAAGAAGTGTGTACACATGTTTTGTTGTTAATTTCATTAGAAATGGTCGTTTTCATATAATTAGTCATCTTTTTTTTTTCAATAAACAATCCTTTCATCACGAATGTAAATCATGAAAATCATGATTTTATTCTATCAAAAAATCCTTATGAGTCTATATCATAATATATACATATATCCAAATATACCATACTATTTTATATCCACATAAAATGATTTGTTTTTATTATTTAACTAAGGATCATATAATTGGTCATAATATGTGACATTTTTGTACAATCCTAGAATTCAGTGGAAAGAGAGATGATCCATTCTATATATATTCTTGAATATCTTAATTATAGTGTATTTACCATTTGATTTTAAAATTCACATTAATCCCCATCCATTCCATTATTTTCTTTAGATAACTTTGTTGATTCTGATATTTTTGTCAAACTAGTCTCTATTACATCATGCCAACACATTTAAGAAGAACAAAAGAATATTTTTATTTTGAATGAATGATATGCTATATATCTTTTAAAATTTTTAATCAAAGAATATATCTCATCTTACCAACCATAATCATTAGAGATCAATCTTTAATATCTATGAAAAATTCATCATATAAATCATTATTATTTCTATAAAAAAATAGAATCAATAAAAACAATAATAAAAAGTTAAAATTTATTGTCATCTTGATTGTTGAGTTTTCCATCCACTCCGCCCTTTCCTAATTTAAACATTTTCATGTATGTTTCGAATAAATAATACCATGATTGTATATATTTTCTCAACCCATATAATGATTCAATTAAAATTTATAATTTTCATTCATATTCTATTAAAAAAAGTTTTCATTATTTAAATTTCATATTCTAACTCAGTATTGAGTAGTCTATAAATGTTATTCATCTTTAATAGACCAATTTTTATATTCATGAGACAGAGTAAGAAATATTCTACTAGATGTTAACCAGAAAACTAAGGAAATAGACTCAATGAATCCCAATCATTTATCCTAATAATAGACTTTACACAAATTCATTTATTTATTTCAAATCACATTAACATTTTCAATTAATCTGTTTTGAAGAACAAAAATTGTGTCCATGATGTTATTGTATTTATGTTTGGCTGAGATCTCCACTATATCACTCTTCTCTATCATGTCTAATTAATCATTTATGGAATAAACCCACTTTTAAAAATACAAAAAATTCCATAATATCTATCTATTCGTGCTATGAAAATGTTGATGTATGTGATTTTTTCCTTAAAATCACCATGGTTTCATCTTACACTACATGACCTTCAACAATTTTTTAGACTTTCACATACTTTTTAGGGATTGGATGAGATGATTTGATATAAATATCATTACATTATGGGGAGTAATTTTTATCATCAATGAATATATGTATATATCTACAATAATATTTAAAAGTATCATAATAATTTAAGTTAATCTAGATTCATCTTATAGATCCCTATCTCAAAATGTCAATATTGATTGGTGGGGGGTATTTTTCTGGATTAATTTTGGGAATTAGGTTCATTTGAATTAATCCTATTGATATAGTTATGTTTCATGGCGCACTTAATGACTCTTATAATCTCACATCGTATATAGAAAATAAATGATAGATCCAAACAATGTGTAATTACATTGTTCAATAAAAAGGAACACTTTATTCAGTTTTGGTTATAACCCCATCCTAGAGTCTCCATTATTTATTTTTATCCAATTTTATTGGATCCAAAAATAGTATCTTGTGCACCGCAGTAGTGGATCCTCAAATTTTTCATGGATATGCACAAGGTAGTCAAATACATCAACCATAGTTGACTATACGTCATATCCATTTTATCCTACTACCAACTCCAACAAAGAGAATCATTATTCTTCATCCTCCAAATAAATGAAATCCACTACTCCCAGCTCAAATTGATACACACAGTCTATTCATCAATGAAGAAACAGTTTAGGATGATCTTTATATCTTCATCATTGAAAATTATAAATCAATAATATCATGTAATCTTCAGGAAACATTAAAATCTTCTAACTAGGTTTGTTGATATTACTAAATTATATTTGACCACATATGTACGATCAATTTATTTATTGAAAATATTCATGAGTAGTTATTGTTCATTTATATGAAGTCTCGGACTCAATTGAACATGTTAATGAGGATCACATAATCCACTGTATTATATTTTTTAATTTTGTACTTTTATAATCTCAATGAATCTTCTTTCTTGTGTTCATAATTGATGTTTCTAATATTCTGATCTTGAAATAATTACACATGTAAATATGATACATAAACCTTATAACATAGAAATTATTTAGTATTAATATTTCATGATATATTTTTATTCTTTTAATTACAAATTATACTTCAATCAGGTTAAAATATATTCACCTGTCCTTGTATGAATCTGTACAAGCACTCTCTTTATTCCTAAAATTATCACCTACATCACATAAGATAAGTTATTCCTTTATTTACAATGCCTCAATGTAATGGTATATATATAGTCACAAAATAAAAAATTTTAAGGGTATAATGAAATTTATTATGTCAAACCATTCGCGTAGGAGTTAAATACAACAATTATTCTTCTGGTAAATGAAGAAGAAGGTGGATTCATACATGTTATTATAGTATCACAAATAATTTTTCGAAACCTACAGGAAATGGTGTATTAAATTATTCAAGAATCACATCATGTGTGTTAAACATAAGTAGAACAAAATTTATATCTCTTGTGATACTGATTAATGAGGGATCATAATAATTGTGAAATCAATGTTAGTCGTAGATTCTCCTAATGAAAATGTTATTTGTTTAATCTATTTCTTTGATAACAAGATCCTCCATTAAGAATTATAGGTATATTATATCTATATTATGATCAAAATTTATAGATAAGAACCACCTAATTATCTCTGATATACAATATGTTTCAATAATATCAAATATATCCCACATATCAAGCTAATTTTTGGATGAGTTTAGTATCCCCAATGATCAATTATTTAAATATTTTACCATCAATATCCAATATTTTCTATTGATATACTTGATGGAGAATATCCAGGCCTTGTCCTAGATGGATTATAACAAAAATTGTATTAAAATCATATCCTTCTTGTTATTTCCAAAATATAAAATCATTTTTATATCATCGATTGGATAAAATTATTCCTAAAACTGATTCTTTTGATAATATTATTGAGAAAATTATGATCATTAATTGTTTTCCCAAGAACATCAATTTATCTCTAATAATGAGCATATTGATTCCATCAATGAATGGATGAAGGCATATTATATATATGTGTCGCTAATAGAATTTTATGGATCCATTGGATCACACAATCCTCATTAACTCAATATATTTTGTAGATTATTGTCACTTAAAATGAATTACTCATCCCATATAAATCCTCAAATATGTAGAGCACTTCCATTTAAATATTTTCATTCTAAAACACCCTCAATATTTAATTAGTTTATATGAATCTCCATATTGTATAGACCATCTTCTAAATGGGTTGCACCACCCTGAACTCACCCACCATCCCACATCTAGCACATTCTTACTCATTTGTATCCTATCAGATATATAATTTTTTCCACCCACACTCTATTCACCTTATACTACGAAGATAAAATTTTTCATACGTGGTTGACCTATGAGGTCCTAGATGTGATTATGAGGTTTTCATTCATTAACTATAATAGGTTATAAATATATTATAAGTCCCATAAAAAAATTAAAGGAAAATTATAATGATAGAGTATAATTTATAATACCATTCCAAAATCATGTTCATGGAAAATGTAATTAATTTTTTTATGGAATTATATAAATTATTAATGTATGTACATTAATTTTTCTTGGGCCACAACACTTATACCTTATTTAAATATATTTTTAATTTTTGACATGATTAACGCATAAGATATGTACTAATAACTAGTTGATAAATCACCATAATATGTAGAATATTTCTAAAATGAAATCTAATTACACTAAATTAATATATTAATATCCTAGTAGAATAATTGTTTTTCTTGAAGTAATTAAACAGAAATTGATACATAATAGATAGAAAAGTCATCTATTAGTATAAATTATCATCTTTATATCTTTTTAATATGTATTAATATTCATAAAATTCAATATATATTTAAAAATAATTACCCCTAGTTGAAAACCAAATGAAATGAAAAGATGGGGTATTCTCATATCATCAAATTTCCAAGGACATGGCCTCCTACAATAGATGACTTATTATTTAAAATTTCTGAGAGTAAGATATGATATCACATAATACTGTTTTGAAACTACAATACATTTAATCTTCGATATGTCTACAAGAGATAAAATAGTGTAAAAAATATGAAATATACATTAATGGTTATCATATCTATTAATAGTTTACCACTCCTGTAAAATAATGCTTACAAGTGCACATATATCTTTTTAGATACTAGTAAGAGAATATATACATGGTCCATCACACACATAAGAAAAGACATTAGAAATACTAGTGTAGGGGAACAAAATATAACCACCTTCAACTCTTATTTTCATCTTCAAAGGACTCTTCCATGATTTAAGGATTAATATAATTATGATAGATTAGGGAATGTGTGAATGGAATACCTCAACATCTAACTTTATAATGTTGTTGAAAATTTCCACATTCAATAATTTGTAAATATTTAACATCATGGTCTCATAAAATAATCCCCCTAAATGTGTTAATCCATCTCTTCTAACTCCCATCATGTCAGAATAAAATAAAATATATATATATATATATAACAGAATAAGGTAGGACATTCTACTTCATAATGAGTCATATTGAGATCGAAATATGTCTGTGAAAAAATTTCATTAATTTCTATAAATATCAGACTTCACGTTGTGTGAAAATAAAATTTACTATAGTATTCATTTGAATACATGATGCCTCAAATGTTTTCATTTTAATTAAAAAAATCCAACCACCTTTGGCTAATATAGATTTATTTTTGTGGACTATGTCCAGATTTACCACTGCCTTGACACATACCACTAATAAATTATTGAATAGCATTTTACAACATAAAATACTAATCCTCTTTATTTACCTCATTAGATATATAAAATTAAATTCCAAAAATTTATTAACCACTTCAATTTTATATTGAAAAATAACTAGGTTCTATTTGTTGGCATTATCTATATTATCAAAATCTACCAATAATCAACCACTAGTTTACTATTAAAGAATCTCCACATTCTATAAAATTTATAATTTTATAGATTAATTGTCATTAATCTCTCACATGTGTGATCATAATGATTACATAATCTAGATAACATATTTCATGAAGATGTAAATGTTTTGAATTGGAATCATTGATGGCCTTCATGTCAACATTTTTTTTTGTTAATATAAATTAAATGTATTCTTCTTTGGACCATGTTTCAACAATAAATTTTAAACTTCCATTCTTTCCAAATTCACATTTTTTATATTATCATCACATTATTAGGTTATCTGTTAATTATTGGAACATTTTATCACCCATCATAACATTGAAAAATTATAATCTCAATATTAATTTAAATTCTCAATGAATTCAAATTTCTTCATCATTATTTTTAATTTTATCTCTACATTCTTGTTCGTTGTTCCCAAACATCCTAAAAACCCATTTGTTTCTAAGAAATCCCTATATATTTTTTATCTCATATTATGTTTGGATTTCTAATATTTTGATATATTATGATTTTGAATGAATCCTCCGATATTTTTAAAACTTATATGAGTTCAAATATTCAAAAAAATTATCATCCACCCTTTGTTGTTTTATTATAATTTTTCACCATCCATACCTTAACATATTTTTTGAGATATATACTAGTAATTCAATATACATTTTTATATAATATAATTTATAGGTTATGTGATATCCTCATATTATATTACCTTTAAATTTGGTAAATGAATGAACATATACTACACATGGATTCATAATAATCAAAGATAAATTGCGTAAAGACTCTATTTTTCCTACTATATGGGAAGATATTTCGTTATATGATTCCAAATTATTATATCTCACCTAAAGGTATAATCATTTCATTTTGGAGAGTTATTAATATCCTCAATAAGTATAATAATTTATTCACCATCCACCATCTGCTAATTTTTTTATTTTTTGAATTTTTATTTATTATTGAATATAATTTTAAATCAAATTTACATTGTTCAATTTATCCATTAGTTGAGATGATTTTACTTTAACAAAATATCATGGTAACTTTTTTAAATCCATAGAATGCTTGTAGAAATAAATTCATTCTAAAATATTTCTCATAATCATTTATATTAAATTTTCAATAGATTCAGCATATCTTTCTTTGAAAAGAGATTGATTTTCATCCATTTCTTTCTAAATTTTCATGAGACTACTGAATACTACACTACTTTTTTGTTAATCCACTTAAATAAAATTATCCTCTTAACACAACCATATATTTTCATTCAAATGTCCCATGATTCCTCAAATAATACTTTTTAATATTTATTTGGAATTTGTATGAAATATTATTTTCATTTATAAAGAAGCTAAAAAAGTGATACATCCTCATGAAATCATTATAAGGATTTTATAGAAGAATAAAAATAAATATAATTATTTCAAAATATGAAATTTATATTACCTTTTATTGTGTGGTTCTCTCTATTTTATATAAGATCCTTAAATTAGTTTTTTTGACATTATTTTCAACCAATTTATATTAGTCAAAGAATAAATCTCAAGATTATTATGTTTATGACTTAATTAATTTTATTCCATCTATTTTGGATCATTCAATTTGTAAAATTATAACATTCCAATAACTAGGTTGAATATTTATTGTGAACATAACATATGATATCAATAAAAAAATTATTCATGGATTGGCCATTTAGAGTAGTGTGGGGAGAATCTGTGCATTACCTCAGATAATATTCATATGGTTTCATATAAATACATAATACATTAAATATGGTTATACTTAATTAATAAATTCTAAACAAATTACTTTTAAAAAATATATCAGTTTTTGATGAAAAAAGTTATACACCCTATTAGCTGATCCACTTCTTGTTCCTAGCTATACCCCCAACAATCTAAATCGTTTTCCTCAGTTGGTTATGAACCCAAAATATCCTCTCTATATTCAACCCCCAAATTGTATAATTATTCCACATTCAACTCCAAATAAATTACTTCTCTTACACATAGATACAACTGAGGGACATATGATATACCTTTTTCAACTATTGAATAAGATTTTATTGTTTAATTTTAAAATTTGACAACATATGTAAAATTTTATCCATTAGTGAAATAATTATCAGGTTTTTATTCTTCCTTATAATGAATTCTAAACCTCACTAGGTTGTGTGCATGAGGCACACATAACAGTTTTTATATTTAAATTTGATATAATACTTGAAGTATCTCAATATAGCATATTTATGGAATTTTTATTTAAATTATATCACTTCTATTTCAAAAATTAATTTATTGGGGTTCTCATATCCATAAACCCAAAAACATATCAATTTTTTTTATTTTATATTTATTTGTTTATCATTTTTATTTCTTTTCTCATGTAACATTATATTCATTTATGCATGAAATAATGTGTACATTAAATGTACTACATCATCGTACACTCTCATAAATCATGAATTATACTATATTAATTCAATAGAACTAAATCCTTGTTAGGGTAAGTATATTGTGACAAACTACGATGCATAATGACATCACATAAACAAATATATCATTCTATTTATTGTAATATTCAAACTAAATTTTAATTATTATCATTCCTAAAATATATGGTGGATTTATACATATTTCCCTTGGTGTCTAAAAGTGTTATTCAAATCCTAAAGGGATTCATATAACATGTTCATCCTGAAGACCTGAATGTGTGGTAAAAAAATATTTAAGGACCCAAAAATTTCTAATGAAAAAAAGACTCGTGATACCCACTTCTTCACAAATTCATATAGAATTGTATATTCATTTCATGAATATGATGCTCATGAAACATTATTTTAGTAGAAATTAGATACTCTCAAAAAATGTATGAAACATTCCCTTGACATGGTGGCCTCCTTAAAAATCTTAATGTCACTTGTTTAGCTCTAACGATCCTATTGTGTCGAGATTGTCAATGATCTGCAAAATATATTTCCGAGTTAGGGATTACATTAACTTCCATAAAGTCCCATTATTTGTGTATCCGACCATGGATATATTTATTAATCATTAATTAAACATGATGCTAAAAATTAAGGTGTTTTCTCGTAAAGAAGATCACTGGTTTCTCATACATTCCCCTAACAAAAATTAGGATATATATTCAATTGAAAGAAACTCAATACAAATTATAGTTTGTGTTTTTATATATTGTATATATTTATGATGAAATATAACTATTCTGAAAATTTGGTAACATTCAAAGGATCTCAGATTTATCATTTATGGTACAACCAAGAACTCAGATGAATTTCACTTACGGTGCATGATGATTCCTCTAATCTAATCTACATAGTATATGATGGATCCATAGTGCTGATCAGAAGAAATATATCCAAATTCTCAGAAATTTATCATTCAATAAATAAATATTTATATATATGAAATGTTTAAATGCATTAATGTAGTCAAATAAAACATAAATGAGGTTCAATTATTCCATATAAATGTTTCCATGCCACAATTCCCTCAAGCTAGTAGTTGTGTTTGAAAATTGAAAAATTGTACATCCCTTGGGATTTATATTTTCAACCTCTATATGGTGTCTGATCTTCCCCCCTCCAGTACATGATCAAATGCATGAATCGTTCACATAATAATGAAAGGAAAACTGAAACTAATTCCTCATAGGGATATCCAAGTCATCTTAATCCCATGTGGTTGACCTACAAGGTCCCAGAATTTTATTTTGGTTGGTCCTTCATTAGACAATGGTTGGTCATTTATTTTTATGGATCATCATAAAATAATTATTATCATTCTAAAAATATAATAGAATTTACAATATAGTATCAATATAAAAATCATGAAATATATTTTTATTTTTCATGTGATACTCTAAATTCTACATGAGTGTACATTCATTTTCAAGGGAATTTAAAATTATTTATTTTTGAAAACAATGTTCAATCATCTAAATTATTGATATAGGTCATCGAAACATATGATTGGTTAAAAAAATAATCATAATATTCAAGGATAATTTTTTATTCATAACATAAAAATACATTCAATGAATCCAAAACAATTATTTATATTTCAGCACCTCTAATTCAAAACCTCGATGTTAAATTGGAAAATCATTAAAAAAATATTAACCACATGGTATTAACACATATTCATCTGTTAGGATACTTTTAATTTGATGATTCTCTTATTTTGATAGTTGTTCTCATGAATTAATATCATATATATCTATTAGATTATTCATCCCCTTGTATTTACTTTATTACCCTCTTTCATTTGTAGGATAACCAAGTAAGACTGCATTAATGCCAACAAAACCAATCATACGATAATTTTAACCATTGAATTTGATAATTTTATGGATTCTTAATACAACAGAATACTCCAATCATGAGTTATTATTTTTCATTTATATAATATAGTGACTTTTCATAATATAGTATATATATAATATGATATTCAATTGGAATTTATGATCTAATATCATATCTCTAAATATATATTTATGTATAATTATAAATTTTTATTGTTAGAATCACCTCCCACTAGGTCATAGTATTATATTCACCCAAATAATTTTTTTAAATACTATTTACTAAATTCATGATGAATACTAATCTTCTCATGGATTTATTTTAATAACATTTTTTATCCATAATAATTATTTGTCCAAACCTTGTTAAATAAAAGACCAAACTTCCTTTATGATATCCCAAAAAACTATTAAAATGGTAAAGGGCCTTGAATTTATATTTCCTCAACATGATACATGTAATGTGAAGAAAATAATCAATTATGAAAAAAATACGTATATAAATTCATTAATTTAGTTATCATGTGACCAAAAATCTTATAATAAATTCTATCAATTTTATGATATGTATGGATCTCAATATTCTCATTTGAATAAGTAGTTTTTTTAATTTCTTAGTATTTAGATTATTTCTAGTTCGTTTCTCAAATAATTATAGGAAAACCATTTCAAATAATCATTTTGTATTCTTTATCATGTTCCAGTCAAAATGTGTACATACTGAATATTATATAGTTCATTTAATTGATTTATACTCACGTGTCGTATTTTTTATCTTTCACTAGACAAAAGTCATCCTTAGTTTTTTTCCCTTTTATCACATTCTTCCATATTAAATAAATTACCATGGGGACCATATTTCATGAAAATCACATCTTACAGATGATCCTGGAGTGTATGAAAACATAATATATTGTGTATTATCCCATCAAAAATCAATATATTTATTAACCATAACATCTCTTTACAAATAAGTTTAGAAAACACTATTATTTGAGTGTCCCATTATCCTATAATTTCATTATAAATTCTCTGTAATCTTCAATGTAATTCAATGTCATCATTTATCCTAATATATGATATTTACAAAGTCTATATAGAATCCATGAACATTCTATATTTTATGTTTTCAGTTAAAATACATCAATAAAAACTTTTTTTGTATTTTCACACTTTATTTAAATAGGAAGTTGGGAATTTTAGTTTTCAAATCGTTATTTCATTCAACTGACAAGACATTAAATTTTACAATTACTAGCATCGTAACATTTTGAAACAAATTATTCAATGACATAGATCATGTTATTTAGATTCTATCTAGATTTTTATTTTTTCCAATTGAAAAGTATCCATTAAATGGGATTTTTAAATATCAAGATATTCTTTTGAGGAATTATAGACACATTGGAATGTTGAATGTTAAACCAAAACAGTATAATTGTATGAATGAATCCTCCAAAGTAACAATAGTATCCTTTTATGTAATTAATTTCACAATATGCTGCATGCTATCCAAGAGTATATCACATACGATTGCTTTCTAAAAAATAATATAATCCTATTTTCCTTAACCAAAATTATTACTAGTACTGTAATTTTTTTTCATATTTTAAAATTTTTGTCATCATCAATTACACCATTTTTTTCTTTTTTATGGTCAATTTGTAGTATTTAGAATTTTAATATTAATTTGATACTCATATATTATCCCCATACATTATTTTAAAAATAATAACTTTTTTACAAAGATACCATCAAAATTTTAATACTAAAATGATTGATTATACTAGTTAAAGAAAATTCCTTCATTTTTTTGATAATTATCTAAGCTGATTAATGAAATTTTTTATATTATATATTGAGTTTGTAACATTCATCTTTGGTTTTATCTAGTCATTTTTAACAATTTATATCACCTTTTCGTTCTATTTTAGATTTTCTTACTTGGTATGTTCACGTACATATCGTCATCAATTAATTTCATAATGTCACCATATTAATTCAAATTAATATTATTTTCATTAACATTACTAGATTCAGGGATTTTAGTGTACTTATATTCTATTTTCTTAGTAATATTACATAATTAAGGCTTCATAATTTTGGGATAGAAATCGTTATAATTATATATTTATCATAAACATCATTGGTAATTCTTATTCATCACGTACACAACAATAAATTACATCTATGTCGATGATTTCATCATTCGCCTTATAAATAAGTAACTTCACATTATAATCACAAAAAACTATCAACTTCACCTCCATCTTCACAATCATCACATTTTGTTTTGATAAGAATTCCCATTTTTCATATTAAGAGGACTTAAAATAATTGTTAATAATATTGATATTTCACAAATTAATACACTTTTAAAAGTATACACTTGGAAAATCATATTCTTATTTTTCATGATTATTTTATCCTAATATATTTTTATTTTTTTCGTAAACATTTTAATGGATCCAGAAAAACACATTTTAAAGAAATACTCCCCTCACACATTCTTTTTTTCCATCAAATTTTTAAATATAAAAATAACCATAGATCATCAAACATTACATTTATGTCATATTAAAAGGTATCATTTAATTTATTCATACATTTTTCATTCATAATTGATTAGAATGAAATTTCTTCCTCATTATATTATTTTTTTGGTAGCATTATCCATTGTATTCTCATAATCTATGAGAAAAATATAATCTTACTCAGGAAGGGTAAAACAATAATCATTATATTTTAAAATATAATACTTTTAATATAATTTTATAGGTTTAAATATGAAAATCATATCTAATTTAGTTTAATTTCTAAAATTTTCACCAAGGAACTTATGAGTTATTACAAAAACAACTAATCTTGGGATTCATTCATCAATATATTCATAAATTGACATTTTGATGTACTCATATTCCTACATATAGATCTAAAACATTTCTTTTTTCCCATTCATAAATATATTCTAGATTATCCCAAATTCTAATTTATTTGGTGATGTTAAGACACACAGGTTTTGGTTTATTATTGTTTTGGGGATGAATGATGTTAAACATTCACATGGATTAATTATGTTGTTGTCTTGTTTTCTAGGAAAAAATAATGTTTTTAGAAAATTATTTAGTATGTTATGCTAGGGATTAGTATCACATTATAATATTATTTTTATTTAAATAAGGTTTATAAAATATTTCTACTATGCATATTTCTTATTTTAAATGATAATGATGAAGATTGAATCCAGGATTGATGTACGGAACACATTTAGAATATAAAACCTACAAAGTATGAAAAAAAATCAACTTAATAATGGAATTTAAAACTACTACATGAAAAAAATGAACCTACAATACGAAGGAATGAAAGCCTTTTATATGTATGAAAATCAACATCTCAAAATAAGAAATAAAGACCTATAATTTGAATAAAAGACAACATGATATATAAATGAATGTGAACTAACAACATTATTAAAGATTGACCTACTGAGTGAAAGATTTCGTATCTCAAAAGAAATTATTAATGTGAAAGTGGAAATTTTCTACGATTTATGCGAATATGGAAAAACAAATATTTTTCAACTAATTGGGTATATCATAGTAGGTTGAGTGATCATGGGTTCATATGGTTGGTTAATCAACCACATAATTTACCACATTGAAGACTTAGTATCCAAATGTATATTTCTTCTTTAATTGTAGTTAGAAGATAGTGACCTGAATTTTCAATATATTACATGATAAATTAAATAGAGAAATATATATTATTTAATATGGTTCATTCTAGTAAAATTGTTAAATGTTAAATATGATAAATTTTTATCATATATTAGGCAGTCATTAAGAGATGTCTATAGTGACTATTTTAACTGGAAATATAGGATTTTTGTTTGATGCATGAATGCACATTTATTTAATGGTGATGTCAGAATATTTTCTATATGTTTACGAATAATCATGTAATTAAAAATATTTCTTATTTAATGGTGATGTTAGAATATTATCTCTATATTTATGAATAGTTTATTTTTTTCTTGTTAGAAGTGAAATTTTGTGTTAATGTATATTTATGGTAGACAAGTAGATGCTGATAATTCAGAAAAAATAACAAGAATTCATATAGGATGAAATTATGTATATAGATGGAGACCATGATTGATGGTTTATAATGGTTATTAATAAAAAATAATCATGTTAATTTAAATAATGTGTTCATGTGGGATACTAAATATAGACATAAAAATAATTATAATATGTAACTGATGATGTATGTTTTTTACATATCATATAAATATGTGCATGGGAGTATCATTGAATTTTTTGAAAAATAAAATGAGAGAGAATGAGATGTTTATAGGTTATCTATCACTATTTCTAATGAAATAAAAAATAATGAGAAATTAAATTCAAATGACAAAAGTACACTAATACATGATGTTCAACTGATGGAATATTGATGTGTATTGGTGAATGAATTTTCATTTGAATCAAAACATGCATTAAAATATCAACTATGTGAGAGAAACATATACTATAAATGTAATGTAGTGAAATAAAAGTCATTGATATACCTTTTTTATTTTAAAATATGAGATATTTTTTGTATTGATATTTGTGATGTCATAATTTTGGTTGATCATTTCATGGATGAGCTACTCATATTGTGTAATTAACCTATAATATTCATGTGTTTTTATGGGGTTCATGTAATTTCTGGGATTTGGAAGTGTAATTTCTCTCTAACCAAAGGTGATAATAGTTTTAGAAGAATAAAAATTAAAATAAATTTCCAAATTATTTTCATACCTAGTAGTCACAAATATTTGAAATGGACCTTATAATTTATATCAATGTCTTGTTACATTATTGAATCTAGGAATCATAAATTTTGATGAAAAAGAAGAAGAATACCATCATAGATTTTTATATTATAGTCAATGGTATGAGGATTCCTGTATTTTAATGTAAATAACTATCACATTGATAAGGATGTGATTGTACCATATCTATTATAAATGTTTTATGATGTTTTAAAGTTTCTATAAACGGTTTCATTTAGTTTATTGATTGTTCCCCTATAATATATATATATATGAAAATAAAATTGAGAATGATATATTATTAATGAATTCAATACTATCGTTCTAATTTGAAAGTGAATTTCAAAGGGTTATAGTAATTGTAATGACTATAGGCATATAGAAAAATTTAAAGAGTATTTATTAATGGACTAATAAAATGAAGAAATCTAATAAAAAAAATTACAATGTGAAATTTGATGATATTAAAAAATGAGATTTTGATCCTGTTGAGAATTTCTTTAGAATGGTCATGGATATTAAAAGAGAAAAAACAATATTTATAGAAAAAGTGGAAAACTCTATAGTTATAGATAATATATTTAACACTCTTCGAAATATATTTTATAAAAATTTTTCATTATTAGATGTAAAAAATCCGGAAACAAAATTTTTGGATGATTAGAAATGTTTTATCAATATATAAAAGCTGAAAATAAATAATTCTATCAAAAAATAATGAATGGATGATTATGAAATAATATTCAATTCCATGATGTTAGAAAATACAAAATCATAATTATTGGGAAGAAGTAAGTGATTTTGATAATGAAGACGAGGTGAGTAATAAGTAACAATAATTCAATTATTTATTTTATAGAATATTTAAAATAAGGTTCTAGTACTTTAAAGTAATTTTACCACTGAATTACATCAAATATAGTTCCATTGTAATTTTCCAAGTAAAGTTTTTTATCCTAAATAAAGATGAATATATTATTAATGAAGATGGATGGATGAGATATATAATAAATATTATAGAAAAAAATAATTGTTTAATTATAATGGAATGAAGAATATAATATATATAAAATAAAAAAAGATACATTTTCATAAATATAATGATGACAATAAAATTGAAGAAGATGTGGATAAGAAAAATTCAAGTGATAAAGGAGTTGAGATGTTACATATTACATTACTGAATGATGGTAGTTTTACCAGTTATAAAATTACAAATAATAATGGATAATTAGAATCTCAGAGTTAGTTCATGATAAACAATTAATTAACATAATCTACCAAAAAATAAAATATATATATAGGGAAGAAAAAGATGAATAATGATGGATTAACTATTAAAAATCAAAATACATTACCCGAATAAGTAATATATATTTTAATATTAAATTGTATTGTTCATAAGTTAGATAATAATTCTAAGGAATTTAAAATAAATCTTGATCGAAAGAAAAGGAAGAAGGAGACTTAATTTGAACTTATAAATTATATTCACGTAAAAATTGAATAAGTAAAATATAACTTCTAAAAATCAATTTCAAGAGTTACCAAATGATCTTATGACTGTGAATCTTAAAATTATTAGTAAATATAATCCTAAAACAATTATAACCAGGATAATGATTTTTGTACTCTTTATACGAATAAGAATATTCTTACTATGATCATATATTTATATAAAAAATTCGAATTCCCAAATTTTGTAAATTTTTAAAATATATTTATAAATTAAAAAATTAGTCCACATGAGACTCAATTTAGGGTGTAGTGAATTATAATATCATTATATATATATATTTTTTTAATTTAAAAATAAATTATTTTCAAAAAAAGGAATCTTGATTTATGGTCAGATAAATATTATAAAAAAGTACAGTCTTATAGAATGAATGAATTTGACAATGGAAAGTACCCTTTTTTATATTACTGCCTCACAAGTGGATTTAGTAATTCAAAAAATATTGAATGGTTTAATAGTCCACACTAAAATCTACTAAAGTGGAACTAGAGCCATATAATGAGGTAAATTCATCAAACTAAATACATATAGTTCCAAAATAATTATGAATATTATAATTTTAGGATGAAAACCAATTCATACATATAGAAAAACTCATTGTGAGGTGGGATATTATAACTAACATTACAGACTTTTCTCAGGTGATAATTCCATACAAAAAAAAATTCATTTAAAAATTGAAAACAATCTAGAGAACTATGATAAGGGAAAAGAGAATTTTTGATTGGTAGAAACTACACTCGATGATGAAAAAATAGGAACACATTGAAAATTGAACATTGAATTCCATTCTAACATTGTCTATGAATTTTAAGGTATTAAATAATGTAAAAAATATTTGTAAAGAATGGATAATTTTTTTAAATAATGAGTCTCTTAGAATCATTTTCAGTAGATTGGGTCCCAATGGAAATGAAAATATTGAAATTTATAAGTGACACACTATTAGATGGACTCAAATATATTATATTGGGTGATTCATTGGATTGTATTTGATTAAAAAGTTATATATTCCAAATATATAAATTTAGAAAAAAATATTTTCATATTGTGAAAATTGTACAATAAACAAAGGGAGACCACTTCCAGTTGGAGATGTCCAAAATTCATGTTATTTTTGTATGAGGGAAGATAATAAATTATGGAATAGATTGGTTGGACATATGTTCTGGGTAAATATGAAGGGAATATTTTACATTATTTTCATAAGAAGGATGAGATAAATATATCACATCCCATTGATATTATTTATTATAACCCATGTGGTCCCATGATAATGAAAATGATATATATATAAATATATATTACTTTAATAATTGGTAATTTCCCATGTATTACATATATAATATTTTTAAAACAAAAATCAACGTCTCTCATGAATATCAAATGGTTCATGAGATATACTAAAAATGATTATTTATACTATTGGAATAATATTCAAACTAATAATAGTGTTGAATAATAATATGAAAATATTTCAAAATTGTCATGAAATTTATGATATTCATCATGTTACTTATGTAACATGCACAAAAGTAAAATATAATATGACTATGGGAAATGATAAAATATTTTTTCAGTTTTATTGAATTTTTTTTATTAATAATGATACTTAAGGTACATTTGGTGAGAATTTGTTGGTTCGACAATTTACATTAAAACGTACTACTACCATGATCAAAATTTCGAGATACCTCCACATAAGATTATAATTAATACAAATGTTTGATGTAATATTCATTTTTTACTAACCAAAAAAATTAACAATTTAAATCAAAAAAATAGTGGAATATTTTATCAAATAGGTGTTAATGATATCATCATTAGATATCATGTAAACAGAAGATGTCTTAGATGTTATAAAGGATAATTTGAAGATATATAGAATATACTAAATCAAATGTGGTGGAAAATTATGAAGTATGTTTTTTATAGTTATATAGAGATAAAATCTTAATTTAGGGTGAAGTTGTCTTAATAAGATAACAGGTTATGGTCTTTAAAATATTTGATGGCATAGATGTTATACAAGATGAAAAAGATGATTCATCTATTTCATGTACCAATTAAAAATAACGTGTTTATAATCTGTGGATGATTAAGAAAGTGACAGATAAAAAATCATTGGTATTATGAAAATATCCTAAATCCAAGACATTGAGGAAAAATTTATGAATCTTATTATTTTTACATGTTCAGAAAAGAGATGGTGAACAATATTTTGATAATAAAGTGTGGATTGATTCCATTAATGAATAATTGGACCGCGTTTTTAAATAACTATGCTTGGGAGCAGGTACCCAACCATGACAACATATGTTTTATTAGAAATGTGTGGGATTTATGGATCAAGTGGAATAAAAAATATCGACTAGTATGATAAAAGGAAACACTGGTTTTTATTTCAATATCATAGGTCAAAGGGATTGATTTTGATGATAGCTTTAATGTAATCTCTAGTCATGAAATAATTAGAATACTTCTTTTTTAATGAATATTGGGAATATATGATTCTCCAAAATGGATTTCAACTCATTATTTATCAATGTTGAGTTGTTAAAAGAAATATAATTTTATTTCCCAAGTGTTTTATTTCTATAAGAAGATTAAATCAATGTGTGTAAATTAAATAAAGACTTATATGGGTTTAAAAAATCATAAATTTCCTAGAATTCCACAATGAAATCCTATTTGAAGAAATCATAGTATAATAAAGGATAATTGGAAAATATCTATATAAAATAACAGAATATGGTTTTTTAATGTGAATTTAAATATTGGTAATACCATATTATTAGTGAATAATAAAGAATAATGTATATGGTTTTTAAATCATCCTTAATACCACACTATGAAAATTTGATGATTCCTAAAAATTCATAATATTTAATAATTTGATTCCAATAAATGTGACAAAATTTCAATAATCCAAAACTGACAACATCAAAAGGAAATAAAAGACAACTATTATAATTGATTAACATATTGGATTATATTATTAAATAATAAGGTGAAAAAAATTATATAAAAATAAACATTAATTTAAATTTTTACATTTACAATATACTCACCTTTTCCTATTAAATATTCTTTCTTCGACATCTCTCATACAAATATTCACTCATAAAATATTTCTAGACATAATTCATTTGAAAACGTTCTACATAACTGAGGAAAAATGATTCTATAATGATGGTGAGATACAATACTCAGTAAGGAAAAATATAAGTAATGAATTTCAATGACATCAATGATAATAAGATGTCCATAAGGGTGTGATGATGTAGTCAATTTTTAATATCATAACATAATTGAATTAATACACATCAAAATAATGATCATAAATCATGAAACACATTATAAATCAACTAACATAAATGAATATTCATATAAGTCAACAATAATGATCCAAGTGACAAAAATTATTTAATAATGATAAATTATACCGACAAAGTCCATGACTCAGACAATACCGGCCCCAAGAGAGATTTATTAAACATAAGAAAAGAAATAGTCATACAATAAAGGGATTAATACAAATCGGAGAGTATATATCACCACACATATCTTCCTCCACTAGTGAAGAGCAATACACAGGAGCTATAAACAAATATGACAAATCCATCGCCAGGATTTTATTCTTAGAGAAAGCATATCCCAATTGATTGGCCTCCCTATAGTAAAGAGAGATAATCAAATTTTGATGATTTACCTGATTGAGGAATTCAACCCATTTTGAGAGTACCCGCCAGGGCATGTTATGTGTTCTTTTTTTAATGCTCGGTCCACATGTTGTGAATCGGATTCAATCCATATCATACTCCAATTATAGTGGATAGCATACCTGACTGCATGAATTTTCACCCATATCTCCGCATTGAAAGCAAAACCAATGCCTGTGAATTGATATTAACATCCTTTCACAAAGCCACGGTAAGTGGAGAAGAAACCACCAAACTCTTAAGGACCACGTTCAACATAGGAAGCTCCATTTACATTAACAATGAGCCACATACTGATTGGTTGTATCCAACGAATGTACATGTGCATCTGCGGCTTCCGCGGATGTCTAGGAACTCTGAGAAACCACATAATCTGTAGATATGAAAAATTGTTATACATCTCAGCTGAATTAACCCTAGAGGTTGAATAATCCTCTTGATTAATCGCCATCATTCCAACATGAATATTCACATTTCTGTTGTAAAAATCTACAGCATTCCAAGCAGTCCATGTGGCTGCAATCACATTCGAAATAGCTACAGTTAAGATGTTATGCACTAGTTCAGTGAAAAATACTCCGGCAAGCCATGACAGAAAATCAAATAGCAGATTCTGGTTCAATTACTTCCCAAAAGGTTCCCAACCTAGGCCCACAACTTCCATGTATAGGCACAGTCCACAAACAAGTGTTTGATATCCTCCTCGTAACACATACATAAATAATAAGCTGATGAAATGTTTAGCCCAAACTGATTAAGCTGATCATGAGTGGGAATTCGATTTTTCCAAATTCCCCAGATTAGAGATATGTAAGATGGTCGAATGAACAATGACCTGTATTTCACAGGCCAGGAAGGTGAGCGATAAGAACCCCCACAAGCCATCTAGTTGTAGTCCCTACTATTAAACTGACAATTCTGGTTATGTTTCTATACTAGGATATCCCAATCCATGAAATGATAAGATTTTATATCCAACTCCACCGAAGAGGGGATCATATTATCAAAGAGCTACTTGTGAGAATAAAATCAGCAATGGAAAAGTGTCCAGCACTAGAAAAAATGTCCATATTGTCCAAGATTGGTCATTCACCCATCATAATAATATATCTACAACAATAATAACATTTTCATACCACCTAAAGCTTTCATTATTTAGCATCAAAGACACCATTATTCATTTAGGGGTTGATATACTCGTTGAAAAAAATTTGTTCTATGATAACATCTATGAAATTATTATTAAAAATATTATAAATAATAACAATGAAATCATATTAATATACACATAGATAATTATATGAAACATCTATGGTATATGACTTTATGAAATTGAAATTTAATTTAATGTTAATAAAAAAAATTATTCATGATAATACCATTTCTACTTGAAAAATAATATATAATGACTATAATGGTCCAGAATATTAGGAATATAATTTCATTTATAATATCCATAGTTGAAATTAACTTAATCATCAAATAAAAAAATATTCATGATGGTGGAAAAGTCACTTAATCCATATATGATAAATTAAAAAAAATTCCATTCTCAATTGGTGAATGACATTTAAAACGATTCATATGAAAAATGATTAAAATATTAAAATTTCAAATATTTTTTAATAATGTAAATGAATCTTGGGAATGAAAAAAAATATGTGTAACTAAGATATTTCTTTGAAACACTATTTAAAACATTGATATTGAATATAAATATTGTAGATCTAATTGAAGATACAAGAAAGATATCGCTTTCATGTATCTTTCTTAATGTTTCATTTATTTATAATAAAATAAATTGAAATATAACCTGTAAAACGCATTCCAATATAATGGATAATAATTTTATATGTTTCAATAAAATGATATCTTACGATCCCACCCAATGGATCATTATTAGAGATAAAAATGATCCATGAAGATCATGTATCATAAAAATACTTATCATTTTAGAAACATTCTTAATATTTTGAAATAAATGACTTGTATTGAAAAATTAAACACCATTAAAATAATAATATCCATGAAATTACATTTAAATGTGATATTATATACACCACATAAAATAAAATAGATTCATAATATAAATGTTGTTCCCAAAGAGATAAATTTTGTGATATATAAACCATATAAAGATCATGTCATTTAATAGATAATTATAAATGGCGAGATTAATGGTAGTTTAATTCAATGCAAAAAAACAATCATAATAAATAAATAATCATGAAGTCATTTTAATCATATTATTGGAAAACTATTATACATGATTACGTGATAAAACCCAAAATAGGAATATAGAGTTAATAAAATCACACCACATAATAAAATTCAAAACTAATACACATTGGCTAAAATAATTTGATATGAAATTTAAACTACCATTAATTATGATGGATTAAAGATATAACTAGAAAAATGGATGTATATACACCATATAAAAAATTTCAGGTGTATAATATTAAGACATTCCCCAAATAATTTAAATTGAGATGAAATCCCTTTCCTCAAGTCAATAATTTTCTTCTATATCATTTGAATCATATATTGGAAACACAAATCACTTATATAAATTGTTAATAAAACTCTCCAGAATTATCCATTATCTATAAAACATATATTTAATTTAATTTTTGTGAAATATTTAATTATATAATATATATATTCCATGTGTGGTGTTTTTATGATGTCTGGTTCATAACATCAAAACGAAATTGGTATGTCAACCATGGTCAAAAAAATTAAATTGTTAAATCGTATCAAAAAATAATAATCATTAAATAATAATAAATTTTTTAAAATCAATTATAATTTTATATCCATTTATGAAATCATGTTATGGAAAATTAATTAAATAAAAACCATGTTGATGGAATCCATATGTACACATTGGATATGATTCTATTTATCAATTAGAATGACGAAATTAAGGAAATTATCATTTGATATTTTTATAATTTTGAATATATAATAAATGAAATATTGATAATTTTATAAATTATATATTACATCCATGAGATATGGGGATGAAAATTAAATCATGTTGCTTCATGGAGGTGGTAATCCAGACATACACACGAATGACACAATAATTTTTCAATACATGGAAAAATAAGAAGATATGTGATATATTAAAATTATATAAAATAATTTATTTAATTATTATAATATATATATAAATTAAATTTATTATTATAACTATTTAAAATAATTAGTGATGGAAAAGTAATTACACTGGATCAAGAGGTAGTTTTCCAACATGTCCATGAATTATAACATATTTTTCTATTTGATGGAAGATTAGCAAGATATTGTTTTTCAAACTTATGTAATAAAATTTAATTATATGAATGATACGTATATTATTAATTAATCATGGTTAAATTATATTTAAAGGCCGCTTAAGAATAAATAAAATGAAAATTCTCAATTTAAAACCATACATCTTCATTAAAGTCCCTATATATATAGATAAATAATGCCTTCCTAGGTAAGTTTTCTATTAAATAAAAGTACTCTAAAACATGGGGAGAGATTTCAGTAAAGCATTTGGTAGATATATTCTGAACCAAAAGGTTAATTTTATGGGGAAAGGAGAGGATATGTGTTGTGATTTGATATTGGAGGGTAGTTGAAATTTTGAAAATACATGAAATATTCTAATATTATATGTATCTTACTCATTCAAAATGGTTCAAAAATGATATTTATTGGCCTATTAATGTGATATAACATTAATTTGTTAAATAACAAATACTATATGTTATTAGATATAATATTTAAGCATACGTCTTCGATAAACCCATATATTATTTAATTTTAACTATAACAGTGGTAACATCATTTTCAATATAAAAGAGTAAAAAAAATTCTTATATGTTTACATTTTTATAATAATTGGAATATGAAAGAACATTAGAAAAAAAAATATCATCTTAATTATCATATTTTACTATTCATATTATTTTTAAATAATTATTCAATTTATATATACCATAAATTATTATTAATTTCATTATAATGAAAAATTTTATAATTTGACATTGAAATCAAAATTAATGTGACAACATAGACTGAGATTCTACATTATAGGTGACCCGAGCTAGGTTTACCACGTGTATGAAAAATTATCAACCAAAATTGAAGAGGCTATTGACTAGTAGTGTGGTCCTAGGGTGTGTCTGGTGGGAGACTATGCCCTCATTGGAAAAGGCTAGTGAAACGATTAAAAATAAAATGACATAAATAGGGGAATCAATATAAATAAAAAAACCCATATATTAAAATTTGAGACATCAATAACAATAACAGAAATAAATGGTGTAATATACATAAACTGATAATGATATGTCATGTATCTTGGAAACTAGAAATAATGGATACAATATAGTGGGCATAACATGTTCCAAATAATTACAATGAAAATAAAACATCAATCCCAAGCATCCCAAACCCCGTCTTGGTCATCTGTTATCATGCCCCATCCTATACTTCATGAAATCAAGTGTTCAAATCCATATTATTCCCTTGGATAACACTTTCAACAATTTAATCTAGTTTTGGTACAAAATAGTTCCTAGATTTGGTGTTAGAAAAGTCTAAGTGCGCCACCACCAATGATTTCAACAACATATATCCCATGTAATAAAAATGTAACAGAATGAAAGCATGAATATATAATTATATATAGTGAAATAGTATAATGAAACTAAATAAAATTTACATACATTAGGCATAGGTACATTTCTAAACATGTAAACAGTTCATTAATTAAGTAAATACCAATTTATATTAATAGGTCATTTGAGGCATATCATGTAATGAAATTTATATGTGAAAATATAAATAGTAAAGGGTGCAATATGTAATAAAGATTCTATATTTTAGGATATTTAATAATGAAATTTGAAGTCAATGACCAATGAAACATAGACCTCAAGGTCCACTAACTCAGTTGTGTCATAGTGTTGCTAAGGCGTAAGATTTTAATCCAAGTCTCATGTTCCATGGAATTCTTCAATAATGTTTCTACCAAATCCATGGTGATCATCCAAGGTAAAATGGCGTTATGCAGAGACTGGTCCCTTCATGTTGTAACCATGGAACCAACTTTTCAATATCGGATCCATGGAATATATCCAACGAATCCTTTAATATATTTGTGATGGATCTTATGGATCATAATGAGATTCCAATATTTGAAATGGATCGGGATCCTGGTGGGTTTCAACCTAAGAAAGTGACATTCTTTAATTAGAAAGTTGTTCCCAAGTGATCATGGAATTCATCGATAAGAATCCTCGGAGATCTCGAGATCGGACATTCCTATTTGATAATGAAGTATTATATATAAACTCAATTTTTGCAAGAATATCATTTCATTAGTACCAATAATCCATGTAGCATTAAACACTTTAATTACGTCATAATTAATCAAGAAGTCTATTTGGTTCAATCTTTTCCACCCATTAGTGTGATAAGCCCAAAGGGAAAGAAACCATTAGTAGTTCCATTTAAGTAATATTCAATAATTATTTTACATTCCACTACTGTCCATTAATGTGTTAAGGGGTGTTAGGGACATGAAACATGTTATTTATTTACATTTAATCTTTTCAAGTCATATATTTAGTATACTTTCCAGTTTCCATTTTATATTTACTTGATAATTAATGCACATAACATAGGAGAGTCAAGTGGTAATCATAGATGGATCATTATATAAAAAATTCACAATATTAATCAATCTATTATATATATAAAATATCACCCAGAGAATGATCAATCCATGTCACACAAGAAAGATGTCTTAAATGGGTCGAATACAAAAAAACCAATTGTTGAATAACATCCTATAAGCAATGTATGTAGTTATTGGTGTAACAAAAAAAATTAATCGCATATATATGAATATAACAACCATTAGTTTATATTTATCATACGTATTGAATATACATTCAATAAATGACACCCAATAAAATCGGTGGTCCCCAAATGACAATTCTAAAAAACAACAAACATTTGTGATGAGTAATAAACCACCCACATTAGTCTTGTATTATCCTTCTCCTCTAGTATCGGCTTATAAATTTGGTATGAATGGAGTATATCCTAGAAAAAGGAAAAAATGATAACACCTCGAGTACTAGGTTGGTAGGAAGAGAGATGAAGAAATGCTCCAAAAAACTCAATTAATTACTGTTGTGCATCAAATATGATAAAAGGATGATCAATTAGATACAGGATGAAATTAGATCATTTAATCCATACCATTATCCTTCCTAGAGCTCCAACCAAGATAAATATATTTTAATACCATATGAATTTGGACTTGGAAAAAAGAGGAGGAGTAATTAATATATTAATGGAAAATTTCATTTTACTTAAAAAATATCCTATGCATTTTTCTCCACATTGTATAAAAAATAGTGCATTAACAATTCCTAGGTTCCAAAAATAAAGGTAATTCACATGTTTAGTCTAATTAGTTAGGGAAACATTTTACCAATCATATGGTAAGTCTTTTTCCAATAACATCCCACCCCCCAATATGATTTCATCTCACCATGTAGAAATCCAACATGGTTTACTATAATCTATGATCCCGACATGTTTTCTCAAAAAAATTGCGAAATGGGATTCAAATATTCCTCATACACCCTTAAAATCATTAATAACTCATTATCCATCAATATTAAGTTGAAAATAAATATGTAGAAAGAAAATTAAAGGATCTATACATGTTTGAAACATCATGTTCTTATATTCTTCAACACTTAAAAGACATTTCCATCGAGATCACCTTCAATGGGTGGAGGAACACTATCTGGGATCAAATTTGGTGGTTGGGAATATACCTCTGCTTTCCTATCCCATTTATTGCCGAGTGCATGACCATGCATCTATATCACTCATATGAGTGGGACAAACTTTCCACATAGATCCTTCATTCCCCTGTAAAAAAATTTCACTGGATACTCATCATGGTTAACATCTACATCTAACTAAAATTCCAAAAGAAAATATTTGTGAGATGTGTCATCATGATACTAGTGAACCATTGAATCATGGAAGACATCATTCATGGAATGGTATCACTGAGTATGCAGAAGATGATCTGATAAAAGATGGAATCTTTCATGGATCTCAACTGACCGTAAATAATGAGATGATAACCTCTCATTCTTTTGTAACCATCTACAACGTTACCTAAATGATAACCAAAGGAAAATGCGATACCCGACCACGAACTATAGATTTTATTGATAGATTTCAACATAAAACATGACTATAGATATAGAGGTATTCATATGCATACAAATCATATAAACCTTCTATGATGTCTCTAGAATGAGATGATGACTTATTAGGGTTTCCCCACTAGTCTATAGCCCTCGTAAGGGTGAAAGCACAACCTATAATATAATTACTCAAAAGGATATATAATAATTATATCCCTAAAACTATTATTATAAGAGAAGTCAATAAGGGAGATATTATTCTTCTACGAATATCCGAAATCAATGACACATGCTTAAACCTTATCCACAAAACAAGTATCATTCATTCTGATAGTCCATTGGTTTGAGGGTGAAATATTGTTCTTATAAGAACACTTTCCCCCATATCCTTCTAGAATCCCTACTAGAACTATGATTTAAAATGATCACCCCTATTTGAAATTATTGTACGTGGGATCTCATGTTGTCATATGATATCTCAGAGATACAATATGCCCACATAACTGACATTAAAAATATCCCAAATTGGAATGAAGTGGGGAATTTTTTTAGTCGGTCAATATCTACCCATACAACGGAACTACCACATAGAGACCTAGTTCTAATGACTACAAAATCCATACCAACATATTATCATTTCCATTCTGAGACTGGATGTGTCTGTAATAGACTTTCATTCCTCTAGTGTGCAGCCTTCGTCTGTCTACAGGAGGAACACCTTGGGATAAATCCTCCTATATTATTATTCATCAATTTCCACCAATACTTTCATAACATCTCATCATAAATCACGGGGATATGTGGTTGAATTTTCCATTGAGAGTAATTATACTCATGCATCAACACATATATCATGTATTTAGGAACCCAAACATACTGATGTATATGCAAGATGTCATCTCTGTACACAAGCCAACCTAGAGGTGAGTGATCTCCCAGTATACTCTCATGGAGATATAAACCATAGGGATCTGATAATTTTCTACCCATCACCTTCCCAATAATAGAATATTTAATTGTTGATGATTAGAGGTAAGAAAACTCTTAATAGTCATGAAAAACTAGATTCATATTATAGAAAAGGTCCATTAACTTCCACTCATCCATGTCTTCCCTTAAAGACTATTTTTGAGTTTTCAGATATAGGGCATCTCTACCCACATTTCCCATTCCAAACATATAGGAAATATAAAAATCAAATTATTGTAGAAACTCAACCCATATTCATGATCATTGGTTCTTTTCATGATGGGAAAAGATATATTTAAGAATTTTTTCATCTTCAACACCTTAAATAGATACCCATTAGATAATGTATCCAATATTGATATTCACAGAATGTGGATTCTACCTTTATGTCATGTGTCGAGTAGTTTCTATCATGGGGTCTCAAATACCAAAATCCATATTCAATAAATATATCATCCTCCATCAGAACTTCTCCCTTGTATATTCCTAATGGGTCAATGAATATGGTGTAAAATCTTTAAGGATCTAGAATAATTAATATATGTGTTAATAAGAGCATTCATTTCACCTGCTAAATTTCTTTTTCACATGGTTCTGATAATAGGATCTTAACACACATCATTGTAAGGCAAGTAATAGGTGAAGAAAAATTTGAGAATTCATCTTTCAAGTACTGGTAATATCAATGTAGCCCCAAGAAAACCATATATCAAACATGTTCTTGGGTTTCTCCAAAGAAACTAAAACACTATCCTTCTTTGGGTCAACATATACACCTAATTTTGTGATGATATGACTGATGAAAATAAATATTTCGATCCATTAGCGGAAGATATAAATCTATTCATAAATCATATGCTACATTTTTTTACTCTAAATGATCTCCATATGATTGGAATGTTCTCTACGAGGGTAAGAATACACAAAGATTTCATCCAAAACGACCACGATAATGGAATCTAAATAGGGGTGGAAAAAACTATTTATCAGATCCATGAAAAAAGTTTGAACATTCGGTAGACCGCACTCCCTAAATAATATAATCAAATTAACCATACATGTTACAGAAAGATGTACGAGGTATGCCTGATGGCCTTACTCGCACTTCATGATATCCTATTCTTAGCTCAATCTTTGCGAATGAACTATCTCTTGTTATCTGGTCAAAGAGATCATCTATTCAAGGAAGTGGATAACTATTCTTGACCCTAAGATGGTTCAACGATCTTTAATCCAAAAAAGATATAAAGTTGCATCAACCATCATTGATAAAACCACGGGTGAACCCACATTGGATATAATGGGCCATTTAAAACCATTTTCCTCTGAATAATATATCTTCCACTTGGTCTTCTCATGATCTGTAGGTTTTATCCTTTATGGAGGAAGGGACATTGGAGATGCTCCTAGAATAAATAAATTGTAAAGTATGCCTCTCTATCATGGGGTAATCTAGATAATCATTATGAAACACATCCCTAAAAAATATACTAATGGTGGAAAATCATCTTTACATAAACCCCAATCCTCCATGAAGAGATTTGAAATCTAGGAAATCAGTCCACCTAGACTATGATTTTATGGTTCCACTCTATCAATCTGAACATACCACACACTCATATTTAGATAATTTCTACCCTCTTGTGAAGTATGAAATACCCAATGATAATATTTTTCAACAAAATCATAATACTGAACTAACCAATTCATACCAAGAATTTCAATGATACATGTCATCTAGAGAGTGAATAAGTTCCTTAAAAAAGGGTAACAACATTCCACATTGGGTGTCCCTACACTAGTGTTTTCCCTCCTTTTGTACACATAATGGTGTATCTAGTGTCATTACATCGTAGTAATATTGTATCCCCGATCCAAGAATCTCCAGGATAGGTAGTAAGATAAATGAGTCTAAAAAAAATATATCAAATAATGTATCTACAGTAGTAGATTCCCCAATAATAGTACCACATTCTATTGATGGTTTTGCAGCCTGACCCCAGGTTTCAGCAGATGTGCATTAAAATGGCATGATCAATGAAACTGTTCAACAGATGGACTAGCATGATCATAACTGATCTACAAGAACTAATGATGATATATGGTATGGCTATGACATCCATAAACTCATCCCCATCATGTCTGTTTGGTGCTACTCTAATAACCCGCATGATGTGGCACATAATAGCCCTCTCTTAATGGCGGAATATGAACTCGATCCTTTCCAATCAAAGATAGTGGAATGGGCATGAAAATCTTTGATTATACAACATATGGGCACAATAATAACACTCCAGTGGGTCTATATCACATTATGGATTCATATTTCCCCTTTTACACACTAATTTTCCACTATGGAGCGATTGAAATAGTTATTCTCATTGTCGTAGCCCTGACGAGAAACCCCATGATAATGTATCATGGCACCCAAATTTTTTTCCTTGATGTGGTATTGGTCTTATATGATAGGTTCTATTTTCATCCCTCAAAATTCACACAATGATAAAATCATTATTGAACATTGAAAATAAGGTAGGATGGCGATATATATTCACCAATGTATGGATGTCGTACTAGAACCCCTCCTCTAAACATCTATTACGGGAAGGCTCATCATCATCTAGAACGACAGAAAAGAACTCCAAATCTATCAAACATAATAAATATTTACTAACAAACATAGAACCCTTCTTGTAATGCAAGAACTATCAGGCTCGGTTTGCTATTAATGTAATAAGATTTGAAAAATCAAAGAAGGTAGTCTATAAATCAGATCATAACCTGCCCTGATGATGATAAACATGGTTAATCACAACCCACCATTGCTTTTACCAATCTTGAAGCATGTATGCAGAAAAAATGACCCTCAAATAAAGATGTGTATCATGATGTTCAATGATTTATATGTTATACACAATCTAATACTCAGATGTCGGTGAACTATCATCCACATAGAAGGTAAGAGGATAAGATTGTTAGAACTCCTAAATGAGATAATCCATTTTTGGTTGGAGCTATGGAGAACTAATCATGCAACTCATCATATGTAAAGAAATAAAAAACATGGGAATTAGTTCCCAGATCAAGAATAATAGGTGGCCACTCTCGTGGAAATCATGGTACTAAGGCAAGCATCTCTGGGCCCACCATTTTTGTAGTATGATCTTCACTACCTTCCTAGTGTACCATGTGAGTACACTGTGGTGGAATTGGTCTTCAAATTCTAGGAACACACTATTTGACAACATTAAGTGGAAATATAGCATCACTAGTGGAATCTAAATGTAAAAAAACTCACTAGCCAAGAAATACAACCCCATCTACCCATATTGACATACACACACCAATAAGTACTCATGTACATGTTTAATTTAATTATACAATTAATTAAAAGAATTACTCCATTTACATTCATAATCAGGACAAGAAGGGAAAAATTTGTCCAGCTAATTAATTTTTCTGTCATGATTCACTATATAATGGATATCCATTCCGAGCGAATTAGTGTTTATACTCTTAATTACTATAAAATATACCAACTTATTTATAGTATAATTGATCAACTCGATAAATTACCCATCCCAACCCATGAGGGCCCATAAACCTCTTAAATTGAAAAATTATATCCCTCGATATCAACCAAGTATAATAAAAGTATAATATAACTATCATATAATACCTGAATACTTACAAGAATATCAAGAAATTAAATTCAATTAAATGCACCTATATGGCATGTAAATATACATGACCTTTGGATTACTGATGCCTACTATGATGCATGTACCAATGATCTGTTCCCCCATATCATCATGGAACGAATGAAATAGAATAATAGTCAAAAAAAATAATTAGCCGCACCATAGAACATGTGAATCACCCAATGGTGATATAATGTAAATTGTAATGGGAAAAAATATTATCAGTTAAATTTAGGGTAACATGGATGTCACCTCGATCCTTGGTTTCTGTTGCCCAATTATGGATTATTACCAAGTACCCCGAATTCCTAATCCCCATAAAATTATCTCCAAAGAGTAAACTAATAAAATTTCATTATCTGATAGCACTATGTGATGTTCTAGAGCTGAATACCACAAAATAGGTTTCTTGATCCTGGTGGGCCTCAAGAACTAATGTGTTTCTATGAAAATGAAAGAGGTTTTATACTAGATACGAGGGCCTATGGGGTGTCATTAGGAGACAAGTACTTCATAAAAAATGTTAAGTGCATTGATACAATATAAAATTATGTAAATAGTAGATTCAATATAATTAAATAGAAATCACAATTGAAAAATAGAGACAAGGTTAAAAATAACTGATCTAACTACAGTATCCTACAAAAACATATAATGATTTGTCATGTATCTAGGAAACATGAAAAATTGTATATAATAATTTATTCATAATGTGATCTAGAAATGTTTAATGAAAATAAAAAAGAAAATCCCAAACAACCCGAGCCCCAGCTCAGTCATCTATTTACAATGTCTATCCTAAATAGTAAGAAATCAATTGTTTTCTGTCATATGCTTCTATTTTTGAACACCTACAACCATGATATGTACTTCATGTACAAAAATACACCTATAGAGGTTTTGAGACAAATCTCTATTGGCCAACACCAATAGAGTCTAAATAAACTATCCCATTTAATAGAAATGTAACAGTGTTCATGAATTCATATATATAATGTAAAACAGTTGAATGTAACTAAATACCCATGTTCCTACATTGACCAATGAAGGTGTAGGAACATTTAACCAGTTCATTAATTAAATAATTACCAAATTTTTGTTGATAGGTCATGTGAGGAATATCCTGTATTGGCATCTCATTGAGATAGTATAAATAGTGGATGTTCATAGATGTATTACGGAAACCATGATTGATGATATTTAATTATGATGTTCCAAGGTGTTGACCTGGGAAAATTAGAGCACAAGGTTGAGTGACATAATAGTATATGATTCTTTATAAGGGATAAGAATTTAATCCAAGTATTATGTTCCAAGTAATTCCACATTATGGTTCTTACCAAATCCAAGGTCATCATCCAAGGTAAAATATGGATATGTAGTTACTAGGCCCTATGAGATATGACAATGGAACCTACTTGTTAATGGTGTATCCAAGGAGTGTTTTGATGGAATCCTTCAATACTATGTGGTGGATCATACTCTGTCACACTAGGCATCCATGAATAAACAAGGATCAGGATCTTGGTGGATATCAACCTACGAAAGCCACATCTTTCAATCAGAATGGGGTTCTCGAGTATTCAAGGCTTCCCCTAATATGAATCCAAGTCCCACACAAGTCTAAACCCTCATATTTGAAAATGAATTCATATATATAATTTCAATCGGTTAATTCATTTTTATTCAATCATATGAATAGGAGAAGTATATTGATACCCATAAATCAGTTCATAAATAATTAATATGTCCATTTGGCTCAATCATAGCCTTTCTTTACAGTGACATGGCCATGTAACCTGAAACCTACATTAATTCCATTTAGGGAAAAATAAATAATTATGGTCCATTATACTGCCATCCATTAATGTGTATTGTGGTGCTATAGACATTTAAGCTACTATTTATTTAATTTTAATCGTATCAATTCATATGCTAAGTATACATGGCAATATCCATTTCATATTTAACTATCAATTGATGAACATGCCATAGGTTGTTAAAATGGTGAGAATAGATGATAATTTCTGCTAATAAATTCATAGTATAAATCAATCCATCTAATATATAAAATCTTACCCTTAATAGGGTATGTATAAAAATATGTCACCAAAACAGTTATCTCTAACCATGAGGCATTCCCCACGGTTTACTATAACCTATGTGCTAGTACTATTTTCCCAAAATCTAGGTTTCGGGCTCTACGCAAGCCCTAGACACCCCCAGAACCATAAATAAATAATTACACATCCACATTTGGTCTGAAATAAATAATTAGAACGAAATTTATTTGATCCATACCAAAGTGAAAACCCTGATTCTTATAACGAAAACAATGGAAATATAATATAATAAATTTAATTATAAATAATAAATAATTATAAATAATACAATTCATGTTACCTAGTAATTAATAAAACCAATATTTTTTTGTCTCCTATAAACATTTACATTATCTTTATACTCCCTATACAATCACTATGTTGGTGGAGCATACAGATTAAAGATAAATATTTCATAAATAAAAATTTTAAATGAATTACAACCATAAAAATAATTTCAATTTCTAAATGTAAATTTTAATATTACATTACAAATAAATCTTATACCAATATTAGATTATAATAAAAATTTAAATGAAAAATCATGACAGTTTGTATTTTCATTACTAATTACAATATATAAGTCATTTTCATAAAAATTATTCACCAAATTATCATAAATTTTAATCATGGATGATTATGGATGAACATCCCTCATCCAATGATTAAATTATAGTGTTATCTCATCTTAATTCTATAACATATTTTTTTGAACCTTAATTTCCACATTTACCCATAACATGGGACAAATATTTCATATGGCTAATATTTATAATTAAAAAAGTGAATATTATTTACCCAATTCGAAACTCCTCACTTGGGTTACTTTATAAATCTTATCAAATTCAATTCATAGAAGTTTCAATATTTAACTGAAATTATTTTCAATACAACATAATTAAAATTACTTTTTAGAAAACCACTTTTTAGGAAGAAAAATATTTTTATACAAAATTAAAATTTAATCTTAATTAAATTAAATTTAATTGATTATGTTTGAATAAATATAATCTAATGAGGTGTTCACAAAAAATCTAGAATATATTTTGAATGAGTAAATACCAGAGAAGAAAATATATTTCTCAATAAAAAATATATACTTTTCCATATAAACTAAAAAAATAAACATTTTATAATATTAAAAAATATTAACCCTATACAAATTTTTACATGATAATATGAAATATAAAGTTAATTTGGTTTAAAGTAATATTATATAATTTTAATGTAATTTATAAAAATAAAAATATAAAATGCTTGAAAAAAAATTGGTTATACATACTGACTAACAATTTTGTCTCTATGTTGTAATTATTTATAGAATTTAAATGAATATAATATTAAAAAATAATATTATATGTAATTATAATTATTTATAATATAATTTAGAAGGAAATTTAATTCATACACATTTTGTAAATAGAACCCTCACACTTTTAAATCATGCTTGATAGTAAGGGTTTAAAATATTATCAAAATAAATTATAAAGAATGGATGATAAAATTGATAAAAAATAAATAGAATAAAATTATATTACATTAAAATAAAATTATTGAAATACCATATTGTAATAATGGATAATAAAACATTGTCTTCCCAATAGTGATTGGGATTGAAAAAGGACATCTCGAATAATAAATAATTAGGAATCCTAATAAGATAACATTAGTGGGAAGTGAAAACATGGACATAAAGGAAATATATTATTTTGAATATAATGATATTTAATGATAGAGAAAATTAAAAATGTTCACTTTTTTTATATTGATAATGTGAAGGTCACAAAACAAACAATCAATCGTCTTAGAAAAGGACCTAGATTCTTTGAGAATGAGCATAATATGATATCATTATTTCTCCATGATTAGTATCCTAATGTTGATGAATTACATTACAATATAGAATAAGAACATAATTAAATATATATACCCGAAAATTATAGTTTCATTGTTAATTATATTACCACAATAATATGATTTTTTACCAAACTAATAAGATTAAAAAATATGTTTTCATGCCTTGTTCACTAAAACAAACTTATAATGGATCAGAAATTCCACAAAAGGTTAAAAAGTTATTAATGATATGCTAAAATATTGAAAAAAATACTGAATGGTTATAATAATATATAATAATATCCTAATTTAACAATCAATAATATGTTGATATATTACATTAATTTCAATGATACAAAAATAATGGATAATTTTCCACATAGAATATTATATAACGAAATAAGACCACATCTCGAGTAAAGTCAATTACGTCAGCATTAAAAAATGTTTAAACACATATATTACGACATAATTTTTATCCATAATCCAAATAAATGACACAGAATGAATCCAAAAAATATATTTTAAAAAAAATTATGATTTTAAAAACCTTGGATACAATATAATGTATCAAATTATATCATAATATACATAAAATTTACATCACATAAAACATCAAATGGGGTGTTGATAACTATTACATTGTGATGAAGCATACACATAAAATACATAAATATTATAAATAAATATTCAATTTACCTCACATGAAAACATTTTTATCTATAATGTTATCTAAACCCCCACTAATAAAAACTATAATAGTACTGAACCCACATTCCTGGAATCATGTGATTAAATAATAATATATAAAATTATATCCTTCATATATATAAATGGGACCCAATTTCAACCATTAATTTTTTAAAACATGAAAATTTTATGTTGGATCTATAATATCCAAATGAATAATTATTTTACAGTTTCAACGAATTAAAAAAACTATTACATAACAATAATGTTGTCTTAAAATTATTTTTTTCCATTCTACATAGATTATCCTATTCCAGAATAAATCATTATGATATTTAAAATTATCCATTGTTCATTAATGGTTTCTAGACATGATACATTTATTAATATTTTTCATGATGAAGAGAAAATTAAATCATATGAATGGGGATTTTATGTTTTAAATAAGTGTAAACATAAGAATTAACAACTCAATTTCACCAATGAGTGTAATTTTAGAAATAGGGTATGATTAAATAATCACAATATATGAGAATAACATATTATATTTTATAACCATAAAAATAGATTATAAATTGTAAAATATTGAATGATGATTTAACATAAATAAGAGACCTATATAATAACATTAATGAGCCATGTGAACAAAATCCTTGATCAAATGATTTATTATAACTTGTTGCATTTATTATGAAAATATGTTGGTACCATGGAGTTTCATTTTAATGAAACACATATAATTTCTGTAAAAAGACTAACCTAACCAGTATAGATCAATAATTAATTATCTAGAACATGTACCCAGTTAATTCCATACCCTTTACGAAGTAATTAGAGAGATATATCATTGTGACACATCATTAGGATCTATACCAGGTCACTATCAGTCATAAACTATGATCAATAACCATATCCTCATAATACCAAATGAATGATTTCTTTTATCAACATAAAAATAACATTTAAAATTTCAAAGAATTTTTTCCCTTGTCAAAGGATTGGGATCCATGAAAAATTAATAAAGGGTGTCTCTATCAATATATTGAAATAACAAGGATAGTTTCAAAACAATATATACCTAGTGGATTATATATAACATCAATGGATGAATTGGAAGATGAATTTATATACCATTAAATTATTATTAAAAAAATATTTATGAAATTACTAATTCCACATCAAAAATAACATTCCAAAGATAAACATTTCTAAAATAATAGAAAAATATTTCCTTGAAATTATAAGAAGAGTAATTATTTGGAACCATTAAAACAAAAATATTCACATTGGTGGAAAATTTAAGTTATTAATATAATATATTGTCATGAAAATATTTCGTATATTAACAAATAATGTAAAAATTTGATGTATTAATCATATAAAAAATAAAATTTAATTTTCTAAAACAAATTAAAGAATACATTGAAATAAATATATTAAATAATTTAAATGTGAATAAAAACATTCCACAAACTATTTTCTATAAACATTTAATGTAAGAGAATGATTTCCTGTCTCAAAGAATATATAAGATTAGTTTTACTAACAAAAAAAATTATTGATGTTTATTTAATAAATAATGTATAAAAATAATCTTAAACATGTAAAACACATTATTATATAGAGGATAAAAAAATATATTTCTCCAAAGATATAATATTATATGATTCCTGCAAACTAATAATTGATCATAGGAAATTAAAAAATAAGATGACATTGTATCGTAAAAAATCCATACCATTTTGGTAACATTTAAATATTGATCTCATTAAATTAATTAACTCAAATAAAATATTAAATATCATTAATATAAGAATATAAAATATGTAACATCTCATTGGAAATGAATATAAACCACATAAAATAATATCGGTTCATTAAAAAAATCATGTTCTATAGATATAAAAATTGATATAACTAACCCATAAAAATATCAAATCCTTGAATTTAGAATTAATATATAGTGAGATTATCTGTAAAAAATTATATCCACACAACAAATTGAAGTCAAAGATACATAAAATTGTTATTTCATTCATAATATCAGCATAATATAATCAATGAATAAGTGATATAACCTAGTGAACACTTTTTTTATGATACCACTACCATGTGGTAAATTATTTTCCAGTACCCATGGATGAAATAATTTGACATGAAATAAAAAATATTGTGAATTCATAAGAAATCATGATTTAACATTTTAAACTAATATATAAACACTATATAAAATAAATTATGTGTATATCATTAAAATGTGACTTATTGAAGGAAACCTAATTTGAAATCCCATTTAGTGAGTCAGGACATTCCATGAATGTTCATTTACTCATGTATAATAAAAATATATAAAAAAATTATTTTATTAATAATATTGTCTACATTAATAATTCCTTATTAATCAATTTATTGTATTTATTTTTACGAAATTTTTATTTAAATAGGTTATTAAATCCACATTGGGTGTTTTGGTGAATATTATTTCCTAACATCTAAACAAATTTAGAATGATGAATTTGATACAAAAAATAAAATATAACACCAATATTATTATTGATATAATGAAATAATAATAAAAATTATACATTAATTATACATTTAAAACCAATTATAAAAATTGATTGTGACAACAAAATTACGTTATTATAATGCATACGATTAGAAAAAATTTTCAATGAGTAAAATAATCTTTTAAAAAATTTAAGAATACAAGGAAAGTAGCATTTTATATTTAAATAAAATTTATTATATCATAAATATAATATATATACATAAATGTAATTTTTTATATCATCCTTGTTATTTGGTGATGAAAAATGTATCATGTTGCATTTGGGGGGTGATAATCCTCAAGTATACACAGACACACACAACATTATCATTTTTCAATAATCATATATATAGGTAAAAATTTAAATTTAATTTATATATTATAATTAAAAAAGAAATATAATATATATAAATGAAATCCATTAGTAATAATAATAGTCATGATTGGTTGTGATAGAAAATGGAATACATCTTTTAACAATAATGAGGTTTTCCATACATAAAAATGATGATAGGAATTTCCATTTGTTTTTGGACGAGATAGATATAGGTAATTCCATTAAAATAGTAACATATTAGTATATTTAGTTAAATAATTTTATTATTTCAAAAATTTGATTGACTATAAGATGAATTTATAAGAATAAATAAAATGAAAACATTCAATTAATAACCATAACTCTTCTTTAGACATCTTCTATTGTTTTATAATGAACGCCATCATATGTTTTTTTATCAGTTTATGTCCTATAAAACATAGGTATTGGTTTTATGAATGTAGTTTGGATTTTATGGGTCAAAATATTTCTTCTAGTCCGGTTAGTAGATGAGTGTTTTATAAGTTTATAATTGAGGGTGTGTCACTTTTTAAAGTAAATGAAATATTATTACACAATGTTTGTCTTACTCATGAAAAATGGTTCACAAAAATTGTATTAAAATCTATAGACGTTATGATATTAAAAAATTAATATAATGAAATTTTTATAGGATTTGTTACTATTAATCATTATTTGTTTGGATTTCCACTATTATTAAGCATGTTTATCATTAACCATTGTAACTACATTTTCAATTTAAAAGAGTCATATTTTTTTTATATATTAATTGTTAGACCATAAATGGTAAAGGAATGAAATTTTTGAATATTTTTAACACTAATTTCTCCTATTAAATATATTCCTAGTTTTAATATAATTTTTAAAATATAATTAACATAAAATACTATTAATTTCATTTCGAGATCTATTCACATTATTTTACATTGAAAACAATAAGAAAACAGTTTAACTAAATTATAATACATTTAAACATCAATAATGAACTATTAATTACAATGAGATTCATGTGGATCCCTAAATATCCCATATATTACTTTTAATTTATGTTATAAACCAATTACATTAATATGATACTCATTGCGGAAGAACTATGTCAGTATTGCATAAATTTTTTTGATGAATATATCATACAAAATAATTTAAGAATAATTAACAACATAAAAATATTTTCATTATTCTAAAAAAATATATTAACTCATATGTTACATATAACTTCTTTGAATATATAAAATAATTCTAAAATCAAAAGGGTTATATTTTAAATCTTTTTTGATATAGAATATGTACTTCATTTTTTGAGTAAAAATAGATCAACATTTCTATAATATATAATAATTGATGATGATGGATTAAAAAAATCACAAATTATATTAAAGGTATGTTGTATGGTAATTTTTAGTACTTATGATACATTTTTAAACTAAATTGCCCAATTTGACCATACAATAGTAGAAAATGTTTAAATAATTACTATTTAAATGACTAAAAATAAATTTTAATTATGTGAAAAACTATAATCACATGATTAAAAATATGGACACTATTTTATAAAATTTAATAAATATAGGTGCGTGAATTTTATATAAAATGACAGTCAAAACCAAAATAATAATTGTTTGTCATGAGAAATGAATATTTTATTTATAAAAAATGTTTTAATAATAAATCCTTGTATATTATTGATTGAAATAATTTTTTTTTGTTATTATTATTATTAATGTGATATTAAAATTTTCAAACTAATAAAATAGACTTTTTAGCTAAATTAAAATAAAATATAGATTTAAATAAGAATATAAATTTTTATATATTCATTTGATAATTAATACAATTATAAAATATCACAAATAGTAATTCTAAAAAATATGGATAAGAATAACTAAAAAATTAAATTTATTTTGGTAAAATTTAACAAATGTAAATTTGGTAAAAACTATTTTAAATAAAATCATATTATTCTTGAAAATAATATTTGGATAGAAAAAAATCCTTTAATTTTTTTCCTAAAAAATCAAAAATTATTCATAATATATATATAATTTAATTAAATATAGTAAGAAAATATTTATAAGAAATGAAAATTATTTATCTTAATATTAAATAAGTTGGTATATTATTAATGAAATATAATTTTTTTTAAAAAAATCTACGACAAGTGAGGTTCTTTTATGTATTGGAAATCATTCAAGAGAAGGGTCATATTTTCCCTTCAAAAAAATCAATTAAAAAACTAAAATGTGTAGAATATAATATTAAAAACAGCTTACACACCTATATCAGTGGAGAAACAATATTAACAAAAACAAATTAGGAGGGGTTTTTTCAAAAAAAAAGAAATTGAATGGAGTCCCATTATTTTTAATATTATATAGACCAAAATGTGTTTATTATTTTACCCATTGGGAAAGATTTCAATGTGCACAGAAATTGCACACATAATTGATTAAAAATAATAAATACATAACTTATGGGCCCTACAAATTATGATATAATTAATTATTAAAATGTAATGTTTCATCCTTTTCTCTATAATGTTTTAGATAATAATGGTTGTGTTGATTATGAGAGATCCACATTTGATAAATCATTCTTTCATAAATAACTATGTCTGAATTTAAATAAAATGAATATAATTACAATGACTATAGGTAGTAAATAATATAACTATGTGGCTTCAACTGAAGATAAAATTTCATTAATATGGATTATGTAATAGATGGAATAACATTAATTGGATTTGAGTACTCCATTTCTCAATTTATATGTTAATAGAAGTGATAATAATATCATAATGAATCTGGTTGAATATTCACTATCTAATTACATTAATTTTTATATTATTTTATTAGGTATATTTTTAAAAAATTATCTAATATTGGAATTAGTACCCATTATAGAGTAGGGGGTTTTTATTATTCCAAAAACACTACTGAATAATACTATTCAAAAGACGACATTGATTCTGGTTGTTCATCCATGCCCTCATGAAAGATATGGTATGTGAATTTCTTCAGCTCACATATATATTCATAGTATTATTTTTCCATTTGAGTAAAATTTAAAAATATAAAGACATCCATTTATATTTAATATATATATATATATTGGGAGATAATATAATTAATTTCGGTTTCAAAATGGGTTCTGTTTTTGTATAATCATTTTTTATATGCATTTACTTTTTCAAAATACTGTTGAAGTGGTTACAAGACATGTTTCTTCTTGTTCTAATATATTTAATTTTTTAAAATGATATTACTGAATTTTGTTTCAATGAATGATATTTCAAATCACATTAAATCAATTCATTATGGATAAAATGGTATTGTTGTTCAATGATTCTTCATTCTTACCCTATGATGGAACATATGGCCTTCCAATTTCTTAATAGTGATACCCTCCATTAAATTTTAAATACTCCGTGAATTATATTCCTTAGGTAACACAAAAATCCATTCAGAGAGGTTGTGAGAACAAGGGGATTTTAGTTTTCATTATATTGTTAAAGAATCATATTAATATGAAATATAATTGTTTACGTGTGTTAATTTTGGTCATTATAACAATATAATTAATGTATGAGTAAAAATGTGTGATTATTTTCATTTTATTTGTCAATGATCAAAATCATGCACTTGTTTTGGAGTGTTCATAATTTTTTATCAAAAATTGATATGTGTTTTCCTGATATATATAACGAAATATTGATGAAAAGAGTGCTTATATCATGAATGAATTTAGGGATTCTACATAAATAAAATGATAACGAATCATATAGAGAAATTATAACATGTTATTGAATAGAATTGCCCTTACAATATGATTGATGGAAAACCTACCACATGAATTAAATAGAATATTCCACATCATGTATTGTGAACTCACTAGATGAATAAGTGTATACTTAATACATTAATGATTGCATATCTCACATATGGTAGGTGTGGTTGTAATGGACCCACATCATAGGTGAAGTTACCAAAAAAATTACATGGTATATCTTATGACCATGGAAATTAATGTTATGATGAGTGAATAGGGGATTATATAATAGGATGATTGAATACATGATAAACCAAAAGGATTATTAGGAATTGAGTGATTTGATTAATCTCAATGCACAATATACCGACATTAACTTTTAATTGTCACAGTATTATATGATCAATTTAATGGAAGAGGGGATACTAAATTGATATGGTGGTAGGTCATAATATTCATAAATTATAAATATGATACACTGTTTGAATGTGTTGCTAGTTGATCTAAAGAGAGGTCCACGATGATGATTTTACCAAAAATATTTGATATGACAGAACATATACATTGATATTTATATATAATTTGTTCCCTAAAAATCAACATAGAATAATTAATGGGGGTTAAAAAATATCTGGTTTGTGATATAACTGGTCAAAAATAAATATGGGAAAAGGAACCACGGGTCTTGGGCCATAATACAAAAATAATGATACATATAAATTGATATTAGAATTTAAATGCAGGAAAAAAATGGAATAAATGATCCATTATGAAGAATGATTTATCAACATATGATATTATATATATATATATAATAATATTTATTATTTCTAGTTTTTATAAAGAATTTAGTAGTGTTATTTCTATTATAATGTTATAATTTAATTCAATTTCTTGAATATTTTTTTGTCTGAAGTGGTTATAGATGCTGAATGTTAATCTAGGTTAACATCATGATGTCCATCTTCAATGGATTTTGAATTACTTATAATCAGGGTAATACAAATCAAATATCCACATTACATAATACCCATATAATTTTTTTTATTCAAAAAATTTACATTTGAATGAATATAGAACACAAAACAATAAGCTTAAATAAATTTTGAGGTAATACCATTATATACAGAACATAGCCTTTTTGTTGGTGGGCATGACTGAGATTAATCACAATTTACGAAATATAAAATAAATAATATACAATTTAAATTTATTTCTTATTCTATTATAAATAAGTACTCAATTTAAAAAAAAATAAATTTATATAAAAAAAATTCTTTAAAAATTCAGATTTATTACATTTTATAGGCTACTATTATAATTAATTATTTCTATAATTTGAATCTGTATTCGGAAAAATGAAATAAATTATGAAATTATACTTATATAATATTACAATTTTCAATTTTTTATCATTGTCCAATAATATTCATTTATTAGTGAATAATGAAATATATGTTTTAAAAAAAGTTAATTATTTTTTAAAAAATAATTTCATATTCATAATCTATTTTTAATTATATTTTGATGTCAAAAAATTTCTATTTTATTAATTATTATATCAATAATTCAATTCTAATCAATAATACTTTTTGATTTTTGTATAAGATCTTTTTTATGCCTAAATATATATATTCAGAATATAGTTTTCATTGTGTTTTATGCATTTATATTGACATTTATTTTCCACTTCTAGAAATATTATAATGAAAAATTTATTCAATGAACTGAATTTGGTATTTGATATTTGGAAAATATTTCAATTTTTATTTCCATCATAGTGAATACTAACCATGGAAATGGTTTAAATCCCTGATAACATGTAATCCAAGTAAATTAATGTTAAAAATATATGTTAATGTCTCAAATACAACCCAACACATGAAATTATTTCATTTTATAATTTTAATTATTCCATTTCTATCTAATCATCAAATATATTTTATTTTAGTTCAATTTTCTATTAGTTATAACATTTATGTTAATCTATGTAATCAAAAAATACAAAATGTCAATTAATTTCTTTTAACATAACTAATGTAATAAAATTAGTTTAAAACGAAGGTTAGAACAGATATAAATTATTATTTAAAGTATTAATAAATTTTTTTGATGATATTAATTTATTTATCATATATAGTGACATCAAAGTTACTTTTATCCCTTACACATCATTTATATCAATCTTTTTAAAGTAGTATTACAATCTATGTAAATGATTTTAAAAATAATAAAAATTAATTTTATTTTATTGAGTTTTGGTATGAAATTAATTTCATATGTTATTATATAGTATATTTTTATCTAAATTTTATTATATATGAATCTCATTGTCGTCATGATGACATTAGGGTCAAATTAAACAAGTAGTCCAAATATTATGTCATTAATATTTTGTGTTATTATTTATATAAAATATATTAATTATGTTAGTAGTTATGAAATAAGACATGTGGTATGTGAAATGATAAAAATATCATCAATGGACCTATTATGGGCCAACATTCACCACTTAAGGAAATTAATGAACCTTAAATGATGAAAATTGTGTTCTCATGGTACTAGTTAAAAAAGGATATTGAGGGTGTTAAACATAATGATATGATTTAAAATTAAACATAATAATTTCAAAATTTTAATTTTTTGATGCTATTTAATACTTTTAATGTATTATCATTGATGTTTAGTCTACTTTTCTATTTGACATGGTTATGATATATATTATATTATATCATTGATGTAATTCCTTGTATCTTTTTTCTCTCAATTATACTAGGCCACAACATCCCGTATCGTATTCACACCTCTTGAGACATTTACTATAAATCCTAATAATTTTGTTTATTTTTGGTAAATATTATCTATAAATCCTTTTCAATGAGTTTTTTTTGTTGATCAAGGATTTTTTGATGTTTTTATCAGATATGATAATCTTATGGATGCCTAAATTTTGGTTTTGGATTTTATTTATGATAATGAATGAAACAACATGAGTTTGGTACCAGCCAAGGTGAACTCTCTCCGTAATGATGGAATAGTAGATATGAGGTGGACATGGACTGTCATTGTTTTGGTGATCGGTGAATGGTGTTGTGGACCACAATTATAGGGAACACCACACAGCTGTAGTGGAAGCCATGGTGAGGTAAAACTCCTAGGATATAATCTATATATCATGGTGGGATAGATTGTTGTTGTGTCTCAATAAAAACAATGTCCATGAATAGACCATTGAAAAGTGCATGGTGGTGTTCAAGAACATTTTCAAATTGGAAAAATTGATTACATTATTCTCAAATCATGACTATTAGAAATGTGAAAATGTATGGGGATTGATTTGGTTTTTTTAATGTGTTCATAATCAATTACTTCTCCTTATTATTTTATTTAACAAATTTATCTTGATCTAAATACAAATTATAGTTGATATTCATATTCCATGTATGTGGTTTAGTCAATCATCATATGAAATGCATCTGGGCATTTAGATCTCTAATACACTCGTCCCTTTTTACTAACCCATTCTATGAGATCAAATAATTGATGATGGATGTTTTTCACATTGATTGAAATTTATTGGATCCCTTGTTATCTCCTCATTTTTTTCAAGTAGTAATGGTTTCCACTACATCAACGATGACCAAAATCTATTATAGATAGTTTTTATATTGGTTATATTTTATGTCCTCGCATTGACCTGACTCCTTCATTAATCTATTTACTTAACCATTTTAATTTCATGATGGAACTGGTTCTACCTATTTTTGGAATGCGAACGAACATTGGTTCGAGTGAGAACATGGTGTGTATAATGCGTATCATGATGAACCTTGATGGTGAGGTCAAAAATTTGAAGTACAAAGTTCCAAATAGTGTAGATTTTATGTATATGGTTATTATAATGATTTGATATTACGTCCTTATATTCGTAGACCATGCTTGATTTTAATATCTTTATGGTGTACATAGATATCTAGTGAGATCATGGTTTTGTTTAATCACCTGGATATGTGCTTGTGTGGCCCATTAAACCATGTAAGAGTTTTTTCACATATCATTATATCCAATGAAACTATGTTTCTGTGTGATCAGACATGTATGATTGTTGATACTGTTATAGATGCTTGTAATTCTTGACATTCCTTTATGTATTATTCACTATCCTAGTGTTTTCAAAATTTAATATGATGCATAATTGTTCTTCTACACATGGTACTAATATTTTAAATAGGCTCATAATAGATCATTATCCATTGAGGAAAATCATGTTCAAATGCTCCATGATATATGCTGATGTGATTGAGTTAAAACATGGGGCATTATGGCATTATTGCATGACCATGGTGCCTGATGGTGTTATGTGATCTAACCAAAGTGGATTCTATGGGACATGGTGGGTTTTTCAGTTTTTACCCATGACCTTGTTTATGGAATTATTAGTCTTTTATAATACATCTAATTGGGTCAAAATGAAAATTACTTATGGTCCGGTCATTAGAGATATTCAGAATGTTAACATTATTGCCAAACCTGAAACTCGATAGCCTTCTGGTCATTGTGGAATCCATTTATTGACATTGTTGTTGGATATACTTCATGTTCTCTACTGAGATGACATTTCAAACATAGAGATAAAGTGTTCATGAAATAAGGTTAATCAAAAAATTATTAATTCACTATTTATCGATATATGATATTATGTTCTATTATTCATGATCAATTAATATTATTAAATACACTAGTATACATGTGAAATCAAGTAAAAGATGAATTGGTGATGTACTAATAGTTTTATACTCACACCCTTCCGGGGAATCTCTATTCACATATAAAATTCATGAATTGTGATATTTGAAAGTGAAATAATATAATGAATGAGAGCTATAAGATGTATAATAGTGAACAGACTAATTACTGGAAAGACTCCAAAGTGATGTTGCATTGTGAAATAACATGACTATACTTCTCACACCTTTTGACCCACCACTTTGGGGGTATTGATTAGTTTTCTGCATTTCTTATTATACATACCTTTTTATTTGTCATAAATTTTTATATTTTTCTACTACATGATTATTTAGTGATTTTTTTATTGATATTAATTGTATAATAACCCCATTGAAATCATTCAGTCCCCCACACTAAGTTGAAACCCTATTGTGTATGTGGACACATGGATGATAGCATTTGAAATATTGGATCATAACCAATGATTCATGTTAATGAATTACAATGGTATATAAAAAGTGGATTCATCTATGTATTTTTTCTTGACTATGTTTTAGGGAAATGTAGAATGGTTTTAGGATATGTGGGAATCTGGTAGGTCTGTTTCCGACCATTATATAAAACAGATGTGTAAAGGGCCTCTATGCCACCATTATTGGGACATCTATTATAGTTTTATCATTTCAATTTCATATTAACCATAATTATATTGTATTTATTGGTCAGGTTGGATACTCTAGAGGGGGGTGAATTGAGTTCTAATTAAAATTTAGTTTACAAAATTTATGATAAAAAATCCCCCAATATAAAAAATGGAACAGTTAATTAAGGCAGTAGAAATGTAATTGATCAATTGGTAAATAGGTTTCTCAAAGTGTGATTAATCCATAGATGAATCAGGGTATATCCCCATTTCAACTTTTGAAACAAGTTGAATGAATTAAAAAAATACACCTAGTTACCATAACTAACTATCAAAGTGTTAAAAAAATGTTTTATGTTTTAGAAAATATATGCAGCAGATAAAATCAAAACATTGTATATGAGAATTTTCACAACAAGGTAATCAAGTGGTTCTTTATCAAGCCAATAACTAATGCTCTGAACATAGTGACCACCTACCACCAGGCATTTTATACTATTAAACTTGTTACACAACCTCTATAGGGCTGTACAATAGTTTTCAAAAACTGTCCTGATTCTAAAACCTCTACCACAGTTCTTCGAAGGAAAACATGCATCCCAGCCACACAAGGGTTCTTCCATAGTTATCTGTGGGAAAAAAAGTTGACATAGTTTTGAGTGGATATTTTTAGTATCCCCCAGTTAAAATATAGGAAACAGTGTGTTTGAAATGAACAGACACTGCTCAGAAAAGTAAAATAAGAAACATAGTAGTGCAGTTATGCTGACATTGATTTTATAAGGCTCTGTGTTTTTAGGTCATCTCTCGACTCCTTGGAATGAGAAATGTTGATGTTTGAGTCAATATCTAGAAGTTGTTTCCAAAATAGAGTGTCACAACCCCAGGTTATAGCTTTCAGTGTTCTGGTTCTATTGTTGATCAGGAGTTGATGAAGCATAGAAGGTAAAAGTGAGATTGTCCTAGTATGAACTTCATGAAGCGTGAGGATTCAATGTTTTAGTGACAAATGGTTCTACGTTAATTTTTCATGTGACTTATTTTGTACTTAGTATACCACCCTTCTCTACATGTATATCTTTGATCCACATTCTCACTTCATATATGTATCAGTATATATTTCTTGTATCAATATTCACTTTTTATATTAAAGGTTTGACAATGAGAATGTGTAGATCACGTGCATGCTTTCTCTTACCTCGTACTGTCTAGGATATTGTCTCGTGAAACATTTACAATCATCATTAATTAATGTTAGAACATTTATTTTACCAAATATAACCGCTAGAAAAATATCAAGAAATTGTCAAAGTATGGAAGGAAGTGTGTAGGTAGATTGGTAACGGAAGCCTTTATATAGGTAGGCTTAAATAGTAGGTGCACAACGACAATCTCTAACTGTAACTTTTTATCGGTAGCCTTGTACATGTAACCTTGTAGTTGTGACCATGTAATCTTAACCATGAAGTTTTATCCCTGTTGCGGTAACCTATTAGCAGTAAACTTGTAGTGGTGACCTTATAGAGGTAACCTTTTTGTTGTAACAATGTAACCATAACCTTGTTGTGGTAACCTCGTAATGGTAACCTTGTAGCAGTAGCCTTGTAATGGTAACCTTGTAGAGGTAATGTTGTATCATTGGACTTGTATTGGGGACCTTGTAATGGATGGCTTGGTAAATATGTACTTTGATTAATTCTGCACTGTAAAATGAACCATTCAAGTAGTGAGATTTAAAGTATATGGTAGTTACATTATATGAACAAGAATTATTAATGAAACATAATTAGCATAGAATGATGACTTGGTTCTTGCCCAAATGAAAATCAAGATTTGGGATTATCAAAACATGATTTGGGATTATCAAAACATGATTCGAGATTATCAAAAATTGATTTGGGATTATCAAAACATGATTCGGTATTTTCAAAATTGGCGTGTCCAAAAATATATCCATTTTTTATAATAAAAAATTATGTAATTGAATCACTAGATATTAAGAGTTTTGATTAATGTTAAACATATCTTATAATTTCATCATTGATGTTTGTAGAAAATAAACTCATATAAAAGCATCTCCAAACATGGGAAAAAACAGACTATGTCTTTGAATCACTATATATTAAGAGGTTGGAATCAAGGATATACATATCTGTTAGTTTCATCAGTGATGTGAGAAAAAAATTAACTAAAAAAAACACTTCTCCATTCATGGGAAATAAGTTATCCCCCATTATGATTAACAAAAAGTGAGAAAATAGAATGTTTTTATTAATAAATAGTTTAAGAAAACACAAAGAGTACATAAATCCCTATCAACATAGAAAGTCTATATTTAATACACATTGGATATTCTTATAGAAGATTTGTCCTTGGAAACTGAGGACGCAGGTTCTAAAGGTTGAGGGATAGGCCAAGGGATAGCAGTTAGCAGTGTAGGAGGAGCAGCCACCGAGGCATAACAAGACCTATAATGAGTAGATCTATGAGGAATCATGGGTGTCAAATTTCTGATGGAATGAGTAGGAGTCATCAAAGGTGCTACACCTATATAACTTGATTCCACTGAAGAATCATGAAGAGTAGGAGGAACAATGATTGGAGTGTAGTCCACATGGGGGAAAGTCTAGAGAAGATTCATGAAGTCCATACTGATACTGCCACCTCTCACCATAGAAAAAATAAAATATTGGTTCTTCTCAATGTATTTTTCCAATGAAGGAGTAAATTCCCTGAGTCTGCTAACTTGATCCTTAAAGGCCTTAATGACAAGTTGGATCCATATGTTTTCTAATAGAAACTTGATGTGGTCGTCCATCTAATGCTTAGTGTAAACCCGTTTTTAGTAGAAGTCAACTTGATCCTTGATGGCCCTATGATCCTGATAAGGTTCCCTTAGATAGTTTCCCACAAGGTTGTGAATTTCACATGTAATATAAATGACCTGATAGTTCGAGGTATTTGTACCAGAGAACTTTTCAACATCCACTCTGACAACGGTTCGGAAGGCTTTAATGTCAACTAGAGGAGAAGCTGAAGTTGAAGCAGATGTACCTTGAGGAGCCAAATATATTGACATTGTCTCCATGAATGATTTGTTCAAGACACTAATTAGTCTTTTGACATCATCATATTTTCATTTCACATGTGTTTCCATAGATTTTTTAAAATCCTCAAACACTGTAACCGTTTTATGAATTATAATTTTGATATATTCAAGGTCTTTGACCACCTGAGTCCTTGAAACCATATAAGAATCTATTTTTGAGATAGACTATTTCACTGAATCCATAGATTCTTCCAAAGTTCATACTTGATTCTGAAATTCATTGACCTCATATATCATAGCTGAGTGAGAGGAAGAGACTATACTTTCCTCTATAGAGGTCAAGAGTCCCCGATTTTGATCAATTTTTCTTGCTGTCTCAGTGTTTTTTTCATCAATATAACTCTTCATTTCTGATTTCAATGAATCAAGGTCTTCCTTTCTCACATAGTCTTCTGGGAAAGAGGTTTCTAGAGGGATAAAAGTGAGATTTTTTACTAAAGGTCTTCTGTTGTTACTCTCTTCTTCTGAGTCATTATAGTCTAGACCCAACACCATAAATCCAGGTTCCTCAGACCAGCCATCAATCTCATGCAGAACTGATAGTGATATTTGGGAAACAGGTTCATGCACCTCACATGGAGAATTCTCCTGAACAACCACATCGATCTCTATCTAAAATCCCATATCAACTACATCAACTGGAAGGTTCCATTCTTCTTCCTCCACAAAATTATCAAAAACATCAAGGATAAGTCTAGATTTGAAAGAATCAGCAGCTTCTTCTTCTCGACTTTCTACCCTTTATATATGTCCTATTAAAGAACTATGAATTATAAAATCCTCTTTATTTTTAGTAGAAGTTGTCTCAAGGTTATTACGACTTGATTCATAATCCTCATACTCATTTGAGGTATCTATAAATCCATTAAAAACAGTTTCATCCCCTTATTCTTCACTGGTTTCCTTATCACTGTCTCTTAGGACAACTTCCCTTATAGTAAAATATCATTGGTGAGAGATGGCTCACCAATGGATATACTAGTCCCAAGAGGACTGGAGGGAAGGTTAGGGTCACTCCATTCATCTATAGGAGAGTCCTCTCTTTCTTGCACAGCAGAAAATTCTTCATCTTTATCTGAATAACAAGGCTCTACTTCATCTGGTTTTAGACCGGTGTCCCTCTTATTCTTAGTCATAGTAGGATGAGTCACATGATTAAACTCTTCATACACCATAGCCTCATGATTCAACCATCTCCATAGCCATAGATTCCAATTAATCTTCATCATCTTGAAAATCACTTTGGCAATGCAATGGTTGTCTTTCACGACATCAGTTTCTTCCTTATCTCCAACCACTCCTTTTACTTTCAATATAAGATATATCATCTTGGCATGGAATATGGAATTTGATATGGAACTAGGATTGATCGTATCCTCTAATTGAGAAATCATCAACCTACACAGGTTGATCTTATGTCCATGCGTCAAAAAATATAGTATGAAAATGTCATGAATCTTCAAAATAGTGAAGTCCCCTCTCCTAGGACATATCACATGCTAAACAAATTTGAAAATCATCTTATCCTATCATACCATTTCAGCTGTAATGACTTTCCTAGGATTTCCATTTCTTGTAAATTCTGCCAGTGATTCTTTGTAGAAAAATAATTCACTAGTGGGAGGCATTACTTTCGAAAAAAATAAAAAATCGCTTCAAGAGGAATCCTTTGACACTCAGCCTATTCAACAGAGGAGAATCTCACACTTACTCCATTTACATTGGAAATAATTCGATGCTCATTCAGAAACTGTTAAAACATCAGATACTCATAAAACTCCTTCACTAGCTTCATGTAATAGGGTACATTGTTTTTTTCAAAACATTAAACCCAGAACTGTGCTTCTAGTGCCTTAAGCACTAATGAACGACTTGACAACAACCACTCTAAACTTAATTCCTACTCACATACTATCTCCCTCTTGGATAAATACGGGTTCAGAACCATTACCACTACTTTCCTACCACTACTCGACTGAGATATAGGTTTCTTAAGTTCAGGAATGTTTCGTTCATCACTGACCGGTGGCCTATTTAATCGATCCATCAATTAGGAGCGGTTCGATATTTCAGTAGAGGTTTACGTTCTTTGATTTGAGAGCATGATGTTCGGATGAGGGTTTGATGTGAATCAAAATGTGTTATGTATTTTAATTTTATCATTTAGGGATCGAAAAAATAAATCAAATAATATAAATATGTAATAGAAAATAAAATTATTCAGATTCCGATTGAGAGCACCCAAAACGCAATGTCCCAGACATCGAATGTCTATCGGTAAAGAGGTTTTCGTACGGTCTAACAGTGTGGTTCTAATGGTGAGGTTTTAAAGGTGAGGTTCAAACAATGAGGTTTAAATAGTGAGGTTCTAACAATGTGGTTCTAACAGTGAGGTTCTAATGGTGAGGATCTAATAGTGAGGTTCTGATGTTGATGTTCTAACAATGAGGTTCTAATGGTGAAGTTCTGACAGTGAAGTTCTAACAGTGAGGTTCTAACAGTTAATCATACCTAAATTGTGTTTGATGAAATTTAACCTCTAATAATTAACTGGATTTGTGAATATATCAACTAATTAGTGTACAATACTAATGAATTCAATTGTAATTTCACCTCTTTGATAATTATCTCTCATGAAGTGATGTCTTACATCAATATGCTTTGTCCTAGCATGTGATACTGGATTTATAGATATATTAATAACACTTGTGTTGTAACAGTTTATAGTGACATGTTTGAATTGATATCCATAGTTTTCATCCATAGAATTTTATCACAATAACTACCAGAAGCTATATATTCAGCCACTATAATTGATAATAAAACAGAATTCCGTTTCATTTGACACCATGATACTAGTGGCTTGCCTAAAATGTGATATGTTCCAGAGGTTCTCTTTCAGTCTAACTTACAACCATCAAAGTCAGCATCCGAATAACTTATTAAATCAAATGGTTGTCCTCTTGGATAAAATAGTCCTCTACTTATAGTATACTAGAGATATTTAAAAATACTTGTAATATCATGTATGTGAGATTAATTTGGATGGGCTTGATAGCATGAACACATTCATACAGTGAACATAATATCAGGTCTGCTAGCTATAAGGTAGCGCAGACTTCCTATCATACCTCTGTAGTGTGTTTGATCCACTGTTTCACCTATTTTATCACCATACAACATACAATTGGTACACATAGGTGTATCACTACCTTTTCTACTATCCATACCAAAGGGTTTTATAAGATCCTTAGTATATTTATTTTGAATTAATATAATATCATATTTCTATTGAAAAATTTGAAATAGAAGGTAAAATTTATGTTCGCCCCTAAAACTCATTTCAAATTAATCTTACATCAATTTAGAAAAATTAGTACATAAAGAATTTTTTTAAGATCCAAAAATTATATCATCCACATATATTTTTACTATCAAAACATCTTTGGAAATACATTTAATAAATAGAGTGGGATCTACTATCCCATTTGTAAATCCTTTTGATATAAGAAAAGAACTAAGTCTATCATAAAATTCTATTGGAGCATGTTTTAAACCATATAAGGCTTTAGATAGTTTAGAAACACTTATTGAAAAATTAGGATTCGTAAATCTAGGAGGTTGTTCAACAAATACATCATCAATTATATATCCATTAAAAAATTCACTTTTGAAATCAATTTGATAATGTTTGAAATTTAGAGGAGCTTTATATGCAAGTAGTGTCATAATGTCTTCTAGTCTAGCTATATGAGAAAAGGTTTACTCATAGTCTTTGCCTTATTCTTTAACATATCCTTGTGAAACTAATGTATCCTTATTTCTAAGTATATTTCTAGACACAACAAAATTGTTCCTCAAAACCCATTTAGTGTCGATTGTCAAAGTGTCCTTAGGTATGTCCACTAAATCCTATAATTTGTTTCCATTAAATTGATTTAATTATTCATGCATATCGATCACCCAAAATTCATCATTGATAAAATCAATAATATTTTTGGGTTCAAGCTGTGAAAGAAAATATTGATGTTCAACCAAGTTTCTCATAGAAACTCTAGTTTGTGTTCCTCTATTCAAATTACCCACTACAACATCTATAGGATAATTACTTAGAGTTCTAATACCTCTAGCATGAATTGAACTAGACTCCTCGTGGTTGTATATTTTTTTAGACTCAACTGGTAAAAATTCTAAAGGATTCCCAAAAATGGTTACTTTTACAGGGGATTAACTATCATTATCATTAAGGTCCATAATTTACAAATCTTCCTCAAGATGTTCAAGAGAGGTTTTGGATTTATAAGGATCAGTCTCAGAAAATTTGACATGAACTAACTCTTCCACACATTTAGTTTTCTTATTAAATACTCTATAGGCTTTAATTGTTATATAGTAACCTAGAATTATTCCTTCATATATTTTTGAAGCAAATTTGACAAAATTATCTTTAGTATTAAGGATAAAGACTTTGCAATCAAATATTATGAAGTAGTTATCCTTAGGATTCATATTCTTCCATAGTTCATACATAGTATTTTTAATAATAGGTCTTATCATGAATCTATTTGTAATATAACAAGATGTATTTATAGCTTCTGCCCAAAAGTAAATAGGTAAGTCATACTCATTATGCATAGTTCATTCAATTTCCTGAAGGGTTCAATACCTTCTTTCTACAACACTAATCTGTTGAGGTGTCCTAGGGGTAGAGAAATTTTAATTGTAGCCATTTTGTGAGAAATTTCAAAATCTTTATTTTCAAACTAAAGACCATGATAACATCTCAAGGTCGTGATTCTATGTCCACTACGATTTTCAAAAGACATTGTGTATTTGATAAAGAGAGAACAAGTTTCACTTTTGTGAGAAATAATGTACACCAAAGTGTACCAAGAATAATCATCTAAAATAACATAAATATAGTGATTCACATTTAGACTCGAAACTCTTGATGGTCCAAACACATCCATGTGAACCATCTCAAAATGTTGATAAGTAGAAACTTCCTACTTTGGTTTGAAATAAAATTTATGTTGTTTTCCCTTTTGATATTGATTACACACTTTTGTAAGAGGGAATTCAAATTTAGGTTAGTCTCTAACTAAACCTTTCCTAGTCAGCTTACTAAATGAGTGCACATTGCAGAGTCCAAGTTTTCTATGACACGACCAAGATTCCATACAAAACACATTTATACAAGAAACATTTTTTATCTGAAGAATACATATCAATAACATATACATTATCATTTCTGAGAGAAGTAAATATTTAATGATTTTTTGTATTAAAAATATTGCATCCATAATTTTCAAATTTGACATTAAAACCATCATCACATAGCTGGGAAATAATTAGCAGATTGTATTTTAACCCTACAATAGAAATTACTTATGAAATTAATAATGTATTAGGGTTACAAATCTGGCCTAGGCCAACGATTTTTCCTTTAGCATTATAACCAAGATTTAAATTTCCACCATCAACAATGATTATGCTCCTGAAGCAAGAGTATTATACTGTGATATGTCATTAACATCCAATGTCCATGTACAGCAGAGCTTTACATGAACTCTTTAGGAAACATCCCTGTAAAACTTATTAATCATGTGGTAACTTTGGAACCCATATCTTCTTGGGACCAAAGAGGTTAGCAAGAAAATCATTGGGAACCCATACTGGCCTCAAAAATTTCCTATAATCATCAGATATATTTTGAGACATAAATTTGGTCATTTAGAGATTTGTTTTTCATGAAATGTTCCAGAACATGAACTAGCTGTTAATTGTCCAAATTTTAGAAGAAATTAAGTTTTAATAAACTTTTGCTGTCCGGGTTGATATCCTAAACCAGTTGTATATTTTGGGGCAATCTGTTGTCCTAGTAACCGATTCAAGGTATCTCTGACACTAGTAAACTTCACAAGATCTATTCTTAATTTCTCATTGAATAATTTGAGTTCAGTATTTTTTTACTAGCCGAGCACATTTTTCTTTTTCAATGTCCAGATTGGATTTGTAATTTTCATTTGGAGAATGTTGTCAATGAAATATTTTATATATATCTTTTAGTTTATTAATTTTATCCTCATGCATTCTATAGTATTCAAATAGTTTATCCTTAGTCATATTTTCATCATGGTTTCATTCACTTTCATTCTCAAAAAAATAATCATTAGGCATAGGGGAATTGTGTGTTACCTAATATGTTTCAATCAAGAAACATAAATTGGCATGATTGTTTTGTTCATTATCAGAAGCATTATAACCACTGGAGCTGTCTTCTGAAGCACTCCATGTAGATTTCATATCATTTTAAGAACCATTTCCTTTATCATCATATTTACACTCAAATTTTAGCTTGGGGTAGTCTTCCATCACATGATCTTTTATCTTGCGCTCATAATAGATTATTTTATTTGAATTGTCATTCAATTCACTATCTTTTTTTAATTTTCCTTTACTATCATACATTCCCTTGTAGTTTAACTTCTTAAATAATTACTTATATTGGTAAATTTTTTTGAACCTTCTAGCAATATGAGACATCTCCTCATCACTATATAGGAATTCACTTATGGATGTATCTACAGGTGCTTGACCTGTGTTTGTATCCTTGTTCATTGAGGTAATAATCTAAACTTATTAAGATTTATTCCTTTGTTCGTCTGCTACTTATTGATTCACCATTAGTTCGTCTTCATACATCACAATCTTTCCAATTACTTCTTTCACTGGTAGTATTCCAATGTGGTAAGATTCTCAGATTAAAACAGAAGTCCTTCTCCATCAGTCAGGTAGGCATTGATGCAATCTCATAATCTGGTCCTCGATGTCCAATGGTTTCCCAAGAAGAATCACAGTATTAACAATTTCATTATTCCTGAGAAACATGTTATAAATGAGTTCACCAGGCTTCATTATAAAGTTATCATATTTAATACATTATTTATTTAATCTCATTCATTTATCATTGGTTGTTACACAATGAAAAAAAGAAAAAGTATCCCAAATTTCATATGATAATTTTAAAAGTAGATATTCTATTGAATTTCTCATAACCTAGAGAACAGTACAATGAATTCATTGCTATATAGTTATTGTTATATTTAGCATTAGTCGATTGAGACCATATGTCCCTTGCAGTAGCAGGTAATGTATATTATTCCTCAATTGTGTCCCAGATTTTTTGTCCCTTGATCTCTATAAAAATTCTCATTTTTAATTTAGACTTAGAATAGTTATTACTATTAAAGAAATGTGGTCTGTTAGTAGTATCACGCTCAAGTCTAGTTTCCTTAGTTACATAAAATTTAAAGAACTGAAAATTTAGAAATTAAAGAAATTTTATGTACTTTATGTTACAACTAAAATCAATATTGAAACGAATTTGTATACTAGAAAATAAAAATCATTTGATACCTAATGTTGGTCGGAGTGGATACTCTAGAGCGGGTGAATTGAGTTCCAATTCAAATTTCTGTTAAAAAAATTATTATTAAAAATCCCCCAATTAAAATAATGACCTAGTTAATTAAGGTAGTAGAAATTTAAATGTTCAACTGGTCAACAAGTTTCTCAAAGGGTGGTTAATCCTCAGATGAATCACTTTAGAAAAAAAATTCCACATTTGAAACAAGTTTAATGAATTAAAAAAAGACACACGCTGACTAAAAATAACTATCAAAGTGTAAGAAAAAATAGTTTTATGTGTTAGCAGATATAAGCAGTCGATAAAATAAAAACAGAGTATTTGATGATTTGCACAACAAGGTAAGCAAGAAATTCTGTAATAAACTGATACCTAATCCTCTCTACTTGGTGATCACCTGAAACCAAGAAATTTATATTAAAAACATGATACAAAGCCTATATCAGGCTTTACAATAGTTTTCACAAACTGTCTCAGTTCTACAACCTCTACCATAGTTCATCATGGGAAAAAAATAAACCAAGCCACACAAGGCTTATTCCATAGTTATGTGTGGTAAGCAAGAGTTGATATAGTTTTAGTGGAAATTTCTTGTATCCACCAGTTAAACACAAGAAACAGTGTGTTCGAATAAAACACACACTACACAGAAATGTAAAATAACAGACACAGTTGAGATGTTATAATGATATATAGTTTAGAAGTCTCCATGTGCCTACAGGTCTGCTCTCAACTCATTGTAATGAGAAATGTTGAAGTTTGAGACCCTCAATGGAAGTTGTTTCCAAAAAAGAGTATCAGAACCCCATGTTCTAGCATTTAGTATTATTCTTCTGATGTTGATTAAGATTTTATGAAGTCTAGAAGGTAGAAGTGAGTTCTTCCCAAGATGATCTTCATGAATCTTGATGATTCAAAGTGATAGTGTTGGATGGTTCTACTTTGATTTTTTTTGTCAGTTCTTTTTCACTTCGTATTCCACCGTTATGCTCATGTATATCTTTGACGCACATTATCACATTGTATATGTATCTCTATATCATTGGTATTTCACTATAAAATTTTTATATTAGTGGTTCGACAATGAGAATGAATAGGTCACGTGCATTCTTTCTCGTACCTTGTAATGTCCATAGTATTTTCTCCTGAAACATTTAAAATCTTCATGAATTAATGTTAGAACATTTATTTTATCAAATATGACCGATATGGAAATATCATGAAATTGACAATTTTTGGAAGGAAGAGTGTCGGTAGATTTGTAATGAAATAATTTATATCGGAAGGCTCCAATAGTAGGTGCACAATGACAATCTTCAAATGTATCGTTCTATTGGTAGCCTTCTACCAGTAACCTTGTAGTAGTTACTATGTAACGGTAACCATGTAGCAGTATCAATATAGTGGTAACCTTGTGGTGGTATCATTACAGTAGGAACCTTGTAGTGGTAACCTTGTTGTTGTGACCATTTAATGGTAACCTTGTAGTGGTAACCTCGTAACATTAACATTATAGTGGTAACCTTGTCAAGGTAACCTTGTAGAAGTAACCTTGTATCGGTAACCTTGTATCAGTGACCTTGTAATGGTAGGCATGATAACCTTGTATATAGATAAATTCTACACTGTAAATTAAACCATTTAAGCTGTGAGATTAAGAGTATATGGATGTTACTTTATAAGAAAATGAAATATTAATGAATCATAATTTTCGTAGATTATAGAAATGATTCTTTCTTAAATGAAAATTATTATTTGGGATTATCCAAACATGATTCGGGATTGTCAAAACATGATTCGGGATTATCAAAAATTGTTTTGTCATTATCCAATCATGATCCGGGATTATCATAACATGTGATTCCAACAGTATGTTTAATATTTTCTAGGATTTGGGTGCATTAATGCATCATATCTTGTAAGATAGGGTTACATGTTTAATATAAAAATATATATGTCTATTGAGTGTTGCATAGTAGTTATTTAATTAAATTTCATAATATGAAATTTTTCTTTGATAGAATCCTTATTTTATCAATTTTTTGATATATATGATTTCCCTGTCTTGTGTTATATCTCTATGGAAATTAATTATTTCATCATGATATTTTTTATTGTTATATATATGACTACAAATAATGTGTAATAATAGATTACTACATTTGATACACAAGTAGTACCTGGATGGATAATTTTCGCGTTTTCCAAAATCATCATAGGATATTTTTTCTATTGAATTCCTTTTTTTGTCCCTATGAACAGATTTTGTTTTTATCGATTTAATAGTTGATATTTTTTATAAATACACTATAGTATTAAATAAAATACCACTGTAGTTTCATTTATATGGTAACTGCTATAATAGAGGATTTGGATTCCCTCAATAGATAGGATATCCTTTTTTAACCCCTATTTTAATAGAGTAATTCTTCTTCACCCTCTATAATGGACCAGATATAATTCTTACATCATCCATGATTATTTCTAAGAGTCTATAAAAAGGGTAGAGTATATTAAGATACTATGTATTTCTATGACTGAGAATTTTATCTCCAGCATTAATGATACATCCATAGTAATAATGTGCCTTCAAATGTAGATGATATTTTTCTAGTTTGAGACCTAGGATGGTGGAATTGCAATTGTTTTTATATTTAATCTTTAGAGAGGTATTAGGTGGTTTTCAGACATTATTCTTCAGGTTTGATTTATGTAAATTAGTGATGTTTACAACCATTAATCATATTTTCTTTGAGGATTTATTTCAACATATGTGTAATATGGAATTTAATCACATATTTATAATAATTTAATGTACCTTAATGATATATTCATTCTTCTGATTATGAGTAATTTTTTTTTCTTCTCTAATCTCAAGGATTAAAATGAAGTGCAAGATTCTATAAATTTCAATGTTGGCCTCTATGTAGGGGTGATACACCATGTTAAAAAAGTTTTACATAAATACGTGTATATAAGTTATGTGGGTGGGCCTAATGATCCAAAATGGTCTAGAAAATGATTATAAAATAGGTTTTCTTACACACATGTTAATGGTCATAGTTATATATCTTTTGGATGTAAGATAAAGGTATACATTTTTTTCTAGGTTGAAAACTAACAACTATTGAAAAATAGAAATTATAAATTACATTCAATTGGAGAATGAGGAAATCAGTGATTCATTTGTGGATAGGGTGGGAAATATTTATTTTTTACTGAAAATCCTTTGGTCATGTGCCTCTAATGGAAAATGAAAGCGGATATTCAACAATTATTGTCAATAGAATCATCAATGAGGTCACACTAGGTTCTATGTAATTCATTGTCTTCGAGATATGGGGAAGGATTGTGTCAACAGTATTAGGTTTAAATGATTCATAATGTTTTTGTTCAAATGAAAAATTCCTATTAGGGATAAATATTTGGATTCGTTACAGCATGAGTATATTCATGGGGCTAGCTTCTGAAAAATTATGGAGAGATACCATTGACTATTTGATGTACAATCTATATTAAATCTACACTTTCTACCACAAATATTGATATCTGTGATTCACAGTCATTTATATGTTAACAAATTGTTGTTTGAAAATAAAGATTAATGAAATTATATTTTGAGATGCAGTCTCTTGACCCAGACAAAATGATGAAAGTAGAGCATCATCATATTTTTCTATAGAGTCCAATTATTGTATTCTTCATAAAAAAATATGGGATTTCATTACATTGAGATGAATAGAATCTCTATAATCATTGGAATGGACATTGAAGGTATGTAATGAAGAACCCACCAACTACCAATGGGGACATGTATAATTTTCTCACCCAAAGGTGGGGATTTTATTTTGATAGGTGGGTGGGATGTTGGAGATGTTATAGTGGGACCATATATAATATATCTATTACAAAATAGGCGATTGGTATGTTTCAGTTTTTAGTAATTGTAGTATCCACTTCCTAACCTCCAATTATGGACTGGTATCCTAATGTCATCCTTCATGAAATTTTAGGGATGACTATATAAAGGGGTATTAATTTAGAGATTTAATCATTTAATATGTTGAATTATATACTAATTCCATTATTTTTTTGTTCTTAATGTGTTTAATGACACTTAAAAATTAAAATTTATTCCTCTTATAACTGTCCAAATCTTTCATGTTTAAACTAGTGTATGGAATTTCAATAAGTTAACTATAATCCATGAATGGTTTCAAAATAATTCATCAATAGTCAATCATATCATAAACACTTTAATTCAATATTGATGATTCAAATACCCCTAAATTGTGTACTAAATCCATAAAATGATGATGGTGTAGAGGAAAATAATAAAATCTGTTTGAGGTAAATATTACCCATTGTTAATTTTGAAATATTTTTAATGAATGTGTAATGATAAAAGAAAAAAAATATTTTTTTTCAACAATTCTGTATTATTGTAGGAGACGATAAAAAATATTAAGGTGTCATAATGGAGAAAAATAACCTATCATGATGTATATGTTAAAACCCATTCATTCTATAATTACTCGAATAGGCCATATAGTTCCTCATTTAGAAAATGAATGAAAGATTCCTATAATTTTTTTATATAAATTCAAACATGGGTATAAATTATATTCCACAACAATATTAGAATATAAATTTTATTTGGATATTCATGTATAATAAAAATGGATTTTTCTAATAAATATGTACTAGTAGATACATACATATAAAAAATCATAGATAATAATGAAATTGTGAAATTAACCATTGGATTGTACTTTCCATTAGTTGGGGGTCCATTAAACACATGCATAATGGTTTAACATTGTTAATAAATTATAATACGACCATATACATGTTTATGATATCATATATGATCCAGTTATCTCGTTTTCTAAATAATAATTCAATATCACAATTATGTCAGGTTTTACCTTCATTTTTTTCATTAGCATGTTTTTTAAGAATTCATATTTATTATGCATAGGATATATTTTATTCAAATCCATAATAATATTATTTTTATAAATATTATATTTTCTTATCATATGATACTTATAATCATTCTTGAATGGTTAATACTGAGAATGAATATAATCATGCTGTGGAGATGATAGGTCATATGTACTCATGATCAACGATATCATTTCTTAAATGATATAGAAAATCATAGTATATTAATTATAAAAAATTATTATCATGTGATATTCAATATTTTTGATTATTATACACATCATTATACAAATTAAAATAAATTGATGTGGTGTAAATAATTACACCATGGGGTGGAGATGGTAAGTTGTACGTACGCACACATGGTGTTATTATTATGGACAAGATGGATAAATGTATTAATGTAGTTGTAACATTGTTATAATCATAATCTCAGTATTCGAATTATTGATAATTTATTAATTTGGCATGGAAACAAAATCGAAAGTGGAAGTAGAAGAAGAATGTAACATAGAAAGAAGATATTAAATGATTACCTATTCTTCAAGTATCTATTATTGATTGGTATAAAATCACTATTTAATTTGGTTTTAGGACTATAGGGTGGCCTCTAGGATGAATTGACCGATTTTGTGAGGAGATTTGGGTAGGTTTGGATGTAACGCCCCGAACCTAGTTACTGAGAATAGTGAATTATTACATAACATTGTCATGATACAAGAATCATGTACCGAAATACCGATCAGTATAGTATCCTTGGATGTACTAGATACATACAAATGTTTTACATTACAAAATGACATAAAAAATAACATTGTGTCCCATTATAACACTCTTATATTCCATAGCCTATTCCTACAGGTTAATCGTAACATACGTCATTGCATCCTAGAAAAATAAAACACAAGAAATGTGTGAGATCAGAAGCTCAATAAGGATAACAATATAGTGGAATCATTCATAAATAAGCATAAACAATTAAGGTAATGTATATGGCTAAAACAAAATACTTTTAAACATAAACACATCATAATAAATGAAAATATATATCTAAATAATTATATTTAATTGTTCATTTGGATATTATACAAGTCGAATAATCACCTTAAATATTAATAGCCTATTTCATACTGATGGAATGCATAATTACAGACTTCATAACCACATAGTCAAGGCCTTCTGCCAAGAGAAGAAAAAAGATTTTCTCAATTCCTTATTCCAATGACTAGTTTGTCTCATGAGACCTACCGATTCATCGAGGATCTATAGAGGGCTCTACCCATCACTTACTAAGTCCAATGCATTCCTCATATGAATGGGTTAAACGTAATCTGAAAATACATATTAAAACTAGCATATGAAATGTAATATTTTAACCACAAACCATGAATGGCATAAAAATAGCACATCCACAGTCAATCACAACTCACTAAATACAATATGGATGATTGTATTATGATAAATATACCTCAATAAAGAACAATATGCTCTGAATGATATTGAAATATATGAAAATAGTCATTAAAACTATTTGAGATAAATATCCCCTTTTTCTTGAAATCATTTAAATGTCACACTATTTATCAATGAAGTCGTTTAAAAGCGATTTTGAATCAAAGTATACCATATAACATTGAATATTTTTAAAAAATTTAATTTCAAAACATTTATTTCAATATAAATAAATACTTAAATCAATTTTTAAATCATGGACACTAATGAAATACATTTATAAGAATAAATATTGAAACATTTTAAACAATATTTTGGTTAAGGATTTCATAGCCAAATAAGAGATGCTTGAATACAAGTTATTTATGAATAAAATTAATCAAAAATTATAATGTCATGAGAATAAAGGTATTCATGATATAATATGTCAACGGACATTATGTACACTATATAAAAGTGAACTGGTCCATAACGACAAAGTTGTCTCAATAGAATGTAAATTGAGACGAAATAACTTATTAAGATTGTATCCTTAGATGATGGATGAATCAATGAAATAATTATGAGTGAGAAATAAAAATACAGTCAATGTAATTGGAAATTTAGTTTAAATCAATCATATTACATTCACAAATATTCTTGTAAAAACAACACCTATGAATTGGTTGTTTTACACAATGAATGGAAATAGAGTTATGATTACACTTAAAAGTTATTATCAATCGATTTTGAATTTATCAAATGAGTAATTAGGTGTATAAAAATTATACAAACAAAATGGGGAGTGTAAATTACTACACTATTAAATAAATATTGATTTCACACATAATCATGGATTAACATAATGAATGACGTTTTCATAAAACCAAATTAGTGGAAATTGAAATTTGAAATTCCATTATAGATTTGGTAAAATAAGAAACATACACCCGATGGAAGAAGGATCATCCAACTAATATGTAAATACCCACATATTAATATATATTATGAAAACTATATAATCATGTGTAGTACATACACTACAAAAAAGTTAATAGTGGAAAATATAGCATGAATCTCATTGGAATAAAAGCGATAAGAAAACCACTTACGTTGTACTTATCCGTAGAATAGTGTAGGTTAACCTCCAGTATAATGGTGAAATAATTTTAATTAAATTATAAAATAACTAAATAGATAAATATTATATCATATATGATCTTATAATATTTTTTGTTAATGATATTTCAGTAGTATCATTGTTTTGGTTGTTAACTGATTCATTTTCCTTAATATGTTTTGTTACGTAAGTATGTTTCTTAGCTATAGAATGTATTGGATTCATATATAGAATTATATTAATTTCTTAAACATTTTATAATCATAAATTAAATATTATTCTTGAATGATTACGATGGTGAATGAATCTCATCGCGTTCGTGGAGAAGGTAAGCTGTATGTACGGATGAGCAATAATATTATTGTACTGATTATCAAATCGTAAGTAATTGGATGGTATATCATATATAAATAATTATTAAGATGTTATTTTTATTATTTAAATCAGTTATACACAATATTATACCCATCCTAATAATGAAGTGTTTCAATAACAAACTACGCCACGACATCGAGAAGGTAAGTCTTATGTACTTACGTGGGTGACTTTGTTATTTATTGGATGGATAAAATAAAAAATATGGTTGTACCATATTTATAATAACATCACAATATGGAAGAGTTATTGGATTAATTATTTTGGTATTCAAAAAAAAAATGAAATAGGAAGTGGAAGAATAAAATAATATGAAAGATGGTGGTGAAATTATTACCTCTTATTTGGTTGATTCCTTCAGAGTCGATTAAAAGGGTTTTTTATGTTGTCATTATAATCAATGTAAAGACTTTAGGTTTATGTGAGGGATTTTTGGAGGATATTTGGGAAGGGTTTGTCAAATCCAAATGTCTTAGTATGAATGATTTTCATAGAAGGGGAAGTTCCCTTTTATAAAATGGATGAGGGTCACTTTTGGAAAATATTGAAATATTATTTTATAATAAACTCATTTTCGGTTTATTATTTCTAAAAAATTGTAATGACCTGCCAATTCCCATTGTATTTAGAGTTCAAAGAGTCATTACTATTCCTTAAGAGGCTTCTCCAAGGTGCCAAAGGCTAGAAATAAATGTTGGAGGGTTTCGATGCATGTGGGGGAAGACTTACCCTTTGAGAAATAAACCAACAAAACTTTCCTAAAAACCACTATATGATGCATTTTAATGAAACAAACAACTCATTCATTACTAAAATAGAACTACAATGTTCCAAAACCAATACATAACCAACACAATATCAGATTACTAAGAGGAAGACAAAACAAAGACCCAAAAAAAATCAAGACAAAGTCCACAGTTCTACACCGAGCTCCATGCTCCAAGCATCACAACATCTCCCATGCATCACCACGAACCACTAGTAATGAGATGTCTTACCTTTACCTGTGTCTCAAAAAACAATATCTACAAAAGCACCAAATTACAAAAGCAAGGGTGAGTATAAATCTCAGAAGGTTTTCCCCAACTACATACCTACTCAAGACACATGGATATAAAAGTTACCAACATTTATATAAAAAAAAGTTTATATAAAATATTCTCTCCAAATAGTTTATAACAAGATATAAACCAGCTTCCCAAAACCATTCATGCCCAAAATCCATCACGTTCATTTGAAACCAATTTCAAACAAGTTAATTTTCCTGAAAAATAACCAAACACGTTTTCAAACCAATTCACAGTATCCCTTATTGGCATACCCAAACAATTCACAAACCCATGAAGTCATCCATGCATGATTTGTTATGACAATTCCATACTCAGGAGTCGTTTTCTCATCGATCTACCAAGGCGTTACAAGGTAATTACTTCCCATGTCCTATTACTTCGTTGGCACCGAGCACAATGTCATATTTCAACCAAGCCTCGTAAATATATTTACCTTGTGCCATTAAATGTTTGACACCTAGAACATGGTAATATTTAAAACAAGCCATGTACATGAAATATGAACACACACCACACATTCCCAATAATCATTCCAAACCATCCTATCAATAAAACACCATTATTGAAAGCCATTTTGCATCCAAACATAGTGTGTTCAAACAATTCATAACATTTTAATAAAGCTTCGTTTTCATTGAAAACCAAATCCATAAAAACCATTTCAATAAAACACCCTTTCTTTTGGAAACATATTTCTCATCAAACCATTTAAAATTTTAGAAATTTGAAAATTTAAAATCAACATTTTACATTCAAATAGCCAAGTCACTATGCACACAATTCACCAAGATTTCCCAATTTCATCAAAACCATAAATCATCACTAAAGGAGATTTATTCCATGCAATTCACAATATTTTTCATTTAAATAACAAATTTGAAACTAATTAAACCAATTATAATAAGAGGAGTCGAGATTGAAGCCACCTACCTCAAATTTATAGATGAAAACCACAACGGTCGAAGAACGCATAGGAAAACCTGGTCGATTTTCAAAGAATCCTCCTTATATCTCTTCTCCTAACACTACCAAGACAAAATCTTATCACATTTGGAATCAAACAATTAGATATACCCATAAAAATTGTATATCTAAAGAACCGATGGAAGAGGAGAAGTAGATCTAAGTAGATCTCAGAAACCGATCATGAACGATAACATACCTCAAGAATCCGGCTTTGATTAATCAAGAGAAGCCTTTGGATCGCCTCCGGAATGATGGGAGAACCATCCATGACCTTCGGAGATCCAAAATCCGTAGTTAGGGCCACATAGGAGCTTAAAGGAAGCATTTATAGGCAAAAACATGTGAGATCCACAATTTAAGGTTCTCATTTAAGTGACCGCACGGTTAGTCCGCACGGTTTGTCAAACATTGCGATAACCATGTGTTACCTACTGCATCGGTCACCCTTCTCACATTATTTGGCTGCACATTTAGGAAAGCTAGGCGCTGACCATGTTGGAGAAACTAAAATGAAGGTTTTCTACGCACTGTTTTGTCACATGGTTAGGACAACACGTGCGCTGACCGTGTGACTTACCATTTGCCTCTATCTTTATCCCATGTTCTCCTACGTCTCCCATTACTCATCCTTAACATTAAAATAATTAAAGTATTAAGAATGGGTTACATACTAGGAACCAGGGTACTACATTCTCCCCTCCATAGGTCTTTCAATACTCAGAAAGTATAAAAACCTCAACCAACTGAAAGAGTTTCAGCCACTACTCTTTCATTTCCTTCTCACATTCCCTAGTATCTTCCTGAATTTGACCATTTTTCCACAAAATCGAAACTAGAAAGATGTTTTTTACATGAAAGACATTATTGTGGATATCCAGAATCTTCACCGGGATATGTACCAACAAAACATCTGGATGTAGGTCAATGGGATCCCATCTGATCACATGGTCATGATCGAGTTTAAACTTCTTCAACTGAGATACATGCAACACATTATGCACTACACTGGACCGTTGTGGTAATGCCAAACGATATTCCACCTCACCAACCATTTCTAGTATCTAAAAAGGGCTTATATATCGAGGATATAATTTTCCATGTTTCACAAAATGATGATGTCCAATCCTGGAAGAGATTCTCAAAAAGACATGATCACCCACTAAGAATGACAACGGTCATCGAAGGTGATCTGCATATGATTTCTGACGACTATTTGGCATATCCATCCTCTTTCTAATCAACTGAATCTTCTCCGTTGTTTCTTGGACAGGGCTCGGCCCAACTAGTGAAATATCACCCGTTTCCACCCAGCATAGTGTAGAATGACACGCATGCCCATACAATGCTTCAAACAGAGCCATGCATATCGATTCTTGAGAACTGTTATATTATAAGAACTCCACTAAGGGTATATTCTCCTCCCAGGAGCCACCACAATCCATTAAAAAAAATCCCAAATCATGTTTTCCAGTGTTTGTATTGCCCGCTCGAATTGCCCATCAGTCTGAGGATGATAAGCCGTGCTCATAGTCAACGAAGTCCCAAGGTCTTGTTGTAATGATTTCCAGAAATGATATGAGAACCTCAGATCTCTATCAGAGATTTGATACTGGTACACCATGCCTCTTTAAAACTTCTCAAATATATATTTTTAAAAGTTCTTCCACCGTATGAGTTTCACGGATTTCGATGAAATAAACTGACCTGGTTAAACTATCCACTATCACCCAAATGGCATCGTGTTTCTAGAACATTCTTGGAAGACCTGTAAAAAAATCCATTGTAATCTGATCGCATTTCCTCACTAGGATAGGTAAATACTATAACATACCAGCTAGTCTCTAATGCTCTGCGTTAACCTGCTATCAAGTTCAGCACTATGAGACGAACTCGGCCATATTCCATTTCATGCGGCTCCACCAAAACAGCACCATCAATGCCTTATACATCTTCTATGTACCTGGGAATACAACCCATCTTGAATGGTGGTAAGCACAAATGAGTTATTACTAACAAACCATAGGTACAAACCGTAGATATATGAAGCACAAAACTATGCCTGACTCTAGTTTCCAACCATCAATGGTCTCCCCACCATTGAGTTTTTAACTCATTACCATACATTCAAAATCAGATGTTTGTTCCACTTTGACCATTTTTACGAAATCAGGAACAAGAATAGCTGAAAAGAAAACCACATAATGTACTCAGTCTTCACCTTCCACATGCATCTCGGCTAAGACTGACATCAACTGCCACTCATCTGATGCATGTTTTTCCAACAGAGCATATGACTTTCTACTCAATACAGCATCCACAGAATTACCCTTACCAGGTTTATACATTAAGTAAAATTAGAACATTTGAAGATACTCAGTCCATCTCCTCTTGCATAGATTCAAATCTCACTGTGAGAAAATGTGTTTCCAGATTTTTAGATCTGTAAACACTGTAAATTTCTCACCAAAGAGAATGTTTTTCCATATTTTCAAAGCATGGACGACTGCATCCTACTCCAAATCATGAGTTGGGTAATTCTTCTCATGCACCCTCAACTGCCTTGATCCATAAGCAACCACCAAATCTCTTTTCATGAGAACACTACCCAACCATGATACTGAAGCGTCACAATACACCACGTACCCCTGTCCTGATTCTGGAAAAATCAAGATTGTTGCTAATGTAAGGCGAAATTTTGACTCTTGAAATGATTTTTGACATTCTTCTGTACATTTGAAGAAAACATTCTTCTTGTTAAGAGATGTCACTAGTGAAGCTAGTCATGAGAAATCTTGCACAATGCATCGATAGTAACCAGCTACAAAAAGAAAGCTGTGTATAACGAACATTCTCTTCGGTGGTTGCTAAGAGATAACGACTACTATCTATTCACGATCAACAGAAACACCTTTCTCAGAAATGACATGGCTAATGAAGCCTACACCCTGTATCCAAAAATCACACTTTGATAATTTGGCATAAAAATGACGATCTCTCAAGATTTGTAACATTGTTTCTAGGTGCACCTCATTCTCAACCCTTGTCTTTGATTACACTAAGATATCATCCAAAAACACCAGAACAATAGAATCGAGATATTGCTGAAATATCCGATTCATCAATGCAATGAAGACCATTAGATAATTCGTTAGAAGAAAAGGCATGACTACATATTCGTAGCGTCCATATCTACTTCTAAAAGATGTCTTTGGAATATCCTCCTTCTAAACTCACAATTGGTGATATCCTGATCGCAATTCAATCTTGGAGAACTAGGGAGCTCCCCTATATTGATCGAATAGATCATCATTGCATGGAAGTAGATATCTGTTCTTTATCTTAACTTGGTTAAGCTTTTGATAATCAACACACAGCTGAAAAGATCCATATACCTTCTTCACGAACATAACTGGTGCTACACACAGAGACACGCTTAGCCGAATGAAACCCTTTCTTTCTAGCTCTCCTAACTGCACTTTCAATTCCCGTAACTATATTTGTGCCATCCTATAAGATGGACGGGAATTAGGATTGGTCCCCGGAAAGGGATCAAACATAAAATCAACTTCCCTTAGTGGTGGTAACGCTAATAAGTCCTTGGGAATGAAATCTGGAAATTGATCCACGAAAGTTGGAAACTATATTCCTCAATATCTTCCATTGATGCCAATGTCAACGCTACCAATTTGTAAGAGATTGTTCCCACCATTGGTTTCAACAAGCTCTGTGATGCTTTCTTTACCATCCTCTCTCCTGTAAAGAGATGGTCGATGTCGTCCTCAGTTGTGAAACAAACCGTTCTCCTATAACAGTCGATGTGAGCCTTAAAACTTATCAACCAATCCATACCCAGGATTACATCATATAAATCCATGTCCAACATGGAGAAGTCCCAATTCATCTCATCTCCATCAACAGTTATAGAACATCCTCTGCACACGAAGGCTTGGCATTCTCTTTCACCAAGTCGAGTTTGCAATTTGATGACAGAAGGCATCATTTATAGTTTTAAACATAGAAAGTTAACAGCACGAGAAGAAATAAAGGAATGCGATGATCTAGTATCAAAAAACACTTGCACAAGGGTAGAATTCAATATAATTGTACTTCTCATGGTAGATGGTCCAGGCTGGTAATCGACCATCATTTTATCAACTACATACAATGGCGTCATTGCTTCACTTTTCTCCTTCTTTGCTTGCTGAGATTTCCATGGTTAAGGAGTCATGGTATTTTGAGAATCACGATGGATAGATCTGTTATGCTGATGAGACTGATTCTACTGTCCTTGTCCTATCAAACATACGATGCTTGCGACTCTTGGGAAGTGTCTCGAACACCCGTCTGTGGAGTACTGTGACAATATCGCTGAAGATTCCCCATCTTGTTTCAATTGTAGCATGCTCTTGGTGGTGCTATAAATTCTTGTTTCATGTTATCAGTTGATCTACATTGGAAGAAACCTACTTTCCTCTTTGGTCGTGGAGGAAGGATGACCAATCCCACTGTCTAGTTCTAATTCACACTCCCACCATGGAAGTAGGTGTCCCTCTTCCGCTTGTTCCTAGGATTAGAGTTCCCACCCCTTTCTGTGGGTATTATCATGCCTCCTACTATTGATTTCAAGATATCACATTCAACAACCATTGCTCTGTTCACCATCTCTATATAATCTGTAATAAAAATCACTGTAATCATCGATTGAATTTCATATCTTAGCCCCAATTCGAAGATGTGTGCCTTCCAAGAAGCACTCACTGCAACCTCTGGTGAAAAACGGACTAAATTTATGATCTTAGCAGCATAATCTGTGATAGAGAGGCTCTCCTGTTTCAACCTGAAGAAGTCCGTAATTTTCTTGATCTTGAATGTGTGAGGATAGAATTTTCTGTTAAAAAATTCTGGAAATTCCTTTCATGTAAGGCCTTCATCAAATTTAGCATGCACTGCTAAATACTACCATTGACGTGAACGATCCTTGAGCCTATATGTCGCCAGCTTTACATTCAGTTCTACAGGTTCTCCAATGAAATTTAATATACGATTCATCCTTCTTATCCACACCTCTTCCTTCTCGGGTTTAGCATCACCATGAATGTTTGGTGGATTCTGCTTCATGAACTGGATGGTATGATCCACATATCTTGGCTCATTCCTCTAGTTCCCCGTTTCCATGGATTGATAAGCTTGGACAATTCTCTGAACCAGCTCTTGGTTCACATGTGGTTCAGGTGAATCCACTTTCTCGGCATCTTCTTCGGGTTGGTTTCCACGATGCCTCCAAGGTGCCATTTTCTAAACCAACAAAAACTTCCATCAATCACACACTCTATAAACTGTTGTCTTAGTATTTCAAATTCTATCACATCAATTATCACAACATTGTTCTCAAAACTACCTTTTTCCATGTTCAACCATTTTTTTGAAAACATTCATCATGCTTTTTGAAAATCAATTCATTTTCAAAATACACCAAATAACCTGTTTTCAAAGTCTTTTGGTTGGAAACGATTTCTACATTTTTCAAAAACTGGTACCTTTCACAAACTTCTTACTCATTCCTCACAATGAGATATGAAATCATAGTGGGAAGTCATTCCTCTACAATACATTTCATGCTCATCTCATTGGCTAACCCCATGACAATGGGATTTGCAAAATTCTAGAAGTGTATCCAGAACACTTATGTACCCAATACCATGGGGACTTGGAGTTCAGCATAAATGGGTTAGCTATGTCCATTTATGATATATATTTCATATTCCAAAAATCCTACTCTTGTCTCATACTTATACCAAAGGAATAGACTAGAATGAATTTCAACTCAAAGACCAAGAACATCGATGACCACTTGTCAGGCAAGGACTGGACATGATGATACCCTTTGTAACGACCCGTCAATTCCTATTGTATTTAGAGTTCATCGAGTAATTACAAGGCCTTAAGAGACATCCCCAAGGCTCCAAAGGCTGGCAATAAATGCTGGAGGGTTTCAATGCAACTGGGGGTCGATTTACCCTTTGAGAAATAAACCAAACAAACATTCCTAACAACCACTATATTATACATGTTAAAGAAACAACAACTCATTCATTACAAAAAGAAAACTACACTGTTCCAAAACCAATACATAACCAACAAAATATCAGAGTAATAAGTGGAATACTAAACAAACATACAAAACAAACCATGACACACTCCATGGTTCCACACAAAGCTCCAAGCTCAAAGCACCACAACATCTCCCAAGGTTCAGCCCGAACCACTAGTAATGAGACGCCTTACCTTTACCTGTGTCTCAGAAAACAACATCTACAAAATCACCAAAGTGCCAAAGCAGGGGTGAGTATAAAACTCAGTAGGTTTTCCCTAATGACGTCCCTACTCACACCACTCAGATAGAAGATTTAGCAAGATTTATATAAAAAATTAATTTATATAATAAATTTTCTCCAAAGAGTTTATACCAAGATATAGACAAGCTTCCCAAAACCATTCATACCGAAAAGCCTTCAAGTTCATTTGAAACCAATTTCCAACAAGTTTTTTTTTCAAGAAAAATAACCAAACATATTTTCAAACCCTTTCAAAATATCCCTTTTTTGAATACCGAAACAATTCACAAACCGGTGAAGTCAACCATTCATGCTGCATTATGACAGTTCAATACTCATGAGTGGTTTCTCGTCGATCCACCAAGTAGTCCCAAGTTAATTAAATCCCTTGTGCCATTACACCATTGGCCCTGAGCACGAGGTCATATTTCAACCAAGCCTCGTACATATAGTTACCACGTGCCCTTAAACATTTGGCACTGAGCACAAGGTCATATTTCAACCAAGCCACATACATACAATATGAACACACACCACACATTCCCAAAAATCATGCCAAACCATCCATTCAATAAAACACCTTTTATTGAAAACCATTTTCTATCCAAACCATGTGTGTTCAAAATTTTCCAACCATTTCAATAAAGCTGTCGTTTTATTGAAAACCAAATCCATCAAAACTGTTTCAATAAAACCCCATTTTTATTGAAAACTCATTTCTCATCCAAACATTTACAATTTCAGAAATTTCAAAATTTAAAATTTACTTTTTAAATTCAAATATCCAAGTAAATTTGAACACAATTCACCAAGATTTCACAATTTCATCAAAACCTTAAATCACCACTAAAGAGGATTTATTCCATGCTTTTCAAAACCAATTCCATTCAAATAACCAATTTGAAACTAAGTCAACCAATTCTATAAAAAGGATTCAAGAGTGAAGGAACCTACCTCCATGGTTTAGATGAAAACCACAACGGTTGAAGAATGAATAAGAAAACAAGGTCGATTCTCCATGAATCCTCCTTAGATCTCTTCTCTAAACTCAACCAATACCAAAAATTGTCATATTTGACCACACACACATAGATATACCTATAATGATCATAGATCTATGAAACAGAGAGAAGAGGATAAGTAGATCTTAGTAGATATAAGAAACTGATCACAAACGATCACATACCTCTAGAATCCGGCTTTGATTCGCCAATAGAAGCCTTTGGATCACCTCTAGAACGATGGGAGAACCCTCCTTGACCTTACAAGAACCAAAATCCAGAGTTATGGATGCTTAAGAGCTTAAAAGAGGAATTAGAGGCAAAAACATGGTAGATCCAAAATTTAAGGATCTCATTTTACTGACCACACGGTTACTCCGCACGGTTTGACAAACTGTGCGCTAACCGTGTGTTAGTGACAGCCTCAGTCACCCTTCTCGCATGGTTTGGCCGCACGGTTAGACAAACCATGCACCGACCATGTGGAAGCCACTGCGATCAAGTATTGCTACACATGGTTTAGTCACATGGTTTGGACAACCCATTCACTGACCGTGTGACTTACCCTTTTCCTCCATCTTTATCCCAAGTTCTCCCAAGTCTCCCATTCCTTATATTTAACTTTAAAATCATTAAAATCATCAAGAAAGGGTCACATACCAGAATCCTGGGGGACCAAAAAAATGACTTCTTTAGAGGATAAGGTGGGGATGGGTCGGAAACCACTCAACCAATAGGTTTTAGACTAGGTTAGGTAACCATATTAACCGTATCTTTAAGATTTAACTCTTAGTTAAATTGTTTGACATTCACCATGTCTCTGAGTATTTTTGTATTATATGGTTAATAAAAATATTATAAGAAGATAGGATAACCCCAAGAGGTTCATTAATAATATATCTATATCCCTATCTAAGTAGTTTTAATGAACCTTATATTTTTAAGAATATTATATCCATTAATAATATAGTATTTGTTTTAAAAACTCAATTATGTCAATTTTGACACTTCTTAGTATTTTTTTTAAATCAATAAAAACATTATAACATAGAATAAAATTTATTTAATCAACCCTAACACGTTATATTAACCTAGAATATTAGTTGAATTCTTCAAAAGTCTAAATTTAAATTTATTTGGATATTTATAATATAAATTATTTTATTATTTCATTAATAAGGTAATTAGTGCATCATGATTGTTACATATATAAATTAAACTACTTAATGTTTAAAAACTATAACAAAACCCATTAATTAGGAAATATTATTAGCTTTTTAATGAATATTTATAGTCAAATTTATATTTTGTGTAACACTATATTAAAAATGGTTTATTTAATAGACATTAAATTTAACACTTTTAAATCATCCTCAAATAAAATAATAATAGGTGTCTAAATATAATCCATGTCGACTAAAGTGGATAATATTTTATTTCTAAGGTTTTTTTGGGTCGAATTATACTTATCCAATATAATTAAGACATGTTGTAAAGTAATTATAATATCATTTTTACCCTTAATAAACTTATTTACTTTAAACTGTGGTAAATAAACGTCAAAAATCACTATACACCAATAATAATTTTCATCATATTGAAGCACATTTTACTTACTTATGTTACCCATGTAAATCATATTTTTTAAATTCAACCTATAGAAGTAGTAAAATTATGTTTTGCGCAAATTTTCAAATGCACCTAGAAGTTGTGTAAAAATGGTAAAAATTTCAATAAAAGTTTATATATCTAATATTTTTATTAAATAACTTCAATGAATTAAATTGAATATATATAGGTATTATGTTTATATTATGACATTAAATAAATAAAATAAAAAGTTATTTAAATAAATGTCAGTTAACACAATAAAGTAGTGTTTTTTACTATTCATCTAAAAATGAATGTATTTAGAAGAATTTAAAAACAACACCCTAAGATAATATTGATATTTTGAATTCAAAACTAAATTATATTTTACCAATTTAAAAACATAAAAGTTGCATTAATAAATTTAAAATTAATGTATGTTGCCAATACCAAAAAGCGTGTTTTTAAAAAACAACAACTATCAAACGGTTGACATGTGTTTCTGTCAAATTTAATCATGAAATTTCTTATAATGACCTAAAATTTATTAAATGATAAAAATATAATCAAATTATACTTCCAAAACCATTCAAATGATCATTTTATCACTATAAATTTTTTTCATTAAAAATCTGTTTTCAATTAATATTTTGTATTCGTTACTATTCATCAAAATTTGATAGTTAACAGAAGAGTACGAAAAATTTATCGAAAATATATTTTTATGTCCCAATTCTGAAGAAGATTTTAATTTCAGTAAATTTATTACATAAAAGTCTCAAATATTGGGTTTAAAAAGTTATTTCCATTAAAAGGTGGTAAAATTGCATTTTTTGAAAGATACTTCATTTATGTAAAAAAATGAATTTGTTCTTATATTATTTCTAAGTAACCAATTATATGGATTCTAAAATTATACAGAGTATATATAATTTAAAATTTGAGTTAATAATTTTTATAACCTCTTTTTTAACAACCAGTTTAGTATGTCATGGTGAACTTGAACTCGGTGTTGCCTATAGTGCAAGATATTGAATTACATTAATAAAAATAACATACCATGAAATATTGGGGTTTTCAATTGGTATGATTCAAACGCCTTTGGAGGTGTTAATAAAAGGGAAATTCATGGACTCGTTAATTGGAGTGGTTAGATGAACTTTAAAATGTATTGAAATATTAATTTATTATAAAATTAATTTCGGTTCTAATAGATCGAAAGTAAAATATTTATATATGAAGATGATAATGGGTATAAATTATGTCAATTAATATCATTTTTTCCATTTTAGGTCATTAATTTTACCATATCTTTTGGATTTAACCCTTAGTTGAATAAGTCAACTCTTACCATGTATTCTGTATGTTTATATTATATTATTAATATATTTATTATAATATTCCATGATAACCCCATGTGAATGAATAATTATGTTATTAATAATATCTAAGTCATTTTGATGAATATTGAAGTTTCTGAAAAATAATATCATTTAATAAAATTGTATTTATTTTAAAAACTCATGTGTGTCAATTTTGACACTATTTAGAAATTGATTTTTTTTTCAATTCATAACAACAAGATTAATTCTAAAGAAGGAAATAAATCATCCCTATTAGTCAATTTTATCCATAAAAATTATTTATTACATAAAAACGTTAAAATTAAATTTATATTTTCATTTATATGTTCATTTAGTTGAATCCTTCATTAATACTGCACTCACTCCATCATCATTGTGTCATAAATAATTATATTTAAATAATATCTAAAAATTATTAATAAAATTAAATTATGTATTATATCTATTTAGCTTTATAATTACTATATATAGCCTAATTGATTAGTTATATAACCCTATATTAAATTTTATTTTGTAAAATATACATGTATATGATATATTTTTCATTCTTTAAATTAAATATTCTAAAATGTCATTTTCATACCCATTTTGCTCCAAAAATGAAAACTTTTCTGCCTAAGGATGTTCATTGTTGAAAATATCTCATCCAATAGGATTAGGATAAATTTTATGGTAGTAATATATTATTATGATATTATTTTTTCCCTTATTTACCAAATTTACTATTTAACCGTGTAAAATAAAAATAATTACTAATGTTACTATTCATAATGTACCAAAATAAAAGTTACCTATTTACTCAGATTAGACCTTCTGATTCAAAATATGTAATCAATTTTTCTAAATTCATGAAACACAATTGGATCAAATTAATTTAAAATTAATTTCCATTGTCAAATCCTGAAAGATGGTTTTTATGAAGTAAAATCTATAAAACGTTTGACATGTATATGTATCCAATTTAAAGTTTAAATTAATTTAAATGTCTTAAATTAAATTAAATTATAAAAATAAAATATAATTATTAATTAAAAACACTCAAGTTTATAATTTATCACTATAAATTATTTCAATTAAAAATGTTGTTTTGCATTAAAATTTTGTATTTTTATAATTAATCCAAATATGAAAGTTATCTAATAAGTTAAAAAAACATCCAAAATAATTTTTCAAGTACCACTTCTAATGAAAAATTTTATTTCATCAAATCTAATATATAAAATAGTCAAATATTTTATTCCAAAATTGTTCTCCACTAAAAGGCCTAAAAAGTTAATTTATAAAAAATACTTCTTTTATTTCATAAAATTAATTTTTCCATATATTATATCTTAGAAACACAGAAGATGAATGTCAAAATTCAATGACATGTATATATAATTCAATCTTATATTGATAAAATTTATAACTATTTTTTAAAATAGAAATTTTGATACGTCATGGTGTGGTCGAACTCGATGTTACATATAGAAAAAATTGTTTATTTTTTAAGAAGAATTGTACAGTGGACGACTAGTGTGTTACAAAGTTTTTTTATAGAATCTTGGTATATTAGGAATATTTTAATGTGGTTTTAATTGTTTAATAGATATTTTAATGAAAAATAAACTAAAAAAACATACACGGTTTGTGAAGGGATTACAAGTAGTGTAAATGATACAGAGTATTAATCAAAATAATATGAGGTGAAATGTTTTTTAGAAAATTCATATTAATATATTTTCATGATGTGTAATCGAGTAACACGCAATGGAAATCCAAAAAAAATATTAAAAAAAATTAGCTAATATTTTCTCTAATTCACAACATTTCTCTCCTCTTTATTTTATATAGTTCTCAAAGAGATTTTGGGTTTGGAACTCACCTATGGATGTCTCATTTGTGTAATAAATCAATGGTGGGTCAATTCGTTTCAGATTCATCCATCTTGTCCTTCTTCTTCAGCTGTTGGGGTGAAATCATATTTCCTTTTTTGTTCTTCATTTTTATATTGGTCATTTTTGACCAAGGAACCTATTTCTTGTCTTTGATACCTTCTTCCATGTGGGCTCTCTGCATTGTGTCATTTGATTTTATGTTAAATGTAGGCTGTCTAAATATCAACCTTCTGGTTTGATAATATAAAATATGTTTTATTATTTTTTTGGAACCATCATTTCATTTTAAAAAAAAAATTAAATTGATATATGGAATTATTCCAGGAAGGTATTTATTTTAAATTATATAATAATATGGCTTACATCATCTCAGGGGGTAATATAACCAATAAAAAATAATTTTTAAACGCTTTGAATTATGTATATCAACAAATGTGACATGGGGGGATTTCCGGTTATAGAATCCCTAATTAATTGCCTTATTTATTATTTATATAAATATTAATAATTGTTAACTAAATTGAAAGTGACATATTAAATAAGAATTTTCGTTTTGGTAACTAACCATTTTGAATTGCTAGGTCATATTTTGATATACATCATATATGATAGGAAATGTGTTACATGATGTATTGCTAATATATCTGGATCAACCCTAGAACATACACACTTATATGAAATAATTGTGATATAGATAAGGATCGGCCTAGTACTTTTCACTAATTATTATACAGAGCAAGCTATATTTAGTTCTATGTTATAATTTTTATTGGGGATTGACATGGAATGATGTAGTGCATCTAGGGATTTGATCCAGATTTTATTTTACAACATGTTTATATGAAATTTTTTGGAGTGTTCCTAATATATTATTAGATATATTTTTTCATTGAATCATTATACGTTGTTTAAACCTAGTTATATTATTTTTCTTAACATTCTTGTAGGATATTTTTAGAGATATTAAATGATAGATCTAGGGAAAGTTGTTGCATTTTATAAATTGTTGAATTAATTACTAAGTATGTTTATCTATTAATTTCATACACTTTTTATCATACTTTTTTTAGACATGATGGTGTCAAACTACTAGGAATTACTCACACCATATTCATGCATCCATTTGATAACAAATTAGATTTCTTGGATGATGATTTGAACAATTTAATGGGACTTTATTATTGATAGGTTGTTTATTGTTCGGATAGTGTTTTGATATAAGAATAAAGTGTATTTTGGGACCTAGGACATTGGGTAATTTATGTTGAGTCTTCTAGTCCATTTTTGTATTTTTTAATAATATAATTTAATTACATTCAGGATTTTCATGACATTATTACTTATTTATTTGTTGGATTATTCATTTTTATTTTATTTTTCTCTTCCAAAATATCATTGCCATGAATATTTTCATTTTTTTATGAATTGGATCTACTGATATATCACTTAATACAAAGGAGTATAATCTCACCTATATTATATTCACAATCACACATATAGTCGGTATCCTCAAGTATATGCGGAGGCACAACTTAGTTCTTGTAACAAATTATTTCTTACATTGTGAGAGAGCGACAATTTTGGGGACGTTACAAAGTGGTATTAGAGGTTCAGGTTCAGGTTTTGTTTTAATTTTATTTAATATTTGGTAATAGTTGAAATGAGACTAATATAAGTCTAGATGTGGTAATGACCATGTGCATGAGAGTAACATACCCATGTCTTGGGTGGAAATCTGAGTACACATGGATTGGATTTCTAATGTATTCTCTGCTTGTTATAATTGGTTTTATCTAACCTTCAGTGATTCACATGTTTTGTGTGATTATAGTTTTATGATATTATTTATCTTCATTTTTTAATCATGTCTTCATATAGTTGGATATAATAATAGATGCATCATAATATAGACATAGGGATATAATGACATGTATTAATCATAATATGGGAATAAATATTTTTTCATCGGATAGGTAATTTACAGTTAAAGTATGATACGAGATACCTATATCACTGGATACGATAAATTATTTTCGGTTTTATACATTATTAATTGTATGTAATTTCTATAGATAAAAATATGTAGTGTTTATCTATTTCATTTACATATTGGATTGAATTTCTTTCAATCTAGTTATACAAGGTGTGTGTTTGTCTTGTAGAGAAAATATATCATTATCGTATACAACACCAGTGTTAGTAGAGTTGAGATCTACACACTCCTACCAAAGATGAATCATATCATCCTATTATTACTACTAAGAACATGTATTTTAAACTTCACAAAAACTTATATAGGATCATGTTATCCATGGAGAGGGGGATTGTTTACACTGTTCATTCAATGTTTGAGCTGAAAATTTAGTTTCTACATTATTATAAACCTCATTTTTCTAGGGATGGGGGACCTTAGGAATCCATTTTCATGATTTAGACACATCATACAATATTTAAACATTATGAGACTCCCATGAATATTAGGGTGAAGCTTTCATGGTATATATATCAGGGATATACCATGTTTTTGTGGGACATTATAGAGGATGTTGGGATTCATTATAACAAATATTGGAATGACATCAAGATTAATTTCATAATCCATTTTTTCCTAAGACTATAGGGTTGAAAATTTTATGAATTTATGAATGTTATGTTCGATGTTTTTCCATTTATAGATTATTTTTTATGTTTTACTAACCTATAGTATTTTGAAACATATTTTGAAGATGATGAGATCTATAGGTTGAGATGTTTTTAGTATAGAATTTTCGATGAAATCAGAAAACTGGTAAACATTCTTCATTTAAATATATTTGAAGACACGATGAATCATGAAATAATAAAATAATGGAATCAATGAGAGGCCATGAGTAGTATCCATGTTGTTTAAGTTGGGTTATATGGGAGTTCATCTTTGATTGGAATGAATCTCCATTGTGATATATTCCAACAATGAATTAGTGGTGAATAATTTCTTGGCAATTGGATACCATCTTATCACTATGTCATGTTCAGTTGATCTTATTGTGGAATATTCATTCCAAAAGCACACACATTGTCCTTACCCCACTATTGGGTATCATATTTGAGGTATAATGGGTCATTTTCAGTGGTTTAATGTAAAATTTCCTCAGTATACTACTATTAGACGATCCTAGGAGGCACAAGAACTAAGAAGGGATTCTAGTACCCCTTAGTAGGCTGGTAGTTGGTGTTCTAAATTATAATCAGGCTGAGGCAGGTGATGTACTACCCAAATTCATGAGTAACAGTTCTTATAAAAATAAAAATATAATGGTCATCGGAGTAGATCCCAGGACATAGGGGAAATTCAAATACATGTTATGAACAATACTATGGCTAATGTTGATGCAAGATCGAAAAATGTTTGAGTTATGTTTCATATATCCTCTACGTTAACATCTGTTCTATATGATATAAGATAATCACATTATTTTCAATCATCTATTTTTTGAAAATGGTTTGGTGTTGGATGTGGAAATTTAAGATGGTGTTTTTACTATTAATACCTCATTAAGAGTGCAGTCTAAAAATATCAAAAATATCAAGGTATGTTTACTAATGATTTTGGGTTACCATTTATATTTGGAACCATTCATGCTAAAATTGAAAGTTTTCTAACAGATTCATGGAATGGATTGGTTACTTATATATGAGTCTCATGTCGACTACTATATAAGGGGACTTATATTACTATCTTCATATGTATTTATCTTTTATCACAATGTAGAGTGTGACCTTTATGATGTCCATTCAAGACCAATTCGGTGCAGATTAGATTGCCTCATAGATAAAATCATAGGAAATACAGTAGAAATTTCAGTTGCATGACCATGAATCAAAAGGCTTCATATAGACTATTATATCATCTTGGGGTTCTATTGATCTCTTTACCATAAAGGATTATAGTTGTTCCTGATTATAGTTGGATTATCGGAGGCAAAACTAGATGATGGTGATGAACTGATATCCTCTCCCATGTATTAATGATCATTTGAATATTTTTAAATGTTCTAAGATCCTATCATATATTGAAATAATATTAGGATATCATTATATAAGGTAGATACTATCAGACATAGCATGAATTAATTTTAAGTGCCATTATATCTTTTATGAATTTGTAATGATGTTGTATTGGTTATCTAAATAACCTGTTGTGTTCATGGACATAATGAATGAGATGTTCCATCAGTTTATGGATCAATATGTTGTACTTTACCTCGAATATATCTTTTTTTTACCCTAGTCATCAATCATTCCATGAATCATGATATTATTATGAGTATAAAGAGGGAGAATTAGCTTTAAGACAATCTAACCAAATGATGTTTCCAGATTAATAATGTCTATTTATTATGAAATTTAATCTCTGAGGAATGAGTTTCAATGGAACTAATGAATGTAAAATCCCTGATATATTGTGAACATCCTAATAATTACATCTATGTTTGATGGTTTTTTAGTTTCACAGTTTGTTACTGGTTTTTTATCCATGATTTCCCCTATTTGGAGGCACAAATGTCTGGGATGGAAAATAAATGGGTGATTTATCTTCAGTTTGATTCTTACGATAGAATATTTGAAATTGTTAATGGCATCATTACCACATTACTAATAATAAATTTAACTAATCTAGAAAAGTAATATGTTGTATATCGGGATGCTTTCATAGTTAGTCTCATAGAAGTTTTAATGTAGAAGGATCATGTGGTTGGCTATTGATCTAGGAATTTGAGATCACACAAGGATAATTACCCTAATAATAATATATATTTGGTGTATGTGGTACATGGCTTGATATGTTGGAGAAACATTCTCATGGGTGAGAGGTTTGTGGTATAAATGGATCACAAGATCCTCAATTACATAATTTCATAATAGTACCTAAACCATTATAAGTGGAAGTGGATAATGTATCTATAGACATTAGACAATGAATAATAATATACAATAAGAAAGGGAAAAATTTAGTTTGAATCATTGAGGTGAAACTAATCAGAGGTAGTATGAGAGTTTTGTGATGTGTATTGTATAATGACAAACTTTTGGGATATGCATCATGTTTTTAGGGATCTACAGGTTGAGTATCTCAGACATCACCATCCATTATATACATTCTATTGGACCTGATTAGGAATGTAGATTTTTCTTATCTGGATGTCCCATTTCAAGGAGAAATAATATACAATGGAGAGATTGTATTAGGATGGAATCTGAAAAATACAAATTAATTTTTTCTCGGGGGCCATGTACGGGTGCCTATGGGATTTCTTGAGGATATTATTAGGGAGTTTCATAAATAAGTTTGTGTAGTGCATTCTCATTTATCAATTATATATCATCATCTCTATAGATAGTATTAGTAGTCAGAATGAAGAAGGAGGTGGAATGATTAATGTAATGTTGATTCACTTGTCAGTATGTGAATGCCAAGAATAAGATTCCAGATATGATTCTGTAGACATTACACATTCCTAAGTGGAAATGTGATGATATCAAAATGAAGTTTATCATAGGAATAGAATTGATGACATTTAATAAAAATGTTTTATGGGTTTTTTTTTTGTTAGACTGAATATGGTATCCCACTTCGTAAAATTAGTGAATCATTCATAGTTTATGATATAGGAAACATCAATGAGGGCGAGGTTAATTGATTTCATGATGTTTAGTAGAGTATCGTTTTAGGATTAGATTATTATTTTAAATTGTATGGGTTTGATGAAATCCAAGGGATAATTAGTTATTTAATGAAGATATTATCATATATTGATTGATTGGCAATAAGAATAGACTATTAGTGTTCTGTATGATCTGTTATGACCATATGTTTAGAATTTATATGGTTTATGAGAAAATCACATCAAACACAGAGAGTTTTATTATAATAATAGATACTATGTAACAAAACAATCGATCCTTTTGTGTCCATGTATGGAAGGATGTGATGTTAACCTATTTTGTGGATAGATGTAGGTGAGTGAGTTCTTATTTAGCCTAGTATCATTAAAGAATACATCTGAGAAGGTCTATTTGATCAGACGGTGGTAGGTGATCATGAAGAGAAGGTATAAATCATATCATAACCATCAGGGAAGACCCTTGGATTTGGTGCATGGTTACCATGTTTTACATCAGGGGTCTCAATGATTGGGGAAATACCATATTACGAAACATGGAAAGCTGTAATCTAGGTTTGTCAGGTAGTTTGAAATAGTGGAATGGTTCAGTAGTATGACATACCAGTTACCCCTTCAATAACACTATAGTATCATACATGATATGTCCCAAATGTTTCACCTATTTATATTTTATCTAGGACCATTGTATGTTATAGAAATAGTATATACTATGAAATATGTAGATGCGTCCATTCAGGATCTCCTAATATGGTTTTTGGATCATAGTGAGAAATATCTTCGAGGGAGTACTATATGATAATATTCGGTGGAGTTAATGCATGGGTGAGTTCAATTGGATATCTAGGATATGGAGTCTGATAAGTGAACATTGTGGCATATTTTTTTTATCATACATGACATTGTTACATAGAGAATCTTGGGGATGAGACATTATTATATGGGGAGGATGTAAGATCCATTCTTTTTCCATGTATGTACCTCTCTATGTTTTTTGTTTCATCTTTAGTGGATGATTGTTTTTCATAGATTAATATACATTTTTAAGGAAAATGAAATAATTCTTGGGGATGCATTATGGTTTTTATTATTGGATTCCACATATAATATTTTATATTTTTCATGGGATCTAGGAAATTTGAGAAGTGTTGAAGGGTTTTTGTTTTTTTAATGTTATGAAGGGCTATAAAATCAAGTGAGGAATATTTACATGTAAACTAACATGAATATACAATATGTATTTTTTTGAGTTTCTTAATAAAATAAATCTATGGTGAATGAGTTTTCATTGAATTAAAATAAAAACATTTACCTGACATGTAATCTTATTAAATGGAGTGTAGATGACTGACCTTCCGATTTAAACATTTTATATGATTATTTTCATTCTAATCCACTTTAGACTTTCTCCCCATTACCCTTTGGTGTTATATAAGAGTTTTTATGGTCCACACATCCCTTCTAGACATCCAATTTGTGTGAGACATCCCTAGTACGTCACTATGGTTAGGATTCATGATTATTTTATTTCTTCTTGTACATTTAGAGAAAATCCTTTGAAATTTTGTGTTTTTTGTTTTCAACATGAACTATGTTTATCAAGGAAAATATTCTTAATCATCAGTAGCTTTTTACGAATTAGAAGTTTTTTTTGGAATCCTTTTTTTATCATCGATTAATGTTATAGTGACCACATCTTAACCCTATGGTGTGATAATTACATAATTTATTTAATATTGTGATTGTGAAATAATTTTTTTGGTGTAAATTAATTAAATAATGGAATGAATATATTCATTCTAGAATGTTGTTACTAATTTTCATTGTACCTGAATTATGGCTTCCAATGGATTGAGTTGACCTAGAAAAAAATTAAAATAGAAAATAGTTTAATATATGTTTATCAAGACGTGTTACCTTGCTCTATTTCATATTATAAGATCCCTTATTTGTGGACTTTTTTTATTGATATAATTTTCAATAATTTGTGAATTAATATTGACGTGTAAAATGAAATAAGAATTGTAAATTAGATAATTATCCATTGAAAATTATGATGTTATATTGTGATATCCAAGATATATGAAATGCAATGTGTTTTATATAGTATTTCCTATATATTGGGATCATCACCAGAAAATGGACATTTATATGTTGTTATGTTCATATTTAGTTGGATCGGCCATGTTAAAAGTTTTTTTATAGAGATAGGGGAAATCCCAATCCAATATAGTAATACTTATAGGTATTTGACATATACTGTTGAAATTATTATATGGATTTTTCCTGAATTATTTTTTGTTACAATAACATGATAATTTGGGTTTTTTGGAATGGCCGTAAAACATTTGAGAGATAATCTATTTTAATGATTATGCGTGTTATTTTTACAGAGTTATTTGATTATGGTTGGAATTGTCATAATACATTCTTAAAGATATTCTGGCACTAATTTGATGTAGGATATTTTTTATTTTTTTAATTGTTGAATTAAATAATACAACATATTAACTCTTTATTTCATAACATTTATAACGAGACATGTTTTTCTATAAATGGTGTTTTCACTCAAATGAGTTATAATCACACCGTATTTGTGTTGACATTTGGAACATGAGGAAATTTTATTAATGCATGTTTGGTCATGTGTGAGGACCTTGTTATTTATTTCTTGTCTTCTTTTAGGTATAATTATGATGATAGAAAAATTGTGGTTTTTGCGATAATGGACATTGAGTATTGTATTGGATTATTCTTGTCTTTTTGTTTTATTTTTATAGTATGGAACTTTGTTACATGCCATCATATTATTACATTATTCGTTATTTATTTATTATATTATTCAGAATGATTTTATTATTTTCATCCAAAATTCCTTTATTATAATTATTTCCACATTATTATTCAATGCTTATACGTTTAGGACACATCATACCATGTTTTACAGTATCCACATTATACTAGTCACACCCCCACTTCTATTAAAATGCCTATGGCATAGAGGGAGGTATTCTTGATGTGTGGTTACCTAATATTTTTTTCCATCTAAGAAAGTTCTAATTTGTGGGATGTTAAACATTTCACCACAATGAAGGCCTATGAAATATATTTTAATGGAAATAGTGTCATTTAATTTTTCTCTATTACATTACCAATGATACAGGATCATGTCCATCTATTTGGAAATATATCACCATAAACAATTTTAATGTTGTGAAATATCAATCTCCACTTTCAATACCAATGATGTTGGGATTTGATCATGGGAATTACCAATGGTGATAGTATTCCACATAAATTACCATGATTTAATTGTTATTTTAGGGTCCCTTAATATGTTATGGAAGTGTATTTTTCATGAAAATATAATCAACAAAATCCCATTTATAAATTATTATAGTTATTATATGTGTTTATCTCAGAGTGTTGTTATAAGATAATTATCAAACATTCACATTTGTAATTTGTTTTTGTAAAATTGAATGTTGATTTGGGAATTTTTATGGTGTTTAGACATTAATATATTGACATGTGTAATTAACAAATGAAATTTATGTTAAAATATTATAATCAATAATGATAGAAAAAGGAAAATATGAGGTAGCATTATAGGAAAAATTTTAGCCTTCAGAAACCCTCATTATCAATGTCTATAAATGAAATTCCCATTTATATTTCGAAATTTATACATAAAAACAACAATTAATGCAAACAAAATTTGTATAAAACAAAATGAGACGTCATATATTGGTTTTGATACCCGTATATCAGTGAACTAATTTATTAAATTCCTTCAGTAAGAAAAAATATATTAATCTCAACATTGTCAATGGAGAGACAAGAGAAATGAAATTTAAAAAATGGGAGTAATGACCATAAATTTAATTGTTCATTTAAAATATATAATTATTTATGAGAAATTAGACTTCTGGTATAATATTACACTATTCATAAAATTATTAAAATATCTAGATAAATTAAAGATAAAACAATGTAATAAAAAAGAAAAAAAGGGAAGGTGATCCTCCTCTTTCTGCCACTGATCACCACAATGTGTTTAACCCTTCATATTAGGATTAATTAATTAAAAAACTAATGATTTTTAAAAATATCTACAATTAAAACCAATTCCCTCACTCTAACCATAAATTGAATAGATGTCTTGATTAATATGTATATTAAAGATGGAGGGAAATATATTATCATGTTTGTATGATTATAATATTTATTAATATTTCGTATGAGGGAGGACTGATCTTACCAAGTCCTACTATTGAATGTTGTTTGAAAATATATTTTAATTTTGTAGATAACATTTTAGATCCATTTTTTTTGAGATTAATATTATATTCCCATGTTACTAAAAATAATTTCTATTTATGAATACGTATTTCAAATTACTCATGATTCGCATATCATCAACCCTCATAATGAAAATTTAATAATTTAATAATTAATAGACGGATGATCCATTATATTATCATTCATATCTAACTAAAATCAAATTATTTGGATACTTTTGTTTTGATTTGGACTCTATTTATTATTGTAAGTCAATTTGATATAAAAATATTTTCTAAATTGAGTGATCATTTAGGAACTCATTTAAATATGTCCATCACTTAGGTATGTTATATAGAATTATTCCCTCATGAAAAGGGTACAATAGAATTATTTTTTTAAAATGGATCTGTATTCAAATATTTAAGTTCAAAATACAAAGGTGAATAAGAAGTATTTATGTTATAGATTAAAGGAACATTCACAATTGATCATGAAACACGTCAAAATTTTAAAAATGAATAAATTAAAATAAATATGGACATATTTTTTAGAATTAAAAAGTCTAATACATTTTAAATTTAATTAAAATATATTCTATCAAATCACCCAATACATAACACTTTGAATCAGGTGCAATTGAGAACTCAAACATATATTCCTAGTTAATGAATTAAAGCATTGTTACCGATGAAATTTGTAATGATCAAAATCATTGATCCAAATATATCTTTACTTGTCTGTATATTCTATTAAAATTTTTAAATTGTGTTATTTAATTTAATTAAAATTTAATTAATTCTTCATAGTACAGTGATCAATACCTCAATAATTCCGCTATTAAATTTTTTTTGGTATTTTGAATATGGTCTTCCACATCCAAAACAATTAAAGGGTAACATCACAGATTAAAAACATAAAATTATATACAAAATATAGAAAAATAAATATATGAATCATGAGGAATAATTAAGGGTTGTTATGTTTTCTAATGGTTTGTTGGATTCATATATCAAAATTCTATTGGCAGAAGAGGATGTCTTTAATATTTGTTGAATAAGTATTGCATGATTACAATTTCCAATAAAACAATTTCATATTCTATTAGTTTTTAGAATAAAATAAAAACCCAAATAATACAAAAAATAAATTCATGAATAAACCACATAAACAATAATTCAAAAACAATAGAACATCAATTCACTCCCAAAATTTGATAAATATTTTCTCCGAAAAAGAACTACATTTTACACTTTGAAAGCTCTGGTGAAAAACATCATTATAATACTTTATTGAGATACTATGAAATTAATTTCATTATTATATATTTTTTTCTATATACATTTATTTTTATCTATGCAATGAAAACCAAAATAGTATATAATTTCATATACTATCTCCCTAACACATAGAAATTATTAAAATCATGTAATGTACTTCGTGATTATGATATATAGGGAATATTTATATTAATGAGGATAACTAAGAAATAAGATCAATGATAATAAGGGAACATAATGATTAAATAAAAAATTCACTGATTAAATAAATTTTATTTATTAAAAATAGTCCTATAATCAAAAATGAATTTACTCAATAATTATTAACACATCTTCATTTTATATTAATATTTTTGAAAGAAAAAGGTTAATATGGACATAAAAATTAATTATTTGGTTCACTAATGAAGTTTGGTTTTTTGAATAACCATTAAAAAGTTTTATATTTCTCAAAGGAGAGATAATAAAATATTAACAACATGAATGGAATTTAATATTGAAATTGATGATAATTTCATGAATTTAAAAAATATGAAATATGGGAAAAGGACATTAAGTCCTAATTTTATTTATAGTTCCATAATTCATGTTTCCTATTTTCATTTAAATATTTATTAACATAAAAAGGTAATTATAAAAAATTTGATTTGTTTTTTTTCAAATAAACACTATTTCATATAATGAACATGAAATATGAATGAAAAGTTTAAAAAATTAAATTTAAAAGATAAAACACAATATCCTATACCCATTTTCTTCCCCCATACATATTTTTTATACTTTAATTAGTATTTTTGGTTTATTTTATAATTTAATATCAAGAATATTTGACATGAAAAAAATATTGCAATATAAGAGACAACCATGTTTTTATTATGCAATATCTTTCATGAGTTATCCTCCTAAAATATACAACATTGAATCCTATATTATTTTATTAACAAAAAAGGTAAAAGAGACTTCGTTTAAACACCCAAGTGGATACTATGACTTCACTACTCATAGCCAAGTAGTTCCATCTAGTCATCCACAATATGAAGGACTGGGTTGTTTCTATCTTATGATACACCAAAATGAAATTCTCTAATATTCTTCATCTTAAAAAACATTTAAAATAACCAAAATTAAAATTTAATCATGATCAAATTCATGAATTTATTTTTTAATGATATTTTGTAAGGGAGGCCAAAATTTATAAGAAACCTACAAAACTGTTATCTTCACTATTAAATTCTATATGTCCTAGAAATGTAATTTTAGTATGTTTTTCATATTCATTTTCACAATTATGTATTCAATTTAATCCATCACATATTATTCATGATAAAAAGTAATATACTCATTGAGGAAGGTGATAAATATTTATATCAAAAAATTGTTAACTGTTTATAAATAAAATATTATTGATAATTGTATCCAAAATCATGACATCATCATATATTATCATGGTTTAGAACTGTATTTGGCATTGGGAAATAGTTGTAAAGAAATCTCTATGTTTTTATGATCCTCTAAATGAAATTAAAATATGAATGTATTATATTTATATTCCTCTATAATATTTTTTGATACATCCTTTTTTATTTGTCATATTCAAGGAATGATATTTACCATGAAATTAATTTTTCAAAAATGAGCATAAATTTTATATTTTATTAACAATCTCAATTACTAAAATCAAAACAAATCCTACTATTGTGTTATATTTAGAATCTAATATTAAAAACTGAAGGTCAAAGTCATCATTAACATCTTCAAGAAAATGATACAAAATAAAATGTTTTTGGGATAAGATTTTACTTTTCTTTGGTATCATTTTAATATTTTACTTCAATCATTTATTTTAAATTAAAGGAGGCAATTATATTATCTTCATGTTTATTTAATAATGAAAGAATTGTGTTAATGATTTAAAAACAACTTGATCCTGAAATAATTTTATTCTAATTAATTGTTTTTAAAATTTTCATTAATGAATAAAAAAATTCTAGATAATATGAAAAATCATATGAGTAGTGACTATGAAAATTAATTTTTTGGGTTTTTAATACAATTTTATTACTTTTCATAATCCAAAAAACTAATTGAAAAACATTTTTAATATTGTTGTTAATGAGAACTGGTTTTTTTGTTATGAACCCCATAAAAATATTTTTACCTTAAAAATATACCAAATTTCTTGCCATTGAATTTTTTAATAATGAGGTTGTAGTATAACTTACCGATGAAATTTTTTTAAAACTCTATTTGTTATATTAAAACAAGATGTTTGGATTTAAATGGAGTTATAAATTTTAATTAAAAATAAATCTAATCATGAATAGAAATAGAATTAATAATAATAATAATAATGATAGTAAAATGATATTAGGATATATTAGAAGTAGATATTTTTTTCCTCCACACACTCTATTTATAAATTTATAATAATTAATTAGAAATTTATATTTCCAAATATATACTTAAAAACATAGAGGAATGAACCAAAATTACAATAATAATGTACTAATACCAGAAATATATTCTCCAATCCCCTTATAGAAGTAAACTGATTACCTAAAAACCATCAAAAAACAAAAATATATTAAACTTGCTATTGTCAAACATGAGCTCTCAATAATGAAATTTTATTAATGTGAGTAATCACCATAAATTCATAAGAAAAAAATCTATAATTATTTAGAACAATTTTATTCAATAAAAAATATGACCCTCTTATTTCATTAGAAATATTTATGAAAGAGATATAAAAGATAGCATTTAAAGAAGAAAAAAAATCATGATTTTCGTTAGGCTTCAATATCACATGACAACATGTAGTTTTACCATTTATGCCATAATTACAAAATTAAAAACCGACATGTGTAGCCAATATCATCCATTATTTGTCACTCATTCCAACTAACCATTCCTTGAAAAGATGAAGAGATGAGTGATGACTGGTAAAAAATATGTACTATAGTATATATTTATAATAATATTATTCTATGGCATCCTTGTTTGAGGATGGAAATATCTAATACCCATTCTTGAATGTTGATTTCAAATGTATTATCTTTTTACCTAAAAATAAATATATTCATTACACATGTGGTGGATAGATATTACCAATGTCACTGCAAAAAAAATTTCTTAATGATGAAGCATATTAATTTCCTCTTATTTCATGTTTCCAAATAAAATTTTATTAAATGAATTTTAATTTTATATTCAATAAAGGGATGAAAAATTAAATTCAATATTATATATATTTTTAAATGAATCATTTGTAAACATATTAATTGAGGTAAATTCCTATTAAATGAAGAAATTTAAATTCAATTTTAATAAATATTTTTTAAATGTAGTGATTTATTTTGTCCTCATTTAGGTTGATTCAATACATGGTCTAGTTAGATGAAATGAATCCCTTGAGACATGGGAACCTAAAGAAATAATTTAGACCATTGAATCAATATTTAAAATTTGGTTCCAAAATAACCGAGTTATATAAAATAATTGAAATTATAGAAAGATGGAATATTAAAAATTTATATCAATATTCATCATCATTCTAGAAATTATGAAATTTCATATTATATGGAAAATATGTGGGGATAAAATAATTGAAATAAATATTAAAAATTATAATATCTCACTATTTACTCACTTTTCTTGATTATATATGTGTTTTATAATAAAATAAGACCCATATTATAGATATTTGAGGTTTTATCTTATAGTCATGGTCTTTGGGCCAACTAATCTGGTTTCTAGTAAAGGTGGTATTAAATTTTTATTTTAGTCTATAAATTCAAAATTTTCATAATCATTTTAATAATAAACTAGTTGAGTATTTAATATTTTTCACATTAACGCATTTTAGATATGCGTATCTAGGATTTTTCTTAATAAAGATGAATGTTAAAGGAATTCACTTATTTCATTGATGTAATTATGAGCTGTCGATTAACATAATCTGGTTGCAATTTTTATAACATTCTTATTATTTTTTCAGTATTGGTTCATCAAAATTTAGAATGTGAATGTATGTAGATATCAATCATAGAAAATAAAATGAAATGTTTTATTATTGATGTGTGGGATTATACATTAAATATCCATAATACTCATATATTATATTTATTTATTTATAGAAAATCTTTTTTATAACAATGTCAAGAGGGAATCCTTACAAGGATTGAAATCCTGATGACACAGGCCTATACATATCACTTTTTCTCAATGTATCAAAGATATATCAATGTCAAGTTGCCCCAACCCATACCCCCAGGATAAAAAACTTTTTTCCCTTTTATTTTTCAAAGTTTTCTAAATCAGGAAGTATGATCATCATATTGGAGGATAAAGATCACATCCTCTCCTCCTAGATTAATTAAATATTGTTCATTAGTCCATATATATATTAAAATATGAATCAAAATTATCATCAGGTTCCCAAATTAATCATATAATCTCAACTAGTTAGGTACATATCAATCATAATGTCTTTGAATCTGATTACGATATATTGTGCTTCTAAGACGTAAACCCATGTGGCATATAGGCTTAAATCATTCCCCCAGAATACAAAATCATGTTAATACTTATGTTTCTATAATATCTATCTTATACCAAACAAAATACTTCTACAATAAACCTATAAATATTTCCCCACCTTGATTTAGACGTACTTCTAATGATACATAACGTTGTGAGCTAAACAGTCACTTACCACTAGAAGTGCCTGATTAAGACTCTAGAAATACTTTATACTATAATTTTTTTAACCATATAAATCAATATATGATATTTGTAACTATAGAAAAGAGAATTTGGGGTATTATTTCTAAAATTTATAAATATAGTAAACAATGTAAATATTTACTGATTAATTCTCATAATATTATATTTGATTATTTTTAAAATTAGATAAATTTAAAATATTGTCAATTTATTCAATTGTTTTATTAGTTTTTTTTGAATATTTTAATGGAATTGAACATGAATTGAAATATGGTTATTTATAGATAATAATTTAAAGAAAATAACCAATTTATAATCCATGTTCATTAGAATATGATGAAATAAATTATTGGGATATATCTCATGATGATCTACATAATAAGATTATTGTATATGAAATGTGTGTCTTATTAGTAATTTTGTCTAGAATAGTCATTAAAGGAAATGAAATTTAATTTTATAGTGAATCATGTGACACATGTGAGTGAATATTAACAATAATATTGAATTGTTTCTCTCGTATACAATGTGTGAAGGATTTTTATCTAGGGTAACTGATTATTTGATGAAAACATATTTTTAAATTGATTTAATTGCATGTCTTCACATAATTTCTAGTATACAAAATGATATAACATAATGGATGATGAGATTGAATCCACTCAAAATCCAATAAAAATGTTTTGTCCCACATAAGTAACATAAATTATATTAATTAATGGATAAATATGTTTTAAAGCATGGTGATAGTAATTAATTAGATATATGATATGTGTAGTTATAAATTAATGTTTTTGAATTGTGAGAATCATAGAAATGAATGATTATATAATTTTGATAGTGGAAAAAAACATTAATAATGGTGTGATGATAAATTAAATGGAACTTTTAAAACAATTGTGGAGTTATAAAGATATATTTGGGAAAATGAACTAAAATTAATTGAGAATATGAATATTTGAGGATTATTAATAGTGTTCTCAAGTTTTTTTGGTGATCATTATGTATAAATGTATTATCATGGGAAATTTGTGGAAAAAATATAAATAATCTAGAAAATAAAAATAAGTAGTGAACAATTGTTCAAATAATCTGGTGATTTATAAGAAAAATGATGACTATAATTTAATGAAAATGGATAAAAAAATATATAGAAAAAATTAAAAAAATTGATCATTGTGGAAGAATCATCTTCTTGAAATAAAAAAAGATGAATGAATGGAGTTTTTTTAAGTTTAAAATTTCATAAATTATATAATAATGTAAAGTACTAAGTAAGGAATAAGTTTCATTATGTATGGATTGAGCGCTAAAAAACTCAATTAAACCTATAAATGATTTCCTTGATTTTATGTACATATATCATAAAGAAATAATTCAAATTCGAACATAAAATAGAAGTAGAAGAAAATTGAATTATGTTATTCATTGAGGGTTAAAAAGTGTTATACAAAAACATGGGATATGTGTAAGAATATAATCAATAATATATATCCCCATATGATGTTTTAATAATGTATCTTTGTTTACTACATGAAATATATAGTTATTTAAAATGAGACACAATTGGAGGATTCTAGGATAAAATTGAATCGTATCGTTCATATCATGACAGAAATTATTTTAGAAGATATTTTTTCAACAACTCTATACTATATCATAATGATATTAATTTTACAAAATAGTGTATAAATTATTTATATATATGTAAAATTAGTATAGATAAATTTCAACACAATACAATTCAATTTGAAATCATATTATACTCATATAAAGATCATTATGAATTGATTTCTATTGCAAAATTAATAACATTTGGTGACAACATATACCTTGACTAATTCATTATAACAATAGAAAGGGAATAATATAAATATAAATGGAAAACCTATTATATATATAAATTTCATGAAATCAATGAATAATAGTTGTCATTATATACTTGAAAGTGGAAGTTCATACCATATTGAAGGGAACATGTACACTCTCATGATGCTGAAAGACATGGTTGATTTAAATAATTATATTTGTAATGATTCTTCTAAAAAGATTAAATATTGTATAATAATATATGTAGATGGATGTGAATTTGGAGAATATTGATGTTATCTAAATTAATGGTGTATATAAAAAAATTAAGTATGTTAGTTAGTTATGTTACATATGATCATAAGTCATATAAATGTAGAGAGGATAATACACCAAGGGAAAGACTAGAAACATTCATATTTTGCAGTGATGAATGAATTATAACTTATAAAAGGGGTGTAACTAAAAACAATAATTATAATATTACTATTAAATATGATAATAATCATTTTAGACATAGGAATCTTCATATTCATAAACTGGGTTTGGAGAATTAATAAAAGTCATTTTCTTTGTTAACATTCATTCAATAATGAAGGAAAAGCGTTGTTATTCATATTTGAAAATATTAATGGTGAGAAATACCTAACAATAAAGGAATAAGTGATTATAAAATCTGTATAAATTAGTCTACAATTGTAGATATAGTCCAATGAATCATGTCATTACTCGAGTTGATAATTATGTCATTTTATTTATTGATGAAAATAATTGAATTATAGCTATTAAGATTATGATTTTTCAAGTAAACTTATTGGAATACATAGGAATATTTTATAGAATTGTGGTGAAATATACATGGGTAATAATAAATATTATGTTATCAGATTGTTGAATTGAAACACTTTTATTGAAGATCAAAATTATCTAGTGAAATATAGAATAATGCCTAATAAATTAATGGACATGACTAAATAAAAGATTTGTTTTGTGTCATGTGGGGATAAAATATTAAATGACATGGCTAGTAATTTACTGAAAATACTTTAACATTACACAATTCAAAATAATATATTTCAGAGGTTGAGTATAATAAAAAATTTTCATTACATTTTTTATATCCATGATTTTATTTTGAGGTATTTTTTCATTAATATTATCCCAGTATATGTTGTGTATAATTATAATGAGTTTTTGAAAAAAAATAGTTCTTATGGACTCAAAAAAATGAAGAAATAATTTGGATTATGGTAAATAGAAATAGTACACCAGCATAAGAGAAACTGTTCAACAAGGATTGGGGTACTTCCTACGTCTCACACCCAAACACATGGGAGTATTACTAACCATGCTCCCTTAAAATTGGAACAATATAAGTTTAATAGACTAGAATAAAAGTATTAACCCTCCCCCAAGAAACCATTTGGCATAATTCATCATTGGATAGAGATGGTCGCACAGTTGTTGCATGTTTTGGAAAACCATTCTTCATAATCCTGTTGCTGGTCTAGGTCACTAAAAACATGATTAGTTTAATTTAAACTTACATTATTTAACCCCACATCAACAAATTTCATTTATAACTCAGGTTATACACCCCTAGTGCATCTCACAATCCTTATGGATCCCTTAGATGTTTGAATATTGGGTGGTTTTAGTGGATACTTCAAGGGGTCATCATGTAAGACCATTTTTCTTTAGTTATATCTGTAATATTGGGTTCACCTTCATTTAATTGGATATTCATACTATAGTTCTTTTGTTCACACAACCATTCATCAATATTCATTAATCGGTTTAATCCATGATTTTATTATTATTATCATGGATTTATAGGGTCATTCTATAGTGAATTTGTTGGTTTTTACCAAATTATGGATGTTTCTAATAATTTGATTGGTTATTCCATGGTTTATCATTGGGGTGGCCTTTGAATGATTGATATCATTCATAATTTGTTTTTTTGATTGTGTGAGTGGAAAAAATATGTTTTCAAAAGGATTCAAGGGTGTATAGGTTGAAAGACTATTTTTTCAAAGGCAATTGGTTGGTTTTCTTGTTTTATTTCCTCTATATTCTTATTAATGACTTCTACAGATTCAATAACAACTATTATGTATGTTTTCAAGTTGATTTGGTTTGCGTATGTAACTCATAAATGTTTTTATTATAAAAGGTGGGGTTGTCCACATCTGTTTATGGTGTTTCAGGTGTGAATGGAAAGGGTAGTTTATATGATATGAGATGAGTAAATTGAGTAAAAAAGGAATCCTTATTGACTATGTGGGAGAGTATAACAACTATACCTGTCTAATTGGTTGTGATGAGGTATGGTTCCTTCTGGAAAGATAGATTCTATAACACTTACTAATCTACGATAATGATTGATGAATTGTAGACATAAATATTTATTCCACTCTAGTGCATCATGACTAAGGACATTGTGTGTTTGGTTTTTTATAACGCGTTCCACCATGATAGGAAGCTCCTAGTGTTCCCCGATTTCTATTACCTTTTTGGATGGCATATAGAGGTCACGTTATATTGCACTTTCAAAAGACTAATGTTGACCTTGCATTCATTTTATCATTAAATTATGTTTTTTTAGATATTTCATTCCATATATTGTTCAATAAAAAAATTTCAAATTTATTTCATAAAAATTTATTTTCAATTTTTATTATAATGTCTTCGCATAATATCCTTTGATATTTATGATATCATATAGGGAATTTGATCTCACCTAACATACACACATAGGTGTATGTAGTGATTGTTCTCTTCTTATATTGGTAATTGAAATAATTTTATATAGTGGTGATGGATGATATAGTTTCTAGTTGAAGGTTTCAGTCATATTTTTGTGGATGGGTCTTGAGAGAGATACCCCTATTGATTCATGAATATTTTAGTCATAGAATAGTTTGAACTCGTCCTCATTTTTTACCTTGGTTATTAATTGAATATTTTAAACTATTAACATGTGATGGTTGAATTTTTTTGGTTAGGAAAACTGTTTATCATATAGAGCATGATATTTTTCATTTTTTATGATTTTTTAGGTTATATCATTCCATAAAGTGAGGATCTATTACTAATGTACTAGTTTCAATCCACTGGGAAGCAAGAATTCCCTTCGGTTCCATTCAAAGGATGGTTCAAGTGTTCAACTGGAAGGTAACATGGAAATTTTAGTGGAAAAAGTTTATCAGAGGATGGTTAAAACATTTTTTGGGTGATTTTATTTTGTATATTCTGGATAGAAATGATCTTGGATGGTTTGGGATTCCTGTTCTTATTACGAGAGTGGTGTTTATAAAACACACCTCCCTATAGAACAAGAGTAAAAATGGAATGTAATGAATTAGTTTTTTACATCTCATATGAGATAGTGGTAAAAGGTACATACTATGAATTTAAAACATGTAGGGGCGAGATGTTTTAAATTATTATTGATTTTTTATGATTTTTTTTCTTTATTGATTTATTTTTTAATATGATATTATTTAAAAAATTTATCAAGATATTTTATTTATGATGGTACTGATTGTCACCTTGTTTTTATGTGTTATTGTATAGTGATACATCGACATACAATTCCTGTTAAACCTTATGAATAGGTTGAGGAGATTCCTCCCCCACAAATTTATCATATAATATTACATGTAGTGGTTCACGATTTTGGAGATTCGGGTTAGGGACTGGGCTCTAGATCCACTCATGTTATAGTATCCAAACAAGCTATAGGATATTCAATGATCATGCGTTTATCAATTACAATCCTCTATAATGTTGGTATAGCACATACCATAATGAATATTTTGATAGTATTGATAAAATAAAAAACTTGTTTTGGATTCATTACACTATTTTGGTAGTCAAGGTGAAGTGAGGTTTGTTTCTATTGTAAGGTCCCCATCAGAGGTGGTGGGACATAGCGGTTCAAATTGGTATGTACAAGAGAATGGGATGGATGGATTTCATGGTCAGCATCATTTTTTATTATTTCCCATAACCTTGACCTTATCTAAAACATTGGATTTTTCAGATCTCCATTAAGGGTATCATAAAGAGTTGGATTATGCAAATTGTATTATAGAGATAGTTCTATAAAAACATAAAGTTTTTTCTAATGTTGAATTAAAAGTTGATTATATTGATATGGTGATGTTTTTTATATTTAATCCCACATCCTTCTATTCATGTTGAAAAAAAATTATGAGTTTGTTGATAGAACTAATGATCAGGTGTTAACACATGAAGCGATTTCTAATGTGTAATTAAAAGATGAATAGATTGAGATGGTGTATTTTTTTATATTTAATACCATGTGATTCTATTCATGTGTTCTTTCTATGGAATAATTTACATAGCTGGATAGGGAATTGGTATTTTTATGAGATGGAGTGGAAGTGGGATGAACATGATAAGAGGGGTGGTGGTATTTTATATCATTCATACTGACCATTTTCATCTATGGCATTAGATGTTTGATCATTATATGCCATTAGAGTGGGATAATAGTGAATATATGGCCAACATGTTCAAAACCACCATGACTCTTCCATTGGTGTGGAATCATGGGGAACTTTTAACAATATTTTATGCTACAAGACCACATCAGGGTTCTATAGTTTCATAATCTTTTCTCAAATATTAGTCTATTCATGGCCATGAAGGAATGAGGTTTCATGGTATTTTGGCCATTTGGTAGGGCCAAATACACTTTTGGAAAGATCCTTCCTATGATATTTTAGTACATTAATTGTCTTTATCATGTTTAGGGAGAAATAAGGTATATTCATGATGTGGATTAAAAACTACAAGAATCTGATACAAGTCCTACATTTGTACGAGGAACAATTATTATTGCATCATCCATTGATTATGATTTTTTATACATGCTCCACAATTATATTTATTTCTGCACGACTAATGGATGTTTTGAACTTCAAAACTCAGTTTATTCCATAAGCAATGGAATTGGTGACAATTCTAGTTATAAATAAAAAACCAGGTTTCCACATTGTGCACTAATCATATCCTTTTCCATATTAGAGTGGGATTTCTTGGTTTGAGATTTGGAAATATTTTATGGGATCATTATAATGGATTTGTTAATGAAATTTTATTTTCACATCAATGGTTATTGGCAACAAGTGATATTTATGGCACGTGATGGGAGATATCAGTTATTTTGGGTTAATGGGATCCTTAGTCGAGAAATGATGGACCACCACATCCATAATAAGAATGTATTGTTATCCAGGACTAGTCTCTCATGGTGAAGAATGACATATGTTGCACTGATAGTGGATTACCTACAATGGTGTACATGTTCCATAGGTATTTCTAGATGAATTAATTAGCTTTTTCCTAGTGTAATATGTGATTTTCCCCATTTATTTGGCACAGGGATCACAATTGATATCAATTAAATCATTTTATATAGGCCCCACCGATTTTAGGTAATTAATGTTGCAACTTCACTATTTGGAATTAAAAAGATTTAATTTATCGATCATAACACCTGGGTCCCCTCTATTTTTTTAAGAATACATACAAATATATCTAATTATAAAACAATTACTAGAAGATAAATTACATTATGTTCAAGAAAAATACTTTTTATTTTCATTGATGAAATTGTTGATCCACTTAAGCGGGCAATATGGTTCCCTAAAATTTATATCTATTTTTTATATCACCATGTCATAATCAGAGAGTCAAATTTTCATAATACTACAGTTCAACGTAGTTATGTCCTATTTTTGGGTTTGATCATTCTATGTAGAATGATGATTTAACAAAAAATTATTTATAGTGCTCATGAATTGGATATTCAATCATTAAATTGAATGTTTTTTTAGGGTATTTGATTATGGGATATTGGATTAATTAGAAATTGAACAAGAGCATCAGTATCACATGAGTATCATGTTGGGAACTTATAAATACTATTGAATGTATTCTATGTATTCAATGTGAACCATCTAGATTAATGATATAAAGTGATCGGGTCATATGTTCCCAAGAATGTTGGGATTCAATGCACCCTGAGAATATCAGTTTAGTGATTTCATGGGATAAAATGAGGAATGTATTTGAAATTAATAGAATATTGGCATAGAAGGGTACTATAGGTGATTTGTTCCACATATGCATCCTTTTTTCATCCCTGACTATGCTAACCCAAAATGGGGTAATATTTGAATAGATTCCATATTATTAGAAATATCATGAAGAGCATAAGTGGATATTTACCATAGACCCCATATTGATCCTTAATGACTATGGAAATGGATATGTGGGAAAATGTGATGCCTTGGGTATGATCCATGGTTGTGTGTTTAATATGGATGAGAATAAGGTAGATTACGTTTCTTTATATCTCAGAAAAATTTTAAAGAATTACCCAACCCATGACCAAGAATAGTCAGTAGAAATTCATTCCATGATGACATGTTTTCATTGTCTATATCATTAGAATATTGTTTTCTACTATGATTATAAGTGGTTCTCCTATATATTCTCCCATATGGATTTGAGCCTATGGTAGTTTCTATGAGTATTGTATAATCAGAGATTCAATTTTTATATTATGTTCATCCTCAAAATGGTAATGTGGTAAATGACACCTTTTTATGTGAAATACCTATTCCAGAATATGAAATCATGTAGTTATTAATGGACCATGATGGGTATTTCTTTCCAAACACATATGGAGTCCAAGAAGAATAGTCTGGGTTCTTTATTTTCCAGTGTTTAGTTTATACCCACTCTCATGGAGCAGATTCTATAGGATGATCATAGAGATAAACCATGAAAAATGTTAAATAATTTACTAAAAAATGGGTAGGTTTCCAGTGAATGGCCATTTTCATTATAATGATTTCATTTTATTAAGAGGTGTGTGGTGAAGTCATTATAATTGTAAAATTTGGTGTTATAGGATAGACACTAGTCTCATTGGGTAGTTCATCTCTGGAAAACAAAGATATCATATGATGATTTTCATCAGTTTCAGAAACTAGGCATGAGATAAGATATAGATTATTTGGAATCTTTATGACATACATTATAGAAGGTCCAAGAAGATAACCTACTGACTACTAGTTTTAAGCAACCCTTACCCATTCAAACTATGATGTGGGAAGCAGTTTCCATATAATTTTATATTTTTTTACTATGTACACCATATGGAAGGTACAATATTTTGTTAATGACTGATAATTTGAATAATTCATCCCATTTTATCCAAATTAAAAACATAACCAATGTGATTGAACTATGTTGTATATATGTTTTGCAAACATTGAGGCATTAGGGCATGATGTTTGAAATTTTTTAGATAGAGACAACCATATTAAATGTTATTTGTTGCAAAGCATTAAGAATTAAATGGGATCCCATATCATGTTGATAATCAAATTCCATCCAAACAAATAAGATCAAAAGTATATGTAAAATAATTACTTTGAATACATGATCAGATTATGTGTGTATGATTTATGAGATTAATGGTGAATCTAGTTATAGCTTCTTTAATTTTCCAATATTAACAGTTACTCATCCTCTATAAAACTAGATCATTTTAAAGGGAATTATAGTCAACTGTGTCAGTTTCCTTTGTGTTGTATGAGGATTTTGAGGGCTCATTAGTGTCACATAGCATCATGTGGGAGAATATTGATAATGATATATTGAATATGTAGTAGTGGTTGATATAATTGAACTATTATAAATCAAAATTTGATCAAAGCCGAAAATCCATCATATTTTCAATAGTTGATTGAGTGTTTTTTAATGTGGCCTCTCACATTGGTCATCATTGTCTTGGAAATAAGAAGATGATATATCCGGTTTGTATTGAACCCTTAAACTGTATTGAGAGGGTTGGATATGTAGCATGCTAGTTATTTTTTTCATCCAAGTTCACATCTATACATCATGTGATCCATGTATCATAGAAAAACATGTATAATCCAAACCTCTATCATTTGTTTAATTAGAATTAATTGGAGTGTCAATCCTATTTATTGATGTTTTAGGGACTAGTATGTGTTTTTTTATTAATGAGTTAATTATCATCATAGTATGTACATAATGTTGTTTGGGTTCAATGGTAACAGAGTAATGATGAGCAAGATACATGGGAATGAAAATATATTGAGGTAGATAATTATCCATTTTGGATATCTGTTCATACATCAAACTACCCATGAATAGGTGTAATGTATTCATAGTGGGAAGAATCATCCCATACACGATTTTATTTTGATATATTTTTCTTATATATTTTATTCTATTCCATGTCAAATTAATTTACTAATACATTTTGAAAAAATGGATTTCTTGGAGTAGATTGATTGTGGTGCACTATAGGAATCTGATTAGCAGAAACCGTGATTAATCCCATGAGACCCATTGAACCCTATATAGTGTGGATATCTAATTCACATAAGATTTCTCATGGTTGTGGGAGTAAATGTAATCCTTGAATAGTGTTTCTGTTTGCAGCACATGGTGGGATTCATGGGCATTTCCCCCGCCTGTAGAAACTATGTATCTTCATTCCTATTAAGAATGATATGGGAAAAATGATTTTTTTATTGTTAGAAAATGATTTAGGCCAATTTAGTTCATAAAAATGTCTCAATTTTTATTTCCCCTTTAATTATTTTACATTATTTCCACCCATGTCTGTCCCCACTAATGATATCCATCTATAGGTGCCTCCTAATCTGCTATTTTGTCTTATCGATCACTAATTTTTTTTTGTGGTTTTGGTTTTCACCATCATTGAATGTTCATGTAAGATCCATCTTCCTTGTTTTTCTTTTCAAATTTGGATCTCATTCTTTCTTATTTTTTTCTCCATCTTCCAGTTGCATCGTTCATCTAACATGGGCTCACTTTTAATTTCATTAGATCAATATTGAGGTCATTTGTATGACCATTCATTTATTGGTTACTCTTATGGTGTGGTTGTGATTTTCAACTAGATTCTTATGGTTTCCAATTTTTAAATATATGATTACATTATTTAAAATTGTTGCAGGATATTAGTATAATTTATGTTCTTCTAGAATGTGTTATATCAATTATTTTAAATTGGTGGAGTTTTGTGTGTTATTTCATTTTTTATCATCGCAATGAGTTCAATGGATTTTTCAAATGGTGAGATGTATATTTTGAAATTGATTTGGGGTAATGAAGGATTTGATATTAAAAATTCTTATGGAAAGAGGTGGTTATTTTTGTTTGATATTGGTTTTGGTTTGTGTGTGGGGAATAAATGGGTTATGTGCTATGAGATGATGAATTTGAGAATAAAGGGAATCCTTAGTGATAAGGTGGGAGGACTAGGTCTAGTACTCTATTAGTATCAGTGGGACCAATGTCCACTTAATTTTCGTATTATTCACAATAAAAAATTTAATAAACATTGAATATTATTATGTAGTACTAGTAAAATCAATGAAATCATCTATAGTGGATATTTCATGAGGAAAGTGTGAGATATGGATTCTTTACTATGTTTTTCTATGAAAAAAGGAACCAACAATATCACTTTTATAGTATCATTAAGAATTACACATTTAACTATTGTGATGTTTTACCTACCATTGGAATATGTTGAAAATTTCCATCATTTTGATTCCAAATCTTGTTCTACATGAAAAATGTAACCATATATTGTTTCAATAAATATAAATCCAATAATTTTCATAAAATTTACATGTTGATATGTCTTATAATGACTTATAATGAGTTTATTTTTTGGATGGTAATTGGATCACACTATATAGACAACCTCAAGTGAATGTGGGTCATTTTATGATTGAACCTATTAATGGTAAAACAATCATAGTGATTTTGGATCCGGTTTCTAGTGGAATATCTCGTACTGGTGTTGGTAGAGGGTTTTTGAGGGAGTTGAACCTCTTTTTCATAATGAATTTAGCCATTGCCTAGTTGGTACCCCAAACAATATTGGTATATTTATTATTCTATTAAATTGTAAAATTGATTGCGTATGCTGGTTTTGTTATTATGGTTATAATTAGTTTTCATAATGTGTTACATTAAATTTAGAAATTTATTATGTTTTTGGGTTCAAGTATTATTTTTGAAAATATGAGGTGTTGATACCTGTGAAATAGTTTATATACTATGGGGTTTAAGAACACCACTTATCTTATGTTACATGCCTCATCGGGGGTCGGCTCAGATGGAACCCTACATTTGGCCATTAAGATCCTTTTCCATGGGAAGATAAAATTCAATTTTAATGTTTCATGACCACAAACTCTAATTGAGATATATCAATGTATTATAATTTGACTTTTTTATTGAAAATATAATTGTAAATTGATAAATATATGTTGTATTATAAAATTATAGTGTATTTTTTTGGCCTCTAATCAAATATAATATACTATAAATTATTTAGTAAAATGATTAAAAAAATAAATTCGGTAAATTATGTTCATGTTTTATAAAATGATTATAGATATATTAAGTAATATATTTAAATAATGCGTAAAGAATAATAAGGGATAGATATGTATTTTGATGAATTTTTAAATTCTCTAGTTATTGATTACCTTTATGTAAAATAAGTTATGATCACAGTTTTGAGTTATGTCAATTTAACCCACAAATAATAATATGAAGAATATTCAATGATGATATAATAAAAAATATTAGATAAAATATACATCAATTTATACTCGTTGAAATAGAAAAATAGAAAAATATTATCTATTATCAGAGGTGAAATGAAAAACATTTGAAAATACATTAAAATATAAATCATGGGTAGAATCTAGTAGAGGTAAAATTAACCAAATAGAAAATAATTGGACATGAGATATTATGATTTTTACCTGTAACCATGACCATATTGATTTATAATGTGTCCTCAAAATCATTAATGATGATAAATTAAGAGTATTATAGAATATATAATCGATGGTTTATATAACATATGATTAGATTTATGGTAATGAGATTGATGAATATTTTTCTCTCGTAAAAGGGATTGAATCAATAAAACAAATTCTAGAGTAGTATATCAAGGAGAAGTTTATTTTCTGTCAATCAGATATGAACACAGCATTTTTTAACAATGTATTGAAAGAGAAAATGTACATTGGAAAATAATGGTTATTTCTTATTATAGATTTTGGTTTAATGTGTAATATTTTGATACTAGATTTTATCATTATGAAGAAAGAAACAAATGTTTGGTATGCTCTTATAGAAATGAAAAAATTAGAGCTTAAAAGTGTATGGAATGATTACAACCTATAAGTGAATGTTTTAGATGAATAGTAGTTCAAGGTGATTGTGTATGTGGATGATATCATATTGGATAGGAAAAACCATTATTTTATAATTTATAAATTAATCAATTTAGATATAAATGAATATGGACTTATCTTAATTCATTGGAATACATATAATTTAAAATATGTTAAACAATATCCTCTCAAAAGATAAATATTTTATAGATTTCGAATGAAAATTTGTAATGGTTGTTATAATCTATAATATTATTTAATAGAAATTGGAAATAAACCTTAAATTTTTGTTAAAATAAGAGATTTTACTCATTATATTATACATCAATTATTCAAAGTCTATTATACATCATTCAAATAGTGATATATATATAATATGAAATTTTTTTGGAAGCATGACTTTAGAGGTATCCAAATGAAGAACATGTCTTAGTGGTATGGAGTATAATGAGGTGTATTTGGAGAAAATTTTATTTTATATAAGTTTTTATCATTAATAAAAATTGATATTTGGTGGATTATTCATATTTATATGAGGTTGGATATGTCATTGATTATAAATCCATAAGTGTTGGATCTTTTATAATCATGAGAAATTTTGTCTTAGGACAATTTAAAATGATAAAAATTTTATATCATAGTAAAAGATGTATATAATGTTTTTTACCACTTCATGTATACAGTTCATATTGATAAAAATGCAGTTATATTATTATAGTGAATATTTATGAAAACCACTGTTCAGTCCAAGTGAAAAATAAAAATTATTTGACTCATAGAAATTAATAGGTAAAATACATTCGAATGGATACTATTGAGATATGATACAACATTATAATTAGGGATGTTTGGAAAATAATGAGATTTTATTTATGTGGAGGACTAAATCACGTGGTTGATATATGTATGAAGATACTCGATAAAATAATTTTTTAGAACCATCATTTGATGAATATATTTGATCAAATTTAAAAAAATTATAAGTATATTTGAGAGTCACTCTCTCCATTTTCTCTAATGACATAGGTTATCCCCAAATGCGACATAGACTAGTTTTTTTTGTTGTTTCTCAATACTTAACCAGTTGTAAATTCTTAAAAATAAAATACTATATGTACATGAAAAAATATATTATATTGATTCTAATTCAATGTTTCGGTGTTAACCCTCGGGCTGAGGCAGAGAGATATAACATTAAAGGAACAGTTATGAGGAAAATATATTATGTTGAAAAATATGATATCTACACTACACATGTTAATTTGGTATAATTATTTTTTAAATTTACATTTTTTGGTTTCATTAATAAAAATTATTATTGAATAAAAAATAAATGTTTTACTTTTGGATAGGAATAATTTTTATTCACATTGGGGACCACATGAGATGGATTTTATTGGTAGATTAATCTATTACATCATCATAAATGTAATATATACATTCATGTTCAAAACAATGATTATTTAATTATAAAACCTAGAATATTCCCATATATATGAATATTTATCACTACAACTGGGGTGAGAAGCATGATCCAATGGTATGTGAGTGTTCTGAGGGTGGAGGATTTAATGAATAGTTAGACAATTTTTACCAAGACATCCAGTGAAAGGAAAGCACAAAAATTTATCCATATAAAATGGATTATTATTTTATGTATGGATTCTTATTACCATGATTTATTTTTTTTTCATGTTATTCTTAGAGGAATTAAAATTAAAATATTATTCCTTATCTATTTTTTAAAAACATTGCATGTTTTTGTTCAAAATTAAAATATAGTTTTTTAATTTTTAATATATATATATATATTCAAATTATTAATTAATATTTCAGTTCTCTAATTATAGATTCCAAAAATATAATCCATTGAATATTATTATTTCAAAAAATTTAATTCTCCATAATTTATATTGAATTTTAGTATATAGATGGTGGATTATAGATGAATGATTATAATATTATCACCTTTCAATCCCTCCTCTATATATATTCCCTACATCAATCCCATTAATCCATTGGGATAGGGTTCAAACATTATTTATGAACCACAAAATAGAGGGATTAAAATTATTGAATGATGAGAAAAGGTACATAGGGAGTGATATAGTTTCATAGTGAGTGTAGGTAGTGAGTCGAATGTGTTGTTTCATATATGTTGAATGTGTCATAAAAATGGTGTGATTTGGAATGTTCATTACAGAATAGAAAATTGAGTTACAATTGTTTTATTGTGGCCAAGACAGTACTAATTTATCATGAGGGTAACATTTCCCCACATTATTGTACCATAGAGAGACTCTATGTAAATGAAGGTCATTATTTCATTTGTGGGATTTTAGGAGTAGGGAGGGATAAAACTATCTAAAAACACATAGCTATTTATCCCTAAAGGGATTAAATGATGTCCCATAATCCATGTGGTAGATCGATATGATGTTCACACCCAACCCAACCTTATTGGACCGAATGGTGTAGGATTTCAAGTTAGTGCGGCCTAGTAGGGGCCTATATCATTAAACAAAATAAAAGGTGGGTTGGGATTCATAACTTGGGATGGAATGTATAATCGGCCAAACATGGGCACAAAATACCAAAGTGTATACCCTTCACAATCATGGAATATATTTTTATTACTTCCACTGGGATTCCAATTTATTCAAATAAATATCCTTTCCTGAGTCTTTTTCCAATATAATGAGAAGGAATGGTTCTTTTGAACAGATTTGATCATTTTTTGGATGATATTTTTAGATTAGGTATTTATCTCTATAGATAAAATAGAAGGGTTCCAACGTGATAATGATAGTGTTATCATGGTTGGAAAACCAACAAGGTAGTTTCTTTTGATATAGTGAGGGATTACCCACAATACCTTTGCATGACTGGTATTTATCACTTAATGATTTTGGAATGTGGTCCTTTAATTTTAGATTAGATATGCTCCATATTTCATCAACACTTTAGGATGGGATCTTTTTATCTAATGAGTTTTCATTTTATCTGTCTAATAGATCATATGATGTTAGAAACCTCCATTGTATTTAATATTTCTCCCAATATACGTCAAGAACAATATAATTAACAATAGTTCATGTGATTTTACATGGGATTTATTTCATTGTTTTTTTATATAACTAGTCACTAATGTTGTATATATGGTTCAGAGGTTGTGGTTATCTCTGAACTGAGTATCATTCTTCGACGATGACCCAAACCCCTTCAAGGATTCAGGTGGTAGTTTCATATCTAGTAATGTTGATTTGTATATACAATAGTATGTCTTTTGTTACTATGACACTTTAGGGAATGGAATTGAGATATGGTATTCAACTGGATAACTATACTAGGCATTGTGGACTACATGGTGTTCATGGATCCAAGGGTTGATCTTATGGAATAACATTTGAGTATTTGATCTGAGATGATTGGTTCATTCCATTCATACTTGGGACTTTTTATTATATATAATATCTTGGTGGTCCATATTTTTCACCACTAATTACATTCCAATAAAAATATTTGTGTAGACCTAATTATTAAAATTTTCACTTGTTTGGGGATTCATATACAGTATATTTATACTCACCTTATAGGAAACATACACCCAGATGATTTTTTCTACATTGATAAACATGTTTTGAGATCGTTTTTATGATTGTCATTGCTACGGTGGATTGTTTAGAGCTAAATCATGTTGATACATGGTGAATAATTTTGGATCCATTTATAGCAATATGGAATCACTGATTGTTTTGGAGGTATATTTTTCAAGTGCGGGATATATTTTAGAGGGGTTTTATTGTTTATTTTATATATTAATTTTTGAGGCTTACCTAATGAAAAACTCTTTTTTTGTTTTCCAAAATAATATTTTACCTATTTTCACATCCTTATATTGTATATATTTCAAATATCTATATATATTATATTGGGATTTATAATTATATTACAAGTTCTTGATAAGTGTATCTTGTATGTTGATATAGTTTAAGTCCTTGAATATTGTGAGATATGCCTATTATATTATAGTCACAAGACAATATACTATTGTAGGTGGGATTACGGTGAAATTATTAGCTATCTACCACCCATGGATAGGCCATGGAATGAAATTGGGTGTAAGAGTTATAATAAAGAGAAGCATTCCTTTGGAAAAAAGTATATTATTAATAACAACGTAAGGACTTGTTTTTGAAATTTGTAAAAAAAAATTATGTTAACTGGATAATGAGAATAGAGTAGATACATGATTCCATATATCCTTTCCCATGGATCCAAATAATCTATCAGTCAACCCATTATTTTATGTTATTAATACATGGTGTAATAAATATTTTTCACAGATTTTATAGTAGCTAGTTGTGATCTTTAATAGGATTCATGTGTCAAATTGTCCATATATTATATAATCATTATGGATTAATTATGTTAAATTAATATAACTACCTCTTTATAGAATGATTTTGTAAAGTCGTAGGTTATTGATGATCAGATGCCAATAGTTTTTTCAATCTCAACAGATCATGAAGAAACATTTCTCTGTTTTCTTTGACATAGTTAAGAAACATTTTCCCCCATTTTTATTGTTGTTTCCCAATCCATTTGTGCATTTTATGAATTATTAATTTTTAGAATAAGATAGTTCACAATGATTCATATATGGAATCATGTATCCTTGTAATGTTTTTATCTATTCCTTGAATGTAAACTCATGGATTTATAATTTCATGATGAAATTTGGTAAAAGATATTATATAAATTATAAGGATCAAATTTCAATTTTGTTTTTCACTTAACTAAGAAGTTATTTAATAATTTATCAAATAATCAACATGGAATAGTTATCCATTATTGGATGATTTTTTCTGAAATAAACATCATGATATCATTATTATATATGATTCATACTACAATATTTATAATTTTAATTTATGAAATGGATTTGGATAATCCATTAAGAAACTTGAATATGTCCATGAATAAATATAGGAACACATATCCCATGTTGTCTTTCTATTGATTTGTTTGTGGTGAAATTGGAAAATCATAGTTAAATATTTGGAGTATGATAATATTAAGTTATCATGTTTTAGATGTTTTCTATTAGATGACTACCTTAATCAAAGTTCCATATGAATGAATTTTCAATTGTGTATTCTTTGGAGTGATGCATGAATATTGTAGATGTATGTTTTCTTTTATCTGAATACATTAAGTTATATTCCATGATTAAATATCCCCATGACAAATAAAATTGAGACCAACAAAATACTTATTATTTGAAATGTTCAAAATAAAATGTTTCTACAACAATCTCTTTTTGGTAATTTTAAACATGCCACATTATTGTATAGTGGTAAAATTACACCATATTATTCGAATACATCAAAATTACAATCATCAATAACAAAAAATAGAAGAAAACATAAAGCAGTTTGACCGGATTCATAAACATGGAGCCACATGAATGTCAAAATAATGATGACACCGTCAACACATCACAACCATGCATGACTTGTCAGTGTCATCCAAATCTACAATAATTAGCCATTGGGAACATCAAAAAGTATAATATTCCAAATTCAAAATTCCAACAGAAACCATCATACAGCCTAAACCACCTTGTGCCGCACTCCACCCTGACCCAATCCATAAAATATGTGAGGAAAAAAGATCACACATATACCCAACACCATAAAATCTTATAGGGATAAAAAAATTCAATTGGAATCACCTCGATCCGTGCCCCCAGAAGTCGAACACTCCATTTAGAGCACCAATATCGAAGAGTACCCACCAATGAACGTCCATCCACCACCATGGATCACATCACCGAACTCATCCACCTCGCCATTGACACAAAAAATTAAACATAGCATAATTAAAATGAGCTATCATTTGGCCGATGCGTCCATCACGAATCCTCACATCATTGTCTTAGTTAACAACATGATGTAAATGTCGGTGTTGTTGTCTATGACAACCTCATCCGAACACCATACCATAGTAAAATTGATAATCGATCCACAATAAAAACCATCTGAAAAACAACAAAAAAAATCCAAAATAAAATAGGAAGACAGAGAAAGAAACTGAAAACAGTGATGAAAATGCACTAAAACCACTAACAGACACATTAAAAAACCATCCAAAGATGTCTTGAAACCTACATTGATCCCAACCATGATGGGGTCGAACACGATGTGTTGGAAAAAAGTGGTTGAGTAGAAAAAGAACCTTGAACGCACCCACATGCCCCTACCCAAGATACCTGAATCATCCGAATAATGACCTTAGATGGAGGTCTGATGTTACTGGAAGGGTAGAAAGAAGGGTGATAAGTGGCGAACAATGTCCAACTAGATAACATCATCATGAATGAGGGGGTGGTGGGAAGGGGAAAGGGAAAAAATAACAACACAGTTAGGCGAGAAGGGACAACTACACCAAAAGGAAACCAAAAAACCCAATGGTTAGATGGATGAAGAAGAGGAGAGAGTAGCGTAATGAGAGGATATAAAGAATCAACTAGAGGGAATAAAATATGGAATAGAGGAGTGAAGAAGGTGGTGGAGAGACGAAGCTGAAGGTGGCATAGAGGACTCCCCCCACCAAATCGCCGCTAGAGAAAACCCTAGTTCTAGAGGAGGGGAGGGAAATGAAATTATTATAAGTAGAAAACGAAATGGTTCAATATGACTCAGAGATAGATAGTGTATTGGTCCACTCTCCAAAAAAATATCATTATTACAATTATTCATTGTTGAGGAGTGATTCCATGTTGACGTGATGGAATTTGTGTGTGATATGTTGTTATGTACATGTGTCAATATATGTCTATAAAATTATTGATTATTCACGTTTTCTAAGGACCCACATAATGGATGATAGAATCATGATTTTTTCTATCATTGATAAATTTAAGGAATTTATAGATTCAATATAATCCCAAACACGACCATTGTCGATTATTATTTTTCCCCTAATAGTGACCTTCAACAACTCAACAGTATTAGTGAGATGTGATAATAATTTTTTGTGATAAGGTAAACATGTTTTAGGTTCTCATATTTTTAAAAAATTTACATGATTAGATCATAGAGTAATTAGGGTACATTAGTGACACCTTTTTTGTTATATTTTTCTAAGGATACAATCCATACTTGTTAGGTGAGTGATGCATCCATTTTTAATATTTATTATACAATCCAACTAGTTTTATTGATAGCTTTTGGTGCTATGTAAATAGAAGAAAAAATCACTAATATTGAATGTATGCGGATGATTTAATGATATAAATGTGTTTAAAATGGTTTACCCTTTTCAAGATACCATTAAATTTGTCATCATGTATTAATGAGACAAAAATCAGGAGTTCTTAAGGGTGATAAATATCACATTTCTGTAATTTATATATTTTATGGACAAGTACTTCATATTGTTTTACTATAAAACTATAAGAAATCGATGGTATTTCCCAATTAATTCCCTGAGATGGTAAAATATGAAATTCCATAAATTTTTTGAGACCAATATTCATTTTGTATTATTTGTTTCTATGAAAATTATGTAATTGGAGTTATTGAGGTCTTAGTGGAAGAGAATCAACATGGTAGATGAAAATTATAGCTGAGGAAATTGTGTATGGATTATGCAGGTGTATAATTAGAAATTATAACCATAGTATTGGAATATTTATTTGAATGCGAATTATTATCACATAGACTATATGGTGGTGTCTCGAAAAAATTCACCTATAACAGAGAGTCGCATGCTGGTGATGCCAATTTTTGGGTCATGTGTGACAATAATTTATTATGTTGTATAACTAAATGGATATTTATAAAGTGGGGACCATGTATTCCACTATTCATGGAATATAGAGGACTTATAATAGTATTCATTTTAATTATCACAAAATACATATTGAGTAGAAACCACCATAAATGAGAATGATCCCAACTATATAATCTATAGTTAATATTTTTGGGTGTACTCTCACATATAAACTCTTTTTGTGTGGTATTGGATTAGTTTTTATATGATGTTTTATCTTTTATTTATAAGGGAATTTGAAATCATCAGTTATATAGTGGGAAGAGTAGGGTCTCAAGAATTTTCTGGATCAACAACTTCCAATTGTAATGTATTGGTTTTCTAATAGAAAATGGTGTTTTAAAAAAAATTTAGATAATTATTTTATGTTTCACGGAGTTCTAATATGAATAATTAAGAAATTATTGAAGATGGTACATCATGAAATGTTTTGAAAATGTTGATTTTTGTTATTTGTACGGATTGATATGATTATGAAGAAATTGAGAAAGAATTCACTATTTGAACTTATTTCCTATCATAGAATCATAGTTTCTCATTATCTTGTCCAAATAATACATCATTAAAGAATACATAAGAATTTATGGTCATTCTAATTTATAACTCTTGGAGTGTTATTATAAAATAATTGCAATTAACATGATTTTATAGTATGTTTTGGATAGGAATATTCATGAAACCACTATGTAGAATTCCATTTAACAGTGGGGGTTGAATCATTCTCAACAAATATTGATGTGTAAATAGACAATTCCATGATTATATTTAGTGTTTTTGTGTACATATCATCAAATTTATTAGTATTTCCATCTGTTAATGAAGAGTTTTATGGTACTGAGTCTTAACAACACCAACTAAAAAAATCTATTATTTTACATTGTTCTGTTGTTATTAATGGTTGGATTGGATATATTCATGGGTGAAATAGGATTTTCAACTTATGGGTATAGTTATATGGAGTTTTCATATAACATTATCCCCATTGATAATGTTATTGTGTATGAAGGTGATTTTTTCATGTGAAGGGTAACTATATTAGCATCTTTTCTTAATATTCTATTTTCATTATTCTGCGAAAACTATTATTGATGATGGGAGGTTTTAGTGTTCCTAATTTTTCTTGGATAAATATGATATTAGTTTTTATATTATTTTCATTGGAACTCTGTATTGTTAAAATTTAAATATACCCTAGAAGTTGACAATAAGAAACCATATCAAATGGTTCTGTTTATTGTAGGGTGTATTGCTGAAACCTAGACTTTGTTGGTGTAGAATTGTGGGAAGAACATGGCCTCGATAAAAAAATTATGTAAATAAATATGGATTTTGATAATGTTAACACATTCATGAGATTTATTATTTCCAATCAAAATAAATTATTTTATAGGAAAACATACATCAAGGTTTCAGTAGTAACAATAGTTTTACCATATTTGTATAATAATTTCAATTCACAATAGGGACCACATAATATAATTTTTTTTGAAGATAATGTTATTATTTAAATTGGGAAGACTTATGAAATTTTATAATAAATTAAACAATATTTTAATTTTCCAATATATAAATTACCACAATATAAATATTTTATCTCACAAAACCAGTGTTAACCTCATTATCCTTGGGTCTGGGTGTGTTCCAATAATGAAGGTTTTAGGATTAAATTGAGAACATGTCATTAGTTTTATTATGAAAGTTATTTTAAAATAATAATCATCAATGAAAGAATCATATTTGAGTAAGGGCTTTTTATTTCCATGTTTTATCTATTCCATACATTTTACATTTGGCTATTCAAATTTAAATATTATTCTATATCTATGGATGATATAAGTTTCTTATTTTCTATAAGAATAAAACACTAGTTATGTTATTCATAAAATTTACATTTGTATGAATCATATATCAATAATTTTCCCTCATTATTGGAACTAAGAATATCACTTAATCAATTTCATATATAATGTTTATTGAATTTTCCCAAAATTTAATAATTTTTTTTGATATAGATGGAATATCTATAATGAATGAGTTTGATATTCACTCCATATATCCTCTATTACATATATCTTATATTATTTTCAATAATTCACACAGTGATGGGATACTGAACATACTGGTTTATGGTGGAAACAAATGAGTGACAATTAGGAATGATGAGAGGAGGCGGTGAGTGTGTGTCATGTTTTCTATGTTGGATGAGGAAGTAAGGTGGTTGGATTGTTTCTATATTAGAGGGGATTTCATATAAGAGTTCAGTGCATGTGTGAATGACATGAAATGGAGAATGGAAATGTGATGGAATTTTATTTTTTTGTTTTGATATATACTCAGAGGTCTTTATGAATATATTTTGAATGGTGTTGCATGAAAGGTATAATGGGGTGCCTTTGTGAAAAAATGGCTGTCACATCATGTGTGTGATCCAACATGCTGGTTTGGTTGAACAATTAAGTATTCTCAAGAATATATGATCCACATATGAAATAGATATTTTACCACATTCAATGTGAAGATTGAACAAGATGATTGGCTCTACTATACCCTCTCAGTAATCAGAGGCATGGGCTAGTTTGGAAGGTTGAAACAACACCTGAGTGAGCCACCAGTTCATGTATGAAGCATGAATATAATGACCCATACTTTACATACATTGTTAATACTTAAAAATTGAAGCATACTTATTACAACATATAACAAAACCACGAAAGGACCATATAGGTATAGTGTCTTTAGAAACTGAGAAACATAAACAACTGGTTCATAAAGCATCAACTTTTCCTCCCATTTATTTCATCATATCTAGAGTCCCTTTTTGAGAAAGTCTACTTAATAACCTTCTTCCTGACATGGGGAAATAAAACATACAAAAGGGTGAGCTCAAATGCTCAGTAAGGGTAAAAAAAAGAAATATCAATCACATCGTATACATAAGCACATAACATTTGGAAATCTTAACCTGAAAAAGAGATCATAATTTCATAACATGGGATAAATCATGGTAGTGAAATGTAATCACTATAATCATAACATAAAACATGAAACTTTGTGGCATACACACATAATCATAGAGAATCCTTTCTTGTTAGTCAAGACTCATTTCCAAGACTATCTTAGTGGACAAAGTCCCTTTCTGAACTGAGTCACCCTCATTTCAGTCCTATTTCACTGAACCGGTATAACCTACCGTTCCAGCCATGTCTATCTCATGAGATATAAAATCTTTACCCAATGCATTGGAGTGAGATATAGGTCCCACCCATCTAATAATGATACCATTCTTATGTGTGCCACAAAATCATAAATCATACATCATTGCATTACCATGTAATAAAAATGGGAATCTTAAACATCGTGACATCATAAAACAATTCATATACGATAAAGGAATTCTTAAAAATAATTCCATCACAACATAATCAAATCAATGTAATAATAGGGATAAAATCAGAACCCTTTATTATCTTAGATGGAAGATAATTTTGATAAAACACTTGAACTTCATTCTTGAGGAAAATATCATTTCTTCTTCAAAAACATTTTTCCTTTTTTTAACATGTCATACAATTTTAATCTAAAATAATTTGATTAAAAATAAACTTGAAAACTTGTAAAGAAAGCTTCTTGGAAATAATGTTTTAAAAATCCATTCATTCCGTATAAGTTAAAAAAACATTCTTCTCGTACTTTCGTCGGAAAAGTCAAAAAAGTACCTCGTACGAAAAACGACAACATATTCCTTTCATATCTTTTACTAAAAACTCACCAAAGGGTAAAAATGGATTTAAAAAATTGTAGGTGGATGGAAATAATATTACATATTTTTGGAACATGGATGTGGATGATAAAATACACCCTAGTAAATGCCAAAATATAAACAATCTCGGATAAAAATGAGATTGTGATATTTCCATTACCTTAGGTATGAATAGCTTTGTAAGTATATGATCCTCCTGTATAATGATTTAAATAATGTTATTGACTTATTCCAGAATCATACTTTTTTTATGATATCATATATGGTCATATTCTTATCTTCTTAGTAATAATATTTCATTGCTACTTGTTATTCGGTTGTTTATAACTTTTTGTTCTTATGCGTGTTTTGTCAAATAAATTCTTATTCTTTTTTATAGGTTATATATACCTCATTTCCAGAATGGTATTAGTGTAATATATATCATATTAACTAATTCAATTCATTTATATAATCATTATGAAATGAGGATCATGTAGAACGAGTCGCATCACATCATGGAGACGGTATTCCGTACATATGCACGAGTGATGATATCGTTCCTATGATCGTGGAATTGTATTGGAATATATGTATACTATTTAAGACTCAATATCACTTTATAATAGTCATATATGGTCATTAATTACACCATTATACCCATCCAAGTAAGGTGGTGGTGGAAAATAGACTACACCACGACGTTAAGACGGTATTCCCTACGTACGCACGCGCGGTGATTTCTTTTTCCGTAGGATGGATAGATGGTGAAATAGGGTTGTTTCATACATATAATAGCATCTCAGTATATGAGTGATACTGATGTTATTACTTCATAATGAAACAACTAAATAAGAAGACGTGGAAGAAAAAATAAAGATGAAAGAATCGGTAACGGACATTACCTCTTCTTTGAAGTGCTTCTTTGAGACCTTCTTTTAGGGCACTAAAATTGGTCTTTGAAGAAGACCATAACCTCTAGGATGTCTCCAGGGAAGTGGAGAGGAGAAAGTGGCATGGGTTGGCCGAGCTTTAAGGCTCCAAGTGGTGTGAGACAGAGGGGGAGGAGGTGTCCTTTTATAAGGGAGGAGAGGGGCACCTTTGGAATAACTAAAACTATTATTTTATTATAAAGTCAATTTCGGTTTTAAATAGCTCTAAATTGATATATTTCGAAGATAAGGTGGGGATGGGTCGGAATCCTCTTATCCAATATAATTTAGACAAGTTTAGGTTCCTGTTTTTACCTTATCATTTAGATTTAAAATTAAGTTAAATAATTTTACTTTTACCATGTCTTCTTGTGTTCTTATACTATAAGGTTAATAAACATACTATAAGCAGCCAAACGAACCCCAAGTTGTTTATTATTAATATATATAAACTTATCTATGTCATTTGTCCGAACCTTAGATTTTTAGGAATAAAATAACAATTACCAATATAATATTTGTTTTAAAAACTATTTTATGTCTATTTTGACACTTTAGTAATTGATTTTTGTGAAAATAATAACAGAATTATTAGTTCGAAAAAAGTTAACTAAATCAATACTAACATGTCATATTAACCTATAAAGTTAGTGGGATTCATAAAAAGTCTCAAATTACATTTATTTATGGTGTTTATAACAACAATTATGTCAATATTTCATTAATAAGATAATTACTACATCATCATTGTGTCATAAATAAATTAAATTATATAATGTCTAAAAATTGAAAATAAAATACCATTATGTAGGAAAGATTTTTATATTTCTAATGAATATTTATTGTCTAATTTATCTTATTTATAGCCCCATATTAAAAATTATTAACTTATTAAACTTTGATTTTAACTATTTTAACCCTTCTTTAAATAAATTAATAATAAATGTCCTAATCTAATCCAAGTGGGCCTAAATGGACATATTTAATTCCTAAGTTTGTTTTTTGTCAAATTAAACTTATCAAATATAATTAGGACATGTGTTAGGGTAATAATAATATCATCTTTACCCTTAATTACCCTATTTACTTTTTACCGTGGTAAAAAAAGTAAAAAGTTACTAATCACCAAAAATTATTTTCATCTCATTGAAACACATTTTAGTCCTTGATATTAACCGTGTCTCTCGAATTTTCGAAATTCCACTCACAGAAGAGGTAAAATTATTGTTTTGAAAAATTCAGTTTTTTTAACTACCACTTAGTGGTTTAACTATTCATCAAAAATTGAAAGTTTTTAGAAAAATACCAAAATTTCACCCTAGGATAATTTCGGTATTCTGAATCCAAAAATGAAGACCATTTTGAAAAATAAAATTTATAAAATTTCATAAAGTGGTTATTACTATTCATAACGGCTAGTTTTAATAATATTTTAATAGCATATTGTTGTTTAGTGAAACTCGGTATTGCGTACGACGCACGCTATCGAGGAAGGTCGCGATTTCGTGTAAAGCAAGCCAAGTTAGTGTTGTGTAGAAAAAGATTTCTTTGATGATTTATATAACATAAAAGTCTCAGGTGTTACATTCTACCCCCCTTAAAATGAATTTTTTCCTCGAAATTCGTCACATTGTAACAAACAGATGAGGATACCTCTCCCTCATCATATCCTCAAGCTCCCATGTAGCTTCTTCTAATTGGTGGTTCCTCCATAAAACTTTCACCAATCGAGTGGTCTTGTTTTGTAGGACTTTTTAGCTACGATCCAGAATCTCTATCGGTTGTTATTCATAAGAAAGATCTTGCTCTAGCGGTACGACTTCTGAGCTGAGTACATGTGATGGATCAGGTATGTACTTTCTCAGGAGAGATACATGGAACACATCGTGAACATGAGAGAGATTCGGTGGAAGTGCCAATCGGTAAGCTACCTTCCCTACATGATCCAATATTTCGAAAGGACCGATATATCTAGCGCTTAACTTCCCCTTCTTTCCAAATCTCATGACTCTCTTCCAGGGAGATATCCGTAAGAACACTTAATCGCCCACTTCAAACTCTAGGTCTTTTTTTCAGCTGTCAGCATGACTTTTCTGTCGACTCTGAGCTGCTCTTATGTGTTGTTGAATAGATCTGACCTTTTCTGCCATTTCATCAACGAGATCATGTCCTAATAGCTTTATTTCCCCAACTTCATCCCAGCTAGTTGGAGTCCTGCATTTCATTCCATAGAGAGATTCAAAAGGAGCCATCTGAATACTGGAGTGAAAGCTATTATTATAAGAAAATTCCACCAAAGGTAGGTGTTGATCCCAACCTCCTTTGAAATCCATAGAGCAAGCTCTCAAAATATCTTCTAGGGTTTGAATTGTTCTTTCACACTGACCGACTATCTGAGGATGATAAGCAGTGCTGAAACTCAACTCTGTTTCCAGAGTATACTGAAGACTTCTCCAGAACATCAAGGTAAATCTCGGATCCCGATAAGATATAATATAAAGTGGTACTCCATGCAATCTTACCACTTCCTTTACATATATCCTAGCAAGCTGATCCAGATAGAAATCCTCTCTAATAGCAATGAAGTGTGCAGAATTTGTAAGACGATCAACTATGACCCAGATAACATTATTGCCTTTGGATGTTTTAGGGAGTCCTGTGACAAAGTCCATAGTAATGTTTTCCCATTTCCTATCGAGTATGGGTAATGGTTGTAACATCCCCTTAGGCTTCTGTCTCTCAACCTTAACTTGTTGACAAACCAAGCATCGAGAGACATATTCAGCAACATCTCTTTTCATGCCATCCCACCAGAAGTACTCTTTCAGGTCCCTATACATCTTCGTGCTTCCAGGATGAATAGAGAATGAAGAACTATGAGCCTCATCTAGTAGCTCCTTCATTAATTCGGGGATGGGAGGAACATAAACCCGATTCCTGAACCTTATTATTCCATCACAATCAAGGTTGAACTCAGGAACATTTCGCACCGTCTTTTGTAACTCAACATCTTATTTCTGTGCCTCTTTAATCTTCACATGTATTGATGGTTGAACATTCATTTGAGAAAGATAAGATTTTTCCCCTTCCATTATAATTACAAGATCCATCCTTTGTAAATCCATAAATATTGGATCTTTTGTGATCCTCATCATGGAGAAACTGGCATGGTCTTTTCGACTTAATGCATCTGCCACCTTGTTTGCTTTCCCAGGGTGGTAATTGATTGAGCAGTCATAATCCTTAATCAGCTCCAACCATCTTCTTTGGTGCATATTCAACTCCTTTTGTGTGAAAATATACTTTAAACTTTTATGATTAGTATAAATATCACACCTTTCACCATAAAGGTAATTCCTCCAAATCTTTAATGCAAATATTACCGCAGCGAACTCCAAATCATGTATTGGGTAATTTTGCTCATGTATTTTAAACTGTCGTGAGGCATAAGCTATCACCATATCATTTTGCATAAGAACACACCCCAATCACTTCTTAGATGCATCACTGTAGATCACAAACCTTTCTCCACTACAAGGCAGTGTGGGCACAGGTGCACTGGATAACCTTCTTTTCAACTCCTTGAAATTCTCTTCACATTCCTCCGTCCAGACAAACCTAACTCCTTTCCGAGTCAACTCGGTGAGTGGATTAGATAATTGTGAAAATTTATTCACAAAACGTTGATAATATCCAGCCAAACCATGAAAACTTCGGATCTCAGTTACTGTTGTTGGTCTGGACCATCTTTCGATAACCTCTGTTTCTGCTGGATCCACATATATCCCCTATTTTGAGATTATGTGACCCAAAAATGCAACTTTTTGAATCCAAAATTCAGACTTGGTAAATTTGGCATAAATCTTCTCCTTTTTCAGGGTCTTCAATATAATTCTCAAGTAATCTTCATGTTCTTCCTTTCTATTTGAATAGACAAGAATATCGTCTATAAAGACTACAAAAAATTGATCAAGATAGTCTCTAAAGACTCTATTCATCAGATCCATGAATATAGAAGGGGCATTAGTAAGACCAAATGGCTTCACTATAAATTCATAGTGTCCATACCTTGTACGGAAAGCCGTCTTTGGTATATCCTCCATTTTGACCCTTAATTGATGATACCCTGAATGAAGATCAATCTTGGAAAAGTATTGAGCTCCACGTAGTTGGTCAAATAGGTCATCAATCCTCGGGAGAGGATATTTGTTCTTGATAGTGATCTTGTTAAGTTCTCGATAATCAATGCAGAGTCTCATTGATCCATATTTCTTCTTAAAAAATAGAACCGGTGCTCCCCAAGGTGACGGACTAGGGAGTATGAATCCATTATCAAGATTCTCTTGGAGTTGCTTCTTCAATTCCTAGAACTCAATTGGGGCCATTCTATAAGGCGTCTTTGAAATAAGCAAAGCACCCGGTACGAGTTCTATTGAGAACTCAACTTCACGATTTGGTGGAAGTCCCGGTAATTCCTTCGGAAAGACATCATCAAACTCCCGTACAATGAGCATATTATTAATAGTGAGTTTATCACCAACCATGTGAGATAAATAACCTTCATTTAGTGGAATCAAGACCCATAAGATAGAAGAAATTTCCATTGGAAGGTTATGTTCATCCTTGCATTGATAGACGATCATAGATTGATCTGGAATATGAAATGTGACTTCCCTTCTTTGGAAATTGATATGAGCTCTATATAACGAAAGCCAATCCATGCCAAGAATCACATCAAATTCCACTATAGGAAGGATCACAAGATTTATAGGAAGAACTTTCCCACAAACTTCGATCGGAGAAGAATTATAAACATTTGATGCCACTGTTGTGCCATTAGGTGTTGTCACAGGTAACTCAACATCTAATTGTTGAGGTAATATGGTGATACCCTTATAAAATTCTTCAGAAATAAAATAGTCGGTGGATCCAGAATAAAATAAATCATTTGTTACATTAGAGTGTATGGTAAGTGTACCTTTCACCACATCGTTATCGTACTCCACATCGCTGATAGAAATTGCATGTGACTTTCCTTTGTCTTTAGCCTTAAGAGTTTGTTGACGTCGACCATCATCATCAACCCTTGGATTAGGGCATTTATTGGCATAATGCCCCATCTCCTTGCACTTAAAGAATTGAAGTGTAGTAGGTTCATTCTGTGTATCCCTTCCTTTGTTTGCATCATTAGACATATTCTTCCCATCATCACGGCATTCAACTACCCGATGACCTTCCTTTCCACATCTGAAACATTTACTTGTCCCTTTAAGACAACTCCCTATATGTTTCTTTCCACACATTGAGCATAAGGGAAATCTCATCTTCTTTTCAGTGTGCTCTTTAGATTTTCCATTGAATTCCATTTTCCTCTTCTTATCAAACCCATATGACAGATGGGTTACTCCAATCTCCATCCCGACTTTGAGAGCACATCGAACGATTTCCTCATAGCTATTGAAGTCCCTTATGGATAACACCATTCGAAGACTTGGTTTTAAGCCACTAAAGAATCAATCGATCTTACTCTCAGGTTGGATAATAATACCAGAAGCGTACCTTGAAAGTCTTGTAAAATTTTCTTCAAAGGTACCAACAGATTCATGATTCTTTTTCTTTAGTTCAAGAAACTCCTTCTCCATCTTTGTTCGGAGAATATGAGGGAAGTAATTATTGAAAAATAAGTTCTTGAACTCGTCCCATTCCATGGACTCAATTTCATCCCTTTGCCTCGTATTCCTAATAAGATTCCACCATTGATCAGCATCTCCTTCCAAACGATACACTGTTAGTTTGACTTTATCATGCTCAGAACATTGAAGAACTGAAAATATCTTTTCAGTAGTACTAATCCATTGTTCAACAACTAATGGATCAGTAGACCCGCTGAAAGAAGGTGGATGCTATCTCATGAAGGATTCAACAGAATGTTGCTCCTTCCTTTGCTCGTTTGGAAGTCCTGCATGATTCAAATCTTGAGAAAGTTGTGTGAGCATGGCTACAAGATTTTTCATTCCAGCTCCCATAATGTTTGGTTGCTCAGGGGGATAATCATTGCATTTCCAATCGCATTCTGCATTAACACGATTCCTTCGGGTTCCATCCATTGACTAAAACCAAGAAGAATAGTGTGAGAAACACTAATTATAATAGGAAAACCACATAATCAAGAATAAAATTTCACACTTAAGGTCTTATACTAGGTTTTTCATGGCCATTTCTAAAACACTAAAATTGTGTTCTATGCTTAGAATTATCCTTAGGGTTCTTACTAAGGCTTTCACATCCTAGTTTCCAAAGGTTGACTATACCTTTCCTCTGATACCAACTATAACGACCCATACTTCACATACATTGTTAATAATTCAAAATTTATACATAATTATTACAACATATAACAAAAACACGAAAGGACCATATAGGTATAGTGTCTTTAGAAACTAGGAAACATAAACAACTGGTTCATAAAGCATCTACATTGACTCCCATTTATTTCATCATATCTAGCGTCCCTTTTTGGAATAGTCTACTTAATAACCTTCTTCCTGACCTGGGTTAATAAAACATACAAAAGGGTGAGCTCAAATGCTCAGTATGGGTAAATAAAAGAAATATCAATCACATCGTATACATAAGCACATAACATTTGGAAATATTAACCTGCAAAAGAGATCATAATTTCATAACATGGGATAAATCATGGCAGTGAAATGTAATCAAAATAATCCTAACTTAAAACATGAAAATTTGTGGCATACATACATAATCATAGAGAATCATATCTTGTTAGTCAAGACTCATTGCCAAGACTATCTTAGTGGACAAAGTCCCTTTCTGAACCGAGTCACCCTCGTTTCAGTCCTGTTTCACTGAATCGGTATAACCTACCGTTCCAGCCATGTCTATCTCAGGAGATATAAAATCTTTACCCAATGCATTGGACGTAGATATAGGTCCCACCCATCTCATAGTGATAACATTCTTATGTGTGCCATAAAATCATAAATCATACATCATTGCATAACCCATGTAATAAAAATGGGAATCTTAAACATCATGACATCATAAAACAATTCATATACAATAAAGGAATTCATAAAAATAATTCAATCACAACATAATCAAATAAATGTAATAATAGGGGTAAAAACAGAACACTTTATTATCTTAGATAGAAAATAATTTTGATAAAACACTTGAACTTCATTCTTGAGGAAAATATCCTTTCTTCTTCAAAAACATTTTTCCTTTCTTAACATGTCATACAATTTTAAACTAAAAGAATTGGATTAAAAATAAAAATGAAAACTTGTAAATGATGCTTCTTGGAAATAATCTTTTAAAAATCCATTCATGCTGTATAAGTTAAAAAAAACATTCTTCTCGTACTTTTGTCGGAAAAGTCAAAAAAGTACCTCGTACGAAAAACGAAAACAGATTTCTTTCATATATTTTACTAAAAACTCACCGAAGGGTAAAAATGTATTTAAACAATTGTAGATGGATGGAAATAATATTACATATTTAGGGAACATGGATGTGGATGATAAAATACAGCCCTGTAAATTCCGAAATATAAACAATCTCGGATAAAAATGAGATTGTGATATTTCCCTTACCTTAGGTCCGACTTGATTTTTAAGTATCCAAACCACCTGTATAATGATTTTAATAATGTTATTGACTTATTTCAGAATCATACTTATTTTTATGATATCATATATGGTCATATTATTATCTTCTTAGTAATAATATTTCATTGCTACGTGTTATTCGGGTGTTTATAACTTTTTGTTCTTATGCGTGTTTTGTCAAATAAATTCTTATTCTTTTCTTTAGGTTATGGATAACTCATTTCCATAATTTTATTAGTGTAATATATATCATATTCATTAATTCAATTTATTTATATAATCATTATGAAATGAATATCATGTAGAACGAGTCGAATTACATCGTGGAGACGGTATTCCGTACGTATGCACGAGTGATGATATCATTCCTATGACCGTGGAATTGTATTAGAGTATATGTATAATATTTCAGAATCAATATAACTTTATAATAGTCATATATGGTCATTATTTACACCATTATACCCATCCAAGGAAGGTGGTGGTGGAAAATAGAATACACCACGGCGTGGAGACGGTATTCCGTACGTACGCACGCGCGGTGATTTCTTTTTCCGTAGGATGGATAGATGGTGAAATAGGGTTGTTTCATACTTATAATAACATATCCGTATATGAGTGATACTGATTTTATTACTTCATAATGAAAAAACTAAAGAAGAAGAAGTGGAAGAAGAAATAAAGATGAAAGAATCGGTAATGGACATTACCTCTTCTTTGAAGTGCTTCTTTGAGACCTTCTTATAGGGCACTAAAATTGGACTTTGAAGAAGACCAGAACCTCTAGAATGTCTCTCGGGAAGTGGAGATTAGAAAGTGGCAGGGTTTGGCCAAGCATTAAGGCTTCAAGTGGTGTGAGGAAGAGGGGGAGGAGGTGTCCTTTTATAAGGGAGGAGAGGGGCACCTTTGGAATAACAAAAACTATTATTTTATTATAATGTCAATTTCGGTTTTAAATAGCTCAAAATTGATATATTTCGAATCTAAGGTGGGGATGGGTCGGAATCCTCTTATCCAATAGAATTTAGACAAGTTTAGGTTCATATTTTAACTTTATCATTTAGATTTAACATTAAGTTAAATAATTTTACTTTTACCATGTCTTCTTGTGTTCTAATACTATAAGGTTAATAAACTTACTATAAGCTGCCAAAAGAACCCCAAGTTGTTTATTATTAATATATATAACCTTATATAAGTCATTGGACCGAACCTTATATTTTTAGGAATAATATAACAATTACCAATATAATATTTGTTTTAAAAACACTTTTATGTCAATTTTGACACTATTTAGTAATTGATTTTTGTGAAAATCATAACAGAATTATTAGTTCGCACCAAGTTTATTAAATCAATAATAACATGTCATATTAATCTAGAAAATTATTGGGATTCATAAAAAGTCTCAAATTACATTTATTTTGGTGTTTATAACATCAACTATGTCAATATTTCATTAATAAGATAATTACTGCATCATCATTTTGTCATAAATAAATTAAATTATTTAATGTATAAAAATTACAAATAAACTACCATTATGTAGGAAATCTTTTTACCTTTCTAATTAATATTTATAGTCGAATTTATCTTATGTATAACCCCATATTAATAATTATTTACTTATTAATCTTTGATTTTAACTATTTTAACCCTTCTTTAAATAAATTAATAATAAATGTCCTAATCTAATCCAAGTGGGCCTAAATGGTCATATTTTATTCCTAATTTTGTTTTTGGTCTAATTACACTTATCCAATAGAATTAGGACATGTGTTAGGGTAATAATAATTTCATCTTTACCCTTAATTACAATATTTACTTTGTACCGTTGTAAAAGAAGTAAAAAGTTACTATTCACCAAAAATTATTTTCATCTCATTGAACCACATTTTAGTCCTTGATATTAATTGTGTCTTTTGGATTTTTGAAATTCCACTCATAGAAGCGGTAAAATTATGTTTTATGAAAAATTCGGTTTTTTTAACTACCACTTAGTGGTTTCACTATTCATCAAAAATTGAATGTTTTCAGAAAAATACCAAAATTTCAACCTAGGCTAATTTCGGTATTCCGAATCCAAAAATGAAGTCCATTTTGAAAAATAAAATTTATATAATTTCAAAAAGTGGTTATTACTATTCATAACGGCTAGTTTTAATAATTTTTTAATAGCATATTGTTGTTTAGTGAAACTCGGTATTGCGTACGACGCACGCTATCGAGGAAGGTCGCGATTTCTTGTAAAGAAAGCCAAGTAAGTGTTGTGTAGAAAAAGATTCCTATGAAGATTTATATAACATAAAAGTCTTGGGTGTTACAATGTAGGGTCATATAACCTTGGTAGTCTACACTTTAACAAGTAAGAAACAAAATTTTCACATGTATCCATGTGATATTGTAGCTAATCATGATAATGTGTTATAATTTGGGACCCATGTGGCCCACCCATCACCAGCATTCCATTATTTATATGACTTCTAGAATGTATCTAATTCGAGTAAAAAATATCAAATCCTCAGTATTTTCATACATTTATTATCATGTATTGGATATTTTGACCATATAAGATATTTTATGTTGTTGGGTTGGTCGATTATTTTTTTTAGAAAAGTTTTTCTAAGGAACGAGTCTAGATATGCCAATCAATATGTAATATAGATTGGAATTGCACCGACGAGGCATTCTTTTTATTGATGAAGGGTTTTACCACCATCCATAAGTTGGCTGGTGTTTATCTATATATACATCAGTTGTTATATTTATTTACAATTGGTTATAGATGATTAATATTTCGTCCACACTATTTTTTGGGACAAGATATCAATTGATCCAACATTTCACCCATATAAGAGCTCATATAGGACCGCAGTTCTCAACTAAAGTCAGTAATTCCACCATCACACTTGAGGAAAGTGACCCTACATAATAGTTTCTATGATGTCTAATGAATTTAATAGTATCTATTTTTTATATTATTTATTGATGGTATGATATTTAATGAAAATGTTTTTTATTGTTATCTCAAATGTAGGGTGTGATTCAGTAATTAACTTTCTCTCAGTTATGATTCTGGTTGTAACTGGGAATATTATTAGGTTGGGTGGTACAATATTTATTGATTATTATGATTATATACTAAACTATGGGATTCCTTTTATATATGAAATTAATAATATCAAATAAATCAATTATTAATCACTCTTTAGTGTTACATGATCCCATAGGTTCTTATATTATTTTACTTTTAATGATTTGAGATGAGTGTATTGTGACCTTCAATACATCCATGGAAAATGATTGGGTTATTTTTCCATTATCCATAAAATTTTATTCTTTTTCTGATTATGTGCATAAAATTGTTATGTTTTGTCCTTTTTTTTGTGTTATACCATTTTCTATGTTAGTAATCACCCCTCAATATTCAATGTTCCAAAGAGTTTATCATCTGTGATATTTAAAGATATATTCATAAATGGTATTTGTTGTTGTGGATATATATTGGGATATTTGGGGATTTATAATATAGATTCATAGTGATACATTATGGAGTGTGGGGGTTCTTGTTGTTGGTGGCTATTATTGTGGAAAGAGATCATTCTATGGGTGCATTAAATAAGGAAAATATCTCTAGTATCTTGTCTCTGTTGGTTTCTGTGGATTTTTAGATCTGTAATTCATTTTGTTTTTTTATTATGCATTTTTAGATTATTTATTTTCTAATGCATATATATTATAGAGATCATATATATATATATATATAATAATAGTGATGTTCCAATGATATGATTCAGAGATATAATAATATTGATATATGATTTTGGGTGTCACTCTCAGATAATTGGTAGCCTAAGAGGGGTCTCTCTATGTATTCTCATGTCAATATCCGAAATTATTATCTCTGATATGAATAAAATATCCTACAATTATATTTGATTCAAGTAGGATTATGGTATTGTTTAAAAATATGATTCCATGTTATAGAAAAAAACAATAGTTTCTTATATATTGATATGATACTAGTCTAATAAAAGAGTAAACCATCATATTTTTTTCTATGAGGGGTAATGACAATTGGAGGAGATACAACTAAATAGAAATATTGAATGAATTAAAAATGGGTATGGATAGAGTTGAATTAACTAGGATAATGGATATCACAAAATAGAACATATATTTAGTAAGTGTATTTTGATTAAATAGTCAAATGCATGAGAATTTGGTATCCAATGGATGAAATGATTGATTAGATTTCAATTATAATAATTTGAATTAACCTAATGAATTAAAGAATATGGTTTATAAGATATATATAGTGCATACATGTAACATCCCATGTAAATAAAGAATAAAGCATTCTCATATTTATTAGTATTTACTAATTAAATATTAATTTTACTTTAAAGGGGTTCCTACATTCGATAGCGTACCTGACACACAACAAAGAGTTTCATTGAAATCATACGTTGCACACTAGTAATAAAATAATATTATTTTAAATGGTAGTTAACAAATAGCCATTGTATTGTCGGGAATGGATAGAAATAACTAAAATATGATTATATATGTTTTTTAAATGTTTTTACATTTATCCAATAAAAGATAAAGGCTTAAAATAAGGAAAGAATTCAATTTTAGGCATATATACCCTAATTTCCACTAAAGGTTCACTTATCGCCTTTTGATGAAGAACCATCATTAAATATAGTTTTGGTCACTCTTATACATTATGTTGGACCAAATAAAACTCTTCTTTATAATCGGGACATCAATGTTTAGTTTGGGTAAATTTTTGGTATTTTTCTGATATAGTTCATTTTTTAATGAATAGTGAAAAATGTTGTATTTTAATTCAAAACCTCTTTCTAATATAATTTATTTATATGATTACATTACCTTTTGAATTGGTTTTAAAGTTAAATTAGAATATATTTTTAACATTTAATCCAATAGTGGTCGTTGGAATTAATTTCACATTGAAATCGGACTTAAACTAGTGTCAATATTTTGATACTTATTGTTTCATAAAAACACGCTATTTACTTTGACAGCGGGAAATAATTATTAAATTAATTAATGCAACTTATATGTTTTGAGTTTTTCAAAATAGACTTCATTTTGGAATTCGGAATATCAAATATATCTTAGGTTGATGTTTTTGTATTTTTCTGAAAAAACATCAATTTTTGATGAATAGTGAAACCACTAAGTGGCACTTAAAAAAACTAATTTTCCGTTAAATGAACTTTTACCACCTCTGTGTTTTGAATTTAAAAAATCTGACATACATTGTTGTCATTAAGATGAAAAATTTGTTTCAATGGGATTAAAATAATTTTTCGGTGAATAATAACTTTTAAGTTTTTAATCGTGATTAGAGGTAATTAGTGTAGTTTAAGGTGAAAATAATATCTTAATAATTTGAAAAAAATTGAAACATGTCCTACCCTTATTAGATGTGTCAGGGAAAACCACAAAAATACATCGGTCAACTTGGGGACCCCATGGAGCCACTTTGGTTTGAAAATGTCTATAATATCTTTTTATTTAAAGTTAAAATAAAAATGTCACAAACATGAGTTGTTTTACCAAAAAAAATTATGTGGTGTTATACAAGTCATATTTTTTACTATAAATATTCATTAGAAAGCTAAAACGATTTAATACAACATGTTATTTTTTTATAATTTTTAGACATTAAATAAATTTAATTATTTATGACATCATGATGATGCAGCGATTACCTCATTATTTAATGATTTAAATAAAATGAAAAGAAAATGTAAAATCATAGACCTACAGATGTAAAAAAACAATTTTATGAGTATATTTAGAACTACTATGACCTTATACTAGAAATATATAATTTTGGGTCCTTTTAAATCCGAAAATAATTTTATGATAAAGTAACCTTTTATAACTTTCCAAGAGTGCCCCTCTTCTCCTCTTATAAAATGCACCCACCTCTACCACCCTACCCACACTTCCAAAGCCTTTTGCTCAGACAACCCTGACCATGTTTTTCTCCACATCCCTCTATAACTCTTAGAAGCCTCACATTGGGCAGAAGACTTCCCAAGGAAGCCTTTGATCTCAAATCTAAGAGAGTTACCCGATTTTAAGGTAATATCTTCACTTTTGTTTTTTTGTTTTAATTTGATTCTCCGACCCTATAAACTCTTTTTATTCCTTTATTTTGTAACAACACCAGTATCTTAAAAATACTATCATGTTTTTATAAGGAGGATTTGAGCTAAACGTACACATACCTCTATAAAATGGTTAAAGAACATACTGTTTCTGTGGTTTGCGAATTTCTGCCTCACAAAACGATAATTGTTCAATCTTATTTTAACACGTATAATGGTGGTCATTAATTTTTCACTCTATTTATATATGATATATATTATGTTTATGTTTTCCTTATGCTTCTTCATTTTTTATTTGTGTCATAACTTTATGGTTTCCATTGTGGTTAAACACGATAATTTCATTTTAGGATGTGCGGACTACCGCCCCCTCAAAGTGATTTGATTCGTCAATGCCATATGTGGGATGTATAAAGGATGGATTTAAAGTTATTATATATTATTTAGGTTACATATAAATTTTGAATATAATTCTGGAATTAAAATATACATACCTCTCATTTAGTTTTAATTCCATTAATATGACATAGAAAAGAAAGTAGTGTTCAGGAGTACGTACGGCTTACCGTCTCCATGAATGGTGCATTTCATTTCATACCTCTAAATGATTATGTAATATTATAAATACATGTATATTCTGGATATATATGATATATATTATATCAAAATCATGAATATCATTCTGGATATAATGAACCTCTGACCAGATGAACAACATGTAATTATAAGAATTCCACTTTTGACATAAGATCCAAATATCGACAAAACAAACATTATTAACTAAAATGATTACATAATGTTTATAACATGGTAATATGTGATATAAAAGGAATAAGTAACTTGAAAAAATTTCATAATCCTGTATAAATTAACTCATGTTTATTATTCAGGACATTAAAGAACGATCGAGTCAAGTCGGACCCGAGGTAAGGGACTTCGTCTCAATCTCCTTTCATTGAGGCATATTTTGTTTTATAAAAACATTCCTTTATACGGCGTATAAACCCCTTTTACTTTTACTTTTATACAAAAGGAATATTTTTCTATAAATATTGTTACTAAATGACAAAAAGGAGTGTTTCTTTTAATGTACACGGTGACAACGACCTTTTCCGCCGCCATGAGTATTATTTGGTCTTTGGCTTCCTCAATTAGCCGTGATATTTTTAAAATGAAATAAATACCATATAATATTTTATGAATTTTGGTATTGAAAATGGTTTTTATAATGGATTTATTATGTCAATATAATTGATTGATATATTGTGATCAATGTGTGGAAATTTTTTCTTTCAATTATATTTGTTTATGTCTGATGATTTTATAATGGTACTTAGACATTTGACGGGTGGTTACATGATAAAACATATGAAGGGTGGTTCCGTGAATACCAGGACGGGTGGTTACGTTATAACCTTCAATGCATTGGGAATGGAAGTTGGCCATATGCCTATTCTATTAAGTGATATGTGTGGAAGTCGACTGTATGGTTATTCCATTTAATTATGTTTATGTCTCATGTTACCTTTATATATTACGTGATATTTATATGGGTTTTATGGTAATATTTTGGTTAAAAAAGGGTAAGTAATGATATTTTATTCAATGAAGAGTTTATACTACTTCATAAATGTGAAAATTATTACTTGATTAATGTATTCATGGTTTGCTTGTGTTTTGATAAACTAACAGTTTTCATTCTTTGTGTATCCCTTACTAAGATTTTTATGCTCACCCCATGTTTTTTTGAAATTTATTTAACAGGTCTTAATGTGGAATAAGGACAAGGATGGGATCAAGGGAATGTCATGCTATATAAAACATGGAACTAGACATGTTTCTTTTTAAGAGTTTTTATTCTATGGAAACTTAATAGAAGTTTCTACTTTGTAATCTTTTGAGATGTAATAGTTATGTCCTAATTCTATAAAACTCTAATCCTGAAAATATCCTCAATGTGAATTATTCATTTAATTCAATATTAAGTACGGTTTAAGGTCGGGGCCTTATAGTTGGTATCAATGGTCGGTTTAGACAACTTTAGGAGTTAGAAAACTGTTAAATTATAAATTAATTTATGGTATGATTGAAATGATATAGAATTTAAAGATTACCATGTTGCTTCTCCTAAGATATTTTTGTGTTCAGAATGGTTTTCTACAGAGGAAACAAAGCATCTATTTTGGGACGACATCAGGAGGAAGACAACCTTCCAAATCAGCAACCTGAGATGGCCGGAATCAGAACTGAACAGTTTGTTGCAGTGATGGAATAGTTGACTCAGGCTATAAATAGTGGTGGTATCCATGCACGAGATCATCCAGATCAACCGCAGAGGAACATGTCAGTGGTGGAACATTTCATGAGGCAATATCCCCCATCATTCAGAGGATCATCTGATCCCGTGCAAGCTTAAGGGTGGATTAATGCACTGTAGAATATTTTTGATGTCATGGGGCGATAAGAACATCAAAAGGTTAGTCTTTCTAATTACTGTTTTGAAGGTGAAGCTGAACAGTGGTGGTTGATGGTGAAAAATATCAGGGATAGTGATGTGATTGATGAACTTCACTGGGACGAATTCAAAGGTATGTTTCATGGGAAATATTTTCCTAAGGTGGTTCTTCTTAGGATGGAAAAACAGTTCCTAGAATCGAGGCAGGTGGGTGATTCAGTGGGTACTTATGAAGCAAAGTTCTCTTGATTGGCAAGGTATGCTCCAAACTTCATACGAGATATTGATAGTAAAATAAACCATTTTTACTCATGTTTAAAGACAAATTATCAAAAGGATTTAGGTTCTCGTGAGTTTAAAAGTTATGAAATGCTTGTTCGATGTGCGGAGAAGGTGGAAATGGAGTTTTCCGATGATCAGATGTTCTTTGACTAACAACAGAATAAGAGGTCCAGTTGGTAGGAAAAGGGGAAGAATTCATCAATGAAACAAGTAAGTATGAAAACCAAATATCCATCCTTTGAGAAGTGTGGTAAAATGATTCCTGGAAAATGTTTATCCAAGTCTGGAAAGTGATTTCGGTGTGGAATTTTTGGTCATATTACTCGTAACTATAAAGAATATGATCAAGCAGGCAATGAAAACTCAGCGATAAGATGTTTTAAGTGTAATGAAATGAGTCATTATGGAAATGGGTGTCTAACTAAGAACTCAATTGGGGGAAAGTAGCCAGACTACAAGCAAAAAGGGGTGTTGAAATCCTTTGTAACTACTTCAGCAGATGTTGGGCCATCGAATGAAGTAGTATCAAGTACACTGTTTGTTTGTTCATATTATGCCAATGTGTTGTTTGATTCAGGGTCTACACATTCCTTCATTTCTGAGAAAATTTATAGTAAATTGGAAATTCCATAACAAGATATGAATCCTGAACATATGGTAAAAACACCCGAAGGAAACATTTAGACAAAAATACATAATATGAACCTTCTTATCCTTGTGTGCGGAAAGAATTTACCTGAAAACCTTATTGTTTTTACTCTAGTAGAGTTTGATGATATTTTGGGCATGGATTGGTTTCTGTTTATCATGCTAAGATTGACTGTGGAGCTATAATGGTTTATTTTCAGAAATATTTTCAGTTTGTGTACAATAATGAACCCTTGATTTTGATAACATATCAGGAAGTTGAGAAACTAGTAAAATATAGATGTGAATGCCACCTTGCACATATTGTTTAAAATAAAGGAACTGTTTAGATTAATCATGTGCCAGTGGTAAATGAGTATCTTGATGTTTTTCCTGATGAGTTTCCTGGTATTATTCATGATCGGGGAGATGAATTTATTATTGACTTAGTTCCTCATTCTAAGCCAATTTCCAAACCCCCTAATCGAATGGCTCAAGTTTAACTTTTATAGTTAAGGAAGCAATTGTAGGATTTATTAGATAAATGTTTCATTCGACCTAGTACATCACCTTGGGGTGCTCCTATCTTGATTGTTAAAAAGAAAGATGGCTCAATGAGACTTTTCATTGATTATAGAGCATTGAATAATATTACTGTTAATAACATGTATCCATTGACTTATATCGATGATTTTTTTGATCAGCTATAGGGAGAACAATATTTTTCAAATATGGACTTCAGGTCGGGGTACCATAAGTTGAAAGAAAAAGAAGCAGACGTTCTGAAGACTGTGTTCCTTACTAGATATGGCCATTATGAATTTGTAGTAATGCCTTTTGGGTTAACCAATTCACCTGCTGTATTCATGGACCTTATGAATTTAATTTTTCATGAGTTCTTGGATATGTTTGTGGTTGTTTTCATCGATAATATTTTGGTGTTTTCTAATAGTAAAGAAGAGCATGAAAGTCGTTTAAGGGTTATATTGCAATCCTTAAAAGAAAATAAATTCTATGGAAAATTTAGGAAGTGTGAGTTTTGGTTACAACAAATTTCTTTCCTTGGTCACATTGTTCCAAAATATGGCATAACTGTTGATCCTACTAAAAAAAGTTGTTGAAGAATGGCCAATACCCACAAATGTAATAGAGATCCATAGTTTTCTTGGTTTGGCAGGTTACTACATAAGGTTTATTGAAATTTTTCACGGTTATCTAGTCCAATGACTATGCTTACTCGAAATGGTGTTATGTTTATCTGGAAAAAATAATGTGATGATTGTTTTTAGGAGTTGAAAAGAAGATTGGTGAATGCTCTTATTTTAGAACATCCTTCCAGGAATGGTGAGTTTGTTATCTACAGTGATGGTTCATTGAAAGGATTTGGTTGTTTCCTTATGAAGAATGATCAGGTAATTGCATATGCTTCACGTCAGTTGAAAACTCATGAGGTAAATTACCCTACACATGACTTGGAATAAGCTGCAGTTGTTTTTTATCTAAAAATTTGGAGGCATCATTCATATGGATTAAAGTGTGAAATATATACTGATCACAAAAGTTTAAATTATATATTCACTGAGAAAGAATTGAACATGAGACAGAGGAGATGGTTGAAATTAATCAAGGATTATGATTGTATAATTCAATACCATCCAGGAAAAGCGAATAAAGTGGCTGATGCTTTGTGTCGAAAAAGTAATGCTTCATTAACGATGATACGTCTGGAATGAGATCCTTTGTTTTTTGATTTGATGAACATTGGCATAGATGTTATTGGTGATGGATTTTCTTCTGTTTTGTTTCAGGTATCAGTGAGATCAACCCTGTCAGACAGAATTAAGCAAGAACAGATGGAAGAAATTGAGTTGTAGAGAAAGGTAGAGCTGGTTTAGAAGGGTAAGTTGCCTAAATTCAACATTGATAAAGATAGTGTTTTGAGGATTGGGAAGAGATTATTTGTTCCTGGTGATTAAAAGTTGAAGAATGAGTTGTTATGTGAGGGTCATAGTTCCCCGTTTTTAGTTCATCCTGGCAGTACTAAGATGTACAAAGATCTGTGTGAGTATTACTGGAGGGATGGAATGAAAAGATATATTTTTGATTTTACTGTGAAGTGTTTGAATTGTCAGCAGGTTAAAGAAGAGCGACAGTTACCGAAAGGGATGCTTCAGCCTTTACCAGTTCCAGAGTGGAAATGGGAAAACATATCCATGGACTTTGTTGTGGGATTACTGAAGACATCTCGAGGTAATAATGAAATCTGGGTTATTATTGATCGATTAAATAAATCTGCTCATTTCCTTGCCATACGATATACTTTTTCCCTAGATCAACTTTCCCGTATGTATCATAATGAGATTGTTAGGTTTCATGGACTTCCTCTCTCCATTGTTTTCGATCGTGATCCCAGGTTTACTTCTAACTTTTGGAAAGGCCTTTAGAATTCATTGGGTACTGAATTAAATTTTTGTACATCTTTTCATCCGCAATTAGATGGGTAGTCAAAACGAACAATTTAGACCTTGGAGGATATTCTACGAGATTGCTCTATGGATTATCAGGGAAGTTGGTTCCAAAATCTTTATTTGTTTGAGTTTTCAAATAATAACACTTTTCATTCTAGTATACAGATGGCATCGTTTTAGGCATTATATGGGAAGCGGTGTCGAAATCCATCTTCTAGGGATGAAGTGGGTGAAAGGAAGCTGATGGGACCAGAATTGGTAGAAGATATGGCAGAAAAAGTTCAGTTGATTCAAAGACACATGAGAACATCGTAGAGCAGATAGAAAAGTTATGCGGATAACCGGAGGAAGAATCTATCTTTCAAGGTAGGTGATCATGTTTTTCTCAAAGATTCACCGTGGAAAAGTGTGATGTGATTTTTTAAGAAAGGAATGTTTAGCCCAAGGTTCGATGGACCATATGAAATTTTGGAGTGAGTTGGATCAGTTGCATACAGAGTGGCATTACCTCTGAGTTTATCTTAGGTACACAATGTTTTTCATGTTTCGATGTTGAGAAAGTATATGCCAAATCCATCTCATGTTTTGAGCCCAGAGGTAGTTCAGTTGGAACAGAATCTCTATTATGAAGAACAACCAGTACAGATTATTGACCGAAGAGGGAAGGTGTTTCGAAATAAGTTAATTCACCAGGTAAAGTTTTTGGGGAAAACCATATGGTTGAAGAGGCAACTTGGGAATCTGAAAATGCTATGAGGGATAAATACCCCCACTTATTTTGATAAGTGAATAAAATTGTGAGGACGAAATTCCCAAAAGGGGGGAAGGATGTAACATCCTAGGTAAATAAAGAATAAATCATTTTCATATTTATTAATATTTACGAATTAAATATTAATTTTACTTTAAAGGGGTTGCTTCGTTAGATAGCATACCTGATACGCAACAAAGAGTTACATTGAAATCTTATGTTGCACACTAGTAATAAAATAATATTATTTTAAATTGTTGTTAACACATAGCCTTTTTATTGGTGGGAATGGATAGAAATAACTAAAATATGATTATAAATGTTTTTGAAATATTTTTACATTTATTCAATAAATGATAAAGGCTTAAAACACTGAAGGAATTCAATTTTAGGCATATACACACTAATTTTCACTAAAGGTTCACTTATAGCCTTTTGATGGAGACCATCATTAAATATAGTTTTGGTCACTCTTATACATTATATTTTACAAAATAAAACTCTTTTTTAGAATCGGGACATCGAAATTTACACTGTGTTAATTTTTTGGTATTTTTCCGATAAAGTTCATTTTTTAATGAATAGTGAAAATGTTGTATTTTAATTCAAAACCTCCTTCTAATATAATTTATTTATATTATTACATAATATTTTTAATTGGTTTTAATTTTCAATTAGAATATATTTTTATCATTTAATTCAATAGTGGTCGTTGGAATGAATTTCACTTTGAAATCAGACTTAAACTAGTGTCAATCTTTTGATACTTATTGTTTCATAAAAACAAGCTATTTGCTCTGACAGCGGGAATTAATTATTAAATTAATTAATGAAACTAATATTTTTTGAATTTTGTAAAATAGACTTCATTTATGATTTCGAAATATCAAATATAGATAAGGGTGATTTTTTGGTATTTTTCTGAAAAACTTCAAATTTTGATGAATAGTGAAACAACTAAGTGGTACTTAAAAAAACTAATTTTCCATTTAAATGAAACTTTACCACCTCTATGTTTTTAATTTCAAAAATCTGAAATACATGTTTTTCATTATGAAGTAAAATGTGGTTCAATGGGATTAAAATAATATTTTGGTGAATAGTATCTTTTATGTTTTTTATCGCAATTAGAGGTAATTAGTATAGTTTAAGGTAAAAATAAAGTTTTAATAATATGAAATGAACTTGACACATGTCCTGCCCTTATTGGATATGTCATGGCCGACCAAGAAAATCCTTGGGTCAACTTGGGGACCCCATGGAGACACATTGGTAGGAAAATGACATTAATATCTTTTTATTTAAAGTTAAAATAAAAATGTCACAAACATGAGTTGTTTTACTAATACAATTTTTAAGTGGGGTTATACAAGTCATAATTTTGACTATAAATATTCATTATAAATCTAAAACGACTTTTTACATCATGATATTTTTCTATAATTTTTAGACTTTAAATAAATTGAATTATTTATGACATCATGATGATGCATGAATTATCTCTTTATTTAACGATTTATATAAAATGAATAGAAAATGTAAAATCTAAGACATACATATGTCAAAAACCTATTGGATGAGTATATTTAGAAATCCTATCACCTTATCCTTGAAATATATAATTTTGGGATTTTTAAATCTGAAAAGCAATTTATGATAAAGTAACCTTTTATAACATTCCAAGAGTGCCCCTCCTCTCCACTTATAAAAGGAGCCCATCTCTACCACCTTACCCACACATCAAAAGGCTTTGGATTTGCCGACCCCTGCCCATTTTGTCTCTCCACATCCCTCTATAACTCTTAGAAGCCTCATGTAGGGCAGAAATCTTCCCAAGGAAGCGTTTGAGCTCAAATCTAAGAGAGTTACCCGATTATAAGGTAATGTATTCCTTTGTGTTCTTTTGTATTATTTTTCTTCTCCAACACTCTAAAATCTTTTTATTCAATTATTTTTTAACAAAACCAGTATCTAAAAAATACTTGGATGTTGTTATAATATGGATTCGAGCTACACCTACACACACCTCCATCTAATGTTTAAAGAAAATACGGTTTCTGTGGTTGGCGAATTTCTGCCTCACGAAACGATGATTGTTCAATCTTATTTTAACACCTTTAATGGTGGTCATTGAGATATCACTCTATTTATATATAATATATATTATTTTTATGTTTTTCTTATGCATCAGTATTTTTTATTTGTGGAATTCCATTATGGTTTCCATTGTGGTTAATCACGATAATTTCATTTTAGGAAGTGCGGACTACGGCCCCCTCAAAGTGATTTGATTCGTTAATGCCACATGTGGGACGTATAATGGATGGAATTAATGTTATTATATATGATATATGTTACATATAAATGATGAATATAATTCTGGAATTAAAATATACATACCTCTCATTTAGTTTTAATTCCAATAATATGACATAGGAATGAATGTAACGTTCATGCGTACGTAAGGCTTGCCGTCTCCATGAATGGTGAATTTCATTTCTTACCTATAAATGATTATGTAATATTATAAATACATGTATATTATGGATATATATGATATATATGATATCCAAATCATGAATATCATTCTGTATATAATGAACCTCTGACCACACGAATAACATGTAATTGTAAGAAGTCCACTTTTGACATAATAACCAAATATCGACAAAACAAACATTATTAACTTAATTGATTAGATAATTTTTCTAACATGGTAATAAGTGATATAAAAGGAATAATTAGCTTGAAAAAGGTTCTTAATCAAGTATAAATTAACTCATATTTATTATTTAGTACATTAATGAATGATCGAGTCAAGTAGGACCCGAGGCAAGGGACTTCGTCTCAATCTCCTTTCATTAAGGCATATTTTGTTTTATACACAACTTTCCGTTATAAAGTATATAAAACGCTTTGAAATTTACTTTTATGCTAAATGAATCTTTTTCTATGAAGATTTTTACTAAATGACAAAAAGGAATGATTCTTTTAACGTACGCGGTGACAACGACCTTTTCTGCCCCCGCGAGTATTATTTGGTCTCTGGCTTCCTCAACAAGTCGTGATGTTTTTAAAATTAAATAAATATCATATACTCTTTTATGTATTTTTTATCAAAAATGGTTTTTAAAATTGATTTATTATGTCAATATATTTGAGTGATATATTGTGAACAAAGTGTAGAAATGTTTTCTTTCCGTTATATTTGTTTTATGTCTTATGATTTTATAATGGTACTTGAACATTTGATGGGTGGTTACGTGATAAAACATATGAAGGGTGGTGCCGTGAATACCAGGATGGGTGGTTACGTTATAACCTCCAATTCATTGGGTATGGAAGTCAGCCGTATGGCTATTCCATTAAGAGATATGTGTGGAAGTCGACTGTATGGTCATTCCATTTAAGTATGTTTATGTCCCAAGTTACCTTTAAATGTTATGTTATATTTATATGGGTTTTATGGTAATATTTTTGTTACAAAAGGGTGTGTAATGATATTTAATTCAGTGAATATTTTCTACTACTTTATAACGGTGAAAAGTATTACTTTGATAAAGTATACATGGTTTACTTGTTTTGATAAACTATAAGTTTTCATTCTTTGTGTATCCCATACTGAGCTTTTTACGCTCACCCCAAGTATTTTTGAACTGTTTTTTACAGGACATAATGTGGAATAGGGTAAAGAAAGGGATCAAGGGATAGTCATGATATATAAAACATGAAACTAGAGATGTTTCTTTTTATGAGTTTTTATTCTATTGAAACTTAGTAGAAGTGTCTACTTTGTAATCTTTTGAGATGTAATAGTTAGGTCCTAATTCTCTAAAACTCTAAACCTGAAAAGATACTCAATGTGATTTATTCATTTATTTCAATATTAAGTAAGGTTTATGGTCAGGGCCTTATAATACATTCACAAGATTTTTACATGTAATGAGAAAATCATTTTGAATGGCTTAAAATTATATTATGAATGAAGTTTTACAACAGAATAAATATCCATTTTGATAAATTTAGTATGTTTAACACAACCAAAATGTCCTTTAAACATAATATTTTTCAGCATCTTGGGAGGCCCCATCATGTACAAATATGTTTATCAAACAATCATAATCTCACATTAGATTAACAAAATAAGATATTCTGGTTAATAAATTGTTTTCAAAATCTATGTTAGATATTGGCCTGATGTAATGGTTCCTCATTCAGTTAAATTTTTTTCCAAATTAAACATGTTGATATGAATGATAATAGTAATAAAATGGTATTTATGTTTTGGAAATTAATTTATAAGTAACTGTATTATATACACATTACATAGAATAGAATAGTCATAATAAATATATTTATTGATTATTTGATAGAATACAATGAATATAAAAAGACTATAAATAAAATAGAAAACGTTATTGATGTTAATATCCTATTTCATCAAACATAAATTAATACTTCATCATCAAATATCCCATCACAGTCTAATTAATCTGATATATGGACAAATAGTATGGATTAACCAATTTGTTATACCACAATTAATGCATTCATGTCGGTATTATTGAATAAATATAGGTTTTGAATATATTTTAATAATATAAAAGTAGAATGTGGTGTAGGTAATGTTGGTTATGATAAATAATTAACTAAAAGTTTATCAATATTGGTTTTTTAGCTAGAAAAAACCAAATTGAGTATATTTTTGGAAGAACATGTTCAATGATTATGATATGTTTTAATTTTGAATTTAATTTTGAATTTTTTTCTCATATAAATGAATAATTATAAAGTAAAATAAGTGAGGATTATAAAATATATATAAATAAAATACAATATAATGAAATAGAGAGATAATGGAATAGGTTGGTATTTAATTTATTTATTTAAAATGAATACTTTTTTATAGGTTGCTTTAATTAAATTAAATTGATTTTTTTGATGTGAAGAATCATTTACAAATTTATATAGATCCTCATGTGAGGATTACACCATCATGGATATAACTATTTTCTATTTGATATTATTTTTTATTTAATTATTTCTTTGGTATTGGAATATGTGTCTAAACTATATCATTGTGTAACCCTCAAGGAATATACAGAGCATAAAAAATAAAGAGATCATAGATATTTGATGTGTAGTGATATTATCAAAAACATTATACCAAAAATCATCTAAATTTGTGATCATTAAAATATTAATATAATATTGATATATTCTCTATGGATATTTACCATTGTTGGTGAACTAGGTTAAATATATTAATTAACACACTCTTTAATTTTCTTCATTTTATATTAGTATAAACTATTCAATGTATTTCTCAAAAAATGAGGACAAGATCCATTTAAATTTTTTATTTGATGTTTTTGTGGAAAATATTTATTCATAAACCCCTCATTGGATTTGTATTAGGACATTATCTAACAATTCCATTAAAAGTTACTTTCTTGAATGTAATTTCATTGAGGAAATGTTAGTTTTTCTAATTTTTTTATTCTCGTTAAATATGGAAATTATTTTAGGGAATATAATTTTCATATTATACATTTATTTATTCTGAAATCTCAAACCCTCAAAATTATTTATAGAGATATGTTTCTTATATTTATTCAATACCGAAGAATGAAATCACTACATTTAACATAATAGTTCTAAATTATATGATTATTCTCATTCATCATGCATAAAGAGTGTGTATTTTAATTAATATAATTTTTCTAATAATATAATTGGTATTTTATTTTTTGGGTACATCCATGGGTGGAAAATGGAAATTTTTTAAGAATATATAGACCAAAATTTGAATTTTTCACTAAATTTAAAATTATCATATATAGTTCCTTTTATAAAATAAAAATCTTTTATATAAAAATATCATTTATTTTTATATGGAATTAATCTATAGTACAATAGTTGGATATAATCTAGGGAAAAAATTTGAAAGATACTATATATCATATGGTATGCCTTTATTTTTTTTATAGAATATATCTTTTATGATTATGTTTTTTGTGCCTTATGTAGCCTTTTCCATTTACTATTACTGAGAAAGCGTTAAACTGCCCCATAGAATCTGTTCATAGAGTGAAATTACTATAATTATTGAATTGCACTATTGGAATTAGTGGTTATATGACATTTTTTTAATGATTTCTTATACCTAGCCTATATTATGGAGGATTTTCCTACACTAGGTGATACCTGGGTATACTATATAAGTGAAGTAATTGTAAAAGTGGACTATATGATTTTATTACACTATGTAGGGATATCACACATTTTTTATGTTCTAGATGATACACTTATACAAAACCATTATGTGGTTTAAATTTGTGATATCAGTATAAGTAAATTTATGATATATATGTGAAGGGGATTGATTTTTTATATTATATGATTTACCTAATCCATTATTGACATGGATTTAATCAGGATCCCAAAATTCCTATGTTGTTATCTTATTACAAGTCATGAGTCCCTCAAGGGGTTGGGAGGTCTTATTTTACACCTTTTAAAAGGTTTTTTACCTCCCAATTGTCAACAATAATTATCTTCAATGGGACGATACCATAAGATTATAATTTTGTGAGGTATTTTTAAAAATTCACAATATATCGGCGATGGATAATTGTTGGAAGATTGGACATACTGAGGCTCACCTTATTTTTGATTCCCTTTTAATTATTTATCATTATTACTTTTTTTCGGAAATATTTATAGTGACCGTGAAATTTTTGTATAAAGAAGTTTCTATTTTTTGGTGGATTGTAATGATTTGTATATTGGAGAAGAATTGATTATGTGTTTATTTTTTTATTATGTACAATGATGGGAAGGGGTATAAATATTTCTGTTTCATGAAAAATATGATTCAGTTATAAATGAATATGAGTAATTGTAACTATTTTTATGAGAGATCATAAATTAAATAATTTTCTTATAATTAAACATTATATTTATATGGTCCATTAGATTTATCATATGATTCCTGTTAGAAGAAAATGATCCTTCCAAATGTCATTTCGTTTTTATATAATGGTCACACATAATAAAAGTTATGGAAACTATCCTTTTTTCTAATATTTAATATAATCTATGTAAAGATAAAACAATAAACTATTTGGAGTATCACTGAATTCCAAAAAAGTAGTTTATGGTTAACATTTGAATTTTCTAGAATCAATATTCAATACATGAAATTTATTTGGGATGATTCATGATTTGTTAATGATAATATAAAAACATTAATATTTTATTATCTATTATTCAATAAAAATTAATAATCAATTATCTTCACATAATAATGAATGATATCACAGTTTAGAGAAATTGTATATGAAGAAACTAATGATTCCTATTTTATCTACATTAATGAATAATAGAGAGGAAAATGAGATAATTATTTTTAGTTTCATAGTTCATAAATTAGTTTCTAATAAATACATTTAGTAATAAATACTTGCCTTGTATTATATTTATTTTTTGTTTCTTAATATTTTGTAAATAATCTCATAATAAAATGGATTGTGATACTTACATGTTTCTCTACTATAGATTTCAGAAAACGAAAACTAAGCATGTTTAAGTATAAAAAGATAGGATTATACTATTTGGTATTTATTAATCACAAAAATAAATTTTAATGACTGTTATAAAATGGATTTATATTATTTTTTCTAACCAAGGGATATAAAAAAGGTATGTGAGGTGTTTTTATGAGTGGACCTGCTTGAATAATCTATATGAAGGGGATAGATGATAGATTAAAAGGATAAGTTTATACTAAATATGGTAATGTGATCACTAGTTTTTATGTTTAGAGAATCTATATGTCAAATATTTCTGGTTATAATATATTATTAATCCTGGAAAATTAATTGAAGTTACCAATATAGAAAAAATGATTCTTGATGATAGTGAAAACTACTACAAAGAAATTTAATTTAGATGTCATATTGAATGTAATTCATATATAAGAACAAAATAATTAAAATAATATATGAATAATCCTAACCCAAATCATGATGATAATATTAATTTGAAAATGCATGGATAATAATAATTCAACAATTTTGTGTATTCAAATTATTACAAAATTTTATATAGTTGAAAAAATAATTTAACATTATTATTAAGTTATATTACTAAAAAAATTTATGTTCATTATAATTTTATTTAATTAACTTATGTAAATATCTTATTTGGAAAATGCAAAAGACTACAAATTTTTTTCTAATACAACATGTATTCTCAATTATCTATTTCATTATGATGGTATTTTTGTTTCATTGACACTTGAGGGAGATAGTATAATCCTTATCTTTGGGGGATGATAAATTTTTAGATAAAAAATGTTCCTTACTACCCACTTTAATTTGTTCATATATTTATATTGAAAAATATGTGGATATATATTATTACTATTTGTAGTACAAAGTATTATCATATAGTTGAACGCAATCTTTTTAATATTGTTTAGTGTCATATTCATCTTTATTTATTGAATATATTATATTTGTTTTAGTGTAAATATAGATGTGAGATATTCAGATCTTACCCAGTCATAAAACATAATTTATAATCAAAAAATGATATTATAAATGTTGGTATACATTGGTTCACCCCCTAATTGTGTATGTATTCAATCTATTAGTAATAAAAATTTGAGTTACTAAATATGGTTCCTTTTAATAGTCACACTATTTTGACACAGCATATGGATAATATAAATTTATCAATAATAGAATACAATTAAAATATTATTGAAATAACATCCAATGTTTGAAAAATTGAATTCATCCACACCTATTGATATTCTGTCAAGATGTTCTTAATCTATTTATGTATGGATTTAATCACACGGAAATTGATGAAAAATTACATTTGTGGATAAAATTATTCTTGAACGTGATGGAATTTATTTTTATAAAATTCATACCCCCTTCAGAAAAATTTTATATTTTTTTATATATTTTTAAAAAAATATGTATGGGAAAAGCCTGAATGATGTTATGTTAATAATTTAAAAGATGAGGGGGTAATGATATAAATTTTGTGATGAATTTGTAAATTAATATATATTGGTGATGAAGAATCCACTAATGAATACAAAAATATAGTAAAAGAGATAGTCTATATTTTAAGTGGCTTTAGTGGAATATTGAATTATAATGGTAATATTATTATACTCATGAGTTACATCTCTAATAGATGATATCCCATGAAATCATAACTTGAAAATAGGGAAGAACTATCACATAATGACGTTTTCAATATTTTCATTTGATAATAAATGATAAAGGATTATATATTTAAAAACATGATCCAAGAAGAATTGAATTTTCACTACATAAGGAAACTAAATGTATTAATGAAGAACATAATAATCTAGTGAGTTTTGTGTTAATTATAATGAAATCTATGAATATAGAAATAAAATCATGTCTCTTATTTCAATGAACTTCACTAATTGCATCATTAAATTTAATGTAATGTTGTCAAATATTTACATCTTGGGTGGAGGTATACATAATGTTTTTTATAAATTATCTAACTAAGAAGATAAGTAATTTGTAGGTTGATTATCATGATAAATGACCCAAAATGAATACATTTTGGAAATTATATATATAAATGAATAATTTTTTTTGACATGAATAAAATATTTTTCAAAAGTATTTGGAGAATATTACTGAGTGAGGTATAATAGGAATTCTATTTCTCTAGAATCATTTATAAAGATAACAAACATGAAAATATTTTATAAATTATTGATAATAAGTAAGACCTAGGAAATTCCTACTATTATTATGTGAATGGTTAATAATAAACGTACATGGATAATATGATCATGTATTATTGAGAAACATGTATTATGAAAAACAACAACATAGAGTGGTAGATTAATGTTTTAATAAATAATAATCAAACGAATGATTAAAAAATGACTAATCTATTAGAAACAATTTTGAACTCATTAGGAAACATAAAAATTCAAGATTAAGGATGTTGATAATGAAAATAAAATGAAATATCCCATATAAAATAATATTTTTAATGAAGAGGAACTGTATAGGTTGGGAAAAAAATATGGAACATCCTAAAATGAGATGAAAATTATTATTTAATAATTCATTAAATATATTGATGATATATATAACCTATAAAAATAATCGGATAATACATTCAAAATAAATTAGCTTAGTTGTGCACATCATAATTCTCCAATTTATTAATCTAATGTATATAATAGTTCTTGAGTTAATTAAATATTTATTAATATTTGGTATATAATATACAATTAAACAACTTTTATAACTATGGATGAATTATGTTTTCCTTAATATAACCATAATTGATTAATAATCGTGATCATGTAAGATATATAATATAATGTAAAGAATATGGTGTTGTTTTTTCTAGATATAATTATAGTAACAATACAACATTCAGATTCAATGTCTATTAGTGGTGTTGTGTAATTTTGGACAGAAGACCTACATATAAAGGTATAATATTTCACTCCATATAATAAGACATGAATTATTTTTTTGTGACACTAATATGAAAAATACTGAGTATCGAATGAATATGACTATAAATTATAACATTTTATGTTTTCCTATGCATAACAAATTTGAATGATAAGATGAAATTAATTGTCTATGTGAAAAAAATATTATTTGTACTAACATATTTATAACAAATATACTGGAACAATAATCCATTAAATAAAACTGAATAAAATATTTTAAATTAATAATAATAATGAAATGTAACCTATTATAGATGAATCATTCAACATTATTAAAGGAGCAAGACAATGTCCACATGGTAGTCAGTGTTCTTCATAAATGACTAGAGAAACCAAAAAGTTGAAACAAATGGATTGATATGAAGGATGAAATTTTAATCATGGAAATGACAGTTCATTAATGATTAAGGATGAATTAAATAATGAAACTAATTTTATAGTACTCAAATTAAAAATGTTTTTTATGGAAGTGATAGAACAAAACATACTAAATGTTATCTGGTTGTGTTTTTAATGATAGAGAGAGGTGTTTTAGAATAAATTATTAATTTTAATATATGTTATTGAGATAAAATCCATTACTACTTGTGACAATAAATTTGGAACTCAATTCATATTGGTGACCAATACAACACATGCTACATAAGTGGAAAGGATGAGAATGATATATGATACATGATACATGTCCTCCTTATCGAATGAAATATGAGTATGCTTCTGAATCATGAAGTGTTTGGAGAAAATTTAAGGCAAAAAATATTTGAAACATAAATAATGGGAGAATACAATGCATTATACACACAAAATTGTGGAAATTCATTCCACATTCATATTCAAAATCATATATTATGATGTGTTTGATCCTTTATGAAAAAATTATACAATGAGTGATCAATTATTTATTACAATAACTGATCAATATACATTAACAACGAATACTCTCTTTATGAATAATAATTTAATGAACATTTATTTATTTTAAAAATTATTTTATTTGATTAGTAGGAGGTTTTTGATTTTGTAAAACGGGTCCAGGATGAAAATGGAATTGAGAAAACATCCAATTTTTAGAGATATCTAGAAAACCATGAGTTAACATATCACTATAGAATACATTTCAGCCATAAATAAATTGAAACATCTAAATGAAAAAATATAAATTATATAAAGATGTCCAGAAATATGATTTCTAAAAATCAAATTTTAATATTATTTTTGGGAAAAGTTATATTCACTGTTGTGAACATTCATAAGAACATATTCTTGAGATATAAAAATGAAAAGATATCAAATAAAATGTGTTCAAAATAAATATAAATATGAAATACATAAAAGTACTAGGATTCCATTTTTATATGAGGATAAGGAATATAAATATGGGAATATTTAGAAAACAAATATGAATTTTAATTCTGGAATAATAATAACTATTTTAGAGATTAACCCAGTTCGATAATATTTCCAAAAAATGGTTAAATACTTAGTTACTGAATATTATGAAAATTAAACAAAAAATATTTTATCCATTAAGACTTATGAGGAAAACACTACAGTTTTAAATATGTAGCATTTTTTAAAATTAACAATAGATAAATGTTTAAATGAGTTTGTTGTAGATGATATTGATTTAAATGATATTGGTAATGAAATATGTACTGAGAGTACGGGGAACCAAAACAAATAATAGAGAAACATATTAATCGTGACACTATAAGATATCCATAATAGGAACCTATCAAAACTATTTGGTTATCACATGGGAATCATACTACTGTTATATCTCAAGATGAACAATACAATATTAATAATATATTTTATAATTACCCAAACATTACATGTACATTTTGAATTTTTTTTATGTATATTGATTACATAAACATAACAAAATAGAAATCATGACAGTATAGGTTTTGTGACATTTGAAATGGGAATCATAAAAAACTACCTCATAAAGCATACACATTTTCTTCCGATAATTTATACAAAACTATACTTCTTTTTGACATATCTTACATAATACCCTTCTTCATGACATGGGTAAATGAAACATATGAAAGGGTTGTTTCAAATTCTTAGTAAAGGGTAAAAAACGAAATATCGATCATATCAAAATCATAAGAACATAACATTTTAAAATCCTAAACTGTATAAAATATATCATAATAGCATGTCATTGGTTAAATCATAATAGTTCAATGTAATCCAAATAGTCAAAAAATATTACATGAAACTTTGTGGAATAAACACATAGAATAGAAAATTATTTTATTTTATCCAAGGATCATTGTTGAGGCCATCATAGCTGACAAATACCATTACGTAATCGAGTTCACCCCTCACTCCAGACATAGATTATTGAACCATAATTTCATTCCATTATAACCATTTTTATATCATGAGATATTAATAATTACCCAATGAATTTGGGGGAGATATAGGTCCAGTCATATCAAAATAAAACCATTATTACATGTTCAACAAAAACATAAATAATTTCACCCCTATAATAACCCCTGAAATAAAATGGGTTCCCTAATCCTCATTCTATCATAATTGATATAAAAAATATATTTTCTAAATTTAATTCCATCATAAAAACAATCAAATCATATTAACTAAAGGGTTAAAATATAACCCTATTTAAATAGAGTCATCTTTGAGGGAAAATAATTTTGAAAAAAACCTGAAGTTAATTCATTTGGAAAATATCCATGCTTCGTAAAAACGTTTACAATCCTAATTTTTTTTAAAAAAAATAGAATAAACCAATTTATTTTAAAATAAATTTGTATTATTTTAGGGGAAGATTATTTTAAATTAGAAATTATGAATATTAAAAAATCATTTCATGTTGTACAAGAAAAAAACATTCATCTTGTACTTTTGCAATAAATATAAAAAGTACTTCATACTAAAAATGATATAAGATTACATTCATATTGTTTATTAAAAATTAGAAATTGGGTAAAATTATAGAGGGATAAAATAAATACTTCTAAATATATATTTTGGAAAAATGGACGTGGATGATAAATATAAACCAAAAAATATTTACGAATACAAAAAATCAGATAAAAACATGATTTTTAATATTTATCAATTACATTAGGTAAGATATTATCCATATATATCAAAACCTACTATATAATGATTTGAATAATGTATCTAATTTATAACAGAATCATATTCATTTTTTTATAACATTCGTGATCATATTATCATCTATTTTTCAGTATCATTTCATTGTTACTCGTTATTCGGGTATTAGACACTTTACGTTCGTATGCATGTTTTGTCAGATATGATTTAATTTCTCATTTTAGTTTATAGTTATTTAATATAAATATTGATGTTAGTATAATATATAACATATTTATTCCATTAATTCATGTATATAATCATGGGTTAATTGAGATCATATAGAGTGAATCGCATCTCATCGTGGAGATGGTAGGTCGTACGTACACATGAGTGATGATATAATTCTCATAATTGTTCAATGATATTGAATTGTATGGAATATAAAATTACCGAATTAGTATAATTTTAAAAGAATAATATATATTTATTATTTCCATCATTATTCCCATCCATTTATGTTGGAGGTGATAAACATATTTTACTAGAGCGTGGAGATGCTGAGTCATACATACGTGTGCAGAGTTATTTCATTTTTCATAGGATGAATAGACGGTAAAATTTGGTTTTTTCATATTTAAAATAATATATCATTACATGAGTTAAATTTTTTTTATTAATTTATAATGAAACAACTAATTAAGAGGATTTATACGAAAAGAAAATTTTGAAAAATTTATCGAAGCAGTTATCTCTTCCTCGATGTGCTTCCTCCAAATCTCTTCTAAGAGCACTAGAGTAGAAATTTTTAGATTATAAAAACATCTAAAATAAAATTATTGAATTTGAAAATGAAAATGGTATGGGTATGGATGATCAGTAAGTCTCAAAAGGATGTGTTGAGGTGAGGGAGGTTCTTCCCTTTTAAAATTAAGATGAGGGACCCGTTTGGAAATTCCATAAATAATAATTTATAATAAAGTCAGTCCATACACAGACACATCTGAAATAAACCAAATTATAAGATGAAATGTGATAAGTTTGTTTTCTCATCCTCCAATAAATTTTGGAGAATTTATTTTATCAATTTAAACCATATCATTCGGAATGACACTTAGTTTTCTATTTAATTTTAATTATTATAATAACATTCAAAATATTTAATGGTTATATGTATTTACATATATGGGGTTAATTGACTAGAATTTGATATTTTATGAAATTTTAGACATTATAATAATTGCCTTTAAAAGTTTATATATTTTATTTAATTTTAAATATTTTAATAAAATGTTATTTTTTTTTAAATATCAATAATGTCAATTTTGACACCATTCATTTTTTTATTTTAACAAAATTACAAATCGATGTTATTATAAATATCATTGAATATAATAAAAAAAATTCAGAATCAGATATGAAATTCATTTTTTCCTTAATTAAATCAAATTATATTTCTTTTAAAATTATTAAATTCATTTTTTTGATATTTTCATCAATAAATTAATTTATACATCACAATTATGCAATCTGTAATGGTAATTCTTTAAATTATAAAAACATTAAATACATTTTTATAATTTAATTATTTTGCTTATATTCTCTTATACTATATATAGTCGATATTATCTCATATTCATCCATATATTAATATTAGTATACTTATATAAAATAAGGTCGTGAAATTTTGTCACATTCATTAGTTTTTATTATATTAATATTATATTCATAGGTATGTGGCCATTATATTATTCCATTTCGAATTATAGTTTATAATGGTCAAATTTATTCATCAAATAAGATTTCTTACATGTGTTTATCTAACTTTAAAATATTATTTTTACCATTTATAATCACACTTTCCTACAAGTACGGTAAATAAAAAAATACTAAAGTTATTATTTTTAATGCCCAAAAAATAAAACTATCATATTAACATATTATGGAAAAAAATTATTTCAAATAGGGAGTCCATTTATAAAAATTCTTAACGCATATGTTAAAGAAATTTATTTAAAATCATTCCCATTTTCAATTGGAGAGAACACGTTTTTAAAAGGTAAAACATTGCAAAAAATTGAAGCGGCAGGGCACTGTAGCATTACTGTAGCGGCACTATAGCTGCGACGGCACTGTTCATCAGCGGGCACTGTAGAGGTGGCAGGGCACTGTAGCGGCGGCAATACTGTGCGTTATTGTAGCAGCAGATTACTATTCACAGAATGTGAATTGGCCTTTGAATTTGGGCCTACATGCTATGAAATGGGCTACAAGCCCACCGGGCCTTCGGGCTATGTAATGGGTTTCCCTCTACCCAGTCAAAAGAGGACTTTGCTTTGATTTAATAATAAAAATGAGGCTTCGGTCCCAAAATTTTATAAAAAATATTTAATTATAAAAATATATTCTATTAACACTTTAAAAAAATAAAATTTATAACATAACTATATAAAAAATGTTGATGATAAAAAAAATTTTGCTTAAAATTCAATGTGTTTTTATTATTTATCAAAATTTTAATTTCATTAAAAATGGTCATAAATTCATCCAAAGAAAATTTTTTATATATCTCTATAAAATAACATGTTAATTTTGTCTTATAAAAATTATTACTGTTTCATAATTTTAATTTAATAAGTGTCCTCTATTCAGATTTATAAGATTACCCATTAAAAATGTAGATTTTTATACAATAAATAGAGTTTATTCGAACCCAATGATTACAATATCCATTGGTTGAATATAAAAAATATTTCATTAAGTATATAAAATATAAATCTCTTTAATTTCCTTGAAATAGTTTTTCACTCATAAATAAAAATATATAAATTATTTTTTTCTTTGATAGCCAATGAATTCACGATGCATTTTCATAAGTCTATTTTATTAGTTCATTATAAACTAAAAAATATGTTATATTGGTAATTTTATACAAAGGGAGTCCCACAATTCATTTCAACTCATAATTACATGTAATGAAATATATTAAAGAATAAAAATTAGTTAAAGAAAATATTTCACAGATAACATCTGGGCGTTACATTCTACACCCCTTAAAATGAAATTTTCAATAAATATTTTTCACTTGGAAACAAATAGATGAAGATGACTCTTAATAGTCATATCATCATATTCTCGTGTATCATTTTATAGTTGGTGGTTCCTTCACAAAACATTAACCATTTGAGTTGTCTTGTATCATAGAAATATTTCACAATGATCCAAAATCTCTATTGTTTTTTCTTCAGAAAAATATTACTTGTCCAATGGTATGACTTCTGAGGATAGTATATCTACAGGATCGGGTTTGAAAATTATAAAGTGAGATACATCGAATAGATCATCAACTTGAGAGAGATTCATTGGATGTTAAAATCCATAAACTACCTTCCCAACACAATCCATAATTTAAAAATGATCAAAATACATAGGGAAAAGCATTCCCTTCTTCCCAAAACACATTACTCTCTTCCAGGAAGATATTAGTAGAAACACCATATCACTCAATTCTAAATCAAGGCCTTTTCTTCACTTCTCTTCATGCCAATTTGTTCGAATCCGAGTAGTTATTAGGTGTGGTTGAATAGATGTGACATTTTCATCAATTTTGTTAATATAATTAGGTCCTAATAGCTTTTCACTCCACATCTTCATCCAAGAAAGAATGAGTTCTGTACATTGTTTTATATAAAAATTTATAAAGAGCCATCTGAATGCTATACTAAAAATTTTTAGTAAAATAAATTTCTACCAAAGGTAGGCATTGATCCAATCCACATATGAATTCCAAAGAGAATGCTCTCCACATGCCATCCAGAGTTTGAATTGTCCTCTTAGACTGAGCATCTTTATGAGGCAGATAAATAGTGATGAAACATTACTCTGTATGAGGAGAATGATGAAGACATTTCCAAAACATTGTGGTAATCCTTGGATCCTGATATGATATAACGAAATTTGATTCTCTATGAAATATTTCCACTTTCTTTACATATATCTAGGCTAGTTGATCAAGAGATAAATCCTCTCTAATAATAATGAAGTCTTCCGATTTGTAAGGCCATCAACTTTATCCAAGATAACATTATTTTCTTTCGATATTTTGGGACTTCAGATAGAACAATCCTTAGTGATGTTTTTCCATTTCCATTTTGTTATGGTTAATGGTAGTAACATCCTATTAGATTTATTTCTCTCAACCAGTACTTTCTGAAATACCAAGCATTAAGTGACATAATGGGTTGCATCTCTTCTCATTCCATACCACCTGAAATACTCTTCTTGGTCTCTATACATATTTTTACTTCTAGGTTGAATATCGAATGATGAACTATGAGCCACATCCAATGTATCATTCCTTAATTAATTTTTGGTAGGAATAAAAATCATGTTTTTGAACATTATTATTTCATCACAATCAAGGTTGAATTCCATAACTATTTTATCATTGTTTTGTATATCTATATATTTCTTCTACACTACATAATCTTCACCTGTATTGATGGTAGACAATTTATTTGTGAAATATATAATTTCTCCCCTTCCTTTAAAAATTAAATATCAATCCTTTTAAAATCAATGAAAATTGGATCTTTTGTGATACTCATCATGGAGAGGCAACCATGGTCTTATCGACACTATGGATCTTATAACTTGTTCTATTTTGCATGGTGGTAATGTATTTAGCAGTCATAATATTTAATCAACCACAACCATCATCGTTCATGCAAATGTATCTCCTTTTCTTTGAAAATATACTTTAAACATTTATTATCAGTATAAATATAACACCTTTCACCATAATGGTAATTCCTCCATATATTTAATTCTATGATTACCATTTCGAACACAAAATCATGAGTTAGGTAATTTTACTCTGAATATTTAGATGTCGTGATGCATAAGCTATAAAAATATCATTTTTCATGAGAAGACATAACATCCTCTTCATGGATTCATAACTATAGATCACAAGCCTTTCTACAATACATGGTAGTTTTAGAACATGTGCACTAGCTAACCTTCATTTAAGCTCTTTGAATTTCTCTTAACATTCCTCCATTCAAGCAAACACAACTCCTTTCCATGTCAGAATGGTGATTTGTTTAGATAATTTTGAAATGTAATTCAAAAAACATCAGTAATATATTTACAAACTAGAAAACCATTAGATCTCAGTTAACGTTTTGGTCTCATCCAATATTCAACAACATCTGTTTTTAGAGGATCTATATTTATCCCTTCTATTGAGATTATATGACCTGAAAAGGAAACATTCGGATAAAAAATTCAATCTTGGTAAATTTCTCATAAATATTAATCTTTCTCAGCGTCTTCAATGATATTATGATTTGGTCTTCATGTTCATCCTTTCTACTCAAATAGAAAATAATATCATCTATAAATACTACCAAAAATAGATCAAGATTCGCTCTAAAGAATATATTTATTAGATACATGAGGATAGCAGGGGAATTAGTAAGTCCAAAAGGCCTCAATATAAATTCATAGAGTCCATAAAATTTATGGGATGTGATATTTTTTATATCGTATTTTTTGAACCTTAATTGATGATATCCAAAATGATGATTAATCGTGGAAAATTATTGATATCCACATAGTTGTTCAAATAATTTATCAATATGGGGAAAGGGATACTTGTTCGGGATAATGATCTTTTTATGTTTTTGACAATCAATGAAATGTATTATTGATACATATTTCTTCATAAAATATAGAATAAGTGATCCCCAAGGTGAAGCTTTCGGTATTATGAATCCCTTATCAATATTCTGTTGGAGTTGAATCTTCAATTCTTGGAACTCGATTGAGGCCATTCTATATAATGTCTTTGAAACAATAATTGCACCCAGTATGAAATATATAGAAAATTCAACATCATGATTTTTATGAAGTCCTTGAAATTACTCTAGAATGACATCATCAAACTCGCGTAAAATGGTATTATTCTTAATTGTGAGTTTCTCTCCATACAATTGTGACAAATAACACTAGTTAATAGTAATCAAGTCCCATAAGATGGAATAAATTTATAATTGAATGATATATACATCATTAAGTTGAAAGATGATCATAAGATGATCTAGAATATGAAATGTGACTTCTATTATTTGGAAATTGAAATATTATAAAAATTGATATATGAAATCCATGCCAAAAATGACATCAAATTCCACTATATGAAGGATCAAAAGATTTTCTGAAACACATTTCCACATACATCAACCAGAGAATAATTATAAACATTTGATGCGAACATTTTTCTATTAGTTATTTTCACAAATAACTCAATATCAAATTGTTGATGTGATATAGAGATACACATAGAAAATTATTAAAAAATAATAGAGTAGGTGGATCCAGAATAAAATAAAAAAATTCTACTTTAGAGTTGATGGAATGTATACTTTTCACCACTTAGTTTTCATACTCCACATCACTGATAGTGATTTCATGTGACAGTATATTTCTTATGTCCATTGAAGTATTTTGATGTCGATCATCATCAATATTCATTGGATTAGGACATTGAATGAAAAAATCACACATTTCCTTACACTTTTATCATTTATGTGTATGAGGTGAATTTTATGTAGCATTTTATTTGTTCACATAATTAGACATCTTTTTTCAATCACATCCACATTTAAATGACTGATTAACTTCTTAAATAAACATACTAAATTTACTAGTCCCTTTATAAAATGTCTCTTTATGTTTCATTCCACAATATGTGCATAAGGGAAACTCATCTTATTTTTATTGTGGCCATTATATTTTCCATTGAATACCATTTTTATCTTCTCATCAATCCCATATAATTGATGGGTTTCTACAATATCCATATATTCCTTTATATAGCATTGAAAAATTTCCTTGTATGTATTGAAGTCCTTTTTGGATAATTCCTTTTCAATTCAAGGATTTGATCCACTAATGAATCGATCAATATTACGCTCAGATTTTATAATAATTCCAAACCATAACACGTTATTATTTTAATATATTTTTCATAGGTACAAATAGATTCCACATATTTATTCATATTTTCAACGAGATGCTCCGTATTTTTTCAATGAATACTAGGAATTTACTTATTGAGAAAATATCTTCTTGAACTCTTCCCATTCCATTAACTCAATTTAATATCCTTACCTCATATTCTTGATAAGATCACATAAATTTTCAGCTGCACGTTCATAATGATATAATGATAAGAGGACTTTTTCATGTTCATTACATTTTAGAACTAGAAATATCTTGTCAATTGTAATGATACATTGTTTATCCACTAATGGATCAGAAGAACTATTGAATTAAGGTTAACACTACCTCTTTTATTATTCAACGGAATGATTCTCCCTCACTTTCCCATTTGGATGTCCAGCATGATTAATAGCTTGTGAATGTTGTGTGATCCTGAATATAATAATTTTAATTCTATCAGCCATAAAATTTGGTTTCTTAGGGGTATATTCATTTAATTTCCCGTCCCATTCAACATTAAGGCTATTACTTCAGGTTCCAACAATTAACATAAAACAACAAGAATAGTTTGATCAACACATATCGTGATGGGAAAACCAAATAAATCAAGAATAAAATTTCTATTTATAACACATTAGGTTTTATCCTATGTTATTCATGATCATCTCTAAAAAACTATGATAGGATTGTTTCTTATACATAGACATATCCTTAGAGTTCTTACAAGGTTTCTCTCATCCAAATTATTAAAGGATAACTATATCATTCCTCAGATAAAAAAATTTTGACCCATAATATACACGTATATATTACTAAAAAAATTAATGAAAATTTAATACATAAAATAATGAAATCCACACCATGACTATATAGGTTTAGTGTCCTCAGAAATTGGGAAACCTAAACAAAAAGTTAATATAAAAGATTATAATATCATGTCATTTGATAAATCATAAATTTGAAATGTAATCCCAATATTAATAAAATAAGACATTTAATTTCATTCCATAAACACATAAGAATATAATATAATTTTTTATTAGTCAAGAATAATTTTAGAGGTCATCATAGCAGACAAAGCCCATTACTGAACCGAGTTCACACATTGTTCGAGACCTACATTACTGAAAGAGATTTAATTTTCATTCTCTACATATCTATATCATGAGATATGAATCATTAACCAATGCATTATATGGAGATATAGGTCTCACCCATCTCATAACAAAACTACTCTTACATGTTCCACAAAAATAGAAATAATATTCACCACAACATATCCGAATAAAATAAAATGGGTTTCTTAAATAAAATTCCATCATAATTGATATAAAAAGGGGATTTAATAAATTAAATTTCTTCATAAACACAATAAAATAATATTAATATTAGGGTTATAATTATGTCTCATTTAATGAGTGTCATCTTAGATGGAAAATATCTTCATGAAAACACAAGAAATTAATTCTTGAAGAAAACATCATTTCATCTTCAAAAACAATTTCCTTCCTCAAAATGATAGAAAATTAGTGAAGAAATAATTTTATGTGAAACTAAACTTGTAATATAGTAGTTGAATATTCATGAAATGAAGGCATTATGATAGCATAAAATTAACCTCATGCCTTTCTTGGCAAAAAACATTCTTCTCAGAATGTTCCTAACAAAAGTCAATATGTACCCTTTAAAAAAATTAAAAAGGATTCCATTTATATAGTTTAGTTAAAATTATCTAATAGATTAAATTATATTAGGATATTAATAATATTTTTTATACATATTTAGGAAACATGGTATTAGATAATAAATATAACCTAGTAAATAATTAAGAATAAACAATCTCAGAAAAAATGATATTTGCAATGTTATCCTTACAAAAGGTCTGGTATGCTTCGTATGTATCTAAAACTATAGTATAATGATTTAAATAATGTTTCTGATTTATTCAATAGTCCAAATAATTTTTATGATACCATTTATTATCAAATTTGAATGTATTTTTAGTAACTTATCATTGTTTCTTGTTATTTGGTTATTATCTACTTTTTGTACCTAAACAAATTTTGTCAGATTAGTTCTAATTAATTTTTTTATTTAATAGTTATAAAATTTAGAAATTGATATAAGTATAATATATTCCATATTTATTCATTCAACTCGTTCTTATTATCATGGTTTAATGAATAACCTATTAAACGAATCGAATCGCATGTAAGAGAGCGTAGGTCGTACGTACACATGAGCGATGTATTCATTCCAAAAATTATAGAATATTATTGAAGTAGATTTTGTATATTATTTCAGAATAAGTATCATTATATATTAAAAACTTATCATTGTTACTTCTTTTATAATTTATATCCATGTATGGTGGTGGTGAGAAACAAATTACACCCTAGAGTGGCAACGATAAGTCGTATGTAAGCAAGCATGATGATTTCATTTTTCATAGGCTAGATAGAAGAAGAAAGATGGTTGTATCATATTTATAATAAAATATCATTATATGAGTCATACTGATGTTATAACATTATAATGAGAAAAAAATGGAAGAGGATGAATAATAAGAATGATGTTTGAATGAATCGGTAGAAGATATTACCACTTCATCAATGTGCTTCATCTAAATATCTTCTTAGAGAAATAAAGTAGGGATTTGAAGATTACCAGAACCTCTATAAGGAATGTATGGAATATGAGAACGAAAAATGAAATTTTATAACCATGATTGAAGTCTCCAAATGAAGTAAATAGGAGGGGGAGGTGGTTCCCTTTAATAATTGAGGTGAGGTCCACCTTTAGAAAATCCATAAATAATAATTTATAATAAAATAAAACCCTATAAAGAAACCTAAAAGATTTCTTTATTTAAAATATGATATGAGTTAATGTTATAATATCATAATGAAATAAATTTTTTAAAAGTAATTTTTTTAACATAAACAATAACTTTTTAATTGACACTTAGTTACCCTATTTAATTTTAATTATAGTAATAAATTACTAAATATATAATAGTTATAAATATTTATATATATGGTGTTAATTGGCCATAAATGGATATCTTATAAAATCTTTGTCCTCATAATTTTGAATTTTGAATTTTGAATTATTTTCATTATATTTGAATATATTAATAAAATGATATTATTATAAAATATCAATAGTGTCAACTTTGAGAGTATTAATTTTTTTGGATTTTAAATAAAATCCACACAGAAGATATCATTGCATTAATATATTTACTAAACTCCAAACTTGTCAAAATCTCATATAAAATTAATTGATAAGTTCAATTAATTCAAATTAAATTTATATTAATATTTATAAAATCATTTATTTGATATTTCTTTTAATAAAATTATTTATGTGTCACTATTTTTTCATTCTTAATGAAAGGTATATAATTTTTAAAAATTATAAATAAACTTAGATTGTGTAGTTAATTCATTTATCATTCCATATTGTATCAATAGTGGATATTATATCATAGTTATCCATATATTTATACTAACGTACTTATATAAAATGATATTGTGACATTCTGTCACAATCATATGTTTTTATTATATTCATGTCATATTCATAGGTAAGTTTCCATTTACTGATTAAATTTCAAAAAATAGATGACAAGGGTCTAATTTTGTCATCCAATAAGATTTTTTACATGTTTTAATGTAATTATATATTATATTATTTTACCATTAATTACGTGATTTACCTTCAACCATGGAAATAAAAGTAATTATTAAAGAAACTATTCATAATGTTTAAAAAATTAAAGTAGTCAATTCACATAATTTTGTCCTCTTAATTAAACCAATGGAGTTCATAATTAAAAATTAAAAATATATAAGTGGTAGTAATTCATATAAAATCAATCTAGTTTTCAAAATGATAGAACATGTTTTTAAAAGTTAAAACATTTCCAAAGATTGAAATGTTATACATATAAATTCCATGTAAAATTAATAACAATGATAGAAATTATATTTGAATGATAAAAATGTATTATATTTATACTTTTAAATAAATAAATATTATAATGTATCATTATATTGTATCTTGATGAAAAATGTATTTCACAAAAAATTTAGTGTGTGTTTACTATTAATCGAAACATGAATGTTTTTGAAAACTATCATAAATTAAACTAAATTAATTTTTTTATCCTTATTAAAATAAAATGTTTATGTTTTCATATAAAAATTATTACTATTTCAGAATCGTAATTTAATAGGGTTTCTCCATTCTAAGGCGTATGATTACCCTTAAAAAATGATGGTTTTTATACTGTAAATACTATTTAATCACAATAAATGATTTAAAAATCCATTGGATGAATATAAAAAATATTTCATAAAAAATTTTCATATATAACACAATAGTTCTATTACCAATAATAATTCACTCAAAAAATATAGATATCTTATTTATATTATTCATTTATAAAGATTGAATTCATGATTAAATATAATATGTTAGTTATAATTATTCCTTCTAACCAAATGACTAGGCTATAATTTTAATTATTAAATAGGGCATCTCGTGGTTCGTTTAAACACAATATTCTATTAAAAAAAACCTACTAAAAATAAAAAATTATATAATGAGAATATTTTATAATAAAACGTATGGGTATCACATTTAATGATAATGAAGTGTATAATAAATCCAGTAATGATGGATTTGATCAATTTTTCATGAAATAACATGGGATTTGGTACCAAAACCTCAAAAAATTGGTAACAACACGGTTATTATGAATATAAAAATGTATAATATAATGTCAAAATAATTGTGGAAAGGTTTTATTATAAGGGTATTTAGGATATTAATGGAGTTGATCTTGTAACCACATTTCACATGTGTAAATAGATTAGACGGTAATGTACTTCATTCTATGGAAGAACATAAAAATTATAAAATCTAAAAAATGAATACGAAATATTCCTTCTTATATCTATATCTTGGAGAACATGTTTTTATTAAAAAAAATTTAATTTTAATTGGAAATGGTTAAGGTATTGTGAATACTCTTAAAAATAATTTATATTGGATAAAATAAACACATACATCTAGGAATATATATTTGGAAGGATGATTGTTTGACATGATGTTTTCAAAGGGAAAATATTAAATTAATCATTATGTGATGGAATTTATATAATTAATATTTTAATTATTATATTTTTTGATGATGATATACATTTAGTTGAAAAATAGAACAATTATGAGGAATTATATTTTAAATGAAGTGATTTTTTTTACCATGCCAAAATGTAATATTTTCTATGTTTACAAATCCCACATGGCCCTAAGAGTATTTTCTTATATCATAAAAACATTTCCTGGTAATTAGTAAATGGTTTTTATTGGAGGAATGAAAAGTAATAACTTGTAATATTACTGTTGGATCTAAATTAAGAATATAAGATGATTGAAAATTTTTGAATAAAAGGGAATGTATAAATAATTTTTTCACCATTTAATTCTAGATAGCTTCCAGAAATGTCATAATTTTTAATATTTCTAAATGTGCATGATTTGAATTAGATATGAATGAGGCACACATGTTAACAACTAGTAGAATTCCATGGAACATCATGAATCCAAAGAGTTGCAACCTATTGTATGATAACAGGTAGAACATTACTTCCCATTGACTTTTAAATAATTAGTGTAAATTAAATATAATCCATAGTAAATACACTATTGTTGGATATTTTATTCACAGAAATAGTTTAGTGGTATGAAATTGAAAGAATAAAAATTAATTAGCATTTTTATTAATAGAAACTCATTAAATATATTCAAAAAAAATCTATCTAGGTGATATGGTTGTATGTTTATATAGATGAATTTAGAGTTGATCTTAAGAAGAACATATTTATTTCCTATGAAAATAATTCTACTATAGATATTTCTATGTATCTCATATAACACTCTACCTATGATTCATTTTATATTAGGATATAATTTTATCAAATACAATTTCATAGAAGGTGATATGATACTTGAGTTTTTGTGCACTAATAAATAATATCTAGTTGTTTTAAACAAAACATTTCCAATGGATTTTTTCTCTAACATAAGACACAATCATCTTGTTCATCCTCTCTTTACCACTTATCAATGTGTGGATATAGCCCTTATGTATCTATATATTGTGATTTAAATTGGTGTTGGGGTATAAAATCATTCTATTATTGGAGAAGGTGCAATACAACATCCCTATAATGCGATGAAAGGTCTAGTGCTTATTCACTATAAGAAAGGGGAAGAATATAGTACTGTTTCAGTATTTACGATTAGTAGTTAATGGGGTAGAGAAGTTGAGTAGCATAACTAATATTCTCAATTAAAAGAGTGAGTTTATTCTTTAAATAATCATACGTTGACATATTTTTAGTGTCATGACGAACCTCATCTGTTATTGTATATGATTTTAGGTTTGTCTTATTCTTTTGAAAGTGACAAATTGAGTAGAAAAAATTGAAATAATGATATACCCATTGGAAATGTAGATAATTGATGTAATTATTTTTGTCAAAATATTGAATGAAACTATAGAAAATAGGTTTTTATAAGTTTAGCATTTTCATGTCGATTTTATAGTTTTATGATTTTTGAGCTAAATTGATTATATGATTATTTTGAAAATTATAATTTATATTTTGGATTAAGGGTGAATTTTCAATAATTAATTCTTCTTATTTACCATTTATCAATGTACACGAGTGATTAAAACTAAATTAATAATGATCCCTTGTAATATTCATTTGTGTAGGAATCAAAAAGTATAATATATAAGTAATTGGACTTAAAATATGAGTCACTTGTGAATAACATTCTCTACATATCATTCATTTCAGGTTGTGTAATTGTCATTAATGTCTTTATTTAGGAAATTCAATTTAACTAAATGGTAAAAATGATTTAAATAGTCCACATAACATTGAATCTTATCAATGTAAAGGTAATAAAAAAACATATGGGTAAAAATGAATTCTCAATGTTTCTTAAGGTAAATATTTGATTTCCAGAATATATATTATAAAAATTAAATTAATTTTTTATGTTTCCTATGTGGTTATCCAACGATATAAGAATAATGAATATTTGGTTATCCATGAATCATGTAGGGTGAATAATCCATGTGTTTTCTTCATGATGAACCAAAACCTTATTTGGAAAAAATTGATGAAAATGAACTCTGATGTGTTCTTTTTGTATGATGTATGATTGAAATGAAATTAAATTCAAATAATTCACATCTTGGTTTTGAGTAATAGGAATTTAATTAATGTTTAGATATATTAGAAAATATAAAAACTAATTAATAAGTTAATATTTGTTGAAAATGTGACAGGAAATTAAAACTATCATAGATTTAAATCGAGTTTTTAATTTGGGATCCATAATATGTCAAATTAAATATTATAAAAGGATCTAATACTTATTGACTTAGGGTTTAGGGTTATTATTTATTTTATAGTCAAAAGGCTCATGGTAGTAACAATAAGTTTTCATTTGGGTTATATACATTTGTTAATATTCAATGTGATTTTGGATTTTTTTAATGGGGTTATCCTTCTTCTAATTTAGAATTAATATATTAATTGGGGTTACACTCATATCATTATTAATGTGTTGAAATTTAATTATTTTAGTATTTGAGTTTTACTTATAAATATATATATACATATTTTTATATATTAAATTATAAATATTTCACTATATAAATAAATACATAACCATAATTACATATTAAATATCTATTAGATATATATACAATATGGTTATATTTATTTATTAAAAAATGTTTGAATTTATATATAAAAATACAAATGTTAATATAATGATTGTATAAAAATAATTTTGTTTATTAATATAAAAATATATATTTAGCTGTATATTATAATATCGGTAAATTTTTATTATTATATAACATATGAAATAAATATAAATAAATTTTAATATATATTTGGATAGATGTACGTGTTTATATAGAGACAAACTACAATATTTTATATTGGTATTTAAAAATAATTAAATATATATATGTATTCAGATAATTTTTTTTAAATAAATATATGTAAATATATTAACATAATATAAAACATAGAATAAAATAACATAGACCAGTTATAATGAACCAATGATTGATGGTTGAGGTCATATGAGCTTGTTCAGTCATTCACATTCAGTTATGAGTCCTCACAAGTGTTGATAAAGTAATGGGTGACTGTTGTGGTTGGAGAGCACTGATAATGGTTGTTGGAATGTGTTGGGTGGAGGGGGAGTAATGATAACGGTATATATATATATATATTCCTTATAGATATAGTTGAGTGGAATTCTTTTTTTGTGATATGTATATAGATTTTTTCTACACTGATGGATCTAAATGTGATGTTAGGAACCGTATGAGATGAAGGATAGACACCCAAAATGTGTTATGTTAATCTTCCAAGTGATATCATAGGGGTTGGTAAGTTTCTACTAAGATAGATTCTAATATAACCACTTGTGGTTCATAATATAGTTTTTATATAAATAATTTTTTCCAATACCTCACAGGCTGAGAACATGAGTGCTTGTCCATTGGGGGAGGGAATTCAAGAGAGACTTTATTTTACTAATCTACTATGTTCTTACTAGAAATATACTAAATGGGGAAGATATTCCCAATAAAATCTTTATATTTAACTATAAAAAAAGTTTTATATATTCCTACCAACTAAAATTTTGTTACAAATTTAATGTGTAATATCTAGGGATCATAATAATATCCCTCTATACGAAGGATTATACTCAAACAATGAGGACGATGTTAATATTTTTTTTGTATTACATAATCCTATTTATCTATTATATTTATCATGAAAGGATGAGTATAACTATAAAAGTAAGAGATTAGTATATTAACCAATAGAATAGGTAAATGATAAATTGCTAAAAGAACTTTTAAAAGTTGGGTGACACCGATTTAGCACCACAATATTTCCATTTCATCCATTATCATGGTAAAAATTAACTAATTTCATTAGCATTATAAATGAATTTTTTGAGTTTCAATTTGTGGTCACGTTATTTTATTCATTTACAATAGCTATTTTAAAACTAATGTTCAGTTTTATATGCTCATACTATCCTTATAATATATGATTTTTTAATATGATTGAAAAAGTCCTCAAAGATACTGTTTATAACACTGCTAAAATAGCATGCATATGTAGTGAAATCCTATATTGGTGTTAGTTAATAAATAAATGATAATAGGTGTGTTTTCATGAGTTTTTTCTAAGAATTAATAAAATATTTCTTCAGAAGTCATTTTATCCCAGATAAAAGATAATTTATGAGATCTTTTCTTAGTGATGATAAATCAATATTTCCTATAAACTTATATATTGTTGAAAATAAATATATTTATATATTTATATATAATTATATTCAATATTTTTAAATAAATATGATCTATATAACACATAATATGGTTTTAAAATTATTATATAATATTTTTATTTAGAAATATGTATATATAATAAAAACAACAGAAATTATAAAATTTTAAATTATTTTTCTTTAATCCCCATTTAAATAAAATTGATGATTTGAAAAAAAATTAACATTCATTATGTTATTAAGATTAGTTGAAAAGGATACATGAAAACCAACAACCAAATTAATTGATTTGTTTTTTCTATTTCATCTCTACAAAATGTAAATATATTATTGTAAAATGATCAACTTTTTATTGAGTATGGAGATATTAACTAATTTTTCATGGTCATTATAGTCATTGGAGGCATTTAAAAAATATTTTTATTTGGAATACCCTAATTTTTAAATATTTGATGAAAAATAAACATTATTTTTAGGACCTTCTTGTATTTTAATGGTAGAGACTAAATTTATTAAATGTGGTTACACTAATATCAATATTATGGTGTTCAGATTCTAGGATTAAAAATAATGTAGTATTATTTATAGTAAAAAAATTGAAAATATATAAATATATATTTTTATGTAATTATATATATAATTAATTGTATAAATAAATATTTAAACATATTTACATATAAGATATTTTTTTTAATATATATACCATATAGAAATTAATATTAATATCCCATTTATTTAAACTGATAATATATAAATTCATATATACTATTAAAATATAAATATATATTTTATATAAAACTATATCTGTATATTAGAAAATATATATTTATGTGTATATTCTAATATATATATATATATATATAACATATCTTAGAAAATATATTTATCTATATTAATATATATTTATGGAAGGACTTATGTATAAATATATATATAGAAAGACACATATATTTTAAAATTGAATTTAATGTAATTATATATATTTGTATATGGTTATAAAATATCAATATATATATATACCATAAAATATAGCTGAAAATAAGTGGAATCTGTGGAAAACCACATGTCTGTAATGGTAGAGGTCCCAGTTGAAAATCACGACATGCTCATATAGATGTGAGGGCATTCAAGTGATGATAATGGGATTGGTGAGTGGTGGTGAAAATGAGAAAAAATAAATGGGGTCAGTGAGTGGTGGGTCTTGGGGAGCGATTATAACGATTCTAGAGAGAACTTATAAAGCTAATTATATTGGTAATGAAGACTATATATTTTTATTAATACTGATAAATCCTAATTTTATGAGTGATTATTTTAGCACTGATAAAGGGGATGTTCATCCACATTAAAATATGTTTTATAATAATATCACTCATAAAGGTGACTTATTATTGAATTCAAAGACAATATAATTTTTATCTCTCATAAAATCATTTTCTATGCAGCTAAAATACATATCTATAGTTGTGTAGTGAAAAAAATTTAATTATTGTTATTTTTTTGTTAATATTATGAGGTTTTAGTTTGTAAAATTATTTTCTATGAATAAATATTACATTAATATAAATTTTTAATAATTTTAATTATTAAATTGTTCAATAAATAAGATATTTTTTAATTTAAAGTATAAAAAAATGTGATACATAAATATTTATGTGATTTTTTATATGTTAATTGTGGAATAATTTTTAAATCAATTTTTTCTCATATAATAATTTCATATTTTTAATAGATTATGTTTTTTTACATTTATGATATAAATATTTATCTTAATGTAATTATATTAATTCTTTTATACAGGATTATCCCACCACATGTGCTCTATTAATATTCCAAATATTATATAAGGGGAGAGTTTGTTATAAATAGGTTAAATTATGTAAACACTGATTGTGGATAAACATTGTTGTGTGTGTAAAAATAAGGTTTTCCATTAGTTACCCAGCCTAGTGGTCTAGCACTTGGCTAGTGGAGGAGGGAATTTGAGTGATAGTTTAGTATGCTCCTTGATAATATTCATAGGAGGTCTTATTGATTCATCATGCCTTTTTGAATGGATTTTTCTTGTTCACTTCTATTTTGTGGTGTTCATGAGCCTCACCTTGTTTATTTCTTAGGAATGTAATTATTTACTCACATTCATTATTTGATTACACATTACCTCGCATTCCTAGTATTTTTTTACTATGATGCTATACATTTCACATGGTTTTCACAGTTTGAGCACGAACATACTTCCTTTTCATGATTTTTTCCTTTGTTTGTTATTTTAAGACAGAAAATATAATAAATATAACAGTTATTATAGTTAGGGTAAACCATATTCTATTATACATTCAATAGTTTTTATGTAAATATTTTAATAATAACTGTTCTTTCACCCAGAATATTTTACATTCAACCTGAATGTTTCACTAGTATACCAATGAAATAACCATTTTATACATGGAAATTCCCACTATGAAATTGATTTCTAAGCATGATGAAACCTATAAAATGGTATCTTATATCATATATTTTTTAATAGAGTAAATATTAAAATTTCATGTTCAAATGCACCACATCATGGGTACAAAATACAACACCATGAATAAAAACATTACACAAAAGAATGACCTCCCTAACTCAACCATTTTATGGACAGTCATGATATTCCATATAAATTCAAGAACATTGATGTGGTGTTTTATAAAATCATTATATGTGTTCTCTCCCACGTATAAAAGGATATAGTGATGGATAAAATAAATACCATTTAACAAAAATTTCACCCTATTTTCCCTCTCCCATAAATCACTAAATCCATTCATTCCAATCCCCCTGATTCAACCATCTAAATCTCTCCCAATATATTTATTTATTCCACTCATACTATATGAACAATATACTTCCGAATATTGTAAATAACATTCCCAATTATCACAGGACAATCTAATTTCAAATCTTCAAACCCAGAATTATTTTACATAAGCTAATCTCTAATTATCCGACACTTTACAATTGGATTAATATTCATATAATTCCAAGAGTTTTTGTTCTATGTATGAATTATAGTAGAATATGAGAACCTCTATATAACCACACATTTTGATATCCAGAAATTACAACCCCATAACAAATGAAAAAATTAGTAATCACACCATCACCATTATTGAATACATTACTTGAGGCCACATAAAACCTATAACCATTCCCACCTACTAATACCATCCCCCAAAATTCCCAATAAATTCATTCACCTTTCACAACAACCAATCATTGTTGAGGTTTTAAAGCCCTTAATAGTTGTTTTTTTAATAAAACATATAAATATATAGACATAGTTATGAGTTTCATAGAAGATAAATATAGCAGTTGAAGATATTTTTAATCATACATCACTTTATCATCTTCAATTATATCTTAATATAATGAATTGAAAATAATATTTCATCTGGAATTGATTATTTAAATCAATGAGGACAATCCATGTGTGATCATTCATTGGTTTCTCAGTACTCATAGATCTAATAAATAAAATTCCTTCATAGGTTAGGGAGGTAATAAATTTAAACTGTCATTTTTCTAAATATTCATAGAACGATTTGTATATTTGGAAATAGTTTAAAAAATAGATCCTTAAGTGAGATTTGTCCTATATCCTAAGGGATGTAAACCATCCAATAAAAAGAATGTACAAACATCGTAACATTAATCCTTAATCAATCCTCCAAATTTATGATTTCATCATTCAAGGATCCTATAATGTGGGTAATTGTTGTGAAATCACATAATAATGGCTAACCAGAGTGGATAACTAAACTATGGTTAACTAGATTAATGATTGTATGTGACAGTCTATTTTGGAAGGTCCAACACCAAATATGAAATGTTGACCGATATAATACATTATGAGTATGATATTCATGAGTTTTAATGACATGGGCTATAATTTTATCATGTCATTAACAGAATAATTAATGGTTTTTGGCACTTCATATCCCCTAAATTAATTACGATGGGTCCAATTAATTAATTTTTTCACTCTATACAAGATAAGTATATGTATAATAGGGTAAAATTAATATATACATGGAGAAAATAAACTATCCTATTATGAAAAATAAGATAAATCTAGGGTAAATAATTTTGGAAGCAATATGTTCACATCCACTAACATTTTAATGCATTTACAATGACATAATATATATTATATTATTAAAGAGAATCATGTGAATCATATTTCCAACACCGACAATATAACAGAGCTACCAAATAATATCCGAATGGATGCATGATTACTAGATAAAAATGATTGATTTGATCTAATATCAAGTCTCATTCCCTCTCTAAAACAAATCTATGAGGGGAAACAACATAGAAACAAGGAATACTTTTATATAAATTACCCTAAATTATGTATAACATTATAATAATATAATTTATGTTTTACGAAATGAATAAAATTAAGAAATTATAATCCCTATTATGATTTATCATTCAAAAATTACATTCATGTTTATATAAAATAATAAAAATCAATGTATAAAAGAAAATAATTAAATAATGGTAAAAAAATCACAAAATAAATGTTTTTATTTTACATCCTAATGTATACATTATATGTGTAGTATTAATAAACTCAATATTTTTAATAGTTGTAAAATTATACAATAAAAAAATAATATATTTTGGATTTTCAAATACATAATTTCATGTTTTCCATGAAATATCAAACACATGAACGACCATGTAAACAGAATAAAAAACAATAAAAATCTGAGAATAATTTTTAGAAGGTGTATAGAGAATATAGATAAAACTCAATAAATTATTAATGAATAAATGAGGAGGTATATATATGATGTATAAATATTGTTATCTTGTTTGAATTATTATATAATTATTTCAATAAGAACAAAAAAATTTAAAAATTACAGGACTACTAAAATATTATCATCTCTATTTGAATAGTATAGTGTCAAAGTAATAATAATTTTTATAAGAAAAAAATTACATATATATAAAATTTATAAAAAAATATTTTATAAATTTAGAAACTCAGTGGTTCTATAACTATATATTATTTAAAAGTAATTTAAGCTAATTTATAATATCCCAAAAAATTATGTTTTGAAATAATCATTCTGAACACATAAGTTGATTTTTTTTGATAAAATTAATTCAATTTTTCATAATAATTGTATGAATTTTAACATGACTTGTTATGATAATATCTGGTGAAATTGAATTCTGGGGATAATAGTTATTATATGATTTTTCAAATAATGAATTTTTTATTAATTCTTATTTATGTAATAATGATCCAATAAATTATAAAATGGAGTCATATAACCAAAATATGAATAATAATATAATTTATATATTCATAAACAATATCCATAATTCTAAAACATAAATGTAATTTCCCATATATTCCTAGGCCACTTCTAATTTCAAAATATAATTTCAACTAAATTATATATATATATATATATATCACTATAGGCTCCATAATGAGGATTTAGGGTCATTTAACATTCCACTAATGGTATTCCACATGAGATGATAAAGAAGAAAGTAAGACAATGTCCACTAAATAATGCCTATAACGGGAAATTAGTCAGAAACAATCACTCAGGTTATACCAATCATAACCACATGATACATTAACTTCTAGGAATTTAAGATATATCAAATTATAAGAGAAAAAAACCACACAAGACTACTTGTAAATAAAATAAATCATCCCAATACATGTAATTTTATACATAAACATAATTTGATGGAAAAAATTGAATCGAAAAAAATTATAACTAGGTAGTGATAGCGAACACCAATTACCAACATTATCAAAAAAACAACTCCAAGATAGTAACATCGATACCAATAAACAATATGGTCTGAATGAGTTGAAAATTAGTTTGTAAATATAGGATGGTAATAAAATGTATAATCATTAAGATCCTACCTAAACTATATCATTATAAATATGACAGATAAATACAAAATTCTATTAAATAAATTATAGAAACAAACTCTTTACCTAACAGGTAATACTGGTTTCCATTATCACCATCGGTGTATCCCAATTTAACATTTAACATTTAAACATATATATATATTATAGTACCCCAATTCTATTTATCCTCTATTTATTCCATCTCAGTCACCACTTATTGTGTATTGTACTCTTCTGTTCTAGAAATATGTTATCCTTGATGTCACACAAAATTAATCCCTACATATGTTAGTCTTATACAGGGGATAAAATCCCATGTTGGAATTAAACATTATATCCATAAAATTATAAACATCAACCCATCCATAAAGAACTGTTTTTTAGGGAAAATTTATCATGTATAAATTCATAATACCTCAAACTATTATACAACATGCACCTAGAACGGTTAGAATATAGGGCCACCAATAACATATAAATGTATGAACTATACCTCAATCAATTTTATCTTACAAATAATTTTTGTATAAAATTATATATATAGAATCGCTAATAAGAATGAACCATATGGGGTATGAAATTATAGTGGATGATAAATATACTAATATACATATAGATATAGTTTGGTGGATGGGAATATGTTAGTTATCAATTCCCTCAATATCTTTTATTTTTGTGAAAGCACCCCAAAAATATTTGGGTGTTATTATCCATACAAATATGGATGGTTTTTTATGTGATATCAGAAAATATTTAATAATATTAATAACAAAAAACTAATATTACATCATTATCAATAGATTAATTTTAGGATATTACTGTTCGGGACCCCTAATAGCCACTAATAATGGATTGACATCAAAAATTAAGACAAGATTCATGTTAAATAATAATTAATTAATTTAATATTAATTGATTTATTATAATATTTGAAATGATTAATGGTTTAATATTATCGTTCCACCTTATATTGACAGTTTTTAATTAACTTCCCAATATTCCAAACTGTTATATGAAAATTTCTGAACTCTTTAAAAACAATTTTTAACTAGTTGATCAACAATAATTTTTTAACCATATACGTACACTAGGACTTGAACAAATAAACCTATAAATAATGTACTCAAAATGCACAAATAAAGTATATAATGATGTTTTACACTAATCTTGTAAAAATATTACATCCACAGGGACATTAGGAAATCATTTACAAAAGATAATTAATGACTAAAAATTTCAATGGATATCCCTATTATGAACTCAACATTTTTGGAAAACATAGAACATAATTTTTCATAACATAATCTATCCCTCTTTTGTAATGACTAAAAATATCAGATACACTTTTTCCCAACCCATGGAGACTGTGAACACAATTAAGGAAAATTATTAATGAATTAATAGGAAAGAATTTTAATTTTGGAATAAAATAGTGAAAACTGAGGGAATTCTCTTAATAGTGATTAATGAACAAGAGGTGCATGGATCATTTGGTAGAAATATCATGTTAGGGATATCTTGAGTTCCATTGGATATATAAAATTCTTCTACATTATTTCCCGGACACCAAATTTGATGAAAACTAAATCATTTTGTTTTTATATTATTGCAAATAATAATGTGATAAGTGATATTCTCAAGGATAATGACTGTACATTAGAGTTATATTTGAATTATTGACAAGTTTATTTAAATTATAGTGTGGGTGATTCTAGATGTGACGCAGAACTGAATCCAATTTTGAATAGTGTTTCCAAACTCTATTAGTGAATATTAACATCCATAGAATATACTCAATTCCAAAATAACATATCCATTGGGGTCAAATAAAAATACCCCATACATATTCCCAAGAGAGAAAGAATCAACGATAATTAGTTGAGATCACTATCATTAGGGATCCATCAATCTCATTTTCATTTGTAGTAATCCACTTGAGTAATAGTAAACATTATTTTATAATCCATGATTTTATTCATGGGGAAACTCTCCACTTAATGATTCACGATCAAGGAATGTTCCATTAGAATACGTATAGACAGAACCATCATGTGGAAATGATTTTTTGATATTATCTAATACTAGATATATTTTATAGAGTTCTTTATTAAAAAACATCTCGCCTAGTGAATTGATTCCAACTCCAAATGTTCATGTGTATTTTCTGCAAATACATGGAACCATTAATGAAATAAATAATAATATGAATTTTTTTTTAAAACCTTTTTGATGACACCAAACATATTCTATAATACTTCCAGTCACACCACATTGATGAAAATGTGATCAAGTGTATCAACCATAGAGTTTCAAAAATATCCACACATTGATGAAAGAATAATTTCATTCTATGATTTGATTATATTTCATGATAACATGTATACGAGTCTTTCAAATATAAAAATTGGGTTTATTAAGAATATAATTTCACCACATTGATCTTCCCAATCATCATAAATGTCTATTTCATGAATGATATTATGATTGGACATTAATGACACGATCCCCAAAGCATATTCAATGTAAATACATTTATTGTAGTCATGGGAGAGAATATTATTATTAATGATAAAGAATTTATGATGGTCAAATGTGTATGGAAATAATGAGGAACAATTTGTTTCATGTGAAAATATAATAATAGGGTTAAAAATCATTATAATTCGAGCAGATCAGCCACTATGATGTTGAAATAGAAGCCAATTTCCCAATAATCAACAATCAATGGGGATTTTATTTTGAGAATAAGATTATGGCCAAGAATAATCTACCATTAATGAAAAGTCTTCCCATTTTTTTCATCATAATTTCCCAAATATGTCCACATAGTAATCATACAACAATTCTATTAGTCATTGATTACTTCTTAATAAACATTGTGTTAAATAGTTTAAATTGTAGCCAATATTCCTCTATGGTTGTTTCCTTGAGATTACACAAATTTTATCCATTTTTTACTAGGATTCCCCATGGAACCTCTCTTCTACATTTTATTCTTATGTAAATCTGTCAGGATATTTCTATATTCCTCAACATAATTTTATAAAACATGATGATCGAGGTAACATAAATAAACAATAATGTGATGAAATAGTTAACAAGAGTGATCCTACCATTGAATGAGAGAAATTATCTCCCTTAATTGTTAATGTGGGATGTAATATTATTGACCAATACATCATATTGGTGAACACAGAACATGTCTATTGAGATTAGAGCCCCCGTTTAATCTATTAGAGGGAGTCTCATTATTAATACTTTGATGTCCTAAATAATTCTACAACAGTTATGAAAACAATATTTTGATAATAAAAAACTCCATTTCGTAAGATTGGTGACTTGTATTCTCCATATAGAATAATATTACATTATTTGGATGAGGTCCTTGATAGATTTACTAACTCGAATACTAAATTACATTATGTAATTCATATTAAGTAAATGGGGGAACCTATTGAAATGAATCCTTCTTTGGGAGGGATAGATGTTTCCATTTAGGATATGTTTTACAATTTATCTTCCATGGGTGTACAACACCATGATGATCATACTACGTGAGAGTTTGTAATTAAATCACTATGTTTTTTGTTTATAAAAGTATATGATTCATTTTAAATCATTATACGAGTAATGAAAAATTAATTTTATTTATTTTTGAATCAAAAATACATGAATATGAGTATTTTCACTTAATATATGAGTCATTAAAGATTAAATGTATCTTAATAGGAGTAAATCTATTGTTTTCTAAAATTAGTAAGTGATCCATTTAATTTTGATCATGCATTATCATGAAGGTATAGAAGATGTGTAGTATGAAAATAGGTGAATTAGATCTATGTAAATTTAATCTATTGAACTGTATAAGGGTAACAATGAATAATAAAAATGTATATGGGTAAATATTTTGTTTCCCATAATAAATATTTTGTTGATGAAATTTACCTTGGATGTTGGAGGTGGGTTTATAGTAGGACATACAAATCATTATTCCTTGGATATACCTGATTACAGAATGAAATGAACCCCTTGATCCTCACATGTGAATGAAGTAAAAAATATCTAAGAAATACTTGTTGATAAATGGAATTGATTTCTTAATATATATTTTCTTGATAGTATTAAAGATATAATTTGGATGATATTTTCATACTCCAAGGATACTGAATCACATTCCAAAAAAATGTGATTCATGATGTGTTTTGTATGGATTATTTTCATTTACTATGTGGGAATGACATATGAAGAATATGAGAATGAAATAGATCATGGAATATAGAATTCGTTCGTTCTTGAAATTGAAAAATTAAACAGCAGGATATCAATAACAACCCTAACAATTATTAGTCATAGTCAGATGATGTTTTATTACAATGTAATTGACACCAGAGATCACATCACGAAGGTTCAACTAGTTTCTTAGTTTTTAAGAAGAAAGATACATACATGGTTCAGTTATTTTATTATAATGTAACCGTAGTACAAAATAGAAGAAAATAAATTACGTCATGACACTTATTATATGGATTCTTCTACAAAACATGGTGTATGAAAAGAAACTGTCAGCAAAAAAATCATTAAGGGCTATATGAAAAAATAATAATTTAATTAATGTCAATAAGCTATATACATTATGAAAAAGAAAATATTTTGAAAAAAAATTAATTACTAAATTGTGAATGTTTATGAATCCAAATATATATTCATAATACAAAATATTATGGAATGTAATAATGTAATAATAAATGATGAAAATGATTGTTTATTGTAAACTGTGTTCCCTGACCATGCATCATTATTCAATTATGAAGCTTTATGAATTTTGGCAAAATCCCCTTCGGGGTCATAATATAATAAAACTCAAAGGGTTGTCACCAACTGTTTTGTCTCATGAGACCTTTGATACATCATGGGGCTATCTATAACAAGGACCAACCCATCACAACAAGTCTAAAGAATTATTCATAAATATAATAAATTAAATAAATTAATATATTTAAAATTCTATATGTGTATGATAATAATCATAACATTCATACAAGAAATATGTAAATTTAATGATTGATGATCATAAATAAATGGGAAATATAGATACACCGAACACAAGGAATGAATTTTCAAAGGGAATATTGTAATGATTTATATTAAATAATATATTAAAATAATATATAGATATTAATAATGTTTAATAGGATTATATAATGATAAATTATTCACATGTGAATTGATGATCATGTGTTGGATAATTATCATCATGAGTATTCCATTTCATTAATTAATATGAAATAATGTTATCATTTTTCATAAGGAAACTAACCAATCCAATATTTTAGGCAACAATGTATATAAAAAACCAATATATCTCCATGGATGTGTCAGAATTAGTGATTAAAAATTAATCTTTTGAATTCTTCAAAAAAATTTGGATATTATTTTTTACACAAAACGTTAAACCCTTTACATGTTTGATTGGTTTCTGTACTATCCAATCAATAAAAAATTGTGAACTAAACACCAAGAATAACATTCTAAACAAATAAAAAAATATAGGTTATTCATTAGTGTTATAAATTCATGGATATCCTTTGTCGTTGAAATATCAATTTAGAATTCATCCTTCAAGACAATATATATAAGAGAATAATGTTCTTGAATCCATAATTCACACTTTCTAAAATTTCAATACAACTCATTTCTTCGTAGAGTGTTCAACGAAATCCATGTTTTATTATCATAGTCATCATTGATTTTTGTGTACACCAATATATCATCCATTAATGACCCGAAAAATTTATCAGGACATTCCTTCAATAATCTGTTAATTATATCCCTAAAAAATGAGGTTTCATTAGTTTGTCCAAATAGAATTACTGAAAACACATAATGTTTACACCTATATGAAAATATATAATTTGGAATATGATTTTTCTTTTCATTCAATTGATCTTATCTTGTACGATGGTCAATCATTGAAAATTATTTTACTCCATGAAGTTGATCAAATAAATAATCATTGCGTGGGAGTGGGTTTTTATCATTATTTTAATATCAGTTATTTTAATATATCTAATGAACATATGCAATGATCCTACATTAATTATAACAAAAAGAAAACTGGTTCTTCATGGAGAAACATTATGGAAAATAAATCTATAATTACATTAATCCTCTAGTTGTTTGTTCAGTTACTCTAATTCCACAGTTGAAATTATATAGGGAGTCCTTAATAATGGTCTTGCATCTAGGATTATATCAATCATAAATTGAACATCATGAATTGGGGGGGGGAGGTGTTGTGGTAATTCCTAAATAAATATAATTTTTTTCCTACACAATTTGTACGTTCACAATTTTAAGGTTACGTCCTTATCCCCAGATGTTTTTCCCTTCCTCCCCATCATTTTCATTCATTAGATATATAGGGGTGTATTTAGATAAGAATCTGATGGTAAATTTTCTTATATAATGATTTTGGATTCAATGACATCCTCAAAATAATAATTTGATTATTCCTGAAAAAAAATTTTGTATTATATTTTGAAATCTATCCATAAGTTTTTTGTCAAACCACCATAGAGGGTTCCAAGTCATCTGTATTTCATGATTGCATCTAATATGCTAGGTGCTATTGACTAGAACCAGGTATGTATATCCCCAAAATGGGTGGAATTATCCAAATGTTCTAATACAGAAGAACACATATTCATGACAAAAATTATAAAATTTAAAAACACTATGTAAGAAATTCATTCAAACACCTATATCCAATAACCATGGAACAATAGTGAATGAACTGGAAATAAAATTGTATAAACTAGGACCACAATAAAAGAGTCTATAATGTTATTCCTAGACTATTAGTAATGAGGTACTATGACTACTATCTGAGCTGCATGGGAACACCTCATCTGTTCGACAGTGCTAAGAAACGCCTGGTCCTAGTATACCTAGGGATTTTTCAACTATACTATATTTTTCACAAGACATGACACATGCAGTAACATCTCATTAAACGGTCGGTATAAAAATACCCAGTAGGACACCCTAAAACAACAAAGAAAATAGTATAAATAAATTTAATCAATCCCTATATATTTATATGTCTATATAACATAGAACAAGAACATCCAAATATACTTGTTAGAAACATAATTCCATCAGGTGGCTATAAAAAATCTTGCCATCAGATTCTGCTCGAAACACACACATTCAGGGTGATCTCAGATATCCAACCATTAAATCATTATATATGCTCACAAATAATAATGAATCATTTTTTTTCTAACCAAATGATTATGTATTTCTCAAATATAGTTTGATACAATAGAGAGGGGACCCTACACAAACATGTTGGGATAGACCACTAACCCAATCTAGATCAACTAACAATGAATGGGATTTCACCTTGTCACACTGTGGAGTACCATGGACCTTAGTGATGTGGTCTGGGAGGTTGAGGATCAACTTCTTCCTCACAATGGTTATGTGATTCCACAGACTCTACTATGGGTGATAGAGAAGCACAATCCATTTCTAATAATGGATTCATGACTCTATATGGGACATATATTCTAGAGGGGAAATTTTCCAGTGATGCGGACATAACAAAATTTGAATCCTTTGAGAATGGACTAAGGGAAAATGATTCCATAATATACAAGTTCAATAAAAGAACTCATAACATTATATCAAATAGGACCATATCATTATTAGTTTTCCCAATATATATATTTTTTTCAAAATAAATGTATTGTTTGAATGTTATGTCTGTTTGATGTTTCAAAGGAGGTTGTTACTATACATTTGAAAGACCTCATGGTCAACATCCCATTGTTGATCCATGAGACCTCTACATGATAGCTCATGCTACCATAGTGGCTGTACTCCATTGATGAATGTACATGGTTGATTATGCGACCACCCCAGTTCTCTCCATGATCTGACCTATATCTAGCCTGGTCCACTATGTTTGACCTGACCTACTGGATAGGAAATGATGGGATTGTTCCTCTAATATTTTCCTGACCTATCATTAATGTATGCATTCCCTCACACATAGGACACATGGGCCATCACATGAAGCACTCCAGACTCCGTCCTCTACTTTACGTGGTCAACCAAAGCAGCTGCCACCTCTGCTTGAGGCCACCCACCACCTTACATGTCCCTCCATCTCCACAGCCTCACATACTGCATCCCATTATGTTCCATGCCATGTTGTCTTTTGTGTCCCCTATCACGACCACCACACTGTAGTCGTCTCACCTTTACAGACATCCACATTGAACCCGCATGTTTGGGACCTCCTACTGGCCAGGAAGCCACCTCTGGTGGACATAATCTGAAACGGTCATAGTTCTATAATCCCCCTATTCATATATACAATAATATAGCCTCTTCTTTTGGTTTTCCTCTAATTTTGGGGTTCATATCTCATTTGATTCCACCCATCATATTAAATTGTGGCCACACATGTCCAGTGATATAGAATGAAAATAACGAATGAATTAAAAACACAATATCACCATGAGAAATGATCAATGAGATTTTTCATGTCACCCTCACTCCATTTATGTCACAAAGATAAATGATGGAGAATTAAAACAAATCTCCGGAAAATAATTAAATGGAATCCCATCATTCATATATGATCGATCTGCAGATTAATCTATTCTTGAATTAACCAGTGTCCATCATGTAATTCATGAATGGGGAAAATAACAAAGTGTAAATTGCCCTATCTCGATCCGGTCAGTCACCGAAGTAAGATCGTTTTGTCATCATCATCATTAGTGAGATTCTTTTGAATTGGATACATGTTGATCATTGATCCACAGTCCATCACTGTTTGATTGTGAGGGTTATTCCAAATCTCTCCCTAGTGATTCTCTTAGGTTCCCAAGATAAGGCGGTTAAACCTATTATTTTTTCATAAAGATACCTTTAAGGGTAGTGTCCGAATGTGAATATAATTTTTTTAATAATTATTTAATTACGATTAATCCATTTTATCATTTTTCCATAGAATTCCTATGCCATCTAAGGTGATGTTGTGACTAGGGAAAACACCACATAATAAACCCATTGGTGGTGTTAGATTTCAAATCCAAATAACCATTCATGAGTTAATTGGATTTTAATAAAATCATTATTTTATTTAATAATATTTTTCATGGTTATGTACTTCATGATGTTTTTAAAAAATTATTCTTATTGACAAATGACAATTTATTCCTATGGAATTTTTTTTTGATATAATCAATACCCATAGATTTTAGATCCAAGCATATGTTTTTGAGTTCATCCAACTTTTCAAGAATCCTATTCGTGTGTGCTATTAGTAGTTTAATATTTTTCAAACAATTGGTGTAGTCATAAAACCCCTTAAACAAAACAACACATTAGTACATTGTGTCAAAATCAATACATTTATTATATAAAAATAATACATGGAATACTCACGATGTAACATTCTCCCCACCATTGGGATTTATTCCCCCAAAATCCAATATAAGGGATACCCAAATAGATAAGGGTACTGGGCATGAATTTGAGCCTCCCATTCCAATTTTCTCTCCTTTAGATTCCCACTATTCCATTGGAAACAATTAAAATAAATCATCCATGCATGAAAATTCAACACAAAATTTGAAAAAATCCAACATGCACGCCCGAAGATGTCCTCAAAAACCTAAATAGTCTACTAAGTCGGGTCATATATCTACGGTTAAATCACTATGCTCATAAATAACCGAGTCCTAAACTCCTTGTGCAATTCCATCCGCAATAATTATGTATAGTGGGAATCATGATAAACAAATATCATTAATAGAACACAATGGAGTTGAACTATCTCTTTCATGTAGAGGCAACCCAAGCTCTCTACTGAACTCTGCTCTCGAATAATTAGGACGTGGGTCATCATGGTGTGTCAGAAAACAATTACCCATATGAAATCGTGACCCCAGTATATACATGTTTATCCCACGAGGAAGTATATAGATATCACATCCCACATTCATTCTGTAAAATCAAGTGGTTATGCTAAACCCGCTAGAACCTAGTGTTCATCCATCACTTGCAGACAAGTGAGACTTAGAGAGAGAAACTCTACCACTACCTTATTCATCCTTATCCAGAAAAAATGCTATCATATTCCATGATTAATATTCTCCTTACCTGAATGTACCTCCAAAAGGGATTTATAGAACTACCTAAAACCCTTCAATCACACCTCCATTGGTACTATTGTGTGCCCCTGAAAAGAATTATATGCTTTTAACTATTCCAATATCTTTCAATATCATGAATTTTGGACATCTAAGAAGGTATGGTCTCATATTAGGTAACCCATATATGTTCTTATATAACTAAATATAAGAGTGTATAGGTGAAAACCATGAACATGAGGTAACCTACTTCATCTTTATCGACGTAGGATTTCTACAATGAGGCTAACTGCTCTGATGCCTCATTCAGCCACCAAAATAACCTTCTATGGGAATATTATACCACATTACCCTTCCTATGAGTATAGAAAATCCCAAAATTCATTGTCCTAGAGTTATTCTATCTATTACATCTATTTCCTATTAAGATACTTCTGATAAAAGATATTCAGGATACTATAGTGATATGAGAAGTTGAAAAACTGATAACCATCAGGTAGTGTTTCCACATCATAAATAATAATACTACCACTTCTAGATCATGATCATATTTTTATAAGTTCTTATATTGTTGTATCAACAAAATAAACCATAGTCAATCACATATATTCCCAGAAAATAGGCACAACCATGCCCGATATTTTATGCTTCGTAGAACACGATGTACTCATTGCCTTCTTCTTGTAACATAATGATGGGAGATCTCTTCAACCTCTGCCTCATCTTCTGAAATAAATGATGTTCTCAATGGCTTCCTCTAGTAACATCATGATTGGAGCTCTCTTTCGATCCATGAATCCTTGCACATCACTAATATTATTGGGTGGATCCTTTGAAAGCACTACATCAACATTTGCGGGATCCACTACAAATCAATTATCTGAGATGACCTATCCTAGATAATGGAATAGTCAAACCTAGAACTAAAAATTCACGAGATTTTATAAGACATGGTGATCTTAGAGAGTGTCTAGTATTTTCCTCATTTTTTTCATGTCCTCCACCTTGGAAGTCATGTGCACAAGGAAATCATTGATTTAGACAACCCCAAACTGGTCTATTTAAGGATGAAATATATGGTTCTTGAGATCAATGTTTACTAATGAGGGATTCCTCACTCTAAACAGAATCCATAAGTACTCATAGTTACTATAACAATATACGATGGTTTTCTTATAAATATCCTCATATCGTACTTGTTGCTGGTGGTAGCCTGATCGAAGATTGATCATAGATAATCACTTTTCCCCATTCAACAGATCAAATAGGTCATTGATACATTATAGTGAATATTATTTCGTCACAATCTCCAATTACATGTGATGATATTCCACAAATAATCTCTTGATCCTTTCAACATTATTACAAGAAATCCAGGGATTCCCATGGTGAAACATTGGTTATCTTGATGCCCATCCTTAGTATGTCCTCTAAATTCATGCTCTTCTCACGATGCACTATGAGATCAATCCTATATTAAATTGTATATATCAGTGTTGTTCTAGGGTGTATATAAATATAGAAGTATGTATCTATAAGGGGAGATAAATAAGGAAAATATTCGAAAAAATATTCCCACATACTCGGCCACCACTCCTAGAAATTGGGGAACTATATCATCCCCAAAAATGACGGTGAGGCTAGATAAAAAGTGAGTAATCACCATCCAACTCTTATATGTGATTCCATCTCGCACGGTATGTGTTTCTCTTTCACAAAAAATTTGATAACCTAGTTCCATAATAGTGGAAACACTGCATTGTAAGCCTATAACAATTACATCATCATGAACTCTTGAACTCCATTCCATACAAAGAATTATGTCCTAATACCTCGATGTTGTTACCAATATATACAAACAGAATCTCTCACATCCATGAGTGAGGTCACACTATCATCGCCAATGTCATATCATTTGGTATCCTCAATTAGTAGTCCCCAATGATGATGGTAAAGACAATGTTTCAACAATAATCAATGAGTCTTGAACTTGATTATTGGCATGAATAGAATGATTGTAACATAGTTTTATTAATGTGGATGCTAATTTATAAAATAAATTGATTGTACCTAAAAAAATTCTTGGATCACCCAAGTCATATTCAATGACTACATGCAGCATTCCCCTACCCTATATTATAGCTCCATGATCCTAGTGCGGACCACCATGGGGTGGTGGTGGTAATGAGTATAAGAATTGAACAACTTCTTCTTCACTCCTAACCCATTTTACTCATAATCCAAAATATAAACAACAATTCTCCTATCTTTATCTCTACCTTGGTGGTCCATCTACAAGACCCCTATCAGATGTAAAAAAGGATTTACAATATGTGGAGAGGTGTATCATTTTGTGACATGAGTAACATTGACTATCCCACATATTCCTTTAACCTCCTCGGGATTACCTCTTCATGTAACTTACCCTGTTGGATCATTGTATGTACTGTCAACTACCTACATCTGAGGTCTCTGCTCATGCTGACCCATTGCTGACTACCACTGGATGTTTCTACCCATCCAAAGAACTCTCATGTTCCAAGACGCTCTATATTACCCCATCATAGGTGGGAATGCATAGAGTGGGAATAATAGATCAAATTTCCCTATGCTTACTTTTCTCGAAGGTCTTATCATTGATGTATACATCATGTATCATATCCATCGAGTACCAGGAGAGGTTATTATTCCTAAATGAATACTCATAAACTGACATGTCTTTATATTGGAGTTTTAGAAGCTCAAAGATATAAATATCTCTTATCTTATAAAGTGATAAATATTTAATGAAAATGTTCACAAACTTGTTCCCTGGAAAAGTCTCCCCATCATAAGATCGAGTAAAAATACCCCATCATCACCTTGATAATATGTGTGAAAGGGTTACTGCTAGGACCACCATTATATCTGATTGTACATTGAGTAGATGTAATACTCATATCACCACCTTAGTTCAATCCTTAGTATCATGTGAGTTGGGATAGCTTTATAAACTGAGGGGTCTCTTCAACTAAAACTCATGAAGTGCAGTCAACTTGATCTCCTCATATGCTAGTATTGTGAGCATTATATGCTACTCTATATGTGTTGACATGGATTGATCACCACCTGGAGGTGCTATCTCATTTAAATGTTCTTTTACAGACTCCTAGTCATATGTTTGATCATCATTGTGAACCTATGGTGGAATCTTAACTGGCTGATTATGTGGAGACATCCAGAAATTAAACAATATATAAGACAGTAAATAGAATATATCAAGTGTGTTGACTCAAGAAATGAATAGAAAATATAACCATTAATATATTATTAATGTTCCATTATGTTATCCCCCAACCAATGTTTTCATTTATCGAGTCAAAAATCATGTAATCAGAGTCCTAATGTATGGATTTGTTGGTTGATTCACCATCACTTGAGTCCTAAGCCACGAAGATGATCTCAAAACACTAACCACTATTTCACCAAAACTAACCTCCCAAAACCCCGGTCTTAAAGGGGAACTGACACATTTATTATAACCCTATCACATCTCAACCACGAGGTGCCCATGTCAGGACTAACCCAAGCCCACATCCAACAGTTTAGGGTGTAGTGTCTAGAACTAAGTTGGCATATCCCACAAATGGGTGGAATTATCATAAAGTACTTTTAAACACTCACACATATCAATGTTTTACATTATACTCTATTATAAAAATATGTAAACAATGCCTGAAACCCACTATAACCCACAACAAGAGTATAAAAGTTAATAAATTTGAATGAATGTAGGCCCAAATCAATCCCACCAAAAATGAAGTCATTAACTAAAAGTAAATCCTATAAGGAAAGATGTATTGGGACTACTATCTCAACCATAGAGTAACATTTGTTTTTCTGGACTCACTACGCACCGCCTAGTCCAGGTCCACATAGGGATCTGTCAATGGGTCGATCATCTGCAAAAGAAGCAACACTTTCTGAAAAATCCTATATCTTGTTAAGATTAAAAATACATAGTAATGAACCATGATACCATAAGGGAAATAACATAAAGGAATGTAAACTGATCCCCATATAGTAATATAACTAAAGCACATATAACAATAACATGCAGATATAGTCAAAAGAAACACCACCCCATCATGCAGTCATAACCAACTTCTAACCATTTATTCTGGTCGAAGCATGCTCATTCTAAGAGTATACAATAATTGAGCCATGATAACATTAGAGATACTCAAAAATATTCCTAGATCATTTGGGACCAACCCAAATGAGAGCATATTGGTCTAGGAAGATTATGATACCAATAACGGGGATCCTTCCCAAAAACGATGGGAGATAATAATAACCCAATGTTGATCAATTCACAATATATCGGATCATATCTGTCACACAAGGGGATAACAAGGAGCCTAAAAATGTGGAATGATGGTTAAAAGAATTAATACCCTACTCACAGAGGATACATAGATCCACATACTCCATTATGGGTGTTAGATGATCCAACTACATTCTTGGGGAGGAATGTCTGACTCAATATGGGACTCGAACTCTAGAGGGGAATACAATCCAGGGTTGTTAAAATAATATTATAGTAAAAAATAATGTAAAATTCCAAGTAAAATTGATGTTAACCTATATAGTTCAATGAATAATGGTCATCACATTATTTCACAAGGACCATCACATCGTTAGTGTCCCAAAGCTGTAGAAGGCACATCAAATGGGCTCACCGATTGAAATTTATTATAGTGTGGTTTTTCAATGCAAGGGGTCATTGGGTAATAACAACCTATGGAGATTGACCACCACAGTTGATCTGACCCATGGTAAACATCCAGACCAATGATCTGTGTGATCACAGTATGGTCGATCGAGCTGCCCTGTAGATTGACCATCACGGACTCTATTGCAACTACTTCGGGTCGACTTGAGGTCCTACCGAGATGCAACCCTGTCCAATAGGATCAACCTGAGCCACTGGACTTGGCCTAACCCGCTCACACATTCCCCTCTAGGACCATATCATGTGGAATATCTGGATACGTTACTAACTCCACATGTCATCCGATTGTGACAGCCACATTATCATGCCTGTGGTCACCACGTACTATAGCCCACCGATCGGACAAGGTTTCCCACTATGCTCATGCCAACATTTTCTTCTGTGGTCATTACAGTAGCCACCACCATCTCTCCCCACCTATCCAAACCAACCTGTCTAACCCACAATAGTAATTCCTTCTTCAGACCATTGAGCCACCTCCTATAACAGTAATTCAAAAGGGTCACAAATGTGGTCTACTCGAGTCGTTATCTACAATGCTCTTGTATCTAATATCAGTTATCTTCAAATCTAGTGTTCAGATCACATTCGGCCGCACCCAACAAGTCGAACTGTAGCCGTGGTCGTTTAATTGTGAATAGTGTCAAAAAAATGGTAAGGGAAAAGAACATGAACGCCCTAATGAATGGACACTTGTCTATTTTTTCATTTTATATTCAATATATTTATGTAATAAGGATAACTAAAGGGGAATTAAAGAAATCTGCCAAAAGCCCACATATAAATCACATCCCAATCATATTATCGAATGTCATATCATTCTTTTCATGGGTAAAATCTCATTCAAATTGGAAATCATGAACATGTAATATAAGAAGGAAATAACCAAACTATGCTGATTCAAATCAGTCACTGACCATGTATAATATTTTCTTCATCATCAGTGGAAATATTCCTTCAAATTTTAATCATAATGACCATTGACCAATCATCCATCACTGATTGATCTATAGTGTTCATTTAATTCACTCCCAAGAGATTCTGTCTCATTACTAGGGTAATATGGAAAACCCAGGTATTTATTAATAAGGATGCATTTTAATGAAAATTATTTAGATTAACATAAATAATTTTTATTTATAATATTTAATGATAATTATGATCTTCTCAATTTTTTCCATAGAAGAACCGCACCGACAATGGTTAAGTCATGCCTATAGAAAATACCAAATTTATAACTCAACAGTGGTCAGAGAATTCTAGTCTGAGTCACCGCTCATGAGTAGTTATGTATTTAATAATAAATTAATTATATATATATTAAAAATTACTTATGATTTCATAATTGGTGAGATTTTCTATATATGAACTTTTCCGACCAAAGGTTGGTCGCACCTAGTGTAACATCATTTTTCCAAGTTCATTATTTCCCCTATATATATTCTAGTCAGCCATATAATAATTATTATACTTATTTAGAAAACCAACATTTGTGTATTATTAAAATTCTACAGTTTTTCCAAAAAACATTCAGGTCACAACCAAACACGGAATTACATGTCATCTCACCACCAAGTATTAATGTCAATAAATATAATCTCTAAAAACAATTCATATAATCATTGAGATATTACACTGAGGATTATATGAAAGTAATTTATAGAAATGGTGATAAGGTTTGAAACAAATGTAGAATTATCTGTCAAAAAAGGGTTTGAATGACACAGTTTTGTTACAATGAGTCATTCCTTAGGTGAATTGATTGATAAATCCTTTGTTAAACCAATATAAGAATGTATGATTTCATGAAAAATATACAGATTTGAAAGAGTGAGTTGAACAAGAAAAAAATTAGCAATTTTGTGAGATAAAAATTTGATTATTTTACCAAAAACCACATAATTTGGTACTTTTTATATATGTTTAGGGATCACATAAGTTTATAGATCATATTTTTATAACAGCCAAAGATTTTTTAAAACATTTTTCGATTTAATTTAATATTTTTGATAATATTCATTTCACACGACACTAAAAAACAATTATTCTTTGAAACATTATGTATAGCTTGCGTGATATTCAACTGAAGGTTATTAATTAACTATACATAACAAAATATTTAGAATTCTTTATGTGGAATATTGATTTTTGGTTATGTTACACGGATTAATGAATTTCATCAATTTTCTATGTATCATGGTAGACCGAGTGTTAATTAACAAAAATTTATTATTAAAATGTTATTAATTAATAGTATATAACATGTCCATTATATAGAATATTTTATTAATTATTAAATTATTAATATATATATTTCAATTCACTAGTTAACTAATAATTAGAAAATAATATAGAAACTAAGTGAATATAAAAGGATTTATTTTATGAATGGCTATTTTTCTATAAAATAGTTGATTTGTATTAATATGTTTAATTATTTCCTAATAGTTTATGATATTAATTAAATTTATATTTTATATATTGAAAAATATATTTTTAAAAAATAAATAATAGATTATAAATAAATAATACAAGAATAATCCCAATTTTAAGCTCAAAAACCTATATTATTATAAAGGTTGTTTTACCGCATTTTAATTGCGTACCAAATTTAAATACAATTTACTGATATTTTTTAGATTTAATAGGTCCAAATATACTTCATCATTGAAATAAAAATATAAAAATTATGTCATCATTTTTTCGGGTCATTTTCTAAAAGGGTTCATTTTTTAATCAACAGCTAAAAATAGCAAATTTTAATTCAAAATGCCTTTTTCATATGACTCATTTATAAAGATAAATAATATTATTAATAGGATTTAATGTTTAATTTGATAATAATTTTATATATTAATAAAATTATGTCATTGTAAAAAAATAAAATTTTAAATTGGGTATGAAAACAAAGCAATCTTTTGAACATTTTTACATTAAAAACCCACTGCGTCGTTCCTATCAACATGATAATTTTTTAATTTAATTTATCCAATTCTGTGATAATAATTTATCAAAATGGTTCCCATATTTGGAATAGTCATGGTATATAATGTCTAATAGGGTTATTTTTTTGTCAAAAAAATTAATAAAAGTGAGTAAATGTAATTACAGCGTCGACGAGAAAAAATATCTTATAAAATGCTAAACATTAAATTTAAGAACCAAAAAGGCCGAGACAATTTCCCAACACCCATTTTTTTGGAATTATTCATTCATGACCCATATATTTTCTAGATTGTTTGGTATAATATTTCTTTTAGTAGTTAATAACATGTGAATAACTAATTTTTTTTAAAAAATTTCATGTGTGTCATTCCTCTTCCCTATAAAAGGATACATCCTATACATTTTCCTCACACCTCTCAAACAACATTGGTTCGACCAAGCTCTATCTAATCCAAATCCAACAGACACTCCCTTTAAAATAGAAGCCTCACCACTAGGTAATATAGAAATAAATGTAATTCTTTTCTAACAAAACAAAAGGATTTACCTAGTTAAGAGGATATCCAAATGAATATGGTGTGATTCAAGACACAAGGAAAGGGGATTTTGTCTCACTTTGTATTTCCATTAGACATGAGTTTTATTCAACATAGATTACTTATTTTTTGCAGTTATATTACCCATGTATTTATTCAATAATTATTATAGATAAATTTACGGTTATTTGTATATCAATTTTTTTATCTTTGTTTAATGCAATTTTTGTTTCATAATTGACCATATTGTTAAAACATTTTTCTATCAATTTTTCTTCTTTGAGACTCATGTTTTCCATGCAACTGAATTATTTTGTACCTTTATATAATTATTTTTTAAATGTTATATAATTAATCTCTTTCATTCTATGATATTTTAATCTTAATTTTATTTATTTTTCACACATAGTCAGTATAATCCCACACTAACAAGTTATTTGAGATTATTAAAAAAATCACTTTGATTTTAAATATTTTTTATGTTTAGGATTATATTGATGAAATATTATGATCCATATATAAATAAAACTTATGAATTCTTAACTCCTTTATCTATATATAATATATATATATATTGGGCCATTTTTACACTCATTGGTATATAATATAGTTAATACTGTGTTTTAAGAGATATTGAATTAACCATATCCTCAGTAAGAAGTCTATATTTATTCAAATCATTGACTTATAAAAAACGATTAATTTTTTACATGAATTATTTATAAACATTAAATGTGTTTTCAAAGGAAAATGTCTCTAAAATGTATGATTCATATTTTTTAAATTTTCATGGAAATTTATATTAAAAAATCAAGATTCATTCAAAAGTATTCATGTTAAAAGTATTTGTGAACATTTATAAGATTTATTGTAATATTTATAAGGTTTTTTTCTATGAAATGTTTCTCAAAATGTAGTAAATATTCTTTTATGTGTTTTTAAGAATAAACTATTTTAAATATGTGATCCTATAATTTTAATAATGATATAAAGGAATATAGTTTTCAATTTTTTATAATATATTACTAAAATATTTCATGAACTTTTAAAATAAAAAAAAATCAAAATGTTTTCATGTATTTATTTATAAATTTTAAAAAAATTATTTTAATAGGTTGTATGTCATAAAAATCATTTTCTGAAAAAATAGTGGATATTTTCATTAAGAAATGTTTTCGAATGACATAAAAAATTTAATTTCTATTTAATATGACATCTATTTGTGTTAATAATTAATTATTAGGAATTTAACTAATGGTTCCATTCATATTATTTCATACATTGTTTATTCATTGATTGAATGATGTTTATGACACCCATTTCTATTCATTGAGTTATATGCTTTTGAAACCCACTTCATATCATAGGTTATTATTTCATGAAGTGAGTATGAGACCAATCTATTTTAATAGGTTATGATGTGTTGAAATTTTAATGATTCCCATTTCAGTTCATTTGTTATGATATTATGTTTATAGATTCCATCTCTTTTCACAGGTTATGATATGATGAATAGTTTGTCGCACATGCAAGTTTGATTTTATTTTGTGAAGGGTTGGACCAATATCACCCTAAAATGAATAATAAAATGATTTATGACTAAGGATTATAAATTTTATGTGTGAAACTAATTAAATATTAACAAATTATTACATGTCTCTAGTTTAATGTCCATAATTTTATGCAAAAACTTGATTACATGTCCCTAATTTTATGCATGTACCTAGTTCCATGTCCATATGTATATGAGTAATTGTCATTACATATTCACAATTTTATGAGTAATCTTTATTATGTTTTCATAATGTTATGTGTGATCCTTATTACATGGTAACAAATATATTCATGGACCTAGATTCAAGTCTATATGTTTATCATGAACATGATTACATATTCAAAATATTATACGTGAACCTGATTTCATGTTCACACCAGTATGCATGGATATGGATTCATTTCCACATGTATATGAGAGGTACTAATTTATTTTCCTTAATAAAATTTGTGAACGTATGTCTACTTATAAATTATCATGATGATATACGTTGATGTGTATTCCACAATTCCATGTCTTATTCATATACAATTGTTCAATGTATTATGATCCTGATTTCCTTGTTATTTATGACATATGGAATGGCAATAGTTATGTCATGTCTCATGATTATGATCTTTGATATGAATGGTAAGATATTCAAATCTATCCTCCAGTTCTAGTACACTCATATTCATGGTATGCTTATTTTATTCCGATATTCTTCCCTACTAATCACTCAAGCTCACATGTTTCTTATGACAACATTCCCCTAGTAATGATGGAATAATTCCAATATATGTAATAGAGGTGATCATATTTACAAGATATATTGATGACATTTCACTATATTGTATGAATTGCTTCCAAATTATCATATACAATAAACTATTATGGCCCTCAAGAATTTAATTTTTTAATATGATTAACATTCATAAAAAATATGTTATATCCTTGTATGTTAAACCTGGTTCACAATAGTTAGTATGAAAGGAGTGGTTTAGTCAAATATTAGAAGCTAGAATGATAAAACCATAGTATGAACCCTATGGACATGTCTTGGGATATGTTTATGGATTAGTGAAATAGTAGAATTTAGTGGTTCACTATTACGGCCCTCGGGAATTTAATTTTGTAATATGATTTACATTCTTAATAAAAATGTAATATCCTTGTATGTAAAGCCTCATTCACAATAGTTAGTATCAAAGGAATGGTTTAGTCAAATATCTGAAGATATAATGAAAAAACCATAGTATGAACCATATGTACATGTCTAGGGATACGTCTATGAACACTATTCTTTTGTTAAATATTGGAAGTGATCAGTTTCCTATAAATACATCTAAATATAAAAACTAAAAGTGGATGTGCATGTGGCATAGTAGTACATATGGGTAGGAACATTGAAATGATGTTCCAGGCATGACTAGGGATACTTTCCTACATGAAAATGGGACTTGTTTCACACCTCATTTGACACTACTAATGGATAAACTTTGGAAATTCACAATGTCATCATGGACCATAATAAAGTATTTCTGTTTAATTTTCAAATAAATTACCAATTATAATCCAATAGTTAGAGTAAGGACGTTTTCATGATTTATACATCCTATACGATATTTTTCGTGATTATATGGTTTTCTTCTGTGATATATGTTTCTCATAATGTGATTTCTGGTTTTTGTCAATGGATTTAAATAGGATTAAAATTGTTAAAATTTAGTATTTTAGAAGTATAATGTCAAGGAATTATGAAAAAAAATTTCCCATCTAGAAATCGCATATAGTGAATGAGTAAGGTGGTATGAGTATGAGTTATACTTTTGAGGATAAGGAGACCGTAGGGAAATTGTGAAAGGTATGTGATATTCTTACAGTATTTCCCACATTAAAAATAAGAAGAATGATTAGATTGAAGTTAAGGGACATTATTTCATGATTCATTATTAATATTATTTTAATGTGTGGTTAAGAAATAAGTTGACGAATCTAGAGTAATTGTTTAAGAGTGAATTTTAATGAATGTAGTAATTAAATTTTTGAATATAAATATTATGTTATGGGAATCATGAAATTTATAATTAATTTTCTGCATATGTTTTCATTAATTACTGAAAATGATATTTTAAATGGTTGTATCTTGAAAATATTATATTTTAATTAAGATATGTACCACTTAATTAATGTCTGAGGTTCAGATTTGTATAATTAGACCAACATTTGTTAGATATAAATAAATAAATATGATGGTAATCCTTACACTGAAATGAATTATTGGAAAACATTATTATTCCATCATGGATGAATTTTACTACTTCATTTATTTAATGATTATATCTATAAATCATCGGAATAAGGAAGTATCATTTTTTTCAATAATGATTAATATGAATTATGATTATTACCAGGCTTGAATATGATTAATGATATGGGTATTCACAAGTTTGGAATTTTTAATAAAATAGATACTTTTTCATATATGTGGGTTAAATGTTAATATTATTCTTTTCATTCATTCTTGATATAGTATTTTCTGATTTATGAATTATAAGGTCAAGCAGTCATGAAATGATTTTGTAAAAATTCAAAGGATATATTTATGTATTGATTTTATATTGAAATCTATGGCTAAAATAATATTTATTGATTAACACTATTTCATTTATTTCAATAACATTTATTTTTAATGTTTTATTGGCGTTGTTTTATAATGGAAAATCGTGTATTTCAGGTGACAAATAATCATGTCTAGTAAGGCCGTAATTCTTGAACCCATTAAAGAATGATGGTATGGGTTTAATACCTACCTCAAGACTATGTGATTTCTTTGTTAACATATAATTAGTTTTTTATGAAAAAATATTTTTGGAGAAACATTTGTGTTAATTTTTATTCTCATGGATAAATATTAAACATAATTATTTTTAAGGATTATTATTGATAAATATTTATACATTTCATTCATTTATGGGATTTGTAATTTGTTAATATTATATTTTAATTATTTTAGAGTCAATGATAATTTCATGATATCCATTTCATGATGTAATGGATGGATTTAAAATTTGATAAATTACCAACCAATGAATGAAATGTTGTTTAGAGAAACAAAACATGTAATTATATTTTCTTATATTTTTTCAATAAATAATTTACTCTAAAAATAGTATAATGATAAAAACATTATGTAAATTCATATTGAACTAATGGCCTTTCAAATCATCAATGATTTATGACATTCATGCACTCATATTTTCATTGATCATTCAATTAGATTTTATTGATTAACTAAATCAATCTCTGTGAATATTTATTGATTTTAATCAATATCTATGTTTTCACATTCCACAAATGTTCTCATACATGGAACCGAATATATATGTTACATTGGGTAACTGTTAGGTTTCTAACACTCCCTTTTTATGGATGGTTTACACTTAATTTTTACAATATGGGTCTATAAGAAGATAATTTTGAAATACTTACCCTCTGATAATTTAGAGATATTTTAATTATTCAAAAACATTTTATGGGTGGTATAATGAAATAAACTTCATGTTTTTGATTTTTTTTGAATTAATTTAAACATTTTTAGTTTTTTCATTTAAAATAATAGTGGAATTATTTCATGTTAACTTAATTAACTACATATCGATTTCATTATTCCCAATAATATGTTAATTGTTCACTATAGAAAATATACTTTTTAGATGTCTATAAATTGAATTCCGGGGATATGTTACATTACATGAAACACTTAATTTCATCTACGACATACATAACATGAAAAATTGAGTGTTACCAAACATTAATTAATTATTAAATTATTTTTATTTAATAGGATATAGCATGGATTTTAAATTTAATATTATAGGATTAAAAAAACCATGAATATAAATATTTTAATTCATTGGTTAAGTAATAATTAGAAAAGAATATAGAATCCAAATGAATATAAACGTTCTGATTTAATTTAAGTAAGTTTTTATGTGAAAAAACAATTTATATTAATATGTTAAAATATTTAATAATAATGAACCATATTATTTATATATATATTATTTATATTATAAAAAATATTTTGTATAACCATCCAATATATTATATAGTTATATGTTAAGAACAAACTCAATTTGATGCTTCAAACCATATATTATTATAAATGTATTTTTATATCCTTTTAATGGAAAACCAACATTAAATATTTTTATTCGTACATAAATATATTTAACATTTAAAAAAATCAACTTTTAATGAGAAAGAAAAAAATATGTTAGGATAATTTTCTTTTATTTTCTGATAAGGGTTCATTATTTATAGTATTATAACAGATTCTAAATTGTTATTAAAAAATGAATTTTCATATAATTTAATTATATGGATAAATTATATTTTTAATTTTTTTTAACTTTTAATTAGTTATAAAAATTATAAATTAAATAAGTTTATGTCATGTTAATAAATTATAATTTTAAATTGTTTATAAAAACATATCACATTTTTAGATTTTTTTCCCCATTAAAAATATTTAGAGTCATCCCATTTGAGACTTTATTTTTAAATTCATTGAAGGAAATTCAGATATTAGAATTTGGAAAAATTGATTCTATATTTGGAATCAAATTTTTTTATACTGTTTATTTTGGATAACACTGTTTGGACCAAAATATTAGAGAATGCTATTAAAATTAATTACAATTATTACGAAAAAAGTAGGTTATCAAGGTTATAAACCTTATATTTAAGACCCAAAATGACCAAGACACTATTCCAACACCCATTTGTTAGCCATTCTTCGTCCTTGAGCCTATCATTCTTGATTTTGGTATGTATAGAATGATTTTTTACCAAAAAAAATGAAACAAAAAAACTTGTTTTAAAAACTCAAAGTGTGTCTATTCCCCTCCTAATAGAAGGCCACAACCTCTCCCTCAACAACATAGATCCCAATCCACATTAGTTTGGGAATGATCTATCCAATAAACATCTAGACATCTCTCCATTACTACTTTAGGAATCCAAATTATAAGAAGTAAATCCATGAAATAATTTTTCCACAAACCAAAAAGAGTTTCTCGACAAAAAGTGGTTGGAATAAATGAAATGATAGACAAGACACAAGGTAATGAGATTTCATCTAACCTTTTATTTTCAAGTGATACATGATTTATTCACTTTACATTTTTTTTGTCTTTATACTAAACATAGTTGTATTTAATGATTCATATACACATGTTTAGGGATGTTTACATATCCTTTCAATGATCATTATTTCATGGTGATTATGTTTCAATATTTATCAAATCAGTAAAATAGTTTTTTCACAATTTTACAACATTGATACTCATGCTTTTTACATATATGAATTCGTTTTTAGGTGAATTACGAACATTTCCCATATTATATAAATAATCTTATTCATTTCATGATATTTAATGCTTCATGTAGTTTCCAATTATTACATCGAAATTATGATCCCATTTAATGATGCTATAATAGTTTACTCAACAAATCTCATCTATTTTTAATATTGTTAATTGTAATGCTTATTTTGATGACATATAATGATACATACCTCAATAATACAAAAATGTTTTCTTCTTCAATGGATATTCATTATATACTGATGTTTTGATACCATATTTCCACTCACTGTTTCATAACATTGTTCAAAAAATGTTTTACAATATCCTTATATTACCCACTATTCTACAAGAAATCTATATTCTTTCAAATCCATGTTTTATGTATTTTTTTAAATATTGTTTTATGAAAAAATTATATTCATTCATTTTTTTTCAATGAATTTTTTTTTATAAATTTGAGAAAAATAATATATTAATTTTCTAAGAAAATGGTTCTCAAAAACGTTTTTATGATTCGTTTGGAAATTTTCATGTAAAACGGCTTTTAAAACATTTTCAATATTTTTTTTATTTATTTTAAAATGTATTTTTTAAAAAATAATTTTCGAAAGTATTAAAATATTATTTTATATTTTTTCTATGTTTAATATTTTTCAAATTTTTTAATGATTTAATTTAATTTTCTCAAAATGTTTTCAAATGAAAATGTTTTCAATATGTTTTCATAGATAACATTATAATGTTTTAGGAAATTGTTTTAAAAAGGTTTTATGTTTTAAAAATAATTTTCCGTAAAATCAAATGATACACTCACCATGAAATGTTTAAAAATGAAATTTCATAATTATTTTAAATCAAATATTATGATCATTGATGTTACAAATTCCATTCATGGAAATGATCCAAATGATCCATTCACATTCGTTCTTGAGTGGTTAATGTTTTATGGAACGAAATTAATGACTCATATTTCTCATCCATGAGATCTATTTTTTTGAAACCCACTTCTTATCATGGGTTATAATGTGCTAAAATGATAATGATATCAATTTAATTTCCTGGGTTAAATTTGATGAAAATATAACCTGTGTATTTTCATGGGTTATTATATAATTAATTATGTTTGGCACAAGCATGTATGATTTAATTATGTGACAGGTGGGACCTATATATCAATCCAAAGCATTGGGAAACGATGGATGACACATGAGTATAACTATTATTGTTTATTTGGATTGCATGTTCAAAATGATATTCATGGACATTTATACAAGTACAAATGTATAAGAATTAACATGATTTTATGTTAGTAATGTTATTCATGGACTTCGTTGTATGTACACAAGTTTATGCAAGAAATCGGTTTCATGTTCATGGTCTTTTTAGTGAACATTATAATGTGTTCATTATGCTATTAGGGTTCCTGATTACATGTACACAATTATAACATGTGTCTACTGACAAATGTTCATGATGATATATGTTGATAAATAAACCACAATTCAAGGACTTATTCATAGGTTACACATCCATGGATTATTCTATTGATTTCATTTTTATTCTTGTCTTATGGATATTTAATATTTTGGGCAACTCTCGTGATTTGGATCTTTGATATGGATTGTATAATGTTCAAATGTTATTCTCATGTTTTTATACCATTATGTTCATTTTATAATTATAGTTTTCCCTTATCAACCATTACAGAGCATTCAAGATCACCCTTTCCACATGTTTACTTTAAACATGTTATGATTTAATGTTTTTGGTAGATGTACTAGAGATGAATATTTTTAATATACATAGTGAATATATTTCTCTAATTTATAATATTTTTTTCCATGTTCCAAATAACCTAAATTGGTATGGTCCACGAGAATATACTTTTATATTATGATTAATATTTATAAAAATTATTTAATACCCATGTTAATTATGGGGTAGTCATTGTACCATTGGCCTCTTCTATGGTATATTCCCATGACTCGGGGGAAATTAATTTCAATAATTCCCCTTTTCATTATTGATTAAGCATTGTAAATCATTAATTTGTTTCATCACATCATTCAGTACCTTTGTGACCCTTTTCTCCACACATATATAATACTCTCTTACATTTCAATCATTTATATGATTTATTATTTCCAAAATGATCACATAATAGAAATTTCACCATTTCTATATTCTTATTTTATTCTTAATTATCTTTATAGTTATAAAAATACCTCTTATTGTATTAATTTATATCATACAAATTGGACGTATCATATTCCACATTTGTTTTGATGGAATGTAATACAATTTCATCATAAGATTAAAATGTTTGAGAATTCATTTCCCACAGGATAATTTGTTTAATTGTGTAAATTAAATGATAACCATTTAAATCTAAATAACTTATATAATCTCTACAGTACTAGGATAATCTTGTAATGGACGACTCATACTCTAAGACACACTACTGCTCCATTTTTATTAAAATATGTAATTGGATCTACATTTGAGTTTGTTTCTAACGATGGATGTATTTGTCAAAGAATGTATCCCTAAAATTTCTCTACTCTAATTATTCTATTTCATCTTCCTCTTTATTATACTGGATTATATACCACCATTGATCTTCATCGATAATGAGGTAATAAATATCAAGTGATACATCTTAATTATCTTTGAATCCAAAAGATAGAAATCTATTTTAAAGGTACATTATCCATTTCTTTGATACCATTTAATTGGTAGAGTCACTAAAAAATAATTTTGTGGAATTTCAAAGTTGGAAAATCCATACATTTTCCACAAGTTTTGATTATATTCATTCTAATTGGTTCCATCACTAAATAATGATACAAACTATTTTATATCATAATCATTATGTATATTTATCCAATTAATCACTTCAATATATTATTATAATTATGATTTTATTAACATTTTGTTACTAGTGTTTCAACTAAAATCTCTCTAATAACAACTGTAACAACTCTAACTCCATCATCATAGTGTTGTTTGTAGTAATATTAAAATATAATAGATATAAGAGATCACATCACCAAGGATAGATCTGTTTAGTAGTATAGTAGAATCTATACACATACACGGTTCCCTAATTATATTGGATATTAATTAATCATAGTACGTAACGAGAAAAAATAAATTACATATTTCCCCATATTCAATTTTGTACTATTCACAACATGGGTAAGGAGAAAAAATAAAATACTGAGGTAATATTCTCAGTGAGGGTTATATGAAATAATAATAAGTGGTATAAATTCATCAAATAAAAGATGTTATGGAAAGGTATATAATCATAAAAATACATTCCATCAATAAAATGATAATGGTAATGAACCCATAGATTTGTCAAAGTGAAAAATATCATGGAATGTAATAAATCAATACAGATTGATGAAAATGATTATTTTTTAGGCATCATATATATACAATATTAAACATTATAACACAAAGACATTTAATGTATATGGGTATAACTCCATACAATTCCTATTGTAAACAAACAAAGTGTTTTTCAAAAATTATTTTGTCTCGTGTGACCTGTCGAAGTATCGTTGGGATATCTAGAAATATTCCCCACCGGTTACCACAAATAAAAATAATTATTTATACATATATTCAATTCAATAATCACACTATATGTAAAAATTGAATAGGACTATGAAAATAATGATATCCATGATACATGAAATATGGATATTTAATAAATGATGATTAGAAATATAAGTTAAACATACATACCAAACACACACAAAATAATTAGTAAAAAAGAAATATCATAATTGAATACATGAAAGAGTATATTTAAATAATAATTAAGAATTTATAAGGTAAACTAGGATTAGAGCATGTTAAATTACTGTGAACTAATATAAAACCATATAAAAATATTTCATTAAGAAACATTTAGAAAAGTATCATGAATATGATTAAGGGAAACAAATAAAATATCATCTAAAGTAAGGATTTTAATAATAGTTAGTATTATAAAATATCTAAATATAGATATTGTCTCATGAAAATAAGAGTAATTTTACAAATATATATTGCGTCTTAAAAGATATTATTTGGTATACATGAAAATGGGTATACAATTTCAATGATCCCTTTATTAGGGTATGATAATTGAGATAATTTGAAAAAGAATATTTATACAACATGAATTTTCCTATAAATGGAATAATGTTGACTTATAAATTTTTTGAGAATAAAAAAAATTGATTATAAAAGTTTTAAATTAGAATAATTAAAGATTAATTTGGTTTAATGATAGAGAAACTGTAACCAGAATGAATAAGGAGGTTTATAAAAAATAATCTAACTATGGTTTGAATGTGTTATTCAAAATATCTAAATGTTCTTGATAATAATATTAAATAAAATAATTAACTAACTAGTATCATTTTATTAATTTATAAGATTTAGAATAATTTTATTAAGTTCATTTATGAATATTTTTGATGCCAGAACCTCCTGGACATTGAAATAAATCTTGGGAAAAGTATTGGTATGAAATTTTACAAGATACAAGGATTAACAGGAGTTTGAAGAAGAGGTGGTGAGGGGTACTATTTATAATGGAAGAGATGAGTTTTTCATTTTATTAATTTAATTATTATTTACATTTAAGAATTTGATTTGTTATTATCAACATGAATAAATATAATTGATAATTTGTTTTTTTAAATAAAATGGGTTATTACCACATCTATACATCATCCATCACTCAATAATTCATTTTCATAATTATTCAAAAAATTATAGTATTTTACTACTCATAAAAAATCAACTATATTAGAAAAATACCTAAAAATACCCCTAAAATTTTTGACTTGTAGAATACCAAAATATTCTACATTTAATGAAGATAATATTATAAATATGTGAAATTAAATTTTTAATTAAAATCATCATTTAATAAAATAATTATGATTTTTAAATTATAACCTATCTTATAAAAACATGAAAAATAAACTAATGTAAAATAAAATTATCTTATAATCATAATAAAATAAAATATTACATAATTGATATATTTTTTGAAATGAAATTTTCTCTTAAATAATTTATTTAATTACAAAATTGTAAAATAAATATTTATGATTCGAAAAAATAAAAATAATTAATTTTTCATGATGAAATCATTTTTTTCATAAAAATGATATAATTATATACTATTTATATTTAATTGAAACATATTTGTTTATATTTTATTTGTGAGGTTACTATTCTTATGTTAACATTATAATTAAAATTATAATGTTATTATTTAATAGTATACTGTTTAATGTTTAAGCTCAATGTTTTGAGAAAAAAAGATATTTATTTAAGAATATACATATAATAAAATATTGTTCTGTTATACAATATCATATAAAATATTGAAGGGATTAGTACTATTTTTTATACTGACAAATAAATTAGTTATGATAATTTTCAAATACATTTGGATGCTCTTGTCTTTGTGAGTAATAAAAAATAGAATTATTTATATTTTTAAGAGTAGAATTTTTTTATTGTTCCACATGATTAGGTCTTGAAGAGTTGAATTGATGATAATGGATCTGCATATTGTAATATGATGATTGTGTCTAGTGTTTAAAATCATTATAAATATACTTCCAATACTTATAGAATATTGAAGATCATATAAAATTAAATTCATATGCCTATGTGAGAATAATTACTTTTTGAAGAGAGAGATTATATATAGTAATTAATATATAATATAATGAATATAGAATAAATTTTGGAGTGTAAGAAGAATAATAATTAAAAAAAATACTGAATAATGGATTCTAGATTGTTTTAAAAATATTAATGCTCAATCATTCATTGATAGAGAATAATAAGTTCTTCAAGGATCAACATGACATGAGAAGGAATAGACATTTATTTTATCTTCAAATAATTTTCATTAATTGTCATAGTTCATTATTAATTGAATTTTTTATGTTGTTGATATCATCAATTGGATCAAATAAAAATTCTGAATATTTTTTCTTGAAAAATTCTAATCCAATTAATGATCATTCTCAATGTGGCGATGTATGTGATTTATTGAATCACATATGAGAAACTACAAACATTTTTCCAATGGGATGTTGACATATAATCCAAGGATGATACATTCATATTCATGTTATACCGATAATATATATATTTTAGAAAATATGTGGAAAATGAAAATAACATACTATATTATATAATATATTCTAACATATAGGTCAAAAATTGTAAAAAATCAAGTATTCTATTTCCATATTTATTATTCATATTTATCATAAAATGATGAGGGTATCAATAAAATTGAGAGGATCATATTTTAAAATATTTTAATCTTTAATATATAATGAAAAAATAAATTATAAATTCTTGGCTACAGTTATCCATCCCACAATTTTATCAATTAGGCCTACTACCAATAAAAATGACTAATTTATTTCAATAAATAAATGAGGTATGTGTGATAGTATTAATTTTACCTTATATTACATATTTTCTACAACATTATAATATTATTTAATTGTGTTTTTATACTAATATATTACTAAAATATAATAATATGGATATTATTTTCATTATTGTTATAATTTTTATTTATAGAACAACTATATAATCAATATTATTCAGAAAAAAAAAATTTATCATTTCTAAAAAAGCAGAGAAAATATGGATATTTCAAGAGAGTTTTCATAATGTTTAAAAAATATGATAATATCAATAATTTTTAGTACTGATAAAGGGGTTATTTTTCAAAAATTTCATAGTTCAACTTATGGTCCCCTTCATATAAATCAACATTATTTAAAAAATATAATTTTATATATATATATATTGATATATATAAAATGTATTATCATAAATATAATTTATATAATAATAAATATTCATTTACAATTAATCTATAATATACCTTGTAAATATTTTTTAAAAATAATTTTAAATAAATAATAAATAATAATTTTCAAATTACTGTTAGTAATCATTATTTTTTAGAAATTTGGCCATAAAAAATTTTCAAAATTATTTAACATATTATGTTTATTAGAAAACATTATTAGAACTACAAAGGGTTATAAATTATAATAGAGATTTTCATTTTGTATATAAAACATGTGAAATAAAATCCTATAAAAATATATACTCTTTCTTTACCATAGGGTCATGTTCATGGTTTTCTAATGTCAAAAAGGGATTGTGAGTCCTTAAAAACTACAATTTTTCGTTATTTACAATAATTTTTTATATTTGTTGAGATTTTGTATTTCTTTAAGATTCTATAATTTTCGTTTGTGGATAGATATTTAAAATATTAATTGTGTTTCTATTCATATCAATAATATTATTATAATATTTTTGAATTTTTAAAACTCCTGATATATTTTTAATTAAATATACACAGGTATATAGATATTGGTATATACTAATTGACAAATATTTAACTCATTACATAAATATTTAAACATATCTAAAAGTAAAAATGATATTATATATATCTAAACCATATGTAAATATATATTTATTATCTAATTTATATAGATGAAATATATATGAATTTCTATATATATATAAATTTTAATTTATTTAGGCTTTACATAAATACATGACTTTGTTTTTTAAAAAATTTACTTATGCATATATTATAAATTATTAAATTATATAATAATTAATAATATATGTTAATAAATAAATAAATATATATATATATATATTATCAAATATTTAAATATATACACACACACACCGACATATTTTCTAAATGTATTTATGAAAATAATATAAATATATTTAAGTATATGTATAAATGATGTATATGTATATTTCATAAAATATTAAATAAAACAACATGGGGCAGTGGTAAGGAACACATTTGTGAAGGTATAATTTATAAGTATAAATCCATGAAGGCACTATTATGTGTGAATGTTCAGAATAACCAATAATGGAATGGGCGAGTGGTGAGGTAGGGGAGAGCCTATAATAGAAGTTAGTGACTGGATGTGGTTGGGGAGCATAGATAAATGTGGTTAGGTGGGTTATACATAACGGATTTTTCTATTGATGTAGATAATTACTTGATTTATGAGTTATTCTTTTTTCACTAATAAAGGGTACATTTATCTATATTAAAAAAACGAAATCATAACTCAAGAGTTGAAAAAGTGACTAGTTTTGAATGGTTCTTCTTGTATCAATTTTATTAATAACAGAGGAAAAAAATTTCATTCCAATATGAAACATACCTATACTATTTTAGTTAAATGTTTTTAATTATTATGATTTTTTTGTTAAATTTTAATATTTTTTTAAATTCATTTATATGAATAGAAACATCATTATTTTAAATGGGTAATAAAGTAAAATTTTCAATTTTTTTATATTTGTGTTTAATTTTTTCGGATTAATGTTCAATTTATATTTCATACTAAATGATTTTTATGATTTGATATATATTCATATATTAAAATATTTATAATGATATATTTTGATAAAAATCGTTCATATTAAAACAGTGTATGTGGTTTTGGATGTTTTTTATAAATTGATTGATTTTAATGGACAACTGGATCTTAATGTGATGATATGAACCATGTGTACTAAATGGTGAAAACTCAATAAGTGTTCTATTTGTTATCTATGAGAGATCAGGGGGATGGAAATATACTTCTCAGTGAGATTCCAAAAACATTAAAACTTGTTCCTCATAGGTGTATTTTCATAAATAAAGCTTCCTATTATTTTGAGTGCATAGATATCGTGAACTTGGCCAGTCATTGATGGAATGAAATATATTGTTTATGGAACTTCATAAAAATTTTCTAACTAAACAAATCAATATTATGAATGAGGGACCTATATTACCATATATTTTTCCATATTAAGCATTATAATCTTGGTGATAATTTTGATCATACTATGGATTCCATTTTAGAGTGGTTGTCTATTTTCTAGAGGACTTATTGATGGTCCATTCAATTATTGAGTGGAGTTAGCACGCACACTTTTTAATTGGGGTAATCTTGAGGCTCCCCATTTTCATTTAATAGGGAATGAATTTTCATTTGGGGTTGTATTGAATCTATCCATTTTCATTTATTACCTATCGGTGAAATTAACATCATAAATCCTATGAACATAATAAGATAACAATCAATCAAAACAATGAAATAACATTAAAACATTGCTACCATAATATATCTGATGTAATGTGGAACAAAAATCCAAAAAATACCGAATGGCTCCTAGGGAATTAAATTCAACCAACTAATTAATTTACAAGATATTAATCAACAACACAATCATAATATACAACCTATAGACAACAAAACAATTTATATTTATATGGATGAGAATACATTTTTACTCGTGCAGATCCTCCTTGATACCTCTCATTCAAATTTAAATGAAACATAATAAATATTGAGTTAATAAAAAATAGAATTAAAACAGAACTATATCAAGATATCTACCACCCATCCTCATTAAGGATAACTTACCTAATGTTGTGTCCAACAAAAGCTTATTGTATTTAAAGAACATATTAAGAATTCACCCCTTAAATGCTTCTTCGCTATTTTTTTTCTTTCATTCCCCAATGTCAAAAATCATTTTATACCATCCCCTACTTGACATCGTATACATAATCACATATCGATATCCACACACATTCCAGGACTTACGGTTCAAAGTGAAAAAGATCCACAATTTCTTGTAATAATCCACTGAACAAGACCCCTGCAAACTATTAACCGTATTATTTTCAACACCACAACCATCAATAGTTATTCAATTATTTTAATAAGAAAAAAACTCAATAATTTATCATTAATCCCATGGTATCACCATTTGTATAGTTATTATATACTATTAACATTTAATTCATTATTTCATTCAGTTCCATATTTAATTTAAATCCATTTTTATTCAAAACTCCCATTTATCCAATCCATTACCATTTAAATTTAATAATTAATAGATCATTATCAACCACATATTAAATTTCATCCCATACCAATCAAAATATTTATTATTACCATCAACATTTCATGTCATTTGGATCCTCTAACAAAATCACTACAACACACATCCAAGCATTTCCAAATCTTTATCACAACAAAAACCCAAACAATCTTATTTCCATTTACCAAGACATAAATAAATTGAAAACACACATCATCCCATCCATACCTTCCTCATATAATATCACATCTCATTTTCCCAACATATAAATAATAACCAAGCCCATTCACTCTAAATTTCATTACAACCATGTCAAAGGGAACCAATCATTGATAAAAACAATATTAAAACTAGTATTAAAACACAAAAATAATTCTTATTTAAACATTATTTCATAAGAATAAATTCATGTCTTTTAAAAGCATTGTTACCGTATCTTTTGATTTTGGAAATCTCATTTCTTTAACATCATTATATAATTTCCATTCTTTCAATAGAGATTTTATAAAATCAATCACTACATGGAAAATATATCTCAACAGTAAGTATAATATTCGATAACAATATGAAATATCTAATAAACATTTCAATAAACATAATATTGATAAATTAAATACAATTCACCCCCTTAAATTTAATTTCATTTATTTTGATTTTTAATCTCTATTAGGTTAATCCTTCATATTCACCATAGAAAATAAAATCATGTCATTTTGAAAATCTACATAAATAAATAAGAAGTATGTTTGAATCCTCCACATTAATTGTGGATTCAATTTAAACTACACATGGGTGGAAGATATGAGGAAAAATCATCACTAAATTCAATAGAAACAATTTCATGACCATACCAAAATGAACTGTAATAAAAAAATTTAGTAATAAGAAAAATAAAAAAATTATAAATTGGTATAACCTCTAAAAATAAGTAAATAAAGATGAAATAGAGGGTGTGTGTTTGAGGGAAACCTTGGATCATGAGAGATAAATCTCCATGAATCATGTTGTTTAAAGAATAAAAAAATAATGGATGAACAGAGTAATGAAATATTTGTGGCTCATAATTAATTCGTAGTAATGGAATAAAATATGATGCAATTAAAATCAAAAATTAATTTTTAGAAGAAACCCAACTGGAAATCAACACATCAATAAGACCATAAAAAAAACTATAATAATGTTTTCCGAAATAGGATACAAATAATTATGTCTTTAAATGGAATATCTCTCAAATATGGAGTTTTTTTCAACCATCACATAAATTAGGATGAGCAGCAACCAATTTTTGACCCTATCATCATTTTGGACATGGATTTACTCTACATACCAGGACTTTCAGTACAATATATGAATCCATTTAATTAGAATGAGAAAATAAATATATATCATATTATTTGTTAAATTCCCAAGGAAAACTCAATCTCAAATATAATTGGATGTTACAAAAAAACCCATTCGATCAACGATGTGTGGCCGATTCTATGATGATCACAAAAAAACTACCAATGTATTAATAAAGCATGTTAGATTTTATGTTGAATCCAACAAACCCAAAAAATTTAGATGAAATGATCTTTCAAGAAACTGATGATCTCTAGCATGATAAGTTATATTGTCATGTATCATCCTAATGATACCATCAATTATGAATTGACCATATGTAAGGGTTACCCATGACTCCCAAAACACCATGATTGGTAAAAATACCATTAACCCCTAACAATTTTTCAAATATATTTCACCAAAATCTCATAGAAACCACTCTATTAAAAAGAGATCACAATGATGTGGGGAACTACAATATAATTCATACTCACCAATATTGGATTTTTTACACTAGGTTCATCACACATCTAAAAATTTAGTTCCCCACATCTGATTAATTTAAATTACCAACACATCTGTTTAAACATTAGGTTTTTTAAGAAATACATTTAAAAAACACCACATATCACTCCTAATACACCGTAAAACATCATTCCAACACCCCCAATCTAGATAAATAAACAATTAATGTCCTATTTAATCCTGATATGTAATAGTAGATAATTATCATATCCTTCTCAACATTAAAAATGAAAACATACCTAGGGATGTAAACAAACACCACATAACCAAAAAACCCATATATATTTAACTCAAATAGAATCAACACAGTTACTAAATCATAATGTAGAAAAGATAACATATTATTTGAAAATTAATTGAATAAACTAAATAATCTATTCAATAATGGCAAGAAATGGTCCAGACTACTCATGTTACTTGGTGTGAATATATAACAAGTATTCAAATATACTTTAATACTAACCCCTATTCCACTTTAAAATATGATACAATGTAATAACACACCCATGAAACACCTTCCTTTTTTGAGACTGAATCTATACATGCCTCTCTATGAACATCATTTCATCCTCCATATCAAGAGCACTCTAAAAGATTACATTAGATTTGTCGTGATGATATAAATGATGTTGTAAATCATGTAAAATATAATGGATCCAATCATAATATTGGGGAAGAACAAAATGATAGTCCACATACACATTACAGACCAATAAATTAAAGGAATAATTATTTCAAGTAGAAGTATAAATGCCCTAACCAAACCATTATTTCTACTGTCATTGGCAAACCCCCAAGAGAACATGATCTCTAAATTCAGTCTGAATAGTTATAATCCACAAAATATAATAATATTTCCTATGTCCTCATTTCACATTCTACCATTAACACATCATCCAATCATTCTTGCTAATACATTTCTTCACATTTAGTCTTGGTACCATCAACAAACCACCCTATGTCCAGAAAAACATAAATCTAAAATATATTATAATGAATTAAATGAATGGATACATCACAATGTTGGTGTTATAGATATATATTATTCTATGAAAAATAATATAGGTTGGGTATATACCTATATTATATAGAACTAAAAAATGGAGGCAAGTAACATATCCTGAAATGTTTCATTAAATCAACCACATATGATCATTAATCTAAGGATGAATGATAGTGATAAGGAATACAAATGAAGGAAAATATCATTAAGTACCTCCCTAACAATATGACATAAAAAAAATCAACGAAATAAGAATTATTATTACCTTATAAAGAATAAATTTATTATTAGTACACCTCCTCAGTAATACATAAATTTTAGTGCTCTCCTAGGTATCCAAAAAATTAGATGTCATAATTAAAAATTAAAAATTATAGAATATAAAACAACATACTCTCAAGATTGAGGATAATATTGATGAAATCCATATTATTGGATTTCCACATTCACTGGACGACATATGTAGGATATGAAAATAAACCAAAAACATTATTCATTTCCACCAACATCCGCCATATAAAACATTAAGGCATAAACTATACAATATAATATAGCATATATTTCCTCAACAAATCACTCTTTATGGAATGATACATCTTCAATGTACCAATATATACTAGTAATAATTAAATTATAAGAACCTAATGAATTCCATTGTTCATTTAAATGAAAAAATATATTAATTGAAAAAATAACATTTTTTGTCTTCCTAGAAATATACCTGAACTGAATAACCACAGAATACCTAATACGGAATCACATTTTCAACCCATTTCATCACCATTACGAAACCTCCTCCAGCTCTTAAAATGATGATTGAACTATCATCTCGTACATGAAATATCTACTTCTAAATACATACATACATATATATATATATATATATATAAATTCATCACATTAAGGTCCTTAATAACTCTATTTGACTCTATTAGCCTAATAATAAAGACTCTTATATTAACCTACTAGATTCATAAAAAATTAAATTATCATTTCATGAGGTATAAGTGATATCCATGTCATTTTCATGTAATAAATCAACCCACCTACACCGAATTAGGCTCAAATTACAAAAAAATGAAGGTAGAACTAATGAATTGTGATAAATTATGTACATAATGTATTCTAAATTGAGGTTGTGTCACCACAAATTTAGTGAAAATGATAATTCTAAAAAAACATGAGCATGAGTTGAATTATTCTGATTGTGGGGTTGTAAAACCCAAGGCCATTTTAAGAAACTATATATATATAATAACAAGATGTAACCCATGATGATATGTGAATTATCATAGAATAATTCAAACATAACTCCTTTATATGGTAGTAGAGTTGCTAGAAAACTGATCAAATTATCCTTTATTTGGTTGAATGCATACATATAGTGACTACTCTATATGATTATTTAGTCTATTTCTAGTATATATATCTTTGATGAATTATATATATTAGAAACAAACAATAGAATCCAATAATATAATCAACACATGGTAAATTTTGGAATTGTGAATCATTTTTGAATCATGCAATGAAACATCCAACTCAAACAATAATGCTTCATCTAATACATCCTTTTGATACACTGGGTGCATTAGGAAATGCACCTCACACATTAAAAAATTAAATTTCAAAACATTTCATAGAGATAATGGTGTTGAATAACCTTTCAAAAATTAAAGGGTTTCTCAACATAATCCTCTATCTCTGAGTACATTAGTATCTCATTGATGAACATAGCCTTGAACAAATCTAGGAACACAAAAACATATTTATTTTATGAGTTTCATGAATGTAATTTTGATGTTTTTACCCATTATTACATATCCAAAAATAATATATGAATATAAATACACATGGTTGTTATCTTCATGATATCCTCTTCTTTCACCCACATATGTTGGTACTTAAGCCATATTCTATTAATTTAAAACATGAAGACTCCATCCTAGAAATGAAAAAATGTTTCTATCCTTGGTTGAGGGTAATATTTATTGACCATTACAAATTTAATTAATAATTAATATAATCATAATTTTATAACAAAATCATCTATCTTGGTGAATAACAATTGAGAACCCTATGATTAACATCATATTTGGGTGAATCTTGTCTATATTGAATCATTGATATGTATTGAAATCAATTATATAGAATTGTGTTCCATTAGATAAGGGTACATTGAAACATGATAGGATATAAAAATATCTAAAACTAGATATCAAAATGAGGAGGTATTGTCTTAACATTATTAGAATGAAATTGTAGAAATATATGGGGTATCAATTAAAATACAACTCCACACCTACACCGAACAAAATAAAAAATATTGTTACATGATATAAAAGAGATTTGGGATTCAAGTGACCCATATGATGATCTTTCTCACTAATGACACACATCCCTATTATTTTTTCAAAATACAACATGAATATCATCCTAGATATTTTTTACTACATACACAGTATGTAACCAATCCATGTCATGGGTGAAATTTTATGGTTTTATATGTAGAAATAAGAAAAAACTAAGTTACTTAGGAATCCCAATTATAATAAAATATTAATAATTAATATCAAGTAAACTGGAATAATCTATAACTCATGTAGTCAACACCAGGGGAACAATAAGTCAGATAACCTTGAAAATAATTTGTATAATGAGGTGGGTGAAATGAGGTAATATGAATCTAAATAATAAAATAAATACAATGTCAATCTATATTCTTGACATATGGAAAATAAAATAATATCAGGTTATCTAGGCGGAGACCTGTCAATAAAATAAAAATAGCCACTCTCTAATGCTCTAACTAAATATACCTTCTAATGACCACCACCCTGGAATTTTCCATTCATTCATTCATAAGGATGGGACCCCCAAGTGTCTTTCCTATACATAATCCACCACATCAGGGATAAAAATTCATGATGTATTTAAGGTTTATATATGATCTATGGTAATAATTATTTGATGCTGATATAGGAACTCCCAACTTATATAGTGATGGACATTGATAATAGTCAGGACTAGAATTGTTGGATTCATTAACCTCCACAGATGTATCACTCATAGATGGAGATTATAGTGGATACATTGGATTTACCATCTCAATATTAAATATAATTAATCTAATAAATATATTGCCCTTTTGGTCAAAACAATGATGTTCCAAACATCCTAGAACTTCTATATACAAATATTATCCCTTGTGGATTTTGATGAAATATTTTTTGAGATGATCTCAATTGAGATTGAATTCAATTTATCACATCAATAATATTCATCACTACCATATATATATATATATAAGTAAAATGGGGGTAACCCAATGTCAAATAACTATATAAAGTTCTATATAAAAATTTTGTTATCTCATATTTTTAACTAGGAAATTTCATATTGAAGAACACCAATGAAATTTGAACCAAATCATGATATATTTTATTACCTCTAATTACTTATTAAGGAATATTATCTCTTCCCTCTTTAATAAAAACATCATTGATAATAAGAAATCTACAAATAACTACCACTAAAATTCATCCCCTGAAATCTATATCATATTAAACTATATAACAAATAGAATCTAAAAATAACATGTGGATACCATCATATGAAAAAATTATAATGGGACCTAATAATCCATCATAATAAAAATCAATATGGATGTGATATACATCACCTATTACAAATATTATGTACCTAGATCAGAGGCATTCAATTTAAATGTAGAAAATATCAACTGATGAAACAGAAATTATGTAGAACAACAAGTTTCATCCTCATTAACTGGCTTAATTCTATGATATAAAACTAGAAAATCATAAATCAATAAACCAATACAAAAAAAACCTGTTATCATTGAATTGAATAAAATTCTTATAATAAACAAAGGAATTATTTTTTTAAAATATTATGTAATTTAATAAGTGTTATATAAGTTATTTCATTTTGACTCTCCGTAATAACCTCAAATAAAAACATATTCAAAAAAATGATTGACTCATTAACCTTTATTATGTTTCAACATGGAATTCATAATTACCTTTAAAAGATTATTTATTAAGTATAAGGACCATTCATCAAAGAAAATGTGACTTAATTTCCAATTTCCTAGATTATATCCCATACCACGCCATCAATGTTAGAGAAATATTAAATGGAATGTGTGTGTGTGGGGGGGGGGGGGGGTTAATTACAATTTAAATAATAAATGGAATAAATTTGTTCTAATATGGAATCTATTAAAATATTTGAACTATATGAATAAAAGAGTAAAATTTTATTATTAGATATAATTTTATATGATATTTTTTAATTTTATAAATATTTTTAAATTTAACGAGCATATTAAATAGAAAATGATAAAGTATAAAATAAATTATAATGAATAGTTTTTAAAGAAATAAAACATATAAATTATTTGATAGTAAAAATTTACTAAATACATTTTTGTTGCATCTATATATTTTTATAAAATTTCATGACATTCTAATATATTATTCATTGGAATTAAGGGTAGACAATACACCAAAACAATTTTTATTGAAATTTTTTTATAGAAAGAAAATGGAATTATAATCGACCCTATATTTGTAAAAGTTGAATATATAAATCTCATAGAATTACAAACCTTACCTATTATAATTTTTTTCCTAATGATAATAAAAATAAGTTCTATGTTTGGGAGGACCTATATTCAACGAAGTATTAGGATAAAGGATATTTTAAGAATAATAAATTTTAACTTTGATGTTAATAAATATATAAATAATAAATAAATTTTTTTAAATAGAAAATAATGAAGAAATACTGATATTTATTTACAAATAAGAACACTTTTTTTATAATTGAGAATATAAGCCTATCTAGAAGAAATTTTATATTGTAGAGGTATTTCATTGAGAATTGTGTCATGGTAGATTTCGATTCCTAAAAGGGGTCTATTCCTAGGACCATGTTTCTTTGGAATCATAAATAATCCATTAAGTTAAATTGATGTCATAATAGACTAAATAAATGAATTTTTACTCTAATAAAATATCTATATAGATTCCTATGCAGACTTTGTCACGACCCGTCCTAGCGGGGCCTGAGCCGCAACTCCCCAAGCCTGCCTCTAATATGCCAGGGGCTGGTGACTAGCACCGAGTTTGCATGCTACTAACATGGGAGGCAGTTACTATAAACCTATACACATGCACACACATTCCCAATCCCACAAAGCCAAAAAGTAAAAATGACTAAAAGGAAACTAAGTAGGCATACACTAAAACCCAACTAACAAAGTACGTTAGGAAATTAAAGTACCAGAAAGTAAAACCCTAGGCCAAAAGCACAAGCCCACCAAAAAGAAGTCTGTAACAAAGTCCAACCTATATGGTAAGGTACTGGGATTGTAATCTGTAGCCGTAGGAACACAAATCGGCCTTCCCAATCTCACTGAGCATTGTACAGCCCTGGTCCACCAAGAATCCTGTCAAAGGCTCGCTCGTCTGCACAAGACATGAATCGTGCGGGAAAAGCCCGTGCATGGGTGAGTATAACAATACCCAGTAGGACACCCCAAAACCACAAAGGAAATACAACAATGGAAAATACCATAAAAGTAGATATAGTAATCTCTACACAGTATATGTCTAATGAACATATAATAAGAATAACCAGATATACACATGCACGACTGTCTATCGCGAGTACCACCACTAAGATCCAACAAAATTATTTCCACTAAGCATACAATCGATAGAACACACTCCTAGGTCTGAAGAGAGAGATACAGTGTACTTGTTCTAGGATAACACACTCCACAAGTACCTTAAGAACATGATGCTCAGATGAGGATCACAACCAAGTCATGGGGTGATGCCGACAACTCAGTTTGAGCTAATGCGCTCTGCAGAGGATCAGCACTAGGGTAAAGTTGGTCAAGTCAATACTAAGAACTCTACCTAGGGTTCTAGGAATGAATAGAGGATCTGGCTCTATGCCTCAATGAGTGGATTCCAACAACTCTATTCAGGACGTTCTACTGAAGGGATCATACTCTTGTTTCATGGAAATCATACCAGAACCTTCAGGGAAAATACCAACGTTACAAACACTTAGAAAACTAGTCCAAGTCACAGAGCACAAGTGGCTCAATCCATGAATATAAAGGTTACACAAGGTGTAGTATGGTTACATGCCGTGTTCCTTGACCCCGGGTACTTCCCGTGTAAACGGCTTCTGTCATCCGTCCAAGATCTGTAAAACTAAACTACACGGCGTGTAGAAAAAATACATGCCCTATTCCTTGACCCCGGTTACTACCTGGGTAAATGGCCCATTCCATTCAGAATGTCAGATAGAAAGCAACTAAAAGGAAAGTAGATGATTCAAATGCCCTGTCTGAGCACCTAGGGCTCACTCCGTGTATGCTGGCAATGTGCCCGTACACGGTCTTTGCCCATGTTTGTGTCGCCTGCCCATGTACTGGTACACAGGGTATCCCGTGTATCAGGCCGAGTTTGGCCGGGGAGGGGTATACACGGCGTGTCTTTGGCCATGTACCATTCTTGTGTCCGTGTACTCCCAGAGTACACACCAGGTGTTCCACTGATGAACATAGGCCGTGTAGCCCATACTACCTGGCTTGTAGTCGGGAAGTTTCTAGAAACGTCGTCTTCCGCCTCGTGCCAAGGCCAATTTTACAGATCTTGATCCAACCATCCGATAAACATGAAACTCTAGATATGGGGTCGTCTCACCCCTATGAAACTGATTCCATCGGTTCGGGCTCCCGATCCATCCGCACAAAAATGCTCGAAGAACGGAAATTCAGAACCACATCAATTTGCCTGCCACCATCATCGTCGCACCTTTGCTAGGCCGTCTCGATGTTGGATCATGAATTTCAGATCGTTGAGCCAACAATCAAATGTGCAACAATCGATTTCCTCCACGAACGCATAGAAAACACACAAATAATGTGTAATAACCGGGTGAGAAAAACCCAAAAATCAAGAGGGGCAAACCTCGATCGATGTTCTTGTCGATCATGGTTTGTCACCATTATAAGGTTGAACGAAAACCAAAATAATTTCAAGAATCGAATCCCCACGACTCCCGCAAAATCCCATCACACAAGAACGATCGATCCGTGGGATAATATGTTCATGGAATAGTCCGTGTTCATCATGGAAATCAAAAATTGGGAAAAAAATCACAAACAAACACCCTACATGGATTCCACAGCGGTTTTCAGAGACGATCCAGTCACTACGTCATCGTCGCCGCGTTGGGAGGTTTTCTCCAGAGCCTCCAGATTATCCAAGGGTTTCCGGGTTCTGAGGTTCATAACCATGGACCCTTGCGCCAGACATTATTTAAAAAGGTAAAGGATATATGTTGCAGAAGATTTAAAAGATTTTGCTGCCAAATAAAATATTTTTATTAAATATTTTATTACTCTTACATCCCAAAAAACGTATTCCACCACCAACCTACGCTGGAAAATGTTAGGCCACATTTAAGGTAAAATAGATGTTCCGAACGCAACGGTGCCCTCAGATTTCTGATCTAAATAGCCTTTCGAGAGTTATTCCATTTTTTCAGGAAAACTGAACGCCTGCGTAATCTAATTATTAAATTAAATTCAATCATTTGTTCCGGGGTCACCGGGACTTGGAACTGAACACCGTCTCAGATCCTGGTCTTGAATTTATTCCCATATAATATTAAAATAATAAATGTAAAAAAAGATGGGTCATTACATCACAACCACCGTAGGGCTTTTACATCCCCGAAAATCCAAAACAAGGGCTACCCAAAATGATGTGTTTACTGTACGTGAATCTGAGCCTCCCACTCCCACGTGCTCTACTTGAGATTCTCATGCATCCACCGGACACGTACCAAGGGAATAGCTCGTCCATGAAGGATCTTATCCTGTCAATCCTTGATCTCTAATGGATACTCTACAAAGTTCACCCCATCGTAGATGCCCAGCTCGCCCCAGTCGATAACGTATGATGGATCATGCACGTACCTCCGAAGTTGCGACACATGGAAGACATTGTGTACCTGGTCCATCTGAGGAGGTAGAGCCAAGCGATACACCACCTCACCAACTCTAATCAAAATCTGAAAAGTTCCAACGAACCTCAGAGATAGCTTGCCACATCGGCCAAATCTTCATAATCCCCATCGAGGTGATACCCGATGGAACACATGGTCTCCTTCCTCAAACTACACGGGCCTCCGCCTCCTATCGTTATAATACTTTTACTGACTCTATGCAGTCTTCATCTACTCTTGGATGACCTGCACCTTCTCTATAGTTGTTGTCGCCATCTCTGGGCCCATGAGTGTTGACTCTCATAGGGCAGTCCAGCAAAGTGGTGACCTACCAGGTCGCCCGTACAGAGCCTCGAATGGTGCCATACCAATAGTGGAATGATAACTGCTATTGTAATCAAATTCCACTAGTGGTAGGTGATCCTCCCTGCTATGACCGAAGTCAATAATGAAAGCTCAAAGCATATCCTCCAGGACCTGGATGGTCCGCTCTATCTGACCATCAGTTAAGGGATGAAATGTTGTGCTCAAGCATAATTGAGTCCCAAAAGATTCCTGCAATCCCACCACAACCGAGATGTGAAATGAGAATCACGATATGAAATGATTGAGTATGTAAATCCATGAATTAAAACTATTTCTTGCACGTAGAAGAGTCCCAAGCTCTCTACCAAACTCTTCTCCTGTATAGCTAGGAAGTGGGATGACTTGGTGAGTTGATCGACGATTACCCAGATGGCATCGTGTCCCCTAGAAGTACGTGGTAAACCCATTACGAAGTCCATGGATATCCCGTACCACTTCCACTCTGGCACCTGAAGGGGCTGTGTCAAACCTGCTGGCACCTGGTGCTCAGCATTTACTTGCTGACACGTAAGGCACATAGAGACAAACTCTGCCACACACTTATTCATTCCTGACCACCAGAACAGATGTCAGAGGTCTTGATACATCTTTTCTATGCCTGGATTCACCACAAAAGGAGATGTATGGAACTCTATCAGATCCCCCTCCCACAACATCGCAGGTACTACCGTGTGCCCTCTTAAAAGAACAACGTTCTCACCACCATTTGAATATCCATCAGCAGCATCGCATGTTGATATCTGAGCACATAGAGTCTCACAGCTTGCATCCTCGCACTGTGATTTACTGACTCGCTGTAAGAGGGGAGGGGTAAAAACCATCGACTTAAGGTAGTCTCTTTCATCTCCATACAATATGGATAACTATAAGGAGGCCAACTGCCTCATTGCCTCATCAAGAAACTGCGAACTAGATTTTATACTGAGAGCATTGGCCACCACGTTCCCCTTCCTAGGAGTATAAACGAACTCATATTCATAATCATTTAGGTATTAAAGCCATCGCCTATGTCTGAAATTCATATCCCTTAGAGAAAAGATATATCTAAGACTCTTGTGATCAGAGTAGACAGTAAACCGCTCACCAATCAGGTAGTGTCACCACATCTTCAACGCGAAGACTACCACTGCCTACTCAAGATCATGGATCACACAGTTCATCTCATGTGACATAAACTGATTTGAGACATTGGAAATCACCGCTTTCCTCTACATCAGGACACAACCAAGCCCAGTTCATGATGCGTCACAGAACAATACATACTCGACACCCTCCTCCAGAAATCTCACGATCGGGGAGCTCGTCAAACTCTATCTCAACTGCTGGAAAGCCTGTTGGCATCTCTCGGTCCACACGAATGGCTACCCCTTTTGGGTCAAAGCTATCATGGGTGCTACAATCCGGGAGAAATCAAGGATGAATATCCAATAGTATCATATCATCCCATGGACACTCCACACCTCCATCATGCTCTAGGGTGGCTCCCATGCTAGCACTGCCTCCACCTTGTATGGGTCCACTACTACACCATCTACCCAGATAACGTGTCCCAAAAAATGTATGTCATGTATCCATAACTGACACTTCGAGGGTTTCCCATACAACTCGTGCTCTCAGAGTGTGTCCAGAACCATCCTCAGGTGTCTCGTGTGCTCCTCCTCAAACATAGAGTACACAAGGATATTGTCGATGAAGACCACTACAAACTGGTCTAGGTAGGGCTAAAATATCCGGTTCATGAGTCCCATGAAAATTGTTGAGGAGTTAGTCACACCGAAGGGCATCACCAGGTATTCCTAGTGACCGTAGTGACATTGGAAAAGCCGTCTTCAGTATATCCTAACTCCCTACTCGCAACTGGTGATAGCCTGAGCGTAGATCATCCTTCGAGAACCATCATGCCCCACTCAACTGGTCGAAGTGGTCATCGATCCTCGGTAGTGGATACTGGTTCTACACGGTCACCTGATTCAAGCACCGGTAATCAACACATAGCCTCAAGCTCCCGTCTACCTTCTTGGCAAACATCACTGGGGCCGCCTAGGGTGAAATGCTAGGTCTCACAAATCCCTTCCTCTACATGTCATCCAGCTGCACCCAAAGCTCACGAAGATCTGCAGGAGCCATCCGATATGATGATGCTGATATCGGTGTCGTCCCAGGTTGCAACTCAATTTAGAAATCTATCTCCCGAAGGGGAGGTAGCCCGGAGACATCCTCTAGAAAGACATCCTCGTACTCATCCACTACTGTTAGAAACTGGAAACTCGTAATATCTGTTGTGCCAAGGGCTAAGCTAGCCAACTGATGGGATATCAGTTGTGCCCTCCTATGCATGAGTGCATCTAGTGTTGCCTGGGTTTTTCTTTCACTGACAATAAAGAACTTCATTCTATCACTGCGGACACACCACACCCTTCACTTAAAACAGTCAATCTGGGCATGAACTGTGGATAGACAATCCATACAAATAATGAAATTGTAAGGCCTCGATGCTACCACCAATAGGTTCTAACTGAAACCATCACCTCCAAGGGTCAGGTCACACTATCTACAGAGGTGTTTGATCTCTGAATATTCTCCAGTTGGTAATTCTAAGCATAAAGGTCGAGTCAACGGCTCAACTGGAATCTTAAGGTCTCGAACAAGATAAGAAGCCAGAAAGGAATGGCTAGAACCTGTGTCTTTCAATATGGAATCAAAAGTAGAAAAGAAACAGATAGTACCTCTAATAATTCCGAGAGTACATCGGTCATATGCCTCTGCCGCCTGCAGCTGTCCCTGCCTCTTTCCACCAGCTACCTCGGCCTGGGGTGGACCTCATGGGGGTGGTGGTGGCAAAGGGTCAAAATGACGACCACCTCCAGCTGCTCTCCTAGCTCCTCCAACATGTCTGCCTCCCCACGGATCTACCTGCTACACATGTTGCCTCTACCTCGGTGGTCCATCCACTACTCCTATGTCAGTATTATGGCGGGTCAGAAAATCTCAAGCGAGATGTACCCTACCATCACATGAGTAGCACCACCTCTCTCGAGGCTGGCTGGTTGTGACCTGCGAACCATGTATGCCAGATCCCCTGCCATGGGATCACCTCTGAAAACGTCTCCCACGGCTGGGTCCCTAGTGTCGGCTCCCTGCTGTCGAGGTCTCTGCTCCGATTCTCCAACTACTGACAACTGCCGGCTATCTCTGCTCTCCCAAGAATCTCTCAACCACCAAAGCTTGCTCGAGCACCCAATAATAAGTAGGAATGCTGATAGGGATGATGCTATCTCGGATATCTCTGAGCAAGCCCCACTAAAAAGGACGAGCTATGAAATACTGATCTCTAACCATATCCATCGAGTACCCCAAGAGGTTGATAAATCTCGAAGAATAGTCATCCACTGTCTTGGTTCCCTGCTGGAGCTGACGAAGCTCCTGTATACGTACTTCTCTCAGGGTAACCTGTGAAAACTCCTCTCTGATGAGATGCTCAAACTCTAACCAAGTAAGTGTCACCTAGTGATGGGTATGGATAGCCAAACTCCACCATCGTCCTGCTGATCCCTATAGAAGGCTCACTTCCTGGATCACCATCTGGTTTGCTGGTGTCCTGACCAAACAGAAGACTCTAGCCACTGCCTCAAGCCAGTCCTCTGCTTCCTGAGGGTCAGGATCGCCTCGAATCCTGAGGGGCCTCTGTCTCTGAAACTCATGGAGTGCGCTTAGCCAACCCTCCTCCTCCTCTGGTACAACATTCACTAAACACTGCTCCACAGGTGGCAGGATTACTGGAACACTACCTGGTGGTAAAACTGGGGGATCTAGTCCCTATATCGAGGCTTCGTCATAGAGGGGTCATTCTCTTGATAGAGATGCTAGATCCTAGCAGGTGCGTGTTGCGGAGGCATCCTGTTAGAGAAACAAGATGTATCTCAGTCAGTGAGTGTATATGGAGAGCTGACTCAAAACAGACATGGAAACCACACCCCATTCCTATATTATGCGTGTACCATTATTTTCCTTTGCAATTAGTTTTCCCATGTTCCATGTCGAAATGCATGTTATCAGAGACCTGGTGTATGGATATGTCGGCCGCCCGCACCAACACTGGGGTCCATGGCTTGAATGCCAAACTTGAAACACTTAACGATGATTCCCCAAACCAACTCATTGACTCTCAGTCCTAAGGTAGAACTAACCTCCTATGATACCACTCTGTCACGACCCGTCCCAGTAGGACCCAAGCCGCAACTCCCCATGACCGCATCTAATAAGCCAGGGGTTGGTGACTAGCACCATGTAGGCATGCTACTATTATGGGAGGCATTGCCTATAAACTTGTACACAAACACACACACATTACCAAGCCCACAAAGCTGAAGATTAAAAACTACAACAAGGAAAATATGTAGGCATACACTAAATCCCACCCAACAGATTATGACAGGAATGTAAAGTACAATAAATTAAGAAACTGGGCCAAAAGTACAAGCCCACCAAAAAGAAAGTCTATAACAAAGTCCAACCTATAAGGAAAGGTACCTGGACTGCAATCTGAAGCCATAGGAACACACCTCGTCCCGCCTGATCTCAGTGAGCGTCTTTTGGCCCTGGTCCACCTAGAATCCTGTCAAAGGCTCGCTCGTCTGCACAAGACAAGACATGTGCAGGAAAAGCCCGTGCATGAGTGAGTATAACAATACCCAGTAGGACACCCTGAACCCACAAAGGAAATAAAACAAGGGAAAATACCACAATGGAAGATATAGTCACCTCTACATAGTATATGTCTACTGGATATATAATATGAATATCCAGATATACCAATGCATGACCATCTATCTCGAGTACCACCACTAAGATCCAGCTCGACGATTTCCACTAAGCATGCAACCAGGAGAACACACTCCTAGGTCTGAAGAAAGAGAGACAATGTACTCGTTATGGGAGAACACACTCCACAAGTACCTTGAGAATATTATGCTAAGATGAGGATCACAACCAAGTCATGTGGTGATTCTGACAACTCTGTCTGAGCTAATTCACTATGCAGAGGATCGGCGCTCGGGTAATGTTGGTCACGTCGATACCGAGAACCCTACATAGGTTTCCAAGAATGAATAGAGGATCTGGATCTAAGCCTCATAGAGTGGATTCCATCAACTCTATTCAGGAAGTTCTACTAAAGGTATCATACTCCTGTGTAAATGAAATGATACCAAAACCTTCAGGGAAAAGACCTAGGGTATGAACCATTAGAAAACTAGTCCAAGTCACAGAAGACAAGTGGCTCAAGTCATGAATAAAAAGGATACACAGTGTGTAGTATGGTTACACACCATGTTCCTTGACCCCGGGTACTTCCCGTGTAAACAGATTGTTTCATCATTCCATATTGTGTAAAACTAAACTACACGGCGTATAGAAACAATACTTGTTGTGTTCCTTTACCCTGGGTACTGGCCGTGTAAACGGCCCTTGTCATTCGACTTGTCGAATATAAAGCAAGTACACATCATTTAGATGATTCGTAGGCCATGTCCGAGCACCTGGGGCTCGCTCCGTGTACGCTTTCCATGTTCCCATACACGATCTCTGCCCGTGTCTGTGTCGCCTACCCGTGTACCAGTAAACGGGGTATCTCATGTCTCTGTCCGGGTCTGGCTGGGGAGGGGTATACACGGCGTGTCCTTGTCTGTGTACCCTTCTCATGTTCGTGTACTCCCCAAGTACACGCCAGGTGGTCCGCCGATGAACACACACCATGTATACCATACTACATGGCGTGTAGTCGAGAAATTTCCAGAAGCGTCGTCTTCCCCCTCGCGCCTTGACCAATTCTCCAGATCATGATCCAACCGTCTGATCATCACAAAACTCTAGATTTGTTGTCATCTCGCCCCTACAAAACCGATTCGGTCGGTTCAGGCTCCCGATCAGCCTTGATAGCACGTCCCGATCCATACGAAAAAAATGCTCGATGCAGGGATATTCCGAACCACATCGATTTTTCCGCCGCCATCGCCGTCGCACCTCCGCTAGGCCGTCTCGGTGTTGGATCTTCAATTTCATATTGTTCTTCCATCAAATGAATGTGCAATGATGGATTTCTACCAAGAACGCGTAGAACACACATGAAAAACACGTAATAATTGAGAGGTAAAAACACAACAATCGAGAGGGACGAACCTCGATCGATGTTCGTGTCGATCATGGTTCGTCACCATTATAAGGTTGAATGAAAACCAAAATAATTTCAAGAATCGAATCCCAATGATTCCCGCAAAATCCCATCCTGAAAGAACGATCGATCTGAGGGCTAATATATTCCTTGATTAGTCCGCTTTCATCATGGGAATCAAAAATGGGGAATAAATGAGAAACAAACATCCTACCTGGATTTCGCGGTGTTTGTCAGCGATGATCTGGTCACTGCTTCGTTGTCACCGCATTGGGAGGTTTTTTCTACATCCACGAGAGCCGCTAAGGGTTTCAAGGTTATGAGGTTTGTATCCTTGGACCCTTGAACCAACCGTTAATTAAAAAGGTAAGGGATATCTGTTGCAGTAGATTTAAAAGATTTCGCTGCAGAATAAAATATTTTTATTAAATATTTTTTTACTCTTACGTCCCAAAAAATGGATTCTACCATCGACATACGACGGACGATGTTAGGCCTTGTCTACGGTATAATCATTGTTCCAAACGCAACGGTGCCCTCTGATTTCTGATCTGAGCACCAATTCGGGAGTTATTACTCTTTTTAGGAAAACTGCATGCCTGCGTAATTTAATTATTAAATTAAATTCATACATTTGTTCCGGGCTCACCGGGCCTCGAAACTGGACGCCGTCTCAGAGCCTAGTCTCGAATTAATTCCCATATAATATTAAAATAATAAATGGATCTACCAAATTTTATTTTAGACTAGTATCAAATTATTTTAATACCTGAATCTTTTTAAAACATGAATCTTTTCCAGTAATTACTTATCTCGAATCAATTATATTATCTAATTTATTTTGAGCTTCCAAATTTAATTTTATTTATTTTATTAAAATATTCAACGAAGGAAAGAACTTGTAATTATGTACAAACTATTTGTAATAAGGTAAATATGAAATAAAATCATACATATATAATTCTTGTTTATAAAAAATATTCCAGCTTCAACCCATGTTTTTACATGTCCCATTATTTGGTGTACATATATCATTATAAAGACCCATTCCTAAATATTTCCAAGTAACTTCTTGTGTAACTACTATTGATTAAAAATCATTTAATAATATTTTTACAAATTTAATAATAAAGGAAGGATTTCTATTATAAAATAAAAATAATATCAAACTCTTTATTCTTTATATAATAAAATTCAATAATGTGTCATTCTTTAGCCTCTTTGAAAATAAAATAATAAATATAATTTGGTTGATTAATAAATCATTTGAGAATAGTTTCACAAATATAGTGGAATCAATTTTACCATTTAAAAAAAATTCTATTAACTAAATTCTTTAATCCTTCATACTGTTAATTAAGGGGTGATTTTGATCTATACTATGATTTGGATTACATAAAAACATAATTTTTTTGGATTTTGAAAACCAAGGGGATGATTGAAAAATCAATTTTCAAAAAAATAAATTAATTACGAAAATAAATTTCATAATCCATTTGAGAATATTTATAATTAAAATGTGTAATGAATGACGAACAGATTATAATTGATTTGAGATAAGTAATTATAGAAAAATATTCACCATATTCAAAATCAACACCATTATTAAATCTATTACTAATAATTCTATATTTTTTACGAGTGATAAAATATTTCTCAACTAAATGCATTTGAAATTCCAATTTTATGAAAATAATTCGATGATCATTGTGTTATTTTATAATATTCCAAACATTATTCCTTCTAAAATTTTTAAAATTTTAATATACTGAAAATATTTAAAAATTATAATTATTAGAATCACCATAGATCTTTGGTTTAATTTGGGAAATACAATCATGGTTTTCAATCTCATTTATCATTCTAATTATAGTATGAGTTACAAATTATATCTCACTGATAACTTTATATAATTATGTTCATTAGATTAAATCTATGATTTGGGTAAATGAGTTGATGGAGGTACACTTTCACCCCCAATTTACTTATATGTTTGTTATTTAAGTATGTAAAATCAATCATCCTCAAAACATTCATCACTTTGAGGATATGATATTTGAAGTTTGTCTTCATGTGTTATTCGCAATGACTCCTTCAAGATTTTATTACTCTTATCCATGACTCTAATGTATTTACATGACTTATATTAACCATGGAAAAAATATTCAAAGTATTTATAGTCAAACATTCATAGAATGTCCTTCTCATTAAAAATAAAACATTTACACCCATAAACATTAAAATATTAAATTTAGGATTTCATCTATTCGTACATTCATAATGGTTTATTATAAGAATGAATCCTACAAAAAATTTGTTAATGATATAGTCTGTTTTATTTAATTCCTTGTCATAAAATTATTTTGGTATTTTAATTCATTTAATATTTTGGGAAAATATTTGAATGGTATTCAGTCCTCATTCAACAAAATAATTTTCATGAACTATTCAAGGAGAATATAAGGAATGATAATAAGATTGGGATCCGAAAGTTTCAAATATTTGTTTAATATATAATTCTATAATTTGAGAACATATATTAGATAATATTTTTAATAGCTTTTTAATTTTATTTCTCATTGAAAATATTATTATAAAATTTCAGGAGACAATTGTGTAATCCAATAACTAAACAACGTTATATCTAGTATAATCATTGATAAAATAAAAGTGATAATATTTTACCCGTTTAAATGAAATTATATATGATGTAAAAAAGATAAATTAATTGATTTTTTAAGTATTTATAAATAGAAAAAAACATTTTATATTTAAATTAACCAGTTTGTTTATTATAGAATATGAATGGTTTACCAACACTATTATATTTGAAAGATAAAGTTGAAAAATATTTTACATGAGTATTAAAATATACCTTGAATCATTATTGTGTGTTACACAGACTAAGGTGTTTATTTCAATTTCAATAATCACTATATAGTTCACAATATTACTAATATTAACTATTGAAAGGGATCAAAACTCATTTATATAATCATTTTTAAAACGATATTAGTTAAATAAATGATTTTCATTAGATTTAAAAATTTACCAAAAACAATTTTCATAAGTATTTAGAAAATTGATATTTCATAATTGACTAATTCTTATTAAATATTTAAATAATAATTCGAAAATACTTTTAAATAAAAATTATGTTTTCAATTATATTTTAATGAGACATGTCCTCCATCCAAAAATTTCCTGTGAATTGATTTTAGAATGATCAAAAAATATGTTGCTTGAATATCGTATATCAATATTCAACATTAATACCGGTGGGGTTTTCATGTAACATGTTTCATTTAAAATATAAAGTGGATAATTATTTGGTTACACATATTGTGTGTCCACATTATTCAACAAAATAAATGAATTGGTATTGAAAATTTTATAGAACATGTATGTCTATTTGAAAATTGATATGGGAGTGGTGATATAATTTTTATACCATAACCTAAATCCAAGAAATTACATTAATAAATACAGAGAATATTTTTCTATATTAAATAATAAATACATTATGGGAATATCCCATAATAAAAGTACACTTTTTATATTTTTAATCAAAAAATAAATTTTTTTCTAAAAACATTATGAATTACATATAAAATTATTTGTAGCCCAATGTAATTATTAGATGTTAGTCAACATATGCTAATTGATAATTTTTTTGATCATTAATTTTCGATAGTTAATAGTCAATTTTAGTTTTTCTTTTAATTTTAAAAACACATCATATTTTTATTATTAAATGTTAAATTTTAAAAAATGTGATGATAATATTTTCTTAATCCCCTTTAAATATTTTGAATGTATGTGAAATTATATTTTATGTTGATTTTTAGAATAATGGTTATATTCATAGGATAGATAATTGGTTGAGGGATATAAATAATATCGATGGGTAAAATTAATTGAACTAACTTCATCCCATTGTTGTATATTTCCCAAAGGAAACATTATAAATTCATAAATTTATTTATATGAAGAAAGAGAGTCATCTCTAGAACTCAATATTTTAACATTAACAAAAATGTTACCACATTTACTTTCCTTGTATTTATTCTAGTTCTCAAGAAAATCTAGATTGATAAGAAACTACTTTTGGAATCCAAAGAAAATAAAATCAGATTCTTGATTATAATTTTTATTTTTGTAATTAGATAAATCTTTTTCTTGAACATTTTCATATTATTGTACACATGTGAAATGTTTGTGTCGTTTCTACCTGAGTGATCATTTATAGAACTAAATTAAAATAAATTTTATCCTCTATGAATTATTTATAATCAAAATAAAAGTGATTCATTATAGTTTTTTCAAAGATCATTTGGATATTATAAGATGGTCAGGTGTCATGGTCAGGGTGTATTGATCATCTTTGGTAACTGTCTTATTAGGTTACCAATTTCATTGTAAAACCAAATTGATTTTCTTGTATAATTATTCTAATGAAATATTATCACCAATATACTATTTATTATTTCATATGCCCTTAAAACATGTAAAAATATCTATAAAATAATTATTTTGATTCATAATAATACATTAATTTTCATCTATATACGTATCAATACTAGTATCATTATTGTTTTTATTTCTAACATGAGAGACTTCTATGAATTTCCATATTTCTATAGAAATCTTGAATATTGATATATTATGAAATTCATTTTGGTCTAAACCCAAATTTAGGTCATTAGTAGCATTAAAATCCAATTCAATATTAGAAGTATAATTGTGTTTGAAATTTTCATCCTTTTCTCTACTAGGAAAATAACCACGATTGATTATTTCACAATGATTAAAATTAATACTTGAAGGAATGTTTGAAATATATATCTTCAAATAAATATAATTGGAATAATCAAAATAAGGTGAACCATACATAGGTTTTATTTTAGTTGAAAAATGGTCACAATAAGTGGATTACATTTAAAAATATATATTAAAAAACCTATAAAATATTTAGAAAAATAATTAACAATGAAGAATTTGGAAAAATTAAAAATAAAAATCTAACAAAAAAATCATTTCAATCACCATTGAAAATAAATGGAGGATTTATTATGATAATATGTAATGGGGGTCAATATACTTTTAATAATAAAATATACATGTATCAGTTAATATGAATCCCTTAATATAACATAATATATTCAATAAAATATAATTTAGGATTAATTAGATATTATGATATTAGTGTAGGCATAATATAACAAATATGTTTATTTAAACTATGTGTATCATGGGAAAATGATTATTTGTTGAAAAATAAAACAATTATGTTTGTGATGAGAAAAAAATAAAGATTGTGACTTGAGAAATGATTCTAACTAATGATCATTGATGTTCCCATAATTATTCTTCACTAAGTTTTTTAGGGTTTAATGTATTGGAATTTATCATTAACGGTATCCAAGATACAAAATCTATTTTTTTAATTGGATTGTTACAAAAAACAGAATTATTTTAGTCCTATAATTTATAGTGGCTGTAGTTATAAAAAAGAATGATCTTGATAAATATTCACTTTTTGGGGCTTTTTCATGAAACTCAAATACATCACTCTAATAGTTATGAGGACCTATAAAAAATAACAAATTAGAGATTAGATTGTTTAGGAAAAATAAAATTTTATATTTTCATCAAATATATAAATAAATATGAATTAACAATTGGGGAATTATAAAATAATCTATAATAAAAAAGAACAGCTATAATAAAAAAATTTATTAAAAGAAATAACATAATTATAACCATGATATATTTTATATTGTTGACATTTTTCATTGTGAAATGTTACATGGTTTATTATGATGATTATATGTGATCTATTTATTGGCACTAATTTACTTGGGAATAATATTGAATCAATCTATTGTCATTTAATCCCTACGTAAACAAATTGATTCAGTTTGGCCATAATAATTGATGCATTATACTACCAATCTTAATGACATCTGATAGGTACTAGATATCACCATGTATCTAAAGTCATTATCTTACAACCATTTTATTTTTAGATACAAATGATAATCCAACGATATTTATCATAGTGTTATAGTTTTTGAAATATCACATGCTAGTTGGGTGACCATAATAGGTTTTCTGGTTTATATCAAATTGTTCTTTTCTACTATCATTATTATTTTTTGGATGATGACTCTCGACTAGGTAGCAAGTGGGGACAAATTTAGGGATATAATCCATTAGAATTATTTAACAACATCAATGTCTGTATTAATTCTATTGTAAAACAAAATATCCATATTAAATATAAATATATAAATAAATCCATCTGAATTGATAAAACTTGTGAAAAGTGTTTGTGATCATTAAATAATTATATAGGAGTGAGGAAAATAACATTACACACCATGTTCAACAAACATTTATTCCCTACCAGACCCTTGAAATCCTCACATGTTCATAATTAAGATATCCATCCTTACCCCATCTATAGATTTGATAGAACATTTTTACATCTATCCATCACATGGATCACACCTTGGGCTAGTTGTGGTGTCAATAGGCACACCAAAATTCTACCTATAATTGGATATGATTTTGAGACATTCACCAGTGTTAAAATACCAAATAATAAGTGAAAATTACCTTATAAATCCAAGGATCGTAATCAATATATATATATATATATATATATATATATCTAATAAAAACTCTTTAATAAAATGAATAAAAATATCACATAATACATGTGATTAAATAATTATTAAAACTAAATAAAATTAAATAAAATAAAGGATTATCCCAAGGTTGTTACTCTAACCACAACACCAATCCCAAAGCATGTAATGTCAATCTCGATCATCAATATTCTCTTGAAAAACAAGATAATATATATATATATATATATATATTTGAGTGATAATATATGTACACTAATTAGAGACCTCATTGAGACATTTCGTATAAATTTCAATGAGATATAATAATTCCTCAGTGGGTAAGAAACTGAATCAACATGTAGGTACATCCAATAAACTATAACCCATTTTCTAAGGTGTTATCTCACACAGTACATCCCCCAATATAATATCACATTATTAATATGATATATCAATAATTAAAATCACAACAACATTCACATTAATTTTACACTATCAACATCCATTGATATGAAACAAGTTATTCCATCTCTTTAATGTCATCATAATCACATTAATATATCCATAAACACAACCAAATTTAGTATCAAAACCAAATATCCCATCAACATCTAATTAGAAATAAAAGACACCATTTCTTAAATATATCGAATCTTCATCATATTATAGTATCACAAATATGAATTATATTGACATCATCACATAATTATAAAACACAGGACACCCCAAATATACAACATACAATACCACATAATTTTGTTAACTAATAATTCCCACTAAATGTTTTGGCTATCTCAACATATGAATTATAACCACATGCACTAAAAACTTCTACTAACTGAATGGAGTGAATACAAGAGGTTGTAGTAATCTATATATTCCTTCACCAACCACGATTTTAGGGAAAACAATTGGTATTGTAACATAAGATTAACGGAAATGGATATTACATCATTTTAGATGAATATTTATTACATTTAAAAATATATTCCAATGGATGGTAATAGTTTATTTTATTTGGAAATTTGAAAAAAAAATATCATGGTAAATTTTCAATAAATCCCCTATAAAGATATCAACCTTTAGTACATCCACCTTCCACCATTCATACTAACAATGAAGAAAAACATTATAATAGAGTGTGCTCAGATTCCTATTAAGGGTAAATAATGGAAATGGGATATCATAACAAGAAATAAAGTGTATGGATCATGGGAATAACATTTTATGGTCCTACCCTAAAAATTAGAGAAAATAATTATTATTGGAAGTTCATATGATATAGATAAAATGATTATTAAGTGCATAAGTCCTGAAAGTATCATATAGGAATAAAATATGTAATTTTTGTAATTCACATTGTTTTATAATGATATGAACAGGTATAATTAGAAATAGTTCCACTCGTTATGTTATAGAAATTAAATCAATCCCCTACATCAAATTATTAACTAGAAACCAGGTCCATTCAAAACATTGCGATGATGCAATAATGTTCATGCATAAAATTATAGATATGTAATAGCTTTATGCATAATCATATAGACATGAAACCAAGCCCATGTATAACATTTTCAACAAATAATAAGGTTCCTTAATAACATTGTGAACATGTGATTAATTTTACCAAAAAATTTATGTACATGAACCTAGGTCTATGCATAACATTTGGAACATGTAATCAGATTCCTGCATAACCTTATGGTCATGAATCTAGTTCCATGCATAACATTGTGAACATGCAATATGGTTCACAAATTACATTGTGAACATGTAATCAGGATCAGGCATAAACATATAGACATGAATAAAGATCCTTTCATGACATTCTGAACACATAAAATGGGTATCTTAAAATGTTGTGAAAATGTAATCTTGTTCACTCATAAACATATGGATATGTAACCAAATCCATATATAACTTTGTGAACATGTGATCATTCTAACACATAACATTTATATTCATGAGTTTTTCATCATTAACTAACACATTAATATGAGATATAGTTCTCAACAATATCATAATAATATCATTCATACATGTGTCACAAGATTTGAAAAAATTCATCATATCAAAATCCATATAGATATATTGGTTCTATAAACCTAAAAGCATACCCCAAGAAATTAAATATCTATCATTAACATTTCATCTCATACTAATCTATGTAAATGGATAGATTTCATAATTATTTCATCAATGTATACCCCTTGAAACAAAAAAGGATTCAAATTAATATGACCCATGTAAGAGAAACATGTGTAATAAGAAAAATATAATAAAAAAAAACCATTTAAAATATAATATTAATGGAACCAGTGGATGAATTGATGAAAGGGAATGTGTAAAATAATCTGATTTTATATTTGATAGACAATAACATTGAAGGTTATATTAGATTAATTCTTGAGGTAAATGTAAATACTTCTTTAAATAGCCTATATAATAAAAAATCAATTTGAAAACATTTTTGGAAAATAACCATAAAATATTATAACAAAATATTTAATGAACTTTTGGAAAACATTTTATTTAAAAACATATAAATTGACATTGAATGATTTTTGAAACCCATATTACATAGAAAATTATATCAGGAAGTTGAAAATGTTCTATTTTCATTGATAATGTTTTATAAATATATTTTCATAAATATTATATTTTAAACATTACATGAAATCCTTAAGGTATAGATGATGGATAAATTCGTACAAGTAATACGAGGTAAAATGAACGTTCATTTTTCACTGTAAAGTTTTTAGAAAAATGCCACATTAATATATTAAAAATATGATTTTGTTGAAATAATTGGATAAATTAAAAAATGGAAAAATGTTGTTCTAACTATCAGAATAGATTAGTATAATATTCTTGTAAACCCTTTTTTGAAAAAATGGTTTTTAAGGAATACACTTTTTTCAACTGAAGAGAGGATAATGTTTTGATTTACTAAAAACACATTCCTAACAATATTATGAACCAATGAATGGATTAAATGGTACCAACCTATGAATATACCATGAATATCTAAATTGGATAAAAATACATTTTTTTAGTGATGGATCATAATATTTTATCATTGCAATATTATGCGTCAACAATCATGAAATGTGATGAGATTATTTCATTAAAATTTTATCTGTTATTGTCTTGGGATTATACTATCCACGTTAGAAAAAGAAATTACATGAATATTATAATATACAAAAAATATAATATTCTTGAATTTTCATATAAAATTGCAGTATATACACCACAAAAAAAAATAAAGCCACATATCAAAACCCGAGGGTCCAAGATGTAATACTAAGATAAAAATAATTTACCAATTTGGTAACATTTGAAAAATAAACCCAATAAATATAGGTCATAGAAATGATATGTAAATAACCATTATTTAAAATATAATAATAATTTCACACGTCCCTATTTATAATACACATCACATAAAAGGAATGGGTTGTGAATAAAGCATGTATGACATGGAAATTAAAAAGTTAGATGAAATAACCTTACCATTGTCTAGAATGTCATTATACTCCTAAAAAATCTTTTATAATAAATATAAATAATTAAAATAACTATTATATTATATATAATACCATACATGGTTTTATTATGGGTTTATATAACCCACATTTTAATAATTCTACATTAAAGATTCACTTCGGGAAATTTTCTATTTATTTCATGCATTTGTATTAATTTTTTATAATCTCAATCGTTATATTTATAAAATAAATTCCATAATGTAAAACATGCTATAAATATAATTTATATTCATTATATTATTACAATAATAATTCATAAAATATATATTTAGGTAATTCAATACATTGTTCATGGAGATGGTATGTCGTACATATGCATGAATGGTTTTTCTATTTAATTGTTGTGTAGAAAGATAGAAAGTAAAATACCTTTATATATATATATAAAATTATAGTAAGATTATGATAATTATATAACTTATATATTAAATAAAACCATATTTAACATATTCTAGGTAGTGTATGAATGAATCACATCACTTTGAGGGGGTGGTGGTCTACCTTTCCTAAAACAAAATTATCGTATTAAGAAAAAATGGAAAGTAGAAAAGATAAGTGTTGTAGAAAAAATAATTAATCATAAATAAATAATAAATATAATATATTAAAAATGTAAATAGATTTTCCATCATAATGTTCACCGTGATAGGTAGTAAAGGAAAAAAAGAACAATCTTATTTTAGTGAGGCGGTAGTTCCCCATACTCGAAAACAATATATGTGTTACCCTTTTAATAGAGGAGTGTGTAAGTGTAGGGTGAAATCCAATAAAAAACTCACCATAGTATATTCATGATATATCTGTTGTTATACAGGAATGAAATAAATATATTTTTGGGGTTAGAGAAGGATAATAAAAGGAATGATCTTTAGAGAAGGCACGACCTCTTAATCAGGTAACTCATTTTGGGTTGTGTCAAACAGATTCATTAGAAGAAATTATAACATAGCAGAGGAATATAGGGAAAATATAGGTATTTTGTTATTTTTTTATGATAATGTAACATCATAAGTGTTTTGAGAGCTTTTATGAATTGGGAGAGGTGGCAGACTTTCATAGGGAATGAAAACAACTCACTAGGAATTTTTGAATACATGTAAGGTGTATCGATATTATTACATATTAAAATAAATTAAATTAAACAATTAATGAATAATTAAATTATTATGGAAGAAATATGTCCAACCAATTCGTTTTTGACATGTTTATATGTCTTTTAGCCCCCAAATATTATGTTTTCATCCCTAACATTGATTATTATGACATTAATTTATGTGATTAATTATAGTCACTTTTTCTAATCATTTAGGTCCAAAAATAAACAATATATAATTACAGAATAAATATGATTATAATTATGATGGTGTATTTACATATTTCTAAATTACATTCACAAAATGGAATAAATAAGATTAATGTTAATACCACAATTGGGTTGAAATAATGTGTTTTACATGTCTATAAAAGTTCAACACCTAGGTATGTTTTTTATCTTAAATTTCAATGCGAAACTAATTACAATGATATCAATGGAATTAAAAGATTTATAGTTGATATAACGTAACATTAAAATAATTTCAAATTTTATTTAGCTTTAATAATTATTTAATAAAAAATCAGTTATTAAATAAAGTGCAGTATTTTTCATTATTCATCTAGAAGTGAAGTTTCTATGAAAAATACCCATAATAAACAGTAAGCTAATTTTGGAATTATAAATTAAAAAATGGAGTTTATTTTATCAAATAAGATCATTAGATTTGTCTAAAATTAGATTTCTTATTTCCCATAGAATGACATGACATGTAGTTATTTTTCTAAAATGGTAATTTTAGAAATGTAAGGTATTTCCAAAATATAATTTACATTTTTATCAATATATTTTATTTAAATAATAATATTATAAAAAATATTTTAAACTTATTTATTACTATTCAAATTAATATGTTTAATATCTAGGTAATTTTTATATCATTTAAAAATTTATAAAAGTATAAAGATGTTTCATAGAAAAAATTGGGTTGCGTGAAATGTATGTGATGTTGTCATTGAATGTTGTGTACATAAGGTCAGTATTGTGTGTAATTCACACCATGTCGTAGCTAACGTTGGAGTTCCATGTAATGTAAAATAATTAGGTTATATGTAGTGCACAATTAACATAATATTGTGTATAATGTAATCTAAACCAATTACATTAACCTTAAATAAACTATTTAATATTTTATGTGAAATGATAAACATATAAAAGTTTAAAATGATTCTAAAAAAATATTTCCCAAAATCCTGAAGTGTTACACTCGAAGCCTAAAACTCTCATTCATTAGTAAGGTTATGAGAAAATGGTGGATTTTTTTAAATCATGAGAATATATATTTTATATATATCAATACAAAATCAAAACCCATGGGTTCTTAAAAATGTAATATCAATATATCATATAAATATCAACTTATTCACATAGTTATTCACTATAAACATCTTCCATTTCTATAATACAACAATACCACCTTCATCACATAGAAAAACCCATAATAAATATCTAATGTTATCCAATTAACCAAACATGTTTATAATTTAACGATATATAATTTATCATGAAAATAATAATCATTAATCTTGTAAATTATACATATAACATCAATATATTTATTTGATTTAAAAAAAATATCACATCCAAGTCATAATAATTTCATGAAATTTAAATTTATTAAAAATAAAACTTATTATATTCAAGACCATAACAATTATAATTTACATTATTCCATACCACATTCCAAACTACTGCAAACCTCATTCATAGTCACAACATTACATAACCGACTACATCATAAACCATATCAGAACACATTCCAAAATCATCTCTAATTAGTAAAATGTGGCATAACAACATTGGAATCCACACAAAAAACATCCATATCTTCAAAAAAATCAATCAATACTACATTAATAGCTATGGATAAGTATAAAAAACATTTACCACCAATGTCAATTCCATGGATATTAAGGGAATCCCATGAAATGAGAACATATTTAAAAAAACAAGAATCTATATTTAACAATAGTGTCCTTCTACAATTTTTTATAAGAATAATATTTTGTCTAATATAAATATCCATATTAAATAATTATATTTCCAAATAGAAAAAACATTAATATTTTAATATAACTATCATTTTATAATTTTTGATTCAATATATTTATTCAAAAAAATGAATTGCTTCAGAAAACATATATAACATTCCTCGGTAATAGAAAATATTAATCGAAGATAAAAAATATCAATTAATTATATAAGGAACATGCTATTTAACCCTTGAATTTAATTTATTTTAGATTATATATAATATGTTAATTGGGTTAATCCTTAATTGGAACCAAAAAAATCAAGTTACATTCATAATATATAGAAAACAAAAAAGGATAAGTCATGAATCTAGACATTTATTAATTATTCCGGGATCATTATATATAAATAGAAGTGATATGGGTAAACCAACACCATAAATAATGGAAAACACATTGGAATGACCAATAATATAATTGAAATTTAATACCATCCCAAATTGGAATAAACCATTATTTTATAGAAAGAATGATATAAAACTGAAATAGTGAGTGAAAAGATAAATCGATCCATGGATCAAGATAGATCTTTAAATAATCAACCCAGTTTTCCCAAAAACCCGGCACAAGACCCAATCTATCACATAACCATAGGGCATTCTCAATCCTCAGGTGTTGGCAACATGCACCTGGTCATGAAATGAAAAAACAAAGTGAACGATTTCACCCAACATGACCGACCAGATAACATATATAATGATAAAGGAATATATAGAATAGTACAAAAAATATATATTCCATAACTATAAGGAATATACCAAAAAACATATCAATAAAAATTGTAGCTAAAAACAATAAAATCATGTTTGACTTCAATGCACTCAAAACCATACATATACTCGAATGATGGAATGAACAAACTCCAACCATCTCAGGAACAACAACCCATCCCACCTGACATGAATTTTTCTACCTCACTAAGGCACATGGCCTATCCCTGAATACGAAGATTAAAAAAGGCCTATCCACCATCGAATTCATGGACATGATCTGAGCTAACAAGAATAGTAAGATCCCACCAAGTTGTTTTGAAACTGGTATATTTTTAACAAATATTGTATGATAATTTTTTAAAATAAAACATTGAATGATATGTACTAAAGTAGTTTTGTAGAAGTCAGTGAAAACATTACCATTTCCATAATTCTAACCAAAAGCATGAATATCAGTTTAAAGGAACATTTTCTATATCATTTTTATTAAGTATAACCACATATATCGAGGATAACTCAGAAATACATGGAATAAAAAATATAAACACATTTATCAAACACCATGGACTACAACAAGTCTATATATTGGAAAAAAGATCAAGAATAATATGCTGAGGAAAGAAAAAAATAACCTAAGAAAAACCACCTTAATAATATCAAATAAATGGAAGATGGAATCCTGATAAATCTTCCACCAAAGTACCCAAGGTAACCCATGATAAATTTTATAAACCAATATTAATTCATTGAAAACAAATCAAAACCATTTCAAAATCCATTTATCTATATTTATAGAAAACACATTTCTCTTAAAAAACCTTTTTCAACACACACAAAAATATTTCCAATTTCAAAAATTCATTTATATAGAACATTGTTATGAAATCCAAAAAGGATCATTATAAGAGGTAAGAGATGGAACTACCTACCTTAACGTTTGGGTCTCATATACCCACAATGTAATTTAATGCATTGAACCCAACAACACAATCAATGATGGCCGTATAATGAAACCTACTCCACAATGGATTTATCCAAAATAGAATACAGGGGGTTGGAGGATAGAAGAAATCCTCCAAACTAGAATAATGAACATCCACTTAACCACAAGTATCCATGGAATTTCCATTAAGACAAGATCACACAACGAATGTAGATGAGGACAATAAGAAACATCAATAATTTGGAAAAAGATCTAATAACACAAGGTAGGGCACTATCATGAATAAATGCAAGTAATAATTAGAGATAAAGCTATCCCAGAGAACATCACCACAACTGAAATGAGACATTGAAAAATGTGAAAAAAACAGCCTTATACGAAGAGACAAAAATTATTGAGACAAAAGGACTTAGAAAATATCTAGAATTCATTAATATAGCCTGGGAGCGGACTAGGTCATGTTGTGTGCCCCTTGGTCACAATGTGTAGATCATTCTAGATATGCTACGATGAAAAACCCAATGCTTTATGTTAATAATCATATATTTAACCCCTACATGATGCGTAACTTTGGACATGACATGTACTAGCTCATGACATTATCTCCACATTCACGACATGATATCCCCATCCATGAAATGTAACCATAACAATGTATATGGCATGTACTTCAGGTACACGGTGTGTACCTATTCTACAGTCTTCAGTAAACCTAGAACAATTACATAAAAGGATCTTAAACCCAGAAAATAACTCTAAAAAAGAAAAAAATACCTGATCAAGGATTAAAACATTACAATCTCCCCACCATAAGGATATTCTGTCCCATTGAAGTCATGCAAATGATTTACTCCCACGAAAAAATGAGGCTACTACTCCCTAATAAATTACTCGTTTTTCAATGTTTTTAGAGAATACAATCCATAATTCCATAGAACACTGACAAATGGAAAACACTTAATGATGATGAGTTAATATTTATATGATTTATGTCAACTCTATGCTACAACCAAACATCATTTAACCTCCTAAATTTATTTCAATGACTCTTGTACCCGAATTTGTCAAACAAAAGCAATATCACATACCTATGCTCAAGAAAGAGATGATATGAATGATCGACCATGAAAACCCTCAAAAGGAACCAATATGATCGATGAATTGAAACTGTTGTTGTAAAAAAACAAAAGAAATCCCATATTTCTTTCCCATGATCTGTAGAAATCAATGACACATGCAAGAAGCATGTCCTCTAGGATCAGAATTACATGACCTGTTAGTCTATTTGTATGTGGATGGTACGATGTGCTCAATTTGAAATATGCCCCCATTACATCTGTATGAATCCTAAATAACCATGAGGTAAACCAATGATCCCCATCCATAATAAATGCAGAAGGACACTTATTTAACTCTATTATCTTCTTTACATAGTGCATTCTAAGATCATCAACTTTAGTGGGGTATTTAATCAGAATTAAATGTGAATTCTTCCTCAATATATCAACATCAAAACAGATGGAATTGTTCTGTTATTTTATCTATGGTATCCCAAAATGTTCATTTAAACCTCTTCCCCCTTCAAAACTAAAACTAGAAGTGTTCGATGCAATCCATATATATTTAAATGCTCTTCCTTTATCCCTTGACTAGTGTAATATAAGGACACAAAATTAGCAATGGAACACATCATAATTTTCCTTTAGAATCAACTTCTCATGTCATAATAAATCTATCTAGATATTGGATGGATGACCTATGATGTTCATTGAAAATCAAACAATAATTAACATCTCACATGTTTGGGGATGACAACTCACTTCCCTATGTGATGTATGCCATCTGTTGACAGAGACCAACAAGGAACTTTCTCCCCACTGTAATTGTTTCGCTGAATCTTCTGAAACCTATCATCATGATATTGAAAATGCATGATAGAATATAGGAGAGATAACGACTACTGATCACCGGTAAGAACAATAAATGAGACATCCTCCTGAGCATTAAAGAACAATTGAGTGAAAACACACATAATATTCGACTCCTCCATTGATTCTATAATAGAATGTGATGGAACCTTCATTATAAAATCATCATCGACTACATTTCAAATACATAGTGACTAGGGGATGTCAAATTTAAATTTCTAACTTTATTATACCAATCATCTCTATTTGAGATTCATTTTGTTCTAGAAAAGATATACATCAAACTATTATGATCCAAGAATACCGTGATCTTATCCCCAATGAGATAGTTCCCCCATTATATAAGTGCATTCATCACCGCAACAAGATATAAATCATTGTGGGTTTGTTCTTCTCATTTGATCACTATTGACGAGATCCATAAGCTACCACATGAAAATCATGCATAAGCACACCTCCAATACCAGCACCTAATGCATCACAAAATACAACGTACCCCTTACCAATATTAATTGTGACTAAAATATGTGTGGATGTCCGAAGTCATTTTATTTTATCAATGGAGCACTGAAACATCACATCCCATGATATATTGCACGCATTCTTGTTAATAGATGTTAATGGGGATGCCAAAAATGTGATTTCTTTGACGAACCGTTAGTTGTATTCTATAATTCCAAGGATACTTCATATATCCACGAAATTTCGTGGGTCCATCTAGGAAAAAAATCTCTTTACATCTCTAGATCAACTAAAAAATCATGCTAAAAATTATATTCCCCATGAAATTCACTTGTAGAATCCCAAAAACATCATTTTTATCATATTCAATATTGATAGTGTTTTCTTAGAATCTATATAAACAAACTCATATGGTGCTCATGCTCATGCTTGAGCAATGAATAAACAAGAATATGATACAAGAAAACCTCCAAAATACTATCAAGATATTGGTGGAATTTTCGATTCATCAATTCCATAAAAACAACGTGATCATTATTCATACTGAACAACATCACAAGATATTCGTAATGTCCATAAAATCTCCTAAATGTTGTATTTGGTTTATTAGACTTTTGGAATCAGAAATGATGATAACTGGATAGAAGATCAATCAATGAAATCCAATGTTCGCTTTTCAATTGGTCAACCAAATTGTCCACATGAGGCCACAAATATTTTTTCATAATTATTACTCAGTTTATCTCTTGATATTACACACATTAAAAAATTGAATCATCTTCTTTATGGGAAATGATAATAGTGGATACCCAATGTGAAACACTAGGGTGATGAAAAACATTCACTAATAGGTCATCCAACTGAATCATGAGCTATTTTAACTCATCTAGTTCTATATGGTAAGAAACCATTGATATCAGATGATCACCATGATCTAGTTGAATCCTAAAATCTACCTATCTCTCATGAGGAATAATACAGGAATCTTCTAGGAAAATGTCAGTAAAGTTACTAAACATAACAAGAACACCCTCAATAGAAGAAAAATCATCAGGATCAAACACAACAACTAAAAAACCCTCTTGAGATCTGGGTGGGATGGTCCTGCACGACCTGACCGTATGTACCACTCTCCATGAAACACACGAGGGCTCCCATATAAAGTATAACAAAACACGCTAATGATAAAAATATACATCAACTCAATGACTAAAATGAAAATACATGCCGATGATGATTTCCATCCGATCTAGTTAAAGAATGAGAAAATATATGACCAACTCCTCATCATCTTTCATGAACAAACAAGAAGGACACTGGAACCCCCTCTATTTCCCTATCAAATAGGTGTGAAAAATCCTTTGTTAATCTCATAAGTTCCATTATATGTTTATGAACGTCAAATAAATCTGCTGATATAAACATGTGGGAGGAACCATTATCAAACAAAGCAATAGCTTCTAAAGCTGCAATAAGAAGTGTAACTCTCACTATTTATGGACCAACATAAAAATCCACTGGAAACTCATCGATAATGTAAAAATGATTCTTCACTAAGGCCTATGGCCAAATCCCTGAAGACATTGAAGTATTTAACTACAACACATTATTATATGGAGCTGAAGAACCCTAATCATAATAGGGAATATTCAAAACCTGAATGATACATTATATATGCCCAAAACATCCACAGGTATTGAATGTCTTCCCAAGAATAGAAATAAAATGTCAGGAGTGACTTTGCATGCCACACTGGTAGAATGTGAGAGGAACACAAGTAGCTTCAATGGATTTTTTGGATATGGATCGCTACTGAGACCAAACACTTTCACTCCAATAAAGGTCATGAAATATCCTCTTCTTCGAATGCATGCCACTGAAACTGTCAATAGTTGGATGAGAATAGGTGGTAAAACCGACCATTACTGTCATGTCCATCTCTTCCATCATTTCTATATCCACTATCTCTCCATAGGTAGAAATATTCAACAAATTCACATGTGATCTAATATCCAGTCACAATACCTGTAGGTACTTATGCACCTTCATCTTTTCATTATTTACCACATCCCAAACAAAACAGGCAAGCATAGAAAACTGGTTGGTGTATGCCGACACCGAACTCTCTCCCTAATGAAAGTAGATGAACTTGAAAATTTTTACCAAAATCATAGAATCTAGAAAAAACTATTGAAAGAAAAGGGTTTGGAAAACCTTCTAATCCAGGAACACATGCCTGTCCTCCTAGAAAATAGAGTCCCACAAAGGCATTCAATAACCCGTGAGTCTGAACCTTACACACATCACCTTGATATTCATAGTTGTCTCCAGGATGCTGAAAAATCGATCAATCTTGTCCATCTTATCCTCATCCTATTGATCATAAGGTGTGCCTAGGAAGAATGGTAGATTATCCTTATTGAAATATCATGATCGATCTCTTTCCCCACCATATCTACGTTGTACATCAAGCATTCTGTTCTAAAATTAAGGAAAATCGTGATCGACAACAAACTCTTCCTGTTTGACTTTCTTGATGAGATTATAATCCATAGTTGTATTTCATTCATGATCATCAGCTACACCACCCCGAAGAACTTGGGGATGTTATCTTAGAGGAAAATTGATGCACACCGAAACATATGGATGATCCCACATATAACAAATCTCAGTTCAAACTAAAACACCCATAAGAAAAATCAGAAATTTTTAAAATTAAATACCAACAATAGAGACACTTGTCCCATCATCTCGTGGAAACATGTGTCTCTTTACGACAATTGATGTCCATGAACTCATCACAATATCCCTCACCTGTCCCGAAAACCCAATCTACAGTCTCACTGACATCCCATGAAATGAATCATTGGGATAACCTCCCTGTGAGACAAAACTATAATGAACTGACCCTGGTAGTCAAAAAACCCGACACCCAACCCGATCCTTTGCATTCACAAAGGGTGTTCCCAATCCCTAAGGTTTGGGGTTTTTCACCCAGTCATCAAATGACAAAATTGTTGGAATTATTTTTCCCATCATTAATGGAAATACCACATATATAAAGAGAATGGACGAAATAGAGGATGACTAAAAATATATATTCCATAGCTCTATGGAAACCAGCGGTAACAGTACAATTGAAATAGTATATAAAACATCAAAAGACAAGTCTAAATTAAATATACTCAAGAAAAACATATACTCCAATGATGGAATAGACGAACACCAATCATATCACCGCCATCTACCAATCACAACTGACACGAGACTCTCCTCCTCACTATAACACTTTATGTTTCCCGGTTGTGGAAGGAAAAAAGGTCAATGCACCACTGATGTAGTTCATAGAGAGTGAGAAAACCTATTCCATATTTTCCCACCCAGGTGTTTCATAAAATGTCTCAGTGTGAAAAATATTCAATGCTTATATTTTTAAAAGAAAACATGGCATGATAAGTAGTAATGCAATTTTATAGAAAATATGATAAACATTACCTTTTATGTAATTATAAACATAAGTAGGTATATCAGTTTGAAATTACATTTTACACATCATTTTCCATATCATTTCCCATAGTAAAAAAAAATCATATCAGGGCTAACACACAGATCCATAAAATCAATAACAGAAATATGTGTATCACAAACAAAGAATATTATAGGTCTATGAAGGAGACTACTCAATCCACAATAATCGAGTGCAAAAAAAACATATCATAGAACAACGAGCCATTGATGAAGATGAATACCCTCTATGTAACACCCCCCCCCAATATCAATATCGTTCCCCAAGAACAATGGGGTTAAGAAACATAAGAAATCCAAAAAATAAACCTCTATGAATATAAAAAGGAAATGAATGATGGTCTAATTCTAAAACATTAACCTAATACACATGGAAACTTACATTTTTCAATGTTAAAAACCAATTTCAATGCTATGAAGACTATTTAAAACCATTTCCCAATCTCTTTATAAAAATCTAGGGAGACCACAATTCTCATTCAAAACCCCTTTTCAACAAACCCAATAATCATTCCAATTTTAGAAAATATTTAAAAAAAATTAAATCAAATCAAGTAGGTTTGTTATTTTAAGCTAATGTGGGAACCACCAACATCACAATTTGGGCCGCACACAACCAAAATCGAATCCAAAAGAAATGAAACCCAAAAAAACCATCAATGAAGGTCATAGATTCAAAATCACTCCTCAATGGTTTGAATCGGAATTGAAGAAATGGGGTTTTTGGATAGAATAAATCCTAGGTACCTCATGAAGGAACGTCCATTTCACCACAAATTCCCAAGGAACAGCCTTCGGCATAGGATCCCAAAATTTAACTAGATGAAGAAAAAAAGAAACATCCAAAATAGATCAATGGATCTGATAACACAAGGCTATGGAGATATCGTGATCAATAATAAGGGAAATTCATAGAGAAAAATTACCTTGAGAGGTTCACCACAAACACAATAAAGATCCAATAATGTTCAAATCAATCAAAAAGGTGTTGAGTCTCAAACCAATGCACCACAACTACCTTAGATCCAAATCCATGAATTTTGGAAATAAAAGGACCAACAAAAGCCTCCATGGAATGAATATATCTTACACGAGGTTCAGTTCATGATGTGTACATTTTTTATTATGTATAGTCCGTACTAGATATGTTTTGCAAAAAAACTAGTTTCCTAGGGTAAAAAATCCTATTTTTAACCACTAAACTATGTGTAACTTATGTATATGATGTGTAACCACTCATGAAATGATCTCCCCATTCACAGCATGATCTCCTCACCCGTTACATGCTACCAACACCAAGTACACTACTTTTACATCAGTTACACATCTAAGACATGTTCTATTGTTTATAGTAATCCTTGAAGAAAATACACAAAAGAATATTAAAACCTAAGAGGAAAATATAAATATGGAAAACCTACATGATCACGGTATTATGATGTTACATGTATAAAACTAGAAAATAAGATGGTTGAAGCCTTATGATTTATTTTTGGAGTCATATATGATGTATTTAGGGTAGTATAAGGATCAAAAAACTAAAATAATATTATATTTAAATAATTATTGGACACTATTTACAATAAAAACCCAAAAGAACATTACCATGATATATTTTCATTTTAAATGATTAGATATACTCTACAAAAACATGATTACAAACTCTAGGTAGTAAATTAAAAAACACCTTCCCTTAAAAAAGGATATTGTATTCAACATAAAATTCAAAATTACCAGACCCATGGTGTCCCCCACCTTTTCATATAGTGATTTCATCCATACACAATGAAATTAACTACGACAAATAAATCCCTATTTAAAGCCTCATACAATTGATACTTCTAGATAAATATACATCAATACCACAAAAAACATCCTTGATGTTTTGATTTCATGACAAATTGTCCACTTTTCATAACCATAGTTTTCTTGATGTCTTGTGGATATCCAAGTGTCAAACATTTCATGACCATATGAAAATAAATATCATTTTTGTCACCAAGATACCATCTTATCTCCCTATGAAGAACATTTCCTAGTGAAATGATCTTTTAATGATATTTGATATCATAATCTACCATCCATATGATACAAGAAATTATGAATCACATATTTATATGTTTAAAAATGACACCCTAATATTCTAACCCATTTAAAATGGGTATTTTACTCTCTCCACACTAAATAATGGTTTCACAAAAATTTACTAAACACCACCCAAATTAAAATGGGATCCCCCATATTGTAGGCAAAAATAAAAATATGTACAATAATAAAATATGGTTTACACCATTGGATCAAAAAAATAAACAATTAAACTATCCAAATCCCTAAAATAACATACACCAGGGGTGTTAATTCCCCATAATTTTGAAATTATACCTCTCATACTTGAACCTCTTTTATAAAACACCATGATTCTCCCATTAATAGGAAGTCACCATGTAATGGTACATGGAAACCTGGACTAATACATAATTTCTTGTGTATGTTTATACTATTGGGTTCTATTTGGTAATATTTTGAAAATAATATAGAATAAATGGTTAGGTAGTATTTACTAAACAAGGAATCCAAAATTCTCGACGGAAATTTGTTTATCCATAACCATTGAGGGAGGAAAATGTGACCGTGTAGTGGGATTTTGTATTCAGAGATCCATGGTATACATATTATCAAAGAAGTGATATCTTTGTCTCTTTTAATATTTTTTATATATGATAATTTCAATGCTATTTATGATTATATATTTTTTATTTTTATATGATATTTCCCATTAGAATTGGTTAGGTTGAAATTATTTTGATGTTTCAATGAATCATATAATATATATTCTTCTTGATTTTTCTACATTCATATAAATTCATTTAAAACATTTTAATATAAAACTAAAATTTTATATGGACACATGTCTTTATATTATTATATTATGACATTGTATCTATTTATTTATTTGATTTAGAAAAATATTTTCCTTGATAATCTATTATAAAAGTGATTAATTTATGAAAAATTGTTTTCACAATGTTTATATTCGTTAATGTTTTACTTATATAATATAATTAACTCACAATATTATTGATGTACATAACATTAATTTTAAATTTATGAAGAATATTTTTAATTTTATTAATTATATAATCCTTAATTATTTTCACATTTGAAAAAATTACATAATTAAATTTCAATATCCAAATCACCAAATTAACTTCACATTTCTAATCTGATGATGAATTATCAATTTAATTAGTATAATTTTAATTGTTTATTTTATTGAAGTATGTTTTTACTCAATTATAAACCTAAACATTACCCCTTAATTCAATAATTCACTAAACATTAACATAATGTTCTTAAATTATAATACTTTTCTAATGTAATTTTACCTTGGACTTCACTATTTCCCCAAAAATATATTTCTTATTAAACAAAATCTCACAAATTTATAATTTCCTTAAAAAATAAAATAAAATAAATAAATTATTCAGTACCATTAGGTTTGACCTTAAATCAATTATACTTTTTCTGGTGTTTATAATAATATTGTGACAGTTAATGTCCTTTCACCAACACTTTTTCCTTAAAAATATCATGTTTTCCTCAAAACTTGTTATTCAAAAATCATGGTTACAATTATTTTATTCTTTTCCAATCCCTTTAATAAAAATTATTATTATAATGATTATCACAATGTAATGATGCCTTTTATAATAATTATTTATCATTGATTAAAAATTACAATTGTATTTTCTAATTAACCACATCATGGATACCAAATCCAACACAATAAATTGAAAAATAACGCTCAAACCATGATGTTTTAATATATTCTTTTTACGAAACTCCCAAATTTTCATAAAAATAATAACCATTATTCTGTGTTTCATGAATACTTTATTTGGTTTTCTTCCTCACAGATAAAAATTATATTTACAGACACAACCAATCTCATTTAAGAATAATTTCAATCTATTATCTTTATCTCATTAACCACTCAATCCAAGCATGTCACATCCCATTCAATTCATCCATCATGATATCTTCTTATATTTTCCTTTTTTAATTTCCTACTATATAAACCATGTTCTTACCAACTCATGCAGTCACATAATACTTTAACAAAATAAATTCAACTTTATAAACCACACACCACATATTTATTCCATACAATCAAAATCCATATTCATCCAAAATTTACAAATATTATGAGATTAAAATTTTACGATGACATTTTGTTCAATGTGAAAAATAGTTAATAATATGAGAACATATCCATTACCTCTCGTAATGAAACCCTAATATTTATAACCCATGACTCATGAACCAACTACAAAAAAACAAAAAATAATATTTAATCCTTTCAATAATACATCCAACACCCTATATCGTTTTATGATCACTCTCATTCCACATCCCAACTTCCCAAATACATTTATCCAACATTAGGGTACTATTAATTTGACTATTTTTCTACTGAGGCCCCCAAAAGTTTAATGGTTTTTTAAATTCATGAAATAACCTGATAGAAAATATATCGTGTTTTAGTGATGATAAATATTGAAGCTAGTTATATTTTTAATCCAAATCTCATTCAAATAATTAGTCAGGTACAATTATAAGAATAAGATTTGAGAAATTTTATTTATGAAAATTTTTAGCCTCAATATGGAAAATAATAGTATGATAATTCTTATTTTTATAAATAATCTCATACATAAATATTATATTTACATTGTTGGTTTGGGAGGTGGTAAATATATCCTTCATTTACAATAAATTATAGAAGTATGTCATTAATTAAAATAAGATTATAATATAGATCTACAGATGAGATTGGTCTTATAAAACAACCATTGAAACACGTCCATCTAATCTGAATAGTTAATAAGGGAGAAATGATCCCTAATCAATCAAAAAAATTATTCATCTCATAGGTATAGGATAATAGAATGGGGGTTATATTCTATAATGTCATGATATATTGGTATCCAAAAGAAGATAACTCATATAATGTAAACTAGTTTAAAGACTATATAATAAAAAATATATTGAATGTTTTACCCTCCAATATAGAATTATTAATGATCTAACACATTATGAGGATTATATTAAGCAGGTATAAAAGAAAGGGTGACCATTTTCCATTGCAATTCTGTAAATCAATAATGGGTTTGTCTCTTCATGGAAACATATTTCCCTATGTTGTCTCATATTCATTGACATATTTACTCTCTATGAGATGAGGATAAATATAATGGATGAAATATGATTATTATTGGTAAAAAAGTTGGACCATTTCAATAACCAACTTATTAATATAGAGTAATGACTTTTGGATTATATAGTCCATCATGCACTTACAATTTGATGCCTATACGAAAACCTCATCTAATTGATATTATTAGAAAATATAATGTGAATCTATTTCCAAAAATCTGATATTATATTGACATACTACTGTATATGACTAAGGATGTCAAATAACTATATTATAATTGTGGAATCGACCTACCACTGCATCACATTCAATCTCATAAACCAAACCACAAGGAAAAAATCCATGAAAAAAAACAATTTTTCTATCTACATGTTCTAGAAACAAATATTTACAAGACTTAAAATTCATTTTATTATTTTTTTCTTTGAAAAAAACAAATAATTACTTTAATCAATTATTTTTTCTAATTCAATTATAAAATTTTTATTTAGTAATGTTCTATAAATATGAATTATAATATAGATTAAAAATAATTTTAATAAAAGTCACAAAACTTTTTTTATTATATATATATAATTAAATATATAAGATAAAAACATTCAATAAATATATAAACATTTAATCATGAAAAAATTATTTAATAAAAAAAATTATATTAAAATCCATAGAGTACAGGTTGATATGAAATAAAAAACCAAGAATGATATTTTAAATAAAAAAATCATTAATAATATTGTAGGAATTTGAAAAAGGTGTCGATTGAATGTATATAAAACAATGTGAATAACTTTTTAAGGAATTGATATGTATATATATGATATAAAAAAGGATGTATAATTTCGACAATTGTAATATGAAAATTTGAACAATGACCAATCAATAATCATTATAAAATGACTTATATAATGTAACAATACCCATCAGAAAACTATAATTAAAATTATATATTTTTTTGAAAAATATATTCAGTAAATATTAATATTATAACTATATAATATAAAATTTAAAATTACGAAACTCCTAGGATGTATAAGAGTATATTTTAAATTTTTTTAACATATAATATAAAAAATTAATTTATATATTAATAATAAATTATTAAAAATAAATAAATTTAATTTGTATTACTAAAAATAGAATAACCACTTTAAAATTATCTAGCTAAATTCATCCTTATGTTATTTTTTAATGGTTTTTCGAAAAAAATCAATTTTTGGTTGAATAGATAAAATATAAATATTCCAATATAGTTTGTTTTAAAAAATTATATTTACGTATAAATGAACTAATCAATTCTGAAATGGGTTCATGGGTTAAATTTAATTTTTATAAGGTAATTAATTTATTTTTAAAAATTAAAAATAATTCAAAAAATATTAATTTTTAATATTTGTTCAAGTAACATACCATTTTTTAATATTTTCTTAAATCTATCCCCATAATCCATATAGGATCCTTAATGCTACATTGCTGTCATAAAACCCTCCATCCAATATTGTGAAACTAGGAATAATAATGGGAAAAGGGAGATAATGACCCGAACATTCTACCTTTAATAGACACAGATTTAGTGAAAGGCAATGATGATATATAAATCACACACATGTGAGACATAAAACTCAATAAATTTATATAACATGGGATAAGATGAAAAAACCAAAAATAATGTCGATGTATAAATAAAAGAATCAGCTCCAATACATGTATTTTTATTCATAAATAGAAACATCTAAAAATTAAAGCATGGCCTAAAAAAATTATAACTATTGAGTTACCTCAATCATCAAAAAGTCCTATTAGATGCTCATTAAATCTTCCAAACTAGTAAATCAACATGGTCCTAAATGTGTTCTTACTGACCTAAAATATTTTTTTTATATGTAGGATTGGAAAACTATTCATACATTATTGTATCAACTATAAAATCCCACATGAAAAATTGAATTTATTAATAAAAAATTTAATTTAATGGAAAAATGAAACTATTTCATGACCTATGAAGTAATATTGGTTCCCATTCATACCAAAGTTATATCACTATGTAACATTTAGAGATAATCCAGTTTATGAAAAATGATATATATATATATATATATACATATATTAATGTGCTCAAAAAATTCCCACATGTTTTTATCTCTATATGTTTTGGGTGTGGTTGTGTTTTTTGACAAATCCAGGTGACCACAAAGGAGTATGAGTTAATGATGGAGTAGTTGGATTGGAATTCCAGAGTGGTTCATGAATCAAAAAATGGTTCGTGGGATAAGGCAGTGTATTATATATATAGGTTGATTACGGTAGAGGAAATCAATCACATTAGAGAAAAAACAGTATGTGAAGAGCATGTGAAAAACGGTTCAGGGGTGGCTTGCAGTTCGCAGTGGAAGGAAGATTGGAATGTGGTGAAGGATGGATTGAAGATTATGTAATTCATAGATTCATGAATTTTGAGGATATCATTTCCTATCTAGGAATCATTAATCACATAGATTACTATTGATACTGAATATCATTTGAAAACATATTTTGTCCGGAATTTTGGGAATGTCTGAAAGAGGATCGAAAGGAAGAATTCCACGAAAGCTAAAGTGGTTCATGAAGAAGTAATAATGCCAATTATGATTTCTGGGATTCTTAAACCAAAATGGATGTTTGATATGTGGATGATTATTTCTTGTACATTAAAGGAGTTGAATTGGTATGACGAGGAGGAATCTCCGCTATGCGACAGAATGAATTCCACAAGTGGAATGTAGAGGGGACGATCTAGTACATGGATGTGAAGATAGTCTGTAAATTTAAAACAGTTCATGGGAAGATGGAAATTCACATAGGCAATGTAAAATAAGTTGTACACGGAGGTGATAGTGGTAGGCGAAGTGGGTGTTTCACGTACCAATATCAGTACTCAGTACACGGGAGAGGAAGGTGGTTCACGATTTCCACAATGATGTTTGTGAACACTTCAAATTAGTTTGTGAGAAGATTTTCAGGTACCTAGAAGTACCCCGTAAGATGGATGTCATCTGCATGTGAATATAGAACTTCTAAAAATAATCTACCTATAGTATAGGATTCATGAATTCAGCCACAATGAAATGAACTACACGTCCCTAAATTGTGTTTATACTACAAATTGATGAATTGTGTGTGGAATCCTTTCCAATAGCATTGAGTGACGGAAGTTGAATACGGTGGCTATGTATACCAGAAATGAGCTAGAGAAAGATTCATTTGGAGTGAATCTTGGGGATGCATTTATTAGAACCAAAACATTTTTAAGTGAGTGAGGCTGGGCAGAAAAGATATTGCTCGAACATTGAACTCATTATTGGCAGTGAGCCATATTATATTTTGTACAATGGAATGTTGTCATTGTATGATCCATAGACGTTTCCTAGTAAGGGTGAGTCATGTATAAATCATTATGTCAAGTGTATGATTTCATAAGTATTCAAATATTTCTATTGGAGTAAGAGAGAATTGAGTTTTTTCTAAAAAGGAAACAAAATTACAATGGGAGAATGTTATAATCTATCATATCAGGAATCACTCGCCCCCCTTCATGGCATTTGACCTAGTGGACCTAACAATTTTTATCAGAGGGAAAGGTTTAATGTTAGTTGTTCGTTATATAAAATAATAAATGATGGTAGTCTATAATAAATGAAATTCAATATTTTATGGAAATAATTTTCAATTATGGAAGAATCAGATGCAGCAGTCGTTCCGATCAGCAGGGACGGATATCTTCACAATATCTATTCATAGAATATAAGCTGACATTAATATTGGCAACTTATCAGAAGCTAAAATAAGAGAATTGGATGTTGATGTTAAATTGATTAATGACTTCTGTAAGCCATATTAATTTATATTTATATAAAGAAAGTGTCAAGTAAAATATCATGTGCAAAGTGGGAAAAATTGTTGAATGTTTACGAGGGAAACTCAAATGTTTGGGATGTAATGTATAATGTTCTATGGATAATGTATGAGGATCTCAGAATAAATACCAATGAGATTGTTGATAAATTCATCAACATGATAAATATTATTGTGGAAGACATTATGGGTATTGGAGATGTCATTGAAAATATAATTATTATGAAATATATCTTTAGAAAAAAATCCACCGTTGATTAATACGAATATTTTAGTACTAGAAAACAACGACCCAATAGAGTTGAGACTAGATAACCGACACAGTACACTTGTAGCATAAAAAATAAGAAACGATGATAATGATATAGTGGAAATGGGGAAGTCTATAGAAGTAGACTTCAAGGAGATGTAGAATCTCTCTATTGAATATAGTCCTGTTGAGGATGATATGGATAATGTCATGTCATTTCTCTCCTCCAATCAACAAATGGAAAAATTGCAGTTCGACTGTAAAATACCATTTGCATTCTTTCAATGTTGAAAGATTTATCATTTTGTACAAAACAGTAGTAAATAGTTTGATGATGAAGATGGGGATTATGATGAAATTCCCCAAAATAAGTCTTCATCAAATCAAAATGGGAGGATATGTTCTAGGAAAATTTTGTTCAAAAAAATAATCTTCTTTCAAAACAAGATGAATGTTCAGAAAATTATGAGGCAAAAGAGTTAGAGGATAGAAAGAATTATAAAATTTATTCTTTGGTTGTAGATGAAAAAAATTCATTGACAAGAGAAGAATATGACAATGAAGAAAGAGAAATGGAAGTAATAGTTGATCATCAGGATAAATTAGAAGCTTCCCTTAAAGAGGTAGATTTTTGGAGATCCAAATTGAATAAAGATAACAAAGTTTCTTATGAAGGAAAACTATTTAAGAAACAATATGTATAAGATAATTCTGATCTAAATATATAAATATAAATGTTTAGGACTTCAATGGGAGAAAACTCAAAAATTGTGGTTGTGTACAAACATAGAATAGAAAAATATAAAATTGAAATTGATAGTAACACCAAAAGAGGAAAAGGGAAAATAAAACATATTAAACTACTAGAATTAGAATTTGTTTGTTAGTGAGGAAAAATTTATGATTAAGTGAAATAGTAAACTCTTGGTTCAACATCAAGAAAGAAGATTAAATCGGAAACAAAAAAGATGATATTTGGGAAGAGTGGTCTATCAGAATAAAAGAAATAATTAATTCTAAATGATAAGGATTGAATGGGGATTGATCTAAAACAAAAAGTGGTTATGGTTCAAGTCATACCACAAGAAACAACTCTAATATTTAAGATTGACTTGGGTAGAAATAAAAATAAAAAGATTTATCGAACTCATGGAAAAACAATAGTGGATTTCCAAAAAAGAATGTACCACACATAAGATGTTATTATTGAGGTAAGATTTTACATTGTCAACATGTATTCTCAATAGAAAAAATGTACCAAAGGTAACAAGACAAACAAAGGTGGTCATGTATATCTCAAAAATACAAGTCATCATTTGATGGTCTTTATTTTAGGTGTAAAGGACTTGGGCATGTGGCATGATATTGCATATAAAATTTTTTAAGATTGTGCAAAAGGGATACTGAATTTGTTTATAAAAAACAACCAAATGTATCTTCAAATGAGCTAATAATTCAAAATCGATTTTCACCACTACAAGTTGAATATATATCATCATATAATGAGAATTTTCAAGATTATCATTCCATTTCATATACATCAGTCAAAAAGTAACGGGCGGAGTAGGCAATGGTAGTAGAAATTGTATTGAAGGCATTAGATCTCCCAGGTATATTGATCATTTATAGTGGATGATGTTCCCATATGATAGTAAATAAGGATCTAGTTACTATAATAATGTATCATTAATAACGCATTGTATTATTTGGTAATGATTATAGGTTGAAAATTATTTGTTCAGGAAAATAAATGTTTGGAGGAAAAGTCATGAGACAAGCAGATGTCTGGGATAGTGAGTGGATTAGCCACAAACTGCTTACTGTTAGTCAATTGTAGGACATAAGATATTTCACAAGGTCTTCCATGAAATTATGAATCACCAAAACAATGTTTTGGGTTGTTTTGTTGAAATTAATGAGTATGAAAAGGAGTCTCTACCTCGTAAGTGGAGAAGAAGATATGTGATATCTATCCAAGGATGAAGAAAAATGTTATGGCATAAGATTATTGGACACATAAACCATGGTTTCATAGATGATCTGGTGAAATATTATACAGCTCGAATCTCCATAGATTATCATGTGATTGAAATCATACATGATATTTCTGTCAGCAGGGGAAGACCATTCAGCGGACATATACGACAAAAGAGAAAAGTCCAATACGATTGCATGAGTTGGTTTATATTGATGTATCTAGTCCAATTTCACCAAGGGCTATTGTGGGGTGAGAAATAATGTTCTCTTCATTAATGAATATTGTAGAATGGCATGGGATTCAACAATCACCCACGAATCTTAAGTGTTCTATTTCATTACAAGATATCGACGAGAATGTGAAAATATGATTGGCTAGATAATATAGACGATTCAAACAGATAATAGAATAGATTTCATAAATATCCAAGAGGGTGATTATCTCAATAGAATGGGATATGGAATAATATTTCAACATTAAGAACTCTATAATATAATGAAGTAATTGGGAGAAGAAATAGGATTGTCCACAACATGGCGAGAATAATGCAATCTGAGAAAGACCATTTGGATAATTCTTTGGATGAAGTAGTGATTACAGTTATATACAATTAAAATAGAGCATTACATTATCCAAAATATGAGTATACTTCATAACATTTTTGGTGTGAGAAGAAACCATCAATGATGTAATTTTTAATATTCAGATGTGAATATTTTATTTTCTAAAAGGAGAAACAGACGAAATGTGAATCCCATTGGAATGAATGAATATTTCTTGGATACTGAAAGCATATAAATTTTTCAATATGAGGCTAGAAAAAATCATTTAAATTCATGATGTAACTATAAATAGAATGAAAATAATTTTCATTAAATACATTATCATAATAAATAGGATATTGATGAAGATATTAGCAGGTATGGATATACTACATCTCAAGAGGTTGATTCAGAAGAATAGTCAGTCGATGAGAACAAATTGTTGTATTCTCAGAGACAATCGAGAAGATCTGAAATTTATAGTAAAAAATTAATTGGTTATCAGAAAGCCCAGTGCAAAAAAAGAAGATGAAGTCACTTTAGAAAGAATCCTAATTTTCACAAGTTGAATTTAAATTCATTGATGAATTATTTTATGGTAAGAATTGGTATTACGCAATGAATTTAGTTCTATAACAAATTGAAAATAATAAAATGTGAGAAATATTTTATAGTCCAAGATGAAAATAATGATATTGGGACAATATTGGCCATTCACAAAAAAATAAATGAATATGGGGTCGTGATTCGAAAAAAATCACACATGGTGTTCAAATTCTACTCTCAAATAGAGGGTATTGATGTTGATGAGGCGTTTTCACCTATTTCAAGGTTGGAGACAATTTGATTATTCTTTTCCATAGTTGTGCTAAAACTATTTTGTGATTTCCAGATGGATGTGATGTTGGAAATTGTCAATGAAGTTATAAAAAAGATATTTACATTTAGAAGCATGATGGGTTTCACATTCATGATTATTTGAATATATTCTACCCGCTTAAGAAGCCTTTATATTATTTGATGTAAGCACCAAGAACATGGTACTCAAAGCTTGATCGGTTTTCAATGATGCTCTGTTTTTAATATGGGGAATTAGATTAAAATTTATACTTCAACAATAACATTAGTCAAATGATGATAGTGATATTTTATGTTGTTGAAAAAATATTTGGTGGATCATATTAAGCCCAATATAGATTATTTTCGTAATACATGAACAGAGAGTTTGAAATGTCGATTTTGGGTGAGCTGATATTTTAACTTGGCTAACAGGTGATTCAAGTAAGTAATGAATATTTTATTTCTCAATATAAATAATCCAACTAGGTTATTTGAAATTCTAGATTTGATAATTCCAATGAGATGAAGAATATTGTTTCTACCCGACTAATATTGTCAGGGGCTGATGATGGAAAAGCAGTTAATATCACAGAATATAGGCCAATCATTAGAAGCATGTTGTACCTGATAGTGATATGGTATGATATTGTATTTTCCACATTCCAAGCATTGAGGTATCAATGTAATTCCAAGGAGACACACATGATTTTAGTGAAGATAATTCTTCATTATATCATTCGAAAAAGGGATTTTGGCCTAATTTAAATTGAAAATTTTCAGAAAAAGATAATGGGATATACAAATGTGGATTGGGATAGTTCATCAAATGATAGGAAATATACTTCAAGAGGATACATTTATCTCGGAGGGTTGTTTATTTCATGGTTATGTAAGAAACATTATTTCATTTCATTGATCCCAACATATGTTGAATACATTAAGGCTACACAATCATGCACACAATTATTATGGATAATGAATCAATATGAAGATATGAGAATTGTAGTGAAATATCCATTCTAAATCCATTTTGATAATTCAAGTGATATACATTTGGGAAAAAATCTAGTTGATCTCTCAATATAAAAGAACATTAAAATATAATATCATTTTATCAAGGGGAAATAGAGCAAGGGCTTGTGATGTTTGATTATATGTCTATAGAACAACAAGCATTATATATTCATACAAAGGCCATACCCAGAGAATCATTTGAAAGGCATCATGTAGTTATGGTAGTGCAGTCGACTTCCCGCAAATGAAAAAGTCTAGATGTGGGTCACCCTCTACCCATGTTATAATGCGTCTTTCCCTAATGCTATGATATGTGGTGTCAAACCTGTTTCAGACAACTTTGAAGTTACCTTTATGTTCATTGACAATGGGGGAGAAATTAGGTCTATTCCATGGGGAGAAAAGATTCTTGGAGAATCTTCTATGTATAGGAGAGAGATAGGCAGATTTGAAGTTGAGGTCAAGATATTTGAGGAGTTGTAAGATAGGGGCATTAAATCAGAAAATTATAGTTTTGGTCCACAAATGAATAGATATAAATATTTTTTTTCTTCGTTATGAAAGTAATTTTTTTGTATTTGTATGGTATCAACCATTGGTTTCCAAAATGAATTGTTTCATTGATGAAACTTTCATACTATTATTGTTCATCATTCCAATCATTGATCATGTGTGCTTAGAGTATGTAACACCCAGACCCCTGTTACCCAAAATCAGTGCATTAAAACATAACATTGTCATGATACAAGGAATCATGTCCTGAATGACATATAAGTTTAGTATCCTTGGAATTACTAGATATATGCATTCGTTTTAATAATAAAATTAAAAAACAATATTGTGTCCCCTTTGAACACTCTTATATCCCATATCCTATTCCTGCATTTTAATAAAAATATACATCTTTTCATCCTTGGAAAAATGAAACATAATAAAGGGGTGATCTCCAATGCTCATTAAGGATAAAAATATAGTGGAAACTCTCATAAATAAGGAAAAAATATTTAAGGCAATGTATAAGACTAGAACACATGCCTTTTAATCTTAAACATCAGCATAATATTGAAAAGATAAATAAAATATTGACATTTACTTATTCACATGGATATTATACTAGTCGAATAATCACATGTACCATCAATAACCAATTTCATAATGATGGAATTCATAATGCGAGACATCATAAGAACATAGTCAAGGCATTCTGCCAAGACTACATAAAATATTTTGTCAGGGCCTATTTCCAAAACACTATGTTGTATCATTAAACCTACTGATAAATCGAGGAGCTATAGAAGGCTCCACCCATCCAATACTAAGTCCTATTCATTCCTCATATTAATTGGTGAAACATAATCTAAATATTAATATTAAATCTAGCATATGAAATGTCAATATTTTAACCCCAAACAATGAATGGCATTAAAAATAGCACATCCACAATGAAACATAACTCATTAAATACAATCTGGATGGTTGTATTATAATAAATCAAACTCAATCAAGAATAAAATACATAGATGTATATTGACAAAGATGAAAATAGCCATTAAAACCATTTGAGAGAAATATCCCCTTTTTTATGAAAACATTTTAATGTCACACTATTTATTAATGAAGTCATTTAAAAGATATTTTTGAATCACAGTGTCCCATACCACATTGAATCATATAAAAATAATTTAAATTTTAAAATTTTATTGTCCATATAAATAAAACCATAATGCAATTTCTAAAATAGGGACAATAATGAGATTGTTTTAGAAGAATAACATTTTAAAACATTTAAAATGTCATTTTAGTTAGAGAATCTAACCAATTGAAAGACAAATGAATACAAATAATTGTGGTAATCAACAAATATTAATATCATTAGAATAATGGGAGTCATTATATACTATGTGAAAGTACAATATGTACACCAAATAGATCTGAATTGGCGCATAACAACAACGAAGTCTCAATAGAATATATGTAGACATGAATTCCATTATAAAGAACACATCCTTATGTTAAGAAAATCAATGAAATAAGTATGTTTGAAAATATAAGTAAACTAAATTTGATTGGATATTCATAGTAAATCAATCATAGGAAAGTCACACATATTCATGTTAAAACAAAACCAATGACTTGGATGTTAAACATAATGAATTGAAAATGAGTTAAATTTACACATATCAAGTTTATAACAATGACATGAGAATTTATCAATGGATTGATTATGTGTATCAAAATTATATCAACACAAAGAGGAGTATAAATTACTAATTTAGTAAATAAATATTTATTTCACACATAATCTTCGAGCGAAGTAATCAATGATGTTTGCGTAAAACCGACTGAGGGGAAATTGAAATTTGAAACGCCCTTACTGATTTAGTAACATACAAAAAATACACCCCCATGAAAGAAGAATCATAAAATGATGATAAAAATAACCATAAATTAAATTATATTACTCAGTCAATAAAATCATGGGTAGTACATACACAAAAAAAGGTAATAGTGCACATAAAATCATGAATCTCATTGAAATAAAAGTGAGATGAAAACCCCTTACCGTGTACTTTTCCTTATTGTGGGGTATGTTAACTTCTTTTATAATGGTGAAATAATTATTATCAAATTATAAAACAACCAAATACATAAATATGATATCATATATGATCTTTTAAAATTGCATTGTTAATGATATATTCGTAGTATCATTGTTTTGGTTGTTAACTGATTCATTTTCGATTATCTGTTTTGTTATGTATGTCATGTTTTTTTTTGTATAGGATATATTTGTTTCATATATAGAATAATATTATTTTGTTAAACATTATTTTTATTCATAAAATGAAAATTATTCATGAATGATTATGATGGGGAATGAATGTCATCATGTTCGTGGAAATGGTATGTCATAGCTACGCACGAGCGACAATATCATTATATTGATGGTGAGATTCTCTATAATTGGATGGTATATTAAATATATGAAGAATAATTAAAATGTCATATTTAATATTTATATCAGTTATACTCATTATTATACTCATCCAAATAATGATGTTTTTGAATAACAAACTACACAACGACGTGGAGACAGTTAGCCGTACCTACGCACGTATGGTGACATTGTCATTTGTAGAATTTATAAAATAATGAATATGATTGTACCATACATATAATAACATCACAGTTTGTAGAAGGTACTAGATTTATTTTTTGGTGATGGAAACATAAAATAAAGATAATGTGGAGAAAGAAAAGAACATGAAAGAGGGTGGTGAAATTATTATCTCTTCTTCGGGTGTTTCCTTTTGAGTTGATCAAAATGGGACTTTATGTTTGAAATCTGGTTAAAGTAAGGCCTATATATTGATTTGAGTGTTTTCTGGAAGATATTTGGGAAGGGGATGGCCGACCCAAATTTATTTGGAGGTCTGAAATTAAGAGAAGGGGCAGTAACCTATTATAAGAGATGTAGGGATCACTTTAGGAAAACCTTCAAATATTATTTTATAATAATATAATTTTAGGTTTATAATGGCTCAAAAATTATTTATTTTGAATATATGGGGGTATGGGTCAAAATTATTTCATCCAATAGGTTTTATAGACGATTAGGGTACCATTTTAACTGTATCTTTTAGATTTAACTCTTGGTTAAATAGTTTTTCTTTTAGCACGTCTTCTTGAATTCTAACACTATATGGTTAATAAAATAACTCTAAAAATCCAAGATAACCTCAAGTGGTTCATAAATGACATATTATATATTATTTATGCTCTTTTTCAGATCATTATTTTTTTAGAAATATTATATCAACCAATAATATTTTATTTTTATAAAATCTAATTTATGTCAATTTTGACACTATTTTTTATTTTGTTTGGTGAATGTCATAACAAACTGATCACTTAGAAAAATATTTATCTAATCAACCCTATCATGTTATATTAACCTACAAAATTCGCCTATTGTTTAAAATATTTTATGTTCTATTTATATAAAAATATATAATATAAAATATTTTAATATTTCATTAACAATGTAATTACTACATCATCATTGCCTCATAAATAAATTCAATTATTTAATCTCTAAAAATTATAATTAAAATACCATTATGTATGAAATATTTTTATCTTTATAATAAATATTTATAGTTTAATTTATCCAATGTATAACTCTATATTAAAAATGGTTTAGTTACAAAACATTAAATTTAACACTTTTAACTCTTATTTAATAAAAATTATAATAAATGTACTAATCTAATCCTCGTGGATCTAAAAGATAATATTTTATTCCTTAGGTTGATTTTGGTTGAATTACACTTATGAAATAGATTTAGGAAATGTGATAGGGTAATTATAATATCATTTTTACATTTCATTACCATATTTACATCTAACAGTGGTAAAAGAAAGTGAAAAGAAACTATTCAACAAAAATTAGTTTCAACATATTGAACCACATTTTACATACTGATATTTACTTGGTCTCTCGGATATTTTAAATTCAATTCAGGGATACAGTAAAATAATGCTTTAAGTAAATTTGAAAATACTATTAGATGGTGGGTAAAAGATGGTATAAAGTTCAATAAAATTTTATACATCTATTTTTATTATAAAATGAATCCAATAATTTAAATTGAAATTATATAGGTATAATATATCTATTTTGACATATAATAAATTTAAAAAAATAAACAATTATTTAATTAAATATTCGGTTTTAAACTATAACGTATTGTTTTTCACTATACATAAAAAATTTAATGTTTTCAGGAAATCACCGAAAATATACTCTATGATAATTATGATATTCCTAATTAAAAAATGAATTCTATTTTTCTAATTAAAAACATAGATGTTTCATTTATTAATTTAAAATTAAATCTTATTGTCAAAACCAAATGCGGAATTTTAAAAAGTGAAAACAATCAAAAGATTGACATGTGTTTATGTCAAATTTATAGGTGAAATTACATAAAATTACCTAAATTCTATTAAATGATAACAATATATTCTAATTATACATCCAAACCATTATAATTCATAATTTATCAAAAAAAATGTTTTTTATTCAAAAAATTGTTTTCAATAATAATTTTGTATTTTCAGTATTTATCAAAATATGAAAGTTATAAGAAAAGTGAAAACAAAATATTCCAAAATAATATTTTATGTGATGATCCTAAAGAATAATTTAATTTCACTATATTTAATATATAAAAGATTCAAATATTGGTTTTAATATGGGATTCCCATTAAAAAGATATAAAATTCCATTTTTTGAAAAATACTTCTTTAATCTGAAACAAATGAATTTGTTCTTATATTATGTTTAAGAAACACGTAATATGGATTCTAAAATTTTTTGGAGTATAAAAAATTCAAAACTCACATAATACTATTCATAACCGATTTTTGAAAAGCTACTTTGGTATGTCGTTGTTCGTTGAACTAAGTGTTGCGTGTAGGGTAAGCTATTGAATTACATCACAAAAAATAAATTTCTATGAAATCTTGGGGTGTTACATTTTCCCCCCTTCTATAAATTGCAACCTCACAATATTAAAATTGGTCTTGGGAACATCATTGAATGTTAAACACTAGAAAAAATGTCAATAAAACTATCACGTTATATGAATGAAAGAGAAGTGTAATGGTCACCCAAGATATCGAATAATAGGATTACATGTATGAAAACAAGGTTATGAAAGACAAACTAAGTGTCATGTTCTGATGGAGGGTGATAGAAAACATGATCAGGAAAATTTTAACAATAAGAATACCGCCAACATGTTATGGGATTGACGGTTATTAGTTTCCCATGAGGAAAAGTAAATGGACAATGTTTTTTGTTTTAAGTTCAATTTCATAAATTTGTGAGTTTATTAATTAAATTGACTATGAACATAAAGATATGTAATTACTTTTTAAGTATAGTTTCATCATTTAATATATTTCTACTATTAGCTCATATTTTTTTAAAATGATGAGTTTTCAAGATGACTTGGTGAAACCTGATGCTCTAGAATCAACTTCTATAGAATCACAGAATTCAGAAAGGACAAACTAGTTATTTACCTAGTCGTTAAAGAATAACCAAATCAAAAATGATTAGTATAAGATCAGATGATCCCCAAAAAGGATAATCCGTTAGAGTAAGATATAATAATATTAATTTCTAAAATTAAACCATCAATAACCAATGATCAATAAATATCATTCAATAAAAAATTGTCTTTAAAATCCTTCAATATAATCCAAACTAATATTAAAAACAAAAAAATAGATGAATTTGATTATGTTGTCTTCTACATTAAATTGTATCTCATAATTACATCAAATACTCTTAAAGTCATATAATTAAAAGTAATTAACCAACTCACTTATTCTATATAATAGGTTAATCATTTCCATAAATTACCCTAATAACTATAAATCAACAATGAGAACATAAATAAAAATCCACCAGTACTCCACAAATTCAATTCCATAGTATTCAATTTTCCTTAATAATATAGTGTTCCCAACAGAGCGAACATATTACAAAATAACATTTATCACTTAATCGCCAAATCGTTTTCCTATACTATGGATATCAATTTGATAAGGCATAAGTTACCAAATCAACGTATTATTGATCAGTAAAATAATTTAACTAAAATGAATTAGTCAGACTAACCGAGGACTTCATGTAGTCCAGTGGTTGGCGATAAATCCAAATCGCACTCTGGTTGTAGGTTTGATTCATGGTACTTTGTCCGATGCAGTGGGTTTTCACATGGTCCGTATATTGTCCTTTTTAAAAAAATATATTTTATTACATTATCAAAATGATATAAATTCCTTAAAATAACCATAACATAATTTCACCACAAGTGTTATCTCATACCTATCTTTTTCATCCAAAAATTTAATAACATGTAATAGCCTAAAATTCTGTGAACATATAAACCCAAATGGTTGTTTATAACTATATCAACAACAGATAAGATAATTCTTCTTAAAATAGAATTTTAACCCAACAAACTTCAGGTTTACGCATACAAGAGAAAATTAATCCAATGTAATCCAATCATATAAGATCACTAATACTTTTAAACATTTTACTTCCATTTTTTTCAACATAATTTCAATCTTGACCTAGAGGTTATCCTTTAGAATATGTCATTCATTCGTGTAATTTCCATATCTATAACAATTACAAAAAATGACTATAAATGGATTCTTGTGATCATTTTTAATTTATTCCATAATACTCTTCAATTTTCCTTGATAATTCATTACATTGTGTCCTTATTTCCCACACATAATGCATTTATTTGTTCTATTTAGACACATTCCTAGGTGTCTCCTTCCACATTTCCTGCATCATGGAAATTGAAATTTATTTTCTCCATGGTCTCCAATTCTAGAGATCTTGTCATTCACCACCATTATCTTCTTTGATGAGTCTATGAGTTTGTAAATAAATATTTTTTTATCATATTTTTGGAAAAATGATTTGGAATGAACACGATAACTATTACACCTATCAACAGTACATTTCGTTGCTCATTTCCACAACTGTGAAAACCTTGTACATCATGCTCAATGTTATTATGACTTCCATGGAATCTTTTCATTGACTAATACATGAAATCATAGTGTGATTCATAAAATCATTTAGAGAATATCATAACACCTAATTTTCGATATAATACACCTTAGTATTAACCAAGGTTATTTATTCACATCTTGTATAAAAATATGTTAGATTAGTTTTAAAATTTAATGTGAATTTTCCTATGCTTATCCCACGAGAGTGTGGTTACAAAGAGTGCAGCAATTCCCATTGTCATGTACCAAGATACCCCGAGTCAAGCCTGATACTCCTTCTCTGAGTTTTCACACCAGGTACATCTATGCCCGAGACATCTCTCCCCGCCAGTATCATAAAATGGATGTACTTATTGGATAACCCACTTAATATTTACATTAACAAAATTTTTGGATGTTCTTCTTTACGAATGATCAAAATCAATCATAGGGTATTATTTACTAATCCAATTATTTTTCTAAATATAATGTCCATGGTTTGTAATTAACTTCCTCTAATACCAACTGTAATGCCTTGAACCCTGTTACCAGGAATATGTTCATTATTAAATAACATTATAATGTTATAAGGAATCATTTTTTGAATGACTGATCAATTTAGTATACTTGGAAGTACAAGATACATAAATATGTTTTACATTACATCATGAAATAAATAAACAACGTTGTGTCCCATTTGAATACTCGTATATCACATGGCATATTCCTTCATTTTAATTGTGATATACTTATTTGTGTCCTGGGAAAAATAAAAAATAAGAAAGGGGTGAGCTCAGATTCTCAGTAACGATAATAATATAGTAGAAACTGTCATAAATAAAATTAAACATTTATGGTAATGTGTATGTCTAAAACAAAAGGCTTTTAAACTAAAACATCAGCATAATATGAAAATGATAAATAAAATAATTCCATTTACTTATTCAATGGATATTATACTAGTAGAATAATAAGATATAATATCAATATCCTCTTTCATAATGATGGAATGCATAATATCGATCATCATAACCCATATTCAAGGCCTTTTGTAATGACCACAAATAATATTTTGTCAAGGCCTTGTGGCAAGACACTAGTTTGTCTCATGAGACCAACCGATGCATTAAAGAGCTATAGCGGGCTCCACCCATCACATACTAAGTCCAATGCATTCCTCCTATAAATGGGGGAAACATAATCTAAATATTCATATTAAAAGTATTATATAAAATGTTAGTATTTTAACCACAAACAATGAATTCGATACAAATAACACATCCACAGTCCAACATAACTCATTAAATATAATATAAGAGATTTTTTTAATATAAATCAACCACAGTAAATAATAAAATACTATAAATGTTATTTATATAGATGAAAATAGTCATTAAAACTATTTTAGAGAAATATACCATTTTTCATGAAAATATATAAATGTCACACTATTTATCAAAGAAGTCGTCTAAAATATATTTTTGAATCAATGTGTCAAATAAAAATCAGAAAATTTTGAAAAGAATTTCTGTTTTAAAACAATAATGTCCATATAAATAAATCCTTAAAATCATTTTTAAAAAATATTCATTAATGAGAATGATTTAGAAGAATAAATTTTTAAAATATTTAAAATGATATTTTAGTGAGAGTTCCGAACCAAAAGTGATAAGCTTAAATAAAAATAATTGAGGTAATAAAAAATGTATAATATCATGAGAATAATGGTATTATTGATATATTATGTAAAATATAGTATATAAACAAAATAAAATAGAATCGGTGAATTAAAACAATAAAGTCTTAATGGAATGTATGTTTAGATGAATTCAATTATAAAGACTGCATCCATAGGTTACAAATAAATCAATGAAAAAATTATGTGTCAAAAATATAAATACACTCAATATTATTGGATGATTAGTGTACATAAATTAGTGAACATTCACACATATTCTATTAAATACAACTCTAATGACTTGGATGTTTAACTCTATGAATAGAAATTGAGTAAAAATTACTCTTATCAAGTTTATATTAATTACTTGAGAATTTATCAATGAATTGATTATGTTTATCTAAAGTATATCTACAAAAATGGTGGTGTAAATTACAACATAAGTAAATAAATAGTGATTTCACACATAATATTGGAGTAATCTAATCACTGATGTTTGCGAAAAACAGAATGTGTGGTAATTGAAATTCGAAATTCCCTTATTGATTTTGTAAAAAATGAAACATACACCCCACAAATGAAGAACCATCCAATGATGATGTAAATACCCATAAATTAGAGTATATTACACAATCAATACAATCATGGTCAGTACATACACCATAAAAAGGTAATAGTTGAAAATATTGCATGAATCCACGGAAATAAAAGTGAGATGAAAACCCCTTACCATGTACTTTTACTTACTATAAGATAGGTTATCCTCCTGTATAATGGTGAAATCATTGTTATTAAATTAAAAATTAATCAAATACATAAATAAAATATCATATATGATCTTCTAATATATCTTTGTTTATGATATTTCAATAGTAACATTGTTTTGGTAGTTAACTAATTTGTCTTCCTTTATATGTTTTGTTATGTAAGTCAATATTGTTATATATAGGTTGTATTTGATTCATATCCAGAATGATATTATTTTTTAAAAAATTATTTTTAATCATTAAATGGAAATTATTCTTGAATGATTATGTTGGGGAATGAATCTCTTCGTGTTCATGGAGACGGTAAGCCGTACGTATGCACGAGCGACAATATCATTATACTGATGGTTAAATAGATAAAAATTAGATGGAATATACTATTTATATAGAATAATTACAATGTTATATTTATTATTTACATTATTTATACTCATTATTATACCCATCCAAATTATGATGTGTTTGAATTATAAACTACACCAGGACGTAGAGATGGTAAGTCGTACGTATACACATATTGAGACTTTGTAATTTATAGGATGGATAGAATAAGGAATATGGTTTTAACATATTTATAATAACATCAAAGCATATATAATGTTAAAGATTTATTATTTGGGTATGTAAACAAAAAAGAATGAGGAAGTGGAATAAGAAAATAACATGTATGAGTGTGTGAAATTATTACCTTTTCTTAAGGTGTTTCTTTTTGAGTTGATAAAAATGGATCCTATGGTTATCTTTCTAATTAATTAAATCCTCTAGGAATAATTGTGGGAAGTTGGGGATTTATTTGGGCAGGGGTTCGCACCACCCAATGGATTTAGAAGTGTGAAATTAAGCTATGTGGAAGTACCCTTTTATTAGAGAGGTGATGTCACTTTAGGAAAAGATTGAAATATTTTTTTATAATAAAATCATTTTCGGGTTATAATAGCTCAAAAATGATTAATTAAGAATCCATGATGGGGATGGGTCGAATTAATATCAACTATGTGGTTATAGACAATTTTAGGTTTCCAACATAACAATATCTTTTATATTTAACTCATAGTTAAAAAAGTTCAACTTTTATTGTGACTTCATGTATTGTTGCACTATATAGTTAATAAAATTACTATAATATTCCATGAGAACCTAAATTGGTTCAATAATGACATATATAATTTTATTTATGCCCTTTATAAAATCCATATCTTTTTAGGAATATTATATCAACCAATAATATAGTATTTGTTTTAAAATTAAATAATCCCAATTTTGAAACTATTTAGTATTATGTTTTTATGAATGTCATAACAACCTTATCACTTCAATCATAATTCATCTATTGAAAATTAAAAGGATATATTATCCTATAAAATTCTTGGTTGGTATCAATACATGTAAATTTTTTCAATTTTAATATTTATAATATAATCTATTTTAATTTAACATTAAGAATGTAATTACTACATCATCATTATCTCATAAAAAATTTATTTATTTAATCTCTAAAATTTATAATTAAAATACCCCTATGTAGGAAATCATATTATATTTCTAATTAATATTTATAGTTGAATTTATATTATGTAAAACACTATATTAAAAATGGGTTTGTTAATAAACATTGAATTTAACACATTTAACTCTACATTAATTAAAATAGTAATAAAGGTACTAATCTAATACATGTGGAAATAAATGATCTTATTTTAAATATAAGGCTATTTATGCTCGAATTACACTTATCCAATAGAATTGGGACATTTGTTTGTGTAATTATAATATAATTTTTATCATTAATTACCCAATTTACTTTTAACCTTGGTAAATAAAAGTCAAAAGTTTCTATTCACCAAAAAATATTTTCATCTTATTGAACAACATTTTACTTACTGATATTAACCGTGTCTCTAATATTTTTTAATATCAATTCAAAAAAGTGCTAAAATTATGTTTTATGCAAATTTACAAATGCTCCTAGAATGTGTGTGAAAGACGGTAAAACGTCCAATAAACATTTATAGATATAATTTTGTTATAAAATTACTCCAATGAATTACATTGATAAAAAATAGGTATTATATATCTATTATGACATAAAATACATTTAAATAATACACATAATTATTTAAATAAAAAGTTGGTTTAAAAAAATAACGCAGTGTTTATCACAATTAATAAAAAATTTAATGTTTTCAGAAAAATATAAAAAAATTACTCTAAGATAATTTTGATATTATTAATTATAAAATGAATTCTATTTTAACAAATTAGAAACATAGATGTTTCATAAATTATTTTAAAGTTTTTTCTCATTGTCAAAAACAAAAGCGCGTTTTTAAAAATTAAAAACATTTAAAAAATTTACTTGTGTTTATGTAAAAATTAAATGTGAAAATACTTATAATTAGATAAATTTTATTAAATGAAAAAAATTTAATCTAATTATACTTCCAAACCATTCAAATACATAAGTTTGCACAATAAATGATTTCGATTAAAAAAAGTATTTTCAATTAAAATTTAGTATTTTTCAGTATTCATCAATATATGAAAGTTATCAGAAAATTACCAATAATTTATCCAAAATAAATATTTATGCCTAAAATATAATGATTAATTTAATTTCATAAAATTTAATATCTACAAGCATTATTTAATGGTTTAAAAATGGGTTACCCATTAAATGGATATAAATTTTCATTTTTGTAAAAATATGTCATTTATCTGAAAAATTGAATTTTTTCTTATATTATGTCTATGAAACATATTATATAGATTATAAAATTATATGTAGTATATAAAATTAAAAATTCAGTTCGTAATATTCATAACAGATTTTTGAACGGCTAGTTTGGTATGTCGTGGTGCGCTCGAACTCGGTGTTGCGTGTAGCGCATGATATTGAATTACATTAATGTAAATAACATACAATGAAATTGTGGGGTGTTATAGAGTATGTATTGATTAAATACATTATTTATATCATTATCACATGAAGATTAATGTGATTGGAATTGGAAGGAGAATTAATGAGGTATCATAATGTGTCGTGGGAATCGTATGCGGAGCAGCAAGAATTGAAAGCCGAAGTAGTTCGCAAAACTGAAAATGGTTCAAGGTGGAAGGTAGTGCAGTACACGGATGGGTTGATGATGGAATATGAGAGATATTTCAAGGGAGAAAATATGGCACACATAGCGCATATAAAAAATGGTTCACCGGTGCCCTGCGGTTCACAGTCATAGAAGGATCAGTTTGCGGTGAAGGATGGATTGAAGATTTGGTAAATCAATGATTATCAAATTTTGTTGATATCATCGCCTATATAAGAATATCCAATCCAACCAATTACTATTGAGACCAACTATCGTTAGACCAAATTTTTTCTCTGGGATTTTGGAAAAGTCTGAAAGAGGTTGACGAGGAAGAGTATTGAGAAAGCTAATGTGGTTCGCATAGATGTAATTTTGCGGAATGTGTTTACATGGATTATGAATCCGAAAATGATTTCTGGTACACAAAGGAGGATGTCTAGTACGCTAAAGTACGCGAATTGTTACGGATAGAAGGAATCTCTAGTATGTGAGAGAATGAACTCTGCATATTGTATGTGGAAGGGGATCACTAGTATGTAGAGGCGAAGTCAGTCCGTGAATAGTGAACAGTTAACAAATAGAGGGAAGTTCGAAGTGGCGAAGCTAGGGTTGCGGTGCAGTAAGCTGATTACAGTACGTGAAGGGGGTGTTTCATAAACCAAACCTAATACTAATTATGCGAGGCAGGAATTAGGTTTGCTATTTTCACAATTAAGCATTTAAAATATTTAAATTAGTTTGTGAGATGACTTTACACTACCTAACAGTCCCTGGGAATGTGTACATCACCTACGAAAGAAGAAGAAACTTCAACATGGAATCTATCTATAGTTTATGATATAGTAGTTAATTATAATGAATGGACATGCATGTTCATAAACTGTGTTTGACCTACATGTCAATAAAATATGTGTGGATTCCTTTCCAAGAGCAGCGAACGAAGGATGGGATGGATAGAGACCCTTTCAACCAGTAGTGATCCAGAAAGAAGGCATAGAGAGTGACCCTTAGAGATACTATGAGAAGACCCAAAACAATGTCAATTAGATGTTCCTGGGTATATAAGATCTAGCTCGATAATTGTACTCAATATTGAATGTAATATTTAGTGAATTAGGTACATTATAATATTGTCCTTGCATTCTACTTGGACATAGCCCTGTAAGGGTGACCCAGGTAAAAATCATTGTGTCTTGTTCATGATTTCATATATGATTATATATTTCTATTTGAGGAAGAGAGAATTGAGTTTTTTCTAACAACAAAATAGTTTCCAATTAGTAAAATATTGTAATCTGTCATACCCTGATCCCCACTCTGGGTATTCAACCTACGGGATGTAATATAATGTTCCCAATATACACATATCTAATAGGTTTTTCCTATAATTCCATAATAATCACATCATGTTATTACCACTAATATAATTTTTTTTATTGATTTAATATTGGACTTATCCTATACTAACTTAGTCCTAATAAGGGACAAATATATCATGATGGCATCCATATGCATATCCATCTCATTATTAACATCATGGAATATAAAGAAACATTTATTTTTGAAGGAAATTACATCATGTGTAAATGTGTAGTATATAAATCCATCATAATCCATGAACCTACATCCATGGTAATATAGGGACACCATGACCATATATATAGTTATTTATTGTACATTAATCAATTATTTCCCACATATAAATAAGTAGTAAAACAATATCCATTTCAAAATTTCTAGAAATACATTATATCTTATAAGATATTATATCCCCAAATATTCTTGATCATATTCATATTGTGAGAAAGTGGTGGAGATGAAGAATGTATTTATCAATCCCATCATCATTGTGTATTCCAGATAAAACCCCTCAAAAAATATTTGGGTATTATTATCCTATACAATTTGGGTGGGTTAGTGAATGAAATTAGAAAATAGATAATAATTTAATGCACACCATACTATGTGAAAATACCATCCCTTAGACTAATTTATTGAAATACTCTTAATAGACCCCCAACTATGACTATTAAGGGAATGATATTAAATATTCAAAAAAAGAGTATAGTTCATTATTAATTAATTAATTACTAATAATTATTTCCCATTAACATTTTCAATGTTTTATATTTTAATATTAATAAGCAATGTCCCAATGACAACATTAGTTCAGTAAATCATATTAAAAAATATGAAATCATCATTTTTTAAACTCCATAAACCAGCCAAGTTCATTTATTAGTTAAATTATCATTTCTAGAATCATATGTGTACACTAGGACTCAAACTTGTAATCCTATTAATTAAAATAATAACTATGAATAGAAAAAAACCACATCATGGATTTGTATAAAAATAAATCAAACATCATCCTGATAGTTGAATGTCAATCCATAATCATGAAATTAGGAGTAATGACTAATCATATCAACTACAATTCCCTATGATAAACATGTCCTTTATAGACAGTATTTGGAACCATTGTTCATATCATAATCACTCCATCCAACATCCTTTTCAACTATCTCTAAATCATGGAATCCCAATGCATATATATGTTAAACTATATAACTGGTTTTGACCACATAATAAAAGGACAAAAAAGATTAGGTAGGCCTAAAATAGTTAAAAATGAGGACATCCTCACAAATGAGATTGAAGAACTCATCAGGGATGGATCCCATCGTATAATAGTTAATGTGGGGGTTATACTAAGGGCTCTTGGATTAATGAATGTATTCATTTTTTTCCTCACACCATTTGTGATGAATTATGAAACAATTAGATATTAGAAAATTTTCACATGAGAATGTGATAATAATTTTTCTATAAGATGATTTCCTTACTTCTTATGGATTTGTGAGTTATTAATGAGTCATTTTCAATAGTGAATAGAGTAATTATATATGTGTGGAATAACCCAATACGATTATGAATAATATTTTATTATTTTAGAGTAAATTATACATATCTATATAAGATACTAAATGACACAAATTAGGCTTTTTTTATATTTTTAGACCACTCATCCCACATAATGATACTAAAATGTCAATATTCAATGAAGTTTAGCATTATCAAAATATATGGAGGGTTAAACCACACAATATTATCAAGGATATTAATACATTGAGTGTGAGGAAATGTTTTTATATATCAATAATCCTCTTTATGGTGACACTATAATCAACAAAACATGATCATTCCCAAATATTCCATCAAACATTCGGACCTAACCTTCATGGAATCATAATAGAAAGAGATTCCTTATTTCTATTCATTGTTTTTGGCGTTCTAGATACACTATCATATAATTTCCAAATAGTTTACCTCAATATAAAATTATATATTTTTTCTCAATCAACATGTAAAATTACAAATAATAAATCTATATAGTAAGAGTTGAGTGTTCAAACACCTTGAGGACTCAATGTATTTTTCACACCAATTCCACCAACTACCCATTGAAGAATTCATGATTAGAGGTATCCGCCTCAGAGTTTTTGCAACAGTCAAACATAGATTCAGCAATGACTCCATTCTATTTTATTTCAACATCTATAATGTTTTTAAGAGTAAAAATACCCATAATGAGATAATTTAATTTATTGATAATAACATTTTAGTACAGTGTGTTTCTATAATCATCACGAATAGTCATCACATTGTTGATGTTATGGTAGGCATTGGGAAAGAATACTCATGAAAATTATTCAATAATAATTGGTTTACCCAAGTCTTGAGAGACGATTATATTATTTAATATCTTGAGTTAATGACTATTAATAGTTTATTGATTAAACAAGGAATGTTTAATTGGAAATTAAATTGTAATAACATGAGTTGGAATCCTAGAAATCCCAGTGGATCACTTACACAATTTTTTAACATGATTTTAATCTCCCCAATACCAAAAATCCACTGAGATTCTATTTTTGTACCTGAAAGGTTTCCATGAATATTCAATAAAAAATAGGAAGGTATCCAATTTTTTATATCCATACCCCCATTTATTTCCATTAAATTTACATATTCCAAATGTAGGGGCCTTTCGATACATCCCATCCAACATTTACATTATTATGCTACATTGAATATTCTATTATTATTATATTATATATCCCAAATTATTTAACATATTTTTTCATTTATATTCCAGAAATATTGATGAAAAATACCTTCTACATGGGAGTCCCAAATAATAGATGTTATTTATTATTCCTCATTAACGATTTAGGAATAGTAAATAAATGTGAATTTTCATTGAGATGAATTCCAGAATACTATTGATATGATTGACCCCTCAATGAATGAGAGGAATTGATTAATCTAGTTTTTAATTAGATATGATATTTTATTTACAGGTCCCATATAGTGGTGAATGTATAGTCTTCCCAAAGAGATCATATCCCCCATATAATCTATTGTAATGAGACTTCTGTCAAAGACAATCATGTCACCAATTCATTTCATATTCCTATCAGAAAAATATTTGGTGTCGGAGAAAATACGATTTTTATGATTTTTGAACTGTATGCCCCATATAATATATTCATCTATAATGATAATTGTGAGTTTGATAGATTTAATTCTACCATTAACAATGATATCTTGTTTTCTACCAGGATAATGTGGGAGATCACATTGATGTGATTCCTCATCCAAAAGGGTTGGATGGTTCTATTGAGAATTCATTTATCTATGCATACACTAAGGGAGACAATGAAAATAGTGAAAAAATTGAGTGATAGTTGATAACCAAACCAAATACCCTCAACTGACTTAATGATACAACAATTGCTACACATCATAGCAATAGTAATCAATGGAGAGCAGTAACATTTGATAATAGGTGACCATTTTTTACAGAAAACCCCACAAATATTGTAATGTTATGAAAAAAATACATATTTGATCATTTAAAAACAGTTTTCCACATAAAGATTTATATAAACAATTGATATATGGTATTTTTAGGCTTGCAACCAACTAATATCAAATAAATAATCAAACATCATATCGTTTTTCCTCTAAACCATTATTATTTGTTGTTCGTAACAAAAAAATGTCACTATTAAAAAACCATAATTTACATCCCTAGAGAATGAAACATTCAAATTCACATTACACATCAAGTAAAAGGAAATAAATATAAAAATTAATGATTTTAAGCCTCCCATAATAAGGTGTGATCTCATTTAACCCTTAAATTTTATTTTAGATCAAATATAAAATTAATCCTCATATTCAATTAAGAAGTTCATTATTGATTGGTCATAAAAAAAGATAATCTAGGGGAACAATTATGTATATATATCCATAAATGTAATTTTTTTAATAATCATTTCACATGATTAATACAATCTATCGTAGGGAGAAATCACTCTTCACAATCAACATCAATTAATTTTCTTTGATTGTCATTATGTTGTTTCTAGATTCTAGAAAATTAAACACACTAATAAATCATAAATGAAATATGAAAACACAAAAAAAAATCTTATCAATAATAATGCAGTTTTATGAAATCAAAAACTACAATATATTTCAAAACTCAACCATTAATTTTCTAACCAGATGAATTATTTATTTTCATAAGCATATGACATTTTAAATTTAAATATATTAATATCATGAATTTTAAAATAATTGTTTTGAATGAAAAAATGATGTTATTATTACAACATGAAATAAGATGTTTCGTAATTTTATTTTTTAATTTAAGGAAACATAACCCCTTAATCTATAGAAACCAATTCACGTTATAATGAATAAAATAATATAATGAATAAAATAATTATTTTTATCATAAAAATTCATTTATTATTGATTAATAACTAAATACGAGATTCTTTTTATTATTACATTCTTATTAATATCAACCACACCAATTTAGATTACGATATAATCATTTATTAATTAACACATTAAAATAATTAAATGAGAAGTTACAAATCATAAACATTGATAAGAATATATACATTCTTTTAAATAGAATCGATAATTGAAGAACAAGAGTCTTAAAAATAAGAATATTATCCAATCCTAATGAAGCACAACCTATACCAAATAATGAAAAAAAACGATCTAGAAAAATTAAAATAATCAAAAAATATTAGATTCCACCAAAAAATATTTATTGAAATAAGTTGAATAACGGATGTTATGTTGAAGAGAGAATGGGGGTTATTCATTTATATAGTACATTAATTCATCGATCCTAGGTGATTATACTATCCAAGGGGAAGTTAGAGGGTAGTGTGGGGCATCAAAGATGTATAGGACTTGAGAGAATGAAAAAAATTTGAACCTAGGGATATCTTTTATTCTTTTTATGGATGAATAAGTAACGTCATCACTATCTGGTGATGCACTACCAAACATCATTAAATAATGTGGGTGAAATAAAAATCAAAATTTCAAGGTGATTTAACCTAGAGATTATGTGCCTATATAAAACCTTTCAAAACAAATTTAATTATCACCACATCATTATCTATGTATTGTCACCAAAACCAATGATTTTATTCAATGATAATTATGAGTAGTATAGAATAGTTATACATATATTTCCAATTTATGATAAGAGGACTTGAAAAGGTCCATACACATCTCACTATCCTCAAAATTACCTCTCAAAGCTTATTCATCATCCATGTTTCTATTATCTAGAATATCAATGAAAAAACCTTGTAAAATGGTCATAAATTATGTTTCGATCACCCAGGACTACTCGCCCCCAAAAAAACCAACCTCAGGGGAAAAAATGAAAACTCCCAAGGACCAAACAACATTCCCTATGCTCAATCATCCATGATTATTATAAACATCCATCACCACACCAAACACCACAATGTGATGACTTTAAGATAATAAAAAACTATTTATTAACCTCAAAAATCCTTCAAAATCCCTTTTCAAATATCAAAACCATTGGAAAAAATAAAGAGTCTTCAAAATTTACGACAATAAAGTAGATACCTCACAAACCATTATCAATATAAGTATTTCAAAAAAAATTCTAGAGGAATGATATAAAATGTCACCGGATTACCACCACATGATGTACCCCTAAATTATATAACTATGACTAGAACACAACAATAGCATCATGGTAGTATAGAATGAAAATATTCAATGTCGCTAAATGGGAAATAAAGAAAAAAAACATGATATCGAAACAGGTAAAGAATAATTCATTAGAATATCTGAAGTGAATTACGCAAGAATATTTTTATGACTCTCCCACATTCTATCATTCGATCCAACATGAGACCATAGAAGATGGACTGAATTTATAATATATCAAAACTATATATTATCAAAAAAAGAATATCTACTGGTTTTTCTTCAAACGTAAACATGTATTTAATATCCAACTCTACCGAATCAATGATGTGGGAATTTATAAAAATATATCAATTAAGTTTTGATATATTGAAGACATCATGAATATAGTTAATTTATTAGGATAGTGATAACAGAAACAAAAAAAATCCAACATAATCCAAAAAAATAATTTTGATGACTCTTTCACCACAATAATTTTATTTGACATCTATAATACATTATATTTCATTTCCTTCATTAATTATTGTCCATGTATAATAGATTATCCAACACTGATATATAATAATAATAATAGGAATGGCATATAATAATGATCTTACAGTAGATATTTTATAATAATTCGTTGATAAATATATTTCATGGAAAACTCCTCTAATGGTAGGTGAGTTACAAATGAAACTTTATTTTTAAGAAAAAACTAAGATAAAATTTCCTCTACAGTCAATATGGTATTCTATGTGTAACCATGTTTCTACAGAATAATAGTAATACTAAAGCATTAATGATATAAAAAAACATGAATCCTCTATAGACCCAATAGGTGAAATGGGGGTCCTGATTAATGATGGTAATATCCTTTATACCATGATAAATCATTATATTCTCCATTTAATATTACAAAATACCTACACTATTATCTAATACGTTAGTTCTAAGAAGTGAGATGACTTCATCATGATGTCTGTAATTTTTTATATGGAATCATAAACACTATGATATCTTGAAAAAATAGTGATAAAATCTATTTAAATGTCATCACATATCCACTAGGGATCACAAATTAACTATATAAAACCATTGTGAAAAAGGTTCATAAACTGTTTCTTCTAGAAAAAAACAATGTTAAAAAAAACATTGCCACTAACTTCATCAAATAATACCACCAAAACCTGATTCCTGGAGAGTGATATATGTTTGGTAAAACAGAATATTCCACTATGGTTGAGGTATATAACTCATGGTGAACCACATCACAATCACTAAAGGAATGAAAAACCTACCTTGAAACAACACAACATATCACACATCCTCAAACCATACTTCAGGAGAATGACAAAAAAATTACAAGATCAATCCAATAAAATGAAAAAAATCCCCAATGATGTATTCCACCATAATACATATAAATAATATTACACTATAATTTTACCATGATAACCTATATCATGCAATTCAAACATCACACTTTTTTCCTTCAAACCATTATATCACTCTATATGTGTCTCTAGAGTAACACATAATAACCCAATCTGACTACCTATATAATGAATATGTTACAACATTCCCACTACCAGGTTTCTTATAAATAAAAAATTTAATTTATCTTTATAAACACCATATACCAAAAATATTTTAAATCATGGTGTGATGAGAGAATACAAAATTCTTCACTTTATGATATGTGAATACATAAAATTTTTATTTATATGATTATTCCACTACCACATCCTAGAAAACTGTACAATAACATAATCAAGACCCTGAATGATGTAGTAAAATTCAAAAATATTATTTAAAATGTGCAACATTAGATATCCACTATCTTCTATATAAACAAAAAACACAAACAATAATGTGATGCAATATAGTAATCCTATAATTTAATTCACTCATCCAAAAGATGTAGAACTGGAAAAATAAACACTATATACTTTTAATAATGTTATGAAGTTTAACAAATGGTTTTTTCAGACAAACACATGAGCCGTTATTTTTAATTTTTCTAAATTAGGATAAATGAAGATAATTTTTGTATAAAACTAATATAATGACCAATAAGTCTATAGAAAATATGTATATATGAATAATTAGTGGTGGTTACCATGAATAACAACCTAAAACATGAATGATTTCATAGGTAATCCAGGATGGTATAAGATATTTTGTAAAATTTGGACCTTCATTCCCAAAACACGCACATCCACTACATGATAATAATCTTACCACAAAATTTTGTATTAACACATATTTTAGAAACAATGTGTTCTTATATACATATATTGAAAACAAATTGATGCCTTCAATGAAGACCACAAATAAACAACATAACAATTCATAGAACACAACATCCATAAATCCCCTGAGCATTGATGGAGTATTTTTTTACTCTAAACAGCTTCAAAATAGTCATTTGATATCCCTAACAACTATAAAAAATAATCTTTGGGGAATCGTCAGACATTACATACATCTTATGCTACATGTGACACAAATTGATTATTAAGAAGAAAATATCTATAATTAAATAATACAAATAGATCATTAATCCATTTGAAATGTTAAAATTTATTATCTATTACGTGATAAAATCCTTGAAATATATATACACATCCAGAAAAATAGATCAACCTTCATCGTAAATTTTACTTGATCTCCCTAAATAAATAATCTAGTTAGAAAAAATAATATATTTAAGATATAATCTTCTTCAATAAAAATCTCATCCATCACTATATGGTCCATCTGATATAGAAAAATTTGTATCATAGAAATCCTAACGTCTAATTCTATACCAAGCTATATTTCTTATTGAGGAGGGTATTATCACAACTTGTTCAGGGAATACATCATGTTAATATTAAAAAACCTTGAGAAACACCATTGAATTAACCTCCAAAATGTCAACCTAAAATCATACCTTAATTAAATTAAATATTTCACATGCCTCTTTCCAATAATAGGGTCTCACTATGCCTTGAACACCACCTGTTCTCCACCAATATTGTATAAAATGAAATACCTAATGAATACATACATGATACTCATCAATTAATAAAATAAATCCATTACATGTGTGATTTGATTTTGATTTATAAAATGTATAAATTCTTCCCTAGAAAAATTCTTTACTACATCAAACTCATAATCTCTATATACATCAAAATTTTTATTTCAACTTCAATATTGTATAGTAAAATCTATTGACACTAGAATAATCTCCACATCAAGTTCAAATTAACATATTAATGTAGTGTAAATAAATGATTACATATTTCTAGATTCAAAAATATAATAATCCCACTAGAAAATATGTGAAAAATACAATGTATGACATTTGGATCTCAAGGTTCTAGACCTCTCATAGTACTATCCTCCATGTATTGTTTTCATTGATCTCCACTCTATGATGATTTATTGATCATCCATAAAAAATATTTTACATAAAAAAATTTATTATTACAGCACAGAATCATAGCTTCAAAAATAACAAATGATAGTAATGATAATCCCACAATAAATGAAAATTGTAATATTAATTAATGAATTCATTAAATAATTTATACCCATTTTTCATTGTTCATAAAATTTTAGATACACTAACACAACATCTATATGTATAATACTTACATTGGTCTCTACCACCTATGAAACATCAATTTACTTTATTTGTTAATTAATTTTGGATGTCAATGTATTAGAACATATGTGGACAAAAAATGTCTTGTTATTTCTAGTATTTATTGATTATATCTATAATAATCCAAGATGAAATTTTTTTCTTATAAACAAATGCATAATTACTAGTGAATAAATCCAAACACTATCTTATATATCACCAATCACCATTGATTCATCTTTCAGAAAACAATAACTCTAAATATACCCCACATAGGAGTAAAATGATTAAATATAGATGATGACCCATGTATTCCACCTCTAATAGAAAATAGTTTGGTGATATATAATTGGCTTTAATATAATTCTATATAAGACTCCCAACCCATCTCAGAACAAATAAATCATGAAACAATAAAACATCAAGTCTCGATCTCATTTCTCTACAAATTTTCCATCAACAACAAAGTCAGTAGAAAAAGGGCTCTAAATCCCCTATAAAACACATATATTTCAAAAACAATTATTCAAATAGATGAAATAACAATGTTTATATAATTGAGGCATTAAGTCCACATATAATAATGAAAAATTATCATTCATCAAAAAAATCTTATACTTAATGAAACTACTATTTAAATTCCTTGTTGATTTGACCAGTTTATTATTCATTGGTTATCCAAAAAGGGAAAACTAACAGAAATATTAACCGTAGAAATACATAAAAATAAATAGGTTTTCATAAATTATTTATCCATTTAAAAAAAATTAATGATAATCAGTAATAAATACATGAATTCATATTCATATCAAATTATCATTTGGATAAACAATTGATTATACTTTTTTGCAATAATTTATGAAAATAAATTAGCAGTGAAACATCCATAAAAAATAATCTATCTTAGTAAACGTCACGATGTATCATAAAAAATTATTCTTATTGAAATCTCAAAACTCAGCCACACATTTAACCTTCCAAATTAAAAAATTATTATTATAGTGAAGTTATAATTTTTATTTTAGCACTATAAAATCTAAAATTTTTAACAACTTATTACTAATAAAATAATAAATATTAATAATATATGATACTAAAACATTCATATGATAATTTATATATTTTTTGAAACTTATTCATTAAATAAAGAAATTATTTATTTTATAAAAAATAAACAGTCAAATGCACGAAATTTTTTTCCTAATTATTCCAAAATTATTGATTAATCATTAAATATGTCATTAAAAATCTAGATAATTACCATAGTAGGTTTCATAATACTAATTTCTAAAGGATAATGTTCGTGATTGATAAAAAAATTCAAATAATTTAATGAGATGTATATGATCCCCTATATATATTACAAACTCCACTTTCTCCATGCAAGAATAGAAAAATGAGAATGAACTACCACTATGTAAAATAATAGCAAAATGAAAGGAATTTCTGATAGAATATAATCAGGAAAACCACTACCATAATAGCTTATAACATCAATTAAAAAATATAGAAATAGTGTATACATAGATTTTTTGATTGATGAAGAAGTGGAGAATTTAGGATAATTAAAAAAACATTCATGATTCATTGATAAAGTAATTAAATCAATCAATTGAAGGTGTATAACAACATTAATCTATGAAAAAGGGTAGTTAGAGGTCAATGGGTTAAAATGTATTCAATATGAGTTAAAATATCAACCATAGGAGTTAATTCATTCAATTTATGATGGTGGCCTGAAATCCATCACAACACCATAGAGAACTCCATAAATAATCATCATTTTTTTAGTCAATGTGAAATCTAGTATTTATGTCATTTGATCCAAAGCATTAAGATCCCATAAAAATACTCACAAAACCACATTAAATGAATGATCAAACTCCACTATACCATCACATCAAATAGAATTCCATTTTACCATGCCTATTATAGGTGTTGAAGTGTCGTGACCTCCATGATTTCAATATTTGTGAAAAATATTCACTATGAACTACACAAGGTCTTTCTCCTCAAAATACTTCGTCAATATATTTCCTTGTTCTCATTATTAATAGGGGAAACATTAAGGAAAATGCATTGGAAAATATGAATATAAGTGGTTTATATCATCCTAGTGAAATCAATCACTAAACAGTCAACTGCATGACTAAAATACATATCCTAAAGGTAAAAAAAGTATTCCCCACAATATAGAATTTTAAAAGCTATATAATCGAAAACAACACCCTAAAGGCCTTGGATTCGTGATGCTAAAATAGGCCAAAAATATTTTATAATCTCTATAATTACTTCTAAATACCCCAAAAAATATACTAGAACATATAAATTTAAATGAAAAGATCATTAGAAACATTGAGATTTACATATGGTTTTGTCTAACTCCCATACTCATTGTAGTAATTTCATAAGAAAAGGATAAAACATCCATGATGTGGTAACCTTCCTTAATCAACATTTCAAATTTATGTCTTAAATTCCACTATAATTATTCCCAAATATATTATAATGTTGTAAAAAAAATTTCTTGTATTAAAATTATAATAACGATATTAGTTGGCAGGAAAAATATTATTTTACATATCTGTAAATATGATATATATCACGTCAAATATTGAAAAATAAAAATTCATAGTTATTTTACATTGTACAATGATTTTTTCAATTAGTAAATAATCTAAAAATTAATTTCTGTCTAATGAATAGATAGTTTTCTCCCAATGTGGTCATCAGATATGGGAGCCCATACATATAGTTAAAATGGATCCTGCCTCGCTTTAGGTTAAATATTAATATTGATGGATCATATTTTTCTATAATAATGACTCTGGGGGTCGATGGATTTTGTGATATAACCCAAGTTCAATGATTATGGTCATTAGTGCATACTATGGTAAATGCATTTCAATGGTAATAGAGGTTAGAACTATTAAAATATGTATTTATCATTATAATTTCTATAAAAATAATTATATAGAGTTAGAATCAAATTCAATATTGATAGTTTGTCTCCCAAATGGAAAAAAATATCCATGTGATATTATCTATTTAGTTCAATGTATTATAATTATAATTATTCTAGGTAATAATGAAAAAAATACATGGACGGAAGGGAACTATGAGAAATATAATTTTTTCTACAATAGAAATCCAAGGAAATTTATCAATGTTTATCATTATACATGTTCTTTACCATTTGTCCATTGTCATATTTTCATGGTATAAAAACTATGGCTCCACCGTCATAGTCCACCTTAAATTTAAATCTTTTTGTATGTTCATTTGATAACAAGGTAAAATGATTTTAAGTGAGTAGAGGGCATAAATGTGAAGAATCACAGTATGATTTAATATATCTTAATTCCCCTCAACCATTATTTTTTTATTATTTATAATTTCCCAACCACTATAAAAATGTATTATATTTTCATTATTTTTCTAATTCCTTAAATACTTTATTTTTTTCATTTTAATGTTATTTTCATATCTCATCCTTGTGATATAAAATTATTATGATTAAGTATTCCAAACAATGTTCTTGTAGGGGTTTCCCATCTAAATTATCTACCTTTTGTGATTCACTTATATGTGCCACAACATTCATCTATTATCTCCCATATTATAAGTAGTAAATGTTTTTAATTTCTTTTGTTTCACTATTGGGACACTAATAAAATTGTAATATCACCATTTTTGGAATACTAAATAGTAAAAATTCAAATTCATTAATCTTAATGGATTGATTTATTATCATTGTCTTCTTTTGAAAAGGACTTTACTTGTGATTTTCATGAAATTTTATCACACTTTTACATTTTAATTTTTAATATAGTTACTATAATATTAAATATAACATATTCTATAAAGAAAATATTAAAGAACCCCATATAAAATTTGATTTCAAGACCATATTTTAGCCTAATTTTTTATTAATGATCCATCACTTCTAATATAATAACTCGTCGAATTTATTTAGAGACAACAAATATAAATTATATATATTCACTTTAGATTTTTTGAAATTATAATTTAATGAACTATTTATTTGATTATTGATCTTTTGGATTGATATTTGAGATTATTAGGATTTTTTTAATCATGATTTATATATATTATGATGAAAAATTTATAGATGATCATGGGATTATTATATATTACATGTTACAAACATAATTTTGAGGATATAATGTTGTGATGGGTGGTCCTTTAATTATACAACCTCATAATGCATTTAGTAATACTTTTTGTCCCAATATATGATTATGTGAGGGCATGTTATAGCAATAATTGTTTAAAATGTTATTCATAGATAATATATTGTTGACATTGACACTATATTTATCGGTTGCCATGATATTGTTATATTTTATAAATTATCATATAATATCAAAGTAGTATTAATTTAACATTATTTATAGTAATTTATTATTAATAACAATATACATTCCAATTATTTTAGTCATTGTATTCCCAGATCAACAATCATGATTTTTATTAAAATTATTATCATTTTTTAAATTGATAGTCAATTGGTAATCTATATTCCAATATCATATACACATAAATTCATTATTATCATAAAACGTTATATTTAGAAATCTTTTTGTTGAAATCATGTAACGTTATATTGATTTTGGCATCATATCATTCCTTATAATTTCCTATACTATGCTATTAGCTCTAAAATTCATTAATGTTTGTCCCCATATGATCAAAATTAGTATAGAGTGTTCATTAAATATATTGTGGTATTAAATGGTTAAAATAATTAACTTTAATCTTAATATATTGGTATTTTATGTAATATATACATTTTTTTAAATCAACGATTCTAATTATTCCATAAATGGATGATATTAATTTAATGAAATTCCAGGTTTCTAAATTATATATGTATCTCCTCAGATATCAATGTGATATTATAGGGGTGTCTCTTTTGTTGTCATTGTTGAGTTTATATATTTTAGTAATTACTACATAGAACCATTTTTCTAAAAATATTTTGGAAGATAAATATTATATCTAGGAAAAATTAACAATTATCAATGGTATGATCAGATAGAGAAAATATTTTTGAAGTGTTTATATCAAGAAATATTTAAATTATACCATAGTTATTATTTATGATAACATTGTCTATTATTAATATGTTTAGATAATATTTTATAAAAAACATATTAATTGGTAATTTTTATTAAAAAAAATTATAAGAATGCAATTTTTAAGGTGTTTGAATAATATAACATTTTTTTATATATGAAAATATTCATTATATATTTTCTATAAATTATTTAATTATTTTTTTATTAATATAATAGACCCCATATCAATGAATCATATATTTATTTCATTTAAATTTTTCATTCCATTAATAAATTTATGTTTACAAATAAAATAATGATTAATTTATAGATGGAAAATAAACATTAAATGGTTAAAATTCATAAAAATTGGTTGATATTTTATTTTAATATTTATAAATCAATCTTGATTGATATATAAATTTTAGAAAATCAAAAAATTAAATATGTAATTATAAAACAAAATAAGAAATATCTATAGAATTGAAAAATCAATTATTTCCTTAGTTGATAGAAATATCTCACAAATGAAGAACACTGTAAATAAAAAAATTGAAATATTATTGGAATAATGTATACTGTATGGGAAACAATCATTTAAAACTATGGGTATGATTAATTTATGTAATTAGATGTATTTAAAATATGTATAATGAATAAAATGAATATTTGAATTATAATATGAATCTTAAAATACTAACTTAATCATTAAAATTGTACCATAGCCATTATAAATGAGAAATGTATAGTAGAATAGTTAATTGACATGAAAATAAAATCCTCCATGAAAAAATCTAGTGAATATTAATATCAGAATTCCAAATCATACATATTTAAATTAAAAAAATATAAATAAGAATGAGTGCATTTTTAAAAAATAATATATTTTTTATTAAATTAAAAATAATATTTACATTTTTAACATAATATTATAATAAATTGCATTTTACGAATCATTATTATGTATTTTTTCAATAATAATACTATTGAATTTTTTGGATTATAAATAATTATCTATTGAATAGTAAAAATTTAGTGGCTCAAATATTATATCTATTATGACCTAATATTGACTTATTAATGACCATATAAATTTTCAATTGTTTTGAAGGAAAAAATCTATTTCCATTTAAATATAAAATAAATATAAAATAAATATAAAAAACAAAACATATTTTCAAAAACAAAAAATTTAATTTCCATAGAGTAAGATATTTTATTTATTTCATTAGATATCATAATATAAAATATTTCTACCATTAATTTGAATAAAAATATAAATTTGGAGTTTCGAGGGAATGATATTAAACAAAAAAAATTAATTTATTTAACATTACGCAATGTCTAAAATAAAACAACTATTCCCCAAAGAATAAACATCCCCTATATCACAATATAAATTTCTTTATATATACGTATCATCTCCATGTCGTTATATAAGTAACTTCTCTTATAAATATTAAGGCACATAGGATCCTAAAATATTTTATAGTGTTTCACAACTCTAAGACACATCCAAATTATTCCTACATAGAGGGATCATGATTAATGGATAAGTTAAATTACTTTTTTTATATTAATATTCCATTATTCTATTCATATATTCTCATTTCAATATATAAAATATGTAAAAAATATTGACACCAAACTAATGAGAATATAATATTTTAGGACCAAAGAAATACCCAAATCATAGGTATTAAATTTCTCTTACAATGATTGGATGAAGAATCTTGTATACATGAAGATAATGCTGCGTGATTATGCCAATCATCTGACACCCCATGAATACATGTATTAAAATTTCACTACATAGTTAGGAATATGAATTCTTCATTCTATATGATATATTAATTGTCACATGAAGCCCCTTTTGTGAACCATTATGTTCATACGAGTCCCCATCAGGCTGCTAGAATCCTCATGTGATGCCCCACATATAATCTATCTTGATAATGTGACAAATACCATGATAATTAATTCTATTATGTGAAAAATTAAATGATAGTTTTCTTCCAATAGAAAAATAAAATTTTCAAGTAAATAAAGAAAATGATATATGATTCAGGCATTTAATGTTATGTTGATTATGACTAGAATGGATCATATACCTCACATGACTGGTTAACAAGACATGCAACATCCTTGTAGGCATTCCAGCCATGCAACACTCAAAGCATTGGGTATACCACCATTCTGATGTGTAGGTACATAGAAATTTCCATTGGAATTTGAGTCGATCCTTTGTATCCATATTATATGATAGGAACGTTCTGTGAAAATTCATGTGCATTGTTACAATATCGACCAATGATGACATGTTTCAACAAATAGAAGGGTAGTAACCTTCCATGATAACTCTCACACACCATTGTGAGATCTATTGTTGATAATGTCACACCCTAATAGACAACCAATAATGAAATGTCTACAGTCATGGAGAATAGAATATAAAATAACGAAATTATGTAATCATGTTATGAATTGGAGGAACATTGTTTTTCTTGTGGGGATTTGATGTAGTATGACTAATAAGTCAATTGATTAGATGAAATATATGATGTCATGTTTTACTCATCACACAAAATACATTGTATATGTTGCCCATTCATGCGAAGGATCACATATAAGAAAACATCATGACACAATGGTTGGATATTTATTAGATAGGTGAACCATAAAGTCATTATAAAATACAAGATAAAAAGGTTCTAGAGTTATTCAAAGGATTGTTATGGAGATTGTTTTGTGTAGGACTTTATATGAACCAATAAAAATATAATTATGGGACCCAGAAAGTATACCTTTATGTTATTAATGTCTCTAAAATGGGAATACTAGCCTCAGAAAGACTCTATGACATGTCATACTAATCATACGAGAATCCCTTTACATGTCTATTTAATAATGGTAAATCCAATTAAAAATACTAGTGACTAATAAATATGTGGATGATCGAATGAACTTGCATAAAATATATTATCACAAGAAAAAAATTATACTCATTGGATATCATGTGGATGGTTCAAAAGAAACACATGATGCACCACAGACTCATGAGGTAATAATTGATATATTTCTCATGCAAGGTAGTGTATATCATGTGATCTGAGGCCTATAAATTTTATGAAATATGTTCAAATAACACAATCATAGGAGAGATGATGTTATAGATGGATTCTCAGAGTGGAAAAGTATATAATCACCAGGGTTATTCAAAAGGTAATTCTATGAGGAAAACATAAGTGTTATAAAACATGTATATATACTATGCTTGATCACCATTTTGACCATGTGAAGTAAAACCAATGCACCATAAATATCATCAAAATGAGCATATGTATGATGAATTGGTCACATGAGATCTTAACATTCCATGCATATTCAACATTTAGGCTTTTATATGATAACAGATGGAAAATATGGAATACATACATGAATATGAATATGATCACTATCATGTGAATGAATCATTATGTATGGATGACCTATCCAGATCATGATATATAACTAGAAAATGTCATAGAATTTAGGAGAAGTTATCCATATATTTTATCCATGTTCGGTGGGGTCATCTACCCTTATCACCCATGATAGGAAATATCCTTTAGAGATGTCAACCAGATCATGTTCTAGCCCACTAAAAATCTAGTACCGATAATGTGATACCCTTATATGGGTATGTCTTGATCCTGGAAAGTATCTATTTACATGTCAGTTAGATCATTTTGTATCCCTCTAACACGTATTCTTCATTCTTATAACGAACCCTAGAAATACCATCCTTTCCATGTAGTATTCACTATACATGACTATTTTATCTCATGATAGACCATTTCCATGTATTCTGGAAAAAAATGACATTTTAATATATATTCAAATGTGTTAAGAAAAGAACACTAAAATGTTATCCAGACATCCTCATGCATTTCCTGAATACAAATAGAACACATCAGTTAGTCACTATAATTTTTTCAGGCATACACCCCAACAAAAAATCAACAAGACATTCATCATTCCCCGCACATTATTTTTCATTTTTTAGGGCCATATATCCACTACTATGCATCCATCTTTTTTATATCCCACAATATATCATATTATATAACCCATCAGAAAAAAAAATCATATGGGTTTATTTTTTATCCCCATATATTAGTGGTTAGAGAAAAAAATTGATGTTTGGGTACCATGATTCATATTATAATTGTATATGTTGGAATACATATTAGGGGATGAGAACCATATAAAAATTCCCTTATGGCCTCCCCAAGGAATAATTACATTAGCTATGGGTAGTTTATCTCATCACATTCAATTCATTGTTTCTCACCATGTGCATGAATCATGTGGTTGTAGGGATATTAAATGACATATGAATTGCATAATAAATTTAACCCATATTGTGAATCTTTAGTTTGTTAGACCAATTAACTGACATAATATTATTTCAATAATTAAAGGGAATCATCCATGATGTACGTCCCTATGAAATTTCAATATTTTAAAAAATATAGAAGTAACCCTCAAATTCCATGATTATAGGATACCTTCGATCATTGATTTATGGGTAGATTAAACTAACTTTTCTTTGAATACATTTATACTAAGGATATGTATTGTTCCATTCTAATTCGTGATCTTAATACCATTTCATATGTATCCTCAAAAATTTCTAGCCTACATTGGATTAAACTATATGACATTGACTAAATAAAACAACTCTGGAATTTATTTATTTTATAAAAATGATATGCTTTATGCCTCCTGAATGGTAAAGACCATCATTGAAAATTCAATTTCTTCCTAAGATTGATGTAAACTCATGAACTTCATGTTATATAGATTTAAAATATAAGATCCTCATGGTATCTCGGAGAGCCTTCGCACTCGTCACTCCCCCAACTGCCATTATCCATTAATGAGACTGTAGATAACATTAGTACAGTAGTATATGGAATTAATCCTCCTACTAAGAATAATGTTAGAATATTATATTGAATATATCACCACACTAATTCTTCTAATCCTTGGAATTACATAAAAATGGGGCCTGGTGTTCTATCAATTTTAACTATGTTGTTGAAATTAGATAATGCAGTAATGTGAAGTACACACATAAAAATCCAACTATGCTAATCATATTTTGTCATTAGAACTATTCAAAAGTGGGTTATATACCCAAATACTGGATCATTCCAGGAATAATTTTAGAGGATAGCATGCCTATGGATTTCTTGGTGTTGATGTAGGATCATCTAGTTCCCGATGCTTTGATGCATGATCATGCAATTGGATTCATTATGATTGTTAAGGGTGAGAGGGATGAATGTTAATTTGTGTCTATTCTGATGTAATGGTGTTCTACCATTACATAGTAGTCTAGGAACAACCACCACCACATATTTATGATATCTTACAATTCATTTAATAATACAAAACGAATGACAATAAAGAAGATAGAGTCAAAGATTTTATTCATCCTGCTTCTTCCATTGATGAAATTGGGTATTCCATTGATATGCATGCATCCTATATTTGATGAAGGCTTGAGGTAGTGTCTTGGATTTTCTAGGAAGTTTTTTAACTAAGTTAATATGTTGATGGCTTTACATATTCTTACATGGAATCATGATGGCCTTTCTCTCTTGGTACTATCACTATTATACGATATGGAGATTATGACTACCCATATCTATGTGAAAATGGGAAAATGATGTTGGTCGTAGATACATATATATGTCCTCATCAATAGAACCACAATTATGTTTATACATATTTTACAAAAAATATTTTAGGGTGTCCAATCATGTATTTTGATTTTGATCGCAATCAAAAACATTTCATAAATCTACAAAATATTCTTATAATGGGAAATAATTCCCCCCATAATGATGTGATGTGTATAACATCTCATCCTATAGACCAATGTGATTTCCAATGAAGCATTGTTTTTTAATCCTTCAATAACCTTCAAAATTTTTATAGTTTTTTTTCATTAGAATTGGAAATATTTTATCCCATGATTTGGAAACATAACATATACTAAATGAAACAAAATGGTGAACATGAAGTGAATATATCAAATAATAAAAACAATTTGATGGTCATGAACCAAGCCATTTATTCATCCATTACACAAATAAAAATTTATTTATTGATGCGAAATTATTCAATAATATTATTCAACTGGGCTTCCTAAAAATATCCATTCACACCATGAAAATTCCACACACAAAAATAGATAAACATGTAATAATAAAATTCAATTATTTTTTCTATGTTGTGCTAATTCAGAATGTTGTAAACTTGAAATTTTTAACTTATTAGAGAAATTGAAATATATTGTCATAGTAATTTAATGACATTTATTTCATAGGTATAATGATCTAATATCATATCATCATTACGAAAATATTTTAGAACCTCAACTAAAGCATTATCCTCCACTGGTCACCAAAACATCCTCACCCACCCAACAAAATCAAATTTTATTAGAGAATATGATTGTTTTGGGAAATATAATTATATTATAAAATCTTGAAACACAAAAAGCATTTAAGAGTATCTGGATACAAAATATGTAGTGTCTAGGTTATTTAGGTAATATATAAAATAGGCAAAAAGATCTTATGACATTCACTAATCACATTTGAATATTGTCAATTGATTATTATTTCATGAACCATCCATATTTTAGGAATTGTGGTAAATATTTTGACAATGGACATATCTATGTTTAGGTGTATCCTATGTTGTATCATGTGGAAAATTAGCATGATTTTTATGCCATCTGTTCTATTAAATTTATTGCGTAGTGACCCACATGAAAAATCACCATCCTAGAAATTCATGTACGGGTTACAAGGGTGTATTTTTGGGAGAGGAAATCATTAAATAAACTAGTTTGGGTTAGTATCCCCATTTCTATTGAATAATAATTTCAGAATATATTGACATTAGATCAATGGTATGATCATATTGTTTCCCACTAATATTTTTTATGTACTGTAGTTATTTAGGATTAACACACATGTATATTACATCATTATCTATGAATTTTATGTACATTAGAAATATACATGCACTAGGACTGTTATATATTAGTGTATTAGTAAACATAGAAACAAAATCTTATAACCTAGTGATAGATCTTAAACATCTCCCACTAATATCTCCACATTTGTTATCTATACCTAAAAATATTTTCATAACATAGGTAAGGAAATAAAACTGGTGAGCTAAAATTCCAAGTAATGTTAAATATGGGAGATATTTAGTCTTAATTACAAGCATAAGGTAATAAGAACATGATCATGAACATAATATATCATACCCTTCATATCAAAGATCATATACATGAATCATTTCATAAATAATGGATGTTCCTTAGACATGAATCATAATAAAATAATGATTATTAGTAATGAAATTTTAATGAAGTAAAAAAGAAATACAACTTGTGTCATACAAAAATTAATAGAATATTTTATGTGAAGGATACTTACTAAGCCATTTATAAAATGCTTGGTTGGGGCTAAGAACCATGTAACTACTGTAGTCTTCGGAAACCAACCCATGTGACCTCTTACTCTATGTCTTGGGATATAACCTATGTACCTTCTTGTTTTCAGGCTTCATCTACAACCTTTGTACCATTTTTCTTTTTTTAACATGGGATAAAACCATTCTACCTTCTTATTTTTAGGATTGGGATAATAATATTATTCCTTATTTCATTTATGATTCTGATACAATAGTTGTACCTTATTGTTTATGGCATTGGTGTTGTAAGGAATTTCCCTTCTTTTTTTCTTTCACTACAACCAACGTACCTTCTTGTTTGTAGGCATGGGATACAACACGTGTACGCTGGTTATTTTAGGCTTCAGATAAAACCCATGTAAATTAATGTGTTTAGGCATTTGATATAACCCATTTACCCTTTGATCTCATTTAAATCAAGACATTAACCAATGCATTGGATTGAGATACAAGTCACTCCCAACTTATAATTTAATTAATGATAAATGTTCCATAAGATAATAAAACATTCATCATATCATGACTGACTAAATGAGTGAGGTCCTATAAACGTCAAATAACAACTTATTAAATGGAATGAGTATCATTAAAATTTCATCACAACATAACTTATGTATCATATATAGTTTTCTTAATCATTTCATCACATCTTAACCCTTGAAGGGAATACTGTTTAAAAATAATATAGCCTATGGAAGTGAAATAGATATCATAAAGACCACGACATTAGTAATAACCAAATAATAAATTCATCACATCATATAATGTTATGAGTAACATAAATATTTGTCCACATAGATGTATAATTACATTGAAATATCCTTCATAAACATTTCATGAAAAACATATCCTTTCTTCTTTGAAATACCTTTATTATTACATAAAACCTTTTAAAAAAACTTTTTCTTTGAAAATAGCTTGGAAGAATTATAACAGAAGATTTTAAAACAATAACATATTTTTAAAATCCTTTTTCCATGAAAATTGTATTCATGTATCTTTTGAAAACATTTTCTAAAACATGTTTCTTTAATATAATACATTTACTAATGAATATAGGGAAGAACATATTTTACATTAAAAAATTATATTAAGTACCATAAAGTAAAAAAATTAATCTAAGGTATGATGATATAATAAATAAATGTCGAATAATAGACCATATTTGGTATCATCAAGGAAGTATTATATGATTTCGTCGATGAAGAATAATCATTACCAATCTCAAAAAGTGATGAGATCGTTAGAATAAATTATTTCAACTTTCTTAGGTGGGATATTAATCTCCATATAATAAATAGATATTAAATTACGCATGAAATTGAATGAAAATAATTATAATCATGATATAACATGTAAAATGGAATTATATACACTTAAAAATGTGTTTAAGTGCCTAAAAACATGAGTCTCACTGAAGGAAAATTAAGACAAAATTATTTTACTGAAATAGTGTATTCTGAAACATATTCTAATAAAAGAAGTGTTATAAAATACAAATGATAATATGAATAAATTTATGCATAAAATACATTGAATAATACTATGGTAATTACATAAACCCCACAAAAGGAATGATTAGGGAACAAAACATGTATCTCAAGGAAATTAAAATTTAGATGAAATCACCTTACCCTATGTATTGACTCTTTTAGAATACATAATACCATTCAATATGATAAAAATATTTCTATCATTCATGTTTTGATGAAAATTATTCTTATATATAGTACCATATGTAGTTTTATTATGATCACGTGTTACCCTCTTGTTAATGATCCTTTGATAAAGTTTCACTTAAGGTAATATTCGCTTTGTTCATCGCATGTGTCTAAATTTGTTTTAGCGTTGGTGTTTTTATATATATAATTATTATATATTTTAAATCAGGATATGAATATAATTTGTATACTATATATTTATTTTATAATTATATATAGAATATGAAATTATTTTAATGAATTCACCATTCATGGAGATGGTAAGATGTACGTACAACAAAATGTTGTTTCTGTTTTTACTATTGTACTGAATGAAAGTATGTAATTTAAAGACATATATATATATTAATAAAGTATAATTTTAATACCATATATATAATATAATTTCACTAAACCCATCATTAATACATTAATTGTTGTGTGTGAATGAATCACATCTCTTTGAGGCTGTGGTTGTCCACACATCCTTAAATGAGTGTATCGTACTAACACAAAATAGATATAAAAAAGGTATGTGTTGAAAAATTAAAAATAGATGCATAAATACATAATAGATATCATATATAAAATATCATATATATAATATATATAATTTTTTTTCCTTTGTAATGGTCTCCATGATTGGTGGTAATGAAAAAATGAACAATCATCATTTCGTGAGGTTGTAGTTCATTATACACAGATACAATAAGTTTGATATCAACTAGATGGAGGTGTCTATAATTTTATTCCTACAAGATTCTATTAAAAAATAACATTATATTTATGATAATATTCTTTTATTAAAGTAGTGGAATAAAGATAGTGTAGTGGTGGAGAAATAAAATAAAATAAAGGATCTTGAAAGAATACATTACCTCTAAATCATGTAAATCTATTTGTTTGTGCCAAAATGAATCCATGGGTGTCCTCTAACCAAGATAACTATTATATGATGGAGATATGGATTTTTGGATGTGTATTGGTAAGTTACTGGCCAAAATTTAGAGTTTTGATTGGCATGAGGATGTGGGAGTGGTTGTGGGGTTTTTGTAGAGAAAAAAAAGGAATCATTTGGATATTTTATAAACATGTTCGGTGTACATATGTTGTTACATATAAAATGTAACAATAAATCAATAAAACTTTATAATTTAGGGTTTATGGCCAATAAATGAAAATCTAATCGGTTTTTGGATCAGGGTATAGGTCATTTCGACCTTAATTTTTTTATTTAATCCCTAATGAGGCCTAATTGTTTCTTAATCCTTGTGATAAATTTTAATAACTTTTACAAGTAGTTTTGTAAAAAGATTTTCATGGTCGTATAAGCCTCTAATTTTTATTTTGAATAAAATGATTTATGTTTTATTTTCTTAAATTATATTCATATATGTGGTAATATTATTTTTAATAAAAATCCGGAAAATAAGAAAAAATAACTGGGTTTTGAAGTAGAAATAAGGTAAAAATATTATTATGTATTTATATTCCATTTTAATGTGAAATTGATTAACATGACCGAAATTTTACTAATATATTTAATGGTAATATAATTTGACCATATAAAAAATAAAATATCAATTATGTTTAAAAATTAATTAATCAGAATGAATGTTTTTAACTAAAAAGATGTATTTTTCACTATCCATCAAAATTGTCAATTCTTGGAAAGATCCACAAAAAAATCACCATTTGAATGTCTTGACCTTAAGTATAATGAATGGAATTGATTTAAAAAAATTAAATTTATAAATGTGTCTAAAATTAATTATATTATTTTTCATAGAATGACATTAAAAGTAACTCATTTGATAAAATATTGTTTTTAAACATATTAGGAAGTTAACAATAATTATATATTCCATTATAAATATGTTTTTTTATAAAACCATTATAAAAATTTCAAAATTGGTTATCATTATTAATTTTCTATTTTCAACATCTATGATTTAATTATCATGATAAAATTGTTATAAGAATGATATGATGATTCATAGATACATCGGTTTTGCATGTAATGTATGCGACATCGATGTTTCTTGTAACATACACCAAGTTGGGTTTGCGTATTTCATATACAATGTTAATTTTTAATGTACAATAAACCATGTTTGTTCCTTGTGAATGGAATTATTCTATTACTATTTTATTATGTATATAAATTAATTAAACTATTCCCAGTGTCATGTGAAATGACAAATATCAAAAATATAAATACATTTGAAATAAATATTTCACAAAATCAAGTGGTGATACACTCTACCCCTCGTAAAATCTATTTATCCTCAAAATATGTTGGGATTGTAAAAGGATTAATACATGAATGTTTCAATTATATAAACCAATATTGTAAAAATGTGTACTAAACCATCCCATAACCATGTAATGATGAAACCATGATAGTTACCTAATGTAAAATATAAATAGATTTACTCATTGTAGAACATAGTTTTGGAGTTAATATTGGATATTGGGGAAAAGAATAAATTTTTATATCAAGTTATTGAAGTCATCGATCAAAAACAATTGACTGATCAATGAAAATTAGAGGGCGTCAATGTAATAAATCTTTGATGACTTATAAAGACATTAAGTTCAACAAAAACTAGTGTAGAGACCCAATATTGATGTACATGGAAATTACATTACTTTTGCACAAAATATAATACAGGAAAAAAACAGATGCCCAATGATTGTATTAGTTTAGTGTCTTTAGAAACTTGGAAAATTATCTTCTAATCATACTGGACGATCTTCAAAATCTCACATAATGATCATCCCCTTTTTTCATACCTAAAAAATTTCATTGTATCCTTTGGAAAAGAAAACATAAAAAGTGTGAGCTCAAATTCTTAGAAAGGGTAAACATGGAGAACATAAAACAACCCATAAAATTTTTAACGTAAAAACATGAACATAAACATCAAAATCATTAGTAATGATATAAATCTTGGTTGTATATAAAGCATAGATAATAAAGAAACATTAATCATGATAAAATTGCATGAGAATAAAACATGTAATTCTTTCCAACCATTTAGCACATGATACGATTTCCATAGTCGCCAATGAATTGTTGCCAAGGCTATCATAATGGAAAAATTCCTTTACTGAACTAGGTTTACATGTCAATCTAGCCCTGTAATACTAATCAAGATTTAATTTCTGTTCCATCCATGTCTATATAATGAGATATACATCATTAACCAAGGCAGTGGAGTTAGATATAGGTCCCTCCCTTCTCATAATGAAATCATTATTACGTGTACCACAAAATAAACATAAATCAATAATCATAACCCATCAAAGATAATGGATTTATAAAATTTATCCCATCATAACATAATCCATATAAAACAATGGATATCATTTCATCATAAAAAACATCACACCATGTAAATAATAGTGACAATATACATGAAACATAAACACATTAAAGAATGTAATCATTAATGAATAATTGTTTGGAATAAACACTTGATAGGAATTCTTGAGGAAAATATCCTTTCCTCATCAAAATGATTTTCTTTTCTCCAAATGACATGCAAGAAAATAATTTTGGAGAAAAAAATCATGAAATATTCTAGAATAATCTTCATGGAAATAAGGTGTTATGAAACCGTAAAAATCCATTCATACCGTATAAGTTAAAAAATGTTCTCCTCATACTTTTGACAAAAAAAAATCAAAAAGTTCCTAATATGGTAAAAAAAATAAAGATTCATTCTACATCATGAGGTAAATGTCAAAAATGGGTAAAAATGACTTTAAACATATAGGAAATAATAGAAACCCTTTTAGGGAAATGGTTTGGAAGACATAGACTTGTATGATAAATATAACCCAAGTAAATACTTATGAATTTACAATCTATGATATAAACGAGATAAGAATAATTATCACTTACCATAAGTTCAATTTCTTTTGTATATGTCCAAAAATCCTATATAGTGGGTTTAAATGTATTATAACTTGTAACATAACCATAATAATATTCATGATATCATATATGATTCACGTACGACTTTATCTTACCCGTTCATTTTTCAATTCCAAGTTTAACTAGAGTTTTGGGTAAAATTGTTTCATTTATCATCGGTGTTTTGACTTGTAATTTCTCATATGATTACATAGAACATGAATAATTACATCCATATTGTAAAACAAGATTTATATACCATATAATTTTAGTATATATATATATATAATCAATCGACAAATGGAACGAAATACATCGTTCATGGAGATGGTAAACCCTATGTACTCGTGAACGCAGTTTTAATTTCCTTAATAAATTGATACGATGTATGTAAATGAAATATAAATAAATGAAGTATCATTATTATTTCATATATTTCATGAATATTTATTATAAATAATTTATTATATTTCTTTAATGTTTAACATGGAGAATGAATCTCATCTTATTGTGGAGACAGTAAGTCGTACGTATTCCGGAGCGACAATATCATCCCCATGATTGTGGAATATTGTTGAAGTGTATGGTGAATAATATTTCCGAATAAATATCATTTTAAAATATTAATATATCTTTATTTCCTCTATTATTATACCCATCCAATTAGTTTGGTGATGAAAAATAGTTTACACCACGACGTAGAGACTGTAGGTCTTACGTACGCACACATGGAGATTTCATTTTTAAAAGGATGGATATAAGATAAAATATGATTGTTTTATATTCATAATAACATATCAGTTTACAATTGATACTTTAGTTATTACCTATTAATGAAACAACTCATATAGAGGAAGTAGAAAAAGAAATAAGTTTGAAAGAATTGGTAAAGGACATAACCTCTTCTTCGACGTGCCACTTCTAATCCTCCTCTTAGGGCACTATGGTTGGTATTTGAAGAAGTCCATGACCTATATTATTTCCCTAGAGAAGATTATAAGAAAAATTTGAAGGGTTTTTCTAAGTATGAATGCTCACAATGGAGTGAAGAAGAGAGGTGGGAGGTTCCCTTTTATAAAAGAGAAGCGGGACACTTTAGGAAATTCTCAAAAATAATAATTTATAATAAAATACAACCCCACATAAAAACCTCCAAAATGACTCAATATCTAATATGCGATGAGATAGGGTGGTAATATCATCAACAAAAAATATTTAGATATGTTTGGAATTTATTTTAAACCTTATTATTTTGATTTATCCTTATTTAATATATTTGATATTATTTGTGGTAATAATATTCAAAATTTTAAATTTTTAAAAATAATTATTTATGTGTTGTTAATTTTACATAATTAGATACATTATGACATTTTCTACTATATAATTTTCAATTTGTAATTTTTAAAAATTTTGTGATTTTTAAATAATTTAACAATATGTTATTTTTATAAATAAAATATTTTTTTCAAGTCTGACACTATTAAATTATTTTTATTTTAGTTAAATCCTCACATAATAAATTTTTAAAACAAATTATTTAATATATTCCTAAAATTTCATATTTATCTATAAAATTTATGGATCACATTAATTAGATCATATTATATATATTTGAATATTTTTAAAAACATTTATTAGATATTGTTCTTAATAAAATAATTACTACAACATTTTTGTATAATTATTTAATATAAATATTTGTTGCATAAAAATTACAATTAAATAATAATATTAAGATAAATATAATAGATTTCATAATAATACGTTTAGTAAAATTTCTCTTCTAAAACAACAAACATTTAAAATTTTATCTTTATTAAATTATGAAGGTGACAACATTGACATCATTAAAATAAAATAATATAAATCTCATAATATGGTCTATAAGGCATTAAATTGTCCAAAATCCTACCCATGGATTCTTATGGTTTAAATATACTCTACCAATATGGTTTGGTCATGTTTTTGTTCATTTTGATGGGTATTATGTCTTGAATAAAAACAATATTACATATTTTTCACTAAATAAATAATTTCTACATCATAAATGTATAAGATATTAAAGTAATTACATTTTTAATAATAATTACAAATAAATTATCATAATAATTAAAAAAAATTATATTTCAAATGAGTATTTATAATAGAATTTATATTCTATAAAACATTATATTAAAAATAATTTAATAATTAATGTTTGAGTGGGACATATTTCACATTCCTTTAAATAAAATTAATTAAATGACTTAATCAAATAAAAGTGGGTTCAAATATATAAAATTTTGACAAAATTCAATTTTAGGACGATATATAATCATCCAATTATATTAAGATAAGTGTTATGGTAATCTTATAATATAAATTTTACACTTAATTACAAGATTTACTTTTATCTTTGGTAAAAAACAATTGCCGTTGATACTATTTGTAATGTCTGAAAAAAAATTATCCTATAAACATAATTTAAATCTACAAATTCCAAATAACTAATACATTTTTCCAAATTCAAGACAAATAAGTTTCATTAATTAATTTGGAATTACTCCCTTTATCAAAAAAATGGGTTTTTATTTAAACCCTATCAAAGATTGAAATGTTTTTACCTATGAATTCGATGTAAAATTAATCCTATGACCTACATTATATTAAATTGTAAAAATATATTAAATTTATACTTTAAAACAGTTAAATATTATAATTTATCCATATAAATTATCTCGATGAAATATGTTTTTTATGTAAAATTTAGGGTATTTTTACTATTCAACATTATATGAATGTTATCCAAAAAATTATGAAAAATTTACCCAAAGTAAATTTTTATATCCTGATTAAAAACAATTAGTTTATTTTTTCAAATTAAACATATAAACATGTCAAAAAATTAGATTTAAAAATGGGTGCTTCATCAAAAGGCAGCAAAGCTGCATTCTTTTATAAAATAATTCCTTTATTTGAAAAATTTATTTTGATCTCATACCATTTCTAGAAAAAGTGTCAGATGAATTATAATTTTATAATATTAAAAATGCAGTTTCTAATATTCATAATTGCTAGTTCATAATAATATTATAAAAATATATCCTTGTTCTGTGAAACTCGGTATTGTGTACAACACATGCTATTGAGGATGGTCGATCTTGCGTGAAACCCAAGCCAAGAATATTGTTGTGTATACTACAAGAAAATACATTGTAACATATATTGCAAACTAAACTTGGTGTAGAGTAAAACACAAAAGAAATCAAAGATATTATAAATTATATTTCTCATAAAATCTCATGGATTTAAATTCTACACCCCCACCTTAAAATTAATTTGGCCCTCGAAATTCATCGGGTTACAAATAGTTCACTACATAAATGTTTCATTCACAGAAACACAAATCGTAAAAAGTAATACTAAAACATAATTTTATAATGGAAGGTTAGAAACATAACGGTCACCCAAAGTAACTTAGCACTGGGTTTCCACATAAGAGAATATAGGTGAAAACATGGATGTGGAAGAGAATGTTAACCATCTTTTTTTGAAAGAGGGTGGTAGATAGCATGGATATGAAAAACCCAACAATCACAAAGCCATAGATTTGTGATGATCTAAGATAGAATCAGGTTCATCAAATAACATTTTTGGTTTTCAAGATCATTTATCTAATGTTGATGAATTTATACATAAAGAAAAATACATACTTGATTTTATTGTAATATCATCATTGTTCATTACATAAAATATATACACTTCGTCACTTATTTAAAGAAATGAAGTTGAATTTTTCATTCTTTAAGTGTTAGCAGATCAAGAATGAAAATGATACGTCATTCCCTCTGTATTTACCACAAAAAGGTTTGCACAAATTATTAGAAATAAACAAGTCAATAAATGGTGATATAAACCATATATGATTCCCAAATTGACTTAAACTTCATCTATCATTCTTATTAAGAAAATAAATAAAATTTCTAATAACCAGGGACTTCTTGTAGGATAGTGGTAGGTGATAAAGGCATGTCACACTTTGGTTGTGAGTTTGATTCTCACAGACTTTTCCGACATGGCGGGTTGTCTCCCATCTTACAGGTTGTCCTTTTTCTAAAACTACACCATTATAGCATTCCAAAAATATTATCGAAAAAAGATCTAGCCTTAAACAATACTATCTGATGCCCAACTTAATCCATTTCAATCATTAGGCTTATCTAAAATACTTCTATCTAATCTCATAGTATAATGAAAAAGATTACTATAAAGGTAATCTACCAAAAATTGAATACCAAAATTTATCCCCCGTATATCATAAGATATATATTTTTGATCACATTCGAAACATAGGAATTCCTAAATCATGTATTCTCTTGAAACAAGAATTATTATAGTATCATAGTGAAAATATAAATGATGTCAAAAGTTATCTCTTTCCACATACCAAAATCGTATAATATTAATATAATCAAACCATGATATCACAGTGTGCATATATTAGTCATGAGATCAATAATACTATCAAACATTTAATTATCTACTTATCCCTTCATTATGCTGATATTAGGTGCTTTCCAATAAAATCTGAATAAGCTTTCATGGTCACCAGTTCCATTCAACATATATTTTCAAAAACTCACAGATCACAATCGTGTAACAATCTATATATGATTATTTATTCCATAGTACCATGAAATTACATATACAACATTACTCTTGATAAACATGGAATCATTCCACTGCATTCTTAAACCATTGACCGAGATTCATCATTTTATTCCTTAAAACTTTTTTCATCTAATATACCATTTGAAGTCTCTTCGACATCATCCACATAATTAATTCCCATACGACCATGATAATTATCTTCCTGAGATTTTTCTTTAGGGAATGGGTTTTCATAATGCCTGTATATTCCACATTTAAAACATTTAACCGTTGTTTATGTCTTTGCGATACCATTTTCCTTGTCTATTATGTTAACTGAACCTTTTACTTTGAAATTACTATCTATGTGTCCATATTTTCCACACCCAAAGAATCTTTTAGTTCATTTGAAACATTATTCTTGATGCATCTCCCCACATTATTTTAATGAGGGAAATTAAACTTTCTTTCCTCGATGATCATCATGATGCACCATCTATCTCTTATTTGGTGAGCCAGGAAACCTCCCAAAGATGAGATTATTGATCATATTATGAGATTGGTTATTAGGCATAATAATGATGTTTCACCTTCCAAATCATGTTTCATTTGGTTTGTAATGAAGAATATCATTCCACTATCCGTCATATTCTTCATTAACATGAATACCCCTATTTCCATCAATTTTCGAAAATACTAAAGAATAATGTGAGAGGCAAAAAATCATACATGGAAAATATAATAATATAGGGGGATTAATTTCAATATCTTACATATTTGGTTTAATACTAGGTTATCCATGTTCGTCAACATAATTATATGACTATATTCTACATTTATACTAAACCATCGGGACATCCCTAGTCATACAATATAAATATCTATAGGGATCTCTCTAAAGGTTTAACATCCTAGTTTCCATAGGATAAATAATCATTTTCTATAATACCAACTATATAGACCCAAGCTTGACCTAAATGGAGATTATATTACATTGCCCAAAACTTAATAACAAACACAAATGCATGCCCGATGACCATATTAGTTTAGTGTTTTTGGAAACGTGGAAAATAATCTTCTAATCGTGGTGATATATATTCAACATCTCCCACAAAGATCATCCCCTTTTATTTATACCAAAAATATTTCATTATATCTCATGGAAAAGAAAACATAAATAGTGTGAGATAAAATTCATAGTATGGGTAAACATGGAGAACATAAAACAACCCTTAAACATTAGATTGTAAAAACATGAACATAAAACATCAAAATCGTGAGTAATGACGGAAATAATGGTAGTACATGAGGCATAGAACGTAAATGAACATAAATCATGATAAAATAGAATGGGAATAAACATGTAACTATTGAAAACCATTATCCACCTGATATGAATTCCATAGTATCCAAGGCATTGCTACCAAGACCATTATAGTGGACAAATTCCATTACTGAACTGGGTTTACTTACCATTCCAGCCCTTTAATACAGAACCAGATTACATTCTGTTCCATCAATGTCTATATATTGAGATATAAATCATTACCCAATGAATTGGAGGGATATATAGGTCTCATTAATCTCATAATGAAATCATTCTTACGTGTGCAACAAAATAAACACAACTCATTCATCATAACCCAAAGAATAAAATCGGTTCCATTAACATTATCCCATCATAACAGAATTCATATAAAAATATGGATATAATTTAATCATAAACAAAATAAAACCGTGTAAATAATAGTAACATTATACTTGAAACATAACAATATTAAAGAATGTAATCTTAGCTGGAAAATAGTTTTGAATAAACACTTGAAATGAATTATTGAGGAAAATATCCTTTATCCTTCAAAATCATTTTCTTTTCTCCGAATGTAGGGAAAGAAAAAAATATTGTTGAAAATAATAATGAAATCATGTAGAATAATATTCAATGGAAAAAGTTTTTATGAAATAGTAAAAATAAGTTAATTCCATATAAGTTAAAAAAATGTTATTCTCATACTTTTTCCAGAAAAGTCAAAAAGTACCTCGTATGGTAATCAAAAGAAATATTCCTTCCATACCATGTCTTAAAATTAAACAAAGGATAAAAATGAAATTAAACAAACATGGAATAATAGTAAACATTTTATGAATATTGTTTTAGAATACATGGACATGGATTATAAATATAACCCCAGTAAATACTTACGAATAAATAATCTCGGATTAGAACGAGATTGGAATAGTTATCCCTTACCTTTGGTCTAATTTATTACATTAGTGTTCAAAACTCCAATATAGTGGGCATAAACATATTATTATCTTGTAAGAGAAACATAATAATATTTAGTATATCATATATGATTCACATACGACTTTATATTACTAGTTCATTTGTCAATTGCATGTTTAAGCAACATTTTTTGTAAAATTGTTTCATTTATCCTACATGTTTTAACTTCTAATTTTTTAAAATATTACATAGATCATTATTAAATACTTACATAATGTAAAACATGATTTATATATCATATGTTTGTAATATATAAATATATGTAATCGATTGATTTATGGAATGAAATACACCATTCATGGAGACGGTAGGTCATACGTATGCATTAACGATGATTTAATTTCCTTATTAAATTAAATGGAAGTATGTAAATGACATATAAATTAATCCAGTATCATTATTATGTCATATATTTCCTGATTATTTATTTTATATACATAATAATGATTCATTAATGTATAACATGGAGAATTAATCTCATCGCATCGCTGAAACGGTAAGTTGTACGTACACACGAGCGACGATATCATTACTATGATTGTGGAATTGTATTGAAGAGTATAGTGTATAATATTTCATAATAAATATCATTTTACAATAATCATATATAGTTATTTCTTCAATTATTATACCCATCAATGTAGTTAAAAGATGAAAAACAAATTACACCACGACGTGGAGACGGTAGGCCGTACGTATGCGCACGTGGTGATTTCATTTCTCATAGGATGGTTAGAAGATATAATATTGTTGTTTTATATTCATATTAACATATAATTATTCATGTGATACCATATCTATTAACTAATTATGAAACAACTCATTTAGAGGAAGTAGAAGATGAAATAAGTTCGAAAGAATGGGTAATGGATACCAACTCTTCTTTGATGTGCCTCTTCTAAACCACCTCTCAGGGGATTGCCGTAGGTTTTAGAAAAATTCCAGGTAATATAGTATGTCCCTGGGAAAGTTTATAAGAGAAATGGGTAGGTTATTCCGGTGTTTTAATTCTCCAAATGATGTGAAGAGGAGAGGGGGAGGTGCCCTTTTATAAGATAGGAGAGGGGAATTTTTGGAATCTCACAAAAATATTAATTTATAATAAAATCAAATCCCACATATAAACCACCAAAATTAATTAACGTCGAATATGAGATGCAATAGGGTAGTATTCTCTCCATCCAATAAAATTTTGACATGTTCTAATTTATTTTATACCATATCATTTTTATTTATCCTTATTTAATATATTTTATTTTATTTGTGGTAATAATATTCTAAATTTAAAATTGTTATAAATAAATAATTATGTTTTTTTTAATTTTCTATAATTAGACAAATTATTAAATTTTATTCCATATAATTTTCAATTTGTAATTTTTGAATATTTTTATTTTGATTTTTAAACAATTTAATTATATGATATTTAAATAAAATACCAAGAGTGTGAATTTGGAGACTTATCGATTATTTAAATTTAAATTAAATACTCGCAAAATAAATGTTCAAAACAAAATATTTAATAGGTTCTAAACATGTCATATTTATCAATTAAATTCATGGAGCACTTTAATTAGTTCATATAATATTTATTTTAATATTTTTAAAACCATTTATTAGATATTGTTCTTAATAAAATAATTACTACAATATTTTTGTTTAATTATTTAATATACATATTTGTAGCATAAAAATTAAAATCAAAATACTATGATTAAGATAAATATAATATATTTCATTATAAAACGTTTAGTAGAATTTTTCTTCTAAAACAACCATCTATTAAAATGTTATCTTTATTAAATTGTGAAGGTGGCAACTTTGACATCATTTAAAATAATATAATATAAATTCCATAATCTTTTTTATAAGGAATTAAATTGCCCAAAGGAAGTCACTTGGATCTTGTAGTTTATATATAATCGACCAATAAGTTTTTGTCATGTTTTTTTTGGATGGGTATTATTATTTTAATAACAAATATTTTATTGATTTTTCAATAAGAAAGTAATTTCTGCATCATTAATGTTTAAGCAATTAATGTAATTAAATGTTTCTTAATAATTACAAATAAATTACCATAATAATGAAATTATTTTAGCATTAAAATTATAATTTATAATCTAATTTATATTCTATATAACATTATATTAAAAATAATTTAATTATTAAAGTTTGAGTGAGACATATTTCACTTTCCTTTATATAATACAAATTATAGGTCTTAATCACATACTAGTCGGTTCCAATAGACACCATTTCGACCCAAGTATTTTTTTTGATGAAACATAATAATCCAATTATATTAATACAAGTTTTAGTGTAATTATAAAATATTATTTCCACCCTTAATTACATGATATACCATTTTATGTGGTAAATAAAATTTACCATAGATACTATTCATAATGTCTAAAAATAAAAGTTTCCTATTAACATAATTTTGACCTATAGGTTACAAATATTGAATAAATTTTTCCAAATTTAAGACATAGATGTTTGAGAAATTAATTTAAAATTAATCTTGTTGTAAAAAAATGGTTTTTTATTTAAAACATTGATAAAGATTGAAATTTTTTTACCTGTGAATTCAATTTCAAATTAATTCTAAAGACTTAAATTATATTAAATGGTAAAAGTATATTATATTTATACATTAAAACAATTAAATATCATAATTTAACCATAATAATTATCTTGATGAAAAAAGTTTGTTTTAAGTAAAATTTTGCTTGTTTTTACTATTCATCAAAATATAAAAGTTATCATAAAGAACTAAAAATTTTACCCAAAGTAATTTTTTATATCCAAATTCAAAAAAATAAATTTATTATTTAAAAGTGAACTTATAAACTTGTGAAAATTTAGATTTAAATTGGTTGGCCATCAAATGGTGGCAAAACTGCATTTTTTTAAAAACTTACTTTATACGAAAAATTGATTTTGTTCTCATACCATGTTCTACAAAATGTGTATGATGAATTATGTGGTTTTAAATTTTAAATCTAACATCCCGGGTAAATAAATAATATTATTTTTTCATATTTATCCTTTTTTGTGAATAAAAATGTTAATATTAATTTATAGGGAATTATATGCCCGATGGCGTACCCAATACGCAACAACGAGTTCCTTTGAAATCTTACGTTGCGCTCTATTAATAAAATAATTTTATTTTAAATGGTAGTTAACAGCTAGTCGTTGCAATGATGGGAATGAACAGAACTAACTACAAAATGATTATATATGTCTGTCAAATATTTTTACTTTTACAATAAATGTTAGAGGATTAAAAATGGGAATGAATCCAATTTTAAGCTTAAACATTCTAATATTCTTTAAAAGGTCGATTAACCGCATTTTGATGGAATTGATGGAGAAGCTCTTTTAAATCCACTTTGTGACAATTTTAGGTGTTATATTTGAAAAAATAAAATTCTTCTTTAGAATTGGGACATCAAAATTTAATTTGTGTAAATTTTTGGTATTTTTCCGATAAAGTTCATTTTTTTAATGAATAGTGAAAATGTTGTATTTTAATTCAAATCCACTTTTTTATATAATATATTTATATGATTATATTATCTTTTGATTTGGTTTTAAAGTGAAATTAGAATATATTTTTACCATTTAATCTAATAGTGGTCAATGGAATTAATTTCAGTTTGAAATTGGACTTAAACTAGTGTCAATCTTTTAATAGATATTGTTTCTAAAAAACACGCTATTTGTTTTGATAGCGGGAATTAATTATTAAACTAATTAATTCAACTTAGATGTTTTGTATTTTGAAAAATATAAATCATTTTTGAATTCAGAATATCAAAAATATCTTAGGGTGAATTTTTGTTATTTTTCTAAAAAACTTCAATTTTGATGAATAGTGAAACCACTAAGTAGTAGTTTAAAAACTGATTTTTTGTTTAAATGAAACTTTACCAGTTCTGTTGTTTGAATTTAAAAAATCCGACATAAATGGATGTCATTAGGATTTAAAAGGTGGTTCAATGGGTCTAAAATAATTTTTTGGGGAATAGAAACTTTTATGTTTTAATCGCGATGAGAGGTAATTGGTGTAATATAAGGAAAAACTAATGTTTTAATAATATGAAATGACCATGACACATGTTCTAACCTTATTGTATGAGTCATGGACGTCCAATAACATCCATGGGTCAACTTGGGGACCCCATGGAGCCACTTTGGTAGGAAAATGACATTAATACATTTTTATTTAACATTAAAATTAAAAATGTCACAAATATGTGTTGTTTTACTAAAACAATTATTACATGGGGTTATACAAGTCATATTTTTGACTATAAATATTAATTATAAATATTAATTGATTTACTAAATAATGATTTTTTTTGTAATTTTTAGACATTATATACATTTAATTATTTATGACACCATGATGATGCAGCGATGACCTCATTATTTAACGATTTAAATAAAATGAAAAGATAATGTAAAATGTAAGAACTAAACATGTCAAAAACCTATTTTATGTGTGGATTTATATTCCTTATCACCTTATCATAGAAATTTATCCTTTGGGGACCTTTAAAATCCGAAAATAATTTTATAATAAAGTAATAGTTTATTACATTCCAAGAGTGCCCCTCCTCTTCTCTTATAAAAGGACCCCACCTCCACCACCATACCCACATCTCTCAATCCTTTGGCTCGGCCAAACCCTTCCCATTTCATCTCTCCAAATCCCTATATTCATCATTTAAGCCTCACCTTTGTCATAATTCTCTTCAAGAAACCCTTTTTGTTCAAACCAAGAGGAGTTACCCGATTTAATGGAAATGTCTTCAGTTGTGTTCTTTTGTTTTATTTTTCTTCTCCAAAACCCTAAACTCTTTTTATTCATTTATTTTGTAACAAAACAATTATATTGAATATACTAGTATGTTTTTATGTGATTTATTTGAGTTACACATACACACACCTCCATGTAAGGGTTAAATAACATACCGTTTCTGTGGATGGCGAATTACTGCCTCACGAAACGATGATTGTTCTATCTTCTCATACCACCTCTCATGGTGGACATTATGATGGAACTATATTTATTTATGATATATATTATAATTAATTCCTCTCAATTATTCTGTATTTTATATTTAATACATACCTTAATGCTTTTCATGTTGATCAAATGCGACAATTTCATTTGAGGAAGTGTGGACTACCGCCTCCTCAAGTGATATGACACGTTCATGCAATACATGGAATGTATAAAGAATTAAATTGATGAAATTATGAAGTATATATATCATATATATTATAATTAATTATAATATATATATATATATATCTAATCTACTTTTAATTCCATTAATGTGCCAAAGAAATGAAAGTAGCATTCATGCGTACGTACAGCTTACCATCTCCATGAACGGTACATTTCATTTATTATCTCCAATTGTTATGTACTATTATAAGTACATATATATAATGGATATATATTTCCTGTATTAAATCTAAATAATGGATATCATTATTGAATTTTAATATATATATCTCCCTTTTAACTTTAATTCCATTAATATGACAACAAAATTAAAGTAGAATTCATGCGTACGTACGGCCTACCATCTCCATGAACGATGCTTTTAATTTTTTATCTCCAAATGTTTTTTAATAGTATAAAATTTATATATAATGGATATATATGATATTTAAAACGTTAATAATATTCTGGAGATGATGTACCTATAACTACATGGAAAATTCTTTTCCAACAAGTTCAATTTTTACTCATGTACCGAACATTGACAAAAACGTCTGATATGAACTCACATTATTAACCAATTATTATAAAAATATAATATCTGATATGAACTGAATAATAATCTTTAAAGGTGGTCCTTAAGAAATTATAAATTGATAAAATTTTATTATTTAGGAAATTAAAGAACGATCGAGTCATGTCAGACATGTGGTAAGAGATATTACAGCTCTTTTTATTTTTATGTACTCCCTTTTATACCATTTCTTTTAAGCTCATATTTATCATGTTTGGGGATGTTCTTTTATATTCATCATTTTTACTTTTTATTTCCATATTAAGAGATATGGTATTTTATCTCATAAATCCATTTTTGGATGTTTTAAGTGGTGTCGTTAGGCAGCCAAGTTTTCGTAAGGGATTTTGCATATCTCTTTTATTCCCGTGATATTTTTGATACATTTTCCACCATTTCTTTTGATTGGTGTATGTACTACCCAATATTCTACTCTTTGTGTAATAAAAATTTTTTTATGGGTATTTACATCAATGTTTTATAGTCCTTCTTTCATGGGGTGTACAATTCGAAAGTTGCCCAAATCGGTAAGGGAACCTTTCACCCTCCTCTTTTTAAAAGACTTCATTTGTTATGTCTTTTAATTTACATCTTAATATGTTGTTATATGTTCATATACATCTTTATTGATGTAAATTTTATGTCCATGTGATGAGATGTCATTCTCTCTCTCATCGACTATTTTTCTGAATATTTAAGTGATGTCGTTGGGATTTTGCAATGGAACTCCTTAACTCAAATTCAATTCTTTGTGTTAAACCTATACTTATTGATTTAATTATTCCAAGATTATGTGTGGAATATCTATGTTGTAATTTCCACAAACCATTGTGTGGATATACTATTTCTAAACATAATCATCTCATTGATAAATTCTTATGTCATTTAGATGAACTTTTATGGAAAATCATAACTCAATCTCATTTCATTGAGTTAAATATCTATGTCATTGGTTTTGTTTTTCCAAGTTTATGTGTTAATGACCTCTGATTGGTTTACACTTAATATCCACTTATATTTGGTTTATTCATATTTTTCACACATAATCATGTAATTGATTTATCCTTAATCTAAGGTTACGGACTTTGTATGAGACTTCGTCTCAATCTCCTTTCCTTGAGGCATATTTTTTTATAGACATCCTTCTATTTTAGGGTGTATAAACCTTTTTGACTTCTACTTTTATTCGAAAGGAATATTTTCTATACGATGAATTTTACTAAACCACAAAAACTTTGTTTCTTTTTAACGTACGTGGTGAAAGTGACCTTTCCGCAGCCACGAGTATTATTTGATCTTTGGCTTCCTCAACAAGCCGTTATATTTTTAAAAGTAAATAAATAACATATACTCTTTTTTGGTATTGAAAATGTTTTTGATAATTTATTTGTTATGTCAATATATTTAAGTGATATATTGTGCTTGAAATATGGAAATTTTTTCTTTCCTTTGTAATTGTTTTATGTGTTATGATTTTATAATGGCACTTGGACATTTGAAGGGGGGTTATGTGACAAACCATATGGAAGGTGGTCCAATGAATACCAGGATGAGTAGTTTTGTTATAACCTCCAATTCATTGGGTATGGAAGTTGGCCGTATGGCTATTCCATTAAGTGATATGTTTGGAAGTTGACCATATGGTTATTCCATTTAAGTATGTTTATGTACCAAGCTACCTTTATATGTTATGTATATGGGTTTTATGGTAATATTTTGGTTACAAAAGGGTATGTAATGATCTATTATTCATTGAAGTGTTTATACTACTTCATAAAGGTGAAAAGTATTAATTTGATAAAGAATTAATGGTTTACATGTGTTTTTGAAAAACTAACAGTTTTTATTCTTTATGTATCCTTTACTGGGATTTTTATGCTCACCCCAAATTTTTGAAATGTTTTCCAATGGATTTAATGTTGAATAGTGTCAAGGATGGGATCAAGGAAATGATTGGATGTCTAAAACATGGAACAAGCCATTTTTCATTTTAAGATTTTTTATTTTATGGAAACTTAGTAGAAGTGTCTACTTTGTAATCTTTTGAGATGTAATAGTTATGTCCTAATTCTCTAAAAATATAAACCTGAAAAGATCCTCAATGTCAATTATTCATTTAATTCAATATTAAGTAAGGTTAATGGCTGGATCCTTATAGTTGGTATCAGAGGTTGGTTTAGATAACCATAGAGGTAAGGGTATTCTCTAACCATAAGTGACATTAGCATAATGGCTAGGATTTCAGAAAGAGTCATAGTTTTTAGATAAAATGAATGAGTAAGTATATATTAGTGTTTATCTTCATCATTAGTACATGATAATTTTGTTCATATACTCACACTGACATTTCTGGTATTAGTAAATGGATGGATCTAGCAGGAACCAAATTGACAATGGGTTTGAAGGAAACTACGGTGGTTCTCTAATTAAGAGACTAGATGAAATTGGGGATTAAATGAGGAAACTCATGGTTGTTATAAACCAACTATCAAGGATTCATGATCAACCAATTGAACCTTGGTATGTTCTGTAATGCATCATGTACGAGATGACCAATCGATTTGGAAGATTAGGTAAATTTATAATGGTGACTATTAGGGTTTATATGATCCTTACTTTTGAGGTAATTATGGGTTACTATATGTTATGATGGAAAATGAAAGGCTTGAGATAAACATGAGGTTAAAATATGTTATGATTATTTTTTATGATTTTATCTCATTTTGTGGAACGTTTTAAGAATTATATAGTTTCGGAAAAAGGACAACACGCAGACCGTGTGACAACCCATCGTGTCGGACAAATCTGTGAGAATTGAACCCACAACCAAAGTGCGACTGGTATTTATCGCCTACCACTGGACTACGTGAAGTCACTAGTTACATTGACTAATTCTTTTTAGATATACGATTTCATGAATCAAGGGTAAGTGGATTTTGAGTTATCTATGGAAATTATTAACCTATCATGAAGGATATGTGATTAGGTTAATTACTTTTCAATATGAGACTTCAAGAGCAACTGATGTTATTGAGATATTAATGTTAATTTTTACCTTGGAAGACTATGTGATTAAATACTTCAAATATTTGATTTTCAATCTTAGTTTGGTTTACTTTGATGAATTTTATGGATAAATTGTTAATCGAATGGTCTTCGCTAAACTTTGGGATTTGTTGGACAAATTTTGGAGATTAAGAATAGATTTTCCTTTTTATAAATGTTTATTCATTTGTGGATCTTGTTCTAATAATTTGGGTTTCTATTTTTGGATAATGACATGGGAAATATATAGTTCTCTTTTGTGGATTTGGTGATTCTATATAAGTGGATTATAGTACTCTTAATGTGAACAAGCCTTCCTAAATACTCATCATTTAGGGAATGTATGAGTTTTTGTAAGAAATATAGTAAAAGTTTAAAGTCAACATGACAAGTAAGTATGGTTCCTTAAGATAAAAATTAAATTCCACAATGAAAAGTAACTTAAAACAAAAATGTTGTTCGTTAACTTTTCCTTCTGGGGAATCCAATACCATTTAACCCATCACATGTTTGTGATTTTCTTGTGGTTAACTTTCTCATAAACATGTTTTCTATCACTCTCTCTCAGAACATGACCCTTTTCTTTTTCATCAATATCCATGTTTTTCTACATGGATTCCTAGTATGGGTTTACTTGGGTTACCTTTGTACATCTCTTTCTTAATTTTAAAAGTGATTGTTTTACTGACTCTTCTTCCGATGTGGGACTTTAAATAAAGTTTTTGAGCCCAATTTTAAAATTTTGAGGACCCAATTCCCAAAAGGGGGGAAGGATATAACATCCCAGGAAAATAAAGAATATTATTTTTTCATATTTATCCTTTTTGTGAATAAAAATTTTAATATTAATTTAAAGGGAATTATATGCTCTATGGCGTACCCAATACGCAACAACGAGTTCCTTTGAAATCTTATGTTGCACTCTAATAATAAAATAATTTTATTTTAAATGGTAGTTAACACATAGCTGTTGTAATGACGGGAATGAACAAAACAAACTAAAAAATAATTATATATGTCTGTCAAATATTTTTACTTTTTACAATAAATGTTAGAGGATTAAAAATTCGAATAAATCCAATTTTAAGCGTAAACATTCTAATTTTCTTTAAAAAGTTCAATTAACCACCTTTTGATGGACAACCTCTTTTAAATAAACTTTTTTACAATTTTATGTGTTATGTTTAACAAAATAATATTCTTCTTTAGAGTCATGACATCAAAGTTTACTTTGTGTAAATATTTGGTTTTTTTCCGATAAAGCTCATTTTTTAATGAATACTGAAAAATGATGTATTTTAATTCAAATCCTCTTTTTAATATAATATATTTATATGATTAGATTATATTTTTAATTCGTTTTAATGTGAAATTAGAATATATTTTTACCATTTAATCTAATAGTTGTCATTGAAATTAATTTCACTCTGAAATTGGACTTAAACTAGTGTCAATCTTTTAATAGATATTGTTTCTTAAAAACACGCTATTTGTTTTGACCTCGGGAATTAATTATTAAAATAATTAATGAAACATATATATTTTCAATTTTTTAAAATAGACATCATTTTGGAATTCAGAATATCAAAAATATCTTATAGTGAATGTTTTGTATTTTTCTAAAAAACTTCAATTTTTGATGAATAGTAAAACCACTAAGTGGTAGTTTAAAAATTGATTTTTCGTTTAAATGAAACATTACCACTACTATGATATGAATTTAAAAAATCCAACATACATTGTTTTAATTAGGATTTAAAATGTTGTTCAATGGGATAAAAATTATTTTTTGGTGAATAGTTAGTTTTAAGTTTTAATCGTGATTAGAGGTAATTAGGGTAATATAAGGTAAAAATAATGATTTAATAACATAAAATGACCTTGAAACAAGTCCTAACCTTATTTTATGAGTCATGGTAGACCAATAAAATCCATGGGTCATCTTGGGGACCCCATGGAGCAACTTTGGTAGGAAACTGACATTAATACCATTTTATTTAAAGTTAAAACTAAAATGTCACAAACATGTGTTGTTTTACTAAAACAAATTTTACATGGGGTTATTCAAGTCATAGTTTTGACTGTAAATATTAATTAGAAATATAAAAATATTTCCAACATAACTAAATTTTTTCTATAATTTTTATACATTATATAAATTTAATTATTTATGACACCATGATGATGCAGCGATTACCTATTTATTTAACAATTTAAATAAAATGAAAAGATAATGTAATCTCTAAGACCTACACTTTTCAAAAACCTATTGGATGTCTGTATTCAAAATACTTATCACCTTATCCTAGAAATATATCCTTTGTGGACCTTTAAAATCCGAAAATCATTTTATAACAAAGTAATAGTTTATAACATTCCAAGAGTGCCCCTCCTCATCTCTTATAAAAGGCCCCCAGCTCTACCACTTTAACCACACCTATAAATCCTTTGGATCGGCCAAACCATACCCATTTCATCTCTCCACATCCCTATATTCATCATTGAATCCTCACCTTTGGAAGAATTCTTTTCAAAAAAACCTTTTGGTTCAAACCAATAAGAGTTACCCGATTTAAAGGTAATGTCTTCACTTGTGTTCTTTTGTTTTATTTTGCTTCTCCAAATCCCTAACTCTTTTTATACATTTATTTTTGTAACAAAAAGAGTATATAAAATATACTGGTATGTTTTTATGTAATTTATTTGAGTTACAATTACACACACCTCGATCTAATGGTTAAAGAACATATTGTTTCTCTGGATGGCGAATTACTGCCTCACGAAACGATGATTGTTCTATCTTCTCATACCACCTCTAATGGTGGCCATTATGATGGAACTATATTTATTTATGATATATATTGTATTTTTTCCCCTCTATGCTTCTGTATTTTATATTTAATACATACCTTTATGCTTTTCATGTTGTGCCAATGCGATAAGTTCATTTGAGGAAGTGTGGACTACCACCCCTCAAGTGATGTGACTCCTTCATGCAATACCTGGAATTTATAAAGAATAAAATTGATGAACTTATGTGATAAATATAACATATGTATTATAATGGAATTATAATATATATATACCATATAGTTTTAATTCCATTAATTTTCCAAAGAAATGAAAGTAGCGTACATGCGTACGTAGAGCTTACCGTCTCCATGAACGGTACATTTCATTTCTTATCTCCAATTGTTATGTAATATTATGAGTACATATATATATTGGATATATATGTAATGTATTAAATCTAAATAATGGATATCATTCTGAAATTTTAATATATATATCTCACTATTAACTTTAATTCTATTAATATGACAAAAAAATGAAAGGAGCGTTCATGGGTACGTACGGCCTACCGTATCCATGAACGGTGCTTTTAATTTTTTATCTCAAAATGTTATTTAATAGTAAAAAATGAATATATACTAGATATATATGATATCTAAAACATTAATACTATTCCGGAGATGATGTACCCATAACTACATGGAAAATTCTTTTCCAACAATTTCAATTTTTACTCATTTACCGAACATCGACAAAAACATCTGATATGAACTCACTTTATTAACAAATTATTATAACATTATAATATTTGATATGAACTGAATAATAATATTTTAAGGTGGTCCTTAAGAAATTATAAATTGACCAAATTATATTATTCAGGAGATTAAATAACGATCGAGTCATGTCAGACAAGAGGTAAGGGATCCTACCACTCTTTTTCTTTTTAAGTACTCCCTTTTATGTCATTTCTTTTATGCTTGTATTTATCATGTTTGGGGATGTTCTTTTATATTCATCATTCTGTACATTTTCTGTCTATATTACGAGATACCCTATTTGATCACATAAATCTATTTTTTGTTGTTTTATGTGACACTGTTAGGCTGCCGAGTTTTCGTACGGGATTTTGCATCTCACAGTTATTCTCATTAGATTTATGCTACATTTTCCACCATTTCTTTTTAGTGGTGTATTTACTACCCATTATTCTACTCTTTGTGTAATATAATTTCTTTTATGGGTATTTACATCAATGTTTTATAGTCCTTCTTTCATGGGGTGTACGATTCGAAAGTTACCCCTATAGGTAAGGGAACCTTTCAACCTCCTCTTTTTAAAAGACTTATTTTGTTATGTCTTTTAATTTACATCTTATTATGTTGGTATATGTTCTTATATATCCCTATTGATGTAAATTTTATGTCCATGTGATGAGATACCATTCTCTATCTCATCAACTAATTTTCTGAATTTTGAAGTGACGTCGTTAGGCTTTTGCAAAGGAACTTCTTAACTCAATTTCGATTCTTTGGGTTAAACCTCTACTTATTGATTTTATTATGCCATGATTATGTGTGGAATCACTATGTTGTAATTTTCACAAACCTTTGTGTGGATATAATATTTCTACACATATTCCTCTCATTGACAAATTCATACGTCATTTAGATGAACTTGAATGGGAAATAATAACTCAATCTCATTTCATTGAGTTAAATATCTATGTCATTAGTTTTGTTTTTTCCAGATTCTGTGTGAATGACCTTTGATTGTTTTACACATAATATCCACTTATATTTTGTGTATTCATATTTTTCACACATAATCATGTAATTGATTTATCCTTAATCTAATGATACTGACATTGTAAGGGACATCATCTCAATCTCCTTTCATTGAGGCATATTTTGTTTTATACACAACTTTCTTTTATACGGTATATACACCCCTTTAACATCTATTTTTATTCTAATTGAATCTTTTCTATACGAAGCATTTTACTAAACAACAAAAAGTATGTTTCTTTTTAATGTACGTGGTGACAAGGACCTTTCTGCCGCTGCAAGTATTATTTGATCTTTGGATTCATCAACAAGCCGTTATATTTTAAAAAGTAAATAAATACCATATACTTTTTTTGGTATGGAAAATGGTTTTGATAATGGATTTTCTATGTCAATATATTTAAGTGATATATTTTTCTTGAAATAAGGAAATGTTTTCTTTCCTTTATAATTGTTTTATGTGTTATTATTTTATAATGGTACTTGGATATTTGACGGGTGGTTATGTGATAAACCATATGATGGGTGGCGTCGTGAATAACTGGACGGGTGGTTACGTTATAACCTCCAATGCATTGGGTATGGAATTCAGTCGTATGTCTATTCCATTAAGTGATATGTGTGGAAGTCGACCGTATGGTCATTCCATTTAAGTATGTTTATGTCCCATGTTACCTTTATATGTTATTTATATGGGTTTTATAGAAATCCTTTGGGTACAAAAGGGTATGTAATGATCTTTTATTTGTTGAAGATTTTATACTGCTTCATTAATGTGAAAAGTATTACTTTGATAAAGAATTCATGGTTTACTTGTTGTTTTGAAAAAATAGTAGTTTTCCTTCTTTGTGTATCCTTTACTGGGATTTTTATGCTCATCCCAAGTTTTTGAAATGTTTTCCGCATGACTTAAAGTTGAATTAGGTTAAGGATGGGATCAAGGAAATGTCAGGCTATCTAAAACATGGAAGTAGACTTGTTTCTTTTTAAGAGTTTTTATTTTATGGAAACATAGTAGAAGTGTATACTTTTTAATCTTTTGCGATGTAATAGTTATATCCTAATTCTCTAAAACTCTAAACCTGAAAAGATCCTCAATGTGAATTATTCATTTAATTAAATATTAATTAATGATTAAGGTCAGGGCCTTATATTAAAATTTGATTATAACTATTGTAACAATATATCATTGTTTAATGAAACTCAATATTGCGTACAAAACATGCTATTGGAGAAGGTCACTATTGCGTGAAACAGAAGCCATGAATAGTGTTTTTTATACTACAAGCTAATACAGTGTTGTGTATAGTGAAAGATAATATTGGTTTAGAGTACAACAGAAGACATGAAAGAAACTAAAAATAATATTTCATATAATATCTTGTGGTGTTACAATCTACCCCCCTTAAAATGAATTTTCCCTCAAAATTCATCGGGTTACACATCATTTACCCCATGAATGTTTCTTTCATAGAAACCAACATAGTAAAAAGTAATAATAAAACTTAGTTTTAATAAGGAATTTTAGAAACATAACAGGTACCCAAAGTAACTCTACATTGGGTTTCCATATACGATAATATAAGTGAAAACATGGATATGGAACAGAAATTTTACAATCATGTTCCGATGGAGAGTGGTAGAGACATGGCTATGAAAAAGAATACAATCACAATGCCATAAATTTTTTATTATCTATGGTAGCATCAGATTAATCACATATAAGGGTATTAAAAAAACATTTTTTGTATTCAAGATCATTTCCCAAAAGGTGATGAATTTTTTCATAATGAGAAATACATACTTGATTTCAGTGTAATACCACAGTTGGTCATTCCAAGAACAATATCTAAATCATCTCTTATTTAATGAATTGAAGATGAATTGGTCATTGTTGATGTGTTAGAAGATCATGTGATCGAATGACAGGTCCTTCCATCTGTCTTTATCACAAAAAAGTAAGCACAAATTATTAAATATACATATGTCCATATTTGGTGATATTAACAGTATATGACTCCTAAAATGGACTTATACATCATCTATCTTACCTCTTAATAAAATAAAACTAATTTCTACTAATCAGGGACTTCTTATAGGCCATTGGTAGGCGATATAGGCATGTCACACTTCAGTTGTGGGTTTGATTCTCACAGCCTTGTCCGACGCGACGAGTTGTTTCCCATCCTGTAGGATGTCCTTTTTCTAAATCATATCCATTATAACATTACAGAAAAAATATCAAAAAAAATTTTATCCTTAAAAAATATTATCTGATATCCAATTTAGTCTAATCTATTGTTTAGGCTTATCCAAAATACATATATCCAATCTCATATTATAAAGAAAATTATTACTATAAATGTTATCTACGAAGCATTTAATACCATCATTTATCCACTGTATATCATATGACATTTCTTGTTGGTCATATTCCAAACATGTTAATTCCTTAATCAGGAATTCTCTTGAAATATGAATTACCATAAAATCATACTAAAAACATGAATGTTGTAAATAGTTAATTCTTTCCACATACCAAAATATCAAAATTTCTATATACTCAATCCATGATATCACATTGTCCTTATATCAGTCATGAGATCATTAACCCTATCAAACATTTCATTATCTCCCTATCCCTTCGTTATGCACATGTTAGGAGCTTTCCTAAAATATCTGAAAGAACATTCAAGGTCACCAGAACCATTCAACATATACTTTCCAAAACACAAGTAAAACAATGGTATAAGAATCATTAGATGTTTCTTCATTCTATATTACCATGAAATTACTTATACAACATTACTCTTGATAAAAATGAAATATTTCCACCACCTTATTAAACAGTTTAACGAGATTCATCATTTAATTCCTCAACACTTCTTTCATCTGATATATCATTTGAAGTCTCTATATCATCATCAACATAAATACTACCCATACAACCATTTTTTATTCTCATGATGATATTTTTCCTTAGGGAATTGGTTTTCATAATGCTTTAAATTCCTCATTTAAAACATTTAACTGTTTTTGATATCTTAGCAATAACATTATCCTAGACTAATTTGTTAACTGAACCTTTTACTTTTCAATTGATGGCTTTGTGTTCATCTTTTCCACACCGAAATCGTATTTTAGTTCCTTTGAAACATTCCCCTTAATTATTTTTCACACATGATTTTCATAAGGGAAATTGGACATTCATTCATCTATAATCATCATAGATCTCAGTAATTCTCTTATTTACTGAGTGAGGAAACTTACTAAAGTTTAGATTTTTTATCACATTATGATATTACTGATTAGGCATAATAATGATGTTTCACCTACCAAATCCCGTTTCATTTGTTTTTCCATGAATAATATCATTCCACTGTACTTTATATTCTTCATTAACATGAGTCACCCTACTTCAATCCTTGTTCTACAATCCAAAAAATTATGTGAGTGGAAAAAATCATTATATTAAAACAGCATAATCAAGGGGTGGTATATTCAATCTCTTACATCATAGGTTTAATATTAGGTTATTCATGGTATTCTATATAATTCAAGGACTGTAACCTATAGTTATACTAATCATTAGGGACATCCCTGGAAATAGCATAGAAATATATCTAGGGATCTCACTAACGTTTTCGCATCCGAGTTTCCAATGTTTAACTAAATATTTCCTCTAATACCATTAGTAGAGACCCAAGATTAACGTAAATGGAAATTATATTACTTTTTGGAAAACATAAAACAGGACACAAACAGATTCCCAATGAGCATATTAGTATAGTGTCATTGGAAACTCAGAAAATAATCTACTAATCGTGTTGAATGATATTCATAGTCTCTCATAAATATATTCCCCTTTTTCATACCTAAATCATTTCATTATATCCAGGGGAAAAGACAACATAAAAAGGGTGAGATCAAATGCTCAGTAAGGGTAAACATGGAGAATAAAAAACCGCCCATAAACATTTGAACATAGAAACATGAACATAAAACATTTAAATCATGAGTAATGACATAAATTGTGGCATTTCATAAGGAATAGATCATAATGGAAAATTAATCATGATAAAATAGCATGGGAATAATACGTTAAATTGTGGAAAACAATTATGTGCATTATATTACTTCCATAGTAGCCAAGGCATTGCTGCCAAGACCATCAGATTGGACAATGTCCATTATTGAACAGGGTTTACTTGTCATTCCAGCCCTGTAATACAGAACCATAATTACATTCTATTCAACCATGTCTATCCTTTGAGATATAAATCATTACCCAATTCATTAAATTTATATATAGGTCCTACCCATCTCATAATCAATTCATTCTAACATGTGCCAGAAAATAAACATAAATCTTCCATCATATCCCAACGAATAAAATGGGTTTCATAAAGATTATCCCATTATAACATAATCCATATAAAACAATGGATATAATTTCATCATAAACATAATCAAACCATTTAAATAATAGTAAAATTATAATGTAAGCATAACCATAATAAAAAAATTAATCATATTTGGAAAATAGTTTTGAATAAAACATGAAAACAATTTTTGAGGAACATATCCTTTCTTCTTCAAAATATTTTTCTTTTCTCCAAATGATGATCAAGAAATGATTTTTTTTGAAAATAATCATGAAATCCTACATAATAATAACCATGGAAATAAGGTGTTATGAAACTGTAAAAATAATTTCAATCCATATATGTTAAAAAAACATTCTCCTGATACGTTTTTCAGAAAAGTCAAAATTTAACTCGTATAGTAAATAAAAGAAATATTCCTTCCATACCATGTGGTAAAAGTGAAAAAGTGTGAAAAATACTTTATGAATAAATGGAATAATAGTAATAATTTTATGAAAATAGTTTTATAATACATGGACATTGATGATAAATATAACCCCAGTAAATACTTACGAATAAACAATCTCGGATAATAATGAGATTGGAATAATTATCCCTTATCATGGGTGCAATTTATTTTGAATGTGTTTGAAACTCATGTATAGTGGGATAAAACATAATATTATCTTGTAACATAACAATTATAATATTTATTTTATCATATATGATTCACTTACAACATTATATTACCCGTTCATTTGTCAATTCCATGTTTGAGAATTGTTTTATGTAATATTATTTCATTAATCATACGTGTTTTGACTTTTCATTTCTCATATGATTACTTAGATCATGATTGATTACTTCCTTATTATAAAACATGATTTAAATATCATAAATTTTCAATATATAAATATATATAATAGATTGATAATTGTAATGAAATACACCGTTCTTGGAGACGGTATGTCGTACGTATGCGTGAATGCTGTTTTCGTTTCCTTATAAAATTGAATGGAAGTAATTAAATGAAATATAAATAAATATAGTATCATTATTATGTCATATATTTCATTATTATTTATTATATATACATTATAATTATTCTTTAATGTTTAACATGGAGAATGAATCTCATCGCATCGTGGAGACGGTAGGCAGTACGTACGCACAAGCGACGATATCATCCTGATGATTGTGGAAGTGTATTGAAGTGTATGTTGTATAATATTTTAGAATAAATATTATTTTACAATACTCATATATAGTTATTTCATCAATTATTATACACCTTCAAGTTCTTTTGTGATGGAAAACATATTACACCAAGGCGTTGAGACGGTAGGTCGTACGTACACACGCGAGGTGATTTCAATTTTCATAGGATGGGTAGAATATAGACCATGGTTGTTTCTTATTCATAATAACATATAAGTATACAAGTGATACTGGAGTTATTACATAATAATGAAACAACTCATATAAATGAATTAGAATAAGAAATAATTTTGAATGAAATGGTAAAGGATATTACATCTTCTTCGACGTGCCTCTTCTAAACAACCTCTTAGAGAACTAAGGATGGTATTTTATAAAGTCCAAGACCACTAGTATGTCGATAGAAAGTTGATTAAAGAAATTATTGGGGTTTTTTTGAGTTTCAAAGATCCAAATGGTGTGAAGAGGAGAGGTAGGAGGTTCCCTTTTATAAGAGATGAGAGGGGAACTTTATAAAACTCTCAAAAATATTAATTTATAAAAAAATAAAACCCCACATAAATACCTCCAAAATGGCTCAAAATATAATATTATTTGAGATAGGGTTGCAATCTAATCAACCCAAAAAAAATTTGACATGTTATTGATTATTTTAAACCGTATCATTTTCATTTATCATTATTTATTTTATTTGATTTTATTTGTCGTAATAAAATATTAAATTTTAAATTGTCAAAAATACTTTATTATGTGTTGTGAATTCTCCATAATTTGATAAATAATGAAATTTTGTACCATATCATTTTCTATTAAAAATTTTTAAATATTTTTCTGATTTTTGAACAATTGAATAATATGTTATTTTTATAAAATACCAATAGTGTCAATTTTGAAACTATTAAATTATTTGAATTTTAATATAATCCTCACAGAAGATATGTAAAACAAATATTTAATATATTCCAAACATGTCATATTTATCAATGAAATTCATCAAGGACATTAATTAGTTCATATAATATTTTTCTTAATATTTTAAAACCATTTATAAAACATTTTATTAATAAAATAATTACAACGACATTTTTGTATAATTATATTTATATAGATATTTTTAATATAAAAATTAAAAATAAATTACTATGATTAATATAAATCTAATATATTTCATAAGAAGGCTTTTAGTCAAATTTATTATCTTAAACAAAAAAACGTTTAAAATGTTATCTTTATTAAAAGTTGAAGGTGGCAACATTGAAATCAATTAAAATAAATTAATATTAATCTCATAATCTGTTTTATAAGGCTCCAAATGGTCCAAACCATGGATGTGTAATATTTATATATACTAGAAAAATATGGCTTGGTCATGTTTTTGGTCCTCTTGATGGGTATTATTATTTTAATAAAAACTATATTACTGATTTTTCACTAAATAAATTATTTATACATCATTAATGTATAATCTATTAAAGTAATTAAATTTTTATTATAAATTATATATAAATTACCATAATAAAGAAAAAAATTTAGATTTAAAATGAGTACTTATAATCTAATTTATATTCTATATAACATTATATTAAAAATAATTTAATTATTAATGTTTGAGTGGGAAATATTTCACATTCCATTAAAGAAAATAAATTGATGGTCTCAATCACATAAAAGTGTGTTCCAATAGAATCCATTTCCACCAAAGTATATATTAGGATGAATTATCATATTATAATTATATTAAGACCTATTTTTGGGAAACTTTAAAATATTACTTTTATCCTTAATTACTTGATTTACCTTTAACTATGATAAATAAAATTTACCGTAGATACTATTCATATAGTCTAATTATAAAAGTAGTATATTAACATAATTTGGACATAATGATTCCAAATATGGAATCTATTTTTCCAAATTCAGGACATAGAAGATGTAGTAATTAATTTAAAATTTATCCTATTGTCAAAAAATGGGGTTTTATTTAAAACATTGCAAAATATTGAAATGTTTTTACCAATGAATTCAAATTAAAATTAATTATAATTACCTACATTATATTAAATTAAAAAAATTATTCTATTTATACTTTTAAACCATTAAATGTTATAATTTCACCATATAAATTATCTCGATGAAAAAAAGATTCTTTTATCTAAAATTTAGCATATTTTTACTATTCATCAAAATATGAAAGTTATCATAAAAATATGAATAATTAACCCAATGTATTCTTTTTAACCTGATTCAAAATAATTAGTTCATTTTTTCAAATTCAACTTGTCAACATGTCAAAATTTAGATTTAAAATGGGTGTATCATCAAAATTCGGAAAAACAACATTTTTTTTAAAAATACTACCTATATATGAAGAATTGATTTTTCTCTCATACGATTTTCTAGAAGAACTGCATGATCAATTATAAGGTTGTAAAATTCCATATGCGGTTAATACTATTCATAACGGCTAGTTCATAATAATATTATAACAATATATCATTGTTTATTGGTACTCGATATTTCATACAACACACGCTATTGAGGATGGTTGCTCTTGAATGCAACACAATCCAAGAATAGTGTTGCGTATAATACAAGATAATATGGTGTTTTGTATAGGGAAAAAACATTTGGTGTTGCGTACAACACATGACATCAAAGAAATTATAAATAATATTTCTCATAAAATATAGGGGTGTTACAACTGGGTTGTCGGGAGAATATTTTTTTTATCATTAACCTATCACTGATTAATAATTTTATTGACTATTAATGTAATGATATATACCTACTCGATATATATTCCAAAAAAAATTTATTTATTTTGCTACACTTTTATTTATTTCTACTTTATCAGTTACATTAAGTAATAGAATCCTAGAAATTAACTTTGATTCAAAATGTTTTAAAATACACTAATAGAAGATCAAAAGGCCCATAAAATTAAGAAAAGTACAACCTTTTGTCTATAACAATTCTTAAAATTAATATGTTCAATATATTAAGCTGAAAAAAATGATAAAACGAAAAATAATTTTTCATCCTAAATAATTATGTATCCAATATAACTATACATAACAAGGACATGACACATTCTTCTTGTAGGAATGAAACCCCTATCGACCATTGGTCATTGGTTCAAGACTCACATCCTTTTCTAGAATTCTTATAGATCACTGAGATACATGATGTCTCTTTTCCAAAATCAAAGTAATATAATTACCAAAATAATTAATATTGACATCCTTGAAATCAGGTTAATCGTTAAATTGCCTATTAAACAAGTTTTTCAATAAAAACTCAGTGCATAAATAATTACTCCATTTTTAACATATAATTATTATGAATGATTATCCTTATATCCATTTAGAAAGATAAAAATATAAAACATTAAAAAAAAGATAAAAAAACTACCAAACATTGATTCCCCAATATATCTGAATGTATCTCTTCGTTTCATCATTCCAAACATTTGAATATAGAAATAATATGTTATATTGAAACATGGTAATTACATAAATTTCCATAAATCCTTAATAAAAACAGTAAATCATCCTTATTCAATGTATATATTATTTTTTCCATAAATCAAAAAAGGTGTAAACATTATCCATTTTGGAATTCAATACATGTCAACATGTCCTGATTAGTTCCAAGCTAATAAGAACAATCTAATTTAATTATTCATCCCTTATATATTTTTCCAAAAAACATTATCATAACATAAATAAAATATTAAGGGTTATCATTCCTTTAATCATTTTTTTCAGTGGAAACACCTTTCCAGTATATCACTTATATACTCCATCATGTCCATAAATCTTTTTCCATGTACATATAGATTAAAAAAACTATACTTGTAAATCCTTCTGTATATTTTAACTTTACATATGTCATTCATCATGAGTGGAAAAACAAAAAAATCTATTACACTTCATTTTTATTACAATAACATGCATACCTCATCCAATTAAACAATAACTCATTCCTTTTACATTTATTCTATCCTATAGACATCATCTAAAAAATAAACATTACTCTCACCACCATGCTGGATACCTTAATGATTTTTTATTTTTGATGTTGAGTAACTTATTAACCACTTTCTCAAAAAATAATTCACATAAGCATTGATAATGATATATATAGACCAATATTCTCATCCATTTCATTAATTGAACTATTTGTTTTGCCCTTACAGTCACATTATATTTGTTCTTATTCTTTACTTTGGAAATATCTTATTTTTCCAATAAGGAATTCACATAGGTGATTCCTCCCACATTATAAACACAATAGAAACTAGGTGTTCTTTCCACCATGGTCTCCATTACATGAACATTCTGTGAAATTTTTCATTATCTTCCTTAGTAAGTGAAATATTTTGTTAAGGAACATGATGACGATCATGTTGCTTGAAAAAATATTAGTTATAATCACAAAAATCATTCAATGATGTGATCATTCAATTTTATTTTACATTCTAAAAACATCCATTAAATTGAACATTAATCCAATTTCTCCTAGTTCCCTCCATTAACTAAAAGTAGAGGCATAGTGTGATCATTACTTATCGTTTTATAAAAATGCATATTCATGAAAATAATTACATAGAGAGTGTCTAAATCATGACAAATTTCTTAATATTTAACACCCTAGGTTCATCCTAGGTTATTCATTGCCAACATATATAGAAATTGGTCAGGATGGTTCTTGAAGAGATTATGAATTCCCATTGAATACCCCTCATGACTATCAAATCTAGTTTGAATCAAGGACCATTATCATGAAACAAATTAGCCTATGTTAGGCATGAAAAACCATGTATCAGTTTCTTCCCATGATACATTATTCATAGAGAAACATTTACTTATAGTATCCATACATGGAAGTTTAGCAATTAATCCACTTACAATATCCTTTACAAAAATTCTACAAAATTTTCATAAACATTTACTCATCCCTATTCATATCTAAAGATACATCCCAAGACATATCCTTAGAAATATATCGAGAAATCCCAGTAAACATTTTTCATCCATTTTTTCAACGGTTTATTAAACCATTGATTTTATATCAACTATAGTGATATATTATTATCATACATGGATATTATATCATTTTCGATGAATATTATTTACATTACCATTATACATGCATGAGGACCATAATAGTTTCACATTTTTTTCAAAAATGGAAATAAAATCTACTATAATATTGAATGATCTTCAACATTTCCAATAAATATATCCACCAATAGTAAATCTGACTAAAATATTATTCTGAATATAGAGAAGGAAACATAAAAAGGAGTGAGATTAAATGCTTATTAATGGAAAATATGGGTGATATGTAAGCATAATTATGAGCATAAGGGTATGACAACATCATCATAAAAATAGAGAATCATATCATTCATATCACATAAAATATACAAAAATCATTTCATAAAGCATGATAGTTCATAAGACATGATTCATAATTAAATAATGGTCATAATCCAAGAAATAAAAATGAAGTATTAGGATATGGAATCTTTGGAATACATATTTGAATAGAAAATTTTATACCAAGGTGACCAATGATGACCATTATAACATTTAAGGCATGTGATATGACATGTGTTCCATTCGTGGGCTTGGTTAAGCAAACCAAGTTCCCTCTTACTTTTAAGAATGGGTTATGACCCATGTAAATTTTTGTTTCTTGGATTGGTGGACAACTTATGTACCCACTTTCTATAAGGTCGGGGCTACAAGCCATGCACCTTCTTGTTTTTGGGATTGCGCTAAAAATATGTACCAAAAATATTTTACGCTGGTGTTGTAACACATATACCTTTTTGTTTTGGGGCTTGGGATACAACCTGTATACCATCTTTCATTTATGATTTAGATGCAACCCATGTAACTTCTCGTTTATAGGCTTGGGATGAAACCTGGGAACCCTCATACTTTTAGGCTAAATCCATAACCCTTGTACCATATTGTTTCACAGTATGGGCTAAAACCCATTTACACTTTGAGAACATATAAAACATGTAATTTTCTAATATATTGGAGATATATATAGGTAAAACCCATCCTAATAATAAAATCTTTCATAAACATTCTTCCAGATAATAAATCGTTCATCATAACATGTCCCATAATAATAGACATGTCATATAAACATGAAATATTAACTTATGTGTCGGGAAAGAATCCTTCAAGGTATCATTGAACTATTTTATAGGTTATTGTTTTTGTTAACAAAGTGGGCCTCTATGTTGTGTTTATTGACAAAGAAAACCATGAAGAACAAATTTGTTGACAAAAGGTGATTTCAAGGTGGCATGTCGAGTTCAATGGATGTTGATAATGATCCATGATTGATTCATGAACATTGACAAAGGTACTTGCGAACCGGTTTCTTGGAAGCTTGAAAACTTGCGCGCCATATGTTTTTCAAGATCATAACCTCAAAATATGACAATATAGAAAGGTGCGCTCAAGTTTTGGGAGTGGTTGTGCAAGAGACTTCCACGTCAGAGACTAGGGAGGCTAAACTTGTGCGCCGGGAAGAGACTTGCACACCACTGCTCAAGGTGTCCAAATGCCTAGAAATAGAGGTTGACCCCTACTCATTTTGTAGAGAGTTCAACACTTGGTGAAAATAAAATATCTCGTTGTGCGGGTGTAGTGGTGGTTCAGTTGGTGGCATGGTCGCACAAGTATAAATATTTTCAGAATTTTCACGCCAGTTGATAGTGGAGTGCCAAAAGTGGTTTGGGCGAGAAAGGTTGTTAGTCGTCCAAATTTGGTGTTGAAGAAGGGGGCGTCACACAAGTGGTTTAGATACACATGCGTTCCATCTTTTGAAGAAGCGTGATAGTTGATGGTTTCACATCAAAATTTGTTTGGGTGTAAAAGGGTGTGAGTCGTGCAAGTTTGGAGTTGAAGAAGGGAGTTTCGCACATGTTTTTGAGGTGAACATGCATGCTGGATTGAACATGGGCGCTGGGACTTGCGCCGCATCTTGGAGAAGGGTTCCAGTTATGTTCGAAGCACAACTGTCATTTTAGGGCTGCATGAAAGCTGAAATAATGCCTGATACCTTCGGTGAAAAGTGAGATTCATTTACAATTGAAAGCTGGAGTTCAATGGAGAATCTAAATACATTATAAGATGTATTTATTAGTGAAAATGAAGTGACCTACATGTCTATATACTGTGAGTGGATCCTTTCCAGAGCAGTGAGCAAAGCAAGAGGAAAAAGGTCATCCTCTCCACTAGAAGTGATCCAAAGAGAGAGAAACATGGAGTGACCCTTGGAAAAGTAGTGAGATGACCCTAAACATTGTAAAGACAGTGATCCTAGGATAAGAAGTGATCTATCCCGAACTTTTTTAACAGAAGTGTGCTTAGAGTGGATTTGGTACATCAGCACATCGCCTGTGTATGCTCCTTGGACGTAACCTAGTGAGGGTGAACCAAGTAAAAATTGATGTTTCATGTGAATGCTTTTGTTTTTTTATACAATGATGTAAGAAAGATAGAGAAGAGAGTCTTTCTTAACAGTGAGACAAGAACAATAGGGACAATTTTTTTAATCTGTCAGACCCTGATTCACCACCCCTCTTAGGGTATCGAAACTTCTGGACCAAACACTATGAGAAGAAATTAGTATCATTATAATTTCATAATATCATAACATAGGTATAATAGATAGGTTTCATAGTTATTTCATCAAATATTAATACATGTATAGAAGAAGGATTCAAAAGCATGTAACATTAGGTAATGAAGCATACTTCATAAATTCCATGAAATTTTGAATATATCATTCAAATATTGAATGATGAAAATTGCGATAGAGGGTTTGATTTCATCTTGTATGGTGGTTCTCATGAATCAAGGTGTGATGAGAGGTTCCACAAATCATAATTCCTATTTTAATTTTAATTACTAATTTGGATAATTTTTCTATGGGCTCATGGTGCATTGGTGGAAATGTTCGGTTTTAATCAGGAAGTTTGTTTTGTTTTTGCTGGTGGTTTTGGTTTTGGTCATACATTTTGTGGTTTGGTGGGTTGTCTTAATGTTTGATATCCCTAAATTGTTATTATTTTGAGTAGTTATCAGTCATCATCAATGTTTTTTTATTTTAAAATTAAAAAAATGATATTTGTAGAATGTACACACACCACACAAAAGGAATCAGTGTCAATCATTACCTGAATCTCAAGGGAATTAAAAGTTAGATGAAATACCATTACCCTGTATCTTGACTCTCTTTGTAATCGTACATGTGTCCAATATAATTAATATAATATTATTAATAATATATTAAATGAATAGCATTCTCAACTATAATACTATTTATGTTTTTATAATGAAATTACATTACCCAATTGTTAATGATCTAATGTTAATGATTCTTTTGGGGTAATATTTGCTTTTTTCTCACATTTATCTGAATTTGTTACAACATTTTTCCATATAATTATCTCCTGATTCAAGAATATATATAATGATATAAATATCATATATATAAATAATATTTATATTATAACAATATATAAAATATTTACGTATAAAATAGAATACATCGTACATGGAGACGGTAAGGTGTATATACACATGAATGCTTTTTCTATTTTTATTGTAATATTAAATGAAGGTACAAAATGTCATGTGTATATATATTTATGTATAATTATATATATCATTATTATAGTAGTTATTATATCATCTATATCATTATGGTTATTTAAATCAATCCTTAGTACATTCTAAGTGGGGTATAAACGAGTCATATATCTTTGAGGGGAATTAGTCAACACTACCTCAAAAGATATTGTCATAATGGCACATAATGGAAAGTAAAAAGGTATTTGTTGATTAAACGAATAAATAATATCAAGGACAAAATATATATACTTTTTAAGATATATATATATATATAATTTTCATCATAATGTTCACCATGATTTTTGTATTAAGAAATGAATATTCATCATTTCATGACACAATATATCATTGTATAGAGAAACTGTATGTTAGATTTGATTTAAATAGTGGTGTGTATAAGTATTGGTCGAATGCATGGAAAGAAAACATCATCGAATATTAATGACACTCTTTTCATTCAATAATGTTATAAAATAAATTGGAGTGGTGGATAAGTTATATAAATATAATAATGTAGAGAGAATATGTTACCTCTTAATCATGTAACTCCTTTGGTTATGTGCCAGAAGGAATCCTTGGGATTAATTATACCGCAGGAAAGTCATACAAGAGGAACATATGTATTTTTTATGTGTACTAGGAAGGCATTGGACTCATATAATTGTTTTTAGATATGTGTGGATGTGGGAGTAGTGGTGACCTTTTTTGAGAAGGAAAATGACTCACATGGATTTTTTTTAAAAATGATTGGTGTACCCATGTTCTTAACTAAAAATGTTACAAAAATCCAAAAAATGTAACAATGAAAGGTATATGGACGAAATATGAACATTAAATGTGATTAGGACAAGTTTATAGGACATTTGGGCCCTTAATATTATTGCTAAGTCCCTAATTATTCTTCATTTGGACTTAATGTTTGTGATTAATTTAAAAACCATTAAAAATAATTTTGGTCAGAAATTAAATTGGTCATTTTATAATATAAATATCAAACTGAATACAATTTATTATTTTATATTTTATAAATACAATTCATATAATTTGAAAAATGTATATTAATGCTAATCCTTTAGAAGATATGAAATAACAAGTTATTAAAGCCAAAAGAATGTCAAAATTTATTTAGTATTTATATTGAATTTCAAGGTAAATTTTAGTATATTAAACTAAATTGTATTAATATATATAACTATGAACTAATTTTACCTTATAACCAATAAATAATATAATTTAACATTAATGATTAATTAAAAAATGCAGTTTTTAACTAAGAAACATGTATCATTCACTATTAATCATAAGTGATGTTTCTTATAATGATCCCAAAAAGAATTCCTTGGACAATTTCGACATTATGAACTAAAAAATGAAGATTATATAATTATATTCAATTTCAAAATGTTTCTAAAATTTAAATTTTTTATTTTTCTTAAAAGGACATACAAAGGAGTTCATATGAGAAAATAGTATTTTTAATCATGCCAGGACATTTTGAAAAATTATATCTTCCAATATAAATATACATAATATCTATTGTACCATTATAAAAATTATTTAAAAAGTTTTTATAACTATTTATTTTTATATTTTTAACATCTCGGTAATAATTATCTCACTTAAACAATTATTATAATAAAATGATTTTTTTAGAAACATTATTGTTGCGTATAAAGTGTTCCAATTTGATGATGCATGTAACATATGACATGTCGATGTAACGAGTAATGAAAATCAAGTAAATGTTACATGTAGTTAAAGCCTTTTTTATTCAATGTGAATTTAATGATTGTATTTTAGTAATAAATAAATAAATATATAACTATCTCTAGTGTCATATAAAAGGAAAAATATTGAACCGAAAAATTAATTTGGAAAAAACATTTCACAAAATATGAGGGATTTTCATTCATGCATATTACTACTGATATCATGGTGTATAGACATATATATTCTTGGTTGTATGAATCCAATATTTATATTCTAATTTCATACTGATAAATGGAGTTGGATTATATAGCCATATAAATCGAGGACGTATTCTACTATATCTTTTAGATTAAGAAGGTCAAACTCTACATTCCTACACATAACTCACTATAGGGTCACTACATTCTTGAAATAATATGAGATATCTATAGACTTATTTTCTCACTAGTATAGATTTGATGACATGAACAAATCGAAATCCCAATATCTAATGTAGTAGAACACCATGGTCGGCCAAAACAGGTGACCGCTATAGAGAAAGATAACATTCATTCTCCCATCAAAGAACATCATTACCACATTATGATAAATAATGAAGAAGATTATTGGGATAATATCCCTATTCCATTTGGGGCTCATGATGATGGTTTTTTAGAGGTCTTATTATTGGGAAACATTTCAATTAAAAATGGCATGTTGTATACATATAATGTCGGGGATCGAGATCACTTATCCATTAAAATTAATTCTAGGTAGTAAAATAATGCAATCACATATATGAATGATCATATCCCATTCAAGGTAGCTAGTCAATGCTTTTTATCTTCTTATAGAGGTTATATTTATATCACAACTTAAATTGATGAACTACAACTCCAATATACTACATAGAGTATTGATGGGGATGCTAAAATTGCATTACACATTGTTGAGGTATGTCGACATATTCTGATATGGAATGCTTATTTGATATGGGATCATATCCTCGATTGATAAATTAGTGATAGACATATTCTAGAATCTACCCCTATGCATTATAATATTTCTACTAATAATAGAGTATCTCACTAGCATACTCCTAAAGCTTCAAAATTACAAAAATCATATTTATAAAACACATAAAATAATTAACTTATTATGGAAACTATAATATAGAATTGTCATATCCCTTCTCAACCTCAAATAAAAAGTCAGCTAGTTCTGACCATGTGGAAGAATAATGCTCATATCCCAAATTTTATCAATTGCAGTTTTGTTAAGGATGTACAAAAAATATACATATCAACTAAATTATTTTTTTTTGTTAGTTTATCTAAAGGATAATGTGGTAAATATCAGTATATTCCCCCTCATCGTAGTGTAGATATGAATCCGATGAATGCTACTCATAACATCTAATAGGAGTATCATCCCAATGGGGTTATATTTATCGTATATGTAATTCACCCCCATTTTCAGATGTATTCATATAGATAGTTCCTTAAAACTAAAAACCATTGTATAGATTTGTTCTTGAAACACCGGTGGTATTCTTATATAGTATCCCATAATCTATTTTCAATACCTGACCACTATCATTAAGAATCCTAAATAAGTAACCTCTATAGTCTTAAATTGTGGAATCATAAAAATATTATTAATAAGATATATTAATGGAAATATGGAGGGATCTATCTAGAAACCACCTACAGACAATGTTTTATTCCATAAACACCTCAGACTATGACAAAAATTATGATATATTGGATTACATACCATCCCAATTCTTTAACATGTTGGATACTCATTAGTGGTTTATAGATAAACATCTCTTTTATCAATGATATCATGTTTTCTCCCTATGGAAAATACACTTTTTTGTCAATAAGACCTGGAAATATTATCAGTAACACCGAAACAAATGATGGAAGAGAATGAAAAACATCACTAATGTGTATGTCTTTATATCATAACAACTCCCCATCATCATATAATTGTATCCACCACCAAACCAAAAATTCATCAAAGATGAACAGAAATATAAATATGCTTCACGGCCTCTCCATAATATAAACATTCACCAGATACGACATCACATATTCGCAACGCTACAATAAAAATCGTAGAACCATCTAAAGCCTGATATTAGATTTCAATACAATGACATTGATTGTATTTTAGGGTGAAAAATGTCATGATGGATGGATAAGACCACTAATAGAGGCCTAATAGGGGCCCCTAAAAAATGGGAATACATTCATGACATGGTTGTAGATATTGTGGAATAAATAACAACATCCCATAAAAAATGACTCCCATTATTGGTAGCCATTTTTTGGCTCACACACGATCACAATTTCACCAAATCAACCATATCACAATAGTAACATATATAGAATCTATCTAGGTGAAAACACATCCCACGTGTGTGGGGGAATATTTACCAAGTCCACCACCCATTATGTTATCAATAAATTATTATATCTTTGGGGTGTTAGTGATTGCTAAAACCATTACCAGTCTACTGGGCTGGGGAATTTTTAACTCAATCACAAACAATATGTTCATCACACTCCATGGGGTAATAATGAAGTTCTAGATCAACCTTATCTGATAGGTTTAGTTGAATTTATATCTCAATATTTATCTCCTGAGCCATCTTAATTTGTTATGTTATAAAAAATCATCAATAGCAGGATTAGAATGTGCTAATCGCATCCTTAAATCCTTTTAATCCAATCGGGATGGGTGGAATTTCGACATTATCATCACCATAGAAACAATATATAATTTATTGTCTTGGAAGGTAACTGTTTATGTTAATCATCCTATATATCACCTATGTTGAATGATATAACATTTTTTTGGACTCCTTTGATAAGAAAGATCGAAAACTCTCTCTAGTTCACTATTCATCTACCATGATAGAAGGAACATATGTTATTGGATTTAAAATACTATATTTTTTTTATTTTCGAATTTTCTAAATTGGATTTGGGATAGATAAATGACACCAATTACACTATTTAAGAGGATTTAATTATGCATAAGCAACCATTTCATGTAATATAATGGGATAAATTCTATTTAATAGAATTCCTAAGATAATGTACCAACCAAAAAATTTATATATTAAAAAATTATTTATATGTAGTGGAACACAAATTCTAAATCTTTCCTTATGTTGAAGGTGATTTCAATACTATGAATTGGGATAATATGTACATGGAATCAGATTATATTATGTATCATTGAACCACAAATTGTCGAATTTACACCAAAATGGAAAAAAGTATCACATATAATGTGAAAGGGATGGCTACATCCCACATACCTCCCTGATGTGATAAAATTCCATCCACATAACCACAGTTGGAATCGTATGATAATGACCAAAAAAATATCTTCAACACAATGTGGCACTACTCAAGAACAATATTCCCATAGTGTATTGTCTTTATATAGAGAAAATCATCCCCCGTGTCATATATATGCATCAAGATATTCCTAGTGAAAGAGTTGAAATAAGAACCATGATGTCTCTCGATATATAAATGCAGTCTACATAAATGTGGAAATTTTGGATGATAATTGGAACTCTCAATTATGAATAAAAACATATCCCCCATCATGTTAATTACTCAGTCGTAACAAATATTTAGATTCAGAATGATATTAATATGTGGCCACCACATCGATCCTAACCTACTTTATATATAGGGGAGGCTTTCTAAACAATATTACATCTATAAATTCTCAATTTCATTGCATCGTTGTCTATTCCAATTGATTCCACAGAATGGTTGTCCACAACCATGATGACCAAGATGAATCCATATCTTAAATAGGGGGATGAAAAAAAAATTCCTTGATATTTTAATAGTAATACCTTTTTATCCTTTGATGGTAATCGATATAAATTAAAAATATCACACATTTTGTGTCCTGATGTGGACTTATGATGGTACACTGAGATCATAATGATTTAACTAAACAATGACCCTTCATATAAATACTTAAATGTAATGCTTTAATTTGATAAATTATCATTACAACAAGATTAATTTTTGTGTGATAACACTATTTTAACCAATTATATCAAATTTGTGTTCTAATTATTTGAAATAGAATATTATTGTCCTCATATATTGAAATCTATTAAAAGATTTAGGGGGTTCATAAATAATATCCAAATGGGAGTGTTTTACTGATTAACTCTGTACCTCTCGCAATGAATATAAATTTATGGATATCTATATAAGAAATATCCAGGATAAGATGCTTGGACCATAGATCATGATGATGTATCTCGGAAGATACTATGAGTTTATAAAGATAGTTCAACACATAGTGGAATGAATGATGAAAAACAAGGGAAAATATCAGAGCATTATAGTATCCTAGGGTAAATGTATTGGTAAGGAATAGACAACTTATGAAACACATAAAAAAGTAGTACATATCATTCATGACCTTGGGAAGGCTCCAAATCATCGAGAGCCTGCTGTCAGGTGATAGTTTCAATAAAATCTTCATCATCCATAACATAAAAAATAATGGTCACCCATAATTGATAGAATTGATGAGTAATATTTACTCATTATGAAATTAATAAGTCCCCAATTATTTATTTTTTTACATCAAAAATAAAATTATCATGACTATTTAGTATTTATAAACGAATTTACATTCTATATAACATTATATTAAAAATAATTTTTTAATTAATGTTTGAGTGAGACATATTTCACATTCCATTAAATAAAATAAATTAATGGACATAATCACAAACAAGTGGGTTCCAATAGATTCAATTTCTACCCAATTATATTTTAGGATGAATTATCATATTCGGTTTATATTAAGACAAGTGTTTAGGTAATTTTATAATATTACTTTAACCCTTAATTACCTGATTTACCTTTAACTATGGAAAATAAAATTTACCGTAAATAATATTCATATTGTCTAAATATAAAAGGAGTATATTAACATTATTTGTACCTAATGATTCCAAATATGGAATCCATTTTTCCAAATTCAACTCATTTGAGTTTCAGTAATTAATTTAATATTTATCATGTTGTCGAGAAAAAAGAAGTTTTTATTTAAAACATTGCAAAAGATTGAAATGTTTTTACCAATGAATTCAATTTATAATTAATGATAGTTACCTACATTATATTAAATGGAGAAATATATTTTTTTATACTTTAAACCCATTAGATTTTATAATTTATCAATATAAGTTATCTAAATGAAAAATGATTCTTTTAAGTAAAATTTAGCGTATTTTTACTATTCATCAAAATATGAAAGTTATCATAAAAATATGAAAACTTTACCCAATGTATATTTTTAATCCTGATTCAAAACAAATAGATTATTTTGTCAAATTGAACTTATCAAATTGTCAAAAATTAGATTTAAAATGGGTGTTCGATCAAAAGACGGCAAAACAACATTTTTTTTAAAATTACTTCCTTTATATAAAAAATTGTTTTTCTCTCATACCATTTTCTAGAAAACGTGTATGATGAATTATAAGGTTTTAAAATCCAAAATACGGTTAATACAATTAATACCAGCTTGTTCATAATAATATTATAACAATATATCATAGTTTATTGAAACATGGTATTGTGTACAACACACTCTATTGATGAAGGTCGCTCTTTCATGCAACACAATCCAAGGATAGTGTTGTGTATACTAGAAGATTTTATGGTGTTGTGTATAGTGAAAGAAAATTTGGATTTAAAGTACAACATATAACATCAATGAAATTAAAAAGAAAATTTCTCTTAAAATATAGGGGTGTTACAACTGGGTTTTCTGGAGAATATTTTTTTATCATTAACCTTTCTCTGATTAATAATTTTATTGACCATTAATGTAATGATTTATACATAATTGATATATATTCCAATAAATATGTATTTCTTTAGTTGTTGTTTTATCCATTTCTAGTTCATTAGTTACATTAAGTAATGGATTCCTAGAAATTACCTTTGATTCCAAATTTATTAAAATACACTTATAGAAGATCATAAGGCCTATAAAATAATTAAAAGTATAACCTTTTGTCGATAACTATTCTTAAAATTAATATGTTCAATATATTTAGATGAAAACATGATACAACGAACAATAATGTTTCATCCGAAATAATTATTTACCCAAAATAATTATACATAAAAAGGACATGACACAGGCTACTGGTAGGAATGAAACCCCTATCAACCTTTGGTCATTGGTTCAAGACTCATTTCATTTTCGTTAATTCATGTCAATCACCGACATACATGATTTCTTTTTTCTAAAATCATAGTAATATAATTAGAAAAATAATTAAGATTGAAATCCTTGAAATCATGTTAATCACTAAATAGCCTTTTAAACAAGGTTTTAAATAAAAACTCATTGAATAAATAATTCCTCTATTATTAACATATAATTATTATGATTGTTTATCCTTATATACCTTTATAATGTAAAAAAATCCAAAACATTAAAATGAATATCCAAAAATATACCTAACATTGATTCCCCCATTTATCTGAATGTATCTCTTGGTTTCAAAATTCCCAACATGTGAATACCCCCATAATATATTATATGGAAAGATGGTAATAACATAAATTACCATAAATGTTTCATAAAAACATTCATTCACCCTTATTCAATCTATATTTCATTTTTTCTATAAATCAAAAATGTTGTAAACATCATCCATTTTGGAATAAACTACATGTCAATATGTCCTCATTAGTTCCAAGCTAATAAGAACTATCTAATTTAATTATTCAACCCTTATATATTTTTCTAAAAAAACATTATCATAACCTAAGGAACATATTACGGGTTATCATTCCTTTAATCATTTATTTTCAATGGAAACACAATTCTAGTATAGCATTTATATACCCCATCATATCCATTCATTATTTTTCCATGTAAATATGTACTGAAAAACCTATACTTTTCAATCCTTATATATATTTTTACATTACATAAATCATTCTTCATGAATGGAAATACAAAAAAAAAATACTATTACACTTTATCCTTATTACATTAACATGGATACCTCATCTAATTAAACAATATCTCTTTCCTTTTACATTTACTCTATCATATAGACATTATCTGAAAAGTATACATTACAGTCACCACCATTCTAGATACCATCATTATATTTTAATTTGGATGTTGAGTAAATTATTAGCCACATTCTCTAAAAGTAATTCCCATAACCTTTGACAATGATACAGGTATCCCAATATTCTCATCCATTTCATTAATTGAAATATTTATTTTTCCATTACAGTCCAATTATATTTGTACATATTCAATACTATGAAAACATCTTCTTATTCCACTAAAAAATTCACATAGGTGATTCTTCCCCTATTCTAAACACATTGGAAACCATGTGTTCTTTCTACAATGGTATCCATTACATGAACATTATGTGAACATTTTCATTCTCTTCCTTAGTAATTCAAATAGTTGGTTAAGGAACATGATGATGATCATGTTTCTTGAAAAAATATTAGTTATAATCACAAAATCATTCACTCATGTGATCATTAAATTTTATTTGACATCATAAAAACATCCATTAAATTCAACATTAATCCAATTTCTTCTGGTTCCCTCCATTAACTAAAAGAAGGAGAATTTTGTGATTATTACATGTCATTGTATAAAAATACATATTCATGAAAATAATTACATAGAGAGTGTCTAAATAATGACACATATATTAATATTTCACACCCTAGGTTCATCCTAGGTTATTCATGGCCAACACATATATAAATTTGACATGATGGTTCTTGAAGAGTTTGTAAATTCCCAATGAATTCCCCTCGTGACTATCAAATCTGGTTTGCATCAAGGACCATTTTCGTGCAACAAATTAGCCTATGTTAGGCATGGAAAATCGTGTTTATTTGTCTCCACCTGATACATTTTTCATTGAGAAATATCTACTTATAGTATCCATACAAGGATGTTTATAAATTAATCCACTAACACTATCACTTACAAAAATTCTACGAAATATTCCTAAACTTTTACTCATCCTTATGCATATTCTAAGATACATCCCAAGGCATATATTTAGCAATATATCGAGAAATACCAGTAAAATATTGTCTTCCTAGTTTCCTATGGATTATTAAACCATTCATTTTATATAAACTATAGTGATATAGTTTTATCATACATGGATATTATATCATTTTTTATGAATATTATATACATTACCATTATACATGCTTGAGGACCGTAATAGTTTCACATTTTTTCTAACATGGAAATAAAATTTACAATATTAGTGAATGATATTCAACATTACCAATTAATTTATCCTCCAATATTAAATATAACTAAAACATTATTCTGAATCTATTGAGGGAAACATAAAAAGGAGTGAGATGAAATTCTTAGTAAGGGAAAATATGGGTGATATGTTAGCATAATTGTTAGAATAAGGCTATGAAAACATCATCATAAAAATATAAAAGCATATCATGCATATCACATAACATATTCAAGAATCATTTCATAAAGAATGATAGTTCATAAGATAGGAGTCATAATTAATTAATGGTCATAATCCAATAAATCACAATTAAGGATTAAGATATGGGATATTTGGAATACATATATGAATAGAAAATTTTATACCAAGGCTATCGATGAATACCATTATAAAATTTTAGTCATGAGATATAACTTGTGTTCCATTTGTGGCCTTGGTTTAAAAACTCATGTTCACTCTTATATTTAGGCATGGGCAATGACCCATGTAAATTTTTGTTTTTTTGGCTTGGTGGACGACCTATGTACCCTCATTCTACAAGTCAGGGGATAGATGCCATGTACCTTCTATTTTTTGTATTATGCTAAAAACAATATACCAACATAATTTACACTTGGGATATGACACATATACCTTTTTGATTTGTGTATTAGGATACAAATTGTATACCCTCATTCATTTAGGATTTAGATGCAACCCATGTAACTTCTCGTTTACAAGCTTGGGCTACAACCTGGGTACCCTCATTCGTTTATGATTAATCCACAACCCATGTACATTCTTGTTTTATAGTATGGGCTACAACCCATTTACCCTTTTTGAATGTATAAACCATGTCATTTTCAAATATATTAGAGATATATATAGGTACCACCCGTCATAATAATAAAATCATTCATAAACATTCCTCCACAAAATAAATCGTTCATCATATCATGTCCCATAATAAAATAAACGTCTTATGAACATGAAATATTAACCTATGTGTTGGGCAAAAATCCCTCAATGTATCATTGAAGCATTTTCTAGGTGATTGTGTTTGTTGACAAAGTGGGCCCCTGTGTTGTGTTTGTTGACAAAGAAAACCATGACGAACTAATTTAATGACAAAAGGAGATTTCATGGTGGCATGTCGCATTCAATGGATGTTGATAACGATCCCTGATTGATTTATTAATGTTGAAAAAGGAATGGTGTTCTCATGTATTTGGCTTGGTCGTGCAAGTGACTTGCGCGGCAGAGACTAGGGAGGCTGAACTTGCGCACATAGAAGAGTCTTGCATGCCACCGCTCAGGGTGTCCAAACGCCTATAAATAGAGGTTGAACCCTCCTCATTTTTTAGAGAGTTCAGCACTTGGTTAAAATTAGATCTCCCATCGTGCAGGTGTAGTGGGTGCGCAGGTGGTGGTATGGTCCCACAAGGATAAAGATATAAAGAATTTGCATGCCAGTTGATATTTGCACACACAAAGTGGTTTGGGAGATAATGTTTCGGAGTCGCCCAAATTTGGAGTTGAAGAAGGGGCCGTCACGAAAGTGGTTTAGTTACACGTCTGTTCGGGGTTTTGAAGAAGCATGACAGTTGATGGCTGACGTCAAAATTGGTTTGGGCATAAAAGGGTGTGAGTCATGCAGTATTGGAGTTGAAGAAGGGTGTGTCGCTCAAGTGGTTGATGTGAACATGTGTGCCATTTTGAACATGCTCGCCAGGACTTGCGCACTGGCTTGGAGAAGGGTTCCAGGTATGGTTGAATCACGACTGTCATTTTAGGGTTGTGTGAAGGATGAAAGATTTCTCGATACCATCGGTGCAACGTGAGATTCATCTACAGGTGAAAGCTGGACTTCAACAGAGCATCTACATACAACATAAGATGTATTAAATTGTGATAATTATGTGACATATAGGTGTATATACTGTGACTAGATCATTTCCAGAGTAGTGAGCAATGAAAGAGGAAGATGGTGATCCTCTCCACCAGTAGTGAGCCAGAGAGAGAGAAATATGTAGTGACCCTTAGAAAAGCAGTGATCATACCCTAAACATTGTAAAGGCAGTGAGCATGGGATTAGAAGTGAGCTATCCCAAACTTTGTAAACAGTAGTGTGCTTTTAGGGGATTTGGTACATTAGCACATCGTCGGTGTATGATCCTTGGATGTAGCCCAGTGAGGGTGATCCAAGTAAAAATCGTTGTTTCTAGTGCATACTTTAGTTTTTGTTTATAATGTTCAGTAAGAAAGATAGAGAGGAGAGTCTTGCTTAACAGTGAGACAAGACTAATAGGGGAAGTTGTTTTAATCTGCCATACCCTGATTCACCCCCCCTCTCATGGTATCTAACCTTGTGGACCAAACACTATGAGAAGAAATTAGTATCATTATAATTTTATAATATCATAACATATGTATAATAGATAGGTTTTTTATTAATTTCATCAAATATTAATACATGTATAAAAGAAATATTCAAAAGCATATACCTTGTGGAAAAGAATTAGATTTCATAAAGGCCATGAAATTTTGAATATATCATTTAAATATTGAATGAATAAAATACGATAGAGGGTTTTATTTCATTTGTACCATGGTTCTCACAAATCAAGGCGTGATGAGACGTTCAAAAAGTAATCATGACTATTTTAATTTAAATTACTAAATCGGATAAATATTTTTAGTGGCTCGTGGTGTAGTGGTGGAAACATTCTGTGTTAATCAGGATGTTTGTTTTTTTTGCGGGTGGTTTTGGTTTCAGTCAGACATTTTGTGATTTGGTGGATTGTTTTAATATTTTATATCCCTAAATTGGTATTCTATTAACCATTTACCAACCAGCGTCAAAGTGTTTTTATTTTAAAAAGAAAAAAATTATATTTGGAGAATGTACACAAACCACACACAAGGAATGATTGTCAATCATAACCTGAATGTCAAGGAAATTAAAAGTGATATGAAATCACATTACCCTATATCTTGACTCTATTCATACTCGTACAAGTGTCCAATTTAATTAGTATAATATTACTAAACATATCATACAGAATAAAATTATTAACTATAATACCATTTATATTTTTATAATGAAATTATATTACCCAATTTTTAATGATCTAATTTTAATGTTTCATTTTAGGTAATATTATCTTTTTTCTCGTATTTGTCTTAATTTGTTATATCATTTTTCCATATACTTATGTCATGATTCCAGAATATATATAATGATATAAATAACATGTATATAAAATATATTTATATTATAACAATATATACAATATTTAATTATAAAATAGAATACATTGTACATGGAGACTGTAAGGTGTATATACGCATGAATGCCATTTCTATTTTTATTTTTAATATTAAAGATGGTTACAAAATTTCATGTTTATATATATTTATGTATAATTATATATATCATTATTATACTAGTTTTTTATATCATGTATATCATTATGGTTCTTTAAATCCTTCCTTAGTACATTCCATGTGGGCTATAAATGAATCATATGTCTTTGAGGGGATGCATTCCACACTTCCGCAAACAATATTACCATAATGGCACCTATTGGAAAGTAAAAAAAGGTTTTTGTTGAATAAATGAATTAATAATATCAAGGAACTAATAAATATACTTTTAAATATATTTATATATATATATAGTGTCCATCATAATGTTCACCATGATTTTTGTATGAAGAAATGAATATTCATCATTTCGTGACACAATATTTCATTGTATAGAGAAAATGTATGTTTGATTTCCATTAAATAGTGGTGTGTGTAAGTATTGGTCCAAAGCATGGAAGAAAACATCATTGAATATTAATGAAACTTTATTCATTCAATAATGTAATAAATAGAGTGGAGTGGTGGATAAGTTATATAATGAAAATTATTTAGAGAGAATATGTTACCTCTTATTCATGTAACTCTTTTGGTTATGTGCTAGAAGGCATCCTTGGGATTAGTTATACCCAAGGGATGTCTTAAAAGAGGAAGATATGTATTGTTTTATATGTATTAGGAAGGCATTGAAAAAATATAATTGTTTTTAGATATGTGTGTATGTGGGAGTAGTGGTGACATTTTTTGGGATGGAAAAGGACTCACATGGAATTTTTTGAAACAAAATTTGTGTACCCATGTTCTTACATAAAAAATTCACAAAAATCCAAAAAACGTAACAATGGAAGGTATATGGATGAAATATGGACATGAAATTGGATTAGGACATTATTATAGGACATTTTGTGCCCTAATTGTATGTCTAAGTCCCTAATTATGCTTTATTTGTCCCTAATGTTTGTCATTAATTTAAAAACATTTACTAATAATCTTTGTAAGAAATTTAATTGGTCATTTTAAAATATAAATGTCAAACTGAAAACAGTGAATTATGTTATATTTTATAAATTCAATTCATATAAGTTGAAAAATGTATATTATTGCTTATCTTGTAGATGATATGAAATAATAAGTTATTAAAGCTGAAAGAATGTCAAAATTTAGTTAGTCATTATAATGAATTTCAATGTGAATTTTAGAATAATGAACTAAATTGTATTTATTTTGTAACTATGAACTAATTTTACCTTATAACCAATATGTAATATCATTTAACATTAATAATTAATTAAAAAAGTTGGTTTTTAACTAAAAAACATATATCTTTCACTATTAATCAAAAGTGATGTATCTCATAAAGATCCCAAAAATAAACCCTTGGATAATTTAGACATTATGAACTAAAAAATGAAGATTATTTTATTATATTTAATTTCAAAATGTGTCTAAAATTATTTTATTTATTTTTCATAAAAGGACATTGAAAGGAGTTTATATTGGAAAATAGTATTTTTTAACATGTGAGGACATTATGAAAAATTATATCTTCTGTTATAAATATATTTTATATCTATAATAACAATATAATAATTATTTGAAAAGAAGTTATAACAATTTATTTTACTATTTTTGACGTCTATGTAATAATTATCTCACTTTAACAGTTATAATAATAAAATGATTTTTTGTAGAAACATTATTGTTGCGTATAACGTATGCCAATTCGATGTTGCATGTAACAGATGACATGTCAATGTAACATGTAATGAAAATCAAGTAAATGAAACATATAGTTAAATCCATTTTAGTTTAATGAGAATATAATGATTGGATTTTTTTAATTAATCGACATATATATATAAGTGTCTCTAGTGTCATATGAAATGAAAAATATTGAACCGAAAAATTAATTTGGAAAAAACATTTCACAAAATCTAGGAGATTTTCATTCATGAATAGTCTTACTGATAGCATGGGGGTAGACATATCTCTTCTTGGATTCATGAATCCAATATGCATATTCTATTTTCCTAAGGATGAATTGAGTTGGATTATATAGCCATATAAATCGATGAAATATTCTAGTATATCATTTAGATTAAGAAGGTCGAACTCTACATTCACACACAGAACTCGCTACAATGTCACTACATTCTATAAATAATATGAGATATCAATTGTCTTATTTTCTCATAGTAATATATTTTTTGACCTGAACAAATTGATATCCCAATATCTGCTGTAGTAGAACACCATGGTCAGAAAAAACAGGTGGATACTAAAGAGAAAGCTATAATTCATTCTCACATCAAAGATAATTATTATCACATTATGATATTGAATGAGGTATATTATTGATAAAATATCCCTATTCCATTTGGGGCTCACCGTGATGGTTTTTAGAGGCCTTATTATTGTAACACATTCCTATCAAAAATGGAATTTTGTATACATAAAATGCATGGGATTGAGATCACTTATCCACTAAAATTTATTCTAGGTATTAAAATAATACAATCACATCCATGAATGATCATATCCCTTATATGGAAGCTAGTCAATGTTTTCCGTCTTCTTATTGAGGTGATATTTGTATCAAAAATTATAGTGATGAACTACAACACCAATATACATCATAGAGTATCGATGAGGATGCTAAAATGACATACCACATTGTTGAGTTATGTCAACATATTATGATATTTAATTCTTTTTTGATACAAGATCATATCCTCAATTGATTACTTAGTGATAGACATAATCTAGAATCAACCCCTAATAATTATAAAATTTATACTAATAATATAGTATCTCACTAGAATACTCCAAAAGCTTCAAAATAACAAAATCATATATGCTAGGAACATAAAAAATCAACTTATTATGGAAACTATAATATATAATTATCATATCCCTTCTCAACCTCAAATGACAAGTCAACTAGTTCAGACCATGTGAAAGAATAAGTCTCATATCCCAAATTTTATCAATTGTTGTTTTCATAAGAATGTACAAAAAATATATATATCAACCCAAGTGTTTTTTGTTAGTTTATATAAAGGATAAGGTGGTAAATACTAGTATATTCCCCCTCATCATAGTTTAGATATGAATCTGATGAACACTACCCATAACATCTAGTAGGGCCATAATCCCCATGGGTTTTTCTTTATCGTATATTTAATTCACCCCCATTATCAGATGTATTCACATAGATAGTTTCTTAAAACTAAAAACCATTGTATAGAGTACTTCTTGGAACACTAGTGGTTTTCTTATATAGTACCCCATCAACTATTCTCAATGCATGACCACTATCAGTAATGTTAGGATAGTATGACTCTGAGTATAATATACTCTATAATACCAAACATAGGATCGAAATAAGAATGAGATTCTCATGTATAATAGGGGCTGGTGAATTGTACATGTTTAAAAATTCCTTTACGAAATTTTTATTATGATTATAATTAACAAGGGTAAACCAGATAATTCACCAGACCTCTATGAGTACTAAGGACTTTCTAGATTCTGGAAAAGTGATCCCAAAAATGAAACTTAACAAAAGTTACAAATATTAAGATTCTACCTTAAAGCGTATAGAATCTAACTAAATAAGAGTACAAATATGAGGAAGTATAAGAAAGTTATACTTTCTCTAACAAAACAAAATGCAGTGGAAATACTTGTATCAAAAAATATGTAACAAGTAATAATTCATTTAACCCAAAGAGAAGGGTATACAATAACCTTGGATATAGGTCCCTTGATTTATACATTCCAAAATTCTGTCTTACCCACACCAGGTTAATCCCTCAATTTGATGATCAGAGCCTGTCTTGCAATCCATGAAAGCCCACAACTATCAGGTAGTCGAAACCTCTGTCTTCATTAGTAAGGAATCTCTCATCTTCAAGGTATTAGAACCTATGTCTTCCTATCCTCGGAAGACATCGGTTGTAATCAAAAAATATTAGAGTCCCACGAAGCATGTCTGCACAAGGAAAAGTTTGAACAGGATGTTCAAACTTTCTTCACGAAGCTTTGAGAGTGGATATGAGCCTCTCTCTCTATAAATCACTTCAAGAAGATCTGATCACCAAAATTCCAAAAGATCCAAATGTTGTCACTTCTTTTCAAATGATCTCTTATTTATAGGTGAAGCTCCAGCAGTCGGTGCCCTCCTCCAGTGGTCATATTTCTCCTTGAATTTCGGTGTGACCTGTACATGTGTCACTCAACCAGTTGTTAGTCAATAACTGAAATCACTCCATCGTTTTTTAATGAAACAATTGTATATATAAACAAAAATGATGTTTGAAATGTAAGAAAATATAAGTATAGCGTCTAATAAAAATGAAATTCAGAGTTTGTAATAAAGAGATATTCAGATTCTGTTTTGTAGGTATTCAGAAACTGAATTCTGGAGAAATCCAGAGTCTGATTTTAAATTGAAATATAGTGTCTGGTTTCACTAGAATTTGGAATCTGAACATACAACGTTTAGAGTTGAACATATAGAAGTTTGGAGTCTAACTCCTAGAAGTTCGGAGTTGAACTCATAGATGTTCGGAGTCGAACTCATAGAAGTTCGGAGTCGAACTCATAGAACATTGGAGTCGAAATCATAGAAGTTTGTATACATAATTCAGAGTCGAACTTTGTGAGAGATCGTATTGTAGAATTTGGAGTAGAACTTTATGAGAGTTCGTACACAAAATTCGTAGTGGAACATTAATAGAGTTTGTATCCAGAATTCAGAGTAGAACACCATTAGAGTTTGTATCCATAATTCGGAGTGGATCTTCATTTGTATTCGTATCCAGAATTTGGATCCTAAAACAGAATGCTTCATATCTATGTATTATATGATTCCATGGTTTTAGTTATGAATACAATTTTTATACTTAAGAAAAATATTGATATGAGTAATGAAAATATGGTAGGGGTAAATTCTTTTGGGAAGGAAATTTTTCTTATAGATGTAAAATATAGATTTTCTTAAGTGTAAGGTGTTTATGATTTTCAAAACAAGAAGGAAAGAAAAATGTCATAAGGAAACCCTTATTAACTCAAAAAACTCCCTCTTTTTAGAATGCACAGACAACCTTTCTACAAGGAACATAAAAGGACATTAGAAAAAAAATTATAGGCTTTGCAATTAAGGATTATCTCCCTTTGTTCATGGATAATGGTGAATACGAATAAATCCCCCTTAGGAGTTAAAACTCTAAGGATCATATTCTCAATTTACTGAATGGAGTATTCATTATCATAAGAATGGAAAACATTGTAATGAGAAACTCCCCCTTACATAAGGAAAGTTATTCATGTATAAATTCTGTTGCTCCCTTTTTGATTTTTCTTTCACCCCCTTTGAGTAGTTCCTTTTCCTTCTCCCCATTTGTGATTTGAAAAAAGAATTTAAGAGAATGGAAAAGAAATAATGTACTTGAAACATTAGTACTTAAAAACACAACATACAAATAACCAGAGATTTCAATAGAATTGAAATAATTATTACATGGAAGGACGTTACAAAAAAATCATATTAGTCTATTTGTCTCCCTTTTCCTTGGGGATTAAATTTTTCAAAAAGGTTTTCAGCTTCTTCAAGTCTTTCTAATCCTCCTCCGCTTGCTTCTCCCAAGGTGCGATCCTTTCTTGTTGATATTTCAGGACCTCTGCATGATCCTTCAAGTCTTCTTCCTACAACTTTAGTAATTCATCTTGCTTTTCAGGCTTCTCTTTCATCTAAATCCCGATATCTCTTTGCCCTTCCAGTTATCAGCAACTGAGTTGTGCTTCCCATTATGATATCTCACTTGCTGATTCCGAATATTTTGGTCAAGGGTCACCTTATCCTGAAGATTCTTCATCTTTCCATCCTCGGTGTCAAAATATTCTTTCACATCAATCTGAAAGGTATCAAGTTCTTCCAAATCATTCGTGATTTTATTTGACCATATAGTGATTTTTCTTAATAAATTTTTGTGGAAATCATAATTAATGAGAAAATTTCTATGCTTAGATTCAATAATCACACAATTATCCCTAACCACGGATAATGATTTTGATTTATGATTTAGGCTATGTTGAAGCATCTGGCACCAGGAGTATATGGTGGGAAAGATTGGATTTTTTTCCAACAATTTTTTCAAAGATTCAACAAAAAAATCATTACCCAGTGCTAATGATTCTGAATCAGAAAACATTCTCGATGATTGTTCTTCTTCAATCTCCACCAGATTTCTTCTATAAGAACCACCAACATCTTTCTTCCTAATGATATCTTTCGTTGGTGTATCCATAAGAACTTTCATTCCCTTATCAACTTTCAGAATTGGTACTTCATCAGGGGAATCTTCCTCACTTTCATATACTTGACAAATCTTATCTTCGTCTGGTTTTTCTTTCTCTGATCCTTCTTCTTGAAAATGGTTCTCAATGATTTATTCCTCAGAAAAAACATTTTATTCTTCTTCTTATTTTTCTTCAACTTTCTGACCTTATTCCTCAACTCCCTTTCCCAGAGTAACAATCTCTGAGGGCTCGGCCTCAGAAGTTCAGTGTGGTAGTTTTTCTGATAGGTTTGCATTCTCTTGATAATCTTCCAATTGTTTAATCAAGTCATCTATATCACCAATTCCTTATTCTACTTATTCATCTTCATATAAATCTTCGTCTAATTCTATTCTTTCAAAAAATTCTTCATCTACTTCTTCACCAACTCTTTTCTCTACTCATTCAACAACCTATTTCCCTTTAGACTTTTTTTGGAGTAAAGTAATTTTTTGTAGGGGTCTCCGGTAATGGATGAACAAAAAAAGTTTCCGGAATGGGAATCTTCTTAGAGGCTATTTCTATGTCTCTCAAAAGAGATTTTACAACTATGGAATCAAATTTCTTTTTCTTCACCTACATCCCTTTGTCCTGTTTTTCTAACTCATCCGCATCTTTATCACATAAAGCCTTAGCCTTAGTAGGGTCCAATCTGAACTATGGATCCCATTATTTCCACATTTCCTTATCTTCTTTCCATTTAGTTGCCACTTAATCTTGGTAAGAATTTTTTTTTCACCTTGGGGGGTGCGGATTGGGTTTCCTTACTTTTGGGGGTCTTGTCTTCAGCAACCCCTTCTTTCAATTTCCTCTTCTTACCATCCTTCTTCACTAACTCATCTTTCTCCACATTTTCCGGATTAGTTTCAGCCACTTCATCTGGAAAATTATAAAATTATCATGTTTCCTTGGAAAAGGACATATTCATCCTTTTCAAGGTATCGTCACTAACAAGCATAACCATGCAATTCTGAGCCTTGGAATTACATTCAATATTGAAGGAATCTAGACACCGAACTATCAGATTTGATAGTAAGGTAGGGTACGTGATGATTTGAGATCTCAAATTTCCTTCCTTGAGGTTCTTGATTGTCATAAGAACATGCCTCATCAGAATGATTTTTCATAGATTCTCGAAAAAGTATATGAAATATATATCACTTTTCTTCAGGGTATCTTTGTCACCCTTTCTCGGAACCAAGAAACATTGTACCCAAAGATGAAGAATACGATTATTAGATGATATGTGAGAAATCTTGGATTCCTTTACAACATCAATCCCAAGACATTCCATGGCCTTCACCTTAACATAACTACTTAGAACATCCGGATGTTTGTGCGAGCAAAATTCAGCTTCTCCATTATATGCTAGCCCCACCAAGCTTGTTGCCTTGGTGTAAGTATGTTTGTATTTCTTTCCATAAGACTTGAGAGAAAAAATTTCAATTCCCTCTTCCTCATAATAGCATTCTGATTCATTGAACTCTATAAGTATCTTCAGATAGACCATATCTTGAACACCTATCTTGGATATACATACATCTTCCCAACAATTCATCTTGATGTTCTTAGAGATGATAGAAGTGTACTTGTAAAATTTCGGATGGACCAGTCTTTCTCTGTACACATTCCATTTTAAAATTGGCTTTGTGGAAGACATATCTTGGGAAGTGGATTCTATAGACATTCAGAATGGAGGATCTCTGAGAGATTCAGAACAAGATTTACGAATTGAGGTAGAGCTTCAAGACGCGAGAGCTTGGAGATCGATGTGGGGCACAAAAGGGGGTTCCCCTTATATTGGCAATAGAGCTAAACTTTCAACATCCAAAACAAATATAATGGTTGAAAAATTCTCGGATCTGATCTAACGGTTGAAATAATACCCGCAAGGAAATTTTGACTCTGATATATTGAGGTTTTAGCAAAAACATTCGGGTTTAAGAAGATATGAATCCGATAAATTTTAAAAAACAAAGGAAACTACCATCAACTAAAATTGACTACGAAAAATTGAGTAAGGAAGTCATACCTTTCGGATTTTCTAGGAAGATTATTCAAAATAGGTTATATTCTTCTTGAAGAGAAAATTTCCCTATGAAAAAATTAGTACGAAAAACTCACTTTGAAAAATAGTGAGTACAAAAACTCCAATTATGAAAACTCTTAGTATGAAATCATCATTACGAATATTCTCATTATGAAAACTTCATTACAAAAATTTCCAGCACGAAAACATCATTACGAATTTTTTTGAAAAAATCATTATGAAAAAAATTGAAATACTAATTATGAATGATTTTGAAAAACTAATTAGTAAAATTTTTTAAAAGACTCATCACGAATTTTTTTTGAAAGACTTATTACAAAAAATTTTGAAAATTCATTACGAATTTTCTTTTAAAAGACTCGTTATGATTTTTTTTTGAAAATCTAACAAACAAATTTACTCCCCCTATAAAAAAGAGTTTATTAATGTAAGGAGAATGGTTCAACAAGATGTTAATAAAGGAATATTTCCTCACAGTTATCATTCCTAACTTCTGTTTAATGTATTCAAATCTATCAGAGGGTAAATATTTTGTGAAAATGTCAGAAAGTTGATCTTGAATTCCGATAAATTGAAGAATAACATATTTTTTTGTGATACCTAATAATTTGATGCTTAATATCTATGTTATTTTCACGAGAGTGATGTTCAGGGTTTTTACTAAGGGAAATGCCACTTTTGTTATCACAAAAAATTGGATTCTTAGTAAAACTCAAGCCATAATCTGTAAGTGGGTGTTGCATCCACAACACTTGAGCACTACAACTTCCAACTGCTACATATTCAGCTTCAGCAGTGTATAGTGATATAGAATGTTCCTTCTTTCATGTCCAAGAAAATAATTATTCTCATAAGAAATGAAAAGTTCTGGATGTACTTTTTCTATCAATTCTACATCCACCAAAGTCAGCATCTAAAATTATCTTTCAAATAAATTCATTTCCAGAAATATAAAATAGTCATAGATCCATGGATCCCTTTAAGTAATGAAATATTCTTTTCACTGTCTTTAAATGAGATTACTTGGGATTGTATTGATATCTTGCACATAAGAATACTAGAAACTTCATGTCCGGTCGACTAGCTATCAAGTAAAGTTGACTTCCTATAATACCTCTAAAAGATGTTTGATCTTTTGGTTTCCCAGCTTCATCAAGATCATGTGTGTTTGAGGTACCAATAGGAGTACTTATACACTTAGTTTTGTCATACCCATACTTTTTAAGAAGATCATTAATATACTTATCTTGGGATATATAGATTTCTTCTGGTTTTTGAGAAATTTGAAAACCAAAAAAAAAAAGTTAACTCACCAATCATAATCATTTCCAACTCGGATTTCATTATATCCACAAAGGAATAAGTTAAAGATTGCTGATTTGAACCAAATATAATGTCATCAACATAAATTTGAACAATCAAAACATTTTTCTTATCTTTAACTATAATAAGTGATGGATCTACATTTCCATTAACATAGTTATTTTGAAGCAAAAATCATTTAAATTTATCATACCAAGCTTCTGGGGCTTGTTTAAGGCCATACAATGATTTGGAAAGTCTAGAAACATGATCAAGATGTTCTATATCTTCAAATCCTAGAGGTTGTTCAACAAAAACATCCTCTTGAACATAACCATTACGGAAAGCACATTTCACATCCATTTTAAAAAGTTTGAAAATTAAGAATACTGCAAAGGCAAGTAAAATATGAATAGATTCATGTCTAGCTAATGGATCATAGGTTTGTTCATAGTCTATTCCATCTTGTTGATTATAGCCTTTAGCAACTAATATATATTTATTTCTTACGATGATTATATTATCATCAAACTTATTTCTGAAGACCCATTTTCCTCGAATAATAGAAGTTTCCATAGGTCTTTCAACCAAGGTCCAGAATTTATTCCATTAGAATTCATTTAGTTCATCTTCTGTGGCTTTAATACAATCATCATCACCTAAAGCTTCATCAGTGATTTTTGGTTCTAATTTGGAAATGAATGCTAGATGTTCTATTTCATTTCTTAAGGAACTTCTAGACCTTATGGGTTGATTCACATCACCAATGATACTATCACTGGTATGATTTTTTATAAACAACTGGTTTGGCTTTTGTAAAACATGTTCATCAACATAGGGTAGTAAATATTCTGGGGTAAATGTTCTAAAAGTATATTCTTGAACATTTTCCTTATCATATGGATAATCTATCTATGGTTGATAATCAGTTTTTTAAAACACATCCGATGATGTAGGATGGGGTTGTTTGAAAACAAAAGGATCAGTTTCATCAAATTTGACATGTACTATCTCTTCAACAGTGCAAGTGTTTTTTCTAAAAACACTATAATCCTTAGAAGTTGTGTAGTATCCTAAGAAAATTTCTTAATCATATTTTGGTGTGAATTTGTATATGTTTTCTTTGTTATTTATAATGAATACATTGCAACCAAAAACCTTAAAGTAAGAAAGTCTAGGTTTTCTACCATTACATAACTCATAAAGAGTTTTATTATGAAATTGTCTAATTAAAACTCGATATATAGTATAACAAGCAGTACTTACAGCTTCGACCCAAAAATGCTTGGCAACAAAATACTCACTCAACATGGTTCGTGTTATCTTTTGATGAATTCTATTTCTTCTTTTAATAATTCCATTGTGATTGGGTGTTCTGGGTGCTGAAATGTTGTGAGTAATACCTTTTCTACTAAAAAAAATTTCAAAATCATATTTTTGTAATTGTCCACCATGATCACTATGAATAATCTTCAATGGATGGTTTTTCTCTTTTTTAAAATAGTATCTAAAAAAATTTAAATAATAAAAAGATTCAGACTTCTTTGCTACAAAATAGAACCATGTAAATATAGTGTAGCATCAACTAAGACAAATACATATTACTTTCTTCCAATGCTTCCAGTTTGTGTTGGAACAAAATGATCCATTTGAACCAACATTATTGCATCTGTTGTTGATACTTCACCGATTGATTTAAAACTTGATTTATTTTCCTTTCCATATTGTCAAGGCTCGCAGACTTTTGAAGAATCAAATCTAAGCTCCTGTAGATCCTTAACTAAACATTTCATAGATAGTTTTCATTAGTTCTTAAGGATACAGTGTCCTAACATTCTATGACACAACCAAGAATGATCTTCCATTGCACTAAGGTAAGGTAAGTATTGGCTCCTAATATCATCTATGTTTAGTGTGTAAACACTCTCTTGCCTATGGGTAGAATGAATAAATTCTTCCTTGGTATTGTGTACTAAGAACTTATAATTCCAAAAATTCATAAGTTATACTTCATCACATAATTGTCTTATGCTGATAAGGTTGTGCTTTTGACCATTAACAAACAAAACATTTGAAATCAAGGATTTTCCTTGAATAACAATGTTACCTATACCAATAATTTCTCCCTGAGCATTATCTCTGAAAGTTACTTTTCCTCCTTTCGTCATGATAATATTTTTAAAATATTCTTTGTTACCATTCATATGCTGGAAACATCCACTATCCATGTACCAAGTATTTTTGTTGGTACTTTCCCTATTTTCCTGAAAATAAGAAAAAGTAAGGTTTTCAGAAGCCAAAATTTCTTGGATCTGGAAATTTCAGAAGGTAAAATTTTGGGTACACACATCTTCTTAGAAAAATAATCCTTATGAAATCTTAAATATTGGGTTTTGTTTAAGGGACAATTCTTTTCCCAGTGACCACCACATTGACACTTTGTGCAAAATGGGGAACTTTGTGGAACAAAGTATTGGTTAATAAAAATTGGTTAAAAACTAGTGTAACCAAAACCAGAAGTATTTCTTTATGGTCAAATTTGTGAATAAATTTTATCAATATTTTCCTTACCATGGGTATTGTTTGAAAAAAACATCCTCAATGAAAATATTTCATATTTGGGTTTAATAACAATGTTCCTATCTACAAAAACATTTGAACAAGAGCTAGGCTCGAAAACCACTTTCTTAGACATTACGTTTTCAAGATATTTTGAAATTTTATTCTTCTTAGAATATACTTCCTCAATATTTTTTGAAACAGTTTCAAAATCATCATTTTCCTTATCAAGATCTTTAGAAAAATATGATATTTCCCTAGTAAGAATAGTATTCATAGAGTTTTCCTTATAAAACGTTTTAATGAGTTTTTTGTTCTCAATCTCAAGAAGTTCAGCAAACATATAAACTTCTTCATAGGTAGGTAAAGTATCTTATTCATCAGAATATGATTCTTCATCGGAAGAGTTATAATATTTACTATCATTAGCGTTTAAATAAACGTTGCTCAAGGATTCAACATTGTGTACCATATCCATAAAACAATTATTATCAATAGGTAGTATGGCTATGAGACCAATATTCTTCTGTCCAGAAGATTCCTAATTAGAAGATTCATCAGAAAGTCACCACCACTGGAACTCCATGTGTCATTAGATTTCATAAAATTCATATCTTTGGACTTATAATCATTATTTATATTCCATTCACAATGCCTCTATTTTCTTTCTTTTCTTTTGAGCATTGGGAAATCAGGTCTTATATGTCCACCTCTCTTATATTCTTAGCATGTGACCTATGAATATTTCTTATCATTCCTTTACTTCTTCTTATACTTGGATTGGAAATTTCTTTGTCCAGCTATCTTGTTCATACTTCGATAAATAATAGCTAACTCATTTTCTGTGAATTCACATTCCCTAGATTCATATTGGATAATAACCTTCTTAGATTGGGATCAAGTAACTCATTCAGGAGTCTTATATTTCATATGATATGAAGTTATAGTAAAAGAAACACTACCATTCCCAATATCCTTCTTTATTTTGACTTCATCTCTCTTAATTCTAGTATCATGTTGAAGAAGAGTTTCAAATAGTTCATCAAGAGAAATTTTAGTAACCTTCCTATTTTCATCGACAGCAGTTCTCTTTGATTCCCACTCATTTGGAATGATGTCAATGATATTGTCATCAAGGGCTTCATCATCTAGAACTTTCTCTCCCATAGATTATAAGATATACATGATAGTCATGAATCTCTGTTTCAATTTACAAATTGGTTCTCCATAAGGAAAATTAAAACCATAATAACTAGCTCTGAGCATGGCTCTTCGAGTCTAAATCACATTAGATATACCAAAATGGGTAACTTCAAGATTCTAGCATATATAGTTAGTTGTTTCACAAGAAGAAATTTGGCTACATATATTCCTAGTAATTGAACAATGTAAAGTATTGTGTACCTTATATTTGAGTTGGTATTCATTCTTTTCATGATTAGTAATAGAACTTACTTCCTTGTCAGGAATTTTGTATCCTCTAGTAAGCATGACAAAGTTATCTACCCCAATATTGATAAGGGAAGTGTTCATAAGATCTATCCAATATTCATAATCATTACCATAAAAGATAGGTGGTCTATTTGGAATTATGTTTTTGATAGAACCAACATTTAAACCTTCCATCCTTAAGAATATCTTTGGAACACAAACTTGTTAGAAGTAAAAGTTCTTAAACAAGGAAAATATTCTAAGCAAGAAAAAAAATTGTATCTCTAAGAAAACGTGAATCTGAACTATGATTCCGAAAAACATATTTCCAAAAATATGAATCTGGACGTATGAATCTGAAAATGAGGATACGAAAAAGCTATTCTGATAATTCTCATCCTTATCTAATCGTGAGATTAATTCAGATTGAACCAAGTGATCTGATACCAATTTCTAGGATGGTATGAGTTTGAGTATGATATACTCTGCAGTACCAAACATAGGATCTAAATAAGAATGAGATTCTCAGATACAAGAGGGGGGTGAATTGTACCTGTTTAAAAATTCATATAGGAAATTTTTACTATGGTTATGTTTAATAAGGTTAAACAAGATAATTCACAAGACCTCTATTAGTACTAAAGACTTGCTATATTCCTGAAAAGTGATTCTGAAAATGAAACATAACAAAAGATACAAAGATTAAGATTATACCTTAAAGCAATTGGAATCTAACTAAATCCAAGTAGAAAGATGAGGAAGTATAAGAATGTTATACTTTATTTAACAATACAAAATTCAGTTGAAAGACTTGTAACAAAAACAAGTAACAAGTAAAAATTCTTTTAACCAAAACAGAAGGGTATACAACAACCTTGGATAAAGGTCCCTTGATTTATACATTCACAAATGTCTGCCTTACCTGCACCAGGGTAATCCCTCAATACAAATATTGGAGTCTGTCTTGCTATCCCTGCAATCCCTCAACTATCAGGTAGTCATCACCTCTATCTTCCTCAGTAAGAATGCCCTCAACACCAAGGTGTTGGATCATCTGTCTTCCTATCCTCGGAGGCCATTGATTGTAATCAGAAACAATCGGATTCGTACGAATCATGTCTACACAAGGCAATGTTTGAACAAGCCGTTCAAACATTCTTCACAATGCATTGAGATTATATAAGAGCCTCTCTCTCTAGAAATCACTTCAGGATGTTCTGATCACCAAAATTCAAAAAGTTCCAAAAGTTGTATGTTCTTTTCAAATGAGATCTTATTTATAGGCGAATCTCCAATGGTCGGCTCCGTCCTCCAACAGTCATATTTCTCCTTGAATTTTGAAGGGACCTTTATACGTGTCACTCAACCAACAGTTATTCAATAACTGAAAGCCCGACATCGTTTTTTAATGAATAAAGTGTATGTATAAGAAACAATAATGTTCATAATGTATGAAAATAAAATAATGGATTCTAATCAAAATGGAATTCGGAGTCTTAAATAAAGTGATATTCAGATTCTGTTTGGTAGGAATTCGGAACCTGAATTCTATAGAAATTTGGAGTCTGGTTTCACTAGAATTCTGAATCTGAACTTACAATGTTTGGAGTTGAACTTATAGAAGATCAGAGTCAAACTCATATATGTTCAGTGTCGAACTCATATAAGTTCAGAGTCGAACTCATATAAATTTTGAGTCGAACCCATAGATGTTCGGAGTCGATCACATAGAAGTTCGGAGTCTAACTCATTGAAGATCGGAGTTGAACTCATAGAAGTTCCTAGTCGAACTCATAGAAGTTCGGAGTCGAATGCATAGAAGTCTGCATCCATATTTCGGATTTGAACATTGTGAGAGTTCGTATTCTAGAATTTCGAGTGAAACTTTATGAGAGTTCGTATCCAAAATTCGAAGTGGAACTTCATTAGAGTTCATAACCAGAATTCAGATCCAAAAACAGAATGCTTCATATCTAAGTATTATATGATTCTGAGATTTAGTTATGAATCTGATTTTTATACATAAGAAAAATATTGATATGAGTAATGAATATATGGTAGGGATAAATTCCATTGGTAAGGAAATATTCCTTATAGAAGAAAAATATAGAATTGCTTACGTGTAACGAGTTTGTGATTTTCAAAAAAAGAAGGAATGGAAAAAGTCCTAAGGAATACCTTATTGACTCAACATTTAAGACTCCTAAATAAGTGACCTCTATAGTGTTACCTTGTGAATTCATAAAAATATTATTAATAAGAGATATTTATGGAAATATGGAGGGAGATAGCTATAAACCACCTACAGACCATGTTTTATTCCATAAACACCTCAGACTATGAAAATAATTATGATCTACTGGATTATATACCTTCCCCATTCATTAACATGTTGGATACTGATTAGTGGTTTATTGATAAACACCACTATTAACAATGATATCATGTTTTCTCCATATGGAAAATAAACATTGTTTTCAATTAAACATGGAAATATTCTCAGTATCACCGAAACAAAGGATGTAAGAAAATGAAAACCATTACTGATGTGTATTACTATATATCATAACAACTATCCAACAACATATTGCTGTATCCCCCACAAAACATAAAATTCATCAAAGATGAACATAAATAAAAATATTCTTCACTGTATCTGCATAATATAATCATTCAGCAGATATGACATCATGTATTCGCAAAGCAACAATACAATTCATAGAACCATTTAAATCCAGATCTTAGATTTTAATACAATGACATTCACTGTATTTTAGGGTGACAAAAAGTCATGATGGATGGATATGACCTCAAATAGAGACCTAATATGGGCCCCTCAACAAATGGGAATACATTCAAGACATGGATGTTGATATTGTGTAATACCTTACAACATCCCTTAAAAATGACTCCCATTATAGGTAGCAATTTTATATGGCTCACACATGATCAAAATTTCACCAAATCAACCATTTCACAATAGAAACTTATATATAGTCTATCTAGGTGAAAACACATCCCATTTGTGTGGGGGAATATTTACCAATGCCACCACCCATTATGTTATAAATAAATTATAGGATCTTTGGGGTATTAGTGATTGCTAAAACCATTACCAGTCTATTGGGATGGGGAATTTGTAACTGAATCACCATAAATATGTTCATCACACTCCATGGGGTTGGTTGAATTAATATATCAATATGTATCTCATGAGCCATCATAATTTGTTATGTTATAAAAAATCATCAATAACAGGATCATAATGTGCTAATCAAATACTTAAATCCTCCTTATCCAATAGGGATAGGTGGTATTTCATCATTATCATCACCCTAGAAACAATATATAATTTATAGGTTTGGAAGGTATCTTTTTATGTTAATAATCCTATATTTCACCAATGTTTAATGATATAACATTTTTTTTGGACTCCTTCGATAAGAAAGATCTAAAACTCTCTCTAGTTCACTATTCACATACCACGATTGAAGGAACTTATGTTTTAGGATGTCAAATAATATATTTTTCATATTTTCTAATTTTATAATTTGGATATGGGATAGATAAATGAAACCAATTACACCATTTAAGAGGATTATGTGATGTATAAGAAATTGTTTCATGTAATGTAATAGGATAAATTCAATTTAATAGAATACCTAAGATAATGTCCCCACCAAAAAATTTATATTGTAGAAAATTATTTATATGTAGTGGAACAGAAATTCTAAATCATGCCTTATATTGAAGGAGATATCGATAATATGAATTGGGATAGTATATACATGGAATCCAAAAATATTCAGTATCATTGAACCAAAATTTGATGAATTTACAACAAAATGGAAAAAAGATTCATGTATAATGTGAAAGGGTTAGATACATCCCACATACCTCCCCAAGGTGATCAAATTCAATCCACATAATAACAGTTTGAATAGTATGATAATGACCATCAAAATCTCATCAACTCAATGTGGCACTACATAGGAAAAATATTCACATTGTGAATTGTCTTCAAATAGAGAAAATCATCCCCCGTGTCAAAAATATGGACAATTATATTCCTCATGAAATATTTGAATTTAAAAACCATGATGGATCTAAATATATTAATACAGTCTACATTAATGTGGAAGTTCAGGATGATAATGTCAACTCTCTATTATGAAAAAAAACATATCCCCCATCATGTTTATCACTCAGTCCTAAAAATTATCTAGATTCAGAATGATATTAATATATCGACACCACATCGAGCCTCACCAACTTTATATAAATGGGTGGTTATCTAAACATCATTACATCTATAAATTCTCATTTTCATTGCATAATTGGATATTCGAATTGATTCCACAGAATGGTTGTTCACAACCATGATGACCAAAATGAATCCATATCCTAAATGGGGGGATGAAAATTTCATCCCTTGAATCATTAACATTCATACCATATTAGCCTTTGATTGTAATCGATATCAAGAAAAATATCACACATGTTGTGCCATGATGTGTACATATGATGGTACATTGAGATCATAAAGAGTTAACTAAACTATGATCCTTCGTATAAATACTTAAATGTGATGCCTTAATTTGATATAGTATCATTACAACAAGATTAAGTTTGGGGTCAAAACACTATTTTAATCAATTATATCATATTTTAGTTCAAATTATTGGAAACATAATTATTTTTTCCTCGTATATTGAAATCTATTAAAAAATATAGTGGGTTCTAACATAATCACCAGATGAGTGTGGTTTACTGATTAACTCCATACCTCTCTATATGAATATAAATTTACAGATATCTATATAGGAAATATCTAGGATAAGATGCTATAACCATAGATCATTATGTTGTATCTAGGAAGATTCTATGAGTTTATAATGATAGTTCAACACATAGTGGATGGAATGATGAAAATCCTGGGAAAACCTCGGACCATTATATTATCACAGGGTAAATGTATTGGTAAGGAATAGACAAGTTATGTAACACTTAAAAAGTAGTACTTATCATTCATGACCTAGGGATGACTCCAAATACTCTAGCACCACCAGTCGGGTGATAGTTGCAATAAAATATCCATCATCCATAACATAAAAAATAATGGTCACCCATAATTGATATAATTTATGAATAATATTTATTCATTTTGAAATTAATAAGTCCCCATTATTTATTTGTTTACATCAAAAATAAAATTACCATGATAATTAAGATTAGTAGAATCTAGAGACCAAGGTCATTAATAATCCTTAATACTTCCCTTTTCAAAGGATGTTGGGTGACATAATCCATGACTTCTGTATCCTGAAATAAGTTCTATAAATCAATGATAATTGATGATATATTGTAGTATAAAAGTACCCAAAAGAAGGGACATGTGTAAGAATTAGACAAAAAAATACGGGATTGGATAGAAGTTATGATGAGTCATTGACAAATTTTTTATTACTATATTACTTGCTAGTATGTTCACTATAAACATTGTATCCATTATTTTGGTCACTTCCTCCCAAGTGAAATACATATGGAATCGGCCCATGGGTTAGGGCTCTTAAAAGTAAATAATAATCATATTTATTCCTCAAACACCTCATGTTATCATTCAATCAAAGTCATTATACAAGAATTTAGGGAAAACAATGATTTTATTATTGTCCTTGAAAAATGGGAAGGTAGACATGACCCAAGCCAAATGTAGTAGTTTCTCTATTTATCTATATTAAATAACTATTTCTATAAACATAATAAAACTCAACTCTTGATCCACATAATAGGTATAAACCCCACATTTGTATGTATAAAAATGTTGTACAATGTTATGATGTTTTGAAATAGTTTGTAGTTCTTCCTACAGAAATATAAAATCTAGATCCTACCTATATTTTAAGAGAACTTATATTTGAACTCATTGAGTCCCTACAATGAAAAAAGTGGTTCAAGAAAAAATAATCTACTGCTCAAGTTTATTGAGAGGAGCCTACTACATGATACTATCATATAACTATATTATTTAGAGAAATGTATTTAGAATAATTTATGGTCAGACATGTCACACGCTTATATGTTTTTGTAAAACACGAAACATTGAAAAAAATGGATCTATTTGAAAATGGTTCTAGGAAAAACCTCTTACTAATTCGGTGCATTTTACATTTTGGAACGATTAAGGGGGCTGATATCTTATAATTATTACCATTCATGTGTATGATAAGAGCAAGAATATACCTCTAAGGATGAAAAATATGGAGGATTATATTCGGGATCTAATATGTAATATTTAGTTTAAGGTTACCGATTAATATATAGTATCTAATTCCATATTTCTAAGACTGTGTATTCATATCCATGTATTGATACCTTCAACATTACATTAATGTTTGAAATATCCCATCGATAGATAATTCAAGATAATATATGATGATAATAACCCTTTGAGTATTTCAAATCCATATTTCAAAGAAATGTTTCTAGAACATGGAATAAAAAAACTAGTGTAAGAAGATGATATATAGGTTTTTGACAAAATTGGATATGGGAAAAACCATGTGAATCCATGGAGAATGATCGATAGTGATTATTTTATACCAATAAACCTAATTGAGTTATCAAACATAACCCCAGTAATCTATCAGGACCTGAATACAATTTTTTCTCAAGACTAATTGACTGAATTCTAATTTTTTGAAGAAGTTTCATAAAAGGGGGTCTTGATAATATTTCATGACTAAAAAATAAATTCTATAAGAAATCATAGATAATATATGATGTCCAAATAAATTCCACACAACATTGGATTTCTTGGATCCTTATACCCATAGTGGATGAATAAATGAAACAAAATCCATTTCTATAATCTTTCTATAATTAAATTCATATTACAGGATGACGGATTTTTATCCCATGGCCGATCACTAATCGAATGTGATATATATTTCATTGGATTTCTCACCATGGTTGAAAATTCCTCGACGTACTCAGACACATAATAATAATATGATCGAATTAGAAAATATCCTCCATTATATTAAGATGGTATATCCACCCCCATCAATGAGACTAGTTTGGTGAGTCAGGGATTTAAATAAGACATGTGAACTATGTGTATTGGATCATCCATTCTACTAATAAACCATGAGGCATATTTTTCCTTCTTAAAGGATAATAAAAAAGTGGTTAATAAGAATTCTATTTAAATAATTGTGTCGAACTAGTTGTGACTACAAACCACCTTTGCTTAATTAATTACTATTAAATTTTATGAACGTATCCTGGATGATTCCCCCACACAAGAAATGAAAATTAGAATTTAATATATAAAAATGATCGTATTCAACATTGTTTACTATGTAAATTACCAAAAATCTCACACAAACATCATTTACATCTAGTAAAACAATTGGATGAACAAGGTCTATATTGATTTCAAAGACCATAATCGACACATCCAAATTAATGATTTCCTAATACATATCAAAAAACATTTGATGGATTTAACTACTGAATTAAATGATATTTATATAATGGATGGGTATTTTGGGTACAATTTCATTGATATGTTCCCTGAAGTTGAGGAGTCCACTACCTTCAAAGAACCATTGGGGATCTTTTTCTTTATAGCCTTGCCCTATATCGTAAATTACAATGAAACTACACACCAACAAACATTTTATTACTTGTTTTTTCCCAATTATGATGAATATAAGAATTTTATGTTTATGTTCTGGTAGTCATGTCTTAAGAGTGATTTGATCATCTCAATGAACAAAAAAACAATCATAAGCATTTTGTAGTAGAACAGTTTAATGAAGAGTCCTATAAAGTGTGATTTTTGAGTAACAACAAGGACATTATTTAAATTTTTGTTATTATACATTGTCATCGAGATCAATTTAGAAAATAAAGTTTTAATATTATAAAATTAACACCCTCTAAATAAATGAACTAATAGGGATCCATGGTCACAATTATTATATTCAGCATCTCATAGCCAAATCGGTTGGAAAATATCTCACAATCACCTATTTATGTAAGGAGTCACCTACTACTATGATGAGGAATGAAAATATTCATTTTAGAATAAAAACAAATAAATAAATCCACCCATCGGTCTGGGAGAGTCTATTATCCTCCAAATTCATAATTTTTCATTTTCAGAATAAACCACTTTTTGGATTAGTGGGAACCTCACAACCACAACTCACTAACAACAGATCCAACATAATATTAAAAACCACCATACAAAGCAGAAAATACCTAATTAAACAACTAAAAGATTCAAACCAAATAAAATTCAAAATCCCGTGCCACAATTTTCAAAATTCAAATTTGAATTGAAAATCCGAACCAAACACCACTTGGGGAATCACGTTTCCTGCCATCATGATGCACCACACGACACTGACATCATGTCACCTACCTCCATCCAATCAACGTCAATTTCCATCATCACCACCATAACCAACCAAAATTAGACGCCAGACCAGCATAATGCTGACGGGGAACCATCGGAAACCATCATCAATGTCGCAATTCACCATATCGTCATCAAAAACACAGAATACCAAAATTACCCATGCCAGAGAACCGCAACACTAAAAACCTCGGGCCGTGAGATCTAAGCCCCGAGCCGCCACTGTCAGAAACATCGAGCCCATCGACCATCTCGCAGTCGTCTTCTTTAAAAAATTTCTTAAAAGTGGTGACCAAGAAATGATTACACAATGATCTCCTCACATATAAAAATAATTAAATATATGAAAAAAATATCCATTTTCATGTAAATAAATTTTAGGGACTAATACCAATTTTTCAGATATCATGAATATTTTCATCGAAAAAATATTCATAGTGATAAAAACTTATATATTACATGTATCATCATGAATTCCACCAGTCCTTCTACATTTACCCACTGATCTACTGCATTGGCCACCCTATATTGACAAGGAAATTTTTCCAATGGGATATTATTCTGCAACATTATAGAGCCTAGTTTTTGTGACATAATGAAGTTAATATTAATTCCTTGACTCATTTATATCCAAAACATACCAAAAAATAAATCAAATTATTGGATATTGAACATCTGAAGGAATATGTTTTCTTTTCCTATAGTTACAAATCACATATCTTAACATAGAGGGGGGCTCCAATATAGAGATAAAATTTCAATGGTGAGTAATACATCATGAATTAATACTTTTCGTATGTCCTCATTTAAATAATATTATTTATGGTATAGTAGAATTTTTAATAAATAATCTATAAAAAATATCAATCATGAAATTTTCCTATCGATACACTAGAATACACATCCATATTCATGTAAAAATTTTATGAGGATAAAGTGGTTTTACAGAAGATTCACTAAATTATGGTCTCATAAGATATAGATTATGAAATGTAAAAAATTAATTAGTTAAACACTTTCCCAGAAAACAGTGAATTAAATCCACCTCTGGATGAATGGAGCCAATAGTTGATTACCCTGAGAAATTAGATACACTAGTAAGATCAAATTGAATGTGAATAAAATCGATACTAAGTAAAAAACATTTCCATTTTATATTATATAATTAAAAAAAATCGCTCTAAATATAATGATTTGATGGAGTACCCCGTCTTGGCATATCCAAATGATATATTCCATATTTCATGGAAGAAGTTTATGAAGGATACTATAGGGATAATAATACTACGAACATACTATCTCACCAACATTGGAGTATTGGTTCTATTTGAGAAACCATCATACAAGACTATGAGTAATTATTAATGAAATTTCATCCCTGTAAGATTTATTAAAAATTAATCCATCAACCACAATATATGCTACATACATCTAAATGTTCTTGTCCATTTTCCAAATGCGGAATAGACATTGTTTGATTGAATCACCTAGAAACAAATATGAAATTTAATTTTATCCTTACTTATAAAATCATATATTCTAGATTGTATGATTCAAAAAAACTCAATGATTACAGGAAAAAACATCAATCAAAAATTTATGTACAATTTCATCCCCATATTTGGTTTCCCTAATAGGATATGGATAGAAATTACCAATATAATCTTTTTTATATAATTAATTAAATTATACTAGGATTGAATCATTGAATTAGACCATTCAATGTTTTATAATTTACTTTAAAATGGAATAATATAGGCCTATATTAAATCATACTCAAATATACTTTTGAAAATTTTGAACAAGAGATGATGTGAAATATAAATATGATACTTCTTGATTTATGAGCTTACTATAACACCACATGCACTGCCACAAATGGGACTCTATATTAATTGGTGTTCAAAACCGAAGTACAATTCCACCAATGTATACAAGTTTCCACTTCCATTAATAGCTATCTATGAGAGAATTTTATAGAAAATATACACCATAAATGTTCATAGTAATTGAAACACTTGAGACTTCAATAAAAAGGTTATCATCTACTGATTCTTCCATGAAGAATTGTTAATGTCTCTTAGAGCCTAAGGACACCGAGAAAGAAATATCCCATGATAAAACCTAAGTGTTAAGATACATACAACATAAATATGAAATATCCCAATGAAAAATACTCATTTTCCATAAATTAAGTGTAACATGTTACACTCCCATCAAAATAAGTATTCTCCAGACATAAATTTTACCTCCAACAGCACACATCATATTTCCTAGAAGAATGAATTTAAACTACATGGTATCCTATGTACATGGTATAAGTCTTTAATCTATACAAAATACTAGGTCCTAGATACTTGAATCTAATATTAATGGAATCATAAGTCATATGAGGATGAAAATAAATTTAACAAAATATATAGTAATAGTAGTAAAACATTAATCTGAATATCATCATTCGTCCTCATCACATGATGTAAAATGGAACAAAACATGTCCATACTAGAATATTTTTCAATTAATAGGGAACAATTCAACATAAATAGTTCATTTTACATGAGGTAGACCATTGAGAAATAAATATACTACTCATATCCCTATGTATATATAAGACACCAATAGATAATTAATTTTTCACCCAAAAACTACAAATCTATTATATACATCTATAATCAGATACATGGTTGCGCAAATAATAAAAATAATTCTTTCTTCTTCAATATGAACAAAAAACTAAAACTCCACAAATGGATCAAACAAACAATGATAATTTCTCATTAAAGAACTATTTTTGGATTGATTCCTTATATCACATGATGTGTAGTGATGACCATATCTAAAATCCAAGGTCTATACATAGTATAAAAAGATCCCACCTTCCCCCCCCCCCAATTTTGGTATGTATCAGTCTAATGTGGAGGGTTTAAAATCCAATACTCACTTCATTATTGATTCACAAAATCAAAGGGCAACTAGTGACTCCTAGATCAGAATTAATCGATTTAGACAAAATATAAATGGTTAAAATTTCCCCTAGATATGGGTTAAATTATTTATAATATTTTTCTATTGAATAATTATGTGGGAATTGATTATTGATATCCAATGATAAGTAATTGCACTCTGATCCAAAATCTTGCATCCATCCACAATATAAATTAAAAAAATTCCCCCTCTATAAAAGGGTTAGAACTATGTGGATTGTTTTCCATGTAGGAACTATATGTCAATTGACTAATACTATCCAAATTAACATTATTCCAAAAATATCCCAAATCATGGGTCCCAACACAATATAAATTAAAATGAAATCCCATTGTATTAGGTACAAACATGAATGTAGGGTTTTCTATTCATGACCTCTTTGTGGAATCACCGAATATAGCACATGGTATATAGCAATACCCAGAACCATAATACATGGTAAAAATAATGTATCAATGAAAATTTTCCTACAAGTATGTATAGATCAAAAAATTATAAAAATTTTCTAATTAAGAAATATTTTATGATTTATTTCTACTATCCAATGATGAATTGTGACACCTAGGTACCAAATAAAAGGTCCTGAATTAATATAAATAAAAAATCCCCTCTACATATATTCCATAAAAATGTGGATACAATACAAATAAAATACAATTCACGGGGACATTATTAATAACAAAAGATAAATATTTAAGACCAGGTCCCAAATACTTTGTCTAGCTGTAATATAAACAAAAATATTCACCTTATACATAGATGTATGCCCTGAATTTAATGATTTCCATTCATGAACATTGTGTGGATTTATTCAAACTACTACATGATAATTAGTTATATTAGAATCAATAACCTTGAGTCAACCTAAAATATATAATAAAATAATTCTACCCCTAAATATGGGTAAGACTTATCTACGAAACTATATATGATATGCGTTTGGATTCAATCATCATATCAATGGATATGAAACGATGTTTAGATCCTCTATTATAGGCCAATATATGAGTTTACATAACCACCAATAATGTTTTTTATATTATATTCAGATCCACATAGTTTCGATAATTCTTAATTAATTTTATAAAACCCCACATAATCCCTATAATACACTCTCCTGAACCTTAATCTAATACATTTTTATTGCTTTTTTCATTTAGAGATCATGAATAATGAGATGTTGGGGAACTGAGGAATCCAATCTAGTTGACAAGATAGCGATTTTTAATAGTTATGATACCACAATATTATCATGTGACATTAAACATCGCGATAACATCCAAGTAACATGATTTTAAAATTCGTGTCATTTTCCTAGTCATGTGACATTATGTGTCAAGATAAGAGGATATCATTCAAAATAGATCATCCCCCTAGACGATTGGGTATACTATGATTGATTTACTTATCCTTTATCCCTGAAAATGTGATCAATAAATTATTATGAATTATTTATGGTGATAAAAAATATATTGAAATTTTCATTCCCCATGAACTAACATTATATCATTTATATGTAACTTAATTCCATCCAATTCCTCTAGATGATGTCCTCTTTGAAACTGAGTGACCTTATGCACCCCTACACATCGTCCATACCTATAGATAACTCATTATAGGGTAATAGTAATTAAAATATACCACTCCATGATTCATGTGAGTTTGGAAACAAACCAGAGAGCTTGTATAATGAGGATAATTTTACCAAGAGGATATGCCCCATTAAACCCATGATTTATATTTCTTATTTTGTGGATTATTATCTTCATCAATTATCAATGGATAACCTATAACCACAATAGCCACTTTTAGTTGGCATATATATCTTTGAGAGATAATATACATTCCCAAAAACCAAATTATTAAATGGGATTTGACATCTTCATTGTTACTCATGTGTGCATCTTTCCCATTTTCAAATAAATATTTGTACACAGAATTCTAAAAAGCTCTCATTTCAGGATATTTATCCCATATGAATATATAAATTCCCTTTTTTGTAATTTCCTATATTATCCCCCATTTTTAACATCATTCCCTAGATAAATATCTTCCCTTTCTTCCTAGATAATGAATGATCACGAATGAATCAATGGTTTATGCCATAATCTTCTATGTCCTAGAGGCAAGAAGATTAAATGAATGACATTATACAAAAACCATGTATGGATTTTTATATATTATTGAAGGATACCTGGTGACATGATGATTCCAAATCCTGGTTATTTTTTTCATTTTGGGGAAATAATTCCCCATACATTTTGTATGGGTTAGACTTGCGGAAAGGATTTTCTAAAAACAAAACCACATGGGTCTATATTCCCATAATATCAGATATGTTGTGAATCTTGGATCACCAATTTTAATAATAGCCATCAAACCTAATTTTTAGATAAAATTATCCAACACATCAAGAGGACATCATGTTGGACAGAACACCCCCATTGATGTTGGTGTAATAAACAATCACATGTTTTATACATGAACCTCAATATTTGTTCAAAACAATATTGTTCCGGATTTATGATTCATGAAAAATTATTTATTTTTATGTCAAACATGGAAAAGCTGTATGACATCTACAATGGAGTTTATACCAAAAATTTCTTGAAGTTGATTTCTTTATCATAGAACCCCATGGACATTGGGCAGACATAATCATTGTTCATCCCTATTGAAATATGTTAATATGGATTCCTTAATCCAAAAAGAACCTTTATTTAATTTCTATTTAATTGAAATAAATCCAAATATATTGTTCCTACAGAATATTTTTTTCAGGAGGAGAGTTCCTCCTTAATCCTATGATTTATTAATACGAATATATAGAATATAATATTCTTCCATGATCAATGGATTGCCTATTCAAAATGGATTCCATATATAGTTAATGTATCAATTCATTACCTATGATATACAACATTCATAAACTAACTAATCATGTGAATTTTTATTCCCTACTTTTTTGAAAATCTATGAATCCTACCCATTATCAATGATAGAATATGACATCCTATCCTCTAACCCATCTATTTCGGTGTATGCATCTAATTTGAAAACCCAAATACATTAATTTAGTCAATCATGTCCGAAATATGTCCTCGACACATTATGTAAAAAATATTACTATTTCATAGTAACATGAATTCAAAATGCATAAAAATGTTGTTTTCATGACATTTAATCATATGATATATGGTCCTTCCTACAAGTACATAATTTTTGTTGACCGGTCCATCAAAACCAAGAAATTGTGCTTATGGTGAGGTTTTAACTCCCATCCCAATATTAAATATTAACACTAACTAACCCAATATATGAGTATGGGGAATTAATTGGACTATGTATCCAAAATGTATATCAAGACACACTAATTGAAGAAAATAAAATTCACATCTCCTATATGTAAGTAATATAAACGCATGGGGATCTAAATAAAATATATTACAATGGAATTATTACAATAACTACAATATGGATTAGTAAACCATTGAAATCATATCCATAAAATAGAACATAATTTTATTCCATGATTTTTAAGAAATATATACATTCTCCCCCTACATAGTAGTACAATCTATGTATGAGATTCTATTGAATGAGATAATTATGTACAAGAAGGGATATTACACATGAATACTCATCTATAAGAATGTTCATGGATTAAAGTTGGTTACTCAAAAATTCCCTAGACCATTGAAATTCATCCACAATTATATTATTAACAATTTTCCATCATTACATACATCCTAACTACACGATTCCAAAAATTAATGAATATTTACAAGTCATGTGATGCTAAAATGAATGAAAAAATAATCCCCACTACATGATGACAAAAAATACATACCATAATCAATTATTAATCCTTATCAAATTACCAAAATTTCATGGACCTTGTAAACTAACATTTGGGTTCATCCTATCATCGTTATGAGAACCTCAGGTTCGAAAATTACAATTCATTTCAAGATCACTATGAGTTTATCTTCCAATCTATCACGGCCATGGAATCATAAAAAATATCCATATATTTGGACATGTAATTGAGGATCTACATAATGTACATAGACCGCCCAATTAAAATAATCATTGTGATACAATAAGGGTCTTCAGATCCTTATGATCCTTAACATCATCATTGTCTTGCTCGTCACCATAGAGGAATTCATGATTATATTTTTTATTATATTACAATACCATTACTCATGAAATGGGAACCATGATCCTTATATATCATCGTTCTCATCATATTTAAAAATAATTATGGACTACTCTTGACCCTATTAATCATAATTTGGAACTTATATAACAATGCACTTGTATTAGTTCTACATGAACTAATACCTTAACATGCATGCACATTGATCAAATTTGTATGACTTTTAGCACTATCCATTTACCGGACGGAAAAATATAACTATATATTTTTACATTAAACATTCATAGATGGAAACCCATAGAGTGTGTTCTAAGAAAATGTAAATTCTCTTCATGTTAAAGTCAGTACCTATTTTTTATTAAACAATTTAATTGCATAAATAAAAAATGAAAGAAAGCTCGTGGATCCCATCTTATAGCCATAGTAAATGTCATGTTATGCATGAAAGGCCCCATATTCCATGAAAATGTTAGATAACTGATTCATCAATTTGCTAAACCACAATAATTTGTTCATTTCACATAGAAACAAATATTATGTTGGGTGAATCATTATAAAATTTCTGACATTGCATTATCCACCATCACATATTTTATGTAACAGATTACATCACCAATTCCATGAGTTAATACCCTTCTTCTATAATCCCATTACTTTCTATAATTTATTATGGGTTTTACATTTGAAAATATTTTGTATGGGATAAATTGATCTAAAGGGTTTTAAAAAGGATTTGATAGAAAATTGTAATAAATTAAAATATCTTGTTTTTAGAGGATGTTTGGTACCATAAGTGTGGCCCACATTAATCAATAATTTATCTTCCAAACTCCATAGAATATGTTATTCCTAGAATATCAATGGGTGACATATCCACACCATTTGATATTTATTGACTCAAATATTCTTATACAATGATTTATAATCCCTATAATAAAAATATTCAAGATGATATGGAATTATTGAAAATATGTCACCATGTCTTTTTAAATCGTTCAAATAATAAATGTGAAATCTCAATTTTGAACCAATAGATTTCCCAAACAAAGTGACTCAAAGCCACATAGTGTATGGACAACACTCCCAAGGAAAAAATAAATCTTCTATAGGGTTGAAAAATATATTTAGGATAGCTCCTTTATCATTATTAAATTTTCTAGTCCAAATGGTTTAATGTTCATAAAAAATAAATAGAATAGAGAAAGGTTTTTAGACCCCTCCACATGAGCATTCAATGAAGCCCTATGGGATAATGCTTAAGGGATTCTCAGCCAAAAACTCTAGGAATCTCTTCCTAATGGGAATGTGCCTCCAATACTCCTTAGAACCATCATCACTCTGGAAGAAACCAGCACCATAGTGTGTTTTTCAATCATCTATGACATTATTCCCCAATACACATTTACCACTATAATCCCCTATAAATGTGATTTACACAACCAATATTTCAAATATACTATTGTATTTGGAATATCTAACATTTTCCCATCCACAAATACCCATTAAGATAATAATGTAGAATGTAACAACCTGACATGGACATTCATAGTTCATGTATTTTTCAAGAATATAGTGCGTTAAAACCCGTCAGGAACATTAATTATATGGAATATAATTATTGATTTATGGGTATTTTGAAAACTCCATAGAATCTAATTAATTAGAATACCATCACAAATATAGGGATATCAGACCCTACATGAATACCCATACATCATTATGCATTTATGGTATATGAGATAATCCTTTAAAGAAAAATAAAGTATATTCCAAACTAAAATTACTTAAACAATAATAATCAAGTATCCAATATATTATATCATAAACTACATCAATAAATAGTCAGATCTAGTACAATATAAACCAATGAAATATAAGGATTGATATAAAAGACCCTAATATACAATTATATATTGTATGAGAAATAATACTCTAAAACACTACAAAAAATTATTTGTGATAACAAAAACTAACCTACAGTAAAAAATTGTCCAAGGAAAAAGAACAAAAATATACAATAATAGATTCTCCTAGATGAAACACCCAACACTACAAAAATAGTTGGTCTCAGTTAGAAGACCTTAAAATAAAGAAACTGATGGACCAAGCTAGAATATGATAAACTATTACTACATATGGTATGAGCTAAATGATTATAAATAAAAGAATGAAATATTATGAACTAAAAGAACATGTAATACAAAAAATATTTCTCAATCTTGAATATCCAAAATAATAATAATAGATGTTTTGGGATAAAATTCACTAAATCACATCAAAATATGTCCAATGTCAAAAAAACCCAAAACTATAAGAATATATGGTCAGTCCTAGAGGAACCTAAATTATAACAATGGTATATTATGAATTTACATTAATAGAAAATTTCAAACTAAGCTGAAGTCCCATTAAAAGACCCCTTAGAAAATTTCAACACTCCTCTCACTAGGAATTCACATTGTGTGATATAAGAGATAGTGAGATATCACAAAATGGTTATGGTAAAAATAAAATTGATACCTCATAAGAGAGAGGCCTTGTAAAATTGAAATTCCATAACCTTTTTTCTTTCCATTAATGGATTGCAATTATATCATTTTTGGATACATATAAAAGATATAATCCTGATTAGGGTTATTATTTTTCCTATAAAAAACATTATATGAAGTATGAGTCCACTGAAATTGGCATAAATTAGATCAATATCTCTCTCTAAGATACATTTCACCAATATGATCATATTAGCTCGTGTGATTACTAAATGACAGAATCAGATACAAAAATTTGGATGATTATTCCTTAATAATTTAATGAATGTTCTTCTAGAAAGTATTTCATGATTCAAGAATTAATATTTAGGAATTTGTGTTTTTATGGATGTATACAAAGGATGAGTACCATTAATTACTTATATGATATAAATTTACTAAATTTAAATGAATATAATCAAATATATATCCATATAGAAACATCCAATACTCGAAAAGGTTTTTTTAATGATAATGTTCCAAAAGTGGGAGGAATATCTACAGCCCAGAGTATCCCTAATAAACCCTCAATCAATATATGGTTCATGAAACTACATTCCCATTAAAATATTTTTTATTAGGATTACTTATAGTCCATTGATGTCTACTAAAGGGGGGCCATGGATTCATGGAACATCTAATGAATTAATTTTTGAACCATATAGTCTATTTTAAGGGCTCCATCAAGGAAAGAAATAAACATTGGGCTTATTTACATCAAAAAGGTCCTCTATTAATCTAATATATTTTTCTCGAAGGATATTAGCGCAAGCTACAACTGATATTACTCCTCCAAATGAAGACAACTATTTGGCTATTAAAAAAATATAAACCAATATAAATTAATCTTTTTTTTTGATCCATTACATCCAACATGTGTTGGGTAACCTCTTTTTGGGCCTAATTCTATCTCAGTTTGACCAATGATAAATCAACTTCCACTATTACCATTTAATAATGTCCCCTCCCCTTCTATTATAGAGAAATCATTCCTTTTTCCTGGGAATGAGAAATGTATAGTAAAATCTCTTATAAGAAATTGAAGTAAACATATCCCTAGTATTACTCAGTTGGGCCTTTTGCTCCTACAAATTCCCCACCATTATTATGTTACAAATATCTATCCACACTTTCCCCAACATTTGTTTCTATAGTTTCATGTACATCAAGACATGACTCAACCCATTCTATACAAATAATATATTATGTGACTAATTCTCTAATAGAGGGAATATATTCTATATCTTATGACAATGTGGGTATTCAAAAGTACCATTTGTTATTTGACTCATTTTGGGGAAATCCAAAACAAGAAAGCATCCTAACATCCATTATTAGAGGTGAAGGTAGTGTAACAAGATGAAAAAAATTACCAGTGAGTATGTTAAATATATGATGATGAAAAATATAAATTGTTCATGATCATTTATAGATACACACCATTATTATTTTAATATCTAGTGAAATATGTTTCCCTCTCCCTATATTTAGGTGGCCAGATACTTTCCTCTTAAAAAGAGGGACTTTGTGTCACCAATAAAATTGTCTCCAACAACAACAATTTTTGTAAAATTTAATATACATAAAACTATAAAAAACTATGAAATTTCAAAACATGATTAAAATATATTTCGTCACTAAATAAGGTGACACATTTATATAGAGAATCCTATATCATGGGAAATAATAGTAGCAAAATAGATACATCAATAATCATAATCTTGATTTGTGTTTAAAAATTAGAATAAACTGGAATGACCAATATAATATTATAAAAAATTTATTGTATTGTCCGTTCTGACGTATAAACTATTCCTAAATCTTGATGGGTCAGTTCCAGTATTGATGGTTCTACTAGAGTGAAAAATTTTACTCCAATATCAATGAAAAATGAGGAATGTTCCACCATATATGCTCATAAGGGATAAACACAATTTAGAAAACATATAATTTTATACTAAAATGTCATGGAATTGGATAAGATGTAAAATAAAATTGTCACTTATAGATTATATATGTAAAGTCATTAATAATTCATAGCCCTTAATTTTTACAATTACACCCTTGAAACAGAGGAAAGAAAATAAAGATTTGAAAGATCTTTTAAGATCCGAAGATTTCGGGGATTCGGGATTTATCCCACGCGGAAGGCAGAGGCTCTCCTCGCCTATAAAGAGAGGCCGAGACCTCTGAATTGCTTGCTGAAGTTCTTGTTGAAGATTTGTGTCCCGCGAAGCCTCTGCCTCACGAAGTTGAAGCCCCGCGCAAGTAAACTTGCGTGGATGAGTTCCTTGCGCGCAACATCTTTGCGCGACAAGAAGAAGGAGGAGGAGGAGTCCCCTGTGCGCATTATTTGCGCGACATGAAGAGCTCTCCCTGCCCGCATACTTGCGCGGCAGGAGAAGCTTGCGCGCCCAAGGTGTCTTTGCACCCTTGTGGCTTGCGCGCCTCGTGGTGTTGCATACTGCACACCCGAGTGCTTGTGCACCCAAGTCCTTGCACGATAAAAGAAAAGAAGTTGGCCGCACCCCTTGCGCGCCTTCATTTTATATTTGAGCAGTGGGTGTGTTGAAGGAAGGCCGAGCCCTTGTGCTTGTGTACCAAGAAGACAAGAAGGCCCTACGGGCAGTAGGTGTGCAAATAAAGGAGAACCGAAGTGTGTGCACAAGTGCCAAGTGAAGAACCTACGGGTTGAGTGTGTGAAAAAGAAGTAGGAGGCCAAGGCTTGAACACTTAGTGTGTGCAAAGAAGCAAGGAAGGCCGTGGCTGTTTGTGTGCATAAGGAGTATACCACACTTTGTGTGTGTGAGAGGTGAAGGAGGAAGACCCGAGGCCTTTAGTGCCTTGTGTGCAAAGTGAACAAGGAAGGCCATAGCCCTTATGTGGGTGCACACATTGAAGAACAAATTAAAGAATATTATTTGTGTGTGCAACAGGTGAAGAGGCCGTAGCCATTTAAGGGTGTGCAACAAGAAGTGTGAAGGCCAAGCTCAAAGTATGTGCCAAAGTGAAGAAGTTTTGTGTGCAAAGAGAGAAGTTGGCCGAACCTAGTGTGTGCACTAAAAGTGTATACACATTAGAAGAAGAAGAAGGAGTGACCCACACTAAAGTAGAACACACTCTAAGTGTGTAAACAAATTGGATAAAGTGTGTGAAGTTCAGTGAAGGTGTGTTCTTAAAGTGACTACACCCTTTGTGGGTCTACTGCACCAAGAGGAAGAAAAGGAGAGTGCATGCATGCATGCATGCACGTGCACACGTGAACAAGTCTGAATCAGCTTGTGTGCATTTGAGAAGTCCAAGACCAGGAGATCTTGAAGATATTGTGATGCCATGAATTCAGTGCATGAAGTTGAAGTGAAGTTGAGACTGGACCAGACTGAAGTTAAAGACATCATTTGTCTGAGTATTCAGTAATTAGAGAGAAGGCCAAGTCATCCTTAGAAGAAGGTGATAAAGCCTGAGCAAGACGAGAAGACCTGAGTCCCACAGGAGGGTCTTTATACTGCGTCCCACAGTGTTACCAGAGTCCCACTGGCCTGCTCCAGAATCCCACTGAAGACTTCTTCTCCCTGAGTCCCACAGGGTCTTCTCTTGGCTCCTCGAGTCACACGAGTAGCTCTTCTTCTCTTTAAGCTTCTTCAAGTATCCTCAGCAGTCTGGGATAAAGACTGCTGGCCTTGCTCTGTACCTCTGATCACTTGAGTTGATCAGGTCTTCTCGTCTTGCTCAGGCTTTATCACCTTCTTCTAAGGATGACCTGGCCTTCTCTCTAATTACTGAATACTCAGACAAATGATGTCTTTAACTTCAGTCTGGTCCAGTCTCAACTTCACTTCAACTTCATGCACTGAATGCATGGAATCACAATATCTTCAAGATCTCCTGGTCTTGGACTTCTCAAATGCACACAAGTTGATTCAGACTTGTTCACGTGTGCACGTGCATGCATGCATGCATGCACTCTCCTTTTCTTCCTCTTGGTGCAGTAGACCCACAAAGGGTGTAGTCACTTTAAGCACACACCTTCACTGAACATCACACACTTTATCCAATTTGTTTACACACTTAGAGTGTGTTCTACTTTAGTGTGGGTCACTCCTTCTTCTTCTTCTAATGTGTATACACTTTTAGTGCACACACTAGGTTCGGCCAACTTCTCTCTTTGCACACAAAACTTCTTCACTTTGGCACATACTTTGAGCTTGGCCTTCACACTTCTTGTTGCACACCCTTAAATGGCTACGGCCTCTTCACTTGTTGCACACACAAATAATATTCTTTAATTTGTTCTTCAATGTGTGCACCCACATAAGGGCTATGGCCTTCCTTGTTCACTTTGCACACAAGGCACTAAAGGCCTCGGGTCTTCCTCCTTCACCTCTCACACACACAAAGTGTGGTATACTCCTTATGCACACAAACAGCCACGGCCTTCCTTGCTTCTTTGCACACACTAAGTGTTCAAGCCTTGGCCTCCTACTTCTTTTTCACACACTCAACCCGTAGGTTCTTCACTTGGCACTTGTGCACACACTTCGGTTCTCCTTTATTTGCACACCTACTGCCCGTAGGGCCTTCTTGTCTTCTTGGTACACAAGCACAAGGGCTCGGCCTTCCTTCAACACACCCACTGCTCAAATATAAAATGAAGGCGCGCAAGGGGTGCGGCCAACTTATTTTCTTTTATCGTGCAAGGACTTGGGTGCACAAGCACTCGGGTGTGCAGTATGCAACACCACGAGGCGCGCAAGCCACAAGGGTGCAAAGACACCTTGGGAGCGCAAGCTTCTCCTGCCGCGCAAGTATGCGGGCAGGGAGAGCTCTTCCTGTCGCGCAAATAATGCGCACAGGGGACTCCTCCTCCTCCTTCTTCTTGTCGCGCAAAGATGTTGCGCGCAAGGAACTCAGCCACGCAAGTTTACTTGCGCGGGGCTTCAACTTCGCGAGGCAGAGGCTTCGCGGGACACAAATCTTCAACAAGAACTTCAGCAAGCAATTTAGAGGTCTCGGCCTCTCTTTATAGGCGAGGAGAGCCTCTGCCTTCCGCGTGGGATAAATCCTGAATCCCCGAAATCTTCGGATCTTAAAAGATCTTTCAAATCTTTATTTTCTTTCCTCTGTTTCAACGCGGGTTCTTTTTCTTTCTGTTTCTCCTCGTGCATGCGATTCATAACGCATGAACAGCCTCGGTTTAAACCCAATCCATGCAAAACAATAATCCTCATGGCCTCGGCAACTTCGTTTTGCCTCGGCCTCGTTCGAAATCTCCCAAACATTGCATGCATGCTTATTTTATAGCATGGTTAGGTTCGGTGTGGAGAGACGAGCTCAATGGAGCCTTCAGATCCTTCAAAGGTGGCCGGAATCTCAAAAACCATCTTCGGGAGTCGCCTGGTTCAGCGGCGGCTGCGGGAATGCTCGGGGAGGCCTCAGCCGAGCTCGGGGAAGAGGACGAGCTCTCGGCCGTCGGATCAGGCGTTTGAGATACCTCGGGCGGCCTGGATCTGAAGATCTCACGCAGGATGCGATGAGCGGTCCAGAACGAGCGCGCGATTGATCGAGCGGCTCAGATTCGCTCCCGGGATTTTTTGCGCGTCCCACATCGAATCCTTCCGCGGATTTCATGCGGCTTATTACTCAGCCTCTCCCTTCAACTCGCCAGTTGAACTTCTCCCCTCCCGGTGTCGCCCCGCACCGGGTTCTCTCTGCGGGCGCGCTCTGCGCCCACTCTGCTCCTGCGGGCGCGCTCCAAGCACCCACTATGCTCCCTTCGGGCGCGCTCCAAGCGCCCACCATGCACACTTGGGTGCGCGGGCTTCACCACCGCGTGCCCTCGGGGCTTATACACGGCCCCGGCCACTCTTGGGCTGGCCCCATGGGATCCCCTTGGGCGTGGTGACTGGTTCCCACATGTGCCTTGGGTTGAACCCTTAAGGCTGGCCCTTGATGTTGGCATATTTTTTTCTTGAATATACACTAAGTATACAAAGTACTTAAGTGTAAAATGCCAAATGCCCTTTCTCTTTTTCTTCATTTCTTCCCTTCTCTTCTTCATTAGAATTCCTCAAATCTCCTCAACATATACTCATTACTTAGGAGTGAATTCTTGAAGGTTCTTCTTCATCAACCGAACTCTTGAATCAAACATATTCATCAAAGTCCTTTATTGATCCAATCAGAGATCAAGTTGGATCTTCTTCTGATTCACATGCACTAAGATATAGTGCATGGACTTCTTCAGCTCACATCATCCACTTAGGACTTGTGGACGGATCTTCTGCAACTCCTCATGCATTGTCAATACAATGCATGGTCTTCAAATATTGTTGTGACTTTGTATCATCAGGATACAAGTTCTTTGAACTTAAAGAACAGCTCCACAATCGTCTGATTTACTAGAGAATGTTTCAACCACATCTCAGTACTATGGCCATTCTCTCTTCATCACCAACACCATCACAACCTTTGGCATTCACATCTTGACACCTTGACATCCATTCATTTCAAGACAACTTCATGCCTCATTGACAAAAAATGCAACACAATGCACTTCAATCTCCCCCTTTGTATTTGTTGTCAATACACTCCTTCAGCACATATGAATGGGTCAATATGTGTGCCAATATTTCTCCCCCCTTATTGGCAATCAAATGCAAAGGTGTGGTGTGGTTCTCTTTCAAAAATATCTTCCTCCCTTTGAATAGCATCTTCATGAAAATCACTAAGAGAGGGATGATGCCACATGTTCTTCTTTAGCAAAGAACCTTTAGTAAATCAACTCTAAGTCTACTTGGGCTAACCCGGTGTAGAAAACAAGAGTGATGTAACCAAGGAACTCAATGCTGTCCACAATTCTCTACACATGTGAGATCATGCTTAGGGGTTGAATTTTTTTTTTTCAGATATTCAATGAATTGCTGAATCCTGCACATACTTCACAAAACTCATTAGAAAGTTCAGTGCAATGATAAAGCTCCCCCTTTCATCCATTTGTCTTCAATCCATACTCCCCCTTAATTGACATGCATCTCAATTAAGAAACAAGGGATGAAAGCATGATTGGAATACCTTCAGCTTTTCTCAAGATAGTATTAAATCTTAGAATACCATCTTCTCCAGATTGGATCCCCCTCAAGGGGTGCACTTCATTCTGTCCAAAACATCCTCCAGTTGAGAATGATCATCATCTTCAATTCCCTGCAATGTTAGCACATGTAAATACCAATAGTATATGGGAATAAGATGGAACCTACTTGGTTCATCAATGTGAACAACAAGGTTGAGAAGATTCTCTCAACCGAGATGTCCCATTTTCACCAGTCTTCACACTTGCACATTTGATCTTCATTGATGATTGTGCTGGTGTGGTTCTCAAAACATCTTCATGTGAAATCTTCTTCTTCCCTTTTGCTTTAGAAATTGCCAGAACTTCATCTTCAGCTCTTTGTAGATCTTTGGCAAGTTGCAACTGATTTGGCCATATAATTAGTAAATCTCTTGGAAGAGTGGCCTCAGTTTTGGAAGTTCCACATGGTACTTTGGATGCTATCAAGCTACCTTTCTTAGGCAACTTGTTTTCAATCAATCACATCTGCTTCTTCTGGATTGATTGTCTGTTTGAGTCCAGTCTGCTTCTATTCAATTTCATGGCTTCTTTACAAAGGTCCATGATGTGTCCTTTCTTTCCACAGTAGAAGCATTTCTTGGTGGTCCTTCTGGATGCATCACCCTTCTTGGATTTCAATTCCAAGGACTTCTCTTCATTCTTCAAACTCTTCTTGGGAGCATCTTCCACTTTCTTCTGCTTGCTTCCCAAGGAATCTCTCTGAGCCAGGTTCTGTGATCTTTTCTTCTTTTGAGCTCTGGATACAGTTGGAGATTGACATGTATCTATTTGACCACTTTTGCAATCATCCCAGATGTTGTCAAGTAATCCAAATCTGTTAGCAGTAAACAGATGTCTCTGGACCTGTGGATGTTGCTTCTTTCCTTCTGGCTTGCTCCCCCTAGGCATGGGCTTCCTCTGTGCTTTGACATTCATTGGATTGTACCAACAATCCTTTTCACAATGCCCATACTTATTACAACACCAGCATTGACCCACAAATCTTGACCTCTTGAGTCCTTCTGATTGTTGGATACTTTTCTTGACCTGTTGTGCTGTTTCAGGAGAGCTCTGCTTCTTTACTGTCTTCATCCATATTTGTTTGGAATTATTCTTCCATCCTGCACTTTTTGTGGAAACACAATTAGAAGCATCAGTACAAGATGGTATGGATGGTACCTTCCTTTTAGAAGTTGTTTCCCTTTTATTAGAGGATGTCTTTCTTTTAGAATCATCCTGCTCAATGCATACTTGAGTAGCAACATTTCTCCTTTCAGCTGACTGGGAGGCTTCAGCTTTGGGTGATTGCTGATTTTTCAATATCACCTCTAGTTCTAAGCATTTCATATTGAGGGAGTTCTTCTCATCCTCAATAGTTCTTAGCTTTCCTTCCCAAATTCTCCACCAGTTGTTTCATCTGGTCTTCATGCACCTTCTTTAATTCTTGTAATGAATTGTCCAGCTCCTTCACCAATTTGACTTTTTCTTCGAGTTGAGCATCTCTGACATTCATTGACACTTTGTGCCTCTTTTCCAGTGCATGGTAAACATCTTTGATAATTACTTTAAATATTTCTTTCTCAGAAAGGCTTCTTTGCAATTCTTCACAAGTGTCTTCATATCTTTCATTACAAAGAGATATTGTTTCATCTTTGGCATTTACCAGCTTTCTGAGAGTGTTGGTTATGCCAACCCTTTTAGCCAATTGATCTTCCATTGCATTGGCTTCTTCTTCTAACTGTGATTTTTCTTCTTGAAGATCAAGGATGTCTGTAGCTATACACATTGCCACTTCCTTGGGGACTGTCTTCTGAAGATATTTGATTGCATTTAGAAGGTCATTGTTTCTTCCATCTTCATCACAGCTAGGACAGGCTTCATCAGAAGAATGATAAAAGGAATTGTCATCTGATGTGACTTTCACATTTCTTTCCATAGAAGGAGTTTCTCTGATTACAGCAACCTTCTTCTTCATCTTCTTGGCCTGTTTCTTCTTTCTATTTTTCTGAGTCTTGGCAGATATCTCCATTTGAGGCTGGTTGCTCGTTTCCTCAAATCTGCACTTCATAAAGACTCCCTTGGATCTTTTAGAGGTAATCTGCCTCTGATACCAAGTTCTTCCATAAGTTAAAGCCAAATGCCACTCCAAGCCTTCTTCCTCATTTTCTTCTTCATTTGAATTCCTCACTCCTACTCAATAAATACTCATTACTTAGGAGTGAATTCTTGAAGGTTCTTCTTCATCAACTGAACTCTTGAATCAAACATATTCATCAAAGTCCTTTATTGATCCAATCAGAGATCAAGTTGGATCTTCTTCTGATTCACATGCACTAAGATATAGTGCATGGACTTCTTCAGCTCACTTCATCCACTTAGGACTTGTGGATGGATCTTCTGCAACTCCTCATGCATTGTCAATACAATGCATGGTCTTCAAATATTGTTGTGACTTTGTATCATCAGGATACAAGTTCTTTGAACTTAAAGAACAGCTCCACAATCGTCTGATTTACTAGAGAATGTTCCAACCACATCTCAGTACTATGGCCATTCTCTCTTCATCGCCAACACCATCACAACCTTTGGCATTCACATCTTGACACCTTGACATCCATTCATTTCAAGACAACTTCATGCCTCATTGACAACAAATGCAACACAATGCACTTCAGTTTCCAATAAAAATAAAAATTTTGAATCCCATTTAATGGAAACCACATAAATAATTACAAATTTTAGTGCCAAGAAGCCATCACCATCTATCATTTACTCACACTCCTTGTTTTTCAAAACTAAAACTCAGATGGAAGAATATGGAAGAGAATATGAGAGAGGTAGGCATTAATCAGCCCCTATTATACCCAATATGATACATATTTTTCAAACATAGTATTGATAGATACATACTCCTTGGATGATGATCATAATGTCAGTATTACCACTACATTAGGGTTAACGTTTTTCCCACCATGCATAGAAATTATGACCATGTTGGGGACCATAATCTTTTTCACATGAGATGATTAATGAACATGAGATTTCACAATTTATAATAACACTTCATGGTATTTAAATAATTAATTAAACTTATTATGTTATTTGTAAAATGTTTTTCCTTTGGTAGAACTAATTTTTGAAAAGACCATAAAGTCTATTTTCTCATGATTTTACAAACAACAAGTTTTAGTTGTTGATTTATCCTCCCTCTAGATTTCCTATTTCTTATATGTAGGAGAAAATTCAATATAGGTTGATGAATTTATTATAGGTGATTATATATTTTTTGTCATGATGCTTAATTATATTCCTTTATGAAAATAGTATTCTAAATACATAACTTATTTATTAAGAATCTTCAATGTTGTTGGAATATTGGAAGAAAAGTTCTTACCGTGTCTTGGGTTAACGTCAAAAATCAAATTTACCATTGCGGATTTAGATTCTAATATTTATATTTTCGCATTCATATGTGAGTGTATCCATATATTGGTATACTTATGGGATAGTCCAATATCAATTCCTAATTTACATAAGTATACATATGTAAAAGTCTCCACCTTGGGAAGCATCCTACTAAAACAGAAAGCAACCATCATGTTCTTTTTAGATCAATTGTACAGAGAAGAAATACATTTTGTCTACATTGATTGGAATTATGACCCGAACTGATTGGGAATATGCCATTAACAAAGTATTTTTACACAGATCTTACTAGATTTGTCTCCCTCATGGATTGAAATCATGTGTGAGTGATATTTATACATAAAATCCACAATTTTGATTATTGTTCTTATTTTTGACTCATATGGCATAATAGGAAAGAGGTCATAGTTATTCATGTAAGGACATATTTTATAGACCTTCATATTTATATTATTCTCCACAATAAATCACTTAAAAAAGTGTTCAAAATGAACAACTTCGATATTCTTGGAGATTTTATACTTTTATCCACACAATTGATCTCCCATCCAATCGGAAAACACTTCTTATGGGGGTAGAGACTATATGAATAGATCATGCAATATAAATATTTTGTTGTATTTTATATATTTAGTGTCATAATATAATTAATAAAAGTGATCCTTCCTCCTAAAATACCACAACTATCATTAAATTAGAAAACCTAAATCTACCTCAGTCCTTGGTAAAGTGATGGTACATACTCTAGAAAATATTTCAAATTCTAGTCAATTTAATGGATGGATCTATACCAAGAACATCCATCAACAAAATTTTTTAAAAAAAATATTTATCTATCGACCAATAGATACCTTCAGCCCACTGATACTCTTTCAATAGGGAGGAAATTATCTATGTGAATTAGGGTTCTAAATGAGCCTTCCGGTATATATATATATCCTATTATTTAAAGTGGTTCTCCACCCCCATGGAGTGTGAAATTATTAATGTCATCCTTAGTTATGTTGACTAGGTCCATTGAAATAATATGGGTTTTCTATAAATCATCACAAGAATATTCATTTTATAAAAATTAATCATAAATATCTCTAAATGTAATTGTTCCACAAATTTTATCAACCACCAAGATATTTATGATGTCTTTATTATGTGTTATAAGATATGCATTTGAGTTCACAATCCACCATCTCATTAAATAATTCATTATTAACTTATGTCATTATGTTATGGTTTTCGAAATACATTTGGCATCATACATTAAAATTCTCTTAAACTCCACCATGAGTGTTGTGGAAGTATATTGCACTTATAAATTCTATCCCCAGTGCTTTTCAAAGATCCCTCTTCACCAATGGTCTTAGTTGGGAATCTATCCAAAATTTGAATTTTGTACAAAATTCCTCTTTATCCATTGTTATATATTAATGTCCTTGTTATATTCATGAAATTAATCTTTAATATATGCTATAATGAACGTTAATATGTGATAATGAAGTCATTTTCCCAAGACATGAGGTGTCCTATATGAGTAATATTTTCGATTAATTTTTTATGAGTTATTAATATCTATAGATAAGATATCATCATTGAATATAGTGCACAAAGATGAACATAGATTTTGGTTCCAAAACCAAAAAAATGTATCTTCACTAAATAATAATAATCAAGGAGGTTCTCCCCCCATCATTTTTTTATCTACACCCAACACAAATGTAAAACCATGCATTGATTGGTGTTGATGTTTTCAATAATTGATTTTTGATGTGCTACAATAGATTGTGATTCGCTTATTGAATTCATCTATTATAGATCAAGGGGCATATGTAAGATGGGAACGAGACCATTAAAAAAATTAATAGATTTCATAGAATCAAGTGAATCATGTGAACCACATATGGTTTCATGATCTCATGAATTCATATGAGTATCATGAATCTTGTGAGGACTATAGAATCTCATAATTAAATAACCTATTATTGGACTTGATATCATGTGAATATGAGGTGCTCATGTGGACCACATATTTATTTGGTGACCATAACACAAAACTATATGTATTCGTGAAGTATGTAGTATGACCATCTTGCTAAGAAAATTAATCATAGATCCTTAAAAATACTATGAATTGGTTCATAGATTTTTTTGAAAGGTTTTTAGAAAATATGGGCACAAAAATAGATCTCGAGATATGATCTCATGAATGGTTCTAATGATATGAAGTTTTCATTAGTTATAGACTCAAAATAATGGGTATTTTATGATATGTGAGGGTCTGAGTTTCTAATGTAATAAAAAATCCACATTTTGCCATATTATTATGGAATTATACAGAATACCAATGGTCCCACGGAATACCAACAGACACTATAAAAAGTATCTAGTAGAATATATAATGAATTAAGTGATCATTTACAATCATTAGAATAGAGTCATTTTCAACTAAACATCCCTCCTAATGGGGAGGGGCATTTTTTATAGTCAACTAATGATTATATACCTTTTTACAATCAATAAAATACCAAACCAATATCTAGTATTTTTTCACCAAAATAATGTTAAATAGCATGAAGCCTTCATGGATATTAATTGGAAGGACTATGGAAATCACATGACCCCCAAAATATTTTAAATCACATGACCATAAAAACATAACATGGCCAAAATTTTATTTCTAATCAATTTAATTATAATCATGAAAATACTCTTCATAAGAAACTTTTGATCATTCAATGACCCATCATAAATATCTCCACTTCATGTGAATCCCCTCATTTGATCCCTCATGATCATAAAAGAATCTTCCAGACGAATTTTTATTATCAGGATGGATATCAACCTCTAGACTCCTAACATTTTTTAACAAACACAGAAAACTAAATTATGATAATTGAGGATGATTAAGGTGTTGTAAATTAAAATGATTTTCATTTTAAATTTTCATATATCTCACATTATTAATTCACTAATCACACATGATCATATTTTCATGTTTATGATTCCAGTAAAAACAATTTTGTTTGAAAACATAATTATATGAAGTCTCAATAATATTTTTATTTGACAATGTGACAAACCTTTATGTATAAAAGGAATAAGAAAAAATGTATGTGATAATGCTATCACCCCATCAAGAGATCCAACAATGATCACAGTCTTCACTGTAGAAACATTTACTCAACTTCCATGAAAATTATTTCATGTTATTTAATGGCATAGTATTGATAAATTAAATCCTTAATGGGTAACCAATGAGAAAAAGATGAAGGTCATGGAAAATAGTAGATAAAAGTTTTTCAAGGTTCTGACGTCATGTGTAATGGAGGTATAATATTTTTATTAATGGTGGATGAGGTCCATGTAATCATTAAATTTATCAAACTAAATACCCTTGGAAATATTTCCATCATCATGAAAAATAAACTAGACAAGTCACACATGTCTTGTGAAGTATAGTGTACATTCCTATTTGATCTTACGACACACTGTTACATTTTTGATTGGTGAGTCCCATTGGATTATGAAAATATAACCTAAAATTTTGTTAGCAATATAAAATGAAAAGTTACAATATATATCATTTTATTTAATTCATATGAGTCAAATATATCTCATTATATTCCCCATTTAGTTTTCCCTTGATCATAGAAAATCCACTTTAATAGGTTTTCTAATCTCATGTGGATGGACATCCAAGTATCCATGAACCTAGGAATACTCATTGACTTATCGATTTAAATATTTGAATTCCCTTTGACATATTGTGAGTCTAATAAATATAGTCATAATGTAATGAAATAATTTTTTTTATCATGGGACATAAATATGAATACCACGATAAATTTCATTAGGTTCCTGAAATAGGTAGGATGGAGCACCCACTCTAGGCCATATCTGTGATGTGTGTTCTGTGACAAGTATTGTAAATCTAGGTTCTTATATTATAATATCCTCCACCTCAGTGGAAAAAACATGCACATGAGAGTGAGGATTTGATATAATACTTCTCAAATATCAAATCCATGAAATCATATGGGTCATCCAACTAGAAAATATCAAGAATGAAATTAGGGTAATGTGACATGTAAATTCACATCATGTGATAGCCCTATTGACAATGCGAATGGGTTATGGTGCACTAGAATGTAAAAAAAACAGGTCTTCTACATGATGTATTGGGGGGATGAGATCCATACATTCAATACAAAAAATTGGAGGCATGTATTTGATAATGTATTAAAATATAGATTCCTTCAATTTATGTGAACATGATTTTTTTTTGAAAGTTTCATGTTCTTCACATAAACAATCTATATCATGAAACAACACATGTTCATGTCAAAAATGATATGTGATGTTTTTAAAAATATTTAATTGATGTCATGTGAGGACCTCCAGACATATCGACCATGTCATATGATGTCTTATATAAATTACATACATATATCATGAAAACCCTCCGACATTTCTGTCATGATCCCACAAAACATGGATGTGTCTATATAAATCACATGAAGGATCCCGATAAAATTCATTTCAATAAAGTAAATTTCACATCACAGTTTTGATTCTTTCATGTGAATCATATCATCCATGTTATCCTAATCATGTGGTATCCCATATACATGTTAGCTACATATAATTGAAATTATTAGACACATTCGTTAGGAAATATGAACATCTATATGAATCATTAAATGTTTCTAGTAGACAACAAGGATATGTAATCAAAAAAATTCATAGAATTGTCAATAGGGAAATGAGGATTTGTCATGCCAATATCTCTAGACTTCATCACCTAGACACTCCTGGTTCATACTATATTTCTAACAAAGGGTAAGGGTATGATACTATTGAATGGGATCAATATTGGTGTAACGCCTTACATATATCTTAAAAATTAATCCAAGGGACCTAAAATATTTTGTGGGATTATTTTTCTTCAATATCCATAATCATATTGAGAAGAATATTGAACTTCGAGGACTCATATTCTCATATATAAGATGGATACATAAGGAGCCTTCATAAGGTTTGTGTTTCGTATACAACTCTACATTGGGGGCTTCCCTATGAATATGTCCAATATCAATATATGGAGAGTCTAATCACATTATATATCATGTTTATCACACATAAACTGACTCACTGGGGGCTATATATTTTCATCAATCAAATTACTCATATCAAAAATCTCCCTCATCAAAAGAAACTCAGTTTTTAAGGCCAATTCAGAGAAATTATATGATTTATCCCACATAATGGAATCCACATAAGTTTATCTCCCAAATGAATATTCATATTAGCAAACATAGGGTAAATAACACCCATGATACTTAATTATTTATTATTAACCATCATCTTGCATCGGGATATAGAAAATTTGGATTTCAGTAAAAAAAATTATATGCATGATGCATAAAATTATTTTCAAAGTATTGAACCTATGACCTAATTCCATTGGTCCATCATTAATTACCATTATACATTTAATAAATATACATTACATGGAAATTAACTACATGGTTTATGGTTCCTATAATAAATTGAATATATAATAAACCGATTCAATCATTGAACTCATCGACTAAATTCTAATAAAATTCTAATAAGATAATAAATTATAGAGTTCATTGTTATATGTATTCAAAATATATGTAGCTTCATAATTTAGAGTGATAATAGAAAATTGGAAGATAACCTGATAGGCGATGTGGAGGGTGTTTTCAAATGAATGGTTATTTTTTGGTACTTAGGAGCAATATAGTGGCTTACCATGGTTCTGTCTTAATGGATGATGTAAATTTAACCGCATATTAAATGTTTTTTGAATATTACATAAATGGTAATAAGAACACTAATTAATAGTATTTTTGTATTTTGGTAATAAATCTAGAAGATTAATGATTGAATAATATTTTTTTTGGAATTAAATTTGATTAATAAAACTCAACGATAAGATGTTTTTTTAAGAAAATTTTTTAGAATGTTTAATCTATGAAGATATATCTCTTTATTTGCTTATTAATCATTATTATTTAAATTAATATTTACATAATTTAAAACCCCTAAATTTTTAACCCTCGTACCCGATGAGAATTAAATTTACCATAAAGATGAAGTGAATTAAACCCTAGGATAGCTTCAGAACATACAATCACAACAGCCTACTTTGATTGATGTTCTAACGATATATTGTTTCCAGTGATAAATTAAGGCACATATAAACTAAATAAATGAGGACTAATTTAATTTCGGGATAATTTTTGTACCATACAATTTGATCACCTATGGTTTTGTATTATCGATTAAGATCTCTCTCTCAAAAACCACTCAATCCTCGGCCTTTTGTGAATTATATTTTTTGTTTAATTGTTTTCATAGTTTAATTTAACATAAAAACATATGTAATAGGGTATTTTATTTTAATTAAAATATAATATTGATACTAGATAAATTAATGGAAAAATTTAGAGGTATATCTATTACTAAAAATAACTACTCTTCCTTGGATTGTATTGTCCTCATATAAGTGTTTTGCATCTGCAAGGGATTATAAAGGGTATAACCTAATGTAGTTTTTACTAATGATTGAAACAAAAATAAGATGAGTAAATACTGTATAAATGATCCAAAAATAATACATGAGGAGATATAAAATAATAACACATATGTTTATTATGTAAACATGTACATTAAAACATGGGAAAGATAAGAAGGCTTTAATAAAGGGATCCTTGATTCAATATATATCCTTATAAGTATAGAAAGTTATAGAACTTCCAAGGTAAATAGAATACTGCTCAATAACTCTAAATAGGCTTAACTTTACTCCTTGGTATTACATGAAAATGAATTTCCCAAGGTGTCATGTTATAGAAAAAAATGGGAAGTGGTTTTGGGAACATTGATTTCGAGAGACAATGTGCATCTCGTATTGGGTTGGTAAATGGCCATACATTGACATAATAAAATTATAATGGTTTTTGGCTATCATCTTGAGGGTATCCATGTCAAATTTAGAATACTTTTTAGGATTAAAACACAATATATGGATATAATACAAATCCAAATCATTGACATCATGCAGATTATGTCCCTTGGGCAGATTGGTACTGACAGAACCCATAATGGACGAATGGGATCTGGTTTTATGATATGCATTGTATTACATTATATTATAAAGATGCCTAAATAATTTCATCCCATTTCATGTCACATATGATTAAAGTTTTAAAATAGTGTACATATTTCTATGATATTCCTATTCGTTTGGTCCATTTTCTTTATTGATTGTCTCTGACCATAAAAATAACTTCCTACTACAATGAAATCACCAAAATAATAATTTATTCCCATTTTAATGGTTACAAAAATTTAATAATTGGATCAAATAGGATGATCCATTTGAGATAATATTTTTTATTTTAAATATAATACATGTTTTAAACAATGATGTATGTGTCTTATAATGCAGTGAACCGTGATGTGATCACACTCCCACACTTACTCAATTGCATTATTTGGGAAAATATCATATCATGTATTCAACAAACTTGAGTCAATTAAAAAAAATGAAATCATAAGTAATTTTCAAACACATATCCCTGATATCTAAATATTCTACAAGAAGAAAAAAATGATATCATGTCCCATAAAATACAATTATTTTATGTTCTCTATTTATATCATTCAATATATTTACACTTCATTTATCCTCTCATTCACACAATACACTTATATCACATGAATTGTATCTTATCACAAATATGTCAATTTTTCAGTATTGTCTTTCTCATCAAAACACATAAAAGTGTCACTATAGGCTTCATAAATTCCTATATAACCACCCTATGTTAGTTAAGGAAATATTATTATCATGAGAACATTTTTGGGGTTATTATATTGAATTTGGTTGGAAGTATTTTTATGTGAGAAAATATAAGGTAGAAAAAAGGCGTATTATCACTTTTTTTAAGAAATCATTATTATAATTTTCATTTATATATATTATCCTCCTCAATCCACTTAGCATTAATTTTTGTCCATCATCATGTGAAATCAGGGAATATGCACACCATTCAACATTTCAGCAGAAAAATGAAAATATTATCCAATGTAATTTTCATGGAATCACCAGATATTCAGAAATTCCTTCTTATATTAGAATCTCCAGAAATTCATAGAATCACTTATTATTAATGGTCCATAAAAGGCACAATGTTCAACATAATGATTTGTCGTTAACAACAACCACATCCCTTCATAAATTATGTGTTCAAACAATGTATCACAAAATGTTGTAGCACAACACAAGGTAGCTTCCCCCACACTAATGATCGACTACATTATGCAATTTCACATCATGAGTAAGTTGGATATGGATAATTGTCTTCTAATTTGGATATACGAACATATTTTTGTGGTTTCTATGTTATATAAGGATTAAATAATCATGGTTGGATTTAAACAAAAAAATTCATAAAAATAGGAGCCTTTAAAAACAATTAAATGAATCAATCATTTAAAACACATGTTCCTAAAACCCTAATTTTTTCATAGGAATCAATATTATTTGGTTTAAATCAAGAATTTCATGGTTCTATCAAGAAGTGAGGTGAATTAAATTAATATGAAAATTATGTTTAGAACCCTCAGTAGAATGTGACATCAATGATAAAGTCATTGACATATGGCATGGGAATAAAAAATTAGAGTACTTTTAATGAAATTATTAATGATTTAATCCTGAAAATAAGTCATTTCTAGTATTCATTTATGCCTAGTTTCATGAGATAAATTTAATCACTTATTAATATGGATTTAAAATTGTGATGTGATATTTTTAATCCCAACAGTTTAAAAAAAAGAAATTTAAAAAACACACTTAAAAAAGGAAATAAAAATGAGATTGCTAAACAAAACGGTTCCCTCCCCCACACATAAAATAATGAATTGTTCTCAATGTGAACCCATGGGATGTTATGTGCACAAGAAAAACATAATTTTAAATACGTCAAATAATATATAATTAAATGGGTTAGGAACAACCTCATACTCTCAAGTGATGATGGGGTCATGCAGTGTGATGAAATCTATTATATTAGTAGAAATTTCCCAAAGGTATTGCATAAAAAATTTCCCATTAACTGTAAAGCTTCTTCTAGTTTCTTCTTGTATTATCTCCACTACACCGTATGAAAAAACATTAGATACAATATAAGGACGTATCTATTTAGAAAAAAACTTACCAAGCATCATCATTAGCCATGAACTATATAGAAAGACAATATCTCTAACATGAAACTCCCTTTGTTGGATCAATATATCATGATAATATTTTGAATTTGTTTTGTAGATCCTTGAGTTCTCATATTATGATAAAAGAATCGCTTCAATCTCTTAAATTTTCAGCTTCCTTAGAATTCAAGCATGGGCCAAATCCATGTGGAATTTCATTATAGCCCAATATGCATGATGAATGAATTCTGTTGTGAGATGACATGTTTTCTGAAAAAAATTGAAATGGGGGCATACTGATGGGTTTCTTGTATACTTTCATATAATCCAATAATGCATCATCCAATCACTTGCTCTGATCCCTCTTATTTGGCTGAATAGTTTTATGAAAAAAACATTCTACTCTGAATTTTAATTCCCATCCTTTCTATTTTTTTGGTGGGGTATAGTGTGGATATTTTGTGTCTCACCCCATAATTTTGAAGGATGGAAGCCAAATTTTGATTTTAGAAATGTGTCCCTCGGTCACTGATGATGCCCCTGGTACCCCAAATCTACAATAAAAAATTCCCTTGACAATGTCTACAACAACAATAGAATAATTAGTCCTGGTGGCCATAGCCACCACCCATTTACTCACATTATCAAAAACTACAAAAATATAGAAAAAAAATATGTGTGTTATGGACAGGATCCATATAATATATTCCCTAAACAAAAAAATATAACATAATAATTTGTGTTTTTTAAGATTATACTGTATCCTAAAAATGTTCTCAGGGTATTGGAAATGTGAGTGTGACTTGGAAAACACATGAGCATCTTGGAATAATCTAGGCCAATATAATCCATAGTCTATGACTTTTCATGCTATCTGTTGGCTATATAGTTTCTACCACAAGATAACATATTAAAAAATATTATAACATACAAAAACTCATGATCATGAACACACCTACTAATAACATTGTAACCACACATGAGACATAGGTAGGGACCATCCGACAAATAAAATCAAGACTCAATAATAAAATATTCCACATGTTTTTCATTTAATTTTCAATGATTTTTAATGCCTAAATGTAGTTAACCAAATTTTTATACCAAGGATGCATAACTCAGATATAATAATGATACTCATTGGGGAACGTGTCTCAATGTGGTACCTGGTCGAATGTGTCATCCTATGGTGTGTGTGTCTGTGTAAGACTACTCATTTCGTCTGCCACCGGGTTTTCTAACCCCTTCTTGTCCTTTCTCTCAATATCAAATTCATAAAGGTGGATCATCAATTAGATATGAAAATTCTTTACATATGGATTCTTCATGGGGTACCTCCGCGCTACATGGTTAGGATAATTATCTAATTTAGATTCCAATAAATATAAATTTATTTTATCTAAAATAATATGATGGCTAGAAACTACTTTTCAATGGTTGTGTAGATTTATTTGGATGAATCCAATGTCAAAGGTGTCTACAAATCATATGTGATCATCCCTCCACCAATTAGATAATGCAACTCCAACTATGATGCTGGAGGAATAACACCAATGTTCAATAGGAAGCTCCCATTTAAGGGGATATATGATTGGTGAATTATTCATACAATTCTTTATCTAATAAAATTATGTCATGAAATAATCATCAAACCCAAAATCATAATCCCTTTGATGTAATCACTACATAGGAGGATAAATCATACTAAAATCATTGATAATGTTCCAATAAGATCTGGCACGCCCTAGGAATGACATGACTTCATGCACACATGATGGATAAGTTAATGATGAAATAATTTCTAACTTAGATCTATAAAAATATATCGCATGTTTTGACAGTACACACCCTAAGACAATTCCAAGCTCTACCATGAAATGGATCTTTTCAATTTTTAAGACTATATTAGTCTCAATAAATGATTCAAAACCATTCCGACACTAGATATATAGTAATCAAAGGAAGACTCATTCACTATAAAATAATCCATAAATACCTCCAGGTAGGTGTAAATATAATCCATATAAATACTCGTTGAGCAAATATTGAAGGTACCTAAGGCATTGCAAAGTCTAGTTGTCATCCTTTTGTAGGAAAATTATTCCGAATGGACAAGTTAATGTGGTCATATACTGATCTTTTGTGCCTATAGGAACCTGAAAATATGCATAATATCTATCCATGAAATAATAGCGTGTTTTCCAAATTAATATCCCAAGAATTTTATCAATAAATGGTAGTGGGAAATGTTCATTACAAGTGGACAGATTTAGTTTCGAATAACCATCACACACACCAACAGTTTTGTACCATTATTGGAAATAATTACCCTCCCTCATTTTTAACAACAGTAACACCACATTTCATAGGCACAACCTGAAAAGGACATAACAAATGGGAATCATAAATAGGATAAACTATACATGTCTCGGGAAAGTTCTAAACTTCTTTTTTAATAACTTTTTGAAGTGTTGTATTGAGTTTCTTATGTGGTGGCATAACTAGTGTATCCCCATCCTCTATAAGAATCATATGAATGAAAATAGTGTATCCATTAACTAATATGTTTACCAATGTCCACCTGATATTAATGAAGTTCTACTTGAAGAGATTCAAATGTTTTTATTCATGTTCAATTATGAGATTATTAGTAATAAAAATAGTTAATTTCTCACCACATAAAAAGTATGAGTATTTTGGATTTGATGGAAATTGATTAATTCTAATTAAGGGTGTGTATCATGGATAGATACATTGAAAGAACTAAAATATGTTCACAATGAACATTAGGACCTGAATAAACATCATCAAAATCATATAATAATTTATCAAAAACATCAAATAACTCAATATCCATGTCATAAATAGAGTGAACATGATCTATATCAGAATATGAAAGCATTTAAAAATCAAATCTAAGGTAGGGAATTTCATTTGGAACATGTTTGTAAGTTCTCATAGAAATCAAACTATAACCAATACACATAATCTATAAAAGAAAAAGACAATAAAATTCCATCGGGTTTTTTATTTGGTTATACATAAAGGGTTATCACAAAAAAGCAAAATGTTCCACATAGGGGTACTTTATGTAGTCCATAAATATACATATGAAAATATTATAACCAAACATCATTAAAATTGCTCCATCATGAAAATTTCTGATATTTATTGAAGTTTTGAAGATGGGACTACCTATAATAATGGTAGCATGTGAACTTACCTGATCATACTCTTTTTTAAGAACATAGAAATCTACTAGAATGTTTCAATATTATTACTCAAAAATGTTCATCCTCATGTACTCCACCGGGGTATTCCATTTTTATATTTTCCAACTACACAACTACTGTCGTCAGCTTCTACTCACCAATAATTAAATAAGAGATTACAGAGTTATGCATCATATATATGGAAGCATTGAAAACAAATAAATCATCTTAAAAGTGTAACTCCTCTATTGGTAATGGGATGATGAATATCAATAGGCCCATTCACTTTGTTGGATTTCATTGAGTTTGTGTAAGGAGTGCTGACACATTCCTTCCATTTTTGATCCTCCCATTTCCATTGATCCCACTTCGAGTTGTAAAATGTTCTTCAAATATTTTTTCAGAACAATGGATTTTCATGATGGATTAAATTAGAGGGTTGTTGATCTCAACAAGCTATAATGTATCAAAATATTATTTTTTTCATCATATCATTAGCCATCTTCCTATTTTGTACAACTCAATTTTGAAATGGATGGGTTTTATGAAGAATATCATAAATCTTTTCATAAATTTTTCTTTCTCTTTAGCCTGCTCTTAAGTGGATCCTAAATGGGGCCTCTCCAGAGATGAGGTGAATCATAATGGAACAACATGTGAAGACCTGTTAGTATTTTTCACCAAACTTATTAGTTTGATGGCGCTGACATTTCCCAATGGGATATAGAGTATGTTGGGATGGATGATTACTGACTTTCTTACATACCAGTTCATGGAGGGCCTTGGGAATATAAATCATTTTAGTCTTCAACTCCCTCATCATTGAACCATGAGTATTCATATTATTCAGTTAATTGATAACAGTTTCTTTTAAAATATCATCATTATTAGTATCTATATTTGTTTGAAAATTCACTTGTTGTTTAAATTTTGATGCATAACCTTCAAATCATATTTGGGGTTTTTGTAAACCCTATTAGTAAGGCGAAGACAACTATAAATTTCATTGAAAAGGGGGGGATTTGTTGTTGTCCAGAGCCATAGGACATGTTTGATTGATCCTTCAACCATTGATTGTATGGTGGTGAAAATTAATTATAATTATTTTGGGGGTGTGGCTGTTGTTGCGGTAGATATGGCCTCATAGGTAATGATACCAAAAAATCATATGTCTCTTGTAGTTGGGGTAAACAGTCATCTGGGTAGTCTATTTCAGCATAAATGTCACATGGACTCATTGTATTTGGAGGGGACATCATTAGAGTAAAAGTAAATTGGCTAAAACTAATGGTAAATTATTACAACATAGTTTCAATCAAATAATTCTAATTCGAGGATGTGATCACTTGATTTACTCCACTAAATTTTGGTGTACCTTGATCGACAAATAGTTTGATGTTTCTTTCTATCTTGTTGATCAACACATGTTTAAATGATTTTTTTATCCCACCAATGCCCCTCATGAATTGACTTCCACCATGCTTCTATCCATATGTTTGAGTCTTTCATTGAAGTACTGGATGAGTAGTTTCTGACTGATTTGATGATGTGGATGCTTGCACAAAACTTCTTGAATCACTCCCAGTAATCATAAATTGAAACCCCTTATTCATTCTTATCCCCTTATATATTCATAAAAATAGATGATTTCCATGATTCTATAAAAAAATATTACAATAAAATATAGTCAAATCATTCCAACATTCTACACAATCATGTCATAAAAAATAAATCTTATCCTTTGTAGCTCCTTCATGTGAAAGTGGGGATGCCCTAAGTTTTATTTAGTCTTCATAAAAATTTATTTCTTTACAGGTTGAAAAAACTACATAAAATTATTTTAACCGAATATTGGGATACACAATAGAGAGGCCATGATATTTTGAAAGCAGGCTAGTTGACTTGTATTTTAGTTCGAAGTCCGAATCGAGATTTAGGTATGTAATAAAATTCGGTTGACATATAATATCCTTTGTAGCCTATTATCAAATGGTTCTTTAAATTTCATTGTTATTGTTTTCTAAATTTTGTTATTGTTTTATGTTTTATTTAGTAATGTTTCCAAAATCTTTGTTATTAATGATTAAGATTTCCCTGGTTGGTTTAATGTTGACATTCCCATAGACCAAGATTTTCTGATTCGATACATATGGTTGCATTCAATCTTGGTGTCCATATCAATGAGTTCCTCAGAATGGTATCATGCCATAAATCATATATATTAAAAATATTATTCCATAATAACATGATAATAAGTTTCAATATATGGTATATTATATAATAAAATAGAGAGGAAGAAGAAACATATAGAGAAAAGCACAACAATAAAGAAAGTGTAATGAGTAAGGAATAATAAAGATAAAATAGTAATAAAATAAAAATGAGAAGAAACTCATAATTAGTAGAATAAAATACCTACCTCCTAAAAAACTGTTCCATTTTGAAAGATGCTGTCATGGGCGCTCTCAAATGAAGTGTTATTTTTGGGTACTTTGGTGACGTAGAGTGGCTACACAAGTTCGTCTTTCAATGGAGGAAGTAAATTTAAAATCATATTAATTTTTTTAGAATAAAATAAAAGAAAATAAAAAGAAAATTTAAAATTCTAGGGGTGTTCAGTTATTAATTTACAAGAATAATGTTGGGAGAAGATTAATTTTTTTTATTGGAATAAATTATTATTAATAAAACCAAATGATAAGGTGTTTTTGAAGAAAATACATTTTGATGGAATAATATATTCAACTATAACTCCTCATTTACTTATTAATCATTATCATTTATTATAATAAAAACTAAACATTGAAGCCCATAATATTTAACCAGCGAACCCTATCAAGAATAACATTACCACACTTATGAAGTGAATTAAACCCTAGGGTAGATTCAGAACATGCAATCGAAACACCCTTCGTGGATTGATGTGTTAAGGTTAGCTTGTGGTCAGTGGAAAATTATTTCACATATTAATTCTGGAAATTAGGAGTAATGGAGTTTAGATATTATATTTGAACACTAAAAATTGATCCCTTGTGGTTTTGTATTACCTATTAAGATCTCACTATCACAATTCATAAAATTCATTGCCTCGCGTGTTTTGTGTTTATTATTCATTTTCTATATTAATATAATTTAAATAAAAAATTCTTTTAATATATCATAATATGATAATTATAGTATCTCATTGATTCAATATAAATTAATGTAGATGGTTATAGATTAATCGATTACAAAAAAGAACTACTCATCATTGGGTGTTGTATTCATCATAGAATCGTTTTTCATGTGAAACTGTTTAGAAGGGGTACAACCCAATCACCTTCCTACTAATCATTCCTTCCAAAATAAGATGAGTATATATGAATAATATTTAACATATCATATGAAAACAAATGACATAAAATTTTATGAAATATGTTTATTATTAAAACACATACATTACAACATGAGAAATATATATAGGATTCGATGAAGGGATCCCCATTCACTTGCATTTAAAATGAGTATATAGAGTTCCAAAACATATATAGTGATGAGAGTAATCCTCTAAAAATATAAATTGGAATCACTTTGCTCCATGATTAATCATGTAAATGAGGTTCCCAAGGTGTTAATTTATAGCCAAAATGGGAAGTGGTTTTGGACAATATGATTGTGGGATACCATTTTTGTCTCAGTTTTAGTTTGGTAAATAGACATCCCAAGACTTTTAAATAATATAAAAATTTTAGGTCATAATATTTTTTGTCTCCATGTCAAATTTGGTTTCTAAAATAGGATTATAGTGTGAGGTATAGCTGAAATACATATCCTAATATATGATTTCTTGCAGATTTTTTCCCCTGGAAAAATTAGATCAGATAATAGAATTAATGGAGGAATTAGGCTTTGGTTTATTGAGATGATTTATAGATTATGATTTCATCATTAATATTAAAAAAATCATCCCATTTTGAGGCACGATGTTTGGTAAATGATCAGAAATAGTGGAAATATGTCCTTGATCTTCTATCCAGTTTGACCCATTTTCTATCTGGATCATCTCCGACCATCCTTGTCTCCAGGAACTAAAAAAAATAATCAAAACAAGAATAAATTAAAAATTTGTCTATTATAAAAATTTAATAATTCAGTCAAATAGGATTTCAGTTTTGATATAATATTTTCAATTTTAAATTCAAAACAAGTTTAAAAATGTTGCGTAATGGTGAAATAAAGCAATTAATTGTGATATGATCTAAACTGAAGATGCATATATATATTGTCTCTAAAATATAAATACATGGACACATAGAAGGAATCAATAAAATATTTATTTTTGGAAAATAAATATCGTATTCGGAATTTTAAAAGACAAAAAAAAATTCATTAAACCACAAGGGTGTCCCATAAATAGATATAATTCACCACAAATGGGAGTGATGAGAATTATTTCTAATCCTATAAACCAATTTGAGTTATTAATCATCATTGGATTTTGAACCCTGAAATAAATCCTTCCTTTGGAGATAATTTATATATCTTGATATGAATGTGTCAATTGTTGGGTGTTTATATGGGAGATTAAATTGGAATAAAATATATGACTAATTTTTAAACTATACAAGAAACCCCTATCATCAGTCATTATAGATCATGAAATATTTTGAATGAATAAAGGAAGATGAACCCTGCTACAGAATATGTAATAAAAAACAAAATCATTATAGGAATTTTGAATAATTTCTCATATACATGGGGAACTATAAATATCAATTAATGGAAACAATAAACTTTTTTAATTGAGTGTATTATTTCATATAATAATTTTTTATCATGCAATTGGTGAAGTATAAATTTAGTATTTCATGAAAATAAAAAAGTTATATTGGTCGTATAGTTTGCGCATAGTCACAAGTAACAACATTTGTCATCTTTGCACAATGAGAGTTTTAATCAAGTTAATTTTATATAACTTGAATATTGATTTATGATTTTTCAAACCTAACAACACATTTTCTCAAGGTTATTAGGGATGTAGCTACATGATTATGAAAGATTATAGTAAACCATGTGGCCAAACTATGCGGTCCACCCATACATTTAATGTTAACTTTTTTTCATTTTAAATGTGAAATATATTCTACCCCTATCATTCACATGATTTTTCCATGAGGATCCATATTCTCTCTCCTTTAATATTTCCATGATTTCATTGGATTTATTCATTATATTTGTTTAGATTATTTATGTTAAATAAAATTGTCCTTCATCAATATTCTAATTGTATTTACCCTCATTAAAATTGTATTTTACTTTCATATATTCCAATATACAAAACAACCATTTTATTAAAATTTATTTTGAATGGTATGTATTATATTGGAGATTAATTGGAATTATTTTGGTGATGAAAATTTCATTCCATGATCTGCTGTCCTCCATTATTTCCTAATTTTTACATCGAGCTAGTGAATGTTTTTTTGTTTACAATAATTTATTTAGACTTCCATTTGGATATTCTTACTTCTATAAACAATATTCATCAAAATTTAAAATTATGTAATATATTTAATTAAATAATAATTTAATTTTTTTAATTTTTCATTTATGGTTTAAAAATTTTATCATTTCAGTGGTTTTTTATGGTTAATTCCTGAAAAGCTACATTATATTTTCATTATTTTTTTAAAAATATTTTAATAAAAAAAATTTGATGTAAAATATTTATTTTATGTGGTTGTTGAGATTCCCATGGATTTTTATGAAAGATATTTTATATTTTCAATATATTACTATTAAATATATTTTTTATTTTGTATGTTATATATTTTCATTTTGATTTATATTACCTTGTCATGTTTTCGTGAATATTTATATTCTATTTGTATTTTAGATAATTTTATATGATGTTTTAATTTTAATTTAGATTCTAAAAGGTATTATAATTAGTTATTCTTAATGGTATTTATATATTTTATTTAAGGGTCCCATCAAATCAATCTATATATATATATATATTTTAAAATTCTGATTGATGACATTATCATAGATTCCACACTCTAGGATTCCTATTATTATAATCATAATGTTATAATTTGAACCATTTAAAATGGTATTTAAATGGGACCAGGGATATTACTGATGAGTAATAGCACTAAGTGTTCATATTTATATTCATCCATGAGTTATTTTGTTAGGATGTATCAATAGTCTAGAAGGTGGCTCCAAAAATGAATATCTAGGTGATTTGAAATAGAAATAGTGAGTTTCCTTTGAAACAAATGATGTCAGACAAAAAATTATATTGATTATTTATGATATATATATATATATATTACTCCTTAATAAATTATTCCATTTGATCAATATTTTGGATTAATTATTTCCTAGTAGAGTGGTTTGTTATGAAATATCAATTAAAATAATCCCACAATGTGATATTTAGATTAAATTTTGAGAATTATTTTACATTTTTTATGAAATCCGTATATTTTTTATTATTATTTTTATGGATACCATATTAACAAAAATTATAAAATGATTTATGATGATTATTAAAAAGGGAATTATAACGACCCATACATTACATAAAATTTTATTACATCAGAATTGAAGCACGCTTATTACAACATATCACAAAACCATGAAAGGACGGTATAGGTATAGTGTCTTTAGAAACTGGGAAACATAAATAACTAGTTCATAAATCATCTACAATATCTCCATTTTATTTTATCATATCTAGAGTCCCATTTGGAATATATTACTTAATATCCTTCTTCCTGACCTGGGGAAAAGAAAACATACAAAAGGGTGAGCCCAAATGCTCAGTAAGGGTAATCAAGAGAAATATCAATCACATCATATTCATAATAACATAACATTTTGGAAATCATTACCTACAAAAAGATCATAATTTATTAAAATGGGATAAATCATACTATTGAAATGTAATCCCAATAATCATAACTTAGAACATGAGACTTTGGGGCATACACACATAATCATAGAGAATCATTTTTTAGTAGTCAAGACTCATTTCCAAGACTATCTTAGCAGACAAAGTCCATTTCTAAACCGAGTCCACTCCTCGTTTCAGTATTGTTTCACTAAACCGGTTTAACCTGCCATTCCATCCATGTCTATCTCATTAGATATAAATCATTACCCAATTAATTGGAGGTAGATATAGGTCCCACCAATCTTATAAACATACAATTCTTATGTGTTCCACATGATCATAAATCATACATCATAGCATAACCCATTTAATAAAAATGGGTTTCTTAAACATCATGACATCATTAGATAAAAGGATATCATAAAAACGATTCCATCATAACCTAATAAAATCAATGTAAAAATAGGGATAGAAACAGAAGCCTATATTATCTTAGATGGAAAATAATTTTTATAAATCACATGAACTTCATTCTTGAGGAAAATATCCTTTCTACTTCAAAAACATTTTTCCTTTATTACATTTCATATAGTTTTAAACAAAAAGAATTTGATTAAAAATAAACATGAAATCATGTAAATGAAGTTTCATGGAAATACTTTTCTAAAAATTCATTCATACCTTATATGTTAAAAAAACATTCTTCTCGTACTTTTTCCAGAAATTTTAAAAAGTACCTCATACGAAAAAAAAGACAAAAGAATACTTTCAAATATTTTACTAAAAAATAAATGAAGGGAAAAATTGGATTTAAAAAAATTACGAGGATAGAAATAATATTACATATTGATGAAACATGTATGTGGATGATAAATATTCTCCGGTAAATTCTGAATTATAAACAATCTCGGATAAATATGAGATTGTAAGATTTTCCCTTAACTTGGGTCTGATTTGATTTGTACATGTCCTAACCTCTTGTATAATGATTTAAATAATGTTATTGACTTATTCCAGAATCTTACTCATTGTTATGATATCATATATGGTCATATTCATAGCTTCTTATTAGTAATATTTCATTGTTACTTGTTATTCGGGTGTTTATTGCTTTTTGTTCATATGCGTGTTTGGTCAAATAAATTCTTATTATTCATTTAGGTTATAGATACCTTATTTAAAAAATGGTATTAGTTTAATATATATCATATTCATTCATTCAATTCATTTATAAAATCATTAAGCATTGAATATCATGTAAAACGAGTCGCATCACATCGTGGAGACAGTAGGTCGTACGTACGCACGAGTGATGATATCGTTCCAATGATCGTGGAATTGTATTGAAGTGTATGTATAATATTTAATAATTAATATCACTTTACAATAATCATATATAGTTATTCATTACACCATTATACCCATCGGAGTATGGGGGTGGTGGAAAACAGATTACACCACGGTGTGGAGACTGTATTCCATACGTACGCATGCGTAGTGATTTCATTTTCCGTATGATAGATAGAAGGTGAAATAGGGTTTTTTCAAATTTATAATAACATATCAGTATATGAGTGATACTTATGTTATTACTTTATAATGAAAAAACTAAATAAGAAGAAGTATAAGACAAAATAAAGTTGAATGAATCGGTAACAGACATTTCCTCTTCTTTGAAGTGCCTCTTCTTAACCATCTCTTAGGGCACTAAATATGGACTTTGAAGACGACAAGGACCTCTAAGATGTTTCTAGGGAAGTGGAGAAGAGAAATTGGCAGGGTATGGCCGAGCTTGAAGGCTCAAATTGGTGTAATGGGAAGAGGGAGGAGGTGCCCTTTTATATTGGAGGAGAGGGGCGCCTTAGGAAAAACATAAACTATTATTTTATTATAAAGTAATATTCGGTTTTTAATAGCTCCAAATTGGTTTATTTAGAATATAAGGTAGGGATGGGTTGAAATAATCTCATCCAATATATTTTATAAAAGTTTTGGTTACTATTATAACCTAATCATTTAGATTTAACCCTATGTTAAATAATTTAACTCTTACTCTGTCTTCTTGTTTTCTTACACTATATGGTTAAGAAACATACTATAACAAGAAAAACGAACCCCAAGTTGTTTATTATTAATATATATGACATTATATAAATCATTTGGCCCAACCTTATATTTTTAACAATAATATAAAAATTAATAATATAATATTTGATTTAAAAACTATTTTATGTCAATTTTGACACTATTTTGTAATTGATTTTTGGAAAAATCATAACAGAATGATTAGTTCAAAAAAAGATAATTAAATAAATAATAAAATTTCATATTAACCTATTAAATTATTTTAATTTATAAAAATTCTCAAATTACATTTATCTGCATATTTATAACGTCAATTATGTTAATATTTCATTAATAAGATAATTACTACATCATCATTGTGTCATTAATAAATTAAATTTTGTAATAAATAATAATTATAAATAAAAAACCATTATGTTGGAAATAATATTATCTTTCTAAAAAATATTTATAGTCGAATTTATCTTGTGTATAACCCTATATTGAGAATGATTTAGTTATTAAAAATTGATTTTAACTATTTTAACACTTCTTTAAATAAATTAATAATAAATGTACTAATCTAATCCAAGTGGACCTAAATGGTAATATTTATTTATAAGGTTGTTTTTGGTCGAATTAAACTTATTAATTAGAATTATGACATGTGTTAGGGTAATAATAATATCATTTTTACTCATAATTACCCTATTTATTTTTAACCGTGGTAAATAAAAGTAAAAAGTTACTATTCACAAAAAAATATTTTCAACTTATTGAACCACATTTTACTCCTTGATATTAACCGTGTCTCTCAGATATTCGAAATTCCACTCACAAAAGCAGTAAAATTAAGTTTTATATAAATTTTCAAACACTCATAGGAGGCGGGTAAAAGACGGTGAAAAGTTCAATAAAATTATTATATATCTAAAATTATTATAAAATGACTCCAATGAATTAAATTGAAATTATATAGGTATTATGGATTAAATTTTACCTAAAATAAATTTTAAAAAAATAAATATTTATTTAAATAAAAATTCGGTTTTTAAATAGTAACCCAGTGTTTTCACTATTCTAAAAAATTTAAAGTTTTCAGAAAAATACAAAAACCTCACCCTAGGATAATTTAGATATTTAAAATCCAAAAATAAAGTCCATTTTGATTGATAATATTTATAAATTTTCAAAAAGTGGGTATTACTATTCATAACGTCTAGTTTTAATAATATTTTAATAGCATATGATTGTTTAGTGAAACTCAGTAATGCGTATAACTCAAGATATCGAGGAAGGTCGAGATTGCATGTAAAGAAAGCCAAGCTACTGTTGTGTGTAGTGAAATATTTATTTAATGATTTATATAACATAAAAACAAAATATCTCTCATCAAAACCTTGGGTGTTACATTCTGCCCCCCTTAAAAATGAATTTCACCCTCAAAATTCATCACTTTGTAACAAACAGAAGAGGATTCCTCTCCCTCATCATATCCTTAAGCTCTCATGTAACTTCTTCTAATTGGTGGTTCCTCCATAAAACATTCACCAAGTGAGTGGTCTTTTTCCACAAGAATGTTTCGCTACAATCGATAATTTCTATCAGATGTTCTTCATAAGAAAGATCTTACTCCAGTGGTACAACTTCTGAGCTGATAAATGTGAATAATCGGGTATATACTTTCTCAGGAGAGATACATGGAAGACATCGTGAACTTGAGAGAGATTCGGTGGAAGCTCCAATTGTTAAGCTAACTTCCCACCATGCTCTAGTATTTCGATAGGACCGATATACATAGGGCTCAACATTCCCTTCTTTCCAAATCTCATTACTCTCTTCCAAGGAGATATTCGTAAGAACACTTTATCACCCACTTCGAACTCTAGGTTTTTTCTTCCGTTGTCAGTATAAATTTTTTGACGACTCTGAGCTGATCTTATGTGTTTTTGAATAGATCTGACCTTTTCTTAATTCTCATAAAAAAAACCAGGTCCTAATAGCTTTCTTTCCCGAACATCATCCTAGCAAGATAGAGTCCTTCATTTCATTCCATAGAGAGCTTTATAAAGAGCTATATGAATACTGGAGTGAAAGCTATTATTATATGAAAATTCCACCAAAGGTAGGTGATGATCCCAACCACCTTCGAAATACATAGAGCAAGTTCTTAACATACCTTACAGAGTTTGAATTGTTCTCTCAGACTAACCGTCTGTCTGAGGATGTTAAAAAGTGCTTAAACTCAACTCTATATCCAGAGTATGCTGAATACTTCTCCAGAACATTGTGATAAACCTCGGATCCCAATCAGATATAATGTAATTTGTAACTCCATTAAATCTTACCACATCCTTCACATATATCATGGCAAGCTGATCCAGAGATAAATCCTCTCTAATAGCAACGAAGTGTGTCGACATTGTAAGACGATAAACTATGACCAAGATAGCTTTATTACCTTTGGATGTTTTAGGACGTCCGGTGACAATGTCCACAATGATGTTTTCCCATCTCCATTCGAGTATGGGTAATGGTTGTAAAATCCCTTTAGACTTCTGTCTCTCAGCTTTAACTTGATGAAAAACCAAGCATCGAGAGACATATTCAGCAACATCTCATTTCATGCCATCCCACCAGAAGTACTCTTTAAGGTCCCTATACATCTTTGTGCATCCAGGATGAATAGAGAATGAAAAACTATGAGCCTCATCCAGCATATCATTCATTATTTCTAGGATGAGAGGAGAACATACCTGATTCCTAAACATTATTATCCCATCACAATCAAGGTTGAATTCTTGAACATTTCTCACCTTCTATTATAACTCTACATCTTCTTTATGTTCTTCTTTAATCATCACATGTATAAATGGTTGAACATTCATTTGAGAAAGATATGATTTTCCCTTCCACTATAATTCCATGATCCATCCTTTGTAAATCCATAAATATTGGATCTTTTGTGATCCTCATCATGGATAAGATAGCATGGTCTTGTCGACTTAATGCATCTGCCACCTTGTTTGATTTCTAAGGGTGGTAATGAATTGAGAAGTCGTAATCCTTAATCAACTCAATCCATCTTCTTTGGCACATATTCATCTCCTTTTGTGTGAAAATATACTTTAATCTTTTATGGTCAGTATAAATATCACACCTTTTACCATAAAGATAATGCCTCCAAATCATTAATGCAATGATTACCGCAACTAACTCCAAATCATGAGCTGGGTAATTTTGCTCATTGATTTTCAACTGTCGTGAGGCATAAGATATCACGATATCATTTTTCATAAGCACACACCCCAACCCCTTCATTGATGCATCACGGTAGATCACAAACCTTTCTCCACTACCAGGCAGTGTGCGAACAGGTGAACTGGATATCCTTCTTTTCAACTCCTTGAAAATCTCTTCACATTCCTCTATCCACACAAACATAACTCCTTTTCGAGTCAACCTGGTGAGTGGATTAGATAATCGTGAATAATCTTTCAAAAAACGTCAATAATATCCATCCAAACCAAGAAAACATCGGATCTCAGTTACTCTTGTTAGTCTCGACCATCTTTCGATAAACTCTGTTTTTGCAGGATCCACATATTTCCCCTGTTTTGAGATTATGTGTCCCAAAAATGAAACATTTTGAATCCAAAATTCCCACTTGGTAAATTTGACATAAAGATTCTCCTTTCTTAGATTCTTTAATTCAATTCTAAAGTGATCATCATGTTCTTCCTTGCACTTTGAATAGACCAGAATATCGTCTATAAAGACTACCACAAACTGATCAAGATAGTCTCTAATGACTCTATTCATCTAATCCATAAAGATACCAGGGGCATTAGTAAGACCAAATGGCATCACTATAATGTCATAGTATCCATAACATGTACGGAAATCCGTCTGTGGTATATCCACCATTTTTACCCTCAATTGATGATACCCTGAACAAAGTTCAATCTTGGAAATGTATTGAGCTCCGCGTAGTTGGTCAAATAAGTCATCAATGTGTGGGAGAGGATATTTGTTCTTGTTAGTGATCTTGTTAAGTTCTCAATAATCAATGAAGAGTCTCATTGATCCATATTTCTTATTAACAAACAGAACTGGCGATCCCCAAGGTGATGAACTAGGTCAAATGAATCCCTTTTCAAGTTTCTCTTGGAGTTTCATATTCAATTCCTGCAACTCAATTGGGGCCATTCTATAAGGTTTCTTTTAAATAGTAAAAGCACCCGATAAGAGTTCTATTGAAAACTCAACTTAACGATTTGGTAGAAGACCCCAATATTCTTTCTAAAAGACAATATCAAAGTCCCATACAATGGGAATATTCTTAATCGTGAGTTTCTCACCAACCATTTGAGATAAATAACCATAATTTAGTGGAATCAATACCCATAAGATGGAAGAAATTTCCACTGGAAGGTTATGTTCATCCTTGCATCGATAGACGATCATAAGTTGATCTGGAATATGAAATGTCACTTCACTTCTTTGGAAATTCATATGAGCTCCATATAAATAAATCCAATCCATTCCAAGAATCGCATCAAATTCTACTATAGGAATGATCACAAGATTTTCTGGAAACACTTTCTCACAAACTTCAACCAGAGAATATTTATATACTTTTGATGCAACTGTTGTGCCATTAGGGGTTTTCATAGCTAACTAAACATCTAATTGCTGAGGTACTACGGCGATACCCTTAGAAAATTCTTCAGAAATAAAATTGTGGGTGGATCCAGAATCAAATAAAACAATTTCTAGATTAGAGTGGATTGTAAGTGTACCTTTCACCACTTCGTTATCTTACTCCACATTGATAATAGAAATTGAATGTCACTTTCCTTTGCCTTTATCCTTAAGAGTTTATTGACGTCAATAATAACCAACAACCCCTGGATTAGGGCATTGATTGGCATAATTACACATTTCCTTGCACTTGTAACATTGAAGTATTGGAGGAGCACTATGTGTACCCTTTCCTTTTTTTGCATCACTATAAATATTCTTCCCATAATTGGGGCATTCAAATTCCCGATGACTTTCCTTTCCTCATTTGAAACATTTACTTTCCCCTTTAATACAACTCCATCCATGTTTCTTTCCACACTTTGAGCATAAGGGAAATATCATCTTCTTTTTAGTGTGCTATTTAGATTTTCCTTTGAATTCCTTTTTTCACTTCTTATCAAACTCATATGACAAATGGGTTACTCCAATATCCATATCAACATTGAGAGAACATTGAACGATTTCCAAATTTCTATTTAAGTCCCTTATGGATAATTCCCTTCGGAGACTTGGTTTTAACCCACTAAATAATCGATCGATCTTACTCTCAGGTTGGATAACAATACCAGAAGTGTACCTTACAAGTCTGGTAAAATTTTCTTCATAGGTAGCAACATATTCATCATCCTTTTGATTTAGTTCAAGAAAATCCTTCTCCTTATTTGTTCTAAGAATACGATGGAAGTACTTATTGAAAAATAAGTTCTTGAACTCGTCCCATTCCATTGACTCAATTTCATCTCCTGGCCTCGTATTCTTGATTAGATGCCACCATTGATCGGATTATCCTTCAAAATGATATACTGCAAAGATTACATTATCATGTTCAGAACATTGAAGATATGAAAATATCTTTTCAGTGGTACTAATCCATTGTTCAGCCACTATTGGATTAGTAGACCCACTGAATGAGGGTGGATGCTGCCTCATGAATGATTCAACAGAATATTGCTCCTTCCATTTCTCATTTGGAAGTCCTGCATGATTCATTTATTGAGAATGTTTTGTGAGCATGGCTAAATGATTTTTCATTCCATTCCCATAACGTTTGGTTGCTCAGGGGGACAATCATTGCATTTCCCATCACATTCCGCATTAACACAGTTCCTTCAGATTCCAACCATTGACTAAAACCAAGATGAATAGTGTGAGTAACACTAATTATAATAAGAAAACCACATAATAAAGAATAAAATATCACACTTATGGTCGTATCATAGGTTTTTCATGGACATTTTTAAAACACTAAGATTGTGTTCTATGCTTAGAATTATCCTTAGGGTTCTTACTAAGGCATTCAAAACCTAGTTTCCAAAGGATGGCTATACCATTCCTCTAATACCAATTACAACGAACTATATGTTACATTCATTGGTATTTCATCAGAATTGAAGAAAACTTATTAAAACATATCAAAAAACCATGAATGGATCGAATAGTTATAGTGTCTTTAGAAACTGGGATTCATAAACAACTACTTCATAAATCATCTACACTGTCTCCATTTTATTTTATCATATATAAAGTAACATTTGGAATATCTTACTTAATATCCTTCTTCCTGACCTGGGGAGAAGAAAACATACAAATGGGTGAGCTCAAATGCTCATTAAGGGTAAAAAATAAATTTCAATCACATCATATTCATAATAACATGACATTTTGGAAATCTTAACTTGAAAAAAAGATCATAACTTCATAACATGGGATAAATCATAGTAGTGAAATGTAATCCAAATAATCAAAAAATAAAACATGAAACTTTGTGTCTTACACGCATAATCATAGTGAATCATTTTTTAGTAGTCAAGACTCATTTCCAAGACTATCTTAGCGGACAAAGTCCATTTCTGAACCGAGTTCAGTCCTCATTTCAGTCCTGTTTCACTGAACCAATTTAACATGCCATTCCAGCCATGTCTATCTCATTAGATATAAATGTTTACCCAATGAATTGGAGGGAGATATAGGTCCCACTCATCTTATAATGATACCATTCTTATGTGATCCACAAGATCATAAATCATACATAATAGAATAACCCATGTAATAATAATGGGATTCTTAAACATCATGCTATCATAAGATAAAAGGATATCATAAAAATAATTCAATAATAACATAATAAAATCAATTTAAAAATAGGGATAGAAATAGAACCCTATATTACCATATATGGAAAATAATTTTGATAAAACACTTGAACTTCATTCTTGAGGAAAATATCCTTTCTACATCAAAAATATTTTTCCTTTCTTACATGTCATATAATTTTAAACTAAAAGAAGTTGATTAAAAATAAACATGAAAACTTGTAAATGGAGCTTCATGGAAATAATGTTATAAAAATCCATGCATGCTGTATAAGTTAAAAAACATTCTCTCGTACTATGTAGAGAAAAGTAAAAAAGTACCTCGTACGAAAAAAAAACGACAAAGGATTCCTTTCATTTCATTTACTAAAAACTCACTGAAGGGTAAAATTGGATTTAAACAATTGTAAGATGATATAAATAATATTACATCTTGAGGAAACAAGGATGTGGTTGATAAATATTCCACAGTAAATTCTAAAGTATAATCAATCTCAGATAAAAATGAGATTGCGAGATTTTCCCTTACCTTAGGTCTGATTTTCTTCGTACATGTCTGAAACTCCTCTATAATGATTTAAATAACATTATTGAATTATTCCATAATCGTACTCATTGTTATGATAATATATATGTTCATATTCTTTACTTCTTATTAGTAATATTTCATTGTTACTTGTTATTCTGGTGTTTATTACTTTTTGTTCGTATGTGTGTTTTGTCGAAGAAATTCTTATTCATCTTTTAGGTTATAGATACCTCATTTCCAGAATGTTATTAGTGTAATATATATCATATTTATTCATTAAATTCATTTATATAATCATTATGCATTGAAGATCATTTAAAACGAGTCGCATCACATAGTGGAGACGGTAGGCCGTACGTACGCATGAGCGATGATATCGTTCTCAAAATCATGGAATGGTATTGAAGTGTATGTATAATATTTCAGAATTAATATCAATTTACAATAATCATATATAGTTATTCTCTACACCATTATACCTATCCATGTATGGTGGTTGTCGAAAAAAGATTACACTATGGTGTGGAGACAGTATTCCGTACGTACGCACTCGCGGTGATTTCGTTTTCCGAATGATGGATAGAAGGTGAAAGAGGGTTGTTTCATATTTATAAAAACATATCAGTATATGAGTGATACTGATGTTATTACTTAATAATTAATAACTAAATAATAATTAGTAGAAGAAGATATTAAAATGAAAGATTCGGTAATAGCCATTACCTCTTCTTTGAAGCGCCTCATTTTAACCTTCTCTTAGGGCACTAAAAATGTTTTTTAGAAGACCCGGACCTCTAGGATGTTTTATGGAAGTGGAGAAGAAATATTTTCAGGGGTTGGCTGATATTTAATGATCAATGTTTTATGAGGAGGAGAGGGAGGAGGTTCCCTTTTATAAGGGAGGAGAGGGGTACCTTAGAAAAAAACATAAAATATTTTTTTATTATAAAGTCATATTCGATTTTCAATAGATCCAAATTGATTTATTTCGAATCTAAGGTGGTGATGGGTCGAAATCCTCTCATTTAATAGATTTTAGAGAAGTTTAGGTTACTATTTTAACCTTATCATTTAAATTTAACTCTATGTTAAAAAATTTAACTTTTACCGTGTCTCCTGGTTTTCTTGCACTATATGGTTAATAAACATAATATAACAAGGAAAAAGAACCCCATGTTGTTTTTTATTAATATATATATCCTTATATAAGTCATTTGACCGAACATTAGATTTTTAATAATAATATAACAATTAATAATATAATATTTGTTTTAAAAACTATTTTATGTCAATTTTGACAATTTTTGGTAATTTATTTTTGTGAAACTCATAACATCATGATTAGTTCAAAATAAGATAATTAAATAAATAATAACATGTCCTAACAACATAGAAAATTATTGGAATTCATAAAAAGTCTCAAATTACATTTATTTTGGTGTTTATAACATCAATTATGTTAATCTTTCATTAGTAAGATAATTACTGCATCATCATTGTGTCATAAATAAATTAAATGGTTTAATGTCTAAAAATAATAAATAAAATACCATTATTTATTAAATATTGTTTTCTTTATAATTAATATTTATAGTCGAATTTATCTTATGTATAACCCAATGTTAAAAATAATTTAGTTATTACACTTTGATTTTAACTATTTTAACCCTTTTTTAAATAAATTGATAATAAATGTCCTAATCTATTCCATGTGAACCTTAATGGTCATATTTTGTTCCTATGGTTGTTTTTGGTGGAATTACACTTTTCTAATAGAACTAGGACATGTTTTAGGGTAATAATAATATCATTTTTACCCCCAATTTCCCTATTTACTTTTAACCGTAATAAATAATTGTAAAAAGTAACTATTCCCCAAAAATTCTTTTTAGCTTATTGAACCACATTTTATTCTTTGATATTAACTATGTCTCTCGGATTTTCTAAATTCCACTCACAGAAGCTGTAAAATTATGTTTTATATAATTTTTCAAACTCTCATAGGAGGTTGGTAAAATACGGTGAAAAGTTCAATAAAATATTTATATATCTAAAATTATTATAAAATGACTCCAATTAATTACATTGAACATATATAGGTATTATGTATCAATTTTTACCTAAATTAAATTTAAATAAAATAAATAATTATATAAATAAAACGTCAGTTTTTAAATAGTAACCTAATGTTTTCAATATTCATAAAAAATTTAACGTTTTCAGAAAAATACCACAATTTCACCCTATGATAATTTCGATATTCAGAATCCAAAAATGAAGTCCATTTTTAAAGATAAAATTAATAAAATTTCAAAATATGGGCATTACTGTAACACCCCGAGCTTCCACGATACACTTCTCTTTCAATAATGCAATAGCTTGCATTGTACGCAAGTTCAAGATTTTAACACACCGCGACCAATCAAAATGGCCATTATGAATAGTAATAACCACCTTTTGAAATTATATATATTTTATATTTTAAAATGGACTTAATTTTTTGATTCGGAATATCAATTATCACTTAGGGTGATATTTTTTCATTGTTCTGAAAAACTACAATTTTTTATGAAAAGTGAAACCACAAAGTGGTTGTTAAAAAAATGATTTTTCGTTTAAATGAAACATTACCACTTATGTGATTTTATTTTAAAATATCTGAAATACATGGTTGTCATTAGGAAGTAAAATGTGGTTTAATGGGATTAAAATAATTTTTGGTGAATAGTAACTTTTAAGTTTAATTAATCGTGATTATAGGTTATTAGTGAAATTTAAGGTAAAAATGATATTATAAAAATATGAAAATACATTTACACTTGTCCTATACTTATTGGATGAGTCATAGACGACCAAGAAAATCCATGGGTCAACTTGGGGATCCCATGGAGCCACTTTGGTAAGAAAATGACAATAATAACTTTTTATTTAAAGTAAAAATAAAATTGTCACAAACATGTGTTGTTTTACTAAAACAATTATTACATGGGGTTATATAAGGTAAAATTTAGACTATAAATATTAATTAGAAATCCAAAAAGGCTTCCTAAATCATGATATTTTTTTTATAATTTATAGAAATTAAATAAATTAAATATTTTATAACACCATGATGATGCAGCGATTACCTCATTAATTAACGATTTAAATAAAATGAAAAGATAATGTAAAATATAAGACTTACAGTTTTCAAAGACCTATTGGATGACTATATTTCGAACCCTTATCACCTTACCCTCGAAATATTTAATTTTGGGACCATTAAATTCCGAAACTCATTATATAATAAAGTAACATTTCATTACATTCCAAGAGTGCCCCTCCTCTCCTCTTGTAAAAGGCCCCTACCTCTACCACCTTATTCACACCTTCCAAGCCATTTGGCTCGGCCAAACTTTGCCCAAATACTCTCTCAACATCCCTATATTTCTCCTAGAAGCCTCAAATTGGGTATAAGTCTTCCCAAGGAAGCCTTTGACTCAAATCAAAAAGAGCCACATGATTTTAAGTTAATGTCTTCTATTATGTTAGTTTGTTTCATTTTTCTTCTACAACCCATTAAACTCTTTTTATTCCAATATTTTGTAACAAAAAAAGTATCTTAAATATACTAGGATGTTTTTATAAGAAGGATTCGAGCTACACTTACACACACCTACATCTAATGGTAAAAAAACATACTGTTTCTGTGGATGGTGAATTTCTGGCTCACAAAAAACGATGATTGGTCAACACTCATATAACACCTTCAAAGGAGGCCAATAGGATGTCACTATATTTATATATGATATATAATAAGTTTATGTTTTACTTAAGCTTATGTATTTTTCATTTATGAAATAATTTTATGGGTAAATGCGATATTTTTATTTTAGGAAATGCGGACTACCGCCCCCTCAAAGTGATTTGAATCGTTAATTCCATTTGTGGGATGTATAAAGGATGGAGTAAATGGTATTATACATTATATTATACGTTAATTATATTATAAATTTATATATTTATAATTTAATTCCATTACATATGAAATAGAAATGAAAGTAGCGTTCATGCGTACGTACGGCTTACTGTCTCCATGAATGGTGCATTTCATTTATTACCTATAAAGGTTATGTAACATTATAAATTCATGTATATAATGGATATATATGATATATATGATATCTACATTAGGAATATAATTCTGGATATATTGGATATTTCACCACATGAACAACTTGTAATTATAAGAAGGTTATTTTTGAATCAAGTACCAAAGATCGAGAAAATGACAGTTATTAACATTAATAATTACATAATGTTCATAACATGGTAATAAGTGATATATAAGGAATAATGAACATTTAAAATTTTCTTAGGAAAAATAAAATTAACTCTAGTTTATTATTCAGGATGTTAAATAATGATCGAGTCAAGTCGGACACGAGGTAAGGGAACTTTTAACCCAATTTCTGTTCTTTGGTTTAATCTCCTACTTTCAAATTATGTCATGATATTATTATTTCCTATTTTTTATTTGTAATTTCATTATGTGTACATATAGTGAATACACATAATAGATATATTTTATTTAAAAAATGTTCTTTGTAAGGGGCTTCATCTCAATCTCCTTTCATTGAGGCATATTTCGTTTTATACACAACATTCTTTTATACGATGTATAAACCACATTGAAATATATGTTTATTCAAAAGGAATAATTTTCATATGAATCATTTTACTAAACGAAAAAAGGGAATGTTTTTTTTTTCATACATATGTGGCTACAACAACTTCTCTACCATCGTGACCATTATTTGAGTTTCATCTTCCTCTACAAGCCATAACGTTTTTTAAATGAAAAATTATTACAATGTTTTATTTAATTTTATTTTGTTATTGAAAATGTTTTTGAAAATGTTTTTATTATAACAATGTGTTGTATTGATATCTTGTGATTGAAATGTGGAAATGTTTTGTTTCCTTAATGCATGTTTTATGTGATATGATTATGTTATGGTTTATGATATATTTAAACTTGTTCATATGAGGAATGCATTGTACTTAACAAGTGACGGGTGGATCCCTCTATAGCTCCTCAATGCATTGGTAGGTCTCATGACAGAAACTTGTGTCTTGGAATGAGTCCTTGACAATATATTATTTGTAGTCTTGGCACGAGGCCTTGGCTATGTGGTTATGATAGTCTGGCATTATGCATTCCATTATTATGAAAGTGGTTATTGATATTGAATGTGATTATTCGACCAGTAGAATATCCATGTGAACAAGTAAATGAAATTATTTCATTTTACTTTTTCCATATTATGTTTAAGTTCATGTTTAAAAGGATTTTGTTTAGTTATACATTGCCTTAAATGTTTATGTTTATGTATGAAAGCTTCCGCTATATTGTTATCCTTACTGAGCATCTGAGCTCACCCCTTTCAATGTTTTAATTTTTCTAGGATGTGAAGAAGTATTTTAGGAATGACCTGCAGGGACTGTATAAAGAGAATACGAGGGTGGAAAATGGACACTATTTTATTTTAGTTTTTCAATTTATGATGTAATGTAACATTTAAGAATTTATCTAGTGTTTCCGGGGATACTAAACTAATCAGTCATTCGAGACTTGATCTTTTGGGATCATTCCAATATTACAAAATAATGCACTGACTCTGTGTAACTGGGGTTGGGGCGTTACAGTTGGTATCAGAGGCAGTTTAGTACTAACCTTGGAATCTAGATTTAGATAAACTCTGATTAGAGCACATAGACCTAAGATAAAATTTGAGGATTAGTATAGAAGAACTTCCTAGAATTTTGGTATTATAGAGATATTGTGAGTTTTCCAAGAAATACATCTCTGTCTGGATATGAGCAGGTAGAGGCGGATTTAGCACATATGTACCTAGGGGTAAACCAGAAAACACCACTTTGAGCTAGACTCGAACGGGAATTGGTGAACGACAATGGGCCTTGCTGCACTCTTGGTTATGACACTCCCTGGGGATTTTCTTAGGATAATTATAATTTTCAATACAAACTATTATGAAGGGTTTAATAGTATATACTTCCTCAAAGAAATTTTTTTTATGATTATGGATTATATCCATAAATAGTTCAATTTATGTTAAGTGTTTTACAAGTATAGAATTATATATTTTGATTCATAAATTTATCTAGTTTATTCCATTGTTTAGAAATGGCTCCTAGTGGAAAGAATGGAAACCATATCAATGCACGCACTCCATGTAGGGATTTCCATCCTGCTCAAGATAATTATAATGGATCTGGGGATATAACTGGTGTTGATCAACTTATCACCATATTCGGATAACTCACTCAGGTTATGAATAATAACCTTACTCGTATGGAGGACCCTGATCCGCATCATGGAGGTTCAATGTTAGATCAAATCATGAGGCAAAAACCTCATCATTTAAGGGGGATAAAAATCCATTAGTAGATGAGCAATGGATACACTCCTTAGAGAAAATATTCCACACCTTGGGGGTAGCGAAAGGGAGATGGTTGTCATGGAAGTCTACCACCTCACTCGAGATTCTAATCAATGGTGGTCACTGATTCAAAACAAAAAGGAAGATGAATAAATATCAAGTATGGAATGCAGGGAGTTTAAGGAAATTTTATTAGAAAAATACATTCCACATGACCATTGAGAAAAATTGGAAAGGTAATTTCTGAGTCTGAGGAAGAAGGATGATGAGAATGTCGCGAAGTATGAGGCCAACTTTACAAGGTTAGCAAGACATGCTGCAGATTATATACATAACCCAAGAAGTAATATTGTTCGTTTCATTGATGGGTTAAAACCATTTCTCCATCGAGCTATAGTATCACAATCTTTCTCAACATATGAAGATATAGTCTCGTGTGATATCAAGTCAGAAATGGAATTTTCTAAGTCTTATGACAACAAAGTAAAGAAAGAGAAGAAGAGAACGGTGGAACCAGAGACAGATAAAGGGAAAATGGGAAAGAAGGATTTTCCATTATGTGATAATTGTGGGAAGAATCACCCTGGTACTTGCCTAAAAGGAATGGGAGTTGTTTATAAATTTGGAGAAAAAGGTCACCGGGCTCGTGATTGCAAGGGAAAGAAAGAGGATATCAATGTTGAATGCTAAAATTGTAGGTAAATGGGGAATTATGCAATTGAATGTCCTAAGCATCAGGGAAACATACATCATAAAATGCCAAGGGGTCAAGGACAATCTTATGCTGTTACTATAGTTGAAGTGGAATAATTAATATATTGGTACTTTTGGACTCAAGGATTATATTCTGGTTATAAGAATAATGTGATATATATAAGTATTATACTACAGTACTTGTTGTTTTCATTAGGGTTTTAATATGACGAAGGTAATCATATTTTTGTATGTGACAATAAGATAAACTTTACATTGTTTTAGGAATCTGATGATACAATTGATTTGGGAATTTAGAGACCTTTTTGAGAACATCTCGATTGAGGTATTTTGGAAAACTATAAAGGTAGGAATGGATTAAGTTGAACTTTGGATAGTAATATTTAAGGTTAAAACATTTATGAAGATTATTTTTTGGAATATTATAATACTATAGTTTTAGGAAAAGGACAACCTGCAAGTTGGGGGATAACCCCTGGCGTCGGACAAAGCTACTGGAATCGAACCCACAACCATAGTGTGACAGGCCTTTAATACCTACCACTAGCCTACAGGAAGTCCCTGGTTATTACAAAAATGTTTTCATAATCTAAATGGTGTGTGCTAATATTTTGAACCTTATACAATTATGATAATTAGAATATTTTTGAGTTCTATTACCTTTTAGAGTGAAAGATGGGTTTGTGGTAAAAATTTATTAAAGAATGGAAGTCTACATGACTAGTATGTTTATTCCCTTACGTTCTTAGTAAATCTCCTAAATAAATTCCCCAACTTTATAAAACGTAACTTAAAACAAAAAAGTTACCGGTAAACTTTTCAAACTGGGGATTCAATGACCGTTTAACCAATCACAAGTTTGTGATTTTCTTCTGGTTAATATTCTCCTAATCCAGTTTTCAACATCTCTCCATCAGACCTTGATTGTTTGTTTTTCTTCCATATCCATATTTTCATATAATCCTAGTATGGGCTATCTCAGGTGACCTTTGTACTTATCTTTATTTCTTCTAAAGTTATATTTTTATTAACCTTATTTCCGATGTGGGTTTTCTACAAAGGTATTTTCTATTTTCATCCTTTTATTTTCAAAGAAAAATTAAAAAATGCGAGGATGCAATTTATTGAAGGAGGGGAGAATGTAACACCCCGAGCTCCCATGATACGCTTCTCTTTCAATAATGCAATAGCTTGCATTGTATGCAAGTTCGAGATTCTAACACACCGCGAGCAATCAAAATGGCCATTATGAATAGTAATACCCACCTTTTGAAATTATATATATTTTATATTTCAAAATGGATTTCATTTTTGGATTCGGAATATCAATTATAGCTTAGTGCGAAATTTTAGCATTGTTCTGAAAAACTTCAATTTGTGATGAATAGTGAAACCACTAAGTGGTAGTTAAAAAATTTATTTTTCATTTAAATGAAACATTACAACTTCTGTTATTTGATTTTCAAAAATCCGACATACATGGTTGTCATTAGGAAGTAAAATTTGGTTCAATGGGATTAAAATAATTTTTTGTGAATAGTAACTTTTAAGTTTAATTAATCACGATTAAAGGTAATTAGTGAAATTTAATGTAAAAAGGATATTATAAAAATATGAAAATACCTTTACACTTGTCCTACACTTATTATATGAGTCATGTACGACCAATACAATCCATGGGTCAGCTTGGGGACCCCATGGAGCCACTTGGGTAAGAAAATGACAATAATAACTTTTTATTTAAAGTAAAAATAAAATTGTCACAAACATGAGTTGTTTTACTAAAACAATTATTACATGGGGTTATATAAAGTAAAATTTAGACTATAAATATTCCTTAGAAAGCCAAAAATATTTCACACATCATGATATTTTTTTTTAATTTTTAGACATAAATAAATTTAATATTTTCTGACACCATGATGATGCAGTGATTACCTCATTAATTAACAATTTAAATAAAATGAAACGATAATGTAAAATCTAAGACATTCACATGTCAAATACCTGTTGGATGAGTATATATAGATACCTTATCACCATAGCCTCTAAATATATAATTGTAGGACCTTTAAAAACCGAAACTCATTATATAATAAAGTAACATTTCATTAATTTCCAGGAGTGCCCCTCCTCTCCTCTTATAAAAGGCCCCCACCACTACCACCTTATTCACACCTTCCAAGACATTTTGCACGGAAAACCTCCACCCAAATACTCTCTCAACCTTCCTATCTTACTACTAGAAGCCTCACATTGGGCATAAGTCTTCACAAGTAAGCCTTCGGCTCAAATCAAAAAGAGTTACATGATTTTAAGGTAATGTCTTTTCTTATGTTATTTTGTTTTTTTTACTCTACAACCCCTTAAACTATTTTTATTCCATTATTTTGTAACAAAAAAAGTATCTTAAATATACTAGTATGTTTTTATAAGAAGTATTCATGCTAAACTTAAACACACCTACATCTAATGGCTAAACAACATACTGTTTCTGTGGATGGTGAATTTCTGCCTCACGAAACGTTGATTGTTCAAAAATCATATAACACCTTCAAATGTGGCCATTAAGATGTAAATATATTGATATATGTTATATAATATGTTTATATTTTAATTAATCATCTGTATTTTTAATTTATGGAATACCTTTATTGTTTCCATTATGGGTAAACGCAATATTTTCATTTTAGGAAGTGAGGACTACCGCCTCCTCAAAGTGATTTGAATCGTTAATGACATATGTGGGATTTATAAAGGATGGTGTAAATTGTATTATACATTATATTATACTGGAATTATAGTATTAATTTATATAATTATAATTTCATTCCATTAAATATGAAATAGAAATGAAAGTAGCGTTCATGCGTACGTACGACTTACCGTCTCCATGAACGGTGCATTTCATTTCATACCTCTAAATGTTATGTAATATTATAAATGCATGAAAATACTGGATATATATGATATATATGATATCTAAATTAGAAATATAATTCTGGATATAATGGATATTTCACCACATGAGCAACTTGTAATTATAAGAAGGTTATTTTTGCCTCAAGTACCAAAGATCGTCAAAATGGCTGTTATTAACTTAAATAATTAAATAATGTTCATAACATGGTAATAAGTGATATAAAAGGAATAATGAAAATGTAAAAGGTTCTTATGAAATACGAAATTAACTCTAGTTTATTATTCAGGAGGTTAAAGAAACATCGAGTCATGTCGGACACGAGGTAAGGGAACTTCTCAACCCAATTTCCATTCTTTTGGATAATCTCCTACATTCAAATTATGTCATGATATTATTATGTCCTATCTTGAATTTGTTCTTTATTTATGTGTTCCTATAGTGAATACACATAATATATCTATTTTATTTAAAAAAAATCTTTGTAAGGGACTTCGTCTCAATATCCATTCATTGAGGCATATTTTGTTTTATACACAACTTTCTTTTATACGGTGTATAAACCCCGTTGACTTTTACGTTTATTCAACATGAACTTTTTTATATGAATCATTTTACTAAATGAAAAAATGGAATGTTTTTTTGTCATACATATGTGGCAACAATGAATTCTCCACCGCCGTGACCATTATTTTAGTTTCGGCTTCATCTACAAGCCATAACTTTTTTTAAATGAAAAATAATTACAAAGTTATAATTATCATTTATTTTTGTAATGAAAATGGTTTTGAAATTTTTTTTATTATATCAATGTGTTGTATTGATATATTGTGATTGAAATGTGGAAATTTTATGCTTCGATTATACATGTTTTATGTGATATGATTATGTTATGGTTTATGATATGTTTAAACCTGTTCATATGAGGAATGGATTGGACTTAACAAGTGACGGGAGGAGCCCGCTATAGCTCCACAATGCATCGGTGGGTCTCATGAGAAAAACTAGTGTCTTTGTAACACCCCGAGATTTTATGAAAAATATTTTTTTAATTTCATTAATGTCTTGTGTTGTATTCTACACCAAGATTACCTTGCGCTATACGCAACACCATATTAGGTTGCAGTATACGCAACACTATTCTTGGATCGTGTTACACACAATTTTGATAATAGTTATTCTACGCAACATTGAGTATATATATATATATATATTCAATGTATAAATGAAATATGGTTGGATTATGTTATACGAAACAACGAAGGATTCTTTCACAACACGCAACCCTGACTTGGCTTGCATTACACGCAATCGCGACCTTCCTCGATAGCGTGTGTTGTATGCAATACTGGGTTTTAATAAACAATGATATATTATTATAATATTTTCATGAACTAGCCATTATGAATAGTTATAAATAAATTTTGAATTTTATAACATTATTATTCATCTTACACATTTTCTAGAACATGGTATACGAACAAAATAAATTTTTCGGGTAAAATAAATATTTTTCAAAAAATGCAGCTTTGTCGCCATTTGATAGAACACCCACATTAAATCCAGTTTTTGACATGTTTATATGTTCAATTTGACAAAATAAAATACTTCTTTTGAATCAGGATATAAAAATTTACATTAGATAAAGTTTTGATATTTTTTCGATAACTTTCATATTTTAATGAATAGTAAAAACACGCTATATTTTAATTAAAAACAAATTTTTTCATCGTAATATCTTATGTGGTTAAATTATAATATTGAATGGTTTTAAAGTATAAATAGAATATATTTTTACCATTTAATATAATTAATATCATTATCATTGATTTTACCTTGAATTCATAGGTTAAATCAATTCAATCTTTTGCAATGTTTTAAACGAATCCCCATTTTTATTCGACAACGGGATTAATTTTAATTTAATTTCTGAAACTTATGTGTATTGAAATTTAAAAAATTTATTCCATATTTGGAATCAGGGGGTCCAAATTATGTTAATAGGCTACTTTTTATTTTTGGGAATTATGAATAGTAACTACGGTAAATTTTATTTACCATAGTTAAATGTAAATCGGGTAATTAGGGGTAAATATAATATTTTAAAATTACCCTAACAAATGTCAAAATCCTATTGGATGACTAAAAGTCGACCCATATCACCTAAGTGTTGGATTAGATTCATTTAATTAAATTTTGTCAATGAAAATAATTTAATTATTATTAATACCAAAGAATGTGACAACATGTCACTTTCTTAAATCTTATAAGTATAATAATTTTAATCTAGTGATAAACTTCATAAAACTTCGAACATGAATAGTCTCTAGAAATATAATACAATTATCTACATAATAAGAATTTATTTAGAATTTATAGGGATTAAATAATTATCATTTATTATGACACAAAGATGATGTAGTAATTGTCTTATTAATGAAATATTGACATAATTGATGTTATAAATTCAGAAATAAATGTAATTTGAGACTTTTTATGACTTAAACTAAGTTTATAGGTTAATATGACATGTTATTGTTTATTTAAGTAACAGGGTTCGAACTTATCATTCTGTTATGAATTTCATAAAAATCAGGTACCAAATAGTGTCAAAATTGACATAAAATAGTTTTTAAAACAAATATTATATTATTAATTGTTATTTTATTTCAAAAAATCTAAGGTTCGGCCAAATGACATAGATAAGATTATATATATTAATAATAAACATCTTGGGGTTCTTTTGTCTTGATTATTAAATTTATTAACCATATAGTGTAAGAAAACAAAAAGACACGGTAAAAGTTAAATTATTTAACTTAGAGTTAAATCTAATTGATAAGGTTAAAATAATAACCTAAACTTGTATAAATACTTTTGGATGAGAGGATTGAGACCCATCCATACATTAACCTAGAAATAAATCAATTTTGAGCTATTTAAAACCTAACTTGGCTTTATAATAAAATAATATTTTTAGTTATTCCAAAGGTACCCCTCTCCTCCCTTATAAAAGGGCACGTCCTCCCTCTCCTCATCACACCAATTTGACCATTCAGGCTCGGACAAACCCTGACAAAATATCTTCTCCACTTCACTAGTATCATCCTAGAGGTCCTGGTCTTATTCAAAGACCATCCTTAGTTCTTTAATTGGAGGTTAAGTGAAGGCGCGTCAAAAAGAATTAATATCCATTACCAATCTTTTTCAATTTCATTCTTCTTCAACTTCTTCTTCTTTAGTTGTTTCATGATAAAGTAATAACATCAGTATTTATTATATATTTATATGTTATTATAAATATGAAACAACTCTAATTAACAATCTATCCATCCTACGGATAAAGGAAATCACCGCGCGTGCGTACGTACGGAATACCGTCTCCACGCCGCGGTGTAATCTATTTTCCGCCACCACATTAATTGGATGGGTATAATGATGTAATGAGTAACTATATATGATTATTATAAAGTTATATTGATACTTAAATAGTATACATACACATCAACACATGTTCACGATCATGAGAACAATATCATCGCTCGTGCGTATGTACGGACTACCGTCTCCACGACGCGATGAGATTCATTCTCCACATTAACCATTCATGAATGATTATAAAGTATATATAATGAATAATAATGAAATATATGACATGTTAAATCTACTATATTTATATATATATATATATTTATGTCATCTACTTACTTCCATTCAAGACAATAAGGAAAGGAAAACAGCCTTTCATGCGTACGTACGGACTACCGTCTCCATGAATGGTGTATTTCTTTCCATTTATCGATCCATTATATATGTGTATATTCTGAATATATATTATATATAAATCATGTTTTATATTCTGGAATTATGTAATCATGATCTAAGTAATCATATGAATAATTACAAGTTAAAACACGAACGACAAATGAGACGATTTTACCCAAAACGCTACTTTAACATGAATTTACAAAAGAACGGGTAATATAAATTCATTAGTGAACCATATATGATATAATATCAATGAATATGATTCTGTAATAAGTCAATGACATTATTTAAATCATTATACAGGAGGTTCATACACATACGAAGCAAATCGGACCTAAGGTAAGGGAAATATCACAATCTCATTTTTATCCGAGATTGTTTATACTTTAGTATTTAGTGGGGTGTAATTTATCATCCAAATCCATGTTAACGTAATATTTAATATTATTTAAATCCACCTACAATTGTTTAAATCCAATTTTACCCTTCAGTGAGTTTTTAGTAAAAAATATTAAAGGAATCTTTTGTTGTTTTTCGTACGAGGTACTTTTTGACTTTTCCGACAAAAGTACAAAGAATGTTTTTTTAAAATTATACGACATGAATGGATTTTTAAAACATTATTTCCAAGAAGCATCCTTTAAAAGTTTTCATGTTTATTTTTAATCTACTTCTTTTAGTTAAAAATTGTATGACATGTTATGAAAGGAAAAGTTTTTTTGAAGTAGAAAGGATATTTTCCTCAAGAATGAAGTTCAAGTATTTTATCAAAATTATTTTCCATAAAAGATAATAAATCATTCTGTTTATATCCCTATTATTACATTTATTTGATTATGTTGTGATAGAATTATTTTTATGAATTCCTTTATCGTATATGAATTGTTTTATGATGTCATGATGTTTAAGATTCCCATTTTTATTACATGGGTTATGTAATGATGTATGATTTATGATTTTGTGGAACACATAAAAATGGTATCATTATGAGATGGGTGGGACCTATATCTTCCTCCAATGCATTGGGTAAAGATTTTATATCTCATGAGATAGACATGGCTGGAATGGTAGGTTATACTAGTTCAGTGAAACAGGACATAAACGAGGGTGACTCAGTTCAGAAAGGGACTTTGTCCACTAAGATAGTCTTGGAAATGAGTCTTGACTAACAAGAAATGATTCTCTATGATTATGTGTGAATGCCAAAAAGTTTTATGTTTTATGTTATGATTATTGTGATTACATTTCACTGCCATGATTTTCCCCATTTTATGAAATTATGATCTCTTTTACAGGTTAAGATTTCCAAAAGTTATGTGCTTATGTATATGATGTGATTGATATTTATTTTGTTTACTGTTACTGAGAATTTGAGCTCACCCTTTTATGTTTTCTTTTCCCCAGGATATAAAGAAAGGTTTAAGGTTTAAAAAATAGGAAGATCTTTATGGGAGATGTTGAAGATCTTTCACCACGATTAGAAGATTATATTCCGAGTTTCCAAAGACAATAAACTATTACGATCCTTGTGTGTGTGTTTTTGTTATGTACTAAGTATTCCGCAAATTTAATGTAATGTCTTTGTACGTTAAGCTTTGGGTCTCTACAGTTGGTATCAAAGGAAAGGTTTAGTCAACCTTTTGAAACTAGGATACGAGAACTTTAGTGAGATCCCTAGAGATATTTCTAAGGTATGTCTAGGGATGTCCCTAAGGTTAAGTATAAGTATAGGTTATAGTCCTAGAAATGCACCAACGATCTTAGAATTAAACCTAAGATATTAGATATTGAAGATACTCCCCCTTTATTATGTTGTTTTCCCAAGCATGATTTTTGCCTCTCACACTAGTCTTTTTGGGTTTTAGAAAATGGCTGGAAACAAGATGATTCATGATAATGGAAGATATTATGGACAATGAAATGATACTCTTCATTAGAAACCATATGAAATGGGATTTGGATGTCCAAACATAATTATTATGCCGAATCAGCAATCTCATCATATGATCAATATAGTAAAATTTGGTAAGTTTCCTGACACGGATAATAAGAGACAGACGGAGTTTCATGATGATCATAGAGGAAAGAAAGTTCAATTTCCTTTATGTAAGTCATATGGGAAGAGGCATCAAGGAGAATGTTTTAAAGGAACAGGAAGATGCTTTGGGTGTGTAAAAGAAGGACACAAATCCAGTAAGTGCAAAGGAAAAGGTTCAGTTGACACCAGGGATGAGGATAATGGTATTGCTATGACATCAACAATGGTTAAATGTTTTAAATGTGGAATTTACGGGCATTATGAAAACCAATGCCCTAAGGGAAAATCTAATGAAGAGAATCGGTATGGTCGTATGGGTAGTATTTATGTTGATGATGATGAAGAGACTACAAATGATATGTGAGATGAAAGAATTGTTGAAGCTCGGTCAATGGATTTAGAATGTAGTGGAATGATTACATGGTTATCATGTGTAATGTTGTATAAGTAATCTCATGGTACTATGGAATAAAGAGACATCTAAGGATTGTTACACTATTGCCTTTCCTTGAGTTTTGAAAATGTATGATTAATGTTACCAGTATCAATGACATGTTACTCAGATATTTTTGGAATATAGATGATATGCGCATAATGAAGGGATAAGGAGAAAATTAAATGTTTGATAGTATTCATGAGCTCATGACTGATATAAGGAGAAGGTTATGTCATGGTTTGAGTATATAGAATTTTGAGTATTTTGGTATGTAGAAAGAGTTAACTTTTAACATCACTCATGTTTTCAATAAGGTTCAATGGGTATTCAAGAGAGTACATGATTAAGGCCTTTGAATATTTGGAATGTGACCAACAAGATATATCTTATGATATATGGGGATAAACGATGGTATTAAATCTCTGAGAGTGGACTGCAATATTATGGATAAGCCTAAAGATTGGAATGGATTATGTTGGACATATGTTAGTATTGTTTGTTTTTCAATATTATTGATGGGATGTTATAGTAATATAGTTGTAGAAAAAGGACAACCTGCAGGACGGGCGACAGCCCATCGCGTCGGACAAGGCTGTGGGAATCGACCCTACAACAGAAGTGTGACTGGCCTTTATCGCCTACCACTGGCCTACAAGAAGTCCCTGGTTAGTACAAACTAGTTTTATTTTATTAAGCGGTATGATATATGAAGTATAAGTTCATTTTTGGAACCATATACTATTAATCTAACCATAAGACGGACTTATAACTTTTTCTAACCTTTTGTTTGAATGAGATGGAATGACCCATCATTATATCACATGATCTGCTAGCACATCACAAATAACAAATTAAACTTCATTTCTTTAAGTGATGAAATGGAAATTTTTCAATTCATGAACAACAGTGAGATTGTGCCAAAATCAAGTAAATATTTCTTCTAATTCAAAATTTTCAACATTAGGGAAATGATATTGAAAACCAAAAATGTTTTCCTAGTGATCTTATATCTGATGAATCGGATGGTACCCTAGATCATAACAAATCAATAGCTTTGTGATTGTTGGATTTTTCATAGCCATGTTTTCTACCACTCTCCATCAGAACCTGATGGTTAGATTTTTCTTCTGTATCCATATTTTCACCTATGTTCTCCTATGTGGAAACCCAATGATGAGTTAATTTGGGTAACCGTTACATTTCATACATTAGTTTTTAAATCCATGTTCTGGTATTCCTTTTTACGATGTGGTTTCTATTAAACAAACTTTCGAGTAGTAAACCATTTATAACCCCGACGAATTTCGAAGGCGAAATTCATTTTAAGGGGGGTAGAATGTAATACCCCGAGATTTTATGAAAAATATTCTTTTAATTTCATTAATGTCTTGTGTTGTATTCTACACCAAGATTACCTTGCGTTATACAAAACACCGTATTAGGTTGCAGTATACGCAACACTATTCTTGGATCGTGTTACACACAATTTCGATAATAGTTATTCTACGCAACATTGAGTATATATATATATATATATTCAAATTATAAATTAAATATGGTTGGATTATGTTATATGAAACAATTAAGGATTGTTTCACAATACGCGACACTGAATTGGCTTGCATTACACGCAATCGCGACCTTCCTCGATAGCGTATGTTGTACGCAATACCGGGTTTTAATAAACAACGATATATTATTATAATATTGTCATGAACTAGCCTTTATGAATAGTATTAACTAAATTTTGATTTTTATAACATTATTATTCATCTTACACATTTTCTAGAACATGGTATAAGAACAAAATAAATTTTTCGGGTAAAATAAGTATTTTTCAAAAAATGCAGTTTTGTTGCCTTTTGATGGAACACCCACATTAAATCTAGTTTTTGACATGTTTATATGTTCAATTTGACAAAATAAAATTTTTATTTTGAATCAGGATCTAAAAATTTACATTAGATAACGTTTTGATATTTTTCCGATAACTTTCACATTTTGATGAATAGTAAAAACACGCTATATTTTAATTAAAAACAAATTTTTTCATCATAATATCTAATGTGGTTAAATTATAATATTTAATGGTTTTAAATTATAAATAGAATATATTTTTACCATTTAATATAATGAATTTCATTAGCATTGATTTTACCTTGAATTCATAGGTTAAATCAATTCAATCTTCTATAATGTTTTAAAGAAAACCCCGTTTTTATTTGACAACGAGATTAATTTTAATTTAAATTCTGCAACTTCTGTGTATTGAATTTTAAAAAATGGATCCCATATTTGTAATCATTGGGTCCAAATTATGTTAATAGGCTACTTTTTATTTTTGGGAATTATGAATAGTAACTACGGTAAATTTTATTTACCATAGTTAAAGGTAAATAGGGTAATTAAGGGTAAATATAATATTTTAAAATTACCCTAACAAATGTCAAAATCCTATTGGATGACTAAAAGTCTACCCATATCACCTAAGGGTCGGATTAGATTCATTTAATTAAATTTTTTCAATGAAAATAATTTAATTATTATTAAAACCAAAGAATGTGACAACATGTCACTTTCTTAAATCTTATAAGTATAATAATTTTAATCTAGTGATAAACTTCATGAAACATCGAACATGAATAGTCTCCAGAAATATAATACAATTATCTACATCATAGGAATTTATTTAGAATTTTTAGGGATTAAATAATAATCATTTATTATGACACAATGATGATGCAGTAATTGTCTTATTAATGAAATATTGACATAATAGATGTTATAAATGCCCAAATAAATGTAATTTGAGACTTTTTATGACTTACACTAATTTTATAGGTTAATATGACATGTTATATTTGATTTAAGTAACTTTTTTAGAACGTATCATTCTGTTATGAATTTCATAAAAATCATGTACCAAATAGTGTCAAAATTGACATAAAATAGTTTTTAAAACAAATATTATATTATAAATTGTTATATTATTTCTAAAAATCTAAGGATTGGACAAATGACTTAGATAATATTATATATATTAATTATAAACAACATGGGGTTCTTTTGTCTTGATATAGTAAATTTATTAACCATATAGTGTAAGAAAACAAAAAGACACTGTAAAAGTTAAATTATTTAACTTAGAGTTAATTCTAATTGATAAGGTTAAAATAATATTCTAAACATGTCTAAATCCTATTGCATGAGATTATTTAGACCCATCCCCACCATATCCTAGAAATAAATAAATTTGGAGCTATTTAAAACCTAACATGACTTTATAATAAAATAATATTTTTAGTTATTCCAAAGGTGCCCCTCTCCTCCATTATAAAAGGGCACCTCTTCCCTCTCCTCCTCACACCAATTTGAGCATTCAGGCTCGGACAACCCCTGCAAAAATCTCTTCTCCACTTCCCTAGTATCATCCTAGAGGTCCTGGTCTTCTGCAAAGACCATCCTTAGTTCTTTAATTGGAGGTTAAGTGAAGGCGCGTCAAAAAGAGGTAATATCCATTACCAATCTTTTTCAATTTCTTTCTTCTTCAACTTCTTCTTCTTTAGTTGTTTCATGATAAAGTAATAACATAAGTATTTATTATATATTGATATGTTATTATAAATATGAAACAACTCTAATTAACATTCTATCCATCCTACGGATAAAGGAAATCACCGCGCGTGCGTACGTACGGAATACCGTCTCCACGCCGCGGTGTAATCTATTTTCCGCCACCACATTAATTGGATGGGTATAATGGTGTAATGAGTAACTATATATGATTATTATAAATTTATATTGATACTTAAATAGTATACATACACATCAACACATGTTCACGATCATGACAACAATATCATCGCTCGTGCGTATGTACGGACTACCGTCTCCACGACGCGATGAGATTCATTCTCCACATTAACCATTCATGAATGATTATAAAATATATATAATGAATAATAATGAAATATATGACATGTTAAATCTACTATATTTATATATATATATATATATTTATGTCATCTACTTACTTCCATTCAAGACAATAAGGAAAGGAAAATAGCGTTCATGCGTACGTACGGACTACCGTCTCCATGAACGGTGTATTTCGTTCCATTTATCGATCCATTATATATGTGTATATTCTGAATATATATTATATATAAATCATGTTTTATATTCTGGAATTAAGTAATCATGATCTATGTAATCATATGAATAATTACAAGGTAAAACACGAACGACAAATGAGACAATTTTACCCAAAACGCTACTTTAACATGAATTTACAAAAGAATGGGTAATATAGAGTCATTAGTGAACCATATATGATATTATATCAATGAATATGATTCTTTAATAAGTCAATGACATTATTTAAATCATTATACATGAGTTTCGGACACTTACGAAGCAAATCGGACCTAAGGTAAGGGAAATATCACAATCTCATTTTTATCGGAGATTGTTTATACATTAGTATTTACTAGGGTGTATTTTATCATCCACATCCATGTTTACTGAATATGTAATATTATTTCCATCCACATATAATTGTTTAAATCCAATTTTACCCTTTGGTGAGTTTTTATTAAAGAATATTAAAGGAATATTTTGTTGTTTTTCGTACAAGGTACTTTTTGACTTTTCCGACAAAAGTACAAAGAATGTTTTTTTACCTTATACGGCATGAATGGATTTTTAAAACATTATTTCCAAGAATCTTCCTTTAAATGTTTTCACGTTTATTTTTAATCAACTTCTTTTAGTTTAAAATAGTATGACATGTTAAGAAAGGAAAAGTGTTTTTTAAGTAGAAAGGATATTTTCCTCAATAATGAAGTTCAACTGTTTTATCAAAATTATTTTCCATCAAAGATAATAAAGGGTTCTGTTTTTATCCCTATTATTACATTGATTTGATTATGTTGTGATGGAATTATTTTGATGAATTCCATTATCGTATATGAATTGTTTTATGATGTCATGATGTTTAAGATTCCCATTTTTATTACATGGGTTATGTAATGATGTATGATTTATGATTTTGTGGCACACATAAGAATGGTATCATTATGAGATGGGTGGGACCTATATCTCCCTCCAATGAATTGGGTAATGATTTTATATCTCATGAGATAGACATGGCTAGAATGGTAGGTTATACCGGTTCAGTGAAACAGGACTGAAACGAGGGTGACTCAGTTCAAAAAGGGACTTTGTCCACTAAGATAGTCTTGGCAATGAGTGTTGACTAACAAGAAATGATTCTCTATGATTATGTGTGAATGCGACAAAGTTTCATGTTTTATGTTATGATTATTGTGATTACATTTTACTGCAATGATTTACCCAATGTTATGAAATTATGATCTCTTTTACAGGTAAAGATTTCCAAAAGTTATGTGCTTATGTATATGATGTGATTGATATTTATTTTGTTTACCCTTACTGAGCATTTGAGCTCACCATTTTATGTTTTCTTTTCCCTAGGATATAATGAAAGGCTTTAGGTGTAAAAAATAGGAAGATCTTTATGGGAGATGTTGAAGATATTTCACCACGATTAGAAGATTATATTTCGAGTTTCCAAAGACACTAAACTATTACGATCCTTGTGTGTGTGTTTTTGTTATGTACTAAGTATTCCGCAAATGTAATGTAATGTCCTTGTACGTTAATCTTTGGGTCTCTACAGTTGGTATCAGAGGAAAGGATTAGTCATCCTTTGGAAACTAGGATGCGAGAACTTTAGTGAGATCCCTAGAGATATTTCTAAGGTATGTCTAGGTATGTCCCTAAGGTTAAGTATAAGTATAGGTTATAGTCCTAGAATTGAGCCAACGATCTTAGAATTAAACCTCAGATATTAGATATTGAAGGTACTCCCCCATTATTATGTTGTTTTCCCTAGCATGATTTTTGCCTCTCACACTATTCTTTTTGGGTTTTAGAAAATGGTTGGAAACAAGATGATTCATGATAATTGGGGATATTATGGACAATGGAATGATATTATTCATGAGAAACCAAATGAAATGGGATTTGGAAGTCCAAACATAATTATTATGCCGAATCAGAAATCTCATAATATGATCAATAAAGTAAAATTTTGTATGTTTCCTGACACGGATAATAAGAGACAGATGGAGTTTCATGATTATCATAGTGGAAAGAAAGTTCAATTTCCCTTATGTATTTCATATGGGAAGAGGCATCACAGAAAATGTTTCAAAGGAACTGGAAGATGCTTTGGGTGTGAAAAGAAGGACACAAAGCCAGTAAGTGCAAAGGAAAAGGTTCAGTTGACACCAGGGATGAGGATAATGGTATTTCTACGACATCAACAAAGGTTAAATGTTTGAAATGTGGAATGTACAGGCATTATGCAAACAAATTCCCTAAGGGAAAGTCTCATGAAGAGAATCAGTATGGTCGTATGGGTAGTATTTATGTTGATGATGATGAAGAGACCACAAATGATATGTGAGACGAAAGAATTGTTGAAGCTTGGTCAATGGTTTAAGAATGTAGTTGAATGATTACATGCTTATCATGTGTAATTTTGTAAAAGTAATCTCATGGTACTATGGAATAAAGAGACATCTAAGGATTGTTACACTGTTGCCTTTCCTTGAGTTTTGAATGTGTATGACTAATGTTACCAGTATCAATGAAAGGTTATTCAGATATTTTTGGAATATAGATGATATGCGCATAATGAAGGGATAAGGAGAAAATTAAATGTTTGATAGTATTCAGGAGATCATGACTGATATAAGGAGAAGGTTATATCATGGTTTGAGTATATAGAATTTTGAGTATTTTGGTATGTAGAAAGAGTTAACATATAACATCACTCATGTTTTCAATAAGGATCAATGGGTATTCAAGAGAGTACATGATTAAGGCCTTTGAATGTTTAGAATGTGACCAACAAGATATATCTTCTGATATATGGGGATAAATGTTGGTATTAAATCTCTGAGATTGAACTGCAGTATTATGGATAATCCTAAAGATTGGAATGGATTATGTTGGACATATGTTAGTATTGTTTGTATTTCGATATTATTGATGGGATGTTATAGTAATATAGTTTTAGAAAAAGGAAAACCTGCAGGACGGGCAACAACCAATCGCGTCGGACAAGGCTATGGGAATCGACCCCACAACCAAAGTGTGACTGGCCTTTATCGCCTACCACTGGCCTATAGAAGTCCCTAGTTAGTAAAAACTAGTTTTATTTTATTAATCTGTATGATATATAAAGTATAAGTTCTTTTTTGGAACCATATACGATTAATCTAACCATAAGATGGACTTATAACTTTTGCTAACCTTTTGTTTGAAAGAGATGGAATGACCCATCATACTATCACAGGATCTGCTAACACATCACAAATAAAAAATTCAACTTCATTTCTTTAAGGGATGAAGTGTAAATTGTTCAATTCATGAACAACATTGAGATTCTACCAAAAGCAAGTAAGTATTTCTTCTAATTCAAAATTTTCAACTTTAGGGAATTGATATTGAAAACCAAAAATGTTGTCCTAGTGATTTTATATCTGATGAATCGGATGGTACCCTAGATCATCACAAATCAATAGCTTTGTGATTGTTGGATTTTTCATAGCCATGTTCCCAACCACTCTCCATCAGAACTTGATGGTTAGATTTTTTTCCATATCCATATTTTCACCTATGTTCTCCTATGTGGAAACCTAGTGATGAGTTAATTTGGGTAACCGTTACATTTCATACTTTAGTTTTTAAAGCCATATTTTGGTATTCCTTTTTACGATGTGGGTTTCTATTAAACAAACTTTCGAGTAGTAGACCATTTATAACCCCGACGAATTTCGAGGGCGAAATTCATTTTAAGGGGGGTAGAATGTAACACCCATAGATTTTATGAAAATATTCTTTTAATTTCATTAATGTCTTGTGTTGTATTCTACACCAAGATTACCTTGCGCTATACACAACACCGTATTAGGTTGCATTATTCGCAACAATATTCTTGAATCGTGTTACACACAATTTTGATAATAGTTATTCTACGCAAAATTGAGTATATATATATATATATTCAAAGTATAAATGAAATATGGTTGGATTATGTTATATAAAACAACGAAGGATTCTTTCACAACACGCAACCCTGACTTGGCTTGCATTACACGCAATCGTGACCTTCCTCGATAGCATGTGTTGTACGCAATACCGGGTTTTAATAAACTACGATATATTATTATAATATTGTCATGAACTAGCCGTTATGAATAGTATTAACTAAAATTTTAATTTTATAACATTATTATTCATCTTACACATTTTCTAGAACATGGTATAAGAACAAAATAAATTTTTCTGGTAAAATAAGTATTTTTAAAAAAATGCAGTATTGTCGCCTTTTGATGGAACACCCACATTAAATCCAGTTTTTGACATGTTTATATGTTCAATTTGACAAAATAAAATACTTCTTTTGAATCAGGATATAAAAATTTACATTAGATAAAGTTTTGATATTTTTTCGATAACTTTCATATTTTAATGAATAGTAAAAACACGCTATATTTTAATTAAAAACAAATTTTTTCATCGTAATATATTATGTGGTTAAATTATAATATTGAATGGTTTTAAAGTATAAATAGAATATATTTTTACCATTTAATATAATTAATATCATTATCATTGATTTTACCTTGAATTCATAGGTTAAATCAATTCAATCTTTTGCAATGTTTTAAACAAAACCCCGTTTTTATTTGACAACGAGATTAATTTTAATTTAAATTCATCAACTTATGTTTATTGATTTTAAAAAAATGGATTCCAGATTTGGAATCAGTGGGTCCAAATTATGTTAATAGGCTACTTTTTATTTTTGGGAATTATGAATAGTAACTACGGTAAATTTTATTTACCATAGTTAAAGGTAAATCGGGTAATTAAGGGTAAATATAATATTTTAAAATTACCCTAAAAAATGTCAAAATCCTATTGGATGACTAAAAGTCGACCCATATCACCTAAGGGTTGCATTAGATTCATTTAATTAAATTTTGTCAGTGAAAATAATTTAATTATTATTAAAACCAAAGAATGTGACAACATGTCACTTTCTTAAATCTTATAAGTATAATAATTTTAATCTAGTGATAAACTTCATGAAACATCGAACATGAATAGTCTCCAGAAATATAATACAATTATCTACATCATAAGGATTTATTTAGAATTTTTAGGGATTAAATAATTATCATTTATTATGACACAAAGATGATGTAGTAATTGTCTTATTAATGAAATATTGACATAATTGATGTTATAAATTCCCAAATAAATGTAATTTGAAACTTTTTATGACTTAAACTAATTTTATAGGTTAATATGACATGTTATTTTTGATTTAAGTAACTTCTTTAGAACGTATCATTCTGTTATGAATTTCATAAAAATCATGTACCAAATAGTGTCAAAATTGACATAAAATAGTTTTTAAAACAAATATTATATTATTAATTGTTATTTTATTTCTAAAAATCTAAAGTTCAGACAAATGACTTATATAAGATTATATATATTAATAATAAACAACTTGGGGTTCTTTTGGCTTGATATAGTAAATTTATTAACCATATAGTGTAAGAAAACAAAAAGACACGGTAAAAGTTAAATTATTTAACTTAGAGTTAAATCTAATTGATAAGGTTAAAATAATATACTAAACTTGTCTAAATCCTATTTTATGAGAGGATTTAGACCCATCCCCACCTAAGACTAGTAATAAATCAATTTGGAGCTAATTTAAAACTGAACTTGACTTTATAATAAAATAATATTTTTAGTTATTCCAAAGGTGCCCCTCTCCTCCCTAATAAAAGGGCAGCTCCTCCCTCTCCTCCTCACACCAATTTGAGCATTCAGGATCGGAAAACCCCTGCCAAAATCTATTATCCACTTCCCTAGTATCATCCTAGAGGTCCTGGTCTTCTTCAAAGACCATCCTTAGTTCGTTAAGTGGAGGTTAAGTGAAGGCGCGTCAAAAAGAGGTAATATCCATTACCAATCTTTGTCAATTTCATTCTTATTAAACATCTTCTTCTTTAGTTGTTTCATGATAAAGTAATAACATCAGTATTTCTTATATACTGATATTTTATTATAAATATGAAACAACTCTATTTAACCTTCTATCCATCCTATGGAAAAAGGAAATCACCGTGCGTGCGTACGTACAGAATACCGTCTTCACGCCGTGGTGTAATCTATTTTCCTCCACCACCTTAATTGGATGGGTATAATGGTGTAATGAGTAACTATATATGATTATTGTAAATTTATATTGATACTGACATAGTATACATACACTTCAACACATGTTCATGATCATGAGAACGATATCATCGCTCGTGCGTATGTACGGACTACCGTCTCCACGACGCGATGAGATTCATTCTCCACATTAACCATTCATGAATGATTATAAAGTATATATAATGAATAATAATGAAATATATGACATGTTAAATCTACTGGATTTATGTATATATATATATATGTATGTCATCTACTTACTTCCAATCAAGACAATAAGGAAAGGAAAACATCGTTCATGTGTACGTACGGACTACCGTCTCCATGAACGGTGTATTTCTTTCCGTTTATCGATCCATTATATATATGTATATTCTGAATATATATTATATATAAATCATGTTTTATATTCTGGAATTAAGTAATCATGATCTAAGTAATCATATGAATAATTAAAGGTAAAAAACGAACGACAAATGATACGATTTTACCCAAAACGCGACTTTAACGTGAATTTACAAAAGAATGGGTAATATAAAGTCATGAGTGAACCATATATGATATAATATCTATGAATATGATTCTGTAATAAGTCAATGACATTATTTAAATCATTATACAGGAGGTTCAGACACTTACGAAGAAAATCGGACCTAAGGTAAGAGAAATATCACAATCTCATTTTTATCCAAGATTGTTTATACTTTAGTATTTACTGGGGTGTATTTTATCATCCACATCCATGTTTACTGAATATGTAATATTATTTCCATCCACCTACAATTTTTTAAATCAAATTTTACCCTTTGGTGAGTTTTTAGTAAAGAATATTAAAGGAATATTTTGTTGTTTTTCGTATGAGGTACTTTTTGACTTTTCCGACAAAAGTACAAAGAATGATTTTTTCCCTTATATCGCATGAATGGATTTTTAAAACATTATTTCCACGAATCTTCCTTTAAAAGTTTTCATGTTTATTTTTAATCAACTTCTTTTAGTTTAAAATTGCATGACATGTTAAGAATGGAAAAGTGTTTTTTAAGTAGAAAGGATATTTTCCTCAAGAATGAAGTTCAAGTGTTTTATCAAAATTATTTTCCATAAAAGATAATAAAGGGTTCTGTTTTTATCCCTATTATTACATTGATTTGATTATGTTGTGATGGAATTATTTTTAATAATTCCTTTATCGTATATGAATTGTTTTATGATGTCATGATGTTTAAGATTCCCATTTTTATTACATGGGTTATGTAATGATGTATGATTTATGATTTTGTGGCACACATAAGAATGGTATCATTATGAGATGGGTGGGACCTATATCTCCCTCCAATGCATTGGGTAAAGAATTTATATCTCATGAGATAGACATGGCTGGAATGGTAGGTTATACTGGTTCAGTGAAACATGACTGAAACGAGGGTGACTCGGTTTAAAAAGGGACTTTGTCCACTATGATAGTCTTGGAAATGAGTCTTGACTAACAAGAAATGATTCTCTATGATTATGTGTTAATGCTACAAAGTTTCATTTTTTATGTTATGATTATTGTGATTACATTTCACTGCCATGATTTACCCAATGTTATGAAATTATGATCTCTTTTACAGGTTAAGATTTCCAAAAGTTATGTGCCTATGTATATGATGTGATTGATATTTCTTTTGTTTACCCTTACTTAGAATTTGAGCTCACCCTTTTATGTTTTCGTTTCCCTAGGATATAAAGAAAGGTTTTAGGTATAAAAAATAGGAAGATCTTTATGGGAGATGTTGAAGATCTTTCACCACGATTAGAAGATTATATTCCGAGTTTACAAAGACACTAAACTATTACGATCCTTGTGTGTGTGTTTTTGTTATGTACTAAGTATTCCGCAAATGTAATGTAATCTCCTTGTACTTTAAGCTTTGGGTCTCTACAGTTGGTATCAGAGGAATGGTTTAGTCAACCTTTGGAAACTAGGATGCGAGAACTTTAATGAGATCCCTAGAGATATTTCTAAGGTATGTCTAGGGATTTACCTAAGGTTATGTATAAGTAAAGGTTATATTCCTAGAATTGCGCCAACGATCTTAGAATTAAACCTAAGATATTAGATATTGAAGGTACTCCCCCATTATTATGTTGTTTTCCCTAGCATGATTTTTCCCTCTCACACTATTCTTTTTGGGTTTTAGAAAATGGCTGGAAACAAGATGATTCATGATAATGGAGGATATTATGGACAATAGAATGATATTCTTCATGAGAAACCAAATGAAATGGGATTTTCAAGTCCAAACATAATTATTATGTCGAATCAGCAATCTCATAATATGATCAATAAAGTAATATTTGGTAAGTTTCCTGACACGGATAATAAGAGACAGATAGAGTTTCATGAAGATCATAGAGGAAAGAATGTTCAATTTCCCTTATGTAAGTCATATGGGAAGGGGAATCAAGGAGAATGTTTCAAAGGAACTGGAAGATGCTTTGGGTGTGAAAAGAAGGACACAAAGCCAGTAAGTGCAAAGGAAAAGGTTCAGTTGACACCATGGATGAGGATAATGGTATTGCTATGAAATCAACAATGGTTAAATGTTTTAAATGTGGAATGTACGGGCATTATGCAAACCAATGACCTAAGGGAAAGTCTCATGAAGAGAATCAGTATGGTCGTATAGGTAGTATTTAAGTTGATGATGATGAAGAGACTACAAATGATATGTGAGATGAACGAACTGTTGAAGCTCGGTCAATGGTTTAACAATGTAGTGGAATGATTACATGTTTATCATGTGTGATGTTGTATAAGTAATCTCATGGTACTATGGAATAAATCGAAATCTAAGGATTGTTACATTTTTGCCTTTCCTTGAGTTTTGAAAGTGTATTATTATTGTTACCAGTATCCATGAAAGGTTATTCAGATATTTTTGGAATATAGATGATATGCGCATAATGAAGGGATAAGGAGAAAATTAAATGTTTGATAGTATTCATGAGCTCGTGACTGATATAAGGAGAAGGTTATATCATGGTTTGAGTATATAGAATTTTGAGTATTTTGGTAGGTAGAAAGAGTTAACTTTTAACATCACTCATGTTTTCAATAAGGTTCAATGGGTATTCAAGAGAGTACATGATTAAGGCCTTTGAATGTTTGGAATGTGACCAACAAGATATATCTTATGATATATGGGGACAAACGATGGTATTAAATCTCTGAGAGTGGACTGCAGTATAATGGATAAGCCTAATGATTGGAATGGATTATGTTGGACATAAGTTAATATTGTTTGTTTTTCGATATTATAGATGGGATATAATAGTAATATAGTTTTAGAAAAAGGACAACCTGCAGGAAGGGAGACAACCCATCACCTCGGACAAGGCTGTGAGACTCGACCCCACAACCGAAGTGTGACTGGCCTTTATCGCCTACCACTGGCCTACAGGAAGTCCCTGGTTAGTACAAACTAGTTTTATTTTATTAAGCGGTAAGATATATGAAGTATAAGTTCATTTTTGGAACCATATACGATTAATATAACCATAAGATAGACTTATAAATTTTGCTATCCTTTTGTTTGAAAGAGAATGAATGACCCATCATTCTATCACAAGATCTGCTAACACATTACAAATAACAAATTCAACTTCATTTCTTTAAGGGATTAAGTGGAAATTGTTCAATTCACGAACAACAGTGAGATTGTAACAAAATCAAGTAAGTATTTCTTCTAATTCAAAATTTTCAACTTTAGGGAAATGATATTGAAAACCAAAAATATTTTCCTAGTGATCTTATATCTGATGAATCGTATGGTACCCTAGATCATCACAAATCAATAGCTTTGTGATTGTTGGCTTTTTCATAGCCATGTTCTCTACCACTCTCCATCAGAACATGATGGTTAGATTTTTCTTCCATATCCATATTTTCACCTATGTTCTCCTATGTGGAAACCCAGTGATGAGTTAATTTGGGTAACCGTTAAATTTCATACTTTAGTTTTTAAAGCCATGTTTTGGTATTCCTTTTTATGATGTGGGTTTCTATTAAACAAACTTTTTAGTAGTAAACCATTTATAACCCCGACGAATTTCGAGGGTGAAAATCATTTTAAGGGGGGTAGAATGTAACACCCCGAGATTTTATGAAAAATATACTTTTAATTTCATTAATGTCTTGTGTTTTATTCTACACCAATATTACCTTGCGCTATACGCAACACCGTATTAGGTTGCAGTATACGCAACACTATTCTTGGATCGTGTTACACACAATTTTGATAATAGTTATTCTACGCAACATTGAGTATATATATATATATATATTCAATGTATAAATGAAATATGGTTGGATTATGTTATAGGAAACAACGAATGAATCTTTCACAACACGCAACCCTGACTTGTCTTGCATTACACACAATTGCGACCTTCCTCGATAGCGTGTGTTGTACGCAATACCGGGTTTTAATAAACAACGATATATTATTATAATATTGACATGAACTAGCCATTATGAATAGTATTAACTAAAATTTTAATTTTATAACATTATTATTCATCTTACACATTTTCTAGAACATGGTATAAGAACAAAATAAATTTTTCAGGTAAAATAAGTATTTTTAAAAAAATGCAGTTTTGTCGCCTTTTGATGGAACACCAACTTTAAATATAGTTTTTGACATGTTTATATGTTCAATTTGACAAAATAAAATTCTTATTTTGAATCAGAATATAAAAATTTACATTAATTAATGTTTTGATATTTTTCCGATAACTTTCATATTTTAATGAATAGTAAAAACACACTATATTTTAATTAAAAACAAATTTTTTCATCGTAATATCTTATGTGGTTAAATTATAATATTAAATGGTTTTAAAGTATAAATAGAATATATTTTTACCATTTAATATGATGAATGTCATTATCATTGATTTTACCAATAATTCATAGGTTAAATCAATTCATTCTTTTGCAATGTTTTAAACAAAACCTCATTTTTATTTGACAACGGGATTAATTTTAATTTAATTTCTAAAACTTCTGTGTATAGAATTTTAAAAAATGGATTCCATATTTTGAATCAGTGGGTCCAAATTATGTTAATAGGCTAATTTTTATTTTTTGGAATTATGAATAGTAACTACGGTAAATTTTATTTACCATAGTTAAAGGTAAATCGGGTAATTAAGGGTAAATATAATATTTTAAAATTACCCTAACAAATGTAAAAATCCTATTGGATGACTAAAAGTCGACCCATATCACCTAAGGGTAGGATTAGATTCATCTAATTAAATTTTGTCAATGAAAATAATTAAATTATTATTAAAACCAAAGAATGTGACAACATGTCACTTTCTTAAATCTTATAAGTATAATAATTTTAATCTAGTGATAAACTTCATGAAACATCGAACATGAATAGTCTCCATAAATCTAATACAATTATCTACATCATAATAATTTATTTATAATTTTTAGGGATTAAATAATTATCATTTATTATGACACAAAGATGATGAAATAATTGTCTTATTAATGAAATATTGACATAATTGATGTTATAAATTCCCAAATAAATGTAATTTGAGACTTTTTATGACTTAAACTAATTTTATAGGTTAATATTACATGTTATTGTTGATTTAAGTAACTTTTTTAGATATTATCATTCTGTTATGAATTTCATAAAAATCATGTACCAAATAGTGTCAAAATTGACATAAAATAGTTTTTTAAAAAAATATTATATTATTAATTGTTATTTTATTTATAAAAATATAAGGTTCGGCCAATTGACTTATATATGATTATATATATTAATAATAAACAACTTGAGGTTCTTTATTATTGATATAATAAATTTATTAACCATATAGTGTAAGAAAACAAAAAGACACAGTAAAAGTTAAATTATTTAACTTAGAGTTAAATAAAATTGATAAGGTTAAATTAATAACCTAAACTTGTCTAAATCCTATTGGATGAGAGGATTTCGACCCATCCCCAACTTAGACTAGAAATAAATCAATTTGGAGCTATTTAAAACCGAACATGACTTTATAATAAAATAATATATTTAGTTATTCCAAAGGTGCCTCTCTCCTCCCTTATAAAAGGGCACCTCCTCCCTCTCATCCTCACACCAATTTGAGCATTCAGGCTCGGAAAAACCCAACCAAAATCTCTTCTCCACGTCCCAAGTATCATCATATAGGTCCTGGTCTTCTTCAAAGACCATCCTTAGATCTTTATGTGGAGGTTAAGTGAAGGCGCGTCAAAAAGAGGTAATATCCATTACCAATCTTTTTCAATTTCATTCTTCTTCAACTTCTTCTTCTTTAGTAGTTTCATGATAATGTAATAACATCAGTATTTATTATATACTGATATGTTATTATAAATATTAAACAAATATAATTAACCATCTATCCATCCTACGGAAAAAGGAAATCATCACGCGTGCGTACGTACGGAATACCGTCTCCACGCCGTGGTGTAATCTATTTTCCGCCACCACCTTAATTGGATGGGTATAATGGTGTAATGAGTAACTATATATGATTATTATAAATTTATATTGATACTGACATATTATACATACACTTCAACACATGTTCATGATCATGAGAACGATATCATCGCTCGTGCGTATGTACGGACTACCGTCTTCACGACGCGATATGATTCATTCTCCACATTAACCATTCATGAAGGATTATAAAGTATATATAATGAATAATAATTAAATATATGACATGTTAAATCTACTGTATTTATGTATATATATATATATGTATGTCATCTACTTACTTCCATTCAAGACAATAAGGAAAGGAAAACAGCGTTCATGCGTACGTACGGACTACCGTCTCCATGAACGGTGTATTTCTTTCCATTTATCGATCCATTATATATATGTATATTCTGAATATATATTATATATAAATCATGTTTTATATTCTGTAATTAATTAATCATGATCTATGTAATCATATGAATAATTACAAGTTAAAACACGAACGACAAATGAGACGATTTTACCCAAAACGCTACTTTAACATGAATTTACAAAAGAATGGGTAATATAAAGTCATGAGTGAACCATATATGATATAATATCAATGAATATGATTATGTAATAAGTCAATGACATTATTTAAATCATTATACAGGAGGTTCAGACACTTATGAAGCAAATCAGACCTAAAGTAAGGGAAATATCACATTCTCATTTTTATCCGAGATTGTTTATACTTTAGTATTTACTGGGGAGTATTTTATTATCCACATCAATGTTTACTGAATATGTAATATTATTTCCATCCACCTACAATTGTTTAAATCCAATTTTACCCTTCGGGGAGTTTTTAGTAAATAATATTAAAGGAATCTTTTGTTGTTTTTCGTACGAGGTACTTTTTTACTTTTCCGACAAAAGTACAAAGAATGTTTTTTTAACTTATACGGCATGAATGTATTTTTAAAAAATTATTTCCAAGAAGCTTCCTTTAAAAGTTTTCAAGTTTATTTTTAATCAACTTCTTTTATTTTAAAATTTTATGACATGTTAAGAAAGGAAAAGTGTTTTTTAAGTAGAAAGGATATTTTCCTCAAGAATGAAGTTCAAGTGTTTTATCAAAATTATTTTCCATCAAAGATAATAAATGGTTCTATTTTTATCCCTATTATTTCATTGATTTGATTATGTTGTGATGGAATTATTTTTATGAATTCCTTTATTGTATATGAATTGTTTTATGATGTCATGATGTTTAAGATTCCTATTTTTATTACATGGGTTATGTAATGATGTTTGATTTATGATTTTGTGGCACACATAAGAATGGTATCATTATGAGATGGGTGAGACCTATATCTCCCTGTAATTCATTGGGTAAAGATTTTATATCTCATGAGATATACATGGCTGAAATGGTAGGTTATACCGGTTCAGTGAAACAGGACTGAAACGAGGGTGACTCAGTTCAAAAAGGGACTTTGTCCACTAAGATAGTCTTGGCAATGAGTCTTGACTAACAAGAAATGATTCTCTATGATTATGTGTGAATGACACAAAGTTTCATTATTATGTTATGATTATTGTGATTACATTTCACTTCATGATTTACCCCATGTTATGAAATTATGATCTCTTTTATAGGTTAAGATTTCCAAAAGTTATGTGCTTATGTATATGATGTGATTGATATTTCTTTTGTTTACCCTTACTGAGCATTTGAGCTCACCCTTTTATGTTTTCTTTTCCCCAGGATATAAAGAAAGGTTTTACGTATAAAAAATATGAAGATCTTTATGGGAGATGTTTAAGATCATTAACCACGATTAGAAAATTATATTCCGAGTTTCCAAAGACACTAAACTATTACGATCCTTGTGTGTGTGTTTTTGTTATGTACTAAGTATTCCGCAAATGTAATGTAATGTCCTTGTACGTTAAGCTTTTGGTCTCTACAGTCTTGGAACGAGGATTTGACAAAATCTTATTGGTAGTCTTGGCACGAGGCTTTGGCTACGTGGTTATGATAGTCTGGCACTATGCATTCCATCATTATGGAAGTTGTTATTGATATTTCATGTGATTATTCAACCAGTAGAATATCAATTTGAATAAGTAAGTGGAATTATTTAATTTTACTTTTGCCATATTATGTTGATGTTCATTTTTAAAATGCTTTTGTTTAGTTATACATTGCCTTAAATGTTTAAGTTTATTTTTGAAAGCTTATGCTATATTGTTATCCTTAGTGAGCATCTGAGCTCACACCTTTCAATGTTTTAATTTTTCCAGGATGTGAAGAAGTGTTTTAGGAATAACTTACAGGGATATTCTGAAGGGGATATGAGTGTGGAAAATTGAGACTATGCTATTCTCATTTTTCACTTTGTGATGTAATGTATCATTTATGAATGTATGTATTGTTTCCAAGGCTACTAAACTAATCGGTCTTTCAAGACTTGATCGTTTGTGATCATTCCAATGTTACGCAATAATGCACAGACTCTGGGTAACTGGGGTCGGGGCATTACAATTACTATTCATAACGTCTAGTTTTAATATTATTTTAATATCATATCATTGTTTAGTGAATCTCGGTATTGCATACAATGAAAGCTATCGAGGAAGGTCGCGATTGCGTCTAAAGCAAGAGAATCTAGTGATGTGTGTAGTGAAAGATTCCTTTGATGATGTATATAACATAAAAACATAATATCTCTCATAAAAATCTCGGGTGTTACAGGAATAGTTTCAAAACTTTGTTCATTTGATAAAAAAAGAATGATTTTTCATGAATTAAAATAGTTTTTTGTATGTATCATGCTTTTTAAATAATATTAAAATTATTTACAAGTGGTCCTTAAAAGTTCGATGCATATCTTTTTTTAATAACTGTTATTAAAAATAATTACTATTTTTAAATGTAGTTCAATCCACTATTAAAGAAATCTCTAATAAACATAATTATACAAACTCTTTCATAAAAAACATTTGGGAATATTTTTATGAAATAAAATATAGATGATTTAATGTGTATATATCATCTACAATTCATATTGGTGACATGAGCTTAGTTTTATTTATGAGTGTCATGTATTGGAATATTCATTCCTCACTGGATCTGGGATATAATGGTTTTCACAAATCAAAAATATGTTTCGAATGATCTTTGAAGTGTCATATATTGAACAACATGATTGGGTAATTGATTAAATAATTAAAAAATTAATGTTTTTTGGTTTTTAATGTAAATTTTAATATATAATAGTATTTAGGTTATGAATATCACATCCAATAATTGGTTTATAAATTATATTTTTTGTTCATTTTTCATCAATTTTGTATGTTTTTTTTTCTTTTTTCATTATAGTATAACACTTGTATATTATTTTACATACTTATTATATTAATTTATCTCTTAAATATCATTAATTTGACTGGAAAAATATTTAGATTGAATCATTTGTATTCCCCCACTTCTTATAAGAGGCCTATGATGATTAGGAAATTGTTTAGAGACATATGTGGAAAAGACCTATAATTAAATTATATTATTTCACATTTTATAACATAATTAAAAAGTCAAAAACCATAATATAAAACCATGGATTGTAAATTCAAGTGTCCTTAGTATATTAGGTACATAATTATGAAATATGGAACTAGAACAAAAGAAAATTTAATTTATCACTATAATGATCTACCAACATTCATTGGGCATATAAATCTTTATATGATAACTTAGAAATTACATATACAATGGGATGCACTAAAAATAAAATTAAGGTTATAAACCGATAAATAATGTTTAGGAAAATGTTTATAAATCATAAAATGATTACATAAAAATGAATGTAACATTAATTAAATAAAGGAATGATAAAATGTATTATATAGGGTAAAATAATAATAATATCATAGGAATGTGTAACAATCATAAAAAATGCCATAATAATTCTTTAATACAAATAGACAATACCTTTTTACATGTTGAAGATTGGGTCAGTGCTAAATACCATGAATATATCACAGTTTCAACCAAATAAAATGAGTGATTCAGGTTCAATCCATATTCCGACATTATGTCCCATGACGTAAAGAATTACCCTATGCATTGGAGTGATATTTGGATGAAAACATCAATACATGTTTCTGAATAATAATTCCACATGAAGAATCATAACTAAGTAATAAAAACACATAACTTTTACCCCCGGAAATAATTGGGTATCAAAATCAGGTCAAAGGGAATTATAAATGGGGGTATCATAATTGTGTCTATGAAACAACGTATTTAATTTATACATGTAAATTCATTTGTTAAAATTGGAATATATATTCATAATAGATGTCAAACTAATGTTAAAACATGTAATAATTCTTTTTATGAACTATACAAATGAGCCCCATTATTAAGGTTTAATGGATAATATTAATGATTATTTAATTTGGTAAAACAAAAAAATTATTTATATAAAACTAGAAGGGGACCATAATTATTTTTTATGATAAAATTATTTATTTCATAAATATAATTCTATATTAAAAAATTTCAAGGAGTTAAGAATAAAATGTCTACGAAATCATGAAGTTCACATTAATTGGGCTTGCTTTTCAGAAGGAATTGAGAATTGATACTATTAAGAAGAAGTATATCCCCATATATTAAATTATAATTTAGATATAATAATATTATTGGAACATTAAAATTGAATGTAGGAGGTAAAAAACAAGAATAATTTAGAATTATAATTTTATCGAAAGAGTTAAATATATATTTGAATAAAAAAATCGAGTTTTGGAAGGAATCCCTTACATTATGTGTGAAACTATTCTGAAAAAGAACATGATGACATGAATAAACATTTAAATTAATTAATTAATTTATTAACAACCATTTTGAAAAAATTGTTTAAAATAATTTTATTATTTTCATTTTTGTACATTATTTTGAGTTATAAGATACAATTTCTTCATGAAAAAGTGTTTGTTTTCTTGGTTTTCATGATCAGTTCACTTTTATTCATTTATGAAAGATCATGAAAAATTAATATAGTGTCATAGAATTGAAATTATACTATATTAATGTAAATAAATAATATTAAATGTTATTATATATCATTTTTTACATATTTGAGGATGATTCATTAGATGATATCTTAGTAATTACTATTTAGATTATTTGCACTTTATATCCATCAATATGAAGTAGTTTTTTTATTAATTGATATTATTCACATACAAAAACACTCATATATATTCTATATCATTAAAAAATATGTAATACATATATTATTATCTTTTAAAACCATAAAAAGGTTCTTATTCCATGTCTAGAAGGTGGTAATAGAAATAGAAATCACATCATCCTTGAATGTGATAATTTAACATACCACTATTGATGTTTTAATTTTTAGAAAAAAATCGGAGGGGAAGAGAAAGGATGACGACTTATTATATTATCACAATAAATTTCAGTTATATATGATATACTATAGTTATCATTCCACTTGTATAATGGTATATAATGATATAATAGAAATAGAAAAATCATTGAACTGAAATTAATGAAAAAAATATTTTTTTACCTCAAGAATTATTGTCATTAAAAACCTCCTTGATGAACTTATGATTGGTAATTTATTGAGAAAGAATTATCTTGGTTGTGGGGGATCATTGGGAAGTTAATTAGTCTAAATTTGGATAGGCTTCATGTTTTTCAAGGTGTGAGGAGAAGTGGTGGTAAACAATGATATTTATTTAGTGGAGAGGTGTGTATTTTATTATTTTAGTTTTTCATTTTTTATTTTGGATAAATACTATTAAAAATGTTTATTATTGTGAATAAATACATAAAATATTACATTATAATTTGATATAATGATTATTATATCAATTATAAATGATCCAAGAATTAAAAATTCATGTATATAGCTAATAGCTTAAATTACCTTATTTCACACATAACCAAAAAATAAACTATTTTATAAAAACACAAAAAATTCACCAAAACCATTTTTATATGTTTAAAATTAAAAAATGGAATCCATTTTATGAAAATAATTTTATAAATATGATAATTTTATTAATTAATTAAATTTATTATATACGAAAAAATATTCCAAATTTAAAATATAAAATTATTTTGTAAATCTTTATAAATAGTAATTGAACACTCATAAAATTATATCATAATAACAAGAAACAAATGATGTATGAATATAATTTATGAAAATAAATGTTCTTTTAAATAATTATACTCATTATAAAATTGTATATAAACATTTCTATTTCAAAAAATAAGTATAAAAAATTAAATTTTTTATAGAAAAATAATTACTTTTTACGTGATATAAATAAATAATATTTTAATTTATGGTTATTGAATTTTAATTATACATTCATAGGTGAGGTTACTATTCTATTATCCATATTATTATCTATATAGGTCACAATACAATTTGAAATAACTTGTTTCTATTCCATTGGTGTAGATTAATTAATTTCAATAAATATATATTATTTTATTCATTCATATTTTATAATGTTTTATTTTGTTCTCTATAGAATGTTCATGATATTTATAATATATGAAATTTTTATAATAAGGTAAAAATCATTGATAGAATTTTTTGTAATTAGATTATTCCCCATTATGAAATTGCACACATAGAATTTGTTTTTATAATTTAAGGGGAAAACAGTTGAGGGGTCTTCCCAATCATTACTTCCACTGGTAAAATTGTTCCATATTCTTGCTTATGGTTACTCTATAATACTTTGACTAGTTGTGCAATCTAATTTCAAAGAACATTATTCATTGTTCTATGTTCATCAATGAATCCACATCACAAGAGAGATTAGTTTCCAATTATACAACCTTTGAATTTACTACATGTTTGGGATATAGATTGTAAATAAATTAAAAGGATTCATGAAATATATTTTGTACAACATGAATATCTTTTTGAAGTTCATGTAAATGGGACCGAACTCAAACATGATCAATAATGTAAAATTGGTGGGTGTAGATAGAACTCATCATTCCTTTCTTCCCTAATCTCTTGATCCTCATCTATTGAGATATTAATAGGAATACATTTTCCTCAAACATAAACTAAAGGTCATATCAATGATCACGTGCATAACTATTATATAATCATCAGGCTTCCAAGATATTTTGATTGATATTTTTAACCATTTCTACCATTTCATCATTAATTTCATGTACTTAAATCATCGGTTCAATGAATTCATCCTTTTATGTTAGTGTTCTACATCTTTTCTAGTTATGAGATAGATATAAATATATATACATTTGGATGTTCAATTAGAGATTTTTGATTTAGGAGAACTCAACCAGAGGTAAATTTGGGTCCCAACCACCATTGATGTCCATAGAAAATTATCTCATCACGTATTTTAGTGATGAATAGTATTCTTGTATTGTCCATAAGTTTAGGTATTATAGGTCATGATAATGTTGAGAACACAATGTATATAATTTTTGAGACTATTACAGAGAAATGAGGTGTATCTCAAATATTAATCAATTATAATCGGTAATGGTACTCCATTATGAGTTTCCTATTCTAAATTATATATTCATGATATTTTATTTGAGTGATATGTATTATGTAATTGTGATAAAGTTAATTTTCTTTGTATGATGATCTAAATATAACCATATATCATTTTTCCTTGGATGTATTTTGATTTATGCTGACAAATTCAACGGTTCTATTTTTTCACCTCTATGTTGGTTTAGGTAATGGTATCATCATTCACTAATAAATTTTACTTTTATCCTTTAGTTGGTAACACTAGAAAATTTAATGAATATTTGGGATCTACTTATTCATATTGTACACCCAATAGAGCTCTCTGAGATCTCAATATATTTTTGAGCACTTTGGATGAATAGGGAAATTTGTGTTAGGTGCTTCATTCAGAAGATCATTTTTTATCTCCGGATTGGATGGTGCACATAGTCATGACTAAAATCTAATCAATCCTTTATCATGCGTTTAGAACTATATATATTTCCCATTTCAGATATATTATATATATATTTTGTGAATTTTTACATCATTTCTTTTATCATTTTTTATTTTTACAATGAGGGACGTTTGGGAAATCATTTGACAAAGAATTTATGAAGTCCCTTCCTTAACTATCAGATTATACATACATATTAGGTATAATAAGATTTAAACCATTCTTAATTATCATAATTTTTAAATATACATGATCTTTTCTAATTTGAGAATCTTCCATCAAATTTTCCATAAAATATTGGTATCGTATTGAGTTGTAATAATCATTTATGAGCTACAACCATCTTCATTGGAACATATTAATCTCATATTTTGTGAATATATATTTGAGGTACTTGTGAATAGTATATGTCTCACACATTACATAATATAGATAATGATACTAAATTTTTAATGCAATAATTAAAGTCACCAACTCATTATCAAGTGTGTGATAGTTTAGATTAGGAATATTCAACTTCCATTAGGAAAGGACAATTAATTTATATGATTCCATTAGTAAACATCCTAATAACTTCATTGAACCATCATTGTAAACCATTAAGAGTTCCCCGCAAGTCAGTACTATGAGAACTGGAATCATGATAATTCAATTTTTCAACTCTTTGAATATGTATTCACATTCCACAGTCGAAATAAACTTTTATCCCCTCTGATGTAAATTGTTTATTGGGTTTAAAAATCATGATAATTTCTTCAAAAATCATTTCTAATAACTTGCTAGACATAGGAAACTATTAATCACTATTACTGATGTTTTCTAAGGCTACTTCTCATTTTTTTCTCATATAAATGTACACAAATATATATCGTTTGGTAATGACCATACGTAAGAATAAAAATTCCTCCTTCCATAACTCCAATTTTCGGTACATTTCATATAGTATATCCATTCCCAAGATCATCATCAAAATTTTCATATGATCCTTGTGCTCTTATTTCTGTTGTTGTATTTTTGAATATAATTAATTATGTCTAAAATAAAGTTGTTGAGGATATATCTAAATAATATATTCAATAAGTACATAATTGTTTTGGAGAGTTTGTGAGCCTAAAGGGAATGACTCTCAATTCATAGTGTGCATACCTCCTCTGAAAGGATGCCTTGAGAATATTTTCTTGACTCATATTTAATTGGGGATATACCAACTAAAGGTCCACCTTCGAGAAATAAATAGCCCAACTTATCTGATAAAACAAGTCATCTAGTTTTGTTATGGGATATTTTTTCCTAATCTTAATTAAATAAATCTCATGACAATAAATGTAGAGGCATATTGATCAATAATTATTTTGGACAACGTGAAATGGTCTACCCATAGTTGAAGTACACTCGTGTATAAACTCTATTCCAAATTATCATCTAACTACTAATTCACTTCTTCCAACTCAATAGATCTCATTCAATGAGGAGTCTATGATATAAGAATAAATCCATGAAAATGATCAACTGAGAACTCAGATTATCAATTAAGAGGAAGAAGATTATATTCAAAATGAACTAAATCTGTGTAGTCCCACACAATTGGAATGTCTTTAAGAATAAATATCTCATTTGTCTCAATATTTTGAGCTCGATATGACTTCTGATATGGGAAAATGTACAATATTAATATAATGTTTATTAAGGATATTTATCCTCCTATTTAAATTTATATTTAATTAGATGTTTCATAGGGATGCTAAGAGTGATCTCCCATTCCCAGAAGTTAGTGCCCAATTTATATTATGACTTTTTATCGATGCCCAATATAATATCAAACAAGACCAATGTATGTATGTATGATAATATTTAATGGGAGGTCCAGTCCACAAAAATTAATTATGGATGAGATCTATAATTTAGTTTCAATAATTTCCCAATTTTCTATTCCCATATAAAACTCATTCTATATATACATTTGGTAGTGTTTGAATTTTTATACTAAACATGAACGATACAAAATAATGAATTGAACCAAAATCAAATAGTATGCAAGATATTCTTTAATGATTAAATATATTTCCTATCACCGAAAACTTTATGGGATTCACCTAAAGATTAGAGATAACATATTCCATTCCTTAAATCCTTGGAATATGATGATTTTAATTCCTCTAACAACCCTTAACATAGGGAAAGGGCTCACATAATTTCCATATTTTTTACAGTTAAAAATCTATACTTCAGGGTGAATGTTAATCAGAATCCTAATTTCATTATCTATAATAGTAAAATTCCTCATATACATTCATAACTTAGTAGTCATATTACCCATAACTATTCTTTTGAAGCATCTCATTTTTCCTAGTGGATAGTTCCAAAGATGGTTCTTTCAAAAAATATTACACATGGGATATTAGATTTTAATTCCTTTGTGAGGTTTATCTATTAAACATCCCATATTAAGATCTATTATTGTAACACCTGAGGTAAATAAAGAATATGACATTTTCATATTTATCCATATTTGTGAATAATATATTAATATGACTTTAAGGGGACGCTATGATCGATGGCGTACCCAACACGCAACAACGAGTTTCTTGGGAATCTTATATTGCACTCTAATAATAAAATAATATTATTTTAAATGGTAGTTAACATGTAGCAGTTGTATTGGTGGGAATGGATAGTAATAACTAAAATATTATTATATATGTTTTTAAATGTTTTTACATTTATCCAATAAAAGATAAAGGCTTAAAATACGGAAAGAATTCAATTTTAGGCGTATATGCCCTAGTTTTCACTAACGGTTCACTTATCGCCTTTTGATGGCGAACCATCATTAAATATAGTTTCGTTCACTCCTATACATCCTATTGGACCAAATAAAACTCTTCTTAAGAATCGGGACATCAAAATTTACTTTGTGTAAATTTTTGGTATCTTTCCGATAAAGTTCATTTTTTAATGAATAGTGTAAAATGTTGTATTTTAATTCAAAACATATTTTTAATATAATTTATTTATATGATTAGATTATCTTTTGAATTGGTTTTAAAGTGAAATTAGAATTTATTTTTACCATTAAATCCAATAGTGTTCGTTGGAATTAATTTCACTTTGAAATCAGACTTAAACTAGTGTCAATCTTTTGATACTTATTGTTTCATAAAAACACGTTATTTGCTCTGACAGCGGGAATTAATTATTAAATTAATTAATGTGACATATAAGTTTTTAATTTTGTAAAATAGACTTAATTTTTGAATTCAGAATATCAAATATAGCTTAGGGTGAATTTTTGGGATTTTTCTAAAAAATTTCAATTTTTTGATGAATAGTGAAACCACTAAGTGGTACTTATAAAAACTAATTTTCCGTTTAAATGAAAATTTTGCCATATTTGTGTTTTTAATTTCAAAACTCTGACATACATTGTTGCCATTAAGAAGTAAAATGTGGTTCAATGTGATAAAAATAATTTTTTGTTGAATAGTAACTTATTAAGTTTTTAATCGCGATTAGAGGTAATTAGTGTAGTTTATGGTAAGAATAATGCTTTAATAAGATGAAATGACCCTGACACATGTCCTACACTAATTTGATGTGTCATGGCCGACCTAAGACAATCCATGGGTAAACATGGGGACCCCATGGAGCCTCTTTCGTATGAAAATGACATAAATATCTTTTTATTTAATGTTAATGTAAAAATGACACAAACATGAGATGTTTTACTAAAACAATTTTTACATGGGGTTATACAAGTCATATTTTTGACTATAAATAGTAATTGGAAAGCTAAAAATATTTCCTACATCATAGTAGTTTTGTTTTATAATTTCTAGACATTAAATATATTAAATTATTTATGACATCAGGATGATGCAGCGATGACCTCATTATTTAACGATTTAAATAAAATGGATTGATAATGTAGTATCTAAGACCTAAACATGTCCAAAACCTATTGGATAAGTGTATTTCGAACCCTTATCACCTTATCCTAGAAATAAATCAATGTGGGACCTTTAAAATCAGAAACTCTTTTGAAAATAAAGTAATATTTTGTAACTTTACAATAGTGCCCCTCCTCTCCCCTTATAAAAGGCCCACACCTCTACCTCCTTATCCACACTCCCAAATCCATTGTATCAGCCAAAACCTACCCATTTTGTCTCTCCACTTCCCTATGTTACTCCTTGAAGCCTCACTTTGGGCAGAAGTCTTCCCAAGGAAGCCTTTGAGCTCAAACCAAAGTGAGTTACCCGATTTAAAGGTAATGTCTTCACTTCTGTCCTTTTGTTTTATTTTGCTTCTCCAACCCCATAAACTCTTTTTAATAAATTGTTTTGTAACAAATATAGTATCTTAAATATACTAGGATTTTTTTATAAGAAGTATTCAAGCTACACTTACACACACCTACATCTAATGGTTAAAGAACATACTGTTTCCGTGGATGGCGAATTTCTGCCTCCCGAAACGATGATTGTTCAACATTCTTATAACACCTTTAAAGGTGGACATTAAGATGAAACTATATTTATATATGATATCTAATTTGTTTATGTTTTACTTAAGCTTCTGTATTTTTCATTTATGGCGTACCTTTATGGTTTCCATTATGGGTAAACGTGATATCTTCATTTAAGGAACTGTGGACTACCGCCCCCTCAAAGTGATTTGATTCGTTAATACCATATGTGGTACGTATAAAGGATATAATAAATGATATTATATATGATAACATACTGGAATTAAAATACTATTATGTATCATTATGTTTTAATTCCATTAAATATGAAATAGAAATGGATGTAGCGTTCATGCATACGTACAACTTATCGTCTTCATGAACAGTACATTTCATTTCTTATCTCAAATTGTTATGTAATATAATAAGTACATATATATAATGGATATATATGTAATATATTACATCTAAATTATGGATATCATTCTGGAATTATTACATATATATATATCTCTCATTTTTTTAATTCCATTAATATGACAAAAAAATGAAAGTAGCATTCATGCATACGTACGGCCTACCGTCTCCATGAACGGTGCTTTTCTTTTTTTATATCCAAATGATATGGAATAGTATAAAATGAATATTTAATGGATATATATGATATTTTAATACTATTCTGGAAATTATTTACTTATAACTACATGGGAATTTTTTTTTCAAACAAGTTCATTTTTTACTCATGTACCAAACATCGGCAAAAACGTCTGATATGAACTGACATTATTAAACAATTATTATAACATTATAATATGTGATATGAACTGAATAATAATCTATAAAGTAGTTACTTAGTAAATAATTAATTGAACAGAGTTTATTATACAGGAATATAATGAAATGAACAAGACAAGTTGCACTTGAGGTAAGGGATCCTACTCCTCTCTTTCTTTTTAAGTACACTCTTTTATGTCATTCCTTCTAATCTCATATTTCATGTTATTGGGATGTTCTTTTATATTAATCTTACTGTAATTTTTATGTTCCTATGATGAGAGACCCTATTCTCTCTCATCAATCCATTTTGGATGTTTTGAGTGGTGCAGTTAGGCTGCCGAATTTTCGTAAGAGATCTAACCTCTCTCTTTCTCTTTAAGTACTCTCCTTTATGTCACATATTTTAAGCTCCTATTTGTTATGATGGGGGTTGTTATTTTATATTCCACTTTCTGTACATTTTATTTTAATGTGATGAGATACCCTATTTGATCTCATCAATCCATTTTTGAATGTTTTATGTGGCGTCGTTAGGCTGATGAGTTTTCGTAAGGGATTTTTCATCTCACTTTTATTCTCGTGATATTTATGCTACATTTGCCACAATTTTCTTTGAGTGGTGTATTTACTGATCATTATTTTACTCATTGTGTAATATTATTTCATTTATGAGTATTTACATCAATGTTGTATTGTCTTTCTTTCACGGGGCGTATGTTTCGAAAGATACCCATGTCGGTAAGGGAACCTTTCACCCTCCTATTTTTAAAAGACTTATTTTATTATGTATTTTAATTCACATAATATTATTTTGGAATATGTTATTCTATAGTCTTATTGATGTAAATTTTATGTCCAAGTGATGAGATACCCTTTTTATCTCTCATCAACTCTTTTTCTGAATTTTAAAGTGACGTCGTTAGGCTGTCTAATTTTTGCAAGGGAACTTCTTAACCCAATTTCGATTCTTTGGGATAAACATGTACACCTTGGATATGTAGTTCTATGATTATGTGTGAATGTCCTCTGATTGTTTTACACTTAATAACCACTTATATTTCGTGTATTCGTTTGTCACACATAGTTATCTAACTGACTTATCCTTAATCCAAGGATTCCGTCTTTGTATGGGACTTCGTCTCAATCTCCTTTCACTGAGGCATATTTTGTTTTATACTCAACCTTCTTTTATATGGTGTATAAACCCCTTTGAATTTTACATTTAATCAAAAGGAATCTTTTTTATACGAAGCATTTACTAAATGACAAAGGGAATGTTTTTTTCGTATGTATGCCGCCACAACGACTTCTCCGCCACCATGACCTATATTTGAGTTTCGGCTTCCTCTAAAAGCCATACCTTCTTTTTAATGGAAAATTGAAAACCATGTTTTAATTTTCTTTTATTTTGGTTTTGAAAATGGTTTTCATAATGTTTTTATATCAATGGGTTGTATTGATATCTTGTGATTGAAAGGTGGAAATGTTATGTTTCCTTTATGCATGTTTTATGTGATATGATTATGTTGAGGTTCTTGGGAATTATTATGAAAACGGGTGGTTCCGTGATAATCTAAGGGTAGGTGCGCCCGAAATAGCTCTCCAATGCATTGGGTAACGCGAAGGAGTGTAACGTTAAGTTATCTCCGAAGAGATTTAGGGAATATACTGTGATGGTATTCCAAACGTAACCAAGAGGGTTACTCCCTACATAAGAATGTTATGAATGCCTCAATTTACAATTATTTCTTATGATTTCTATGATTTATTCATGATTTGATGAGGTATGTTAAAGTGCCTATGTTTTATGGGTAAAGTATGATTTCATTATTTTGTATATATGAACTCATGTTTCCTTTTCATATTTTTATAACCCTTACTGAGATTTTTATGCTCATCCCATGTTTTTTAAATGTTTTTCACAAGTCAATGGAATGGTACATGATGTGATGATAGTGTCAAGGATATGTCACAAAAGAATCTATGTTTTATTTTAAATATTTTTCCATTTATGGGAAGAATGAATACTATCTTTTATGTAACCACTTTGTTTAAATGTGGAATGTAATGCATGTTTCATGATCTAATTCTCTAAAACTCTAAACCTGAAAAGATCCTCAATGTGTAATATTGTAATAACTCAAGATTAAGTAAGGATTAAGGCTGGGGCCTTATAGTTGGTATCAAAGGTCGGTTTAGATAACTTTAGAGGTTAGGGTATTCTTTAAGAATAAGTGGCATTACCAGAATGGTTAGGATTTCTGAAAGAGTCCTAGTTTTAGATAAAGTGAATGAGTAAGTGTATCTTAGTGTTTACCATCCTCATTAGTAAATGATGGTTTTATTGATATACTCACAATTACATTTCTGTTTTTAGTGAATGGATGGATCTAGTAGGGACCAAAGAGACAACAGGTTTTAAGGAAACTGTGGTGGTTCTATGATTAACATACAAGATAAAATGTGGGATTCAATGAGGAAACTCGTAGTTGTTCTAAAACAACTATTAAGGATTCATGATCAACCACTTGAACCTTGGTATTATCTTTAAAGCATCATGTACGAGATAACCAATCAATGTGGATGTTCAGGTAATAATTATAAAGGTAACCATTAGATTTTATATGATCCTTACTTTTGAGGTAATTATGGGTTACTATATGTTATGATGGAAGTGAAAGGCATGAGATAAAATTGAGGTTAAAATATGTAATGGTTATTTTTGATGATTTTATCACTTTTTGGGGAATTATTTGAGAATTATATATTTTTTGAAAAAGGACAACACGCAGACCTTGTGACTACCCGTCGCGTCGGACAAAGCTACGGGAATCGAACCCACAACCAAAGTGCGACTGGTATTTATCGCCTACCACTGGACTACATGAAGTCCCTAGTTAGTTTGACTGTTTCTTTTTAGTTATATGATTTTATGAATTAAGAGTATGTTGATTTTGGGTTATTTATGAAAATGATTAACCTATTATGGAGGATATGTGATTAGGTTAATTACTTTTCAATACGAGACTTTAGGAGCAACTGATGTTGTTCGGAGATAAATGTTACGATTTAACTTGGAAGACCATGTGACTAAATCCATCAAATTTTGTGTTTCAATCTTAGATTGGTTTACTTTGATGAATTTAATGGACAAATTGTTTATCGAATGGTCCTCATTGAACTTTGGGTTTTGTGGGACATATTTTGGAGATTAAGCATAGATTTTCTTTTTAAAGGGTTATCCTATTCTGGATTATCTGACCTTGTACTAATCTTTTTGGTTTTGGTTTTGGTTAAGGTCTAAATATATGGGAAGTATATATTTCTCTTTGGTGGATTAATTTATTCTCTAGAAGTTGATTATAGTACTCTAAATGCGAAGAAGTCTCCCTAAATACTCGTCTTTTGGAAAAAAATATGAGTTTGATTAAGGAATCTAGTAAAATTTGAAAGTCAACATGATAAGTGATTATGTTTCCTTATGAATAAATTCCTCAAAAAAAGTAACATTAAACAAAAATGTTTTCTATTAAATTTTCCTACTGGGGAATCAAATACCATTTAACCCATCAAAAGTTTGTGATTTTCTTATGGTTAACTTTCTCCTAGACATGTTTACTATCACTCTCCCTCAAGAACATGAACCTTTTCTTTTTCATCCATGTCCATTTTTTTCTACATGGAATCCTAGTATGGGTTAACTTAGGTGACCTCTGAACTTAACTTCCTTTATTTTAAAGTTATTGTTTTACCTACTCTTGTTCCGATGTGGGACTTTCAAGGATGTTTCCAAGCTCAATTTTAAAAATTGTGAGGACGCAATTCCCAAAAGGGGGGAAGGATGTAACACCCCATGTAAATAAAGAATATGACATTTTCATATTTATCCATATTTGTGAATAAAATATTAATATGAATTTAAAGGGGACGCTATGCTCGATGGCGTACCCAACACGTAACAACGGGTTTCTTGGGAATCTTACGTTGCACACTAATAATAAAATAATATTATTTTAAATGGTAGTTAACATGTAGCTGTTGTATTGGAGGGAATGGATAGTAATAACTAAAATATGATTATATATGTTTTTAAATGTTTTTACATTTATCCAATAAAAGATAAAGGCTTAAAATATTAAAAGAATTCAATTTTAGGCGTATATGCCCTAGTTTTCACTAAAGGTCCACTTATCGCCTTTTGATGGAGAACCATCATTAAATATAGTTTTTTCACACTTATACATTCTATTGGACCAAATAAAACTCTTATTAAGAATCGGGACATCAAAATTTACTTTGTGTAAATTTTTGGTATCTTTCCGATAAAGTTCAATTTTTTAATGAATAGTGTAAAATGTTGTATTTTAATTCAAAACCTCTTTTTAATATAATTTATTTATATGATTAGATTATGTTTTGTATTGGTTTTAAATTTAAATTAGAATATATTTTTACCATTAAATCCAATAGTGGTCATTGGAATTAATTTCACTTTGAAATCAGACTTAAACTACTGTCAATCTTTTGATACTTATTGTTCCATAAAAACACGCTATTTGCTCTGACAGCGGGAATTAATTAATAAATTAATTAATGTGACTTATATGTTTTCAATTTTTTAAAATATACATCATTTTTGAATTCGGAATATCAAATATATCTTAGGGTGAATTTTTGGGATTTTTCTGATAAACGTCAATTTTTTGATGAATAGTGAAACCACTAAGTGGTACTTATAAAAACGAATTTTTCCGTTTAAATGAAATTTTGCCATCTTTGTGTTTTCAGTTCCGAAAATCCGACATACATGGTTGTCATTACGAAGTAAAATGTGGTTCAATGTGATAAAAATAATTTTTTGGTGAATAGTAACTTATTAAGTTTTTAATCGCGATTAGAGGTAATTAGTGTTGTTTATGGTAAGAATAATGTTTTAATAAAATGAAATGACCTAGACACATGTCCTACCCTAATTGGATGTGTCATGGACATCCAAGAAAATCCATGGGTCAACTTAGGGACCCCATGGAGCTACTTTGGTATGAAAATGACATAAATATCTTTTTATTTAATGTTAAAGTAAAAATGACACAAACATGAGATGTTTTACTAAAACAATTTTTACATGGGGTGTTACAAGTCATATTTTTTTACTATAAATAGAAATTGGAAATCCAAAAATATTTCCTACATCATATTATTTGTTTTATAATTTTTAGACATTAAATAAATTAAATTATTTATGACATCATGATGATGCAGCGATGACCTCATTATTTAACGATTTAAATAAAATGGATGGATAATGTAATATCTAAGACCGACACATGTCCAAAACCTATTGGATGAGTGGATTTAGAACCCTTATCACCTTATCCTCGAAATACATTAATGTGGGACCTTTAAAATCTGAAACTCTTTTGAAAATAATGTAACATTTTGTAACATTACAAGAGTGCCCCTCCTCTCCTCTTATAAAAGGCCCCCACCTCTACCTCCTTACCCACACTCCCAAAGACTTTTTCTTGGCAAAACCCTTCCCATTTTGTCTCTCCACTTCCCTATCTTACTCCTTGAAGCCTCACTTTGGGCAGAAGTCTTCCCAAGGAAGCCTTTGAGCTTAAACCAAAGAGAGTTACCCGATTTTATGGTAATGTCTTCACTTGTGTCTTTTTGTTTTATTTTGCTTCTCCAACCCCCTAAACACTATTTATTCATTTTTTTGGTAACAAATCCAGTATCTTCAATATACTAGGATGTTTTTATAAGAAGGATTAGAGCTACACTTACACACACATACACTTAATGTTTAAAGAACATATTGTTTCTGTGGATGGAGATTTTCTGCCTCCCGAAACGATGATTGTTCAACATTATTCTAACACCTTCATAGGTGGCCATTAAGATGACACTATATTTATATATTATATATAATATGTTTATGTTTTAATTAAGCTTCTGTATTTTTCATTTATGGCGTACATTTATGGTTTCCATTATGGGTAAACATGATATCTTCATTTATGGAAGTGCGGACTACCGCCCCCTCAAAGTGATTTAATTCGTTAATTCCATATGTGGTATGTATAAAGGATATATTAAATGATATTATGTATGATAACATACTAGAACTAAAATACTATTATGTGTCATCATGTTTTAATTCCATTAAATATTAAATAGAAATGGAAGTAGCGTTCATGCGTACGTACGACTTACCGTCTCCATGAACGGTACATTTCATTTCTTATGTCAAAATGTTATGTAATATTATAAGTACATATATATAGTGGATATATATGTAATATATTAAATCTAAATTATGGATATCATTCTGGAATTATAACACATATATATCTCTCTCAATTTTTTAATTCCATTAATATGACAAAAAAAATGAAAGTAGCGTTCATGTGTACGTACGGCCTACCGTCTCCATGAATGGTGCTTTTTTATTGTCTCCAAATGATATGGAATAGTATAAAATGAATATTTACTGGATATATATGATATTTTAATACTAATATGGAAATTATTTACTTATAAATACTTGGGAAATCTTTTTTCAAACAAGTTCATTTTTGACTCATGTACCAAACATCGGCAAAAACGTTTGATATGAAATAACATTATTGAACAATTATTATAACATTATAATATGTGATATGAAATGAATAATAATCTCTAAAGTAGGTACATAGGCAATTTTTTAATTGACCAAAGTTTATTATTCAGGAATATAAAGAAACGAACAAGACAAGTTGGACTTGAGGTAAGGGATCATACTCCTCTCTTTCTTTTCAAGTACACTCTTTTATGTCATTCCTTCTAATATCATCTTTCTTGTTATTGGGATGTTCTTTTATATTACTCTTACTGTAATTTTTATGTTCATATGATGAGAGACCCTATTCTCTCTCATCAATCCATTTTGGATGTTTTGAGTGGCGCTGTTAGGCTACTGAATTTTCGTAAGATATCTAACCTCTCTCTTTCTCTTTAAGTACTCTCTTTTATGTCACTTCATTTAAGATCCTCTTTATTATTATGGGCGATGTTATTTTATATTCCTCATGCTGTAAATTTTATTGAAATGTGATGAGATACCTTATTTGATCTCATCAATCCATTTTTGGATGTTTTAAGTGGCGCCGTTAGGCTGCTGAGTTTTCGTAAGAGATTTCTAATCTCACTTTTATTCCCGTGAGATTTATGCTACATTTGCCACAATTTCCTTTGAGTGGTGTATGTACTGACCATTATTTTACTCATTGTGTAATATTCTTTCATTTATGAGTGTTTACATCAATTTTGTATTGTCCTTCTTTCACGGGGCGTATGTTTCGAAAGATACCCATGTCGGTAAGGGAACCTTTCACCCTCCTCTTTTTAAAAGACTTATTTTGTTATGTCTTTTAATTCACATAATATTATTTTGGGATATGTTCTTATATATCCTTATTGATGTAAATTTTATGTCCACATGATGAGATACCCTTTTTATCTCTCATCAACTCTTTTTCTGAATTTTGAAGTGACACTGTTAGGCTGTCTAATTTTTGCAAGGGAACTTCCTAGCCCAATTTTGATTCTTTGGGATAATCTTGTACATCTTGAATATGTCATTCTATGATTATGTGTGAATGTCCTCTGATTTTTTTACACTTAATACCCACATATATTTTGTGTATTTGTTTGTCACACATAGTTATGTAACTGATTTATCCTTAATCCAATGATACCGTCTTTTTATGGGACTTCGTCTCAATCTCCTTTCATTTAGGAATATTTTGTTTTATACTCAACCTTCTATTATACGGTGTATAAACCCCTTGGAATTTTATGTATATTCAAAAGGAATCATTTTTATACGAATCATTTACTAAATGAAAAAGGGAATGTTTTTGTCGTATGTATGCGGCGATAAGGACTTCTCCGCCGCCGTGACCGTTATTTGAGTTTCGGCTTCCTCTACAAGCCATACCTTATTTTTAAAAGAAAAATGAAAACCATGTTTTAATTTTCTTTTATTTTGGTATTGAAAATGGTTTTCATAATGTTTTTATATCAATGTGTTGTATTGATATCGTGTGATTGAAAGGTGGAAATGTTATGTTTCCTTTATGCATGTTTTATGTGATATGATTATGATGAGGTTCTTGGGAATTATTATGAAGATGGGTGATTCCGTGATAAACTAACGGCGGGTGAGCCCGATATAGCTCTCTAATGCATTGGGTAACGCGAAGGAGTGTAACGTTAAGGTTTCTTCGAAGAGATTTAGGGAATATACTTTGATGGGTATTCCAAACGTAACCAAGAGGGTTAATCCCTACGTAAGAATGTTATTAATGACTCAAGTTACCATTATTTCTTATGATTTTTATGATTTATTCATGATTTGATGAGGTATGTTAATGTTCCTATGTTTTATGGGTAATGTATGATTTCATTCTTATGTATATATGTACTCATGTTTCCTATCCATATTTTTATATCCCTTACTAGGATTTTTATGCTCATCACAAGTTTTTTAAATTTTTTTCACAGGTCAAGGGAAAGGTACATGATGTGATGATAGTGTCAAGGATGTGTCAAGAAAGAATCCATGTTTTATTTTAAATATTTTTCTGTTGATGGGAAGAATGAATACTGTCTTTTATGTAACCACTTTGTTTAAATGTGGAATTTAATGCAAGTTTCATGATCTAATTCTCTAAAACTCTAAACCTGAAAAGATCCTCAATGTGTAATCTTGTAACAACTAAATATTAAGTAAGGTTTAAGTCTGGGGCCTTATAATTATAATAATTTTTTCTATAGTCCTTGGAAACCATTAATGTTCTCTTATCTCCATTTAAACTCTAGGGAATAATAAAAAATATCATCATTGTTATCGATGTCCCTAACTACGTACTCGTTTCACAGAATTTTATTTGGACCTTTAAATAATCCATCCACCTTGATTCTAGGGATCATGGAAATGAATGATGTGTATCTTGATTGACATATAATAATTTCTTCATAAAACATGATTGATTTAACATTAGTTTTCGTTAGACCAAGGAACACGCATTCAATAATAAGATGATGTTTATGGGAAAACTATTTATTGAAAAATATTTTCATGGAATCATCTCATTACATGGAATCATTTTCCTCTATATAAATTTTGTTCTCGATCAGTGTCCAAAAATGATATATATCCCAATCAAAAGGGAATACATCCATTACTATATTATTTTCTTCTAAGCACTGACTGATAGGGAATATCTTTTTGATAGAAATTATCTATTATTCATTGAGGTGGGTATCATAAGATCATCAAAACATTGGAGGACTTTCATTAATAAAGGATTTTACATGATCATTATATTTAACAGGAGAAGGATGGTGTTCCACAGGAATAAATTTATTATTCCAAACAATATCCAATTGATCATGTACATTAATGATGTTTTGACCACCAGATATTATCTAATTTTGAATTTCATTAAGGAAATCCTCACATTTCCCACCACATCGATTTTTGGCATGTATTAGAATATTTCTTAATATCAACTACGAAAAATAATTCAAAATTAATGTGTATTCAATACATATATAATAATAATATTAAAATAAAAAAATTTAGGATGTAATGATTAAAATGTAAATGAAATGTATATCGTATCATCGGGATCAGTGCATTTTAATGTATTTTATCCATAGTGATAGAATTATAAATAGGGTTCTTACTAGAATTCTATAGTCTGAATATACAAAAATAACTATACCATCCCCAATTACAAACTATAGCAAACCAATAATTTTTAAAATACAATTAGATGATCATAAATATATTTAAAAATTAAATACAACCATGGATCTTAAGAATGTTGTACTTGGAATAATAAGTACAAAATTAGAAAATATTAAACTGAAATAAATATATATTTAATTTTATATACCTACTGAAATCCAAAAAAGTCATTTTGATCTTATATCCGTATAGGATAACATAGGTAATACATGAACATTGGGATGAGATAAAAATTAATATAATGGTGTAAACATAGAAATAATGTGTATCACAAGGGATATAAATAGTATTGTGGGGACATAAAGTGTCATGTGACATGAGTGAACTTAAGAAATAATAAAATTTATAAAATGGGATAATGAAATCACTCTATAATAGTAATGTGGAAAAAATACATGATTAAATAATCAAGATCCATGACTAACAACCAAGATGATTTTACATATCAGATCACGAGTCAAGGATAATAACAAATAGAATTGAACATAGTGGACAATGTCCCGAAAACGAATTCATGTTCACTCCATGTTCCAACAAGCAATCTCATTTCAATAAACAATACCCAATGTAAAAGGTAACTATTTGGAATCACCCATCATAAAATATTCATGCTTATCTGGGCCACATGTGGAATCATATATAATTTGTCAATCCCAATCAAAAGGCAAACCTGTGGAAAGAATTGGTTATCATAATGATGTCATAAGGAATATCCTAAGGCAATATGATATTGGTATCCATGAAGGAATTTATTTAAACCAAAAATGGAAATTAACAGGATAAAATATCAATAAATTATTATATATCATGTATAAATGTAGTGAAAACATTTAATAATTTTTATGATCTTTAAAAATAGGACCCTTTCATGCGTTTCAAGGTGAAATTTTTAAGATTCATTAAAACTGAAAAAAGAATAACTTTCTGCATAAAAACAGAAATAAACCAACATAGTATTTGATGATAAATTGATTTATTTTTGAACAAAAATTTGGATTAAAACAAATTATGGAGTGGACATTAAAATGGGTATGAAATCAATAAGAACTCTTTGATCATTCTTCCTTTTATAGTGGAATTGATAATGGAACAATGTAAAAACATGTATTTATCCATAAAACAATGAATAATTGTTCTAGAACATTTGATTGTAAAATAATAATTACAATTATTTGGAGTATATAATACGAATTAATAATTTATTTTTGAAAAAATATAGAGAAATCATTACCTGTAAAAATAAATGTATGTTTGGAAGAAAATATCATACCTTTTGTTTGAAATTATAATTCAATTGATCATAATATCAGGAATAATATAATTAGATTAATTAATTAATTAATAAACTTTTATTCTTGGATTGTATATTTTTATAATTTTACTAATATTATTCATGGAATTTTTTATGTGTTATTAAATTCAATTTCATCATTCAGAGGTGTTTGTTTCCTTTCTAATTATGAATGGTTCAGTTGTATACATGTAATGAAGACCATGTAAAATGAAAATTGTTATCCAAAATTGTAATTATATTTTTTAATGAATTAAAATAAAATTAATGATATTATATACCATTTTAATATATATGTAATGATGATTTATTAGCTAAAATAATAATGATAATTACATACATTATTTTTCATTTTTTTATCCTAAAAAACATGTTTTATTTTTTTAAATTAATATTATGTTTATATATAAATATGACAAAAAATTTAATAATATATTAAAAAAATATATAATATATTTTAAACATAATATTGTTTTAATGGTTAGCCTTTAATGAATGAATATAAATTGAAAACAAATTACACAAAAATAATATAAATTAACACATCATAGATAATGTTTTCATTTTTCGAACAGAAGTGGTGGGGAAGAGAAAAGAAGATTGGTTTTCCATTTACATAATATCATTATAGTATATAAAATATAATGGATTTATAATTAAACTAGGATAAGGGGATGTTAGGAGTTAATAAGAGATAAAAAATAATTGAAAAGACATTATAAAGAAAAACAAGAAATAGTTACCTATTAAATTTGTTTCCTTGAATAAATTCTCCATACAATTGATTTTGGTTTATTATATTGAAAAAAATATTCTTCAAGTGGTGGAAATAATTATGATGTAGTGTGGGAATATGTTGTTCGGAGTAGTTTACTCTAGAGGTTAGGGGGGAAATGAGTAACTATAAAAATTTCTGTTAGAATAATATTATTTTCAAAAGAGACTGTTTCCCCAAAAATAGTTACAACCCATTTAATCATGGTTATACTGTTATAAGAGTTTGAATTTTTAAATAACTTCTTAGAAGATTGATCAATTCTCAATAATCTTAATTTGTATTATTAGTATTACCTTTGAAGTTATCCTACTAAGACAAATCTGTTATAACTTGTTTCCAAGACTCACTATCAAATTTAAATTAGTGTTTTCTAGATTATGAAATAAAGTAGTTAAATAGATAAGACTACATTTAAACAGCATAGAGGATATGAAATAAGTGGTTTAGTCTCAAGCCTAGACCTAATACACTCCACTTGGTGATAACCTTCCACCAAGCAGTTTATATAAATAATCATTGATCCACACCCTGGATCGGGGTTAACAACATTGCACAGACTGTCCAGGTCACACAGGGACCACCTCGACAGTTTTATTGGGTCGAAAAAAATAATAACCAGTCCACACAGTGACCTCTTCCACAGTTTTCGTAGTTAAACAGAAGTATAATGAGATTGGTGTAAGGATTTAGAAATACTCCAGTTTAGCACAGGAGTCAGTGTGTGTATAGAATATACAGATTACACACACTACCCAAAAAGAAATTAAAATAATCATTGAGAGAGAGTAGATATGAGTTTAGAATTCTCTAGTGATTTGAAGTGCAGCTCTGGACTCCTTTTATTAAATAGAAATGCTCATGAGTCCTTCTTTGTTTTTGGTCTTGTAAAATAGAGTGTCGCGATTCAGCTTGTGTTCATCACTAGTTTTGATAATGTGAAGATGTTTTCGGGATTCCAGTGTACTTCATATGTTCTCCAGCATAGTCGGATTACAGGCATGAGACAATGATTTCTTTGAAAATCTTGCAATATTATCTTCGCGGTTGTGCTCATAAGCTTGTTTTTCATTCAGTATAATGCTATATTATTTTTGGTAACACTTCACTCTTTATCTTTGAATGCATGTGTTTTAGCCAACAGGTTCCTTCTGCTTCGTACCTCATTCCTTGTACTATGTCTACAATGAAAAATTAATTATTTCAGTTCATTAAAGGAATCAAATATGAAGGTTAAAAATTAAATGTAAAGAGGACAAAATATTCTAAGAAACAGTGTCACAGTATGTTATGAAAATGGTGTCTCATTCACATGGAGTTTGATTGTCACAGAGTCTGAGTGTCACGGTGTATGAGTGTCACAGTTTCTGAGTGACAGGGTGTCTTGTTCATGGTTTCTTGCTTCATGATGTCATTCTTAAGGTGTATTTCTACAGAGTCTCTTGTTCATGCTTTCTTGTTTCATGGTGTGTTGATTTACGATGTCTTGTTCACAGTGTATTTTTCAAGGTGTCTAGCTTCAATGTGTATGGATTATGGTATCTTGATTCACGGTGTCTTTTTCATGGTTTCTTGCTTCATGGTGTCTTGATTTATGGTGTCTTGTTCACTATGTCTTGCTTCATGGTGTCTGGCTTATAGTGTCTGGCTTAAGGTGTATAGCTTACAGTGTCTGAATTACGGTGTATGGCTTATGGTGTCTATCTTACGGTGTCTGGATTATGGTGTCTGGCTTATGGTGCCTGGATTACGATGTCTTCTACTTAGGAAAAAAACTGTATTCAGACTTAAACAGTAATATCAATGAAATGGATTGAGCTTAACCATTATAAAGCAAGAGTAAACTTGAAACATAAATACACATGATTAGATATAATTTAGGAGTCAACTAGGTTGAATAAGATTCATTATCATTAAAACATTATTAATAAAAGAGGAGTCTGGAAATATCCCCCTTTTTGATGATCAAAAATCATGTACAGTTAATTTTTAAATTAGATGCAACTGTAGAGAAAATAAAATATATAAAATTATCACCCTTAAGGGTTATCAAAAATTTGAATCAAGTGTGGGTAAATAGTGCACATTCCATTAAGAGTGAATAGATTTTAGTACAAAATAAAGTAGAAATACCAAAAACAATGACATCCCCAACAAAAATGAGTAAGCACTGGCCTTCTTCAAGGACTAGCCTTCTCATTGCCTTTATCAGTAGTAGAAGATGAATCTATATGGGTAGTGATTTTTGTAGAAGAAGGTAGAGACATGGTAGATAGAGAGGGAAATTTGAGACCTTCATAGACTAAGAGAGCCATGGTAAGAAAAGTAGATGATATGGGATGTTGATGATCAAGAATCACATGCCTGATCAAACTGAGAGCTTGGCCAATAGACATGGTAGTTGAGGCTACGGGAGAGGTTAAGGTAGGAAGCCTTGGTCTAAGAGGTATAGAGGCTGGAGCAATAATTTCTATACATTGGACATGATGATAAGGTCTCAGGAGTTTGATGAAGACTGCAATAATCTCTCTACCATACTTCATTTCCTTTTCAATGTAATATTTGTATTCCATAGACTTTTCCAACAATCGGGTAAACTCTGTATGCTTATAGACTTGGGTTTTGAAGGCTTGAGACACATGGAAAATTTGCAGATTCTCTACAGGGTATTTGAAGTGGTTGGTCATATCTGTCTTGTAGAAAATTCGGTTGAAATAGAAATCTACTTTCCTAGAAATCTCCTCCTAGACATCATTTTCCATCTTGGAGTGAATTTGTACTTGGTCAAGAACACTATCACTGTTCTTGACAATATCAGAGAATGAATCCTCAATTAAATCCACTAAAGGAATTCTAAAGATCTTCTTTGACTATAGATATTAGAAAAGATATGTCTAAGGAAGGTGTATAGGATTCACCAGAGGTATTAGAAGCTTTGATGAATGTGGTCAGAGATTTGATCTGATTTAGTACCTTTTGAAGACAACCAGTGTACTAATCAGTGAGTTTATTAAGATTCACTACAGGATCTCTCATTTCCTTCAACATCCATTTGTGCCTTTCTATAATCGCTTCATCGAAGGATGCCAGATAACGGTGAATCTGAGACACAACATCTCGAGAGATTTGAGAAACAGTGGGTGCTAGAGGAGTAGTAGCATGCTATAATATCGAATTCAGCTCTTTCTTTATGTCTTCAACCATGCTTCTCAGGGTTGTGACTTCATTACTGAGCAACTTATTCTCAACTCGTACATCTTAAATCTCATGGAGAATATTAGGTTGTATTTTCCAAATGATCTTTTCCAATAATATTGAGGCATCTCAATCACACAAATTTGTCACAGGATGAGGTTGGGAGTTCCTTAGTTTCTCAACTCCAGATAAGTGTTTATCTCCAAAGTACTTAAAATATTACTTACTGTCAAAGGAAAACTATTCAGATAAAGGTTCAGGTGTAGGAATTAGTACAGGGTCAGATTCAGGTTCGTGTTCAGGTTCCTTCTCAGGTTCAAATCTTGTTAATGGTTTCAACAGAAATAGGGAATAAAGATCAAGACCGGCTGCAGTAACCTGCGGAGACTCATTCACATCATAGAAACTAGTAAATTTGTATTGAGTTTCCACAGGACATGACTCAGATTTATGTGAGGCTTTATCAGGAACTAGATTTGGGGTTTTCTCCCCCTCAACAGGTGCCTCCATCTCAGTAATGGGAGGCTCAAGAGCATGGTCGAAATCTGTAGTTTCATCTCTAATTTCTCCATTCATTTCTTTTCTAGACATATGAATGGCCATCTCCATACTCTCTTCATCATAGGTTATGATTTCAGGAACAGAGAGTCCCACATGGAGTTCTTCTAAATTTGATTCTTGCACAACAGGGAGTTCTTCTACTATAGGCTCTTCCATGTCTTGCTGCTGAGATTCTGTCACCATCAATTCTTTTTCATCTTCCGGTCAGATTTCTAGAGTGACATCTTCAGTAGGGGTAGGAACTTCCTCATCAAGAAATGCATGAGGAATAATAGCCCTTTCATCCTCAACAATAACTTCTTCCCTATGCAGTACTTCATCCTCTTCTTCCTCTTCTTCTAAATACTGAATAAGATCATCTGGTTCCAAACTAGGATCAGAAATGTCTTTTGGCCATGATTGATAATACAATGGATTAAACTTCTCATAATCCTTACCATTGACTTCCACCCATTCGTTTTTCCAAGGATTCAAGTTTATCTTCATTCTCTTGATGGTGGATTTATAGATACAATATTCATAGCACATAATCACTTCTCCAGTAACAATAATGGATGATATTATCCAAGTGTAGAATAAAGAAGTGGACATGGAATTATCCTTGATCAAATCACACATATGTTTAATGATATACTTGCATAGGTTGATCTTCTATCCATTTTTGATAAGGTTAATGAAAAACACGAATTGATACTTTAACACAACAAAATCACCTTTTCATGGAATAAGAAAATTTTGAACAAACATAAACAGAAGTATTGTTTCTCCATCTAGTTCAGTAGTGATGGCCCTTCTCTTGGTGCCATTTCCAGTTAGGTTTTCAGAGAATCTATATGATCAAAGAAATCAGTTGATGGAGGAGGTTCTCTATGATAATACTCACATATACCATCATGAGGAATCCTAAGTCATGTATCCCATAACCTCGAAGAGAAGGATCATATTTGGCCATTAACCCAGATCCTCACAAAATAACTTTCAATATAATCAATAGAGACCATCACGTAGTGGTAGAACTAAGAAACTAACCTAGGATAGAAGGGTCTATTCTCCCTTTAGAACCAATATAACTAGCCTTGTTCTTTTAAGACTTTCATGACTAGAAATTTTCTAGACATAAGCCATTCGAGGAAAATTTAATTCACACGTACAACACTCAGATTTACTATATTGGTATTTAAGGGTCATTCAGGAGTCAGCTTAAGTGAAATATTCTTCTTCTTCGGGCTGCGCTTCTTAGGTGTGGATGATGATGGATGTTTCATTCCTGGCATCCATCGATGGTTTAAGAGAGTGAGAGAGAAGGGGTTGATGGTTGAGAGGGTTCTAAATGAGATAAAGTCCGAGTGAAGAACTGAGTGAAACTTTTTGTTTGATCATTTAGGAATGCCAATCATCACAAAAAATTAAAATACGAGAAAGTAAAAGAGGTGAAATAATAATTACCACGATATGGGTTTAAAGAAAATCATAAATAATTTTCAAGGTGAGACCGTGAATGGTAGTTACGGTGAGATATTGAGTGGTCATCATGGTGAGACTATGAGTGGTCGTCACAGTAATATAGTGAGTGAACACTTCAGTGCGCTTTACAGTGAGACAATGAGTAAACTTTTCAGTGTGAATTACGGTGAGACAGAAAATGTCAGACCATAACTAAAACGTTCTAACAGTGAGACCGTAAACATAAGAGATAGTAACTGAGAAAATGTAATCATTAAATAGTAAAGTATAATAATGAAAAATGTTGAACAGTAAGACAAGTAAGATATCTATTTGATATTTATCATGCCAGTATCTTGTATGATGTAGTCTATTCTCTCAAAATTTAATGGTTTAGTGAATATATCAGTAAGTTGATATTCAGTACCAATGAATTCCAAGGTGATATCACCATTTTTATAATAATATCTCAAAAAGTGATTTTTTACATCAATATGTTTAGTCCTATAATGTAAAACACGATTTTTTGAGATGTTAATAGCACTTGTGTTGTCACAATTTATTGGTACACATCTAAATTGATATCCATAATCTAGTAATGTGTGATTCATCCAAAAAATTTGTGCACAACAACTGCCCGTAGCTATATATTCAGTGTTTTTAGTAGATAATGAAACATAATTTTGTTTCTTACTAAACCATGATACTAGTGTCTTGCATCAAAGGTGACATGTTCCAGAGGTGCTCTTTCTATCTAACATACACCCACCAAACTCAGCTTCAGAATAACTAACTAGTTAAAATGATTGTCCTTTAGGATAGAACAATCCAAAATTTGGTGTATGCGTAAGGTATTTAAAAATTCTCTTTACAACGTTTAAATTATATTCTTTATTATTTTCTTGAAAATTAGCACACATACACACACTAAACATAATGTACGTACTGCTAGCAGTTAAGTAGAATAAAATTCCAATCATTCCACTATAATTGGATTGATCAACAGATTTTCCAACTTCATCAAGATCCAACATACATGTGGTACTAATGGGAGTGTCACTACTTTTAGTGTTATCCAATCCAAAAAGTTTTATAATATCTCTAGTGTATTTTCATTGAGTTAAAACTATTCCATCATTATTTTGAATGATTTGAAATCCAAGAAATAAATTTAGTTCTCCCATTAAAATTATTTGAAATTTGTTATGCATCATTTTAGAAAAATCAGTACATAATGAATTTTCTGAAGACCCAAAATTAATATCATCTATATAGATTTGAACTAAAACATTATTAGAAATTCGTTTTATAAAGTGGGTAGAATCAGCTATTCCTTTTTTAAAACCTCTGGAAATGAGAAATGTACTTTATCTGTCACACCATGCTCTTGGAGCTTGCTTTAAACCAGATGATGTTTTTGATAGTTTGAAAATATGACTGGGAAATTGAGGAATTGTAAATGCAGGGGGTTGTTCAACAAAGACATCATCAGCTATATACCCATTTAAGAATGCACTCTTAACATCCAGTTGATATTGTTTGAAATTAAGATGTGCAACATAGGCAAGTAGGATTTTGATGGCTTCATGTATGGCTGGAGGAAAGGTCACCTCATAGTCAATTACTTCTTCTTGACTATAGCCTTGTGAAACTAATCTAAGGTTGTTATTAACTATATTTTCTTCTTCATCTACCATATTTCTAAACACCCATTTAGTACCTATGATGAATGTGTCATTGGGTCTTTCAACAAGTTTCTAGACTTAGTTTCGTTCAAACTGATTAAGTTCTTCTTGCATATCCATTACCCAAAATTCATCATTTGTGGCATCATAAATCATAATAGGTTCATATTTTGACCAGAAGGTTTGTTGTTCAACCTGATTTCTAAAAGAAGCTCCAGTTTTTTTCCTTTTCTCTAATTCTCCTACAACAGCAGCTATGGGAAGGTTGTTAAGGGATCTGTCCTTTCTAGAAAATGAGGCACTACTGATTTCCTGTTCATCAACAGATTCAGGTTCATTATGACTATATTGAAGAGAATTTATAGAATTGGATGTTTTCACAGATTCTTTCACAGAGGAATTTGAGGAATTTGAGATAATGTTCAGATTGGATACATTATCCTCCATATTTTCTAGGATGGTTATAGGCTCATGTGAATCTATTTTATCAAACATTATATTATCATATTCTTCCACACATTTAGTTTTCTTATTGAATACTCCATAATATTTACTTAATATTGAGTAACCTCGGAAATTTCCTTTATCACATTTGGATGAAAAATTGTCAAGAGAATCCTCAATGTTTAGAATAAAGACAACGCAACCAAAAACATCGAAGTAATTATCCTTAGGATTCTTATTGTTTCAGAGTTCATACACGGTATTTTTGAGAATTGGTCTAATCAAGACTCTATTGATTATATATCATGTTGTATTAACAGCTTTAGCCCAAAAGTAAATAGTTACGTCATATTCAATAAGAAATGTTCTTGCAATTTCTTGTTGGGTGTACTTCTTCATTCTACAACACCATTCTTATGAGGTGTTCTAGGGGCAGAGAATTTGTGACAATAACCATTTTGTGAGAAAATGTATTCAAACACATTATTTTCAAACTCACGACCATAATGAATTCTAAAAGATTTAATTTTTCTGCTAATATGATTTTCTACAAACTTGGCATAATTAGTAAAATAAAATAAGGATTCACTTTTGTGAGCCATGAAGAAGGTCCAGGTATATCTAGAAAAAACACCTACCAGAACATAAACATAATGCTTAACATTTAAATTAGAAACTGCAGATGGTCCGAACAAATCCATGGGAAAATATTTGAGAGGTTGAGAATAAGAAACTTATTCCATTGTTTTGAAAGAGATTTTGTGTTGTTTTCCCTTTTGACAAGGATCACATAATTTGTCATGTGGAAACTCAAGTTTGGGTAAGTCTTTAAATATGCCTTTTCTAGTTAGTTTTATAATGGAGTGAACATTACAGTGTCCTAGTCACATATGCCAAAGCCATGATTCTTTATGAAATACACGTACTCCTGAAACATTTTGGGAAGCTAAGGAATATAAAGCAACAGAATAAATGTTTTCATTCCTTCATGCATAAAATATTAATTTATCTTTAGAATTAAAGACATTAGATGCATCATTTTAAAATTTAACCTAATATCCATTATCACATAATTCTGAGATACTATGAAAATTATATTTTAATCCATTAACAAACAATAATTTATAAATAAAAATCGAATCATAGTTACCAATCTAGCTTAATCCAATGATTGTCCCTTTGGAATTTTCACCAAATGGGACATGTCCTTCATCTACTTTTATTAGATTCTTGAAGCAGGAGTAGTCTCCTTTCATGTTCCTTGAATATCTACTATCCATGTACCATATATTTTTATACGATCTCTTTATGCAGGTTTCCTATAACATGATCGAGAAAAGAAATATTTTGGTACCCATAATTGTTTGGGTCCAGTAACATTAGTAATAAGTGCTTTAGGAATCCATATTTTTCTTATAGGTTTCCTATAAGAATTATGTAAATTATTTGAAAAGTAAACTTTATTTGGACAAAAAAACAAGAAATATTAGAATATGTGTCCTGGCATTATCTAGTTGGGTTATGTCCATAATGGAGAACAAAATTATTTGTCCTATACTTGGAAAAAAAATTGGCTCTACCATGGTTTCTTTTACCAGGTTGATAACCAATTCCATTATTGTATGTGGGAAAAATTTGTTTTCGTAGCATATGGGTAAGGGTATTTTCACATTAGTACACTTTTCTATTTCACTCTTTAGTTTCTCATTAGTCATTTCTTATTCATTGCATTCATTGTGCAGTTGATCAATTTTCTCCTTTTCAGTAGTAAGTTCATTTTTAACATTTAATGTGAGATCTTGATGTTTCTTCAAGGATTTATATTTATCTTTTAATTCATTTCATGTATATTCAAGATTTCTACAATATTCAAACATTTCGTCATTAGTAATATTTTTAGAGTAAATTTCCTCTTCAAAATAGTGTGAATTACGTACAAAAGAGATTAGTGTTATCTCGGATGTGTTTTTCATAAAACACATATTGGATTTGGTAGCTTGGTCATCCTATGATGTCGTTGAGTCACTTGAACTATCCTAAGAGGCACTCTAGGTTGCTTTCATTGCCATTATGCACTTCTTGTCCTTGTCCTCATATTTCTTCTTATACACGAGCTTTGGATAGTCAGCCTTTATATGTCATTTGTGCTTACATTGATAGCATAAAATTTAATCAGTTTTTTCACTTCTTTTCCAGTCCTTTTATCATTTTCCTTTTAGATCATACATGACCTTGATTTTAGAATTTACGAAAAAGTGCTTATTTTTGTAAATTTGTTTGAATCTTCTAGCCAGTTGAGCCATCTACTCATCACGATCAAGTGTTCATTGTTCAGTAGTGTAACTTTCTATAGAAGATTCCAGTTTCCCTTTGTCTTTGTGCTTCACTAAGGTGGTCTTGAATGCTACATATTTCCTCTTTAATTCATCCTCCAATTCATTGTTGACTTTCAGATATTCCTCATACATAAACAGTTTCCCAATGAGTTCATTTACAGGTAGCTTGCTGATGTCACACGATTCTCTAATTGAGACAGAGATTCATGTCCATCTGTCTGGTAGACATCTAAGGATTCTCATGATCTGTTCTATGGATGTGACTTCTCTTCCCAGAGATATCATTGTGTTTTCAATCTAATTAATCCTGAGGTACATGTCAGAAATATACTTATCAGGAATCATTTTAAAATTATCATATTTTATAGTATAAGTATTAAGTCTAATTTCCATTACACTGGATGTGCTTTCATGTGAGGCAAACAAGGTATCTATAATTTCATGGGCAGTTTTACAAGAAGAAATCATATTAAATTCTTCATCTCCTAAGGAATAGTACAAAGCATTCATGGCTTTGCAATTGTTATTGTAAGCATGTTTTCTAGGTTCATCTCACGTAAATCTATCATTCACAGGAATTTTGTATTCATATATAATGGATGAAAAAATTTCGAATCTCATACTATCTAGATGAATTTTCATTTTAATTTTCCATTGAGCATAATTAGTTCAGTTAAATAATGGTGGTATGTTGGTTGCAACACCTTCCAATATATTGTCCATATTACCGAACTACATTAAAAATTCTAGAATTTTAGAATTAATAGAAATTTATAGATCTTTAATGTTCAACTACAATCAATGTTTAGTAAGATTACCCAGAGGCCTAATAAAGCAACCTCTAATACCAAATTTTGGTCGGAGTAGTTTACTCAAGAGGGGATGGGTGAATTGAGTAACTATAAAAATTTATTTTAGAAGAATTTTATTTTTAAATAGCTTGTTTCCCCAAAAATAAATACAGCCCAGTTAATCAAGGTTATACTTTTATAAGAGAGTGAATCATTAAAAATCTTCTTAGAAGATTGATTTATTCTCAGTAATTTTAATTTGTATTATTAATATTACTTCTGATGTTATCCTAAAAAGACAAATTAGTTATAACTTATTTTCAAGACTAACTATAAAAGTGAAATTAGTGTTATCTAGACTATGCAATAATGAATTAAAATAGAGAAGACTAAGTGTAAACAACACAATGGATATGAAACAAGTGGTTCGGTCTCAAGGCAAGACCTAATCTACTCCACTTGGTGATAACCTGCAACCAATCAGTTTATATAAATAAACATTGTTACACACCCTGGATTGGTGTAAACAACAATACACAGACATTCCATGTCACACATAGACCTCTTCCACAGTTTTCATGGGTAAAAATAATAATAACCAGGCCACACAGGGACCTCTTCCACAGTTTTTGTGGTTAAACATAAATATAAAGAGTTTTGTGTATGTATTTAGAAATCCTCCAATTTAGTACATGATTTATTGTGAGTATGGAATATACTGAATACACACAATACTCAAAAAGTATGTAAAATAATCACTGAGAGAGAGTAAATGGAAGTATAGAATGATCTAGTGATTTAAACTGCTGCTTTGGACTCCATTGATTAAACAAAAATGCTTCTGAGTCCTTCTCTGGTTATTGTCTTGAAAAACAGAGTGTCGTGATTCAGCTTGTGTTATTCACATGTTATGATAATGTGAATATGTTATCTGGATTCTAGTGTACTTCATATGTTCATCAGCAGAGTCGGATTAAATTCATGAGACAATGCTTTCTTTGAAAATCTTGCAATATTACCTTCACGGTCGTGCTAAAAGGCTTGTTTTTTGTTTAGTATTGTGATATATTGTTTTTGGGCACACTTCACTATTTATCTTCGAATTCATGTGTTTTTGCAGACAGGTTCAATGTGTTTCGTACCTCGTACCTCATACTATGTCTACAAAGAAATATTAATTATGTCAGTGCATTAATGGCATCAAATATGAATGTTAAAAATTAAATTTAAAGACGAAAAAATAGTTTAAGAAATGGTGTAATAGTAAGTTATGAAAACGATGTCTCCATTACACGGTGTCTGAGTGTCACGGTGTCTGAGTGTCACGGTGTCTGCGTGTCATGGTGTCAGAGTGTCACCATGTCTTGTTCATGGTCTCATGATTCATGGTTTCTTGCTTAAGGTGTCTTGCTTTATGGTGTCTTGTTCACAGTACCTTGCTTCACGATGTCTTGTGTTACGGTGTCTTGGTTCTAGTGTCTTGTTCACGGTGTCTTACTTCACAGTGTGTGGATTACAGTGTCATGCTTCACGGTGTCTTATTCACGGTGTCTTATTCACGGTGTCTTGTTTCACGGTGTCTTTCATTATAGTGTCTTTTTCACGGTGTCTTGCTTCACTAGGTCCGGCTTATGGTGTCTGGCTTATGGTGTCTGGATTACGATGTCTGGATTACATTGCCTTTTACTTAGGCAAAAAACAGTATTCAGACTCAAACAATTGCATGCATGAAATGGATTGAGCTTAACCATTATAAATCATGAGATAACATGAGACATAAATACAAATGGTTGGATATAATTTAAGAGTCAACTAGGTTGAATGATATTTGTGATCATTAAAACATGATTAATACATGAGGAGTCCAACAGAATAAATTTTAAAAGCATTAAGTATTTTTAGGTGTGAGTAGAATAGGTGGTTAGAGGTTGTATTTATAATTGAGGATATGTTGGTTTTTTTATTTTAATCATTTTTTGTTATTGTCTCTAACGACACTAAATAGTTTTGATTTTTATGACTTAATACATTAACACTTGAACTTTAGTTTGAATGAATGATTCATACATAATCCATATATCAACCATAACTCAATAATTAATGTATTTATCTTATACTATAAATTAATGTATTTCACTATTAACAAAAACATCAATTATTATATAAAAATAAAATAACACGTTAAATAATTATCAATATGTAGAATTCATAAATTGTATCGATTTTATGAATATAATTATTTAAATATGATAAATTTAATTTTAAATAATATCATAATTTCCCCAATAAATTTAAATTTTAAAATAAAAATTTGTTTTATAACACATTGAATAAATTAATTATGGTCTCATTATATTATAATATAATAATAATAGTAAATATTTTATTACTACATTTTATTAAAATATTTTTTTTGATAAAATATTCTTATAATTTTTTTAATAAACATTATGTTCCACAAATAAAAAACTACTTAATTTATTATTTTAAAACATTTTTTACATATTACATGATAAAAAAATATTACTATGGAATTCATAAGATGAATAAATTGTAATATTATTTCATTTGTAATATTATAATTCTATTTTCAAGATTAATATTCGTAAGGTTCACATTTCTATTCTAATGGTCATGTAACTTTTCCATTATTTTAGGATCATTAATTTTTATAAATAGTTCTGATTTAATTATTTATTAATTTATAAAGTTTTTATTTTTTTATCTATTTTATGTTTATATGATTTATAATATATTAAATACTTATATGAATAGGAATATAAATGACAGAACTTTGTGGCATTACATGACTCTTGTGATTTCTCATGTTGACCTTGTATATCTTGTAAAAAATTCCCATAAAATTTAATAATTAGTACATTATAATGATATTATTGATATTAAGAGGGGGGGAAATATTTAGTACCACATATAGAAAAAATATATATTCCCCTCTTTTAAAGAATCCTTAATAATTGTTGATTTTATTTATATGTTTACATTATAAAATCATTATTTATCATGAATAATTTGAATGATTTGTGTATATATATTTTATATATTATAATTTTATTTTGATACAATATTGTTATTATATACTATTTTTAATATAAATTAATTATATTTTTCATCCATATTTATATAATATTCATTAATTTTTTGTTTATCTTCTTATAAGAATGTTACTAAAAAATTACATATACCCACCAAAATGGAATGTTAGAGAAACTAATTCATAATAAAAATATATTAAATTTTATTTATTTCTATAATTATGTAGGTATATATTAATAAATTATTTATAATTAATTAAGAAATTAAAATTCAAATAAAAAAATATGATAATTGAAATTTGTATATCCGTAAGAAATTTCATCAGTAATGAAATATAATTAACTATAATACAATGACTATAAATATTCAATATTAGTATACCTGAATGTAATAAACATATATATTAGTGCCTTCATGATAATATGTTTATTATTAACTATTTATAAAAATGAAAAACGAAATTCATACCTATGCATTGAGGATCTCTCTTGACCATTTTTTCAGAAACAGTCACGATATCAAACACTATTTAAAAGTATGTTGTTGTTCATTTTATTCTAAATTAACCATGTTAAATTTTTTATATCAATTTATAATTAATTACATATCGTTTCATTATGATATCAATTATTGTCATAATGAATCCCTTGAAACGTTGATACCTGTTTGAATAAAACTATTATCTCCTATTTTATTGACTTATATGTTCAACCATGTTAATTTTTATGGACCACATTATGACCATTAAGTGTTTATTCATTATTTTTTATTCTTTTCTTGGTAATATTTCAATTTTAATTTTCTATTTTGGTGTACTATGAAATAGTAAAAAAATCATATTCCTTATTCCCTAGAAAAACTTACGTTTTCATATATTCAATGGAAAAAATATTTATGAATTCCCATTAGGAATTTTTATATACCATCTAATATTTTTTCTAATATGTATATATATATATATAAACATCTTTAAAATGTAATGAAATTATGAAAAACACGTTGTAATTATAGTTTTTATTTAATTATCAATTTATGGTCCACTACTTAAAAATATTAGCACCAGTTATATAATATAGCTTATAAAAACATAGCATAGTAAAATACAATAAATTTTAAGGAATTATATTTGATTGAACATTTCATTCCATGATTGATTCTAGGGACTGATATATTATATTTTTCTAAATTTTTCTTCTTTGTAATCATGAGTTATATATTTTATGATTATTGATTGACCTATTAAAATTATATTCTTTTTTTTCTATGAAGAACACATCACAAATATAATGCAATGATGTGATTTTTTGTCTATGATTTATTTATACATAAAATTCATTTGGTATGATTTATATATAAGGGTTTTAATAATTGTGTACCTTATTTATTTTTATATATTCACAATTTAAAACATAAAAAAGGTGTAGTTACCTTTTTATACTTAATTATTAATTCATAAGAATTAGTGATAATTGCCTATTATGATATGATTTATTATATTTATGACTTATATATGTTTATTATATTTTAAAATTAAGAATTACCCGCATTCCTATTTTTTAAATTATTATATTCCATGTTCAATTATTTTTATTATGGTTTCTTTTATGATTTATTTTAGTATTTAGTTATCCCATGGCATTGTAAATTCCTATTTTTTATTACCATATAATTAATTAATCATGTCACATGTCATATAATAAAGTCATATTGATGATAGATTTGTATATAACATTAATTATCCATTCAATTCTCCCTTTTCCTTCCCCTTACAATGATTTTTCCTCACCTATTCTTGAATGTATTCCACCAATTCCATGTATGTATTAATGGTGGTTATTTAAAGATAAAGGAGTTCATTGAAAAATAATTTAATTTATTTATTATTTAATATTACTGGTTAATTATTTTATTTTTATATACATGATATGATTTCTATATGGGATAATTTTAGTCTCTAAAAAAACTAAAAATTTTTACACCCAAAAAATATATTGTACAAATAGATGTAATTTTTTTATCAAATTTTCTATATAGAAAAAAATATACAAAATAAGTACTAAAAATTTTCTAAATGAAATGATCAGAAGTTATATATATATATATATACCAATAGAATTATTTGCACAGTTTAGTTAATAGAATTAAAGGAGTAATAGATGAAAATATTTGTTCCACATAAACTATATAAACAAAACAACAATTATTAACAAGTTGTATTAACTTTTAAAATAGTTATATCTATGGATTAAAAAATTAAATAATATCAATAAATATGTTCTAAATAAAATTTATTCCACATATAAGAAATTGAGTTGCTAAAATTTTAACAACAGGAAGCTATTAAATTGAAATTTTTCTAGTATTTAAAAAGAGATTACATAACCATTAAAATTTCTTACAGTATCTAAATGCAAAAATACCATATAAGTAAATGAGAAAACATTCATAAGTAGTATACACAAGAACAAAAATTATACTTCTTCATAATAATTAGTAGCATTATGTTCCTTATTAAAATATCATCATTCATAATGATCAGAAGTATTATTTTTTGTATAGAATCCATTTATCATTATAATAAAAAACCACAAACTATTAGTTTTAATAGAATAAAAGTATTACAAATTAAATAATTGATATTCAATGATATAATGTATAGATTCACATATATTCAAAATATCAGTTAATGTTTCATAATGTTAATAATGTGTATTTTTTATTTCGACTAATTGTAAACATTGTAAAAAACACAAACACTAAATTTTAGTTAGTAATTGATTCAATTGTAATAGTGGAAACACAATGATTTCTAGAAAATGTAGTTTTAGAATATAATAAATTATTTTAGGGATACATTAATTTTTGTAGAATTATTCTTCATTGTTTAAATTGATTTGAATAAAAATTTTCAGTAAATAAGATGTTATGTTCTTCAATAAAAATCTCATTAAAAAACAACATGATAATTCAAAATAAAAAATAATCTGATTCTATAAATGGATGATATGAAATTAGATGGTTTTCCTTCTTTCAAAAAACAAATTTAAACAAGAATAATGTTGAGTTTTATTTATATTTTTTAATTTAAACTCAATATTTTTTTAATTAAAGTCTATCTAATCTATTCATATATGAGATTTGATGATAAATATTTTTATTATATCCCACTTAAACAAATCATTCACAATAAATAAATCACTAAACATATTCTTAAATAAATACATATACTTCTCAAGTTCATCAAATACCCTGACATCAATTTTTTTTAATATATTCTTATAGAGAAGTATATAAAGTGAAAAAATGAGGAATATAACATTATAAGAATATATATTAAATACAATTAAAAACAAACTACACAATTATCATTAATTTTTCCCAATCAGATTCACATAACCCCTTTTAATTTTTTTATATTAGTGACATTATTGAATATTATTAATATCATAAATTTTGATAACTATTTGTATAATAATTCATACCATGATTGGAAAATATTGTCCCACTTTATGATTTTTAAAATCAGGATACTAATTAAATTCATTTTAGAGTCCTAAATAAAACATAGAAATATCACACCCTAATCAAAACTAATGCTCCAAAAAATATAATTTCATTATATCATGGGAGATTTATCCATCAGATTATCTATAATCTTCAATATCATCTAATGATCCTCTAACTATTTCATGGAATAATTTTATAATTTCATTATTTTCATCTTAATTTTTTATAAAAAATTAAATTATTCCCATATAATTTTATAAAGTTCTTTTATTTCACAAATATTGGTTTTAAATTATATAATATCAGGTTCTACTCTTCCAATATTTATTTTGATTCGACTGATTCTTATCTCATGTAAATATTTAGATATTTCATACATCAAATGTTAGTGTCAATTAATATTCTAACTTCATCATCATAATAATGATTCATAACAATATATCATATTATTCTTTACATTTGGATAGGTTAACCATTATGTGCATTTATTCATCTATAATTTCTCTATTATGTGAGATTTTTGTTCTTGTAATACCTTGAGATTTTGAGAATCATATTTTTCTCAAATTAATTTCACTTCTTAATATTTTTCATTTCACATAGAACTGGAAGTAGATATATATATATATATATAAACTGTAATTCTAAAATTCCATAAACATTAAATACCATCATAACTTGTGCTACTTGCAATACCAATAAGACTTTCACTACATGTAACACTAACATCGTCTAGGATGCGCACAAAACCCAGTTTATATAAAACTTATATATATATATATATATTTAATTAAATGAGATAATTATTTCATTTGAATAAAACACAGTTATTGAAATAGTAATAGCTTTTCAAATATTGTATATAATCATTTTATATAAATAATACATATAAGTAAGGAAATATAATTTTCTTTTAAAGTTATTTTATATTTAGAATATTAATTTCTTGAATAACCCAATTATAATAAAGAATGTAATTTTAGAATAATTAACAAATTTAAATTTATAAAATAAGCTAAATTTTTTAATTTAAAATGTTAAATGTATCCTAGGGTGATTTTGTGGGATTTTTCTAAGAAACATCTTTTTTTGATGAATGATGAATAATACCAATATTTTGTTAAAAACTAAATTTTTATAAAAAATTATTAAGGATAAAAGATATTTTAAATATCATTAAAGTTCAAATTAGATAAATAATAAAACAATTAAAACAATTTAATTAATTATAATCAATTTCACTTCAAAACAGAACCAAAAATCTTAACGCACTTTGGAACATTTTCCTACTTTAAAACATCATTCTTTCATTGCCTTTGTGGGATTATCAATGACATTAATTTTGACTCCTCTAATATTTTAATTTAATAAATGTGAGAAAAAACATTATATTTAGTCTATAATATGGTTTATAATAATAACTTGTTGATATTTTACCTTAATTCATAGTAAATATGATTAAAATTAATCTCAACAGTTAAGTCCAACAATGATTTATTAGTGACAAAAGCTTAAAATTATGGGCTCAGATGACCTATAAACTTTTCCAAAATCCATTAGTTGTCCATATTTATGCCAAAAAATATCCATTCATATTTTCCCTAGTTTAGTGTTTAATTTTTTAGTTAACAACATGTGCACACATAATTTGATTCCAAAACATCCATGTGAATCTTTTCCATTCCTTATAAAAGGCCACCACCACTAACAATTTCTCACACCACACAAACTGTTTATGTTTCTCTAATATCTGACTATGTAGCCTCTCTAATTTCCTCCCTTCTCCCTTCAATCCTAATTTTGGGCATAAATCCACTAAAGGAAGCAATTTTTCCTAAACCAAAAGGAGTTGCCCAATTTATAATCCATGTATTCTCTAAAGTTCCTTCCATTTATTTTATTTCTCTTCTCCCTACACTCTATTTTTTCCATTAATGTCTGAAAAAAGTATCAAACATATAATAGGATTCATTATTTGATGTTTCTGACGTACAATTACACAAACCCTTATTAATGGATGTTTAGCTTACATTTTCTGTGTACAGTGAAATACTACATCAAGGAAACAATGATTGGTCCTTTCTCCTTGACCACCAACCATGGTAGTTAGTATGATGAAGAATATATTTATATATTTCATATAATATATATACTATATATTTTCACTTATGTATTAGTATTACCACATACACATCTCTAAATTCCATTTGGTTTTAACACAATAAACACATTTGAGAATGTGTGGACTATTGTCCCCTCAATGTGACCTGATTTGTTCACACACCACATGAAATGTATTATGGATCGGTATAATAGGATTATATGATATATATTATATATTAATTCAAATGAAATATATATATATATATTTCATTAACATAATTTATTTCGATATGATAATAATGAAAAAAACAACGTTCATGTGTATGTACGACTTACTGTCTTCATGAACGTTATATTCCATTATGTTCTCCTATATTATATGGATTTTAAGAAAACAATTATAATGTATATACATAATATTTATGTCACGGTAATAATTTTGGAATCATTATATATGTATAATGATCTAATATGTAACAAATTAGGACACATGCAACGAATATAGTAAATTTTTCCCAAAGTGAACCATTAATATAATATGATTAAAAATATGTTAATATAAGGTAATAATAAAAACATATATATTATAATGCATTTAAATATTATTCATTAAAAGGTGTGAAATAAAATTATATTTTTTATACCATAATCTTCGACGAGTGTTGAAAGAGTCAAGACACATTGTATATATATTTTCTTCTAACTTTTAGTTTCTGTGAGATACAATCCGTGTTCACCACTATTTCGGTTTTTCTAGTTTATATATTTCCCATTATTTTATTCTATATATCATAAAAATAAATTAATGGGTATCAACATTTCCATTCAATGATCCTATTTTCAAGGGGTTTAACATTCAAAACTATCGAAATCGAGAAAGTGATTTTGTCTCCATTATCCTTTTTTATGACACATATTTTGGTTTACATCAAAACTATTCTTAAATGTGTATTTACATTCATTTTAAACGTTATATCATGAATATAACTATTTTAATTACATATTAATTTTAATGTAATTTTATTTTCTGTCATGGAGTGTATAATCCAAAGTTACATTGTTATTAGAGTTAATTGAGAAAATATAATCGCTTTCAAATGTTATTTATGTTTATATATACTCTAATAAAATATTATTATCCATATATCATTAATATTCATGAGTTTCTATATTCTATAATATTTCTCAATATACTCATGTATTAGTCCCATTTTATACTTTTTAGTACAAAATATTATTAAGAATGCATTTTTTGAAAAGCCTAACGTTAACCACTTTTCATTTAGAAATCTATGTTTTCTTAAAAGGGATTCCACGGATATTTTACCATATTACTATAATATTAAAAACAGCATTTTAGCGTATTTTTATTTTACCATCCTTTTTTAGGAAATCATATTATCTCATTCTAAAAAAGTAATTTTTTTTTTCATTTCTACTATGAAAATGGAATGTTCTTTCGACCTCGCATGACATATACTAATTTTCACACCTTTATTTCATCAATTCTCACTTTACATTGATAATTATAATAATATTTAATAATTTTTTTTAGAAAACTATATTTCAGGGAAAATGGATTCGAAAATAGTTTCTAAATTATTCTATATGTTTATGTAAAAAACAATTTTCATTCAAGAATGCGTTATAATTTTTTAAATTAATTTAATGAAATGGTTTCAAAAATGATTTAAATATTTCATAAAATCTTTTTAGATTATTTTCAACAAAATGGTTTTTATTATGTTTTCATGATTTATTTATATGTTTTCATGAAAAATTGGTATGAAAATGTTTGGAATATTTTTTAAAATGTTTTCAAGTACATTGGTTTTCAAAATAATTTCTATCTATTTATATATGATTTCAAAGCCTTTTTAATTAAAAATATTTTTAAAAGGTTTTGAATGTTGTTTTATAAATGATCAAGGAATTTTTTTCAATATTCTTTCATAAGTATCCATGTATTTTCTATGAAAATGATAATCCAGCAGTTTTAAATTGTAAAAATTCTTTTTTAACAAGAATGGATATTTTCCTAAAGATGTGTTTTAAAAAAATCTTTCCAATTTATTTTCCATATTAGATAACATCCATATTTTTTATATAGTCATTAATGGGGATTTATTCAATGTCTCATTTCACAACCTTTCCATGAATTTTTTTATGGAATGATGTTATAAAACTTGTTCCAATTTCACAGGTTTTATGCTTTTGACACCCAATTCATTTCACAGGGTATGTTTATGATGAATTTATTATCAAAAAAATCTCGTTCCACATGTTATGATATGTTTATATGTCTATGATATCCATTTAATATCATGGGTTATTGTACATTCATTTTTGATCTTGGGGAAGATGTATGTATGGTCACATTATGTAATGGGTGAAGATGATATATCCCTTGAATTTAATAAGTAAATATTTATACCAACTGAGATAGATTTGGAAGTAATGAGGGTTTAACCTATTCAGAATGATCAGATTGGAATGAGGGTTTACTCGGTTTAGATGTAGAGTACTTTAATGAGGGTTTACATGGTTCAATAATATAAGGAAGCAATGTAGGATTACTCGGTTTAGTAAGATAGGGATGGAATGATGGTTTACATGGTTCAATAGTACATGGCTAGGATGATTGTTCAAAAGGTTTAGAAATACAGGAATATAAAAATGATTTTATCATTTTATTAATATAGTGCTGGAATGAGGGTTTAATCAGTTTAGTAATTTAGGGCAAGAATTTGGGTTTATATTGTTCAGTAATATAGGTCTGGAATAAGGTTTTACTCGGTTTAGTGATATATGGATTGAATGAGAGTTTACTCGATTAATTAATATAAGCATGGATTTCGAGTTTACTCGGTTCAGTATTATAGGTCTTGAAAATAGATTTACTCGGTACGTTAATATAGGGTTGAAATAACGTTTACACAGTTCATTAATATAAGGGTGGAATGAATGTTCACCTGCTTCAATCATAGATGGGTTCAAACAAAGGTTTACTTGGTTCAGTAATATAGGAATGGAATGTTTGTTCACGACATTTAGTAATGTAATTTTTCTACAAAGATAGTCTTGGAAATAAATTGTTGTCTACTAAGTGAATCATATTATATGCTTATATACATTCCACAATTCCATGTTTTATTTCAATTATATGTTTCATAAATTATGCTCTCTATTTCATACAATTCGTTTTTTATGATCATTATATATATAAAAAATAATTTTAATTATGATCTTCGAAATGAAAGGTATGATATTAAATTTATATGACCACATTCTCATACCATTATAATAATTTTTATGATCATATGTCTCCCTTTATTTCCCTTACTAATTTATTGAGATCATCTATTTTATATATCGTTTCCATTTGGTTATGATGTTTTGTATTATGTTTGATATGTCTTGGAATGGTGACAGTAATGATGAACCTAGTGGGAGATGATGTACCTACTATATTTAATTGTGTTTATGTTTCCATGATTCCAAAGGAATTATAAAAACTATAGTCTTTGTGTGACTGTTTGTATAATGTTTATGTTTTCCATAATTTTTATGTAATGTACATTTTTTGAAAAGATGTGTTCTATATATTTGGAATCTAAGAAAAGGAATAATTATCATTTTGAAACTAGGATGATAAAACCTTATTGAGATACCTAAGATTATTTATAAGGATATATATAGGGATGTCTCTAATGATACATATAAGGATGTGTTAATGTTTATAAAATTTTCTTTGAATTTTGGTATAAGATAGAGTGAGTGGTTTCCCAGAAATATATCATTTCCTGGATACTAAAAGTTGATGTGGATCTAACATAGATATTCCTAGGAATAACAACTCTGACATGATGTTCTAGTCTTGACTTGTGTTATTATGGTACCTGACAATAGGCCTTCCTGCACACTTGGTTTGAAAATCAGGGGTATATGCTTTGGGAATTTGAAATCTATTCATGAACTATCATGATGGTTTTATATATATGTAATATATTAATAACATTGGATAAACCTAAAGTGTGATATATTATTGTATATTTCATGAATTAGTAATCTTATATGAAATTCTTGTCATGACTATGTGGTTTTCACCTATGAAATGTAATTTTCACTCTATGATTCCAGTTTTAGTAAATGGGGTGAACTAGAAGGAACTGGATTAATGATGAATGTGAGTGAATGTTTTCTATTGAGTAGTCAAATGGTATGATCACTAGGGTGAATAATGTCGTGATAATACCCAATCTATTTTTAAGTAACATGATTATCAATGATTACTTTTATAAACTCTTGGAATCACAAAAAAAGAGAGTGGATGAATTTTCTGAGAGATTGGTTAATATAGACAATGATGGGAAGAAGATATGGTATCCATAATGTCAGGAATTTGGAAATAATGACCTATTAGAATATCTTAGAGAAATAAGAATGTCTTTCAACTTTGGAATAGAAGGAACCAAATCATGTGATTTAAAGTGGAAAATGATAGTTTTTTTTGTGAAATGGATTATAATTTTATCCTCCATGAGGCTTCATAAATGACTTTGTGGTTTGAGGATAGAAAAAATTGTCATTGTGAAACTTAATGACCGAGGATGGAAGCAACTAAATGGAACCCCCAAATGGTACATGTCATGGTTACATTTATGATAATGATGAAACTACAAATGAAATATGAAATTAAAGAGAAACTATGTTATAGAATGAGGTAGAAAGTTTAACGGATTAATGATTAAGTAATAGACTTATTTTTTATTTGGATTCACAAATTATTAATGGTGAATTCTATATGTATTTTCTGTTTTAGGTTTTTTCTAAGGATTTACGAGAATATATTGAATGGTCACGATGGACAAAAATGTTATCTAATGTATGTTAAAATGTTTAATAACCGAAGATAACCCTTAAAGTGTTATTTATGTAATGATATAGTTGTATGGATAATGATATGTGGGATTTGAATATGTAAATAAAAAAATAATGATTATGATGGAACTATGTAAGGACTTTTCTACATGTGGATTATGATACTGCGAATGTTGTTGACATCATTTTTGGATTTTATAAGTAAATCCAATATTGTTTGGAATGATTAATCATGCATTTTTTCCAAATGTATATATTGTAATTCATGTTGTTACAATGTTTCAAAAGAATATATAATGTGGGTATTCAAATTTTTGGAATGTTACAACCAAAATAATCTTTTTTATATATTGGTGATCCATTGTCAACTTGATTTTGTAACCCTCTATCTAATGTTTTTTATTTTCACATTTGAAGAAATTTATAAGGTTAACCATCTAATTAAAGTATATGTTAAGCTTTAAAAGATTTATTTTTGATATTTTTTATTGTTGAAAATATTTCATAATAGGAAAATAAATTATTAATCAAATTTAAAATATGTATACAATTTATATTCTTGCAAAAAGTACATAATGTATGTCTGGTGACAACCAATCAAGTTCGGTAAGGCTGTCGTTCTGTAACCCAAGACCGACGAATGATAAGAGTTTCATGAAAACCCTTGGCCTACCCAATTTCTTGATTATTGTATATTTATTTTTAATTAATAAAAAATTATGATGAACAATTATTGTTACTTATTATTTTTATATATCAATGCATATTGTTTTTTAAGAGACAAATAGTTATACTTTTTTTGTTATGGGCCATAATATCTATTAATAAATATCTGAGTGCTTAATTCAACAATGTTAATTTCTAGAAATTCATTTCATGAGGCAATTGATGTATTTAAAAAAATTTAATGAATAATCCATGAATGATTTTTTTTTACAAAATTTATCATGAATAACTCGATGTTCTTAACATGATCAAAAATCATTATTCTTCGAATACCTTAATTTATTATGAGATGGTGTTCATTAAAATAATCTCAAATTTTTGACATTGGGGCCCCCAAAATTCTGTCAATAATTCACTTGTTTGTGATTTATTAACTAGTTCACTCCCTTTTAATATTTATTCTTTTCCTCCATGTCCAATCTTTACTCCAAACGTAGGTTCCCTTATATGATGACCTAGTTATATGTTCCTTTTGGTAACCGTTATGGTTCCAAATTTCCGTTTAAAGGTAAGATTTAGTATCCATGTCTATACTTTGTGTTTCTATGAATGAAACTTTCATGTATCGAAAATACTTCTCCCAATTTAATTTCAAGGGAGAAATTCATTTTAAGGGAACTATAATGTAAAACCTCGATATTTTGAGATTTCATTCAAATTAAATAGTCTTTAAATTGTTTTTCATTTCAATTGTCCCTAGCTATATTTATATATATATTGAAAAAACCATTCAGTCATTCCATTCACATGAAATACCCTCATGTCTTGCACTACAAGCAATACCAAATTGGCTTCCACTATAAGAAACATTGAATTGGCTTATGATGCACCCAAAACTATGTTTCTATGAATTATATATATATATATATATAATTTATTAAATGATATAATTATAACCTAACTATAAAATGTAGTAATTGTAATATTAATAACTCTTTTCCAAATATGTTTTATAATATGATTACATAAATAAAACATATCGAAAATAAATGATATGATTTTTTGTAAAGTCATTTTATTTAAAAAATACAATTATCTCGAATAGTCCACTTATAAAAATAAAATTTATTATAGAAACATTCATATATTTAATTTTATAAAAAAATAATCATTTTTTAATTCAATGCATCAAAATTTTCTTAGGGTTGATTTTTAGTAATTTTTTCAGAAATATCATGTTTTGATGAATACTGAGAAATTATGATTTTTAGTTAAAAAATTATTAAATCTAATTAAGTATTAAATATAAATGATATTTTAAAATTTTTTAAAGTCACATTAGAAAAATATTAAATATATAAATACAATATAATTTATAAGAATCAATTTAACTTTAAAACTGAATATATAATCTTAGCAAACTTATAAACATTTTCATACGTTTAAACGCCATTATTTCATCATATCTGTTGGATTAACACTGATCATAATTTTTCATCTTATATGATTTGAATTTAAAATACACAAAATATAAAATTTTATTCAGTATAATATTTATATTCTATTAATACCAGGAAGTTTTTTTCCAAAATGTTTAATAAAAGTGAATAAAAATAATCACAAAAGTTAAAGACAACTTAATTTAAATTAGGGACTAAATATTAGAACGAAGGGACCAAATGAGCTACATAAATCTCCAAAAAACATCTTTTATACATATATAGTCCATAAAAACTAAATTATTTTTATTACTATTATTTGTATTACAATCATTAGTTAATAACATGTGCACGCCTAATTTGTTTTTTTTAAATTCTGTGTAAGTCATTTCCCTTCCATATAAAATCCCACCACCTCTACCCATTCCTCACATCCCTAAAAATATTTATTTTCACGCCAGATCTGAACATTTAGCCTCCAAAAAACACTCCCTTCTACCTTGAAACATCATTTTTTTAATAAATCCATTAAAGGAATCCCTTTGGAAAAAAATAAATTGAGTTAGCCGATTAAGATGCAACATCTTCTCTCAAGATCCTTCCATTTATAATCTATCTTCAAACCCTCCACTATCTTTACTCTTTTATTGTTTGAAAACACCAGTATAATTCACTTAATACTACTGTTATGAAATGTTTTGGAACTAAAATTACACACACGTCTATCAAATAGATGTTGAACACAATATTTATGTGTACGACGAAATACTACCTTGCAAAATGATGATTGTTCATTGGTCCATTAAAATCTACCATGGTGGTAATTATGATGAAAAATGTATTTACACATGTAATATATTATATTTAAAATGTATTCAATGATCTTTATTTCTTTTACAACAAATATAACATCACTATCTATTTGGTGTTAATAAAATAATCTCGTTTGAGGAAGTACGGGCTACCAACCCCTCAAATCTAATTGATTAGTTCACATACCACATGGAAAGTATTAAATATGTTTTTAATTAACATATGAAATATATATGATAAACTAATGATACAATAATACTTATAAATATATATAGTCTATAATCATTCTATCAATACGATAATGAATATTGAAACACGGTTCATCCGTACATACGACTTACTGTCTCAATGAATGGTGTATTCCAATTCATACTCATATAATTATCAGATTATTATAATAAAAATATAATGTATTTATATTATATTTATATCTTTGACTTCATTTTGGAATATTTATATAATTATAAGGACCACATTTGTAACAAATTATGATAGATTTGAAGAAAATTGTCAATTTTACTGATAGTAAAACATTATGATTGGATCGTTAAAAATATTGTAATATATGGTTATAATAAAAAGATATATATTATAATTTATAATATAATTTTTATTTATAATATTTATAATAAAAATATATTTATTATACCAGAAGCTTGTATATGTATGGAGATAGTCAATACACTAGGTATGGGGATTATCATAAATATTTAAATTTCCCTGAGAAACAAGACATGTTCACAATTTTTTGTGTGTAATAAATTATAATAACATTATTGTATTATATGTGTCATATATTTAAAATTATAGGTATTAAAAAGTCCTTTTTATTATCCTTTTTTCTTGGGGTTAGGAATTGAAAATATACAAAAAAAATGGTTTGTCTCAATATACCTTCTTTGAGATTCATGTTCTGTTATGCACCTTAACATTTCTTCTAGATTATATACATATATAATACGTGTAATATGATGAATATCCTTTATTCATGGATTCTAAATATTCATGTATTTTCCATTACATACATTGAGAGTATAAACCCGTGTTAAAGATATATAAGTGTTTATTTACACAATATGATCACTTTTCAAGATTGATTATGTTTATGCTTTATATGATGAAATATATTTATCCATCTCTCAAGAATAATCACGAGTTTCTTTATAATCTATAATCTCATGATATTATAATTTATGGGAACCATTTTCTAATATTAATACATATTATAGTTTAGATTTATATTTTAAAAATCATGACATTACCCTCCCTATGGTCAGAAGTCTGTGTTTTATAATAAGGGATTCCAAGAATATTATACCATACTCATATAATATGTAAAATCCAATTTTCCATTATTTACTAATCTCTTAAATTTATTATTCATGTCATTTTCCTTACATGTATAATTTCATTCCTTCTTTCATTTAAAAGGAATGTTTTTTTACCTCATATGACATGTATGAATTTACCCACCATCATTTCATCGAATCTACCATTGCACTGTTTAAATGGTTAATCTTTATGAAAATATTTTAAAAAATAAATTTCTTGGAAAATGGTTTTCAAAATTTTTTCTTTCTTCATTTATATGTGTTCATGGAAATGTAATTTCATTTTTTTTGAATTTATTTTTACCTTTTAAAAATATTTTCAATGAAATGGTTTTCAACATGTTTTTTATATTTTTATATGGATTAAAATTATTTTCAATAAAGTTGTTTTCAAAAAGGATTCATGCTCTTTGTGTATGTTTTAATTTATTATTCATTGAAATTTTTTTATAATTTTTGTAGCTTATTTTATATGTTTTTAAAGAATTTTTTTTTCAAAATTATTTCTTAATATTGAAGGTATTTAATAAGAAAATTAATTTAAAATGGTTTTATGTATTCAAAATAATTTGTAAAAAATGAAAGTATATTTTCCTCAAGATGTTTTTCAAATGATATTTTGAAATAATTTCCCATCTATGATATCATCCATTGGTTTTATTCATGAATTTATGTGTAATTATTCAATATATCTATTCATATTATTTCTCAAAATATATTATGTTTTGAGGGAATGAGGTTATGAAAACCGTTTCTCTATCATTGGTTGTTTACAATTGATATCAAATTAATTTCATGGGTAAGGATTATAGTGAGATTATTATGAAACTTTTCTCTTTTAACATGTTATGATATGTATACTTGTTTTCAATACCCATTTATATTTATGGATTAGGATATGTTCATTTATGATATTATGGTACTTGTATTATGATTTCATTACGTGATAGGTGGGACCAATATCACCCTCTAACGCATTGGGTAATGATTTATATTTGATGAGGTAGACTAGGCTAGAATGATGGTTTACTTAGTTTAATAAGATTTGGTTTGAATGAAGGTAAACGTGGTTCAGTAACATATGGTTTGAATGAGGGTTTACTCAATTCATTAATAATGTTCTCGAACGAGGGGTTACACAGTTCAGTAAGACATGGTTGGAATAAGGGTATACATGATTCAGCAATAATGATATAGAATGAGGGTTTACTAGATTTAGTAATACATGGATGGAATTAGGGTTTACATGGATCAATAATACAAGTCTAGAGTTATGGTTTTCTAGGTTCAGTAATACATGGGGAGAATGAGGGTTTCTTTTGTTAATAATACAGGAATGGGAGAGGGGTTTACTCTATTCAGCAATACATGTCTGAATTGAGGTTATACTCAGTTCAATAATAATGGGTTGGAAGGATTGTTTACTTGGTTCGGTAATACATGGCTAGAATAAGGTTTACAAGGTTTTGTAATACATAGAAGGAATGAGGGTATGCTCTATTCCATAATATATGAATGGAATGAGTGTATACTCAGTTTTGTAATATTTGTATGGAATGAGGGTGCACTCAGTTCAGCTATGAAGGGATGGAATGAGTGTTCAACAATTTCAATAAATGACTTTTTCCACTGAGATGGTATTTTCAATGATTACTTGGATACTACGGAAGTCATATTATATGTTTATGTTTTTTCCAAAATTCCATGTTTTATTCTCATGTTATGATTTCTTTTATTATTCTCTCTTTTTCATAAGATTCATGTTTTATAAAATACCAATAATTATGCCATGACTTTAGTTAGGATCATTGATTGGCCGATTAGGATCTTCTATTTACAGGAACACATTATCATACCGTTGTACTAATGATTATGCTTAAATGTCTCCCTTTATTACCATTACTGAGCATTTGAGCTCAATATTTTTATGTTATATTCCCCTAGTTTTTTATGATATGTACAATGTTGTATATTTATATGAAGGGTTATAATAAATATGAAACTTGTGGGAGATTACATAGCTCATATACGAACATGGATTTATGATTCTATGATTCCATATGCATTATACCAACTAAGATCATTGGTAGTCTACATGTATAATGTTTAATTATTACAAAACATTTATGTAATGTTAATGTTTTTAAAAGATAGGGTATCTATATAGCGCCAATATAATGTATTGTTAATATATATGTCCATGAAAAATATTATTATTTATTCATATGTTATTGAACAACATCCTAAATTATTTTTACATTGATTCATTTTAGTTTCAATTATTACTCCATTAGGTATACCCTAATGAATATACCTTCTAATAACAATCTAACTCAACTATAAAATCTTTTTCTCATTATGAATTATTTGGTTGATCATTCCCATTGGTTTATATAATAATGACATAATCATATTTAGTGGATTGAGATTCTTCATATTTTACAATGTTACCTATATTCTAACCATGAAAATATAGATATTTTTCATGGATGTAATATATTTCCCAATAGAGAATAATCTTTTATAGAATTTTTTAATACATTTAATATTCATCATATACAATGAATTTTATCTTCCCTATTACATAATTCTTGTTTTGATGTAATAAATGAATGTTATGAAATAGATTATGAAATATAACTGTTTTGAAATGATGAGAATGGAGATTATCATGAAAAATAATGTCTAAGGGTGATTTGAACAATTAAATCACTTCTTGTCAAGGTCAATCCACTCCACCAATAGAGAAATTGTTCTGTGAAACATATTCATAAGATTATTATTCTTATGTATATATTTGAATCCACATTACACAATCAAATTTTTATGATATTAATTTCAATATCTTTCAAACAGTCCCTAAAAACTATTATACAAGATCATTGATGGTTATAGTTGTAGAGAATTATGATATTTAATTATTTTTAGTGGAATTTTTTTCTTCGTATTATTCACTATTTATTGAACTCAACCTTCTATAATATACGTAACACTAATTTATTGTTGAATAAAATATGGTTTTCTTTATTTTCATTATCCAATAATCTTTTGAAAGCCACATATTTTAATTTGACAATAACATCCATATTTATTAATTTTTCATTTGAGATTATCTTTATAAAATTTCTTATCTCTGGTATAAATAATTTTAGAATTCAAAAAACTTTTTGTTTCTTTTACACACTATTGATCTTATTCATTGAACTAGTAAGAAATTTTATATTTTATTTCGAATTTAAAATATATCTTATCATCTGAATGATAAACCAAAATTAATATAGAAATCATTTCAAAATTCATTGTGTTCCAGTAAATATTTATATAATCCCAAAAATGATAACTCCTTTTCGATCAATTTTTTTTACAAATATAACATGTCATAGTCCTTAAATGTTTTAGGATATTCAGCACCACCAAACATGATATTATAAATGTAATATAATTCCAAATTAATTTCCCAAAATTTACAATTCTCATATTGTATATGATATCAAGAATTTATACATCTTGTGTTTTATGGGGACCTTATATAAATTTCAGTTGTTGTAAAAAGGAATGAATCAACTGGAGGATGATTATAATATCGTAATAAGGCTATCAATTATTATTCTATTTTTTAGTAAGCTGAAATAGGCTACATACATATGTATATTTCATTATATATCATGAAATATTGGTAATCATATGAAAAATAATGTGTTAGTCCCCTACATGTGGATGCAACATAAATTCCAAAAAAATCAATGTTAAAATGAAATCATGTTTAAAATAATAAAAATAAAATTCATTTGATCATCTGAGTCATTAAGGATATCCAGTTAATTAAATTTATGAAAATATTGCTGTATAAATATAGCTAATCCTTAATAGATATATATAATGATTATCAATGTTGGAATTGTATAATATTCCTTATAATAGATGAGTTCCAGTAATACCAATTATTATCTATAATCCATTCATCAAAAATTTCTTTGTTTGAAATATCACTATAAATTAAAATAAAAATTCTATAAGTATCAAAATTATATTAAAATTTCTGATTTTAGAACGAAATAACACATAGTAAATGATGAAACACATGTAAAGATCCCCAAACCATTATATATGAATTAATCTCATCCATTTATCTGATCTAATCACATATTCCAACAAACATTATACTAAAATATATTAAGACTCATAACTTCTAAAAAAATTGATTTTAAATTTTTGAAAACCAATATATTTTAACTTTTAAAAGGTAAACAATTCATAAAATAAAGTCATTATATTAACTGTAAATATTCATCATATTAAATGTAGAGGTATGAATTAGATTCATTAAATATTTTTAAAATAAATAATAATATAATTGAAACTCTAAGATGTTATCTTCCCATTAACTTTAATTGTTTATATCATTTATGTATGTTTTAAAAAGTGATTATAAACTCTTTTTTCGATCATATATTTAATATGTTGGTTGTAAAAAATATTTTTATAAAATTTAACCGAATAAAAGTAGAAACCATTTCAACAATATTGTTTAATTGTAAATAAAAACAATATTATTTTAATGACATTTATATAAGTAAGTATTTAAAAAAATTTAATGTGAAAAAATATTTGTTATAAATATACTTAAACTGTAAACATTATTCATAAAATTATAATCGAGTCTTGATTATTTGTTAAAAAATTAAGAATATATATTAATATACTTTGAAAGGAAAAAATTAAAAAAATTTAAGGCACATAAAATATTAATTTTATAAAGTGCTATATTTCATGATCTAGTTGATTGTAAAATAATTACATGTAATCCAATCCTTATTCAGTTGACCCATGTTCTCAAAAAATAATTTTTATACACGTTATTCTAATTTTTACCTATGAGGAAAACTACAAAAACGTCTTCTCTTTATAACACGTCATATTAGTAATAATTAGATCCTCTAGTTGATATTTTACCAACTCAAATAGTACTTTTTTTTGGTCATCACCTTATTCAACATGTCGAACCCATTTCATTTGGATGTAAAATTAAAAATAATATTTTCAATCCCACTCCATAATTTTTCATTTTAAAAATTTTTATTAAATCATCCACTGATTTTAAAATAATAAATTTTCTATAATTTTGAAATGATAATCTAGAATGTTTTTTTAGAATCATATGTCTCATAATTTTACATATGAATTGAAACATACATGGAATTTAACATAGCACATTAGACAAATATAATATGTTATATTTTACTATATCACATTATTATTATTATAATCTCATTTACATTATGTGTACTTCAAAAATATCCTTATATATACATGTTATATATATTTATATGTTTGTGTGTTATATATATTCCATTATTTCATCAGTAGTTTTAGGTGGTCTAGTATTATCATCATTATCTTCTTCTTCTCTTAAAAAATATATTCAACGGTCTAATGATAAATTCATTAGAGATTCAGCTCATCTCAATCCCGTGAATCACTTTTCATTATATTGATTAAATTATATAAAATACAACAATATTCATTATAATGATATAAATATACTCTCTAATTTTATTATAGGTTAATTGATCATCAGTAGAACTCTATGTAAACATTTTTGCATTAAATTACATCATTTAATTTTATTAATAAATTATATTTGATTATTTTTCCATCTTAATGACTCTCATAAAATATATTCAAATATGTTCAATATTATTATATAATTATAATATATATTCTAAACAATATTCCTTTTCATATTTACCATTTACATCATTTATTAAATTCTAGTAGTCAATCTAAAATTCATGATAAATAAAAATTATTTTACTCGTATGTTAATTTTATCAATTAGTAGATTCCATAAAACTTCAGTCTAAATATTATTTGAAACTGATTTTTTATATACTATAATTTTATTTATTTCAGTACAAATAGTTACCCTCTATAAAATAATTATTAAATATTAAAGGAAAAGAAACTCTATGTTCCTTATTATCAACTGTAACAGGTATTTTAATTTTTTTACACAGATTTCATAATAAAAAATTATGAAATTCTGAATAATATTTTTGATATACTTCATATCATCATTTTCTATTCATTCAGATTACCATTATTTGGTTAGAAAATCCATAATTATCTCAAATAACTATTCATCTTGATTTCATGCTCACCAATTGATTTTAGAATATTTGAATTATCATAAACCATTGATTCATTTGATAACTAGATTCAATAGTTAAATAATAATAACTCTAATTCCCAAGACAAGAAAAAAAAAACTCTTTACATGTATAACTATATAATATCTAAAATGAATAAATTGTATCTTCTTCTAAATTTTATTTTTTCAATTTTTTATAAAATATCAATAATATTCCTTTGATTGAAAAATTAATATTTATTCCACACATATAAAATAATGTTAAAAAATGTTTATTCTTCCTGAGAAAATATCTGATCTTGGTTCTTCTAAAAATTTTAATTTATAGATTTCATAACAAATTTTAACACCCTTGTATTTTTTACATAATATTTCTTATAGTCAATCTATTATTTATAATTACAAGGATCAAATTTTAATAGACTATTTGGAATTAATTTTTAAAAAAATTTCTATAGTTGATTTCCATATATTTTAAAAACATTATCTATTAACATATACCAATTTATTTATAGTAAATAAATATTCACATTGTCATAAATTGAAAATATATTGTAATATATAATAACATTTATTTTACTTTTTTTTGATGATATATAAAACACTAGAGGGGTATGAATTGTTGCTACCAATAAAACAACAAAATACTATCCTATTAAGATGTAAGATGAGGAGAATTTATAATTTTTGATAAAAATAAATATAACATATAATTTTTAAATAATTAGTACATGGACTATGGAAAATTAAATGATAGGTACAAAAAAAATAAATCAAAATATATTTTCAAAATTGTTCATATATAAAATAAAATTGATATAATGCACATATTATCACATCCAAATCTGAATGCCCCTAAAATGATATTCCAACCAAGAACATCTAATAATGATTAGTCTTAATTATTCTAGTAAGTTGATTGGTGGATATTTATATCAAATCCTCTGTATGAAAAAGTAACATAAATAATAAATTCATTAACAAATAAAGTCTTGATTATCAAAATCTATACCAACAATCCAATGAATTAAAACATCGTATCTTGATATTTCTACACCTGAGAAACTATTCATTCTCATTGGTCAAAATTATTTCATTGTATACATAAAATAATCATATATATTTTTAAATGCATAAAACTCAAAAAATTTGAATCCACGTCATCCATAATGATCAAAATATAAATATTCATAATAATAATCTCATCAATCAAAAAATTACAATTAGACTGATTACAACAAAAAACATATAAAGTCATTATAGAAATGTATAAAAATTAACTATAAGTAAACCTAATAAAATATTAAAAATATATCCACTTGAGGAAAATAATATAATGAAAACAGTTACAGATAAAAATCATGTCGAAATATATTTAAAAATATCCATTCCATAAACTCTTAGCCTCTATCTATAGTCAATGTTGTAACAATCTTTACGTGTAAAATTATGTTTTCATTGTGTTCAGTTTCATATGAATCACCTGAAGAATGTCATGTTTCAATGAACATAGGTCCAAAAAACATCGGATGTATTTTAGTGAAACTTTTCAACAGTCAATAAGTTAGTTTAAACCATAATATTTGAGGATGTATAATTTATTTATTATGAATTTATAATCTTAAAAAAATAGTTTGAATCAAATTCATGTTTATTTGATTTATAAATAGAGTGTATAGCAGTATTTAAATGGTGGATATTAATGTATCTGATTTACTTCAAAATATCTCTAATAATATCACCAATTTTAACAATCAAACAATAGACAAAAAACATCATCAATATTAAAATTTTAAATTTTAAACTCTTAACTGTCACTGATCACACTTCCTCTAGGGATAAAAATTAATATTTCAAAAGTCCCCCATTAAAAAATATTATGATTAAATATAAAAATAAATAATAAAGAACGAAAAAAGAATCTCTATGTTATAAAGAAAATTTAATATCCCAAATTCTCAAATTTTTAATATTTAAAAAGTATAAAAAATAGAGGAAATATTATTCAAGATAGATTTTTATATATACAAAACAATAATTTAATTAAAAAGGAACTTCATTTTTTAATTTTTCCCCTTGTATTCTAATCTCACCATTTAAAAAATATCATTAGAAGGATATATTAGAATCATCTTAACATCAAAATATCTTGTAGTGTATATTAAATGTAATGTAATAATGAGCGGAAAAATTAGCCATGGTTTTGGATTTAAAAAATTATTAAGGAATTTTATTAATTTACAAATTGATAATGATCCCGATAAAATTTTTAAGAAAATAATAGGATTTAATAATAATAAATAAGAAAATTTAAGGAAATTTGAAATTTACACATTTAAAATAGATTACGGCATGTACATTTCGATCATCTCCATCAATTTATATTAATCCTTTACATACATCATGACATATAAAAATTAATTCTACTATTAATATAAAAAGTTTCTAAATAAATCTTATTATTATTTATATTCTTTAAACATTCGCTTCAAATTATTTTATTTGTGATAAATATCAATTAATTACTGATTTTTTCCACTAAAAGAGAGTGTCCTTCACCAAATTCTTCTCATAAGAAAATATTCCAATTATTTAAAATCTTAATGCCATTATTGTTGTATATTCTCATTACTCTATATTATTTAAATTCAATATGTTTGGCTCAGATCTTACTTTAATGATTGATATCTTATACCCCATTTTAAATGGTTGATCAAAAATTAGATTTATCATCAAATATTTTTGAGAATATATTATACTATATCATTAAAATAATTGTTATGAATTATGTTTTAGAATGATAGAGATGATATTGGAAAACATCTATAGTTTTTCATCCATCATACACTACAACGAATCCATTCATTCAGTTCACTATTAATGTTTTTAGGAACTATCTTATGATGAATCGTTTGGATCAATTGCAATATCTCAAAATCTTGGTGAAATTGAAATTTCGTCTAACTCATCAAGTGACTAATTCAAGATATAAAAATGTGAATATGAATAAAAATAAATTAATTAGGCATCATAAATATCATTTTTAAAATTAATATCTGTGTATAGTTGATTTTCAACATTTGATGGATCCATTAACATTTTTCAGTCAAGAGAATATTGAATAAAATATTTCATCAACCAAGATGCTTCAGGAGACCAATATGATCATATAATCTGGATATAAAATTATGATTAATTTTTCATTATTAATATTATGACAAAATATTCTTTTTTATGATAAGAATAATGAAGATTTTTGAGTTGGTGAGGGCATATCGATTATTTGAACCACATCCATCAATTATTTTTAGGTTATATTCTCTTCACTAATTAGGAAAATTTGTGGTGGATGAAATTAAATGAAAAAACTCCATCAACATTGTTATGAATTCACATTCCATTAAATTATTTATATATAGTGAAATAAAATCCCTATCTCAAATTTCTGTGAACCACTTATATAGCATCATTGGTAGTTAAGAGTTTCGGAGCACCTTGAGATTAATTTATTTTCAATGAAAATTGTTTAATCCTCTTTGCCACCATATGTTTACCTTCACCATCTGTAATTTTCTTAACTTCCAATTTCTATATTCGAAAGAAGGATTTCCTATAATTAATTATTAATTCAATATTCTTTCATCGTTTCACATATTCATCAATTAATCTACAAATTTCATAATTATTATTTTTTACATAGTATTAATAAAAATTCCCCCTTTTGTGTGAATGGATATTATCTATGGTAATATCATCTAGTATATTATTTTTTCTCTCTATAGTTTTCATTTTATTCTTTACATCTTCTATAATTATAACATATTATACCATTTCATTTTCATCACTCAAATTTTAATCAATTTTTTATTATCTTTATATATTTTTATTATAAAGATGTTATACCTTCACCCATTATGGAAAATTGCGTTTTTTTAATTCCATTCATCTATAATATTTTTTTATATAAATCTGGATTATAGTTCTCGAATAAGGTTGTATTTTAAAATTCATAATACTAAGACATATGTATTTTAAATAATCCAAAATAAAAATTATAAGTTTGAAAATTTTCATATTGTGGTGATGGTAATTCATTTAAACATATTGAATATTAGATGTGTTCTCGTCTCCCCTTCTTAGGAGTAATAAGTTTTGACTGCATTGATGGAAGTTTCCTAATTACAAATGAATGTGGATAGAATTATCCATGTTCTCATTAATGCATAAAAATATATATAGTTATTATTTATTTGACGGAATATCCTCAAAATGTCAGAAATCTTATTTGAGATGAATAGAAACTCTACTTAAATAAATATCTATATATATTATATAAAATCATTTGAATCATCCATTAAATTTTTTTCATTAATCTTAAAAAATTTCGTCTTTTGACCATCAGTTTCCCCGATGATATATAACTCATAATGTTAACATATAATAATGGAATAAGAAATATTTTAATAATTATTGAAAAAATTTACAGATTCCCAAACATAGGATATGTCGTTATTCCCTAGTAATGTGGAGTTTTTATAATACTAGAAAAAATAATTAATTGATTCCAAAAATTATATTTTTAGGTTATATTACTAATTGATGATGTAGAAATTCTGAAAATATCAACAGTTGTTTAAAATATATGATTTGAGAGAGGAAATAGTTTTAAATAAATTAGAAAACCATATCTATTCGGATAAAATTTATATATTAAATCCTCTCATCATTTAATATAATTTTCTATCACAGTTCAATATAAATATGCTAATAAAACTTATGAAGAATATAAAAACAAATTATTCTAAAAAAAATTTAGATAATCATAGTCATATTTCTTTATAGAAGTTAATATATTTCAATTGAAATTTATGTATCCACTATAATATATCAATAAATTAAATGTAAAACTATTTATAAAAAATATTAAAAATTTCATAAGAATAATATAAATTAAAATGAATAAATGAAAATACATATTTCATTACATGTGATTGATATATATACATGAATGATGGTTCCACATGTGATTTTTAAAACCACTTTCCAATCCTCTATAGAATATAATGGTTGATAAAACATTTTGGCATTATTATTAGAAAAAAAAATGAAAACACATAGTTTGAAATCAATTTTACGTATAATGAGAAACATTCTTAGTATAACTATATATATAAAATAATTTTTAAAAGTAATAATAACATCTCAAAGTAAAAAGGAATAAATTTCGTTATACTTCATAAATTTAAAAATAAAATAAAAAATTCAAAAATTAACATAAATATTCATATGACTCCCTTAAAAGTACCATATGTGTAAAACATTATATGGGAAAATTATATTTTTTTGAAGTACCATATATTTTAAATTTCATAGTCGGTATGCATTTTTCACTATATAGTAAAAAATTATTTCCATATAATAAAAACCTACTACGACAAAAGGATGTGATAAAACAATTATTGATGTATGCATATATGTGGAGCATTAAAATATTATTAAATAATGATTTAAATAGATATATTCTCATGGTTAATTATTAAATAAACAACAATATTACGTGAAAATTAATTATTCCAATATCCACCACTATAGAACAATAAACAAACAATCAGGTGATTTCAATTACTTATTGAATAATAATGTTATTTTTCTATGTATTTACAATCTAGTATTGATTTTTTCCTATTTTTACACGGAAAATTATAATATTTTTTAAATATAACATAAGGAATTAATATTAGATGTAAAATTTTACATGCTCCCTACATTAATTTTTTTTATCAACTATTGTTTAATATTCTAAAGTTAACATACTAATTGATATTCATTTATGATTTAATGATCACAATAATATATCCTTATTATACTCAGAAATCATTAACATAGTCTTATAAATTGATAAATTAATATTATCTAACTCTGTAATTAAAAAAAACTCTCAATCTAATACATTATTATGTTAATATTTTCTTGATGAACTTATTCTTTTGGTATAATACAGTTCATTAATGTATTCTGATCGATGAATTGAAATACTAAAATATATTTTTTTATATAACATTTGTATTTATACACATTATTTTCTATATAATCATATAATGAATCCAATAAAAATTTAATTATATGATCTAATGGTATTTTCATAATGGAATTAACAGTTATATTTCACGTTATGGAATTTAAAATTTTAAATTCCTTACCATGAAATTCAATAGAAATCCAACCATTTGCACATTTTGAGTCCTTCCAGTCATCAAAATATGTAGTTCTTCAATTTGACACATTGTTTTATTCATATATATATATATATATACCTTATATTATTTTCATTCCATTTAGAAAATATTTCTATTTTTATTCTGATTTGATTATAAAAATATAACGTCAAATGTTTCCATAGATTCTTTACAATTAAAGTAGATAATTTATGAAATATCATTCTATTCCTATATAACCTATATTTACATTATATTATTTAAGTAATATCATGAGAATAAATAATTTCATAACCATTATTACTTATTTTTTCATGTCATCCATCAATATGTTCTGGACCTGGAGCATTCAAATATAATTTAGAACTCAATTTGGTAGTCCATATCATTGAAATATAACAACATGTAATTAACCATAATATATTGAATGATTTATATATCTACAAAAACAAACCCACATTTTTGATTCTATCAATCACAAAATCTTTATTAAATATTCCCTCAAAATAAATTTGAATATAACAAATTTAATATATGATATAATTTATGATAATACATGAATTTTCAATTATTAATCTTTTATATTCCTGTTATATTGGTTGAAGGACCATAATTGTCACAACCAAGATTTAATCCAAAATTTCAAGCTCACTAATATATTGTAAAATCAATATAATATTTATAAACTATACTTAATATTATGGAATAAATTCACTATGTAAAGAATAAAAACATTGGGAGTTTTCCTGAATAACAAGTATCTTTTTCAGTTGAACATTTAAAATTGTGATATGGGTCACTACCAGTTTATTCAAAATTTTATTTTCATGTGAACATGGATAAGATTTACCATATATATAATCTCAAATATCATAAATAATTTTTGAGTACAATGAAATTTGGATGATTATTATCATTTTCTTGTGGATTAAAACTATGATCATATTTATTTGGAATCCTGTAATTTCTGTTAGCATCATAAAATTTGCAATACCATTATATTTTCTACAAATTTCTCTCATATCATTCCAATATTTTTAATCAACTAGTTTAAAAATTAATGTTTAGTTTATATTTATATTTCAAATAATTTTGAAATGCGTAATTCCTACTCTATTAAATGATTGATATTATCACCTATACAAATTAGTTTATAAAAATATTATATTCACAATATCAATAATTACAAATCACGATTGTGATCTAATATCATTTTTTGTTCCAAAAGGTATATCCTATGATTATTGTAATATAGTTGGTGAATTATAGTTTCAAAGACAACATAATACATCTCCCCATTGATAAAGATATATGATCATGAGTTATAATTTTAAAAGAAACATTATATATCAATGTAACGGAATATATAATGATTAAATTCAAAATAAAAATAAAATTATCAATAATAAAAAAACAGTAATATATAATAAAATCGGAAGATAAACAAAAATAAATTTGAAATATGAAATTCCTATCATATTATAATTTAAATACCCTTAAAGGATATTATTTGAAAACGCATTGATCCATTAGATGTATTTTATATTAAATAAAATTGATTGGAGGATCTGTAAGATGAATCCAATGTATTGACATGTTTTAGACACAATGATTACTCACCCAGTCCAGTTAGTAGTAGAAATATACTTACTAATAAACCAATTTAACATAAATGTTATCACCATGTAAATATAGAATAAAAATCATCAATGATATCACTTATCTAAAACAAATTCTAGGTATGGTATGAATAGACCATCAATTATCAATAATTAAAATTCCTTATTACTTATAACCCTGTATATCAATATTATTTGAAATATAAAATTCATTAAAAAAAGCAAATCTTGAATATCATAATTATAATAGTTAAAATTGAAATCATAGAGATTCACAATGAAAATACTCACAAAAGAAAATCTATTTGAGAATATAAAAATAATAAAATGGAACACTCAATTGAAATATGATTGTTAACAAAATTATTCATAATAAGCACTATAGAAAATAGGTACCAGTTTCAATTTGATGATATCCATATATATATTTATAGGAAATGGTCTAAAAACACTAAATGTAAGTTTTCATGTTCATTAGTGTTGGTTAAAACAAAATTGAATATATAAATTCATAATCAAATGAACTTATCTATAATTTATTGAAGACGAATTTCATTGTATCATATCAGTGTATCAAAATTTGAGTGTTTAAAGTATCTTTATTAATTCATAAATGATCATATAATGATATTTTATAATTTTAAAATAACCATACAATCAAAAAAAATGTTAAAAAGTAAAATTAATTATTGGTTTTATTTTTAAAATATATGATTTAAATATTGTTCAGTTAGTCAAAAATCTAATCTATAATAATAATATCATATGTAAAATGTTTCCAAAAAGAAAATATATAAGATTATCCAAATTTTTGAATGTAAAAAATCATAATTCCATGTATGTAAATTAATTCCGTGTTGCAACAGATCGCGAAGTGTAGGTCTCGTGGAATCTTATTTGTTATTATAGCACTGTTTAGTCATTTTTAGTATATGGATAAAGAATCTTTTGATTTCAAATCTATATGAAGGAAGCTAAATGATATAGTGTATGTGTTCAATAATCATAGTATGAGGAAAAAAGAAATAAAATTAAATCAGTTTTTGTGATGTCATTATAATAATTTATAATTTCTGAAGTTTAATATGTAAATATCCATTAGTAATGAAGATAAATTAAAAAATTTAGAATAGTAATCGTTATTTTAATTAGTGAAATTTTTAATAAAAAAGTTAATTAAAATTGATAATGTGTTATTCTATTTTTTTCATATACATTTACCCATATCCTATATAAAAAAATAGTAAATTTAATTTTTTACTGAAATTACATTATCCAAAAAAGTATTCTTTTATTCTATATACATTTTTTTCAAAATTAATTACAATTTTACAAAAAAAATATTAATCAACGAATAAGTGTAAATAATGATTAAATTGAGAAAAAGGAAAAATCAAATGATTTATTTTTTTAAACATTTATATGCATTACATATGGAGGATATATGGACCACATAAAATTAATAATAGTACAATGTGAAAATAAAAAAATAAAAAAATAATTATTTATTCAAAATCCACAAGTTCATAGTGGCATTAAAATATAAAACAATTTAACATGTTAATAGAGAAAAAAACATTATCCATAATATATAAAAGTTTTTCAATATTTGTTCTAAACCTTCTAGAATGAAATGTGAATGGTTTATAAATTAAATAAAACATATTTATAAGAGTTAAAAAGTAAATATGACAATTATAATAGAAATATGACATTATTAATAGTAACATTATAATTAAAATTATATCCCAATAATTAGAGATATAACAACATCATTAGAATATTATTGTGACTTACCGCTAATAATTGATATTAATAATGAAATTAATTATCATTGTTATATATCAAAATCTATGTTTTCAAATTATGAAAAACAAATGGAATTATATGTATAAATTTTTAATAATTTGGTTTTAAATTTTTTAGAACCACTATTTATATGTTTATAATGAAACAATAAAATAATTTGAGATAGAAAAATATTTTGATATAAAACATACTTTTTAAATAAATGAAAAAAATTATGTAAAAAGCATTATTTTTTCTGAAGATGGTTAATTTTATAATGAAAAATAAAAAATAAATTTTTAAAATAAAAAGGTTTTGTGATGTCATATTGATGTTATATTTTTATAATAATGTCTAAAAAATTGACAAACAAAACATAACATTATAAAGGTAAATAACTTATAAAAATAAATATAATATTCAAAATTAATATGTATTTTTCAATTTTATTAAATATAATGTACCTCGTTAATCAAAATATTTTTCCTTCATTATACATTTATATTGTTTTAAACTTATTAATTATGATGGATACCTATTTTAATGTTACAAAATACTATAATGTTAAATTCAATACACATTATTTTCTCACATAAGTACCATAGTTCATCTATTTTTCATTGAAAAATATTTTATTAAACTTTTTATCACAAAATTCTCCTCCTCCTCAAGTACAAAAACCAATAATCTCCATGATGAAAAATAACTTTTCAAGTACCTATAATTTGACAATATTTTATAAAAAATATTCTTATATATCTAAGTATCTATAACATCTAATTAATGTTTTTATGTATTACAATTCCCTTCCTTATAGTGAGAATTTGTATTGGTCTCATTTGTGGTTGTTCCACATTAAAGACATTAATGTAGTAAATTTTTTCTGATATTGTATGGTTGGGGAATGGTTTTCCCAAACTATGTTCCCTATAAAAAAAATCCATGAATACTGAGTCTGTGGGATTGTTCATGTATTGTGTATTATTTTTCAACACATTCTTCCATCAAATAGAAACAAAGTGGTCTCTTCGAAATCGGTGCATGACCAACGCTCACAATTTAGCCTAACAGTATTGGTCGTCTGAGGAATCCATGCATACTTTATTTTATGTGGACTGAATTTTTCATAAAATTTCCCAAACCCTTGTTTTCAGTGATGGGTAGGCCTCCTTAAATAGAAACTCATTTATCCCATAATTATAACACCCAATATAGATTCATATCCCTTTAAGTCAACCCAAGATGTGATTCATATCTACAGAAACACACTTCAATATTTTCAATGTTTGTTTCATTATCCAGACCTCATTCTCTCACATTATCTATCTATCTAATATAGTTTCATGGATCTTTTTATTGAATTAGGGATATAATATACTATTAATTGGGATCATAGCCATAAAATTTATTATATTTCTGTTGATATTTATTATGTTTGGACATATCCAGATTTGTGTATGGCGTTTGGATAACTATTGTGTTCTAATATAGGTGCTTCCCTTACTATTCACAATTTATATTAATCATAATTCTTTTTTTCTAAATTCAATTCCTTGAATTTTAATAAAATTTTCAGATTTTGGATTAGATTTATTTTAGTGGGATGTTGGAAAATACCCAATTCCATCGAATTAGTGTTATGATAAAAAAGGATTTTTTTCCCATAGAAATGGAAATTGTTGAGATTTAAATTGATTAATATAAATTAATATACTAATTGAAATTTAATCAAATAAATTGTTGAATTTCAATGTGGAAATATGGATATGATGTATAATTGTGGAAACTCCAAATTCTACTGAATTCTGGTTTTATGATTAAATTAACAGAATTGAATGAAGATTTTGTTATGTATTTTAATAGTGAAATTGATTATAAAACTTCATGAATTATATAAAATATTTATTTTGTGAAAAAACAGAATTGAAATGTTATAATAAAAACTGTAGGGTTTCATTTGGTTGAAATGTAATGTATTTAATAAAATATATATTATGTGTTTTGAAGAGGAAATTGGTATATTTTAAATAGATAGAGTAATTTATTTTTATTTTGATGAGTCTTTTAATCAATTTCCCATTATTATTTGTACTTTATAAAATTCATTCCCTCGTTAATCTGTTTGTTATACTGGACAAAAATTTATTACATTCTAAGTTCTAGAACTTCATATCAGTACATCATCATTCCATAGGTCATGGTGATGAGTTCCATTATATTTAAGACCATAGGGGAATATGTATACACATTTTGTTTCAAAGTATTGGGTCCCTACATCATGAAAATATCCTACCAATTTCTCATATGAACTTGTTTGTCACATATTTCTTCTTAAAATACACATTTACCTATTATAAACTATTTCACATTCCTTGAGAATTTATATATTTTTTTAATATAAATGTTTTAATTTAATCTATTTTTTGAAAAGTGAAATTATTATAAATCTCCCATGATGAAAGGTAAATTTTATCTTTTTAAATTATGTCGGTTGTATTAAATTTGATGCATGAATTTCTATTTCTATTTCAATATTTTAATATTATAAAGTATGATTTGTATAAAAACTTTTTTTATGAAAAAAATGTTAATTTTAAAATTTAAATCACATTATTGGTTAATTTGATATTTGTGTCTTGTTAGTGAAACTATTGGTTGATATCATACATGGAATTGCCTTAGACTCTACTTTTTCTATTGGGTTTTTTTATAATATCTCCATCCAAGTTTGATAAAGTGTAATGGATCTCTTAGAGGTGTAGCTAGTTGTTGAACCCCGTATATAGTGAGTTTCCTCTGAGTTAGGACATATGTAGTTTTCATATTTTCTTTTTCTTTGATGTAGTACGTAGCCATATTTTTTTCCAATATGACTTCTGGTAAATTACTCCAAGTGGATTCCATTTTGATATACATATTGTATTTTTTTCACTTATATATACATTGTTTGTGACAAAATCATTCACACATAGAAATATTAGGATGTCGTGTGCTATTTTGAGACCAATGGGTACTGACAACGCCCATCAAGATTTGTTATGATAGTCTCAATTATAGGGTATCCATGGTACTCAAGATGGCTCATGAAAGAGTGGTATCATAGGTCAAGCTTGACATTCTGGTATTTCAGTTGGTATTTTTTTGTGAAATCTTATCTCGACATTGGAGATACTTGTGATTCATTATCTGGATAACACAAACAATAATAAACCTCATTTCAATAGTGGTGTGTAGGGAAATATGCATTGTGGATTTGATATAGTCACTTATTTATCATTATATGGATTGAGTTAGATAAATATTTTATTTTTTCTATCAATTGGGATAAATTTCCATTATTGATCATTCTGAGCATTATCTAATATCTTTCAGGTGGTTTTATGGTGTTGTGTTTCATCATTCCTCTTAGAATTGTTGAGAATATGATCGAGGGGGAATATATTTTCTGAACATTTGTGAGTGAGTCATATTATTGATCTGAATATGGTTGAAGTGATTGTTCATGATTTCTATGATCTGTCTTATGTACCACATACAGTTAGCATTCAGGATCTAGCTATATAGTCTCTGAGGGATTTTCTCATGAATAATTCTCAAGAGTTATTTCATGAGAATCTTACACCATTAAAATAATTTAATGATACTCAAGTGTATGAATTGTTTATGATTTTATCAGAGAAGTTTTCATTTCTTGGAAAAACAAAAAATATAAAAAGTGAACTGTGCATTATTTGTGCTAAAAGGATAGTGGTGGAGATTGTGGGACACTATAGTGATGATGATGAAACATGACGTATTATTCTGGATGGACATTATTTTTTTATCACCATCAACTTATATTCATATACATGATGTCATCTAAGTCCAGTTTCCATCAATAAATTCAGTAAGGTGACTAGATTGTGGAAGAGTATGCTAATCATTTTTCTATGCTCATGCATTTATCACATGATATTGTGTAGAATGAGAATATAATGGATCAAATTTTTTGTTGGAACTTATTCATGATATTTTTTCTCAGGTTTTCTTACTAAATCATCCTTCACATGATAATGTGATTGATAAAATAATAATGGTCAATATGGACATGGCTGGTATGTCAATGGTTTTTGGAGAATCTTTTTCACATAGTAGTTGCGAGAGTTCCATTATGATAAAATATAATTGTGATAGTTTTTCAGTAGTTCTTCATATCTAGGTCATTATAGACCTCCCTCAGATCCTGGATTAGGTCCCTTTATTTGTTACTCATGTGGTAAACTGTGACATTAAAAGAGGGTTTCCACTAAGTCAACAATGATATATGGCTCCTAGGGACATTTCGAAAACTTGCATAGATTCTTTTATATTTATTCAACTCGACATAGTGGAATAGAATAATGAAATACTCCAAAAAAATGATGTGCTCTCAAATCATTCACATTCAATTGGTCTACATCCCTATTAAATTAGAATGAATCCACTTCATACATTTGAAGAGTCTCATGAGGAAGCATATATGTGTCTAGTGACTATTAAAGGTACCATCATTATAGAATAATCATTGGTGAATGATTTTTTAAACTGGTGCAACTCATTCATTTATTTCAACCGATATTTTTAATATTCTAAACATACATATTGATTTTTATGATTGGAAATGGATATTACTAAACCGACTATTTAAAATAGATAGAAGGGTCACTTTAGTCCATCATATGTCTTCTCTCTATCAAATTTTTATCATGCTTGGAGATTTATGGTTTAGTAAATCCAACATATTGACATAATATTCAGGATGGAATGGATCATTTCCAATAACCACTATATTTTTTTTCCTCTATGATATGTAACTTTTACTACACATAGTGGTGTCTGTAGTGTCTTCTATGGGGAAAAGGTCCTAGGTTCATTCCGATCCCGAAATTATTATCCAATGAGGTGGAAACCAATATCAATATTGTTCTTTGATCTGGAGGGGTAATCATTCGGCAATGATCTATATCTAATTGTCTATGAGATTCCCATTACGTATCCTTACGACTTCAATGGTATCAACAGGTAAAGTATGTAATGTTTTCTAATAATTAAATACTTTGTACACTACATATTTCTCTACCTTTTTACCATATGTAATAAAATATGTTTAAATATCTGATTTCACTGTTGGATGATCGACTTCATAGAGGCTTTATATTCCCCTGTATTTCACCTTGGATGGGGTTGGTTCACTATTCCATGAATGTTAATGGTTCACTTATCTTATGTGTTTATTACCAAAAGATCATTTGAGTGACTATACAGATATATTTTCTATTTTCAACGAATTGATGATATTTTTGATTATATGGAAATGAAAAATTAACTCTCAATGATTTATCTTCATTTTTTACCAGCAGCTGTTAATAATATAATATGATATTCAGAAAAATAAATTTTGGATCATGAAAAACCATTATGTGTACATTATCATTATTGTTGTCTAAAATAATCTTTATGTTGTTTTCATGGAACTAATGCACATGATTTTAAATGTGAATATATATACATTTTGGGTATTATTTTTTTGGTGAATTTTCCTTTTTCTATAAATCTGAGGAGAATCTTCTACGTCATCTGAGAAGAGTTTCATGTTTTCTTGAGAAATCATTGACTCTATGCTAATAATTTTAATTGAAGCTTATATATAAGGGAAGTGAAATTCTTAGTACACATGGTTTCTACACATGGGATATTATTTAATCTTTATATGGTGAATGTTGTCATGAAATGATAACAACCCCAAAATATCACTGGGATTCAGAGCTTCTTGGTATTGGTTAGATATTATCAGCGGTTTTGTTAAGGAATTCGCAATGTTGGATTATATGATTAATAATAAAATATGTAAGGGGCTAGTTATTTACTTGAATAAATAATTAAAGATTACATTTGTTGAGTTGAGGTGTCTTTTTATGACTAATTTGGTGTATACTCTTCTAGAGGTTGGACATGGCTATGTGGTCTTATAAGATGCATTAAGATCCCATTTGTGATAGGTTCATATATAAGTTTCTCATGTATACTGATCTCATCATCATAAGAAACTCAAGAATATTTTTCTAACCCATGAACATGAAGATTCAGTTATAATGCACATACATAAGTGGAGGTGGAAATAACATTATGGATAAAGGGTTACCATGTTTTCAGAACACAAGAAGAAGAGATATACCTTCAATAATTTTTATTGAATTCCTACAAGAGTAGTTGTGTGGAATCCTCTAAAAAAATTTATTTTGAAGTCACATATACATCAGGTAATGGGAATGTCACTGTCAATGATTTCGGAAGGAATATTCTAAATGAAGTCGTGAAAGAATAATTGGATGTGTATACTTGATGGATCTCTATAAAAATTTTCAAATTTTAGTTCATGGAAAAGAGGTTATGGTTTCCATGACCATTGTTAAATTGATATCATATATTATAAAAATGATATTCTAGGAAAAATTATTAATTATGAGTCTCACACCGTTAGATAGACTCTTTATGGTGAGGATATTGTTTCCCAGTGGTTGTCCACTAATGAGTGTGTTTTATGTTTTCATAAACGCTAATTTGTGTCATTTGTGGTAATGAATGTAGTTTAGAGGAATTTTCATAACTCCTAGAGGATAGTGCACCTAAGAACCACAAATATGTTCTATGATAAGGTGTGGATGTTGTAGTGTTCAGGAACGAGATGGGGAATTCTTGAGTTTTTCTCTCACTTCTATACATGAATTTGGGTGAAGGATGAGCATCTGAACCCTTCAAGTTAGATATTTCCACATAAAGTCTTGAATTGTATGTGGTATTATATATCTATGGTCATTCTTCAGGGTTTTTTTTATACCAAGAGAAATAAGATTGTTATATGGGTTATGTTGGACACACTGACAATGCAATCTCACATTATACCCATTCATGATACATGAAAAGATGAGGAGTTAGCAAATTGATATGTGACAGAGGTCAATTTTTTTCATGTAGTTACATCTTATATAGTCTCTGATGGGGATCCTCAGCTCACATTATACCAATTCTTGTTTTTAATGGTTCATTTACCCTAATTGTAGACATTGTGAAGTAATTATATATCTCAAATAATATCGATGGATGTTAGATAAAAACAATAATTAAATTTTATATATTATATTATAATATATATTTATTATAACCTCTTTATAATTTAAATATATTTTCACCAAGTCCCTCATGGACAAAGCCCAATTAATTTTTGTCTTACCTCAATACAATGAATTTTTAATTTAGGAATTATCACCACCTTTAAGGGTTATTATTGTAAATCATGTGTAATTTGAAAAAACGTTTTATTATTTATTTTTATGGTTCTATTTTAATAATAATAACTTAAAAAATACTAGTAAATCTAAATTAAAAATATGTTAATTTAAACAAACTTATCTTTTTTTCATTTTACCGCTAATTAATTGTTCAAAAATAAATTTAAATGATTTTAATTGATGGAGAATGAAAAATGAATGTAATATAATTATGTTTTATTATTATATTTAATGAAAAATATTTATATTGGATGTAAAAATATGTTGAAAGAAATAAAACATATGATATGAGATCTATCTTGATCATTATTTTTATGTTTTATTCTATTTTACGAATCCTCATTCAAATTATTCTATAATAATTTGAATATTATATCACCTTACTCAAGTAATTGTTAAAACATTCCTAGGAATGTATATATTCAATACATTATATCTAACATACATATGATTAATTCATAACATATAATGTTTGTAAATGTGTTTCTCTTTGTAATTTTTTATCTATTGGCATTCATTATCTCTTTTAACATGATCACATTTCATGGTCCGTATTATGACAAATGAATGTTTATTTATTCATCTTCTATTTGGTATAATATTAAATACTCTTTTTTGTTTTTTTAAATGTTATATGGATGATAATTATATATTATATTCTCTATAGAACACATTATTTTATTCTTATTTATTAATAATATTTTTATTCCATGTCCTACTAAATTTCTATATACCTTATAATATTGGTTTTTCAATGTATTACACAATATTTTATATTTCTATAACAATATAACTAAAATACAAAATACACTCTTAATAAAAATCATTCCATTTAAATTATTAAATCTATACATCAATATAGGTACTTTGACATCTAATCATGGATGATATTAAATTTTATTATTTTCAGTCAAAGTATCTTATGTAAATTCTATATATTATAATGTGAATTAACGTTAGTAGAGATTTTGAATTCAGTATTGAAGGTATGGAATGATATATGATATATTTTTTAAGTATACAGATTTATAATCATGGGTTATACATGTTATAATTATTTATTCAATAATTATAATTTCATTATTTTCAATTCTGTATGGAAAATGATATTAATCGAAAAATGAAGTGAATGGTTAGAATATAATTATAAAACACGTCAATTATTTAGAATAATATTTACATCTCATATGTTAATTATTAATAAACATTTAACAACTATATTTTTGTATAATGTTATTTTTTTTATTATACAATTATCCAATTCTATAATATAATTTAAGTACATGATGTATGGATAATTTCTAAATATGGTATGATTACTTATATAGAAGAACTTTCTTATATTTATGATATGTTTCTATTAAAAATTTTCCAATTTCTATTCATTTCATTGTTTTCATACCATGTCAAATATTATTGTTCACTCGTATTATTTGATTAAATGTTTGATTTAAGTGCCATGTGGTAATTTAAATTCAAATGAGATATTCATATGATATTTATGATTATTGTCCCATGTTTTATTTTTCAGACATATAATGTTATCTCGAAATCTTAAATTGATTATGTGTCCTATATTTTATATTCTTTCCACATATAATACATTTTTCACACCTTTCCATTGATGTACGTCATCAGGTGATCACAAGTATTAAAGGAGTTATAGTAATCTCCTATGAGTTCAATAATGAGTTATTTTTATTATTTTATTATTTTATTCAATTGTACAATAATGCTATATGTACCTTGCTTCATTGAAATATAAACATGAAATTGTGGTAAAGGTTGAATTTATTAATAAATCATGTTAGGATTATAAATTATGTATGTGTTGTATCGTAAAAAACATAGTTGGAATCAGTGGGGAAGAAATAAAATTTATAAAAATATTATTGAGTAGAAAAAATAATCATGAATAGGTGAATAAAATTATAAATTATAATATTAAAAAATATAACTAAAAATTAATTGATGAAGTTGTATTTTAAGTGGAATCTATAAAAAGGATATATTTTTTTATAATGGAATTGTCGAGAAATTATGGAATAACTATTCAAGAGATGGTTCTTTGTTAAAATCTCCCAACTGATCCACATGAAGCACCAACAATAGAACATGATATTTTTTAAAAAAACTATATAGATTTATAGTCCTAATATAACCACATGACATTGATGTACTAGAATAAATTATTTTTATCCACTTATTATATCATAGGACATAGTTTCACATTCGAAAAAAACTCAAAGGCATGATACATAGAAAATATCATTTAACTAAAAATTATGGAAATTGAAGAAAAACATGTATTACTATGGTTTAGAATATATATAAAAAAAAACAGGGGATGAATATTTTACTATAATTATTATAAGAAATGAAGAATAATATAATCACATTAGAAATAATTTCTAATTAGCTAAATAATAAGAGTTAATCAAATCATCTTTGAAATTGGTTTGATTCCACATTTATAGTAGGGAACAATTGGTTATTTCATCTCATTGAGTTTAAATCTTTTTGGGTGGTCCCCTAATGAATCTAGGAAATTATTTGACCTCTTAGACCAATATGAACAATACCATTGACTTCTATCGAATATTTAATGTTACACTTATGCAATATTTGAGGTATATTATGTTCCTCCCTTTTTTGAAGACACTGGATGAATGAATATTTCTGGTCATCATAAAAACCCCCAATGATTTCTTATATAATATCATTTGATTTATATATTTTTTTTAAAGGGCTATTTACCCTAGCTGAAACGAGAAATTATGAAATTTTAATCCTTCATAATTTGACTATGTATATTTTTTCACTATCATTATTATAATGTGTCATATATTCTCTAGATTATCCACTATGATTAACAAATAATAACCTAATAAAAATATAAATCATTAAAATATCAATCATAATGACTAATCCTAGAAATCAAGGAAAATAGAAAAATATTAAAATAAAAAGATGTAATTAAATATTTAAAAAATTCACCACCATGTTTTCATTACCCTAGACTTGTTGAGGAAAAATGATACCTAAAATTTTTTCAGACTACGACCTTGGAGAAAATATTTTTTTGATTTTGTATTTTAGATATCTTTTACTAGTGTTTCATACACTATTTTATAGTTTATTACTAATAAGAATAAACTTTTATATTATTTATTTCATAAACTAATGAAAATCAAATTAATAGAAAAATGTAATGAACCCACATTAGAAAATAACAAATATCTCCCCTTCGGGTACCATTGAAGATGCTAAAGTAGAAGACTCAACCATATTATTACTTCACCATATTGCATGATAGATACATTTTAGAAATATATAATGGAAATATCTATCACTCATTATATTCTTAACAATCAATAGACTATATTTTCATTAATGGTGAACACATACCATGCTATAAATTTTTGAGTTTATGAATGTCCCAAAATTTATTAATCTACATAACCAAACAGTTGATCAATGTTTCCAAGAAATAATTTGAGATACAATAGAATCCATTTCATGGATTTTTTTTTCAAGAGAGTTGGTAAGAAATGGGTGATAAATACAACAAATAAATGAATTCCGAGGCCAATACATAACATTTTATACCCCATACAACCATCCTCCAATGAAAATGATATATAAACATAAACATCTCCTAATACTCCATTAATATTCTTTCTATTTATATAAATTTATGTTTTCAACCAATATTTTTCATAATTGATGATATCTAGACATCTAAAATTAATTGTTTATATTCTATATTAATTCCCTATGATTAAAAACAAATCATGTTAACATATAAATCATTTTATTACCTATCTCAATTCCTAATATATTTCATTAAATTGAATGGGTCAAACCCAGAATTAATTTATTTTGGAACTTACTATAAGACAAATTGACTCTTCATCAACTGATATATGATATCCCTATTGATATTATACTCAAAACAATCTAATTACATAACAATGTTTTCATTGTATATGTATCCATTAATTAATATAATTTTTACATCCATCTTATAAAGATTAAATATATGATCAAAGTAATGATTAATAATTTTCCGAATGGTTGTGTTTTTATCCATAAGTGAAAAATATCATTGAATACTGTAACATATTAATTTTGAAATACTTATCTATCAAAATTTACTTCTACCCTTTTTTATAATAATTATCTAAATTTAACCATAAATCATGTTTTTTAAAAATTCTTTTTACAAGAATGTTTTTCATATTATCTCCATTATTTCATTAACATGCAATGAATATAACTAATTTTTCAAAAAAAAATCTTCAACATCGCACAATCAGTATTATTAAACTATCATCTAAATATCTCAAGCTCTACACCACCCATTAAAACAAATAACATCACAAAAAAGTGAAATATTTTTATAAGTTATCTAACACCAGCATATATCTAAAGTTTAAAAAGTGGATCTTCACTTTAAGGAACTGAATCATCATTATCATTAATTTCTATTTACCTAATTCCTGACTCCAGAATCCTTGATAATTAATTGACATATTTTACTACCGAATAATCTAAGCTTTTACCCCCTCAGAACTTTCTAAAATGTGCATCCTTAATGAATTCATCTATAAGTAATATTAGATTTTGTCAGTAGTTTCCAAAAAAAATTCCTTTTCAATGATATTTCACTCCCCCCACGAGAACTCATAATGGAAGATGATATTTAAAAATAAATAAATTTTCGATGTCATTAACATAATGTAAAAAATAAAATGTTTTAAATGAAATAAGATGTATATAAACCTATATTTTACATAGATTTTGAATTTATCGTGACCAATTATATTAACATGTACAATTCATAATATTAAAAAATATTAGATGGTTATCATCTCCAAATTTACCTGACTATACAAAATCTTAATTTTCAATCATTATTTGCATTAAAAGGGTTATATTAACTAGGTAAAATGTGCACATGAACAATCTAGACCATATTCCCATTGATAATCCATAATGTACCCTCCTTTTTATGTCATACCCATTAATGTATGATTTATTCATTCATCCATATAATAGTGTAATAGTGTTTCATGTATAATTATATATTTCATTATTCCCTTCTCCAAGTAGGTTTTTTATAAATCCTTGATATTATTCTAATCTATTATTGGACATTAAGAATTTTCGATTTTCATTTTCCCCATTTCAATCATGTAAATCCATTCAATAAACACTAAAAAATCGTAGATTTCTATTTTAGGAGGAAATAAAATAAAATAAATAATTATTAATTGATGAAAATAATAATTACAAAGATCCTCGATATGAGTAAACATTGGAAGGATTTGACATATTATTTTGAACAAGATCTGAATTTTGAGATCATTGATTTCATATATTCTCTTTAAATGATAAATTTTTCTTAATTCAATTTAAATAAAATTCATAACATAAAAACAATGTGTGAAAGAGAATTACATTACCATTTACTACTTGAACTCACTTGATCTTCTCACATAGATTCCAACGAAAATAATACCCAAATTCGAGAAATTAAAACGACTATTCTATAGAAATTATTTTTTAAATCTAAATTTAATAATTGATACGATATCCCATAGTTTTTACATTTTTCATAACCATACGTAACATATCTAAAAAATTCTATTCAGAATGAAATATATGAAAACATATTTATCATACTGATATATAATATCTATTTTTATATATACAGCTAGTATATGTTTAACTCCCTTCAAATCAAGAAAACTATTTATCCATAACCACACATCGATATAACACTTTTAAACATCTTCAAAAAATTCATCATTCATCATATAAACCTTGTTTAACTATAAAAATTTGTAATTATACGTCCAAAACCTCTAAAAAATTGAGTGAAATAATTCCCATGTTCCAATGATCCATGATTAAAATGAAACATTGAAACCATTTAACAAACAATTATTACATTTTTATAAAAAATTCATGATATATGGACATATGTAATATAACATTTCGAAGTTCAACATGTGATATCTATAGTCCTTAATATGGAATGTATTCTTAATGGGAATATATATTGGTCTATTACTGTTATATTTACATCCAAATAATTATTTTTATTTATCGTATGATTTCATCAAATTTATTTGATTAAGAGAATCTCATTTACCTTTTTATTTTATCCCTATTTTGATGTGTTTTTAGGCATTGATTCATTTAATAACATCATTAAGAAAACATTTTTGATATATTAAAACTCCATGTTAGTTCTCCAACATAATTACTAATTTTTATTACCATAACATCAAATGATTCCATGAGAAATTATAACATCGTCGAAACATTATAAAAAAATAACATTAAATGATTTATTTTGAATCAATGTAATATTAAATACTTTCAAATAATAACCTAGGACTACATTAGGAAAATATCATTCCAAAAAAATAGTATCAAGAAAACCTTGATCACCGTCATTAGAATCATGTACATTATTACTAAATATTATGTAAACTCTATTATATTCTTTTTATACCAATTATTTAAAGCAATGTTACATGGAAAATAAATCTAAATCAACCAAATTCAAAGTGTTTATGTCTTCAACCATTACATTTTTAATTGTTCTTGTTTTTAGACTCCGTTTTTTGGAACATCATGGTACTTATGAATAAGATATTCTTCAATTTGTATGCTCTAGAAGATGATCTATTTCACGTAAAACATTTTTATTTTGAAAACTCCGTATTTATATTCCATGGACCATAATAATATTAAAAAACCATTAAATATAAATTACCATTACAATTATTGTGTTAATGTTACGAATGTATACTTAAAATACTTATATTGATCCCTAAACAAAGCACTTGTGTCATTTTTTTCAAATAGTCACTCCACTCATCAAATAAATTTAAAACCACTCTATCATAAAATTAATTAAAAATATCTCTTGGTGATCCTAGTCTAATAGTAAAACCTATAAGTAAATTTATCAAAAAATAATAAGTTGTATGATCCCATAAATATGGAAACTAATTAAAACTTCACACATGTTCGAAAATACTACTCATAAATAATCATTGAACAAATTTTTTTTGACATGAAATTATAATAATGGATTTACATGGTTCAAAAAATAATTCATACATGCCAAGATGAAAAATAAAAAACAATCACATAAAATAAACGGCTCAAGTATTGTAATAACTTTTTATATGATGACCTATTAGAACACTAATAACACTTAGTCAAAACACTATAACAAGTAATCTATACCATTACCATAGTATATTAGGGAGAACACTATTAACATGCTACACCGACATCTGATATTCACTGGAGTCCCTCTATATGAGTATATTAACTCAGGATCATAATTAAATGTATGAAAACAACAATATAAATATAATGAAAATTGAAAATTACTCTCTAATTTAATTTTATTTGTATAAAACAATACAGAAAATGGATTATATATATCATCATCAATAAACACAACACCTGATATTCATTTAACATTAAATCAATATCATCTGAATAAATTACCTCTAAAACTACTTATTACCAAAAATTACCAATGTTTGTTCTAGTATTACCCTATTGATATTTTTCGTTGATTTATGAAGCTAATGACTAACATCTAGATCACAACCTTATGGTAAACCAATCATAAATAGAGACATTCATTATTATTCCAAAAAAAAATGGTTATATTGACTGAAAACTATTACATCCCTCCTATAATATCAACTTTATTGTTCACTTTATATAATCCAAATAAAAATAATTTCCATCAACAATAGGTCCCACACCAACTTATACACTACATATTCTTATACTTCCATATCGAACAAAGGCCATTTTTTATTCTTGACATACGTAATGATAATAAAACTGGAGTGAGGAGCTTCTTACATTATGGTCATATATAGTTATTTATTTCCCTCATATAACATTAATAATATAACCTGAATCTAAAAAACATACTTTATATTCTATATTTATATCCCAATATTGGGTATCGTTCTATCTAGACTAAGGATTATTGTGAGTTTTATTTTGAGATAGAACTGGATTTCCTATTATTACACATAGATGTATTATATGCGGATTAAGAAGGGATATTGACTCATAGTGTGATCTTATAAAAGATTAGGATAATTTTTTTGACATTTTTATTTTCATATTTATATTTTAAAAACCTGTTAATTTACATATTTTATAGGAATCACTACATGTTCATTCATATACAATATTGAGCGATTACATGGAGTAAGTGATTATTACCATTTTGAAAACTTATGAATATATATTTCTAATATTTATCTTCTTGAATTAATGTTATGCACATTATTTTGATACAAACATATTTTCATAGAAAATATATTTTTAATATGCATTTGAATACCAAATTTACTGGGGATTATGAGAATATGATGATATTTTATGGGGGAATAATATATGTTTTCTTGTTCTTTTTTCATATTTTTCACTAAGAATATATTGAACAATATCAAATATAATATTAATATTGAAGTGTTTTATTATCATATATACAAGGGATTTGTTATTTATTCACCCAAAATAATATAACTAAAAATTATTTAATAATGATTCAATTTTCATAAAAATGTTTTATTGAATTACTATAATATCAAATAATTCATTCATATAATTATAATATATATGTGTAAATTTTGTTAAATGGAATAAATTGTTAATTTTTTTATTTATTTTAAGGTTATTATACATTTCTTTAGTTTTATTAATTTAATTTACAAAATTTTAATTTTTTCAATGATTTCATAATATTTATAAAAAATTTAATGAACCAATATCAAAATATTATTATCAATGGGTTAAATAATACCTCAATAAAATTAATTATTCTTACTAATTTTATGATATTAATTGGATATGCACTACTACAAGAAAATTAATTTTGATAATTTCCATGAGATGAATATTTTTAGAGAGACTACGGTGATCTATTCATATTTTTTGTCACTTTTTATTTTTGATCATATATTTTATTTGAACCACTATTAAGCCTATAAAATATATTAATGATTATTTAGGAATTCCATTTAAGAGATGATTTATCATTCATACGTAAATTATTCAGTACCATTACATAATATTATTTGAGCAGAAAAGGATATAATGGGATTGTTCCATAGTGTTATTGGGAAATAATGACTTCAAAAGGGAAAAATATTATGGTATTTTATTGGTTTGTTTATATTTTGATATAGAATATATCTTGTATTTTTTTTATGGTTCCAATATAAGTTAAAAAATAAGAATTTAAAAATATGTGAAAATAGAATTAAATCTACCCATGTTTTTATTATTAGTGATTGTGAAACTAGAAAAATGAAAAGTAAATAATAAAACAAGGGTTGTATATAATTTAATTTATAAGCTGATGAATTTTGAAATTAATAGATATATTAATTAAAAGTTGTGAATTATACATAAATTTTTGGTCCTATGTTTCATGAATTTTATTGTTCTATATATTTCTGAACTAAGATTTTATCATAGGTAACCCAATTTAAAATAACTCTCCATTTCCATGGTATTATTTGTAATATAGTGATTTAGATTTTTTACGTGATTATATATAATGGGATTACACTAGGGATAATGAATAGATCATATTGAATGATCTCGAATTCGAAATAAAACGTAATTTTGGCATGGTTGTTCAAAAAAAGATGGTATATAGTTTAAGATTTTATTAGGTGTGGTAGTGGAATGGAAAATTGTTTAGGAATTAAATTCCAAAATGAGTACTGATTGAATATATAATGAGGATGAACATTTGGAGTTGGATGACTAATTATTATAACATTGTTCCATTGAAAATATTGATCCATAATTATTCCTTTTAAATAGGAATATTTTTAAAAAAATATAGAGATGTTATTTTATAATGATTATAAAATTATTAATACATTAGTAATTAAATACATTACCTTTACATTCAGATTATAATTTTTGTTTGTTTAAATTTATTTAAAATTAACCATTGATTTTATTTTTTATAATTGGTGGAATATTAAATTAATTAATATTAATTATATCACTTTGAAATGAAATAAAATTATAGAAACAATACTGTGGTGATTAATGAAACATTAAGTTGTTATATTTTTTAAAGTGTAATGTTAGATTTCAAAAGATTCTAGTTCATGGATGAGTTAATCAATAGTGGACATGAGATTCTTATTTTAATAAATATAACAAAAATATATATCATAATAAATTTTTTTTCATGTTCCATACAATCTAATGATATTAAAGAAATTATAAACACAAATTTTTGGAGTATAATTAATTTTAAATTAATGGGACCTTCATGTAACTCGGATATTGAAAGATATATAAAGAAATTTATAATAGTACATTATTTTGTCATGAATGTAGAGTCTATTATTTTTTATGAATTAAAAATAATAAGGTTAAGTTACAAACGTCATTATTAACTGTATTTCTAAAATAATAATTTTAATTTTGAAATATCTATTGTCTCTACTTCTAACTCATCCATCTATATATTTTTTATATAAAAACTATTTTGAGGATCTCAATATATTATAGAATATTAAATTATGAGAAAAAATATTAAATATAATTTTTTATTGAACTAGAATAAATTTATTTTAAATTAGCTATTTAAATATCTAATTAATTATGTTAAATTTTTCTTTTCGATCTTGAGGAAATTTTACGAATTATGAATATTCATCAATTGAATATACTAAATTTTTTTATGAAGAAGTTGGTAATTTATTTTTAATATTTAACATTTAATATTAAAATCATTCTCAATTAAATATTTATTTGATTGATATATAATATAATTTAGTTTTTTAATTTAAAAATATCAATTTTAATATATGATTTTTATTTCCAATAGAATTTTCAAAATAACTTTATTGGGTTTCTTAAACATCCACAAGGGAGTTATCAGATAATTTCACTATTTTAAACCTTAATAGGTTGGTATATAATTGAGTAAAAAAATAAATTTATATCATTATTTTGCATTGGATGTAACAATGAAAAAATTCCTTATCATTGGTTCTTGGATGAAGTAGCCATAGATCTGACTAATCCGCCCCTAACTAAACTGTATAATTACATCATCAAAATGGTATATCATTATATCTTATGTTGAATTTATATTCCAAATGATATATAAAGATTTTTCAATTTCTAAAATTATAAATCCGTTATATTATCTAATGTAAACCCATAAAATACAATCATAATGTCCTATTAATATATGATTCTGGTATATTTTAACACACCACCATAGAAAATAATAAATATTTTCAAGGGAATATTAATAGATATCAATGGTTTCGTAATAGAATTTAAGAAATTCCCACCCCCTTTATAGTGTTCAAAAGTATATATTCCAACCCAGGATTAGAGTTGTCATTTCCTTTACAATCCATTACAATCCAAACTAGTTCCTACTCCAAACTCTATAGATAACTATTCATTAATACAATTTTATCAAATCCAAACCCTTCATTGAATATATTTAAATATTTTTGTATTATAATGGTAACCCATAAAGGCTATTACTAATATGATTTATAGTGGAGACTATAACTAATGATATAATATGAAATTAATTAAAGTCATATAATATTTGTATTCGGGAAAATATACATGAAAACCGTGGATATAAATAATCCAATGTTAAATAAATAACTCAATGAGACCATAAATTCAAGGAATATTATTTATTTAATAATAAATAATATAATTATACATAATTAATAATACCAAAATGAATTTAGAAACAACCTCAAATAAATACGAAACAAAAATGATACTACTTAAAATTTAATTATCCATTATCTTTTTAGAGACACTCTTTTCTAGGAAAATCCCCCAAATAATAATTTTTTTTTGAAATTATAATATAAGAGTGAGTTTGAAACTATCAATTAAAGGATTAACCCATAAAATTATTGTTACCTATGATATGAATAATTAGAATTACTCTAAGAGTAAAATGAATAAAATATAATCAATCAAATCCCTTGGTAATTCCAAGAAACATTGTTCATCACATAAAAACTATATTAATAATAATAAGGAACTTCAATATATAATATTCTATATAATATATTTCGAAAATAAGCATGGTGTAGCCTATTTGAACCCAATCTACCAAGTAATGAATATAAAATACACGAGGAATAAAATGTTCTCTATATAAATATATAATGAATTAATAATTAAGAAATAAGGGAATATAGTATTGATATAAATACAAACATATGTAATAGTTTCATATGGAATTGGTATATAGAAATCCAATAATATATAGATGTTAGGGTTCACAAAGAATCTGACACCACTTGGGTGTTGGATCTCAAATAGCCCCTCAAAGGTAATGATATAATATCAAATATTGAATAGAACATCATGATTCAATAAAATAACCAATGATATAATTACATAGAAATAATAAAATCATCCCTAAAAAATATCTAATTTACTCCAAAACAGTCATGTTCCTTCTATAATATATAGTATGCATTTAAGTCAATTTAATCATAAGTAATTGTTTATTCAAAATATCTATAGTTTCCATAAGATTAACTCTATAGACTCTATATCATTGACAAGAGAAAAATGTATCATTACAATATAAAAATATATTAACATAATCCAATCACCCATTCAAATATCATAAATACTATTTATCATATATCCCATACCATCAAAATCATATATTATTTCCCATTAATCCTAATAATACTGTACTAGATCATATGTTATCAATACCACAGTATGTAAAACACTTCAGATTACTAAATCTACATGTATATTGTAATAAATCATCCATTCACATCTCTATGAAAATAAATTCTAAATATATTAATATTTTCACCACCAATAATGTCAAATAGAATATGACATCAGTTTTTATCATCATGATAAAACACCCCATTTTTTAATTAGAAATATGACTTTAGGTATAAACCAATTGATCTTTATTTTCCCAATTCTATACCATAACAAAGAAATTATATTATAATAAATTTAGCAATACTGAATCCACTATCAGTAATATATCCAACTAAATAAATTATTCATTCATATAAACTAGACAATCAAGCAATTTTAACCACTTGTGGACCATGTATTTGTAAATTTATGGGGTTTCAAAGGATATAACAACAGTTTCTATACATAGTTACTGAAATAAAAAAATCATAGATAAAAAATTAAAATTATATAGTTTTTGAATTTATACAATTAATAGATACACAATCATATAATAAATTCCAAAAATATTACCACCTAATTAATCTTCATAAAATTTTCATTATTATTTTCTCTTAATACAAGACAAAATGACTTTACCCCTCCCGATGTATCCCCACATTATGCCAAATCACATGTTATAAGGGTGACATTCACCCTTCCACTATGATATATTGATGTATCATGGTATAAAGTAGTTAAAAAAAGAGATATATTAGAATGAGAGATTCATCAAAGGCATGGGTATAAATTTAAACATAATATATCCCATTTAATTATACTATATAAAACCATAGAGTACAATCCCAGAGTAATCATTATATTAAACATGTGTTATAACATAATATTAGATTCCACTAAACATTTCCACAAACCATTTTTATGAATACATAAAACAATCTTTTGTTTTCTCATATGAAATTGTTCATTTATGAGAACATGTATGGAAAACTCCAATATAATATATATTATAATTAAATTTTCATTGTTTTTGGATGTTTATTGTATATCATAATTTCTAATTATACCCATAATTCCTCTGAAGATATGACCAAATCATATAACACAATTTTATAGGGTAGTGGCATGAAATATAAATTTCATGCATTACTAGATACCCAATCATATCATGGGATATATATATATATAATACTTCATATGTATTTGGATTTAGTAAAAACCCTTTCATTATACCTATTTAAATTATACCTAAATGACTTATGTTCTATTTCAACATATATTATATAATATAATATTACTTATAAAATGAAATCCAAAACTAATTTAGATATCATTAAAACATGTTTGGAAAGCTATCAAAAAATTCACCATGTAACACATCATATTCTGCACCTTGTGAATACCACTAAGAAAATGTTTTCTATTTAATTTAAAATAGTTTTATAGAATATATTTTAGATCATATAATTCCATATTAAAACAACCTAAATGTGTCCCCATAATAATTAATAAAATATTAAAAAATATTAATCTATATATTAAACATCTATGTAAAGACAATAATATTGAAAAGGATCAATGATGCCAAATAAATAAATCTGTTGAAAATTAACACTACCAAAAATGGGTATCTATACATGTGTTCAATAAAAAATAATATGAAAAAATATATTCCCATAAAATCCAATATTCCAAATGAAGTGTCAATAGGTCAATAAAGTATACCAATCATTTTTTGAAAACTCAAGAATGCATAATTATTAGAATACTCGATAAACACAATGATGAATATATCACATGTAATTCATATTTATAGATGATCACATTTTATGTACCTCACCATAATAGATAATCACATAATTTATTACATCTATATGTGATTGAATATTTCCTCAATCAATCTCAAATGATGACACAAATGTCATACTCTCTATATATATTAAAAATATCAACATTTATATGCTCATTCATAGGAAATGATAAGAAACAGACACAACCAGATATTTATTATATAAAACATAAGTTATTCATAAGATATGTATCAATGTATTATGTTCCTCATACTATGTATCCCACGAATCATTAGTAGTGGGTACTCCAAATATGATCGATTCACTCATAGTGTAACAAATATATATTTTTTGAAACTCCATGTAGTATTCTATGTTGTATATATTGGAACAAAACCTACATATTATTTAAGATCAAATTTTATATCTCGATACAAGAATCTAACAAGCAGTACCCATAAAATTTCATTTCAAAATATGATTCTGTCCAATTAAAATTTCATATGTATAACTCAGATTCATACAATGAAAATTAAATTATTATTAAACACCATGAAATATATATAATGGTAATTATAATACAATTGTAAAAAAATTATAATGAAAATATTGGATTTTTTTAACATGAAATATTTTAAACTATTAAACTCCTCAATGAATACTTATCAAAAAAATGAATGAGAACCTATTATGCCGACTATATACAATAGATTGATGAATTACCCCTATCTTTACTACACTTTTAACATTCAAATATGTTTTCATGAAATTTTCTAAATCCACTTTATGAGTTAGTGGGAACCAAACACTTTTTGTCCTCAAATTCAACCACAACATTAAAAAAATAAAAATTTCAATTTCAAAACCCAAACCAACAGAACCACATTCAAATTTGTAAACTAGACCACCGCACGGTTTACAATATCGCTTGTATTAAGATGATTAGTTAGGACTACCTCCATCGCCATCATACTTCTCTCTCATCACCGTCCCATTAACTTCGTCTGCTTCACCATCATCCACCACTGTAACTAACTTCTTCATTGATAATGTCTGTCCTCGTACTCCTCTTGGAGAGCACCATAACAATGATTTAAACCACGATCACCTCCTTTTGAAACAACACCATGCGAACTTAATAATTTTTTAGCAATGGTATGACATAAGAATCATATTCCTAATATTCAACACATTAAGGTAATTCACACTTCGTGACTTAAAAAATCAATTTTTATCATGTCAACTGTAATCGATTACATATAAAACATTTAACAATATCATCAACATTCATGATACTTGTTTAAGAAAACATTATTTTTTAATTAGGTTGGTAAATAGTGAAATAATTTATCAATGTACCCCAATTGATTTCTTATATAAAGTGTAATTTAATATTTTTATTGTAAAAATGTCCAACAATTCTCATTTCTATTTGTTGTTATACCATAAATTCATTATATTAAGTGAATTCCACTTTAAATTTTGACTTATATAAACATTTATTGGATAACTATAACCTATTTTAATTCTAAATTGTAAATTTATTATTTATTTTAAATGTGTTTAATTATAGTAATGTATAAAACCGAGGAATTCTCCAATGGAATGATGAATGGTGTGATGAATAGATTATAGTAATATATGTTGATTAAAAATAAAAAATAAGGGGATTATATTGTCAAAATTTCAACGACCTAGGTTGAAGGTTTAATGAATTGAAACACATTTTTTATATTGAATTAGACATAATGATAAATAATTTTTTTCCTTGAAATAATCGTAAATAAATAATTTCCAATGTGAAATTATCTTTTGATATAATTACTATAATGGTTTTGATATCCACAAGGTTGTGGGATATAACCCATGACATAACCTTAGGTGTTTTGAGTCATATGTTATCATAAAAAAATTTATAACATTATTGTTAAAAATCACAAACCATATAATTAGAAAATAAATCATCTCCATCTTTTATAATTTAAATTTTATATGTATGTTTTTCATGATAGTACTTTCATGTCCATAGATATTCATAATCATTTAATGGTGTATTTCCATGATTGGATGTTTTTATATTTTACCTCATAAGTGTGACTATGTACTAAATTAGATATAGATCAATTATAGTCCATTATTAAATGTGTTATAATGTTCTTAAAATGAATTAATATCATGATTTATATATGAACATCATCAAAGATAAGAATATAATCAATAAAATTGAATTTCGATAAATTAATTTGGATGCTTAATTCCATTTGAAATGTAAAATTGAATTCAATCATCAAGACAAAATGTGTTTATATTACTAGATGTAATTATAATGTTTCATAATGGTAAATTCATTGAAACTATCCAACAATGTTATGAATACCATTTTAGAATTATTTTTTTCCCTAATATTATTTATAATAATAACAATGAATACAAAATATGATTGTTTGGGATTTTCATGTAAATAGAAGAAAAACTCTTGGGGAGGAAGAATTTTGACATCAACATCTATCTATTATTGATGTGAAAAGTTTTTTACATATTATTACATTGAGATTTTTTTTAATATTTAGATTATGTTTTCTTTAGGAATATGTGTGGCTATATATTTTGAATGACTTACGAACATCTATGAGAAAATAGATAATTATTTGATCATTGTGATCAGGGGGCCTAATGTTATTAAAAGACATATGTTTCATTATCTTTCTAATAATGTGTTTTTGATAATAGGGATGTATATGTTTTCCATTCATTATTATTATGTGATTAATGGTTACATATGATTGGAAATTTTAGTTTGGTTAGAACAACTGATATTATGAATTTGGTTAAATACTCATTTATACTGAATGATAATGTGGTATGTGTTTGTTTATAATGTTTTTCAGGTTTTTATTACACCCATAAAATACATCTGTAACATAGATATTATTAATAATTAAATGCATTGCATCTTTTATAGTATGTATAAATTATCTAAGGATTATTCATTATTTTAGAAAAATAATATAAACAAATATTTCATAAATTATAAGTTTAATAGTCTTTATAATTAATTATTTACATATAAGGAAGAATATTATCATGAAATATATTTAACTGTAGGATCATTAAATTGTATGTTTTAAGTTATAATCTAATTTTCAACCCCATATTTTATACATTAAATTTTCCTTTGATCCAAAATGTTTTATAAAAAAAAGTTCCATACATTTCTTATACTATTTTCATTTGTTATAAGTTTATAAATTTTATATAAAAGAATGTTTCTATTTTTTATTAATTATTAATCTAAACTTGTTCTATAATAAGTGTTTATTTTTTATAATATTTATGTAATTTACATTGATACATTTTATTTTTTATTTCCATGAAGACTACAGTTTTTTTATCTTACTAATGATGAATATTGGAGAAATATAATGAAAATCATTTTTATAAATACCACTATTGAAAACATTACAATATTGACCAGATAATTTAAAATTACAATGATGGAAGTGAATATTATTAAAATAGATGAATAATTGTAATATAAACATAAATAATGATTGAAACGTAAATTACTTTTTTATTATAAGAAATATTTAAAAAATACGATTTTATAAAATTGTGAAAAAAATTGGAAGAAATTGGATGTTTTTTCATTTTGGGACAACCAATGTTTATTATTATAAAAGGGGAATGTTGGGATCATATTATATTGTTTTTTATTTCTTATCTAGAGAATTATTATATAAAATACTTCCAATTTTAATGATGATTGATTATATTTTATAATCTCAAGGAGATAAAAAATTGAAATATTTTAATTTTTGAGAAATGATTATTGATTTAATTCCCATTTGATGAGAATCTAATAGCATAGAATATGTGATACTAAATATTTAATAAATTATATATTAGATGAAAAATTGTAATTCGTTTGTAATATGGGGATACATGATAATATATTGTATAAATGGTAAGAAAACTAATGTTGTGGATTTTGATTTGACAACTAATATTTATAATAAATAATAATATGATGATAATTTTATTTAATAATGAATGAAGATGAAAATAATTGATCTGGAAAAATGTTGTTTATCCATGGAAAGTGAAAATGAATATTAGAAAATATTTTAAAGGATGAAATATATTTTCAAATATAAATTTTTCAGATATAAGTAAAAGACATGCACAAAAGATATATGGAATACTAAATATTGTGATAAAATGATTTTTTATGAATGTAAGAAACCTATCCATATTGAAAATGATTTTATGAGGCTGAGGACAGATTCAAAAGATATAAATTTTTACAATTTCAATAATTTTGATTATATAAAATAGCATAAATATATAAAAACATGTAGTGGTTATTTAAGAACAGTTTTTCAAATAATTGTTAAGCTAATATGAGGGATAGAAATAAAATTGTGGGATTATATTATGGAGTTCCATAGGCTAAGTAATGTTTGATTTCTAATGTTCCTTTTGAATCATTAACCTATATTGAAATGCAAAATTTCCTTATTCTAATGATGAAATATATATTACATATTCAATGAAATTAAATGAATTTATTTCTTATTAAGATTATACATAATCATGTTATAAATATTTCTGTTGATTTTTTACATTAAAATAATGAATAAATTTTAACATTTATAAAAAAATAAAACAGTATTCTATAATTTTGTGAAGATAACATTATAGTTTGAATACATTCTTAAATTTTTTTAAATATTTCTATACATTTATATGAAAATTTTATTCGATCTCATTTTTTAATAATAATTATTTATATATAAAACTAAATTTTGATATTTTATCATTGAAAAAATTCACATATATTGGTACATCCTAGAAGGATAAATATTCTATCATGTATAGACATATTTTTCATTGTCAAAATACTTCAATAATTAATTATATAAAATCAAAACTTCATTTCAACAAAACTAATTGGTTCCAATATGCAAACATTTTTTCAAAATGATAATGTGGTGTACATTGTAAGAATAAGTGGTCTTTAATTATATCAAAATATTTTATTTTTTAATGATTGTAGTTATAATGAATTTTTCATCTATAAAACATATGACTATTAGATATTAATGGATTCCTATAATATAATTTTCATAAATTGAGATCCCTAATATATTTATGTTAAAAAATGATAATTGTCATTATTTTCTTTAAATTTAGAAGGGTTCAAAAAAATAATATTTTGTACATGGATAGTTGTTTTTTAATAAAATTATTTGGAAAAATAAATTCCATAATAATATTATCAAAATATAATGTTTTAATGAAAATAGTGGAGATAATTATCAAGGAGATATATGTGGTATATAAAGTATTGTTAATGTTCTTAAAACATTGATTTTAATTTTTTTATTTCATTTAGGACTTGATAAAAAACTCATTATCAACATTCAATTATTTTTTCTACCATAACATGTAATCATTAGGAATTATAAATGTATTGTATAATGTTTTGACGGAATATTAATTATTTTCGTTAATTTGGATGAGAATATATACAATATTTTATCAAAACACAATAACATCAATGATGTACATTATCATACGGAAATGGATGATCAATATTAGATGTTGAACCTAAGGGTACATTATTATAATTTTGGATCACCACTTAATCATTCTGTGAAATGAATTATTATATATTTACTCATGTATATGATTGATTTTTCTACATTTTTGGGTCCTTATTAATTTGTTTGCTAATGTTAGTCTTGTTAAAAATATAATTAAGGAAGATTGAGATTCGTATTAATTATAATTATTGAACATTTATTTATTTGTTCCATTATAAAATAGATGTTGTTTGAGAATACTATTTATAGGTCTTTGTTAACTTCTACATCATATATACATGACTCAATATTATAGTTAAAAAATCAAAAAAAAAAACATTTTATTTTTTCAAAACATTAGATCTAAATTTAAAAAGAATAAAATTTTATCTTTGGAAAATATTAATGCATATCATTGTTTAAAATTTTGAAAATATTTTATCATAAACTATTTCCAGTAAAAAATTTATTATAAATAACTTATCATCACATATATATTCGAATTAATATGGTGTAATCAAATGAAAAAAATAATATTAATCATAATATAACCATATCTATGTCAAGGGAATACTCAATTTATAAACATTTCATGGGATTCAGAAGTTTTTACTACATATTATAGTATAAAATAATATTTATTCGATCATTTAAATATAAAAACGTTATGATTTTTGGACTATAAGAAAGCTAAAATTTTATTACTTCTGGGATTTTCATTTATTGTATACATTCTGAATACAAAATATTATTTACAAAAAAATTCCAATATTCTAATAAATGAATTTTTCTTGCTTTTACAAAACTATTAAATATTAAATTGTTTATAATAAAAAAAATATTATTAAATAAATCATTATTATAATATTTAATGAAGTTCATCCTTCTATTTTTATATAATTTGAAACCACATATTTGGGTGATCTTTAAAAAATTTATTTAAACCCTTTTGTATAATTATTCTCATGAGATATAAACTAATAAATCCAATTTTTAAGATATGCCTAATGAATAAGATGAACTTATTATTCAAGCATATAATTTTAAAAACCTATTTTTTTAAAAAACATTATGTATATAATTACTGTTCATATTATTGATGATACATATCATCCTATTAGAAATAGATGTTAATTGAGAAACTATATTGATCTCTATTTGTTTTTATAACAAATTGATTTAGAGTCACTCAATTAAGACTTAAGTGATAAATATTAGATAAAATATATAAAATATAAACTCAACAAGTTTGAGTTGAATTTTTTTTACATAATTGATCATATTAATGACTTGCATTAATTGGGGTAATTTTGTTTTTTCAAAAATAAATTTATTAAATTGTTACAATTTTTAAATAATAAATCCAGCCTTTTTTCAAGGATTTGATTTAAAATATATATATATTATAATAAAATTATAGTAAAATTGTTTGAAATTAATATATATCTATTCATATATACTATAATGGGTTTTATAATTCAACTCAGTATAAATTGAATTTGAAGTGTGATTTAAATTAATGGACATGTTCTATTGGATATTTATATAGAAAAAACGGACGTTTTGAAATCTCAAATACTATATATAATTTTTTATACACACAAAGGGTCTATGTAGTCTTTTACAGTCCCCTAGATCATTTTATGGTAATCATTCAAGATTTTATTAAAAAAAATGTTATGGCAGTTTTGGATCTGAGCCTAGTTTTTAAATTTTTTTAAAATTAATCATTATTGTTAAAATTTATGTCAAATAAAATAAATTATTCTCAACTAAATGAAATCTCTCAATTTAAATTGTTGATCAAATGAAATATCATATAAATTTAACATGATGGGTGAAATACATTTTCTCCCTTAGTTTTTAAATTCCCCAAAACCTTGTTGAAAAATTATGTATCAATAAAATTATATATAAAATTTAACAATAATTGTGGATATGGAAAAACTAAAAGTATTATTACTCCTATTAGGATAATAAAAACATTAGACCATAATTAGTCATAATTTTTTTATCATATTTATTTTACAGGAACGATTGTTAGTTTACAATACCTATTAGCGAGTCCCCAATATATAATTTTTTTATGAATGGTTATATAAAATATAATGTGATAATACATATAGGTCAACATAAAATATTATAAACATATTCTAAATAACCATTAAGTAATGATGAATATTGGAATTTTATATTCTTTTCGAAATGATTTGCAACAAAATTGTTATTCGGATGATGATTTTGGTTGATGTAAATTGGATAGAATAATTATATAAAGATCATTTCATTAGATAGTATGGGATTTGGTTTCCTGGAATTGTATGAAATGATCCATAATAGATATTTCCATATATTATGATGAATATGTGGTAATTGGATACTGATGTGGTCAAGTGTTTTAGATGAAAACTAGACACGATTACTTTGGATTGTGTTTAGGGAATTTTTTTTGAATACATAAAATTAAATATATTTACATAATTAATCACAAAACAGTCACAGAATAATACAAATAATATGAGACACAATTTACATTGGGATTACACTCAAAAAAAGGATTTCATTCTATTATTCATTGAAATTCTAAATAACATGATGATATATTTATATAACCACTAATTTATGAAAAAATTTTGTCAATGTTAAATAAGAAATTATAATGGTCCATATTAATTTTTTATTTATCTAAATTCTATTTCAACAAAGTCCTTATAGTAAAATAACTCCTTGAAAAGTGTTATAGAATTTTTATTTTTGATATATTTTCTAACAATAATGTTTTTCAATTATTTTTTTTAAACATGCATAAAGAAAAAATGCCCCAAAAATTTTTTTATATGAAAATATATTTGTTAAATAAAATTTATTTTTATCGATATTAATGTATATTTTCTAGAAAGCAATAATTTATTAATATTTGTTTCATTAATCAATGATGTTTAAATGACTATTAAAACATATGTCTTTAATATTTATAAATATTTCTCCCATTAGAAAATTTCTAAATATCACATATTTTTTAAAACAATTATAATATTTTAATTGCTATTTAAATGAATTAGAATAATTTTGGAAAATATTTACATATTATTGGAATAATATTTAAAATTTAACCAAATTATCTCAAAAATAATAAAATATTAAAAATTTATAAAATATAAAATCTATAATTAAATTTATTTAACCGTTGATACCAAAAAGAGTTTAAATATGATTAATTGGATCTCAACAAAAGTAATTATTTCATTCCTATATCCAATATAAATTTGAGTAGGGAATCACTAATTTATTACCCTAGGAATATGTGAAGAGATATTGACTCTTTGAATCTCCCCATTCTGAGCATTCATGGCCAGGATGATTTAATCAGTTCACTTGATCTCATATATATATATATATATATATATATATTCAAAAAGGGAATTATCCAAATCTGGTATTATCAATAAAATATTTATATAGATATCATAATATGAAAACTATGTTTTTTTGAATTATGTCTCTTTTATTCAGCATAGAAATCTTTTAGGGTTGAAAAAGAATTGATTGATTCACAATACAATATTTTATTAATAATTTTTATACAAATCCTTTATTTTAAGAATATAATGGTCTATAATTTGTATCATGTTTATTAATTTTATATAAATATTTAATGAATATAAATAATTGATTAATTTTTTCAAATCTCATTGGAATGTGAGGAATATTTTATTACAAAGAATTTTACTGAGAATTATGGATTTGTTATGAAATATAAGAATCAAAACACTATATTATTTTCTAATAAGAATTTCGGAATTCATATTATATATTTTCAAATGTATGGATCTTCGATATTTGGGATTATAGGTTTTTTATTTCAGGAAAAGGTGTCATGGGTACTCTTAATGAGAAATATGTTATCATAGTTGATTTATTATGTGATATTATAAAGTTTAATTTCATTTTATTTTTATTCAATATTTTGGACATAGTAAATATTGGATTATAATGAATAAGGTTATTTTTATCGAATAATTATGATCTTGGTTTGGAGATCATCATGTATAAATAAAATATTATGAATTATAAAACCCCAACATTATAAAAGGTTTCCTACAATAGTGAGGAAAAGATATACAAAATGAAGTTAGTATATATATATTTTTAGAATACCTTTGTTGAAAATATGTTATATATAATATTGAAGTTTAACATAAAATCTAAAGATAATGATTATAAAAATAAATATATTCATAAATATCCCCTTATACCGTGAAAAAATATAGTTAATATTTATGAGGAAGCATTTAATTATTTAATAAAAAAATAAGTATTATTAGACAAATGATGAACTAATGTTTAATATAGATAATAAAGTGGTTTCTTCTTTGAAGCATGAAACATATAAAATAATTTAAAAGAATAAATTTACAATAAATTTCCTGAAGATGTATGAAAATAAAATAGGGCTTGATATTTCATTAAATTGGTTGCAAAAATGCAGTCTATAAAGGAAAAAAAATAAAAAATGGAGTAAAATATTCTAATAAACGAGATGAAAATGAATTTGAAAAAACATTAAATCCTAAATTTAATGATTAAGAAGAATATTTTACTCTTGATAAAAACATTACAATAATTTTTTGATGAGAAATATCTTTATGAAAATGTAAAGAATGGTGTAAAAAAGTATATAAACAATTAAAAATAATAGACTAATTAGTATATTCAGCCAATATTTATTTCTATAATTATAGGGGATAAATGACTTAATATAAAATATAAAGTAATTTATGAATATAGATATTAATTCAAATTTGGGAAATCTTTGAAGCATACTCCACTTTTGTTTTAGTAATATTTGAGAAGGATGATTCATTGAGAAATATAAAAGAGAAATTTTTCTTCAATGAAAAATAAATACAATATAAAAAACATACTTACAAGAATTATTCTATAAGAAATTTTATGTAGTGGATTTTTTTGAATATAATAATGCTGAGAAAGGATATAAAGAACCCTAAAAGCATCAATGAACTTCAGTATTTTGTTCTTCATGTTTCCCAACAATTTAAATTCTCTGGAATTGAATAAAGTGAGTGAAAATAAAATTGAATTATAAAACACAATTATTTCATAATTTGGGTTTTTAATTAAATATTACTTATCATACATGAAATATATATTTTCATTCAAGGTAATATGTATCATCAAGAGAATTCATTTCAAATAATATATCTTTATTAGTTGTTTATTTAGATTGAGGTTGAATTCATTGATTTTATGGGGTGATCAAAAAAGGACACAATAACATTGACAAATGATATAAAATGGCTGAATCATAATAAGTTATATTTAATTTTTCTTGTAACATATATATAGAATAAGGAAATACTTCAATTTTCATGAATTGTTAGTGAAATAGTTTTCAAACCCTCAAGTATTATTGATAATAATAATTATTTTGTAATGGATAAATATTATGAAGACTAAAAACAAGTAAATCATATAGAAGTGTTTTTAAATTTATGTTTTTATGTAATCTAGATTCTTGGTTTCTAGAAGACAATCATAATTATAGTAATAAGATTCATCTTTTAGAAGAAGAAGTATCAAAGCTCAAAAATGAAAGTACGAAATTAAAATTATTCACGGAATAATTTTAATGGATTGTGGATATCATGGAAATCACAAAAAAATATCAATAATATACAATAAAATTAAAATAACCATTAAAAAATCTCTAAGAAACAATAATATTTTTTAACTAAAATATTGAAATTTTTTGCAATAAATCAAACAATTTGTTTTCTTGGAGGTTCCTCTTATAGGTGAAAAATTCATTTTGAATCAGTATACTCTAAACAGAAGACATGCGAGTAACCTTGATAGATTATTTGTTCAAATGGATGACATATGTGGTGAACATGGTGTCTACATATTAAATATCCACAAGCATCATTCTGATCGTAACCACATCCTAGTGGATGTTTTTTCATGTTTTGTATGATCATCTCCTATTCCATTTAGATTTAATAATGGATTGATAATTTATCCTGGAAGTAGAAATTTTGTTCTTGAATCATGGAATATTGATCTAATCGAAAGACCCTATTATATTTAGGCATGGAGGTTAAATTAGCCAAAGATGAACATAATTTCTATCAAATCAGAAATCAAATTCAGAGTTCACATTCAATGGATAAATATCAGGCCAACAAGAAGCTTGATGACCTTCTAATGTTTAAGGTTAGGCTGAAAAAAACCATTTTTATGTGAATGGTTAATGAGTGGCAATACGAATTCTAAACTCTTCAACAAATTGCATAAGGAGATGAGGGAAAAGGTTGGGATTAAGTAAATTAAGATTTTTGGACTACTCTATAGTTCTGATGATGAAATCATTAAACCCATTGTGTATTATTTCAGGGGTCTCCTCTCGGATGATGGGAGGGATGTAACACATAAGATGACTGATAACATTGTTCCCTATATTGATGATCATCAAAACAGTAATTTAATCAAGGCTCCGTCTAAGGAATAAATTAATGAAACCCTCTTCTCGCTCAATATTGAAAGTGTGCCTAGCCTTTAGGGATTCAATAACAAGAAATTTATGTTCTACTATGATATCTTAGTAGAGGACATCACTTATGAAATCGAGGAGTTTTGCACACACATCTCAACACCTCATAGAGTAAATGTGAGCATCATTTCCTTGCTACCTATGAAAGAGAATTACCTTGATATCAATGTCTTAAGACCAGTTAATCTTGGGAATTCCATTTCCAAACTGAACAAAAAAATAATTATGAACATGGTAGAGGAGATAATGAAACTATTCATTTCACCAAATCAGTTAGATTTGTTCCAGGAAAAAACATACAAAATTGTCTTTTTACATCCATAGAAGGCATTATTCTTATGAGGATGAAGGTGAATGAGGGTATTTTGGTGATAAATGTAGAAACTTCCAAAGGTTTTGATAGACTAAAATGGATATTCCTTCTTAATATTATTAAGAGTTATGGTTTCTCTTTTGATTTTATCTAAATTATTAATGTCATTCTCAACTCAATAATTCTCTCTATTATCATTAACTGCACTCCCAAAAGATTTTTTCATGTTTTATTTGTGTCTGTCAGGGTGATCCACTCTCAAGACTTTTGTTTTCCATTGTTGAAGATTATTTGAGAAGATTCTTTAATGATCTAACTCATGCTATTCCTTATAGGAAAATCCAAATAGATAGAAAAAACTTTGTTTCCTCACACCTTCTCTCTGATGATAAATGAGCATTAAGGTAAGATTAGAAACTCCATTTGGTTTTGATCAATTTATGAAATGATGTTGATAATCGTTATATGGAAGGTGTTCATGTAGCCCATTGAAATCATAGGCCTTTTGATCAAAGATATTATATTATTCAATGAAGGCATTATTGAGATATTTGACCTGGAATTTAATCACTAATGATGTAATTTATTTATTCCTATCAATAAGGATTAAATAAAAATTATTCAACGGATATATGTTCTATCTTGAATCCACTATCTGACCATCACTTATGCATTCTTTCAATAATATTTCATATGAGTTTTAATTGTTGGAGAGCAGGAAATGTACTATCAACTATTGGAGCAGCAGTTGGCTTGGCAGCCCCTTGGCAACCATGGGCAATATTATTCCTCGTTTTATGGAAAAGACCCTTGATGATATTTTCAATCAATATCAAAGTCATAGTAATTTAATAACCACTCAAGCTTAGCTAGTCTTTCAATACAACTTCTTCAGGTAACATGATATCTTGATATGGGCGTACTTCACCTGGCTGATGACTTGATGTGTCGAACCATCGCTGATCGAGGTGTTACCCCGCGGGACGCAATGTCATCTCGGCTGACAACAGCTCCAGTCCGGCTGGGGCTTCTCCGGACGACCTCTTCGTGGAGGGGGGGGGGGTCTCGAGTGTGGAGGGTTCGAAAATGCCACTCTCGGGAATTCCCATTTCATGAACTAAAATACAATATAAGAATTTCAACAGATCCCCATCATGGCTTATAAAATTCAAGGCATCCTTCATACAACCTTCTAGTTTTATTCTTATCTGATGAATATGGAAGTGCAGATTACCCACTAATGTTAAAATTCAATAGACTGGACAACACATGGTGTTATAATGAATTTTATGCTTCATGGTAGAGGTTGATATTAATCATATATTATTTAATTCATGTTTTGTACAACACTTGTGGGAATATGTTGGATATTTATTTGGAGTTAAGTTTGATACTCAAATGAAATTGAAAAATTTTATAGAACTGGTCACAAATTTTGGTTGAAGTCATGACATACAGAACTGTCTTCTTGGGACCACTATAGCAGTTTTTTTAGCAACCTATAATGAAATGAATAACATAACATTTGATTTCCAACAACCATATAAATGTGTTCAAATGATGACGACTCATTGGGTGGTTCATGTGGCCTTCTTTATACAAGCATGTGACATGTCCAACATCTTTGAAGATCCAAACACCCTTTGGCGGTTGGGCGTTGCAGGTGGGCCAAGGAAACCAAAAATGCTCAAATACATAAGATGGATCCCACCTATCTCCACATGGATCGATGATAACATTGACAGTGAGACCTAAGGTATGCAAGGACATTTGAGTTTTGGTGGTGTATTTTTACCTTATGTGGCATTGTAAAGGGATTCTTCTATCATTGCATAGGAATTTGTGTGACTTAAGACGATGAACATTGGGTTATTATGTTTGTAGTCTGGTTTTCCATTCAATATAAGTGGAACTAGTTATGGATTGAATCTGACTCTAAAATATCTTTCAAGGCTTTGAAAGAAAGAACAAGGAGTGTGCCTTGGAATAATCTGCCACATTAGAGTAACAGTTTAAATTATATTGGGAAACTCAATTTTGTGATCTCACATGATTATCGAGAAGAAAATCATGTTGCAGATGCATTGTCCAAAAAGGTGGTTTCGTAGATCGGTGTAATGTGGTCTTTTGGAACTCCATATTTTTTTATTCCTATAGTGGTGGTAGACATGTGTGGAACTCAACACACAAGTCTTTGTAATAACCCCTTGTAACACTTCTCTTCGCTTGTTATTTTATATAATTTTTTCTAAGGGATACATGAACAGACCTTGTAAATTTTTGTGATGTTTTTTAAAATACTATTTTACTAGAATAATAAACTATTTTTAATTAGAAAAAATTGTTTCTGTTATCAACCATATATATATTTTACATCAAAATAATGATTGCATGCATCATATGATGTAGATTTGTAAAAAAAATAGTAAACATTTAATTAAGTAAATCATTTCATAATGTATCAAGACAATTGGATAAACATTATTCAATGAAGGAATACGAGATTTAAAGATTTTCTTATGTAAACTACATTTAATAAATAATTAAATTTCACCAAATGTGAAATGTTTATTCTACATAATGAAAAACCTTAGTTTCAAAAAAATATTTAAATTATTGTAGTGTAGATTTCTGAGTGACTAATAGAATATGTTATTATAAACCATCCAAGAGAATAATGGGGTTTTAAAAAGTCATTAAAAAAACTCTGAAGAATGTGGAATATGACAACTAGATATTTTCATTAAAATATAAGTTGTGTTTAAAGTGTATGGAGCCATCTTCACTCAAAACAATCAATAGGCACAATAATGAGTTTTTAAAATAATATTTCATTGACAACACATCATTGTAATCATATATATTTTTCACCATAAAGAATACATGATAGGAATTATTATTAATGGATTATGAAATTCAATCTTAATAATAAAAATATGTATGATATTTATGATCGTGGGATATAAGGATTTTTAGAGAAACAAATTTTTCTGAACAAGATGATGTAGGATTGTTGATGATATGAGAATAGAATTTGTTATATTATCTGTGTCCATGGACTACATTGATAATTAATATAGACTGTAATGGTTTTCTAAAAATCATGGATATCTTGAGTTTTATTAAAAATACATTTACTCAGGAAAACGTCTGAAAAAAATTACTAGGGATATTTTTCAATGCTATTCTTAAACCATTAATATAACATGAGTAACTCTTTAATTCATAATAACAAAATGTTCATACATATTTACCTATATTCAATAAATAAAGAATTTTTTTAAAAAAAAAATTTAACAATTTCATAATATATAGTTTTATAATGTATTGATATAAATTCATATTCGATTACAATATTATATATCAAAAAGAAATTTTTCATATATATATTTATATAAAAATAAAAAAATTGTGGTTTTTTTTATAAAATAATTGTCATTGATTGTTGTAATCAGAATAAACCCTCTCCATCAGGCATGTTTCAATATATCCCTTTATATGAAAAATAAATGTTCCAATAACCTATGAACCGTTACAAAATTAGGTCCCTCCATAACTAATGGGTCCTCGAATTTATTGCATATATACCAATAACCCTTTAAAAAGATTAGAAGAATCAAAGATTTGTTTAATTAATCATTAAAACATGTTTCTTACCATTATCTATCCATCATTTATCCATGTAGCACCATATGATGTGAGGTTACCAAGACAATATTATGATGGAATAAAGGGATGCAATTTTGGTATAATATAATTAAATTCTGACATGGAAGAACAAATGTTAACATAAATATATAAAAAATAAAATTCTAAAAAAAATATTACATTATAATAAATTATAAATATATGAAAACAAATTATAATTGATTGAAATAAAAAATGATAATAAAATGGGGAAATTGAACTCAACAAAATGGGAAATGTTTAATGGATTTTCTAAAGACCCAATGTATATTAAATAAGGTCCCGACCTTAAAAAATTACATAATATTGAAATAAATGAACATTTAACATTGAGTATCTTTTTAGGTTAAGTGTTTTAAAGAATTAGGACGTAACTGTTACATCTCAAAAAATTAAAATTTAGACACTTCTACTACGATTCCATTTTATTCATAAAATAAAACCACTTGAATAAAAGAGTCATGTCTAGTTCCATGTTTAAGACAACATGAATTTTTCTGGATCCCATCAATGACCCTATTCTACAATATTTCCAATGAAAAACATTTCAAAAACTTGGTATGAGCATAAAATTCTCTGCAAGGGATACACAAAGAAGGAAAACCGTTGGTTTTTCAAAACAATAAGTAAACCATGATTTATTTAGCATAATTCATACTTTTCACCATTATGAAGTATTACATAATCTTCAATGAATAAAATATCACTACTTACCCTTTTATAACCAAAATATTACCATAAAACCCATATAAAGAACACATATCATATTAAGGTAACTTGAGACATAAACATACTTAAATAAAATAACCAAATAGTCAAATTCCACATATATCAGTAAATAGAATATCCATATGCCCAACTTACATAACAAATGCATTGGAGGTTATAATGTTACCAACCATCCTGGTTTATCACAGCACTACCCGTCATTTGTTTTATCATATAACCACCTATCAAATGTCCAAGTACCACTATAAAATCATAACATATAAAACAAATATAAAGGAAAATATGATTTCCACATTTCAATAACAGTATATCCCTAAAATATACTTGAAATAAAAATATAATATCAAAACCATTTTCAATATCAAAATACATAAAATATTATATGGTATTTATTTTCATTGAAAAAAAACATTACGACTTGCTAAGGAAGCCAAAGAAAAAATATTACTTGCGGCGGTGGAAAGGAAAATCATTAACCTCCGCAATAATAAACTAATGTTATGAACCTTTTACAAGTTTATTATTAATTTTATATCACTTATTACCATGTTATAAACATTACGTATTCATTTAATTTAATAACGTTAATTTGTTGATATTTGGTACTTGAGTAAAAAATCGACATCTTATAATTACATGTTGTTCACATGGTCAGAAGTTCATTATATCCAGAATGATATTAATTATTTATATATCATATATATCATATATATCTATTATATACATGTATTTATAATGTTACATAACATTTGGAGGTAAGAAGTGAAAAGCACCATTAATAGAGATGGTAAGCCGTAAGTACGCATGAACGCTACATCAATTTATATTTCATAATTTAATTGAACTAAAACATAATTATACATAGTTATATTATAAATTTAGTATAATATAATATAATTTAATTAACTCCATATTTTATACATCCCATATATGGAATTAACAAGTCATATCACTTTGAGGGGGTGGTAGTCTGCATTTCCTCAAATGAAATTATAACATTTACCCATAATGGAAACCATTAAGGTTTGCTATAAAATTAAAATACATAAGAATAAAGGAAACATAAAAATAATATATATCATATATAAATATAGTTATATCTTAATGACCACCCTGTGATGGGATGAGCTAAAAGGCTTCATAGGAGTGACGAATTGGTTAGAAATGGTCTCCTTTTATAAGTTGGAGGAGGGTATCTTCAGGAATGTGTGAAAATATTACATTATTATATAATGATATTCAGTTTGTAATGGTCCAAATATCATAAGTGTCTAAGATAAGATGACTCATGGTAGATAAAAAATCCTCAAATAATAATGGGATAGGTTTTGGATGTTATTTTAATATTTATAATCTTATTTATTAAAATGATTTATTAATGGCCTGAACACTGCATCATTATTGTATCATAAATAAATAAATATATTTAATGTCTAAAAATTTAAAAAAAATTAAATTGTTGTAGTAAATATTTTTATCTTACCAAGGAATATTTATAGTCAAAATTATCACTTATATATGACAATATAAAACATAATTTACTAAACTGTTGTTTTATTTCATTTTCACCTTTACTTAAAATTAATTAATCTAAAGAGTCATTATCATTCATAAGTGGCTCCATGGGGTCCTAAAATCGACCCAAGGATTACCATGTTCATCCATTACTCATACAATAAGGTTAAAACATTTGTTATGGTAATATTTAATTATTATAATATTCTTTTTTACTTTGAATTACTTAATTTAACTTTAACCACGTTAAATATATGTCAAAAGTTACTATTCACCAAAAAATAGTTTCATCTTATTGAACCACATTTTGCTTAGTAATAAAAAAAATGTATATCATATTTTTAAAATTCAATTCATAGAAGTGGTAAATTTTCATTTAAATTAAAAAGTCGGTTTTTTTAACTACTACTATGTGGTTTCACTATTCATTAAAAATATATGTTTTCCAAAAAAAATAACTAAAATTCAGCCTTGGCTATATTTTAATTTCCACATTGGCACTGGTAATGATTGATGAACCCTTTCTGGTAATTACCACTCTCCTTTAACCAGCTGCCAATTCATGCACATCACAGTATAATCAGCAATATCACTTTTCATTATGTCCCACCGGTAATACTTCTGAAGATTTTGGTACATCTTAGTACAACCAGGGAGAAATGAAAATGGAGAACTATGAGATTTACATATCAAATCATTCATCAACGATGATTCAGAAGGCACACATAACCTCTTAACAAACCTAAAAACACAATCATTATCAACGTTAAAATCAGGCATGTTACCGTTCTGAACCAACTCTAACTTTTTCTGCAACTCACTCTATTTTTTCTGCACCTTCTTTATTCTGTCTGATAGAGATGATTTCACTGACACCTGAATCAAAACAGAATAACTTACATCACAAAAAACTTATATGAAAAATTTCATCAAATCAAAAATCCAAAGGATCTCATTCCAAACTTAGCATTGTTAATGAGACATTACATTTCCTACTCAAAGAATCAACCTCTTTATTTTCTTTTCCCAGATTATAATTGTTCGTGCACTCATAATCCTTGATTAATTCTAGCCATCTCCTCTGTCTCATGATAAATACTTTCTAAGTGAATATACAAATTAAACTTTTGTGGTCAGTATATATTTCACATTTTACTCCATACAAATGATGCATCCAAATTTTTAAATCTAAAACAACTGCAGCTAATCCCAAATCATTCGTAGGGGGATTTAACTCATGAGTTTTCAACTAACGTGATGAATATGAATTTACCTAATCTTTCTTCATAAAGAAACAACCAATAACTTTCAATAAAGAATCACTGTAAATAACAAATTCACTATTTCTGAAAGGTAGTGCCAAAACTAGAGCATTCACCATCTTATTTTGAATTCCTAAAAACAATCATCACATTATTTTGTCCAAATGATATAAACACCTTTTAGAGATAACATAGTCATTGGACAAGATAACCATGAAAATTTATCAACAAACCTCTGATAATAACCTGCCAAACCCTAAAACAACGGATCTCAGTTATTTTTGTTGGTATCGGCCATTCATCAACAACTTTTATTTCATCAGGATCAACAGTTATTCCATTTTTTGTAACAATTTGACTATGGAACGAAATTTTTTATAACCAAAAATCACACTTTCTGAATTTACCCTAATGTATCATTTATTTTAAGGTTTTCATGATGACCCTTAAATTACATTCACGCACCTCATTACTTTTATATTAAACCAAAATATCATTAATGAACACAACCACAAACTTATACATGAACTCACGAAAAATTCTTTTTCATAAGATCCATGAATACAAAAGGTGCATTGGTTAAACCAAAAGGAATAAGTAAAAATTCATAATGGAAATATCTAGTACAAGACATGGTATTCAGAATGTTTGCTTCCTTTACTTTCAACTGAAGGTGCCCCGATCTCAAGTCAGTCTTCAAAAAATACTGAGTTCCCTGGAGCTGATCAAAAAAATCATCAATATGAGGCAATAGATAATTTTTCTTAAAAGTTATGTTATTCAATTCTCAATACTCAATGAAAAGGATCATTGAACCATCTTTATTTCTAACAAACAAGATAGTAGCACCCCATGGTGATGTTCTAGGTCACATGAAACCTTTATCTAATAACTCATGTAATTGCTTCGTTAACTCTTAATATCAATTTGGGTAATTCGATAAAGGGGTTTTGAAATTTTCTTAGCATAAGGAATTAATTCAACAGTAAATTAAACTTCCTAATCTAGTATAATACCCTAAAACTCAACATGAAATTCATCAAGATACTCATTTACCACTGGCACATCAATAATCTGACCAGTTCCTTTATTTTCAACAATATGTGCATGGTAACATTCATTTCCTTCTTTTAGTTGTTTCTCAGCATCCTAATATGTTATCAAAATTAAGGGTTTATTATTTTACAGAAACTATAAATATTTCATAAATGAAACCTATTTAGATCTATAGTCAATCATAGAATGATAAACAGATAGCCAATCTATGCCCAAAATAACATCAAACTATACTACATACAAACCGATAGGGGCTTCAGGTTGATTATTCCCGCACAGAAGGACATGACGGTTATTATGTTTTATTTTTTTCTCAACATTTCTTCCAAGTGTTTTTACCAGAAGTTACATATTCATATCTTGATATGAAATTCCGAATTTATTAGAAAAATTCTCAGAAATGAATGAGTGTGTAGACTCTGAATGAATCAATACATTGGAATAATCTGAACCAACAAACAATATATCTGATACTACTTCATTTGATGGCCGAACATCCTCTAAAGTTGTTGCAGAGGATTTCACCACCCCGTTCTCCTAGTAGTCAGGCTGGTTTCCCTCAGTTGAGTTATTTACTGGACACTCATTTGCATAATGATCCATTTCTTTACACTTATAACATTTTACCGATGGATTTTCATTTCATGTTTGATCATATTACTTACAGTTACGAGCAATATGACCATACATACCACACTAGAAGCACATTCTAGACTTTGATAATCATTTTCTATTATTCTTTTTACCAAACTTATAAGATGTTGGATATTAAATTTCCTTAGCTACAAGATTCTTTGATGAATTATTTCCCTTTGTATGCCAACTAGACCTCTTAATCTGTTGTTTTTCAACGATCACATTATCATTTGAAAACACCATTTCATCCTTCTCCGCACATCGAACATGTTTTTCATAACTTTTGAACTCACGATAGGATAATGCTTTTAGATATCATAGCTTCTCTCTGGAGTGAAATCAATTTATATTACTATCAAGATCTCGGATGAAATTTGAAGCATACCTTGCCAGTTGAGTCAATTTGTTTTTTCATAAGAATCCACTAAGTCATACACCTGTCTTAATTCTAGAATTTTTTTTTCCATCCTAAGATAAACCACCATAGGAAAATATTTCCCAAGAAATGTACCTTTGAATTCATCCTAATAAAGAGTAACAATCATCTCATTATCCCATATATTTTTAACCATCGACCACTACTTATCAACTTCACCATCAAAATGGTAATTAATGGGACTAATCATTTGATATTATAAGAACACAATGACATAAAAAATCTTCTCCAGTGCTTTAATCTAACCTACAACTAGCACAGGGTCAGATGATCCTCGTAATTATGAGGGATGTTTCCTCATGAAATGCTCAACTACTAACATGTTCCTCTACTATTGATCTCGATGATCTCGTGAATGGATACCACCACCATTTATATCCAAAGTCAAATGTTACACCACTGCAACAAAATCATCAGTTCTGATTCTAACAATCTCAGGTAGCTGATTTGGAAGGTTGTCTTTCTCCTGATGTCTTCTCAATATAGCTTCCCTATTTCATCAGTGGAAAACGATTCAGAAAACATAAATATCTTAGGTGATGAAACATGGTAATCTGCAAATGCTATATCATTTCAATATTACCATAAATTAATCTATGAAAACTTATTTAACAATACCCTAACTCGTAAAGTTGTCTAAATTGACCTATGATACCAACTATAAGGACCCGACCTTAAAACATTAAAAAATATTTAATTAAATGAATAATAAACATTGATGATATTTTTAGGTTTAGAGTTTTAGAGAATTAGGACATAACTATTAGATCTAAAAAGATTATAGAGTATAAACATATACTCAGTTTCAATTTTTTTTCATAAAATAAAAGCTCTTGAAAAAAATAGTCATGTCTAGTTCCATGTTTAAGACAACATGAAATTTCCTTGATCTCATCCATTACCCTATTCTAAATTATGTCGGGTGAAAAACATTTCAAAAACGTGGTATGAGCCTAAAAATCTCATTAAGGGATACACAAAGAAGGAAAAGTGTTAGTTTATCAAAACCAAAAGTAAACAATGAATACATTAACATAATTAATACTTTTCACCTTTATTAATTAGTAAATAATCTTCACTGAATAAAAGATCACTACATACCATTTTGTAACCAAAAGATTACAATAAAACCCATATAAATAAAACATACCATATTAAAGTAACTTGATAAATAAAAATACATAAATTAAATCACTATACGGTTGACATCCACACATATCACTAAATGGAATAGCCATACGATAGACATCCATAATCAATGAATTGGAGGTTATAATGTAACCACCCATCCTAGTTTATCATGGAACCACTAGTCATTTGTTTTATCACATAACAACCCCTCAAATGTCCAAGTACCATTATAAAATAATAACACATAAAATGAATATAAAGGGAAGAAAACATTCCCACATTTCAATAAAAATATATCACCTTAATATATTTAAATAAAAATACATTATCAAAAACATTTTTGATAACGAAAATATGTAAAATAGTATATGGTATTTATTTTCCTTCAAAAACCAATTACGGCTTGATAAGGAATCCAAAGAACAAATAATACATGCAGCGGAAGCATGGTCATTATCCCCTCTAATGTTAACAGAAACATTCATTTTTGTAATTCAGTAAAATTATTCTTATAGAAATATTCCCCTTTAAAATGTCAACTGTTTTTATACAACTTATAAAATAAAGTCGTGTATTAAAAAAATATTCCTCAATGAAAGGAGATTGAGATGATGTCCCTTACCTCATGTCCGACTTGACCCGTTCATTATTTAATCTCATTAATAATATAATAAAGTTAATTTCTACTTTCTTAATAACCCTTTTCAAGTTTATTATTCCTTTTATATCGCTTATTACCATGTTATAAACATTACGTAATCATTTAATTTAATAACGTTTGTTTTTTGATATTTGGTACTTGAGTCAAAATAGATTCTTATAGTTATAAGTTTTTCACATGGTCAAAAGTTAATTATAAGTAGAATGATATTCGTGATTTAGATATCATATATATCATATATATCCAGTATATACATGTATTTTTAATAGTACATAACATTTGGAGATAAGAAATGAAATGCACCAATAATGGAGACAGTAATCCGTACATACGCATGAACGCTACATCAAATTCTATTTATTATTTTAATCAAATTAAAACAAAATTAAACATAGTTATATTATATTTCCAGTATAATATAATATATTATAATTAAATCCATCATTTATACATCCAATATATGTCATTAACGAGCCATATCACTTTGACGGAGCAGTAGTACGCACTTCCTCAAATGAAATTATCGTGTTTAACCACAATGGAAACAATAAAGGTACACTTTACAATTAAAATACAGAAGCATAAATAAAACATAAACATAATATATATCATATGTAAATATAGTTTCATCTTAATGGCCACCATGTTAGGCGGTACGAGATAATCGAACAATCATCGTTTTGTGAGGTGTTAGTTTTCCATCCACAAAAAAAGAATGGTCTTCACCAACATTATGGAAATATGTGTACGTGTAGTTCGAATAATTCTCATAAAAATATCCTAGTATATTGAGGATGCTTTTGTTTTCATAAAAGAATGAAAAAAAGAGTTTAGGGGATGGAGAAGTAAAATAAATGAAAAGAAGTAAAGAGAAACAGTTAACTTTTATATGGGTAACTCTCTTTGGTTTGAACCAAAATGGTTTTTTGAAGTGCCTTCTTCCCAAGGTAAGGATCCAAGGTGGAAGAGATAGATGTAGTGAGCTTAATTGGGCAGATATTGGATGTTCCAAAAGGCTTGAGAGGTGTGCAGAATTGGTTATAAATTGTATCATCATATTAGAGGGAGGAGGGACTCTTTAGAAAAGTGTGAAAATATTATTTTATTATATAATGATATACGGTTTCTAAAGGTCCAAAAATCATTGTAGTCAAATATAAGATGACTCATGGTTGAAATAACATCATCCAATATGAAATTGATAGGTTATGGATGTTATTTTAATATTTATAATCTTATTTATTAAAATGATTTATCAATGGGGTAAACACTGCATCATTATTGTGTCATAAATAATTAAATTTATTCGATGTTAAAATATTATAAAAAATATACCATGATATAGGAACTCTTTTTATATTTTTAATGAATATTTATAGTCAAACATATTACTTATATGACACCATATAAAAATTAAATTAGTAAACGATTTTTGTTTATGTCATTTTTGTCTTTACATTAAATTAATAAATCTAAAGTGTCATTATCATTAATAAGTGGCTCTATGGGGTCCCAAAATCGACCCAAGGATTACCATGGTCAACCATTAATCATCCAATAACTGGTGAGCTTAGATATTCTATAATAAAAACAACATTTTGGAAACTTTCATAAATTAGGATAAATTTTAAGGAAATATATAACTAAAATAAAAGCCTTGTAAACATGAACTTCATCATTATATGGAAAAAAATGAAATAATGCCATTTACATATTCACATGGATATTCAAGTAGAAGAATAATCAGATGAAATATCCATAACCACTTCCATAATGATGGAATGCCAAATGGAAGACTATCATAACCCCATAGTCATGGACTTGGGCCAAGAATACAAATATAATTTTGTCAAGGCATTCTTCCAAGACACTATTTGTATCATAAGACCTACTGATGCATCGAGAAGCTATAGCAGGATCCCCCCACCACATAATAAGCCCAATTCATTCCTCATATGAAAAGGTTTAAACATAATATATACATTCATATGAAAACTAGAAAACGAAATTTCAATACATTATCCATAAAGAATTAATGGTATAAAAATAACAAATCCAATGTCAATCATATCAAAAAACCTTCAATACAATATAGAAGTTTTGTAACATAATAAATAAATTTAAAAAAAGATTAAAATCCATCAATGGATTTTGATATAGATGAAAATTATTTCAACAACTCATTGAGAGAAATATCCCTTTTTCATACAAACATTTAAAATTCACATAATTTATAATGAATGAAATTTAAAGAGATTTTATAATCAATGTGTACCATCCCACATTGAAACTTTTGAATGGAATTAACATTTTAAAAACATTCATGCCCATATAAATAAATCCATAAAACCATTTTGAAAACATGGAAATTAATGAGAATGATAAAGAAGAATGAATTTTTAATACATTTATAATGATATTTTAGTAAAATGGTACCTTAAAAAGAATCACGTTTAAAACAATTTATGGAACATTGACATGTATAATAAATATGTCCTAATAGATACTTACGTAAAAACAACCTTCGATAATAAAGAGATTATGAAATTAAATTTTACCTTGTACATTTCCTTTTTCAACGGTAGTTTAACATCAAGTATAATGGTGATATAATTGTTATTAAATTATACAAGGATCATATTCATTAATATGATATCATATATGATCTTTTAGCATTTCTTTGTTAATAATATATTAGTATTATCAATGTTTCTGGTGTTAACGGATTAATTTTCCATTATATTCATTGTTATGTGAGTCATATTTTTTATGGATGGGATGTAAATTATTCATATAAATAATTATATCATGTTTTTAAACATTAATTTTAATCATCTAATGAAAATTAGTAATAAATGGATATGATGGCGAACGAATCTCATCGCCTTCATGGACACGGTAATCCGTACGTTTGCACAAGAAACAATATCATTAATTTGATATAAAAATAATTTATAATTAGATGGTATATTATATATATAGAATCATTATCATGTGATATTTATTATTTACATCAATTACACATCATTATTCTACCCATAAAAATAATAATGTATTGACTAACAATTATACAATGACGTGGAGATGGTAAGTCGTACGTACGCACGTATGGTGACATGTCATTAAAAGGATGGATATAAAAATGAATTTGGTAATACCATATTAATAATAACATCAAATTATATATAAGACACTAGAGTAATTTTTTACAATGGAAACAACAAAGAAAAATGTAGTGGAAGAAGAAAGGAACTTGAAAGAGGTGGTGAGATCTTTACCACTTCTTCGGGTTCATCGTTTTGATTTTATCAAAAGGACTCCATAAGAAGGATTTTCTACCAATGTAAGGACTCTATGCTGAAGGGAGGAATGTTTAGAGGGTATTTGGGCACAATATTTCCGAGCCAAATGGCTTTGATGGTGTGAAGTAGAGAGAATGTGGATTTCCCTTTTATAAGAGGTGTGAGGGGAACCATGGGAAAAGAATGAAATATTATTTTATAATAAATTAATTTTCAGTTTATAATGGCACCAAGAAGAATTATTAAAATGATAAGGTGGGTATGGGTATAAAACCACTCAACCAATAGGTTTTAGATAGGTTTGGTTCACTATATTAACTTTATCTTTTAGATTTAACTCTTAGTAAAATAGTATGACATTTACCATGTCACTATGTATTTTATAAATATATGGTTAATAAACATACAATATACTTCCATGAGAACCCCATATGGTTCATTAATGATACACCTAACATTTTATATGTCTTTTTCCTAACCGTATATTTTTATGAATAGAATATCAATTAATAATATAATATTTTTTTAAAAGAACTATTTTATGTCAATTTTGAGTCTATTTGTTATTTTGTTTTTTCTAAATTCATAACAACATTATTTCTCCTTAAAATGTTTATCTAACCAACACTAATATGTCATATTAACCTAAAAAATTAGTGTAATCCATAAAAAGTAAAAAATTAAATTCATTTGTATAATTATAATATCAATTATATTTATATTTCATTAATTAGGTAATTAATGCATCATTATTGTGTCGTAAATAAATTAAATTATTTAATGTATATAAAATATAAATAAAATAAAATAATATAAGATGTATTTTTATCTTTATAATTAATATTTACAGTCTAATTTAACTTATGTGTAACCCTACATTAATAATTATTAATTATTAAACATTAATTTTAAATCTTCTAAATCATCTTTGAATTAATCTATAATAAATGTCCAAATCTAATCCATGTCGACCAAAGAGGTTCATATTTTATTCCTAAGGTTCTTCTTGGTCAAAATATACTTATCCAATAGAATTAAGACAAGTGTTAATGTAATAATAATATCATATTTACCCTCAATTACCCTATTTTCTTTTAATAGTTGTAAATAAAAGAAAAAATGTACTACTCACCAAAAATTATTTTCATCTTATTGAACTACATTTTACTTACTGATATCAACTGTGGGTCTAGGATATTTTAAATTCCATTCACAAAAGTGGTAAAGTAATTCTTTATGTAAATTTTCAAATTTTCCTAGGATGTGGGTAAAACACGCTGAACAGTTCAATAAAATTTTTATATATCTAAAATTAGTATAAAATGACACCAATGAAATACATTGAACATATATAGGTATTATGTATCTATTTATACATAAAATAAATTTAAATAAAATAATTAAATATTTAAATAAAAAATCGGTTTTAAATTATAACTCAGTGTTTTCCACTATTCATCAAAACATTAATATTTTCAGAAAAATACAACAAATTCACTGTAATCATATTTTGATATTCTGAATCCAAAAATGAAGTAATTTTTAAAGATAAAATTTATAAAATTTGAAAAAGTGGGTATTACTTTTCATAATGACTAGTTTGATTAGTTCTTGTGTGTCAGAACTCAAAGTTGCGTACAACACACGCTATTGTATAATTAAAAGAGAATCATACCATGGAAGCTTGGGGTGTTACAATGCCCATACAATGCTTCAAACAGAGTCATGTGTATCGAGGCATGCTAGCTATTATTGTTTGTTAACTCCACCTAGGGTATATTCACCTCCCATGAGCCACAAAAATCAATTACATAATCCCTCAACATGTAGTCCAATTATTGTATTGTCTGTATGGATATCCCATCCGTCTAATGATGATACATTATGCTAATAATCAACATAGACCCAAGAGATTTCTATAAGTATTTCCAGAAACAAGATGAAAACCTCATATCTCTATCTGAGACTATTGAAACTGGTCCTCCAATATTCTTTTCATATTCTCATATATATATTTTTTATAGATCCTCCACCATATGTGTTTCAAAATTAGAGATGAAACGAGATGACTTGTTAAGATTATTCATTATCTCCCATATGGAATCATTTTTCCGAACCGTTCTTGGAAGAACTATTGAAAAATATATCATTATCTTCTCCCATTTATGCACTGGTATGGGAAACGACTAAAATATTCCTACTGGTCTCTGACACTCTAAATTAACCTACTAGCATGTTAAGAACCACAAGATGAACTCAGCCACCTTCCTTTTCATGACACAACACCAAAACTATGCCTTTAATTCCTTATACATATTTTATGTTCTTAATAATATTTAGGTAAAACTATCCAATCTCAAAAGAACAAAACTGTACTCCCATAATGTTTCAACCCCCAATGGCCTCCCCACCATTGAGTTTTGAACTCATAAACTGTAATTCTACATTTGATGTTTGTAACTCTATAAACATATTTATCAAATCAGGAATTAGCATAGTTGAGAAGAAAACCAAAACATCACCTCAACCTTAACATTACACATGCGTGTCTAAAAGTACCAACTTCAACATCCATTCATAGGAAGATTGATTCTACAACTGAGTATAAAACATTCTACTCAATGCATGTACAACTGAATTATCTTTTCCTGGTGTGTACATCAATTCAAATACAAACATTTTGAGGTACTACATCCGTCTCATTTGTCTCAGATTAAAATCGTTCTTTGAAAAATGTGTTTCAACCTTTTATGGTCTGTAAACACAGTGAATTTCTCACTAAAGAGATAGTGTCTCCTGGTTAGCAATGCATGGATGACTGCAACTAACTCTAAATCTTGTTTTGGGTAATTGTTCTCATGAACCCTCTATTTTCATAAACTATAAACAACCACAAGGTTTCTTTTCATGAGAACACAAACCAAACCTAATCATGAAGCATCACAATACATGACATACCCCTTTCCCGATTATGAAAAAATCAAGATATATGATGATTTAAGCAGAACTCTAAGCTACAGGAAATACTTATAGCATTCATCTATCAATTGGAATAGAGAATTCTTATTTGATATAGTGGCCATTGGTAAACCTAGTCAAGAGAAATCACACATAACTCATCAGTAGTAACCATTAAGACCAACAAAACATCATATCTTGAAGATATTCTTCGGTGGTTTCTATGAGATAAAAATTGTATTTTTTTAGTATCCATAGTAACACATTGTTCAAAAATGAAATTTCCATTAAAATGTACTTCCTATATCCAAAAATAACACTTTGATAAATTTTCATAAAAATAGTGATATCTCAAGATATGTAAGACAATTACCTAGTGATTATCATAGTTATCCCTTTCCTTTAGAAACACCAAGATGTCATCCACAAACACAACAAAAAAAGAATCCAGATATTTCAGAATTATCTGATTCATCAAAGCAATGAAGACTGCTGGAGAGTTCATTAGACCAAAAGGCATGAATATATATTCATAGTGTCTATATTTTCTCCTAAATGCTTTCATGGGAATATCCTCCTTCCAATTGCAAAATTCTTGATATCCGTATTTCATTTCAAAACTGGAGAACCTTTGAGCTACCCTTAATTGATCAAACATATCATCAATGTGTGGATGTAGATATAATTTAATTATCATAACATGGTAATGCTTAAAATTTTCAACACAAAGCCAAATTTTCCATCTTCTTTCTTCACGAACAAAACTGGTGTTTCCCACATAGATGTACATGGTCGAATAAAGCCCTTTCTTTCTAGTTACTCCAAAAAAATATCAATTCCATTAACTCTGTTGGTACCTTCCTATAATACGTAATAGAAATAGTACTGCTCCCCTAAAAGAGATCAATCCTATGATCCAATTATTTTATATGTAGTAACCCTATTAAAATTTTGAAGAATACATATAGAAATTGATCCAAAACTTCAGGACAATTAATTTACTAGACCTCTTCCATTGATGCCAAATTCTAAACTACCAATAGATAATAGATCATTCCCACCTTTGGCGCCAACAAGATAGTTTCACTTATCATTACCATCCCATATCCTATGAAGTGATTCTTGATGTCATCCTTAGTTATGAAACTAACAGTTCTCCTATAATTGTCAATGTGAGACTTAAATGTTGTCAACAATTCCATACCTAGGATTACATCACAGAAACTCATTTCCAACACCTAGAAGTCCCATTTCATCTCAAATCCATCAATTTTTATAGAACATGTTCTACAGATGAAGGTTTGACATTAACTATAACTGATAGAATATTTAGTTTTAAAATAGAATGCATCATTTCCAACATTAAACCATGAAAATCAACAACACAAGAATAAATGATAAAATTTGATGAACCAATATCAACCAGCACATGAAAAAGATAGAATTAAAAAGAAACATACCTCTCACTATAGATGGTCTAGCCTGATCATAGACAATAATTTGATCTTCTACATAAAACTTCTTTATTGCGTCACATTGGTCCTTGTAGACTTGCTAGGTTTTCACACATTCTATCAATGCACATGCTGTTTGTGACACCCGGGAAGTGTCCCTGACACCCATCCTTGGAGATATCTGAAAAAATCACTTAAGGTGTCCCATCTTTTTTTAATAATGGCATGCTATCAGTTGTGTTGTACAATCCTATTAAATTTGACTTAGTTAACCACAATGAAAAAATCCAAGCATTCTCTTGCGTCATGAAGGAATTTTAACTGCTATTACGGTCCAATTACGATGTGTTCATCCAACTTCTGAAATGGTGTCTGATTTACTCTTTCCTATAGTGCTATATTTCACTACTCTTTTATGGAATAAATCCATACATCCTTCAATTGGATTTTCTTCATGGAAAAATATCACAAACAAAGTATTCAGTTGTAGTCCCAAATCAATAGTTTTAAAATCCTGAGTGATTTTTTAGAAAAACTATTTGTTCACATGTGGTTCAGGTGAAACAACATTCTCACTAGCCACATCCGACACATGTCTATGACTTCAACTGGGGTCCATTTTCTAAACAAACAACAAACTCTTTAAGCCTCACTCTCTAGAATCTGATATCACAGCTTTTCAACTTTTATCATTTCAACTATCAGAACATTGATTTCCAAAAAAATCATTTTCCCTTGTTCACAATTTTCAAAAATATTAAACATTGTGTTCAAAAATTATACCATTTTAAAAATACATAATCCATTATTTTTTCAAATTATTTCATTTAAAAATAATTTCCCATATTTTCAAAAAAGTAAACATTTTTTAAACATAAATCATTACTCGAAATGATGTATTCACCCATTGTTTGATGTTATTCCTATAAAATTCAAGTCACGCTCATCCCATTGGATAATCATATAAAAATTTGATTTCTTATATCCTAGAAGTGTCTTCAATCACTAATGAACCCAACCCATAGTAACATGAAGTTCAACATAAATGGGTTATCTATGTCCTTTTATGCTATATATTACATGTTCTGACAATCCTACTCAAGTATATGATTCCATCCCTAGGAATAGATGAAAATGGATTCCAACTCAAAGACCATGAACAATGATTATTTTTACTATAAGGGAAGGACCAAAATGATTCAATTTTAATGACCTATAAATTCAAATTATCTTGAGAGTTCAATGAGTCATTACTTCTCCTTAAGATACATCCCCAAGATGCCAATGACAAGAAATGAATTCTAAAGGGCCTCAAATACAATTGGGGAATGATTTAGAAATTAAGAAAAAAGAACCAAAAAACAAACAAACCATAACCAAACCATTTACTAAATGATTAATGATCAAAATAATGACAAATCAACAACTTCCTGTATCTAAAATCCGTATCAATGTGTGCAATAGCGGATGAACAAACAAGTTTCAAATTACATATAGGTTAAATGACACAAGACTCTCAAAAGACCACAAGGATCCATGATCCACAGAATACAAACACTATAATCTATGAATATCCCAAACATCACAAGGTAGTCCTAAAAACGTGGGAAACATTACTTTTTACCCTTTCATGAAATATAGAATCAACAAAAGCACTAAATTTCCAATGCAGGGATGAGTATAAAAATCAGTATGTTTTCCCCAATGACTTCCCTACTCACGCCACTAGGATAGAAGAGTAAGAAACCATAATATAAAATTTTTTATATAATACAATTTCTCAAAATATATTTATAAATAAATATAAAAAACTATCCTAAAAATTCTTTACCAAAAAATACAAGTAAAATTGAAACCATTTTTTACCCTAAGTTATTTGTTTTTCAGAAAATTAGGTAAAAAAGGATTTGAAACCATTTTTCAATATTATTTTTTATTTTTAATTCATTAAAAAAATATACATAAAAAAATTTCATGTAACCTAGATCTCCTTAAACTTGTGATTGGTGATTCATCCTTTCAAAAATTATTCCCTAATGATCTGATTTTCGAGGGAGATCCCTAACCCTTATCCATCCAGTTAATGATGGTGAAGAACCCTAAAAATTATTTGTCCAACATGCACCCTCTAGAAGTGGAATTCCCTAACCCTTATCAATCCCACTAATTATTTAAGGAGACCTCTAACCCTTATCCATCCCACTAATGATTTAAGGAGACCTCTAACATTTATCCATCCCAAGAACTCATGAAAACACACAACCATCATGTCAAAAACCAAGTGCGTTCAGACAATTCGTAGAATTTCAATAAAACATTACTTTTATGAAAAACCAAAAAACACTCTTTCAAGACATCCATTTCACGTCAATAAAACATTACATTTATTGATAATATCTAATATAAACCATGAGGAACAATTCATGGAAATCCTAATTTTAACACAATATTTTAAAACCAATATCAAAATCACTCATTCAATGTCCCCAATTTTCTAGATTTCACAACCATCACTCAAAAAGGATTCAAATAAGTTATCAACAACCAAATTACATTAAATTCAACATCGTGCATTCAATTTCAATGAATGAAATTTAGTTATACTATGAAGTGTTGAGATAGAAGCCTCGTACCTAAATGGTTTTGACAAAAACCACAATGAATGAGAAACACACAAGATAATTGGGTCGATTCTCCAATAATATGACTTATATATCTTCTCCTATCAAGAGGAAGAAAAACTCTCATAATATTTGGAATCCATACAGCTATATCGACCCATAACTTGTGTAAATCTAATAAATAAATATAAGAGGATAAGTACATCTATATAGATCTAAGAAACCAGTCAAGAAAGAAGAAGAATGATCACAAACCTCAAGAATTCTGTATCAGTTCACATTGGGAATCCATTAGATCACCTCTATAATGATGGGATAACCATATTTGGACTTAGTGGAAGGTAAATACAGAGTTATGGCTGTTTAGGAGGAAAAATGATCAACATAGAGGAAAAAATGTGCAAGATACACTTTTTAGGATATCACATATGTGCTTTTACAGTTTTTCCACTGGTTTAGACAAACTGTGTGATAATCATGTGATAGCCATTGCCTAGGAAAACCTTGTAATGGATTCCTTCCACACCCTCTCTAACAGTGCTCATACTGTGCATGACACACAAACTCAAAAGGACTAACTACACATGGTTTGGCCAAATTATTAGACAAACCATGTGCCGCATGTGCGGTTTCCCCTTTGCCTCAAAACATCATTCAACTTTCACTTGACTCTCCCATTCATCACCCATAACATTATAAAACTGAAATGCATCATGTAAGGGTTACATACCAGAAACCGGTTGAAATACAGGAATCAATGGAATTTCAACCCCTCATTAAAAATCAATTTTAATGATTAATTTATATTCAAATTTTATTTTCAAATAATGTAATTTTAACACAATATTGAGATTTTTAGGTCAAAAAAATTATATTCAATGTTAAATGGTTATTATGATCAAGAATGTTTTTAATGACCACTTTATAGAATTTATATTCAAGTATAATATTGTCCATTATTATAATTATTTACCACAAGGTATATGTTTCAATTATACCATAATTGTTTTTCATCCATATGATTTATGATTTGATTAGCTAGGGATGTTAGGGTTTGATACAACTCATATCAAATTATATGGTTTATGGGTATGTTTATAGATTTGAGTAATTATTAAAAAATTTGATTAAAGTTTATTAATAAAAAAGTATATGTTTATTTTGTTTCACCACATTAATAGGTGGAATAAATTGACCTTAATAAGTTAGTGGAGGGTCCAACTACATCCCCACAATGCATCAATATGTCTCATTAGACAAACTACATTTGGCAGTTGGTCAATGAATTAGTAATTTGTGTCTATTGTCTTAGCACAAGGGATACCCATTATATTTATGATGTCTAACAATATGTATTCAATAATTATGAGATTATTTATTTATGAAAATTTCATTATTCTATTAGGTAAATTATCAAGGGAAATGATTCAAGCTCATGTATTTATGTATGGGTCGCTAATTGATCATTATTTCCCCCTACAATCTTATCTTCATGTTGTTAATTAATTGTATTATTTTTTTTATTTATCATTTTATAGAGACAATTCATTATTTATTCATTGTTTCTATTATACTAATACACTTATTGATCATTTCAGATAACACTTTTATAATGGTTTTTTACTTTGGGATTCCTACATAAGTATTATGATTTATATGTAGTCTTATTCCGGAGGTAGTAATAATGTAGTTGAATAAAATGAACTATTTCAATTAATATTTTCTTATGAATAATGTAAATTTATTATTTATATATTAATCCAATACTACATAAAAATTATTTCCTTTAGTATGAATTCTATAGTACTGAAAAAAAATAATATAAAGTAATAACCAACACATGGATGATGGGGACGAGGGAATTATGGTTTTTGTGAGCTTTAGTTTATCATAATCCTTTTGATCTAGACATAGTAATAGATGTTGCTGCATTATTGACGGAATATATTATTTGATGAGGGTTGAATAGTCTGTTTAAAAATGTAATGACAAAAATAATCAGAGATTATAGAAAATTATATATTAGTGATTATAATGTTATCGAGTTATGAGTTTTAGTAGAAAATAAAATTAAAGGACAGTATATTTATTGTGGTTCAGATGAAAAAGTTCCTAGTTCACTCCTTGGTATTTTTTATTACTCGAAAATTATAGTACACAAAACCAAACTCACTTTTAAAGGTTTTAAAATATTCTAACTAACCGTAGATTTTTAAATAATTTCTCGGATGACAATTTATTTGAAACAAATGTCTGTCGTCATCTTTTTAAATGCATTATTACTGAGAGAGCAAACATTGACTTCCTTTTAGGGGGTAGAATATACAAATAAAGAGAATTTTTTTTGATGTGAAAATGATAAACATGTCACAATGAAATTAAAAATTATAAATAAGCCATATTACTTGAATAAAACAAATAAAATTAATTTTATGGACAATCAGAATATCAAAGATTCTTACGAACTGTCATCATTCATCACATGATGGAAAAACAATCCAAGATGGAGTCTTTTGGTTATCAGAGTAATTGTGTAGAAGTCTTCAACAACCTAGTTAATTATTGAATAAATAATTTGCAAATATATTAATATTTATTAATTAGATATTAGTTTTACTATCAATGGAATGCAACATCTAATTATGCACCTGAAACACAATGATAGGCTTTCCTATAATCATATGTTTCACACAAGATTATATTATATTGAAAAATAATATATTATTTATATTATAATGATAGTTATCAATTTGTTGTTGTATTGTATGTAGTGAATAGAAATCACTATTTTCTATTTACACATGCTTATTAGGAGGTTTTCTTTCTACCTATAAAAGCTATGGACTTAAAAACATAAAAAATTCGATTGTATTCATAAACTACTTTAATATTATTAAAAGGTAGTTTTATAGTATTTCGATGGAGAACCATTCCTAAATCAAGTTTTTTTCACTTTTATACATTATATTTGAGAAAATAAACATATTATTTGGATGTGAGGCATCTAAATTTAATATGGTTGATTTTTTTTTCAAAAAAAATCATATATTAATGAAAAGTGAAAAATACTGCATTTTAATTCAAATTTACTTTTTATTATAATTTATTTATATGCCCAAAGTAACTTTTTAAACATTTTTAATGAATAATTTTATTATGTTCTTATAATTTAATCCAATTACTATCATTGGATGTATTTTCATATTGAAATTAGATCTAAATGAATTTCATTATTTTGATGATTTGTACTTGAAAACCTTATTTTCTCATTCCAACAAATTTATTAAAATTGAATTTAATTTTTAATCTTTTGTGAATTGAATTTTCAAAAACTAACATACATGGTTGTTTTTAGTTTGATATTTTTTCTGTAATAAGATCAAAATAATTTTTTCATGAGTAGTAATTGTATTATTTTTTCCCATGGATAAAGGGTAAATGAAGTATATTAGGGTAAAAATTATATTATAATTATATAAACTACTTTAATAGTAGTACTAATCATATGTGATGAGTTATGGCTAAAAACAATTCATGGGGCCCAAATGTTTCCCTTTGGAATCCTCTTGGGTGTGTTTATGACATTTGCAACATTTAATTTAATGTAATGGCCAAAATATCATAATCATGTATCTTATTACATAAATAAATTTAATATGGGGTTATATAAGTGTCATCATAGACTATAAATATTCATTATAATGATAATTAGTAAATAAATTGTATTATTTACTTTATAATATTTAGAAAATAAATAATTAAATTTAATTAAGGCTAAATAATTATGTAGTTATTTCTTTATTGATTATGAAATCAAATTAATTAATTTGAAAATAAAAAAATAAATTTTTATTTAACATAATTTCTACCATACATGAATTTTAATGGTTACCATGACATGTTATAAGTTTATGTAGTGTTTTATTCGATGATTTCTCTATATTTTGGTTTTATTTATATTCCATAAAATGAATAGTGTTGTAAATGTAAAAATTAGTATTTTTTGAAAAGAAACTTTTAATCAATTATTTAGAACACTGAATAATATTTGAAAACTAAAAAAATGAAATTATAATGTCTAAATTTATTTAAAGTGTCCATTTATTAGAAATTTAATCCATATAATTAAAATTTGTTGCCTCATAATATTTAAATGTTGTTACTACAAATAAAATTAAAAACGAATAATTATGTGTAGACACAAAAATTAAAGATTAAAATAAAATAAATACATGTCATTAAATTATAGGGTGAGTAGATTAAAAAACATCTCCATATTATCATTTTCATCTCTCATATTGGAATTATTTGGATTTATAAATTATTTTATATTAAATTAATGTATTGAGAGTTTACAAGGGTTCCCCTCCCCTATCCTATAAAAAGGTAGCCACTCTAATATAATATTAACATTTCATAAACCTTATGGATTTGGAAAATTCTTCCTCAATCCCTTCCAAGAATCAACCCCTTAATTATCAAGGACTTATTTTTGGTAGATCAACATTCCAACAAGTGTTATGTTGTTATTAATGGTGATCATATGAATGAAAGGTAATGGTTTTTTATGTATTTATATAATATTACATCTTTAATTTCCTTCAAGTAATCATCATATGATATGAATTAATACTCTAGTATCATCATTGTTCTAGGGATTTATTATGATAATATAATCAACTAAATCAACGTCAATATCCCTTGAATTGAAAAATAATTAATCAGTTGTTCATAGGTGTGAAATATGACCTCCCTGAATGAATATAATTAGTTTGTTATAACTATTTCTCATGGATGATTATAATGATAAAATTTATGGTCATATGTGATATTCATGACATATTAATTTTTATAAAATAATAATATATCTATTACATTATTACGTTTAATGCTCATAAAAATGAAAATGTTATTCTTGCGTATGTGTAATCTATCACCTTCATGAAGCGATGTGACATATTTCTACTAATTATATATCTTTTTTGATATATATAAGTATATATGAATGGATAATTTTATATTAATGATGTTATGATGATTATGTAATGATTATATAATACATAAATTTTTCCCATGGGGATTATTGAAAAATTTAATGTGTTACACATGCGTATGTACGACCTATAATCTCCACAAATATAACATTGTAAATTTTTCATAAAAATTGTTTATAGTTTTATTTAAAGTTATTATTTCTATAAAAATATGATAATAATGTAACGAATATTATTATAGTGATGTTTTACTTATGACAATGTGGACAAGAGACATTAACCTATTTTCATTTTTGACTCATGTACTGAATATCTAAAAAACATTCGAAATGAAATAAAATATATATCTAATTTTTAAAACATTTTAATAAGTTATATAAAATAAATAATAAACTTTAAAAGGGTTCTCAATCAAGTATAAATTATCCTATATTATTAGTTAGTAAGAACAATGAATGTATATGATGAGTTAAACTCATGGTAAGGGACTTCATCCCAATCTCTGTTCTTTAAAGAATATTTTGATATTATAAATCAACTACTTTTATACGCTATATAATACACCACTTTTAATTTTAAATATAATTAATTTTCTTCAAAAGTAATATTTTTATAGGAATCTTTTTTCTAAAGGACAAAATGAATATTTTAATATATATAGAGATAACAACTCCACTGCCACTATAAGCGTTATTTTATATTTTTCATCCTCTATATGATTTAATGTTTATTTATAATGAATGAAAATAAATAATTACATTTTTATTATATTTGGTACTAAAAATAGTTTTGAAGTTATAATGGCTATTTTAGTATCTCTAAATGATTTATTTCGATTACTAATGAAACTCTCTGAGTGAAATGTTGATAATATAAATATTTTATGTGCAATGATTATGTACTGGTACATGGACATTAGATGGGAGGATATGTGATAAACAAATTATTGGTGGTTATATGATATAAAACTGATGTGTGTTCAATCCATTAACCATGGATGTGTGGTTACATTATACCCTCCAATGTAATTGGTATGGAAGTCAGTCGTATGACTATTCAATTTTTAATAGTGATATGTGTGGATGTTAACCATATAATTATTCTATTTATATATGATTGTGTTCAATGATACCGTTATATGTTATATATGATTGATATGAGTGTATGGAAATATTTTGATTAAAAAAATATGCAATGATTTTACATTATGTGATATGTATTCACTACTTTTATAGGTGAAAAGTATTTCATTATGATAAAGTATTCAATGTTAAATTTTTTTTCCCAAGAATAACATTCTAACTTTATTATATTTTCCTACTGAAGATTTTACGCCCATCACATGATTGGAATTGTTTTTCAGATGCTTTTTTGATGGATAGTGTCTAGGATGGGAGCAAGGAAATGTAATAATGTTTAAACATGAAATGAAACCATAATTATTAAAACATTATTTTTAATGCAAAAAACAAATTGTTAGTAGATGTGTCTAATATGTAATAATAGAGTTTTTATATATTAGTTATGGACAAATTCACTAAAAATCTAAACATAAAAATAACCATGATGTAAATTAGTGTAAAATCATTGACATAACTAATGATTAATTAATTTTCATGGATGAGCCATTATAGTTGGTATCATAGGATGGTTTAGATAACAATAAGTTTTATAATATTTTAAATAGAATATCCATAAATTTTTCTACATTATAGTGACATTGAAATGATATTTAACATGAATATTACCATGTTTCATCATCAATGATATGTCCATTAATAATTGTTTTCCGTAGAGGAAATATGAGAGCTATGTTGGGAAGGAATACATAAGAAAACCATCATCCTCATCAACATGTAGATATGGTTGGAATTAGAATTGAACAGTTTGTTGCAATGATGGATTAGTCGAGTCAGGTGATAAATAATGGTGGTATCTAATCATGAGATCAGCTAGATCAAACATAGAGGTATATGATGGTAGTAGTTAGTTACATGATGCATCTCTCCCATCATTTAGAGGATTATCTGATCCTATGAAATATTCATGGTCAAATAAGTCACTAGAAATAACATTTGATCTGATATGGTGTTCAAGAAGTCATAAGATTACTCTTGATGTTTATATTTTTATAGTAAAATCTGATTACAGGCTTTAAATGATTAAAAATATCATAGGAAGTGAAGAGATTGCTAATCTGGAATGGGATGAATTTTAGAAAAAAATCATAGAATTTTTTTTAAAAGGATGTTCGACATAATATGGAAAATAAATTCTTGGAAATGAATAAAAATGAAGTATTTTTTGTGGCTATATATGATGAAAATTTCCCCTATTTTTCATGGTTCATCCCAAATTTTATATGGGATATTTATTGGTAAAAAAATTGGATTTACTAAGGATTGAAGCCAAAATATCGAAGGTAATTATCTTTTCATGATTTAAAAATCAATGAGAAACCTGAATAATGTGCTACAAAGGTTGAAATTAAGTATATTGATGATCATGTGTTCTATGAGAGTAGGAAAAATAGATATCTAGTTGGTATGAAATGGTAAATCCTTTATCAATGACGTTTGGAGGTAAGAAAACATGATTTCTTGCTTGTGAGAAGTGTGGTAAAAAGAATTCTAGAGAATGACTCTCAATTTTAGGGAAGTTCATATGATGTGGTAAAACTTTTCATATTACTCATGACTGTAGAGGATATGATCATGCATGTAATGAAAAGTTAATGGTATGACGTTTCAATTGCAATGAGTTAGTTTATTATGATAATGTTCTTCCGATGTTGATTACTCGGGTGGAAACCAACACGATCAAAAGAAGATGGGCATGGAAAAAACATTTTCTACTATTACGGTTGAGGAGGTATAATAAAATTAACTAGGGAAAGGTATGTTATTAATATTTTCAAAATATTCCAATACTCTATATGTCTCCGGATCATCACATTCAATCATTTCTGGGATCTTTCTATGTCAAATGGAAATATCTCCTCTCAAATGTGATATAAAACATTTAGTAAAAACACAAGGAGTAAGTATTGAAGAACCAAATATTTAGGTAAATCAACTTATTATAATTATGAGGATAGGTTCTTATATAAATCATATTGAAAATCCAATAGTGGAATTTTGATATCATCTTTTTTGTGTTTTGGATTTCAGTTTTTTATGATAAAATAAATTGCAAATCAAATAATTTTTTTTCATTGACATCAGTACTTTTTAACATAAAACGTTGATTAGATAGTGATAAAATTTAATGTTAAATTTTATCTGTATCATGATATTAAAAATAATGAAATATTTTCTATTATTGAAAATAAAGTAGTGAATGAATTATATGACACTTTTATTAATGAATTTCCTCGAGTAATTCAAGTCTGGGATGTTATATTTTTTATTGATTAAGTGAATGATTCTATGAATATTTCTAAACCCCTTTATAGAATGGATCAAGATGTAATGTTGGAATTGGAAAATATTTTCAAGATTTGATTGATAATGTATTCATTTGAACAAGCACATCTCCATGGGGTGTTCCTATTTTTTTAAAAAAATAAAGATGGATCAATGAGATTTTTATTTATTACATGGCCTTGAAAAACATCACTTTTAAGAACATGTATCTATTCAATAATATTTATGATTTTATTATCATATAAAAGGATATAATAATTTTTAAAATATTGGTTTGATGTCCGAGTATAATTAACTGAATGTGAATGTGGATTATAGTCCAAAGACAGTGTTCCAAATGATAAATTGGAATTATTATTTTTAGTTATCCCCCTAGAGTGATTTAATTACCCTACTCTATTTATGAATATCACGAATGGAGTCTGTAATCGGTTTTTGGATCATTTTTTGGATGGTTTTATAGATGTTATTTTAAAATATTCTAAATGTCAGGAAGAACATGAATGTTAATTATGATTTTTTTTGGAAAAAATAAAGGTAAAAACATTATGGAATGTTTATTAATAGTGAATTTTCGTTGCAACACATTTAATTACATGGTCATATTCTTTCTAAAGATGGTAATACTTATGATCCTTCAAAAAATATATGTTTAAGATTGTCCATGAACTACAAATATCATAGATATTTATAATTTACTTCGATTTTTTGGATATTACCGATTGTTTTGTTAAATCAAGGTTTTTTATACCACTAACTATGTTAATATGTAAAGTAGTTATATTCTTCTTAAAGAAAAATAGTGTTGATTGGTTATATGAAATGAATAGATGACTGGTCAATTGACCAGATTTGTTCCTTCCTTATAGAAATGGTAATTTTTTCATCTATAGTAATACTTCATTGAATGAACATGGTTGTGTCCTAATACAGAATAATAGAGTAAATGATTTTTCTTCACATCAATTTAATACACTTGATTTAAATTAAACTAAAAATTATTTGGAAGGAGATACATTCATTTGTTTTCATTAAAAATTTGTAGGAAACAATTATATGGAATAATGTTTAAAATTTATTTTGATAAAAATAGTTTGATGTATATATTCACTCAGAAATAATTGAACATTATATAAATGAGATTTTTGGTTGTAATTAAGGATTGTGGGTAAAAGATTCAGTAGCATCCATGAAAATAAAATAAATATGCAATTCATTTAGTTGAAACTTTAATTCTATAAAAATCGTGCTTTATTTTAAATGAGATACATTGGTTAATGATTTTATTAATTTTGGATTGGATGTATTGGGTGTAGTTAATTCCTATATTTTTCATGTGTGAGTGAAATCATCTTTATCGTTAATAATTAAGAATGCTTAAAAGAAATATAATATGTTGTATAAAATTGTTGAATTTGTTTATAAGGGTATGTTAGCTGAATTTAACATTGATTATGATATTGTTTGGAGGTTTGGAAATCAATTATGTGTAAATTTTGATTGAGTTCAGATAAAATACTTTTAATGTGAATCTCATATTTCTCCGTTTTCTTTTTATTTGGGATGGAATAAGATGCACAGATACCTTTTGGAGTATTAATGATTGGATGGAATCAAAAGTGATATTTCTGACTTTATCCGAAGAGGATTAATTTTGAAAAAGTATAAAGAATAGTGGAATGCTTCATCCTTTCCCAGTGCCATAGTGGAAATAAGAAAATATATCCATGGATTTCGTAGTGGGATTACTAAATACTTCATGATGTAACAATGTTATCTGGGTTATTAAAGATATATTGAAAGAATATTACCTTTTTATTCTTATTTGAGTTACTTTATCACTAGGTAATCTTTCTCAATTTTATATTAATAATATTGTCAGGTTACATAGGTTTACCCTCTCTATTATATCAGATTATGTTTCATGGTTCCCTTCAATCTTTTGGAAATTCATTCAGAAGACATTGGGTTCTAATTTAAATATCATTACAAATTTTCATCCTCAATAATATGGGAGTCATATCAAACAATTCATACATTAGAGGATATGATTTGGAAAATTACAATGGATTACCATGTACATTGGGATAAACATATTTCATTGGTTGGGTATTCATATAATAATTGTTCTCATTACAGCATACAGATGGCACCATATGAGGAACTACATTGAATGTTGTGTCGAGCTCTAGGTTTTTAGGATAATGTGAGAGAAAGTAAGCTAATGGGAACAGTGTTGGATGAAGAAAAGTTATAAAAAGATCAGTTGATTCAAAAACACATTAGAATAGATCAGAAGAGGGAAAATTTTATGTTGATTACTAGAGAAAGGATATTTATTTTGATATATCTGGTCATGTATTTCTCAATGCTTCTCCATAGAAAATCATGATTTTTTTTCTATGATAAGGAATCCCAGTCCATGGTTTATTAGGCCAAGTGAAAATACTGGAGACTGTTGGTTATTTTGGTTATATAATTTCATTACCCTTAAGTTTATCACAGGCATGTGATTTTTTTTAGGTTCCAATGTTATGAAAGTATATTTCATCTTTTTTTCATGTTTTGAGTCCAGAGGTAGTTTAGTTGAAATAGAATCATTCTTATCAGGAATAACTAGTCTAGATTCATGAATACATAGAAGAAGAGTTCTAGAATAATTGTTTTCATGATGTTATGGTTTTCTAGAAGAGCAATATAGTTGAATATGAAAAACGATAATCTAAAAATTCTAGGATGGAGAAGTACCCCCACATATTTGATAAGTAAATAAAATTATGAGGAACTATTTTCCAAAAGGGGTAAGGATGTAACATCCTAGGTAATTATAGGGTAATTAATTTTCAAATACATAAATATTTATAAATTAGATATTAATATTTCTTTCAAGGGAATGATATATTTGATTGTAGACCTGACACTCAATGATATTCTATGAAATCATATGTTATACACAAGACTGAGTTACTTCGGAAAATAATATATTATTAATTTATTTTTGGTAGTTACTTCCTTGTCGTTTTCATCGCAAGAATGAACATAACTAACTTTATTATGTTTATAAATGGTTATATATTGTTTTAAATTTATTCCAATATATTTTATGGGCTTAAAATAAAAATAAATTAACATTCAGAAATAAAATACTCTAATATTTTTAAAATATATTTTTACCACCTTTTTATGGTGAACCATTTTTAAATATAATGTTTATCAATTCTAATTTTTCTATTTTTCAAGATAATCTAATTATTTAAAAGAGGTACATAATAATTTTATATTTATGAATTATTATTTTTCCCTCATAAAATTTATATTTTAATTAATAGTAAAATATACTATATTTTAATTAATAAATTCATTTTCATATAATTTATTTATATTAATATATTATTATTTTAAATCGTTTTAAAATATAATTAGATAATTTTTTTTCATTTAATCTAATGATGGTAACATGTAGTATTTTCATATTGAAATTAGATTCAAACACTTGTCCAAATTTTGATGGATTTTACTTTTAAAACCTTGTTTTCCATGCCGACAATAGGATTATTTTTAAATTTCTGTTTAAAACATGTATGAATTGATTTTTCAAAAAATAAAATTCATGGATGTAATCATTATAAATTATATGGTTTAATAGTATTATAATATTTATTGGATTATAATAACTATAGTACTTTTTTACCATAGTTAAAGGGAAAAGAATGTAAATAAGGTTTAACTTAATATTATAATAACACAAAACTATCCTACAACTTTTCATAATCTTATTTTATCAGTTATTATCAACTAAGAAAATCCATGTTCTGAATTTTTGTCATTTGGGTGCCACTTGGCTGTGATTACGACATTTATCACATTTAATTTAATGTAATGTAAAAAGTGTCATAAACATATCTTTTATTACATAAAAAAATTTGTATGTGGTTATGTAGGTGATATCTTATACTATAAATAGTAATTATAAATCTAAATAAGTTTCCTATATAATGGTATTATATTTATAATATTTAGATTCTATATATGTAAATTTAATTAATTCACAATAATTATGGATTGATTCCTTTATAAAATAAACAATAAAATAAATGATATTACAAATATAAAAATAAATATTATATGAATTAATTTATACCATACAAAAATTTAATTGGTGACTATGACATGTTAAAAGTATATTTTATTGTTTCGTTCTATGTTATCTCTTGGGTTTTATATTATTTAAATTTTATAATGTGAATAGTGTAAAAATTGATATAGTGGATATTATATATAAATAAAAAACTATTAAATTATTCGAAAAAAATAAAAAAAATATTAACATTGAAATGTTATTATGATAATGTTTAAAATATCATCAAGTGTCCAATTATGGGAATTGTACTACATATACCTAAAAATTTTAGCCTCATAATAATTAAAATTTTGTTACAACAATTAATATTAAAAGAGAATATTTATGTTTAAATTGAAAATATATGTTTATAAATAATAACAATACGAATCTAAAAATCACTGGATGAGATTATTTAGAACTATACATGTCTTTTCATTAAAATATCTCTAGTTTTATTCATTTTTATGAAAAACTTATTATATATTAACTTATTATTTTATGTGTTTCCAGGGGTGCCCCTCCCCTATCCGATAAAATGGTACACACTTTTTAATAATACTCAAACATTATGAACAATTTTATCCACCAATATCTATATAAAACCATTCATGTAATCCCACCCCAAATTATTGGGGACTTAGTTTATGAATAACATTGTTCCAATATGTGTTATGGTTTTATGAAATGTGATCATTTGAATGAAATGTAATGTTTCTATTTAAGTATTTCTATTCTATTTTATCTTCATTTTACTTCAAATATTCATTTTACTATATGAATTAATAAATATAGTGTCATAAAAATACTAAGATGTTATTATGATAATATCATTACCAGAAACCATCTCCACATCCATTTAATGGGAAGGAATCAAATATTCGTGCTTATGTGTGAACTATTACCTCAACAAACTGAGTTAACTCATTTTGATTATCATATCTCAAGACTGGTTTAAAAGATTTAATTATTAGTCAAATTTGATATTCATGCAATATTAATCATTATAAGATACTAATCAATCAATCATGTTATTAAATTTCATGTGTATAAAAATGATAACGGTGTTCATGCATACGTGTGAACTATCACCTCCATGAAACGATATGACTCGTATTTATTCATTAAATTAATTATATAATATATATAAGTATATGTAAGTTATTAAAATTATATTAATGATTTTATAATCTTTTTGGAGAGATTAAATAATACCTAACTTCATTCCATTACGATTGATGAAAAATGGAATATTTTACTCCTAAATACATACAACTTACCCTCTCCATAAATACAATGTTGCTCATTTTTCATAACAATAATTAATGGTTTTATTTAATTTAATAATTTATATAAAAAAATATTATAATAATTTCATGAATATTATACTTGAGTGGATGCACATTTGACAACATGGAATAGCAACATCAAACCATGTTCATTTTTTGACTCATGTACCAAATATCGACAAAATGTCTCCCATGAAGCCAAATAATTATCTATTTGACAATAAAAGGAATTAACTAATATAAAATAAAAAAAATGAAAAATTATTACAAGATGCTATACTTTTAATAATTTTTTTAATCATGAATAATAATGAACATTCATGATGTGTTGGAATAATGCTATAACACTTCTTCTTAATATCCATTTATTAAGGAATATTTTATTATTACACACCACATTTATTTATAAGTTGATCAATAGTCCCCATTGAATTTTAATTTATTTTTACGGTTTTAATTAGAATCATTTTTATATGAGTCGTATTAATAAATTTAAAAAGCAATGTTTTTAGCATATAAGGTGTAAAGCACTTATTTTCCCTCATAACTATTATTAAATATTTGGATTCTTTTATGAGACATAATGCTACTATGAAAAATAAATCCATTATTCAATTTTTATGTGTTTTAATATTGAAAATTACTATGAATTTTGATTGAAAATTTCAAAATCATAAAATGGTTTTTCTTTATTTCAAATGTAATTTTCTAATTGAAATGTTTATAATGGAAATATATTATGTGTTATGATTATGTAATGGTACTTGTACATTTTATGGGAGGTTATGTGATAGAAAAATAAGGTCAGTAAGGTGATAAATGAAATATTGGGTGGTTCTAGGGTAAAATAAAAAGGGTTGGTTACATTATAACCTCTAATGAATTGGGTATGGAAGTCGGTCGTAGGTTTGTTACATTTGTAAGAGTGATATGTGTGGATTATAACACTAAAGTTAGTACATTTAAGTATGATTATCTCCAAATTATGTTATATGTTATTTATATAAGTTTTATGGTAGTATTTTGATTAATAAATTTTCACCATTTAGATTATATACACTGATGTGTATTTACTAATTCATAAGGGTGAAAAGAAATAATTTGTGATAAATTATTCATTGTTTACATTCTTTTGCTAGAATAACAGTATTACTTATTTTTGTATCCCTTACTGATCATTTTTTCCCATTACATGTTTTGAAATGTTTTTATAGGATTTAGAGAATAATAGTCTCATTTATGGGATGAAGGAAATGTTATAAATTTTAAACATGAAACAAAACCATGTCTTTTTAAATGATTTTTGTTTTGTGAAAATAAGTATTGTCAGAATGTGTGTCTAGTTTGTAATATTTGAGTTGTTATCTATGATTTATGTCTTAGTTCACAAAATATATAAACCTCAAAATATCCTAAATGTGAATTCATTTCAAATTATTGACATAAATATATTCATTAACATTTAAGGTATTGTCATTATTACATCGCAAAAGATTGTGAACAGTTTTTATAACAACATGAATTTCTAAGATGTATTAATGGAAAATTTTCATGTGATCTTCCAATTTATATGTTTTATATTTGAGATATATATCCTATATAATTTCAAATGATTCACTATGAGTGGGTCTATGACCAATCAATTATGAAAGTTCTTTCTATATTATTATATAATATTATGGTTTAGAGGTGCATTTTATTAACGAAATAGTAACTAACATAACATAAAAATTAGGCATTCTACTTCTTCATAGAATAATAATCAATATAAATTAATATACTAATTAAAATTATTGTATACAGTTTAAAATTATAAATTTTTTGACATAAAAATATATTCATTTAGATTATATGTGTAGAAAAAAACAGTAAAACATATTATCATATTGTAAAAATGTACATAAAATAATGTTAACAAGTAATTTCTATACATATATAAATTTATTTCAACATAAAATATTAATAATATGATGAAATGAATTTATTTAATGACAAAAATGTAATTAAGAAATAAAAATTATAAAAATTAAATTTTAACATGTAGCGGAACATTTTCCTATTGTTGTAACATATAATAGTAAATTGTGACAAATATTTGGGTTATAATGGTTGAAAAATAGATATTTACCAACCATTTAAATTTCAAGATAAAATAGATTATGTTAAATAAAAAATAACATTATTCCATGCATATTTATAATAAAGGGCTCCATGAGAATACTATATATTTACACCTCATTTTTGTACAAGTTGACTCATAAATTACTATGGAAAATTTCCATCGATGAAAAATAACCTATTACTGGGTTTAAAATTGATTCATTGAATATAAAATTCATACGACAAAAATTATAAAATTATGGTAACCATTTGAAAAAAATATGTAATGAACCAACTTCATATAGAAAGATATACATCTAATATAACTAAAATAAATAAAAGAAATCATGTTGAGGAATAAAGAAAAAATTTCTATTAGTCAACATAGAATATAAAAAATAACCAATGAGATTAAATTAAAAAAAGTATAAAATATAAGTATATATGTAATTTGACATACTAACATTGAAAAATGATCATTATGGTGCTACTACCATGAATTAGTATAACTAGACGAAAATAATTTAATAAACTAAAATGAATGAAAATACATCAGATCAAATATATATTGATGAGCTTCTATTGTATTTGAAGAGAAACATTAAATAGTTTTTTTATCAAGGGGAAGCAAAAAACTTGTAGGTAAAAAATAACCAACCATTCATATCAAATAGTGGTTAAAATCTTTCATAGTTGATGTTAAACGATGGGAAAAATAACCTATTTTTGATGTCTGGGGGTGGGTCATTAGCCCTACATTGTGTTATAATAGTGAGTATTATCTCCCAATATTGTTTATTCCTAATGGTTAGTCTATATATCTACCATTAATATTTTACAATGGTGAATTTAAATAATGACCACTTTTATTTTCTAATGTTTAGTCAACATTTAACAAAAGGAAAATACAATTAAAACCTAGTAAAAAACAAGGGTAAAGATGAAAGAAATAAAACATATTTAAATATTGATAGTAAAAAATCATAATATAAATATGATAAAATATACAAATTACACTGGTATAACATAATTTGAAAATGTGTTTTCTCATCAAAAAAACTTAGAGGGGAATACAACACCAACATGAAAAAGATCGGTTCAAATGATCAATGGTTCTTTGATGAATATTTATATACTGGAGGTCTATGGTATGCTTGAGAAGATAATGGATAAATTGACTTGTATAAAGCATGTGATTTAAAATGTAGCGTGGGAGAACCGAATAAAAACATGGGATTAAAAAAATAATCAAAGGGCTAGATTTTAAATGTGAGAATTCAATGGTGTAGATTATATAAGTGATTTTTATGGTTGACACCACATAGAAATGAAACTTTTTAGGCAATGATGTATATAAATCTTCTGTTGTGATTATTAATATTGATTAAAACACATATTCACACTATCGGGGGTCATGGACTATATAGGCTATATACCCCAAAATAATCACATGTGGGTGCACACCATGGGGTTATATAAATGAGCCACACAAGCTATAGGTGGGATCTATGAATACATTTTCCATAATCCTTTTGAGGCATCAAAATGATGGCCTTACAATGTGGTTTACCCTAAAGGGTCCCCTATGTGGTTGGAGTTCTATTCTAGGGTCCTCATAAGTATGGAATAAATTGTTACATTAAAAAAAATTTATATAATAGATAATGTGTCATTAAAAAATTTATACAAGTTTATTTTTTTTAAATAAAATAATTTAAAAAATTATTAAAATATCCAAACACATGATAATTTAATAATTTTGCAATATATGAAATTTTCAAAAAGATTAACAAGGATAATGTAATTAATAATTTTCAAATACTAAAAAAAACTACATTTTGTAACATCGAAAAAAAATTAAATGTCTCAACAAAAAATATTCAACGTTTAGAATGTTATTTACAATGTCAATAAAAAATATTTTATAAAATAAAACTGATATATAAAAGGTTGTAATCAAAATATTTACTGATTATCAAAGAATTTTTTAAATAGATTGAAGTAATTAGTATTATTTCAGAGTAGATAATAAAATTTTTAGTTATAAAACATATTTAAAAGAAATTTATATCATTAATATTACTAAAAATGATTTAAATCTTCAACCATACCCAAATAAAATTTCAAATATTATAAATGAACTAAATCTAAGGGTTTTGTAAATATGTAATCTAGTGGTATATCAATGGGAACAAATTCCATGAATATATTACCATTATTTTGATGAAACCATATAATGTAAAATATTATAGACGTGTGTTTAGTTATAAAATATTAAAGAGGGTTTTTAGAAATTTAAATTGCAATTTTGATGTCACAAAAAATAATAATTTTATGAGAAGTTATGTTGAAATCAAAATGAGTTATTTATCAAAATGTCTAAAAATACTAGCTTTTGGAAAATATTAATCCTCATTAGTTTATATTGATACTGATAATTTTTTCTTAGAGATCCAAGAAATTAAGAATTTTCCTAAAACACGAAACATATATATCGTGATTTTGTGATTAATTATATAAACTCAAAAGATTAAATAAGAGTAAGATTTTAAATAAAAATTGATTCCATTATAATTGGAAATCCTAATAATAAGAGTATGATTTATATATCTAATTAAGCTTTTAACATAATTAAGGTGATAATATTTGATATTTGATTATAACCAAGAATACGAGAAAGATGAGATCATAATAATTTATCTATATGTAGTAAGAAAGCATATAATGGATATATTAACAGTATACAATTAAATATAAACAAACCTGTATGAATAATTTAAGACAATTTTGGATTTGGTGCTTATTATGGTTTCATAGTTCTCTCATAATAATGACCCAATCCATTTACAAGTTCTGTTGTATAGTTTTCTAGATTAGAAAAATTCCTTATTTACATTGATTAATTTATAAAACCTAAAAAAAATTATTTATCCAATTAAGATCATTTAAAATTCACTTTTCATCATTATAGGAAATTATTTACAGAGAAAATAATTATTTTATCCTAATATTATTTATTCATTATATATCTATATAATTGGGATTCTATTTCAAAATATTTTTTATGAAAATTTTGTTATATCGTACCTTAAATAAAATTATTTTGATTTTAAAATTGTGTAATTGTATATTACCATGGTCAAGATAAATTTTATAAGACGATAAAAGGCTTCCATATGATTAATAATATAATTTGGAAAATTATCATTTCTAAATCTAGGGGGTTGACTTATGTAATACCTATATTGAAATTATTCAATTTAAAAATGATGTTTTTTATATCCATTTGAAATAATTTTATGGGTTCATATATAGAAACAGATAAAATAATCCAAATGGAATTTATCCTAAAAATATGAAAAAATATTCATTTTTAGTTTCCTATTCATGGGAAAATCCTTGATCTACTAGTCTTTACTTAGTTATAACTATTTTTATATCTGGGTCTTGTTTATTTCTAAAAATAATATTTTTTCCAATAATAGGATTACCTATTAGAAAATAAACTAAATCACTTACAATACTCATTCCAAATTGATTTAATTCATCCTGTACTGAATTAATCCAATTTGAATTCCTTAAATAATTTTTTATACTAACTGGTACAAAACAAGCATCAAAAGATGATTTCTCATAGAAAATGAAAATATATTATCTGGATGGAATAATATATTTTACAATACCAATTAATTTTTCAATAGGGTGATATTAATGATTTTTCCATTCAATTGGATTAGATTTATAATAAATATTCCCCCTAAACTAATAAATTATAATTATCATTGTTATTTTCTTAAAAATTTTAATAAAGTATATACACCTATGTTTTGGTAAATTTTTTGGAATCATAATTAATAGAATTATTTTCAGTAATTTTAACAAACATAGATTCTAAAACTAGTAAAAATTTAGTTTTAAATACTCTATATGATTTACTAGAATTTGAATCCCATTCTATATGATTTAAAGTCATTTTTTCTAAATTATATTTTGTGTATAAGAATAACACATTGCATCCAATGGCCCTAAAATAATCCAATTTAGGTTATTAACATTTTTGTAGTTCCTAATGGGTCATATTACGGAACAATATATTTGAACATCTATTTAAAATTTGTAATTTTTTATTTATAGATTATTTTATAAAATATTTAAGTTTACTAAACTCCATTAACATTGACCATTCTAGTTTTTAACTGATCTTCTATTTCATTCAACCACACAGTTTCTTGGTGTTGTTCATGGAGTGGAGAAAATGTTTTTATATCGATTTTATAAAAAAATTCTCAAATTTAATATTCACAACATAATGATCTCTATAACATCTGATAGTGATGATTGAAATATTTTTTTAAAAATTTAAAAAGATTATATAGGGAAAAACATTTGAGTATAGTTTCATATTATTAGATAACAAGTAAATCATTATAAATATTATGTAATCATCTAAAAATAATATAAATATCATTTTACACAAAACTATAAGGTTGAAATTTCAAAATAAATCAATAATAAGTAATTCAAAACATCTAGTGTTACCATAATCATCTATAAATTTAAATCATTCATTCTATAGTTTACCTATTAAACAAAAATCGAACACGAAGAAATTATTATTTTTTAAACATGGGATGTTGGAGAACCCGATCATTCTATGATTGTTATTTTAAAATTTTTTGGTTTTATGCCCATGAATCCTATGCCATAAAATTTTATCTTCTTCTAAAATATTCATATGGTTATCCTTTTATTCGTTAATTCATAAAAATCAATGGTATATGAATTTTATTATAAATTTATAGAAAATTAAAAAAAATTATTTAAAAATATAATATTTTAATTTTATAATATTAAATTTCATATATCATCACATTCCTTTGGTATTGTTTAGAGAATAATTTTTATTCCATGTTCAAATAATACCTCTGAAATAATAAATTTTTTAGAAAAACCCACATCACAAATTATTTTAATCCAATAGTTAATGTTTTATACCAATGTGGTAGAGAAAACATGACATGAGTCAAATAATAAAAAATATTAAATAACTACAAAAATGTTCTCGTAAAATCCACTATCTATGAACCATGATTTATTGACACTTCATTGGATGATATCCTGAAGTTAAAAAAAATCAATCAGACCGTATTGGAACCCATTTAAACTTACGTCCAACAAGATTAATACCATAGAATTTTGGAAGAAAATTATATATAATGATTTTTTTCTAGAGCCTTTAAAAGTAAACCATTAGAAATGAAACATTACCGAATTAATTTATTATGAAAATGAAAGGGTATAATTCCCTTTCATTATTTATTTAAAACAAGTAGCACTTGAAATTCCTCCATTTGAGCTTTGTAGAAAATCAGATTTTTTTAAACATTGGGTTTTATTTTAATATAAAAGGAAATTGTTATTAGATTAATACATTTAAATATATAATATTATCATAATTTTATTTTAAATTTACTAAAGTAGAAAATTGCTTATAGTTATTAACAACACTAGATTTCAAAATCCATATTCTCATTCGAAATAGTTTCTAAATCTGTGATGTATTTCTCATTAGTCATGAAAAGTGTGTTTTATTAATTTATTATTTTTCTAAATTAATTTATTACATTAATTTATAATTTATTATGAATTTAATTAACTAAAAAAAATCTATACTGATCTTTATCATTTAATAAAACAATTTTCTAATTCATTCATTTTAATTATTTAATTAATGTAATTTAATATTCTTATACTCCCTTGATTTATCATTATTGGAAATATATAATTCAATATTTTTACATTCCCTTTTAAATCTCTAAATTTAACTAATGTTTTATTTTTCTTATTTTTCATATATGTTTAAATTTTATGTATTCTGGATCCAAAAATCTATAATTCATCATTATATTTTAGTAACATTTTATATTTATTGGTTTCAAAATAATAGTAAGAACATGATATAGAAACGATTTTAGATTCATTTCTAGATAATGAATTATGATCAAAATTTATAGGTATTACCAACTGAGTAATCATTGATTCATTTAACTCATATTAAATTTTAATTAGGGGTTAATTTAGTGTATCATGAGGACTTCCAGAATCACCAGAAGTATCAATTTTTTATTAATAGTCCCATACAACGAAAAACCATACATTTATTATATTCATTTATCATTTTATTTATTTGGATGTTTTAGTTTATGTAATTCAATCCTTATGTGTCATTTCATCGTGAACAAATAATACAAAATTTATAAAAATTCATTTTTATTAGTGTTGTTACCTTTAATATTGCCTATTATGAATATCCACTTGAACTGAAACTCCACACCATTTATTTCTATAAACCTTTTAAAAAAATTTCTATATTGAACCACATCATTATCAATTTCCAATCAAAGATGTTTTATGGTAGTATATATATTAATAAATTTTGATTCAAACAAAATTATATTTCATTTAGTAGAATCCTAATAAGAAATATTCTTAAGCACTAATTCATGTCACTATAATGACCATATTAGTTCCTCTATAGTATTGACCATGAAATTGTTATTTCAATCAAGGGACACCATCATTACATGTTATATCATTGGAATATATCTCTTAGTCATTCCACTCGGTAACAGTTTTTCAAAACTTCTCTATGTTCCCACATACCATTGGTGATACTGGCGAGGTGATGCAAATTATTGTATTAAGATTATTTTTATTCCATCTTGAAGAACATTTATTCTGATCAGATTATTCCTAGATTAGTTAATTTTTTCCAATACCACAATGAGACAGATATAGTATCCTCCATATGTAATAGAATTTATAACATGGTGAAACCTGGCTATAAAATAATCTAATTATTAGATAGTTTAAAATATTCATATTTGTATAATTCAAATCATATTTATCAATGTCATTAACAACGAGTGTCACAATATTAGATTTATATATCTATTATGGAATTTTTATGGTGGACCAGTGATCCACCCTCAGTTGTTTCATGTAGGATTCCATTTTACCTTTCCAATATCCAGTGTCACTGCCATAAATGAATTATGGTTTATAGGGCATCTGTAACATATTATAATTGACTCATTTTCTCATAAATGTTATCATTTCATTTATTTCCTAAACTGTTAAGTCTATGATAGTGCTTATTACATATTTATAAATAATGACTATATGAATGATTTTCCTATTATAAAACAGATCTGTAATTCTAATTGTTGGACCATTATTGATGGAAAATATGACTAGAGGATGTTGGGGTGAATAGAATATTAAAAAATATAATACCAAAAATAATAAAATATTATAAAATATTCAACTTTAGTGAGTGAGGATTTATTGAGTTTTGAGGTGAACAAGAAATTCAAAAATAATGAACATAAGATTTAAAGTGGTTCAAAAAAAATTCATTGTCTACTCCTCAATATCCAACACTCCTCAAACAAACTAGTACCAATAAAGAAACTCGCTGTTAATGGTGTGAGAACCATTTTATATAACCTGATTTTCAATAAACCAACAACCAAAACCTTGTCTTTGAAATAGGAGATCATCCAAGTCATCTTACTGCAATTTTGATCTAGACTCACAATCCTAAATTCGTTTTGGGTGGTATAATATCAAGTAATAAGTAAATATTATATTTTTATGGGAATATAAATAACTATAAATATTAAAAATAAAAATAGATGGAGAAAATATTAAATGTATAAAACAGATACAAAAAATTTACAGAATGATAACATTGTCAATTATGATTCTGTACTACGATCATTGATAATATGGTGGATCAAAATTTTAAAATAGAGTACTTATGTTATCATAGTAATAGTGTATAAGTCACAGATGACCGTAAATAGTTTTCTGTGTGACATAACTGTTTTAGATGCATCATTGGTATCTTTTCGAATGTTTTATACAGGTATATGTTTTATATCATTAAGGGATATCATGGATCCTTAAAACAATATCAACAAAGAGAAAGTATGTGATTGATGATTTCATGAAACATGTAAGTACATAATTATATAACATTATGATAATTAAAATGGTTTTTTAAAAACACTATATATAATAAAAAATTATAATCAGACATTATATTTCTTCATGGAATATTAATATAAAAATATTAATATATTATGTAAAAATATTGTAAGAAATTTATAATTATAAATATATTAAAATAATTAAATAATAATTTCTTTTATACATGTATTTAAAGAGTATAGAAAACAAAAAATCTAATGACATTAAATATTTTTATACATACGAACACAAAATATTGTTAATTATTTGTTTGTAAAAATAGAAATTTAGTTGAATATTAAAGAATAATCACATAATTTAGTGAATTTATTTCAATAATATAGAAATAAATAAAAATTATTATTTAAGAAAAAATATTATTCTAACTAATGATGGTTCATTCACCTATCGTATGAAAATGAATGGTGAATCATTGCACATCATTGTGTTCCAATAATGTCTAAACTAAACATGAACAAATATTGTAAATTTGATATAAAATAAAATTTATTAATCAATAATATAATTATATGATTCATCATTAATATAAAAGGAATTATAAGAACAAATAAAAATTACATGCCATTTGGTATTACCTAGTGAGTAGTGTCCCACAGTTGGAAATGTCTAATGATGAATCATGACCGACCATGTGGTTCCAATATTTTCAAGTTGAAAATAACTATTTATCAATAGAAATAACATGTTGATGATATGGAATAGAATAATTAGATAATAAAACAAAATCATATATTAATTGATACATATACTAAAACTAAACAGATGATGAAAGTCCTGCTAATTGATAATAGAGAAAAACATGTTATCCATATTCGGAGAAAAGTAGAAATATCGAATCAAATTACAATAAAACTACCTAAAAATAAGCACATAATTATAGATGCATCTGAAAAATGATAACGGATCATATTGGAATTACATACATGAAATAGTATGGAAAGAAGAAAAAAATATAAAATATTAAAAATAATGAAAAAAATTAAAAATGATTGAAAGGTGTTATATGAGGTCCTATCAGAGGTTGAATATAAGGGGTTGATACCACACGAGGGTAAAATATGACCCATTATTTTTGTCATATAGTGGGTAAAATAACCCACTTTTCATGTCCAATGTTCGGTCAAAATCACCAAACATTGATGTCTAGAGGGGGGTGTCTGACCTGCCATTGTATTCTATTAGTGATTAATATCACATATCATTCGTAGTTTCCAATGGATAGTTGGCTTACATACCATTAGAATTTTATAACAGTGATTTGACTCTAGTACAATATATATTTTATAATGATGGTTCGACATGCTATAAATGTAAATGTAATCTAAGAACTTGTATATAAACACACATAGTGAGGAAGGATAAAATATAGTAATTTGTGATGATTAAAAGCTTACTGTTGACAAATTAATGAAGGTTCTGACAACATCAGAAGAATACAAATTTGAGATAACTATTATCTTGATAAAAATAATGTTGAAAAAAATAATATACTAACATGTGAAAAGGATTGATTAAAACAATTCAATTTTAATGTGAGGACCTCATGTGTACTTGAGGATAGTTATCAGATGGAAAAGACCTTGGAGAAATTCAATTGTGGAAAACATGGTAGTTAAAATTCAATGTGTGAGAACAAAATAATAATTAATGATTTCAAAAATAATTGTATTACTCGATTAAAAAGGAAAAATTATATACGTAGATAATAGTTTAAATTTTCATGATCTCTCCCACTTTGAAATAAAAATCGGTCATCCAAGCGGTGTTTGAATCAATTAAAGTGATACTATATACATATTATAACACAATTCTAAACACACACAACCACACACAAGGTAACTATGACCTCTGTGGGTTACCAATATGAAACAACGCTCATGGGGTCATGCAGCATATGGCATTGTTCATAGACCATGCATGCTATAGTCATGTGATATGAATTAATTTTGTGGTACTCCTTATGAGGTTTTCAATAGTGATGATTCCCATAGGGTTCACGCTACCGTGTCTCCTATGTGGTTTGATTGCTAGCTGAGGGTCCTCATAAATATATCATAACTAAAAACTCAAAATTACCATATCTAATCGGAAATGAATAATTTGGAATGTTATTATCATTTAACTCTAGTTAATGGTACCTGAATACGATATTAATCATTCCAAAACATAGTTCTCCCATGACCTAGTCCAAAAAATAATATAATTGAGAAAAATGATAATTTTTATTAATAGTGATATTATTCGAGGCTCAATAATTAGAGAAATTACTCATTGAACCATATCAAATCCAGAAAAATATTATAGGAGCACCCATGGAGTTGTAGTATTGATATGAAATATTTATTTACCTTCTCCTAGAATTTATTTTTCAATAATAAATTATCCACTTTTTCCATTCGTTAAGGGGGTATATTAATAGTTTAACCTCTTTTAAATTGGTAAATAGTAAATATAACCATTCCATAAAAATACACTAAGAAATTCACCATTAAATACATCAGATATATAACTTACTGCTGGAAAATCACTGTTTTTAATTGATTCATTCATTTCAGATGATTTAAAACAACATGAGTCATACATCCATCTCATAATAAATTTCTCAACATTATGGTTAGTTATGAAAGGAATGAAATCATTTAATTAATTTTTAACTTATATTAAACAAACGATAGTATGATAAAATGAAATTCAATAAAAAAATAAAAATTATATTAACCACTAATATATGATATTCAACAATATTAACATGATAGACAACCCACTAATAAAAATGATATATTAATATAACACATTGTTGTTTTAATTCATCAACCTGGAGTTTTCATCTCTAGTTATTACATTGTTTCATGTGTTTATAGTTTACTTGTAATTTAAAATTTATCCGAATTAAAAGAATCTAGATATAAAGTCAGATATAGTATTTTCATTGTTCAAATACACATGTAATAATATTATAACCCATTAGTTTGAAAGACCAACATGAACTACAGTAGAATTAATGTATTTTGACAAACCATTTTTTTATCATGATGATCCCCAGCTTGAGTAATAATCATTTGGAATATGATATATTAATGAATGAACTCATTGTAATTAAAAAATATCATTGTTGATTAAATATATATTACAATATTCCAAGATTCTTGTAGATTATTTTCCTTTCATAAATGGGTTATATGAATAATCATTACACATTAGTAACACTTCCCTGAATTCATCACACACACTCTGGGTGATTTTACCACACTTACCCCAATATGGGAATCAAATTTGTTATCTCCACATTTATTTTATTTTTACCCCCATTTCCATAAACCATGACCACTTATTACTTCTATCATTATAAGGGATATATTTGTAAGAAAAATCCACATCATCTTTTTTTTGCAAAATGGATAACATTCTCATATCAATTAAATTATCACGAATCTAATTTCCATAATATACCTTGATTAAATCATGTGTAAAATAAGTTAAAATTACAATCAATATTAGAAATAAAACATTGTATGTACCTATGTAGTATTCATAAAATTTCTCCATACATGGCCACATAATCATAATCTTTTTTCCATAATTATAGTAATTTTTTCTCGATCTAGTCCTAAAATATGTAAGGTAAATATTTTAAAAAAATATCCTTAAATTTTATCTATTACTTGGAATCAATATCATATTTATTTATAGTATTCATTACATGAGACCTCAAAAAATTATCTTTACTTTAAAAAATAATAAAATAAAATACTTACATTTTGATTTTCTGATCACCCAAAGACCACAAATATATTTTTCATGGAATTGATCAACAATTAAGCTATCAATGGAAATGAGGTTCCATTAAATTATATACATTATTTTTCAATAAATTATCAACTATCAATAATATTCACTATGTAGAATTTGTTTCCTAAAAAACAATGTCCCCAAGAACATTTATAGAATGAGTTATTTAGAAAATTACCCCTAAACAATTGACAAGTTCCAATTCCAACAATACTGGAAAGTGGATAGGAATCGTATTCACTTGATGAATCCTTACTTCTATAATTTTCTTTTTTTATATGTTGAAAACCATTATAAATATAAATTAGTTAGAGAAACCAACCTTATAATCATCAAATTCTACATCATTTAAAATTATTGATAAAATAAAATACATTCATGTAATTCTATTTTTAATATTAAAAAATATAAATTTATCTAGAATAGTACATTTATACCAACTCTAACAACCCAATATTAAACATTACATAAAATATATTTTTAAGAAAAAAATTAATTTTCATTCAATTGAGGGTCTTCTCTGGTTTAGTGTTGTGAAAAAATAGATCATAAATCATACCTAGAAAAACCATTTAATATAAATTATTAACAATAGATAAATATCAATTTTCCATCATATAAAAATATTTAAAATAAACCATGTTTTCATTTCAGGACCAATCATCCCAACATTTATCTTGACCACCTCTATTGCCTTACCAATCCCAATGAATAGTAATATTTTTTTTAAAAACAATTAATGAAGAAATTGATTATTGATGGAGAAATAATGTGGAAAATGGTTAGATCATTGAAAAACATTAAACCCCATTAAAAATTATATTTTTATTAATTGTTGTTCATTACCATGGAAAGTGATAATAAATATTTTAAAAATATCATTATAATTACTTTTTGAAATAAGAAATATTCCATTAGTATTCATTATAAAAAATAAAAACAACATCTACATACCTTATAGAATCATCCCATATAATTCTTAAAAATTATCTATAGAACCCTTATAAATTAGAATAACCATACATTTGACTTCCAATATATTTCATTGGAGAGAATAATCATTACCCAATGCATTGCAGTGATTTATGGCTTCACCAATCATATATGATATAACATATCTTTAAATTAATACTTCTTAGGTACTTCTCTATCCCCCATTTAAATAATGGGTTTTGGGGGTGTTTCACTTGTGGTATTTGGTATAAAATTGAAAATTTAGAAAAATTGATGTCTATGGATTGTTGGCATTTAGGTTTTGCAAATCATGTACCCAATGAATAGATAACATGCATCATGAGGATGTGGGGGTTTGTATGGACAGTTTACTATTTGGAAAACCATGTGCCTAGTAAGTAGAAACGAATCACCACCGTAGAGGGGTGGATTTTTAGCAAGAATAGTTTTTCTAAATATGTGTCAATTGTCACTAACAACGTGATATTCATTTTTAATATCTGAAAATTATTTCAAAATTAGGATTTCATTGAGGAATGAACATTATGTCCCAGATGAAGGTATGCATCGAACAAATTATTAGGTTCAGTCATGTATATAAATCAGTCGCTAATACCATCAATATATGTTATTTCCCTTGCATCTATTTAGTTCCATTACCATGAATAATAATTTCATGCTTAATATTTCCATAAAGAAGAAATCTACAAAGAACATTTGTTTTTTATATCAGGAAAACGTTGTGATAAATGGAGAATTTTACTAAAATATGAGTTATGCAACAAAACCAAAATTATAGAGTATGTACTGGTTTTGTGTGGAACTATTTTTCTTGAATTACTAGTTTCTTTTGAAAATATTTTCAGGTTGATCAGTTCATTAATGATCAATAATTCATTGAAATTTTGAATATGGTGTCTCTTGACAATTTGGAAATGGGATGAATTTGAAAAATGTATTAGAGAAATTCCTATCAATATACCAAGAAAGACTTGACTCAAGGCTTTAAGAAATGTGGAGTAGATGGAATTATTTGGAGGTAAATATGTAATATTCATTTAATTCATGTAATGTATCTTTGGATGAACTAGAGTTACATTTTATGATCATCTACACTCCATTATAACTATTTAGTCTAATTGGATTTATGTATGATTAACACACTCTCTGTGTATTCTCCTTGGACTACATCTTATTGGAAATCCAATTAAAACTGTTTTATTTTCCCTCTACACTTTAAAGATTAATAATATAAAAATTCAACCATACATATTATAAAATATTCTACCAATGTTCATATAATATTCATCACATTAAAATAAAATGTTGACAACTTGATTGACCGATCCCCTATTAGGGTATTATAGGATATTACATGTTATATCCGACGAAATAGGTTATTAGTGCCCAATTTTCCCTCTATTATTATAGAGTATTAATTTAGAGTCAGGGGTGTTCTAATATTTTATGAATGAAACATTCTGACCTGGAATAATAGATTCTTAACTTGTTTATGATTTCATGGGAGAGAGTTTATCCATTCCAAAACTAAGGGGTTTTTTATCATTGATGTGATAGGTCCTTTTATGACATAAACAGATAGGAAAATTCTTGATGCAAATTCCAAATATCAAAATGACCTTTCAACAACATTATAAGATCAAATCTATTTGATGGTGATCAATTTCAATATATCCAAATGTATGTGGTATGGACTATAAGATATATATATATATATAGGTGGTAGTAATGTAATGTTGGAAACAATTCACATTATTCATTACTAGTTCAATTATATAAAAATTCCTCAAGATGAAAATTCAGATTACTTCTATAATCACATAACTATAGTTTTTAGGGCAATTCAAGTATGTTGGGATGTAATTAAGGATATTTAAATTGTGACACAAATCCATAGAAGGCTCTCACCTCTATAAAATATAAAATTTTCTATTCATGAGGAATGATGCCTCTATATTTTTTATTTTGTTGATCAACTATGTCATTTGATGGCATAAGAAATGAAAATGCGTCTAGAAGATTTATCAACTCGATAAAGAAATGAAATGGTCTTAAAATCTACATAAAACCCTACGATTTCAATATTGAGTTATGATGATAAAGACAAATATATTTCATTATTTTCCAAGAAAACTAGATGGGAAATTGGATATTTGAAGGATATCATTCAAAGGCTTGTTTTTTTGTTCGGAAATGTAGGAAACACTTATACACAGGGACCATAACAAATTTATTTATGTATAATGTTTTTCAAAAATATTGATAATTCATTGTAATAGGTTATCTAACAAGTTAGATTTAAAATCTCAAATAAAATTATGTAGAAATATTTTCCTATGTAATAATGAACAAGAAGATAATTTCTTTTTGTAGGATGTAGAACCAAAGTTTAAGTATGAACTCGAAGCATCTAGGATTGATAAATCTTAGTGGATAGAACATAAAAATGATTATGATAACAGATTACTGGTGTTTTTTATTTATATGTGAAACATTATTTTTCATTTTATGAACTATAGAATCATAAAAATATAAAAAATATAAGATATATATTTTAAATGATTCATCAGAATATTCTGATCATATTGTATCAGAAATTGATCGACTATAAGAAGACGTAAAGGCAAATTTTGAAAATGATGAAATCATAGATAATGATTTGGAATATAAATTCTGGATTTAATACCGTTATAATTTCATCAATGAAAATATATCAATACATGAGGTGAATATTATGATAGATGGGGGACTTGAATAAAGAAGATTCTACATTATGGGGGAAAGTGGAAACTGAATAAAAATCAAATGATATGGAGAAGAAATTATAGTCTATAAAATTTTTAAATATAGATTAAAGAGATAAAAATTTCATTTATTTAATATATATAGACTTTAATAACCATACCTCAACAATTATTCGATGTTGTGGAATTTGATGTGATGGAAAAATATTAATGGGTGGAAGTGGGATGAGCCCAATTAGTGGTAATAAGAAAGTATCACATATCTAAAAGGAACCTCTTGTCCCAATAAATAAATCATTAATAAATATAAAGAGAGATGAAATAAATCATCGATTATCTAAAGACCTTTTGACGTTGAATACCTTTTCAATATAAATGATTATGTGGGGGAATGAACATGAGAAGATATTCCCCTTCTGAAATTTTATTTATGTGACTTTGTAGGATATAAAATGTATTACTTCAAATTGTTAGAGAGCTAGCTGAATGGGGAAGAATGAATATGTTACAAAAGGAATTAGATAATATATTTCATCATATAGTGGAAATAGTTTTGGGAAATTTTTTTGAAACTAATTAAACAATGTCCATAAATAAATGAATTACTTAAAGAAAAATGGATGGAACAATATATTTTTAAATAATATATATGTTAATACCCCTCAACCATGTAGTGTTAATATTCAAATTCTCTCTACAATGGAATAATAATATGAATATGATGAACCCATGCACAATTAAATTAGATTATAATGTATATATTTTTCATCAAGTAAATCATGAATCTCATTGAATGAAATTATGGACATCGAGAAAAACAATATTCTATAAATAGTTTTTAAAACTACATATACCAATATAACAAAGATTACTAATATTAGATTCTCTTCTGAAATGAAAATAAATAAATATTTTCTAATGATTTATATTAAAATAGTTAATAGAATATTGAGAGTATGAAATGAAGAACCACTAAAGATCAATGGTAGTTTAAAATTAGACATTGAAAATAATGAGATAAGATATAATAATGTTACAAATGTAGATGATTTAATGTACACTCCCATAACTGTGTATAGACTACATGACTAGTTATTGATAGTTACATTTAATCTGATTAATTGAATCATCAAATAAAATAATGGTAATTCAATAATAAAAAGATGAAGAATAAATGGAAATTTCGATCAGATTGATATTAAATAGAACACTTGATAGATAATAGTTGCAGATGAAGTCTTCTTATTGCACCATATATTAGGCTACGTTAATAAATAAATATTACAGCATATAAATATACATAATATAGTTTTCATCACTATCAAATTAATGTCTGGTTGATAAAATGTAGCTGATAAATCAATTTTTAGGAAGATTGTAATGCCCCGACCCTAGTTGCCCAGAGTCAGTGCATTACTACATAACATTGGAATGATCACAAGAAATATCAAATTTCAAAAGACCGATAAGTTTAGTAGCATTGGAAACACTAGATATATTCATAGGTCTTTCATTACATCATAAAAACGAAAACTACAACAACATAGTCTCCATAGTCCACAATCATATCCCCGCATACTATCCCTACAGGTTTTTCATAAATTACTTATTCAAAAACTGGGAAAAATAAAACATTGAAAGGGGTGATCTCAGATGCTCAGTAAGGATAACAATATAGAAAAAACATTTATAAACAAACATAAATATTTAAGGAAATGTATAACTAAATTAAAAGTCTTTTAAACTTTAACTTCGACCTAATATGGAAATGATAATATGAAATAATTCCATTTACTTATTCACATGGATATTCTACTATTCTAATAATCACATGAAATATCAATAACCAATTTCATAATAACAGAATGCATAATGCCAGACTATCATAACCACATAGTCAAGGCCTCGTTCCTAGACTAAAAATAATATTTTGTCAAGGACTGATGCCACGACACAAGTTTGTCTCATGAGACCTACCGATTCATCGAGGAGCTATAGCGGGCACCACCCGTCACTTATTAAGTCCAATATATTAATTATATGAATAGGCTTAAACAATACATGAACATTCACATTAATACTAGAATACAAAATGTCAATAATTTCTCCATAAACCATGAATGGTATAAAAATAAAACATCTACAATCAATCATATTACAAAACCTTAAATACATTATGGATGTTTTGAATCATAATAAATCAACTTCAAATAAGCATAAAATCTATCAAAGCATGTTGACATAGATGAAATAAAAACTATTTGAGAGAATTATCTTTTTTTAAATCATTTAAAAGTCAAATTATTATAATTGAAAACATTTACTTTTGTGTATGATTTTAATTTAAGCTTCAACGATTTTATAACGGCAGAAAATAGCCGCACCTGCTGTATATGTTAAAAAAAGACATTCTTACATTAATTCTGTCGAAAATGTTAAAAACGACCTTCTATAGAAAATGTCAGCAAGATTCCATTATAAACATCTTCTAAAAAGTCAAAAAAGGGTAAAAATGACTTTAACCCATATTTTGTAAAATAGTAAGAATGTTTTGAAATACATTTTTATGAAATATGGATGTGGATGATAAAGAGGTTCTAGTAGATAATTATGTATAAACAACCTCAGATAATGAAGAGATTTTGAAATAAACCCTTACCTTGTACTTTTCATTGGACGATGGTTGGATAACCTCCTATATAATGGTGAAATAATGGTTGTTAAATTATACAAGAATCATTTACATTAATATGAAATCATATATGATCTTTTAATATTTATTTGTTGATAATATCTTAGTATTATCGTTGTTTCAGATGTTATCTTACTCGTTTTATTTTATATGATTTGTTACATAATCCACATTTTCTATGGATAGGTTGTATCTTATTCATATCCATAATGATATAAAGTCCTTAAATATTATTTTTATTCATCCAATAAAGTTTTGTCTTTAATGGATACGATGGGGAATGAATTTCATCACGTTTGTGGAGATAGTAATCTGTACGTACGCACGAGCGAAAATATCATTCTTTTGATATTAAAATAATATAAAGTGGATGGTATATCATATAGAAAGAATCATTATCATGTTATATTTATTATTTACATGAAGTATACATCATTATTATATCCATCTAAATAATAATATATTGAATAACAATTACACCACAACGTGGAGACGGTAGGTCTTATGTACGCACGTTTGGTAACATGTCCATAATGGGATGGATAAAATAATTAATTTGTTTGATCCATAGTTATAATAACATCACAGTATATAAAACATACTAGAGTTATTATTTTGTAATTTAAATAACAAGGAATGAAGATGTTGAAGAAGAAATGAACTTTAAAGAGGGTGGTGAAGACGTTACCTTTTCTTCGGGTTCTTCCTTTTGATTTGATCAAATGGGCTCCATAGGGTGGCTTTATGATCATCCTATGGCCTCTAGAATGAACTCAGGGATGTTGGGAGGATATTTGGGAAGAGGTTTGCCTAGCCAAATGGCTTTGAAGGTGTGAATTAATGAGATGGTTGAGTGCCCTTTTATAAGAGGGGTGAGGGGTGCCTTTGGAAATGCTAAAAATATTATTTTATAGTAAATTCATATACGGTTTCTAATGGCTAAAAAGTGGATTATTTAAAGTTTATGGTGGGTATATATCGAAAAACACTCATCAAATAGATTTCATACTGGTTTTGGTCATTATATAAACCTTATCTTTTAGTTTAATCTCTTAGTTAATTAGATTGACATTTACCATGTCACTTTGTATTTTTATATTATATAGTTAATAAACATACCATATACATCCAAGAGACTCCCCAAGTGGTACATTAATGATACAGATATCATTATATAAATCTCTAGGACGAACCTTATATTTTTATGAATTTAATATCAATTAATAATATAATATTTCTTTTAAAAACACTTTTATGTCAATTTTGACACTATTCAATAATTGATTTTTGTTAAAGCCTTACCACCTTTATTAATTCAAAAAAAATTCATTTACGCAATACTAACATTTCATAATATCCTATAAAATTCGTGGATGTCATCAAAACATTCAAATTATATTTATATTAACATTTATAATACCAATTATTTTATTCATTCATTAATAAGGAAAATACTTCATAATTATTGTGTCATAAATAAATTTAATTATTAAATGTCTAAAAATTATAAATAAAATATAATTATGTAGTAAATCTTTTTATCTTTCAAATTAATAATTATAGTCGAAAATCAGACATATATAACTTTATGTAAAAATTGTTTTTCTAAAAGTTTTATGCTAATGTCATTTTTGTATTTATTTTAGCTTAATTAATATAAATTGTCCATATAACCTACAAGTAGATCCATGAGGTCCCAAAATAGACCCAAATATGCCCATGGTCGGACATGTATCACCAAATAAGGTTAGGACATGTTTTAGGGTAATTTATTATTATTATAACATAATGTTTTTACCCTTATTTACTGGATTTACCCTTTAACAATGGTAAAACAAATATTAAAAGAAGTATTTTTTTTAAAATGACTAAAAATAAAAGATACCTATTTACTCAATTTAGACATCCTGATTCCAAATATGGAATTCATTTTTCCAAATTAAAATCTCATAAGTGGCATAAATTAATTTAGAATTAATTCCCGCTGACAAAACAAAACGAGTGTTTTTAAGATATAATAACTATCAAATGATTGACATGTTCTTATATTCGGTTTAATTGTGAAACTATTTCCAATGACCAACATTATATTAAATGGTAAAAATATATTCTAAATATACTTCAAAACCACTCAAATTCATAATTTATCACTATTAATTATTTTGATTAAAAAAGTTGTTTTTAATTAAAAAATAGCAATTTTCACTATTCATCAAAATATAAAAGTTATCTAAAAATACCAAAATTTCACCCTAATATAAATTTGATATTCTGAATCCAAAAATGAAGTCAATTTTGAGAGATAAAATTTATAAAATTTCAAAAATTATGTATTACTATTCATAATGGCTAGTTCGGTTGGTTGTGGTGTGTGTTAGAACTAGAAGTTGCGTACAACACAAGTTACTGTATTATTAAAAGAGAATCGTATTGTGGAATCATGGGGTGTAACATTCTCTCCTACTTCAAATAATTTCATTATAAAAATTTCTAGAATACATCCACATGAAAAGACTTGGGTGGTTTTTCATCATATGTTTCTCGGGTTTCCACGTTGCCTCTTCTATATTTTGGTTTCTCCATAGATCTTTTACCAGACGAGTCGTCCGGTTTCTCAGCACTTGTTCTCTCGTATCATGAATCCTGATGGTTTATTCGCAATAAGAGAGATCGGGCTCCAGTTATAATTCCTCATAGGTGAGTACATTCGTTGGGTCAGGAATGTATTTTCTCAATAGTGATATGTAGAACACATCGTTAACTTTGGAGAGATTTGGCGGCATTGCCAAATGGTAAGCTACAACCCCAATTCATTCTAGAATTTTGAGAGGTCCGATGTACATGGGACTCAATTTACATTTCTTGACAAAACCTATAACTCCCTACCATGGGGTTACCTTCAACAAAACATGATCTGCCACCTGAAATTAAAAATCCTTTCTTTGGTTGTCAGCATAGCTCTTCTGCCTATGTTGAGCTGATTTGATGTGGTTTTGGATTACCTTCACCTTTTCCATCGTTTCCTCCACCAGTTCTGGGCCTACATGTTTTCTTTCGCCAATGTCATCCCAATAGGTTGGTGTGAGACTTCTCTTTCCATATAACGCTTCATAAGGTGCTATCATAAAACATGAATGAAAGCTATTTTATAGGAAAATTATAACATAGGTAAATATTAATCCCACATACCCTGAACATCAAGTGAGCATGATCTCAACATGTCTTCTAAGGATTGAATAGTTCGTTCTGATTATCCCTCAGTTTGAGGGTGGTAAGTCGTGCTCAAATGAAGTTCAGTATCCAAGGCCTTCTGAAGACATTTCCAAATTCGTGATGTAAAATGGGGTTCAAGATCCGAGACAATCGATAGGGGTACTCCATGAAGTCTCACAACATCATTAATATATAGTATTGCTAGACGCTCAAGTGGTAAATTCTCCCTTATAACAAGGAAATGTGATGACTTGGTAAGACGATCAACAATGACCCATATTGCATCGTTCCTTCTAGGAGTCTTTGGTAGTCCCATTAGAATGTCTGTCGTGATATTATCCCATTTCCAATAAGCCAAGGGAAGAGGTTTCAATAATCCACCAGGTTGTTTCTATCTCGATTTAACTTGTTGAAAAACCATATATATTGACACAAAATTAGCAATCTCCCTCTTCATGTTGTCCCATCAAAAATGTTCCTTCAAATCTTTATACATTTTGGTGCTCCCATGGTGTATAGAAAAATTTGAACTATGAACATCATCTAACAATTCACTTTTTAAATCAGGTATATTAGGAACACAAAGTTTCTTCCTGAATTTCACAATTCCTTCTTCATACACAATGTCTCTCAATCTACCATCATTCACAGCTTTAATCTTCTTTTGAAATTCTTTATCATCGCTCTGAGAACTCTTAATCATTTCTAGTAAAGAGGGTTTGGCAACAATTTGTAAAAGCACTGATGTTTCACCGTCCATGGTTATTCCCATGTCCATCGTCACTAGATCCATGAAAATCGGATCCCTTTCAATTCTCATCATGTTCAAAACTCCATGATCATTTCTGCTCAAATCATCTCCCACCGTGTTTGCCTTCCCTGGGTGGTAGTGTATTGTGCAATCATACCCCTTGAGTAATTCAATCCATCTCTTTTGACTCATGTTGAGTTCTTTTTGTCAGAAAATATACTTCAGACACTTCCGATCAGTATAAATCTCACATTTTTCACCATAGAGGTAGTGTCTACATATCATCAAATAAATGATCACAACTGCTAACTTCAGATCATGAGTAGGATAGTTTTGATCATGAATTTTCAACTATCTTGATGCATAGGCAATAACCCTATCATTCTGCATAAGGACACAACCAAGTCCTTTCTTTTATGCATCACTATAAATAACAAACCCATCATTACCTGATGGTAGAGTAAATATTAGATAATTGACTAATATTCTATTCAGTTCTTTGTAAAATTCATCACACTATTTTGTCCAAACAAATTTAACCCCTTTACGTGTGTGCTTTGTTAATGGGTTAGCCAACCGAGCAAAATTCGGGACCAAACGTCGATAATAACCTGCTAAACCAATAAAATTGTGTACCTCAATTATACTCTTCTGTTCTGGTCATTCTTGGATTTCCATGGTGTTAGGTGGATAAAAGGAATTTCCATCCTTACAGACAACATGGCCAAGAAAGGAAATCTCCTAAATCCAGAATTCACACTTTCTAAACATCCCATATAATTCATGTCTTCTACGAGTATTCAGGATAATGTTCAAGTGATTCTTATGATCTTCATAGCTTTTGGATTATACCAAGATATCATCAATAAATACCTCCCCAAAACCATCGAGATATTCCTTGGAAAGTCTATTCATCAGATCCATGAATACAGAGGGCACATTAGTCATCCCAAACGGCATTACTGTAAACTCGTAATGCCTGTACCTGGTTCGATATATTGTCTTCGGAATGTCTTCCTTCTTCACACAAAACTGATGGTATCTTGAACGAAGGTAAATCTTTGAAAATTATTAAGCTCCATGCAGTTGGTCAAATAAATCATCAATGCAAGGTAGGAGATTATTGTTATTTATTTTTATAGCATTTATCTCCCTGTAGTCGATACATAACCTCATAGATCCATCCTTCTTCTTAACAAAAAGAACTGGGGATCCCCATGGAGAAAAACTAGGGAGAATAAATCCCTTATTACTCAATTACTCTAGTTGTTTCATTAGTTCAGCTAATTCCATAGTGGCCATTCTATAATAGGTCTTCGATATAGGCCTTGATCCATGAATTAAATCAATGGAAAATCAACTTCTTGTTCTAGAGAATGTCCAAGTAAAACGTCTGGAAACACATCAATATATTCTTTCACAATAGGCATATCCTCTATTTGAACATTCCTTTCCTCGCCTATAGTCATTTCATTCTCTTCCTCCCCAATAATTGAATTTATTTGAGCTACTTGGGGTGGATCTTGATAAGTATTAGGTGGTGACGATTTTACACTAAAGGTAAGGTGTTCCTTATCATCATCATCAAAAATCATTACCTACTTCTTATTTCAATAAATCTTCACGTCATGGTCCGACATCCAATCCATACAGAGGATTATATCAAACTCAATCATTGATATGAAAATGAGATCAACATATAATGAACATTTATGTGCTCTAATGGGGACTGATTCATAGAACCTTGTTGCAATGATACTTCCCTTAGGGATTTTGACTGACAACTCTCTTGTTAAATCAAATTGGAAAGATCTAATTTTCATAGAAAACTGGGAAGATATGAATCAATGCCATGATCCAGAATCAAATAATGCATTCTCTAAACTTGAGGAAACCATTAAATTACCGGCCACCATGTCATTCGGAGCTTCTACCTCAGCAGTAGTGATAGAATAAGCATGGCCTTGATCCCTTGGCCTTTTTGGAGGTAAGTTCCCCTAACACTTAGGAAATTCATTGGAATAATGTCCCATCTCTCAAAAGTTGTATCATTGAACATCGGTAGATTCTTTCTTCCCCTTGAAATTACGTGCATAGTGGCCTTTTTCACCACACATTTAATAGACTCCCATTCCCTTCATGCAAGTACCAGGGTTTTTCTTCCCACATTTAATTACAGGATGTATATTCAAATTTTCCCTTCTCCCCTTTATTTTCATTCCCAGATTGATCATCAGATCTCTTATTCTCTTGATTTTCATTAAATTCATAAGACAAAGAGAATTCTTTTTCTGTCTTGATAACACATGAGACAATATCTTCGTATTACGAAAAATATTGTGACACTAATGCTCAATGAAAAAATGGTTTTAACCCATCAAAGAAACGATCTATCATACATCTTGGGTTATGTATATAATCTCTAGATTACCATTCTAACCTTGTAAAGTTAGCCTCATACTTTGTTACATTCTCGTCCTCATTTTTCCTCATACATAGAATAATGACTTTCCATATCTGGTCGATGGTCACGAGGAAGGTATATTTATAAAAACAGATATTTGAACTCCATCCATTCCCTATTTGATACTTCACCATCTTCCTTCATGTTTTGAATCAATGACCACCATTGATAAGCATCTCTAGTGAGGCGATAAACTGCCATGACAACTTTTTCCCTTTCACAACTCCCCAATGCCAGAAATATTTTCTCTAGGGAACTTATCAATTGCTCAGCTACTAGTGGATTTGTACTCCCATTTAATGTTGGTGGTTGCTTCCTGATGAAGTGATCAAACATTGATCCTCCACGCTAAGGGTTAGGGTGATCAATACAGGTAAGGTTATTATTCATAACCTGAGTGAGTTTTCCCAGTATGGTGATATTTTGTTCTACACTAGTTACATCACTAGCTCCACTATAATTATCTTGAGCAGGAGGGAAATCCCTACATGGAGAGAATACATTGATACAGTTTCCATTCCTTCCAATGGGTGACATTTCTAAACAATAACATAAACTAGATTAGTTTATGAATCAAAATACATAATTCCATACTTGTAAAGCACTTAACATAAATTGAATAGTTTATGGATATAATCCATAATCATAAAAATGTTTTCTTTAAGGAAAAATATACTCACTAACCATTCATAATAGTTTTTAAAGAAAATGTGAATAATTCTAAGCACATCCCATGGTAGTGTCGTAACCAAGAATGTAGCAAGGCCCGTTGTCGTGAACCCGTTCTCATTCGAGTCTAGCTCAAAGTGGTGTTTTTGGGTTTTACCCCTAGGTACATCTATGCTAGTGCCGCCTCTACCTGCTCGTCTCCAGACAGGGATATATTGCTCGGAAAACTCACAAAATTTCTACAATACCAAAATTCTAGGAAGTTTTACTATACCAATCCTCAATGTCCATCTTAGGTCAATGTGCTCTAATCAGGGTTTATCTAAATCTGTCTTCCAAGGTTTGTACTAAAATTCCTCTGATACAAACTGTAACGCCCTGACCCTAGTTTCCCAGAGTCGGTGCATTATTACATATCCTTGGAATGATCACAAGAAAGATCAAATCTCAAAAGAATGATTAGTTTAGTATCCTTGGAAACACTAGATATATTTATAAGTAATACAATACATCATAAAAATGAAAAATACAACAACATAGTCTCCATTTTCCACACTCATATCCCAACATACTATCCTTATAGGTCATTCATAAATTACTTCTTCACAACCTAGGAAAAATAAAACATTGAAAGGGGTGTGCTTAGATGCTCAGTAAGGATAACAATATAGTGGAAACTTTCATAAATAAAAATAAACATTTAAGGCAATTTATAACTAAAATAAAAGACTTTTAATATTTAACTTCAATTTAATATGAAAAAAAATGAAATATTTCCATTTACTTATTCACATGAATATTCTACTAGTCCAATAATCACCTGCAATATCAATAACCACTTCCATAACGATGGAATGAATAATGCCAAACTATCATAACCACATAGCCAAGGCCTCGTGCTGAGATTATAAATAATATTTTGTCAAGGCCTTGTTCCAAGACACTAGTTTGTCTCATTAGACCTACCGATGCATCAAGGAGCTATAGTGGGCTCCACCCTTCACTTATTAAGTCCAATTCATTACTCATGTGAATAAGTTTAAACAATACATAAACATTCATATTAAAACTAGAATAAGAAATGTCAATACATTATTCATAAACAATGAATGGTATAAAAATAACACATCCATGGTCAATCATATTACAAAACCATCAATACAATATGGAAGTTTTGAATCATAATAAATCAACATCAAATAATCTGAAAATCCATCAATGGATGTTGACATAAATGAAATAAAAACTATTTGAGAGAAATATCTTTTTTTGAAATCATTTAAAATTAACATAATTGTAAAAGAAAACATTTACTTTGAAAAAGTTCTTATAAGCTTGTAAGGGAAGCTTCAACGATTTTATAACGGTGAAAAATTTCCGAACCCGCTGTATAAGTTAAAAAAAGACATTCTTCCCTTAATTATGTCAAAAAGGTTAAAAAGGACCTAGTTTGGAAAATGACAGAACGATTCCTTTATAAACATATTATAAAAAGTAAAAGAAGGGTAAAAATTAATTTATCACATATTCTGTAAAATATTAAGAATGTTTTAAAATACATTTTTATGAAATATAGATTTGGATGATAAAGATGTCCCAGTAGAAAACTATGTATAAATAACCTCAGATAATGAAGAGATTGTGAAATAAACCCTTTCCTTGTACATTTCCTTGTTCTAGGGTTTGTTAAACTCCTGTATAATGGTGAAATAATGGTTATTAAATTATACAAGAATCATATACATTAATATGATACCATATATGATTTTTTAATATTGTTTTGTTGATAATATCATAGTATTATCGTTGTTTCGGATGTTAACATACTTGTTTTCTTCTATATGTTTTGTTACATAATCCACCTTTGATATTGATATGTTGTATCATATTTATATCCAGAATGATATCATGTCCTTAAATATTATTTTTAATCACCCAATTAAATTTAGTCTTGAATGGATATGATGGGGAATGAATCTCATCACATTCGTGGAGACTGTAATCCGTACGTACGCACAAGCGACAATATAATTATTTTGATATTAAAATAATATATAATAGGATGGTATATCATATAGAAAGAATCATTATAATGTTACATTTAATATTTACATGAAGTATACATCATTATTATACCCATCTAAATAATAATATACTGAATAACAATTACACCACAACGTGGAGACGGTAGGTCGTACATGCACACGTATGGTGACATGTCCTTCAACAGATTTATAGAATAATGAATTTTTTTGTTCAATATTTATAAAAACATCACTGTATATAGAAGATACTGGTGTATTTATTTTAGAATGGAAATAACAAGGAAAGAAGAAGTTTAAGAAGAAAGGACCATTAAAGAGGGTGGTGAAGACGTTACCTCTTCTTTGGGTTCTTCCTTTTGATTTGATCAAATGGGTTCCATAGGTTGGCTTTCTGATCAAAATGAGGCCTCTAAGATAAATTTAAATAAGATGGGAGGATATTTGGGCAGAGTTTGGTCGAGACAAATGGCTTTGAAGGAGTGAATTAATGTTCAGGGGGAGTTCCCTTTTATAAGAGGGGTGAGGGGAACCTTTGGAAAATCCAGAAATATTATTTTATAATAAATTCAAATTCGGTTTATAATGGCTCAAAAGTGGAATATTTAAAGGTTAAGGTGGGTATAGGTGAAAAACCACTAAGCCAAAGATTTTAGATATTTTTTGATCATTATATTAACCTTATCTTTTAGTTTAAACTCTTAGTTAATTAGATGGACATTTACCATGTCACTTTGTATATTTATATTATATAGTTAATAAACATACCATATACATCCAAACAACCCCCAAGTGGTCCATAAATGATACACCTATCATTAAATAAATATATTTTTTGAACCTTAGATTTTTAGGAATTTAATATCAATTAATAATATAATTTTTTTTTTAAACACTTTTATGTTAATTTTCACACTATTCAATAATTGATTTTTGATAAAATTTTAACAAATTTATTAATTAAAAAAAATTTATTTAAGAAATAATAACATGTCATATTAACCTATAAAATTCGTGGATTTCATAAAAACTTTAAATTATATTTATTTTAACATTTATAATACCAATTATTTGATTCATTAATTAATAAAGAAAATACTGCATCATTATTGTGTCATAAATAAATTTAATTATTAAATGTCTATATATTATAAATAAAATATCATTATGTAGAAAATATTTTTATCTTTCTAAAGAATATTTATAGTCTAAAATACAACATATATAGCCCTATGTAAATATTTTTTTTCTAATATTTATATATTCTTATGTCGTTTTTGAATTTATTCTAACTTAATTAATATAAAGTGTCTTTATCACCTACAAGTGGCTCCATGGGGTCCCAAAATCGACCTAAAGATGACCATAGTAGGAAATGTATAATCCAATATGGTTACGACACATCTTAGGGTAATTTATTAATATTATAATATTATTGTTTTACCCTTATTTACTGGATTTACCCTTTAACTATGGTAAATAAAATATTTACCGAAGTAAATATTTAAAATGTATAAAAATTAGAGTTACCTATTTATACAATTTTGAAATCATGATTCCAAATATGGAATTTATTTTTACAAATTCAACACACCGAAGTGGAAGAATTTAATTGAAAATTAATTCCCGCTGTCAAATCAAATATTGTGTTCATAAGATATAATAACTCTCAAAAGGTTGACACTTGTTTATGTCCTGTTTAATTGTGAAATTATGTCCAATGACCAAAATTGTATTAAATGGTAAAAATATATTCTAAATATACTTTAAAATCACTCAAATTCATAATTTATCAATATTATTTACTTTGATTAAAAAAGTTGTTTTTAATTAAAATTTAGTAATTTTCACTATTCATCAAAATATAAAAGTTATCCAAAAAGTACCAAAATTTCACCCAAGTCTAAATTTGATATTCCAAATCCCAATATGAAGTCCATTTTTAGAGATAAAATGTATAAAATTTCATTAAGTAGGTATTACTATTCATAACGGCTAGTTTGATTTGATGTGGTCTGTGTTAGAACTCGAAGTTGCGTACAACACACGTTACTGTATTATTCAAAGAGAATCATACCATGGAAGTTTAGGGTTTTACAAAGATATTCGGGAGTTAGAATCTCATTATAAAAAAATGGAATCATATCTACCTAATCACATCCACATAAACATATGTGTTCAAATGAATATGTATGGTACATATGGATATAGTAAAATCATTCTATATATTAATGGGAATCACTTAACTGTAAAACACTACTTGAAAAACAACTTTATGGTGCTCGTGTATGTGGATTACATAATTTTTAGAGGTTGTAATATGTGATCAGTGGAAAACTATTCATATGATGTTAAATATGAATTTTAAAAACATATGATTAGTGAAATAATAGTAATTTGTGGGATGTCAGTGTTTTAAATAAATATGCATACTGTCATTTCTCCAAAAAATATATGCAAGAGATCTACTGAGGAAATTCAACATGAAAGATTCCAAACCAATGTAGACTAAAAATTCACTTGGTAAATCTTGGAAACCAAGATGATGGGTAACATTTGGGTCCCACCATGAATAGGATAATTACAGTAATATTGTTATACATGAATGAAAAATTTCTAGATATAATTATAAAAACATTCTTAATAGATATCTATTAATTAAATCTAAAATAAGTGAATTTGGAAGCAGTTAATTGAATAATGAGATGTATTCTAGGTACATTGTTATTTGGGATATAAATTCTAGAAGAATTATTTAATGAATTCTATGCCTTTTATGTTGTTTTTTTTTGATAAATATATTGTGGTTAAGTAAGCTCGAAAAATATTGAAGAATTGTTCATTGTCAACAAATATGAATTCAAATTGATGGAGAAAAAAAACATCTCTTCGTATGGGTGATGATAAGTATATATATGTAATAATAAAATGCACTCAACTATTTTAAATGAATAAAAAATAATTAAATTGGTGAATTGGTGAAATAGGTTATGGAGATTCACCATGACAATAAGATTGAAATTAATCTTAGGACGAATCTTGTTGATCACTCTCATTACAAACTTGTAGAGATCAAATGTAACTTCTTCAAATAAAAATTTGACTTTATTGTGATAAAAATGAATCATGGTGAAACAAATAACCTAATGTTTAAAGACCACAATAAGCCCTAGTATTTTCTAAAGTATGAGAAACATAAATTTCAACCTTGTGATCATCCACATCACATTGTGTGAGGAGTTTATGGTTTGTCACTATCCCTATATTTCTTTACTATTTGAATCATCTTGGTAAAGTGATATAGGTTTTGGGAGATATTTGATCAAAGGGGAGTTTTTTTAACTTGAAGTAATAATATTGGTTCTATGGGTTTTTTCTAACGGGGGGGAGTAGGGATGTTAAATGTGTTCTTGTTCAGGATTGGTAATTAAAGGTCTATGGTTTTATATAATTCACTTTTGAGACTCATTTTAAAACACTATTATTTTTTAACATATACTTGGAGTCATGGATGATTTATTTCATTAATAACTAGTTTTTTCCAAGGTTGTTCTTTTATTAAATTTCTCCACTAATTTCCAACAAAACCAAATGAGCTGATTATTAGAACTATTATTTTTTACAACTAGAAATGGTGTTTTTTCAACTTTTTCTTAGACCAAATTATGTTGGACAACGTATATTTATGAAAATTTTTTAAAGGGAATATGTATTTAATATTCATGATGCTATTATTTCAATGTGTTTTCCAACAGATTAGGTCCAAAATTTTTATTATGGAGAATAATTTGTTTTTCAATGGATTTTTTTCATCATATAAGGAAAAAAATATACCCTAAATTTAAAAGATGATAAAAAACTAATGTGAATGTGATTTTTCATGAATATCACAAAAAAATATGAAAATTGAAATTTTTGTGCAGAAGACTGTAAATTTCATAGAATACGGGTTTGCGTATGAATGGGATGGGGTGTGTAGTTCATGGTTTACAATGTACTTTTCCACTAAATGTAACATAAAATAATCTCAATGAAGAAATTAATTTTCTCATATTGTAAGTAATATAAATATCTTTCTGGTAGAGTTAGACGTGTTAATAAATAGGTGTCTTCCACCTCATTCCCTACATCATTTCCAACATAGATATAGTTCTTCTATGAATGAATGAATTTTGTACCATAGAGTTTCAAAGAAGTGGCATGAAAAATTTAAAATTTGTGAGTGTATAAAAGGAAAACCTGGTCAATGAAAAATTTCAGGGAATATGGACATGCACAAAAAAAACTAAAAATTTGACACATGTATAGGCATTGTTATAAATTTTTTATGTTTCATGACAAAGGGGTTTTGAATATCTGGTTTTTTTCTGTGCATTTTGGTGAATCAATTCATGACTAATGTATCTGAATTTTTTCATACATATTTGGGTAAATACATAAATTAAAATAATTTTGAAGAGACTTTAATTTTTGTAATCTTTTTAATACTTTAACCAATATAGTGATCTACGAGGAGTGTAATGAAGTTATCCATGGGAGTGTTCTATCACAAAAAATTCTTATGATGGTAGTATTCTTAACATAATGTAACTATATATTATACTCTATAATACACAATAGATATTGAAGAATAGTGGATTTAGGTATGACTGACATAATATCTTCATATACTCGATGGACTATTCCTTAGTGGGGAAGCAAGTAAAATAGTTGTGTTGTCTATATTTTGGAATGATTAATAACTACATGATTAAATCAAAAAAGTTTTTCATGTACTTTTCAACATGAGAATTAGAATATACAATTTTATACAAAATGTAGACCCCTCGATTCACCCTGCCCCTATTTGTATGTTTTGGGGTGCAACAAAAAACATTCATCGGTGGATCAATGTGTGTTGTATATCAATTAATCCATTTGAAATTAGTGGATCTTCTATGATTGGTTAAATTCCACTATGTATCTCTCTTATTTACATAGGGGATTTCATATCATCTTCTAATTGAGTTTCCATAACACTACTAATAAGGATCTTAAATCTTTTTTGGATGTCTAGATTTCTACTTCCGTCCTTTGTTTTAGTAAAATCATATTATGGATGTTGTGTTACGTGATCTTCACGATGATGGAAGTTGGTTACATTTAGGATTGTCCAATTAATTTAACCATGAATTTCAGGAATTTTTTGAATTATGTTAAATTTCATAAAAAAATTGAATTTTGTAAAAAATGGAACAAAAAAATGTATTGAAATGAATTTTATGGAACACAACCCAATTATAAATGAATTAGAAATTAGGGACTGAATTTTAATTTTTGGTAATTTATGAAATTTATTTGTAAATTATACATGGAAAAAATAAATAAATATAATTTTCATGAACCTATTATTTGTTTTATATTGAAAATTATTGAGTTGTATAAAAACTTATTTTTTTGGAATGAAATTGGAATAATGAAATTATAAAAGGTGAAATTATTTTTTAATATTATTTAAAATTGGTTTCCCATTATAGAAACATTTATTGATTGGGTATTAAAAAGTTGGGGTAGTTAGTTGGATATAAGTGAATAAAAACATGGGATGGTAATTTCTGGGAAATGGGTGGATGATGATTACATCATCATAAATCTATAAAGAGGGATCATATCTCAGATAGGATATTGATGAGTCGTATTTAGCTTCATCATGAGGGATGTTTGTAGGTATTTCCATGATCAATGATATGATAGTGTGATCATCATATGACCACAAACTATCATACCAACAGGAATATGACCAAATATCTTTTAGTTATTTCATTTATATATATTTGATTGATTGTGGAACTAATTTACTCATTCCATGTAATATATGAAATTGTACTTCCATGTTAGTTTTATTTTAAATTGAATGAATGATTTGGTCTGTTTTAGTGGAATATTATTATATAACCCATGGTGAGAACATATTATTATTTTATCACACACACTACCTTATCTTTAGAGCATTTGTTTATTTTGTATTTCCATGTTCATTTAATGGGATAAAGTCTCATAGAGAAGGTGTATATTCTTGAAAATATGGTCTTTGAGTGGTTTCTCTTTTAGGATGTTTGGTAACTTTATTTCTGGTATATTAATTATATAGTGTTTGTGTCTTGATATACATTTTTTTTGGTATTGTCTCCTTTTGGGGTTTTTTGCAAGGAAATATGTAATTATTATCTACACCTATTTATATGGAAACTTTTTTCTCTCATTTATCCTGTTTTATTCCACATGATAGAGTCAAATCCATGAGGTTCAGAAACACCAATTGGGTTGATTCAGGGAAGACACAATTATCAATTTACCATCATATCTTAGAAGTTTAAAAAAATTGTTTTCAAAGTTACAGGTTCTCTATTGTTCCTCGATGTTAGTATGAAATTTTTTATATTACTTGTAATTATGATGTTTTTATGAGTGATTTCATGGAATTATATCATTATAAATGGAATTATCTCACCATGGGGTTTTTGGGAAAGGCTTGACAATTCTATTCATTTCCTTACATGTCATTTTTAAAGGTTGAAAAAAAATATTTTTATGTGATGAGATCAATTTCCCAGTTTCTATTGATTGAGTGTTGGAATTATCATTATCCAAATATATTATATATATTTTTTGTTTTTATGTATAAATAATATATGATTACATTTGAATAATATCAACGAATAAACTCAAGATGAACAAAATTGATTGAATCATCAAATGGACCAAAGTTTTTTATGGTTTCCATGTTTTCCACCCATGATATGTGACAGATAGCAACACCATTACCCAATCAGGATAATATTTTGGAATCATAGTGGGATGGTGTATATAAAAATTCTCAATAGTTACTTCACTATCTGAAAATAGTATTTCAAGGATCTATAAATTATCAGGTTACAGTATATGGGATTAATACTATATAGATTTTATTCAAATTCATGGAAACTCTAGATCCAATCAAGGTGAAATGTGACACATTCAATCGAGAGGGACATAGCATGTGATGAAAGAACATTATAGTGATTAGAAAAATTAACTAGGAATTAGAGCGTAAATTAATCATGGGTACCTAAAATAACTATTTATATCAATAATACATGATGTTAGATAAGGCTATGTTGTTTTACATAATTGAATAGCTCGATAAAATCGTGGAAGAATATGTGAACTAATTCCCTATGAATAAGCATTATTCACATTACATTTTATTGAATTACATTATAAGGACATGACCATTCATGATTAGACCTCGATATGATATTCATTCTCATATTTTCAGGCTGAATATCTCCTCATATTTTATGGAGATGAAGAGGGCATTGATGGTTGAACAAGATACGTTAGTTAATGAAGTATTATTTAATGTTACTTTTTATCCCCTTGGAAATTATGTTAGATCCATCAAAGATAATTTAATTCATAATGAGTCTCCGGACAAATCTCAACCATAGGGTTTTTCAAGTCATCCTTTATTTTTTAGTAGAGACCCTTTCACTTGCTTCCAATGTGGAAATCAATGAAATTCAAAGACTCTTTTCACAAAGGCACTCTTGATATTTGGTTCTTATAGATGTTTAGATTATGTAATCAGGTTATTATATATCTTATATTCTCATAAAATGGCTACTACATCTTCCAAAAAAATATATCTATATAATCTGATTCATCTTGAACTACGTCGTTATAGACATTTGTTGCAGGAATGAATCTTCTTCAAACATTATACGTGTCCCTAGGGGGAATAGATACAGGTCCATCAACTATGAGAGGAACCATCAATATAACATAATCAATTGTGAATGATTAATTTGATACATTTACATGTCAATTATATATGAAAAATCATTTTCTAAATCAACTAAATATTCCTGTGTATATTTTTTCTTATGTGATGGATATTTCTAAACCCCTCAGAAGAAAGTGATATTATTGTCACTATTGTCGATGTTTTGTCTTCTATTTTATGGATAATGAACATTCTCAGGAGATTTTGGATTTTAAAATGAAACCTCATGATGCCGTTTTTAGCATGGATTGGCTCATAGATAATAAATATCTAATTTATTATCATCATATTTTCATCACCATATCTAGGAACAGTGTGTTGTTTCGTATCATTAATGGTGAGTAAGACCATAGGTCATGTATTTATGATCCCTATTATCCAATCATTGGGAATATAATATTAGTTATTTTATTTTTTATAGATTCGTAATATATGCGTGATTATATCAATCCAGTTCTCATCATTTTTCCCAATGTTTTCTTTTCGGCCTTTATTGGTATTCCACTAGTAAAAGATATTTTTATATAGATTTATTACATAGTACTCAATAAATATAAATTCACCCATTTGAAATAAACCACCTTTAATTAATGAGTTGATGAATTCATTTGATGATTTGTTTGAGAAATGATTTATATAGTTAAGTGTGTCACATTGGACATAACATGTACTTCTGGGAATGAAAATTAATGGAACACCTCACCTATGTGATAATTAATTGAAAATCAATCATGTTATAATAAATAACAACTATATATTACTGTGGATTTATTCCCTCATTGACCGGTTCATAGGGGTGAGGTTGATATTGAAAATTGATCTCTTATCTAGTTACCACCATTTTAGAATAACAAAATATAAAATTTTTAAAACCACCATTTACTATAGTCATAGACATTATGAGTACATTTTCATGGCATTTGGTTATAACAATGCACCTTCTATCTTTATATAATTTATTAACAAATCTTCTATTAGTATCATGATACATTCAGGGTTGTAATCATGGATGAAATCCTCATATTCATTATATATTAAGAGATTCATGTTCTTCATTTGAGAGTAATTCTCAACTGCGGATAACTCATTAAATATATTCCAATACTTCAAAATTTTATATTATGATTTATGATATAATTTTCATGTGAAACGTGGTCTTGGAATATAGTTTCACTATTGATCCAAAAAAGGTGTATGTTGTTATAATATGTGAAGAATTGCTTAATTATATTAAGATGTAGAGATTATTGGGTTTACTGAGATATTACAATTCTGTAAAGGGTTTCCCATGGTTGGATTCTGTAATTATGGCTCTATCTCATATGTCAGTGATTATTTCATTGGTGGATAATTTTTAGAGGTTTTTAGAGATAAAATGTATTTAGAATCTTATACATCTGATGACACTTCTAGAGTATGTTTTGGGATATGTGATCTTATTGGATGAATTAGGTTTAGTATTGGGTTGTGTTCTAATGCATTGTGATGACATAGTTTCCCATTTTTTTCAGCAACATATGTCACATGAGAATTATTATCTTTCCCATGACCTAGAACATACTACTGTGATTCATCCTATTTATAGTTTTACATACTATTTTTTTGGGAATGGTTTGAAGAGTATACCTATAAAAATATATTTAGTTATATCTTCTCTGAAAAATACATGATTCTCTACAAGTAGTAATGCATTATGTACATGCTATCCTTTTATTTTGACATCTCCTATACTACATAGAAATTGAATGTCATCACTAATTCATTTATAATGAAAAGTAGAACATATATTTGAAAATAATTATCACAAGAGTGGAAAATTGTGGATATCATTTAACAATTTCAAATTGTAGTCCCAGAAATATGGTTTGAGGTTGTCTTGGATTTCGGTTAGTTGACATCCTCTCTCATCAAGATGTCTGTTCAGTAAAAAAATATTGATAATGAATTTAATAGAATTAGATACAATATTTATGGTGAGGGTACTTTTTCTAAATGTTTGTTCTCCATGTAGGTTGTGATACATTTTCAGAAGAATTTCATTGTACAATTATCTACGAGAAAATATGTGTTGTGGAATTTCCATAATTACCTATAGTATGTGAACCCTGGAATAACAATGATGTTTTATGACATATATGGATGAATTTTAGTGTCTATGTATGAGATGAGAGAGGTGATACTTATTTTCACAGCACTATACATGCAAATAGGTCAATGTGGATAATCAGATCCTTTCCATTTTCTGCACCCACTTCCATTACCAACATAGAGGTGGGATGAAATTTCAATAGATATTATTATTTGGTCTCCTTGTACCTACAGAAAGATGAATTAGATATATTTAATGAATGATATTATGTCAAAATTCTCATACATTATATCCATTCAAGATACATCCAATGTTTAAGACTTGAAAAATATCTATGTGAATTAAATTAATTGGGTTCCATGAGTTCTATATTTTATAGTTTATAATACAGAACCTTTTTTAACATCTCGATTTTGGAGAGTCCTTTAGGAGGTACTTGGATCATTGTTCATCTACGTATAGTAATATGTTTACTGAATGATTTACAAAAATAGAGGTCTAGATTGATTCTGGAGTAATTTATTTCTCCCTAATTCCTTGATGTCCGTGGTTCTTAGGACGAACATTTGGGCTAGTTGAATATTCATAAAAAAATAGTTACTAGTTAATGATCATAATGGATCCTTTTGGGGAATTTTATTTTATTACTTGTAAATGTACATTATATTGCTCATAAAAGTGTGATTTATACTTGGTTTGACTGATCATGGTGTAAGAGAAGATTTAAAATATATAACTACTCTATAGAGAATGTTGATTTCACTGAGCTAGTATAAATCTTATAAATATGGATGTTTCATATGCCTGGAGTTTCAACATGGTGAGCATAGGTAATTGGATTATTCAACATTAAAAGTTCACCAATATATTATGATTCAAGGTAATATTTCTTCTTTTGTGAAATTTTGTCTTTTTTTGTTAATTGGGAAATTGACTAACAAATTTTCACTTAATCCATTGTTGATGTTAATACATATCATTTTCCATGTATCATAGAAAAAAAATATTTATGATCCAAATAACTTTTTGAGATGGTGTGATCTTGGTGTTAATTTCAATTTATCAATGAAAATGAATAATGTCCAGATGGGTGATTTAGAGAAAATGGTACTTCATGGAAGGATGATACCTTTTGTCTATGTTACATTGAACAACAGTTCATATACCTGTGAGATGATGGATACAGATGCAATAATTAGAGAGTAGTGGCCTCATCTATTTTATATTGAATATTATGGATAATATTTCTGGTGATATAAATTTTCTATGTATTGGAAGTTGAAACGTTATATTACTAATATTTAGGTTCTACTATAACCTCCTATTTTATAATTCCTTGATTGGGGTTTTTTTGAGCCTATTTCTGGTAGAATGATTAAATTCTCCAAAAATTAGGTGTAGTTCATAGTTGGAAAACACCTCCCCCAAACCTGAAACCCATCCTATACAATTCGTCCAACCCAAGGTAGTTGGGTGTTGAATATTTGGGGCATGGTTTTTCTAAACAGGCATCCCTTCCAAACTAACTACGTAGATGTTAATTTTTACATATGAAACATTTTTTCAGAATTTTTAATCCCATTTTTACCACTTCCTTGACCACAAATGCTAACAACATAAACTCATAGGTATTTGAAGCCCTCATGAATAGATTTTTGATTTCCAAACTCTTTTTTATGAGGATCTATGTTTTTTTATCACATAAAATCCATATCATAAGAGTAAATATTCCCATGCCCTTTATCATATTCACTATATTAATTCCCTCTATTGTGTTTATTACCTCATCTTGTGAGTAATAGATGTATACTTTGTCGATTTGGATATTGAATCAATATTTGATACCTAATTCCTTAATTCAATCATTTTTCATTGTAAAATATCATTGTAGTAGTTCATTTACATGGTCCCCATGTTAATGGTTGGTGGTTATACATATGATTGGCCATTTGATTTATTTTTAATTCTCATGATTGATTAACAAGATCATTTGATAGAATTCTAAAAACCTAATACAATGAATATTTTAATTAGATCATGATTTGGTATTAATTTTGGGGGAAACCTGTTAATTATAATTGAAAAAAAATTTGTGGTGTGATTTTAATTTTATGGACAATAGTGAAACTGAATTGTAAATTTATTTATAAGAAAAATGGCCTAAAATGGTTTAATAAGAACCTTTGGTTTCAATTATCATGAAAATTTATGAAATATTTAAAACCCTTTGTTTTAGTATTCCAATGATATTACAATATTGAAATTGGGAATGTGGAAATTATATTTTAGGATAATTTGAAACGGTTTTGACATTATTGATTGATTGAATGGAAAATTGATCACATATGATACTTTGTAGTTAGTTGGTTATTAGATTCAATCCTGAATAGATGATAATTCCCTAATAGAAAATGGATAATGAAATATCTATGAAAACCCATGTTAGGAATATATTATCCCAAATAATATATTGATCAGTAATATTCTATCAGATCTAGTGGTACATGTGCACACATTTCTATGATGAATTATATGATTGTGATAATACCATATGACTAGAAACTATCATGGAATATAATATATTACAATGTTACTAATTATTATTACTTTGATATATATTCCATTAATTTTGAATCTTATGTACTTATGTGTTTTTATATGTATAACATATTATATAAAAAATTACTTATTAAATATCTTTAAATATTTCAACCATTCGAAGTGAAAATCATTTTTTTATAAAAATAAAATTGTATTAGCATTCCCATTTTATATAAAATTAAAAGCAACATTGTGTTTTTTATGGAATCATATAAGGGAACACATATTGATACACTATAAGAACATTAGGAGAAACCAAACATTTTAATTATATTTTTTGTAGGGTTTCTTCTCAGAGTATCATGTAAGGGTAATGATCAACCACTAGGAGGTGGATTATTGTGACCCATTATGCTTGGAGATAAATTTATTGTTGGATTTTGGGATATCTTATCTATTTTTATTACATTGGTGATGCACTGTTTCTTTCTATACCTATTTGATTTTTTGGTAATGCCACCTTTTGGAGATTTTTAGCATTCAAAAATGTAACTGTTATCTGCCACTATTTATATGGAAAATGTGTTCCATTTTTATCTCGTGAGATTACATATTTAATTTTCCAACCCATTTGGATTACGAACACCCTTTGGGATATGTCATTGCTATCTTGGAAAATGAGGAACAAAGGTATCAAGGCTTGTTCTGTATATATCATGGAATCACTTGTTGTTATCATTAAAAAACAATCTTAATCAAAATCCAATAACCTCATCTGGAATAAAACATTTTAATCTTTTGACATGTTATAATAAAACACATTAAAATGTCTTTTAATGTCATATGAAAATACCTTTTGGATATCAGTATATCATTTCTATAAAAACCCCATATTCAATAGCAACATACCCATTTCATTGGAAAACTACATCCTTTATAAAAATACCATGAAAACGTTTTTTCATTGAATAAATCATGATTTTTTAAAAAAAATCCAAAAAATCAGATAACGATTGTGGATATAGGAAAGGTCATTATTTTGATATATGTTAAAATAAGACATTCCATATGTCTTTTGGTCCAAATATTCTCTACAAAACATATAAAAAGTTTTTTTTTCTAACCCCACTAAACGAATGAACAAAAATGCAATATAATAAATTCATGTTCATATATGTACATTATTAAAATATTTATAAAATAAAATATTTATAGAGAAGAAAATAATTTTTTTATGGAATAGTAATATATTATTTTTTAAAATGATGTTCCTTATCAATTTAAAACCAATTCAATCATACCCCCCATTAAGGAATTACATTAAAAAATATAAAATATTTTTATAATAGTTGAAATAATTATATAACATATAGAAGAGGATTTATATACACATCATATATGATTAGAGGTGCATAACATCAAAATATTTCTCAATGAAAATAAATTGACGTGAAGTCACAAACATTAAGTATGATTCATCAAATATGTTCACTATATATATGAATCAAAAAATGATGTTAATAATATACCTCATTATGAACATTGTTCATGTTCAGTATTAATTTAATTATATTTTTTACATAACATATTTTTTTACATTGTGTGTTATGATAATATTTGCATATTTTTTCAAAATTGAATAGATTGTTTGACAATACTAAAAAATACAATTTTTATAATCCCAAATAGACTATTCATTATTTAATTGAATAAATTATATATATTTTTTATAATAAAACAAAAAATTATATATTGTTTTGAAAAATTAAGTAGGTTACAATCATGGATAATATATGATGTACGTAAAAATGAGTAACATTTCGGTTTTTTGATGATAATTTCAAAAAGAGATATAATTTTTAATAGTTTCAAAATTATTAGTAAAAAAATATATTTTTCATTTAGAAATAATTATATATACTATCCATGTGATTTAGTGATGATAGAAAATCAAGATATCTATGTGGAGGTGGTTGTCTACATGTATTCATGATCAACATTATAATTTTAGTGTAAGAAATAAAATTATATTGTAAATTTCATTAATTCTCATTATTTCCGGAATATCTCATATATATTCCATAAAAATATACTTTTTAAAAATATAAAATTATTTAATTAAAAAGGACTCACATTAGTTCATTGGGTAGTCATCCATTGTACAGACGAGTGATGTCACCGTATACACCACAGAATTGAAACTAAGATGGTATATGTTATATCATAACTACAATATTATAAATATATTTAAAATATTATATATATATATCAATAAATATAATATTCATGATAGGGAATGATGGAAAATGAATGAAATTAGTATTTCAAGATGTATCATGTCAGACACATGAATGATAATTCTGAATCACATTTGATGGTAGAGATGAATAATATAGGTTATTCATTAACAAAATAATATCTCGGAATATAGGAGATAATGTTGTTATTTTATAATAAAAATTTAATATGATTTGATGGATGTTCGAGAATAATTAAAATAATGATGCTATATTAAGAAATATACCTGTATTCAGAAAACCACCTTAGGTAAGAACCAAAATACATCCAAGGATGGATTTCTAATAAAAAATTCCTAATGGTCATGTGGGTGGAAATAATGAATTATTTTTTAAATGTATTGGGTTATCCAAATGGCATTTAATTTGTTAATTGGGAAGGATTTTGGGTGGCATTTTATAAGCGTGGTTACTAATGGACATTAAAATATTTAAAATACTATTGTTTACCTATAGTGTTAAGAAGAAAAAATGATCCAAAATGGAATATCATAGATAATTTTAATTTTAATTTCATTATTAATTCAATTTTATTTATTTTTTAAATAAATTAAGTCATTTGAGTAATTAAAATTTTACATTAACACAAATAATATTTGGTTTTCTAGAAACCGAATCCAATTATCCAAATATAAATTCCAATGAAAACTAAATTTATATAAGATAAAAGAAAATGAATACTAGAGAACCAATTAGTTTAGAATGCATAGAAAACTAGATACATATAGGAGACATAAATTTTTTTAACACCCAAAATTACAACATTATTTTTAAAATAACATTATTCCATATAGTGTATCAAGACATATCATTCATAGTTATCTTAATTGAATCATAAGGAAAAGAAAAATACAATGGTGAGATAAAATTCTCATAAAGGGTAATGTAAAGTGGAAACCTTATAGGATAAATTATCATAGTAAATATTCTATGGTATGTGAAAAAACACTCACACCATGTCATCCGTAAATTATGAAGGAATTTATCAAAATAATCAAGTTTAATACACTAACAACCATTTTTTATATAAAACATGAATATCATAAAATGAAAATAAATAATCAATATGCAAAGGTAAATAACTAAAAAAGGTTACTATTATAAAATAAAATGATAATGAAGTATATCCATGTTGTTTATAATGAATAAATCATTAATTTTAACCATTGAACTATGAATAAAAATATTCTATATTTTCAAATGTCATGTTTCTAAAGAACATGATATGGCTACCCATAATTTTCATAAATTTACATTCCATCAAAATAGATGAACGTTGATTTTATTACATAACTATACCACATAAGGACCATATATGTTTAGTGTCATTGGAATATGAAAGTAAATTAGTTTATCATACAAATACATTTGGTCGCCCTTATTCATTGATAACTAGTACCCTTTGGGACATGTCGTACATAATACCTTTTTTCATGTCTCTGGTAAAATAAAAATTAAATGGTTGTTCTAATAAGATCAGTATATATATTATATCTTGTAATAATTCCAAAAATAATTGTAATAGCATAAATATAAGACTATAACATTTGAAAATTATACCATGTATATAAAATATCATAATCATGATTCAGGGAATAATTCATACAAATTTAGAAGACATGATTTATAAGATATAATAAGTTATGGGAAAGTATTTTTGTCATAAGATATGGAAATAAACAGAAAAATAATTACAGAAAATCATTTCTTTAATATGATGGTTTTTCCCAAGTATCTTATAGTTGGTTTTTTTCTATCTACAAACCATCATAGTAGTCATGGTCCACATAGAAGACTATAATAGTGTAAAATGTCAATTATAGTCCATTTTTACTTATGTTACCAACATTTTCTATCTCAAGGATATAATATCATATTCCATAGCAATGGAGTGAGATATAGGCCCCTTCATCCATAATATAAACCGTACATTTGTGTTCTAAAATAACATAAATCATTTCATCACACGTGAACCCATTAATTAATTGGGTTTCATAATCATTTCTTCATAGAATGTCTCACGGAATGTAACAGTCTTTATAAATATCATTACATTATAAAAATATACCCATCATAGAAGGTATAAGAATAGTAACCTTTAATACTAACCCTATTAAAGAGTTAGTAACATAAAATAATTTTATTTGAGAATGAAAATTGATTATTTTTATGGATCACCTTTAATAATTCGTGAGGAAAATACATATTCTGTTTTTATCTATTTTTTAAATTCTACAAAATTATAAAGGAAGTCAGTTTCATTGCATATAACCTTGGAATATTGTAACAACCCAAATATCATTAATGAAAATTCATGATGATCTAATTTAATATCTTATAAAGTGATATGTTTATATAATACATATGAAATTTCATGGTTTTATGTTTTATGGATTTTAAAATAATGTTAATAATTGTTACCATTGTTAATATAGTTGTTGAATAGTGATAACATGATCAGTATAAATATAGTGCTTTAACAAATCAAATTTACATAGAAAATAGATGTAATAGCCCCATAAATTATAATTTCTCTGTACAAAGACCATTTTACGGAGCTTGTAATGGATGTGGAACCGTTGGTAATCACCCTTTACCGATCCCAAGCCAATTTTTAACAGGTTATGGAAAAATGGAAAATCTTATAGGAGAAGTGGAAGTTGATAGAGATTACCACCCGAGAGATGTTATCTGAGCCACCCCCAAGTGTTTTTCAACATTTCCCACCTTACCCTTTGGTCTTATGTGGGTGTTATAAGGGGTTATGTAATAATGGACAAGAACTATGGTTATGTACATTTCATTGTATAGAATAAATAATATACATTCATTGTTTCTTTTTAAATAGTTCGTAAAAAATATATTGTATTTTTTGTTTATATTCAATTATGAACTTTATTTTGATAAATTAATGGAATTTTGAATTAAATAATATTTTATTAGAATATTATTTCAAAATTAATTTTTAATAAATATTTAGGATCATATAATATTTATAAATCCCATTGTAATTTGTATTATGTTTAGAATTTCATTTTTGTTAAAACAGATGAATTTTCAATAAATATTTCTATTTCTTTAAATCCAAAATTCACCTTTTTATGAAATTATTTAGATAAAACGAATATTATTTTAGGAATCACAATGTCAAAATTATCCAACGATGAATATTTCTAAATTTCATGAGATAGTTGAAATTTTGGGTGAAAATTAAATACTGTTTAACTATTTAATGTGTTTTATGACATCATAATTCCCCAATTGTGATGTAATTAAATAATAAAAATAAAATATTTATCCAATTTAGGTTTTATATTTAATATGTTGTAATTTAATATTTGTTCGATTAATTTTATGGTTCCATAGTGGACCCTTCAATACATATAAAACATTTAAACTTTTTTAATTGATTTCCTTGGGAGTGTCACTCGCCATCCCATAATCAAGCCTAATATTTTAAGAATTTTGGAAACGTGCCATGTAAAATATTATTTTCCAATCCCATTTGAAAAACATGTGCAAAAACCATGTTTTTGTTTGTGGTTATGAATAGTTTAATGTGTCATGTCCAAAACCGAAATAATACTGAATTCCATCTCTATTCCTATATAATCCCACCCTTATTGCCACTTAATATTCACTCAAATCCTTTGGAGCTTGTTACCCCTCTACCCTCCACTCCTTATAATTCTCCCAAGGTGCTCCCATCACCATATAAGTCTCTCTAAAGACTCTCCTAAGCCTTTAGGTTCACACATCCATGTAAATGCTTATTTCCATTCATTTTTTTCCAAATATTATTAAATTTTTATATCCTTTTCTAAATTAAAAATTCTAGGGTATGATTTGTCACATCTCCCATACATTCAAGAAATTATATGTATAGTTAATCTAAATTCCATTACAGATTCTTTTACATGTATATATATGACCCCCTTACTATCCATTTCATGTACACATGATGACAAACCCCTTTTTCTATCATCAACCAATTTTAGTAATTCTAATGTCACACTGTTATACTGTAGAAATTGAAACACGATTATCCAAGACAAAGTTAATGTGTTGTGAATGTCATGCCCATTTCATTATCAATAGTATTCAAACTTATTCACATTCACTTATTGGTCATATATTCTCATTTGTGAAATAATAATTCCTTTATCATGGAATAAATGATGATGTTAAATAAATCTATGTTAAATGATCCATGTGGAACACTTATGCATGAAATGAAATGAATAAGATGGATGCACCCTAATAGCACTTCAAAGCTTTCAGTAAAGAATACTATCATGACATTTCACGTGAAATGATGGTTTAATCATCTCAATTTAAGTGAAATTGTGGTTTACTAATAATCCATATGCAACGAGTCTTGGCTCTTGCTAATATCATGTTAATGGTTGTTGCCATATTTCCATGTTATGGTAATCATGGTATATCTTGCCTTTATGTTCATGTGTCTATGTTTCTCCATTTATATCAATACATCATAACATGTAATTAATTCATCATGTTATTCCTTTTTTACTCCCTTACTGTGATTTATAGTTCATCATTTTCTTATCGATGTCTTCCGGTTATCCCATGCAATGCAAGGTACAAAGGAATGTTTGTCGTTATGTAAAAGAAGTTTCCAATAAATATGGGTATTTAATTTTCATGTTGTTACATAATGTTCATAATCCCAAAATACACTAATCATTTTGATCTTCTATGTTTTATCATTTGTATAGTTTATGTAATTAATGATGTTTAAGTGAGAAATAAAGTGTAGGGTTGTCATAGTTAGTATCAGAGGATTCGTTTAATTATTTTTGTAATTAGGATTATAAAACCCTAGTAAAATTCATAGGGATAAGAATAAGTATAAAAAACATATCTAAATGTTGTTGAGTATTGAGTATGTGGTTATCAATCAAATACATCCCTGTCTACACGTGACCAGGTAGAGACAGCTCTGGCACATATGTATCTAGGGGTAAAACCCAAAAACTCTGCATTGAGCTAGACTCAAACTGGAACTAGTGAATGACAAGGGGCCATTCTTCACACCTTGTTAAGAAACATCCAAGGTATATTCTTTGGTAAATTCATATTCTTAGTATAGACCATTATTAAGGGAATAAAAAAATTCCCCTAAAAATATATGTTGCGAATTATATGATGAATAAAATAGAATGAAGCCAATAAATTCATATGTTAATCATATAAAAATATTTTATAATTCATATTTTTTTTATTGATCACCCTTTATGTGTTACCCCTAACATTACTTTTATTCCTGCCAATGCCCTGTAATAGGAGTACTCGAGCCAACAACCAATGTGAAGATCAATGTGACGAATATTCTTATGAGATACCCAATCTGATGGGAGAGGGAATCTTGAAAATTGTCATGATACTCTCCTAGTTAACTCATGTTTTGAATATAAACATGGGTCAAGGGGAACATTATCCCCCCCAAGAAAGAATATGTCCCAATCGAGATTTTCATGAGAGAAATTCCCAATAATTTAATTGATCATTTGATCCATCAATTGTCTAACAATGGATCAACTCAATTGCGAAGTTATTTTCAATCAATCCATTTTTTAAACAAGAAAAGGTACGTAGGGATGCTTATCTTATTTCAGGAGAATCTCATAAATGATGTAAATTGATCAAAAATACAAATCATGAGGTGGAGATCTAGTTGATTGAATGTAATGATTTACATAAAATGTTTTCTGAAAAATATTTTCCTCGCACCCTCCGACATAAAATATAATTGTACTTATGTTCCCTCTAGAAAAAAAAGATGATTCAATCATTGAGTACAAGGAAAAATTCACAAGGATTGCATGATATACATCCAAATTTGTCGTTACCCCCACCTGTAAGGTAGAACACATCTTTTGTGAGATAAAACCAATCCTACAGAAATCCCTATCGATCCATGACATCGAGATCTATGAGGAAATTGTTTAATATTCCATCAAAGTCGAAATGATGATCAGTGAATCATTGGGGTATCATGGGTAAAAAAATCATATGTTGGACTTCAATTCAGGTAGTCCCATGGAAATATCCAATGGTGCAAAATAATCCAGCACATCACATTCCAAAATATGGGGAATCAAGCAGCCCGTAAATTTCCTGAAGCGGAATTAGAAATGATTTAAGTGTGAAAGATAAGGACACATGTTCATTATCATCTGATTAGAAAAAACCCAAAACAATGAAAGAGGAAATAACCACTATGTTTGACCCTCTACACATTGTGGATTTATTTAATTACAAAAAACTAGGGCAATATTCAAAGTTGTTACCTAAGACAAGGGTTTTATTTGGCAATCAACAATGTCAAAGGAAACATGGGTGAGCTTCTTCCATCACTACCACTGAAGTGAGCTCTGATAATGAAGTGGTTACATGTACACTATTTATTCATTTATGAATATGTAATATACTTTTTGATTCTAGTTATACACATTATTTTATATCCCTAAATCTATGTAGAATATTCCCAACACCCCCACAAATCAGGGATGTAAAGATGTTGGTGAGAACATAAAATGGGGAAATCATTGAAACCCATGAATACAACTCCTCCAGCCTTCAAAATTTGTGGATTGAACATCTTGGAGAACATTTTAATACTCCCTTTGGTGGAATTTGTCAAAATTATTAGTATGTATTATCGTACCTTATATAGATTCCTCATAAATTGCAGTGACATGGAAATATATCTCCATATGGAAAATTGATCCCTGATTTAGTACATGTTCTAAGAGTGGAATGAATCTTCCTTAGTGATCTAATAAAATATTATCAAAGATTTTTTTGGACACTATATGTTTTATATTTAATATTATGTGATTTTATAAATGTTTTATTATCTTTATGGTTCCTTAGTAGACATTTCAATTCTTATAAAACATTATGACTATTTAAATTTATTTCCTTGAGATTATGAATCACCTCTGCATATGCAAGCCTAATATTGGAAGAGTTTAGGTCTTTGGAATTTTAAATAATTGAATTACACTACCCCTTTAAAATATCCATGGGAAAAACCATTTTTTGGTTTGGTGTTTGGATTAGTTTAATGTGTGGTGTCCAACACCTAAATAATAAATAATTCCCTCTCTTTTCATATATAAACCCACCCAAGCCCCCACTTACTATTCAATCAAAGCCTTTTTATCTCTACCAAAATATTCAGTAAACTTTCTAGAATCCACCCAGGGTGCCTTAATCACCTTGGAAGCGTCTTTCAAGCCCCATCCAAGCTCTTGGGATCACACATCCATGTATGGGATTTCTACTTTTCTAATTTTTGTTTAAATTTATTTATATTGTTATACCATTTTCTTCAATTACAATTTTTGGGGTTTTATTTAACACCACCCCCATACTACCCATATTATGTTTTAATGGTGATTTACCCCTTTTAATCTTATTAATGCCTCCCATGTACACCTGTTACCATGCCGAAATTCTGTAAGGGATTTTTCCTTCCCCATTTACATTCATGCAAATATTTTTTATTATGAATATAAATTCTATTAAATATATTGGGAAGTGTATATATATGACTCCATTACAATTAATTTCATGTACATATGATGATACACCTCTTTATCTCTCATAAACTATTTTTATGAATTCTTATGTCGCCCTGTTTTGCTGGTGAAATTGAACCGAGATTTTCCGAGCCAAAGTCATTATGTGGTGAATACCATGTCCATTTGTCTTCAAGGGTATTCTGCTTTTTGAAAATTTACTTTTTGTTTATAGATATTAATTTATGAATTCTATATTCCTTTATGCTGAAATAAATGATGCTTTTTAATGAATCCATGTTATATGATCCACGTGTCACACATAGGCGTGAAATTAAATGATTAATAATGGTGTTCCCAAATTGCGCTCTATATATTGGATAAAGTATATATCATGATATGAGAATTAAAATGAGGGTTTGCACATGCTAATTAAAGTTCAATTTGTTTTTACTCATTCTCCATGTGCAATTATCCTTGGATAATTCCAATATCATGTAAAATATTTTTGCAACATTTCCATGTAATGATAATCATGTTATTACATGCCTTTAAGTTCATTTTTCTCATATGTTCAATTGATATACCTATTGCCTAACATTTACTATATTATTCATGTTATGCCATGTGTACTCCATTACTGGGATTTATGGCTCATTATTTTCCTTATTCATGTCCTCAAGTTATCCCATGAAATTCTATGTACGAAAGAATGTGTGTGATCATGTAAAAGAGTTTTTCAATAAAGATGTGTATTTTATGATTTAAGCTATTATGTAATGTTCCTAAGCCCCAAATACAGTAAAAATCTTGATATTATATTTTTTATGATGTGAGAAATTTATGTAATAATTTAGGATTATGTTTTAAAAAAAGACGAAGGTTGTTATAAATATTGTATAGTTACTTTCATAGACTTATGGTTTATATATGGTAGGAATATCCGATCAGGCTGTAAATGTTAAAATACATTATTTAAAAAATTTCTATATAAATTCATAAAGAACCTCTATTTGAAAACATAAAATTATTTTGTTTTATTTTGTTTTTTAAAAAGTAAAACATTGTTAAAATTTATTTTTATAGTAATTAGATAATATTAAAATAATTTTTTGAAAATAATATTGCAATAAATATACTGGGATAAAAATAGATTTTAAAGTGAAACATTTAATATATTTTTAAAATAAATTCCCTTATAAATATTGTGGGATCCAATTATAGATGTAGATGATAAATTACAAGAGGGTGGGTAAATTTTAGGACTAAAATAATTCTTTTTTATCATTAAGAAAATCAATATTTAACAAAATTTACCATTATGGATTTGAAACCCCTATTTAGTTCTTATCTAAGAAATAAACTTTTATATGATATAGAAATATACATCCCATAAATAAACATAAAAAATGATTACATATGTAATGATTCTGCCTTAAAGTATATTAAATCCTAAATAAGTTAGAGTATACAGGTATAAGAATGTATAAGAAAAGAAAACATTCTTTCATTAACACAATTATGTGGAAATTAAACATGTAAAAATGCACATAAACAAGTAATAATTCACTAAAAAAAAATATAAGGTACCCAAAAACATTGGATAACAGTCCATTAATTAATACTTTAAATAATGGTTATCTTTCACAAACTAGTTTAAGCACTCAAAAAGAGTATTGGAGTCTATCTTTCTATCCCTTCAAGAACTAGATATTTATTTTATTCGGGTCCTCAGTCATTCAATACATTGATGTCCTTACACTTTATGTTAGTCAGTGCCACAATCATCATATTCCTGGAAACCATCAATTATACTCATCAATAATCGGATTTACACAAGGATGAATGAAAAAATGGTTCACTATTCATAAAAAATTATGAGATTATTTATTTCTAAAGAACCCACATCACAACATCACATGATGTTATATCTAGATGTCTCTTCAATCTTGTAATGATTGAGTTATTTTTAAGATAAAAATTCAATTGTCGACTCCCTCATCAAATGGTCTTATTTTTCCAAAAAAAATTAATGGGACCTTGATAGATGACACTAAGACAATGGTGATATTAAAATAAATTACTTGAATTTGTTTTGTATAATGAAATATGAGTAACTATCAAGTGTAATAAACAGAAATATGTAATGAATATACATTGGGATTAAGAAAATAGGATCTGATAAACATGAAACAATGTGTTAAAAATGTAAATAAAAGTTAACATATATCAATAATCTGAATCTAAAAATATTAGAAATTGGATTCAACAAAGATGAACAATAGATTTCTAGAAAAAGGATATTCGGTGTCTGAATTATGAGGGATTCCAAATCTAAATTCTGATGAATTGGGAGTCTGAATTCTATGATTTAGGAGTCTGAATTATTATGAATTCGGAGTATAAAATCTGATGAAATTGGAATATAAATTTAGATAAATTAATATTTTGAATATATGAGAATTTGGTGTCTATATTTAAAGGATTTAAGAGTGTTAATTTTAGTGAATTTAGAACCTGAATTTTAGAGTATACAGAGTTTGAATTTTTGAGAATTTAGTGTATGAATTTCAGAGAATTCGATGTTTGATTTTCATAGAATTCAAATTCTATGATATTATATGCCTTTAAAATAGGTATGAATATGGTTATTCTGTTTAACAAAAATTATTATTATACTAGGTTTTACAAGGCACTAAATAAGTCATTAAATAACAAGGTTAAGGGTAAAACCATTCTTTGATAATGAAAATTTTCTATGAAAATAATTCATAGAAAAGGATTAATTTCATTAATGGAAATGTGTTTGTGATTTTCAATAAATAAAAAATAAAAGTCTCATAAGATAAATTTTTTGTATAATCTATATCCCCCTTTATTGGAAGCATAAACAACTATTAGTAAATTAATATAATGAATAATGTTGTCTGTTTCTGAACATTAAAAGAAAAACATATCTACCATTACATATGACCCTTAATGAACACAAATAATTCCCCTTGGGTTTTGAAAATTATGGATCATATTAGTGTCTTTAATAGAGAATTTACTTATTCATAGTCTACAATACCATCTTTATGTAATATCCCCTTAAATAATTTTCACCTTAGATAGGGAAATATCTTCTTTTTGACTTAATATTATTTTTTCATTATTTTATACCAATTTATTGTTTTTAAAAAGGAATGGATTTAATTTTTATGCATAAGTGGTTATAAATATAAAATAAAAAACAATTGAATTATAATAATATTTATTTATGATTGGAAAGAAGTTTACAAGGATAATACAACAAAATATTATATTTTACGGAAATCAGTAATCCGTCATTTCCTTTGGCATTTTCATTTTTATGGTGGAATTCATCTTCTTCATATATTTATGTTCATCCTCATTATTCATGACCAACTAATCCTAATAACGATTATTCTTCTTGAGCTCTTTGATTGATTCTTATTAAGACTTAATGATATCAGCATGAGGATTTATTGTATCCTCTTTCTGTTAAAATATTTATTCCAACTCTTCCCTGAGTTTTCTTTCACATTCCAAATTGAGAACAACAGTATTCATCTTTCCATTTAGGTCTATATCATATTGAATCCATGAAACATGCAATTGAATCAACTTTTCATAAAAAAGATTATATGGTTTTTAATGGTGTAATCTGACTTATCAAATAAATCCTTTACGGAATCATATAAATGATATATGATAGTCATATCTTCAATTATTAACATAGACCATTTGGTTATTTTCCTTCATTATATTTTATGATCATTGTAACCAATGTGAAGGTATTAGAATCTTGATTAAATATTCATACACTTTTTCATGCTCATTAATTTGTAATCCATATTCTGATTTATAATAAGATAATGAAAATGAAATCTCGAATCAATAGTTGGAAGTAAGGTAATGTTGTTCACATGAATTTTAAAATATTGAACAAGAAAATCATGTCCCTTGGATGATAAAAATTCTTAAGCAGATTTCATTTTTGGCGAGTAAATATTTTCATAATCTTCATCTATCCACATGGATATTCAAACAACATAATTCTCTGATTTACCAACCTTAACTTTTATAGGTGAATCAACAACGTATATGTTTCCATTGTCAGTACTAGAGATTACCTTCTTGACTTTTGGACTCTCATGCTCGCTATCAGTGTCATGGATTATCTTATCATCATCAACATCAACTTTATCAAAACCGTACATAACATATTTATGATTAATAAAATCATGATCAATAATTTCTACAATATGAGTTTTGTCATCCTCAAGATGTGAATCATCATCTCTCCCTTATACTATTATTTTGGTTGATTCAACTTGGTGGGATCTGGATGAAACCTATAAAAATTAATATCCTTATATCTATATTCTTCCACAATATGTGAAACATCATCACACTCCTATTCACATTCCACTTCTACTTCTCCTTATTCTTCTTCTTACTGGATAAAATCTTCTTCAATAACAGGTTCAAGATTTTAATTTCTTTACTAGATTTTTCTATTAGAACTAACTCTCGTAAGAATATTTTCTATACCTTGATTTAGTTGTAAGTATTCTATATATCATTAAGGCATAGAAAATATCATCTTAGGATATATTCTTCTTCACTTTATCTCTATATATTTCTTCTCATTATGGTCTGATTCCTTAATATTCAAGGCCTCAGCCTAATTAGGGTGTATATGAAAACTTACTTACCCCTCTTCCTTATTATAATTTTCAACTTCCACATAGATACCACATAATTAAAAATGGACTTTTTGTTCTTCGTTTTTGGGGGAGCTGAATGGTATTCAAATATGTTTCCTTTTACTTTTGATTATTGTTCTTTTTATTTTCTATTCATCGGGTATTGTATTTAAGATTCCTATATATTCCTTTTCATTCTCCAATATTGGATTTCACATTCAGAAATATCATACAACTATCTTCTCTTAATACTAAAATAAATCAAATTCATCCTTAGTGTATCAATTCAAAATAACATAATCATAATGATTATGGGCTTTGAACTGTAAGGAAGTTTTAATTATTCATGGAAAATAAAAATGATCTTTGAACAGATCACTGGATACATAATTATTTGATACATGAGGGTGTAATTCTTGATATTGTTGATAGTCAGGATAATATAATTGATATGGATTACCCTTCATAGTTTCACTAAGAAATATATCATGATGATATCACACTTCTCAGGGGAATATATATCTTCCAATCTTGTAATGAAAACCCATGCATCAAAAATGTTAACAATCAGTTGTTGGATTTATTTTGATTGATCTTGGGTGACATAACTCCATTATTTTATAGGAATTCAATTTGAGTTGACATTTTCAAAACATTGTTTCTAATCTGGGAACATGAGTAAAAAAATTAAATCCTATCATTTATAAGGTATATCCATAATACATTCACCATAGTTTAAACATAAGGATTAATTCTTCCCATGTATCTTGAACTAAAATCATTATCTCCCACCTTGTTAAAAAAACTCAATTAATCATAGAATTCTATAAGGAGATTAGGATAAACTGGATCCTGATTTTTCTATTTGGTATCACAAACACTTCCCCAACTATTCTTCTATATAGCTATCAAAATAAGGTAATCATAATTCAAAATGAAAATTAGTTTGAAAAAACATTCATTCTAAATTTTCATGATCTTTGTGTTCCTAGTTTGAGTCCATTTGATTTTAAGAGGAAAATACAGATACATACGAAAAAAAGTAAACTACTAAATATAAACCATTTATTTGTATGGTGGAAGGGCTTCTGTGCTAAAATAGTGGAAAATTTATGTGGGATGTGAATATGTGGTGGCCTTTATGTAGGATTTGAAATGACAGTTAAAAATAATGAGTCAATACAAATGATTATATAATATTTATCTGATATGATGGTTGATATCAATTCTATTGAAGTATTTGAAGGTTCTAATCATTGATGTTTTAAGTAAAAATATAATTTAAATAATGTAAATAAGATTGAGTTTTCTTAAAATACGAATATGATACTAACATGTAAAAATTGAAATTATGAATATTTATGTAAAGAAACATTCCATTTGGATTTCATTGAAAGAATTGTAAATATTGATAAGGTCATTAGTATAAAAAACTTTTAACACATCATCATTTTTAACATCAATTCTATATAACATATGTGAAAAGCTTGAAAAATTGGTTTATCACATAGGTTCTTTTGTAACCGATGTGATATATCTATGGGAATTGATTTATTACGTTGGTTATTTTATAACTGATGTCAAAAATACTGATGTATGATTTATCACATCGGTTATTTTATAACAAATGTGACATATCGAATCATGGCACTTTTTCATGGAGGTTATAAAATAATTTACATGATAAATGAAATCTCATGGATTTATCACATCAGTTATAAATTATCTGACGTGATAAAACTCCATCTACAATGTCAGTAATTTTATAACTAAATTGATAAAGGATCATCAATGTTGGTTATTAAATAACTGATATTATAAACATAAAAACAGTTAATCAGGACAGTTATTCAATAACTGACATGATAAATCTATTAAATGATTTATCACACCTCGTATTCTGTCAATTGGTTTTCTTTGATCAGGAAACCAATTACTCGTCTCACTTTTACAGAAATCCTCGAAAGGATTCATCAAAGTCATGCCCTCTAAAATCATTTCTGAAACAAAATTCATCATCATCATTATCACTATATCTATCAGGATGAATCTAAATACACAGGTAATCCTCAAAAGCCTCAATTTCAAATTTTATTGTTCACAATACCCTAAACATATGATTTGTGATATTATTTTTCTATCTTTGTTCTTTCTATAACTAAAAATGTCATAGTGTTATTTTATACCTTGATAAATTATTTTCTAGAAAAGTAATCAATGGGAGTGATATCATGAACCTTCTATGATTTTTGATGCTACCATGTGTGTTTAATCAAATGTGTGGGTAGGTATTTCAATTTTATGTGTGGGGGAGGGGGGTTTCCAGTCTGGGTGGGGGTGTCCAGGGGTTGGGGGCTGTCCGGGGGGGGGGGGCTATCAAAGGGGTTGGTGGTGTGGAGGGGGTGTCCAGAGGTGTGGGGGGCATTCCAAGGGGGTAGGGGGTGTCCAGGCAGTGGGGGTGGTGTCTAGGCTGGTGGGGATGTCCAAAGGGTGGTGTGGGGGCTGTTCAGAGGATGCGGGGTTTTCCATGGGGGTGAGGGTGTCTAGGGGTGGGGGATGTCCATGGGTGGGGCTCTCTAGGGGTGGGAGCTCTCCAATGGGGTTATGTTGTCTAGGGGTTGTCTAGGGGGTGGGGTGTCTAGGGGTGATGGGGTTGTCCAAGGGGGGAGGGGTGTCTAGAGAGGTAGGGTGGTGTCTTGGGTGGTGAGGGGGTTGTCCAAGGAAGTGGGGGTCTAGGGGTGGGGGTGTCTAGGGGTGGGGGGTTGTTTGTGGGGGTGGTGGTGTCATGGGGTAGACCAAGGGGGCGAGTGTGTTTTCAATGGGGTGAGTGGTGTTTCCAATGGGGTGAGTGGTGTTTCCAATGGGGTAGGGATGTCCAAGGGATGGGGGTGGTTTCAAGCGGGTGAGGGGGTTTTCAATGGGGTTAAGTGGGTCAAGGAGGGTGGGGGGTTCTATGGGGTGATGGGTTGTCCAAGGGGGTGGGGTAACCAGGGGGAGCGGTGTCCATGGAGGGATGTTTTCGATGGGTTGGGGGGGCTGTCCATGGCGGTGGGGGTGTCCAGGGGTGGGGTTTCCAGGGTTGGGGGTTTTCCAGGGGTGGGGGTTTCTATGGGTGGGGGCTATCCATGGGGGTGGGGTGTCAAGAGGGGTCCAATGGGGTTTGGGGTGGTGTCCAGGGGGTGAGGGGGCTGTCTACGGGGGTAGGGGTGTCCATGGATGGGGTTGGTGTCTAGAGGGGTGAGGGGGATGCCCAAGGGGGTTGGGGGAGTCCCAGGTTGGGGGTGTCCATAGGTGGGGGTTTCTAAGGGGGTGGGGGTTTTCCATGGGGAGGTGTGAGTGGGGGGGTATCCAAGGGGAGGTGGTACTTAGGGGGTGTCCAAGGGGGTGGGGGTGGTGTCTAGGGAGTGAGGGGGCATTCCAAGAGGGTAGGGGTGTCTAAGGGGGTTTCAAGGGGGATGGGGGGTATGTCCATGGTGGAATGGGTGTTTAGTGGTGGGGTGATGTTTAGGGTGGGTATGGGATTGTCCAAGGGTGTAGGTGGTGTCCAGCGTGGTTGGGGGTGGCCTCCAAGGGCTGCCTATCGAGGTACGGTTGTCTATGGGGGTTGTGGTGTTCATGGATCAGGGGGGTGACCAAGGGGTGGGTGTCTGTCCATGTGGTGAGGGGTCTCTAGGGGGTGGGGGTGTATAGTGGGTGGGGGTGTCTAGTGGATTTGGGTTGTCCATGGGGGTGGGGGTGTCTAGAGGTGTCCAAGTGGATTGGGTGGGGGGGGGGGGGTTCCAGGGGGTGTGGGTGTGTAGGGGTGGGGGAAATCCAATGGGGCAGGGTTGTCCAGGGGTGTCCAAGGGGTGTGGGTGGTGTCCATGGTTGAGGTGGTTTTCTATATGGGTAGAGGTGTCCAGGGTGTGGGGGTGGTTTCTAGGGGTGAGGGGGTTGTCCAAGGGGGTGGGGGTGTCAAGGGGGCGAGGGTGTTCGGGGTGGGGGTTGTCTGGGGGTCGGGGCTCTACAAGGCGGTGGGGATGTTCATGTGAGGGGGTGTGCAGGGATGTGGGTTTTCAAGTGTTTAGGGGTTTGGAAAGCCCCCTCACCCCTGGATACCTCCCCCACCCCTTGGAAACCCACATCCCTTGTTCAGGTATTCTATACCAATGGGTCCTATAGAACCTTTGGTATAGGTCTATTGCAAAGACCATCATGTCAACTGTGTGTGAAACCATTTGGAAATTCTATCTAAATGGTTTTAGGGGCTATCCCAGTGGTTTCAAATTGTTGGGATATGTTTATTTTTCATTAGTTAATGTATACATATTTTAATTATTATACTTCATATTCCATGCTCATGTAAGGGGTAATTTAGTATCTAGTTGCACCATGATGTATTTTTTTCACCTTAAGAAGAAAGGATGGAAGGTGAATTTAAATTGTTATATCATGGCACATATTAGAGATATTTAATCATAATTTTTTTCATATTAATATAAACCTATTATATGTAACAATATTTTCTTTTTCAAAAAAAATTCAAGCATATATTTTACATATTAGAAAATATTTTTATTATATTTCAATATTGTTTTTAAATAAAATTATGATATTTTTAATGTAAATATAATATTGGATTATCTTAACAAGATGTATAATGTTGAAATTTTTTATAGTTAATAATGAGACTAATATGGATTAAGGAACATCGAATGAGTACTGAATATGAATAAGGTGTTGATGCATTTTTTTCATTTTCTAATCTAAATGTTCCAAGCAATGCTATTTCTTTCTGTCCATGCCGGATATGTTTTAAGATGAAGAAGTTGAAAATTAAAGAGATCAAAGCACATCTAATTTTTTTATTGTTTTAATCTATGTTATAGCCCTTGGATTTGTCATGGTCAGATTGGACAGAATGTTAGATCAACAGTTTATGATGAGTTTCAAGATGGTTACTCTAATGGAATGGAATAAATGATTTTGGGGGACATGGTTTTGTTCTTGTTTTGGGATTCTATTGGTCTGGAATATTATTGATTCATAATTATTCATAACATAGTCATTGTTTCATGGGGCTCAGTGGTGTCTAGGGGGGATGTCCAGGGGGTGGGGGTGTCCAGGTGGTGGGGGCTGTCCATGGGAATAGGGTGGTGTGTAGTGTGTGGGAGGGTGTCCAATGGTATAGGGGGTGTGAGTGTTTCGGAGGGGTTCGGAATGTACAGTGGGGTGGAGAGGTGTTTAGTGGGTGGGGGATGTCCCAGGGTGTAGGGGTGGGATGGTGTCTAAGGGTTGCGGGTGTTATCCAGCGGGGTCAGGTTGGTGTCTATGGGGTGGGGGTATGTCTAGGGTGGCTCGGGGGATGTCCAACGGATAGGAGGTATCCAGGGGTGATGTGTCTATGGGTGGGGTGGTGTCCTGGAGTGAGAGGGATTCCATTGCCTTAGAGGGGAGTAAGGGTGTCCAGGGGTGGGGGTTGTCAAGTAAGGTGGGGTGGTGTCTATGGGTGGGGGTTGTCCAGGTGGTGGGGGTGTCTGTCCAGGTGGAGTGGTGTCTAGGGGGAGGGATGGTGTCCATGGGTGTTTTCCAGTGGGGTGGGGTGGTGTCTAGGTAGTTGGGGTGTCTGGGGCTTGTTGGTGTGATGGAGATCTAGGTGGAAGGGGGTGTCCAGGGGGTGGGCTAGTGTCCAGGTGGCTGGGGTGACAAGGGGGTGGGGTGTCTAAGGGGGTGTTGGTGTCCAGGGGGTGGTGGGTGTCTAGGGGTGGGGGTTTCGTGGGGTGGTGGGCCTTTCTAGGGGTGGGTGTCTCTAGGGGGTGGGGGGAGTCTAATGGGGTGGGGGCTATCCAAGGGTTGGTGGTGTCTAGGGGTAGGTGGTGTCCAAGGGGGTAGGCGAGGTCCATGTGCTGGGGGTGTCCATGTAGGATCAAAATATAATATGAGATGCTCAATATACAAGAGGGGGGTGAATTGTATACTTTAAAAAATTCCTTTGGAACCTTTAATGTTAGTTAAGAATAACTATGTTTTCCTTAAGTAAAGGAAAAGGCTAAGTTTAGCAAAGTTAAACTAAGTAAATTCACAACACCTCTAACACCGAACTAAACTTGGAAAGAGATTCCAAAAGTAGGTTCCAGAAATATGGTTCCGGAATTTGAAACTTAACAAATGTTTACAATATGAGATTCTACCTTAAAGCGTATAGAATCTAAATGAATCAGAGTAAGTAAGGAAGTATAAGAAAGTTATACTTTCCTTAAGAAACAAATTGCAGCGGAATAAAAACAACTAGTTAAACTACTAGTAACAAGATATAAGTCTTTTAACCCAAAGAGAAGGGTATCCAACAACCTTGGATAAAGGTCCCTTGATTTATACTTTCAAGCAAGTCTATCTTACCCACACTAGGGTAAGCCCTCGATACGAAGATCGGTGTCTCTGTCTTGCTATCCCCCAAGCCCTCAACTTCAAGGTAGTTGGCAACCTCTGTCTTCCTCAGCAAGAAAGCCCTCAAACTTTAAGGTAGTCAGCACCTCTGTCTTCCTATCCCCGGAAGCCCTCGAATGTAATCACCAACATTCGGAGTCGCACGAATCTTTGAGAGTTAATAAGAGCCTCTCTCTCTAGAAATCACTTCAAGCAAATTTTTCAGCCTTTCAGCACTTTCATCAGCATTCAGCAGCCCATCAGCACTGAGCTCTTTCAAATGTGCTCCTATTTATAGGTAAGGTCGGCTCCTTCTCCAACGGTCATATTTTCCTTAAAGATCGGAGGGACCTGTACACGTGTCATTTAGACAACGGTTAGTTTATAACAAAATGGACGACATCATTTTATAACAAAACAAGTGTAACAAAATGTACGACATCGTTTTAATTCTAACATAAAGGTTCGGAATGAATACTTCAGAGTGAAGGTTCAGAGTGTAATGGAGATAATAAAGAGTAGACAATTTTTAGAAGAGTAAGTAATATAAAAGTTCGGAGTCTAACAAATATATTTTTCAGAGCTTGAATTAATTAAGAGTGCATAAAACAAATAAACTCAAATTCTGTTAAATAGGTGAATTCGGAATGGGAATTCGGAATAAGATTTCTTCATTAGAATTCTTAATGAGAATTTGTCATCAGAATTCATAATGAGAATTCTTCATCAGAATTCGTAATGGGAATTCTTCATCAGAATTCTTAATGAGAATTCGTAATGAGAATTCTTCATTAGAATTCGTAATGAGAATTCGTAATGAAAATTCTTCTTCAGAATTCGTATCCTGAATCTGAAATAGAACTTTGTCAGAGTTCATATCCAGAATTCAGAATGAGACTTCCTTATAGTTCTTTATCCAGAATCCGAATCCTAAACAGAATTCTTTATATCAAAGTTTTAGTGATTCCGAGAAAATGAATCCGAATTTCATACTTAAGAAAAATATGGATGAAAATATGATAAGGATAATTTTTCTTATAAAACCAATTTTCCTTAATAAAGTAATTTTCCTTATAAAAGAGATTTTCCTTAAGAAAGAAAATTTACTTAAGAAAACACTTTTCCTTAAAGAAACATTTTTCCTTAGAAAAGCGATTTTCCTTAAGAAAGAAAATTTACTTAAGAAAACAATTTTCCTTAAAGATAAGGTGTTTGTGATTTTCAAAACAAGAAGAAATGGAAAAGTCATAAGGAAAACCTTATTGACTCAAAAATCTCCCCCTTTTTGGAAAGCACAAACATCCTTACGAAAAAGCTATTCTAAGAAGAAAGAAACACATTAAGGCTTATCTTCCTTTGCATTAAGGATATTGACGAATACGACTAACTCCCCCTTAGGCTTTGAAACTCTAAGGATCGTATTCAGATTTCTGGAGTGATAGATAAGAATGTCTTCTTTAATGAAAAAGCTCCCCCTTAAACAAACTCTTATTAGAGTTCTTTTTCCTTGGGTATTTTTTTTTCTTTCTCCCCCTTTGATAAACTCTTATTAGAGTTCTTCATTTTTGTAAGGATCTTTTCCATCTCCCCCTTTGTGATTTTCAAAAAGAATTGGAAGGAATGGAAAAACTTAACAAAGTACATGAGATATTAGTAATGACAAAAAAAGAAACAAGAGACACAATTTTCATTATAATTTGTAATCTCAACAACAACAAAAAAAATTACAACAAAAAGATCAGATTGGATTATTTCGGATCTTTTTCCTTTGACATGAGGCCCTTGAGAATAGTCTTGATCTTCTTGAGGTCCTTATGATCTTCTTCAGCTTACTTCTCTAAGGCAACTATTCTTTCGGATTGGGCTTCAATTATTTCTTCCTGAGCCTTCAACTTTTCTTCCTGAGCTTTCATCTTCTCTTCCTGAGCCTTCATCCTTTCTTCAAAATCGATCCGATGATCTCTTTCAAATTTCCAATTTTGAGAAACGGAATTGAGCTTCCCATTCAGATCTCTCACTTCCTGAATCCGAATGTTCTTTTCCTCTGTCAACTTTTCTTCAAAGGAAGCAGTCAGCTCATTAATCTTCTTGTCCTCGGTTTCAAAGGCATCCTTAACTTTATCTTGAAACTCATTGAAAGCCTCATCTCCTCCACAGTCTTCTTAGACCAGCTTGTCATCCTCTTGAAAGATCTTTTATGAGCTTCGTAACCAATAAAGAAGTTTTTGAACTGGGCTTCAATCTCAACACACTTATCCATAACCATGGATACAGAGTCTGTTTTCTGATTCAACGCATGTTGGAGAATCTGGCATCGTGAATCAATACTTGAGAAGGTCGGAATGGTTCCCACCAACTTTTTCAAAGACTGAACAACAAAGTCATTCCCCAACAAAGATGACTCCGAATCTGAAATCTTGCTCAGAGAGTTTTCTTCCACAATAAGATCCTACTTCCTCTTAGAAGAACTACCAGCTGCCTTTCTCATCCTCTTTTCTGAACTTGGGGTATAAGCAAGAATTTTTTTCCCCTTATCTTGTTTCGGAATTGAAACCTGTTCCGGAGTTTTCTTCTCACTATCAGAAACGTGTACAATAAAATCTTCCTCATCAGCAACTTCCTGAATAGAATCCTCTACGTTTTTCATCTGATAAATATCATGTAAAAGTTTTTCTTCTTCTCCATGATAGGAAACTTCTTCTTCTCCTTTCTCTTCTTCCATTGCAGGAGTAACTAGCTTCGAAGATTCAGCTTCTGAAGTCCGGTGTGATAACTGTTCTGAAGGAGTTCCCTTGTACTCATCTACTTGTTTTAGCACATCTCCTGTCTCACAACATCCTTCAGAAGCCTCTTCAACTTGTTCCACTTTCTCTACTTCCTCAGTATTAGTAGAAACAGCTTGTTCCGGAGCAACGAGATTTCTTCCTGGAGTCTCAGGTAGAGATTCCAGGGAGAATGATATCGGAACTGGAATAGTTGCTGAAACGATTTCGTTGAACTTCAACGACGCTTGGAATGCCTCAGCTTCTGACATTTTCTTCTTAAGCTTCTTTTCCTTAGCTTGTTTTTCAAGCTCATCAGCAGTTTTCTCCTTCAAAGCTTTAGCCTCCGCAGGGTCCAGTCCGAACTGTGGATCCCCTTCTTTCCTCTTCTCTTTGTCAGCTCTCCACTTTGTAACAACCTCATCAGTATAAGATTTCTTCTTCTTAGCCTTTGGAGGTGCGGAATGGACTTCCTTAGACTTAGGTTCCTCGGCTTCGACTAAAACTTCTTTCAGCTTTCTCTTCCTTACCGGCTTAGATGATTCCGGATCAGCCACTTTTGGAGCCACTTCTTCTTGAAGAGGTAGATCAATAAACTTTCCAGACTTCTTGTCAAAGGAAATATTCATTCTTTTAAACGTGCCATCGCTGAGCAGCATAATCTTGCAAACTCTCGGCTTATATTTTCAAGCCTCCTTGAAAGACTAAAAGCATCGAACAATCAACTTGGAGAGGATTGCTGGATACATAATAATCTGAGCTCTCAGATTCCCCTTCTTCAAATTTTCAATATTTAGAAGAATATGCTTCATCAAGTTAAACTTCCTTAGATTTATTAGGAAATATAAGATATATATCTCACTTTTCTTCAAGCTGTCCTTATCACCTTTTCTCGGTACGATAAGTCCTTGCACCCATAATTCCAGAATCCGGATGTTTGTTGATAGAGTTGCAATCTTCGGAGCCTTGTCATCAGCCAATCCGAGAGTTTCTAAGGCCTTTTCCTTGTTGAAACTACCCATAGAGTCTGGCAACACGTGCGAAATAAACTTGGCTTCTCCTTCATAAGATAATCCTACCAAGCTAGAAGCCTTGGTGTAAGAAAGTTTATATGTCTTGCCATACGATTTGAAGGAAAACTTCTATCTGTCATCTTCTTTAAAGAAAGAAACTGATTCATAAAATTCGATCAGTAAATCAGAATATACTTCATCTTGGTTCCTGGTTTTAGATACCGCAATATCCTCCCAGCCATTCAACTTGATGTTCTTTGAGATTATAGAATCGTAGTTGTTGAAGAAAACCGGATAAACTAACCTTTCTCTGTAAACTAACAACTGAGAAATAGGCTTGGTTGAAGACATTTCTTGAGATGCTAACTCTGCAGACATTCGGATTAGAAGTTCTCTGGGAAGTTCGGAACAGAGAAGACTGAGGTTCGGAACGGCCTTAAATCAGAGAGACAGAGATTTGGGACATGAGATCTTTGAGATCGATGTGGGACGATTAATTGGGTTCCCTTTATATAGGCAACAAGATGACGGTTGAACTTCCACGGTTGATCTAACGGTTGGAATAAGCTGAGATCAGATCTGACGGTTGAAAACTTGAATCCGATCTTTTTGAGGTTTTTATTAAAACAAAGAATTACTAAAACTATAATTCCGAAAACATAATACAAGAAACTACCAGCAAGTAAAATATGAATACGAAAACTTGATTAAGGAAATCATACCTTTCGGGTTGGCTTAGGAGATTATTCGTAATGGCAGATTTCGCAAAATTTTTTTTTTTTAAAAAACTTAGTACGAAAAACTCAATATGAAAAACACATTATGAAACTTTCATTACGGAAAACTCAGTACGAAAAACAAACTTATCACATCAATACTAAAAACTTAGTACGAGAAATATATTACAAATTTTGAAATCGAAAAACTTATTATGGAAGATTGAGTGTGAAAGTTCCCTTATGAAAATACCTGTACGAAAATTTTCAATTCCGGAAATTTTCAGTATGAATACTTCCATTCCAGAAGTATTCTGTGCGAAAATATCCATTCTGGAAAATTGTAGTTCCGGAAGTTCCATTCCGGAAATCTTCGTTCCGAAAAGTTTGAAAACAAATTTTGACAAACTTTGTTAACCAAACAATTAAATGTACTCCCCCTATGAAAAGGAGTTCATTACTATAAGGATATTTTTTGAACAGAAAGTTAATTAAGGAAGATTACCTTACGGTTATCATTCTTAACTTCTGTTTAATATATTCAAATCTATCAGAAGGCAAATATTTTGTGAAAATATCAGCAAGTTGATCTTGCGTTCTGATAAACTGAAGAATAATATCTCCTTTGAGTGTGTGATCCATAAGAAAGTGATGCCTAATATCTATGTGTTTTGCACGGGAGTGATGTTCAGGGTTCTTACTGAGGGCAATGTAACTTGTGTTATCACACAAAATGTGAGTTTTGGTAAAACTCAAGCCATAGTCTGTGAGTGTGTGTTGCATCCACAACACTTGTGCACAACAACTTCCAGCTACTACATATTCAGCTTCAGCGGTGGAGAGTGCTACAGAATGTTGCTTCTTGCAGGACCAAGAAACTAATGAATCTCTTAAGAAATGACAAGTTCCGGATATACTTTTCCTATCCATTCTACATCCACCAAAGTCAGCATCAGAAAAGCTTTTTAGAACAAAATCATTTCCAGAAGTATAAAATAATCCTAGATCCATGGTTCCCTTAAGGTAGAGAAAAATTCTTTTTACTTCCTTTAAGTGAGATTCCTTAGGATTAGATTGATATCTTGCACATAAGCATACTGAAAACATTAAGTCTGGTCGACAAGCTGTTAAATAAAGTAGACTTCCTATCATACCTCTAAAAGATGTTTGATCTACCGGTTTCCCAGCTTCATCAAGATCTAAAGAGTTTGAGGTACCAATGGGAGTACTTATACTCTTAGTCTTGTCATAACCATACTTTTTAAGAAGATCATTAATATACTTATGTTGAGATATGTAGGTCCCTTCTGGTTTTTGAGAAATTTGAAAACCAAGGAAAAATGTTAACTCACCCATCATACTCATTTCAAACTCAGATTTCATTAGACTAGCAAAAGAGTCAGTCAAAGATTGCTGAGTTGAACCAAATATAATGTCATCAACATAAATTTGAACAATCAAAACATTTTTCTTATCTTTCATTATAAAAAGGGTTGGATCAGCATTTCCCTTAACATAGTTATTTTGAAGCAAAAATCCAGTAAGTCTATCATACCATGCTCGTGGGGCTTGTTTAAGGCCATACAAAGCTTTGGTAAGTCTAAAAACATGATCTGGATGTTTTGTATCTTCAAAGCCAGGAGGTTGTTCAACAAAAACTTCCTCTTGAACATAATCGTTAAGAAAAGCACATTTCACATCCATTTGATAATGTTTGAAATTAAAGAATGCTGCAAAAGCAAGTAGAATACGGATAGATTCAAGTCTAGCTACTGGAGCATAGGTTTCTTCATAGTCTATTCCTTCTTGCTAATTATAGCCTTTAGCAACAAGTCTAGCTTTATTTCTAACAATGACTCCATTTTCATCACATTTATTTTTGAAAACCCATTATACTCCAATAACAGAAGTTTCCTTAGGACATTCAACCAAGGTCCAGACTTTATTCCTTTCGAATTCATTTAATTTATCTTGCATTGCTTTGATCCAATCATTATCACCTAAAGCTTCATCAGTGCTTTTAGGTTCTAATTGGGAAAGAAATGCGAGATGTTCTACTTCATTTCATAAGGAACTTCAAGTCCTTACAGGTTGATTTACATCACCAATGATACTATCACTGGGATGATTCTTAAGAAACACCTGATTTGGGTTTTGTAAAACCTGTTCATCAACATAGGGTAGAAAGTCTTCTGGAGTAAATGTTTCAGAAGTATCTTCTAGAACAATTTCGTTATCAGAAGGTTCTTCTATCAAAGGTTGATAATCAGTTTTTGAAAACACATCCGAAAATGTAGGTTGAGATGGTTTAAAAACAAAAGGATCTGACTCATCAAATTTTACATGTACTGTTTCCTCAATAGTACAAGAATTTTTATTAAAAACTCTATAAGCCTTAGATGTTGTGGAATAACCTAATAAAATTCCTTCATCAGACTTTGGTGCGAATTTATGTAAGTTATCTTTAGTATTCAAAATGAATAATTTGCAACCAAAAACCTTGAAGTAGGAAAGTCTTGGTTTTCTACCATTCCATAACTCATAAGGAGTTTTATTAAGAAAAGGTCTAATCAAAACTCGATTTATAGTATAACAGGAAGTACTTACAGCTTCAGCCTAGAAATGTCTAGCAATAGAATATTCACTCAACATGGTTCTTGTTATCTCTTGAAGAATTCTATTTCTTCATTCAACAACACCATTCTGTTGAGGAGTTCTAGGTGCTGAAAAATTGTGAGTAATACCTTTCTTACTACAAAAAGTTTCAAAATAAGAATTTTGAAATTCTCCTCCATGATCACTATGAATAGTTTTCAATGGAAGGTTTTTCTCATTTTTAACTTGAGCTCTAAAACTTTTGAAATAAGAAAAAGCTTCAGATTTCTTTGCTAGAAAATAGACCAATGTAAATCTAGTGTAATAATCAACTAGAACAAACACATAGTATTTGCCTCCAATACTTCCAGTTTGTGTTGTACCAAAAAGATCCATGTGCACTAACTGTAATGCATCGGTTGTTGAGACTTCACTGATTGACTTAAAACTAGATTTATGTTGCTTGCCATATTGACAAGGATCACAAACTTTAGAAGAATAAAATCTAAGCTCTGGTAGATCCTTAACAAGTTTCTTCTTAGAGAGTTTACATAGGTTTCTAAGGTTACAGTGTCCTAGTATTCTATGCCATAACCAAGAATGATCTTCCATTGCACTTAGGCAAGGTAAATCTTGGCTTCTTAGGTCTTCTATGTTTAAGGTGTAAACATTCTCTTGCCTGTTGGCTGAGAGAATAAATTCTTCCTTGGAATTGTGAACTAAGCACTTATCATTCCTAAAATTCACAAGGTAACCTTAATCACATAACTGACTTATGCTAATGAGGTTGTGCTTAAGACCTTTAACAAAAAGAACATTTGAAATCAAAGTTTTACCTAAAAGAACTATATTACCAATACCAACAATATCTCCCTTAGCATTGTCTCCAAAATTTAACTTTCCTCATTTCGTTTTAATAATCTTTTCGAAAAAACTTTTGTTACCAGTCATGTGTCGGGAACATCCACTATCCATGTACCATATATTGTTGCTGGAACTTTATTTATTTTCCTGAAATTAAGAACAAAGTTAGATTTTCGGAATCCAAACTTGCTTGGATCCGAGATTTCCAGACAATAAAATTTTAGGTACCCACATCTTCTTGGAAAAGTAAGCTTTGTGAAATCCTAGAGATTGGGTTTTGTTTAAGGAACAATTCTTTGCCCAGTGACCACCACATTGACACTTTGTACAAAATGTGGCACTTTGAGGCACAATATAATTGTTACTGAAAATAGGTTTTGCATGGGTATAACCAAATCCGGATTTATTTCTTAAAGGTCGTATTTGGGAATACATCTTATCAAAATTTTCTTTACCATGTGTAAAGATTGATAAACACTTCTTTAAGGAAAAAATTTCGGAATTGAGTTTTACAACCAAGTTTTTATCCTCAAAATCATTAGTTTTTGAACTAGAGTTAGGCTTGAAAACATTTTTATTAGAAATTACTTTTTCTAACTCTTTATAAAGTTTGTTCTTCTCAGAACTTACTTCCTCAAGATTTTTTGAAATATTTTCAAAATCAGCATTTTTCTTTTCAAGATCTTTAGAAAGATCTGATATCTCTTTAGTCAGAATAGAATTCCTAGAGTTTGCCTTATCAAGTTTCTTATTGAGTTTGGAATTCTCAATCTCAAGAAGTTCAGCAAATCTAGAGACTTCTTCAAAAGTAGGTAAAGTATTTTCTTCATCAGAAGATGATTCTTCATCAGAAGAGTTATAATACTTACTATCATTAGGATTTAAAGAAACATTTGTAAATGATTCAACATTTCGTACCTTAGCCATAAAACAATGATTATCAATAGGCAATCTGGCTATAAGACCAAGATTCTTCTGTCCTGATGATTCATAATCAGAAGATTCATCTGAAGAGTCACCACCACTGGCACTCCAGGTGTCATTAGCTTTCAGAACTTTCTTAGCTTTGGCTTTATAAAACTTCTTCATGTTCCTGTCTGAATGCCTTTCTTTTCTTTCTTTCTTTCTGAGCATAGGGCAATCTGGTCTAATATGTCCAGCTCTTTTACATTCATAACAGGTAACTTCTCCATCTTTCTTATCTTTCCTAGCCTTTTTCTTATATTTTGATTGAAAATTTCTTTGTCCAGCTATCTTGTTCAACCTTCGAGAAAGATTGGCTAATTCATTTCCTGAGACTTCACTCTCACTAGATTCGGATTGAAAAATAACTTTCTTAGACTTGGATCTGGTTACTCTCTCAGGAGTCTTAGCTTTCATCTGATTCGACGTTGTAGTAAAAGCAACAGTACCATTTCCATTCTTTTTCTTGATGTTGTCAGCATCTCTCTTCATTCTTGTTTCATGTTGTAGAAGAGTTCCAAATAATTCATCAAGAGTAATTTGAGTAACCTTCTTGTTCTCATCTATAGCTGTTCTCTTGGATTCCCACTCATTGGGCATAATGTCAATTATCTTGTCCACAAGAGCTTCATCATCTAAACCTTTCTCTCCCATAGATTGTAGACTGTTGACAATAGTCATAAATCTTTGTTGAACTTTACAGATAGGTTCTCCATAAGGAAAATTGAAGCCATGATATTCAGCTCTAAGCATAGATCTTCTTGTCTCAATCACCTTAGAAGTCCCAAAGTGTGTGACCTCTAACTTCTTCCATATACAGTTAGCTGCTTCACAAGAAGAAATTTGGCTATATATATTTCTGGTCATTGAACATAATAAAGTGTTGTGTACCTTATAGTTGAGTTGATATTCTTGCTTTTCCTGGTTAGTAAAGTTTCTGACTTCCTTGTCAGGAATTTTATAGTCACCAGTAAGCATGACAAAGTTGTCTACTCCAGTATTGATAACAAATGTCTTCATACGATCTCTCCAGTATTCATAATAATTACCATCAAATAGAGGTGGTCTTTTAGGATTTATATTGTCAATATATCCAACATTAATTCCTGCCATACTAAAAATAACTTTTCACACAAACTTGTTAGTAGCTCAGAATCGTAATCACAAAGTTCGGAATGAGAAAAGTTCGGAATGGATAAATCAGAATGACAAAGTTCGGAGGATAAAGTGAGCAAGAAAAACTTGTATGTTAGTACAAGTATTTCAGTAACCGTCCTCTGATACCAAATGTAAGAATGGTATAGAGTAAGAGGTTTCCAACCTCTGATACCAATTGTAGGATCGAAATATAATATGAGATGCTCAATATACAAGAGGGGGGGGGGGGTGAATTGTATAATTTAAAAAATTCCTTTGGAACCATTAAAGTTAGTAAAGAATAACTATGTTTTCCTTAAGTAAAGGAAAAGGCTAAGTTTAGCAATGTTAAACTAAGTAAATTCACAACACCTCTAACACCGAACTAAACTTGGAAAGAGATTCCAAAAGTAGGTTCCGGAAATATGGTTCCGGAATTTGAAACTTAACAAAAGTTTACAATATGAGATTCTACCTTAAAGCATATAGAATATAAATGAATCAGAGTAAGTAAGGAAGTATAAGAAAGTTATACTTTACTTAAGATACAAATTGAAGCGGAATAAAAACAAGTAGTTAAACTACTAGTAACAAGATATAAGTCTTTTAACCCAAAGAGAAGGGTATCCAACAACCTTGGATAAAGGTCCCTTGATTTATTCTTTCAAGCAAGTCTGTCTTACCCACACCAGGGTAAGCCCTGGATATGAAGATCGGTGTCTCTGTCTTGCTATCCCTGCAAGCCCTCAACTTCAAGGTAGTTGGCAACCTCTATCTTCCTCAGCAAGAAAGCCCTCAAACTTTAAGGTAGTCAGCACCTCTGTCTTCCTATCCCCGGAAGCCCTCGAACGTAATCACCAAGATTCGGAGTCGCAAGAATCTTTGAGAGTTAATAAGAGCCTCTCTCTCTAGAAATCACTTCAAGCAAATTTTTCAGCCTTTCATCACTTTCATCAGCTTTCAGCAGACCATCAGCACTGACCTCTTTCAAATGAGCTCCTATTTATAGTTAAGGTCGGCTCCTTCTCCAACGGTCATATTTTCCTTAAAGATCGGAGGGACCTGTACACGTGTCACTTAGACAATGGTTAGTTTATAACAAAATGGACGACATCGTTTTATAACAAAACAAGTCTAACAAAATGTACGACATCGTTTTAATTCTTACATAAAGGTTCGGAATGAAAACTTCGGAGTGAAGGTTCGGAGTGTAATGGAGATAATAAAGAGTAGAAAATTTTTAGAAGAGTGAGTAATATAAAAGATCGGAGTCTAACAAAGTATTTTTCGGAGTCTAAATTAATTCAGAGTGTATAAAACAAAGATACTCAAATTCTGTTTAATAGGTGAATTCAGAATGAGAATTTGGAATAAGATTTCTTCATTAGAATTCGTAATGAGAATTTGTCATCAGAATTCGTAATGAGAATTCTTCATCAGAATTCGTAATGGGAATTCTTCATCAGAATTCGTAATGAGAATTCGTAATGAGAATTCTTCATTAGAATTCGTTATGAGAATTCGTAATGAGAATTCTTCTTCAGAATTCGTATCCTGAATCTGGAATAGAACTTAGTCAGAGTTCATATCCGGAATTCGGAATGAGACTTACTTATAGTTCTTTATCTAGATTCCGAATCCTAAACAGAATTCTTTATATCAAAGTTTTAGTGATTCCTATAAAATGAATCCAAATTTCATACTTAAGAAAAATATAGATGAAAATATGATAAAGATAATTTTTCTTATAAAAGCGATTTTCCTTAATAATGTAATTTTCCTTATAAAAGCGATTTTCCTTAAGAAAGAAAATTTACTTAAGAAAACACTTTTCCTTAAAGAAGAATTTTTCCTTAGAAAAGATATTTTCCTTAAGAAAGCAAATTTACTTAAGAATTCAATCTTCCTTAAAGATAAGGTGTTTGTGATTTTCAAAACAAGAAGAAATGGAAAAGTCATAAGGAAAACCTTATTCACTCAACAGTCCAGGGGTGTGGGTGTCTAGGGGGTGGGGGGCTATCCAGGGAGGTGGGCGTGGTCTAGGGGGGATGTGCAGTGGGATGGGGTGGTGTCCAGTGTGTGGGAGGTTGTTCAAGGGGTGGGGTCTATCTAGGGGGTTGAGGTGTCCAGGGCGTTGGGGTTTCTGTTATTGGGGGTGGGGTGGGGGTTGTTTAGGGGTGGGAGGTTTAGGTGTGGGGGTGAAATTGGGGTATGTGGGTGTCCAGTGGGGTGGGGGTTGTCTAGGGAGTGGGGTATGTCCATGGGGGTTGGGGTTCCTATAACGACCCATACTTTACATACATTGTTAATACTTCAAAATTGATGCATACTTATTACAACATATAACAAAACCATGAAAGGACCATATAGGTATAGTGTCTTTAGAAACTGAGAATCATAAAAAAAACGGGTTCATAAAGCATCAACAATGTCTCCCATTTATTTCATCATATCTATAGTCCCTTTTGGCATATCTTACTCTATAACTTTCTTCCTGACTTGGGGAAAGAAAACATACAAAAGGGTGAGCTCAAATGATCATTAAGGGTAAAAAAAGGAATATGAATCACATCATATTCATAAGAACATAACTTTTGGAAATCTTAACCTACAAAAGAGAGCATAATTTCATAACATGGGATAAATCATAGTAGTGAAATTAAATCCCAATAATCATAACATAAAACATGAAACTTTGTGACATACACACAAAATCATAGAGAATCATTTCCTATTAGTCAAGTCTCATTTCCAAGACTATATGAGTGGACAAAGCCCATTTCTGAACTGAGTTCACTCCTCGTTTCAGTCCTGTTTCACTAAACAGGTGTAACCTACCATTCCAGCCATGTCTATCTCATGAGATATAAAATCTTCACCCAATTAATTGGAGGGAGATATGGGTCCCACTAATCTCATAATGATACCATTCTTATGTGTGCCACAAAATCATAAATCATACATCATTGCATAACCCATTTAATAAAAATTGGAATCTTTAAACATCGTGACATCATAAAACAATTCATAAAAATATTTCCATCACAACATAATCAAATCCATGTAATAATAGGGATAGAAACATAACCCTTTATTATATTAGATGTAAAATTTTTCATGATTAAACACTTGAACTTCATTCTTGAGGAAAATATCCTTTCTACTTCAAAATTTTTTTCCTTTCTTAACATGTCATACTATTTTAAACTAAAAGAAGTTGATTAAAAATAAACTTGAAAACTTTTAATGGAATCTTCTTGGAAATAATATTTTTTAAAAAATCCATTCATGCCGTATAAGTTAAAAAAACATTCTTCTCGAACTTTTGTCAAAAAAGTCAAAAAGTACCTCGTACGAAAAACGACAAAAAATTCCTTTCATATCTTTTACAAAAAATCACCGAAGTGTAAAATTTGATATAAACTATTGTATATGGATATAAATATTACATATTGAGGAAACATGGATGTGGATGATAAAATACACCCCAGTAAATTTCAAAGTATAAAAAATCTCGGATAAAAATGAGATTGTGATATTTCCCTTACCTTGGGTCTGATTTGCCTCGTAAGTGTCTGAACCTCCTCTTCTTTGAAGTGCCTCTTTGAGACCTCCTTTTAGGGCACTAAAATTGGACTTTGAAGAATACCAAGAACTCTAGGATGTCTCTAGGGAAGTGGAGAGGAAAAAGTGGCAGGGGTTGGCCGAGAATGAAGGCTCAAATTGGTGTGGGGAAGAGAGGGAGGAGGTGCCTTTTTATAAGGGAGGAGAGGGGAACCTTTGGAATAACTAAAAATAATATTTTATTATAAAACCAAATTCGGTTTTAAATATATCCAAATTGATTTATTTCGATGCTCAGGTGGGGATGGGTCGAAATCCTCTCATCCAATATAATTTAGACAAATTTAGGTTCCTATTTTAACCATATCATTTACATTTAACATTAAGTAAAATAATTTTTTGTACCGTGTCTTCTAGTGTTCTTATACTATAAAGTTAATAAACATACTATAAGCAGCCAAACGAACCCCAAGTTGTTTATTATTAATATATATAACCTTATCTATGTCATTTTTCTGAACCTTAGAATTTTAGGTATAAAATAACAATTACTAATATAATATTTGTTTTAAAAAATATTTTATATCATTTTTGACACTATTTAGTAATTGATTTTTGTGATAATCATAACAGAATGATTAGTTCAAAAAAAGTTAATTAAATCAATACTAAGATGTAATATTGACCTTGAAAATTAGTGTAATTTATAAAAAGTCTCAAATTATATTTATTTGGGTATTTATAACATCAATTATGTCAATATTTCATAAATAAGATAATTACTGCATCATTATTGTGTCATAAATAAATTAAATTATTTAAAGTCTAAAAATTACAAATAAAATATCATTATGTAGGAAATCTTTTTAGATTTTTAATGAATATTTATAGTCGAATTTATCTTATGTATAACCCTATATTAAAAATGATTTATATATTAAACATTGATTGTAACTATTTTAACCCTTCTTTAAATAAATTAATAATAAATGTCTTAATCTAATCCAAGTGGGCCTAAATTGTCATATGTTATTCCTAAGTTTGTTTTTGGTCGAATTACACTTATCCAATAGAATTCGGACATGTTTTAGGGTAATAATAATATCATTTTTACCCTTAATTACCCTATTTTTTTTAACCGTGGTAAATAAAATCAAAAAGTTACTATTCACAAAAAATTATATTCCTCTCATTAAACCAAATTTTACTTACTGACATCAACCATGTCTCTCAGATTTTTGAAATTCCCCTCACAGAAGCGGTAAAATTATGTTTTATGAAAAATGCAGTTTTTTTAACTACCACTTAGCGGTTTCACTATTCATCGAAAATTGAATGTTTTCAGAAAAATACCAAAATTTTACACTAGGCTAATTTCGATATTACGAATCCAAAAATGAAGTCAATTTTGAAAAAAATAATTTATAAAATTTTAAAAAGTAGTTATTACTATTCATAACGGCTACTTTTAATAATATTTTAATAGTACAACATTGTTTAGTGAAACTCGGTATTGCGTACGATGCCAGCTATCGAGGAAGGTCGCGATTTCGTGTAAAGAAAGTCAAGCAAGTGTTGTGTAGAAAAAGATTCCCATGATTATTTATATAACATAAAATTCTCCGTTGTTACATTCTACTCCCCTTAAAATGAATTTCGCCTTCGAAATTTGTCACTTTGTAACAAACAGATGAGGATACCTCTCCCTCATCATATCCTCAAGCTCCCATGTAGCTTCTTCTAATTGGTGGTTCCTCCATAAAACTTTCACCAAGCGAGTGGTCTTGTTTTGTAGGACTTTTTCGCTACGATACATAATCTCTATCGACTATTCTTCATAAAAAAGATCTTGCTCCAGCGATACAACTTCTGAGCTGAGTACATGTGAAGGATCAGGTATGTACTTTCTCAGGAGAGATAGATGGAACACATCGTGAACTTGAGAGATATTCGGTGGAAGCGCCAATTGGTAAGCTACCTTCGCAACACGATCCAGTATTTCGAAAGGACCGATATATCTAGGGCTCAACTTCCCCTTCTTTCCAAATCTCATGACCCTCTTCCAGGGAGATATTCGTAAGAACACTTTATCACCCAATTCAAACTCTAGGTCTTTTCTTCGGTTGTCGGCATAACTTTTCTGTTGACTCTGAGCTGCTATTATGTGTTGTTGAATAGATCTAACCCTTTATTCCATTTCATCAACGAGAATAGGTCCTAATAGCTTTCTTTCCCCAACTTTATCCCAGCAAGTTGGAGTCCTGCATTTCGTTCCATAGAGAGCTTCATAAGGAGCCTTCTGAATACTGGAGTGAAAGATATTATTATAAGAAAATTACACCAAAGGTAGGTGTTGATCCCAACCACCTTTGAAATCCATAGAGAAAGATCTCAACATATCTTTTAGAGTTTGAATTGTTCTCTCAGACTGACCGTCTGTCTGAGGATGATAAGTAGTGTTGAAACTTAACTCTATATCTAGAGTATGCTGAAGACTTCGCAAGAACATTGAGGTAAGCCTCAGATCCCGATCAGATATAATACAAAGTGGTACTCCGTGCAATCTTACCACTTCCTTTACATATATCTTGGAAAGCTGATCAAGAGAGAAATCCTCTCTAATAGCGATGAAGTGTGCAGACTTTGTAAGACGATCAACTATGACCCAGATAGTATCATTGCCTTTGGATGTTTTAGTAATTCCAGTGACAAAGTCCATAGTGATGTTTTCCCATTACCATTCGGGTATGGGTAATGGTTGTAACATCCCCTTAGACTTCTGCCTCTCAGCTTTATCTTGCTGACAAACCAAGCATCGAGAGACATATTCACCAACATCTCTTTTCATGTCATTCCACCAGAAGTACTCTTTCAGGTCCCTATACATCTTCGTGCTTCCAGGATGAATAGAGAATGAAGAACTATGAGCCTCATCCAGCAGCTCCTTCCTTAATTCGGGGATGGGAGGAACACAAACCTGATTCCTGAACATTATTATCCCATCACAATCAAGGTTGAATTCAGGAACATTTCTCACCTTCTTTTGTAACTCGACAACTTCTTTCTGTGCCTCTTCAATCTTCACATGTATAGATGGTTGAACATTCATTTGATAAAGATACTATTTTCCACCTTCCATTATAATTCCAAGATCCATCCTTTGTAAATCCATAAATATTGGATCTTTTGTGATCCTCATCGTGGATAAACTGGCATTGTCTTGTCGACTTAATGCATCTTCCACCTTTGTTTGCTTTCCCAGGGTGGTAATGGATTGAGTAGTCGTAATCATTAATCAGCTCTAACCATCTTCTTTGGCGCATATTCATCTCCTTTTGTGTAAAAATATACTTTAAACTTTTATGATCAGTATAAATGTCACACCTTTATCCATAATGATAATCCCTTCAATCATTAATGCAATGATTACCGCAGATAACTCCAAATCATGAGTTGGGTAGTTTTGCTCATGTATTTTCAACTGTCGTGAGGCATAAGCTATCACCATATCATTTTGCATGCGAACACATCCCAGTACCTTCTTGGATGAATCACTATAGATCACAAACCTTTCTCCACTATAAGGAAGTGTGAGTACAGGTGCACTGGATAACCTTCTTTTCAACTCCTTGAAATTCTCTTCACATTCCTCCGTCCAAACAAACTTAACTCCTTTCTGAGTCAACTTGGTGAGTGGATTACATAATCGTGAAAAACCATTCACAAAATGTCGATAATATCCATCCAAACCAAGAAAACTCCGGATCTCGGTTACTGTTGTTGGTCTCAACCATCTTTTAATGACCTCTATTTTTTCTGCATCCACAGATATCCCCTCTTTTGGGATTATGTGACCCAAAAATGAAACTTTTTGAAGCCAAAATTCACACTTGGTAAATTTGGCATTATGATTCTCCTTTCTCAGGGTCTTCAATATAATTCCCAAGTGATCTTCATTTTCTTCCTTTCTCTTTGAATAGACATGAATAACGTCTATAAAGACTACCACAAACTGATCAAGATAGTTTCTAAAGACTCTATTCATCAAATCCATGAAGATAGCTGTTGAATTAGTAAGACCAAATGGCATAACTATAAATTCATAGTGTCCATACCCTGTACGGAAATCCATCTTTGGTATATCCTCCCTTTTGACCCTTAATTGATGATACCCTGAACGAAGATCAATCTTGGAAAACTATTGAGCTCCGCATAGTTGGTCAAATAGGTCATCAATGCGCGGGAGAGGATATGTTTTCTTGATAGTGATCTTGTTATGTTCTCAATAATCAATGCAGAGTCCCATTGATCCATCATTCTTCTTAACAAACAGAACAGGTGCTCCCCAAGGTGACGCACTAGGGAATATGAACCCCTTATCAAGATTCTCTTGGAGTTGCTTCTTCAATTCCTGCAACTCAATTAGGGCCATTCTATAAGGTGACTTTGAAATAGGCAAAGCACCTTGTACGAGTTCTATTGAAAACTCAACTTCACGATTTGGTGGAAGACCCGGTAATTCCTCCAGAAAGACATCATCAAACTACAATACAATGGGCATATTCTTAATTGTGAGTTTGTCACCAACCATTTGAGATAAATAACCTTCATTTAGTGGAATCAAGACCCATAGGATGGAAGAAATTTCCACTGGGAGGTTATGTTCATCCTTGCATTGATAGACGATGATAGATTGATCTGGAATATGAAATGCGACTTCCCTTCTTTGGCAATTGATATGAGCTCCATATAAAGAAATCCAATCCATGCCAAGAATCACATCAAATTCCACTATAGGAAGGATCACAAGATTTTCCGGAAGCACATTCCCACAAACTTCAATCGGAGAAGAATTATAAACTTTTGATGTGACTGTTGTTCCATTAGGGGTTGTTACAACTAACTCAACATCTAATTGTTGAGGTAATACGGTGATATCCTTAAGAAATTCTTCAGAAATAAAAGAGTGGGTGGATCCAGAATCAAATAAAAAATTTTCTACTTTAGAGTGAATGGTAAGTGTACCTTTCACCACATCGTTATCGTACTCCACATCGCTGATTGAAATTGCATGCGACTTTCCTTTGTATTTAGCCTTAAGAGTTTGTTGCCGTCGACCATTATCATCAACCCTTGGATTTCGGCATTGATTGACATAATGCCCCATCTCCTTGCACATGAAACATTGATGTGTAGTAGGTTCATTCTGTGCATCCCTTCCTTTGTTTGCATCATTAGACATCTTCTTCCCTTCATTTCAACAATCAAATCCCCAATGACCTTCCTTTCCACATTTGAAACATTTACTTGTCCCTTTAAGTCAACTACCTCCATGTTTCATTCCACACTTTGAGAATAAAAGAAAGCTCTTCTTTTTTAGTGTGCTCTTTAGATTTGCCTTTGAATTACATTTTCCTCTTCTTATCAAACCCATATGACTGATGGGTTACTCCAATCCCCATGTCGACTTTGAGAGCACATAGAACGATTTCCTTGTAGCTATGGAAGTCGCTTATGGCTAACGCCCTTCGAAGACTTGGTTTTAAGCCACTAAAGAATCGATCGATCTTACTCTCAGGTTGGATAATAATACCATAAGCGTACCTTGCAAGTCTAGTAAAATTTGATTCATAGGTACCAACCGATTCATCATACTTTTGCATTAGTTCAAGAAACCCCTTCTCCATATTTGTTCAGAGAATATGAGGGATGTACTTGTTGAAAAATAAGTTCTTGAACTCGTCCCATTCCATGGACTCAATTTCATCCCTTTGCTTCGTATTTTTAATAAGATTCCACCATTGATCAGCATCACCTTCCAAACAATACACTGCTAAGATGACTTTATCATGTTCAGAACATTGACGAACTGAAAATATCTTTTCATTAGTACTAATCCAATATTTAGAAACTAATGGATCAGTAGACCCACTGAAAGAAGGTGGACGCTACCTCATGAAGGATTCAACAAAATGTTGCTCCTTCCTTTGCTCGTTTGGAAGTCTTGCATGATTCATAGCATGAGAAAGTTGTGTGAGCATGGCTACATGATTTTTTATTCCAGCTCCCATAACGTTTGGTTTCTCAGGGGGACAATCATTTCATTTCCCATCGCATTCTGCATTAACAAGGTTCCTTTGGGTTCCAGCCATTGACTAAAACCACGAAGAATAGTGTGAGAAACACTAATTATAATAGGAAAACCACATAATCAAGAATAAAATTTCACACTTAAGGTCGTATCCTAGGTTATTCATGGCCATTTATAAAACACTAAGATTGTGTTCTATGTTTAGACATACCCTTAGGGATATTACTAAGGCTTTCACATCCTAGTTTCCAAAGGTTGACTATACATTTCCTCTGATACCAACTATAACGACCCATACTTTACATACATTGTTAATACTTCAAAATTGTAGCATACTTATTACAACATATATAAAAACTGCTAAAGGACCGTATAGGTATAGTGTCTTTAGAAACTGGGAAACATAAAAAACTGGTTCATAAAGCATCTACATAGTCTCCCATTTATTTCATCATATCTATAGTCCCTTTTGGCATATCATACTTAATAACCTTCTTCCTAACATGGGGAAAGAAAACATACAAAAGGGTGAGCTCAAATGCTCAGTAAGGGTAAACAAAATAAATATCAATCACATCATATTCATAAGAACATAACTTTTGGAAATCATAACCTGAAAAAGAGAGAATAATTTCATAACATGGGATAAATCATAGTAGTGAAATGGAATCCCAATAATCGTAACATAAAACATGAAACTTTGTGGCATACACACATAATCATAGAGAATCATTTCTTATTAGTCGAGACTCATTTCCAAGACTATCTTAGTGGACAAAGTCCATTTCTGAACCGAGTTCACTACTCGTTTCATTCCTGTTTCACTGAACCGGTATAACCAACCGTTCCTGCAATGTCTATCTCATGAGATATAAAATCTATACCCAATGTATTGTAGGGAGATATAGTTTCCACCCATATCATAATGATACCATTCTTATCTGTTCCACAAAATCATAAATCACACGTCATTGCATAACCCATGTAATAAAAATGGGAATCTTTATACATCGTGACATAATAAAACAATTCATATAAGATAAAAGTATTCATAAAAATATTTCCATGACAACATAATAAAATCCATGTAATAATATGGATAGAAACAGAACTCTTTATTATCTTATATGGAAAATAATTTTGATAAAACACTTAAACTTCATTCTTGAGTAAAATATCCTTTCTAATTCAAAAACATTTTCCTTTCTTAACATGTCATACAATTTTAAACTAAAAGAAGTTGATTAAAAATAAACTTGAAAACTTTTAAAGGATGCTTCATGGAAATAATGTTTTAAAAAAATCCATTCATTCCGTATAAGAAAGAAGAAAACATTCTTCTCGTACTTTTTTCGGAAAAGTCAAAATGTACCTCTTACGAAAAATGACAAAAGATTCCTTTCATATATTTTACTAAAAAATAACTGAAGGGTAAAATTTGATATAAAGTATTATAGAAGGATATAAATATTACATATTGAGGGATCATGGATGTTGATGATAAAATACACCAAAGTAAATTTCAAAGTATAAACAATCTCTGATAAAAATGAGATTGTGATATTTCCCTTACCTTAGGTCTGATTTTCCTTGTAAGTGTCCGAACCTCCTCTTCTTTGAAGCGCCTCTTTGAGACCTCCTTTTAGGGCACAAAAATTGGTCTTTGAAGAAGACCAGTACCTCTAGGATGTACCTAGGGAAGTGGATAGGAGAAAGTGGTAGGGGTTGGCCGAGCATGAAGGCTCAAATTGGTGTGGGGAAGAGCGGGGGGAGGTGCCCTTTTATAAGGGAGGAGAGGGGAACCTTTGGAATAACTAAAAATATTATTTTATTATAAAGCCAAATTCGGTTTTAAATAGCTCCCAATTGATTTATTTCTAATCTCAGGTAGGGATGGGTTGAAATACTCTCATCCAATAGAATTTAGACAAGTTTAGGTTCCTATTTTAACCTTATCATTTAGATTTAACATTAAGTAATATAATTTTTCTGTTACTGTGTCTTCTTGTGTTCTTATACTATAAGGTTAATTAAGTTACTATAAGCAGCAAAAATAACCCCAAGTTGTTTATTATTAATATATATAACCTTATCTATGTAATTTGGACGATCCTTATATTTTTAGGAATAAAATAACAATTACTAATATACCATTTGTTTTAAAAACTATTTTATGTCAATTTTGACACTATTTAGTAATTGATTTTTGTGAAAATCATAACAGAATGATTAGTTCGAAAAAAGTTAATTAAATCAATACTAATATGTAATTTTAACCTATAAAATTAGTGTAATTCATAAAAAGTCTCAAATTATATTTATTTGGGTATTTATAACATCAATTATGTCAATATTTCATAAATAAGATAATTACTGCATCATCTTTGTGTCATATATAAATTAAATTATTTAAAGTCAAAAAATTACAAATAAAATATCATTATGTAGGAAATATTTTTATATTTTTAATGAATATTTATAGTCTATTTTATCTTATGTATAACCCTATATTAAAAATTATTTACTTATTAAACTTTGATTTTAACTATTTTAACCCTTCTTTAAATAAATTAATAATAAATGTCCTAATCTAATCCAAGTGGGCCTAAATTGTCAAATTTTATTCCTAAGTTTATTTTTGGTAGAATTAAACTTATCCAATAGAATTTGTACATGTGTTACTGTAATAATAATATCATTTTTACCCTTAATTACCCTATTTACTTTTAACCGTGGTAAATAAAAATAAAAAGTTACTATTCACCAAAAATTATTTTCATCACATTGAACAACATTTTACTTACTGACATCAACCATGTCTCTCAGATTATTGAAATTCCCCTCACAAAAGCAGTAAAATTATGTTTTATGAAAAATTCAAATTTTTTAACTACCACTTTGTGGTTTCACTATTCATAAAAAATTGAATGTTTTCAGAAAAATACGAAAATTTCACCCTAGGCTAATTTCCATATTACAAATCCAAAAATGAAGTCCATTTTGAAAAATAAAATTTATAAAATTTCAAAAAGTGGTTATTACTATTCATAACGGCTAGTTTTAATAATATTTTAATAGTACGTCATTGTTTAGTGAAACTCGGTATTGCGTACGACGCAAGCTATCGAGGAAGGTCGCGATTTCATGAAAAGCAAGTCAAGAAAGTGTTGTGTAGAAAAATATTCCTTTGATGATTTATATAACATAAAAGTCTCGGGTGTAACAGTTCCCATGGGGTTGTGGTGTTTTCTAGGTGGTGGGAGGCTGTACAAGGGTGGGGGATTTCTAGTGGGTTTGGGTGGTGTCTAGGTGTGGGGTTTGTCTAGGGTGGGTGGTAGGGAGGTCCAGGGGTAAGGGTGTCCAGGTGGGTAGGGTGTCCAGGGGTGTGGGGATGTCCATGGTGGGTGGTGTGTCTACAAGTGGTGGGTGTGTCCAGGTGGTGGTGGTGTCTCGGGATTGGTGGGGGTGTCAAGGGTTGGGGGAGGGTGTTGAGGGTGGTGGTGGTGTGGGGGGGGGGGGTTGTCCATGGGTGTGGGGTTGTCCGACAGTGTGGGGTGGGGGTTCTCCAGTAGGGTGGGGTAGTGTCCAATGCAAGGGAGGGTGTCCAACGGTGGGGGTTTTCTAGGGGTGGGAGGGTGTCAAGCTGGTAGGGGGTATCCAGGGGTGTGGGGGGTGTCCATGGGGGTTGGGTTTTCCAGAGGTTGTGGGCTATCTTGGGGGGAAATCTAGGGGTGAGGTCGTTTTTGGGTGGGAGTTTGTCTTGGGGGGTGGGGGCTATCCAATGGGGTGTGGGGACGTCCATGGGGGTAAGTTTTGTGCAAAGGGTTTTAAATTTTTATAGTTGATATTGAATGTTTAGAATGTTATGTATGTGAATGATTAATTTTTCTTTTGTTCTTCTTGTTTTTGGATACTTCTAATGTTTTTATGATATGTATTCTGGCCTGCTTTTGGTCTGGGTTTGGTCTATTTTATGCGTGTTTCTGGTCTTCTATGGCAGAGCATAGTAATGGTTGAACGGTTTTATTAAAAATTGGTTTTAACATTAGTTATTATATATCTAACGTAATTAACTCTTGGGAATAGTTTTTTACATATATTATTTTATAACTGACATAGTATATTTGTTTTTACATCATTTAGACAATAACCGATGTGAAAAATGCTTTTCAGACTGCTCTATCAAGTCTTTTATGAAAATAACATACGTGATAAACATGTTTTTCAGGTCGTCTTATTCATAACTGACACGCAATTTTTTTTGGAGGAACAATTTATTATGTCAGTAATGTAATAACTGATATAATAAACTGTATACCACATATTTTCATTGAAAAATATCCAAATAAATCATGACTCTGAAGAGATTTCGACACCAGTTGTTTTGAAACTAACGCGGAAAACACTTCAGATTAATTTCTATCTTGTTTTAAAATAACAGACATAAATAAAAATATTTATAATTTCTCTTATAATTACATTGATAAAAAAAGACATAAAAAATAAAAAACAATTCAATTAAAAAAGGTTTTCAATACTAGTGTATTCTTCTTATAAGATAATGATTCCCCAAAAATTATAATGGAAAGATAAAATTTTAGGTTTTGAATAAATTTATTATGGAATTTAAATAATTTAGGTTATAAATAATTTATTTAAGAAATGAAAATTTTAGGTTTCAAAAAATTGTAGTTAACGAATTTTTTTCAAGAACAATAAAAATTACCCCCTATAAAAAAGAGTTACTTACTATAAATAACTAGATTTTATCAACAAGTTATTATAGATTATTACCTTATGGTTACCATTCCTACGATTTTTTAATGTTTTTAAATCTATCAGAGGGTAATTATTTTGTAAAACTATATGCTGATATTGAATTCCAATAAATTTAAGAATGATATCTCGTTTAAGTGTGTGATCCCAAAGATAGTGATACCAAATATCTATGTGCTTTGAGTGAGAGTGGTGTATATGATTATTTCTTATCAAAATGGTACCTGTATTACAACAAAATAACATTGTTTTGGTAAAAATCATGCCATAATACGTGAGTGTGTATTGAATCCACAACATTTGACAAAAACAACCTCTAGGTGATACATATTTAAATTTTGTAGGGGAAAGTTCAATAGAATTATTCTTCCTTATTTAGCAATAGAAATATTATACTCCTAATAAATGAAAAGTTCAATATGTACTTTTCTTATCCATTATACTTCCACCAATATCATCATCCGAAAAGTATTTTAATCAAAATATTTTACTAAAATAACTAAGAATCCCTAAATCCATGGTCCCATTAAATTAACATAAATTCTATTCACTACATTTAAATTTGATTCCATCAAATTTGATTGATATCATGGACATACAAATTTAGAAATTAACAAGCCTAGGTGGCTTTCTGTTAAGTATAACAATCTTCCAATCATACCACTAAAATATGTTTGATATATTGGATTCCTAATTAAATATATATCAAGAGAATTTAATGTAGTGATTGGGGTACTAATACATTTAGTGTCTTCCATTCCATACTTTTGAAGAATATCTTTAATACACATATGTTTATATATATAATTTTTTTACGATTTTTTATAAATGTATAAACTAAGGAAAAAAGTTCACCCACCCACCATAGTAATTTCAAAATCATATTTCCTGAGATTAAAAAATGAATCAGTTAAATATTACTGAGTTGATCCAAATATAATGTCATCAACATAAATTTGAACAATACAAATTTTTTTATTAGATTTATTTGTTTAAATATTTGGATCAACCGTTCCCTAAACATTATTTTTTTGTAACAAATATATGTTTTTTCTACCATACCGGGCTCTAGGGGATTGATTACATCCATATAATTCTTCAATATGCATAAGAACATTTCAAGATATTTATTATCTTCAAAACCCGGAGGTTTTCTGACATAAACGTACTATTTAATAAATAAATTAGACAAAGAACACATCACATCCATTTGAAATGTTTTCAAATTAAATAATGTTGTAACAGATAGTAGTATTCGAATACATTCAATTATAGCTACTATAGAATTGTATTCCCCATAGTCTATTACATATTATTGATTATATATATTTCCTACTAATCTCATTTATTTCATACTATGAATCAATTTTCATCACATTTATTTCTAAATACACACTTTACAAAAATTATAGGTTTTTATTTATGTATTTCAACCAAGGTTCAAACATTATAGCTTTTGAATTCTTTTAGTTCTTCATGCATGACATTAATAAAAAAATTCTAACCTAAAGAATTATAAGTTCATTTAGGTTATAATTGTGAATTAAATGCACAAGATCATCTAATAAAGAACTTCTAGTCCTTATATATTGATTTACATCATTAATGATTATATCACATTGATTATTTTAAGAAAAACATGATTTGGGTTTGGAAAAAAAGGTTAACCAACATTAGATATAAAATTTTATGAGGTAAAAAAAAATTCTTATTATTTTCTTTTTTTAAGAATCTTCCATAAATGGTTGATAATCAGTTTTGGAAATTAAATCCAAATATATAGGTTGGGGTCGTATAAAAACAAAAAGGATTACATTCATCACATTTAACATGGACTTCTTCTTCAATAGTACATGGTTTTTTAAAAAACTCTATAATACATAGAAGTAGTCGAGTATCTTAAGAATATTCTTTCATCGGATTACGGTAAGAAATACTGTAATTTATCACTATTATTCAAGAGAAATACTTTTCATCCAATAACATTGAAGTAAGAAACATTAGTTTTTAGACCCGTCCATATTTAATAAGGTATTTTGTTATGAAAATGTCTGATTAAAACTCAATTTACAATATATCTAGTAGTAATTCGAGCATCAACCCAAAAATTCTTAGCAGTATAAAATTCACTCAACATGGTTCTATTTATCTATTGAAAAATTATATTTCTTCCTTCAACAATAACATTTTTATGAGTGGTTCCAAGAGATGAGAAGTTATGAGTAATGGATTAATTACAAAAAAAAATTATTCAAAATGTGAATTTTCTAATTCTACCCCATGATCATTATGAATAGTTATCAATGGATGGATTTCTCTATTTATTACATTGGTTTAAAAATATTTAAAGTACGAAAAATTTCCTGATTTCATTATTAGAAAATAGACCTAAGTAAATCTTGTGCAATAATCATCTCAAACAAATTCAGAGTATTTTCATCCAATAATTACAGTTTGTATTTGACCGAAAAGATCCATATTCAATAGATATACTTCATCTAAAGTTGAGACTCCATTAATTAATTTATATATTTAATTATATTTCTCTCTATATTAAAATTGATCAAAAAACATTTATGAACCAAATCTAAGCTCTGGTAGATCCTTAGCACATCTTTTCTTAGAGAGTTTTAATAGGTTCCTAATATTAACGCATCCTGGTCTTCTATTCCATAAAATTCACAAGGTAACCATCATCACATAATTTTATTATACATATAATGTTGATTATTATATACTTTAACAAATATATTATTTGAAATTAATTATTTTACATGATTAACAATGTTCCCTATATGAATAATTGCACATGAGCATTATCTCTAAATGTTACTTTTACTCCTTTTGTCATTATAATCTTTTGAAAGATTTTTTTCTTACATTCCATGGGTCGGGAACATCCACTATACATTAGTTGTGTATATTTTATAAAACATCCTTCATTTTTATAAAAATATTAAGAAAAACAATATACTATTATAATCCATACATTCATGGATCCAAAATTTATAGATTGTAATTACTTCTGAATCCACAATTTCATAGAAAAATAATATTAATGAAAACCTAAGGATTTGGTTTTTACAATGAAATTTTTTGTCTAAGAATTTCTACTCCCTAGACATTTAGTGAAAAAAATGAACTTTTTTTTACAAAATTGTTTAGAAAAAAATATGATTTGAGTGAAGAAACCAAATTCAGAACTATTCATTAGAGGATGGAGTTTTGAATACATTTTATAAAATTAATTCCTTCCCAAATTAAAATTTGATAAATAATTATTTATGGAATATATTTATAATTTCAATGTATTGAATAAATTCTTATACTTAATGTAAATATTATGAAAGTTTGGGTTATTCTCTATAAAAACTTTCAATGAAATGACATCTACAGGATCCATATAATGTTTATCCTTCTTGGAAATTACATCCTTATGGTTTTTGAGAAAATATTATCAAAATTTAAGATTTTTCTAATCAATATATTTTCAATTATCATATACTTCGTTTGTTAATATATAAATTATAAAATTTTCATTATTAAACATCTTTTTTATCTTACAGTTTTTATTCTTAATTAATTTATAAAATCTATAAAGGTTTTTAAACAAAGGTAAACTATTATCTTCTTCCAAGGAATCTTCATTATCTTAAGATTTATAATATTAGTAATTTTTGAAATTTGAATTCAAAGAAACATTGTTTAATGTTTCATCATTTTTTACCTTATCCAAATGATAATGATTTTTAATAATTAATATGTCTATAAGTACAATATTCTTCTTACCAAGAGATTTATATTCTGATGATTCATTTAAAGATTCAATACAATGTGCACTCCATGTGTCAATATCTTTCATTAAATTATTATTATTTTAATTATAGTACATATTTTTTTCCTTTCAAAATTCATATCATTTTTGTCGTTTATCCTTAGCATAGGAATTTCAGGTCTGATAAGTCTATCTCTTTGGTAATCATAACATTTTACTTCTACATCATTCATGTCATTTCCTTCATTCATCATACATATATACAGAAAATATTTCAGTCCCACAATCATGTTCATAAATCAATCAATATGGGACAATTCATTCTATGAATGATCACTACCACTTTATTTTGATATAACAACACTTTTCGTAGCTTTAGATCTAGTAACCCATTATTGATTCTTGGTTTTAGATCTAGTAGTGAATGAAACACTTCTACTAGAATTCTTATTCTTATTAATGTCATCATCTCCATTAATTATTATTTCATGTATAATAAGAGCTTCAATTAACTCCTCAAGAGTAATGTTCCAAACATTATTATTTTCATTAAATGTTGTCCATTAATATTCCCACTAATTAGGCTTAATATCAATGATCATATCCATAAAAATGTCATCATCGATTCATTTATATCCCCTTGATTTAGTAATATTTACAATAGTTCTGAATATTAGTTTCACATATAAAATAGGTTTTCTATAATGAAATAAAAATCCATTATATTCTTCTCGTAACATTGCTCTTCTAGTTTCAATCACTATTTATGTTCCAAAATGTGTAACATTATGTTTGTTAAAGATAATATTTACATCTTCATAAAAGAATATTTTACAATAGATATAATTTATCATGGAACATCAAATAGTATTGTGTAGCTTATAATTTAGCTGATATTCTTTTTTTTCTTGATTTTTTTTGGTTCTAATTTCTTTTTAAGGAATTTTTTATTCACTATTGAATATTAAAAAGTTATCCAATCCATTGTTAAAAAAAGACTGCATATTATTTCTCCAGTACACTTAATAATTTCCATCAATGATTAGTGGTCTCTTAGGATTTAAGTTGTCATTATAAAATGCATTAATTCATTCCTTTTGTATTTAAAAATAACATTCCCACAAAATTAATCAGTTGAAAAACATTTTAAAAAAATTAATAAAACTACGAGTAAATAAAATTAATCAATTAAATATTAGCAACAAAAAATATATATAAGTATACGTATTTCAGATACCTCATCTTATATAAATTATATAATCAAAATAATGATATATATTCTCAATTAATAGAGGGGGTCAATTGATGGATTAAGACCGTTCATTTTTATTTTAAGAAATCCAATAATTAACCATGATAAACAAGATGGTCTCACAAACACTCATTAGTTCATAAAATTGAAACAAATATTCATAAGATCTTGAAATATTGATCCGATAAATGAATATATGATATTTTATATGAAGGAGTGATTCATCCGTAATGTGTATAGAATCTTAACTAAACCATAGTATATATGTATATGAAAGTATAATAAAATTATACTTTATTTCTATAAAAATCAAGTGAAAATAAAACTAGTATCAAAGAAAGTAAACATGTATGAAATATTTTAACCCAAAGAGAAGGGTATCCAAAAATAATGGATAAAGGTCCCTTGATTAATACATCCAACTATGTATTTCATACCCAGAATAGGGTAATATCTTAATAAGAGTATCTGAGTCTGAATATTGATGAATTTAGTTTGTAAATTTATAATAATTTGTAGTATTAATTTCCAAGAATTAATAGTCAAAATTTCTAAGAATTTGGACTTTAAATTTCATAGAATTCGGAGCCATAATTCCAATGAAATCAGAATCTAAATTTCAAATAACATGAAGTCTGAATTTCATAAAAATCAAAGTCCAATTTTCAGATAATCCATATTCTGAATTTTATATAATTCGGAGTCTAAATTTCATAAAATATAGTCTCTATGAAACATCATGGATTTATGATTGGTAATTATACAATTATTTGGTTTAAGATAAAGATAATTAGACGAGGTTTTAGAATACATTTATTGAGACATTTAAAACAACGGGCTAGGATAAAACTTTTATTCAAGAATGAAACATTTTTTTTAAAACTAATTCTTAGAGATGGATAATTTTTCATAATGAAAATCTGTTTGCGACCTTTATAACATTACATAATAGAAAATTATTAAGGAACTTATTAACTCAAAAAATATCAAATCATTAAATATGAATTAATAAAATTAATGAATTATATCTATTCTCTATATATACACATATGTTTTTTATAAAATAATAAAAGAAATGAATAAATTTTCTTCATATAATATCTTCATGTATTAATAATCAAGAAGAAGATTAACCCACACAATGGAAGTGGGGTTAAAAAATTCATTACCACTATGTAATAAATTAAATTGTATTCCTCATAAATATAACAGTTATAAAATTAAAAATTGAATAAAAAAATATATTTTTAATCATGATATTACATTCTATTTTTATTTATATATTCCACACACCATAAAAGGGGGAATAAGGAATTTATATTAACAATGTAAAAATGAGATGAGAAACCATTACCACACACATCAATAAAGTTTTCATACTTTATCATTTTTAATGAAGTCTAAATAAATTTAGTAATTCATTAAATGAGATAATTTTAATTAAAATACCTTATCCAATTCATTTATAGCATATTTCCACCCATTCGATAATAATATTTCATTAATTTGACGATTTTAGGTCGGTTTGTTTCATTATTTCATGGATTTCTCTCCTTTTTTATAATCAAAGAAAAGGTTTTCACATGTAAATATAACTAAATAAGTGAATTAAAATTGTATTAATGTACCTTAATAATTTTATATAGTCACATATATTAATTTTATTTTATACATGATGATGATTAATTCAATAAAATGTTTAACTTAAGTTGGATGCTTTTCCGACCATCATGAAGTAGTTGCATTTTATTTAATATAATGTATATATAATTTTTTATAGAAAATAAATTATTTAATCTTATGAATTTTAAAAATATTATTTATCCATGGTAATATTTTTCCCACTATCCATGATATAGGTAATTAAAATTAAATAAATAATTATTTAATATAATCATTAACCACTATAATTTGTAAAATTATTTCGTTTTATTAAATAAATATATCTGATAAAATGATTCGATGTAAGATATTTCATCATACACGAAAAAATATTGAATAAAAATTATAATGATGTTATTATTCATTGAATTAAGACAGAGGATTAGAGAAGGTAGATAAAAAGGCCAAATTAAAAAGGTTTGTTTTTTAATGTTACCTATTGGATATCACCTCATTAAGATATTTGGAAATAATCACCACATTATAGGAGAAAGGGTCTGGTGAGTGTGTAATTTATACTTGAGGAGTTGGGGGTTTAATTGATCAAATAATGAATATTTAATATTTAATGAAAACAACAATAATTTGGAATTAATTATATAGAATATGTATTAAACTAATATTTTTATATAGATTTATACTAATGAAACACATAAACCACCAATATTTTTTTTTATATTTTATGCTTTTACCTGTTTACATTATGGCACTAATATATTTTCTATATATTGTGATAAATATTTTCTTAACATGGTTAATTTTTTATTCCATATAATGAAAATTTCTTTGAAACCTAATTCAAGACCCGGATTCAAAATATGTTTTTAGGTTACGTTTAATGTTATTTACATAAAAAAATAGATTTAATAAAAAATTAGTTTTTTATTAAAATCTATATTTTGTAATAATTCAATAAAATATTAAAATTTAAGAAAATTATAAAAATTTTATCATAATATAATTATTACATTCTATAAAAATAAATTATTTAATTTTTTTATAAATAAATTTCTAAAAATTTAAATATTAAATTACATTTATTTGTCATAAATAATGGAATAAAAAGAAATTTTTGAAGAAAACATATATAAAAAAATCCATTACTAAAATAATGTCTATATTTTAAATTATTTAACTAATAAATTAAATATTAGTTTCAAAAGGATATATTATATAATTTAGTGAATATTATTCATTAATGAAAATTTAGTGGCTAGTTTGTAATAGTCTTGTTAAAATAAAAAAATTTAGAGTTTTCATATGTTTTCTGTTCTTTTAAAAGTAAGATATTGGAGGGAGTTCAATTTAAATGAGACCTACAATTAAATTAGTCATTTTTTCATTATTACCACCTTAAAATGTATTTAACCCTTTAAATTTGTCATTTAGGTACGAATATTTGAGGATTGTAATGCATCATCACAACTTTAGGTTCCCAAATATATTGATAAATTTGGTTGTTTTTTTAAGAAGAATTAACCATGTGAGTGGTCTTGTTTCAATGAAATTTTCTTCTTCGATCAAGAATCTATGTCCTGTTTTATTTATCATAATGATATTTCTACAGAGGTATGATATCTATGATTTGTATATGTAATGTATTATATATTTTTAATATTTTGATAGATGCATGTAACTCCTCATTAACATGAGGGAGAACTAGAGGAAGATCCAATGAATAAGAAAACATCTATATAAGGTCTATATTTTTAAAATATTCAACCATATAAATTTTAAATTCACCTAGAAAATATATTATGGATATTATAAAATTATTTTATAGGTAATTAACATATTGAAAATGTTCCACTAACTTAATTTTAAATATCAATAATGTAAAAGGTGAATTTTACCAAAAAATTAAATTATGCGAGTGTAGGGGGAAAATGAAAGTATGGGAATGTAGGAGAATTATAATAGTTAAGTTAATAATAGAGTACAATAGCGAATATTTTCATTAGAAGGATAATGACCATAAACCATAGACTAAATAGTTTATAAACATGTTATTGATATCCCCAGAAATGATGATTATATTTTAAATTATTATTTCAAAATCACATGAGTTGTTCTACCTAAATTACTTTTTCTTGTAAGTAAAAAATATTCCTTCTATTTTTGATGATCAATCAATTCATCATTTAAAAATCAAATAAATGATGTCAAAATTATAATGATTTCAAAACTAGTGGATCATAATATCTATAATGGGATGATAATTCATTCATTATATCTCTTGTTAGCAATAAAACATTGTTATAATATATTTTCCAATAACAATAAATATTCATTTAGTTATGTAATACATTAATCTTTGAAATATTTGTGAATATTCAACATGAAAAATATCATAAATAGACCCACTTATGAATCTTCTATAATAATTCCAAAATATTTGAATGAAGTCCACTAAAATTTAAAAATTAAATTATCATTGATCCAAAAAAACAACATGGTGTAGCTCTTAATTATAACAAACTAATTATTCCTATATCAATATCATATATTATATTCAAACATATTAATAACGATAAATACTATTATACCATAGTAAAAAATTATTTATATCATAATATTAATTTGTTATAAAACCATTAATTCAAACTTTTGACAAAGAAATCCATAAAAAACAATGTCTTAATATTACTAATCATCCCTAATGACATAAATACTATATAATTTGTTTTAATATAATATAATATCTAATAATATACTTATTATACCATCATCATGTACATATTATGGGTTATCGTTCCCTTATTCATGCGTACTAAAAAAATACAACTCATCCACCTCAATCACTTTTCCAGGTTACGAGTTCCATTCAATATATAATTTCAAATATTTATGTAAATGTATTATATGAAAATCATAATATTTGTAATAATTCCATAACAACATAAAACAACATCTCTAATATTATTATTTAATTCCAATAGTTAAACACTCTATAATTACACTTCATTCTTAAACCATTAATGTAGAATCATTGTATTATTCCTTAAAACTTCTACCATATTATATGTCATTCGTAACCTCTTATTCATAAATAATATAACCATCACTTATAAATTCATGTTGATTAGTCACAAGATATTTCACTCAATTGAATCAAATTTCATAATTACAATAATTTATTAATTTAAATCATTTATCTATTGATAATATCATAAAAAGACCATATTTATGTTCTATTGTGTCCATTGAACCCTTCAATATTCAATTACAATTAAATTAATTGTTTCTATACATTCTACAACCACATTATCATCTAGTTTGTTATAAAAATTTTCATTGAAACCTTTTCCCACAAGCTATTGTATATGAAAATTGTACTTTCCTTCTTATATAGTCCCCATTAAAAACAAACCTTTTCTTATTTTATGTGATAGAAACATAAAAACAAGATGATATTTGAATCCATAATATGATTTTTATTTTTAGGACTAATTTGAATTTTTTCCATTCCAGATATCATTTCACCTTATCACTCATGAGGAAGACAATTACATTGTCCACTACCTTCACCAAAAACAGGAATTCCCTTATCTCATGATATTATTTATAACCAAAAATTAAAATTTTGAAAAACCATACTATTATTAATAAAAAAATATTAAATTTAAAATTCTTATAAAAGTATAATATTGAACTCCTAAAAGTAAGTCCTAGGTTTTCCATGGTCGTTACCAAAACTATATGAGTGTAACCAACACATAGACTTATTATTAGGTATGTTACATTATTTTTTCTCATCCTAGTTACCAATAAAAAACTAAAAATTTCCTCATATAATCTATAATGAAACATTCGATTCATACATAAATATTTCATTTTAATAGATGAATAATAAATAAATAACATAAATGACTCTAAGAGTATATTGTTTTATTTCATTGTTATCTTAATATAAAAGGAAACTAGTTCATAAATCATCTAAATCATATCAGGTATTTTTATTCATAAAAAGAAAACATTATTACATGGTATAACTAATACCATCCATCATATCCTTGTGAAAATAAACATAAGAAATGGATTAACTTAAAATATATTTAATTGTAAATAAGGGATATATCAATGATAACATAATAATAAGGGAATAAGAACATAAAATTTATATTTTAAAATTATACCATGAATATTAGCTTTCATAATATTGAGTAAAGGATTAAACCATATATGTTCATAATAAATGAATTATCAGAAATCATTTACCATGTGAGAATAATATTGGTATAAGAAATGGAATATGGAATACAAATAAGATTATAACATCATTTCCTTGGTATCTAAGAATCATTTTGTTGTCAATCATATCGTAATGGGTTAAGTACCTAAACAATCATACTATTCAATGATCACTCCAAGACTATCGTAGAATATAAAGTCCTTTACCAAACCAGTTTCACATCTCATCCCATTCCTACATATATTATGAGATATAATACAATTACATATTGAATAAGAGGAAGATATAGGTCCCAAAATTTATATAATAAAAAACAAACATTTTTTTTCTACATGAACATTAATCTTTTCATTATCTATGAATCCATGAAAAGAAACGGGTATTATATACACATGATTATAACATAAACTCTATTAATGTAATATGATTCATAAAAATGATTCAATCATAGACTTAAACCATACATATAGAAAATAAGAATTCAATCCTTTAATTATTACACCAAAAAATGAACAAGTAACCTCAAATAATTTGATATTATATGTAAAATGATTTTTTACAAGATTATTTGAAATATTTCAATAACAAATTATCCTTTCACTTTTGAATATTTTTATAAATAATTTATTCAATTATAAATAAATTAATTTTATTTGAAATCATCATTTTAATATTTTAATGTAATATTTGTTTTACTAATTGTTAATAACAGTGGGAATGCATCTCAATCCATATAGTTAAGAAAACATTTCATAAAAAAAATTTGCAGAAAATTCACAAAGAACCATAATTTTAATACAAAAAAACAATCCTTTTATCATTTTCAAAAATGAAATTAATACATGTCTGAAATTGAATTAGAAAATAATAAGAGTTTCGGAATATTATTTTTAGATATAATTTTGGAAAACATGGTTATGGAAGAAAAAAATATTTTTTGGTAAATCATTTTAATGATTATTTTAAAAATAATATATTTTATAAATATCTAATAATTGATTTAAGAATTAATAAAACTAACAGATTCTTTGTGATTGAGTAAAAAACACATAAAAAGTGTAAATTTAATCATTATATAATAATAACTATTTCTATGTATAATATTAGCATCTTATAATAAATATATTAGATGTTTAACCCAATGAATGAAAATTGGGTTATCAATTTTCAATGAACATTATTACCATTTAAATTTTATTTCCCAAAAATATATAATTATTAAATTACAAAATAAATAAAAGATAGATAATTATATTCATGATATTATATACTGAAGTGTTTTATAAACAAAACTCTCTAGAAATAAGTGGTTAATCAGGAATGTATCTTATATAAGTAAAAGGTAGATATGAAACCCTTACCTCATGTTTCCCTTTAGTTTGGAGTACAATAATTTCTTGTATAATGTTTTAAGGAATTTTATTATTTAATTAAATAATATTATCATAATTATAACAACTAAATATATACATTTATAACATATTACCACCCCTTCATTTATAATATTTCACTTTGTCTTTCATTTGGGTGCAATTGTTTCATGTTTTCAGGATTGGTTCATTTTGGTAAAATTATGGAGTTTATTTTCATATCTAAATAAAAATAAATTATTGAAATAAAATTCTATTAATGGACTTCAATATGATTAAATTTTCAAATATATATTTTTTAAATGTAAAATGAAGATTATTCAATTTATAAAATTTTAATGATAAATGTTTCATTTATTTTAGTATTTATTTCGCCCTTGCTAACTATATTTATTTTATAAAAAATAAAGTATATATAATAGTTAAATGACATAAAATATGTTGAAATATACATTTTAAATCATTGTTTGGACATAATATTACTTAAATGATAGTTCTTGATGGTGGTAATGGAAAACAAAATATTTATTATTCACCAAGGCAGTTAGTCGACATAATTTGTACAATGGGTTCGTTTCATTCAATAAATTGGGATATTATAATTTATGCATATAATATATTCCATTATGAACATAAAATTATTCTATATACATTATTCTAGTATAACTATATAATTATTTATGATGTTTGTGAGTATAAGGTAGAAAAAAGAGAAACTAATTAAGGTTGTTTAAGAATTTGACCTCTTGAATATAAACTTCTTAAAGGACTCATGAGGAACATATAATTGGACATTGGGTGAGACCAACATCACATAAAGACGGGAATAGTGGTTATTAGGTGATTTTTAATACATTTGAACTACTTTATGGTTTTCTACGATAAATGGGGTGGTGGGGTTGTTTTTTATACTAGGGGTGGGGTGGTTTTACATAATTAATGATTGGTTAAAAAAAATTTAAGTCATCCACTTTGGGGTGGAATTAAATAGAAACAATTTGGTTGATAAATAATTATTTAATATATGGTTATTTTCACGAATAATACAAACTGGCATTTTTTATACTTTTTATGAATTTTAATATTTTTCCTTTTAACATTATCACCCTCCGTTCTTACCTATACTATGGATAATCTCCTTTTTTACATGGTAATTGTTTTATGAATAAAAACATAATATAAATTATAAAATTATTTTTAATTTCTTATTCTAAATATCGAATCCATATTTATAAATAAAAATCACATATTTTGTAAAATCACATTTAAAACAGAACTCATAAAATGTAAGGAAATATATTTTTTTGGTAATAATGTCTATGACCTAAAAATTGTTCTTATATGAAAATAATCAATAAATATTAAATATACGTAATTCAATATATTATATAATTCGAAATTTTTAATATGTTACAATGAGATTAGTTTATATTCATTAAATAACAATTAATGTAATGATAGTTTTATAAAATATAATATTTTTTAAAAATATTTGTTGAAAAAGAAAAAATTTCAATAAATAAAAATAACATATCATATTATTAAATTATAAAAATATTTTAAATCCTTTTATATAATAAATTATATAAAATATTAAAAAATAAAAAAAAATCATAGAATTATGTAAATAATTACATTTGTAGAAAAAATATATTAGAAAAAAATCACATTTTAAATAAGTATGTTACTATTCAAATAGATGTATTGAATAAGCTAAATATTAGTTGGAAAATAATATATTTCTCAATTGATTTAATACTATCAAATACTACCAATGAAATGGATATGTCTAGTTGGCCAAGTTAAAATAATAATACTTTGGATTTTTTCTAATCTTGGTGTTCTATGAAATGTTAGCTATCAAAGAGATTTAATTAAAAAAGATACATACCAAAAAATCATGAGGTGTTACACATGATACCATTACTGTATTGATATATCCTCAACTCAATTTAATACATAATGGTTAAAATCCCATGTATCTAAGCCTTGTCAAATCATTATTCCAATGAGATTACCGATGCATTTAGGGGCTTCTAAAAATAGTTCCCAACTTATTTCATTCAAGTCAATATAATTCTGTATAAATTTAATAATTAATTTAATTTTTGAACAATGTTCATTATCGAATATTATTTTTTGACAAGTTTACAAATTTATCAAAATTTCCCATGTTAATTTAATAAATTTAAATGTAAGCACCATGTGTAAAAATATTATACTGTTTGAGAACTAGTCATATCAATTAATAATGATATTCTTATTTAGCATAAATTTAATGTCATTTTTTCACAAGAAATTGAATAACTAATGGGTATGTTAATGACTATGACTATGATTTATGTAGTTTTTTATCAATACTATCCTTGATCAAAATTATCATAACCCATCTAGAGGAAGAATATGGATTGTATATAAACAATTTTTACCCATTGGAAAAAGTAAATTGATTATTGTTATTAATTAAACAAAAAAACATATTTATGAAATTTCATTGTGACAATATCCATTTTAATTAGAAAATAATTGTAAATCCTTTCGTTTAAAAAACAATTATAAATACATTTTATTAAAAAAATATCTTCATAGTCATGAACTGTAAGAAATAATGAAAGGAAGTTAATGATAGTGGTTAATTACACAAGTTCCATTCAACTAAAAAAATTAAACATTTTTTCAATATTTCAAGTCAAAGAAATCACCTTATTTTAAGAAAACTAAGAAAACTCCTTTACCATTTTTTAAAATATCAAATCAGAATAATTTTTAAAATTACTTCAATATTAATTTTGAAATATTTTTTGTAAGTAATAATAAGGAAATGTGTCATTAAAAGTCGTTTTGAAATGAATAAAAACATTTCTCTAAATATATTCACATAATATGGTTTTTTAATTAAGAAAATGTTCGGTCTAATAGTGATATAACGTCGGATTTTCATGAAAGAATTTTATAAAACATTATATGTAAAAAAGACAAGAAAAATTAATTATTACCTTAAAATAAACGGGAATAAGTAGAGGATAATATTATTAATTACTTTATTAAACAATGGTCATTTAATTTCATATAATCTAATTTCATGAATAAATAATCTCTAATATAAAGATATATTAAAATAATACATTAAATATCATTAACATTGATATGAGATTTAATAAATGAATCCATTTTGAATATCAAATGTAAATTCACATGAAACATTTGTAGATTCCAAAATATATAGTAAATATTCAGTATACATATTATAATATAATATTATTGATAATGTTGATGTAATATTACCCAATATGAAGAATTGGGTTATGAAATTCATTACCACTCGGTGACCATATATTAAAATAGCCCTTGATAAAAAATAATTAAACATAAAATTTCCAAAATAATGATTTATTCATGATATTACAAGTCATTAGGATGTATATACAATGTATAAAATTAATTAGGATGTTATCATTACAATATTTTTAGTGAAATAAAATATAGATGAAATCTCATACCTTACACTTTTATTTCGGTAGAAAACTCTTTAACCTACAGAATATTGGTTTACAAAATTATATTAACTTTTAAAATGAAAATATTAATATATATAATATAATATATGATTATTTTATGACCTCATATCACATGGTTGTTAATAACTCGAATTGATTTCTTTGTTTTTTGTGTCAATTACCATTTTCTTCATGTTTGTTTTGACTTTTATTTTTTTTACTATTACATAAAACATGATTTCATAAAATAAATCATTTAAATTGTGATTTAAATATCATAAATAATATTTATTTAGCGATTTATAGTAATCTATAAAATGTAGTGACAGTAAATGAATGAAACTATTAAAGTAAACTATAGGTCATACGTACACATTAACATTTTTTCATATTCTTATCATATTGAAAGGAATAACAGTAATATATATATATATATTATATTAATATTGTATCGTATATATTTCATACATACCGCATATTTTTATTAACCCCATCCTTGATAAATTCATATTTATGATGAGAACGAATGACATCACTTCACAAAGTGCTTGTTCGCCGTACACGCGGGTGACTATATCGTAAACCCATAAAATAAATATCAAGAAGGTATATGAAATATAATAATTAAATAATATTATTAACATAATTAATATCATATATTTTATATATATTATATAAAAACTATAAATCTATCATTATTTCCAATCGTGAATGGCGGTAACGAAAAAACATACGACATCAATGTACGATGTTGTAGTCAACTGTAAACCTGAATGGAGATTTGGTGACCCATTTGATGAACATTTGTGATGTTTAATTTCATATTACTATCATAAATAACTTTCAATATATTTATTACAATGTGGTTATGATTTCAACTTGGTATAAAATAAATTTCAGAATACACACAAGGGAAAATATTAAAATTATTTTAGTAAAACATTTTATCATCAATAAGTAACTCCTTATTGAGTTAAATAATTAATTCATATGTTGGTTATTATAATAATATATGTATAATAGGATTAGGGTAATTTTTTTTGGAATTATTTATGATTTAAATTGTTTTTCCATGTTCATTTTATTGTTTGTAGGGGAGAAGAGTGTTTGTGGTATTTTGTTGGAGGGATGAGTGGAAAACATGTAATTTTTTGGAAAGAGATAATTCAGTCCATGATTTTATCTTGTCAAAATGACCGACTAATTCCAAATTATTGACCCAATAATGATAAAGTCAATATTAGTTTCCAAAATTTGTCTAGTAAATGTTTTGGTTCAATTTTTCATCTTAAATTCAATGTTTAATCATGTTGTAAACTTGTTCTCTCCTTATTCACTATAATAAATTTTCATCAATTTTACTAATATTAGTTGTAAAAAAACGTTGATGACTATTTCATACATTTTGAATTTTTATAATTACTAATATTGGATATATTTTTTACATTTTATTTAAGATATGTGGAAAAAATTAATTTAAAAATAATCCAATTGACAAGAAGAGAAATATGTTTTTTAATGTTAAAATGTTAAAGAGTTTACTATTTCTTTATATAAAATATAAGTATGAAATTGATTCAAATGACCAAACATTTATTAAATTAATATTAATTTATCTATTATAATAATTAAAACAATAATTATTATATTTCACCATTATCAATTTTTTATATTACAAGGGAGTTTTCAATTAAAATTTACTATTTTTCAGTATTAATCAAAAAATGAAACATCATAAAAAATTAGAAAAACATTATCCTAGGGTAATTTTTAAATTTAAAATATTGACAATAATTTTTTTTGAAACATATATATTAAAAATTCTAAGAAAATTACTCTTATATTGTGTGCATCATATAAATAAACATTATCTTAGAAAAATATTTATTTTGAGAAGAAAAAATTTATTTTTGTTTCACAATAATTTTATAATTTTTTACAATAAATAGAAAACACAAAATATATTTGTAAGAAATATATTTCCATAGTATTTTTATTTATATTCATTCACACCAATCGTTTATCTATGAGATAACTATAATAGTAAATAATAATAGTAAAATTATATAGTTATTCTATAGAAGCTGGTATTTGGGTAATATAATTTAACTCAATATTTCTTGAATTTAATCTAATTTAATGTATTGAATAAATTTTAAATACTGAATGTATTTTAATTTATTGGGATTTTTAGATTTCTTTCTACCCTTTATGATTTCTTTTATACATTAATTCATATATGATGTTCATAATTTAATATTTTGTTTTGTTACATTATCTCCATCTAATATAAATAATGTCTTCATAATTCACTTCTATAAATAGGGGATATTATTATGATACAATGCATATGATTTCCCATAAAAGAATGTAAATGGAACTCTACCCCAATGTTTTTCCAAAACCCATTAGAATAGTCCTCACAAATTCCCATGCTCCCCTCACCCTCCCCTTCTCTGATCCCGAATCCCACTTCTCCAATCTTGATTCCCATTCGCGCTCACCTCATCACCTCATCCAATCATTACTAGCAGTTCTACTCACTACCTCTCTCCACTCCCCACCTCCCATCATGATATCGACAACACCTAACGCAACCTTCTATCATCCTGACAGCAGCGTTCCCCTCCTCCCCTCCAACAATCTCGACTAGCAGCAATGATCCCCACTACATGTGGATCCCCACCGCTGGCCTCTCCCCTCATTCGAACCTAATACCTAGAAGTCGCCACTCCCCCCTCCCCCACAATCTATACTTCCACTAACAAACACATGTCTCCCCCCTCACACCTTCTTCCCCGATTATCCATTAAGGCCATCCCCTACCAACCCTCCTTTTCAACACCAACACTATTCAACCTAAATTTCTATATCATTAATTATAATAATAACACTCTAAGCCACAACCATACCTTTACCCAGCTTCATTCCAATTATTTTATTCCATTTCAGCTTTCATCCTCCCCATTAATACTGAATGGTAATCAGATTCTTCCATTCCACTTCTTCTTTCATCCTCCTCATTAATGATCAAAGATAATCTCTTATTTGTTTGACCGTTGTTCCAAAAAGTAATATATTTTATTATATTATTATCAAATTCAGAGATATTTGATGTGTTTTACATTGAATTTTGTTTATATTTTTTTCTAAATTCATTCTTAGGAAATATACAATCCATTTTAGTGGACTGATTGATTTTATTTTGTTTTGAATTGATTAGAAGCTAAAAAATAGGGTTTTAGGTGATTACATAAAGGATATTGAATTGAATTTAATCTCACAGAAAATATTAAGTGGATGTACTATGGTTCTTATATTACCAACATTCTTATAGTGGTCCATATGACCTTGATAATATTTAAATAATAATAATTTTCAATTTTTCAATTTTTTTCTTGAGACTCTATAGTGAATTAATAGAATATTTGAGTGGAATTTTTTTATTATCTTAATATTTTTATAAATTATATAATAAATTATTCATTTTTAAAATATAGGTCTCTTACATTTTTTGAAAATTCATTAATTGCCTCATAGGGTTAAAAAATGTATTAGATACCATGAATTGAATCTTGATAAATTAGTTGGTGGTTACACAACTTTTTAACTGATGATACTCTTAGTAATTGTAGTTTTAATGGACTCATTCATTAAATATCATTAAAAAATGGTGTTGGATGAAAAGGATTGTGATACAATTCTGTGTTTAATATTTTGATAATTTAATGACATTCTAGTGGAGACTAATTATTTGACGTGGGATTCCAATTATTATTTAGATGTATATTAATTTTTAAATTTTTTATTTATTAGGATAAAGATATATCAACTTTGATACAATTGGTTTCCAATGATATGATGATTTATTGAACATTTTTTTTAATTTTTCCTTGTTTTTTTGATTAATATTACAAACAACACTCAAAATATTTCAGTGTGGATATAAAATTTCAAATGAAATTCATTTATCACTTTTTAATATAATTGAATTCCAGAATATGGAAATATTTATTTCATTTATTATTATAAATATATATTGATCCACATTGGAATAATTTATTTATGGGTATATCATTAGATATTTTTGCTAAAACAACTTCCATCGTTTCAAATCTTTTAGTGATGTGTCAAGGATTATGCTATTAATTTTCTCATTATAGCATTGGATTATATAATTATACATAACACAAAATATATTATAATATATTTATTCTAATTAGTATCGATTATAATTTCCGTTTCATGGCAGCACCATAGATCATTACAATTAGTTATCTTGAGTCATTGTTTGGTGATCAAATGGTTTCACCTCATGATACAGTTGATTGAAATAATTATAGGATTAGATGATTTATCAAAATTAAATGATGAATCTAATAAAATATTTGATGTTTTATTATGTGTATAAACCTCTTATGATCATGGTTAGGTACAACAGAACATTTAATTGGATATTCTCTATAATGACTACTAGAATTAGCAATATCTTATCCCCACTAGAAAATGTTAGTGGAGGATGGACGTTAAAAATTACTATTTATGTGATAAGATATTATGATTTGTTTTTTGAGTCTACATTTCCCAATAAATTATTTATCTATATCGTTTCAGATAATAGCACCAAATAATAGTGGTTAAAAGTGATTGTCCTATAGATATGGGTGCATAGATAGTAGGAATGACAAATGCTTTACATTTTTGAAAGAATGAATTAATGGAGGATGACTCTATTAATTTTATTTTTTATTAAGGTATTAGAATCAAACATTATATAAATATTATAGTGTATATAAGAATATAGTTATTATTTTAATTAATTAATAACATGAATTTACAAATAAATATCTTTTTGTGAACCTTTAGTATCTATTGGTTTAGACCATAGCTTTGTAATTGAGATTTTTTTTATTTGGTTGTTTAAAAGAATTATATTCCACCATTTTTATATTTCATTATCATTAATCTTATAGGTATTATATTTTGGATGATCTAAGATTTAAAATCATTGCCCCTTTATAAGAACTATTTGGACCTATCTTTATATTCTTCAACCCATCAATCATATTTTTTATTGTGAAAGTATCAACTATTGAAGGGGAATCTCTGTTATTTCCATGCTAAAACCACTTTTTAGATATTCCCCAGAGTTAGGTGGGAATTCAATTTTCCTCTCACCCCTAGGTTTTGAATTGTGCATTTGCTAAGGGATCGTCATTATTTATAGTATATATTATTAATATATTTTTGGAATACATACATTTCTCGTAAGTTTTTATTATAATTTTTATTTAATAATATATTAAAATACATATTTGATTTTTAGAAGTGCTTTATGAATTTGAGGGGTAACATATGGAAAACATTACCTATTCATGTGGTTTATAGACTAAATTCTAGTTGATAACCCATGGTCTTTTAGAGAAATGATCGTGTAGGGGAACTGTGAACCTTTTTTATGGCCTAATGATGGATATTTTTAATTGTTCAATGATTATAATGAAACTCCATTACTTTCTATTTTTATGTATAGAAAAAAATTTCTATAAATTATTTTTCCCTATACCACAATTGGATGGAGTAGATTCCTATATCCTTGGATATATATAAGCTAATATATATAGAGAAGCAGAAAATGGGTTTCCGTTCAAATCCATGACCACATCTAAGAAATAAGTAATTCATCTACCCACTAAAAAAACATTTCCCTTCATCTTAAAGAGGACCACCATAAAGAGTAATGAAAAATAAGTTAGCTGAAACCTAATTTAGGAAAAAATAGTAATTTTTTATCAAAATCCTTAAAGATTTTGTAGAATAGTTAATGAAATTTCGACCTTTATTATACCCCTTTTTTTCATCTCTTATACCTAATATTAGAAGGGAAATAATTGAGTTATATTAACAGACCAAGCCCTTTGATAAATGTTATATTGGATGAGAACATGAATCTTATTTTGAACCCATTAGGATTCCCCTAATTCCATCTAGGAATTATAGACTTCTCTATAGGTAACTCCCAAGAGGGTATGCCTTGATTTTGTGCTCTTTTACTTAGCTCATCTATGGATACATCAAGGAACTAAAAAATTATGACCTATTAATCACCATGTTTGGACACAAAGGTATCAATATAATTTTTAAATATATAAATAGATATTTAATCGAATGAATCCAAATAATTGAAATATATATTATGTATAAAAATTAAATGAAATATAGTGTATCAATATTACCCTAATAAATAATTACAAAATAACGCACTAAACTAAAAGAATACAAAATGATCATGACAAAAAAAATTAAATTTATTAAAATCGAATATAATTAAATATATATAGATTTAAATATCTCATCGAATACCAAAAAGACCATTCCAAATTTAGTTAAAATATAACTGAAAAAATCAATAATAAACTAAATCAAATTCGGATTAAATTAATAATTTCACATTAATAATATTGATTAGTTCTAAATTTGAATGTTACTAATTTTAATTGAATTTAAATGTACTATATAAAACTATTTGAAATAGATTAAAACCAAAAAAAAACAATGAAAAATTAATCTACCATAAAATTGACAATTCATATCCCAATATAGTGAGAAAGAATAAACCACATCTATAAAAAATCACTATGAAGTATACAAAATAAATATCACCCAACTAGTCATATCATTCGCCGAACTAAAAAAAATATTAAATAATATATGGATTATAACTAAATAAAATTTTATGAATTGGGAATAAAATATAGTAAATTAAAATAATGTGTGGTAACCATATTATGATTCAAAAAATTTAAAATAAAAATGAAATAATCAAATATAAATTAGTAACTATGAATTTAAAGTATTATTTTCTACATTTATATATATTTTTAGAAATAAAATTTTGATACTTTATATATATTTCGATCCGACAAGATTATATATTGTTAATAAGAATAGTAATTTTTAATTAATTGGAATGTACTATTTGATAGTAATATTTTGAAACATGGATGTGTTTCCACTTGATTGTAGGAACATGATTTGACCCCATGAAGCTTTGTGGTTCTTATATATTTAGCGGTGAAATGGATAATCATAGGAGACAGGTACGTCCTAGTTTAGTTGTGATTTTAATTTCTTCATTGTATCAACCACAAATTCCTTTAATCTCTTATTACGGATGGAGGGAAGTTATGTTCTATGATGGGGGGCAGAAGGGAACTAGAGATGGATACATGGTTTTTTTGTAGGGGAGGGAGATCATGGTAGTGGAGAGATTCATTATTGTGTTTCACTTTTGTTTGCCTTTATATTAGAATCCCCCCATTTTTTATGCATTAGTAATTTCTCTAGGACATAACCGTTAATGATTGTTCATGAATCCAGATGACACTACATATGTTTATTTCAAAATTCCAATGCATTGATTCTACAATAAAAAAATATATCATCTTCTTTATCCATTGACTGAATACACCCAGATTCCGACAACCAATTGATAGAAAATATTTTCCATGTGTTGTACATTTAGTTCTATTTGTGGTTCTTTTCCTGTGATAAATTTTGATTCATTATCTAGGGTTTTAGTCATAGGTTTCACATCCCACATGATAAATCCCGTCACTAAAATAAAAATGTAATTCAATTGTGTCTGGTATAAATTTTTTGAACGTAATCATCTCACTGCCTTCTTCCCAAAGTGCCATTTAGTAGGGCCTTGATGATTCATCTGAAATATTTAATACATTTCAATATTTATATCATAATCCCTTTGCTCAAAAATTTGCATATAATAATATCATCATCATATAGAGAAAATATTGTGAATCTTGTATCACCAAACATCTTTTGGTAAAATAAATTATCAACATGATGCCAGATGTATATCCATTGCATCATAAGGACATTAAACATCCACTTTCACTTCCACTACATTGGAGAATGATAAAAACTATAACGGTTTAACATTAGCTTGAATAAATAACCTTTTTTCCATTCTCTATAACATAATCTGAATGATCTATCTAAATTACCTAATCTTTGTCCTTATGGAGTTATGAGATATTCATATTTAACTCTTCTAGATGAAAGACGTCAATAAAAATGATAAACAATGTAATTTAAATATTTGCATTTTTATCTATGAGTGAAATAATTTATGATACATACACCCATTTTTTTAATTGCACACTTTTGTTACTAGTTATTCCTTATACATTTGTTTTCTGATTACTACCTCCTACAACTGATTCACCAATTTATTATATGAATTTTTTCCTCAATTGGGCTTTTAATCATCTCCAATGTTCCATATGCATATAGGTATTAATTATCATCTATCATTGATAAAACCCATTGATTCGATTCATTCATATTTCTATCCTTTATTTGGATCTTTAGAAATCCATCTATCATGTGTGACTGATAATGAAATAAACTATCATATATTTTTTCTGGGGCCTTACATTAATTGACTTCCACAACTCCCTCAGTGGCTCATATACTTCTAACATTGTAACATTTTGATATATATATATATATATATATTCTATATATAATTACTTCAAATGATGACCATATCATTTTATAGGCCTAGGGATTTTTTAAACATCTTGTTTTATAAAAACCACTGTAAAATGAATCTTATCTATTGATACTTTAAGATAGTATGGTGATTTTGGTACCGTTTTCATTCTTGAATTTTTTGGAACATCCAAAACATCGAGATGTCCATTCAATTGAACATAGTCCTATAATGATTAAAACTCTTAAATCTAGATATTAAACTTTATAATATATATATATAATAAATCTATTTCATTTTTACGTAACATATTCCATAACATTATTATGAGGAATATAACTACATATTTCAAATTAATAAATATAATATTATTTATTATATCACTACTTGGGTTATTATAAGAGTACTATGTGTGTTTATTTTTATGTTATAGTTTATTGATCCTTTGTGAAATAAAAATATTTATCATGTAGAATCCAAAGACATGAAACAATTTATGAGATTATGGTATGTGTTTGTGAAACATATTTAATATTCATCTACAATGATGCCAATTATTTATATGAAATTTTTTTGTTTCTATAAAACATATCAATCTTTTATATAATCATTCATGGAGAATATGAAAAAAAACCTGGAATAAAAAATTATTAAAATAATAAATTTTTTAAAAATAACAATAATATTTATTCTTGTTGAGTGGACTGCAAACAAAAATAACAATACTAGCCAAGGAATTTAAGAGGGTCAAGTATCATCTGTTGCCCCTACGATATGAAAGATCCTTTAGGAAGAAATAAAAATAAATGACTTAATTTTGATAATTTATGTTTCCCAAAATGACCAAAAAATCAAATAGCCCTAAATGATATCCACAAACTTTATTTAGTGACTTTAACTTTTAGGAATTCATTTGAATTATATGAATAGCCGATGAAAATGTATTGTAGTCATATTTTAATGGTGGACATTCAACCCATGTTTCTACACCCACACTCATTACTAATCTCATATCTCCCTACCATACACCAATAATTCAACTCACACCCCTCTGTTACATAGTTTCCTCAGAGTAATTACTCTCACATCCATCGTAACCACCAGAACATGCACATGTGTGTAAGATAAAAGTCCACTCAACCCAAATGGGGCGGGGGTAAAAATTAAACGTTTCTGGACTTAAACCTTAGAATTGATGAATATGGGGGATTCATCAAAAAAACTAGACCATGGAATTATCCATAGAATAATTATAATAATAATAATAATCATCATCTTCATTATTGATTGCAGGTGTTTATGGAATACAAAAAATGAAAACAAAACCAAACACGATATATCTAGCAGGGACTGGACACGCCTTCTCTCTAAGAATGATCCACACGCCTATTGATTAAATATTATTTTTTCTGACATTGTTAGCATAATATATAAAAGTAATTGATTTTATTTTAATATAAACAAATTATTATAACTGATAATTATGTAACATTAACGAACAAGTCTTGGATATGGTTATTTTACTTATATTGACTCATGCCTTTAACAAACCACATTTATGAGTCTAATATAAAGTAAGAATTTTCTGATATTCCCCTAACATATTATGTTTAGTGTTTAAGGGGATTATAAAAAACACTTAAATATAAAAACCATACAAAACATAGTGAAAAAATAAACTAAATAACAAATTTTACTTCAAAAATTGTGTACATAAATTTTAAGATATGATTTATCAAAAATAAAAAAAAACATACTATATGACGAATAACTAGAGTTTAAAGATATACATTTATAACGAATCTATTCATTTAATGTAAATAAATAAATTATTCTGAAACTTGTGATGAATAAAAAACTACCCCTATGGGATAAATAAAGAATGTATCCAATTATTTCAATTGAAAAACTTTTAAATTCGTAAAAAATATTCCATCATCTATAATTAACCTTATTATCAAATAATAGTTTAATTACCCCATAAATAATCATTAATGTCCACGTTTTATCCTAAAACATTTAATAATAATGAATTAATATAAAATCATAATCATAAAATTTATTTACGGAAAATATTATGACCCATGAATAACATTTTCTATAATATTCTTGTAATTAATCCTTAAGAGGTTCATAATCATTGTAAAAACATAATTTTAATTAATTTTGGTACCAAAATATTTCCACAAAGAAAATTTTTTAGAATATAATTATCATGTACGTCCCATTTGATATTATCTTCATATAAGCCTCATAATAACCCTTGAATATGTATTAACCTCATCAGTTAATTCCAACATGATATTAAAAAAAAAACATCAATAAAAAATTCATTGGAGAGCTATATCATGATCACCTTTTATTAAATATGATAAATGACTATATTAGGAAATTAAAATTCTTATTATTTTTTATTTACATAATGAATTACCAAAAATTTATATGTATAAAAAATATATAGTAACTCATTGATGATTTATGGAAAAATAATGATATGTATCGTATTTCATTGAATGTTTTTAGAAATTAAATTTTCCCAGAAGAATGGAGAAAAATATAATATTTATAAAAATAGTATCATGTATAATTAAATTATTTAGGAATAAAATTAATAAATATGCATAAATATATTCATGTTTTTTATTTTAAAAAATGATTCATTACATTGTTTTTAAAAAACCATATTGAAAACTTAAAAAATATACATTTCTATAAAAAATACGGAATGTAAAATATATTTAAAAATTAAAACCATTAATAATTTTATCATATTAATGAAATTCTTTAAATATTTTATGAAACATATATATGGTGGAATTATGGTTGAAAAGTATTCATTAAATAGTTTGAACTTTGGTTTCAAGAAAATACTATTACCTTGAGTCTAAATGACCACTTTCATTAATTAAATTCTATATAATAAGATTATATAATTGTTTTTTCAACTTTTATTTTTTTTAATTTTGTTACCTTATCATAATTGTTTATTACCATTAACACCAAAATATATTTATTTTCTAAATAAATTAATTTAAAGTTGCACTTTTTAAGGATGTTGAGTTTGTAATGTGAAAACAACATTGGTAGGTTTCCCAAGGTCAAATTGATCATGATTACATCATATGAAAAGAAATATATAACATAACTATCATTTTTAAAAATTAATTTCAATTTTATGATTTACCATGAATGGTTTTTATGAAATGAAATTACATTTTGTTGTCAAGGAGGAAATCCACACACATGCAAGAGAAATAGTTTCATTTTTGAATGGATGAATGAGATGAATTTAAGTAATATAATATATTTAATGAAACATAATGAAGTTATAAATATCATATTTATTCATTAGACCCATCATAATAACAAGTCTTGTGATTCATTAATAAGAAACATCATACATTTCATTACAAATATAGTAGCACATACATACAAATTAGCGATATTTTCATTTCCAATTGGATCAAAATGGGGTTGAAAATTGGGTTCTCAATTAAGAACCTAAATATATAAATATATATATATTATATTAACATCATCGTATCAACATTTTTATCAATGCTATTTGTTATGGAGAAAAATAAATATTGTAACACCCCAGGTAAATAAAGAATATGAAATTTTCATATTTATCCGTATTTGTGAATAAAATATTAATATGTCTTTAAAGGGGACACTATGCTCGATGGCGTACCCAACACGCAACAACGAGTTTCTTGGGAATCTTACATTGCACTCTAATAATAAAATAATATTATTTTAAATGGTAGTTAACATGTAGCCATTGTATTGGCGGGAATGGATAGAAATAACTAAAATATGATTATATTTGTTTTTAAATGTTTTTTACATTTATCCAATAAAAGATAAAGGCTTAAAATACAGAAAGAATTCAATTTTAGGCGTATATGACCTATTTTTCACTAATGGTTCACTTATCTCTTTTTGATGGCGAACCGTCATTAAATATAGTCTTGTTCACTCTTATACATTCTATTGGACCAAATAAAACTCTTCTTGTGAATCGGGACATCAAAATTTACTTTGTTTAAATTTTTGGTATCTTTCTGATAAAGTCCATTTTTTTAATGGATAGTGTAAAATGTTCTATTTTAAATTCAAAACCTCTTTTTAATCTAATTTATTTATATGATTATATTATCTTTTGAATTGGTCTTAATGTGTAATCTGAATATATTTTTACCATTTAATCCAATGGTGGTCATTGGAATCAATTTCACATTGAAAATTAGACTTAAACTGGTGCCAATCTTTTGATACTTATTGTTTTATAAAAACACACTATTTGCTCTGACAGTGGGAATTAATTATTAAATTAATTAATGTGACTTATATGTTTGGATTTTTTTTAAAATAATCTTCATTTTTGAATTCGGAATATCAAATAAAGCTTAGGGTGAATTTTTGGCAATTTTCTTAAAAACTCCAATTTTTTATGAATAGTGAAACCACTAAGTGGTAATCAAGCAAAATGATTTTTCAGTTAAATGAATGTTTACCACTAATGTGTATTGAATTTTGAAAATCTGACATACATGGTTGTCATTAGTATGTAAAATTTAGTTCAATGGGAGGAAAATAATTTTTTGGTGAATAGTAATTTTTTTTCATTAATCACGATTTGAGGTAATTAGTGTAGTTTAAGGTAAACATAATGTTTTAATAATATCAAATGAGCATGACACATTTCCTAACCTCATTGGATGTGTCATGGCCGACCAAGACAACCCATGGGTCAACTTTGGGACCCCATTAAGCCACTTTGGTTGGAAAATGACATTAATATGTTTTTATTTAAAGTTAAAGTAAAAATGAGACAAACATTAAATGTTTTACTAAAACAATTTTTACATGGGGTTATACAAATTAGATGTTTGACTATAAATATTAATTGGAAAGCTAAAACGATTTCCTACATTATAGTATTTTTTATTTAATTTTTAGACATTAAATAAATTAAATAATTAATGACATCATGATGATGTTGCGATGACCTCATTATTTAACGATTTAAATAAAATGGAAAGATAATGTAATATCTAAGACCTAAACTTTTTCAAAAACTATTGTATGGGAATATTTCAAAGCCTTATCATCTTATATTTTAAATATATCAATTTGGGACCTTAAAAATTAGAAACACTTTTGAAAATAAAATAATATATTCATGATTTCCAAATGTGCCTATCCTCTCCTCTTATAAAACGCCCCCACCTCTACCTCATTTCACACACTCCTCAAGCCTTTGGCTCGGCCATACCCTGCCCATTTACTCTCTCCACATCCCTCTCGTCATCCTATAGGATTACCTTTGGGAAGAAGCCTTTCAAAGGAAGCCTTTAGGCTCAAATCAAAAAGAGTTACACTTTTAAAGGTAAATCATTCTCTCATGTTCATTTGTTTTATTTTGCTTCTCCAACCCCCTAAACTCTTCTTATTTACTTATTTTGTAACAACATCAGTATGTTCAATATACTAGGATGTTGTTATAAGATTTATTCTAACTAAACTCTCACACAACTACATCAAATTGTTAAAGAACATACGGTTTCCGTGGATGGCGAAATTCTGCCTCCCGAAATGATTATTGTTCAATACTCATTTAACACCTTCAAAGGTGGAAATTATGATGTAACTATTTTTATATATGATATATAATATGTTTATTCTTTCCTTAATCTTCTGTATTTTTCATTTCTGGCATACCATTATTGTTTCCATTATGGGTAAACACGATATCTTCATTTTAGGAAGTGCAGACTACCGCCCCCTGAATGTGATTTGATTCGTTAATACCATATGTGGGATTTGTAAAGGATAAAGTTAATGATATTATATATGTTATTATACTGGAATTATAATATACTCTTATATCATTATGATTCCATTCCAGAAAATACGAAATAGAAATGGAAGTAGCGTTCATGCGTACGTACGACTTACCGTCTCCATGAACGGTGCATTTCATTTCTTACCTTTAAATGTGATGTAATATTATAAATACATGTATATGATGAATATATATGATATATATGTTATCAAAATCATTAATATCATTCTGGATATAACGAACCTTTGAACAAATTAACAACATGTAAGTGTAAGAAGTCTAATTTGGCTTAAGAACCAAATACTGAAAAAATGAACATTATTAACATAAATGATTACATGATGTTCATAACATGGTATAAAAGGAATAATGAACATGAAAAGTGTTCTTAAGCAAGTATATATTAACTCAAGTTTATTATTCAGGACGTTAAAGAACGATCGAGTCAAGTCGGACACGAGGTAAGGGATCTTACTCCACTCTTTCTTTTTAAGTACACTCTTTTATGTCATTCCCTCTAAAGCTCATCTTTCTTGTTATTGGGATGTTATTTTATATTACAATTACTGTAAGTTTTATGTTCATGTGATGAGAGACCCAATTCTCTCTCATCATTCCATTTTGGAAGTTTTGAGTGGCGCTGTTAGGCTACCGAATTTTCGTAAGAGATCTAACATCTCTATTTCTCTTTAAGTACTCTCCTTTATGTCACTTCTTTTAAGATCTTATTTTTATGATGGGGGATGTTATTTTATATTATTCTTGATGTAAATTTTATTGTAATGTGATGAGATACTCTATTTTATCTCATCAATCCATTTTTGGATGTTTTATGTGGCGTCGTTAGACTGCCAAGTTTTCGTAAGGGATTTTTCATCTCACTTTCATTCCCGTGAGATTTATGCAACATTTGCCACGATTTCCATTGAGTGGTGTATGTACTGCCCATTATTTTACTCATTGTGTAATATATTTTCTTTTATGAGTATTTACATCAATGTTGTATTTTCCTTCTTTCACGAGGTATATGTTTCGAAAGATACCCATGTCAGTAAGGGAACCTTTCACCCTCCTCTTTTTAAAAGACTTCTTTTGTTAGGTCTTTTAATTTACAAATTTTTATGTTGGGATATGTTCTCATATATCCTTATTGATGTAAATTTTATGTCCAAGTGATGAGATACCCTTTTCTTTTGTCTCTCAACAACTCATTTTGATGTGATGCTGTTAGGCTGTCAAGGGATCTTCATAACCCAATTTCTATTTCTTTGGGTTCAACATGTAGTTATTGAATATGTCATCCTTTGAATATGTTTGAATGACCTTTTATTGTTCTACACTGAATATCCACTTATATTGGGTGTATTTAAATTTGTCACACATAATTTTGAGATTTATTTATCCTTAATTTACGGATACCTTCTTGATAAGGGATTTCATCACATTTGACATCTCTATTTAGACTTCGTTGTTGTTATGCACCAATTCACTCTTATATGGTGTATATACTATCCTTTGGAATATTATATCATGAATCCATTTATTCTCATGATATTATAAAGTTTTTATTAAATTTTATTCCTTAATTATTGTATTCAAGTGTCTCTAATTTTGGTAAAACCCCTTTAACCAAAATATCACTTTAAATGTTTTAATTTTTTGTTCTTATTAATATCCATGTTTTCAAAATGTTTTTAAGGATTTATTTATATGGATATTAGTGGTCTAAAATGTTAAATGTTTCAAGGTGGTATGGGACACTTTGATTCAAAAATCTCTTTATTAAATGTTTTAAATGGTTTTGAAAATTGTTTTTTAATGGATTTATTATTTCAATATCCTAATATGTTATATTTTGATTGAAATGTGGAAATGTTATGTTTATTTTATTCATGTTTTATGTGATACGATTTTGTTATGGTTCTTGGGCATTATTAGGAAAACGGGTGGTTCCGTGATAAACTAAGGGTGGGTGAGCCCGATATAGCTCTCCAATGCATTGGGTAATGTGAAGGAGTGAAATGTTAAGGTTTCTCCGAAGAGATTTAGGGAATATACTGTGATGGGTATTCTAAACATAACCAAGAGGGTTACTCCCTACATAAGAATGTTATGAATGCCTCATTTTACCTTTATGTCTTATGATTTCTATGATTTATTCATGGTTTGATGAGGTATGTTAAAGTGCCTATCTTTTATGGGTAAAGTATGATTCCATTCTTATATATATATGAACTCATGTTTCCTTTCCATATTTTTATAACCCTTACTGAGATTTTTATACTCATCCCATGTTTTTGAAATGTTTTTCACAGTTCAAGGGAAAGGTACATGATGTGATGATAGTGTCAAGGATCTGTCAAGAAAGAATCTGTGTTTTACTTCTGTTGATTGGAAGAATGAATATTGTTATTTATGTAACCACTTTGCTTAAATGTAGAATGTAACTCACGTCTCATGATCTAATTCACTAAAACTCTAAACCTGAAAATATCCTCAATGTGTAATCTTGTAATAACTCATGATTAAGTAAGGTTTAAGGCTGGGGCCTTATAGTTGGTATCAGAGCTCGATTTAGATAACTTTAGAGGTTATGGTATTCTTTAAGCATAAGTGGCATTACCATAATGGTTAGGATTTCAGAAAGAGTCCTAGTTTTAGATAAAGCGAATGAGTAAGTATATCTTAGTGTTTATCTTCCTCATTAGTACATGATGGTTTTTTTGATATACTCACACTGACCTTTTTGGTTTTAGTAAATGGCTGGATCTAGTAGGCACAAAAGTAATAGTGGATGTGAAGGAAACTGTGACTATTTTTTGAGCAAGAAAATAAATGATATGGGAGCTGCAATGAGAACTCTTGTGATTATCCTCAACCAGCTATCTGGAGTCATGATTGACCACCAAATCCTTGGTTATTTCTCTAAGGCATCATATATGCGAGAAACAAATCCCTACAGAAGTACAGGTAATAATAATAAAGGTAAGTGTGTTCAAAAACCTGTGTGTCAAATATGTGGAAAGAAACACCTAGGAAAATGTTTCAAAGGGACAGAAATATGCTATAGATGTGGAAATGAAGGTCATAAAGCATGAACCAGCCATGGAAAAAGGAAGCATCCAGTTGACTCGAGGAAAGGGAAAGAAGTTATTTCTGAGGGATCAATTGAATGTTTTAAATGTGGGGTGCATGGTAATTATGCAAACACATGTCCTATGAAGAAGTTTCGTGAATGGGGTCACCAAGAGCGTACAAATGTCCGTTTACCAATACCTAATGCCATTCTGATTGAGGATGAAGAAACTGACAATGACCAATCAAAGGTATGTATTATTTCATGACTATTATTTTCCTATTTTAGAATCTTAGGATATGATTCATGATTTGCTTTGTAGGAAAGTGGTATTTCAGAATAAGTTGTAAAGTAATGGTTAATGGATCATGAAGAATGTTGAATGAGTAAGATGTCAACATATAAGGGCTTCAAGATTTATGATGAAATTATTAAGAGTATTAAGTCTCTTTTGATGACGGGGTTACATTAGGAGACTTTTCATATTATGTGTAACCATGATGTTTAATATAGGAAAATTTTATTCAAGGAATAGTTATCTTTTCATTTGTGGACATATTTATAAAGAACCATTTGGGTTTATATGTTCCTTACTTTTGAGGTAATTATGGGTTACTATATGTTATGATTGAAGTGAAAGGAATGAGATAAAATTGAGGTTAAATTATGTTATGGTTATTTTTGATGATTTTATCCCTTTTTGGGCAATGATTTGAGAATTATATAGTTTTGGAAAAAGGACAACATGCCGACCGTGTGACAACCTGTCGCGTCGGGCAAAGCTGCGGGAATCGAACCCACAAGCAAAGTGCGACTGGTATTTATCGCCTACCACTGGAATACATGAAGTCCCTGGTTAGTTTGACTGATTATTTTTAGTTATATGATTTTATGAAATAAGAGTAAGTTGATTTTGGGGTTATTTATGAAAATGATTTACCTATCATAGAGGATATGTGATTAGGTTAATTACTTTTCAATACGAGACTTTAGAAGCAACTGATGTTGTTTGGAGATAAATGTTACGATTTAACTTGGAAGACTATGTGACTAAAACCTTCAAATATTTGGGTTTCAATATTATTTTGGTTTACTTTGACGGATTTTATGGACGAATTGTTTATCAGATGGTCCTCATTGAACTTTGGGTTTTGTTGGGCAAATTTTGGAGATTAAGCATAGATTTTATTTTTAAAGGGTTATCCTTTTCTGGATTATCTGACCTTGTACTAATCTTTTTGGATTCGGTTTTGGTTAAAGCCTAATGACATGGGATGTATATAGTTCTCTTTGGTGGATTAGTTGATTCTCTATAAGTTGATTATAGTACTCTTAATGCGAACAAGTATCCCTAAAAACTCGTCTTTTGGAAAAAAAATATATATGAGTTTGATTAAGGAATCTAGTAAAAGTTGAAAGTCAACATGATAAGTGATTATGTTTCCTTATGAATAAATTTCTCAATAAAAAGTAACATAAAACAAAAAAGTTTTCTATTAACTTTTCCTACTGGGGAATCGGATACCGTTTAACCCATCACAAGTTTGTGATTTTCTCATGGTTAACTTTCTCCTAGACATGTTTACTATCACTCTCCATCAGAACATGACCCTTTGTTTTCTCCTCCATATCCATATTTTCATACTTGGAATCCTAGTTTGGGTTAACTCGGGTGACATTTTTACTTCTCTCCCATTCTTTTAAAGTGATTTTGTTACCGACTCTTGTTCCGATGTGGGACTTTCAAGGATGTTTCCAAGCACAATTTTAAAAATTGCGAGGACACAATTCCCAAAAGGGGGTAAGGATGTAACACCCCAGGTAATTGAAGAATATCACATTTTCATATTTATCCGTATTTGTGAATAAAATATGAATATGTCTTTAAAGGGGACGCTATGCTTGATGGCGTACCCAACACGCAACAACGAGTTTCTTGGGAATATTACGTTGCAATCTATTAATAAAATAATATTATTTTAAATGGTAGTTAAAATGTAGCCATTGTATTGGAGGTAATGGATAGAAATAACTAAAATATGATTATAAATGTTTTTAAATGTTTTTACAATTATCCAATAAAATATAAAGGCTTAAAATACAGAGAGAATTCAATTTTAGGCGTATATGACCTAGTTTTCACTAAAGGCTCACTTATCTTCTTTTGATGGAGAACCTTCATTAAATATAGTTTTGTTCACTCTTATACATTCAATTGGACCAAATAAAACTCTTCTTGAGAATCGGGACATCAAAATTTACTTTGTGTAAATTTTTGGTATCTTTCTGATAAAGTTCATTTTTTTAATGAATAGTGTAAAATGTTGTATTTTAAATTCAAAACCTCTTTTTAATCTAATTTATTTATGTGATTACATTATATTTTGAATTTTTCATAATGTTTAATCTGAATATATTTTTACCATTTAATCCAATGGTGTTCATTGGAATCAATTTCACTTTGAAATTAGACTTAAATTGGTGCCAATCTTTTGATACTTATTGTTTTATAAAAACACGCTATTTTCTCTGACAGCGGGAATTAATTATTAAACTAATTAATGTGACTCATATGTTTTTAATTTTGTAAAATATACTTCATTTTTGAATTCGGAATATCAAATAAATCTTAGGGTGAATTTTTGGTAATTTTCTGAAAAACTCCAATTTTTGATGAATAGCGAAACCACTAAGTGGTAATCAAGCAAACTGATTTTTCAGTTAAATGAAAGTTTACCACTAATGTGTATTAAATTTTGAAAATACTACATACATGGTTTTCATTAGTATGTAAAATATGGTTCAATGGGATGAAATTAATTTTTTGGTGAATAGTAACTTTTTTTCATTAATCGCGATTAGAGGTAATTAGTGTAGTTTAAGGTAAAAATAATGTTTTAATAATATGAAATGAACTTGACACATGTCCTAACCTCATTGCATGTGTCATGGCCGACCCAGAAAACCCATGGGTCAACTTGGAGACCCCATGAAGCCACTTTGGTTGGAAAATGACATTAATATCATTTTATTTAAAGTTAAAGTAAAAATGAGACAAAAATGAAATGTTTTACTAAAACAATTTTTACATGGGGTAATACAAATCATATTTTTGACTATAAATTTTAATTGGAAAGCTAAAAAGATTTCCTACATTATATTTATTTATTATAATTTTGAGACATTAAATAAATTAAATTATTTATGACATCATGATGATGCAGCGATGACCCCATTATTTAACGATATAAATAAAATGGAATGATAATGTAATATCTAAGACCTAAACTTGTCCAAAAACTATTGGATGGGAATATTTCAAAGAATTATCATCATAGATTCAAAATATATCAAATGTGGGACCTTAGAAATTCGAAACACTTTTGAAAATAAAATAATAGTTTCGAGATTTCCAAAAGTGCCCCTCCTCTCCTCTTATAAAAGGCCCCCACCTCTACCTCATTTCACACACTCCTCAAGCCTTTTTCTCGGCCATACCCTGACCATTTACTCTATCCCCATCCCTCTCCTCATCCTAGAGGATTCCCTTTGGGCATAATCCTTTCAAAGGAAGCCTTTATGCTCAAATCAAAAGGAGTTACTTTTTTAAAGGTAATTCATTCTCTCATGTTCATTTGTTTTATTTTGCTTATCCAACCCCCTAAACTCTTTTTATTTACTTCCTTTGTAACAAAACCAGTATCTTCAATATACTATTATGTTTTTCTAAGATTTATTCGAACTACACTCTCACACAACTACGTCAAATGGTTACAGAACATACGGTTTCCGTGGATGTCGAAATTCTGCCTCCCGAAACGATGATTGTTCAATAATCATTTAACACCTTCAAAGGTGGCCATTATGATGTCACTATTTTTATATATGATATATAATATTTTTATTCTTTCCTTAATCTTCTTTATTTGTCATTTATGGTATACCATTATTGTTTCCATTATGGGTAAACACGATATCTTCATTTTAGGAAGTGCAGACTACCACCCCCTGAAAGTGATTTGATTCATTAATACCATATGTGGGATGTGTAAAGGATAATGTTAATGATATTATATATGTTATTATACTGGAATTATAATATACTCTTATATCATTATGATTCCATTCCCGAAAATACGAAATAGAAATGGAAGTTGCGTTCATGCGTACGTACGGCTTACCGTCTCCATGAACGGTGCATTTCATTTATTACCTATAAATGTGATGTAATATTATAAATACATGTATATGATGAATATATATGATATATATGTTATCAAAATCATTAATATCATTCTGGATATAACGAACCTTTGACCAAATTAACAACATGTAAGTGTAAGAAGTCTATTTTTGACTTAAGAACCAAATACCGACAATATGAACATTATTAACTTAAATGATTACATGATGTTCATAACATGATATAAAATGAATAATGAACTTTAAAAAGGATCTTAATCAAGTATATATTAACTCAGGTTTATTATTCAGGACGTTACAGAATGATCGAGTCAAGTCGGACCTGAGGTAATGGATCTTACTCCTCCCTTTCTTTTTAAGTACACTCTTTTATGTCATTCCCTCTAAAGATCATCTTTATTGTTATTGAGATGTTATTTTATATTTCACATAGTGTAATTTTTATGTTCATGTGATGAGAGACCCTATTCTCTCTCATCAATCCATTTTGGAAGTATTGAGTGGCGCTGTTTGGCTGCAGAATTTTCGTAAGAGATCTAACCTCTCTATTTCTCTTTAAATACTCTCCTTTATGTCACTTCTTTTAAGCTCCTCTTTTTATGATGGGGGATGTTATTTTATATTCCTCTTTCTTTAAATTTTATTGTAATGTTATTAGTTACCCTATTTTATCTCATCAATCCATTTTTGGAAGTTTTATGTGGCGTCGTTAGGCTGCCGAGTTTTCGTAAGGGATTTTTCATCTCACATTCATTCCTGTGAGATTAATGCTACATTTGCCATTATTTACTTTGAGTGTTGTATGTACTGCCCATTATTTTACTCATTGTGTAATATACTTTCTTTTATGAGTATTTACATCAATGTTTTATTTTCCTTCTTTAACGAGGTATATGTTTTGAAAGATACCCATGTCGGTAAGGGAACCGTTCACCCTCCTCTTTTTAAAAGACTTATTTTGTTGGGTCTTTTAATTTACATATTTTTATGTTGGTATATGTTCTCATATATCCTTATTGATGTAAATTTTATGTCCACGTGATGAGATACCCTTTTATTTTATCTATCAACAACTCATTTTGATGTGACGCTGTTAGCCTGTCAAGGGATCTTCTTATCTCAATTTCTATTTCTTTGGGTTCAACATGTAGTTATTGAATATGTCATCCTTTGAATTTGTGTGAATGAACTTTTATTGTTTTAAACATAATATCCACTTATATTGGGTGTATTTAAATTTTTCACACATAATTTTTAGATTGATTTATCCTTAATTTAAGGATACTTTCTTTATAAGGGATTTCATCACATTTGACATCTCTATTGAGACTTCATTGTTGTTATGCACCAATTAACTCTTATATGGTGTATATACTATCCTTTGGAATATTATATCATGAATCCATTTATTCTCATGATATTATAATGTTTTTATTAAATTTTATTCCCCAATTATTGTATTCAAGTGTCTCTAATTTTGGTAAAACCCCTTTAACCAAAATATCACTTTAAATGTTTTAATTGTTTGTTCTTATTAATATCCATGTTTTCAAAATGTTTTTAAGGATTTATTTATATGGATATTAATGGTTTAAAATGTTAAAAGCTTCAAGGTGGTATGGGACACTTTGATTCAAAAATCTCTTTATTAAATGTTTTAAATTGTTTTGAAAATGGTTTTTTAATGGATTCATAATTTCAATATCCTAAAATGTTATATTGCGATTGAAATGTGGAAATGTTGTGTTTCTTTTATTCATGTTTTATGTGATATGATTATGCTATGGTTCTAGGGAATTGTTTTGAAAACGGGTGGTTCCATGATAAACTAAGGGCGGGTGAGCCCGATATGTCTCTCCAATGCGTTGGGTAACACGAAGGAGTGAAACGTTAAGGTTTCTCTGAAGAGATTTAGGGAATATATTGTAATGGGCATTCCAAACGTAACCAAGAGTGTTACTCCCTACATAATAATGTTATGAATGCCTCAAGTTAACTTTTTGTCTTATGATTTCTTTGATTTATTCATGGTTTGATGAGGTATGTTAAGGTGCCTATGTTTTATGGGTAAGGTATGATTTCATTCTTATGTATATATGAACTCATGTTTCCTTTCCATATTTTTATAACCCTTACTGAGCTTTTTATGCTCATCCCAAGTTTTTGAAATGTTTTTCACAGGTGAAGGGAAATGTACATGATGTGATGATAGTGTCAAGGATGTGTCACGAAAGAATATGTGTTTTACTTCCATTGATGGAAAGAATGAATATTGTCTTTTATGTAACCACTTTGCTTAAATGTAGAATGTAATGCAAGTCTCATGATCTAATTCTCTAAAACTCTAAACCTGAAAAGATCCTCAATGTGTAATCTTGTAATAACTCAAGATTAAGTAAGGATTAAGGCTAGGGCCTTATAAATAATCATAAAAATTCTCACTTAATAGTTACACCACATTATTGGAAAACCTATGTTCGATTAAAAAAGACACAATAGTGGCTTGAATATGTATGATACAATTAAATAAGTTATATCTTGAGGTATTTTTAGATAGTATATGGGTAGTTATTTGTCATCGTAATTTTCTCAATGTACTCAAATAGGCATAGAGTGTGGATCCATTTTTTAAGTGATCTGTGTGGAAATATTTTAGTTTTTCAAATTATGAAAATAATATAATGAATTATTAATGGGAATGATATACTATATATATATATATAATGAAAAGGTTATAAGTGTATAAATAAACTCAAACAATAATTTTTATGATGATATTTTCTATCATTTTCACTTTTTCAATCCATTGATTACATGTTTTTCTCATTACTTCCATGACAACATTGTACATTGGTTACTATTTTGGATGATAATAAACTTGAACTCATTAATAAATATGAATACACTAATTCAGAATATGAACTATTTTTCTTCATTTTCAATTTATCTAAATTCTATAAAAGTACTTTTAATATATGTTTTTCAAAAAACAATGAAAATGATGTTTAATTCATTTTAATATTAAAATTAATGTTATATAAAAAATTGAGCACACCATTGATTCATATGTAATTAATTTCACTGTATGTAATATAAGTGAATAATTTTTCTTTAAAAACTAATCATGACATAAAGGTAATATTTCAATAACTAAAATGAAATAAAGTTTCTTATAAATTTTTTTCTAATGATTCAACCGAACACCTATATGTTCTGAAAAATTCTAAAAAAACAAATATATATTATATTTGATTATATAAAAACAAAATTCAACTTTTGGAATTTTTTTTCTAATATTTCTACATTTTATAAAAATAACACTATATATCACATTAAAAACACGTTAGTTGCAATAAAAAATGATGGTTTAATGATCAGAAATAATCATATAAAATTATTAAAATGAATTTTAATCTAAACAACATAATCATGAATATTAATCATATAATAAAGTGAATTATTATCAAAATTATATGGGTTTTATTATTTTTGCTTCCTAAATGGAATTTCATCATGCTAATCTTATTCATCACATAAATAGGTGTTGAAATTTTATCATCATAGAGCTACAATATTTCCATTTTTATTCCATAATAATGAGGTTTGTACAAAAATACTTATGTAGGTGATTGTACTTATTCTATTACACTGGAACTCTATGATATTTAATATTCCCTTCATCTCCTTTATAATATGTATTTTATTTCAATTATATAACCTCATGGAATATAACATTAGAGGCATCTGGTATATAATTCCTTAATTTCATAACATGAAACACATCATTTATCCTTTGGATGCATATAAAATAATATACATGAAAGAAAAATTACCAAATTTCTAAATTTTCATAATTTATAAGAAGTCATAAACACGAATCTAGCTTCTGGAAAATATTATAACACATTTCCATAGTGATAGTTTATTATTGATATGATCACTTTATTAAAATTAATTTTTTTCCTTCTATTATCAGCATAGTTTTTCTACCTACTCATTAATTAACACATCTATTGTTGAATCATAATTACATTCACCACCATTATTCATACCATTTCCTTTCCTAACCTCATAATGTAAACAAATTCATTTCACCATGATGGATTTTATCACATCATTCAATAGAATTCCTCAAAATGATTGATCTATTTAATAGAATTCAATTTTTTATTATAAAAACATTTTACTAATGAAATAGGCCAATCACAACCTCCTTATTAATATAATTATAATGATAAATGTATAAAATCTAAAACATTAATTATTTATTATATATATCCATTGGATTGTGGATGATTGTACATGATGAAATTTTATTCAACACTGAATGAATTCAATTTCCTTCATCAATATTTGAGAAAAATATGGGATCACATTCATATAAAATAGATAATTGAACACATTATAACCACATTATCTCCCTAAGATAAATTTGGGAATGTTGATATCAATATATAATAACATGAATATTAAATAAATGTTCACAATTAGATAATTGATCGGTAATTATAAAAATTAAATTTTTACCTAATGATTACATTCGTAATCCCTCCATAAATTCCTTGCATATATTCATCAATTTTCATTAATGTAGTAGAAAATGATAAATCTTACACATTGGTAAAATTTACTCATCTTTTACCAGTGTAATATAAAATCATTATTAGTAACTTAATCAATATATTTCTTTATTTCATCCCTCAAATAATATTCCAAAAGGACCCTTTACGTCTATATCATTCCAAGATGAATTGTAAATAGAGAGCTATGATATTCACATAGATATTCCTTCACCAACATGGGATTATTTGGAACATTCAAAATATTTTCAAATTATAAAACTCCATTTGTATTGTTTTTAAATTTAGGAGTCATAACATTTTTAACAAATTCTTCTCATTCATTCAAACCATGATCATCCTTATGAGTTTTATAAAATTTTTCTAACAAGGATTACTAAACTAACACCAAAACCAATAGATTCGTGAATGTAATAATTAATAGTAAAAATTCATTATGTAATCAGACAATGTATCATGTTCCAATAAAATCATATATTATGATTCATTATCCTCTCAACCCTATGAAAAAACTAATTTTATTATTTACCATGATCATAATGAATTATGTAGTCATATGCTTTTACAATTTTGACTATATTATTTTCCACTATTTTAATTTTTTTTTAGATATTCTATTTCAAATTCAGATGATTATATCAATTTTATATTTTACAGCATAGAAAATTTTCATTTAAATTTTTAAATAAAAAACTACTTCTAAGCTATCAATATAATGAATTAGTTAATTATTCTTAATGAATGTCAATTTATATGAATTATATGAAATTACCATATCATTTTGAATGAAAAACCTACCAAGTTCCTTAATAAAAAATTAATTATAAGTCAAAATTGCACCATTTATTATATGAATTTCTAACACTAGATCATTACCATGATTTAATTTTAGTTCATGGAATCATTTATCACACTATTTTGTATATATTAATCTTAATACATTTAGGGTTAACGTATTTACGATTCTAAAAAATCTATAATTTTTTTATGAACCATCAATAGTAAGCCACTAATTCCTAAAACTTCAAATATTTGTGAAATATTTTTATCTGGTACACTTCCACATGTTTTAGTAAGATTAATAGTTATACAATCATTTGAAATAATATGAACATTGAATGGTAATTTCTAAATAAAAATTTCACATTCCCTAAATATAGAATATAAAATATATTCCTTGAAAGACGTTATCAAAATCATTATATGTTTTTAATATTAATTATTCTCTTTAAAATACACTATAATTTCATCAATGAAATCCATCTCTAACCTATCCAAGAACTCATGGAAAAAATATATTAATAACATTTATAGATACAATATGCCGATTAGTAAACCCAAATGAAAAAACCAAAATTATAAAATTGATGTACCTTTTATAAATCCCCATCCATAGAATGTATTTATCTTTTAATTGATGCTATTGGAAACTAGACATGATATTAGTCATAAAAATAATGTTACCCCTAATACATGGAAAACATTTCATCTATATGAATATACAACAACATATTCCTAATATTTAAGTTATTGACTAAAATATAATATATAAAATCCCTCATATTACCATTAATCTTTTCCATAATAAGATATTATCACCACAAGGTGAAGTGAATGTTTTAATGATACATTTATCCTAAAACTCTTGTACTTACTTTTTCAATTATAATAAGTCTAACAAATCCATTCCTTATTGGCATGTAAAATTTTCTTAGTTTTTATAAATATGATAAAACTAATTTCATTGTCCCAATCCAGAATAAAAAAATTTAATTCCTTAGTAAATACATTATTATATTTACATACTAAAATAAAATCACTAAACAGTAAAAATTAATCATCATTAAAAAGGTTTATCAATATACTTCATACATTCATATTTAATCCATTTATCAGCATCTTGATATAGTTATCATATGTATAAAAAGATTCTAATATAAAAAAATTCCAAAACTCAATCTTATGATTGATTATAACATTCTAATCTCTAAAATAATTCATAAAATGATAAATTAAAATCTAATCCACACCAATAATAATATCATACTAAAATATGTTAGAGACATAAATATTTATAGAAACACAATTTTTCCAAATATAGTCATATGTAGATTCATATATATATATATATATATATGAATGTTTTTAAAACATCGACCACGATTTCATAACGAAATTTTTTATATATATTTCTGTATTTAAATTATCAATTTTCATGTTAATTGACCATAAAAAGAAGATTGTGATAATACTGAATAAAATAAATCATTGACATAATTTGTGAAAAATGATAGTGTAATTTTCACCAAAACATTTTCTAGTACTTAATTTCTTGTCATTGTAGAAAATTACTTATCCTCACCCTCCCTTATACAATATTTATTATTTAAATCCATTATATATATAGTATCACACATATTTGTTTAATTTTCCATTTTTAACAATTAGAACACCTCACTATCAAATTATTGTAAATGTTATAACCATCAATATTACCTTCTCCCTATATTTCATGATCTATATATTCCATCATTCCATATCAGAAACACTTCATATATTTCACTATAAACTCAGTAGGATTTATCATATAATACGTATCACCAATTGTAATTCAGTCATCATACCTTCAAATTTATTCAATTAAAGATTCCATATCCCTTACTAAATAGATAAATTTTTATCTTTGATATTGTAACATTATGAATACATCATGTTGACATATTTATAAAACAAAAAATTCTTTATCAATAATTTAACGTCACAATGGTCTAAATTTGTTAATATAATTATCATCTATACCAAGTAAAACGTAACAATATAACTATAACGACAAAGAATATAATTTGATCCCTTCATGTATAATATAGTAAATATTTCTACATATGAAGAAATAGATTCCACCTCTTTTTTAATTTACATTAAAAGCATTAATTTCAATTCTTTGTTCATTTCCCATAATAATATTCACCTGAAAAATATCTTCAGATACTATCTACTCTATAGAAAAAGACAATTTAATTTTATAAAGTATTTTTATCCAATGAACACCCTTATTTAGAAAAAAATTAATGGAAATAATGACAATGGAATAAATATTGATTTTAAGAACCATTTAAAAGCATGAAATTATTTTCTGTATAAATGATTTATCATTTTACTACTACTGGTTCATTGGTTCTAGAAAATGATCGACAGTGTTGTTCATAAAATCATAAACTATAGGCATGTTTCCATAAATAGTGTTTAGCCACTACCTAATAAGTTTAACACCATTATTATCCTATGATAACAATTTTAACATACATTGAATATAATATATTTTAATTATAACTAGTCCATGTTACTGATTTAGATGGGTATTATCCTCTAGATTCTTTTTCCATTTATTCACCCCATTTATTCTATATAAAACCATTATGAAATTGAAATATATTGTTTAATGAAAATAGTGATATTCATAGGATATTATCAGGAATATATAATCTATATATTAACATCCCTATAACCTATTTTCAGAATAACATTATAACCTAAAGATTTATCTAAACCTTCGTTCAATTCTAATTATAAAAACTTACATCTTTATAAACTCAAAATGATAAATTTAATGGGATTTAATTTAGTTTTATTACATTCCCATAATATATAGTATGTTTACTGTTTTGATAATTTGTACAAAATATTACCTATAAATCTGATACAAAAAATAGTCTCTTCAAATCAATATCCATTTTTTCCATTAACATGATTATTATATTTAATTTCAAAACATATTTCCGACAACTTCTAATTATTTTACTAAGAATATCTATAGTAGAAAGATAAATGTTATTATATTCCTACATATAATTATGCCATATGAATAAATTTAAAAAATTGTGATGAGATCCAAAATCATAGTAATGTATATAAAAATGAAAAAAATTCATCAGACTATTATATAAATTAGAAAAATATATGATATTTTACTATCTTTCATTATAATATATGATATCATAATTTCTTATTATTTAACTTTAAATTAAAATTATATCCGTATTTTTTTCATAAATTAATTTTGAAGGACGAATTATAAGGTATTCAGTGACGTGGAAACATCATATAAAAATGATAACCCCTAAAAACCATTTCATTAAAATGATAACATTAATCTTCAAATGGTGTATAAATTTTATTAAAACACACTTTTTATTTCATTCCATTGGTAAATAAAAAATATCAATAAAAATTTTAATAAAATAAAATTTATGTTTGTTATTTATGAAATCAGGATCATTGAACCATTAAATGAACTAATAAGAATAAAATAACCAATATTGTTAATCCCAACATAAATATGAAAAACTAATAATTTCCCAATGCATATGATATATATATCCAGCTAACCCATTACCAGAAAAAATGTAAAAGTAATATAACATAAATAAAACACATATAATATTTGATTTCTGTTGCAATATATCAGAAAATTATATTTAACAACTATGAAGATATACTTTTATCCTTTACGTAAAAATTATGATAAAATTTATTTTCCATTGAAAACTGTTCAAATAAAATGTTTATTAAATAAAAAATAAATAATATTTTCATTAAAAGAACATGAATTATTTTTAGTTTAATTCTTATATATTTTTTTCATTATATTTGGAAATTATATTCATTCATCATAAATTAGAAAAAATTCGCTTTTATTTTATTAAAAATAAAATATATTGAAAATGTTAAAAATATGAATTTTTATACCACTACAATGAATTTCATAAATAATTTTAATATAAATTAAAAAATAATTATATTATAAAAAATTTCATTATGGAAACATTTTATGAAGCATGGACACAGAAACAAATGTTTAAAATAGAAAACATTAAAAATTTTAAATAACTCGTTAAAGAAAAAACCATTACCTCAAGTCTGAATCACTAAATTTGTTCTATAAATCCTACCTAATAAAAATATATTAACTATTAACATTAATTTATATCATTATCATGTTTTTAACTAATAATAATCCAATTATTTAAAATATGTACGACAACTTATATATTTAATAAATGATTTTTTTTAATCATTTTGGGTATATTTGGTTTATATTCAAAAAAAAACTCTGTTGGGAAGAACATGTTAAACAAGGTTATGGTCCATTTTTATAAATATTATTAATAAAAATATAATTATAATTTTTAAAAATTAATTATTGTTTTTTATATATACATGATAGAAATACTTAAAAATTAATCATATTTCTTAATAGAGGTCATAGTCCACACATATGTGTGAATGACATTATAATATTCCTACAGATGAGAGTGTATGAAATTAAATTCTCTATTATCATGAAAAATTCATAATTATTTCATAAATATAATATATATTCATTAAATCCCTTACACGGTAAATCATTTTGAGGTGGTGATTAAAAATAACGCCCAATTTTTCTTGGATGAGGTAATCCACATGTTAACGAATGTGATGTTTAAAATACCCTTGGATAGGAAAGGTGATTAAAAGTGTTCTATTATAACCTCACATATTCCAAATTATATTATAAATATTTTTTAGTAATATATAAATATAAATTTTTAAACAATTTATATACAATTTTTATCACATTTCTTTATTCCTTTACATTTTTGTCATTGAAATATTAATTCATGAACAATAGATATTTTTTATTTAAATTCTTCTATAAAATATATTTAATTTATTAATGATTCCTTTTACCAATATATTTTTGACAAATAAATTATTTTTTACGTTATTATCAATTCATATTAGTAATTATTTTATTATGAAATAATTGTTAACATAGTATAATAAATATTTTCAAAATCCCTAAGTAATAAAATATTAAAAGTAATTCGATAAAATATTATGGGAAACATATTACAGTTTGTTGAATATAATTTTTATACTAAAACAACACCTATTCATTCAATTTAATTTATAATATAGTTCTTTAAATATCTAAATCATTTGTATCACATTCTACGAATATTTTTTATTACCCAAACATATGTTATTTATATTTCTATAATCATTTTTCATTATAAAATAACATTATGATATATATATTACATTTTTATAATTTTTATCTCTTATTTATAATTTAATATTACCATTAATTAGATATATTTAGGTCATAATATAGTTTCATTAAAAATAAAATGGTCATTTTCTTATAATTTCGATCGTAGTGTATAATGTCTGTTTAACTAACTTTGTTTCTAGTTTATGAATTTGAAATATATATTACACTTATATAAAATAATATTTAATTTAAAAATGAAATATTTTACATATAAAAATACCTCATAATTAATCACACCCCTCAAATGTTATAATAATTGGAATAAAAAACAAATTGAAAAAATAGATTTAGAATTTACTCAAAATATCTTGGTCATAGATGTTAAATATTATTTCATTTAATGGAATAATTATTATAAATAATAAGTTAATATTTATATAACGAAATTAATATTTTTTATAAACATGTTAAAAAATTGTTCGAGTTATATTTTTAAATTTTAAATTAAAAATAATGTACTTAGATGAAATATTAAAATGTTGTACAAATACCACACAAGTAAAGTATTAAATAATAATATATAAAAAATGAAATATATAGTTTTATAGAAGTTGTATGATTACTTTATTTTCCCTTATTACATTTAAAGCACAATACCATTATTATTATTTAACATGATGTGTGACTCTGTGAACAAGTAATATTTTTGGATATCATTTATTCATAAAACACCCTCATCCTCAATTTGTAATCCGAAAAATTCATCATGTCATTCATTATTGTATTTAATTCCCATATATTAAAAAATTACCGAATATCTCCCCCACTACCTACCCACACCCATAAGACTATGTAAATGAAAAAAACACTTATTTTGAAGGTGATTAACATAATCGAACAGATGAAACTCAAGAGCATGTGAAGGGTTTTTATTCATGGATCATACATATTCATTTGAGATTCATTTCTCATGATCTCATTTAAAAATTAATTTAATAGTATTATATAAATATATATTTACATTAAAATGATATATTTTATCCATTTTGTAGTATATTTTATTAATTCCAACACAATGAACCGTTTTCATATGACATTACTCTATCGAAGTCAGTATTACCTTAGGTCTCTATTTTCATTACTTTATTAAATTATATTACTAATAAAAAAATCAAATAAATATATTATAATTACTTAAAATTAATGATATTATCATCCCTTATATCTCTTATTAAAATGTGATTACAAATTTCTTCTAAAAACAATTTATAAGTTGTTTATTACAATAATGTTTGAGTTTTTCTAAAATGAGGAATTTTCCTTACAATTACTCTTGAACTATTTTTAAATTAAATAGTATTTTTTAAAGTAGACTTAAAAATATTATATCGATTATGGTATTACTAATTTTCTACAACTCCAATGTTTAGTTTCATAGTCAATATTTTAAAATATATTGAAAGAGTCAAATTTATTTTGGTTTTAGGTCTCATAATTGAACAATGACATATTCATAATCATTTATATATGCTGGAAATTATTTAAAATTTATTTAATTAATAAATATCATATTATTCAGCAACTATTGTAATGAGTATGAATATTTAATATTTAAATAACCATCATAACATTTATATATAATGTTTAATAACATATAAATTTATATCCTTTGTAAAAAAATATAATCAGGTTACCTTTTTAATATCTCCTTATATAAATTTATCATATTTTATAAGGCGTTATTGTCTTGTTTATTCATCTATTAGTTTAAATGTTGTAATTTTAATTTTTTATTATATTTATTGATTTATATATTAATATGAAAAAATCAAAAATGTTTATTAAAATGATTTACATCATTTCAAATCCATTATCCCGTGTTTGTTTATAAAGATAAATTTTCAATGATTTTATTTATATAAAATGTTGTAGTAATAATTTATTTTTTAAAATCCAATTTTTTTACAATAATGTCTATTTATAATGGGTATTTTTTCCTTTTTATAAACAGTATTGTTAAGGTATGAAATTATTTTATTAAAACCTATTGAATTTCATGTATTCCTTTAAATTGAAATTATATATGTCAATAAATCATCAATTCCATACGTATTTTAATTAAGTATATCCATGAATAAATTATATTATCATATATTTATTATATAAAAATATTAATAATTTGATCTATTATATGTTTCCCTATAAATATATGTGTTCTTGATAGTGTATTTTCTATAAGAGAAACAATACAACATTGCCTTTATGATGTATAATCGTCCATTGTACATAAAAATAACCATTCTACCAATATATTTTTTTAATTAATAACATACGTTTCAATATTTTGATTGAAGAGTGTTCAACTAGATACTTTTACATCTATTTATAGATAAATGGTTTACTAAAACGCACACCCTTTATCTATATGGGGTAGACACCTTATACCTCATTATCTTAAATGAATACTATTTACCTAGAGATTTACATATGATCATTGTATTGTAATTTTAATTTCATTAGGATGTTTAATTTATGATTATTGATATATTTATGTAAGATTTAATTATGTTTAAAAATATTCATTTTCATATTATGATGGTAGATCTCATATAAATATATAATTGATTGGATAATGTATTTAATATCCTGAGATGATATGTATCTGAATGTGGAGAAAACTCAATCCACTATAGAAATTTTTTAACAATATCATGTTATCTAGGTTTTGAGCCTTTTATTATGCTTATCATTTCATTTTCTATGTTTCATCCAAATTATGAGGACCCTAATGACTAAGAATTTCTGATGAAATATTTTATCTTATGAAATATCTTAATAATTGATTCCATATTATGTTTATTAATTACCAAACATCTCATTACATTGTACACTATTAATCATGAATATCCATTGTATTTTATTTTGTCATTATTCTATGTTTTACTATTCCAATCCTTCCATTTCAAAAATAATATTCTCTTTTGGATATTACTAAAATGTAGTTTCATTGTAGTAATTTAAGCCCTTACTAAACATTTGAGCTCACCCTTTTCTTATCTTTCACTATTTAATAGGAAGTTTCTCTAAAGAGATACTCATGGGAGAGATGTATATGTAGAGAAATTTTGTGGAAGAAATTATGATTGTTTACTTAATTTATATGCATATATACCTCATTACCAATTGTAAATAACATTATATGGGGGGGTTTTTATATAATCCACATGATTTATTAATTATATTTATACTAAGAAATTCATAAATAAAATATGTTTTTGGGTAATCATAGTTAGTATCAGGGAAGAGTCGGTTTAATATTGGGATTTATAATTGTGAATATTTTGGTATAATGCCTTGGATATAAAACCATTATCTATATATTTATGAGAAATATAAAAAATATGACCCCATAAGATTTAAATTGCAAATGAGTTTAAGATATTTCCTTATGATAGACATTTTTTATATAACTCTTTAAATAATATCAAGGTATAACAATATAATTATTAATTATAATTTTTCAATGAGTGAAATTTTGGGGATATTATTTATTTATTGAGGGTGAAATGATTGATAATATGTTGTTGTGGATAATTTTATATACAATTTATTTCATGAATTATTAATTTAATTTTTAAATGAATTTTTACATATATTTGTCACATAAGTTTTTTCTAACACATGTCCCTATTAAAAATATAATTAAGGAATTATATATATTTTTTTGAAATGGTTTTATAAAATATCATTTAATGTATTCAGGATTATTTTTACATATAAATTATTTATTTTTATTATATTTTGGTTTATAATCATATCATTATAGTAATTATATCATGATGATCTATTTGTTAACTTATTATTATACATGGTATCATTGTCTTGATGTTATAATATACTCAATGTATTTCGGTATATGATTTTTCGTTAAACATATGATGATGGGTTAATGTTCATTTATAAATAAAAATAATAATTATTAAAGAATTTGAATTTGAATTTGATTTTTTTTTAATTTATAAAAGTGATTTATCAAATTATAGGTACATATTTTCTCACACAAAATTTTATTTTTGAAATTTTTTGAAAAAATATTTATAATAAATCAATATTATGGAATATTTACTATTAATAAAAAATATATTTCATATATTTCATATATATTATAGTGTTTCATTTTTAGAAAATATTTATAATAATTTGATAATATAAAATATCGAGATTTTATTATTTTTTTAAAATTATATTTATCATTATATTTTTATCATTACAAGAAACACTATATTTTTCGTGCATTACATGAATCACATATTTTATCTTACAATACATGCACCACTAAGTTTAATCAAAATGTTTCATATTATGAATATATTATTATTCACTATAACAGTCCTAACATATCCATTAGAATGATATGTATGAATTGGAATAACTAAATTATGAATATATATCACATAAACATGTATTTAAAAGAAGTTTAATTTTGGTTTAAAATTAAATTTTGAATTAATATTAAATCTCAATGAAAATAATGTAAATATATTTTTTGAAATTTTTTTTATGAAGACAATCATATTTTGTATCAGTAAATTAATCAAAAAGTTTTAGTGAATGTATATTATCAAAATTTATATATCATATATTCAATAATATTTTTCACATCCACCATATATTATTTGATAATTGGCATGTCTAAATCCAATTATATACAGAAAAGTGAATTTTTTTCTAAAATGAAGCATTTTGGCCTTCTTTTACATTTATTATATAATCAAATATCTAAAAATTTACAAAAATTATTTTAAAATACTAAAAATAAATTAATTAATTTAGTATATCACAGTTATCATAGGGTTAATTTTATATGATTTTATTTTAAAATTTATTTTATTGATTAATAGTCACAAAAATGAATTTTAACAAAAATAACATTTTTTGTTTTAGATTATTAATAATGATATATTGTATATAAATTAATGATAATGAAAAATTAGAAGAATAATATATCTATTAATACAAATTACAAAATTTTAACAAATTATTAATTTAAATTGGGTATAAAATAATTAAAATGTTTTGATTCATTATCTTCGATAACACGGATACACATCGTGTCTGTGGGATTATGTTTATTTTAATTTTTTCAACTATGTGAATTGAATTTCAAAACCAGAATTATGTATTTTTAATTTAAATTTTTTATAATATAATATGATTACATTATTTTTTTTTAACAAAAATAAATATTGAATATAATAAATATTAATTACACTATGGAGTTAAAAATCAATTTTATTATGGGTAAAAGTACAAAGATAAAGATTAAAATAACATAAAATGATGAATAAAAGATAATTAATGGAAATTTTATCCAATATCATGTGTAGTAATTGGTAATATTCTTTTATAGACCATTTTTTCATTTGAAAAAATGTTTCTACAGAATTTTATTTTAAAAATTTTCTATTGCGCTGCTCCCCTCACATATAAACTGACACCGCCATTCCTCTATTTTTCAATCCATGAATCCTCTTTGGTTATAAAAATACATGAACCAATAACTTACCCCATTAATTATTATCAACCTATAAGCCTTATTTTATTCCAAAATTTAAACTACGATAGGTTTTCGTGTGATCCATAAGAGGTTACCCAAGGAATGGTTAATGTTGTTCAATGAGATTTTTTATTTTTATCTCTTCCTCCACCTCCATAAAAATATTTCAACCCATGATGTTATAATATAATCAGTATATTACATATAAATATGTTATTTTATGTTAATTTATTGACCAAAGACCATATCTACTTCAATCAAATCGGTTACGATATTGTTAATCTTGTGCATGACAGAAAACAACATCCGAAAGTGATGTGGTTCTATTTTCTATATACACCAATCAAATTTACATATGACAATTGATATAAACAATAAATATAATATTTAAAACATAATTATTGATAAATATAGATTATATAATATATATAATTTTTTCATTATATTTTTTGGGGATAAGAAAACGTCACAGGTGTGTACTTTGGACAATTTTCCCATGATGGGATGAGATTTATGTTCAATAATGATTTACATGTAATATAATGATGATAATGTTGATGAATATAAGTGATATAAATGAGATTATTATGATATTACTAACATATATTTAAATATGAAAAGATAATATATCATTTTATTTCATAACATTTCTCTCAATAATTGAGGATGTGTAGTTCTTGTACATGTGGAAAACCATCTTCTAAAGGAGATGTGACTCACTTTTCATTACCAAACCACAAGGATGATATTTAAAATTATATTTAAATAAATAATATCATATATATGATATTATTTTAATTTAACAAATATAATAAATTACTTATATCCTTTCCCTAAGATTAATTAATTATATTTAAATAAATATTATGGTGTTTATCATATTATTAGCATTCGTTAAATATAAGATAGTACTTATATCCTTTACATTAAGATAATTAAAAAAACCGAATCATTACTCATGAGTATGTATAACCTACTGTATCCATGATCAAAACATACTTATTTCTAAAAAAACTTACATGATTGGTCTTTATATTATAATTTATGTATAAATAATTTAATTAGTTCAGTATTATTATTTTGGAGATGATTGATTATTGACCAATGTAATAGGAACAAAAATAGCACATCAAATCATAATTGAAATTCATAGTTGTTATTACACAAAATGATACATTAATATGAAACTATTATTAATATCAATATAATATTCTTAAGTAAATCATATATGGTCTATTATATATATATACATATGGATACATGAATATCTAATTATAAATAATTATTAATTATAATGGAGGTTCAACTTTATACAAAGCAATTTGAGACTTATGGTAATGTATTGATATTGTCTCTATCATCTCTAGGAGACAAATTAATATTGACCAATACTTTATTTCATATTTATTAAATAATTCCCATTTAACATGTTGTGTTGTGAATATATATATATATATTCATGATATTTAATGTTTATTTGATGTTAATATTTTTTGGGGATTACAAATCAAAATATTACTAAAGCAGTATGGGATTTCTATCTCACATTTTTCATCTATCAGACACGTCCCATAGTTATCACCTATTTAATTTCTCTAGTTCGTATATTGAAAATAAATTTGGTTTATATTTATTATCCTTATTTTGTGCGGGATTCAAATAACCATTTGGGGGTCTTTATGTTATGGGGTTTCGGTAAAAAATTTATTTTACAAATAAGAGATATTTGTCTCGATTTCTCTTCCTTGAGACATATTATATGTTATCAACCTATTTAAATTTAGAAGTAGTATATAAATTTACATTTACATCTAATTTCATTAATATATTTAAAATAGTGATATTTTATTTCAAAATATACATTATTCCATCATTTTTCTTACATCTCAATGTTACCATAGAGGTAAGAATATTATGTTTTAATGACAACCATTGACAAGATTTCTTATGATTTTGTTTTTAATGACATAAACATATGATCTACATGTCACGAAAAAAATAAATTTTTATTTCCCCTAGTTTGTTCATAATAATACATATTTTCTTTTAATTTATATCTCTTTATATACCCAATTGTTAAAAAAGAGTGTTTTTATGAAATACCATCCTTTTTTTCAAAATGATATTTTTCTCCAAAAATAGTTCATTAAAGAAATAAATAATAATAATTTTTACATCATGTAGATGATTTATTGTAATAATTTTTTACACATTTGATTTTTTATGTATATTATTGAAATTAATAATCATTCAATTTTACAAAAATTGATGGTTTAGTATTTATAAAAAATGGAAATAAATCCCTATCTTGTCTTCTATGTAATGAATATAATTAAATTCTATCAAGAAAATTTTTTCCTTGAATATTACATTATAGATCCCATAGTAATTTTGGATGAATTTTTTTTCAAAAATTCACATGTTTGGAATTTATTTTTTCAATCAAGAAAGGATATATTCCTCAAGAAATGTTTTAAATGACTTTATAAAACTTCATTATAATGTTTTAATAATATATTGTTAGTAAGTATTTTGAAATTGGTTTATGTTTTAAAAATGATCATTAAATAAACGATGTTTTTCTTAATAAATTTTCTATGTACACTTTTAAAATATCTCACAATGTATGATTATTTCCAATCATATAACATATACATTACTATGGAGTTGAACTAAATATATTATTATGACATGTTTTGTAAACGATTATCATGATAATATGTTTATGAATTATTTTTCTTTTTCATTGGTTATTACATGATAAAATATATATTAAACACTCTTGTTTTTTGTAATATATTCTATGATAAAAAGATGAAATTATTATGAGACTTATTTATTTTCCACAAGTTTTGATAGGATGAAATATTATTGAAACCCATTTTATTTCATGGGATATGATATAAAGAATATTTTAAGATATTATGTCACATATATGTATAATATTCATATGAAATGTGTGGAAACTATATCTACATCAAATGTACAGGTGAATGATTAATGCTATATGAGCTAAAATCGTACTTGGAATGTCATCACAAGATAGAAAAATGTTACATTATAAGTTTTCCCTAGACAAAAATATAGTATATGGGATGTTATCTAAATACCAATTCATGTACATCGGTGGTCATCCAATTATTATCATGTTTTGAATGTTTTTGTGGGTATCCATGAAATATGATTTTCTATTATTATATCTCGGCATAAAATATAGGTCTAATTATAAATGTTTCTCTCATGGATAATGTTATTTCTATTCCATTATGTTAAACATCTTATAATCTGCAAATATCTATTCCATGACAAAATATTATAATCCTTGAAATTAAGGGTATAAAAGTCATATGTTATGATCATATTCTCACACTTTAATGGTCATTATATTCTTATGCATCTTTGTTGATTACCATTAATAAGAATTGTAATATCACTCCATCTTATGTTTCATTTACATATGTTATAAATAATTGTTTTTAAGTAGGACAAATAAGGATGTAGATCATTATGGGATACATTGAATTGTTGTTTTAAATTATAATGATTATGTAAAAGATTTCAATGGGTATAAGACCATTATGATCCTTAAATGTGTTTTTGGGGAATATAATAAATATTCACAATAAAATATATAATATAAATGTATCTGAAACCTATGTTCATATATTTGGTATTAATGTAAATGATTAATTAACCATTAGAAATTTTTTGAGAAAGAATAGTTATATCCCTTGGAATATTTTTAAGGATATGCGTAGGAATATCTATAAGAATTATTCAAATGATGAGTCTAAGTAAGGTAAATTGTACTAGAATTTTATTAATGTAAAATAATGTGTATTGAAAGAAATTTAATTGCTATGTAGATAATACAATTATATGAGGATTAGTAACCAATGTCTGAAGTCATAGTAACTCTAAAATTTTTGAATTTATATGGACATTATTGTCACATAGTGCCCAATAATGGGTTTTGTTGAACGATTGATATGAAAATCATGGGGGATATGACTTAGTAATTCAAAAAATCATTACATACAATCATGATGGATTTTAATTGATAACGGCCCTGAATGTCATACATTATTCTTAAGGTATAAAATATTGGAATTAAAGTGACATATATAAGAAATAATCTTTCATGATTTAGACAGAGTATAAGTGATTTTTCACGATTATGTGGTACCCCACTAGGATTAGTCTTTCTCAAACTATTATTTTTTACTTAGCAAAACATGGGAAATATAATGAACCAGATTATCATTGAATCTTGTTCAAAATTATTATAATGAGAATCAAATTAGGATTATAAATTGATTAATGTATATTTTGATTATTCCAAGTGACTTATCATAGAACATGGTTAATAATGTACACATCAACAAACTCTTGGTCTGGCCATAAAAGAGAATGGTAGAGTTAAATTTGAGTTTTGGTAATGGATACTATAAGGGAATGAGTATTCAATTTATTGTATATCAAGAATAGGGGGATAAGCACCCATGTGCGTGCCTTAAAATAATGGGGATATTTTTTGAGTTTTCGAATATGAATAACACAATAGAAAAAACTAGTGAGTAAAAAAGAAAATAATAATAAATGAAATTTATGGGAATATTAGAATCCCAATGGTGTCATATGATATAGGATGTTTCAAATGATTAATTAATTAAAATTATGAATATTTATGTTATAAGGGGAAATCTCATGAAGAGAATACAAATGTTTATATGATTAAGGGTTTATTTTTTATAAAAGTGATAATACAAATGAAATAATTATAGAAAGATATATTATGTAATATGATGATCAATCCTTATTAATGGTTCAAGAAAGATATTTTATTATTTAATTATACAAGAAATTGAATTTGAGAATTACGAAATATATAAGGATTTGCTAGTGATAGTTTTTCATTAAGGATATGAAAGAATATTTGGAATGATGGAAATGAACTACAAAATTGGTTTAGTGGAAAGCATAGATTTTATGGAAAACAAATATTAACGGATAAAAAAAACGTATATGTTACTAATGTAGTGATAATGATGTTTGGATAATGTGATGATTTATATATATTGATTAAATTAGATATTTTTAATTACCTTAGAATAATTAATCAGTTGATAATCAATTTTTGTATTCTATCATTGATGGAGTCTGAAATATTTTTTATTTTATGTGATATATCCAACAATCAATGTTTTATGTGAATAATAAATAATAATGTCTTTTGAGTATGGTATTATTTTTAATTATATTTTCACCATGTTTCAATAAAATATATGATAAAGTTATTCACATGATTCATATGTGAGAATTAAAAATTACTTCATATTGTTTAGTGGATGAATGATAAGACAATATTAAAATTAGGGTGACATTATTTCTAATGTTTAAGATTATAATTTTTATGGCAGGTTCAAAAGGTTATACATTTAGGGAATTTTTTAAGATTAAATTGGAAAAATTATTCATTGATTAAGGTATTACATCACCATATTATGCATTTTAAAAATTACATAACATTTTACAAAAATAAGGTTATGATGAAAAATGGATATAGAGAGAGTGAAATATTATTCAGTTAATGGATCATATGATTCATTAGTTATTTGGTAATAATAAATTTACCTCCAATTCAACGAGTAAGAGATGAAATGGGAACCGATCAATATAAACCTAAAGGATGAAATTATTCTTGTGAAATGTAATGAAAAAAATTATATATATACTGTTGTGAAAAGTACTAAAAATTTGGAAAAGGATATTGTAATAATACATTGTCCCATTTTTTATTTATTTATTATATAAATGAAATTTTTCACAACATTGTTTTATGGATTTCTCTATCAACCCTTTTTTATTCAACCAAATTCTTGTTATCAATGATCTTTGTCCCTTTTTATAATTATTTACACATTTTAACCCTAATCAAATCTCTACACCGAATCATCTTCTCCTATGTGTAAATGTGGATATTAGATTCTATGATGATCAACTATGCTTCAATAAATCCCCATTTTTGGGATTTTTTATTAAATATTTATAAAATACAAGTTTTAATTATTTAATTTTGAAATTCTACACCTTTGATGACCATGATGAATTTTGAGAGAGAAATTATTCTTATAGGGTTAGAACGTGAAAAAATGAGATTTTATCAAATCATTTTTATAATTAATTTATGTTTTTAAATAATTTATATTACAATAAATACTGATTTTATCTTTCATTAAAAGTTACATGGAGTTTCACGTTCCAACTTACAATGTTGTTTTTAAATGAAATGTTACATATTTAAATAAAATTATTTGACATGATAGGTAGAAAAAAAATCGTAATGGATGGTATAAATAGGATTAAATTAATTATTAAAATATATTGTTTATAAATTTATATAAAACTAATTCCATGGGGACCAACTAACAAAAAATTAAAATAAAAACAACTTTAAAATAACAAAAATCATTTTTTTAAAATATAATTTAGAAAAAATTCCCATTTTACCACAATAAATTATTCAAACCACATTTGGTTAATTAATATAATTAAATTTCATACCTTATATATAATAAAAATTCAAAATTTCTTTTTTATAAAAGAGAAATGGATTAAATCCAAATTTTACACCAAAAATATATTTTTTATTAATTTTTTTTTCATTTTATAACATTAACAGTAATTTTATTAATTTTCATTAAATAAAGAAACATAAATTTTTAAGTAAATATAACTAAATTTTATTTGGGGATTTATTTTAAAAATTTCAAAACATATTCATTTTTTAATTCATATTGAAAATAAAAAATTTAAATGAACTCTGACTTTATGTTTAAATTAGTTATAAAGTTAATTTATATTTTAAATTTTTGTTAAGCTAAAAATTGGAAAATTATAAATATAATATAAAAATTTATTTTATTTTGAAATATTTAATATTGAAATATGATATGAAAACATTGTAATTTTGTAATCATTTTCTTTTTAAAAATCTACTTTCTCATTATGTCTGCGGGATTAATTATTATTAATTTTTTCAACTTATATAAATCGTATGTGGAATATTTTATTCAATATGTCGAATTAGAATATATTTTTTCATATAATGAGGTAAAAATAAATTTTTAACAAATTGAATAGTGAAAAAATATGAGAGCAATTATCGTGGTTAATGTATAAATCAGTCTACATGTGTTGTAAACTAAAAAGATAAATGTTTTAAATGATCTAAAACATTTCTAAAACATATTTTATGGAAATATTTAGAAGTTTCAATGATTTAGGATCTATAATAAACCATTTGAAACTACGGTTAATTTGAAAAATGTGGTTACAAATTTTTCTTTTCAAATATTTAAGGTGGTTCATTCACCTCACTTGTAATAGGCTACACACTCCCTATATTATTCACACCATTAATCCATTTAGATTTGTAAATGACCTATACATTTCAATATAAATCATCCTTCCACCCTAAAAAAATGAACATTTATACGAAATCCATCCTAAGATGAATTTTGATGAAAACCATATGACGTTACGTGAAGTGGAGGCAATGATTGTCAACTAGAGTATTTATTTTATATCATACTCCATATATTTAAATTCTCCTCCCATAAGGATGATATGATATCTTTACAATATTAAATATACATAGATATATTTAATATAAATTTATCCCATAAAACCATCTCTACATCCATCGGATTTGTAACAAATTTATTATTCATGTGTAAAGCGAACTACTGACTCGTGAATAGATGTCATTCATTTATCTATTAGTTGTAGTCATAGTTGAGTATGAATATGGACCTAATATATATATATATATATATTTTTGTGTCTGATATTTATAAATTAAATATATATATTGATTTTTTATATTATATATACATTTTTAATGAATATAAGTGATGAATATGAAATAATATTGATATTTATGAATTATTTTTCATTTTTAACCCTTACAGTAAAATTTTATTATTACATTCTCCATCACTAAAAGATGATAATGTCGTTCATCCGCTTATGGACTACTTCCAACACAAAGCCATGTGACCCTCTTTTCATCACCACGACAAATGGAAGACATTTGTACATATTTTTATTGAAATTAAATTTTTTATTATATTATTATTATTCTCAAATGATAATATATTATTAATATTATTTTGAAAATGATATTTGAAAATATGGATATGCTACTCATGTGTACGTTTGACATTCTATCTCAAGAATCATAACATACATCATTCTAAAAAACCATCATTCATTATTGTTCCAAAAAAGAATAATTTATTTCTAAATATGATAATTATATAAGGATTATTATTCTAGATTGGGTGAAACCGTGATCAAAGTACGATGAACAAAAATAATCAATCAGAACATATATTGTAAAGTCTCTTATTACCAAAAACATCACTTTTTAGTAACTTTTTTATCACTGCATTAAAATAATGTTTTAGTGGCTATTCAAACCATTGGTAAATTATTTATTAAAGGTTTTGAAATACTGTCTCAAAATCATGTGTCAACATTTATTTAGGAAGGGTTTAAAAAAAACAATGAACTATTTATCTATGATATTTGTAGACAATTTAAACAATTGATAATTCAAATTGTTAATTTTATATTAATATTTAATTTTTACAAAATTTAATTTAATTTTTCAAATTATATTTTTAATATTATTTTGTTATTTTATAATTTTACTATTTTTGAAAATTTATAATTTTAACTAATATTTAATTATTGTTTTTTTATTATTATTTTTTTTATTTTTTTATTATTCAAATAAATAATTTTAAATTATTATATTTTCAGAATTATTATATTAGTATTATTTTTTTAATATTATTAATATTTTTATATTCTCATAAATATTTTATTATTATTTTATTTTAATTTTATTATTATTTTATTATATTATTATTATTATTATTAAAATCATATAAATAATGTATTTTTTAAAAAATTTATTAGTTATTGTGAACATATATATGTGCATGCATTAATCTATCAAATATAAAAATTTTAAATTTTGATAGAAATAAACCACATGCCTTTTGCTTAATTTCCAATGAAATTACTACACAAACAATCTCTTCATACGATTAATAAAAATAATTTAATATACTAATATTTTTATACTGATGTATAATTAATATAAAAACAATAATAAAATAATAAATATATAAAATAATAATAATCAAAAAAATAAAATAATAAATAAAATGAATATTAAAAAATTAAAAAATAAAAGATAAGACATAATTAAGAAATTAATAATAAAATAATCGTACATTAGTTATTGAATAATAGATAATTAATTAATTAATTAACATATATAAATTATATAAATAATAAAATAATAATGGAAAAAAATTGATTAATATGTAAATAATTAATAATAAATGAATAATATATATATATATAGCCAACGAGCCCATACCCGTGTGGTAAGGGCTCATTCTTGTCATCCAAGAGACCCATTTTGAAAAATTGGGTGGAGGAAAATTTGTTGGGTATTGTGTCATTATTGTAGCAGTACTATAGTAGGTACTATTTGGTACTGTAATAGTCTGACTATTCACACCATTTGGGCCTTTGGGCCACCGGTTTTGCCCTACGGGTCTCAAGGGCCTTCATGCCATCAAAGGCTTTCGAGCCACAGGGCCTTTGGGTCACATAGACAATGGTGTAGCCTAGTTTACACAGAGAAGGACCACAAGTGATCATATCAACAAGTGGAGTAACCAGAAGTATAGCTAACCAGATTGAATGAATGAGAGGGTATGGCAACCACCATAGGGACTAGGCACTGTGCAGCTTTGTATGGGGCAATGCTAGCTGATCTGCAATGCATGGCGGGGATCTTGGTGATCAATGACACAGAAGCAAGGGAGGGGGTAGTTCTAGTGGTTTGGGCCTACGAGTCATTAATTGGTCATGGAATGCCATTGGGCCTTTGGGTCATGTATTGCACGTCATGCAGGGCCTTATGCCGTGGGCCTACGGGTTATATACAGGTTCCCCTTCAACCCTTAAAAGGGGGATTATCCATAAGGAAGTTAAAAAAAGAAGTCATTCAAGCAATTGAGGTATATATATATATATATACATTTTTAACTAATAAATAATTATTAATGTTTAAATATGAAATAATTTATAATATTTAATAATTAAAATTTACAAGTTACAAATCAATAACTATTAAATTATTAATAATTAATAATTAATAATTAATAATTAATTAAAAACATTAATATTTTTTGAATAGATAATTACTAACCAATAAATAAATAAATAAATAACAAATAATTAAATAATTAAATAATCAATTAATGGATATAAAATATTTAATGAAAATTTTATAAATAATTGCTAAATAATTAACATATAATTAAATAATAAATAATATATAAATAATTTATAATAAACAAATGAAAAATAATTAATTAATGTGTAATTATTAAAAATTATTTAGTTAATAATTAATAAGTAAATAATTAATAAATTAATAATAAATAAACAAACAATAAACGAATACTAAATAAAAACTAAATTTATCATAAATTGATAATAAATAAATAATGTATAATAAATAAATAAATATTCAATATTTAAATAATATGGTTTTAATTAAAAAAATTAGTCAATAAATAATTAATCATTAAGAAATAAATAATAAGTATGTAACATAATAATAAACAGTAAATAATAAATAATAAATAATAAATAACATATAATGAATAATAAATAAAAAATGAATAAATATGAATTAATAATTAATAACTAATAAGTAAAAATAAATAATAAATAATTAATAATTAATAAAATAACAAAATAATAATTCGATATAAATATTTATAAATATACATTCATATAATAAAATTAACATAATTAGATATATACTCTCATTGATTTTACATAAATATACATAAAGACACTCAGATATAAAACTATACAAGAATTTATATATATATATATTAGAAAGAAAATATAAAAACCTGTCTTTGTATATTTACATAAATATAGTATAAAAATATATAAACATAAATATGTATAAATATTTAAAATATTTAAAAATATACACAAATAGTGATAAATTTATATAAATAGATGTATAAAATTGTAACTAAATTACCAAAATAAGGGGATTCACAGAAATTGCAACCCCATCAAATCCATAGGAATAAAAATCAATAAAATAAAATCATAAATAACATAAAAATTTTCATAGACACTATTAAATGAAGAATAAATCTCATTGAATGTGAATGATATATATATAGATACTTATTATAGATTAATATATATTTACATATATTAGAATATAAATATTAATTTATATTTGTTAAGATATAATTTAAGGCCCCAACCATTAAACAATTACTTAATCTTGATTTAAATCAAGAATTCCCATTAAAGATGTTTTCAGTTTTAGTGTTTTAGAGAATCAGGATGTGACTATTGCATTACATCTCAAATATTACAAAGTAAACACTTCTGTTATAACCAATTTTTCCACTACAATAAAACTCCATAAATAAAACATGAATTCTCATATTGATATAAATATTCTTGAATTCATTTTTTTCTTACCCTTCCTTATACCATCTAAATAACATTTTAAAAACATGGGATGAGCATAAAAATCACATTAACTATTATAAAATAAATAAAATAAAAAATTATTCCATCAATTCATAAAAATCAATGAAATAATACATTTCACTCATATAACATAAGAATATTTTCATACCCCATGAAATAATATGTTTTATGAATAACACCTAGAAATAATAATTCATAAAGATATCATGTGACATCCATAACATTCTTACATTGATGCTTTCATAGCCACATTGTGATTCACTTTTGGAATACCCATAACAATATATTCCCAAAATCTATTATGAGAAACATTAAATATTACCTCTGTCAAGTTAACTAGTGCATTGGAGAGCTATCTTAGGCTCACACTCCATAGGTTTATCATGGAACTACCCATATACATAAAAAATTCTGAAGAACCATAACATAATCATAACACATAAAACAATCATAAAGGAAAAAACATTTCTACAATGAAATTGAAATATAACATTTCAAGATATTTACATAACTAATTCTTCAACAAACAATTTTAAAAAACAAAATACATAAAAGGGTATATGAGTGTTATTTTTCATTTAAAAACACAACAACATGTTAAAGAAGGTAAATTCCAAAGAATGCTCTTGGTGGTTGAAAGGTCATTGTCAATTTGTATGTTAAAAACAATCATAGTTTTTGTCCTATAGTAAAATTATTCATAGAAAAAGATGATTCCTTTTGAAAACTATTCAATCAAATTATGTGAAAATTTGGTATAATTATACACCATATAAAATAAGGTCATGTATAAACCAAAATATGCCTCAATGAAAAGAGATTGAGACGAAGTACCCCACATAGATAATTTTTTAAATAAAATAGATTAATTATATGTATTCTCTAATATGTACACGTAAATCTAGTATAAACACTAGATAAGATATCAAAATTATTTTCTCATATAATCATATCATGACATAACTAAGAAGTATAAGATCATCCCAAATAATGTAAATTTGGTTAAGAAGATCCCTAACCTTGAATCTGACTTATCTCGTATGTTCCTTATTATTTCTAAATAACAAAATTAAGATAATTTCTATATTATTATTAACCTTCTTCATGTTTAATATTCTATTTATATCACTTGTTAACTTTATATAACAATAAAATAATTATCCAAGTTCATATTGGTCTTTTTGTCGATGTTCGGTACTTGAGTCAAAAATGAACTTATTATAATTACTGATTATCCACGGGGTCAACGTTACATTATCTCCCAAATAGTATTCATGATTTAATTAAAATATATATCTGTTATATATGTATTTCTATACAATTTTTATGTATTTATAATAGTAGACATCATTTGGATATATAAAATAAGATGCACCATTCATGGAGACGGTATGATGTACAAATGCATCAACAGAACTATTATTTCTTGTTTATATTTAATAGAATGTTAAATATATGATAAAAATATATATTATAATTATATTATAATATCTATGATATATATTTTACATATTTTCATTCATGAAATCCTTTATACGTTGCATGTATGGGATAAATGAGTCATATTCCTTTGAGGGGGCAGTAGTCCTCACTTCCTCAAATGAAAATTATTGTATTTATGCATTATATAAAGCATATTAGTATGATGTAAATTAAAAATATTGAAAAATAGAGGAACTATAAATAATATATATATATAATATGAATATCGGTTCATCACAATGGCCACCATGAAGGGAGGTAGAAGATAATTGAACAATCATCGTTTCATGAGGCAGTAGTTTGACATCCATAGAAACAATATGTACAAAATCTATTACATGGAGGTTTATGTGAGTGTTGGATGGATAATTCACATAAAAACAAAATATTATACATAATATACTATTTTTGTCATAGTATAATAGAATAAGTAGAGTTTATGGGGTTGGATAAGGAAAAATAATTAGAAGAAGCTTTAGTGAGTACATTAACTCCAATCGAGTAGATTATTTTGATTTAAGTTAAAAGGTATTCTTGAATTTCCTTCTTCCCTAGGTTAGGCTTCTAAAAGGAATATAGGGATGTTGGGAGAATATTTTGGCCATGTTTTGACAATCCAAGTGGGCTTTATAGGTGTGTGTAATGGTTAATGGAGGTTGACTTTTTTAAGAGGGAGGAGGGGTACTTTTATAATTTTAGAAAGGTAATTTTTTTTATAAATAGAATTTCAATTTTCAAAAGATCCAAAACACATTTAATTTTACAATATGATGATAATTTTTATAATTGATATCAACTAATTGGTTTAATCCCTATTTTGGTTTCATATTTAATAATATTATTTATCTTTAACCAATAGTTAACATATTTGAATCTTACCATATCTTCTGGTATATTAATAATAGACTGTCAATAATGTTTCAATGTATTGAAAATAGAACCTCAAGTGGTTTATTAATGAAATTTTCAACCTTTCATAAGTAATTTATATGAATGATATATTTTTAGGACTACTATATCATTTTATAAAATATTTTTTATAAAAAACTCATTTATGTCAATATATATACTATTCAAAAAATGATTTCTAAAAAACACATAAAAACATTATTATTTCAAGGAAAAATAATTAATTGAAATATATAAGGTCATAATTATCTTTTAAATTCATTTAATAATTTAAAATTACCAAAATAACATTATTTTAATTTTTATAATCTCTTTAATTAAAACATTCATTAATAATGTAATCACCTGTTCATCATTTTGTAATAAAAAAATATATATTTGATGTCTAAAATTTTTTAATAAAATACCAGGATATAATTAATATTGTTATATTTGTAATAAATATTTATAGTTAAACATTTATCTTTTAAAACCCCATAAAAAATTGTATTGGTAAAAGATATATGTCTATGTTATATTTTCCTTAACATTAAATTAAAAAACAATTAAATGTCATTTTCACACACACAACTGGTCTCATGGGGTCCTAAAATCGACCCATGGATTTATATGGACAATAATATCTCACACAATATTACTAAGTGATGTGTTAGGTTATTTATTGTTATTATACTATTATTTTTACACTTATTTACTAGATTTACCCAATAACAACTATAAATAAAATATTTACTCAAGTTACTTTTCATATTGTCTAAAAATTAAAGACACATATTTACGCAATTTGGACCTCCTGATTCCAAATATGAAATTTATTTTTCCAAATTCAAAACTCATAAATTGAAAATTTTAATGTAAATATAATTTATTTTGTCAAAACCAAATACGTGTTTTAAGGGGTAAAAACAACCATAAGATTGACATGTGTTTATGTCCAGCATCAAAGAGATATTACATAAAAATACCAAAATTGAATTAAATGATAAAAATTTAATCTAATAACACTTATAAACCAATTTAAATTAAAATAAATCTGTATAATTAAATTATATTAAAAGGTAGTGTTGAATTAAAATGTAGTATTTGTCACTATTTATAAAAAATGAACATTATCAGAAAAAGACCAAAATTTCATCTAATGTGACATTTACTATCCATCTTATAAAGATTATTTTTTTTCAAACATAAAATATTAAATTAGAAAAATTGATTTAAAAAGGGTTCCGCATCAAAATGTGGAAAATTGACCATTAAAAAAAATATTAAAATATTTCATACTTAAAATTATATTCATTCTTATTTTAAGCCTCTAATATTAATTCGATAAATGTAAAAAAATTTAATAAACATGTTTCATCATATTGTAGTTAGTTATTTTCATTCTCATCAATACAATGACTCTGTGTTAAATACAATTTATAATACTATAAATATTATTATATTTTTCTGTCTAACTCTTTGTTGTGGGAAATATAGATTTCAGGAAAATCCACAATTGTGTGTGAAGTATGCTATCCAAAAAGTACCATTTTTAACATAAAATAATTATCTTATTAATAAATATTAATATAAATTAAAAAAATTATTATTGTATAAATACTAGGGTTGTTACATCTATCTTCCCTTTGGGAAATTGGGTACACACAATGTAATGGCCCATACCTCTCTGGTCCACTCCTTTGCTGCCATCTAGTGTTTCAGTTGTTCTGGGAGGTCAAGGTGACTCATCCCCAAAATTTTTCCATATTTCTAGTTCTGTGAACAACAATTCAAATTTAATGAACAGTTTCATGGTCAGTCAGAAATGGTGAGATAGAAATAGTGAGTCAGAAACCAGGAGATAGAAACGGTGAGACGGAAATAGTGATACAGAAACGGGGAGACAAATATTGTGAGATAGAAATGGTGAGTTAGAAAAGGTGAGACATAAATGGTGATTCAAAAATGGTGAGACAGAAATGGTGAGACAGAAATTGTGACACATAAATGGTAAGTCAGAAACAATGAGTCACACACGGTGTCATATCTCATGAATAGTGTTTCCAGATCTTTTTATATTTCCATTGCCAACTCTCATTAATTTTCCAGTTTGACCAATTTAATGTTTACTTTGATGTAAAATTCATTTATGGCCTTCTTTTGAGGTATTTAATGTAGAATGAAATCCCATTTATTATATATTAATTTTCCAAAAGCCCGGGATATATTTACTTAGTCAAACCATGTGGTTTAATGCGATTCGATTTTAATGGAAAATCAAATATATCATAAAAACCATGGTCAATTAAATCATTTAAAGGGTAACGATATATTCCTCCCTTGTTATTTCTCCTTGTTCATTGGTACGAGATTCTTGAACCTTTCTTTATTCCCTATAGTAATTGTGATATTTATATTTTCTGTGTGGATTGTTTCCCTCAACGTTCTTCTTGATGCATGTTCACCCCCATTTTGGTGAAAACAAGCAGTATCCATCAATCTCTGATATAAGGTATGAATTATTATCATTCATTTGGGTTCACCATCTCATGTTTGTTCTTTCTATATTATATCATGTGATATTCATGCTTCTAATGGAGTTTCCTAGGTTTTAGTTTGGGCGGTCATGCTATGACGCCTTCAAGTGGATGCAGTTGTAACGGGAGGAGGTGATCGTGGTCAGATGTATAGATCGTTCTCATATAAATGTCATTAAGAACCTTTTTAAGGTAGAATATTTGTTTCTTCTCATTAATTTTTTAGTGCGACTATATAGTTAGCATGTGTTATCCACTGGATCACAATGAAATTGAAATAATAAACATTTTAACTGGATAAATTAATTGATATCAATCTTATGTTATTGTTTCTTTTTTCCTAGATAGTGTTATATCTATGCTTGATTTGTATAGTTGTTCATTCTGGATAGAAATTGGTAAAGAACATAAACCAGAATTAATTGATAATTGTTTGGCTAATGATTAAGAGGAATGTAAATGAATCTGGTTCTTATTGTTGTATTTTATTGGTGTTTTCCATATTGGTTTAGTATGCATGTTTAATTTATTTGTGATAGCGTATTGTTTAGTATTCTCGAATATGGAACCTATGAATAATAAATCAGTTAATTCAATATTGATTAAAGAACTAATTCTCTGATAATTCCTTGAAGGGTTCTATGTTACCCTCTTGCTTGTTCAAGGGACAAGAGCCCAACTGATATGATTTATGTTTTATTGCTACTTTTGTTGTGTTGTGAGCCCAGAAGGATGTAGTGATATGTGGGGGCATGGAGGCCTACCGGTTGTCATATCAGTTGATTCCTAGAGTTGCAAGATGCATTTGTTTATGAATGTGGGTGTTAGGGAGGACACAAGGGATGTTGAAATAGGTTGGATGTGGATGTTTTGTTTTATGATTTTTCTTATGGGTTTTTTATCTACATTATATTCTCCACTACTCAAGGCATATGTTATTTCTTTCCCTTCTTCCTAAAGGGAAAAATATACATGGGGAATTCCATGTTTTATCCCTTTTTAGCTTCTCTAGGGAGGATGTGCCTACGCTCTTATTGTAGGCGGAAAAGACTCGATAGATAGTTCATCTACTCACCATATTGAGCCCATTGTGTTTAGAAGCATTGATTGTTTTTCTAGAATATCTAGGAATATGGGAAAGTAATGATGTAAATAAATAATTAAAAAAATGATGTTAACCCATGTGGTTTGGAGCATGCTAGTGCACAATTCTGAGGTAGTGATTTGAAGGGAAAGAGTACTTTGGGTGTGATTCTAATGAAATTTAATGTGGAAATGTTATTGGTTAATTCATGTTTAAATAAATAATTAAGGTAAAGTGAAAATTATAAGAAGGGAATAATGAAATCTTTTAATGTTCTTTAAACAGTTGTGTGCATGTAGGTTACCTAGTCTTAGAAGTAGTAGCCCGGAGTATGAGAGATGTAAGATGAAAATTGAATCTAATAATGGGTTCTTCCCATAGTGTGGTATGGAGATATAATATATTCTGTACTTTTTATGTTTCTATACACTACATGACCCTGTCAGTAAGGGAAAATGACACCCTGGGGATTCTGAGCCATGGGGGTTGTTTTCCCCAACATTATGGTGGGAAGATGGAAGGCTGACTACCCCATTTGGCCCCGCTCTCTTCTCTTGGAAGTTATGTGTTCTGGCAGGAAAATTGGTTTATTTTCACCATATATGTGTCTAAAGGGATATATTGTCTTATAGTTATTCACAAACATATATTTATGATATATAATTCTATGGACTACTATAGGTGTAACCTGTATAGATTGTGATGGTTTGAGGATCATTACTCAGTGTATGGGCTATAATGGCTTGAGGTATAATACCCGATATATGGTACACATTATGCGAGATTTGGTTGATCCTATAAAGTACCTCGTTACTTTTCATACAAGGATGTGTTGGTTTTGTTGAATGAAGTTAATGTTGTGGTGCTTTCCACAGGTGTCTGCGGGGAAGACTTTTTGGAGATAGATGCTTAGGACCTGTGATGTTGGGGAAAAGCGGAAAATCTGTGGGGAAATAGTAGGGGGTACCCTTTATATTCTTTATTATATTATATAATCTTCTATGTTTTACTTGGTATGAGTATCCATGGGGAGGCTGGGAACATAGTATACCTATTTAGGTGACGAGTTAGTTTCACTCGTTCTTCACTGTGTTTTAGCGTGCTCTTTTTACTTTTTCACGATAGGCTTTGGGAGGATCCTACTGAGTATAATGTTATACTCAACCTATGTATATAAAACTACTTTTAAGATCACTAGGAGTAGGTTGGATATTTGGCTGGTTACTACTAGCATGCGGTTGAAGAAGGTGATCGAGCTTGTGTTTGCTGTTGTTTTATAATCTTTTGGTTACGTGCATTTTTTTCCCTTTTCAGTGGTAGTAGTTTTGAATGACATTTCGTACAAGGACATGGGATTTCTTTTATCTTATTGGATGAGTTGTATTTGACTGGTGTCTATCATATCTCTCTCTTCCCCATGTGTTTTCGTATTGGGTAATGACTCTCATTTTTTTTGATTGCTATACCCTCAGTGCTAGTCGCCTAACCAGGGCCTACTAGAGGAGGAAATCAGGGGGCCATTATCTCCCTCCTCACATTGATGGTCAGAGAGGGGTTCATGACATAGTTTAATCAGAGGCTCTGGTTGAGGAATCTGATAGAGTTCGGTGTTAGTCACAGGTGAGGTTGCATGGGTTGGTAGAGAAACTGTGTCAGTAAAGTTTAGAATGTGATGTAAACACCGGAGAAGAGCAGAGAAATGGGCATTTAGGTCCGCCAATGATCTGATGTATGGAACATTATGATTACAATTTCTAATAAAAGAGGGGATACTAGATGGGGGGGCTAGAGACATAGGAAAGGATCAGGCATCATTCTTCTTTGTTCCTATGTTTTAATGGGTATAACATTGAATAGGTTAACCTAAAATGAATAAAAGAAAACATTTACATAATTAATGATGAGTCTTCTATATTCTATGTTTAGGAGGTCTATCTATTTGATATTTTATAGGTATTGCTCTAGGTCAATGTCCTCATCATGATCTCATAAACGATGTCCAATGGGTTGTACTAGGAGATCGCCACAGGGTAGAGGTTGACAACAATGACACTTGGAGGATGAAAATTTGAGAGTTTCACCTGCAGATTTTGCAGAAGTACGAGAGATCCATTTCAGATGCAGTCAAAGAAGACTTGTTGGAGGAGGTCGTGATAGGTTTTAGTTTGATCTGTGCCCAGAAGAAGCACTGGGTGTCCTTGGTTGTGGCAATGCTGCACGGACCAGCGATGCAGTGGAGGTTCTTGTTCCTCAGGGATCACGTGCAGTCAACAATCTAACATGAGGACATATGAGACAATATTTTAGTTGAGTTTCATTATTTGACCCTAAAGGTGTCTAGTCACCACTAGATTCTTACCCTTCAATTGTAGATCTCCAATGTGAGAGAGTTTGGAATTCATTTTAGGAACCTTTTGAGATATTCTTCGGACCTGTAGCCAGATGAGGAGTCCATGGTGAGGTATTTCGAGGAGGCCTTGCATCTAGAGATCTATCACTAGGTCACCCCATTTTTGCTAAAGACATATATTTAGCTTTTTTCAAGGTTAGAGGTCGTCGAGAGGACCTTGGCCAAAACCGGATCATTAAGAGATGGGATTCGTCATGATTCCTCATGAAGTAAAGCTGTGGTCTGGAGATCCCAGTTTTCAGGGAAGAAGAGTTTATGTTCGAACAAGGGTAGGTCCCAGCCTACAATATCTCATTTCTCCATGTGTTGTATCTCTCAAGCATGTTCTAATGGATCATACGCTTGTTTTTATTATGGTGGTTGAGGTCAGTAGTAGCGAGATTGCCAGACCTTTCAGAGTAGTCATTGTGCTCCAGGTTTTTCACTCTAGGTTCCTCTGTTGAGGCAATTTCATCTAAGGTAGTTGCAGCAGGTTGGACCAACGATAGGTCTGTAAAGCATAGTTGGGGTATAATGATTATAGCCCCATGATGCTCCCCATCCTCAAATAGTAGAGTTAAATCGAGGTGTTGTTTTTCATCAGGGTCAGAGAGGTCATGGAGGTGGTTGTGGTCATCTTTATGCTTTAGGGTTGCCAGCACCAGGCGATTCATACGTCGTTTGAGGTACCCTTTTCTATTTCTCTACCTTTTGTATGCCCTGTTTGATCCAGGAGTATCACACTACTTCATATCAACTACCCTTGTCCATGATTTGGAACGTGAGGTAGAGAGCCTTCTAGAGCCCTTGCCGTTGACTACAAAAGTTGGAGGTCGAGATGACTTGTTTGAAGTATGTAGAAACTGTGAACTAGTTTTGGGCTTCACTACTAATAGGTAGATTTTATATGCTTTCGAATATAACAATATGATGTCATCCTCAGTAAGGATTGGTTTTATTCGGTGAAGTCTATTGTGGATTTCTTCTGGAAGCAGATGGAGATCTGGTGGTGTTCATTGGCGAGCGAGACCCTCGGATGGGTCATAGGCATGTTCTATTCTTAACATCCATGATGGCTGAGATGTTGTTGAGTTCATCATAGGTTCAATAGTTGGGGTTTCCTAGGGTTGCAGAAGAGTGACCTGATGTCCTTCTCGAATAGGTTGTAGCACTTACCCCTCGATGAAAGATTGAGTTTGGGATCAAGTCACAGTCAGGAGTGTATTCTATCTCTATGTACCCATATATGATGGAACATTATGAGTTGTGATAGTTACATATACATCTTCATGGTATGTTACATTGTGGTTTCATTCAGCCGAGTGTGTCACCGTGGGGTGCACCGGTTTTTTTCATGAAAAAGGATGACGAAAACATGCAGTTGTGTGTCGATAATCATCAATTAAGCAAACTGATAGTAATGAATCGATATCATATTCTGTGTATTGATGAATTATTCGATCAACTGAAGGGTTCATATTGGTTCTCAATGATCATTTTGATGTCAGGATATCATCAAATGCTGTGAAGGATATGGATTTCCCGAAGACTACTTTCTCTTGACGTCATGGGAATTTTGACTTTTTCATAATCCCATTTGTTGTGATGAATGATATAGCTGTGTTAATGGGATTAATGATCACTTTGTTCCATATGTTCTTAGAAATTTTTGTGGTTGTTTTCATCAATGACATCCTTTTGTACTTCACATCTAAGGAGGTGCATGTAGAGCATCTACACGTCGTTTTTGGAGTTTTTCATCAACATCATCTATTTGGGAAGTTTTCGAATTGTGAGTTTTTGACATGAGAAGTCTGTTTCATGGGGAATGTTTCATCCTAGAGTGGGGTAGCTATGGATCCATCTAAGATAAAAGCTGTTGTGTCTGGGGAAGCCACAAAGACAGTATCTCAGGTGTAATGTTTCCTTGGTCATGCAGGGTACTATTGGAGGTTCATATGTGATTTCTCTAGAGTTGTGACTCCTATTAAATCATAGACCAGGAAGGATTAGACATTCATTTGGATTTATTAGTGTCACGTAGAATTTGAGTATCTAATTAAGAAATTATTATGTGCTGCATTTATTTTTCTCCCATCTGTGGGAGTTCAGTTTGATGTTTTCTACGATGCTTCTCATCTTGGATTAGGATGTATTCTAATGTAGCAGAGATCATTTGTTTCTTATGGGTCTTGGTATTTTCTTCCTCATGATCATAACTATGCCACACATGATCTCGATTTGTCATCCGTGGTGTTTTCTCTGGAGTTGTAGGGACATTAACTCATTGGTGAGGGCATTGTTGTTTTCACTGATCCAAAGAGCATGAAGAATGTTTACCCCAGCATGACTTGAACATAAAAAATTGTTAGTGGATGGAGTTTGTACAGGAATATGACTTTCAAATTTTTTATACTCCTCGATATGGGAATGTATTATCTAATGTGCTGATTCTAAATACACGTAGTGATGATATTAATGAATCTGATGATTCATGGAGAGTAACAGAAGAACTCTCACCATTACATCTAGATATTGGAGAATTTTGGGGCAGAGGCTGTATTTTCCAGATAACGGTGCATTCATCTATGTTGCAGCTGGTGGAAGAGTCCCAGTTTGGGGATCTTGAGGTGGAGGTCAGGAGAGACATAGTTGTTTGTGAAGAGTTCCTTGATGGTTGGACTGAGGATGAACAACACCAAGTGTTGTATCATGCCATGTTTTTTGTTCCTTTTATGATTCGTGAGATGGTTCTCAGAGAGTTCCATATTTCTCTTTTAGCGGTGCATCCTGGAATTACAATGATGTACTAAGACTTGAGGAGTCATTATTGGTTTCCTGGGATGAAGCATGCAGTTGCAGATATAGTTTCTAGATGATTAGTCTTCCAAAAGGTCAAGGCTGAGAAAAACGTCCCTGGCTATGAGGCATGGGCTAAAGCATTTGATGGAGGTCTTGTGACACCTAGTAGGTTGTATGCTTATTGGATACCTAGTCTTAGAAGTAGCAGCCCTGAGTCTGAGAGACATTAGCTACAGTTGATTCTAAGACATGGTTATTCCCATAGTGTGGTTGTGAGCTATAATATATTTTGTACTTTTTTTGTTTCTATATACTACACTGCCATGTCAGTAATGGAAACTAACACCCCATGGATTATGTTCCCCGGGGGGTGTTTTCACCAACATTCTAGTGGAAGTATTGATGGATGAATTCCACCATTGGACTCATTCTATTCTCATGGTAGTTACTTTTTCTGGCAAAAACATTGGTTAGTTTTCCCCATATATATGTGTAAAGGGATGTAATTGACTGCACTTATTCACACAAATATATTCTGGATATAGTTTTCTATGGACTACTATAGGTGTAACATGTATAGGCTGTGATGGCTTGAGGGTCCTTACTCAGTGTTTGGGCTGTAATGGCTTGACGTATAATACTCGATGTATGATACACGTTATGCGAGATTTGGTGGATCTTAAAAACTACATGGTTACTTTTCTTATGTGGACGTGGAGTTTTTGTTCCATGAAGTTCATGTAGTCGTGCTTCACACATGTTTTTGCGGGTAACCCTTTTTAGAGAGAAATGTATAGGACGTGCGACTTTGGGGAAAAGTGGCAAAACCATGTGAAAGTAGTAGCGGGTTACCCTTGATATTCATTATTATATTATATAAAATTGTATGTGTTTCATGGTGGGAGTATCCATGGTATGTTTGGGAATATAATATACTTGTTTAGGTGACGATTTAGTACCACTTGTTGTTAATTGTGCCTTAACGTTCTTTCTTTACTTTTTCACGAAAGGCCTCAGGGAGGATCCTACTGATTATACTATCATACTCACCCTATGTATATTAAAATGGATTTTCAGGTCACCTGGAGCAGGTTGGATATCCAACTCGTAACTACTAGATTGCTGTTGTAGGAGCTGTTCGGGATTTTTGAAGTTATTGTTTCACTTTTAATTCGGTACATCAGTTTTTCCCCTTTCAGTTTTAGTAATTTTTCCTTAATTTTCATATGTTTACTTGGGATTTCATTTATCATACTGGTTTATAGGTAGTTGGTTGTTTTATATCTTATCTCACTCTTCCCCATGAGTTTTTAAATATGGTAATTCCACTCATTTGTGTGTTCTATATACCTTCAGTGTTAGTCACCAACTCAGGGCCTACTTGTGGCGGGACTCTGGGGGTCATTATATGCCTTCTAAAATTTCCAGACCAGGAGGAGTACACTTTGTGGGAAAGTGGTCATGAGAAACAATTTTAAAAATTGTAATTAAAATTTCATTGAATGTCACACATTGAAAAAAGAGTCAATAAAACTATCACTTTTATGGAAAGAATGACAAGTACAATGGTCACCCATGATAACACATAATATTATTCCATGTATAAATACATTGATATGGAAGAGAAACTAAGCATCATGTTATCATCAAGAGTGATAGAAACATTGATCCTAAGAATTTTAACCACCACCAAATCATAGTCATGTGATATGTTTAATGGTTTTTAATTACTGAGTATGAATAGTAAATGGACAATGTTTTTAGTTTTATGTTCCCTTTCATAATGTTGTAGAAATTATTTATGATATTGACTATGAACATAAAAAAATATACATGATTTTCATGTAGAGTTTCAACCATTAATAAATTTCTAACAACAACTCATCTTTTCTTCAAAAGCTGAGTATTATATATGTCTTGGTCACACCAGAAGTGCTAGAATTAACTTCTATAGAATTACTTAATCCACAAAGGATGAACTATATATTTCTCATGTCTTTGGACATTAACCAGTACTAAAATGGTTAATATCAGATCTTATAATCCCCTAAATAGAAAAATAATTTATAAAAATAAATGCTACTCTTAATCTCCAAAATTCAACAAACAATACCCTAAGTTCAATAAAGGCCATTTGTTATAAAAAATCCCTTAAAATTCATAAAAATAATCCCAACTATGTTTTAAAACTAAAATTAATAAAGATTTGATCACATAGTTTCCTAGGATAAATCGTAACATGTATCTCTAAATAACATCGAATACTCTTATAGTCACATACTTAAAAGTTATTAACGTAATTAGTTATTCTCTACGATAGTTTAATCATTGATATAAGTAAATTAAATTTCTATAAGTACACAATAAAACATGTATATTTCCTAAATAAAATTCCACCATTACTCCTCTAATTAAATCGCATAGTATTGTATTTTCTTTATGAATATATTGTCTTCAAAATAGAGAACATCTTCCAAAATAAAATTTATCAATTAATCAAAAAAAATTCCAATACTAATGATATCCAAATGATAAATCATATGTTCCTAAGATCAAAATATTCTTGATCCCTAAAATCTTTTTACTAAAAAGAATAACTCATACTAACTTGGGTCTTCACGTAGTCCAGTTTTATGTGATAAATTCCAGTTGCACTTTGGTTGTGGGTTTGATTCTTGTAGCTTTGTCAGATGCGATGTGTTTCCACACAGTTTTGTTTTTATCCTTTTTCAAAAACAATATAAATTTTTAATATTCCCACAAATTAATAACCCATAATTTTATCAAATTCAAGGATCATAAAATAAAAAATGGTTCTTTATAATTATATCCTAAAAAAATTACAATTCTTCCACAAATATCATTTTCACATAACAAAATTTTGGGTTACACATAAAAGAGAAAATTAATCCAATGTAATTCCACCAACAAAGAGCATCCATTATTTTAAACATTTCATAACCCATATATCTAATATAATTCTAAAATTTATATAATGTAGACATATTAATCATCCAACATTATCCATGATCCATTAATTATTTTTTTCACCATATTATATAATACTTCATTTAAAAAAAATCAGGAATCATATCCTAAGATTCAATAATATCAAAGCATATGTCATGAAATAATCCAAACAATTTATAGTTAATTTCCAGTTTCCTAATCCTTAATTAGAAGGGTATTGGGCATTGGTATTCATATATTTTTATGGTATGGTTGATCCCATTCATGATATTTCTTCGTAGGATATCTATTTTTGTAATGACCATGTACAACACATTTAAAACATACAATTGATCCCTTATAAAAACATTATTTCGTTTTATAGAAGTCAACTAGATTCTTCCTTTTTATATGGAAGTTTATTGGTTTATAACCTTCATTACCACATCTATATCATCATCCCGTCCCTTTGAAGAATTTTCCTAGGTGTCTCTTTCAATATCCTTGACACATTTTTTTAATATACATACCTTCATGATTATTAACTAAACATCCATAGGGAATCATTTCACACATATGTGATGCCATAAGAAAAATACCAAAGGATATTATTGTCAATCATGAATCCATATTGTTGGTTACGAATAACCATAAGAGTAGTCATTGCTAATCCCATTTCATTTGGTTTCTCATTTAGAAAACCATCACATTTTTCTTCATATACATGGCTACATTGCGGCCTTCTCGATCCACCCATTTACTAAAATCAAAATGGTTAGTGTGAGTATAGTATAAAAATCATCATATAATATATTATGAGGTGGGAAACCACTATTATGTACTTATTAATGTTATCCTAAACTCATTAAATATATCTAAACTAACTTCAACACTTTCTAATATGATAACAATTATTCTAATTTCACTAATCCTTAAATAACACCCTAACCTCAAAAATTATCTAAATTGACCTCTGATACCGACTATATTACCCCAGCATTAATCATTTACTTTATAATGAGATAATCAATAATTCCCATTGATGATCATTTTTGGAAGTGAGTTTTAGATAATCAAGCATTAACTTTTTCAATACATCACAAATATTACAAAGTAGACACTTCTACTCTAACTAGTTTTTCCACAACAATAAATCTCCTTGAGTAAAAAATGAATTCTCTTCTTGATATAAATATTCTTAAATTAATCAAATATATTACCCTTTCTTATATCCTATTAAATAAATTTAAAAACATGCAATGAGCATAATAATATATGTAAGGGTTATAAAATAAGGATATAAAACATTATTCCATTAATTCATACAAATCGGAGAAATCATAATTTTTAGTCATATAACATAATATCAATAACATACCTCCTGAAATCAAATGGTTCATGAATAACACATAGAAATCATAAATAATAAAGGTATCGTGTGGTATTCATAACATACTATCATGGTAGCTTTTTCATCCACACAGTGAGTCACGTTTGGAATTCCGATCACATTATATTACTTAACTATCTGAGGAAAACATTAACATTTACATATATCTCATTACCCAATGCAATGGAGTGCCATATTGAGTACACCCTCCATAATATTATCACGAAACCACTAGTATACATAAAAAGTTCCCATGAACAATAACATAATCATAACACATAAATCAAGTATAAAGGAATGATAACATATCCCCATTGAAATACAATTATATCATTTCATGATATTGACATAATAAATAATTTATAAAACCATTTTGAAAAAATATATATTTAAAAATTGAATATGGTAGTTATTTTCCCTTTAAAAACCTTACAACTAGTTAAGGAAGCTCAATATTAAATAATTATTAGGGCGGTAGAAAGGATGTTGTCACTGCATATGTTAAAAACAAACATTATTTTTTTCATTTAGTAAAACACTTCATTGGAAACAAATATTCCTTTTTAAAATTATTCAATTAAATTAAAAGAAAAATTATTATAAATGTAAACATTATAAAATAAGGTCTTCTATAAACCAAAAAATTCTTCAATGTATATATATTGATATGAAGGCTTTCACAATAATAAATTTGTAAATTAAATAGATTAATTATGTTTATTCATTATAATTAAACATAAACAAAGTATATATACAAGTTAAGATATAAAAATTATTTTCACATAGAATCATAACATGAAATAATCTAGAAGTGTGATATTAACCCAGAGAATAGAAATTGGGTTAAGAAATTCCCTTACCTTGAATCTGACACATCACTTGTGTTTCTTGTTCGTCCTGAATAACAAACATACGTTAATTTCTATATGATTTAAAAACTTTTTCATGTTTATTATTGCTTTTATCTCACTTATATAATTTCTAAAAAAATCATATAATTATTCTATTTCATATTGGTCAATTTGGTGATGTTCGGTACTAGAGTAAAAAATTTAATTATTTATAATTACAAATTTCTAAAGTGGTCAAAAGTCCATTATCTCCAGAATTGTATTCATGAATAAAATAATTTATATATATATATATATATATATATCTATAATATATTTATTTATATACAGTATATATGTATTTTTACTAATCCATAAAATTTGGATATACAAAATTAAAAACACCATTCATCGAGATTGTAAGTTGTACGTATGCATGAATGCTACTTTCATTTCATTTTCATATTTAATATAATTAAAACTAAAGGATACAAAGGTATATTATAATATCTGTATAATATATATGTGTTATATATGTTACAAGAGTTCATTAATTCCATCTTTTATACATTCCATGTATACCATGAACAATTTATATCACATTGAGGGGGCGATAGTCCGCACTTCCTCAAATGACAATTTTATATTAATGCATTATGGAATGAATAATGGTATTATTTAAATGAAAAATAAAGATAAATCGAGATAATATAAATATATTATATATTATATATAAATAAAATTCCATTATAATTGCCACCTTGATAGGCGGTATGAGAAAATTGAACAATCAAAGTTTCGTTAGGCAGTAGTTAATTTCCCACAGAAATAGTATGTTCTAAATCTATTAAATGAAGGTGTGTGTGTGAGTGTAGGTTGAATAATTATCTTAATAAATCACTAGTATACTGAATATACTTTTTTGTTATAAAATAATGTAAAAAAGAGAGTTTATGGTGTTGTAAAAGGAAAAATAAACGGAAGAAGCTTGAAAGAAGACATTATCTCAAATCAGGTAACACTTTTTGATATAAGCTAAAAGGCCTACTTGGATTTCCTGATGCCAAAGGTAAGGCTTCTAATATGAAGATATGGATATTGTGAGATATTCTATTTGATGTTTGGTGTGAAAAGGGGGATTGAGATTTGTGATTAAGGGTTAGAGGTGGTTTCCTTTTATTAGAGGGAGGAGGTGTACATTAGGATTGTTGTAAAGATTATTTTTTTAGAAACCGAATTTCTATTTTAAAATGGTCCACAACTAATTTAATTCAAATATAATAAGAGTATTGTTCTAAATAATCTGAAAAAATATCTTTTATACATGATTTGGTTTCAAATCTATCCTTATCATTTAGAATTAACCCTTAGTTAACTTATTTGACACTTACCAGGTCTTCTTGTATATTCATACGATATAGGTAATATAGTTACTATAAAATGACAATAGAACCTCATGTGGTTAATTAATGAAATTTTCATCCTTAACTATTTCATTTGGACAAATCCTAATATTTTAGAACTATTATACCATTTAATAAAATAGTAATTTTTTAAAATGTCATATATGTCAATTTATATACAATTCATAAAATAATTGTTTAAAAATCCACAATAACATGATTATTTCAAAAAAAATATTATTTAATTTATATATAAAAAGTCAAATATATCCCTAAAATTTGTGGAAGACATAATAAAATTCCAAATAATTTTTTTTTAATTTTTATAATCTCATTTAGTTAAAATATTCATTAATAAGGTAATCATTATATCATCATTGTGTCACAAATAAATTTATTTAATTCGTGTCTATAAATTATAATTGAAATACAATGGTATATGAATTATTTTTTTATCTTTTCAATGACTCTTTAATGTTGAATTGATCACTAATAAAACCCCATGTAATTTTTTAAAGGATATATGTTTACGTTATATTTTCCATAACGTTAAATTTAAAGTTATTTAATGTAATTTTCCCACAAATGTAGTCCCATGGGGTCTTACAATCAAACAAAATATGTAAATGGCCATACAACTCACAAAAAATATTATTAGGACACGTTTTAGATTAATTTAATATTGTTATTATATTATTTTTACCTTTATTTACTCGATTTTCACTTTAACCATGGTAAATAGATCATTCATTGATGTTATAATTCATAATGTCTAAAAATAAAAGATACATATTTTATAAATTTTGACATCATGATTCCTAATATGGAATCCATTTTTCAGAATTCAAAAAATATTTGTTTCAGAAATTAAATTAAAATTAAATTTCGTGGTCAAAACCAAAATGTATGTTTTATAGAGTAAACACTACCAAAAGATTGACATGGGTTTATTTCCAATTTCAAAGAGAAATTACTTACAATGACGAAAATTGGATTAAAAGTTAAAAATATAATTTAATTACACTTTAAAAAAAAATTAAAAGTACAATCTAACTATATAAATAAATTAGATTAAAGGATGTTTTGAATTATAATGCATTATTTTTCAGTATTCATAAAAAATAATCATTATCAAAAAAAATACCAAAATATAATCTAAAGTATATTTTAATGTCCTTATTATATATAAAAATATTATTTTTTCAAATAAAATATATAAAAGTGAAAAAAAATATATATATTTAAAAAGCGTTCCACATCAAATGCTGTTAAATCAACCTTTTAAAGAATAGTAATATATTTCATGTAGAAAATTAGATTCATTATTATTTTAATCCACTAAAATTTATTGGATTAATGTAAAAAAGATATAAAAAACATGTTTAATAATAATGTAGTTAGTTATGTTCATTCTTGGAAATACAACTACTATGGGTTAACTACAATTTTAAAAAATATAATAAATATTTTCTTTTTTGATATAACTCAAAGTTGTGTGAATCATACGTTTTCAATGAAACCCATTGTTGCATATTGAGTATTATATAAGAAAATGTATACTATTTATCATACCATTAATATATTATTCCTAAATATTAATATTAATGAAAAAATTATTATTATATAAATACATGGGTCATAACAAATACACATGCGTATGTATAAATTTACATTATTTATATTTTTTATATAGTTATATTCATGTAGTTTGTTATAAATACTTTTATATGCTATTTTTATTGATAATGACATATTTTCAAAAAAATTAATTTATATATGATGTATAAATACAATATTAGGTGTATGCATGTATACATTTATATTTCTCAAATATTCCGAAAAATATTTACAAAAATATATCATTAGTTACATATATTAGAAAATATATATAAATATGGTATTTTTATTGACACCAATTTGTGTATGTATAAAAATTAATTTTATAGGTATATATATATATATAGATTCGGGAATTTTTATGATGTAATTATAATCAATAATTATGTATTTTATACAAAAGAAATTAAAATTATTTATTTCATTATGCTTTTAATGTCTGAAAAAAAATTATTTGTAAATATGTATTCATTAATGTTATTTATTTTAAGTAAATATCTGAAAATATGAACCTCTTTAATTTAAACTAATATTATATTATAAAAAATGGTAAAAATTCAAAACCATAATCTCAATATGTATGTACTCCCTTTCATGAAATCCTGTCATCACTGAAAAAATGTAATACAACAATGTTCAATGTGTTTCAAATTCAATTAAATAATACAAATTGTGATAGCCTAAATTAAAACTCAGTTCAAGACACATTCGGGGCATCATTTGACCTCCAAAATAGAGTGAATGGGGTTTCCTAGAGTCATCAAGACATAGAGATCACCTTATGATTCAATTTGATATGTGGTAGATCCCAAAAGGCCATTGATAGTAACAGTTATTGTAATTTGTTGTTCATATTTGATTTCTTTCATTTCATGAATCTATATAAATTTTTATTATTTTAACTATTAAAAATTTTAAATCTAATGTGCTCTTAGTTCATTTCATAAGTTTCAATATTATTGGTTGTGGAGCTAAAAAGGACTACCAGATCAAAATTCAGGGTCATTTGATGCCGAAGTATGATTATATAAATATTGATGATTTTTAAGGTTAAATTTATGATTTAGTAATAAATACAAATATTTATCATTTAATACATTATAAATTATTACATTTATAAAAATAAAATAGATATAATAGTATAAGATATGAACAAAATCATATTTAAATATTTTATCTTCTATTTTTTAAATTTTTCCAATTTTTTGGAATTTTTTTTAAATACCAATAAAACAATTTATTTTATTTTAAAAAAAAATAAAAAAAATATTTAAAAATTTTTCGTAAATTTTTTCACAATGTCCATGAAAATAACTACTAATAGATCAGTAATTTATTATATTTTATTTTTGGGAGAGATGTGAAAATTCACCACTTGTTTATATTTTTTGGTATATAATAAATACAATTTAAATAATATATCGTGAATATTATTATTTTTTTGATATATAATATTTTATATAATGTTATAATATTTTTGGGATTTTGATTCTAAACCCTATGAAAGTTGTACCAGATTTACGTATATATTTTTACTTTTGTGAGACACATATCATATTTAAAACCAATTTCATTTTTATTTTTTATATGGTTCCTATGATATTGTTATATAATTCATTTCTTTGGTAATTTTGCTATTTAAATATTCATTTTGGTTTCTCAATTTTTTTTGGTTACAAGTCAAAATTTACCATTGTTGTGAGAGATGGTTTTCTAAATTTTCCTTCATTGAGACATATGTTATATTAAGAATATATCCTCATATAAGAAAGGTAGATATATCACAATTTTCATTTAATTTATTGAATTTAATTATCTTGAATATATATTAAGTTTCATTTAATTTTATTCTTTAATGGTGATAAAATTTCAAAGTGACAAAATCTATAATAGTTATTTTGTTACAATCCAATTATTTTGCAGGATTGCTAATGATTATACTTGAAATGATGTATTATTACGATCTCCATCTTAAAAAACTCATGAATTTTCTTCTCATATTTTTATATCTTGATATTAAATTATTTCTACATTTTCTTCATATTAAATAGTCATGATATTAATGAGAATATTTTTATAGGAAATTTCATTTTCCAGTGAAACCTTGTTCTATTCTAGGAATAATGTTATCTATGATTGTTTTTTTTAAATATGTTTAACTTAATCCAATTCATTTATTTAATACAATTTTCCCATTTGTCTCTTTTTCTAATTATTTTTTTAATGAATATTTATGTCATTTTCTAAATAATTAATGTTTCGATTTTAATGAAAAGGTCATCAGAATATTTTTATAATGTATATTTTTCGAATTGAATTTACCATTTTGAAAATCATTATTCTCTTTGAAGTGTAATTTATATGTTTCATGGTTATATTAAATGAAAAGTAAATCGAAATGTTTTTGTGCTTTAAAATTATATTTTCAATGAATAAATGATATTTTCATCTTAAAATTCATTAAATGTTTTTTAAAATATTCCATTGTAAATAATCAATATTAATTTCATAAAAATATACTTTTTATATTTATTACTTTATAAATTTTTTACCCATGATAGGCTATTATTTTAAACTAATATGTGATGTAAATATTCCAAAATCTTCTATACCTACGATTATATAATTTTATATATCTTATTGTCGAATATGGATATGAACCATGGAGACCATCTTTTTATTCTTATAATTGGTTTATTAATAAATGATATTTATGAAACATGATTAAATTTCAGGAACAATATAATGTTAATTTTTTTTAAATCTCCTTTTTTCATGGGATTTTCTATAATGAAATGATGAAATTATTCTTAAAATCTTTTCTATTATATATATTATGATATGATGAAACGTTTTTCAACCCCAATTAAATTATTGGGTTTTATATGATTTTATTTGAGGTCCCGACATACTTATTTATGATTTTTATTATGAGATGTGTGGGACCTATCTCGCATCAATAAAATGGGTAAAAATTTATAATACATGATCTCATAAGGATGAATGGAAATTCATTTCATGAATGAAGGTGTATAATTGTAAATGATTCCCAACCTAAAGAAATTTGTACATTATAGGATATACCAAGATCAAAATATGGTAAACAATATGTTTATTGAATCCCAAAGGAGGTATAAGCATTTTTGTCCCTCACATAACATGTTTTGAATGACCTATTTGGTATCCATGATAATTTATTTTCTATGCTTATTTGTATGAAAAAAATTCTATGAACTATTATAATGTTAGTATCTCATTTTTTATTCCTTCATTCTCATATGATTCAAGTCATTTTAATTACCAATAATTTAGTGTGGCTCAAGATTATGAACATTGATGAGAGAGGTATTAATTCAAATGTTGTACTAATGTTATCATACACAATTTATCATGTTATGCATAAGTATCTACTTTTATTATCATTAATAGTCATTTGAGAAAACCCTTTGTTATTTGTACACTCCCTATGCTATGAATAATGGGTTTTATGTTCATTTAATAAGGGTGTTTATCTTTTGGGGAGATATTGATAATATTTCTAGAATTGTGAAGATTTTCTTCCACAATTCCAATGGAACTAAACTATTATGGTACTCATTAATATGTTTTAGTAACACAATTAATTTTCATCTTAAATTTTTTAATATCAATATATTATAATCTAGATTACTATAAGTAATATGGATTTAGTGATGTAAAATATCCATTGAAATATAATAATGATCATCATTTTTAATGATTATTTACTAAAAATTATTCTCATGTTTATTGATTTTTAAATATATATATATATTATTAGAATAGATGTTTCATAAAATTATAATTTGTGACATGTACAAAAAATTTATTATTAATCATATATAAATTATGATATAATAAAACACCTAATAGTAATAGATAAAAACCAATGAAACCAAATTTTAATCTAAAATAATAAAAATCCAATGTAATATATGTCTTATTTAATGTATTAGTTTATATATTGTATAGATGTAATTTGATAAAAATTAATTAATTATCAAAACTAGTAGGATAAAAAATTAATTGAGTTTTGTTGTTTTTTAAAAATAAAAGACATAGGTGAAATAGTAAAATACCATATGTGTACAATATTTTAAAATAATATATATGTTTGAAAATCGAATTTTGTAGGAGTTGTTTAATTATTATATTTCCCATTTAACTATATAATCACATGGTCATTGGTATTGGATCCCATGTGTTGTTACTATATAAGGAAATAATATTTTATTTTATCATTTTATCCTAAAAACCCTCATAATCCTCAAATAAATAACAAAATTCATTCCCCTTCTCCAACACACTTTTTATTTAATTAGTATTACAAAATATAACCTAATATATTACTAAATATATACCAATTACCCAAATTAAATATTTATGAAACAATTTGCATTTTCATCGACCAAGTTCACTCATAAGTAACATGCCATAAGGTGACATATGGCATCAATTGTTCCTCCCATGTTCTACTAGTATCTTACTAGAATCAATGTTCTATGATGGTATCAATTGTATAATATTAACCCTATATCATATTAAAATAGTCAAGTAAATTATAATGAATTAGAGGAAATAATTATAGACAATGAATGTGAATAATAATCCAATGTAGACAATAAGTATTCGTATAAAAATAATCATCCAAAAAAAGGAGTTTCATATAAAATATATAATGTCATGATTTTGTAATAAATTGGGGAGATGTCATATGATACAATATAGGTATCACAAATTCTAAAAATTCCAAATGATAAACTTCATCAGCATCATGATCACTAGCTCAATATTTTACTCCCATACTCCATCCTAGTATATCTAATCACACATTCAACATTGGGTGCTTCCCTTTGTCGCTTTATACATGAATACAATCTGTATATGTACCAATAAGTTGATGAATCATGGTTTGAGCAAAATAGATCAGGCCACTATAAATAATTTCTAATACAAAAAATTCATTGAATGTATAATAATGTTGTTTATAAGTAATAATAAAAAGTGTTGAAAAAAATAAATTATACCATGTTGGATTGGGTTCAAAAAGGGATAAAATCCAATAGTACATGATTCACTATAATCTATAATGTAATAGAGTATTTTTTATGATATAAAATAGGCACATGTTCGAATGAACATTACTAAGATGACCCATACTAATTAAAATTGTATGGGGACAATAATTACCAAGAAATTTGAGGCCTAAAATTGTGTAGTAAACTAAATAAATATGGTATTTAAGCATTAACTAAATACACCTATGTTATTTAAATTTCATGATAAATCATTGAAATATTTTGGGGTCGAAATCCCATCAATGAAATTTATAATAAGGAATCCATGTATAACTAAATTCATAATATGATTATATTTTCCCATTGAGTGATTCCACATAATTCCATACTGGATCCCATGTATTTCCCACGACTTAACAAAATTTATTTTTTATTTCTGATCCCATCTATTGAATTCACTATCAAAAGCCTTGTATAACCCATGGTATTTCATAATTCCATATTATGGGAAATCATATTAGTGGTGTTCAATATAAAAACACATGTATCTCAAATGACTTGACATAAGTCCATTTATAATTCATTTAATTATACATGTCTATTGAGTCCATCCAAATTAATAAAAATGTGATCCCAATTATCATACAAGATATGACATAGTATACAATCATTTATAATATATTATCTATATGATTTTATAGTTCAAAAAATATAAATTGTCCAGTTCAATTGGATGGGATAATTTATGAAAAAAATGAGAAACAATTAATGGGGAAGATGGCATGATCTTTTAATTCCCAAATAATTTAGTTTATATGATATATTTAGGAAGAGAAAACAATACAATCATAACACAATGTGATTAAATTTCATAAAATTGAAATACAACGATAAATTTTAATAAAATATAATGGGGGTGTTTGATTTTGAACAAGGTGAAATGGTCGAGTCATAGGATCCACTTTCTGAATTGTTGGGATAAAGTACAGGAGAAAATAATCAAATAATGAAATTTGGTTCAAAATGACAATTTAATTTATTTATTATGATGTTAATAAAATAATTTCACATTTAAGAGGCGTTTCATAGACATTATGTCACATTACACATTGTCAAATGATATAGACATTATGTATTCTAGTAAAATATAATATACTAAAAAACTAACTTTATAAATGTCCCCACATTCAGTGCCATCAATTGATTGTGGTTTGAATTTTTAAATCAATGAAACCTGAAAACTCCCCAAAAAATATGTTATATGTGTTGACATAATGATATCATCAATGATTGTATGACTATTTTAGAGAAATTAATGTAAACCCTCAAAGGTTATTTGCAAACCTTGATATATTTTTAGGTTAGATATCCTTGATTTATTCTTATGATTTCTTGTATTATTTTTTTTCTATTGTTCCATGACCCACATAATTACCTCATTCCTATGAAATATTTTATCTTTTGATATAATTCAATGATTTATTCTATGTTATGTTTATCAGATCCAACAAAATATCACCTCATTTTAGGTCACAAATATGCATATCATATCACAATAATATTATCATTTAATATGTCATTATACTTGAATAATTCCATTTTTTACAAGATCATGTCTTCCAGTAGTTATTAATTGTATCCTCATTTTAATTATATAACCCCTAATAGAGTGTTTTAGATAACTTTTTCCCCATGTTCTTCCATTTCCAGTGGAATTTATATGAAATAATATATATAGTAGAGATGTATGTGTATAAAACAAATTTGGATTAAATGTGTATTATAAACTGAGTTTATATAGAAATTTAACTTGTTCGTAATGATACCAAACAAGTGATATTTGGATATTGTTGTTATAAACATGATATTCATAACATATATATTCTTTCCATTAAATTTGGATTTTGGGATAACGGAATCTCATCTTAAAAATGCATAACAATATTTATATTATGTAAGATACAATTATAATCCTATCAGCAAGGTTATATAACACAAAAATGTTGTTTATGAATAAATAAACATGAAAACAATTGGTTTATATTTATATATATTATTTGAAAAACATCATTTGGATTAAACAATAGGTCTTCTAGTTTGGTATTTTGTTAAAATCCTGACATTTACGATATATATTGTTATTTTGGAATTTTCTATTATTAAGTATATCTCAACCTATATCATTGATCATATTTATATAATATAAGAGGAGAGGTGGATGAGTATAGGTTCGGGGTACCACTTTACTAATTTTTTTTTTCAATTATTTAAATTAAAATAATAAGTTTTATTAGGAATGTAGCACAAAATATATACTATATATAATATAAAGTGACCAAGTATGAAAAAATATGATAAAATAATATTTTGGAAGATATTTTATGGCTATATATATTTTTTATAACATTAATTGTCTAGTTTTATGAGATATATTTGTGAAAAAGGTTCACCAGAGTTACTATTAATTATTGGGTGAAATGAAATAAACCTCATTACGAAATTTTAAACTCCAAATTAAAAATTAAAAACCCATTATTTATAAATACATTTTTATATGTGGTAGAGATCACTTATAATATATTCTTTTAAAATATAATGAAAATATGTTTTTAATTCATTTTAAAAACAAATACTAATTTATACAATCATTGAGAATTATTTTTCATCATATGCAATTAATTGGATTTGGTTAATCATTATGGGACTAGTTTTTCATTAAAACTAACCCATATTGTAAGGATACATTTTAAATACTTAAAAATAAATTATATATTTTTTAGAAATATGTATATTTTATTATTCACCAAAAAATTAATTTATTCCAAAAATCTATTAATTTTTTAAACTAACCTATATTTTTTTGATTATATCAAAAAATAAATCAATTTTAAAAAAATTAAATTTCAAAATTTTTAAAATTTAATTTATAAATAAAACAGATAACATATAGTAAAATATTACATTAAAATAAAATGATGTCTTTATTCAATTATAAAAATAAAAAAATTATTACAATGAATGTGAATCCATAAATAATATCATGAATAATAATAAAACATGAAATTGATTTCATTGGGAAATTACATGGTTTGTAAAATTATATTTTTGTGATGAACTTCTTGAGAAGAAAAAAATAATGTTTACCATTATAATAATTTCTTAAATATCAGTAATAATGTCTTATTTTTATCTATGATTTTTATAGTGTAATGATAAAATCTAATAATATACAACTTTTAAGAAAAAAATAAAAAATTATTAATAATTAATTTGTTTTATCATTACATATTATTATGAAAATATAAAGAAGGGACCATTTTTATGTGCATCATAACATTATCCAACAACTATGGTTTTCATATAGGAATTATTTAAGTGATAATATAAAAAATCTATAAAAATATAACACCATATCAGTCACTTTATTAGATATTTTAATTACTATTTAATCATTTAATTTTTTTATTTTATATCCAAGTGTTTTAGTTTTGATGTTTGGTTGTTTTAGAAAAAAACCTTACGAAATGTTTTCACATGGTCGGTCGAGTTGTGCAGCTGTCCAGGCAAGGGTGAATTTTTTATAATAGTGCGATTATGTATGGTTTTTGTTTAGTTTATTGAATTTGGGAAGATTCAATATTAATATTGAAACATTATTTTCTGTATGTAGTATCAAATTCATAGTTCATGCACCATTTCTCTAATTGTTTTGTCATATCATGTGAGATTCAATGATCATTTGAAAATTGGCCATTTAAAAAAATTCTCATTTTGGATTCTAATTTATTGTAAAATCCATGGTAATTATCCAAAAATAATTTTACATATTTGTTAAAAATTATAAATTAAATTTTAATTATTCATTAAAAGGGATTATATGTTTGATAGCATAACTATCACGTGGCAATGAGTTTCTATAGAATCTTGTGATTCCCGGAAGACTGAGTTTTATGAAAAAATAATTTATTTTTAATATTTTTATTTTAAGTGATAGTTAGCACATATCCATTGTATAAAAATGAATGAATAGAGCTACCTATAAAATGTTTATAAGTGTTTGTATGAATTTTTTTACATTTATTAAATAAATTTGACAGGCTAAAAAAATAATCAATCCAATTCTAATCATAAAATATGTATAATTTTAAAATATAGTTTTACCACCTTTTAATATTGAACCCATTTTAAATATAGTTTCCTGGATTTTTTTAATTTTTATAATTTTAAATAATCTTCATTTTTAAATAGAAAACTAAAAAATAACTCACTATATATTTTTTGAATTTTTATATGATGTTTCATTTTTCAATTAATATTGAAAAATAATGAATTTTAATTAAAAATGCTTCTTCGTCTAATTTATTTATATAGATATATTATATTTTTGCAAAATTTTTATATTTAAATAGATTGTTTTATATCAATTATTCCATTTTTTTTCATTGGGACCCATTTTACGTTGATATTAAATAAAAAAAAGAGAGATCATTTTTACATTTTTACTCTAAAACCCCAATGTTAAATTATTTTTGGGAAGTTAATTAAAATTAACATCTACTAATTATGTGATTAGAATTTGGAAATATGGATTCCATATTTTGAAATTTTATTTTTTATAATTCATAAGAATGTCAACTATGTTAATAAAAAAAATAATGAAGGATAATAATGTTAATTACAATGATATAGAGAAATATTATAATATCAAGGGATTGAACCTTAATCATAAGGGAAAAAATGACCAATAAGCTTATGTTATAGCCATTTTATTGATATATTTTTGACCCTTTCCAGATTTGGATCCAAAATTGTCCCTTTTTTTAAAGAAGATATGAAAAAAAAATTGGAATTACTTTTTAAAAAATATATATTAGTGCCACTCCTCGAAAATAAAAAGGCACTTTCCCCTGCTAGTTTCTCACACAAATCATGAGATTTTGAATCAGCCACTGTCTACCCAAAATGATTTTCACATCACTGTTTTCATTTTCTATTATATATATGGTTTATTTTAATCCCTAATTTATATTTTTATTTTCCAATTACATTATTAGAAAAATTGTGGTTTTGGGGCTAATAGAATTTCTCTCATGATTGGTGCATGGTTTGAAAAAATGTCTTCCCCTTCACAAGAAACAATTTCACCAAGATTCATTTTTTGGAAGGAGGAAAACCACAATATTTTTGAATTTTTTCTATTTCATTTGGTCAAATAAAGATGATTTTATCTTGGATAGTTAGGGGACCCCAGTTTCTGCACAGTATGATAAATTATTTTCCATGTCGATGTTATTAAAAAATTTAAAATAATTATTTTTTCCTATCATGATTTAACACGAAATCCCACATTTTTGTCCCCATTCCAGTTTTCCAACCCTATGCACCTCTAACCATCCCACATGATCCATTAATATGCCATATTTATTTTTCATTTTAGGTGAATTCTCTACAAAACACTAGATAAGTCTATTATTTCTTGATAATATGCACTATTCTAGCGTTCCACTTTATCTTTCATGGGTTTTCATATATCCACTAGGTTGGGTGAACTATTTCTTGTAAGATCAATAATCAATGTTTTAAATAATGAAGTGTTTGGTTCATCATTTCATTTATAAGAACCCATTGGGGTGTGGTTATGGTTTATAACTTATTTCTATAAGCTAAAAAAGTTGAGGATTTTGGTTTGATGCATTAAAATTATTTAGTTAATTTTATTTGATTTCTTTTCTTGTTTTTTTATCTGAATTTTATGTAAGGTACAATTTTTTAATGGTTTTATTATGTGTATGGTTTGAAATTAGTTTTTTCTAAGGGACACTGGTTTTCATTTCAAACTGAATTCATCTTCTGTTTTTTTTATGGATTTTTAAAAATTGTGTCTGTGGTTTACCAAATTTTTAATGTGGTTCAAAGAATATCATAATGTGTAATTTTTGTTCATGTGACATTAATTTTTTTTCAAAATAGAAATATTCATTTTTAAATTTTTGTTCAAATTTCATTTATGTGAATGTGAATTTGGGGATAGAAATATGAAATTAGATGTAAATTGAGAACAATGTGAATCTACGGTTACAAGATGGGTGGACTAGGACTAGTCTTCTTGTAGGATCAGTGGGGATGATTCCCAGTTCTTTCAATAGGAATTGAAGATAAAATACTAACTAAATTAGGATGATTGGATAACGCAATAATTTGGATTGACTCCTCCCTACTAGCTCATGCATGAGGATGATGATATAAATGGTTTCAATTCCATGTTTCACCAATATATAAGGTACATAGTGTTCTATAATATGTAGTGCCTATAGATATTTCCCATGATTTGTCATCTTTCATGATATCTTACTTATGATAGGCATGTTGTTCACATTAATGGTTATTCAAGAAGAAAATCATGTTTCCCATTAATTCTTTTCTTATAAAATTTTGTAGATTTTTTTATGAAACATATATGTTATGTTTTATTATAATATTTTTCCTTTGAATATATTTTATTTAGATTAATTTTACTGGGATCTAAATTTCACCCTGCATACACCATTGGGTGTCTATAGAACATTATATGATAGAATATTGTAATGGAAAATTGTATGGATATGGTGATTTTGGTTATTAGTGTTCTTCCTCGTGTTGGTTTTGGTAGTCATGGTTATGGATAAATAGTGTCTTCCATCAATTCACATGGTGATTTTGGGATATTTTATTATTCTCATGTTGTTGCATCTATTTTAATTTTTTCTAATGATGTAAAACCTCAAATCTATAAATTTTAATACCTTTTTTGGATTTGGTTATATATCATTGTGTTATTTAATTATTTTTTATCTTCATGATCATTTAAATGGGTTAAACCATTTCCAAATCACATTATGATTCCCAAGAAATAGTTTCTATTTTGTGGGGATTGGGAAGGACCTTTGTTCCAATCCAAGGACCAGGTAAGGTGTCAAGTTGGATGGTACCTTGACTTGGTTCGTGAAAAAACGGTATCAGAGGAGTATATTTTCATTTAATTCATGTTATTTTAGGTTTAGTATAGATTGATTGGTTATAAGATAAATGATTATTTTGGTTATGTTGTGAGTAGGGTTCCGAGATGACACACCTCATGAAATTTCATTTAGTTTCCATGGGATTCCAGGATTTTGTTTGACATATCCTCCCAGTGAAATATATAAAATGAATTCTATATTTAGACAATGGTTGGCCATGGAGTATTTTGGATGTTATGGATTTTTATAAATATGGAATTTATACTATTTTACATCATCGAGTTTTTTGATATTTTTTGTTATTGATTGACATTTTTATATTTTGAGTAAATAATTCTATTACTCATTTTCGTTATGATTAAGGTTTGTTGTCGCAAAATACCTCCTTGGAGAATACCTGTGTGTTCAGAAGAATATTCCAAAGGGGATTTCCCACAAAAATTTAACAATGACTTGTAGAATCTATGGTTTGGTGTGTTCATGATTTGGTAGAGGGATCTATATCTGGTCTTTCTCCATTTAGAGAAGTTCAACAGTGTTTGGAAAAAGAAAATTCAACAGGGTTCCTCTAGAATAATTATCCTTATATCAATGAAAATGTTTTTGTAGAAAATTTCATTTTCCATCGAAAACATGTTTTATTCAAAAAAACAATGTTTCCTAAGATTCTTTTTTTGAAAAATATGTTTAACTTAATTTAATTCATTTAATAAATATAATTTTCAAATTTTTCTCTTTTTCTAATTAATTTTTTAAGGAATATTTATGTAATTAACAAAACAATGAATGTATGTATTTTAATGAAAATATCATTGGAATATTTTTTTTAACGTGTATTATATGAATAGAATTTACCACAGTGAATACATTTATTCTCTTTGAAGTGTAATTTATACATTTCATGGTTATGTTAAATGAAAAGTATTTCAAAATGTTTTTATGATTTAAAATTATATTTTCAATGAATAAATGATATTTTAATCTTAAAATTCATTAAATTATTTTTAAAAGTATCCATTATAATTTTTCAATATTACTTTCATAAAAATATAATTTTAATATTTATTACTCTATAAAATGTTTTTTCCGACATAGGTTATTTTCTTAAACTAATATGTGATGTGAATATTCAAAATCATTATATACCTAAGATTATATAATTATATATATGTTATGGTAGAATATGGATATTATCCATGGAGTCCATCCTTATTATTCTTATAAATGGTTTATTATTAAATGATATTTATGAAACATTATTAAATTTCACGAACTATATAAAGTTAAAATTTGTTTGAAATCTACTTTTTTCATGTTTTTTTCTGTAATGAAATGATAAAATTATTATTAATCCTTTTTCTCTTATACATATTATGATATGTTGAAATGTTTTTCAAACCCTTTTAAATTATTACTTTTGTTATGATAATTGTTTTTTGATATTCAAACACACTTATCTATGATTTTCATAATGAGATGTGTGGGACCTATATCTCGCAACAACAATATGGGTAATGGTTAATTATACATGTGCTCAAAGGTTGCATGAAAATTCATTTCATTATGGAAGGAGTGTAATTGTAAATGTATCCCAACCTAATGAAATTGGTACATTGGAGGATATACCAAGCTCGATATATGGTAAACAAGATGTTTTCTAAAGACCAAAAGAGGTATAAGCATTATTGTCCCTCACATAACATGTCATGGATGTCTTATTTGGTATCCATGCTATTTTATTTTCTATGATTATTTTTATGCCAAAATTATATGTAATATTATAATGTCAGTATCTCATATTTTTCATTCCATGATTCTTATATTATTCAATTCATTTGAATTACCAATAATTATATTGAGGCTCAAGATTATGAACATTGATGAGAGAGGTATTGATTCAAATGTTATGCTCATCTTCTAATACACAATGTATCATGTTATGCATAAGTATCTCCTTTTATTATCATTAATTTCCATTTGAGATAACCCTTTATTATTTCTCTACACCATGTGCTCTGAAGAATAGGTTTTATGTATAATTAATAAGGGTGGTTATCTTTTTGGGAGATATTGATGATATTTCAAAAAATGCGATGATTTTCATCCACAATTCCAATCGAACTAAACTATTATGGTACTCATGAATATGTTTTATTAACACTATTAATATTTATCTAAAAATTTTAAATATCAATATATTATAATCTAGATTACAATAGATAATATGGATTTAGTGATGTAAAATATCCCTTCAAAGATAATAATGATAATCATTTTGATTGATTATTTACAAAAAATTATTTTCATGTTTATTTATTTTAAAAAATAAATATATAATTAGAATAATGATTTCATTAAATTATAATTTGGGACATGTAAAAAATATTCATTATTAATCATATATCAGTTATGATATAATAAAACTCATAATAGTAACGGAAAAAACAAATGAAACCAAATTTTAATCTAAAATAATAAAAATCCAATGTAATATATGTGTTAGTTAATGTATTAGTTTATATATTGTATAAATTTCATTTAATAACAATTAATGAATTTTCAAAACTAGTGGTATGAAAAATTAATTGAGTTCTGTTGTTTTATAAAAATAAAAGACATAAGTGAAATAGTAAAATTCCATATGAGTACCATATTTTAGAATACTATATTTGATTGAAAATTGTATTTTTTACGAATTTTTTAATTATTATATGTTCCCATTAAATATATAATCACATGGTCATTGGTATTGGATCCCATGTATTGTTAATATATAATGAAATAATTTTTTATTTTATCATTTGATCCTAAAAACCCTTATATTCCTACTATAAATAACAGAATTTATTCTCCATCTCCAACACACTTTTTATTCCATTGATATTAAAAAAATCTAAACTAATATATTTCTAAATATCTACTAGTTACCATAATAAAATATTTTTTCAAATTTTTTCATTTTCCTCGACCAAGATCTCTCGTAAGTAACATGCCTTAAGGGGACATATGGCATCATTTGTGCCTCCCATGTTCTATGGGTATCTTACTAGAATCAATGTACTATGATTGTATCAAGTGCATAATATATTACCTTTACCATTGTATAATTGTACAATATATTATAATGAATCAGTGGAAATAATTATAGACAATGAATGTGAACAATAATCCAATATAGACAATAAGTATTCGTATAAAAATAAACAACAAAAATAATGAGTTTCATTTAAGATAGATAATGTCATGATTTTGTAATAATGTAGGGAGATGTCATATGATACAATATTGGTATCACAAATTCAAAAAAGGCCAAATGATAAACTTCATCAGCATCATGATCACTAGCTCAATATTTTATTCCCATACTCCATCCTAGTATATATAATCACACATCCAATGTTGCATGCATTCCTTTTCCCCTTCATACATGAATACAATCTGTATATGTACAAATAAGGTGATGAAACATGGTTTGAATAAAATATAGTAGGCCACTGAAAAAAAAATTCTAATTATAACAAGTTAATAAATGTATAATGATGTTGTTTATATTTAATAATAATAAATGTTGAATAAAATAAATTATAACCTTGTGGGATTGTGTTCAACAAGGGATACAATCTAATAGTACATTCTTCACAGTAATCTATAATGTAATAGTATATTTTTTATGTTATAATATAGGCACATGTTCCAATGAACATTACTAAGGTGTCCCATACTAATTAAAATTGTAAGGTAACAATAATTACCAAGAAATTTGAGGCCTAAAATTGAGTAGTAAACTAAATAAATTTGGTATTCAAATCATTGACTAAATAAAACTATGTTATTTGAATTTCATGAAAAATCATTGAAATGGTCTGGGGTCTTAATCCCATACATCAAATTTCTTGTAAAAATTCCATGAACCACTCAATTCATAATATGATTATATTTCCCCATTGAGTGAGTCCACATAATTCCATACTGGATCTCATGTATTTCCACAACATAGCATAATTTATTTTTTATTTGTGATCCCATCCAAGGCATTCAATATAAAAACCCTTGTATAACCCATGGGATTGCATAATTCCAACTTATGGGAAATCATTTCAGTGGTGTTCAATATCCAAACCCATGTATCTCTAATGACTTAACATACATACATTTATAATTCATTTAATTTACATGTCTAATGAGTCCATCCATGTTAATAAAAATTGGATCCAAATTATCTTAAATGATATGACATAGTATATGGTCATTTATAATAGATTATCCATATGATATTATTGTTCACAAAATTTAAATTGTATATTTCATTTGGATGTGATAATTCAAGAAAAAACTAAGAAAAAATCAAGGGGGGAAGGTTACATGATCTTTTAATTCCCTAATAATTTAATTAATATGATATATTCATGAAGAGAACACAATTAAATCAGACCACAATGTGATTAAATTTAATAAAACTGAAATATGACTAGGAATTTTAATTAAATTTAATGGGGGTGTTTGATTTTAAAACAAAGTGAAATGACCAAGTCATTGGATCCACACACTAAATAGGGGGGTTAAATTAGAAGAGAAAAAAATCAAACAATGAAATTTGGTTCAAACAAAATTTTAATTTATTTATTATTAATTTAATTAAATAATTTCACATTTAAGATGTGTTTCATAGAAGGTATGTCATGTTACACATTGTCAAATGATATAGACATTATGTATTTTAGTAAAATATACTATACTAAAAAACTAACTTGACAAATATCTACTCATCCAGTTCTATAAATTGATTGTGGTTACAATTTTGAAATCAATGAATCTAGAAAACTCCCCTAAAAATATGGTATTAGAGTTACCATAAGGATATCATCAATGATAGTATGACAATTTTAGATAAATTAAAGTAAAACCAAAAAGGTTATTTACACACAGTGATATATTTTTAGGATAATGATTCTTAATTTATTCTAATGATTTCATGTATTATGTTTTTTCTATTGTCACATGACCCACATAATTACCTCATTCCTATGAAATATTTTCTCTTATGGTATTATTAAATGATTTATTCAATGATATAATTATTAGATCAAACAAAATATCACCCTATGTTATGTCACAAATATGAATATTATCTCACTATAATTTTATCATTTAATATGTATTTATACTTGAATAATTCCATTTTTTAAAACATCATGTCTTCTAGTAATTTATAATTGTCCTCTCATTTTAATTATATAACCCTTGATAGAGTCTTTGAGATATCCTTTTCCCCATGTTTTTCCATGTCCAATAAAATTTATATGAAAGGATACATATAGTAGAGATGTATGTGTATAAAATATTTTTGGATTAAAGGTGTATTATAAAATGAATTTAAATGGATAATTAACTTGTTCCTTATGATGCCTAACATGTGTTATTAGGAGACTGTTGTTATAAACATGATCTTCTTAACATATTTATTCTTTCCATTATATTTTGATTTTGGGTAAAAGGAATATCATCTAGGAAAGGCATCATAATATTTTACATTATGTATGATACAATTATAATCATATCATCAAAGTCATATGACACATAAATGACGTGAATGAATAAATAATCATTAAAACACTTGGTTTAGATTTAAATATCTTATTTTAAAAACATCATTTGGATTAAATAATAGGATTTCTAGTTTGATATTTTGTTGAAATCATGACATGTAAGACATATAGTGTTAATTTGGAATGTTATTTAATTAAGTATATCTCAACCTATGTCATTGGTCATATTTAAATAAGATAAGATGAGGGGTGGATGAGTATAGGTCCGAGGTACCAATTGTGTAAAAAATTAAATTATTTCAAATAATATAATGAATCTTTATTAAGAATGTGGCACAAAATATATAGTATATTTAATATAAAGTGATCAGGTTTGAAAAAATATGATAAAATAATATATTGTATGATATTTTATGGCTCTATATCATTGTTATAACTTTAATTATCTAGTTTTATGAAATATATTTTTGAAACATTTTCACCAGGGTTACTATTAATTATTAGGGGAAATGAAATAGACATCATTACTAAATTTTAAACTCCAAATTAAAAATTTAAAACGATTATTTATAAATACATTTTTATATTTTGTAGAGATCAATTTTAATATATTATTTCAAAATTCAATGAAAATCAGTTAGTTAATTCATTTTAAAAACAAATACTAATTTGAATAATCATTGAGAATAATTTTTATTCATATGAAATTAATTGGATTCATTTAATCATGAAGGGACTAGTTTTTCATTAAAAACAATCCATAATGTAATGATACATTTTAAATACTTAAAAATAATTTATATATTTTTTAGAAATATGTATATTTTTTTATTTACATAAAAACTAATCTATTCCCAAAAAAATTAATGTTTACACTAACCTGTATTTGATTGGATTATATCAAAAAATAAATCAATTTTAGAAAAATTAAATTTATAAAATTTTTAAATTTAATTTTGAAATTAAAACACATTATATATAGATAATACTTAATTTAAAATAAAACGATATCTTTATTCAATTTGATAAATTATAAAATTATTACACTGAATGTGAATCCTTAAAAAATATCATGAATAATAATAAGACAAGAATTTGATTTAATTGTAAAATTAAAAATCTTGTAATATTAAAAATCTTGTAAAATTACATATTTGTGATGATCAACTTGAGAAGAAAACAAATGTGAGCCCTTATAATAATTTCATAAATATCACTAATAAAGTCGTATTCTTATCTAAGATTTTTAAAGTGTGAGGAGAAAATATTCTAGCATACAACCATTAAGAAAAAAATTAACATTAATTAATAAATGATTTTTTATCATTGCATATTATTATGAAAATATAATGAAGGGATCATTTTTATGTAAATATTAACATTATCCAACAACGAGGGTATACATATAAAGATTCATTAAGTTATAATATTAAAGAATAAACAAAAATATAACACCCTATCAGTCACTAATATAGATATTTTAATTATTAATTAGTCATTTAATTTATTTTATTTTATATCCAATTTTTTTGGTTTTGTTGTTTGATTTTTTTTTTCAAAAATCCCAAATGAAATGTTTTCACATGGTCGGTCGAGTTGTGCAGCTGTCCATGTGACGGTGAGTTTTTTATGATAGTGAGATTATGTATGGATTTTGTATAGTTTTATGAATTTGGGAAGATTAAATATAAATTTAGAAACATTATTTTGGGTATGTATTATCAACTACATAATTCTTGCACCATTTCTCTAATTGTTCCATCAAACCATGTGAGATTCAATGATAATTTAGAAAATAGCCTTTTATAAAAATTCTCATCATTGATTCAAATTTTTTGTAAAATCCAAGGTAATTATTGAAAAATAATTTTACATATTTGTTAACAATTATAAATTAAATTGTAATAATTCTTTAAAAGAGATTATAGGTTTGATAGTATAACTGGAATGTGACAATTAGTTTCTATGGATTATTTTGTTTCTCGGAAGATTGAGTTATATGAAAAAATACTATATTTTTAATATTTTTACTTTATGTGGTAGTTAGCACATATCCATTGTATAAAAAAGAATGAACAGAGCTACCAATATTATGTTTATAAGTGCTTGTGTGTATATTTTTACATTCCTTAAATAAATTTGATAGTATAAAAAATCAATCCAATTTTAATCATAATAGATGTATAATTTTAAAATGTAGTTTTACCACCTTTTAATAGTGAACCCATTTTAAATATAGTTTCTTGAATTTTTATTGATTTTATAATTCAAAATAATCATTATATTTTATAGAAACCTAAAAATTAGGTCACTATATATTTGTGGTATTTTTATATGAGGTTTTATTTTTCAATTAATATTGAAAAATTATGAATTTTAGTTAAAAACTACTTCTTCATCTAATTTATTTATAAGAATATATTATATTTTTGAATATTTTTTATTATTTAAATATATTATTTTATATCAATTATTCCAATTTTTTCATTTGAACCAATTTTACATTGATATTAAATATATGAAAATAGAATTCATTTTTACATTTTTACATTAAAACCCCACTGTTACGTTATTTTTTTGGAGTAAATTAAAATTAACTTCTACCAATTATGTGATTAGAATTTGGAAATATAGATTCTTTATTTTTAAATGATATTTTTTATAATTCATAATAATTTCAACTAAGTTAGTGAGAAAATATAATAATGAAGGATAATAATGTTAATTACAATGATATATCGAAATATTATAATAAAAATTGACTAACCGTAATCTTAAGGGCCAAAATAACCAATACACTTGTGTATTAGCCATTTCATAGATATATTTTTCACCATTTCCCGATTTGGAATCAATTTTGTCCCCTTTTCTATAGAAGATATGAAAAAAATTGTGGAATTTCCTTTAAAATTTTTTACATTAGTGCCACTCTTCCAAAATTAAAAGGCACTTGGCCCTCCTAGTTTCTCACACATATCATGAGATTTTGGATCAGCCACTCTCTACCCAAAATGATTATCACAACTATGTTTTCATTTTCTAGTATATATTTGTTTTCTTTTAATCCCTAATTTATATTTTTCTTTTCCAATGTCATTATTGTGAAAATGGTAGTTTTGGGGCTAATATAATTTCTCGCATGATTGTTGAATGGTTTGGAAAAGTGTGTTCCCCTTCATAAGAAACAATGTCCCCAAGATAAAGTTCTTGGAAGGAAGAAAACCACACTATTTTTGAATTTTTATAGGACATTTGGTCAAACAAAGATGATTTTCTCTTGGATAGTTAGGGGACCATAGTTTCTGCACAGTTTGATAAATTTTATGCCATGTTGAGGTTATTAAACAAATTAAAATAATGAATTTTTCTTATCGGGATTTAACATAAAATCCCCCATTTTTTCCCCATTCATGATTTTGAACCCTATGCACCACCAACCATCCCACATGATCCATTAATACTCCATTTTTTTATTTGAGGGGAATTATCCACAAAACACCAAATAAGTAAATAATTTCTTGATTTTATCCACTTTTATAGTGTTTCACATTATATTTCATGGGGTTTCTTATATCTAGTAGGTTGGGTGACCAATTTCTTGTAATATCACTATTCAAAGTTTTAAATAATGATGTGTTTGGTTCATTATTTATTTAATAGGGACCCATGGGGGTGTGGATATGGTTTATAACTTATTTCTGGAAGTTTATACACTTGAGGATTGTGGTTCGATGCATTAACATTATTTAGTTAATTTGATTTTCATTATTTTCTTGTTTTTTTATGAATTTTATATAAGGTACAATTTTTTAACTGGTTTTATGATGTGTATTGTTTGAAATTGGTTTTTTCTAAGGGACATTGGTTTTATTTTCAATGTTAATTCATTTTTTATTCTTTTCTTATGGGTTTTTCTAAATTGTGTGAGTGGTTTAACAAATTTTTAATGTTGTTAAAATAATGTTTTAATGTTTAATTAGTGTCCATGTGACATTAATTTGTTTTTTCTAAATAAAAATGTTCTTTTTGTATGTGTGTACACATTTTATTTATGGGAATGTGAATTTAGGGATATATATATATATGAAATTATATGGAAATTGAGAACAATGTAAATACATAGTTACTAGATGGGTAGACTAGGACTAGTCTTCTTGTAGGACCGGTGGGGCTGAGTCCTAGTTCTTTATATAGGTATTGAATATACATCACTAACTCAATTAGGATGATTGGGTAACCCAAAAATTTGGATCGACTCCTCCCTAATGGCTCATACATGATGATGATGATCTATGTGGTTTCGATTCAATGTTTCACCAATATATAAGGTACATAGTGTTCCCTAATATGTAGTGCCTATAGATATATTCCATGATTTTTCATCTTTTATGATATCTTACTTATGATATGCATATGGTTCACATTGATGGTTATTCTAAAAGAGAAACAGGTTTCCCATAAATTCTTTTCTTATCAAAATTTTCTTGATTTTATTTTTATGAAACCTCTAAGTTATGTTTTATTATAATGTTATGAATTTGAATATATTTTATTTAGATTCATTCAATTAGGATCTAAATCACACCCTCCATACACCTTTGGGTGACTGTAAAACTTTATACGATTGAATATTGTAAAGGAAAATTGTATGGATATGGTGCTTCTAGTAGTTAGTGGCCATCCTTGTGTAGGTGTTGGTGGTCATGCTTGTGGCTCGAGGGTGTCTTCCATTAACTCATGTGGTGATTTTGGGATATTTTATTATTCACATATTATTATATCACTTTTTATTTTTTGTAATGATGTAAAACTTCGAATCTATAAATTTTAGTGCCATGTTTGGATTTTGTTATATATCATTGTGTGATTTAATTTTATTGGTTATTCATGCTTATGTAAATGGGGTAAACCATTTCCAAATAATATTATATATCCCAAGAAATAGTTTCTAGTTTGTGGGGATTGGGAAGGCCCTTTCATCCATGCCATGGACTAGGTAAGGTGTCATGTTGGATGGTACCTTGACTTGGTTCTTGTAAAAATGTTATCAGAGGAGTCTATTTTCTTTTATTTCAACTTATTTTAGGTTGAGTCTAGATTTATTGGTTATATGAAACATTATTATTTTGGTTATGATGTGAGTAGGTTTCCTTGATGACAAACCTCGTGATAGATCATTTTGTTTCCATGGGATTCCAGGATTTTGTATGACATATCCTCCTAGTGAAATATACAATATGTAGTCTATATTTTGAAAATTGGTGGGTGTGGATAAGTTTGGATGTTATGCATTTTTATTAATATGGAATTGGTTCTATTTTAATTCATGTATTCTTTTTAATATTTGTTGTTATTGATTGACATTTTTATATTTTGAGTAAATGATTCTATTAGTCATTTTCTTTATCATTATTCTTTATTGTAGCAAAATGCCTCCTTGGATAATACCTGTGTGTTAACAAGAATATACCAATGAGGTTTTCCCACAAATATTTATCATTGAAATGTAGAATCTATGGATTGGAATGTCCATGATTTGTGTTAGGGATCTATATCTGGTCTTGCTCCAGTTAGAGAAGCCCAACTGGGTCCGGAAAAGGAAAAATCTCAGGGGTTCCCCCAGAATAATTATCCTTATTTTGAAGAAATAACATAACCTCATAAATTATTTGATTTTCAATATATCATTGGAATGATTTTTTAATCACATGATACTCCTTATTCTATAATGGAGAAGTGTGATTCGTTCTTGTTAGTGGTTCTCAGTGGAAGGCGGTGTGACACAATGGTTCAAACAAGAAAGAATGATTAGATAATTTGGAAAGTGATAAATATTGAATCCAATGATTATTTCTATCCCAAGGAGTAATCCTACTCTAGCTACCTTGAATTCATGGATTTTACCCAAGGAGATAGAATAATGATGAAGTATGCTAAACATTTCACTGATCTAGTATGGAATACACTTGAGACCATTTCTAATGAAATTATGATTGCCCAAAGGATACAAAGGGGGTTCTAGATAAATTTTAATTCCGATGTATTTTAATTTATGTTTAGAACATACACTATGGTGTTTAATCATTCCATGATGGTAGAAATTTAGGCAAAGTTAAATCATTATTTAACAAGATCAGTTTCGCTAGTGCAATATGGTATTTAATATGAGAATTATAAGAATATGGACGATGTGGAGAGAATGGGAGGTCATATATTAATATATCCATCCCAAATGTTATCCTTATAATTTTTAGATACGGGATCAGATGTGTTCCCTTAGTGTGGAAAGTCAAGGAATTTTTGGTTGACAATACCACCACCACAAAGATCATTCCATCATTGTGGATATATAAGACACGTTCACATTTTTTTGCTGAGAAACATATTCTGGTCATAGTGGTGTTGGGTTTTTATCTTCTAGGGGAATTCCATCTCTATCGTAACCATATAGGATGGTGGGATATCGGTGTTGTGGTTGCGTTATTAGGACTGGATCATATTCTAGATAGAGTCAATTTTGGGTAGGGGTGCAGGCTAGTGGACATTCCTGTGATTAGATTGTGATGAAGAATCTTCATATTGTGGATCAGACACCAGTGAGAATATAGAAGCGGCCTATAATAGTGTTAGATACATATTTTTTATATCACATATAGCTATTTTTTACCCAGTTACATCATTTTCTTTAATCTCAACCCATATTTTGGACGTGTTAAAGTACCAACAAATCTGATACTATATGAGATGGAGTTGGTAATATAAAATGGTAAGAAGAGAGAGAAGGGTCATCAGTGTATGTTTTATGACCTCACATTTTTGGGGTTCTTACATGAATGGGATGTCCACATTTTATTGGGGGAACTATTTGATGAAATCATCAGTATGGATTTTTTTGTCTGTTTTCATGTGAATATCGATTATTATAAGTGGAGAGTGAGTTTTATATAACCATATAATAGTACCCTTGTTATTCATTGTGAATGGGATCCCCATTCTAGACACACTGGACCAACAATACCAGTATCTAGTAATATCATTTTGTTATTGTAACTTGTGGTTGGTGGTAATCCAAAAGGTGGATTACCTCATATGGTGGATGAGTTCCCATAGGTTTTTACATAGGATTTATCATGTATACCACTAGATAAATAGGTGGATACATGTATTGATTTGTAATAGAGAAAATAATTGATATATTTCTCCTTTATAAAACATAGACCCCACCGAGTTCTCATGATTAATGATAGAGCAGGTTGATTGGGAATCCAAAGGACTAATTTTCCAAAGTGTCTAATTTTAGTCCACCCAAGTTGTATTTTTGAACATATTTGATGGATATATCTATTTTTTATTTATTATTGTATGTTGATAAAGGTAACCATCTTGAATAAGCACAATTTTCATTGTATTGACTACTTATTCGATCTTCTTTAGGGTGAAAGGTTCTATTCCAATATTGAATTTCATTTCCTATTATCATCATGTCTGATTGACAAATAATTATATACTAATTTACAATTTCAATAGTATGTTAGTCCATTTTTAGTATTTGGTTGTGCATTTCAGGTTGACTAATTCTCTATCAGTCTTCATGGAACACCTAAATATAGTTCTCTATCAATACCATGAATCATTTTTTTGTATTCATAAATAACATCCTGATCTATTATGGGATAATGGGGAACATGAGAAGCATTTGACAACAATATTAGTAACTATTTTGGATCATCATCTTTATGTGAGGTTTTCGTTGTGAACCTTCGATATTAGGGAAGTCAGATTTCTAGGCCAAACCATGTATAAAAAATATGTTTTAGTGGGCCCCATGAATATTTGTGAGGTTATTTCGTGGGAGTTACTGAATAATATTTTCTAGATCATAAGTTTTTATATCATGAAGGGTATTCAAGGACATTCATATTGGATTTCTTGAGACATTTGTATTCTATGATAGTGCTTACCTAGAATTGGGTGGATTTTGATTGGATCCCATAGTGTCAGACACAGTTCAATGAGCTGAATCAGTATTTTACTATATCATTTGTCTTGATCCTTCCAAAATATGGAAAGTGTTATGTGGATTTCAAAGATTAACTATGTTTGGGCCGTGATGTGTGTGCTAAATCAGGAGGACCATGTAGCGGATTACGGTTCTCTCCCACTCTTAAAACATGAAAATAACTACCCAAATAATGACACCGTGCTGGAAGTAGTGATGCATTCATTGAAGATGTGGTTTGAGTATCACATTGTGGAGAAGATTATATCTTATTTTGATCATAAGACCATATACTAAAATTTCACCTGCATGTATCTGAATTTGAGGAAACATCCAGGGGATGAGAACCTTCGGGGGTTCTCCATTGAAATTATTTATATCCCCAGAAAGTGTAATATTGTGGAAGATTATACGCGACAAAAAATTACATATATGGTGTTGAAAAAATCCAGGGATGAGTCTAATTTTATGGGGATTTTTACTCTAATATGATTGGAGACCAAGGATCATGTTGGATGCACATTATTAAAAAAAAATTAATTGACACTATCTCTTCAGTAAAAAAATTTAGTAGGAACAACAAACTTATGAGTTGTTCCAGCATTATAAGATTTTTTTACATACTGGGGAGACACCTTATGATCATTCATTGTATCTCTAGAGAGTTTTTTTCTTGATAGGTCTCTTTGTGGTGTTGTTGTCTATATGGAAGGTGGTGATGGAGGATGTTCACTCATCTCAGTGGGATGTTCGTCCTAGTTCTACCATGACATAATATGATGTTCATTGAAAAATATAGTCCCTATGTATGATGTGGAGCATGGATGATGTTGTATCATATATTTATACATGTTTGATGGTTAAATAAGAGCACTAAAGGCCCTCTAGTTTTCTTTAGCTGCAACCCATTCCAACCTAAAACTGGGATAATATCTCCATAGAATATATTTTTCAATATCCTTGCACACCATGGGGAAGGAATTAAATTTTGGTGGTGATTTGTTCGCTCACCAAATCCACCAACTTCATTATAATCAGTGATTTATCAATGGTGGATGACATACATCTATTGTATTCACAGGACATTATGATGCTTCATGGAATTCCAGCAGCAATTACCATAGATAGAGACCGCCCCCTATTACCTCATAGTGTGGGTAAGGCCTTCAGAAGTCAATGGGGTTAAAGGGAACTATGAGTACTCCATACCATCCAAAATCATTAGGGCATATAGAATTGGAAAATCATATTTCTGATGTCATGGTTTGTGAATGGGTCTTTAATTTCGAGAATCGTTGTATAACTATTTATTCATGGTCGATTCAACATATAATAATATTTTCCGGTCTTTATTTTGAATGAATCCTTTTTAGGCACTCTATGGTTTGTTGTGTCGGTATCCTTTATTTACATGTGAGGTGGATCCGACCTCATTATTGGGATTGATCCATGTACATGTGAATTAGGATAAAGTCAAATTGATTATGTAGCTATTTTTGATAGATATGGGTCATCATAAGACATCTGTTGATAAGAGATGCTGATATTTGTCATGTTTCATCGGTTACATGTTATTTATAAACATGGAATGTTTTTTCGATCATCATATCTAGGGTATGCATGGGATGATAATGTGAATAATTTTTTTGGAAATGTTGATATAATCAAGTTGGTTGGTAAGGAATCATATAGGCTATCATTATTTAAAAGTTGATATAAATTCATTGTTTATTCCATGTATCCTTGTTTGAAATGTATAACCCATTTCTAGCTCATGTGCTGAATTGGGAAGAGATAGAGTTGGAGGAGGATTATTATTCATTGAACGATCAGTGGATATTATATTTTCAAAAGAGAATGTGATTTATATGAATTATACATTATAAGTCTGAGTCTATACGAATCTAATTAATTATTTTAATGAAACTTGATGGAAAAAATCTTTTGTTGGGGAAGGTTTCCCATTATTGTTCTCAAATCATGCTTCATGTTCACTTTTTTAAGGAAAAACATTTTCATGGTGGTGAAAATTAACACTCATTTGTTTTCATTATCGTGTACTTATATTGTTAATATTAATCCCATATTAATCCTTGATTTTTCCTCAGATTATTTGGGAAAAAATGGTAGTTTTGGTTTAATATATAGAGGTGCTCAATTGGCATGCCATTTGAAAAACTTTGCACAGTTGACCATGAAACTATATAGCCAAGTTCCATTTTTGGAATGATGTGAACCACAATGGTGGTAAAGTATTTTTTGGTTGTGTTTTCAAAATGTGTTGTTTTACCATATTATACATTGAGGGGTGTAAGATTCTAGCAATGTTTGGAAAGCCATATGGAAAAAACGTGCACCATGTACAATTAATTAAAAATTTAAAATTATAGTTGTTTCCACATGGGATTGAACCCCAAATCCACAATTTTCATCACCACTTGGGATTTCTATCCCTAGTATCCACCAAACCTCAACCTTTATCACTTGTATCCTTATTTTTGTGGGGTATTTAAGGGGAAACACTTCAAACTCTCTGTAATTACCTCATTTCAGGATTTCATCCTCTTTTCATGGATTTCTCTTCTATATTATTGTGGTTTCATCTCTCTAGCAGGTTGGGTGACCTATATAGAGTTATATATCAATTATTAGTGTTCAATATAGACGTTTTATTCATTAGTATAACCTTCATAGGGTCCATTGGTGGGGAGGATGTGGTCTGGATAAAATATTAGGATGTTTCTCTACTTGAGGTAGGTGCTTCCATGATTAAAAATTATTTTTAAGTCTTGATATTATTTCTATTCTTCTTGGTTCTATTATATTCATAGTTTATGAGGTTTCAAATGTTCTTCCAAATTATATTAAGCTTTGTATGGATTGGAAGTGTTATTTCAATTGTATATTGGTTTATTACAAGTGTTTCCCCTTGTGTTTCATTGTGAATTTTATTTATGAATTGTGAAATTGGTTTAATAAATTGTTCATGTGGTGTGATACATGTTCAAAAGTCCAATAGGTGTGCATGAGGACTTAAAATGTGTTATTATTATAAAAAATGGTGATTTTATATGTGTGTTAACTTGGATTATGTGTTCACATGAATGTGGTGATACATATATGTCATGAGAATGGAAATTTATGACAAATGGAATCATAGGGGAAAAGGTTGGTGGACTAGGACTATAATTATAGTTGGATGTGTAGGGTGAGGACCATTTTAGACCAACTATATTGACGACACAACATCCACAGTAATATTATTATTTGACACCAATAGAATTTTGGATTGATTTAGTTTTAGTTTCATTTTTAGGGGGACGATGAACATTGGGGTTTCTAAACCATGTTTCATCAATATGTGTGGTTCCTAGTGTTCCATTTTATCTAGTACCTATAGGTATTTCACATGACATAATTTTTTTCTGATATCTTACTATCAATTGGAAAATGGTTCACATTATTTATTCTTTAAAATATAATTTTTACATTTAATATTTTATCTATTAATTTTTTTAATTATTTTTTTATAATACATGAATGTTAATTTATATTTTAATATTTTTCAATGGAATCTCTTTTATTGGGTGTCATTCTACTAGGCTCTATCTTTCACGTTTCATATAATTTTTTGTGCATGTATTCCATGATATTTTTCCATAGGAAAAGGATATTGGTATGGATATGGTGGTTTATGGTGTTAGTGATCTTCCTTATACAAGATTTGGTGGTGGTGGTGGTGGCTCTAGGGTGAATTACATTTTCATATAGTAGTTTTGGGATATATTTTTACATCCAATTTGTAATAGCTATATTGGTTTTTGTTGAAAGATGTAAAACATTGAATCTAAAAAATAAATGTGCCATTTTTTTATTTGATTATTTATATATTTATTATCTATAATTTTTTATTACTTATGCTTATGTAAATTTGTGAAACCATTCCCAAATTATGTTGTGATACCCAAGAGCTGGTTTCAGGGTTGTGGGGATCTGGAAGACCCTTTGGGCCATGCCATAGATCAAGTTATGTGTCTTATTGGATGGAACCCTAGATTATTTAATAACATATATACTAAATACCCCTCACCTCATCCTAGAATCTATACATTTGGTAGAAATACATCAGATGAATTCCTTTGGTGAAATCCTGAAAGAGTTACCCAAAAAAGAGGTAACACCCTTCCTCAAGCTCTTTTGATTTATTTTTTTGTACACTTTGTCAGATATTATAATTCAATGAATACATAATAACTTCAATATCCATAATATATTGATTTTTTATGATAATTGTTTGACCTAAACTTACCCACACATTTATATAATAGGTAACAAACTTATCTTTCTTGTGTACCATGAACCACTACCACCCATAAAGATGTGTATACGTTTTTCCATTACCACACATCATAGTTGATAATTATGATGTAAAAAATATTTGAATATGATATTAATGATATTTAATTTTTGTTTATTCTTCTTTAACACTTTTATAACGTGTAATTTCATTTATTCTATTTTTTATGTAAAATAGCATCGTTTGGTGATGTATAAACTACCACCTCCTGAAAATTTTGTGAAAAATTCACACACTACATATTTCATATTATGGATGGGTTTAATTAAATATATGTAGCATAAATAAATTATATATTATATTAATAAAATAATTTAATTTATTAAATATAATATATCATTTTAATTAAAACTTTTTTCCACACTGAAAAAGTGATAACATCATTCATGCACATTATAACTATCACATCCTCGAATCAATGTGACACCCATTAAATAACAAAATTATATATATAAGTATATATGACAATATTTTATTTTATATATTATACAATTAATATTATAAAAATATATATTTTTACATACATACTTCAATAAAAATTAATGAAAAATGAATATGTAACTAATGCATACATATATCCGGCCATATAGATGATGGTAACGTTGGTTCATTTTCATTAAAAATCATTCATTATTGTTTTTAAAATTTTAATTGATGGATTAATTTTATTATTATTTTCTTATTGTTAGTCTGGAAATATTATTATAATATGTTCATTGAACATTATTGACCAACCAAATTAGTTTTCATAGATTAAACAAATATTGTCGAAATAGCCAACATAAAAATTCTTGTTTATTTTATTTTAAAAAATATTTTATAAAGATAAATAAAAGTAAAAATACAAATGAAAATTGTTATCAAGAAACATGATAACTAATATAGTTTTATTATTTATGACTGTAACGTCACATGAGACATATTGGGACCAAGATAATGGATTTTGTCTCAATATCCTTTCGTTGAAGCATTTCATCCCTATATTCACCTTTAATCTTTTATATGGTGTACATATATCCCCATATGTACATTATATATATATATATATTATATAATGTTATATAATGTTTAATTAAATGATCTTCTTTCATGTATACTATTATTTAAATGTTCTATGGGGTATGGAATGCTTTGAATGACTAAAGATGTAATCATTTCTTCATGATGATATTATAAATATTCATTTTCATATTTTTTTTATATGGATATAAAAAGGGTTATAAAGTAGATTTTATAACTATTTTTAATTTAATTCAAACATTTTAAAAAATAAATATCTTTAGGTGCCTCATATGTTCCTTTTGATGAACAAAAAAAAGAAATGATTTATTATTAATGTAGACATAGATACTTATTTTTTCCACTCCCATGGGATTCATTTTATTTTTGGATTCCATTACAAGTATTCATGTTTTCACATTCCATTAATGTTATCATAATTAGATACCATGTTATATATCAGTTCATGTGAACTTTGTACTTACCACTATCTACTTTTGAGAGTATATTTTATGAAACCTTCTTTTGATGTGGGATTTAAACATAGGAATTATCAATATAATGTATTACCAATTCCATGTTTAAATTTTTAGGTTGAAATTTAATTATATTTTAGCGAATTTGGCACCAAGAAAATCTTAAATATTTATATTGTCTTGAATAACCTATATGTAACCTAATGCCAAGCAGGTAAGGGAATATAATATTTTGAGACACTATAATATATTTAATGTTTCTAACAAAAATAATCTTTATTATAACATGAAATACATGTGATATTGAATTAGTTGTCATCATAATAAATAATGGGTTTAATCAGTGACTTGTGTTACACACAAGATTGAGTATTACCGATGAAAATATATTGAAAAAATAGTATTATTTAATTAAATAATATATAAAATAGACATTATATTATCAGTTATGAATATTATTAACTGACATATGAAACTGTATTTTTAAAAAAAATATAACATTAATTCATTGGTTATAAATTACATAGAAATTAATTTAAAAATTATTGATTTATATTATTTTAATATATATTAACTATCAAAAAAATAATATTTCAATTCATACAATATATTGTATAGGAATAAGATAAGAACAATCCTAGTATTACCCATAATATCAATAATTTTATAATGTAACTATGGAATCATGTTAATAGAGAACATATTTTAAATATACTTTTTGGATAATTGATAAATATTATATATAAAAACATTCTTCATATTTTTAATATTAACATAAAAATATCAATTTTTTTTTATTTTTTCATGATATTAAATTTTTTATGAATAATGAAAAATAAATAATTTAATTCAGAACTACTTTTCAACTAATTTAATTTTTAATGTTAAATTATATTTATAATTGTTTTCAATTTTTAATTATATATTTTTTTAATTAATCCATTGTAGGTACATGAAATTAATTTCACTTTGACATTTTAAATAAAAAACTACCAATAGTTTTTTCTTTTTTACCTTAATAACCTACACTGTCATCTCATCAATGATGTTATATTTAAGAGAATTTCTATTATTATTATGATTTTAATTTTTAGAAATGGATTTACTATTTATAATCATCATAATTCATATCATATAATTAGTTTTTATTAGTCTTTTTAAAAATATTATTAGTGATATTAATTAGACATAATTACAACCATCGAGAGAAAAAAAAATTAACAATGGACTAAAGCTGAATCATAAGAGAAAAAATGTCCTAGAAAATTTTCCAAAAAAATGGGTGACCATATTTCGTCCTTATTATAAATACAATATAATTGGTACGATTATTTGACAAGCCTTTCATATGAATGATTTTCTGGAAATCCATTTTAAAAAATTTACATGAATGCCACGCCATATCCACTATAATATAGAACAAACACCTCAAACTTACTCAAACATATCAAGACCGTGTTTATCCAAATGTTTCTAAACAAATAGATCATAAACATATCACAAGAAATCATAGTTTTCTCACATTTTTTATAAATAAATCAAAGGATTCTTTTTGGTGAATACCTAAAGGAGTTACCAGAAAAAATGTGTAACATACTTCCTCAAGATCGTTGTTTTATTTTTCAATAATCCCCCAATAAAATATTCTTACAAAATATATATCTATTAACATTAGTATAATAAATATAATAGTTTTTTATTCTATGTGATACACCAACACGTACATATAATACCATCTAATGGGTAATTAACATTCTATTTATGTGTATGGAGAACTACCACCTCCCAATATAAAGCTTTCATTTTTCCATTAACACATATAATGATTTTAAATTAAGATGGAAACATTATTCATAATATATATATATTATATTTATAATTTATTAATTATTATCTAATTTATTTAAAATGGTACCATTTTTTCATTCCATTTTATTGTGAATATGATAATACAGTATGTGGACATGTGGACTACCGACTTCTCAAAAGGTTGTGACTCATTCATAGTATACATTAAATGTATAAAGTTTTGGTATAACAAAACTATTTAGTATATATAAAATATATATTATACTATAATTATAATATATTTATTTTAGTTTTCATTCTTTTAATAAAACAAAGATATGAAAGTAGCGTTCATGAGTACACATGGATTATAGTATCCCTCAGCTGTGTTTTCCAATTAATATCATGAAATTTCATGATTTATTATAAATACATATATTATGGATAAAAATAATATTTAAATTCTTGATTAAAATATTCTCTTATGGTAACCATAATCTTATAAAAAGGATCAAAATAAAACAATTCAAAAGATACTTGAAAAACTAAATTATAAAAATATGTGAAAAAATGAATGATTGCTAACTGGAGGATAATAAGATTTTATAAGAAGATCACATATTATATCATAAATATTAATATTGTTATATAAGATGTTGGTAACATGTTTAGAACCATTATATGATAATTTAATTTTATTTCACACAAATTTAAATAGAAGGTATATGATTTTCATCTCACATTATACATCTATGATATAAATTTCATTTTCACCACTTACATGTTGTGTGTCCTATAAATATATCATATTTTGATATATTATATCATTTATTACTTTACATTCATGTTAATATGAGTTTTAATTTGAATTGGTTATTATAAGGGGGTTTGGATTAAAAATTACCATGTTGTAAATATATTCATAACACGATTCTTTTTTATTAGGTCATATTACTTTATCATTGTTGTTATAATTGAATATTTATGTGTGTAATAAATTTATAATTTATATTTCTTTATTTCAAATATATTTATGATGATTTAATTTTCTATAACATAATATATTCATTTAATTATTATCACCTCAATGTTATGGTCTTTTAAAGGGTTTACAAAACAATGTCATTTTCCTAGGGATTGTTTACACTTTAATTTCCATCAGAGGAATATATTTGACAACTATCTAAACAACTATTTTTTTATATTCTTATTATTCATTTCCTTATCTAGGTAATAGTACAATTATTCCATTCTTTGTTACTCAAATGTTTTTAGAAAATGTTTGTAAGAAAACTTACTTCATTACCCTCATTATTCAGAGAATTTGTTTTCTTCTAGAAAAAAATGTTTTTTAAAAAAGTTTTAAAATGTGTTTTAAAAATTCCAAAATTATTTATTAATAAAATTTGTACAGTTTTTTTCTTTTAAAAATATTTTCAAATAAATAATATTTTCCATTTCTTAACATGGAACTTTTATAGCCTTTTATCGTGAAAATTAAATAGTCTCCTTACCTTATAGGACATGTACGTATTTGAAACCATCATTTATTTGAAGACTAAATTTCCAGTTTAAAAGGTATAAATTTAATGAAAATGATCTCAAAAATTATTTTAATGACACATATTTTCCATTAAAATAATAATAATATATATATATATATTATCCTTAATGCTATTTTCAATGATAAATTTATAGTATTTATATTCCATAATGAAAAAAAAATTCTTTAAACCATTTCAAATATATTGTACTGATAGCATCATTATTCTTCCACTTGATTGTTAATGATTTCATTTAACAAAGACTGTATTTACATTGAATACCATGATTCGACTTAGTCCCTTTAGAATATTCAGTTTACTATGATCATAAAACCTATAATTTACTGTTATTACTCATATCTTTTATCATGGATATTCTAGTTACATAAATCATATATCATTTTGACATACTGTGTTTACATTGACATATTATACTATTAATGTTATTTTTCTCGTGATATTTTATATTTTGTTTAATTTAAAGGGAATAAATTTTCCATATTTTTATTGTGGTATGGGACACATTTTAATGTTTATATATCATTAACCCTAAGAATGACATAATGATTAATATATTGTATATCCAATCATCAACATCAACAAAACTTTTTTTATTATACTCAAAAGATAAAATTTTGATAAATACATATATTCTTATAAATATATGTATGTTATAATGAACATTTTTTTGTATATATTTTTATTATGATATGGATTTATTTATATAGGATTGAAACTGGTCGGTTCTGGTTGTAGATATCCCAACGACGCATCAGTTGTATCATGTGATGAGTTACTTGGATAACTTTGATGGATTATTATTTTACATGATATAAAACATCTTGTGAAATTCCATGACAGAATATGTACCATGTACCTAGGAAAAATTTCATCAAATATTTCATAATTTCCTTTATTTAGATTTAGTTAATACTTATCTAAGTTATTTTTCATCAAAATATCTATGGATGAATTTAATTATTAGTTCATTGGTTTAATGGATTTCATTTAATTATTTTCATTTCCATAATGATTATTACTTATCAAGATATTTGAAAGGAATGTGTTTTTAATAATGTACCTTTCTATATTTATTACAAATTTAATTCTTAGTTTATTTAATACATGGGATATTTCTTCAATTATTATCATACCATATTTAATATTCTCATAGATTCATTATTACTTTATATTGTACATCTACCTTTTTTAGATCATTAGCTCACCCTTACTTTATATACATTCTACAAGATTCCATGCCATATTATTCCATATTTCATCACCTTTACCACTATCATGAATTTTTAATCCATTCACATTAATGGTGAGAAACGTAAGTGTTGCGAGATACGATTAAAATATTCTAAATTGGGGGTTGTAAAGACATATTAATATTTTCAGGAACTCCTAAGACATGTCCTTGATCATATTCAACATGGGTCTCATTAATGGTTCATTGTGTGATATGTTCAATGTTTTGGAGGGCTCGTGGGTTATACACAATTTGTACAGGGTTTTCCAAAACCATGCACCAACCTAGTGAGAATTAAAAAAAATCCATGTGTGTTTTAATGGATGGATCATTGTTTGAAAAAATATAAATCCAACTCAAAAATATTTTTCACCCCATCACAGGGGCACATGATTAGGGTTCACAAGTTGACATACTATCTGTTCCAACACAGCTAACCACATAGACTATTCATTTTTGTCTATTTTTTTTGAATTTTTTGAACAATCATATAATAACTCTCTTGACCCAAACATTTTTCATTTTGATTTCATAGGATTCAGTACTATCCAGGGTCCCATTATGGATACTCACATTTTTTTGAAGTAGATCTAATCTTGGAAACATTTTTTTATCCCACTCTTGTAATATATACATTCTTATTCTTTCTCCTCCACTATACTTATTCCATCCATAAGTTTTTTGGGATCATCATAATTTATATTGATGTAAATGAATTTGTATTAAATTTGTATTCTTGATTAATTTTTTAGATCCCTATTTTCTTTATTCATCATTGGAAATAAACATTTTGGGTGTTTTGTTTTGTGATACCATTATTCAATACAGGTAGTTATGTTGATATGTTCCCTGTTAAATACCTTGATATGTTTTAATTAAATTAATTTGATTTCATTTGATTTTAGGAAACCTAAATTTATGAAGATTAGGATTAGAATTTTGTTGGAATGTATTTTTTTAAAAACACAAAATTCAGAAGATATGGGAAACTATGGTCTGATTTAATTTTTTTTGGAATTTATGAAATCAATTTTAGAAATTTATTTTTGATAAAAGTAACAAAATTTTATTTCATTGAATCCTGGGATTTGTTTTATCTTATAAAATGTATGAAATAATGAAAAATCAAATATATGGTATTGAATTTGATATTTGAATATTGAATTTATAAATGGGGTCATTATACATTTAACTATTTTGAAATAATTATCCAATTATAGATTTATGAATTGAGATCACGAAATAAAAGGTTTTTAGGGGGTTATTTAGAAGAAATAGGCTTATATGGTAATTATATTGGAATTTATTGACGATGAAAACACTATAAAAAATTATTTGTAGTACATTTCACAAAATATGGAGTGGGTGATTGTGATTCATCCCTATATGGTAGTTTTAATTCTCATTATCATTGAGATGAGAGTGTAAGGATACAATATCCTAGAACAATCATAGATCATATCATATGAACATGTTTCTTATTTTGTTTACATTGATATACATTTTACATTGATTTTGAGGCTTATCTAATAATTCTTATTGATTTATATAAACTACATTATATAAATTATTTTCATAAGAAATTCTTTAAAAATATTCTATATTTGGGAATGAAAAGGGAGTATTTATGTGAATATAAAATTTTACTTCCATGGATACATTATTTACATGTAAATAATTATTTTCGTATGTTCATTATAAAAATGTGGTGATACCCTAATATGATTTTAGTAAACACACTACCTGTTCCTATGTTCATTTTTATATTTTATGTTTCTAGGTTGAAGTATATGGTAAAAGCCTCATGGAGAATGTGGTTTTTCAGGAAATTGTGGTATGGAGTATTGATACATTTATGATGATTGAGTTTTCTCTCATCAATTTTGATTCATTTTTTAATTTCAATTTCTGTTTTTTATATCTCTTTGACATCTAGTACTATTCCATTTTAGATTTTTCATTGAGATTACTAATAGGTAACTATTTCTTCTAATGATAATGTGGCTAAACCATTCCATATTTATTTATTAGGATTATAGTTGCTATTATCCCTCTTATTGGGATCATGAACACCCTTTGATATATGGGGGTATAGGATTGGTAATTATGGTATCATGGTATCATGTCTAGGTCATGAAAATGATATATCATATGTAAAGGTGGAAAAACATTCCATGATGTCATTATTTAGTTGGGAGATATTATAGAGACTTATATGGAAGGTAAGAGTGAGTTCCTAGCTAGATCTAATAGTAATGAACCTTATGTCACCCCATGTCATTTTATAAAGGTATAATGAGGATTAGTTCTAGTGTATTTATATATCTATATTTGAATATTTTGAATAAACAAATTCATACCAACAGGATTTAATTTGAATGCATCACTCGTTTGAGTGTTTATATGAATAATCTTGGACTCTCTTCCAATGTTTATTGCATATGTTCTATAGCATGATGCCATTATAAATATGTTTTAATATGATCTCAAAGAAATATACCATTGAAAAATGTATAAAATCCTGCCATGGACTAGAATTTAGTTGAGGTTATTGATCATGATTTCCATGCTCTAGAAAAATAAACATCACTTTTTCCAATCAATGCTTGAGTTTAGAACCTCACGTAGATAAATTCTAGAATCATGCTCAAAAGTTCATTATCCGTGACACACTATCAGTCCAATAACTAAATGATACTCAATAGGATGATGATATTTTAAGGAGAATTAATATTTTGATTGAGTTAATGGAGATTCAAAATGAGATCAAATTGAAATTTTCCACATTCAACCTTGAAGGATGTAATTGAAGATGGTGGGACCTAATTGTGACAATGGATAATCAATAGTGTTTACAATGGATGGAATTAAATTATCATTTCATGGAACATTTCTACACATGTTCTATGTTGTTAGATAATGATATATAGTTTTTTCAAACAAGAGAATGTTGATTGGACTATGATAGAATATGTGATTCAATTAAGAGGGCATTTGTAAGCTGCACATGAGTTTTGACCTAGTGATAATATTAAGAATAAGAGAGGACCTCTGACCTTATTCTAGTGTTCTATTTCCAGGAATTCTAAAAAGTGTTTTCATAGATACAATAATAATATATGGTTTTGATTAATGATCATTCCATTGATAAAAGTTCTTAAATATATATTTTACTCAATATGGTGGCACATTATCTTCATCTTCAAAAATTACAACTCGTGAAATTAGATACATCATGATATAAGGGGTTCTAGATACATGTATATGGAATAAATCTTCTTCTGACAGAGTATGAGTCTTTAGAAGAAATGATATTATTCCAGAAACTATGGAATTTAACAACACTATAGCATCAACACAAGTGATTAATTTTTTTAAAATTGGTTGATATCATTCATTAATTTAAACATGTACGATAAATGTGATAAATCATCAAGAAATTCATTTGTCTTATGTGATGGATATTATTACACCCCTCAAAATGAAGATAGTGTCAGGTCTTTATTTCCCTGCCTTGTTTTTCTTGTTATGAAATATTAATCGTAATGATACTTTTTACTAATTGATATGAATCCTCTTGATGTCATTATTTGGAAGGATTGCCTCAGTAATAATATGTCCTGAATTCACTATAATCTTTGATGGGTCTCCTTTACATTCGAAATTGGGTGTCCCAAATCATTTAGGGTGAATGAAACCCTTTTTCTGGATCAGTGGGACAATATTATCTAGAATTGGGGAATGTAATACCAATGATTTTTTTTATTTATAGAGAGAGATAGAGTCCATGAGTGATAAGCTCTCTTTGGTTTTCATTGGGTTTCCATATATTTTTCCATCTGACTTGCATGTTCTTCTATTAGAAAGATAGGTAGTGTTATATAAATATTTAATTGATGGAACACTCCCATTATCTATTCATACATTCAACATGGAACTAGCTGAAATAAAAACTTTTACGGATAAGTTGGATGAGCATTTATTTAATGTATTTAGACGCCTCAGTTTTTCACCTTAGGAGGTGCTGGATATCTTTTCATTGAATAAGAGTGGGATACAACACCTTTTTTTATTACAGAAATCTCAATCATGATTTTGATAAATATGAATTATATATTTCCATATATTGATGATTATATTGACCTATTTAAAGGTAGGAGTGATATTTTTTATTTATATATTATTTATATATCACCAATTTAGTGTAATAGATACAAACATTTAATAATCACATTTTGGAACATGTATATCCTCTTTGACAACCATTTCTTGATTTTTCCCTAAAAAAGATCATAAAGTATTCATGTATTTAATAAATATGAACTTACATTAGTATGTTCATGCATTTTATTTCATCTTTGTGTATGACATCTTTTTTACTCTATGTTTAAGGAGGATCACGTTTTTCATAATAGAGAAGTTGTAGAATTATTGATAAATTGTCGTGTTATTTCTAAACTACCAAAATGTGTTTTCTTTATTTGGGATGTGAGGTTATTGGGACATGTGGTATCAAAATGTTCATATATATTAATCCTTGAATTGTGAAAGCTATTATGAAATGTGAATAGTCACATACTATTTTTCATGTTTCAAATATTTTCGGAGAAATTGATTATTATTTCATCTTCACAAATTATTTCTCAATGTTTTATTCTATGATGGATGCGAAAAATTGTAAAGTTGTAATGATTACCTGGGATACAAAATTTATGTGCTCTATTATTGAGATACAATGTATTTGGACAATTTTTCCATTCTTTATCTTCTAGAGGTTGGTTTGGAGTATGTGGTCTTTTGTGATTCATCAAAATCATTTCTATGTTGGGTTCTTAAATATGTTGATCAGGTCATTTCCTATAGATTTCAAATGTATTGGAAAAAGGAAAAGAAAAATCCACCACCTTACTGTAATCTTATAGTTACGATGCTTGCCCTTAATATTTGGAAATATAACCTTTTTTCAGAAATGTTTACCAGGTTATCCAACCACAATACCTAGAGTTTTATCTTCTCTAAATACATATTTTCATCTACCCAAGAATCTTGTAGTGGAGTACATATAATACTTTTATTTTAATATGCCCTATATACATGGGAAATGGGATCTCCTTGAAGATTATTTGAGTAGTAAAATACTGACCCATGGAGTAAAAGAATCATTGAAACAGTGGAAATTGATGTCTCTTCTACCACAATTTTATATAGGTGTTCTGGAATCTAAGGATGAGGTTATTTTGTCCAATGTTCAGATCTTTCCCACTATCATGATATGAATCTTCTGAAATTGAGACATGATGATGGTTTTTATAGCATTAAATACACTATTTATTATAGGGTTACTATTTTTGTGTGGTCGTTCTCTAAAGAAGGTATTCTACGTTTTTAGAATATATTATTACTTCTTTTTTGATGAGGAAATATGTGACATTGCATTTGAATTATTCCATATTATATGTGAAAAAATAAGAAAAAAGGTTCTTTCTAACAAGGGTATATAATTCTGGTGTCCATATATGATAAGGGGAATTCATGATTTATGAATCTCAATGTTTCACTTGTCAAACGTTCAATGTCTAAGAAACAAGTAGCTTTATGGTTACATCATCCACTTATAATGCCGACATTGATGTGGGATAATACATATATTTACATTTTTGTTGGGTTTTAACATACATTGAAATAGATGAATGTGGTATGGGTTGGGATTGATAAGCTAACAAAATTGGATATATTTATTTCAATACATGGTACAACAAATTATAAGGGTAGGGTAAATATCTATTTGAAGGATAGTTTTCATTTTTTGTGAGATCCATATGATATGGTCTATAATACTATAATCGAATTGACTTATCATTTCTAGAAAAACCATTATGAGGCACTGGTATCTCCGGTTTCATTGTGTATAACATACTACCAATAGTGGTTTTACCATAGAAGGAGGGATATATAAATTATTGATGATATTAATTACACCTATGATTTGGACATTAAAGGATATACAGATGGCCAGTTGGGGTTTTTTTCTCATCTTAGTATAGTATTTACTAGTCCATTAATATAATTTTTCCTTTTGTGGCCTTGTGAGGATTTCCATGGAAATATCTTTTATGTTGATTAAATATTAATGAATGGTCCATGCCTGTACTAATATTTGTTTATGATAGGACTGAAAACTATGAAAAGTTTCATCAATGAAATTTGATGCCATATATCCATGATAAGTATTATTCAAATCATCGTAACATGTGGTTATAGTTTTTAGTTGGTGATTATTTATTCTTGAATGTTTTACCTTGATTGGGTATGCAATGTCATTAGAGGTGAAAAATTATTTTTCCCTATTATGTGGGACCTTTGTGGTATTCTAGTTGGTGGGTATAGAATCTTACCACATAGAACATGATACATAGTCGGTTTTGAAAGACAATGTGATCCACGTAACATTTCAATTAATGCATCTCTCAAATCCACCTCATTTTCTAATCTGAATGTGATCTTAATTTTGAGAGTGATTGATCTGTGACTGAGCATCCAATTTATATGATTGATTATGAAAAAAATATACCTTATGGGAGGATGCTACATCTTTCTAATGTGATATGGAATCTTGGTACTAATACCCACATGTATTGAGTTAGAGATGGGAATTGATGAGAAAGTAGTGGACACATATTCTTTCACATGTCTGAATTCATAACCAGATTTATATGCCCAAATGTGTTCATAGAGGGGAGGTTTTAACATCCTTTTAACTATTATAGTATATATCTACTTTCTCATTGATTGTGATTTTTTGGGTCTCATTTAGGGGTGGTTTGGTAGAAATTTTGAAAATTTTTAAGGGATCTTGGGATTTTTCAAAGTTGGGGACTAGTTTTCCAAATAGTGTCCCAACCCATCGTAACCAATGAAAAACCAATTAGTTAGTGTTTTCATAGTTGGTTCAATTTTCGAAAAAAAAATCAACATATATACAATATCCCATTCAACAATCATAGTGGTGCCCATTTTTAAAAACCGTGAAACACTACCTATCTAACTATGGGCACAATGTTTTTTTATTCAGAATAATATATTTAAAATTATAAAAATTCAATATAATCATTCTCTTAACCCAAAAAATGATTTATTACTACATATTAGGTTTTTGGATATCTCGAGGACCCATTGTGGTTCCTAAGAACCTTTCAATGTGGATCAAATCCTAGAAACACTCATTTGATCCCTCTCTATTAAGTGATTTTAACTAATTCCTTCTCTCCCCCTTTATCATTATTTCCTCTATATGTTTTGTTTTATAATTATGTTATTGATTTATATACTCTACTTTGTATTGATAATTTATTCAAAATTGGATTCCTAGATATCTATTACTATCGTTCGTCATTAGAAATTCCTACTCTGGGTGTTGAGTTTCGTGACACCCTGATTTCAATGTAAGTTGTATTGAAGTTGTTTTACTAGTTATAAATCATTGATTTTCATATTTTAAATTAAATTTAAATCTTCATAATTTTTATATAAATACTTAAAATTGATTAGTCTTAGAAATTTTATTGAATAAATGTTTGTGAAAAATATATTTCTAATGTAAGTTTAAATCAGAGAGTGATTTAAAATTTATGGAATTTATGGAATCTCTTAAATTTATTTGTGATTTTTAAATTTGAGAAAAATAAAATTAATTTATTATATAGAAACTAATGATTGATCTTAACTTGATATATTAATGAAAATATAAAAACCTATGATTTGTTATTGAATATGAATTTTAATTATTTCAATTTAAAATGTAGTGATTATATTGTAAAATATTTTAGAATGATTTCCCCATTCATAAATGATTGATTTATCACATGGAAGATAGGGTAGTTAGTTTTTTTTAGGAAAAACATTATAGGATGGAAATTCCATTTTATTGGACTAATGTTGAAATCCATAAATAATACTTGTTTTACAAGTAAATATCCTTTATGTGACAATATATGATTGTAATTCTCCCTACCTCGGAATTATTATTGTCGTGATTATTTACATGTGATAGTGAGTATCCTATAAATAGTTAATATCATTCAGCACAGAAATTGAAAATGGTTTTTGTTATGTTTACATGGATATATGTATATATTCTATTGGATGTGATATTTCTCTACTCATTCCTAGTAAGTTATGTAAACTATTTTATATAATATGTTTACATAAGAAATATTGTTAGATGGTTTTTTTATTTCAAATGAAAATAAATAAATGATTTTGAAATGTTAATTCATTATAATTTTTATTTAAATTGAAATCATTCGTTGACTAATTTTTATGGAGCAAGATAATTATGGACTACTTTGTCAGACTATAATAGGATTTCATCTCACACCCAACATTTTCCTTCATGAATTTTTAGATTTTAGAGTGTCATGTTCTTGTAATAGAAAAATTATATTAGAGTATTTGGATGTTTATGAACATAAGGATTGGAGGATTGAAAAATTTAGGATGATTGAGTTTTATCTCATCTATTTTGAGTACATGTGCATGTATGTTTTGATATTTTTATACATATTTTACATATAGTATTTATTCCATTGGGGGTTTTCATAGAAAATTTTCATATTAATATTTTTCTTCACCTAGTAATGTCAAATGAAATAAAAAATTTATTTTATTTAAATATAAGTGGTAGTATAACATATGGGGATCCTGAATTTCATTCCAGACATTTTAGGAACGGCACTGGTATAAGGGTACAAGGGTATCCATGAAGTTTCATGATAAGGTTCATATTTGGTTTCATATGTTTTAGGTGTTTTTGGACTTCTTATTCCCAAATATAATTTTTCCATTAAAGTGGATATGTTAGGAACTATATCCTATTTAGGATTCTCTATTTTAAATAATTCTCCATGGATAACCATTTATCACATTATTTCCTTTCATTGTTGTTTTTTAAACATTACGTAGGGATTATGTTTATTCTATTTATGTTCAGATACATAGTCAGTATTTTAAAATTAACATTATTATGTGGGTATCCAAATTTATTTTTTATAGAAATTTTCCCTTATGATATACAGATATGTGTGTGTCTTTGTTATATATATATGTGATTTATAGAACATTCATTTTATATTTAAAGGAAAATAATTTGGTATATTATTTATTTTGGGATGGGTACTTGAACATATTTATGAAAATAATTTATAATAATGATAAATTATTATATATTTATATGAAACACATAGGTGGTAAATGTATATAAATAATGAAACAACCCTGAAATTTATATGTTTATTTTAAAGCATGATTTAATTCCATAAAAAAAACATAGAATCCTTATGTATTATATAAATTGCTAAAATGTGATCTAAATGTGTGGACTATGGATATTAGGTTAAATAATCCTAGGAACATGAAGAAATATTTGAAATCCATCAATATATATAGTTAGAATGATTAAATCTGGAAATGGGGAATCCCATCTGAATTTAGAATGATTAATATTTTATTATAAATAGACCACATATCTATGATTAATTTACACACTGGTCTTCATCAAACATTTATGATTAATTTTTGTGATCTTTTTGGTGTTCATTAATACTCATTATACATATTTTCACTTTTTATTAATTTAAGTACTTTATAAGCATTTTAAAATTTCATTCATGGAGATCCTCTGTAAAAGAGTTTTAATTTATATCACTTGATCAGATAATCATTGTTATAATTTAATTAAAAATGTCCAGTAATATCCAATATAACTAATTATTTATATTTGTGATATATAGTATGTAATTGTAGAAAAAATAAATATGAATCATCTTTTTTTTGTTTTACCAAGATCATCATATTTATTTTCCATTACCCAAGTGATTTTAGTAAAGGTAACAAAGTAATGACCATTATTAAGTTGAGTTTCATATGAATAGCAAAGAGGTTATCCACACACAAGTGTCCACCAAATGGAATCCCATGGAATAACTATATATGAAAAGGATTTTCAAAAGTATAAACATTATAAGGGTAATAATGATATTTAAAAGATCACATAATGGTAAATGCATTGTATAAAAGGTTCGGTCCATTTTATATTCACACATAATAAAGAAATTCTTTCAAACTATTATGTTGAATATATGTGTAAAGGTCCTCAATGCTCTTCAAAAGTGTATCCAAAACATGAATATTAAATAATTAATGGAATTTAATACATACCATTACATTTAATGTCTTCATATAGTTATCCATTTTAATGAAATTTAAACAATGGTACTTAAAGGATCATGTGGCAGTAAAAGTGTGAAGCATTATAGTTACTATCAATTATGCATAAAGGCAAAGAGAAATTATTTTAAAAATCATTATAAATTCATAATTGATTTTGAGGGTTTTAAAAATCATTATAAATAATTATAAAATGTATTTTTGAATATTGAAATTTATAAAATGTATATTAATTATTTCATTATAAAAAATTATTGAATATTTAATTATTAGGAAACTTATTATAATCAATAATTTAATGTTCTTATTCCATATATTTTAAAAAAATTATATAAATTGTAATGATATAAATTTTTTTTAAATTATTAAATAATTTATAAAGTGAAATAAATTAGACAATTTGGCATATGGTGACATGAGTGTCACACACATGGATGTTACATATTTTCAAATGTATATTCTTTATATTACAAAAACACATATCCAATGATTATAATGCTTTTGTGCCATGGGAAATATTGATCAAAATATTCTAATTTTTTAAATTATATTCAACTTCTCAAAAAAAAATATCCCCTTTATTAATATTCACATATATACCCTACATAAAAATTGTGTTCATAACATGGAAAATGGAATCTGAAAAACGATTACAATCAGATTCTAATTAATGGTACAATGGTGAGATATATATATATATAACATGAAAATATGATTATGGAATGATGATCAGAAAATTTAAAAACCATACTCAATATATCTTTGAACATATACACAAATCATGCATTAAATTTTGGATGTTCATCAGTCTTGAATCATAAAATAATCATGGAACACAATTATTGAGAGCATAACCTTGGAACTACACACGGATTTCTAGAATTCATATAAGTTTACAAAATTATTGACATGTATAAATTGAATATGATCACTCATTATGTTATGGACATGATATTAGTCCATCACATATAATTGTACAAATCCATCTAATTCCATGCATAACATTACGGTTTTGAAATACTTGAACATTCATAAAATTGTGAACTTGTAATAAAGATATCGCATAACATTGTGATCGTGGAATCAGGTACATACATTACATTATGAATTTGAAAGACGTGTCCAAGAATTATAATCATAGAAGTGACGGGTTACTCCCAAGACTATCATATCAGACAAATTCACATACTAAAAAATATTCAATTTCCATTTTTTCCTATAGGTATCATGAGAAATAAATCATTACCAAATGAATTGGAGGGAGATATAGGTCCCACAGTCACATAATGTAATAAATATTTATATGTACCACTAGATCAGAATAATTCAACAGATCATAACCTATGAAATGGAACTTGAATAAAAAAGAATTCATTATATAATATCATTGGGAAAATATTAGGATTCATAATCATTTCATTATAGAAAATCCCCTAAAAGTGAATATGATTCATAATCATTTAATCATTGTATAACCCATTAAATAGAGTCATGTTTGAGAAAATACAAGATATAGTATTTCTAAACCATTAAGATAATGAATAGAAATTTCATCCTTGGATAATATCTCAAAAAGGGCATGGGTTGCTCCAATATATAGATTCATATATAGAAAATGAATTGCAAATATAATTTAAAACATTTCTATATAAAAATATAACATACATAAGGAAAATCATTTTATGACCAAAAACCTTTTGACAACCTTTTTATTTTATAAAAATCATCAAAATTTATTCTAGAATATTTGAAAATAATTTTATAAAAATTAAAATAATGAAATAAAATCCAAATCATTTCATAGAAATTTAACATTGAAATATAAAAATAATTTTTTTTTAAAATAATCTAATATACTTTTCAAAAAAATTTATAATGTTTCTTGAAAATGTTCATGAAATATTGTTTAACGAACATTTATGATATAATTTATAAAAAATTGATTTTTTATAATAATTATTTATAACTGAAGATAAAAATAACTACATCGATTCTTTAAAATATTTTATTAATTGTATAGAGTAGGAAATAGTTTGAAATAAGAAACATTACATAAATATGTCCTCATAATTATAATATGTCAAAATTTATGATATATATTGAGAGTTAGATCATGATATTTGAATAATGTTGACCTAGTAAATATAAATTCTTACAACTGACGAGATTATAGAACAAAATTTTTAATGCTGTGGTAATATTGAATCATATTCCCCAAAATATAATAAAAAAATTTAATATCATGACTATATAAAATTGGTGATATTAAAATTATAGGGTGTTATATATAAATGTAATGAAATAATATAGTTTCATAACACATCGTATGTCTTAGATAAGTAATGTTTGGATAACAATAATTTACAGATATATTATATTTATAATATAAATACCATGAAAGAGATATAGTCAAACAGATATGTAAACTACAAGAACTCATAGTAAAATCATTATAAAATAAATTCACTATAATTAAATGAACTACATATAATAAGTTGGTTGTAGATATATAATGTGTCTCAAATAAAATTAAATAGTGACATGGATCTCTTTCCTTCATTCCCCACTCTCATTAAACACATTTAATCAACCTATAAATGACATATATCCTTTTGTTTCAACCAAATATCATACTTGGATGGATTTCAATATAATTTAAGGATGATTAGATGATATTATAGAATAGTAGAATGGATTTTACAAGGTCATCGAGGAGATAAATTTCATTAGAGGTTTGAAAAATACAGGAGAGTGAGTTCCCTTTCATAGTATAATAGGAGTTTCATTCATGTAAACACACAAATATATTTAAAATTCGGAGGAACCTTTAACCAAATGTGACCCAAATATCAAATAACAATGGAGGAGGTAGGTTTTGTTTTTTTAATATATAGTACCACCATACAAAATTAAATTCACTTCAATAATGTTCTTCTATAACATTTACAGTTACCTTTATAACCATTTTATTATTATGGTAGTTAATTCATTAATATAGGAAAATTATCCATTATTACTAAATTAAAGTGAAAATTATTATAGAATCATGATCCCATGATGCACATGTAACTCCCATGAACATAAATTTAACCCAAAAATGATAGCAATTTTATAAAATGAATAGTGGTCAACATGATAATAATAAATCATATATTGGTCAATGACTTGACCATAAATTATATATATTAAAATTTCAAAATCACTTATTAGGAGATTTTTTTTTAATTACAGATCAATTAATATAAAATCATTTAATATAAAATAAAATTATTAGAAACATTGACATTTTTTTATAATTTGAATTTTGTATTGTCATGAATGTAATTAAATTTGAATATATTAATTTCTTACATATCTAAAATTATATACTACTCTAAAACATTATGGTATGATAATAATTCACTAAAATTACATAAAATTTAGTATTTTAGTATCATTTTTTTTGTTTATTATTAACTAAATTATTCTTCTGTTGGTTCCTAATATGAATTTAGTGAAATAATATTTTTCATAAAGGCAAAATTAAATTATCCTGGAAATTAAATCATTTTTTATTCAATATAATATTTATAACTGAACATATGACTAGTTATTTATAACAAATAAATAAAAATTTTCAAGTGGAGGAATGTTCCTTTTTTTAATATTTTCAAACATAACAATTTATATAAGAAAACAATTATAGAATATTACTCAAATAATGTATAAAAAAATATCCAACAGAGATATGGTACTAAATATGTTCAAGAAAAATATGTTGGTAATGATTTTTGTTTGTTATACAACTTATATTCTAGTTGTAACCACTATTTAATCTTAATTTTCTACCTTATTTATTGTAGTAATTTTTATTGGTTTACCAAATAACATTAGTAAAAAATTAATATGGAATTATTATTAATTATAATTTATTCATATTCTATATATTAGATAAATTTTTCAAAATCTATTTAATAAAAAATGAATTTTTAAATTCCAAATTATTCACATTAACATGATAATAATGTAGGGTTTTAATGTGAAAATGTTCAAAAGTTTAAAATTTTTTAATAAAATTTTAATTTTTAAATGGCTCAAATGACCTACATACCACTAATATATATAAAATTATCTATTGTATTATAAAAATTAGTTATAAATACAGTTTCATTTTATATTTTATTTTAAATAAAAGAATATTATTATTAAAATTTATAATTTCTAAATATTACTTAAAAAATTGAATATATCTGAAAAAAATCCACCCTAAAATTCTTTTGATATTATTGTTTAGAAATTTTATATTTTTGTATCCAATTAATTTTCAAAAAATTTAAAAAATTAATTTTTATATTTTTCCAAAAATTAAATAAAAAGAAAAAATATATCTTTCAAAAATTTAATTACTTTAGTAAGAATTTGATATTGTATCATCAATATGTTTTATTTTTAATGAAATTTTACCTAATATTTAATTAGTATCTATTTTCATCCTTGTGACTATGATTAATGTATAGGTTATAATCATCGAATTTTAATAGCTAAATTAAAAATATGTCATAGTTTTATTAAAAATTAGTGTTGGATAAGATGTTAGCTAAGCTAGTGTTCCATATAGAACATAAAAAAACTTGTTATTGTATGTAATTATAATTATGCTCAACGTTTTCATGAAAATAATGTTTACATAGTTTCATGTGTGAAGAAAATTATTGTAAATATTATTATAATTTTTAAAAATAAAATATTTCACAATGTTTCTTCATGTTACATTCTCCCCAGTGAAAATGTATTTCAATCTAGATATTCACCATGTTCATTAAAGGATTAACCAAAAAAATTTCTATTAATGAACCACTAATCATATCGTCTGTTAATAAAAAAACTATTGAAATGGGTTATGGAAGTGATTAATTCACTTTGAACAACACATATTACTTTTCAAATAGGATAACATAGGTGTAAAGTAAAAACATTGATAGAGAATAGAAAACTAACACAAAATTACTGATAATGAGTGATGGATTTCATGGAAAATAGAATATTAATGGTCATAAGGCCATATAGGAAAATGTATTTAAAATGGTAATTGATATAATAAAAAATTATTATAAAATAAAATAGTTAATTTAAAAAATCGTTATACTAATGTTGAATAAATTTGTTTTACACACATCATTTAATCCCATTTCAGGATCACAATATCTCTATATTATTGTGACTTGATCAATTTCATCTTCATCACTTACTATTTGAGATGGATCTGAATTTGTTATAAAGGATCTAAAAATATTTTAATAAAATTCATAAATATTATGATAAATAATTTTTAATATTATTAGTTATCATCACAACAATTTATTTATCATTAGTTATCATATATTAATAAATTATAATATGGAAAATGGACATAATAATCAAAAAAACCACATTCAATATTTAATATGAAAAATTTCATAAATTCATAACAATATTGACACCTCAAAAAGAAGAAAATAACAAAATTATAAATAAGATCACAAAATTTATCGAAATCAGTGTAACATTTATCCGCTATATATAATGAAGTATCTCATAATTGACACATTCCAAACATGTGAATACCTTCATCTTGTATTTTCATGAATCATGGTAATAACATGAATTAGCATATAACCATATTAAAAATATATATGATTCAAAAATACTAAAATTGAATAGAAATTATTTGATATTTATTATATCTTAAAATTATAAGAACTCCATAATTGATAGAATAAAAACATCTCTTCCATAAATCATTAATTAATTACAATGTGATTAGTAAAAATCAATTTACATTATTCTTATGCATAATATCTTCATCCAAACTAAAAATATTTTTGCAACATCTGGAAAATATTACGGCTTACATTAAAATTATCATGTATTTTACATAAACTATAACCTCGCTAATAAATTAAATTATGTCGTCAACATCATCATTAATCATATTTTCTTAATTCTTTAATGATACAATTATACTTAAAAATCCCTATATAATACAAAATTCTGAAACCCCAACACTTAAATACATAAATCATACCACTTCTGGTAAAAACATTCAATAATATTCATTGTCTTGTTCCGAAATAGATATTTCCTTTCACAAGTCAATTTCAATCACATCCTTACCATCTGAAAAACAAATAATCTTACAACCATGAAAATTATCTTCATGAGTTTTACCATTATAACATTGATTTATATAATATCTAAAAACCAAACACATGAAATAGTGGATCATATCTTTTACATTAGTGGGAGTCATCCATACCTCTATTTTATTTAATATCCCATTAATCAGATTTTTATATTCAAGGGATTTTTGGCATTCCCTTTCACATTTAATGAACATACCATTTCAGTTCAAATAATTAAATTCAATATTATTTTCAATTTTAGTCATATTTGAAATTTAATTTTTTTTTCAACCATAGTCTCCATTTATCAAACTAGTAGTGAACTTCATCCTTCTCTTCATTGGAGATTCCAATAGTTGGTTATGGTTGATGTTATATATCATGAACCTTAATGATTGATTAAGAACAATACCTTTCTTTTCATTCATCACCACATATGGATGATCATCATCAAATTGTTCATCACATTCTATGTTAACCTAGTTCTATTTGGACTCAGTCATTGCCTAAAATGAGAAAGTAAATTGTGAGAATGATTAATCAAAGTAGGAAACCTTATACTCATGAAGTTTATCTATATTTTAGTTTAACATTTTGAAAATACATTTTAATCTATCACAACATAAATTAATACTATTTTATACATAGTAATAATGTATATCAATACTTCATGATGGTTCGTAAAGATATTGGGAATTATTAAATCAAATCCACCCAGATTTTCAAATCAGGTGTCCATTAAGGCCATTTTTTCATGAGTTCTCGATCATGTCTATATCAATAAATAATTTTTTGGGATTGTGACTACTATGTACGTTTATTATAGATATACATGCACTTGTAGTATCTATACATGATTGAAATTTCATGAAAACCAAACTGTAAATCTTTTTCCAAAATTCTAGGACATTTCCTTAATATTGAATTTTAATTAGTATTATCTTTAGAGAATTACATATAACTATCAATTGAAATTATTATACAAATTTCATGAAAAAAATACGATCTTTGATTCCAATGGTTAACATAACCATTCCTTTTATACAAAATATATAATCCCACGATTAAAATTCTAGGTTATTATAAATTTTAGATAAATATTAATTACATTACCTAAAAATGGATGAGAACCCTAATAATATTGTGCCATCATAATCTTAAGGAAAAGTATTAAATTATAATGAAGGATTATAAATATATCCAATTAATATATTCTCCTCTATTACTCTTCTTAAACAAACCCAACCTAAAACCATTTTTTATTACCTAGGGAAGAGAAACATAAAAACGTAGAGATCAGTATTTCATTAATGGTTATCAAATGAGATATATAAGAATATTATAAATATAAGTGTATAGTAACCTGATTATAACATTAATATACCATAACCATAATATCAAAGATCACACAAATGAGACATAGAATAAATATTTTCTGTTCACAATAAATAAATCATATGATATTAAAATAAAACGATCCATGAAATTATAATAGTATAATAAGATTTGGATTTCTAGAATACACATAAACAGAAGATATTTTGAAAAATATTATGTATAAGCATGTCCATTCATTTAGATGAGGAAATAAAATCAGGACCTCATATAAAAATATGGATGTTAAATGAGGTCCACTGTAATGACCCACCTATTCTCATTGGCTTGAGAGTACAAGAAATCATTACTAGGCCTTAAGCGACATCCCTAAGACACCAAAGGCTTGAAATAAATGCTGAATGGTTTCAAATACATGTTGGTGATGATATAACCATTAGTAAATAAACAAATAAACCTAGTAACAATAACAAAACATTCAATATACGATGCATGAACAAAGGAAAGACAACTCAACAACTTCGTGCACTGAAAACCACATCGACATAAGAAACTACAGAAGGATAACAAAGTATTAGAGTAGATGTCATATAAACTGCACAAGACACTCCAAAGACCTCAAGACTCCATGCTCCACATGCACTAAGACCCAAAATCTTTGAAAATACCAATATCATGAGGTAGTGCTAAACATGTGTCAAACATAACCTTTCCCCTATACCGGAATATAGCATCTGGAAAATCATCAAATTTCCAAAGAAGGGGTGAGTATAAAACATAGTAGGTTTTCCCCAAATACTTTCTGGATCACATCACTAGGATAGAAGAGTTAAAAACAATTATATTAAATGTTTTATATAAAAAAATTTCTCAAAATGATTTTACAATTAAATATAAAAATGTTTACAAAACCATTCATTACCAAACCATACAAGGTCTTTTCAACCAATTTTTCCAGCAAGATATTTTTTTAAAAAAATAACCAAACAATCTTTACAAACATTTCACAATATCCCTATATCGGCTTACCCAATCATTACTCAAACCCATGAAACCAACCATGAATTATTTGTTATGACAGTTCCATACTCATTGGTGGTTTCTCGTCGATCTACCAAGTCATCATGATGTAATTGTTTCCCATGATCCATTAATCCGTCAGCACTGAGCACAAGTTCATATTTAAACCAAGCCCCATATATGCAATTCCCATGTGCCATTAAACCATTAGTACTGAGAATAAGGTCATATTTTACCCAAGCCCCAAATATTCAATATGAACGCACAACACTAATTCCCAACAATTGAGAAAAAATAAACATTTCAATAAAAACACCATTTTATTGAAAACTATTTCTGTCAAAAATATTTCAATGCCAAACCCTTTCAACTACAAACCATTTAAATAAAACTTCATTTTTAATTAAACCATATATATATAAAACCCCTTTTTCAAAAACCATTCTACTCTTCCAGAAAATCCATAATTTAAAGTCATCATTTTAATTAATCCCCCTTTTCCACAACTATTCACCAAGATCACACAATTTTATAAAAACCCTTAATCATTACAAATGAATATTCTTCCATTAATTTCACAATCAATTAAATGAAGGATTAAATTTGATTATCCATGACATTAATATTATTTGAAAAATTCATTCAGACATAATGTAAGGGTATTCAACCCAACCCTCCAATTTCATTCCAGTTACTCTTCTTCTCTATATAGCCAAATGATAGTCATAATAATTAATAGTAATTATTAATAAATTATTTGTTAATGTTCTATATATATGTACAAATTATATTTTTTTCATTAATTTGGATATACATGTTTTAAAATAATCATTCTCATATTCTTCCTGAAAAAATCCCCATTCAAGGGAACATATCAAATTCCAAAATATTTTAATGTTCATTCTCTATTCTATTTTAAGAAAAATTGATTTATTTAAAATACCTAATTTTATTATGAAAAAAATATCCTCTTTCACTTCTATCATTATAAATATAATTTTCCAAAATAATTTTCTTATAAATGTAAATATTTATTTTTCTCAAAAATTACATGTGGAATTTATAAGACCATTTTCATTTATTTTATCACTATTATTTATTTTTATTTTTAATTAGGATAAATATTTTTTATATCATCTAACATATTTTATTTTTTTATGATTTCTTTATAGAGGATGTTGTATCTTGATACCATTTACCATATTTCTCAGAATGGTTAGTGTTAATGTTTTCTAATAGGGGGAGTTATTTACACTTCATATGTTTGCTTTAATATTAATGTATATGATTATTATGTATCTCTAGTTTTATATGAGGAATTAATTTGGATTAGTATGTTATAGGTGGTCCGGAAATAGCCCATCAATGCATTGGTAGGTCTCATGAGTCAAACTAGCCTATGTTTTTATCCATTTTATATTGTATCTCGGTTATGGACTTGATGATATGATTATGTTGTTTAGAATTATGCATTACCTCATTATAATACAATTTATAGATAGTCAATGTTATTGTTTAACTATAAGAATAACGACTTTTATGTATTTTTATTTCATTGTTTATTCAGATACTTTTCATTCCATGTTAGGCTCATGATTTTGTTTTAATATAACATGATATTTAATTATTAATAATGCCTAATTATGTATTCTTCCACCACTGAGCATCCAATCTCACACAATTATTATTTTTATTTCACCCCCTTATGTTAAGAATAATATTATGAATGATATGAACAAATAATATATAAGAAAAAGAGTTTTTCCAATAGAGATAATGTGTTGTATTTTATTAAAAGTTGTAATGTTGAACTCAAATAGATATATGTTTTTCCAATGCAACTAAACAATTAAATTATTTGGGATATGACTTCATTGTTCACATGAATATGTAATAAAATAACGAACTAGATCTAAGAATCTTGGTTTTGTGTTTTTTTTGGTTTTTATTAATGGATGTTTAGTAGAAAATTTAGAAACTATATTACGAAAAACATTATTGCGGAAAATATCCGTGTGATTTTATTTGATAATAAGAATATGATAAAATCCAATAATTTCACAAAAGTGTATATTTTTTTCTTCCAATAAATTTTTCCATGTATTAAAACACATGTGGACATGGTTTTGGAATATATTTACCTAGGTGAACAACTCCAACAAGGTATCTCGAGTGTCACTCAGGTTATCCTAGTACACAAAAACAAGCCTTACTGTGCACCTAGTTTGAAACTCCTGAGGGATATTCTTAATTTAATTCACATTTTTATTAAATAATATTATGATAGATTTAATTGTAAACATTTACCCAATGAAAACTTAATTATCCTTATGTGACTAGGCATGCATAAAATTTCAATTTATTCTATGTGTTTTATATATTCGATATTATACAATCTGATTCATAACCTAGTTTTGCAGATGCCATTATTTATAAATGGAACCATGATGATGATATCGAAACTGTATGAACAAACATATACCATTTTGGTATTTTCCACCATTGAAATTAAATGATGTTCGTATTAAAGACGGGACTAGTATAGAGAAACAGAAAACTATACCATGATAGATGAATCTCATTATGAACAATGACTAGAAGTATATGGAATATCCTAATCCAAAATGAGGTGGAGTAATGTTAGACTACATTGTGGGACAACAACCTCCATATTTCTATTTTAATTCGATACCATTTGTATATAAGCATTGGATAACATCTTTTGATAATATAATTCTCACTTTAGGGAGTAACGAAAGGGATAATTATTTTCATGAATGTTTTTTATCAATTGGGAGATGTATATCAATGGTGGTCACGCATCCAAAAGACAAAGGTAGAATGAATGTAATTGTATGTAATAGAGGGGTTTTAGGAAAATTTTCTACGAAAAATATATTCCTTATAAACATCAAGAAGATATTTAAATCGAATCATGAATCATAAGAAAATGTGTGATGAGAATATTTCCATGTATTAAGAAAATATTAAATGGATAGAAAGGAGTGTTGTAGAAAACATAGATAATCCAAGTATCATGGTTGACTGATTAATTAATGTATTAAAACTAATCCTCTAAAGGGAGTAGTTCTCCAAAAATTTCTCCGCAAATGAATATATAGTGTAATGTGATATCAATATAGATAATTAAATATTGATATCCGTTCTATTGAAAAGAATTATATAGAATAATATAGATGTTTATCTCTCATGAAATGTAAATAAGTTAAAGGGGAAGGATAGAAGAGTTTATTTTCCATCCCAGGAAAATTGTTTGAGGAAATAACCTTCCACTTTCCTAAAGTGTATGGATGTTTTTTAATAGTGTGGAGGGAAATTCCACCAATCCCATGATTTAATGGGTAATAAATAAGCTATCATTTTTCATTGATACAATTTCAACGAGATGTAAATTTATAAAAATTATTATCATAAGTGTCAAGGAATCATTCCCACAATAATGCCAAGGGAAAAAGGTCATTCTTGTGCAGTCATAACTGTTGAGGTTTAAATTTCCTATGATGGGGAGTCATATAATTTAATCAATTCTCCAAACATAAAAAATTTATTGTTTGATTCTAATAAATTGAATTATTTTACATCTTCAATGTTTTACAGGAAATTAGATATTTCAAATTGTATTTAATAAATGAATTATCAGTCAAAACTATTAATGGATGTATAATTGAAATAAAGGTGTGTCAATCAGACCCATTTAAGCCTCATAAATATTCATTAGTTTGATACCTTATCATCATAGCTACTATTGGCATTGATATAATTCTCAATATAGATTACATTTCAAAAAAATGATGGGAAATTGTATTACAATATTAAAGAATTTACAATTTTTTAGAATGATGTAGTATGCCATAACTTTAGTGTAGAAAAATCAATATCTAGTTCTTATATAGATCCAATATAAGTAGATCTAATGAATAAAATTATTAGGGATGATGGGGAGTAAATATGTTTGGGTGAGGATAGAAATATTCAAATTGAGGATGTACTTATTATGTATGAATATATCAATGTATTGACAAGGTATTTTTGTAAACATCCTCTAGAGTTGGAGATTGTGTTTTTTGTTGATTTAATACATGTTTGAAGACCTATATTAATGAATCCTTGTCTAATGGAAATTGTGGAATATGTAAAGCTAAATAAAATACTACATGAATTGAGTGATAGTGGTTTTATTCACCCCTAGTGTTTCTCTATGGGGATCCTATATTATCTATATAAACAATAATGATGGGTCCATAAGGCTGTGTAATAACTATAGGGAATTAAATGATATTACAATAATGAAAATTTATCATCCACCAAATTATGGTTATTTATTTTATTAAATTCAAATATCCTAATAAGTTTCAATGAATGACCATCGATCTAGATAACATCAGTTGTGTGTGAGGTTGAAAGATATTCTGATGAAAATATTTTGAAACGCTTATGGGCATTAAGAGTTTACAGTAATGCCTTTTGGGATGATTAATTCACTATATTATTCATTGAACTAAAGCATATAGATTTAAAGTAATATGTTGATGAATTTGATTTGGTATTTATTAACGATATCTCAATATACTCCTAAGGATACGAAGATCTTGATAATCACTTGCATATTTCTCTAGAGACTCTGTGAAGAAACGAATTACATGGGATGTTTAGAAATTGTGATTTTTATCATTAAGTAGTATATTTTCATAGATATATTCTCATTATGGATTTAATAATAGTTATTCCCACCATGAAAAAGGTACTTTATGAATATAATACACTAATGAGTGTATCTGACATACATTTTTTTAGTAGGTTGTTATTTTAATTTCATTATTAACATATTCAGATCACCTATCTTGTTAATCATGATTACTCTTAAAAGGGTTATATTCATAAAGAAAAAATTATGTGGTCTATTTTGAATAATTAAATAATATCATAGTGAATGCTCCAATATTGACACTGTCATTGGGAAATTGTGGATTTTTGATTTTTAATGATACATTAACGAAAATATGAGGATGCGTACTTACGTAGAATTATATGGTTGTTTCATATTCATTGTGGAGGAAAGGAACACATGAACATAACTAAACAAATCATGATGTTGATTTAGAAAATATAATCTTTTCTCAGAATATATGAATACTTTATCATTATAGTGAAAGATGTAAGACATACACCGATTACAGACTCCTAAAATATATCTTCTCATAGAAATAATATCAACATGAGAAAAAGGGGATTTCCCTAGTTGCTTTATTATTATGATTGTTCTATACATAATCCCATAGTGAAGGAAAATAAGGTAGTATATACAATGATCTAGAAGGCTCGTGGAGTTCTAACCAACATGAGTATTAACAAGGATCCTATGTTTATTGATCATGAGAGGATGGATATAGAAATTATCAAAGAAGTTGAAACGTAACTAATTTTTCATTTGAAATTTAAACTATATTTATTAGAAATGAATAAATGTTCTTAGTTCGATGAAGATAATCAAAAAAATCAAATTAATATTGAAAATTTTGGTAATTTGGAAAAATGAGTATATAAACATAGAACTTTGAAATGCAGGTGAAGGTTATGTGTTCCCTCTATCGCGGACATAGAAAAAAATGTTATTATATGATTCACATAGATCTAATTTTCATATACACCATGATATCACTAAGATGTATATTGATTTGAAGGAACCTTTCTAGTGGGATAATATAAAGCAGGAATTTGCAGATTGTGTATCACTATTTTTAGCCTCTCAATAAGTGAAGGATAAAAGAAAACATCATATAGAAGATTTGTAGCTTGTTACTATACTTACATGGAAATGGGATGACATAATTATCGAAATTTCCATAGATTACCCAATACTCCATGAATGAATGATGCAATATGGGTAATTATATTTCGACATACCTAATTTTCATATTTCCTAACTATAAGGAATGATTTTCCACTAGTAAACCTTGGAAAACTCTATATCAATGACGTTTTATGAATTCGTGGAAAAACTCTATCAATTGTGTCTGATCAAGAACTAAAATTTAAATTGAATTTTCAGAAAAGTATTGAGAATGTATTGGATACTCAGATTGATTTTTTTACTTCTTATCACCCTTAAACTAGAGTGAAGTCCAAAATGAAGATCCAAATTTTAGATTACAATTGGAAATCATGATCTCATGATTTTTAACATATGTGGTAATATTATTTTCCTTTGTAAGTGTTTTCCTATAACAATTGTTTCAATTATAATATTCAAATGGAACCATATGAAGCATTGTATGGAAAGAGATTTCATACCCCATGATGTTGGGAGTTAGTTTGTTTAAGGAAGCTTATAGGACCATATATTGTAGAGGATATATAAAAAGTAATTAGTATTCAAACCCTTATTGAAGAAACTAAAATTGTGGGAAATAGATTTTCTAATAAATGAAGGAATGATTTGTGATTTCATGTGGGAGATCAGTTTTTGGTAAAATTATCTCCCTAGAAGCATGTTATATGAGTTTGGAGGGAAAGAAAATTCAGCCCCATTTACATTGGTCCTTTTCAAATTTTTGTGAGAGTTCGATCTCTGGCATTTCATTTAGTGATTCATATTACCCATCCTAATGTACAAATTTTATTCCACGTCTCATTTTTAGAAAAGTACATATCAAACCTAATGCAAGTCCTCACGTTAGAAAGAATAGAATTGAAACCTAGATTATCATATTATGATGAGCCTACATATATTCATGAAACTAAAGAAAATGTTTTATGGACTTAGACAACAATGCTGGTAATGGTGAATTAGAAAAATAATAAAATTGAATAAGAGACAAGGTCCCCAGAGGATCATATGATGAAGAACTACCCAAATATTGTTTTGAAGTAACAATATAGATGTTTTATGGATGCAATTTCTATAGGAGGGGAGAATATAACGACCATGAACACTATCAATTACAATTCCAATATTGTTATTATTTGAGTATTCATCATATAAGATCACTTATTTAACACAAAAGAAATCCAAATGGAATAATTAATGATATAAAAAGTTATTCTAGAAGTTAATGAACCAATATCATCGAAATAGTAACACACCCTTAGGAATAGTAATGTGGCCCCTATGAATTGTAAATCAGATAATAGAATAGTAACATCACCAAGGAATGTTTAGATAAAATTTGGCTTCATTACAAATGAAATTATTATATAATTATATCATAATGTATGTAAATGAATATTTTAATCATTAATATTTATGTGTTGGTATTTTTCTAGCCCCTAAAAAAATTAAATTAAATAATATAATAAATAAAATTTCCTAAAAGAAAATACATTCATAAATCATTATTTTTTCACTGATTAATTTTAGGATAATTTCATTAAACCTTTGTTAATTTTTTAAAGTGTTATAAAATCAGTAATAAATTAAAAAAGCTATTTTCGAGTAAATAATGATTTATTAAAAAATTAAAATTTTCAAATTTATAATTTTATTCATAAAATGGGGTAAAAATTTAAACGATAGACATAAAAAAATGGTGAGGTACTATTTTGCGATTTTTATGAAATACATGAATTTTTAATGAATCGTAAAATAAAGAAATTTATAGTAAGAATACATTATATGATAAACGAACTATTCTGTGTGTAATGGATGATGTATGAATCCATGTATAGAAATGACCTAAACTAATAATTGTTTTTCATAATAATCAACACTAATTCTTGTCCTGAGAAAAATAATAAAATACTGAATAAAATAAAGAGTAATCAACAATATGCAACACTCTTAATACATCCCCTCACCACCAATTATCCTCACACCACTTTTAATTTAATCTCATCTAAATTATACCCAAATCCTCTACATTGTATCTTCTCTCTTCTATAAGATCTTGGTCTTTCCAAAAATCCAAAACCCATTCCCTTAAGGATGATCTTATGGAGGATAATTTAATAGCTAAACCCTCTTCCTTTTCCTTTTATTTTATTTTCAATTTATTTAATTTTCTTAGTATATCCATTCATCCTCTATCCGAAAGATCATGATAAATCTATTATAATCTATATAATTTAAATATATAATTTTAATTTAATATATTTCATCAGAATAATTTCTCTCTATCATTTTTTTTAAATCAAAATCATAGTCCTAGAGGTGATGATTTACAACATGCATGGATGATAAACATTCATTATTCAATTTCACCATCATATATGTTAATGAATCAATTTTCATTGATGAAAAAGATTATAAAATATGTATTATATCATAATTCAGGGTTTTTAACCACTGTATATACATAATTATATATAATAGAGCTAAACCAGTTAATTTTGAGCGAAACCCGCTAAAATTAAGTTAATCTATTATAATTGACATGTTATCTAATGATACATTCTAATATATGAGAAAAATACCAATTACAATTATTTTTTCATTTAAAACATTTAATTCAAATTCTATTTATTTATAAAAAAATTCATTAACTTTATTACCCATATACTAGTATACCAATCATGAAAACCACAGAAATGAACACTTTTGAGAAAGAAAATTATATATTATGACTCATCAAAAATGGAATAACTAAAGATAATAAACTAATAATAAATAAAATCAATGTATAATAGTTTATTAATAATTTAATTAATGGATCAAATTTTATTATCGAGGATGTTAATGTCATATGCAGAAAACATTCGGACAAAACCTAAGGGTTTTTTATTCGAACCCTTAATTTCATTCAAGTGCCTCTTTTTCACTCATTACACAAATTAAGTTCTAAATTATTTGGATTTACCCTCCATAAATTATGGTTTAATGTTTTATATGTATGTATCAATCATAATAATTCATTTTTTAATTGGTTGTTACATGTTTTAAATGGATATTTCTCAAATTCTACCCTATAAAAAATCCCAATACCAGAAAGCATCTCGAATTCCTATCTATTTTAAAGTGATATTTATAATTTTTATTAATCAAAATAATTTTTTATAAAATCCCTCATTTTATCATGAAAAAATTATCTTAGATCATTTTTTTATACATATTTATTTTAAAAATAAATCATCAATGAAAATAAAATTATTGTGTCTCTAAAAATTCACTCAATTATTTTATAAGAATATATTCAAATAATTCATAAATGTTGTCTATTTTTAATTATTAGTTGTGAGTGACATATTATAATATAATATAGATTAATTTATTGATTTTTTTATGATTAGTTTGATCATGGATGTGATATCTTGATATCATTCACTATATTACTCTGAATTGTCAGTTTCTATGTTTAATAATTGGGGAACACAATTTAAATTTAATATGTTAGCTTTTATATTAATATATATATGATTATTATATTTCTCTCTATTCCGATGAGTAATAAATTGGAATTATTAAGTGATGGTGGGGAAGCTATATCCCATAGATTCATTGGTAGGTCTCATGAGACAAATTAGCATAGGTTTTTACACATTATATATGGCGTCCTGGCCGATGCCTTGAAATTATGATTATGAAGAAAGGAATTATGAATTACATCATTATGAAAATATTAGTTGATATTACATGGGATTATTAAAATCTTATAATATTAATATTTTAGTTTTTTTATGGCATTATTCATTTAGATATTATTTATAGCGTATTATCTTCAAGATTTAATTTTAATTAAAACGTTACTTTAGTAACGCATCATGGATTATTATTTATTCTCTCATTATATGACATACCCTTACTAATCGTCGGAGATGTACCATTTCTCATTTTTAGTTTACTCATGATTACAATATATATTTTAAGAATGACAAGATCTGGTAATCTATTTTAATAAGAGTGTTTCTAATGGAGATTCTATGATGTATTTCATTTCAATTTGTATTGATGAACTTATATATGTATCTGGTCTCTCAATTATATTAAACAATTTTTTCCTTCATGATCTGTATTCAATATTTACATTCCAATTTATTAAAATAATTGACTGGAATAGGGATCCTTGAATCAGGGAATTTATAGCCCTGGTGAATAAAAGGAAAAGGAAATCATCCAAGAACCACTTCGGGAGGGAAAGTCCACCAACAAACTTGTTGGGAGATTTATGAATGGTATCTAATACACCATAAAATAGTTTCTTCATCAATAACATGACTATATTATGATTAGATAAACAAAAATAAATATGTTTATTCTATAAAATTATTTAATTTTTTAGAGGATTAAAATTGATGTTAAATAAAATTTGATATGTATTTTTTATATTAAGTGTTATGATTTTTTTAATTATTTTAATATTTTAATGTGTGGAAAGAATACATTGTTCTGGTGGTAGAATTTATATTAGTATAATGAATTGAAAAGTAAAATTAAAATATAACTTAATTCAAAATAAATTTTAACATATGTCTTCAATATGTTGGGATGATATGTGAACTATGAATATGTTGTTTAGTTACTAATTTATAATATAGAATGTACATGTTAGTTAATGTTCAAATTGTAAAAAGAATAGTTTTTTAAAAAAACAAAAAATCTTATTTATGAAGTCAATAAAGGCCATTACAATATACCACGGTCCTAGAAAATGATTACTAATTTTATATTATTTTAGTTTTAAATATATACCAGATTCAGTTTAGGAATGTCTATGGAATGTACATGTTAGGTATGGATGTAATATAAATTAACCCTTTTTATTAATATATAATATTTAATTTATATATTTTAGTGGTTTTTAAATATAATGGAGTTCAACCCCAGCAGAAAAATTGATTGAGGTTATATATTATATTTATGTGATAAATTATGTAGATACTACATTTATGATTTCATTTTAAAAATTATATGATTATAAAAATGAATTAGTAATGTATTTGTGTATTTATATCATTTCCAATATGTGATAAGATATTTTTTAAATTACATAGAGTTTTCATCAACATTAATGAGATAATTAATCATACACACATGGTTTATGTATCATTAATTTTTTAATCATTTTTTCAGAAGAAGGCCACTAGGATTAAGTGTTTATCCTGATTCTTGTTAAAATATGTGGGAATATATTCTCACCACCAATCAATCATATATTATTATATATTCTTCTTTTAAATTAAAAAATATTCCAATCATATAGAATACCATATATGATATTGAAAAAAAACATAATATAGGATTAATATTTTTTCAATTAAATATTATTTCCTAACATAATGTTTTTTGACTCACAAAATTATATAATAAATATACTATATAATCTAAATGGATAATCAAATAATTTTAGGAAATAAATATTTTCGAAAATAAAAAATAAGAAATTACAAATATATAGGATTACTGTTAATTTTACATAATATTCTAAGAGATATGGAAATTATTAGTAAACAATATTGTATATCGTTAAATTATTTAATTGAAAAAGTTTGATGTAATAGGGTTCCATGGTTAACAATTTCGAATGTATAAATATTTATTATTAGACAACATAAGTAATGAACATAGAATTTTTTGTTTATATGTTATTGTTTTTGAATATGTTCAATAAGTGGAATTATAGTGAGTAGGATTCATAATGCTTATAATTATTCAAACACAATTAATTCACAGATGTTTATCACTTAAAGTGTAAGGTAGATACTTTTTATCACATGGTCAAATAGCTATGTGACATGGAATAAATATTATGTATTGTGTTGTCAAATAATAAAAATAAAACCCAATATAACAATGATCTGGAGGTTTAACATATTTGACATGATAAACTAGTTATCAAGTTTTTATTGTTAAATATTATTAATGAGTTTATTAATATTATAATTCAAAATATTAAATGGAATCTTACATATAATAATTATATCAAATATGACACAAATATATATATACTCATTTCATGATGCAAGATGAAAATATTACTCTCAATGTTTGATATTGAGATTATACATTCCCAATGATTATCTAGGAGTATTATTTTTTTTGGATGAACTATTATTGTTAGAATCATTATTTTTCTTATACAAGGATGTAGATTATTCAATTAAGGAACAATGAGAAGAATATAATTATTTTTTCTAATAGTATGGACTTCTATGTATTCTATATTGAGTGCATTTCAATAATTCATTTGTTATAATAGGGATGTATAAATAATATTTTGGTCCCAACAACCTAATATTAGTGACATTCCAATCATGATAATAATCATACACAGATACCATAATTAGGAATATATATATTTTTATTTATCTACTATGAGGGTGGTTGGTTATGTTTTTGATCATGTAATCGGTTGTAGATTTTCAGATAAGGATTTTTCATCTCATAGGATTAGTGTGAAATCACCAACATTGATTGAGAATAAGGGAATTAAGGTTTTCATATGATAAATAATATTGTACATAGTTATAAAGGTACTTTTTTGATGAATATAATACTAAATCACATTACATAATTGTTATAATTGAAATTATTTGTGATGTTTTTCTTTTCTAACATGTATTATTCTAAAAAAAATTATTTGATATAAATAGCTTAATGACCCATGGGGACACACTTTTGGTTAATTAAATGTGTATTTGTTTTTACTCAAAGAGACACTCAAAAATTATTTTATAATTATTGAAAAATTATTTTTTAATGTTATCAAAAATGTACCTCATATGATCTAATACATGGGGATATCAATGAATTCTTTATAAAATAATTTTTTGGAACATTTCCAAATGTAGTTTTCAATATAATTTCAAATGATATTTTACAAAAAAAATTAATGTGAATTGGAATAATGATTGGTAGGATTTTTTTTATGTGGGAGATTGATGAGAATATTTCCTAAGGTAGTATAATTATTTATAATATATATTTAAATATATATGTATATGTGATATATTTACATAACATTCATGTCATCTTTTATGAAAAAATCTTTGATTATATTATTTATTGTGTTCTAACCTCCTTAGCAGTTCATCCAACCAAATATATCATTTAATGAAATCATTCCATATTTATATGAAAAATTCATATAGTAAATGAATGTGGTGTAGGAAATGATTCTGAATTTTATAAATTATTCATAACACATCAGTTAATAAATATTATACCAAATGAGAATCATTGGGAGTTATATTAATCGTTTATATTCGAAGGAAGTGTGCAGTGTGTAGATATTCAGAAAAAGAATCCCAATAACTAAAATCTATCATTTATCTTCTTTGATCGCATATAGAAGAACTAACATTCTATTGATAAGAAGTATAATCTTGTATTATTTTTGGATGATTTAGATCGGTACGTGGACACAAAAAAATTTGGGTTTCATTTACCACTCATTGATCATTATAAATCCCATTAAATGTAGTTTTTTGATTTTGTAAATTCACTTAGTAGTATTTTACACATATTAAAAATAATTATCAAATATAGTATTTTATATGAGGATTATTATTCCATACATAGAGATCCATAGAAAGCGGTTTTAGGCTCTTTATATTGGAAAGATTATCATTATACGAATCCAAAAAACACTTATATATTAATTAATTTAGTAAAGGTCTATGATAAACTTACTAAATGATGTTTTATGGAATTAAATGTGTTTTTATAATGTTTGGGAATTTGTTTGACCTTGTGGAAGGATTTTTTTTAGTGATAATTACTATTTTTCAAATTGGAATTACAATGGATTTTTTATATGAAACATCAATTGTTTATGTGTCCAAAATAATTTATCACATTTTATTATTAAGGCTAAAGGTTTTTTAAAAGGGAATAAGTGATAATTTGGTGATAAATATCAATAAATATTTTTTTCAAGGGATCTAGATAAATATTAGGTTGAAATGTCGAGAGAGATTCTATTTTGATTGATTATGATTCTATTAGATCTCATTTTAGTTGGAATCAAGGAAGACTGTGAATTATTCCAATGTTTTTACACATTCCTAATGAATTGAATATTTTAGTTTACATTATCTCAAATATGATCTTTATAGTGATATCCAATGTTACACAATAATTAATATCTTTTTATTTATATTATTAAATGAATAATGGTAGAAATTTTTTTGACTGGTGTATATTGTTTCATACCCATGTCTACTTGTTTGAGCATATGATGATTATTATTATTATTTCTTATATAAATTTTTTGGGATAAATGGTATTTTTTAGGTTAGCATGTTTTATTTAATTGCTCATTAGATGATTATAAATGTTTTTAGAAAAAATTAATTTGTTAAAGAAAAACAGTTTTTTCCCAAATACATGGTTTAATGTGAAATATATTATATTTTTATTGTTTTGTAATGTAATTTTTCAACAACATATTTATTGGTTTTCATGGTATTGATTATTCCAATAAATTCATGGTCATATAATATTTGAATTTGTGCCCCATAACCAAAAAGTTTGAAAAAAATGGGGATTTTTTATACAATATAGATGAATAGGACAGGGGACTATGTAGTAGTGTGGGTGATATTAATTACTTCTATTCACTTAATTATTATAGGGGACATATGATATCACATTGTTATCCCATGAGGAACCATTTTGATATTTTATACATTTGAGTTATATATATTGGATATTTTTTGGTTTTCATCTATATTTTAGTTTTTCAACTATTGAAATTGGGTAAATTATTTATTTATTACTTATGATATGTTATGTACGTCGGTGTGTTTTTTTATTGCATACAATTTTTCTATTTATATGAGGGTTTTGTTTTATTATTATTCTCCATGAATTTTATTATGTCGTTGTGGTCATCAAAATATATCATATGGGTCATGTATGTTTACCTCGGGGAAACACATTACTAAGTGGTTATTTCTTATGCCTATAAACATGTAACCATATCATGGAATATATGAATAAACATCAAATTTTTTTCATCCTTCTTATATGACATGTTGGGTTGGCCAGGATCAGTTCATTACAAAATGGGATCATAATACTTTGTTGTTTTGGGTTCATTGGAATATTGGATCTAAGATCATTGAAGCATGATAGGTGAGGGGATTTATTATATAGTTTATCATTAATATCAATGTATTATTTACATGGGTTTCCTATAATGTTTTTAGTTTTGATCATACTTTATGAGTTTTTAATTATGAATTTATTGTATTTCCCTATTAGTTATGATCAACATGGTGAGCTCAGGGGTTGATTTTATTTTGGGGTGAAACATTGAATTATATAGGAGGAAAATTATTTAATAATAATAATGGTAGTATCCTTAAAGAAATAGTCTGTACAAGTCATCAATAATTTTATGAAACAAGCATTGCGGGTGAAAATTTTTCCTAACCATGCATAGTGAAATATTTTTTTTTTATAATTTTAAAAAATCCATCTTTGGAATGTGTTATATAAGATAATTATATTTATAAAAATAAAGAAAAACTGTTTATTTTGGGATTGGATATTGTTTGATGTTAATTGGGTATTCAATAAGGAGTTTTCTGTATTCTGTAGACAACTATGCACACAAGGTATTAATATCTACTTATTAAGGGTATTGTAGAGAATTCCCCATAGGTGAACACTACTATAAATCTATATATTTTTCATTATATGATTCATTTTATTCATTCATTGGATCACTATAGTGGTTACATGAATAAAACAATGATGGACCATATTATACTATTTACTATGATGAATCTATCAATTAATCATAGATTTATAGGATCCTAGGATCCTAAAGAGTTTATCGGATAGGTAATGAAGTTAATTTAGTTATTCAAGACACCTTGGACCGTAATGGTTGTCCAAAACACTTATATGTTCGATGGAATTCGTAGGAACCAGTATGAATCTATTGAGTTATCAAGAAAGTAAAAGGATCTAACATAGATTACATTTAAAATGTACATTATTAAGATGAAATATCTATATACATTAATCATGGAGAAGGAAAATGAAGTTTTTATGTTAAAAATTTAGGGTTGGAGTATTCTAATATGATTTTTAATATGGTTCATGTATCTCTGGAATTCTTCATGATTAATTACCTATAGAAATAACATTATGGGATGGGCAAGAAGGATGAGATTAATTCAATGTGTATTATTCATTTATAACCAGCAGATTCAAAGGTGGATGATAAGGAATCCATGGATAAGGTATAAATGAATGGGAATATATGCCTAAATATTGTTCTTTCAGTGGACGGTATCCATACATAATCTTTTATTTAGAAGTGGAAGTGGGATGACCCCTATCATAGTATTGGAATGATTAATCAACAATCATTTAGACTTGAGCTAATGAATTCTACTTGTTATATATTGGTGATCTATGATTTCGGTGGGATGGATGATCATAAGATGATAGATTTCCTAGAGGATCTGAGGAAATGAATCCAATGAGGCAGTTTAGGTTATCATCAATACATTTTTCATACTTCTACACTAGGGAGTGAAATTTAATTGAAATTATCAAATAATTATTTAATATGATCACATATTTTATGGGTGGAGGATCCTTCCCACATAAAAATGTGGATTATAACAAGAAATAGTGGGCTATGGGTGACTTTCAGTCAAGGTTTCATCATGTAGAAGATGTATCACCTAAAGACCATGAATCTGAGCAAGACATTGTGGCATGTAAAATGTTTTCTACATCTTCCAAAGAATCTAATTTATTTTATTCATGTTATTCCAATTCATTTATCTCATAAATACAATTGATTATTTTGTTTTGTGAGAGAATTTTGTTCTTTTGGTTATAGATATTTTTACCAAACTAGATTAGACAATGAAATAACATGTAACATAGCTAGAGTGTCAGGTTCTATTCTTAAATACAGAAGTCATGTGGGATTTCAATATTTTAGACATGGATGTTTTCAGTATTATTATTATTATGTAATTTTTTATTACCTTTATATATTAAAATTATATTTTCCCATCATATAATGAAATTTCATGTTCTTGACGTGATCTCTAACATCATCTATGGTGAGTGGGTTGTATGATCACGGAGGAAATTTTTTGTTAAATCATACATGGGAATCATTTTATGCTAGTTTACAAGGTTATTCATTAATTCCCCATAACAACTATAAGAAGGCTTTATTAATGTGGGTTTAGACAAGCACCTTGATGTTATTTTGAATTATTCTATCAGTTTGGACCCTAGTCATAGTTCAAGTTTACTATTCATTAAATCCCATGGACATGATCCATTTCATTACTATCAGGAAATATGGAACTAACTGAGATAAACGAGAAAATGTATCAGTTTTAGAAAATGATACAAACCTATTATTCATCTACGTGTGTTTCTATGGTTGTTAGTAGTTATATTATTGAATTAGGTGGGTAGAAATTTCTATCAGTTCATAGATTAACATATTCTTATCAGGTGACTGTAAAGAAGGTAAAAAGTTTCCTAATGTTATAGATCATTTCTACAAACTATGTGTAGAATATGTTTTTTTCTAAAATCAACAACAGGTCAGGTTACCCTAGTGGAGGAACTTAGTATAAGATGATCACAATACATCATTAAAAAATGACATTGTCCTTTAGTGTATTTAATTATTATTATTTTTCCTTATTTGTTCTCCTTTTTTCATTTTGGGCCATGATTTACTGAATCATCCTTCGCTTTTGGGATTAATTCATAATCTTGTTTGATGATGTAATCAATGGATATTTCAGGATAGAGTAGCATCATGTGAATGAATTTTAGGTTGTTTAGGGAATATTGAGAGAGAATCATCTATATTAAAATCTATTCAATTTTTTATATTGGATTTAAATGGTATGGTACTTTTTAAATTTGATTTTCGAGGAAGGAGTTTTTATAGATCCAAATAATATTCAAGAAATTATCTCACCAGATGGACCCATGAACGGGATCAACATTAGAATATTTTTATTCTTTGATTTGTATTATATACTCTAAAATTGATAATTATCTTGGATAAAATCTCCTTTAGTGGATTTTTCTTAGAAAAGGGTGTTGTACAACTTGTATGACAGGTGTCAGTGTTCTTTTGAGGTTCAATATGTCAATCTGAATTTAGTGCTAGTAAGGATTCTTATAATTCCTAGGAGAGATTATTAATTTTTTTTATGATTCTTATGGATTGGTTTTGAGATGTTTCCTGATGTATGATGATCATGTGGTGGCCTATTTATTAAGTTATAAATTCTCATATTATTGGAATTCTCTAACTCATCACTTAGTGTCTCAAAATATTATAAATCAATTGAGGACCTGACATCATTACATCATTACTGAGTAAATTATAGTATATTTAGATCATAAATGTTTTATTAAAATATATACTTATAATGAATATATTCAATGGTTGAAATACTATGTACAATATTTTCAGACTTTATATTTTTATATATGTTATACACTATAAGGGGGAATTATTTTTAAAACACTTTGAGAAATAATTTTCCAGTCTAGGGTCTTGGAGAGTCATTAGATAAATGTGGGATGTTTTGTTATTATATAGTAATATTAGGATGGAGGATCAATATGATATAGCGAAGGTGGTTTTTTCTAGTGTTATGGTCACACCATCCATGGTTGATATAGTTTGGAGTGAATAGTAATTCATTCCCATGTTAATATGGATTATCTTTGTTTTAAATAATGTCGAGACTATGGGTGATTGGTATGTATCTTATTATAGTTCTATTTTCTATATCAATTGTATGGAGGTTCCTTTTGAAATGAGTTTTAAGGTGATACAATATGGATATCATTGTAGTTGTTTCATTCCCCTAGGTGTTACTATGGTATTTTATACCTTGAATTTCCGGTATTGTTGTCCTAGAAATTGGTGATTTGTTGCAGATTTTGTTTCCAAATTATTGAAATTATATTGAATCATGATAAAGTATCAAATAAATTATTGTTTGTTTTAAACATTTAAATTTTTTATTTTAGGTTGTATGAAACCTCTAGATATTTTCTTACATCTCTATATCATAGTATATGTGTGAAGGTTTCTATATGGGTTATAATTAATCATTTTATGAAATCATTTTATTTTCATTCCATCAACGAGTTGATGAATGTGTTATATGTGGGGAACTTGTTTAATTTGAGGTTATATAAACTTATATAGTTCACTTGGTTATAGTTTATGGTTGACAAATTCATTTTTCATATTTATTTTAGAGTGGAATTCATGTATATTTTTAATCATGTTGAGTTTGAGCCTAAAATTCCACTCATATATTTATGTCCAATCATAGGGGACCATACAAACTCTCAAGTATATACCACATGAGTTTGTTATTAACATTTGGATTCTTGAAAAAGGAACCAATTATTGGATATTTTTTCAATTAATAGTTTTTACAAGGATTTTATCAGAATAACTATAGTTATGATTTTATATGGGGTTTTTTTCCTATCACTATTGTGTAGGGAAGATATGGATGTCAATTCTATACTATAACCGAGCTACATCAAGGATATAATATATAATTTACATCTAATTCTAAATTGGTTAGTGGTAGCTAATATTTTCCAGAATTATTAGACCATTGTACATTATCCCTTGTTATATAGTGAGGATGGGGATCATGTTATTAATTCTATATGTATTGGGATAGTACATAGTTTCATGTGAATAAAAGGGAAACCAACAATATGTAATGTATGGACATTTATGTTGTTGATCATACTATGGAGGTAGAATTTTAGTTGGAGATTTCACTTTATTTTACCTTTATTTAATATTTTTTACATGTTTTATAGTTAAAAAGATATAATTAATACCCATATTATGTGGTAGAATTGGACGACCAGGATATGGATCTTAATTTCATAATCATAAATGACCCTATTTGAATAATGAATTATTAAAACAAGGTTATATGTAGTCGAATGATCCCTTCAGTCATTGTACAATATAAGAATAGTGGAAAAATTAATGAGACATGGGATTGGGAGGTTTTAGTGAGGGAGTATTGTCCGATCATGGGGTATTATATTATTATGGAGGAAATTCTATGATAATAAAGGGATATGATGGGGGTTGTGAAAAAAATGGGTCATTATTAATCATATTTTGAGTTTATATTTATCTTTACATTTATTATTTTATTATTGAGGTTCTGTGGGTATAAAAATTAGTTTCTTTAAAGGATCAACCATGATGTATGATTTGTGTGTGGTTTGTCTAATAGAGTGACTATCTCAGTGAGGGTGAGTTTTCAGAGACAATAATATTTTTATTAATTTGAACATGGTTATCCACAAGGTGAAATTCCTAGTAGGAATAATGTGGAATTAGTTTGTTGAGGTACTAGAACCAATATGGTTGAATCATGTGTTTTCTAACCATGTAGCCAAACCATGTGATTTTATTAGGACATGAGAAAATGCATTTCAAACAATCTTCCTTATTTGGATTTTATGTATTTATCCCATATTTCACTATCATTCCATGTGATGCTTCACTCCAAATTTTTCAAGATAATTACACTTATTATTTTGTGGATTCTTCATGTATCTATTTTGTTTTTTGTTTATGTTAATCCATAATCGTCATTAGTTATACATATTCCCACCTACTATTTCATATTTCTCCCATTTCCATGAAATTTGAGATGTCGTACATAGTTTTTTGGATATATATATATATGGTTATAAATATGTTGTTTATTTAGATTTATTATGGTTACGTGTGTAATGACTTCTAATTCAAGAATCAAGTGGTTCTCATTGAAGTTGATTTGATTGGGGCCATTTTTGTGTTTTGTATCTCTATATATGGGTTATTCCAATGGATATACATTGAATTATTTATCACCATTTATATTTTTATTAAATATTTATTAAAATTATTTGTGTTTTAACTTTATTTCATTTTCCATTTGATACATTGTTCTATTTAAAAAAATTAATGTTTTCCAAGGGACTGAGAGAGAATTCATAGATAAATATTGAGATATAATCCACTTTACTATCTAATTGATAGAGATAGAATTTGGGGTGTATTACTAAGAGAGATTTCATTCTGATTGGCATAGATAATGTGGAAGCTATAGGTAGTTGGGCCAATGAAAGGGTGTGAGAGCTCCAATGTTGTCACACATTCTTTATTGAAATCTTATTCTAGATAGTAATTTTCTATCAATAGACACTTATGGATAGAACACGTGGTTTACATTAATTATACAAAATTTTATTATATGATTTTACACATTGTTTTTAGTTACATGATTTGTTTTGATATCTTCTGTCATGCCCATTTCAAAATAATTATTATATGATGATGCTAATGATTATAACATTTAATATTACTTATTATCGAAGAATTATCATTTTTATGATGATGATATCTTATATACTTTCATAATACATGTGGAAACATGTTTTTGTAAATAATGGTTTTATTAATAGAAAAATAACGTGTTTTTCGAATGGATGATTTAAACTGAAATGTTTTCAAGTGGAATTTTTATGTGAATTATGTTCAAAAAAATATTTTATTATTAACCATGGCTTTAAATAATTACTTATATAAATGGTATAATCTATATAAATGTAGAGACATAATTTTGTACCATTGGGATGTATTTATTGGCCATAAATTTTTCCCATCAATTTTTTTATATTTTGACATGGGGTACCAATTTCATGCCCTAATTATGACATGTTATTTATATTATTGTGATTTTATTAGGTAAATAATGACAATTTATTATTTTTTAACACTAATAGATTTTTTATGTATCATGTGTCTAATTATGGTGTTGTTCCCATTAAATCTCATTAAAGGGTTATGTTTGTATAGTATTTGTGAAATTAATCCTAGTAGTTTATTTATTATTCCTATGTGCTTATTTCCAGCTAATTGTAATTGAGAATACACATTGATCTTTTGGAATAACAGCTAAAGTGATGCAGCTGGTCAACTCTGGTTGATTCTCTTCATGAAGGTAAAATTATCCATTTGTTTCCATAGTTCTAGTTCGGGTATTTTATATCGGTGTTATGATCAATACTAATAATGTTATCCCCTTAATATTTTTATAATATATCTAAAATATGTAATTATTATTAATATTTCCTTTAAATTTATAAAAGGTATCCATCAAAAAATCTCAATATATGTTATAAAATTTAAATTTTTAGTACATGAATGATTTAATGGAACAAACACAACATTTAATATCATATATTTTAGTTAACTTTGGATATAATTTTGTTTCTTTCTTTACCAATGATCTTTTAGATTTTTTAGATTAATAGGTCATAACTAATATATAACAACCCTCTAAATTACACGGGAGGCACATTTACTCGTTACTTGTAACATACCATGAATTTTAAAATGGTTTTTTCATCTTTTAATGTTTACAAGTTAGTTTTTTTTAAAATAAACTGAATATTTTCATAAATTATTATATTTAATAAAAAATTATTTTGATTATAAATTATTTTAATGTAATAAAATTATAAAAAAATTACTTTTCAATTATTATTTTTTAAAAACAAATTAATTTTATATTAAATTATAAATTATTTTTCATTTGAATTAAGTTATTTAATATATATATATATTAAGTAAAATTTACTTTTTAAAAAAGATATAATATATTATTATTATTATAAGTCTGATTAAATAATAATCATTTTTAAAATTTATTTCATAAATGTTAATCTTTAATAAATTATATTTAAAATAATGACCACTACTAAATTAATTAAATGCAAATATATGTAGATATGAAAACTTATGTTTTAAAATTTATTAAGTATTAAAACTAATAATTTTTAATAACATTTTATATTTAATTTAATATATTTATAATCCATTTTTTTGTAATCAATAGTAAATAATTATTTTTATGTTTAAATTGACACATGTAAATGTATTTTGTGTAAATATTGATATATTTAAAGGTGAGTATATAATAAATTTTTATGTTAAATTAAAAAAAATTAAAATTATAATGAGAACATAGTTACATGAAAATTATTATACTAACAATGTAAAAATATATAAATATATATATATGATAAAAAATTATATTAATATAGTTGTATTTCATAGCATTTAATGTATTTTAATAGACACTTTGTTATAATTATAGTACAATTATTCTATCAAGAGACCCACCTTTTCCACATATGTTGAATCAGTGGTAACCCATGTGGGAGGTATGCCAACCTATCAAGCACATTATAAGGAGTGAGGTATGATCTAACACAAATATACATGTTGAGAACAGAATTCCCATATGGTTTCCCTTAAGGCATGAATGGGTTTACCATGGATCATAAAATGGGGTGGTGCAGTCCATGGTGTGATAGTGTGAGTAGAGTTATAGGTACCAATCCGTCTGTTCTCAATATATTGGTGTAATTAGCAATGTTAATATTTAATTGAGAAATTTTCCATGTTGAGAATCGATGTGGGATGATGTACATGGGGTACTATACCCCATGCCAGAAATACATCTCATATAGAATTAGTTATTCTATCCTGAATAAATCATTCATAAAATCTCTTTAGGATTACCTTCCATTCATGCATAATATTTAGTCTTCTCCATATGCACCCACAGCCTAAAACCGTCATCGTCATAGGCATATTACAACTAACATCTCAAAATATCCCAATATAAATGTATTATTAATGATTATAAGATATGTATGAAGGAATTAAAACCTTTCACATTGATATTTATAGTATTTCGATCCAATATCTTATTCTATTGCACTGGATTTTTATCTGGTTGATGTATAGTTCATAAAATAATCGACAATTAATTTTTAATTAATCGATAGTAAATAGAACCCATTCCCTAAAAGGATTGATATCATCTTAAAAAAGAACCCATTTTAAGGCTTATAAGGTCAAAAAAAGATTAGGGTTATTTTTTGATCAGGATTCATAATGAAGAAACCTCAACCATGATGCTAATGAAAATGATATATATATATATATATATATATTAGTAACAAAAAATTAATACCATAAGATCAACTATATTTTAGTCATATTTCCTAAATCATTTATCTAAGCCCCCAGATATATATATATGCTATAATGATATATATATAAATTATCCATTTAGATTGGATAATTTTTAGTATATATTCAAATATTATTCATCTTTCTCAAAAATCCATGAATAATAACTAATTCTTTATTAAAAATGATGTGATCTCTCTCATTCCATATCACAATTATTTGAGGGGTTATATATGGAAACAGTTATTCCTCTAATTTCCTAGAAGATAATAAAAGATATATATATACATACACACCTACATACTCGAACATTCACAAAATTTTTAATACAACTAAATTGTGGATGATCGTATGTGAATGGAACATTACTTTGTAAATGTTCTACATACAAATCTATTGTAATTGATTTACTGAAAATTGTGTTGAAGGATAGTCTTCAATCAATGAGAAATTACTTTTTGAAATAATGTAAGAGGAACACTATTTTAATATATACAATATTATTTTTAATGTCTTCAATGATACAATATATTCTCCTCAATAAAATAATATTTTCATGAAAACACGTATTTAAATGGGTATGATTAATTTATATATATTCTAAAAATATTATATTACGGTAAAATTATTTTCTTAAGTGTCCAATTATCATCTAAAAACCTACTTATAGAAAAACTGTTGAATATTCAACTTACTTTAGAAAAATTATTATTTTCAAAAAAATTACAAAAAATTAAAAAGTTGTTTTAAAATGTTAGTTTTTGATTTTTATACATGAAATGATATATAAAACATTTAAATGTTTTTAATAATTATGTATATAATGGTGTAGTATAGTTATCTCTCACATTGCATGGATGTTAATATAAAAAATAACATTTTTGTTTAACTTTCATGAAATGTTTGTGAATTGTTCCTATAAATTTATGGATTAATTATATATGTATGGATTTCTCCTAATCATTATAATTTTTTAATGAAATAATATTTGATAAATGTTATGAGGTAATTGTTTTCATTTTTGATACTAATTTTGGTATATTTTTTAAAAAAAATTAATGATTAATAATGAGAAATTAAGACAATGAAAAAAAAATTATTAAAAATTTGGAATGTGGATATCATATAAGATGATGTTTACATGGTAGCGAATCTACGTCCTAACAAGTTGAATTTTCCATATAAGTGACATTACATCAAGACTCATAGATTTCTTAATAGTTTTCCATGTTTCAATATATTCTATAATAAAATCATTATTTTCAATGTAATTAGTTTTATAATTTTAGAGAGGAAATAAAAGTACTTTCATTGTTTATTATATTTTTAAAAAAAATTCATTTTCAAAGTGATAAGTATTATTTATTATTAATGTTATATGTTTTAGAATTATGTATTACATAAATTTTTTTATATATTATAGGAATTTCTAAAATATATCTAAGGAAATAATATTTCACTTATTATTTTAACTCATTAATGAGAAAATTTATTTTCAAACCATTTTTTGAAATGACATCCATATACTTAGTAGAATATCCAAAGGTGTTTGGTTTAATTTAGGGAGTTAGATCAAGGGAAGTCTCATACCTTATTATAATTTTTTTCAAATTTTGATATATTTTTTTTCCTAGTATTTTAAATCCTATATCAAAAATAGTCATAGAAATGAAATATACTATATATATTTTGTTAATTTTATAAAAAAAATTACAGTATATTTTACCATCTAATTTAGGGGTGTATGTCCTAAGATTTCACATTTTGTAATAGTGGAATAGTTTAAAATTATTTGGATTTTAGGACGCATTATTTTTAATGATTAATTAAGAGTTATAGGTAACAATTTTAGATTCAAGAGACTATTTAGAATATATACCTCTATTTATCATATTATTATTAATTTTGAAAATAGAAATTCATATTTTCATTAAGTGTGAAAGTATAAATGATGGGGAAAGTTATTTTAAATGGGAAAATGTTAAATCCCAATATTTTTTGTAAATTTTTTTTTCTAATAAATGATTGTCAATTGGTATTTTTACTTTAGTAAGATTATCTTTTTATGAAATGAGTATTTGTAATATAAATATGTTTTGATTATAAATTTAGTTAAAGTATTACTATTATAAAAATTTAAATTTTTTTATATTTTTAATGAAATACTACATCAATTGGAAAATTTTAATTATAATTTAATTATAATATATTATTATATAGACATATTCATTAAATAATAATTATGAATTAAATAGATTTAATATATTTTAATTATTACTTATTTGTGAAATTTAAAATCATATTTAAATTTTATTTTAAAAATTATAACCATTTACTAACTATATTTCAAATAAAGATGATTATTAAATTATTTATTACTACTTTAATTTTAATACGAAATGTTATAGTTTTAAAAATTAAATTTTTTTAATGAATATATTTTTTAGTATCATTTTTTTATATATAAATATTTATAATCCTCGTTTAACATATATTTAACAAAAAATTATTATAATGGTTTTAAAATTAACACATTTAATAGTATATTTTATTAATGTTCATTGTTATAAATTTGACTAAAAATATATTAGAAACTAAATTAATTAACTATAAAGATTATAATTATAATTTAGTTTCAATAAAATAATTAACTGATGATGTTATTATCTAAATATATATATATCACCAAAAAGAATATTAATATAGTGTTTTCTTATTAGAAAATAATTTTTCAAATAATTTTTTTAAAACAAATTGGATAACAAATCCCAATAGGTAAACATATCAACCACATATATGGGTAATGTGGTTGACCATAGGCGAAGTAGGTTGGCCTACTGAGAAATGCAACAGGAGTGGTGCATATTCTAGCATAGAAATGCGTAGTGAGAGCATAACAACTCTAGGGTTCACCGGGAGTTGGGAATGGGTTTATAATGGAATAAGCAATGGTGTGGAATTTCCTATGGTGGTAATGTGTTATTAGGATTCTTGGGTCGATCCCCTAGTTAACTAGAACATAGATGTAATGAGGCATGTAGATATTTATGTGAGTTCCCAAACTACATAAGCATTAATGTGGGATGATGAACAAATGGTACTATTACATGGACATAAATAGTTCCATATATAATAGTGGATGTCCAATCAAGAATATATCATCTATATAATCACTTATATCATTATGTTACACTCCATCATATGGTTTTTTCTCTAACCTTTACACAATTTACCTGAAAACAATAAAAATATCTTATTTCAAATCCTCGCAGTAACAAATCACAGAGAGACCATTTTTTCATGATTTAATGATTCATATAGAACTCTTTGATCTCATTACAAATATATTTAATATTTATCGAACATGTATCTTCTTTTATTCTTATGGGGATACTATTCAAATTTAAAAAAATTAAAAATTCCCTCTTCAGGGATCTCTATCAAAGGAAACCATTTTATCAACCATGTTGATATCATCCTAACAATCCCATTTTCTATTTATATTTTTTGGGAAAAAATTCTTTTTGTATTTTTTTATCGGGGAAGCTTCATGAATAATTCTTAATTATGACGATACAGATGTGTTAAAACTTATATATAAATATTTCAGTAACATTCAAATTTAAACCCTTATGATAAATTAATGTTCTGTTATATTTCATGGATGAGTTTCATTCTCTTCAGGTTATACATATGAAATGATAATATATAAGTACATATTTGTATATATTATGAATCGGTATTTCACAATTTGTGTTTTTATTCACATATTATTCGACATTCTCGACAACCCATGAACAGAAAACCAGTAATTATAAAATATTGATGATTTTACTCAATCATGGTATTTATTTTTTGTGTTTTATACATACCTATATAATATTACTATATCAAGGTCAATAATAGATATATAAAAATATATATTTGGGTTGATATTCAAGAATATAATTTTCATTATTAAAAATACTACAAAATAGTGGTCTTCCGACAATATGAGGAGATTTCATTATGTGTTATCCACATTAAACCACAATTTTATATTCTATAAAGAAAGTGATATTTATGGTTTATCATCTATAAATGAGAAATTTTTTATATAATTAATCTATGTTGAACTATATTTTTATCATTATTGTATAATTTTCGAATCCATCACTTTGATTTTACCTTCACTTTTAAAAAAAATATTTTTTTCATGAAAACCATTAGGTAATGGGGAATTTTTTATTTCTAACTCTTCTAAAAACCAATATTTTATATATAAATTATTATATTAAACACATTTTTACCTTATAAAACACTAGTTTTGGGTAAAATGTTTGGTTTTTATTGTTACAATCTAAAAAACATATTTTCATGAATTTTGATAATAAATTCAGATCTTCTTTTAAAATTTCCATGTTTTTATTTTAATAATATAATTTTATTTAAAATAAACAATTCCACTCATGATTATAGGGATTTCCAACGAATATATACATTTAATATATTCCATAAATGTTTATAAAATCAATATTTCTTGGATTAATGTTAAGGAATTTAAGATAGGCACAACATCTTAGTGACTATATTTTTTCTAAAATAATAACTATATCTTGTTATTTGTTTTATTTCCATAAAATATTATTTTAGTATTGTTTAATAGATATAAAATTATTTTAATCTTCTTAAAAAACCTATATATATTTATATCTTTGAAATGACTTCTTAATGGGTTATAATGTGAATTGTAAACATAAAAAAAATGTTCTATAACAAAATTGAAACATGGGTATTATATGAGATAATGAGGAATGAAGAGTAAAACCATAAAATATGTGAAGAATTTATTCTATAATTTATAGGGATTATGTTTTTTGGACTAATTATAAATTTTCCTTTATTATTAATCATTATAAAAAAATGTTAATATGAAATTAAATATTTTAAAAGTATTCATTCAGAAATCCAAGTATTGTTAAGGGATATTATATTATGTAATTAATTTTTTTTCTACTGCTATTTATTTTTAGTGATTAATTATATATTTTGGAAAATAATTTATTAAATAAAATGGTTTATATTTGTTAAATTATTTCAATAATTATTATTAATAAATTTTCTCCTAGTTTTAAAACTCTATATTAAAAAATTTTATGCCCACCACATGTATTAAAATATTTTTCAGAGGATGAGATGAAGTCCCCAAGGAATTTCGTTTTTTAATGATATAACACCTCAATACATTAAAATAATATCATAATTTTTTCATGTGTATAACAAACTCCAAATTAATTTTAAAAACCCAATAAATATATTTCACCACATTTAATATCATGGATAGCTTATAGACCATGAAACAATTAGCCTCTGTGAATAACCATACAATATAATATAATAACCTATACATTTAATTGGATGTTTTTAAATAATAATATAAATGCTATTAAATTTATTATGATCAAATTATATTAAAAAAATAATCATTATGAATAAAATGAAATATTTTTTGAAAACCATTATTTTTCTATAATAGACACAACAGTCATTATTTATGTACATAATTAGAAATTTATATTCACCACATGTAGAGTATTTATATTTTTAAATAATATTAATTTTTGAATATTAAAATAAAAATAATATTATGGTGAATTTTTAAATTGTTCTGAAATGTTTATTTTTTCAACGAATAGTGGAAAATAATGAATTGTAATTGAATTCATCATTTTCATTGTAATTATTTATAAATTAAAATTATATTGTATGTTTATCATAGAGTTAAATTAGTAAAATATATTTATTTATACTTTCATAGTTCTGGTTATTTAAATTATTTTAATTTCAATGTTGAAATAAAAAATTGTAATATTTTCAACATTTTTTTGTAAACCCTCTTCCATGTCGAATCTATGATGCTAATTTTACATTTAATTTATCCCCAAATATGAATGAAAGTTTACATAATTGATTTCTTATTTTCTAAAATAATTATTTATTTTTTCTAAAAATTTCAAATTATTTTATATCAAAATCAATATCCAAAACAATAAAAACTATTTAATGTGGTTAAAGTAAAAATATATTTAATGGGGGTAAATTAAAAGGATAAGATTCAAAATAAGATAAAATTTTTCGAAATTGTATTTTATAGATATATTCAGTAACTAACATTTCAATTTCTCTATAATAATTAATTATAGAAATATTATAATTTTCAAAGTGTGGGTAACATTTTTTAGATTTAAAAAATTACATGTTTTTCACTCACCTCACTTATAAGATGCCACTCACTACCCTTTCTTCTTCGAACCATTAGAATCCATTTTAATAATCCGAGAACAACATAAATGACTTCCAAACTTCACAATTCTCATACATGAATCCTTATTCTAGTCATAAATACAACCTAAAAATGATTCTGGTTAACTCTTAATGGGGTTACATGAGGAAGAGTTAAAATTCGTCATCAGGCATGATTCTTTTATTTTTTTCTTTAGCATCATTAAATAATTAATATATTATTATTATGTAACAAAATTATTATCTAAAATTTACCACAATGTTTCAATTTTAACCTATTTAACTACATCCATCAACACATCCATCAAAGGTGTTATGGGATCATCATTCATATGTAAGCATGATTGTCGTATCACAAGCGCATGGAATTCATTTTTTTCATTAATACTATTCAAGGTTTTGTATTATGATTGATGTATCTTATATATAATTATGATATTTATAAAATAATTATTTGTGCATACTAAATAATTAATCTAAACATTTTTTATTTCAATTCCATATGGGATATGACTATATCCCTTTTGTGTAAGGTAGACTACCACCTCATGAATTGATGTGATAATTTTTTACTAATTATTGGAATAGAGGAAGATAAGTATGTTTATAATTAATAAATGTGATATAAATGAATTAATAATGATACTCATGTCATGTTTATCATTATAAAGTAAAATATAAAATTTTAATTTTACCGAAATAAAAGATAACATCATTAATGTATGGATCGACTATCACCTTCACAAAATAATTTGATCCTCTGTTCATCACCACAAAACATGGAGGATATTTAAAATTAAAATTAAATAAATAAAATTATATAAATGTTATAATGAAAATATGGAATGATAAATTATTACTTACATTAATTCGTTAATGATTATTGAAAATTGGTAATGTTAGGCATGAACATATTCAACCTACCATCTATAGGATCATAACATACTTAATTTATCAAAACAATATAACCTAATTGTTATAAATTGTATAAATTATGTATAATTACTACATATTATTTCATGATTACTGTTATATATGTGATGAAACTATTTACCACTCCCATGAACATTATCTTTCATGATGAAACTCTCGTGAGAAAAAATGAAATTAACACCAAACACAGTGATGTTAGTGAATGATAATTAATTAATTGTTGATTTTTTCTATAAGAGGATCATATATTATCTAATATAAATTTATATGTATTTATTATAAAATAATAACCAGAGAGAAAATATTATAAAGTTCATTAAGTGGATATCATCCATATGGAAGCATTAGGTATTGAATTTCATTACTCAATTTCCATTACCATTGTTAAACATATTATTAATTGATAATTTAATTTTGTTATTATGTGTGTAATTATCGATGATTATTTTTTTTATTTATATTTTTTATTAGTAATTACATTTGATACAATTAATTTTATTTATTAATCTCCACTTCAATGACATGGTTTTTGTAAGGGACTTCATCTCAATTTTCCATTATTAGGTTTTTTTTTGTGTAAGATCCCATGTTTTCATATATGGTCATGATCATTTTGATTTCAGTTTTAATGTATAAATATTGCCTTATGAGAAATCCATTTGACTTTATGGATGTACCAGGGAGTGTATTATGCTTCTTCGGATCCCAAGACCCATGGTTTGGCATCATAATGGACTTCCACATTGTTAATATGAACCATGGAGGGATGGACACATAGTTTTACAAATATTGTGAGGTTGGGTTATAGGGAAATTCTATACCTCATAGATTTAGTCAAAAAATGTGATTTTGGTTGCATGGCTATGAAGAAACATCCAAAAAATTGAACGTGGGGTTTTATATGGTTTCCACAGAGTTAGTAAAACCGTCTTCTCAAAATGTGTGGCCAATTTATTTTGGGTTAGATTTTATGATTTTAATTTTAATAAAATAAATTTCATCTGAAATATCATTTACATCTCCCATATATCATCAATTACATTTCTAGTACTTTATTTGGTGGATAACCATGTATTGGAATGGTTCTCTTCGTTTGATCCTTGATTTAGGTGTGTAATGTATCAAAATACATTATTAAGTAAGAAATCGATTGGTTTTTAGTTGTTATTGATTCTTCCTGTTATGTACAATGCTATTTGTGTGAATGGTGGGGTGTCCAAATTTTAGTTTCTTTTGTTGTTCTTCATTTTTTACCAAAATTAGTAGAATTAATAGTTGAGACTCAATGATAACATTTCTACTATGCTACAATTAGCGGTCTACAGAATTAATTTTTTTGTGGATTTATAGACCTAAATTCCATTGTTCCACCTAACATATATTCTGATGCAACCCTAAATTTTAAATAGATAATTGAATTAGATGTATTTAGATCCGTTAGTGATTCCCACAAATTCATTTGAGATGAATTGGTAATTTTTTCCCCACCCAATTATACCCATGGATTGTGTCCTAGGTATTTTCTTTTTTTATTGACTTATTAATCTATCCATTGTATAAATCCCCATGATTTATTTGATTGTGAATATTAATTATGATTCAATGTAATTAAATGGATTCACTAGGACAGGTATTGTATCCTTTATATATGTTATCATTATAATCCATGATTTATTAGATTAAATTTCATACATATGAAATGTTTTATTGATTGGTTATAATCATTGGATTAAAGAATTTAAATTTTCATAAATGTGTAGGTACCCTCAGGGTGTGAATTGGTGTTTAAATTGATTGATTATGGGAATATAATGTATAGGAAATAATAGTTAACTTTTCGGAAGGTATACTAATGGTCTTGATTCCATTACATTCCTCGGATCTTTAACATTAGATCATTAAACGATAGTGTATGCCTTCGATAGGGTATGATCCTTGGATCTTGATTCTAGAGGATGAATCAACCATTGCTACCCCTTTGATCTGGCATTCTCGGACTCACGTAATTCATGTTTAGAATGACATTATATTTATACTCTAAATAGTCCCAAACTGATAATCCATCAAGATGATACAAGGAATCAATAATAATTAATAGATATTTTATACCATTAAAATATAACATCTTGGTATGTAACTTTTATATATAAAAAAATCGTGAGAAATATGATATGCTTGTTTTTATGGATCAGTTATGATTTTATTGACCCTTCTAGTCATAAAGAATGGTTATGGTCAATATGGTTCTATGGTTTTATAGCGATGGAGGTATAGACAGGGGATAACACCAACGGTTTGAGGGTTGATTTAGTACCATGCTTAGGATAAGGGGGGAACAGGTCTGAGATGTGGCTCGTAATGCTATTTATAGGTAGAATATTTTCGTGTTTTTTTGTATTTTAAAAACATTTTGGATACCATACTTATTTTTAACTTATATTTCTACATTTTAGAAACATTTACCATCATCATTGTATAGTATAATCTTTTGCCTTATTTTTCTATTCTTATATATTTTTTTTATAAATTTATTTCTTGATGGATAGTCTTTTGATAATGATTATTATCATTATTTTATAATGATATAGTATATTAATGATGTCATTCACTTTCCATGGTCAAACCCTAGGACCACTATTCTAGTTGTCAATATCTAGCATTTTCAGAGATGTGCATGAGGCTATGTGACTAACTTGGCTCAGAGAACCATTTAGTTGCATCAGGGTCTATGAAGTCACAAAGCTGTATAGAAGTATTCTTTCGAGTTGACATTAATATTTTCTGTCATTATAATTCTATAATAAATAATTGTAATTTGGCCCTGAGATTCACCCTCGTGTAGCTTACCCACATAAATGAAAAAAATTCAAATTGCCTAAAATCAAATTGATTTCATATATATTTGGGATATTATAAATGCTTACATTCCATTATTGTGTGATGTTGTTAGTTGTGATATAATTATTAATATTATTATGAACTATATTTTATTACAACATAATGAGATGAGGATATTTCATCCCATTCATAATATATTAACCTGTTGGAAATCGCATTCCATGCCTTATGAAGGCCATCTTGGATGCATTAATAGATTCATGACATAGTGAAAAGTGTTTTGATATATTTATCTATGGTTATAATATATTCTGTGTAGTGGATAGATAAGTGACACCATATGTTAGTTCATAAAAAGTACAGATCCGCATGGATTGGAAGGTGACAAATTTTTTGATTCAAAGATTTAATGTGAATTTGATATGGTGGTATTAATATGGGTACAAAATTGGTGTTCATGAGGTGTTATGGGAACTCATGGATTGGAAATTGGAAAGCCAAATATATTAAAATTTTAATAAAATTGATATATAAATTAGAATTGAGTTAAAAATTAAATTTAAATAGACATGGGATCATAGAAACAACATCTTGATATAGACTAATATTTTCATTGGGATATTGGAATTGTCTTCAGTGGATTTTGGTGACTAATCACTTTACATTACATGATTTAGGTGACGTCAATGTGATATGAATTATTATTTTTTTGTATTTTAAAATGTCAGAGGATTTTGAGTTATAACATTTTATATCATCATTTTTAGGCATGAGAATGGAATCATAGAGGCATGTCACCACAAATACCTCCAGTGTTATACCAGGAGGGTGGTGATGATGACACTCCAGAGTCTGTGAGCCATGAGATACTAGTAGATCCTTTGTTAGTGTTAGAAGTGGCACTAGATGTTGTTCTTGAAAATGTTTTGAGGAATAATAACATTATGTTTTCTATTAAATCATTTAGGAATTTCAAGGATCAACACATCCTTCTATGCCTATAGCTGATTTGAAACATGTTGTCCAACAACAAAATACTAACACACTTTTGAGTGATGATTGAACATAGGCAGATCAGTTGTGGATATCTAATATTGTACTGATATTATAGCATAATGAGATTCCACTTCATAGGAGGTTGAATCTGGGGACATATATGATTTATGGAGCAGCAAAGTGCTGGTGAGATGTTCTAAACTAGTCTGATACGTTACGATATATGGTTCGGGATATTTAAGAACCAAAGTTATATGAATATTCCACCTCTTATACTCTATGTGTAGAAAGGTCTAGTGGTTTCATGAATAATGTTTAGGATGTGACTAAAATTATGGTGTACTTGATATGCTTTATAGAGTTGTAACATTTTGGGATGACATACCTTTTTTGTGAACTATCAACAACAAGGCACTTCAAGGATGGTAACTGACATGCCATTTGATGTTGATTAAATGGGTTGAGATTGAACTATATTATATAAATTATGAATTAGTCACAAATTAAAAATCAGAACTTATGTGGATATATGATAGGATAATAGCAACGTGTTGTCTATTATCCAATTATCTCAACATCCAGTAGTTGTAAGTGATAGTATAAGGATTCCCATTAGATGAGTTCCAATAAGGCTATGAGTACGGGTATCTCATAATTTTATCTTCTATGTGTATGACTATGCTATATAAATAATTAGTTAGACCACAACCCAATAAAGTGTCATGCTTGTGGGAGGATGGGTCACATACAATGGTATTGCTAGAACATATGTTTAGTAAAGAGTGCTAGGGGTGACATCCAACCCTAGGATCAAGAGAAAAATTTTAATCTCCAAGTGCGGAAGGTATTTAGATAGATTTTTGTCAGTAAATCCGACGTAGTGGTGGTCATGGTTGAGGTATCATGGAACAAGATACAATAAGACATTGGAGTGTACCTACTCCGGGAAATGATTTTAGTTAAAGGTCCCTGAATTCAGTCATACCAATTTTGTGGAAACTAACCCAAATTAGACGGGTTCTAGACAACCTACGGTGAGTGGTGTGATATTTATTGACTCTAATATATAATATTCTCTTTTTGATACAGGTTTATCACAAAGTTTATTATTTTTTTCTATTGTTGAAATTAATGAGCATGAAAGCAATTTTTCATATGGCATTAGGATACATTAAACTCCATTAGGGGTCATAATAGAGGGTGTAAGAATGTGAGGGGTGTTCCAGATTGATGTTGGTGGGTGTAACATCACATGGGATTTTTTTTTCTATGAGATGATCGATAGGATTTCATACTCAATATGGAAAATATTTTACCTATTAAATATTTTGTTTATTGTTATCACTAGAACGTGAATTTTTCCATAGCATATGTGGTAGTTTATAGAGATAAAGGTGAATGATATTTCAAATATTATTGATATAGAACTATGTATCATCATCATGGTGGGATGAAATCCAATATCAGTTGTTTGTATATGAATGATATGTTAGCATGTCAGGGGGATGTTCCTCCAGTGTTTGATCATTTTAGGGATGCGTTCTTAGATGAAATTTTTAGTTTACCTCCTATAAGAGAGGTAGATTCCACCATCTATCTAGTAACAGGAGCTACATAGATACCCATTCCACCACATTGGATGGCTATAAAAGAGATGTAGGAACACAATATGAATCAAGATGACATAGTGGAATAGTAGTTTGTTTGACCTAGTACTTATCTATGTGGTAAGCAAGTGATTTTTTAGAAAATAGATGATGGTAACCATTGGATATGTTTGGATTATAATTTTTTAACTAGTTACCAGTTAAGAACCAATATCCCCTACAGTATATATTTGACCTATTTATTAGCTTAGAGAATATCATGTGTACTCAAAAAATGATTTGTGGTCATGATATCACCAGTTACATGTTTGATCCTCATATATACCATGTACAAATTTTTATAGTATGTATAGTCTATATGATTTTCTAAGTATTCAATTTGATCATTCAATGACGTTAGTTGTTTTCATGGAGCTAACAAACCCAGACTTGCATCCATATCGAAATTTATGTGTGCTGGTTTTCATGGGAGAATCATGTTTTTTTATCATAATTTAAAATTTCATTACAAAAATCTTGAGATCATATTGGATACACTGATAGGGAATTGGTAATATGTGAATCTCACAAAGTTTCACTTTTGGATTGATTAGATTCCATTCGTAAGACCCATTATCTCACAGAAAGGATTGTATGTAGATTCATAGAAGTAGAGAGTTGTAGTTTCCTATGAGTATGAAAATAAATTAAATTATACCTATAGTATCTTGAGGATAGTTAGATTTTACCGGAATATTATACAAGACATATAATTCTTATAAAATCCATTGATGGACTTGACAATGAAGGGTGTGATGATTCTATGTTCAGACACATGCCAAAATCTATTCGATAACTAAAAGGTATATCATCTTCATCACTATTCCTGATACTAACAGAGAAAAGTAGGAGCTGCAATATGCATTGTGATGCTCCCCATATTTGGAATGGTGTGGTTATTATAGAGGGGGATAAAGTCACAACATATGTGTCTCGACATCTATTGATACAAGAGGAGAACAACCCAACAGACGATCTCAAGTAAGCAACATTAATTAATGATTTTTGTTGATGGCAACAATACTTGGAGAGTTTTTTTAGAGTCCATGGTCTACAAAATCCACATATACTTATTTAGAAAATTTAATATGAATATAAGATAGTTATAGTGGGTGGAATATCGGAATCCTTTTGACATCAGGATTTCCTAGAGTCCTATTAAATGTTATCTATAAGAAGATTCACTGAGAAAGAGGACATAGGTATATGATGTTCTACATGCTAGATACAACGGGAAACTCATGTATTTTTTCCTATAGATTCGCTTGGAGGTGAAGTATAGTCAACGATATAATCTTATATCATCATAATTTTTAAACTATACCATAATGGATAGAGTGAGGACATAGAGGCTATCAGATTCAATGGGCAAATCCATATGGAAGAGCGTTGTAGGTGGGTATCCACCTTCTGGTCTGTCTGTAATAAAGGTTGAGATCTGATGTATCCTTGTTAGTGATTGGATATATGTTAATTTAAACATGTTTTTGATGAAATGGTTTCATTCCTCGTCATGTGTAGTGCATCTTGGTGACACAATATGTATCGTGATATGAACCATTAGTATTTGGGGAAGGGTATGAAGCCTGAGGTGGTTATTTTTTGTTACAAGGTGTTCCCTATATCATTTTGTGAATGTTTAAATTAGTTATCATTCATAATTTTACAGAAGTTACATATTCCCAATTGGAAATGGGATGATGTCATCAAGGACTTTGTGACAGGTTTATATAGGTCACCTTGTTGTAATGATGATGTGTTCGTTGTTATCGAAAAATCTATTATGTTTTCGATTTCATTACAATCACAGTGACCTTCTTTGACCATGATCTTGGGAGGATGAATATCTATGATTTAATATGGAATCATGATATATCATGGGATATTGTTTTAGTTTGGGACTCCCAATTTATTTATTGTTTTTGGAAATGTTTATATAGGGATCTAGGTACACAGGTTCTTCTGAGTACAATATTCCACCATCAGATTGATGTGATTTCTGAGTGTATAATATAGGTTCTTGAGGATATTTTCTAAGAATGTGTCCAAGATTTCTGTTGATCATTGGAGAGACATATACCCCCTGGATGATTTTTCCTATAATAACAACTATCAAGAGATGATATAGATGGTACCTTGTGAGGATTTGTATGGTAGTCCATTCCAATCACACCTGTGTGGTTTCTAAAAACATGAGAAAGACTTATTGGCACTAATTCTCAAGAATTAGACTAATTAGTAATGAATTATGATTTATAATTGGATGGATTCAATAGAATCATGAAAGAACTATTACACTAATCATTGTACACAATCTCTATATATTGTGGTTAGGGATCATATATTTATACGAGTTACACCATGGTCGGATGACAAATGTATCAAGAGATAGGGTAATCTTTCACCATCATATACCAATCTGTTGTATACATTGGTTACTATTGATCCAATATAATACGGGTTCTAGTTACCTTAGAGGTACATATACATGAATTAATTCATCCATGTATCTCAGATTCATCGTTATCATTCAGACTCATCTCATGATATTTAACAGGATGATATTTATTTACAAAATTACTTATCCTTCAAGTAGGATCCTATTCATATCATTTATTTGTTCATGAACCATATATGAGTATGGTTAGTTCCTCAATTATGGGTTCTATTGTTCCATGTGAATTCTAAAGATGGGACATGGGAGCGGGAGGTCAACTTACCTTCTCAGTGGTCAGAGTTATTCTTTGAAGAATCATGACACAACTTCCTGAGGGAAATCGAGGGATTAAATTAATATGAGGGGGTACATTTAATGAAACACAATTTTCATATAAGGTATAAATACTTGTATTTAAATTTTTAATCTTTAAATATTGCATAATGTTAATTCCCTTTGAGTTCATAGATGTATCATATATGTATGGGGCTTGTTCTGATCCATAAACCCATGAATCTTGGTGAAAATTTCATAGTTCACTAATTGTATGAATATACTTGGGTAAGCTGGAAGGTTTAACAAGCCATGTGAGTCTTGAGAAGAGGGATGGTATTAGCCACATAGTTTCATTCAAACCATGGGATTGGGTACACACACCTATGTGTAAACAACTTCAATATCGACAGTTAGATTTTGACGATGTTTTCATAGTATGTCAAATCATGTGAAGCAATATTGAAGGTTACATTTTCCTATAGATAACCATGAATGGATGGATCAAGGTGATTTATACCTTGAACTCAAATTATTTCCCCCTCTTTATTGTGGCATAAATCTTATAATTTTAATTTTAATGAAATAATTTTTATCCTAAAATGGAATTTCATTGTTCCACACATTAACCATTACTATTTCAATCCCATTTTGGTCACTAACAATGGCTTTTAAGTATTCATTATATCATTCCTTCAGTTAAAGTGTAGAAAATCTTATTGTATCTGTATCTGTGAGTACATGATTTCTTTTATTGACTGATTCGTATAATATAATTTATAAAATATTTTTCTAAGTATTATTTTTGGGATTTGGGTGTTATTATGACATAAGTAGATTTATTTTATTTACAATCTGAATCCTATTTACCAACATTCAGAAAATTATGGGAAGGTTGTAAGGGATAATCTATAACATTAAGATCATATTTTAATGGTTTTTAGTGATGTCAGTTCATGAAATGCATTAAAATTTCCAAAATGGATACATCATTTAAGACATTCTCACTTTGAAGATGATATAATTTTAGATAAATGAACAATCTAAATAACATATAATATGGGATAATATATCCTAAATTTAAAAATTAATACACACATTGATTTCAGAATCTATTAAATCTTATAATTAATACAAATGTACATACATGAATATTTTATAAGTGATGATAAATAAATAATTAACAATTCGATATAAGGATTAAATAACACTATTAATTTAGTAAATCAATAAGGATAAATGATTACAAATACTTTTTTATAGATTGGTTATAATATGGGGTATATAACTAATTTTAAAAATATACTCCATCTAACTACTAAATATTTTAAGAATTATTTCAATTTAAATATTTTTTTATAGATTGTATTAGAATAACCCAGAGATTAAATGAACCGTAATATATTATTACATTATATCTCTTACAAAAAAATTAGAGGTTATGAATATAATTTACTCATTTATGAATCATTTTTGTCATAAAAATTTGTAAAATATATTTATTGGTTATCAGGTGATTATTACTAAAAATTGAAATTCATTTGAATGTAAAAGAGATTCAATGTAAGGAAATTGATTTCATAAATGAAATTTAATTTTATCCTAATATATAAAATTATTAAATATTTGTTAATTACATTACGAAAATGTATATTTTATATATTTAATAAATAATTTTAACATTAAAAAATAATATTTTTTATACATTAGATTTGAATAAATACACTTTCATGATTAGAATATGTATTTTTCAGAAAGATATAATTTTTATGTTTTCTAGAATATAAATTATTTTTAATTTCTGAATTTTTGAATATTTATTTTTATTAAATGGTATCCAAATATGTATTTAGGATGTTATATGATGTTAAATATGGACCTTTTATTATTAGGCATTATGAATATTTACCATAGTTACATTTATCATCTTTTTAATGGTAAATCTGGTTTTCTTAGGTTGAAACTATGTTTCAAGATCACAATTTTCATCCATAAAAATTTATATGATGGAAATTTAAACCATAATATATTATTCATGAAATTTAATTTATTAAGAGTCAAATTTGATGAAAATTAACTATAAACTATATATTGAAATAAAATTTACAAAACCTCATCGCCATAGCTTTAAATATATCGTTAGTTTTCAAATTGGGAAAATGGTATATTGTGAATGATTCATAGTATTAATTTATTATGAAATTATATAAATAAAAGATATTTATGTCACATATTTATTTATAATAAAATTATTAAAATTGTTTTGAAAAAATTAATAAATAATTTATTAAAATAATTAAAAATTAAAATTAATGATTCTTAAAATATTAAAAGCAATTAAATTTTCCTGATTTGAAATGTAATAATAATTATTTGGAAATTATAAAAAAAAATTTATTGTGTAAATGAATTATATTAAAGATTAACCTTCTTATTTATATCATTCAAATCACATTGAATAAATAGTTTAATAAATTTCATTTATGATATTATATAAAAAATATTCTTTTATTTAATGACTATAAATTCATAAAAATATTGTCACCAAAATGGATAATTGAATGTTGTTGAGAAAATTTTCCACAGATCATTTATTAGTAAATTATTTTTTTATTATAACATACATAACCCTTTCTAGATTGAATTTATGTAATCCTGATTAAGGTGAAAAATAATTAATGTATGGATTAATTGAAATAATAAAGATTTATATGATACCAAAAAATATCTAAATTTATTTTGTTATGTAATTTAGAACCATAGATAATTTTTCATAAAATTTTATTCTACACGAAATAACTTTAATTGAGAATGATATTATTATATTTTAATATTTTTATTAATTTAATGTTCATACTATCTCTCATATATAAAAGGACACCCCTCATTTCACTTCATTAATGCACTATGAGAAATTAATAATGAAAATTCCTTACCAAAATCCAATATCAACTTGCTTGGCCACATTATGGGTGTTATTTTATTCCCAAATTACCTCCCCAAGGATCTAAAATGGGAAATATAAAGGTTTTAATTCAAGAATATTTAATTTTCATAACAAATAATTTTATTTTTTAATTCATATTTATATCCTATAAGTAAATTTAATTCATCATAAAATAATAAAATCATCCTGCTAAATATAATAAAAATTACATTACAATAAATAAATAGCTATAATTCAATATTTCCACATAAAATAGTTATTTCATTTATCTTTTGTGTATATAATCGACTTCGCATATCCACACATCGATTAAATGTATTTTCCTACACTATATTTTATTAGTGGTCATTATGATACATCTAATTATTTTAATTAATGAATTATTCCATATATATATTTTTGTACATCTAATCTTACATAATATTTATTATATACAAATCCATTGGAAAATGATAGGGTTTCTCATGCATACATGTGGAATACAACCTCGACATCGTGAGGTGGTTTTTTCATTTCAAATTTACGTGGATAGTAATAATGATATATTTTATTAGCCTAAATGAATTATATTATATTGTAATGATTATGTATATTTTATTTATTATTAAACATTTTTTTAAAATTTTTTTTGAAATTAAATGAAGGGATTATATTACGTATGACCAATCATCTCATTTATTTATGCACATCATTTTAAATTCAATAATTGTTATGGATAAAATTATATAAAAAATAATATAAATTTTATTTACATATTTTTTGAATTTATATATAATCATTTCCATTTATCAATTAATAATGAATGAAAATACAAAATGGAAATACACATGATAAACAGAAAAATTAAGTCCAATAAATAATAATTATAATAATAAATTTTTATTTAATGGATTCTTAAATGTTAATGAGTATTAATATATGATTATATCATAATTAAAATGATTTTTTTTGCAGAATTAGTATATATTTAAATTATATATATAATTGTTAGAGTGATATAATGAAATTTGAACATGATGTATGGAATTTCCATCTCACCTTCACATATATAGGAAACATTAAATATTCAACATTTTTACACATTATATGGTGAATACTATAGTCAAGAATATATCATATGATTAATATCCTAAAAATTATGTGATATACATTTCGATATAAGGTTATTTCTTTAATGGGGATTAAGATTCACAATATTCCTATATGGTAATGTGTGTTTTTATTAAATTCAAACTATATTCCATGATTGTCTCTAACGATGATTCTTATGAGTAAATATCATAATATAAATTTCATTAATTGAATGAATTTTCTTTTGCAACTCTTATTTTAGTTGATTATATGTTCCCATTTCTTTTTCCTTTATTTTTTATTTGATGTAACCAAAATGATGGTTTTTATGGAAAATTATTTTATTTCACTCATAATTCGAAGATATTTCTCTTCTATATCCATATTTTGTTAAAATAATTAAATGAAATTTAAATTATTTTCCTTCATTTTATTTTTATATTCATTTTCCCAAATTTCATTTTTTAAAAAAATTATAGAATCATCTATTAATTTTTAAATGAATTCATTATTTTAATTTTTAAAAATGTTTGAATGAAATGATTTATATAAACTTGCCCAGTATGAATATAATTTACCTCCATAAGTAAATCACATTAATTTAATGAACCATTTATAAATTTTGATGGTTTATTTCGTTGAAAATTCTTTATTTGAAAATTATGAAATTGTTTTGTTTAAATTTTTGATTTTGAAGTAAAAAAGAGAATATTTGTCAAGAAATTTTCTATGTGATATTTTAAATCACTCCTTATATAATATGAAACCCTATAATGTTAACTAATCCTTTTTTGGGATATGTGATATTGATATAATCATAATTCATTTCATGAAATATTTTCGACTATGAAGATGAGATGTTTTTGAATCTAAATACATTTTAATGGGTTGATGTATGATTATTTGTTAAAATTTTTATGAAAGAAGTTTTTCCAATAGTTATTCCTTGATGAAATCATTATTTATTTCATTTCATTTTTATAAATTTGGTTACGATGAATGTCTAATTATCTTATGGAATAGAAATTTATTTATTCATTATGTGATGGGTAAATCTGAGATTATATATTAAACTAGTGAATTGGGTAAATATTAATATATCATGAGTTAAACAAGACTATAATATGGAGTGAACCCAGTTTAGAAATAAAATATTTACATTAAAATAGAATTTGTAGTGAACTTGGACTATTATTACAGTTTAACGGGGTGAGAAAAATCCACTATGAAAGACATCTATGTGATCCTAACTGATTATGTAATTTATTCTATATTCATATGTGTGCGCCAAAAACATTTGTCACATCCCAACATTATGAACACATTGATCATATAATTAAAATACATTATGATCTATGTTGTAAGAACATCAAGGATTTATTCAATGAATAAATATTATTTTCTTTCATATATAATTAATGGTTTTCAAATAATAAACTCTTATTCTTGTACCATTATACAAATGTTATTATCATGTGATCCATGAAACATATCTTATTTACTATTACTAAGAATATGATCTAACCCTTTATTATGTTTATTTTCCATTGGTTATTAATATATATTTTATGTATGATTTGATTATCAAGATATCAATTACTGAAAAACAATGTGTGAGACAATTTATTTCATTTATGGATTATTTGTTTATTTTTAAAAGATTAAAAATATTCTAGTCCTATATGAATATAAGATATATAATTATATAATGTAATATATATTCATTTATTATTATATTTTATCAATCTATATAATTTATGGGACTCCATAGTGGGTAGTAGAGAAAGTATTTGTTAACCTTTGAAAATATGGATGATAAAACATTTGTGATATCACTAGGGATAGGTATGATTGTTGGATTACATTATTATGATATGAAATAATACTGAACAACATTAGATATATCTATGGTTTAGTATATCAAGAATAATATAACATTATTTATAAATATTGTAAATTATTTATCCTGATTATATGGTACACAATAATGATTACTATCTCCTCACCCTATGATTTGTTGTTTTCTAATTTGATGAAACTAGGAGAAATTTTTTAGATGCTAAATTTGATGGAAATGGAATGATTTTAATCCTATTGAGTATAATTTTATAGGAGATGGAATGAATAATATCATTGTAATTCTTATACAACATTCTCAATATATGAATCATGAAATTATTCTAAATAAGTGGAGGGCACAATGTGTTTTTCAGTTCATTATAAGGAAACATACACATTCATTTAGCATTTCCACTAATGCACATACTGGTATGTTATGTATCACTGTGAAAAAAAAGATAGTATACATTCCCCTATGTTATTCACTTGAAATTTTCATTTTGTTTTTCCATCATTTTAGTGGTGAATAGGATCATTGGTGTACAATTGACAACAACATTAGTCAATTCGAAGAAATAATCTTTTTGAGTCAAAAGAGTTGAAAATGTTTTATTCAATAACGTTTTCTTCATATTCATTATTTTAAAATTTATAAGGTATTCCTTGTGATTTCAAAAAAGGAAGATGAATCATTTTGTACCTATGTGATGAATTTCACAAGACTTGGGATGTAGTATTCTTGTATTATAATCTAATTTGAATGAGAGATTGATTGATTCCTTAGTTTCATATAACTATTTCCATGAAAGGTTTTATCCAAAAAAGGCATCAGTTTTTATGATAAAATAATTCGGTGAGCTATAATGGTCGATGTGTATATTGATGCTACCCATCTAACCCATCTTGTTTACTAGAAATGAAAGTTTAATTTTGACTGAAATTCTATAAATCATGAAGATTAAAATATGATCATTCAGTTACACTCAATGAATTGAATTAATTATGTTGAATTATTTCATGAGAGTTCTAGATTATATTTAAACTAAGGAAAGTAATATCATCAGAAAAACTAATATACAAGTTATGGGAAGAATTTGGATAATATTTAAAATAATATTTAATAAATATACAACGTACCACCCGATCTCTAATGATTCAAATATAAATCCTCTAATAATTATGCTAACCGGTTCCCAAATATGAAATTTATTGACAATGATCAATGGTATCGTCCTCTCAATCCAAGATAAAAATTATATCTTAAAAAATAACAATCTATAATGAGCACTATGACATTTGTAAGAACTCAGTTCTTGAGATTCTGGAGAGAGTCGGGCTGGTTTCCTCTCGGTTGCAGTTACCACAGCGATACCGAGCAATGCACGACGTCTTCCACATGTCTCAATTTTGTCGCTATCATTCAAACCTGTCTCACATCATTCAGCCCGAGGAGGTTGAGTTGGAAGCCGATGCATCCATTGAGGAGCATCCGATTCATATCATTGATAGGAGAATGAAGGTTCTCTGAGGCTGGATGGTTCCTCTCGTATGGTTACTATGGCAGCATGGCCGAGTGCAGTATGAGACCTAGGAGTGGGAGGCCAACGTACGTGCTCAGTGGCCAGATCTGTTCTGAGCTTAATCTTCACCACACTGGAAAGTGAAATTCGGGGACGAATTGCTATAAGGGGGGATGTTTGTAAGAACCCGGATCTTATTTTTGAGGTACAAGCTTCTTCTATTGTCTTTTCATTAAGTGTTTTTGAGAAAATATGGAAAATTGGGGAAAATCGAAATTTTTGGAACTACACGGAGTGTACATTTCCACAAGCCATGTACTTTTGGCCGTGTGGAATGGGTACACGGGGCATCTAGCCTTGTCAGCGACGAATGGTATAGGAACCGACTACACACCATGTAGTGGTACCTTACATGCTGTATAGTCAGTCGGCAGGTTAAACAGTATGGCAGTGGATTAGCAGCCAGCTGGGTGATTGTACACGCCGTGTACATTGTTTTTTCGGCTTAAAACAGGCAGTAGCCTTCTCATTTCTAAGAGGAGGCATTTGAGCCGTTTTGGAGCCAAAGGAGGAGGCCAAACCTTTTAAGATATGTCAGGTGTTCGTCTAGAATCTGATTCGTCTTTGGACGATCTCGTTGGAACCGCGCGGATCTACTTCGTTCTTGGGCGTTTCGGAAATCGGCGTTCGAGAATATCGCTTGTTGGCGTATAAGGAAGGTGGCTTTGTGTAAATTTCCAACTTTTGTGTGTTTTTGTGTGTTTTCGTGCCACGAACCCATGTTGGGGTGTCATTTGCTGAGGTTATTGCTATATTTAATTCCTAGAATTGTATAGGTGATTAAATTGTGATAATAAAATGCTGGTTGGGATCATTGCTTGGATCCGGAACCACCCCGGGGGTGTGTTCCACTGTTTAGCTGTTTGGCTAGGATACCCAGGGATATGCGTTAAATGTAGAAATTGTAGATTTTCAGTGAGAGGAATTTCTTTTTTACAGCATTTTGATATGATGGGCATGGCCTTGTCACCTGTTTAGCCTGAGGGTATTGTTGTGATTAGCCTTTGGGAACTGCACTATTTAGGCTGTGGGAATTAGTTATTTTGGCTTGAGGGCAACTTCTTCCATGCCTGAGGGAAATAGACTGTGTGCCTGATGGAGACACTACCTACGCCTGAGGGTAAAATTCTGTTACGCCTGAGGGTAATTACATGTGGGTTGGGCTCTTCTTACCTGAGGGTGAGGTTTTGCGTGTCTGAGGATGTGGACAGTTTACATAGAAATGCACTATGGTGATTTATAATATTTAATGGATTAAATGAATAGTAAAATGACAATATAACTATTATTTAGTTACTTTTGAGTACTAATTACTTTATTTCATTTCACTGCTGCACACCGTTGTTGCATGATTACATGGAGTATGGCACGGGTCTTTGGTGGGTGCCTACTGAGATATATTTCTCACACCCTATTTGGGTCACGCTTTTCGGCCCAAAAAGATTACGTTGCTGCAGGTATGGGTAGGGGAAAGTGTCCCTATACAGGTACTTGACTATTGCTGAGGAGTATGAGGGCATGGGACCGATCCAAGGCTCGTGATTCCGCTACCAGCTTTTTTTCTTTGTTTTGTTGTACTTTGCATTTTGTGGTACTGTATTGATGTATAACATGTTCTGGATGTTTTCTTAGAACATGAAACATGTAGAATCATCATTTATATAGTGTTGGTTATATCCATTGGCATAGTTTATTTCATTTGTGTATGGTTTACTTCTTCTTCTATTTTTTGTATGTTTTATTTAAATTTCTGCTGCGCTACACTTTGACAAATGAAGGCATAGTTTCCCCACTATCAGACATGGGCCCTCGCTGCTAGTCGGAAGCCTCTGGTGTTTGTGGAAATGTTCTTGAGGTCTTTTGGTGAATTGGCTTCGGGGCACTCGTTGAGTGGCACCTGAGACTGAGATGTTAAATAATTGATGTGGTGAAAGGTATTCTTAATATCAACTCTAAACCCACAACTATCTCATTCAATTATGGTTCTAGAAAAACCATTATATAAAATGAATTAGAAGGGGTATCATATTACTAGCCAATGTGCCTACTTCCATATGGTAAATGATCCTTCTTGGAATCTTGGAGGTCTTGGGATTAAGTCTATTATGCGTGGGAACAATTATTTTTACTACTCAGGTGGTGGTGCATGCATGGTGCAAGAAGGTGGTCAAGTACGCATGATTTTGGACAGTTGAAACATGTTGTATGAGGCATGATTGAATTAGATATACAAAGTTGATGATAGTGATGATGAAGTAGGAATTTCCCTGGACTGGTGACATAGGATAGATGATGATGGAAAATTGCTTCACTAATTATTCAGGACATGTAATGGGATTCATGACCATTGGGTCTATTGGCCATGTTATAAATAATAATTATTTATGGGTGGGCAATACCCTAGAGGGAAATGGAATGCCTATAAATCTTATTCATGTAGTGTATGTTTGTGTATTTCAATGTCATTTTTTCACCAAACACCTAATATATATCATAATACCCACTCAATAATTACATATTGAATTTTCAGTAAAAAAACCTAGGTTGAATGATGATCAAACCTCATGTCCATAATTTTCCTCCTATAGATGATTGTGGGAATGTTCATCATTCAAATATCATTATTCTCCCTCTAGTATAATTTGATGATAATTTGGTTATGTATTTTCATTTTTTACAAAAACAAAAAATAAAATTCCATGGATGGGGTTATTCATTACATATTCGTAATGATCATATGTTTTTATATTGTGGTGATGATATATATCAAATTCTAATAGATTTCATATGCATTAAATGGGTATAGATTCCAACTCAAAAATGAATTATTATATCATATTTATTGGGAGACTCAACATCAAATATATTATTATTGCGTGTGAATTAATTGGTGTTATTCAAGAATAATTTCATGTCCTCAAATAACATCATGATGTTAATCCACTAATAGAACTATGACATAGTCCTAAATATTTTTAAAAGACTCAATATTGATTTTAATGGTTTATGAGACTATAATTGAATATGAAACTCTATAAGAGTAATGATAAGGAATTCATTTAGCCACGTGAATCACTATGGGATTCACATTTTCAATTTTTATGAAAAAATAAAGATCAAGGATAATATGTATTGATTATTAGAAAGTTAAAATAATTAAATTCAATTTGTCAAAACCCCCTCCCTCCAATGATTCCCCTTATGATATGGAAATAGAGAATGAGAGATAATAACCCTTGAGTCCCACCTTCAGTAGGCCCCAGGGTGGAAACCAATACAAAGGGTATAGAAATCTAACAACTTTAGAGGCATTACCCGTTTACTGTAATAAATATCGGGAGATAATATGGATGAACAACAAAAAACTCCATGAAATAGAGAAACTCAAAGGTATTTATATATATATGCAATAAAACAAAAAACATATCACAAACATGTTTCAATTGGTAATTGATACAAAAATAGGTGTCCCAAATGTAAAAACCGAATGAACAAAAATTGTGGCAACAAAAACAATCCTGACGTCTAGCATAGTAAGGTCCATCATAGTCCAAAAAATCTCCCTAGAAACATAAATACAAATTTATATACATAAGATGACCATAAATGTATTCTCATTTGGAAATTCCAAATTCACTCGTGCACAACTGGTAAAGACAATCTAATTTACATATTAGGACAAAAAATTGAAGCACGAAAGTACATACCAAGGAATTCTATCTACCCCAACCACACCAAGGAATATTAACCAAATAATTCAGTTCATATAAATTAAAATACTAAGAACATCAATTAAATGGTACCCTGCACAACTTCCAAGTTGTTAATTACTCATCCAAAATAGAGAAAGTCTTCATCAAACCACACTCTTCCATAAACCGCAATGTCACAACCCACCCACACACACCTATGACATGAACAAATCATACCCCCCCTCGTAGACACCTGGGAAAAAAAATGGTAACCTCATACCGAAGAAACCTATGAATTTACAACATATCTCATCTCAAAGAAACTTATTAAGAACACCTCACCTGAAGATATGTGGGCCTCACAACCGCACCACAACACGCCTGAAATGTATTGAGATACCAATTCCTAGAAGAGGAAGCTTGGAAGATCCAATAACCAAAAATCTATCCTCACACTGAGATGTTTGTAAAGGGTACCCTCTATCATGATAATGAGTTCATTTGTCATGATTTTCTCATCACATGTGGGGTGCATATATAAATCCAAGTAAGCTACATGTATATAAATATGTACCAAACACTCATCCCAATCGTTGGGTTTTGAATGAAACAATAATCCTACACCAAAATTGACATTGATTACAAACAAACATGAATGTACCTCAAAGAATGGTGGTCACTACTGTAAGTCATTAAAGGAATGCCTCTTCAATAAAAATCCACAACTAGAAATATAACTCCAACAAATTCATTTAACCAATTATCCTTCTTCATCAAAAATTTATGTATTTATTTATTCCATCCCTAACTGGGAAACTACCAAACACAAGACTCCTCAATAACATCATAACCCACACTCACTTCACAGTGTCCCTCGAAACACCTGGTTAATGTCCCACCCAAGGTAACACCATCCAGCCTCAAAACTATCCCACCTAAACCATTATCAACAATCCTGCTGCACTAAATTACCACATCCAGCAAAATAATCAAAACTCATCAATCGTGGAGTCCCACTATACCCCCACCTTTCCCAGGAACCTCCAACTTCATTATTCTGTGTCATGTCTCCATGTAATTTCTCCCAATAAGTAATCCCCCAAACAAAACTCATCACAACCACAATCGTATTCCCCTCCTCATAGAAACATGACACCCATTACAACCATTAACATAATCATAACACAACCACAAAATGAATCTTCCCTATCCAAACACTACCCAGATGAATTCCCAATTCATAACAAGTACATCCACTCCCCAAATCAACCAATATCTCAACCTGGGATTCCATTACACCACTCTTACCACCCCATACAAACAACCAGACTCCCAGAAAAATCCTCACATAACCAGAACAAAATAATAGTTCAACAAAACCAAACACCGTAAATAGCCACACCAAACAAAAAGGATTGTTATGATTAAATCACACTCATTTAGTAGTTAAAAATTCATAATTCTGGGCAGATCACATTATATTCTTCATACTGGGGCATCCATATATTTAACCGGGTGTATGTGTTTAATCAATTTCTTAATTTTAGCCATTCAATAAGGAAACAAACACCAATATTCAAATTTCATACAGTTGTGCAAACAGAGGACACCAGCCACCATTATTTTTAGAATGCATACAAACATTAAAAAAACACTACTTGGATCAAGGATAAAATAAAAAACCAAGTGATCATCATTATCATCATCACATACATTAATTTATTTCATCAAATTCTCTTCGTTATATTTGGTTCTAGACATAATCACAAGGGGACATGAGTACACTGATCCCTGATGATACCAAAATAAATGTGACATGAAGGGAGCATTACTTGAAAAAACAAACGATCATCAAATCCTCTTTATGCCAAATATGGAGGGTCGTGTGAGTATCATGAAGGAATCCAAGGGAAAACTGAATCTGAAGGCCAAAACACATGACACAACTCAAAAGTGAATAAAAGTTTTTGGGATTCACGATAAGAAGATAAATAAAACACTAAAGGAAGATATTTTGACAGATATTATCCAGATCCAATATCCATAGAAGGACGATTTCAAAAATCATTAATGTCATATTTTTTTCTTGATTAGTCAGTTTTACTATTTCAACGACATGGGAGAATTATGATATACAAGATATAACTTATATCCTTTAAAATTACAATAGAAAAGGTCAAAAAAGTATTTGTACTCACCTTAGGTTAAATAAAATGTAAGAGGGATAAATTGGAAAAACTAAGAAAAACTGGAAATGACTCACCGATGGATGAGAAAAAGATAGGGGTCACCAATAGTGATTCTCTTACACCTGAATCTCCAAAGAATGAGCCACTAATGATGATCCACTAACCTGAATCACTAATAGAGAGTCACTTATGCAACTCACGAATGACTGACTCACTGCTGCCTTAGACTGCCAATGCCTCGACCTACAGACGTCTCGATCTTTAGATGCCTTGATACAATAATGCAATAACTCCTCATTGCCGCCTCCTACTAACACCTAGACCTATCAACACCTAGACCTATAGACACCCAAACTCACAGATTCTATACTCATAGATGCCCCAACCTACCGACACTGAGCTACCGATACTGAGTCACTGGCAGAGCTAACAGATGAAAAAATAGAAATTTTGAATAACTCTTGAATTGAGATATCATTTCCTCCCAGAACACCCCATACACTAAATTATGAAAAATTAATGGACTGGGGTGATCTGTTCGATTACATCAGAAACTTATTAACAAATTCATACCCTTGATAATTCAAAACCAAACCATGAAAAAATAGGGGTCTGAACAACTACCTCGTCAAATACCTCTTAAGGATAAACCTCATAGTTTTTCTCGATAGATAGAGTGAAACATCAAAATACAATAAAATATCATACCACATCATATATCCCAATTATCCATAAAATTCCAAGACATGCACCAACTATCCGGACACAGTAATTAAGAAACACCTGCATCCATATTGAGATATTATCCTCTCTCGATGACACTGAATCGACCGTACGAATTTAATATCTCTCTATTTGTTTTTATTGATTAGGAATAGGGTCCTCCAACTTTTTATATGTTAGAAATTCATCAAAAATTATGGAATAAGGAAAAAACACATCTCATGGAAATCAAGTTTCAATCACTACATCACACTGAATAAAAAAATAGAATCAAAAATCAAAATAGCTCTATCTACACGGCATATATCTGTGTATCCCTTTATAATTTTCTCTCCTCTAAACCCCCTTGACTCCACAACACACAATCCAATGAAATGGTCCATCTATATAAAACCTTATCTCGATGATCCTAGATCACCACTAGCATCTCCACGGACGTTGTGTTTTCCTCGATATCCAATGCAACCTGTTCAATGATGTGGGAGTAATTGTGAAGATAACGATGAAGTTGAGAGACGTGAATGATGTCATTGATCTACTATGACTTTTATAGAAACACCTTTTGGAATTCCGCCACACCAACTAACAATAAATCCTGAAAACATCCAATAAAAATATGAGAAGTCTATCTCCCTCCACCGCACCAATGTTGCCCACATTGAGGGGAAACCTTTTAGAACTCATTGTTAATGACATAAAACATCAAGGACCTCCATTAGTAATTGAAATAATAATTTTCTGGTCCTATTATGCCATAACACTCTCATGAATGAGCTGAAATTTCTCTATCATTCCCAACACCACATCGCATCCAATAATAGTTTCCTCCCCTACTTCTATCTAGAATAATGTTGAACGACGTAGTTCACCATACTAGGATTCTATTAGAGAAAGAAAAATTGATAAATTGTAGAAATAGTTCTAATAAAAATGTATAATATGGATTATGTCACACCCAAAAACAACCATTTTCAAATATGCATTCTCACAAAATAACCTCTAATGTCTGGATGGTTTACATTTTCTGGCCATCAGTATTAGGTTGGAAAGAATTGATGAGAATGATTGAGTGGTAAAATCATATTTTAAACCCCCTACTATAATGATGAGGAATAATGAATATTCTAACCCAAGACAATGCGTCATGGAAATCCATTGAGCTGCACCACGTCATCCACAAACCTTCTCACCAAGGCATCCACTACACTCGGCTCCTTAATCTCTAAAAAGAGATCTGATTTTTTATACTAATCCACCACTAATGATCGAGTGTCATATAATCCATGATCCATGGGATGTCCTGTGATCAAATTTATCATGATGAAATACCACATTAACTCTAGAACAATTAATGGATGCAACAAACCAATAGGAACAAAGTGTTTATCATTCACCTCCCTCAATAAAAGGAACATCACCAAAAAATCTTCTATTTAACTCTTCATTAGGGGACACCAAATATATTACCCAATCCATGGTAAATCATGGATTCTCTATGGTGTACCACTAATGGTGATCTATGAAACTCATGGAGAACTCCCTCATGCATCACCACAAGAACAAAAAACTTATCATAGAACAACAATGGATTCTAAGAATCCTTCATCAATCCCTCATGAGCATCACCCTATTGAATTAGTTAATGCATCACCTCAACCACAATGTCACCCACTGATAATCTTCCACCTTCATCCTTAGAGATGAATGATCAATTAACTAAAATAGAAATTCCATTTCCCCACTAATTCCTGCATCTATGTGCACGACAACCAACTCCTCAATCTCCTTCTATGTGTTCTCGAAATCCCAAACAACATCCATTCGTGACATCCTGGTTAATATTTTAACAATAACATTCAACATTACAGAGGTATAGGAGATATTGAAGTAATAATTCTAGAGAATCTCCATAAACCATTCCTTTTACATGATTCGATCTAACTGGGAAAATATATTTATAAACATCATTGATCTATGAATACTATAAAGCACTCCCCAATGTGGTAATTATGCGAAAACTATATCACAAACAAGATATTTTCTACATCCAGGTCATGGGTGGAATAGTTAAATTCATGATGAATTTTGTTCCTATACCCATAATATATAACTCTTCATTTCTACCTTAGCACACACCGAAATCCCAGATAGGAAGCATAACAAAACTCTATGAACATCACACCCTCCACCAGAAACCACAACACCTTAAAACTGACCAATTCCCATTTAGATATCTAAAAAATACCAATCATTTCTCCCTCCACAAAAAGGCCATTACTTTTATGGTAAAAGATATCAAGAGATTTTCAACTCGATTGAAATTGGGTACAAATATCTGGTATAACCCTTACATAACATGAAAACTATAAACCTCTTCCACATTTTCTGGTGCTTCCCAGAAACAACTTCCTCAACCATCGATGGATCAACTGATACACTTGGATGAGACAATACATGTCTATAAAAATGGTCCTCCTGCATCCAAGTGGTACACTTGGACATTGTTTTACAGAGATGGTGGTGTCGAATGTCCTCTATGATAGTCCTGAGATGCTCGATATGCTCCTCCTCCAAATTTGAGTTAATAAGAATGTAATCGATGAATATGAAAACAAACTGGTCTAGAAACTTATGAATGTAGAAGTTCATAATTCTGATGAACATGGCCAGTGAATTTGTAATACTGAAAGACATATCCTCAAACTTAATGTTTCCATGGATACATTTGAAACCAGACGTACAAATTCTGCACCCATTCACCCTCAACTAGTCATACATAGACCAAACATATATAATTAAACCCCAAATTTCCCCCCACAGCTTGACAAAAAAATCATCGATCCTTTGTAGAGGTTAATTATTATTGACCTTAACCAAATTTAACCTCTGGTAATCTATGGATAGCCTCAGACCAATATCTTCATTCATTCCCAACATGACCATTGCAAACCATGGTGACACAGTAGGCCGTATAATCTCTTCATCATTAGATCATCAATAGGAATATGAAACTCTTGCAGCTCATATGATTCCATTTGATAATTATCCAACAAAATAACAGAAGCAATAGGGTGAATGTATTTCCCTAACTCAACCTCATGTCGAGGGTGTAGATTCAAAACCTACTCAAGAAAAAAAATCCGTAACACACTTAAAACTCTCTATACATCCACAATCTCATCAACCACAAATTCAGATGACAGGTCACTTGACAAAGAAAGAAGATTATTTATACATAGATTTCTTTTCTAAAAACAATATTTGTCAAAAAATTAGATAGACTATCCATCAATGACTGAAAACATTACTCATCTCGGGATTTAGTCGATAACTACATCCATAGAGTAAAACTAATCAATTCCAAGGATGAAAACGTATAACTGTATATGTAACATGAAAATATCCCCTTTGGAATCATGTGGTCGCATCATCAGTATACATCCCTAACACACATTAAAGAAGATGGTCAGACATCCATCCTATGTACTCAACAACATGTATATGGAATGTCTTTCTATGTCGAATCCTATAGAATATGTAAAGACCAAGTGAAACAAAGGAGTGTGAAGATCCTGAATCAGACAATGTATAAACAATATTACAACACATTTTGATCCTACCTAGAATGATCTCAGTGTCCTCCAGAACTGCTTCCTTATCAGCAAAAAACTATCTATGCCAATATCTTAGGCCCCGCTGATGCTGACTGCCTCCCCAACCACATCCAGGCCAAGGTACCTTAGGAACACCTTGAGGTCAGACTCTACGTACTCCATATCCACTCGGTATATTATGATCATGTTTTCCCAATTCATGAAATGGACAAGCTAGAGGCTACAACTGAGGTTGGTGTTGAACTTGTTCACCTCCACCGTACTCAGCTCAAACTGGGAACTGACTCTGAAGATAACCACATCCTCCACTAGTGAAATAGCTAAGTATGAATTCAATGAAAAAATATCGTGGAATGAAATGTTGATGATGAAATTCATGAGGTCGACTCCCCTATGGAAGAAACCACCAAGGCCATGGCACAGAAGTCCCACCGCTCGAATCCAACCCCATTAAAGAACATTGTTGGATCCCCTCTCAGAATTAACCCCCATGTGAGTGTATCCTTTAAACCATGTAATTCATCTTCAAAAACTCTATCAATGTCATGATGGTAAAGGGAGTAACTAAATACTAGATAAAATGATGACGTTCCTTCTCTATGTTTCCCTCTTGATACATATCATCTGGAAAAGAATTCAGATCCAAGAGAAGGATATTAATAACCTTGATCCCTCGTTATCATTCTGATATACTTCCTTATCATACGAAGAGTATAACGTTTCTCTTTTCTGTCATCATATTTGAATAAAGGATTTGGTCCCCAAAAACCTTCTCAAATTAGACCCACAAAATGGGATCCTCCTTCCTCTCCCCCAGATACAGTGTCCACCATTCATGTGTATCTCCCCTCATTAGACTAATATCCCTAGAACCGAGTAATCCTTTAGATCCCAGATTAGGCTGTAGGTGATGTTATAGTCCTAGAGTCACCTATTAATCCATATCTCTGAAACAATTCCCCCACACATTTCCATAATATTCCCTTATAAATCATAGATAATATTCTACAATAGATGGTACTCCTCCTCTAGATCAACCCTCCACCGATATGAATGAATTGTGTGTTAAGCCTCTAGTACCTAAGTCACTCATGGATGATGATTGGGTTCAAAAATTGAATGATAAAAAATGAACTCATATGCCCAAGATGTATGGGATTTTTTTTATGATTCACTTTATCATACTATTTATTTTAATTTCCCAGAATTTATCAAATGATATGATAACAAGAGTCATATTGATGCAGGTATCATTCCTAGGGTCTCTAACCCACAAATGGTGTACCCTAACATAGTCATTCAATATGATTAGAGTCCATACATCGCATCACATGGGTTGTTAATACCTCATGTCATAGCTGCTCTTCTCTAGACTACATCACATTCAAATATCACATGACAAGGTTTCCCAACCAACCCACGAAATCCCCAATGTTCCTTATTCCGAACTCCATCATATCTCTCAACCATCACTTGTGATCCCATTTTTTCACAACCCCATCCATCCAAAGATACCCCTCCTAAGCCAGAAATGGAGAATATGTGATTAGGACCCTCGAGTTCCACCTTTAGTAGGACCCAGGTTGGTGGCCAAACCATGGGTATTGAAATATCACAACATAGAAGGCATTACCATTTTTACGGTAACCACTATCACGAGATAAGCTATATAATCATCTAACAAATCCATTAAATAAACACACACACACACACACATATATAAATATATATGAAGGAAAATCAATACCATCCCACATCCATGTTTGAATATTTATCTGACAAAAAAAGAGTTTTCAATGAAAATACCAAAATAAAAAAACTATATCTTGATGGAAAATGTCCCAGACATTTGGCTATTAAGGGCTATCACAGTTCAAGAAATCTACCTATAATCCTAAAAACAGCATTATATATAATGGTTAAGAATACAAATACACTTGGTAGGAAGATTAAACGTCAATAATGCATATGTTTTAGAAACATATTGATTACCCATTGATGAAAACCTATAAAACTCAAAATCACCTAACATGGTATGTCTTCCACCCACATACACTTGGGCCTCACGACTATACAAATTCTATCTTAAAAATTATTTTGGTACAGATTCCTAAAAAATTGAGCTGAGAGGAGGTAATAACCATTCATCCATCCTCCCGACGATATGTTGGGAATGACACCCTCCCATCTAACAATGTGGATGTTCAGCCCATTGTGCACAACATATGTGCGGTGAAAATAGAAATAACAAAGAATTACATTTATATATATGTACCAACCATGCATCACAACCTATGGGTTTTCATAGAAATAACATGCCCAATCCCAAAATTTCCTTTCTACCAAACCTACATTCTTTTATCACCAAGAATGATGATCACTTTTGTAATTCGATTAATGAATGATTTTGCACTAAAATACACAAATAGAAAAATTCCCACAGCCAATTCATTTAACCTGTTATCATTTTACATCATCGATTCATTAATTTAGTTATTATATCCCTACGCGATCATCTACCAATCATACGACACAACAATAACATAATAAACCACAAACACTTCACAAAGCCCATGGAATCTTTGGCTGAACGGACCACACAATGTAACAACGTCCTTCTTCATAATTATCTATCCTAAACCATCTAAGGTATCCAAACTATATGAAAATCACCACATCGAGCAAAACAATCAATACTCAACCAGCATGAAGTACCACTACACACTACCCATTCCTAGAAACACCCATTATCATTATTCAATTTCATGCTTCTATGTCCTTCTGATCAACATTTAACCCCCCAAACACGCCTCATCACAGCCACAATCTGTATCCACGTTGAATAAAAACACCATAAACATGAAACCAAAAAAACATAATCATAACACAACATGAACCTACATCCCCACAACCCAACCGACTCCCATATGCAGTCCCCCTGCATAACAAGTTCATCCTTTCTAAAAGCAATCATTTTCTTATCCTAATATTACATTACATCACCTGTACAACCCCATACTCACCACCACACTCCCTGCTACAAAACCATACAACTATCACTAAACAAAATGTTGAAAAAACCACACACATCACAGAGACACACCAACATGCATGATGTATTTAGATTTAACAACGTTCAGTCTTTAATTCCATGGTGATAATTCAGAGGAGATCACATAACATTTTTTATAATGGGGAATCCGTATATTTAAACTTGTGTACCTAGTTAATCAATTTACTAATTTTTCCATTCAACAATAAAACACAAAAATATATTAACAAATCCTACAAGAGTGAAAAAAAAGAGACAAACTACCATTATTTTTATAAGGCATTCAAACCTTATAAAACAAATAATGGGTCCTTTATAACTTATAAAACAATGAAATTATCAACATCATCTTCTCATCCTCTCATTTATTAATTCTTGTTATATTTGATAAATTTATTTCCAATCGTATTCACATACGGACATGAGAACACCCCCCACATGTGAAAGACAAATTAAAGGTAAGAAATGGGATCCTTACTAGGGAAAATAGATGATCAGAAGCTCCTTCATTAGAAAAAAAACAAATGGTCACTTGAGTAGTAGGATAGACGCTAAGAATCTGAAGGCCACATCACAACGCACGACTCCACATGGAATAATGGTTCTGGGAATGATTCATATCCAGAAAAAGGAACCAAACTATGACATGATCTTGGATTAGAAAAACCATATACTATATCAATGGATGGATAGTTTTAAAATTCATTAATGTTAGATTGTTGTCAAGATTATATTGGTTGACTATATCAATCCCACAAGAGAATTAGTATATTATATATATTTTTAATATAATTTTATGTGACTTTAAAAATATATAAATGAGACATTGTAAACTATTTACATAAAATAAAATATATTATTTTTGAAATTGGAAATACTAGGAAAAACTAGAAATGACTAACTTTTGGGTGAGTCAGAAACATGAGTCATAGATAGTGAGTCATAGATTCTAGAGAAACCGATAGATAATCGACTGACGTGACTCAATTATAGTGAGTCACTGAATCTACTCAAAAATTCCTAACTCAATGATGGAAAACCTTCCAATGCCATGACATACGGATGCCTTGAACTACAGACTCCCTGACTCACCAACACCTCGACCTGCGGATGCCCCAACCATATGACGCCTTAACCTACTCACACCCTGACTCATCACCTCCCTACATCACCAAATCCCCTCCCTACCGACATTGAGCTTCCGATGATGATTCACTTATGTGACCTACTAAAGGACTGACTAGTATTTTGACAAACTCTTGAAATGAGATACTACTGCCTCCCAAAACACCGCAAACAATGGATTTTGAAAAATTAATGGACTACGGAGATCTGGGAACTTACAGAAGCACATATATCATATACCAAGTAATGGTTACTTGAATAATTAGTTATAGTGAGCACAATTATTTCCTAATATTTACCCTCCTTATCTATATACTCAATTGATCGTTATAGAGGATATACTCAAATAAATTCCATGCATGAAATGTAATTTATGTATTTATTATTATTATATTAGGTCCTACAAATTCTCGTACAAACATGATTGATTTAATGATTATATTATTTATAGATATATTTTTTTAGTAGTTACTAATGTCTATATATTATATTATTATACAATTAAAAAGAAAGAAATTACATTATGATTATGTGATATTGTTTCTCAAGACTTCAGGGAAATAAATTCATTATGAAAAATTAATTATAAGCGAATATAGATTTCATAAAGATTTATTTTTTAGGTCATATGTTCTCAAATGAGGATATATCAATAGATCCTTAATATTCAAAAGGTATTGATTATTGGCCTATAAAATGAACTGTGATTGATATTCTTAGTTTTCATAGTTTTAATCTAAATTATAATCTCTTTGGTGTTAATTTGTCATGAAATTCAAATAACCTTACTGAGTTTTTAGGGATTGGATATATGGTCCTTTGGATAGATGAATGTAATGAAAATTTAAATTTACTAATGGGAAATTCATCCAATGCACCTATATATACACTACAGTATAGTGTAGAAGTTTTAATAATCAATAGTGATTTTTTGGTAAAGGGATTACGATGTATTATTATATAAAATTATATAGTGAAGTATTATAACTCATCATAATTGATAGATCTTGAATAGAAATACACAACACATAGTTCAGAGATTTCTATGGAAATCTCCATTAATAAAATGTTGGCATTATATTTATAGAAAATTTTCTGAAATATATAATATTCATTAGTGATTAAAGTATATATTCACACAAAATGAATTGAATATCCTTGAGAGAATATGTCTAGAGATGATTAAAATGATTGAACGAATAATTAATTTCCCATCATGGAAAGATAAAACAATTAAATATTATCTAAGGTGAAAGGGTCATGCAAGTCAATATACAATGAGGATAAAAATGTAACAATATTTATGTATTTATATAAATTATATTTCAAAAACATGATGTATGGGGCTAAATATTATCATTCCTAAATTATTTATAATACTTCATTCCATGTGATCATTAAAGGGGTGAAAAGTTGATATGTAATATAAAAATAATGTGATAAAAATTTTAGATTAACCTTGAGTATGATGTATTGATATTGTTCTGGAATCATGTTTGTTTTTTCCATATGAAACATGCTGAAGGAGCTATCGGATGATGGTCATAGCTCATCATTATCTTTTCATCCTAGAAGTATCACTGTGTATAAATATATAAAATATTATTTAATATGGGATGATATGAATAAAAATATTATATAATATGTATTTTAGTGATTATAATGTTAGTAAACGAATGATGAGATACAAAATTCAATGGGTATGATATAACAATTACACATAAATGAAGTGAAATATAAAAATGTAATCGTGGTTTTAGTCTCTAGAATAATGAAAATATCTATGAGACATAATTATATTTGTATTGAACTCAAACACCATACAAATTCATCACATTTAATTTCTATAATTTAATATACAACACTTGGTTGTCATTAAAATAATATACATTATCGAATTGGTATGTTTTCATGGAGTATCACATTTTATTATAACTGATTGGGATCTGAGGATTACCACGTTATTATAGTGAATTCCTCAGTAGGATTTGGAAATGGGTTTGATTTGTAGTATGACATCTCATCCTCAAATAGATGGTCAGTTAATGAGAACAATTCATATCCCATATGAAATGTGGAGATATTCTTCTATGGATTAATAAAGTGGTTGTGATTAACATCTTCCATAAATCATATTTACGAAAAAACCATATATTTCACTCATGTTTTTATAATAATCTTAATCAATCCCTCTATAGAAATAAGTATTGTAATCCAAACTAAAATATGAATTTTGAGAAATAATGCCATTAGAACATAAGAGAGCTAAATAATGGGATGAAAATGATAGATATATTCAAAATATCATCGTAGAATCTAAGAGGTGATTGATGTTTTACAATAATAACCATCATAGTGATATAGAATTTGATATTTGTGAGAATTTATTTCTATTAATTTATCCACCACATATGATTATGATATTTTGAATGGTGGGATATGTGTTCTAAATGAATGTTGTCCCTTTTGAGGTTTTCTATTGAATAGGGATAGTGGCTTCTCTCTTTTTTATTCCAGGAAGCATCTATGATGTTCTGGATGTGTTCCATGTATCTCTATTTTGTCTGTACATAATTTATAAAATGCCTATATAGAAATAAAGGGTTTCACCAAGGATTCATGATATTAATTATGGAGAAAATAATGGTAGGAATCTATTATCATAGATATAAGGTTTCTATTAAACAAGGATACTCACATGGTGAATGTCCATTATAGAAATCCAAAATTTAATGAAGATAAATGGATACCCAAGGATGTTATCAAAGAAATATGTCCTTATTTTTGTATGAGAGATGTTTTTTTAATTCAAATATTAATTTGAGGCGGTGTAGAATTTTATAACCCATGATTTTATAAATTTTCTTACTTCTAATTATTATTATTTTGATAGGGCTAAATACTAACAAACTTGAGTCTAAATAAGTAGTAATAAAGTATACACAAATGAGAAACACATAAAACATTTTGGTATGGATATAATTTATTAATATAAATAAAATATGTTTTACACATGTGTAAAATCAATATATAGTTTATCAATTGATTAGATATGAAAATTGAAAACATTCGAATTTAAATGATTTTTTAAATGTTCTTTTGCAAAAAAAAATGATTATTCATCTTAATAAATAAAATTTATCACTATATCAGAATTATTTTAATGAAATATATATATATATTGTACTATCAAATAAATTTTGAATAATAATATATTATATTTAGTATACATGGGATATGAAGATTTCTAGTATCATTCATTGAATTGTATTTTATTAAAACATATTTTTCTCACAATTATCACATGTATCTAAATATGAACGTTTTCCACTTAATAAAATTAAATTGAAAATATTGATTAAACATTTATAATCATCAATTTCATTATTGGTAAATAAGTCATTTTTTTTAGATATATTGAATATTAAAAGTGGAAAACACTATCACAACGATAAATGGTAAACAAAATTAAAATTTAAAATAAAATTAATCATCACCCATATAATGTAAAATCTTAATGGATTGAGGGGATTTTACCATTATCCCCTTATTCAATAAATTTTATTTTATTGAGTTATACATTTCCAAGAAAAAGAATAATATAATATTGAATGTATATAAAGATACAAAATTTCACAATCCTTGTTTTAAATTTATCTTATCTGTTCAGATAGGGAATAGATAACATTGTAAATTAGTGATAATGAATGTTTTTTATAATAATATATTTCTTATGTTGGAAATTTATTTCTAGATTTTTTAAATAAAATATATAAATTAAAATCATTTTTTGCACTATTAACATATTTATTCAATTAAATAATAACTAAATGATTTAAAAATTATTAAAAGTATATAATTTAAGTGATTGATATCATTACATGAATTTATTAAATATATATTTATATCATGTTAGGGTTGTTTATAGGTATTATATCTAAAATTATTGTTATCATGGATTCCATTAATTTAAAAAAAATTGTTCCAAAATTGACTTTAACAATATTTTATTATAGACTATATTTATTTAGATGACTTAAACGTAATTAATATATTTTATTATACCATGTGATTTAAATATGTTTGGAAACCCCATATATGTTATACTTATTTTTCATATTACATTTTATGAAAACATATTGGACATCCTATAGTTAAAATTTATGTTACATTAGTTATGGTAATAATTAATTAATAAAGTTGTTCATCATAAAAAACAATTTGTAAAAAGGCACCAAAACCAATAATAATTTAATAGGATTATTTTATTGCAAATATATCCTATTATTATTCTAATTAATTTCTATTTATAATCATGATTACTTATAAATACTATATTATATTTTAATCATGAAATAAATTTCGGGTGTGTCATCTCCCGCCCTTATATACGAATTTCCATACGTCCTCTACCATACAACATATTGACCCATCTAGATAGACTGTACCATATGAAAATCTATTCTAGAAATATTTATTGTCATTTAATATGTTATTCTTTTATCGGAAGTCCATCCATTGGTTCCTTAATTGAATATCTAATCGATATTATTAAAAGATAATGTAATCTTTTTATCATATATTGGTAATTTTAATAATTAAATAACTAGAATTTTTCATTTATATAAATCGTAAAATAATAATGATATCATTCTAAATAAAATAAAATGGAATTATTATTTCTAAACAACCATTATCCACCCTAATTATAATCAAATGTAATGTGAATGTTTCTCTCATTCTTATAAGAAACATACTTTTTCCATGTATTGATTCAATTATTTTTCAACCACTATAGAATAGAGATAGATATTTGTAGGGTTTTAATGTTTTTAAATGAAAATTATTATATATTTAAAATTATCAAATTAAATTATCTCATAAACCATATTACTAAAAAATATGATTGAAAATGATAATATCAATCGTCTATACCTGTATACTACAACATCCATGTAGCGATATGATTTATTATCTATTTTCAATTTTAATTCGATAGAAAAAATGATTCATATAATTTATAAAAATGATTTATATTATGAAATATTAAATCATGAAATGTGAATAGTTATTTACATATATATATATATATATTTCAATTTATTTAAAAAACGATGATAACCTTTATTCCAACATACTACCTAATGTATCTATTAATGGTGCAATTCATTTTTTATCTCTACCGCTTTTGGATAAATATATATATATATATAATGAATTTTTATGACACATAAATAATTATTAAAATTAAAATGATGACTTAACAATGATAATGTGGAAGTTGAGAATGTATTTATTTAATTTACTTCCTATAAATTTACAAATTTACAAAAAAAATTATGATTGTAATATGTAATTATTGATTAATTAGTTTTGGAATTTTCATAAGTGATCATAGACGTATTGTACAGAAATGTTATGAGAAAATCATTTGTTTTTTATATTTATTTTTATACATTTAATTTTTTTGGATAGAATGAATCATACTAAATGGAAAATATTAGGGGTATGTCTATGGTTTCAGACTTGAAAATGGTGGGAAATAGTCTATCTACTACATGGTGAATGCTTGGTGCACCGTTAGTGAGAATCATTCAACATAACCATGTATCATATTGGAGGATGATGCATTGTTTTAAAACCATGATTAGGGAACCTAAGATACTATTTCAGGTGATCCCCTTGTACATAAGTAATATTACATTTACCACATGGGCTTTCAAGCCTTGAACATGGAATGGAAGACCACGAGTCATGATTTCCACATAGTAAAAGGGATCATCTTGGGTAGTGAGTGGTTTGGAAAACTATTTGAACAGAAAAAATTTCTATTAAAAAAAAGAAAATTAACATTTTCCCTCTTAATCATTATACAATACTCACATTGTTTCACCCAATTTTTCATCCAGTAGCAAGGGTTTTGAGACTAGTCTTCCAAATCAGTACATGGGTGAATCTACTTCAATTTGTAGTTTGTTTTTTTGATGTACCATTTAGTTATAATGAAAGCTCATATCAATTCATTGAGTTTGTTTGATTATATTTTATAATATAATATTTGTGGGTTATTTCTTTTAATTCTGAATCCCTATGAACTACTTTGTTATGGAATACATAGATCAGGAATTGGTTATTGTTTTGGATTGAATCAAAATCCATGGTTTAATGAGCAATTTTCTAAAATCAAGGGGTACATTTTCTATATTTTATTACCACACCCATGTTGTTAATTCCTGAGTATATTTTTTATTAGATTATATATCTACATTAATAATTTTTTTCCTTGATATAGATAAATAATTTTTTTTTAAAATGGTGTGCTGGTTATTTCACGAACCCAATTAGGCCCGTTAATGATTATTAAACTGGGAATATACCTCTCATCAGGTGAAAAACTACCGTTAACAATTGAATTTAGTTTCTAAATAATGAATATTATTGTTTAAAAATTAAATCAATTGTAATTTTTTTATAATGATAATATCTTATTATGGGTTTTTGGATTAATGTGGGATATTAAATGGGTTTGAGTCAATTAAGACGGAAATTGATAACCTGTATATGGTGGAATTTCCCTATAATAAATAGTTTTGAATATATTTTTAATGATTTCACTGGTAAATGAATAGTAAAATGGGAAATTTTTAAAATTTATTTGAATGTATTGAATGTGATTATCAATGGAATAGTTTTTAAATGAAAAAATACTTCTTCATTGTAATTTTTTTGATAATTGATCATTATTGAGGAACCATGGTATTCATGAATGATGGTATAATTGGGATGTTGGTCTAAGTCTCATCATATATCATATTTTCTATAATAATTCATTATGTCATACAAATACTTTGTTTGTTTGGGATATCTGAATGAAAATGCATGCTCCCTTGGATGGACATGATGCAGATATATGTAAAGAGGATCCATTGAAAAATTATTGATTGAATTTATTAAATCACCTATTATATATAAAGTGTAAAACCCGTTAAAATTAAACGTCTATACATTCATCATGACGATATGATGGCTTGATTCATATGTTATATAATGGAAATCAAGAACCCATAATGATAATTGATAATAGTATAATTGAAGACATATTTAATTTAACTATCTTTTTTTACTTATATAATATAATTATATATACATTTATATATGACATGGTATTATTTTTGGAACCATTGGTGGATGAATAATGAGTTATTCAAAAAACCTAATTAGATCTTCATTGTGTACTCAAGCATACATCATGGTTGTGGTACCAAAAAAATAATGGGCATTATGATATATGGATGATTTGTGATTGATAATGGATGTGATGATAAGATATGTTATTAGGATACATTGTGGGGATTATTATTGGTGTCTTACTATATATTATGTATGAAAAATTAGACAATCATGGAATTATATATTTTTATTTGAGATTGCTTCACTTACCAACATTTTGGAGTTGGTTATGTGATGTTTGGTAGTTAATTGTTTTTTCATGTCTATATGTTTCATTATTTATGATATTATTTTACGCTTTTAAATACGGTGTAGTATCACCACAAGTATCATTAGACCCCCACTATAAGTCACTACCCTCTAGTGTACATGTTCTATTAACAGATATCATTTGTTGAATGGTCTTAGGGAAATGGTTTAGTGTCACATTAGCCAATAAGTTAGAATTCGTATTAGGTCTATTTTAATATGTATTTAATTAATTTTTATGAGGGTTTTACATGATAAATGATTTTTTTTCATTTTTAATGTTCTCATGTGTGGTAGTACCACAACCATGTGAATGGGAAAGCCCATATTCTAAGTATGTGGTTGTTTTTTGTCATTGATATAGTTTAAGGTTATTTCACCATGAGTGATAGACATATTTTTTGATGTTATTATTCAATCAAATTTTGTTATTCACTTACGTGGAATAGATTTTCTTTATACATGTATCATATTAAGAACTCATGGTGTTACATTATATGAATTATGATTGGAATACATATGAAGAAATGGGGATTGAGTGAAATAATGTCTTATTTGGTTTCATTATAGTTGAAATTTACTTTGGAATAATAAACCAATTTTACGTATAAAAAATTTACATATTCAAAATTCCTAGTTAAATTGATTACTAAGTAGGAAGATATGACCATTTTCATATTTAAATATTATAAGATAGCGTTAAATTTAATGCATGAAATATATTGAAGTTTTTATATCCATATTTTGACACGGCCCCTAATTGGGATGGTTTGGTGTTGTTCTAGAACTACAGTTTTGGAAATTTGGATAATATATGAAAAGTATCACATTATAGATAATGTTTCCTTTTTTGTATACCATTTCAATGACTCTTATGTGTGATGAAATTTGACTATTAATTAACATAGAAATTCTACTATGATGACATTTATTAGCAGGGTGACATGAGTACATTGCCGAGAAGACAACACCAAGAGTGGGGAAAGAACCCTATTCAGTTTCTAGAGATGTAAATGAATAATATTTTCATGATTATTTCAAAAAACTAATTTATTTTATGAAAAGATAGATATGGTGGTAAACCCCTTAGTTATTTGTGATGACGATGGTGTTTCATTGGAAACACCCTCCGAGTTTTTCAAGACATTGTAGACCTGAGGAAGGTCAATTATTGATTGAGTCTATCCAGATAGTATAGGAAGACATAGATACACTAATAAAGAAAATACCCATGTTAGTTAAATATATATTTTGAAGGACATTAAGATTGTTATGGGATATTATAGTTATATATGAATTTACTCTGGGTATATCATAAAATTAAATCCAAGAGATTCTATTAGAAATATATTATCTTGAGACCCTATGAAAGGAGAGATATGAATATTTTATTTGGTACACACAAGAGGAACTTTTTTTAATAGATTATGCTGGCCACATCACTGAAATAAATAATATTTTGTCTGATAGAAATGGAATATAATGTTTCTATTATATTTTCTTGTCTGTTTAAATGTGAGATCATTACCTAGGTTAACATATTATGGTTGAGGTAGTTTGCTGAGGATGTGAATCAGATATACATTAATGAGGGAACCAGAAGTTGGATTATGCTTTCAGATAAATGGTTTCATCTCAGAGAACATGTGTTTTTTATTATGAAATTTGGAATCATTATTTTGATATCATTAACCATGTCAGTGGTGGAAAGTGTGGAAAGGGTAAAAGGAAAGAATTTTATGGATAATATATAATATTATAATCTCAATGTATAAGACTAGGACAAATTCATGGTTAGTTCAATCAAATAATAGTTTCGTGAAGATCATACAATATGATGTGCATGTACATAGGTTCCGTATGAACCCTCAGTATACATGAGGAGAAGGAGGACCTAGGTCGACACAGGGAACTACAAGGGGAGGTTTTATCCCATATTATTCATTTAGATTGAGCTCAAATTGAAATATCCATCATACACAACTAAAAATGGTCTTCATTAGTGCTCAAAATGAGATTAATCAGCGCTAAAAAAGCGCTGTAAATCTTGGTGCTGATAGGGGGTCCCCTTTATCAGTGTTTATAGAGCGATGATAAAGGGGTACTTTAACGTCGCAAAAAATGTACTGATAAAGGGTGAATTTATCAGCCTTAATAAGGAGCTCATAAAAAACCCCTTTATTAGCGTTGATAAATGTTTTTTTATAAGTTCTCCATTAGCACTGATAAACAGATCCTTTATCAGCTCTTTTTTATCGCTGATAAATGTCATATCTGCTGCTACCAACAATTCTGCAGCTTCACACCCAAACACCTACCAAAAACTTAGCATCTCAATAAGCTAATTAGACAAAGTATAACCATACAAACTTGACACATATATATTACGCTAATTAGACCATGTATACCCATACAACAAGTATACACGTACACCATTATCACATAATTCAAAAGTTAATTTAGTAGATAAATAATTCAATTCAATATTCAGGGGGTTGGGGTCTATTCAAGGCTTTGGGGTGGCTGTCCAAGGGGGGTAGGGGTGTCCGGCGGGATGGGGGTGTCCGACGGGAAAGAGGTGTTCAGGGAGGTGGGGGCGGTCTAAGATGTTGGGGGTTGTCCAAGGAGTGTGGGGTGTCCAGGTGGTGTGGTGTCCAGGTGCAGGGGGGTGTCAATGGGGGTGTCTAGGGGGTGGGATGGTGTCCTAGGTGTCGGGGGGCTTTCCTGGTTTTGTGGGGTGTCTGTGGGGGTTTGGGCGGTCCTGGGGGCTGGTGGTGCAGTCCAAGGGGGTGGGTGGTGTTCAAGAGGGTTGGATGGGAGTGTCCGAGGGGATAGTGGTGTCCGTGGGTTGGGGGTGTCCAGGGGGTGGGGGTGGTCCAGGTTGTGGGGGTTGTCCAAGGTGGTGGGGAGGTGTCCAAGGAGGGGGGAGTCAAGGTGGGGGTGGTGGGGCTATCTATGGGGTGTCAAGGGGGTGCGATGGTGTCCAGTGTGTCGGGGGGGAGTTCCAAGAGGGTGATAGGGATTTCAAGGGGGTGATATTGTGTATGGGATGTTCCGATTGTTCTCTTATAGGATCAACATATTCCAAATGCATTTGGTTGGATTTTCGTATGTTAGTTGTTGTTTTCACATAAAATTGTATCCATTTTAAACAAACGAGAGACCCTTTGAATGATACTGGCCACACCATGCCTCGTAGTGATGCTACGTTGAGTCGTACACAACAAAAAGGACCCATGTATTGTTCTCCTAAAGGATAAATACAATCCAAATGCGTTTGGATGGATTTCGGTAGGTCAGTTGTTGTTTTAACATAAAATTGTGTCCATTTTAAACAAAAGATAGAAACATTGAGTTATACCCGCCACAACATGCATGTTATTGAAGAGGGGATGACTTTTAAATGTCACAAAGGACCCATGGTTCATTCTCCTATAGTAACAATAAAATATGAATGCGTTTGGTCGGACATCTGTAGGACAGTTGTTGTTTTCACATAAAATTGTGTCCATTTTAAACAAAACAGAGACACTTTGAGTGATACCGGCTATGATGTGCCTCAAATTGAAGATGGTTTGACTCGTACACGTCACAAAGTAACCATGGATTGTTCCCATAATGTATCAAGACAATCCAAATTCTTTCGTTCGGATTTCCGTAGGTCAGTTTTTTTCACTTAAAATTTTGTCCATTTTAAACAAAAGAGAGACAGTTTGAGTGATACCGGCCACACCATGCATCATATTGATGTAGGGTTGACATGTACATTTCAAAAAGGACCAATGTATCATTCAATTATAGGATCAAGACAATCCAAATGTCTTTGGTCAGATTTATGTAAGTTTGGTTGTTTTACTTAAAATTGTGTCCATTTTAAACAGAAGAGAGACACATTGAGTGATACCTGCTATACCGTGCCACAGATTGAGGCAGGGTCGACTCATACAAATTAAAAAGTACCCATGGATCATTCTCATAAAGGATCAAGACAATCCAAATGTGTTCGGTCAGATTTTCGTTGGTCATTTTTTGTTTTCACTTAAAATTGTGTCCGTTTTAAACAATAGGGACACACTTTGAGTGACACCAGCCACATCATGCCTCATATTGAGGTGGGGTTGACTCAAACATGTCGTAAAGGACCCACGGATCGTTCCCATAAAGGATCCAGAGAATCCAAATGCATTTGGTCAGATTTTAGTAGGTCAGTTATTGTTTTCACTTAAAATTGTGTCCATTTTATACAAACAAGAGACCCTTTGAGTTATATCGGCCACACCATGCCTCAAATTATTTGTGGGTTGAGTCTTACACATCAAGAAGGACCCATGGGTCGTTCTCCTAAAATATCAACACAATATGAATGCATTTGGTCATATTTTCATTGCTCAGTTGTTGTTTTCACTTAAAATTGTGTCTAATTTAAACAAAGGAGATACACTTTGAGTGATATCGGCCACACCGTGCCTCTGATAGAGGCGGGGTAGACTCTTATATGTCTCAAAATACCCATGTATCTTTCCCATATATGATCAACACAATACGAATGCGTCTAGTCATATTTCCATTCGTCAGTTGTTGTTTTCACTTAAAATTGATTCCATTTTAAAATAACGAGAGACCCTTTGAGTGATACCGGCCACACCATACCTTGGATTGAGGCCGGGATTAGTATTTGATGTAACATATGGCCCATGGATAGTTCTCAAATTTTTTTAACACAATCCTAATGCGTTTGTTTTGATTTTCGTTGGTCAGTTGTTGTTTTCATTTAAAATTATGTCTATTTTAATCATAAGAGATACATTTTGAGTGATACCAATCACACTTTGCCTCAGATGGAAGCGGGGTTGAGTTGTACACATCTCAATGGACCCATGTATCATTCTTATAAAGGATACATACAATCCAAAGGCATTTGGTCATATTTTTGTACGTCAGTGGTTGTTTTCAATTAAAAATCTGTCCATTTTAAACAAAAGAGAGACCCTTTGAGTGATACCGGCCACACCAAGCCGCGAATTGAGGAAGGGTTGACTCTTACATGTCATAAAGGACCCATGGATTGTTATCCTAAAATATCAATACAATCTGAATGTGTTTTATAGGATTTTTGTAGGTCAGTTTTTGTTTTCACTTAAAATTGTATCCATTTTTAACAAAAGAGAAACACTATTAGTGATATCGGCCACACCGTGCCTCAAATTGAGGTGTGGTTGGCTTTTAAACATCAATAATGACCCAGGGATAATTCTATTATAGGATAAAGACAATACTAATGTGTTTGATCTCATTTTCATAGTTCAATTGTTGTTTTCACTTAAAATTATGTCCATTTTAAACAAAAGAGAGACACTTTGAGTGATACCGGCTAAACCGTGCTTGGGATTGAGGCAGGGATGACTTATACGATTTTCAATGGACCATGGATCATTCTCATGAAGGATCAACACAATATGAATGCGTTGGGTCAGATTTCCGTAGGACTTTTGTTGTTTTAATTTATCATTTTTTCCATTTTAAACAAAAGAGAGACACATTGAGTTATACGGGATAAACCATGCCTCAGATTGAGATGGGGTTGACTCATACTCATAGAAAAGGTCCCATGGATCATTCTCAAAAAGTATCAACAAAATCCAAATGTTTTTGGTCAGATTTCTGTAGGTCAGTTGTTTTCACTTAGAATTATGCCCATTTTAAACAAAAGAGACACACATTGAGTGATACCGGCCACACCGTGTGTCATATTCAAGTGGGGTTCACCCGTAAACATCAAAAAGGACCCATGGATCGGTATCCTATAGGATCAAATCAATATAAATGTGGTTGGTCAGATATTCGTAGTCCGGTAGTGGATTTCACTTAAAATTGTGTCCATTTTAAACAAAAGAGACACACATTGAGTGATATTGTCTATACCGTGCCTAGGATTGAGGTGGGGTTGAATTTTACAAATCCCCAATGCACCCATGGATAGTTCTCCTAAAGGATAAAGACAATCAGAATGCTTTTGATTGGATTTTCATAGGTCAGTTTTTGTTTTCACTTAAAATTGTGTCCATTTAAAAAAAAAGAGACACTTTGAGTGATCCCAGCCACACGAAGACTCAGATTGATGCAGGGATGACTCATACTTGTCTCAATGGACCCGTGGATAGTTTTACTATAAGATCAACACAATAAAAATGCGTTTGGTTAGATATCTGTGGATTTTTTGTTGTTTTCACTTAAAATTGTGTCCATTTTAAACAAACTAGAAACCCTTTTAGTGATACCGGTCCCACCGTGCATCGGATTAAGGTGGGATTGACCCATACATGTCACAAAGGACCCATGGACCGTTCTCCTAAATGTTCAAAAATATATAAATGTGTTTGGTCGGATTTGTGTAGGTCAGTTGTTGTTTTCACTTAAAATTATGTCCATTTTAAACAAAAGGGAGACACTTTGATTGATACTGGTTATATAGTTCCTCAGATTGAGGCATGGTAGACTAATACATGTCGTAAAGGACCCATGGATTGTTTTCCTAAAGGATAAACACAATCTGGATGCATTTGGTTGGATTTCAGTTGTCCCGTTATTGTTTTCACGTAAAATTGTGTCCATTTTAAACAAAAGAGAGACACATCGAGGGATACCGACCACACCATGCCTCGGATTGAGGCATGGTTGAAACTTATACATCACAGAACAACAATGTATCATTATCATATAGGATAATCCTAGTACAAATGCATTTGGTCATATTTCCATACGTTAGTTGTTGTTTTCAATTAAATTTGTGTAAATTTTAAACAAAAGAGAGACCCTTTGAGGGATACCAGCCACAACATACCTCAGATTTAGGCGGGGTTGAATTGTACATGTCACAAAGGACCCATGGATTTTTCTACAATATGATAATGGCAATAATAATGTGTTTGGTCAGATTTTAATAGGTCAATTGTTGTTTTCACTTAAAATTGTGTCCATTTTAAACAAAAGAGAGACACTTTGAGTGATACTGGCTATACCGTGCCTTAGATTGAGGCAGGGTTGACTCATACACTTCCCCAATGCTCCCATGAATCGTTATCCAAAAAAATCAAGACAATTTGAATGCGTTGGTTTAGATTTTAGTAGGTCAGTTGTTGTTTTCACTTAAAATTATGCCCATTAAAAAAAAGAGAGACTTTGAGTGATACAGGCCACAATGCGCCTCGTATTGAGGCGGGGATGACTCGTAAACATCACAAAGAACCCATGGATTGTTTTCCTATAGGATAATATCAATCCAAATGTGTTTGGTCAGATTTCCATAGGTCAGTTTTTTTTTCACTTAAAATTGTGTCCAATTTAAACAAATGAGAGACCCTTAGAGTGATACCGGTCACACCATGCCTTTAATTGAGGCGATGTTGACTCGTACATGTCACAAAGTACCCAAAGATAATTAAAATATAGGATCAATACAATCCAAATGCGTTTGGTCTGATTTTCGTAGGTTAGTTTTTATTATCACTTAAAATTGTGTCCATTTTAAACAAAAGAGAGACACTTTGAGTGATACTGGCTATACTGTGGCCTAGATTGAGGCGAGGTTGACTCATAAACGTCCCCAACGCAGCGATGGATCGTTCCCCTAATGGATCAAGACAATATGAATTTATTTGTACATATTTTCATAGGTTAGTTGTTGTTTTCACTTAAAATTGCGTCCATTTAAAAAAAATGAGAGACACTTTGAGTGATTCCATCCACACCATGCCTTGGATTGAGGAGAGGTTGACTGGTACATGTACGAACACACCCATGGATCGTCCTCCTAAAGTAACAAAACAATCCGAATGCATTTGGTCGGATTTTAATATGCTAGTTGTTGGTTTCACTTAAAATTGTGTCCATTTTAATCAAAGGAGAGACACTTTGAGTGGTTCATCATTCTTGCATGTTACTAGAGCATATCATATGTAAAAATGGAAATATGACTCATTGAGGAAAGGATGTTTTATTTAATTACAATTATAACTTTCCAATGAACATTTACATAAACTAGTGTTTCATTTTTTTGATCCCCTTAACCCCTCACAAAAATGACCGCCAATTGTACACGTCCCCAAGTCAGATTTTCATGTTATTTGTGTACAATCTACCATTTGGTATGCGGCCCAATTGTTTCTAAAGAAATCCATATCATCTTGGGAGTATGAGGATTTTTTGTAGTCAGAGTAGTATTGAATAATATAAAAATAAATAAATAAATAACAAATTAGATGAACTAGTAGTTGATTATTAAAACACCACTTTAGGGATGTTATTTTGTTGATGAAAAACGACCCATTTAAGAAATTTTCAAACATAATAACTGCAATCATTATCGTTTGGTTGATTTAGACACTACAAGAAATTTACTCATTAGGAGAATAAGTAACATGTGTTGAGATGTGTTTGGAAAGTGAAATTTTATTATATATACCCTATTATTTGTCCAGACGCAGTACTTTCTTGCTTCCTTATGCTTAACCCCTATCCTCATTCATTTTTTAGATGATAATGATACACCACCCAATCATAACTGAATCCTCAGTAAAAGATAATATAAATTATATTACTTGATGTTTAGACCTAAAACGTAGGATGATGTGTCTTACATATTAACATACTCTGTCATGTGTGGTCAGTTATAATGTATATACTTTCTTTGAATCTAGAAAATAAATCTTTGCAGTATCCAAGTTCACCGTAATTAGTATACAATGTTTCCTAAAAACAAAAAACAAATAAGTAATAAATGAGGTGAAAGTATAATTGATATGCTTTAATCGTATATTTTTACCCCTACAGGGTTGGTATTAAGAATACTCTATCATCTATAATCATTATTTCAATTATTTTCAGCAAGTCGTTCACTATTTCATTATTTTTTATGGATCTAATTTTGTTAGATGTGTTGATGTGGAATGAGGACTAATGACTCTGAATTTTGGCTCATGAGAAAATTCCTTCAACTGTTTTTCATATATACGTATGTCAATAATATAAATTTCTTTTAATCATAATTTTCACATTATATCATCTTTTAGAAAATCAATTCATGAAAACATACCTCATATATATATTTACAACTGTGACGCCTAGCCAACCGTTTTCAATGATCTCATATACATTTTCAGCAGTAACAAAATCATGACATTCCTCTCTGTATATATTCTTTTCAAAAACCATTATATGACTACTACCACCTCTTATATTTATATCCACATGTGTCTTCAAGGCTAGTAAATGTGGATAGAGAACATGTGGTGTTATTGTGCTTTCAGTAGCTCCTTGGGATCGATTGGACAATCCTTTTGATGGGTTTGAGCCAACATTTTTCACCCCCTTCCCTTTCTCCGAATATAATAACATTCATTGATTTCAACCATTTTTTCATTAATGGTTAAAGTTTTAGCTTGAGAAAAATGGAAATAAATAACTCTTTGTCTTCATGTACTCTTACAAGTTGGATGGCCATGCAATGAATTTCCTAATATCCTTTTCAATTGTATGAATATCATTGTCATCAAGTGGAATAGGTAGCTCTGCATTTAGCTCATGAGGTACAATAATTGTCACATTGAGATGATCTTTCGAAAGCGGTATATTATGGACTGTGTCATCTAATATGTTGAAAACTATATCCCTCGCTACAAGGTGATATGTGGGAGTTGAAAGATACAAATCATAGTCATTATCCTCATGCAGAAGATCAGTATAGGAAAAGTATTAGAGTTTTTATGATTCAAATTTCACGAGAACAATTAAGAGAATATTTATTACCATGGCTAAGATAGCTCTTTGAGGGGAATGGCTTACATAAATTCTAGTGAGTGTGGGGGGATCTTCATGCGCTGTTTGTTCCTGAGTTTTCTCTTCTCCTTTCTTCCCACCCATAAAAGTCGCTAGAAACTCTCCCTTCCATTGCAACTATTTTAAAAGGGTTTCTAGTTTTTGTCTCATTTTTTTCAATTTTTCATCTCTATCATCCATTTTTTTCTTCTAAAAATATACTCATGGTTTCACACCAAACCCCGCACCTCTAACATGACCGTATTGTTCTGGATACTTGAAAGCCATCGATAATAGGTCTACATCTGCTACAGGAGTAGCTAATTCCAAAGACTGTCATATATAGGAATATAATAGATTATTTTTATGTAATAGAAATTGAAAACAAATATTTTTATCATCGTTTCATACATACACATATTTAACACACTTTTTGTGTGTTCTCATCTAATAGCTGCCCTTCCTTATTCACACATTCCTCCTTCCATATCACATGATGTGGGATGATAGTGTCTTTGGTTTTAGAGTCATCAATCAATATATAAATGTAGAATGATAGTTATTATGTTGTTTATTGGCACCTAAAAATATTTCGCTAAATTTAAAATAAATACAATTTTCTTTTCTAGTAAAGCATACCCCATCATTGATTTACGATAGGGGTATGTTGGTTTTGATGCACGTTCCTTATTTTCAGTACAGATTTGATGTTTCGTAAATGAAATATTGAAAATCAAAGTGGTGAATACGTGTATCCTCAAACAACATATTATCACTCACAATGTGTATGATACTTCTCATCCCCACAGTAGACAATAAATACATCCCATGCTTCTTGGGATATCAGGTGATCGTCGACAATGGGTGGGTGCAGGTTTATTTTACCTTTGGAATATTTTAGGTGACATCGTGTTAAAATAGTTTGAAAACCTCAATGAATGCTTCATTGAATCCTTAGTATATAATCCTTGTGTGAATCGTCTACTATAAATGTATTCGGAAAGAAATTGAGAAGAGTAATACATTGTTTCATTATTTTATTTGCTAGTAAATTAAATTAATAAATTAATAATGTTGCTGTAATTTCTTCCCAGATCACAGTCTTCATCCAGACACAACAATGTGCCTTGAATCTATGTCTATCAGCACATGTTGCTGAGTGAAAACTCCAATGTAACTACTAAACATTTCCTTTTTGGGATTCACATGTTGGCCTCATGCATTCCATCTTACATAAAATTTTATGCCTTTGATTTTAACCTTAATAACATTATAAACCACTGTCAAACTATGATGCACCTATGTATTCTGTGACATCGACCCTTCATTCCTGACCATTTCATCAATATCAACTTTATCTATATGTTCATCTATTATGGTAGCAACAGCATGTGCAGATGGTTGTTGGACCTCAACACTAGGAGAAACAACAGGTTCATAGACTTGTTGTTACTCTATAATGTGAGCAGCCGTAGTAGGAGCAGCAGCAGCCGTATTAGTAGAAACTTGAGAGACTTGTTCATCCTCAATGTTAGGAGCACCAACATGTGTTGAAGTAATTAACTGAAAAAGTGGTTGAACAGTTAATTTAGATTACATAAATTCAGTAATGTTAAGTTAATAACATGAGATAACAAGATCTATATTAAAATCAAAATATAACATATTTATTGAACTCTCTTTATTTTTTTCAAAGGCTGAAGGGATTTGACACCTCTATCGATCTTCCAAATCCTTTCATTGTGGTCTCATCTAACATAAAAGACATCATCTACATTGGGACCACAGTTGTTATCAACCCATTTTCATTAAAAAATCTTCAATTACAATGTTGTATAATCAAACTCTCATATTAGTTTGATAATGACAAAGTATTACATATTTACATAAATTGGATTTCTGTACTTACTACCAAAAACATGCATCGCTTCAGCCACTAGTGTAACTCCACTATTTTTCATGGTACTATCTTCAACGTGTTCATCTGTATGGAATGTATAACCATTAATTACTTAACCATGGTAAGAAAATACATACACACTTGGTCTGGCAGCTATCCATCAAATTTGTTCTGAAATTAAATTTGGATTTTCATCCAACAACTGAAAATATGGTCTTGAAACCATCCTATGAACTAGAGTTTATATATATATGATAACAATTTTTCATCCCTTGATGGATTCAACATCCTATGAATTTCATTGTGTGTTTAAATATATGGAGCAACCTTACAACTGTTATGAAAAACATAATGGTGGGAATGCTCCCGATCATTAATAATGATTGTTAAAACATCTCATCTAGAAATTCTCTCATGGAAAAATGCGTCAAGTGTGACTAGATTTTGGGAGACCAATTCATTCCACATCAGATAGGTATTCAGTAAAAAATTCAATGGCTTCCTCAACAATATATTTCTCCACTATACAACCCTCTAGACGAAATCGATTTTTGATATAACCTATCAAAATATTCATATACCATTCAACATGATACATCCATTTATAGTGAAAATGACCACAAAGTCGAATCTATCTCATCATGTAAATCATCAAATGAACCATCATATCAAAGAATTTTGGCAGGATGAACATATCAAATTCACATAAAATGATGCGAATTTTTTTTTCCATAGATTGAAATTTCACCAGGTTTAAAAAATTTCTTCATATATAATTGAAAAAGAAAGAATGTTTGGTTAACATATGACAAACATTCTAGGGAAAAATGAAACATAAAGCTATAGGAATTATATTTTTCATCAAAACATGGAAGTCATGTGATTTCAATCCTTTTAACTTCAAATAAATCATTGAAACAATGTTTTTGATATTTGATGAATAGACCTCTGGAACCTTTACACCATTGAAGATGTTTCAAAACAGGTATCTCTTCTCTCAAGAAAGAGTATAAAAAGTTGGAGGAAGAAACATTCGATTTTCACCTATCATGGGATCCAACTCATCTCGTATTCCCATGTCAACCATGTCCAACCTTTCCCTAATTCCATCCTTTGTTTTTTCAGGGGAATTTATAAACATTCCGATAAAACTGCCACCTACAGTTTTTTTCAACATGCACCACATCATGAAAATTTCTCACATACAATCAATTTAATTATGGTATTTCAAAAAAACGGATCTCTTTTTCCAACCGATTTTTGTATGGTTTTTTGAAAATGGTTAACCAAAACAGTGTTCACATCTTTTACTTTCTCAAATAGTTGATCACCTGTTAGTGGAGATGGTGTTCCGCATTGTTCTGAACATCTATTGAATGATGTCCATGATCATTACTTATTCTAATGTGGTAGATATATATGTTGTCCTTGAAACACAAATTTTGATGAATGTTTCAACCTAATTGATTCTGTATCTTTTCGCACATGGGACACCATTGAGTTCTTTTAATGATATAGCCTGAAAAATTACCACAAACAGGGAAATCATTTATTGTCCCATACAACATCGCTCTCAATGTGAAGTATTTGATTTTATAAGCATCATACAACATAACACTTGAATCCCACAACAACATCAAATCCTCGATCAAAGGAGCAATATGAACATCAATATTGTTACATGGTTGTTTTGGTCCTGATATAAGCATAGATAACATGATTAATTTCTACATCATGTATAACCAGAGTGGTTAGTTGTAATTTTCCAACATAACAGGCCTTGTACTGTTTGTGCTTGTTTGAAAACCAAAAGGATTCACTCCATCAGTAGATAACGCAAGACGATGGTTTCTTGGCTATTTTCCATATTCAAGATACTAATGATCAATTTTCTTACATTGAAGAGAGTTGGTTGGATGACATAATTTTGCATCTTTATTTAATTTATTACATGCCATGACAATTGTATTACAGTTTCTTTACTTCCATATAGACACCTAAACCTTGGAATGATTGGAATGTTCCATATAACATTCATAGGATTGGATTCGTCTTTCTTGTATCGAGAAGAACCATACTTTGGGCATTCTTTAATTGATTTTTTCTCCTTGAGAAACTATATACAGTCCTTCGGGCAAGCATGAATTATTATAGAAATAATACCCATTTAGCATAGCATTTTTTTAGCTTCATATGTCTGGCATGGGAGCTCATTATCTTCTAGGATCATGTCATTAAAGAGATCAATTAGTTCCAAAAAAATGACATCACTCCATCCATTGCCTGATTTCAATTTATACATATTCAGTACAGTTGACAATACTATATATTTAGTGTAACCAGCATACAATGTCGACTTTACACAACTCTTTATCTTCTCAAACAATTATTGGCAATCATAGAGTTAATCTTCAATTGTCTTTGTAAATTATTCAATACAATCTTCATCATCTTTGACATCTGTAACCACATCCTTCGTATGATCTTCTTCAATATCCATATTTGTATTCATATATGATGATTTAAAAAATTTAGTTTTATCTGAGCCAGTAGCTACATTCCCTTTTTCTCTCTGTTTATTCCAACATTTATAACTCTGATCTATTCCGTTACATATCAAATGTTCGTCCAAATCCTCTGGAGTAAGTAGTCTATAATAACAATAATGTAAACATGGACAAAGGATTTTAGAAGATCCTTTGTGTGATCCTTTACAATCTTGATGATCTCTTTCACTTCATTCTCATACTCTATTGTCAAACCATTAGCATCCTTCCAATATTTATTCATCTCCATCCTATTTGAATCTCAATTATTAGTATTTATGGTTCAAGTACAAAAAACAAAACTTATAATTATAGTAGAAGAGAACCACTTCCTTAAAAAAATAACGATTAATATAGCCTAACCATTTCTAGAAATGATTTGGAAGTCAACAGAAGCAGGATAGACCCGCAATCAAAATCAACATAGTTTCCAAAAACAAAGGGGTTTGCAGGGATAATCACTTGTGTCCTAGATGGTAAAACTCACATGGCATCATTATCTATGGATCATCCTCCTCTATCAGGTCAACCCTTCTATGGTCAACTAGTACATCATTTTATACCTCACCAACCAAAAATACGTATGGATGAAAACCAGTAGCCAACTCTATAAGTAAATAAAGGATTCTCATAATATCTAAAATATGGAATTCATTATATATAATTACATTAGATTCATTATAGTCTCCTCAAATCACCCCAGTCCAAAAACAAGAATAATCAAGAATGATACATCCAACACTCCTAGGTCTCTTCCATACATTCAATATCATCGTTCCTAAATAGACATATAACCACACATACACATGTCACAAAGTCATAAAAAAACAACAGAACCAAAGTACCCATAAGGATTTCAATCAGGATACATGAGTCAAGTGGTGGTGTGTATGAAATAATAAGAAAATATAATAAGTATATAGTCACACATAAATCTCAAACTCTTTGATCCTAAGTAGGTGTTAAAAAAACTAAACACCGATCGTAGATAACCACTCCCCCCTTTAGAACATCTAATAAATATTAAATATAGGTCAATAGATTATTTTTATAGATCACAAACTGATTGAGATTGTGGTAATCAACACTCAAGCGAAGGGTTCCAACGACCTTCTTGGTGAAAGGAACCAGTTCATCCCAAAGCAACACACTATGTTAAATAACGAATTTGGAAACCAATCCATCCCACTGATTATTTTGTTCCTTAAATTTAAGTAGATCTATATGGCATGATAGAATCGATATTGGTTTTTTACCCATCACCAAGTTGATAGAGAACTTCACCTCTCTCGCTGGTGGTAGACCAAAAAAGACTAAAGGAAACACTTTTAGGAATTCAATAGCTACTAGAGGAAGTTAACAATAATAGGCATCCGACTCCAGTTCAATAGTATAAAATAATATGATTCTACTCAACTTTGTAAGTATAGGTCTAGCTCGACTAGACCTCATGTCCGATTCTCTATGGAAAACACTTAATTCCCCATCGGGGGTAGTGAAGGACACCCACCGATGATAACATTAAATCCAAGATTAATTAGAAACTAGTCAGTTCATTCTGAGAATAAATTATAGAGGAATCATTTTAAGAACCAATAAATATCATATAATTTAAATCTTTGCAAAAGAGAAAGCATGAGAGGGGAATCAAAGACCTTACTCACTTTTTATCCAGAGATATGTTACAATATCTATAAAATATGCCATGAGCTCTATTATAAGTATTATTATTTCTATATTGAGATTTTATGTGAAATAATAATGGGAACCAATATCAAATAATACAAACACTAATGAAAAAGAAATGGAAATGGTTCATATCACTATCGCATGACCCACATTAGTTCCTACTACAGAATAATACACTTGATGAAGTTGTTTCATTCCTAATACATGTTTCTAGGATCCAATTGTTATTGAATAATATTACTATAATTTGGTAGCTCTCAATATTTATCATTCCATTCCACTACATAGGGTAGTAAAAACATTTAAAACCCTCTTCATGTGGGTTTAATGTCTGGACGAGATGTAAATCTTCAATGCTTCTATGAAATAATGATTTTAGTGTTCAATCATTCCACAATGGAAAAAGTCATTTTGTATTTTTCTAAACACTACAGATGATCTGGAGGATGTTTTTATAAAATACCACAACCACTATTTTCACTATGAGGCTCATTATACATTTTATTCCACTTATAGGATCCAAAAAAACTACTAATGGGAATATAATTTAATATATTTAACCCTGACATAATATTTATGCAAATTTCATACATCACATCCCGCTCTATAACACCAAAATTTTAGGTAAACTTTATCAAAAATAATTGATATTGGATATATGATCGAAGACCCATATAAAACCTCTGGGACATAAGATTCTTATTTTACACCACATCAAGTGAAAAGTGATAAATTTAAGAAAAATTATTAGTATATTGATTCAATTAATAATAACCTTAGTTGAGGTTGAGAAACACCATGGACATACCTGATACCATCGAAACTATTGATATAATTGCTCTGTAAAAAATTTCTTATGGTATTTGCAATCTAAGATCCAATTTAACTTAAAAATAACTATATCACCACTTTCACATAAACATTACAAGCATCATAAGAACATAAGTATATCACCACATTCACATTTTTCACATTTTCAAATGGATCCAATGATCGAAATATAACACCCAAACCACTATTTTACAAAACAAATCCACTTTCAATTTCACATGCTTACTAAAACCATTTAGAAACACATTTCACGCCACTTTAAAAATTTATGAAACACAATTGGAAACCTGACAAGAAGAACACATATAGAATCCTACAATTTCTATGACAAAACCCCCTTTCAAATTCATACTCACATAGAATCCTTTTTATAACTAGTTTCAAATCACATTCAAAATTCAAAGACACTTATCTGGTTTAAAAAAAATACAACATGCATCAAAAATGGATTTCTCATATAAAATCCACATTCAACACATTCAAACCAATAATTCTCATTGAAAACTCATTTATGTTCACACCATTGACAAAAGACATAAATTATATTTATGAAACACCTCAACCATGGTAAAATGAAACATAAAAACATTACTTTAGAAGAAAAAAATTCTTCACATGTGGATCTCAAAACCTTTCCAAAACATATTTCACACCAAAAATTTAATTCATAGAACACATTCATGAAACTATAAATGCATAAAAAATCATATAATAATATAAAAGTATTGAATCACTTACCACACACATAGAAAGTTCTAGAGGTGGTTGTGCATGGGAGGAGGTGCACGGGAGGAGCCTCCAACTGAGGAGAACTGGAGGAGTAGAGTTCATGGGGAGTTGGGTCGAGCGGAGAAAAGAAGAAGTAGGATTTGCAAGGAGGAGGATCTACTGAAGGGGTTTGAGGGGAAGGATTAAGAGAAGGTCTAGCGGTGGAGATCAGGAGACGCGATGATCGGGGGAAGTAGAGGTCCGTCGATGCGAAGATCGTTGGAGGCGGTGGTCCGACAACTCGAAGATCAGGGGGTGCAATGATCGGGGCAGTAGGGGAATTAGGAATTAGGGATACAGTACCGTGAGAGATTTATGTCTTGTAAACCAAGGACATAGTGCAACTTATTTTATAATATATGGAACTAGGATTTTATCAGTGCTATTTTAGCACTGATAAAGGGCCTATTTATCACTTCTCAAAAAGAGATGATAAATCCTTCATGTATGAGCACTAAAATTTTAGAAATGATACATGCCTTCTTTATCAGCTCTTTTGTAGTGCTGATAAAGGGTCTCTTTATTAGTGCATTTTTAGCGCTGATAAAGATTCCATGTATCAGCGCTAAAATATTAGGGTTGATACATGGTTTCTTTATTAGCGGTTTTTTCTTAGCATTGATAGAAGGTGGAACTTCCAATGATCATTTTTGTAGAAGTGATAGTGTGGGATACATTACTTCACAATAGGATTGTTCTTATATATAGTGATGTTTAACATATTTTTCTCATATATGATTCCATGGTTTGGGAATGAGAAAAACATAATGAAATTCTACCAACACTGGGTAGTGGCGAGGCTGGACCAATGAATTTAGCAACCTATAATTTATATACAATGATATTGTATAATTTTAGTTAAAAATACATTACATTACACAATAATATTACTATTGATCCTAATTTTATTTTGCCTTTGGAAACATGGAAATAATACTAACTATCTCAAATGTGAACCACATCATCTCCCAAAATTTTCATCATTACTAGAAGCCTTAATTGAAATATAACACTAATTTATGTTATTCATAACATTGAGATTTGAATCGTAAGAAATAATGAGACAATATTATCGAAAAAGGTAAAAAAAATAGAGATAGAAAATCATGACATGAAAATATACTAATGATATCATTATAATAACATTTCAAAACCATATTGTGCATATCATATATCATAATACGGAGTTATATAATAAAGATTTGCATTTCATAAGACATGCATTATTAGTATATCGATTACCATAACCCATGAATCCATAACACTACTACAATATATATAATTGTTTATAATAAACTAGTATTTATATACATGGATATTATATCTTTTTATGATGAATATTAAGTACATTACACAAAAAAATGCATGGGTATCATAACCGTTTGGAACCTTTAGAAACATAAGACATAGAAATTTAGAAATGATTAATATTTTAAATGTTTTCCATAAATATTTTCCCCTTTATAACCCTTACATGAAACCATTCCTCATAACCTATGGAAATGAATCATAATAAAAAGGTGATATCAGATGCTTAGTATGGGTATAAAAAGAATATATTAATTTATTATATTATTAAGCATAAGATTGATAAATTCGGAATGAGATAAGTAGGTTAACCTAAAAAATTCATACCTAACCTTTCATGGGTAATTAAAAAAATTAATGATATAAAACATTAACATTTCAAAATACATTAAGAGTTATAATGAAAGATTATCATAACTCATTCATCAAACAAAATTTCATATCGTTAATGTTTGGATAATCATAATAATTTCAGAAATATGTTTCATATGTCCTAGGGAACAACCAAGACACCCAGGTAAGAAAATATTATTTTTTCCTTTTATATATCAAAAAACAAAAACATGTTTTATATAAAGGATCATGTAAATCTACATGTTTTCCATCATGGTTCAAGAACATGGACATGTTTCCAATCACTGATCAAGATATTAGAAATTTTTCTCATAAATATATCATGAGATGTAATGAATTAACCAATTCATTATATTGATATATAGGTCCTACCATTCACATAATTAAATCTACTCAAATTTGTGTGACATTATCACAAATCTTTCATCACATCTGAACTCATTTAAAGAGATTATTTTTTAAAAAAACTTCTTTATAACCAATCTCATTGAAAATAAATTGGTCTCATAAATACCATTCCATGGAAAACATAGACCATTTAGAGAAATAATAAAAATGGTATCCCATTGGAATATCCCTAATAAAGAATAAATAAAATATACTGAAGTAAAATTAAATTGAAAATGTTTTTTGAATCTCGCATGAAATAAGTATGTATAAAAATATCATTTCTCTTACGAAATAATTTGTTTAATTGGTATTAAAATAATAAATAAACAATATTATTGGAAAAGTGAATTTCCAGCTTGTAATGTAAGATTCAATTAATTATATGTTAATGATGAATGAAAATAATGTTCATCATTTAAAATTTTAAAAACATTCCTTCCATACTTTTTTTGTTAATGTCACAAAGTTTCTTGTATAGAGAGGGAAAAAATATTTTTATACCATTTCATAAAAACAAATAACTGTATAAAAATCAAAATAAATATTGTAAAGATAATATTAAAACAAATTATGAATTTATTTTAGATGACATGGATTTGGATGATCAATATTCCCTTGTGGATATTTAAAAGAAAATAACCATGAATATTGATGAGAATGGGAGATATCCCTTTCCAATTTATAATCAATTGAATCATATGACCCAAAAATGAAATAAAATTATTTTGATATGATATTACAAAAATATTTTGGATAATACTCATTAAATACATTCACGGTCTATATATACACCATTAGTTTGTAAGGTGTAGTAGTATAAGACATGTGTCCCATAGATATAAATGTGAGGGAAAAAACCCTTGACTCAAGTATCACCATTTTTTGATCACATTAAAACATGTAGAATAATAAAAATGGACATAATATTTATATATTTTATAACCGTATATCAATCAAACAATGTATAGTTTTTTATGAACATGGTATCTCCCATTTGATAATAATTTTGAATCACTATTCTGGGTGATATTTGCTTCATTTTTATACCATGTTTTGAATGGACAGTCATTGTCCTTATACATTGATAACTGTTTCATCATTTCCAAAACCATTATTATATTATTAATATCATAAATATTCATAATGTTATTCCTTATTACCATCCAAGTGAAATACAGAGATAAAACTAATTATATCGCTTCATGGAGATGGTAGAACATACGTATGAATACACAACATTAATAATCTTCCAAATGAATAGGTAGTAAATGGTGGATGTTATATTATCATTACACTACTATAATATATCATTATTTATATATATAAATTATAAACCCATCATAATTCCTACCCCAGACTGATGGTTATGAAAAATGAATTGTATCGTTCCATGGTGAAAGAAAGCTAAATGGACGCACGAGCGATAGATTAGCCAGTTGTTTGACGGGAAAGGGGTAGATTAATGTTGTGATAATAGAAATAATAACATTTAGTAACAATAAATATGAGGAATATATTATTTAATTATATATAAATTATATTTATAGGAGGTATAAAATAGTATAAAAATATTGTTATCAGTATGACTGATTACCACTCCTTTGGAATGGATCCATTAGATCTCCTATAAAATAATATTGAGATTGTGTTTTTGGTAGACCAGAACCTATAGAATGTTTCAAGTTATGTGTGGAAGATAATTTGGATGATTTTGGTTGATATATTATATTCAATGTTCTTTAATGAAATGAGTGATGATGTCTACTCTTATAATGAAGGTGAGGGGAACATTAAGAATATCAAAATAGATTACTTTATAATAAATTATATCTTAATTGGAATACCACCAACTAGACACTTATTCTGTGATAATTTGGGATATTATGGTAATACGATCAGCCAATACATTTCATAAAATGTTTTTCATAATTTTAATCCTTATCATTTTGAATATTTCATAGTTAAACTATTTTAAACATATATATTGTAACCAATAATTCAATATTATAAGGATGATATTTGTACTTATACGTTTTCAATTGGACCATAAATAATAAATATATTATATTTGAGACAATTATTTATCCCTTTTTATGTATTTAATATTTAAATGATTTTTACATAATTTAATAACTACTATTTTTATAAAAAATAAATTTTGTACAATTCCAAACTATTCATTACATTGAATCTAAGAAAATATATAATTAAATATGACATAAAAAATATATTTTTTACATCCATAATATTTCATATTTTACTATGAATCTCATAGAGATCATTAAATAAATGAAATTATTTTTCATTTAATCTTGTTAATAGGACTTAATAATGATTTACAGTAATTGTATAATCACCAAATCATAGTTGTGTAATTATTTATTATAATTATTTATTGAATAATAAGATTTTAATAAATATTTTAAGGATGTATTTATTTTTTTAGAATCACATATTAATTTATGTTTCCAAGAATTTATTATATTTAATCCCAACATAATAATATTATAATTATAAGAAGTATGATTGTTCCATTTTGTCACTCTCTTTAATGTGAAATATTTAAAATTATTTTAAATTGAAATGTTTACATTAAATAATAAAATTAGAATATTATTTCTCAATTATCCCATTAAAATTTATCCAAGAATATTTTACTTATGAGTTATGGTAATTTTATAATATATAATATAATATGTTTACCCTTAATTAACTGAATTTCTCGTAATTGTGATAATAACAACTACTACAGATTTTATTCATATTATCAAGAAATAAAATAAAAAAATTTAATAAATTTGGAATATATTATTAAATATATTTAATAATTTTTTAAAAATCAAAAAATATATTTGGATTAAATTATTTTAAAATAAATATATGTGACCAAATATGCACTCTTTTTTTAAATGAAAATTATCATAATATTTAAATGTTTTTATAAACATGTTTAATGTGAAATTGATTCCAAGTACCTAAACTAGATTAAATTTTATAAAATTGAAATAATTATACATTATAGATAATAAAAATATATTTTCCAACTATAAATCAGCTTTTTAATATTTTATTCCATTTAATATTAATTATTTTTCAATATTCATCAAAACATGTAACTTATCAATAAAATACCAGAAATTCAATGAATGTAATTTTTTGTATAAAATAATAATTTTTTATATTTTTTATGTAAAATATTATTTATAAGGGTTTCAAAATTAATAATTTTAAAAAAACTCTTTTGTATTGTGATAAATCATCTTCTAGAAAAATTAATGTTAAGCGTAAAAGTGGATTTTTTTTAATTTCAGTATTGAAAAAATAATGGATGAATGTAAAAATATAGACTGAATATTATATATATATATAATTTATATAATATTTAATGATTAATTTTTTTATATTTTTTTCATATAACACATTTGAGTGCCTTTAAATTATTTTTAATAAAACTATTTTTTAAGGGTTTTGATTTTAATCATAATTATTTTGTCCATGGAGATTAAATTATATCAATATATAAACAATATTTTTAAAACACATTTAATTATATTTATATAAACCATTTTAATACATTGGTTATAATATTATTCTCTGTGTAATTAGAATAATTAAATAGAGATTCATAGAATCCCAGTGTTGCATCTAATGTAAACTGAAAAACTCATCCAGTTAGTAGAAGGTTAAATTACAGTAGCATGTAATAAATATTATCAAATAAATCATAAAATTTAAAAATATCTCATTTGAAAATCCCATTTTGTTAGATAATTAACCCCATAAAATTATTTTCACCGTCAAAATTCGATTAGGTCATCAATGTTTTAATAAATGAAATATACATTAATTAAATCCCAAGTCATAAAAAGGAATAATAAAAATTACCTTAAATAATAAATATCGGAACATAATGATTATTCAATGTAACTCATAACAAGGTTTCAACATAATATAACATGCATCAAGAGTTAAAACATATAAATATAATATAAAACAAGCTATCAAGATATGATAGAGAGTGATTGAGAACATTTCCAAGATAATGTTTATGGCCACAAAACCATATACCAAATAGATCTAGAAAAGTTCATTGATATAAACATAAATGGTGATAATATTATATCTATTTATTTATAAATCCTTTGAGATGAAATACTTACATTATGGGATCACATATGTAAATTCCCACTATAATTTTGGACTTGATCTATTTATGCTCCATTTCTTACTAAATAAAAATATGATGTTGTAATTTTAATGTTTGAAGAACTAGTATATCATATGATATATAATGGAATGATAATTATTTTATCTATATCTATTTATCATCATAAAAATATGGGCATCACATGTTATCCTATATACATAAATCATTATATTATGAAACCATATTCTCTAAAATATCATCCATATTTCAATATAAAATATTCCATAACTAGTCCACCTAATAAACCTAAAAATGAATAAAATATATGGATATAAATTAAATTTCAATAAACATTTCACAATTTAATTAGTTTTTGGACCTTTATAAACTGAATATCATTATATAATAAAATGTTTTTTTCACACTTTCCTAAAGAGCCCCTCCTCCCCCTTATAAAAATCCCCCAATTATAACTCTTTATACAGACCTCTCAAACCCATTGGCAAGTACAAAACCAACCCAAATAATCTATCATGATCCCTCTCTTCCTCTGGGAAACCTTACATTAGGAAAATTCCACATAATGAAGTCCTTTTGGTTTAAACCAAAGGGAGTTACCGAAATTAAACGTAAAAGTTTCTCTTAACTTATTTTCATTTATTTTACATCTCCAACCCATAAATGATTTGTATTCATTTATTTTATAACAACTTTGGTATCCAAAATATACTAGGATGTGGTTATGAGAATTATTTCAACTACACTTACACACACCTCCATCTAATGATAGAAAAACATACTGTTTCCGTTGATGGATAACTAACGCCTCACGAAGCGATGATTGTTTAATTATCCCCTACTCCCTCTCATGGAGGCCATTAAGATGGTACTGTATTTATATATGATATTTATTACGTTTGTGTCCTCTTTATGATTTTTTTTTTCATTTATAGCTTACATTATTGGTTTCCATTATTTGTAAAAGCGATTATTTCATTTGATTAAGTGCAGACTACCGCCCCCTCCAAGTGATATGACTCGTTAATTCCATTTTTGGTACGTATAAAGGATGAATTTACTGATATAATATATCATATTATAATGGAATCATAATATACTTATGTATCATTATGTTTTAATTCCATTAAAATACTAAATTTAAATGAATATAGCGTTCATGCGTACGTATGACTTGCCGTCTCCCTGTACGGTGCATTTCATTTCTTACCACTAAATATTGTATAATATTATAAATACATATATATACTGTATATATATATATATGATATATATGATATCTAAATCATTAATATCATTCTGCAGATAAAGGACTATTGGCCACAAGGACAACTTGTAATTTTAAGAAGTCCATTTTTGAATCAAGTACCAAATATCTACCAAATGAACATTATTAACTAAAATGGTTGCATAATGTTTATAACATAGTAATAAGTTATATAAAAAGCATAATAAAAATTAAAAATGTTCTTAATCAAGTAAAAATTAACTCTTGTTTTTTATTCATGAAGAACAAGGAAAAAACATGTCATGTCCGACACATGATATGGGATTTTTATCTCAGTTTTAATTCCGTGAGATTTCCATTGTTCACCAATAATTTATTTAATGTGGTGTATGGTGTACTTTAATTTTATATATATTATCATGACCTTATTTATATTCATTTTATTATGTTAATTGTTTGTTGTTTATATGTTTTGTTCATTCGACTCGATTGATTGCAATGTGGTAATAGATGTTCAACCCACTTTTTATTCTCATGAGATTCATGCTACATTTTCCACTATTTACTTTTGTGTCATGTATGTACTACCCAAGATTGTATTCATTGGTTAATATAGGTCAATTTTTTTTTATTTACATCTTTATTTTATGATTCTACTTTCGTGGGTTGTATGATTCATAAGTTACCAAATCGGAAAGGAATATTTTAACGCAATTTACATTCCTTGGGTTAATCTTCTAATTCATAATTATGTCATGATATGATTATGTGTGGAATCACTATTTATTTATTTATGGTTTAATTTCCACTCCAATTTAAATATATATACTTTTTATACACATAATCACTCCATTGTTAAATTATCATGTAATCGATATGAATATGATAAGAGTAATTTTAACTCAATTTCAATTCATTGAGTTAAACATCCAAGTCATTGGTTTTGTCTTAAAAATAACAGGATTAACTTTCTTAGGATTTATTTTCACTTAATATCCAATTATATTGAGTTTATTCATATTTTTCACACATTATTATGTAATTTATTTATCCTTAATCCTAGTATATAATTTTTAAATGATATTTCTTCTCAATTTACATTCCATTGAGACTTCATTTTTGTTATGCACCAATTCACATTTATAAGGTGTATATACTATAGTTTGACATATTTTATAATGAATCCCTTTATTATCATGATATTATACAATTGTTACTGAGTTTTATTCCTCAAATATTTTTTTTCAAGCATCTCTCATTTTGTTATAAAACTCGTTTACTAAAATATCCTTTCAAATGTTTTAAGGACTAATTTGTCTCTATATTTCTCATTAATTTACATGTTTTAAATTTTTTTTTAAGAATTATTTATATTGACATTAATGTTTTCAAATGATAATTAACTTAAAATCATTAATGTGGTAAGGGGCCCTTTGATTAAAAAATCTCCATATTAATTTTTTTAAATTGTTTTGAAAATGGTAAGATAAAGCATTGTTTATTTTAATATCCTAATTTGGTATAATGTGATTAGAATGTGGAAATTTTATCTTTACTATATGCTTGTTTTATGATTTATAATTATTTTTAATGGGAATTTTTCAATGTATACGGGTGGTTCCTTGATAAACATAGGGTGGGTGAGCCCGAGATAGATCTCTAATGCATTGGGTAATGTGACAGAGGTAAACATGAATGTTTCTCCTAAGAGATTTAGGGAATATATTGTGATGGGTATTACAAATGTGATACCCTCTATAGTTGTGATTGCTATAATATATGTATGATATGGATGCCTCAAGTTACCATTATGATTTGTGATTACTATGTGTTATTCATAAATATTATGATTTCAGAAGGTATGTTGTGATTAAAAATTATTGATTCGTTGATTAATTTTATGGATGGGTTAATGTTTCCTTTCCATATTTTATAACCCTTACTAAGAATTTTATACCCATCCCATGTTTTTTAAATGTTTTTCATAGGTTATATGGAAGGGTAAGAGAAAGGATGTATTCAAGAAGATTTATATCAATAAAAGAACTCTTGGTTTATTCAAGGAGGATTATTGTTGTGAAAATTTGGTCAATGTATAAGTGTCTACTTTGTAATATTCAAGTCGATATTTAATAATTGTGGCCTAATTATCTAAAACTCTAAAACTCAAAAGATCCTCATTGTGAATTTTTGACATAATTCTAGATTCTGAAATGTTGAATGCTGGGTCCTTATAATAATTATAAATTAATCATTGTGAACACCAATTTTCTGTGAAAAAAATAAGAATGTCATCTATAAATAATACAAAAAATTGATTAGGGTAATCTCAAAATGCTAAATTAATAAAATTCATGATATTAGTTGGTGGTTTTTCATGTCTGAAGGGAATCACAATATATTCATAGTGTAAATACCATGTATTGAATGTTTTATTGGGTATATAATACATCATAAACATTAATTAATTATATCCAAAGTGATTTTAAATCTTTGAAAAGTAATATACTCCACATAGTTGAAAAGGATAGTTAGTAATATAGAGTAGTGAATAGATTTTATCGATCATAATCTTTTTCAAATCCTTATTATCAATGTATAGTCACATTGATCAATATTAAAATTCTAAAAAATAATTATTTGATTCATAGAGTGATAAAATACTCCAAATAAGTGACTTTTCAATGTTCTTGTAGAGTTTAATCTTCAAATTTTCAAACTCAATTTCGGACATTTTATAGGTAGTATTTGAAATTGGATTGAAAATTTGTTTAAGTTTTACTGATAACTCTACCTATTATATTTTTGAATTTAAACGAACCCCTTTTGTAGAAAAATATTCCCCATAATTATACTTCCATCTATGTTGTGTTTCGGGAAAATCAACTGAGAAAAGATCCACTAATGAATTGTAATAAAAAAACATTCATTAGATTTGAATTCAATTGGATGTTCATATTTGTAATCCCAATGATATAATTTCATAGGTCAATTTAGAATAATTTTTTTGAAATACATTCAATTTCAATTATTGATGGATTTATGTAGATAAATACAATATATTACTAAGATAAAGTCAAATGATTGAATTAAATAAAATAAATGATTCATTAGAAAAAAATTCACATAAAAGAAGTTGGAGAGGAAACATATACTTTACAAAATAATCAAACCATTATGTGTTTTAAATAGTTATTATATACCTAATTATTTCAGTGGCATGATGATACCCAAAATAAATTCTTCATATTTTAATGCGTGATTATATCTAGAGTAAAATAAGATAATATATGTTATAGTGTTTATTATATGTATACCATTTTCTATTTCATTATCGCACCGCTCATCAAAAAGTATGATCGATTGATATTTGACTAATTCCATGTGATTATGTTATTTATAACGTCTATCATCACTATTAACCATCAAATTTTGTAAGTAGTAATAATACTTCTTATTCTCATTGCATTTGAAACACTGGATTGTGGGTAGTCTATTATCTTGAGATATCACTATAATATCACCAGTGTATTACTCATTCCAATCACATTATCATTAGTTTTCTAGATGTCATTCGCATTCACTCCTTTACCTTTTTATAACAACCTTATGAAAATTTACTCCATTTTCTTCCCCTACATTCACCATAAATGAATGATCATATTCTTTTCTAAATCCTATTTAGGTTTTCATTTTCATAATGTTTTCTCTTTTTATTAAAACCATGTGAATGATAACTATATGTAACCTCTATATTAAGATTTATAGATAAACTATCACTCTATTCAGAGTAACTGATATTTATTTTGTATAAGGCGTTTCAAAGTCTTGGTTGTAAGCCACTAAAGAAACTTTCAACCATACGTTATAGTATATTATATAACTACAAGAAAAAATAATAATTGTAGTAAATTTTGAATTATATGAACCGACACATTCATAATCTACTTTTTTTCACTAGCTTAAGGATCTTCGTATCTATCTTTATATAAGTAATATGATTAATGTTCCTATTAAAAAATATATTCTTTAAATCATCCAAATCCATGGAGTCCATTCCATCATATTACACATTATTATTAATGAGAATCCACCAGGTATCTATTTCACCTTCCAAATGATAGATAAAAAAAATTATTTTATCATGTTTCTAATAACTAGGAATATAAAATAACTTTTCAATTTTATTGATCTATTTCTCCCAATCAAGACGATTCATGGATCAATAAACTGAATGTTTATTTTTCCTATAACACATCAATATTTTTGATTTATATTTCTAATAAATTTAATAAATTCTATATTTTTTATTACACACATCACTAAGTTCATCATGTTTTACATGAAACAAAAGGTTTTGAATTCGTTACACATGACACTGAGTTTTAATAAAGTAGTGAAAAATTATTTATATTAAACAAAAGAGATCATTATAAATATTCATTTAAAAGTTGTGATATGAATAGAAATAAGTAATTTGTAAATAATAATAACAATAATGTCTATATATAAAAACATATTGATTAAATTCACCTCAGTTTTCAATAATGTCTTTAATAATTCAAAAATAATATTTGATATAATAATGTTCATTTAACATATTTACGGAAAAAATAAAATTAGTAAATTGTATGAACTTCTAAATATAAATTTTATATAATATAATTAATTATTCAATAAAGAATATCCAAATTATAATTGGGTTCAATGTTGAAAAATTCCTTGAAATTTTATTTTTTGATCGGTAGTAAAAATTAATGACCTATAATGGAAAAATGATATATTGTTTAAATTATTCATATCGTAAAAATATATTTGAAATTGTTTTAAAGATAAAAATGTTCACTTATCTATCTATTAATTCAATTTAGGTCATTATAATCAATTTCAATTTTAATTATAAAATAAAATGTTGTAAACTTATAAACTCTTAATCATTAAACCAATCATTCTCGTTGATATTATGGAAATATTTTGAAATAAAAATTGTCAATTCTATTATTTTAATATTGATAATGGTTTAACTAATAGGAATGGTACTAATTTATATTATATACTAAGTTAAAATCAATTTTCTTTCAAAATTAATTGTGATACATGTAGGAAGTAATTATTTCATTTAATGTAAAAATGTTGTTATCATGGGGTCAAAATAAAATCTCAAGGGTTAAAATAACCTCAATAATATTCTAATATTTATATTAAGATCATATTTTTACTCTATAATTTCATCGTCTCGATTATAATATGTTTTATACCCCTTTGAAATGTTAAAAAATGGGTAAACCTGTTTATTTTTTCCAAATTAAAATGTTCCAGTCACTTAACTTATAAAATTCCACAAATATCCTCACACCCTCACTCTTTAAAACGATTTGGTTCATTCATTTCATGAAAAAATTAGTTCCTAAAATTCCTCCAATAAATAAATAGTATTTATATTGGGAATAAATACAACCTATAAAGGTATTTCAAAAATATATATTGGGGTTACTGTGAGAATATATTACATTGTTCTATAAAAACTTTTATGTTATTTTTTTGGAAAACTTATTAAATTATTTTTAGATCATGATTATAAAAAAGGAGTACATTAATTTAACTTAAATGTTATTTTGTTAAGTTTAATACTTAAAAACATCCCTAATTCTATAAAATTCGTTATGAATTCTTCATTCGTGTACATGACAGATTATTTCTTCGCAAATCAATGTCATTCAATTTTCCATTACCACCTCTCTCATCTAGGTATGATCTTTGATATATGGTATATATATATATATATATTTCATCTTTATAACATAATTAAAAATAATTATATATAATATCATATATATTTTTTCTATTTTTTATTTAATAGGGGATATGATTATTTTTCTCGTGAGTATGACAGACTACAACATTATGTTGCGATGTTATTAGTTTTTCACTAGTTCATTACATGGATATTAATAAATAAAAATTTAATTTATATATGTGATATAAATAAAATAATTATGATACCGATGATATAAGTTTCATTATAAATGGATAATGTATAATTTGATATAATTATGTATTACTAACTAAAAAAATGATAACATCATTCATATGTGTGTAGATTACACCCTTCATTAAGATATCTAACTCACTATTTTCTCACCATACCGAATGGATGATATTTACTAGTATATTAAAATAAATAATATTATATTTATGATATTATAAAAAATAATATGGAAACAAATAATATTACTTACCTCTTTTCCATAATGTTCACCAAAAAATTGAAATGTAACTTAGGTGTACGTTTGACCTATCATCTCTATGATCGTTACATACATCATTTCCAAAAAAAATAAATCATAAATGGTACTATAATTATAAATTATTTTTAAATATTTAAATTATTTAAATATTTGAATTCTTTATATTATTGAACCATGATCAATATAAGTGGACCAAAAATTAAAAAAAAATTAATCATATATGAAAAAATGCTATTATTACCCAAAAATGATTTTATTAATGAATATTAAATAATTCACTAGTAAATGGTTATAAGTTAAACATATATTTTCTAATATATAAATATTTATGGTTCTATACTAGATATATAATAAAAATATATTTACTAAATGGATGTCAAAATACATATGATTGAAATTTAAGTTGATCCTAAGGGGTTATTATTCTTATTATAATTTTTGGGTGAGATATAAAAATTCAAAAATATTTACTTTTCTACAATGTGTATACTAATCCTTTTTCATATTATAACATGAATATACATACATTTAATATTTTTCATTTTTCATTTTCTTATATAAAATATTGGATCATAAAATTTGTATCAATTCTGAAGTTGTAAGAGATTTCAGTACCAATTTTTATGTACATGTTAAACAATAATTATTTAAAACCTATTTAATTTATGTGGTCAATATAAATCCATTGATTATATTTTATGATGCATATCATCAAAAATACAGGGACTAGATTTCCTTCTTAGTGTCTCTATTTTATATGTATTATGTTTTATTGAGTACCAATGTGGTAATGGATTGATGTTACAATGTCATCATTTATCATGATTGTTTTTTATTAAGGGTACCATAATGAAATCATATAATAAAACTATCAATAATTGTCATTAAATTTCATTGAATATGTATATAAATTATATTTTCATTTTAATATACAATTTTTTAACTTTTAGAACATAATATAATTGAGAATAAGTTTTTAAGTAAAATCATCTTCATTTATCTATTCAGTAAAAAATACATTTAATTATAAAACCATGTGTTCTAATTTTGAAACATGTATTAAAAATTAATTAAATAATTTATGAAAATAATTTTTACATGTTTTTAGCATTGTTTAATTTTTTCGAATTGAATATTCATGTCATTTTACAATACATTGTAATTATGGATTTTAACAAAAACGAGGAAATGATCATTATTTTGATGTGTATGGAGCTAATTAAATATTCCACCACCATGGACACTAGTTTCATTAAATATTCCATCATATCTTCGAGAATTAGTTTTCAATCAAAATAATTTTAATTTATTTATTAAATTTTTAAAAATTATTTATTCAATGATAAGTTATTTTCATGATGAAATGTTCGAGGTAATCTTTTAAAATCATTAACCATCTATGATTCGATCCCCTGATGTAATAATGGATGTATTGGGAATACGATCCAAAAATACAATTATTATTCCTTCTATGAATAACTTATCACGAAAATATGTTTATGCAAATTCTTTATCATCCACTGATTATTCCCTGGAAAAATACATAGGAAATATGATTCATTTTCCATGAGTTAGGCTATTACAGAATGATGACATGATTATTAATGCTATCATTTACCCCCATGTTATTATACGATCAAATATTTATGAATTACATTTCTTTTAATGAATTGTAATATTTTTAATGTTTCATGATCTTTTTGCAAAGTGACCAATTAATGTCATTATGTGATAGTTGGGACCGATATATCCCTCCATTTTATTTGGTAATGGTTTATATCTCATGAGATATACATGATTGGAATGGGACGTGAACCCAGTTCAATATGGTAATTTTTAAGCATTGTTGTCCTTGGGTGTAATCCATTTATACTAAGACAGTTTGGGGTGTGAACCCATTCCACTATGACATACATTGAAATTATCATTGACTGTTAATAAAATTAATTTATATAGTTATGTTTTTTCCATAATTCTATATATTATTAACCATTTTTAATCATGGCTATTGTAATTTTATTCCTTTATTATTTTTATCTTATAAACTACCTAGATTTATACCATTTTATAATATTATGAACGTTGTTATGCTGGGTATGGTTTTAAAATATTTTGGGTATATTCTCATACACTATTATAGTGGTATTATTAACTATCTCCCTTGATTCACAAAATTAATAATCAATACTCATCATTTTGTATGTTTCTTTTCCAATAGTGATGATAATTTTTTATGTATGATATAAATTTTAAGAGTACTAATGTGTAATATCATTATGGGAATTATTTATAATAATATCCAAATTATATGATTTTTAGCTATTATCTAAATACCATAAATTATTATTGTCATTAGTTGTGTTCTCATGTAATGTTTTGAATATTCATATAGAATAGGGTAATATAAATTTATTAAATTTTGGTTTTACTATATTTGGTATCAGAGTGTAGGTTTTGTTAACAATTTGAAAATAGGATAAAATATTTAGCGAGATCCTTAGAGATATTCCAAGGATATTTTTATGGTTGTGTGTAAGCATAAATATATAAAAGTGTCAAATTATATGAAACTATAATGGAATTTTGGTAATCGATAGATAATGTTGTTTCCATGTAATTAATCCATATATGGATTCACTAATTATATTTGACTTTGTGAATTAGGTAAAATGTGGTAATGAATATAAAAAGGATACATTGATTCAGACCTGATTGTAATATGTTGGATGGAAATAGACCATGGACCACACTTGGTCTGACACACCCATCATATATTCTTAGAAAATTAAAAACCTCTTTATTAAGCATAATGAAATTTATATACTTAATTGAAAATATTATATTGATTATGAAAATGTTATGATTACAAGACTAATGTACATTGGTATTATTCATAATCAGTTAATAGATAACATGATTAACCATGTGCACCGTAAAAGACTATCAGACTCACAAAATAAGGGAATACTATATTTTTCGAAGGCTTTCTGTACTTGAAACCATGGAGGGAATATGATTAAGTTTCACATATATCATGAATTTGGGAATAATCACTCGGGTTAATGTATTACAGGGACACAAAAACTCTTTTTGTATGGAAGATAGTGACATAAGTGAAGTAACTGCAATTGAGAAAATAAATTTATGTTTAATATAATATATGATAATATTAGTCTCCCTAAGGAATAATTTATAATTGATTGTATTTAATATGGGAAATATGTGAATTATGTGAATTATGAATATCAAGATCATAATAAGAATGTTAATGAAGACAATCACCTATTTTATATGAGTAATGAGTTTGATGTTTTTGATGAATAATCCATTGATGAAAATTGAAAGGAAAACATTAATAAGAAATAAGATCATTTATCCTAATTAATGGATTAATTGTGAGGTGGAATAATGCATGTATTTTGGAATTATAATTTCAAAATTATTATATATTTATCATAATATGTATAATATGTATTTTTATACCATTATAATGAAGGATTTTAATGACTATGTTAATAGGATCTAATCAGGAAGAAAATTGATTTATTTTTCTATGTAATATTTTTTTAGAGAATACACACCTAAATATTTTTAGATAGTGAGATAATGATACTTGGATAAATAGTTATTATATATGAATAAGTAAATATGATATTACTAATTATCTAGAAACTTATTAATGACTTTTTGACAAATTATTTTATGATATTAATTATTAGTTTACAATATTATTCGTTTTATGGATTATATCCAATCAAAAATGATTTTAGTGTAAGGAGTAAGAATGTGCATTTGAAATATAGATTAATGGTAATTTAAGTTATTATAATATTTTAGGGTTGTACAATATTACAGTATAAACATGTTTGTTATATTAAAAAAATAAATACATTATAATATATTGGGATTAATGTCATGTTTATTTGGAGGTATTTAGTGCCCTTATTTAAAAATTCTTATTTTCTAAAGGGTTATATGGTTAAAATTTTATATAATATTTTATGATGGTCTATTGGTGAAGATTTATAGATTATTATTTTACTTCATCATAAAGAAGAATTATCTATATTAGGAAAATAATTGGGATCATTTTTATCATTCGATAGAATGACTGACTTATCATTCTATTACAGATCTTATTTGGAACTTTATAATAGAAAATTTACCTCTTACAGTATGAGAAGAAGAATAAATATATCAAGGAATGACCTTATGATGAAATCATTCCTATCAAGTTAATAGATATTTAGTAACAAAATTTTCATACTATGTTAATATGGATTGAAAATAAGTTCCCTTAAATTTGGAAAAAGAACATTATGTAAATTTTATTGATTAATTCATGATTTTCATTGATATTAATGAAATTTTTCATGCCACATTGATTAATAGCCTTGCAGTATATAACTTTCTCTTGACCATGTTCTCTATCACACAACATTGGTATTTGGTGTTTAGTTGTCATTTTATGTCCATGATTTCACGAAAACTACTATTACACTATTTTGGAATCATATTTTGTGATATTATAGATTAATCTCATAGTAAAATTTTTCTTTTTGTAGAATAATATTTTTTAACCCTTTTTATAATGTTTAATTCTATGAGATAATTTTGAAATGATAAATTATTGAGGACTAAGACAAATTTTGAGGGAGAAATTCATTTTAAAAAAGAATGAATAAAACACGCTGCAATTTTGGGAAATATTATTTTCCTAAAAGGAATTATATATTTTGAATATTTTTTTACATGAATCACTATTTTAATCTTGTTTTAAATAGAAAACCATTTTTAGATTGTGTTATAGATGACACCATGTATTTAAAACAACTATGATATATTATAAATATAATTAAATTGTTACCATTATATCATTAATGTCAAATTTAGTGATATGAATATAAATAAATTATTTTTAAATATTACTGTTAATATTTATATATAAATAATTGTTATTTATAAAAATGTATTAAATTATATAATATTTCCTTTACATATTTAGAAAATACTATTTTCTCACAAAAATTCACATCTCATTTTTATTTGGAAAATTTTTTGAATTAATTTTATACACAATGAAAATATGTATATAATAAAATAAAATTTATTTTTTGCATACATTATATCTAAATTATCTTATTATTATATTTTCTGAGTATTTTTAATAAATTAATTTTTTATTACAAGTGAAAAATACTAAACTTAAATTGTGAAATTCATTATTGTTTTAATTATTTACAAAGTAAAATTCTAAATATATTTTATATTAATGAGACAATATTTAAATTATATATATATATATATTAATCTTATTTAGTTAATTTTAAACATTTTAATTTTTAATATTATTATAAAAACCATATAATCATTTGAACATTTTCTCTCAGAAACCCCACTTTCTCCCAACATTTAAGGGATTGTTTTTAATATAAAAATTCCCACATCAGGATATTTTTAAAAAAAATATATCCCATATTTGGAATAATATTAATTTATATTATATAATAAAGTCAAATTAAAATTTCAGTAATTTTAATTATGAAAAGAGTAAAAATTAGTTAGCAGAGTTATTGTTGAAATGGGTTTACTAAGGGATAAACTAATAAGATACGGGTTAAAATGAAAAAAATGTATAAATTATATTTTCATTCCAAATTTATACATTATAATTACTTATTATATATCTATTATGACATTATGGACCCTTTTATCAACTGAAAAATGTGGGAACACCTTTTTTTCTGATAACATAACTGTTACACTCATTTCACATATCAAAGGTCACCCCCTCTAATCTCATAGTCACACCTCTAAATGAGTTTTTCAGTCATTTAATGAAAAAATTACTTTAAATAAACCATAATATCCCTCTATAAGACATGTTTTTTTCATAGAACCAACTTATTAAGGCTTTTGATGAAAACCTAGGGAGGTTGCCTAAAGTAGTGGAAAAAATATTCAATGAGACGATTTTTATTATTTATTTCATCACCTCCAAAAATTATTATTAAAAATAAACGTTATAAAAATTAGAATCATAAATATAATAACAATTTTTTATTTTAAATTCATAACATATAAACACCCCAAATTAAATCAAATGAAATCATTATTCATGTGTACAGTGCACTGCCACCTTGTGAACTGAATCAATCGTTTTTCTTTTAATAGATCTAATGATTTTGTATAATGAATAATATAGAGTATATATATGATATAAATAATATAATTATTTGTATAGAGTCAATATATAACATATAAATCATTAATTTACATTTATTATGGTATATAATAATGTTGCTTCTAGTAATGACAAACTACCCCCTCTTGACAGGATCTGATCTATTTTATAATAATTGATTACATAGAAGATAATAAAGATTAATGTAATAAATAAATATGTTACAAATGTAATAATTATGATATTAATACATATTTATTATAATTAAAAGATAATTTATCATTTTATTTATTACCTATATATAAACTAATTGGTGGTAATATTGTTTGTGTGTCTGTGGACTACCGCCTTTCACAAAGAGATGTGACTCTCTCTATTCATCACCAAACAAAAAGGATGATATTTTTAAATATATTTAATGTAATAATTTAATATTTTCTATATTATAATAATTTAGTGAATAAAAAATAATACGTTCCCCTTTTCCAAAATTATCATTAATAAATGGATGTGTTTCTCTTGAACAAGAATGACCTACCATCTCTGTGATGATAACTCATTTCATTTATCAATACGAAAATTGGTGAATGGTATTAAAATTATTATTTGTGAATAAATATTATAATTTTATCAAGATTATTATTTGGTAATTTATGTTACAATGATCAATTTAATAGAATACTAAATAAAAAAAGAAAACATATAAGTAAATCAAATTCATTGTTACCTAAAACAAGATTTTACCATGGAGAAGTGAATATGTAGTAATTAAATTTATAAAATAAACTAAAATATTTTATATTATATTTATTTATGAATAGATTATTGATTTATAAAAAAAATTATACAAGAGAATTTTATATTTATGAATGATTTTGATGGATAATGTATGAGATTGGCAGTCACATTTTTTATACAGGGAGACAAAGGAAAAGTTGTCACTTATTTCTATTGGGTGGTTTAGATACATAAATTTTGTAATACAATATCATTAATATCAATTTTTGTTGATATTTATATTTTAATTTAATTATATTATTTATTGGGGATTACAAATGAAATGATTACTAAAGTAATAAGGGATTTCTATCAAACATTTTTCTTCATTTAGACAAGTGCCATATTCACGGTCTATTTATTCATTGTGGTGTATTTACTATATATATTTAATTTTGTTAATATATTATTTTATATGATTGGAATTATATATCCATTTTATAATATCTCTTTCTTTGGGAAGATCTTTTAAATGTTACTAAAGATGTAATGGATTTCTATTACAATCTCATTATTTGTGGGAATTTTTTCTTATAATGTCTGAAATTATGAAATTTGATGAAATAACACTCAATAATAATCATGATATTTTTATACATTTGGTATTCATGATTATTTCAAGTAAATTTTCAATTTTTTCACTCTTAGGCACATCATATAATTCAGATAATGTTTTAAAACAAATCATCTTCAGTTCAATGTTCGGTTGAATCCCATTTTTCATTTGAAAACATGTATTTGAAATTTTTTTCAGAAATTTCATTAAAATAGGTAAATTTATTTATAAATATAGTTATTATAAATTATTTTAACATAATTTTTTTGATGTAAATCATCCATTTATTTTCTATACACTGCTCCATTGGACTTTACTAAAAACGTGAATTGAATATTTGTTTTATCATGTACGACATGAACATAATTTCCAACCATGATAAAAATTATTTTATATTAACATAAATTTATATTTTACAATGTCATTTTGATAAAAAATATATTTTAATATTGAATATTTTTTTTCAAATTTATAAAATATAATTTTTGAAAAATATTATTCTCATCAATAATTGATCTATGTGATCTTTCAAAACAATTATCTATATAATATGACAACTTTTGATGTAATATATATATATATATATATATATATATTCTGATATGATCCATGGATAGAATTATTATTATTTCTAAATATTATTTATTTTGATAATATGTCAATTAAATTGAATCATATTTCACAGGTTATTCCATTATAAAATCTTAATGAAACTAGATTATTTTTCATAATTTCTGCTATGATTTAATGATGAAATAATTCTGATACAAGTCTCTTTTTAAAAGGTTATGATATGATTATATTTCAATGAACCCCAATTCATTTCTTGGGTTATGATATTCTTTACATTTTATGATCCTTTGGAACACATATGTTTTTTTTCAATATGTCACATGTGTGTCCTAAATCTATCTCCAGTAAATTTTGTAAAAAAAATTATATCTAATAAGATTGAAATGAAGGGTACTGCGATATGAAATTGGTTCAGTAAGGTATTATTCTATTATGATGGCCTTCGTATTAAATTATTTCAACTATGAATGTTTTGCTAGGGAACCCATTCGAATATGTTAGACATTTCAATGATCCTTCAAAACTATGGAAATTATTTATTTGATTGTGCATGTGCTAAAATTCAATGTCCTATGATAATCTTATGTTGTCATGTTTCTTGTAATTTGATTCCATTATGTTTAATTTTTTATGAATATCTATTCTTTATTTATCATCTCATGACTATAAACATTGATATTCAGGTTATGGTTTTAAAATGTTGGGATCAACTTTTCATACACGTCTGTTCATGATATGCTTATGTATCTCCTGTTTTAACCATAATTAGCATATATATTCCAAAAAATTTATATTTCCTTCACCATGTTATGATTAATTATTTTATGCAAGGTATATTTATCTTGTATTATGAAGGGGTGATATTTATGGGAGATGTTGAATATATATCCCCAAATTAGAAGATAATGTATCTTGTCTCCACAGAAAATAATCTATTATTGTAACATCCCAGGTAAATAAAAAATATTACATTGTCATATTTATTAATATTTGTGAATAAAATATTAATATTACTTTAAAGGTAATTCTATGCCTGATTACGTACCCAATACACAACAACTAATTTCTTTGAAATCTTACGTTTCACTCTAATAAATAAAATAATATTGTTTTAAATGGTAATTAACACCTGGCCATTGTAATGGAGGGAATGAATAGAACATACTATAAAAAGATTATATATGTTTTTCAAATATTTTTAATCTTATACAATAAATCTTAGAGGCTTAAAATACGAATGAATCCAATTTTAAGTGTAAATATTCGAATATTATTTAAATGGTCCATTAGCCGCCTTTTGATGGAGAACCACTTTTAAATCCACTTTTTGACAATTTTATCCGATATATTGGAAAAAATAAAATCTTTCATTCGAATCTGGACATCAAAATTTACTTTTTGTAAATTTTTCTTATTTTTCCGATAAAGATCATTTTTAGTGAAAATGTTGTATTTTAATTCAAAACCTCATTTTAATCTGATTTATTTATATCAATTGATTATCTTTTATAGTGGTTTTAAAGTTTAGTTAGAATATATTTTTACCATTTAATCAAAAGGTGGTCATTGGAATTAATTTCACATTGAAATTGGTCTTAAACTAGTGTAAATATTTTGATATATTTTCTTTCTAAAAAACACGCAATTTGTTTTAACAAATGGAATTAATTATTAAATTGATTAATGAAACATAATGTTTTGAATTTTGTAAAGTAGACATCTTTTTTGAATTAAAAATATCAAATATATCTTAGGGGGGATTTTTGGTTTTTTTCTGAAAAAAAATTCAATTTTTGATGAATAATGAAACCACTATGTGGTAGTTAAAAAACTGATTTTTCATTTAAATGAAAATATATCACCTATTTGATTTTAATTTCAAAAATCCAACATACATGGTTGTCATTAAAATATAAAATGTGGTCAATGGGATGAAAATAATTCTTGGTGAATATATATATATTTATGTTTTATTAATCGTTATTAAAGGTAATTAGTGTAATTTATGGTAATGATAATGTTATAATAATATGAAATGACAATGACACATGTCCTACCCATAATGGATGAGTCATGGACGACCAAAAAAATCCATGGGTCAACTTGGGGACCCCTTGGAGACACTTGTGTATGAAAATGACATTAATAACTTTTTACTTAATGTTAATATAAAAATGTAACAAACATGTATTGTTTTACTAAAACAATTTCTACATGGGGCTATAAAAGTAATATTTTTGACTATAAATATTCATTAGAAATAAAAAAAAAATTCCAACACCATAGTAGTTTTTTAATAATTTTTATACAATAAATTAAGTTATTTATTTACAACACCATAATGATGGAACAATTACCTCATTAATGAACGATTAAAATAAAATGAAAAGATAAAGTAAAATCTAATACATACACATGTAAAAAACCTATTGTATGGGTGGATTTAGAACCCTTATCACCTTATACTCTAAATATATAATTGTGGGACCTTTGATATCTGAAAATCATTTTATAATAAAGTATGTTTCCAAGACTTTCCACGAGTGTCCCACATCCCTCTTATAAAAGGCCCCCACCTCTACCTTTTTACCCACACCAATCAAGCCCTTGGCACATCCAACCTCTTCAAATATTGTCTCTCCACATCCCTCTATTAATCATAGATGCCTCTCTTTGGCCTAAAGACTTTCCAAGGAATCCTTTGAGCTCAAATAAAAAAGAGTTATCCAATTTGAAGGTAATGCCTTCTCTTATGTTCTTTTGTTTTATTTTACTTCTCCAACCCCTAAACTCTTTTTATTACTTTCATTTGGAACAAAAAAAGTGTCTCAAATATACTAGAGTTCAATTCTGAGGATTATTTGATCTACACTCATACACAACTCCATCTAATGGTTAATGAACATATTTTTTCTATGGGTGGAAAATTACTGCCTCACGAAACGATGATTGATAAATCTTCTTTTAACTCCTCTCATGGTAGCCATTAAGATGACACTATATTTATATATGATATATATATTATGTTTATGTATTCTTTAGGATTATTTATTTTTCATTTATTCCTTACCTTTATGGTTTCATAATGAATAAATGCAATAATTTCATTTTAGGAAGTGCGGACTACTGCCCCCTCAAAGTGATTTGAATCATTAATGCCATATGTGGGATGTATAAAGGATGGATTTAATGATGTTTTATATTATATGATACTATAATTATAATATAACTATGTATGATTATTTTTTTCATTCCATTAATGTATGAAATAGAAATTAAAGTAGCGTTCATGCGTTTGTACAACTTACCATCTCCATGAACGGTACATTTCATTTCTTATCTCCAAATTTTATGTACTATTATTAGTAAATATATATAATGGATATATTTGTCATATAATAAATCTAAATTATGTATATCATTCTGGAGTTAAAATAAATATATCTCTCATTTAGTTATAATTCCATTAATATGACAAAGAAATGAAAGTATCATTCATGCATACGTACGACCTACCATCTCCATGAACGGTGCATTTCATTTTTTATCTCCAAATGTTATGGAATAGTATAACATGAATATATACTAGATATATATGATATTTATATCTTTAATACTATTCTAGAGATTATGTACTTATAATAACATGGACAATTCTTTTCAAACAAGTTCATTTTTGACTCATATACCGAACATCGACAAAAATGTCTGATATGAACTCACATTATTAACCTATTATTATAAAATTATAGAAGGTGTTATGAACTGAATAATAATATTTAAAGGATTTACATAATAAAAATATAAATTTACCAATTTTTATTATTCCAGAATACAATTAAACAAACAAGACAACTCGGACATGAGGTAAGGGATCATACCTCTCATTTTATTTTTAAGTACTCTATTTTATGTCATTTCATTAAAGCTAATCTTTTTTATGTTGGGGGATGTTATTTTATATGAATAATACAGTACATTTTATGTTCATATGATGATAGACCCTATTTGATCTCATCAATTCATTTTTGGATGTTTTATGTGGTGACATTAGGCTGCCGAGTTTTCGTAATGGATTTTTCATCTCACTTTTATTCCAGTGAGATTCTTGCTACATTAGCCACTATTTCATTTTTTGTGGTGTACATAATTCCTATGAGTGTATTAATTATGTAATATAATTCAATTTATGGGTATTGAAATCTTAATTTTATGATCCTTCTTTCATGTGGCTTATGTTTTGTATGTTATCAAATCAGTACGTGAACTTTTCATGCTCCTCTTTTTATAAGACTCCTTTTTGTTATATCGTTTAATTCTCAAATTATTATGTTGGGATATATTATTATATATTCTTATTGATCTAATTTTTTTGTACAAGTGATGAGATACCATCTCCTCTCTGATCAACTCTTTTTCTGAATTTTAATGTGAGCCCGTTGTGCTGTCGAATTTTTGTAAGGGAACGTCTTAACCCAATTTCAATTCATTGGGTTAAAACTCTAATTCTTGATCAAGTAAATATTTGAATATGTGTGAATGACCTCTGATTGTTTTAAACTTAATATTCTCTTATATTGGGTGTATTTGTATTTTTCACACGTAATTACATTATTGATATATCTTTAATCTAAGGATACCATCTTTGAACGGTATTTCGTCTCAATCTCCTTTCATTGAGGTATATTTCGTTTTATAGACAACTTTTTTTTATACGGTGTATAAACTCCTTTGACTTTTACTTTTATTCAAAAGGAATATTTTCTATTCGATGTGTTTTAATAAATGACAAAAATTTTGTTTCTTTTTACCATACGTGGTAACAACAACCTTTCCTCCACCGTGAGTATTATTTGATATTTGGCTTCCTCAACAAGCAGTAATGTTTTTGAAAGTAAATAAATACAATATACTCTTTCATGTATGTTGGTATTGAAAAAGGTTTTGATAATGGATTTTTTATGTCAAAATATTTAAGTGATATATTTTGATTGAAATGTAGAAATGTTTTCTTTCCTTTATAATTATTTTATGTGTTACGATTTTATAATGGTACATGGAAATTTGACATGTGGTTATGTGATAAACCATATGAAAGGTGGTTCCGTGAATACCAGGACAGGTGGTTGTGTTATAACCTCCAATGCATTGGGTATGGAAGTCGGTCGTATGGCTATTCCATTTAGTGATATGTGTGGAAGTTGACAGAATGGTTATTCCATTTAATTATGTTTATGTCCCAAGTTACCTATATATGTTATGTGTTCTTTATATGGGTTTATGTTAATCTTTTTATTACAAAGGATTAGTAGTGATGTTTTATTCAGTGAAGAGTATTTACTACTTCATAAAGATGAAAATTATTACATTTATAAAGTATTCATGGTTTATATGTTGTTTTGAAAAACTAATAGTTTTCCTTCTTTGTGAATCCTTTATTAGGATTTTTATGCTCATCCCACGTTTTTGAATTGTTCTCCAAAACACATAAAGATGAATAAGGTCAAATATGGGATCAAGGAAAGAAATTCTATCTAAAACATGGAACTAAACATGTTTCTTTTTAAGAGTTTTTATTTTATGGAAGCATAGTAGAATTGTACACTTTGTAATCTTTTGAGATGTAATAGTTATGTCCTAATTCTATAAATCTCTAATCCTGAAAAGATCCTCTATGTGAATTATTTATTTAATTCATGATTATGTAATGTTTTAAGGTCAGGTACTTACAGTTGGAATATGGGGATGGTTTAGATTACGTTAGGGATTAAGAGTTTTCATTAGACACATGTTTAGTCCTTATGCCTATTATTTCAGTTAAATCCTTGTTTTCTAGCTTTTTCCGATCAAGGAACGTCAGTTACAAATGGATGGAGGAGGATCTCAAAGTACATTCCTATCTATTCCTGATGACAAGCATGCAATAATTATTGCAAAATCATGGTAGAATAATGGTGAAACTTTTTCTAGCATGTTGTTTGAGATATCAAACACCTCCACTATACCTTGTTATCATCATGGATAATGGGTTGTATTTAGAAAAATGCTATTTTCAAAATATTCTCATATTTTCAAGAAAGGTAAATATTATCAAGGTATTTTCAAATATTTTACCTTATCACATGATTTTGAGGAATATTATGATTTCAAAAATGGTGCTGAAGAAGGAGACCCTTGCGGAACCAATTTATATTTTCCTTTAAAATATAGTCTCTCAGCACATAATTATGGTATTTTAAATGGATCATTAATTGAATGTTTCAACTCGTATTCTGTCTGACTATTTTATAGAAATATTGTTTTATCAGATGTTTTGGAATTATATGTCATACATTATTATTTTCCAAAACTGTTTTTATGTGAACACCTATATGACCCATGTTATACAAGGTGTATTTGGATGGAGGAAGCAAATGATTTTGAAGGATCTCTAAATCATTATTGTAATGTATGGACCTTCTACCTACGCGAACAAGATGATAATGAAACCAAGTGGATGCCATGATCATGGTATGATGTTATTCATTCTTGGAATCATTTTATTCTATCATATGGTGGTGAAATAAGACTTCAAGAATTAATATGTTATGATCATAATGAACTTGGATGAAAATGAGAGGTATAAAGAAACCATTGCGGTTAAAACATGTTAGGGTTATTTTGAGTTTTATAAAAAGGACAACTCACAGGATGGGTGACAACCCGTCACATCTAATAATTCTGCATGAATCGAACCCACAACGAAAGTGAAACTGGTATTTATCACCTACCACTGGACTACGTGAAGTCCCTGGTTCATATGACAAATTATTTTTAGTTATATAATTTTTTGAATCAAGAATAAGTTGATTTTGGGTTATCTATCGAAATGATTTTCCTATCATGGGGGATATATGTTTAGGTTAATTAATTTTCAAAATGATACTTTAAGAGAAACTAATGTTATTTGAAGATAGATGTTAATATTTACTTTGGAAGACTATGTGATGTAAATCCTTCAATGAATTGGGTTTCAATATTAGTTTGGTTTACATTGAATAATTTTATGGAAAATTGTTTATTGAATCGTATTTTTTGATCATTGGGTATTGTTTGAAAAAATTTGGAGATTGGGAATAGATTTTTTTTAAAGGAATATCCATTTTGGGGATTATCTAATATTGTACTAACGTTATTGGTTTTGGTTTTGGTTAAGGTCTAAAAACAAGGAAAATATATATTTATCTTTTATGGATTATGTGATTGTAATGAATTTGATTATAGTACTCTTAATATGAAAAAGTATTCCTAAATACTCATCTTTTGGAGGGAATATGATTTTGTGTAAGAAATCTATTAAAATTTGAAAGTCAAAATGATAAGTAAGTATGATTCCTTATGTTTTATTTAAGCTCATAAATAAATTCGTCAATGAAAATTAACTTAAAAAATGTTGTATGTTAACTTTACCTACTCGGGAATCAAATACCATTTAATCCATCACAAGTTTGTGTTTTTAGGGTGGTTAACTTTCTCCTAAACATGTTTCTATCACTCTCCATCAGAACTAAACCCTTTTTTCTTCCATATCCATGTTTTCATGGAATCCTAGTACCTGTTGTCTCGGGTGACCATGGTACTATTCCTTCTTTCTTTTAAAGTTGTAGTTAATTTACTTCTTTTCCAATGTGGGGCTTTCAATTAAGTTTCCCATCACAATTTTATAATGCGAGGACGCAATTCCCAAAAGGGGGTATGGATGTAACATCCAAGGTAAATAATGAATATTACACTATCATATTTATTAAAATTTGTGTACAAAATATTAATATTACTTTAAAGGGAACTCTATACTTGATTGCGTACCTAATAAACAACAATGAGTTTCTTTGAAATCGTACGTTGCACTCAAATTATAAAATAATATTATTTTAAATGGTAGTTAACGCATAGCCGTTGTAATGGCGGGAATGAACAGAACTAACTAAAAAATGCATATATATATATGTTTTTCAAATATTTTTTATTTTATGCAATAAATTTTAGTGGCTTAAAATGCGAATGAATCCAATTTTAAACGTAAATATTCGAATATTTTTTAAAAGTTCGATTAACCACCTTTTTATGGAGAACCCTTTTTAAATCCACTTTTTGACAATTTCATTTGTTATATTAGACCAAATAAAATCCGTCTTTAGAATCTGGACATCAAAATTTACTTTAATAATTTTTTTTTTATTTTTTGATAAGGATCATTTTTAGTGAAAATGTTGTATTTTAATTCAAAACATAGTTTTAATATGATTTTTTTATATGGATATATTTGCTTTTAAATTTGGTTTAAATTTTAGTAAGAATATATTTTTACTATTTAATCCATTGGTGTTCATTGGAATTAATTTCACTTTGAAATTTGACATAAACTAGTGTCAATATTTTGATATATTTTGTTTCTTAAAAACACGCTATTTGTTTTGACAACAGGAAATATTTATTAAATTTATTAATGCAAGTTATATGTTTTGAATTTTGTAAAATATACATCATTTTTGATTTCCGAATATCAAATATATCTTTGTGGGGATTTTTGTTATTTTTCTGAAAAACATCAATTTTTTATGAATATTGAAACCACTAAGTGGTAGTTAAAAAACTGATTATTCATTTAAATTAAATTTTACCACCACTTTTATTTGAATTACAAAAATCTGACATAATTTATTTATCATATATAAATACAGAAGCATAAGGGATCATACCACTCTCTTTCTTTTTAACTAGTCTCTTTTATGTCATTTCTTTTAAGCTCATCTTTCTTATGTTGGGGGATGCTATTTTTTATTCCTCTTACAGTACATTTTATGTTCATATGATGAGAGACCCTATTTTATCTCATCAATCAATTTTTGGAAGATTTATGTGGAGCCGTTAGGCTACCGAGTTTTCATATGGGATTTTTCATCTCACTTTTATTCCCGTGAGATTCGTTCTACATTTTCCACTATTTATTTTTTGTGGTGTATATACTACCCAGTAGTGTATTAATTATGTAATATACTTCAATTTATTGGTATTTACATCTTCATTTTATGATCCTTCTTTCATGTGGCATATGTTTTGTAAGTTACGAAATCGGTAAGGGAACCTTTCACCCTCCTCTTTTTAAACGTCTCATTTTTTATATATCTTTTAATTTACATATTATTATTTTGGGATATGTTCTTATATATCCTTAATGATGTAAAAAAATTTCATTTGATGAGATACCATTTTCTCTCTCATCAACAATTTTTATGAATTTTAATTTGACGTTGTTAGGATGTCAAATTATTGTAAGGGAACTTCTTAACCCAATTTCAATTCATTGGGGTAAAACTCTAATTCCTGATCATGTCATGATATGAATATTTGTGAATGACCTCTTATTTTTTTACACATAATATCCACTTATATTTGGGGTATTTATATTTGTCACACATAATTAAATAATTGAATTATCCTTAATCTAAGGATACCGTCTTTGAACGGGACTTCGTCTCAATCTCCTTTCATTGAGGAATATTTTGTTTTATACACAACATTCTTTTATAAGGTGTATAAATCCCTTTGACTTTGAATTTTATTCAAATGAATCTTTTATATACTATGTTCTTTACTAAATGACAAAAATTATGTTTCTTTTTATCATATGCTGTGACAACAACCTTTCCACCTCCGCAAGTGTTATTTGATCTTTGGCTTCCTCAACAAGTCGTAATGTTTTTAAAAGAAAATAAATACCATATATTCATTCATGTATTTTGTAATTGAAAATGGTCTTGATAATGGATTAGTTATTTCTATATATTTAAGTGATATATTGTGATTGAAATGTGGGAATTTTTTCTTTCCATTATAATTGTTATATGTGTTATGATTTTATAATGGAACTTGAACATTTGATAGGTGGTTACGTGATAAGCCATATAAAGGGAGGTTCCATAAATAAAAGGATGGGTTGTTACGTTATAACTTCTAATGCATTGGGTATGGAAGTCGGTCGTATGGCTATTCCATTTAGTGATATGTGTGGAAGTTGACGGTATGGTTATTCCATTTAAGTATGTTTATGTCCCAAGTTACATTCATATGTTATGTGTTCTTTATATGGGTTTATGGGAATCCTTTGGTTACAAAGGATAAGTAGTGATCTTTTATTCAATGAAGAGTATTTACTTCTTCATAAAGGTGAAACGTATTACTTTGATAAAGTATTCATGGTTAACATGTTGTTTTGAAAATCTAACAGTTTTCCGTCGTTGTGTGTCCTTTACTGGGGTTTTTATGCTCATCCCAAGTTTTTGAAATTGTCTCCAGAGGACTTAAAGATGAATAGGGTCAAGGATGGGATCAAGGAAAGGCATGCTATCTAAAACATGGAACTAGGCATGTTTCTTTTTAAGAGTTATTATTTTATGGAAACTTAGTATAATTGTCTACTTTGTAATCTTTTGAGATGTAATAGTTATGTCCTAATTCTCTAAAACTCTAAACATGAAAATATCCTCTATGTGAATTATTCATTTATTTCATGATTATGTAATGTTTTAAGGTCGGGTCCTTACAAGTATGGTTATCTATTTTCTGTCAATATATTGTTTGGAATGTTCTTGTTTAGAATGTAATATCAATTACTGAAATTCTAGGGTCCCTGTATTACATTATGAATTACCAAACATTGAATTGAAGCCTTCATTCTTGTTTATATATCCATCATTATTCATGTAATAAGAATGGTTTGTGACCATAGTTGTGGGACTATTCATTGCAACCACCATACACTTTTTCAAATCAAGAAGATATTTATAAATTTTTTTCTAAAAATATAGTAAAAAGATTCATTCAGGGCCTGTCCATTGTTAGAAACCAAAAATAATATTATATGAAACAATAATCACATATAGAATCTATTTAATCATGAAAATTTTTATATTTTTTCCCAAATCATGACATAATATTTTTAATCTATAACACCATTGGTTTATACTAGGCCACTCGTAGTCATAATATATAATAATAATTCAGGATATTTTGTAATTGATTCATGAATTTCCATATAATATCCCACATTAGTGTTACTCGAGGTCTGTATCAATGCCATCTATCCTGATCTCGCGGATGACTGAGTTCTAGTCAGTACAAACATTACAACGTTATTGTACCATGAAACCATTAACATATATACATATATATCCATTAGTAATATCTATAAATAGATGTAATTTTATATAAACCATTCAAACTATCCATTAAAAATTTCCGGGAAAGTTTCCTATACTTTGAATCATCCTTATACATATCCTTAGACATATCATTAGGGTTCTTAGTAAATTTTCCACATCCTAGATTTCAAATTATAAATAAACATATAATTTTATTACAACTATAGCCTAAAAGGATTTTCATACATAGATCATATTTATTTTTATATTAATATTCATTATATTATATGAACACACATCTATGAACTGTAGAAGTATATTTCATTTGTAATCATTGGATCATAAACAACATGTCCATAAGTTAACTCCATCATATCTCACAATGATATTAATAACATTCACCATTATTAGATATATCATACATAATACATTTTTACAAAACCAATGGTAATGAATTATAAGAAAGGAAGATTTTAGATGGTCAGTAATATTAACAATGGTTGATACCTAAGATTATGATTACTATAAGGTTATATGAACATTATCATTAAATTTGAAAAGGAAACCCTATATATATAATATAATAATCTTGTTTCATGAAATAAATATTGGAAGCTCAAAAGGTATGTTCCATAAGTAAATAAAAAAACATGATCCAAGATAGAATATTAGTTTAATTTGAAAAAGAATTTTCACACATAAATAAGAAAATAATATAATTTCCATTATAGTTAAGGGTCACTCACTAAGTAATCATATTGGAATGGATTTACTCCCCAAACTATCATTGTAGTCAAGGTTCTATATCATGTCTGACATATAGATTACCGTCCATTAATGAATCAAGTTTGATCTTCATTCTAGCATAGTATGTTTGATGATATAATTTTTTTTAACAATTCATTATATAGGGAAAAGGTCCAACATGTTCCATTATGTATATAATATGTATTTGATTTTATAATTCATCCTTCAGAAGGAGCCTCATCGTGCCACACGTATCGGGACTCTCGATCGATTTTCATGCTTTTTCCCCATATTCCCACTTCCAAAAGTGAAAACATTTGTTGCCTATCAGGTGATGTTTTCTCCCTGACTGTAACATGATGATGAGATGTAGGTTCCACGATTTGTTGACTTGTCCTTATAATTATTTCCTACTCTGGGTCTCCCTTATGATTAAGATATTATTTTTGAAACTCTTCTATGTTCCATGTCATTGTGGATGACGGCTTATTATGATACTTCTCTGAGAAAATTCCAAAGAGTATATTCTATGAAAAAACATTTTGTTAGGTGAGTTTCCACATTGATCAATGTTGGTGTGTATGCAGACTAAAAGACTGTTACATATGTATTCTCTCTTCTAATATAGTTTCTGAAGATCACGGAAGCCCTATGAATCCCGCATCATGTTCTTGGAACCGTATTCGAGAGGCATGTCTCGGATATTGTACCTTAGCTTCGCATTTTTAACATGGGATATGCAGAAATTTTAACATATAGAGGAGACAAATCAAACTGAATAGAACACTGATGGTAGTAAATCATATGGGAAAATGTATATGAGGTATAACCTTGAATTTATTCCTGATGTATGGGACAAAAACACAATAATGATTATCCCAATATAATGTGACACAAAAAGGGAAGGTTTCACACCATAATAGGTAATCTATACAGCTCAAAGGGCGTATCATATGATTATGGATCATGATGAAGGGGGAAACAAGGTTTACAATTGGATGGGATTTAACCTCATGGTGGATTACTATAAAACCCATTTATAATAAAGAGATAAAAACATGTGTAGTTTAATTGTATGATTCATGGGTTTCATGTCTGCACCATGGAAAACAACCTGAGGACATGTTGGGGATTATGCATGGTTTGCGACCCAGGTGCTACATTGAAATATGAAAGAAATGGAATGATTTCACAAATATGTGGTGGAACATGTAAAATAAATATGTCTATTAATGAAGTGTAAATGTTTGGAATAATTGGGTATGGAACTGATAACTGGTCTTATGGTGGTGGTGTTGTTCTTGAACCTCATAGAGGTTTCCTACATATCATTGTGGTGAGGAATTATTGTCCTCATAGTTCTTGTATGGTGTGATGAGGCACCGATGGAATCAGGTCATGAGAAAATAAATGGATGTGACCCAAGTAAATTAGTACCTTTGATTTGAGTCATGATATTACCAAAAAACAATGGATCTGGGGAGAATCCATGATGCGACATTTGAGATAAGGCTAATCGATAGGGTGGATTTCTACGTAACATTATCAAAAATAAACAAAGATCAATGTATATGTTGATTATAAGTGGGGCGTAGAATCAGGATGTACATGAAGGACAACCATCACAAACATTCAGGGTCATACACATGTTTAGTATCCAATCATAAGATGGATACTCTAGATTGAAATAGAAATGGTTGAACATGGGGATAATGCGTGGGTAGAATCTATGGAAAATGGTATATGGTGTTATGGTGTACACAACAGACCTAAACTAAAATGGGTGGTTTCAAACATCCTAGTGAGGTAGATCCATGTGATGTGTTTAAATAATGGAAGATGTTACTTAAGGAGGGAATATTACAAGAAAAGAGAACCATAGTTTACCATTGGTTGGGGTTAATCGTCAAAGGGACTTTTTACATACCTGAATGTGATCAAATCCCATGAAATTCAGTGAGAATACAATTTAACATCTTTCGGGACAAATTTGAACTGATGTGAAATGGTTGGGATAGATGGATTGTGAGGGATGATGTGATGGAACCTTAGAGAGTCTTCCTTCATTCCCTACATGGACGGCATGGATCAAAGTCCACGTAGTTCGGTGGTGAGGGGAATGGTAATTAAACATGGATAGTGTCCCATTGAAGATGTCAAGGTCGATTCAAACTCTAAGAAAATGCATTCCATTCTCTATATGTGAATCTAGAGGTATCAATAGACCTAACAATCACCTCATGGAAGGAGAGTCAACGAGATGTACTGTAGGGATTACCCATGGATAGAAGCCAAGGCAGAGAAATATTCAGAATTACTCTAACAGAGAAACCCGATGATAGAGGAATTTATATAGACATTCCTAGAGGATATGAGCACCATACATGGTCAACCATACTGTGGTAGATCGTGGCTTACATAGGGGGATGCTCGGTGCATACATGGAAATAAAGCGTAATTTGAAAGAGGTAGTTCGAGAGAATTTTCTCTCATCCTCCATCGACTCATCCCCGAGAATCCACAGACATTGTCACGAACCATCCCGGGTCGACCCTGAACCGGTCACCCGAGCCGGTCCGCGGCAAGTCCCGAGGGGCGTTCCCGATCCCCCCGGGATGGAAACAAGTGTCGGGCATTAAAATTTGATCGTTGGGAACGATTTCAGCCCAAACAAGAGTAAATGGAACATAACAAATAAACACTAACAGTGGAAAAGAAAAAAAAATCCACACGACCACGTACCTCCATGTGATCTTTCAGGACACCACCCAACTAGAGAGAAACCTCGCTCCAACACTGAGCGACTCAAAACAGAAGACCTGAACACAAGGAACCTGCAACTGAAGAGGTAAAAGATAGGCGTGAGCACAAAAGTACTCAGTAGGTGAGCCCCACAACAAATCCCAATGCACCGCCATTAAATAAAGAATCTACATAATCCAGGTTTGAATTATAATGTATAAAAGTAATTTTTCATAATGCTTTACTTAAAAATCAAACACGAGACATTTCCCTTATTCTTTTTTTTGAATGTTAGTTCCATTTCATCAGTTTTTAAATCATTCTGAAAAGCAAAGTGTTACATTTTTAAATCTTACCCAAATAGAATAAAGCATTTTCATTTGAAAATCATTTTCCCCCAAAGTCTAACAGTATAGGCTGTGAAGGATGACTGAAAGTAAACGAGCAGGGGAACAAGTGAAAGTAAAGGTAAACAGGCAAGGAAAACCAAGTGCATGTAAAAACAAACCAGAAGTTCTCAGCAATAACCAAGGGCGATCCTGAACATCCCTAGAAAACCCCTGGACGTACTCGGGTTCAGACTACCTGCCGGCATGGTACTCCACAGTCAATAACCAGCTGGCCGCCCTAATAGACAACCAGTGGCACATCCCACCTGGCCTGTCCATGACTCCAGGGGGTACCAACCCTTCTAATTAGGGTTAGCAAGCAACCGTCACTCAATAATCTACAAGACGCCCAGGAACCCATAGTGGTTTTAGTAACACTGTGTAAGTGGGAGGCCCTCGCACGCGTGACTCATCTCACCGTACTTGCCAACCCCCTACACGGACATCGCTACACGACAACCCTCGAAGGGAAGTCCCCCTATAGAGATGCCCTCGTAAGTACATATAGATATATATATGCATAATCACTTCACATTTAATAAAGTGCCAACCAGGCCGCCACATCATTTACATTTAAACCATTTAATATCAAAGAATTTCTAAAGTATATGACACATGTCATTTCGTTGAAAACTAGGAACACCCTTAGAACTTCATTTGAGACGCTCAAATCATCATATTAAACCTGAAAGACGTTGGTATCAAAAGTAAAACTCATTTTCCCAACTTCCAAACGAACCCCACTTTTACCAAGAGCCAAACGGGCCTTTAATCACCTTTTTAAGAAATACTCTTTCTCAAATGAAATCCAAACTTTTGTTCACACAACAAAGGAAAACATCTTTCATCAACCAAGAACCACACATGAGGTTTCCAAAAACAATTTCAAAGGGTCACATGACGTTTTCTCTAATCAAGGATCTCAGAAAACACCATTTTCCATAAACAATACATCTACTAATTTACACACACCAAAAACATTTCAAAACCCAATTAAACATATCTTTCATTATTCAGGAAGAACCATCTAGCAACACTACCATGGAAGCACACAATTAAATCCAAGAAAACGCTTTTAATGAAACGCTAGAATTAAAACAACTTTTATCATCAACAGATCACCAAACTATAGATAACTACTTAATCATACTTTTGAATTTGCTGAAACTTAATAAAAAGTCAAGGAATAAATAAATTCTAAATTTAAAGGCGAGTGCAAAGGGAGACCTACCTCAAGATCCAAGAGCGACCGTAAAATGACCTTGGAACCAAGGCGCGATGACACGACGTGTGTCCGAAGCCACGTGATAATGTCTAACACTCTGCATAATAGATATGAAGGACTCAGACACATACAAAAACTCACTAGAGCATGCGAAACCAAGCGTCGGGGGAAAATGCTCACCTCGAAACTGAGGCGCGGAGACTGCAGAACCTCAGAAACAAGGCGCAGCGATGGCGCTCTCTCGGAAATGCCCTGCGCGGGTCCTAAAATCCTGAACCTACCAAAAACAAATATAAGTTGATGAAAAACACCTAACAAAGCACAAATGGATTCCAGAGTAATAATAATGATAATAATAGTAATAATTATAATTATTATAATAATAATAATAATAACAATAGTGATAAAATAATAATAATTATAATAATAATAACAAGATTAATAATGACAATAATAAAAATATTAATAATAGTAGTAATAATAATAATAATTATTACTATTATTATTATTATTATTATTTAGCATAATTATAACATAATAATAAAAAAATGATAAGATAATAGTAGTAATAATAATAATAATAATAAAGTAATCATAATAATAATATAGCAATAATAATAAAAATAATAACTTAATAACATGATAATAATAATAATAATAATAATAATGTAGCAATAATAATAATAATAATAATAATAATAATAATAATATTCTCATAACAATAATGATAATAAAAATAACAATAATAATAATATTAATAATATGTTAGTAATCATAATAATAATAATAATAATAATAATAATAATAACAATAACATAATAATAATAAAATATTTATAATATTATTAATATGATGAAAATTATAGTAATAAACGTTATAAGATTAACAAACAAAAAAAATAAAAGAAAATAAAATAAAATAAAATAAAAACTCACAGCGGGACAGCGGGTAAGGGGGGAGGCGGCAGCCAGAGGTGGGGTGCGGCGGCCGGGCGACGCAGGTCGGAGGTGCACCGGCGGCTGGGGACGGCCTTGCAGGGGGGGTGCGCGGTCTGAGCGGGGCTAGTCGGGACGGGGGTGGAGGCTGCAGGGCACGGCGACGGGAGCAGGAGGGGAGCGGGGCGGAGGCCGGCGGTCGGCTGGTGGAGGAGGCCGGCGCGGCGAGCTCAGTGGGGGTCGCCGGAGAGAGCCGCGAAAGCCGGAAGGGGAGGAGCTCCGGATGTCGGGACATGGGAGGTGCCGAAGGCTGGGTTCAGCGAGGGTGAGGCCGGCGGCGGTTCGGAAGGAGGAAGGCTGGAGGGGACCGCTGGAACAGGGAGGGGCAGGCGGCGGGTCTGGCCGGAGGTGAAGCCGGGATGGAGGTGGTGTGGCGGTTCGGCAGGAGGAGGGTCGCCGGATGGAGAAGAGGGGCAGGGGATGACGGCCAGATCTGGGACGGCGGGACGACGCCAGAGGAAGGGGAGGCCGACACGGCGAGAGGTGCGGGACACTGGGGCTGTTCGCCGATGGGGCTGGAACAGGGGCGAGGCGAAGCAGTGGGTCCGAGGGAGGCCGCGCGAGGGAGCGGCGGCTTGGTGCAGCGACGGGAAACGGAGGGGGCGGGGATGGCGTGGGCTGCGCGGAGGGCCGGGAGCTACTGCGCAGAGGTGGGCGGGGGTCGCGGGGAGAGAGAAGGAGGAAAGGGGAACGGGGTGGCGGCTGGGTAGGGGGGTAGGATTAGGGTTAAACTAATATATATATATATATATATATATATATATAATAATAACAACTACAACAATAATAATAACATTATTATAACAATGTTAATAAGTATAATAATAATAATAGTAAAACATTATAATAACAATAATAAAATGTATAATAATAATAAAACCTTTCAATATTAATAATAATAATAAAATGTTATAATAATAATAATATAAAAACTTTATAATAATAATGATGAAACTTTATAATAATAATGATAAAACTTATAATAATAATAATAAAACTTATGGTAAAAATAAATGATAAATTAGCTAATTATAATAATAATTATTTTGATCAAATATTTAAAATAATACAATAATTTAAAGATAATACACATATATATATTTTTATACATATATAGATCTATATATATATACGTACATTATTATACATATATATATATATAAACATATATAAACATATATACAATAATAATAAAACAAATAAAAAGGGTATTAACAAAAGAATACCAACATAAAAATTATAATATTTAAAACACCGGGTGAACACACTGTCACCCAGGATGAACGCACGGTCACCGCTAACGATGCGGTGACCGCGCACCGGCGCGAAACCGCCAATGCAATTAATCTCTGAAAAATTTAAATCGGGACCAAGAAAGGAGAACAATTACGGACATCCGCGGTCGGGGTGTGACAATTCTCCCCACCACAGACACTTTCTGCCCCCAGAAAGTCACCAGGCCAAAAGTCGGTCAAGATTTAAGTCCATGCCCCAACGGAACTAAAGGAAACAGAGAGAACTGAGAATCTCGGGGATAACCTTACTCTGCACAGGTCACACCCGACCGATTCAAGAGAAAACTGGGGTCCGAGATTGAGGAGAGAACACTAAGGGTTCTCCCCACCACAAGAGCTCAACTTGTGCAGAAAAGTTGGCCATCTAAATAGACAACCCTAGGAAAAAGGGGGGTCGACGCGGGAACTCCCGACCAATTCATACCAACTCTTGTAGCACGAGTGAAAAACAACACCTTCGTCGAAACCTTGAACCCCCGACTAGAGTCAACAACATCAACACCAGGGAAAACCCCATAGAAAAACATTTAACCTATATCAAATTGGAGATATGATTCACCGAAGTCCAAGAAACATAACCACATCGACAACATAACTAAAACGAGGTCAACCCACACGAGGGTCAAACACACCTTTCGAAAGACACACGATTCAGAAACAACACATCCACATAAACCAGACTACTTGGATTATAATAGAACAAGTCCATGATAACCCCATGGTAAAACAATGAACAAACAATATCGTCAAAACTTAACAGCAGAAAAACAAGTACTAAAAGATCTTGATTGTTCCACTGCTAACACGGAACAGAAAACCTGGACCAAGACTTCACACCCCTGGGGACTCCTGACTGTGTGTGAGCTTCACCCCGAGACTTGTGGCTGGGGCTCTGATGGCTGAGGCATCTTCTGCCACACAGTCAGGTACTGACATTCTCTCATCACAGCGTCCTCTTCATGCGACGCTTCCTGCAAAACTTCTCCAGATGACCCAGACAACCGCATCGATGACACGTCTTCGGAGGGTTGCGACAAGACGACTTTAAATGCCCGAAACGACCACACTGAAAGCATACCATCGAACGATCTGATGAACTGGAAGCTGGGACCAAGGGGGGTAACACATTAGGAACAGGTATCTCTGGCGCCTTTTCCTCACCAGAGGGGGAACTCTTACGAACAACAACAGGGGACGCTGAAGTATTCACCACCCGCACACCAGAAACTAACTCAGTCAAGAAAGCTTCCTCCACCAGCTTCTCGTAACAAAGGTCTTTAGAAGGGAGGACTCGCTCCTTGATCTCTGGACGAAGACCCCTAGTGAAAAGAGAGGCTTTCATGAGCTCATGTGACGCTACATCTGGAGAAAAGGAAATCAGTTCCTTGAAATGGTCAACATATGCCTTCACCGTCCGTTGGCCTTGTTGAATATGCACAAGCTCTCTCTTTTTCTCCAGCTTCACTTCTCTAGGTACCAACCATTGGATGAAAACAATTCTAAAGAGATCCCGCGTCATTTCAACCTGCGTCGATGGTGGGGCAACCACCTTCCACTGGTCCAGAGCTGGACCCTCGAACAACTTCATAATTGCACGAACCTTAACATTATCGGGAGTTCCCAATATTCTAAAGACACGCTCCACTTCCTCGAGCCATTTCACTGCTACTAACGGACCCTGATCACCATGGAAAATAGGCAATGTCTGAGGAGGACCAAAAACTGGGCATGACCTATCAGAATCCTTAGGGACCTTTCTGGGCGGCATTTCCTGAGCGACATATAAAACACAAGGGCAAAACCAACATCAAATCAAAGCAACATCAATAAAAGCGCCTTCATCAAAAATAGTCAGCACAAGGACCAATCAAATAAAACACAACCCAAAATAAAATATCCTCTTTAAAATTCCCCTTTTATTTTTGAATTCAAAACCACCCTTTCTCAAGATCACTTTCCAAAAACCAATCCACTTTCAAACCAAAAACTTTCCAAAACCATTTCCCCTTTAAAACCAATTTAGAAAACAAGGTCAAGCCCTTAATTTCAAATACACACCCAGGTAATATCATGAACCGTTGCACATGTCTTTATCCACATTCCATTCATACTCACACCAACATGCACGTTTCGTGCATTCTCACACATGTGCAAACGTTCATAATGAGGACATGGGGTTTTCATCCCGAACCATTCTTAACCAACTCCAAGCAAACAATAGATTTCCAAATCAAGAGATTTCAGTTTTAAAACCCATTTAATATATTTATAGTCCTTTAAAAGAAACCAGTCCAATTTTTCAAAAACCTTTTTCATTTCCAACAACGCAGTCACACAAACCAAAACGAAAGCAGCAACCAAATTTGCATCAACCACTGAAGTGAGGGACTAGTAGTCACGCTCAACCTGGCGACATGGTAGTGAGCGATGTCTTGAGTCAGCATCGACCACTAAGAGGAATTCAAACCGTGTAATCAGACTCCACATGGGTCACTACTCCATGTGAAATCACGACGTAACGTCGGCTTGCCTCCATTGTCATCTCTCAATCCAAGAAAAACCAGAAAAAACAAGGACACAATTCCCGAACTACCCATGGTAACTCGAAGATCAGTGCGAGCAAGAGTTCGCGACGCTCTTCCCGCACCTACCCCTAGAGTTCTGACAGTCCTAATCTCCTTCTACCGAACAACCCAAATAACAAGAACCTTCCTCTAATACCACTTTGTCACGAACCAGCCCAGGTCGACCCTGAACCGGTCACCCGAGCCGGTCCGCGGAAAGTCCCGAGGGGCATTCCCGATCCCCCCGGGATGGAAACAAGTTCCGGGCATTAAAATTTGATCGTTGGGAACGATTTCAGCCCAAACAAGAGTAAATGGAACATAACAAATAAACACTAACAGTGGAAAAAAAAGCCACACGACCACGTACCTCCATGTGACCTTTCAGGCCACCACCCAACTAGAGAGAAACCTCGCTCCAACACTGAGCGACTCAAAACAGAAGACCTGAACACAAGGAACCTGCAACTGAAGAGGTAAAAGATAGGCGTGAGCACAAAAGTACTCAGTAGGTGAGCCCCACAACAAATCCCAATGCACCGCCATTAAATAAAGAATCTACATAATCCAGGTTTGAATTATAATGTATAAAAGTAATTTTTCATAATGCTTTACTTAAAAATCAAAAACGAGAAATTTCCCTTATTCTTTTTTTTGAAAGTTAGTTCCATTTCATCAGTTTTTAAATCATTCTAAAAAGCAAATTGTTACATTTTTAAATCTTACCCAAAGAGAATAAAGCATTTTCATTTGAAAACCATTTGCCCCCAAAGTCTAACAGTATAGGCTGTGAAGGATGACTGAAAGTAAACGAGCAGGGGAACAAGTGCAAGTAAAGGTAAACAGGCAAGGAAAACCAAGTGCAAGTAAAAACAAACCAGAAGTTATCAACAATAACCATGAGCAATCCTGAACATCCCTAGAAAACCCCTGGACGTACTCGGGTTCAGACTACCTGCCGGCATGGTACTCCACAGTCAATAACCAGCTGGCCGCCCTAATAGCCAACCAGTGGCACATCCCACCTAGCCTGTCCACGACTCCAGGGGTACCAACCCGTCTAATCAGGGTTAGCAAGCAACCGTCACTCGATAATCTACAAGACGCCCAGGAACCCATAGTGGGTTTAGTAACACTGTGTAAGTGGGAGGCCCTCACACGCGTGACTCATCTCACCGCACTTGCCAACCCCCTACGCGGACATCGCTACACGACAACCCTCGAAGGGAAGTCCCCCTGTAGAGATGCCCTCATAAGTACGTATAGATATATATATGCATAATTACTTCACATTTAATAAAGTGCCAACCGGGCCGCCACATCATTTACATTTAAACCATTTAATATCAAAGCATTTCTAAAGTATATGACACATGTCATTTCGTTGAAAACTAGGAACACCCTTAGAACTTCATTTGAGACACTCAAATCATCATATTAAACCTGAAAGACGTTGGTATCATAAGTAAAAATCATTTTCCCAACTTCCAAACGCACCCCACATTTATCAAGAGCCAAACGGGCCTTTAATCACCTTTTTAAGGAATACTCTTTCTCAAATGAAATCCAAACTTTTGTTCACACAACAATGGAAAACATCTTTCATCAACCAAGAACCACACATGAAGTTTCCAAAAACAATTTCAAAGGGTCACATGACGTTTTCTCTAATCAAGGTTCTCAGAAAACACCATTTTCCATAAACAATACGTCTACTAATTTACACACGCCAAAAACATTTCAAAACCCAATTAAACATGTCTTTCATTATTCAGGAAGAACCATCTAGCAACACTACCATGGAAGCACACAATTAAATCCAAGAAAACGCTTTTAATTAAACGCTAGAATTAAAACAACTTTTATCATCAGCAGATCACCAAACTATAGATAACTACTTAATAATACTTTTGAATTTGCTGAAACTTAATAAAAAGTCAAGGAATAAATAAATTCTAAATTTAAAGGTGAGTGCAAAGGGAGACCTACCTCAAGATCCAAGCGCGACCGTAAAATGACCTTGGAACCAAGGCGCGATGACACGACGTGTGTCCGAAGCCACGTGATAAAGTCTAACACTCTGCATAATAGATATGAAGGACTCAGACACATACAAAATCTCACTAGAGCATGCGAAACCAAGCATCGGGGGAAAACGCTCACCTCGAAACTAAGGCGTGGAGACGGCAGAACCTCAGAAACAAGGCGCAGCGATGGCGCTCTCTCGGAAATGCCATGCGCGGGTCCTAAAATCCTGAACCTACCAAAAACAAATATTAGTTGATGAAAAACACCTAACAAAGCACAAATGGATTCCAGAGTAATAATAATGATAAAAATAGTAATAATTATAATTATAATAATAATAATAATAACAATAGTGATAAAATAATAATAATTATAATAATAATAACAAGATTAATAATGACAATAATAAAAATATTAATAATAGTAGTAGTAATAATAATAATAATAATAATAATAATTATTATTATTATTATTATTATGCATAATTATAACATAATAATAAAAAAAATGATTAGATAATAGTAATAATAATAATAATAATAATAAAGTAATCATAATAATAATATAGCAATAATAATAAAAATAATAACTTAATAACATGATAATAATAATAATAATAATAATGTAGCAATAATAATAATAATAATAATAATAATAATAATATTCTCATAACAATAATGATAATAAAAATAAAAATAATAATAATATTAATAATATGTTAGTAATAATAATAATAATAATAATAATAATAATAATAACAATAACATAATAATAATAAAATATTTATAATATTATTAATATGATGAAAATTATAGTAATAAACGTTATAAGATTAACAAACAAAAAAAATATAATAAAATAAAATAAAATAAAATAAAAACTCACAGCGGGACAGCGGGTAAGGGAGGAGGCGGCAGCCAGAGGTGGGGCGCGGCGGCCGGGCGACGCAGGTCGGAGATGCGCCAGCGGCTGGGGACGGCCTTGCAGGGGGGGTGCGCGGTCTGAGCGGGGTGAGTCGGGACGGGGGTGGAGGCAGCAGGGCACGGCAACGGGAGCAGGAGGGGAGCGGGGCGGAGGCCGGCGGTCGGCTGGTAGAGGAGGCCGGCGCGGCGAGCTCGGTGGGGGTCGCCGGAGAGAGCCGCGAAAGCCGGAAGGGGAGGAGCTCCGGAGATCGGGACAGGGGAGGTGCCGAAGGCTGGGTTCAGCGAGGGTGAGGCCGGCGGCGGTTCGGTAGGAGGAAGGCTGGAGGGGAGCGCTGGAACAGGGAGGGGCAGGCGGCAGGTCTGGCTGGAGGTGAAGCCGGGATGGAGGTGGTGTGGCGGTTCGGCAGGAGGAGGGTCGTTGGATGGAGAAGAGGGGCAGGGGATGACGGCCAGAGCTGGGACGGCGGGACGACGCCAGAGGAAGGGGAGGCCGAGACGGCGAGAGGTGCGGGACACTGGGGCTGTTCACCGACGGGGCTGGAACAGGGGCGAGGTGGAGCAGCGGGTCCGATGGAGGCCCCGCGAGGGAGCGGCGGCTTGGTGCAGCGACAGGAAACGGAGGGGGCGGGGATGGCGTGGGCTACGCGGAGGGCTGGGAGCTGCTGCGCAGAGGTGGGCGGGGGTCGCGGGGAGAGAGAAGGAGGAAAGGGGAACGGGGTGGCGGGTGGGTAGGGGGGTATGATTAGGGTTAAACTAATATATATATATATATATAAAAATAATAATAATAACAACTATAACAATAATAATAACATTATTATAACAATGTTAATAAGTAAAATAATAATAATAGTAAAACATTATAATAATAATAATAAAATGTATAATAATAACAAAACCTTTCAATATTAATAATAATAATAAAATGTTATAATAATAATAATATAAAAACTTTATAATAATAATGATGAAACTTTATAATGATAATGATAAAACTTATAATAATAATAATAAAACTTATGGTAACAATAAATGATAAATTAGCTAATTCTAATAATAATTATTTTGATCAAATATTTAAAATAATACAATAATTTAAAGATACTACACATATATATATTTTTATACATATATAGATCTATATATATATACGTACATTATTATACATATATATATATATAAACAAATATAAACATATATACAATAATAATAAAAAAAATAAAAAGGGTATTAACAATAGAATACCAACATAAAAATTATAATATTTAAAACACCGGGTGAACACACTGTCACCCGGGCTGAACGCACGGTCACCGCTAACGATGCGGTGACCGCGCACCGGCGCGAAACCGCCAATGCAATTAATCTCCGAAAAATTTAAATCGGGACCAAGAATGGAGAACAATTACGGACATCCGCGGTCGGGGTGTGACAGACATGGTGATCGAAAATTGATGAATTTTGTAGATGATGACATTTCATGGTAGTTTAACAACCAATATCTTGAATGATGTGGATTTTTTCACCCCCAGAACATATATAACTAGAAAAATATAACCCTTGGGGTTGGTAAGGATCCCTCAATTCCATATATTAACAATGTTTTGGAGGTAACCATTGAAGGGTCTACATTTTCATTTCTATGTGAAGAAGCAATATCCATTAGATTTCTAATGAGAAGAAGCCTAAGGTAGGGTAGCGCCACGTAAATCAACCCATGGGGGACTTGGAAATCACTTTGCCCAAGCCTGGAGAGTTTCACATGAGATGTGTGCGCAAGATAAAGATATGGTCCATAAGAGGGGCTTGTACAAGGTTCCTTAGGTCATGAAAGACACATGTAGCACATTAGAAGGGTTTCATGCAAGACTGAAGGATTACATGCAAGATAGGGGCTACGTACATGACGTAACCCTATGTGCTAGAATATCACTACAAAATAGGATACATGCATTAATGAAAAATATTTTTCATGAAATATCATTGGAATAAATGAAAATGGATGATGGACAATCCCTAGTGGTCCCGCCCAATGGAGGAGCCATGGGAGACCTTTGATGCAAGATCTAGTGCATTGAAACCATAGCTTTCGTTTGGTCACAGAACGAATTTCTTACTCACAATAGAGTTGTGTTTTGTCTTTCGTAGTGGTACCATAAAATGAGGGGGTACATTTTATTTGTAGCCTTACCCTTTAGTGGAGGTGGGAAATGGGTCTTACATGCATGGGGGTATATTTCATTGTACTGGTCACATAATATATTGTCTGTTTTACCACTTCTTACATGCCAATTGAATTTATCTAGCGCTTATGACGTGGATGATTTTCAGAAGGATGATGTAGAAGAATCCATTTGATGTCACATTGGTCATGGAAGGTTGTACATGAGGATTTATCTCTTTCATGTTTAGATCAGATCTTGGGATAACCTACCTTGGGTTTATCGGAATTGTCTACTGTTTAAAAATATTCCCTTTGGTTCCCTCAAAAATGTCCTTTCACAGTCTTAAAAAAAAGTTGTACCCAAATCCCCCCCCTCAGAATATTAGCTTAAAGGGGACAATAATGTTGTTTTTTTGATGGGAACATCAATTATAATAATTGAATTTTGGTGCAGCGTGGAGAAATGGTGATACAATGTGCAAAAACCTTCCAATGGAATAGAAGAACTGGTCCTCACCTGTAAATATATGGGGGGGTGGCTCCATACCTCAAATTCCCCAGATGATAGGGGAGTTTAGATTCATGAATTAAATACCATCCATTCTATATGGATGGTTATTCATTTAGTCTTCATCATGCATACAATTATGGTCTCTTTTACACTACTGCAAATTCTTGTGTGCACCTAACATAGCCAGATTATTTAATGTCCAAATCCAATTTTACATGAAACAGAATCTCTTGTGCACTAAAACACCATTTTTTCTGAAATACCCTTTAGGAATTTTTGGACCAAAAGGAAATGGATTCTGAATAAACAGATTTCAAGTGAAAATCTGCTGCTTCTGCATGGAGGACCAATATGTTCACAAACCCTCAAATTCATCATGTGAGAAGGCTCATATCTGATAATTTTACTATTTTCGGTATGCTCACATACTCTCAAACGAAATATATTCTTACTGACAATCAACCGATATTGAACTACAATATTATTGAATGAGTGCTTATTCCAAGCATTGAGACTGACACCCCATGGTCATGGGAAACACAAAAGTATAGCCTCCCATGACACAACATTACAAAACATTGTTACCTGGCCTGTGAAATACATGTCATGGATATTTACATTGTAAACCAAAGACCATGACTTTTGTCGGGAGTGATCCAGATCCTATGGAATCTCTATATTACAATGAGATAACATTCAAGAGAATTATCACATATGAGACCAATGTTTGGAATTAACAGGACTTCATGTCCGTGGGAAACATTATGAGTGAATGGGAATGGGTTCACTAGTTATTCCCAACATGCATGTAGTTTGACGTGGTGTTGCGGTATATCTGGTCCTTTGAAGTTGTGTGGACATCACGATTCTATTTCTCCCATTATTAAGTCTTGGTGCGGAATCTGTAAAGCTAGTGGTCCCATGACACCAACACACTCCACCTCAACCGTGGGAAATGGGCATCATACATTTAGTCATGAATTACATTTTAGAAATACACCTTGATGGGTACAAGTGTGATGAGTTCTTTATGAAATAGAACATTTGGGGGGACAAGATGTGCACCCCTATTCTGACATGAAATCTATTGGAGTTGGAAGAGGAGAATATAAAAATAAATTAAATCTTGAATGATATATCCTATCCAAATGGTTCAACAAGTTTTTATGGATGGATATGGCAGTTAAAATCCTAGGCCATGGGATTTAGTGCCCGGACACTTTCTAGAGTGGGAATGTGGGATCATACTGGATGGTTCTAGAATAAAGAGATTCCAAATCATGTGGAATCACTTTAAAATAAATCTGAGACTTGAATAATTAATTTGATGGCTTCCATGCGACACTTGAAAAGGTTAACTACTATTAATAATGGATAAAATGATGTGGCTAATTCCAGGGATGTTGGTGATGGCCATAATCATTGCAGTTAAGGAAAAAGTCAATCTAGCGGTACCTGTGTTATCTATTATATATATCATTCTGGGAATCATTTCAAGAGGAAGCACACCCATGAGAATATGCAAACTTGTCACGAACCAACCCGGGTCGACCTGGAACCGATCACCCGAGCCGGTCCGTGACATGACTTGTGAGGCGTTCTCGATCCTCCCGGGCTTGTAACAAGCGCCATGGAATCAATAGTAGACAAATGGGATTGATTTCGCCCAGTAAAAATAAATAATTCACCCTAAAAGTAGAATAACACAAAGTAAATAAACGACTCTGAATTGAATGAACCACCAACAAAGTACACTAACCTGGTCTTGACCAAAACTCCTTGAGACTTCAAGAGTCGCTCAAAAGTCCACAACCAACTCTCACCCACGGCAAGCATGTTCGAGCACATCCTGTAGAAAAACTAAAAACAAGAAAAAAAATATAGGTGTGAGTATTAAAACATAGTAGGCTTGCCCAAAAAACTATCCCCAATGCTCTACCTTTAAAAAAATAATTTACCAATTTCAGGATTGAACTAAATTATATAAATTATTTTTTTCCAAACACACGTTCATTTTTAAAACAAGTATCAGTCCATTTCCCTTGTTGATTTTAAACAAAGTTTAATGATTGAATGGAATAGGTACATTTCATTTTAAAAAATTTTATACAAACAATTTACGAATTCAAACTTCAGTTATTATCCAAAAAGGAAACCCAAACATAATACACAACACATACCAAGGAAAATGGGAAAATTGGTGAACATGTGCCATCAACCGTACTAGACCTCTCAATCGTCCTCCACACACAAATAAACACTAAAGGAAACATGGGTCAAACCTAGGAGATCATGAAAAATAAAAAAAATATTATGCATTTGACTCATCCTGAAGGCATGTTCTAACACGATGACATCATAACTCCCTAACGCTCGACAAATCCTTTCATGGCCTAACTAAGGGGCCCAATCCCCATAGCAGCAATAACTCAGTATTCACCTGCTGTGGGGCCACTATCCTATGCGTAATCTAATCTAGAGCAGCTATAACAACCCATAATTTACATACATTTTTAATACTTGAAAATTGAATTACACTTTTTACAACATATAACAAAACCATGAAAGGACCGTTTAGGTATAGTGTCTTTAGAAACTGGGAAACATAAACTACCGGTTCATAAACAATCTACTTTTTCTCCAATTTATTTGATCATATCTAGAGTCCCTTTTTGCATATCCTACTTAATAACATTCTTCCTGACCCGGGGAAATAAAACATACAAAAGGTGAGCTCAAATGCTCAGTAAGGGTAAACAAAAGAAATACCAATCACATCATATTCATAAGAACATAACATTTGGAAATCTTAACCTGCAAAAGAAATCATAATTTCAAAACATGGGATAAATCATAGTAGAGAAATGTACTCCCAATAATCATTACATAAAACATGAAACATTGTGACATATACACATAATCATAGGGAATCATTTCTTAGTAGTCAAGACTCATTGCCAAGACTATCTTAGCGGACAAAGTCCATTTCTGAACCGAGTTCAATCCTTATTTCAGTCCTGTTTCACTGAACCGGATTAACATGCCATAGCAGCCAAGTCTATCTCATGAAATATAAATATTTACCCAAAGAATAATAGGAAGATATAGGTCTCACCCATCTCATAATGAAACCATTATTATGTGTGCCACAAGATCATAAATCTTACAACATAGCATAACCCATGTAATAAAAATTGGATTCTTAAACATCATGACATGATAAGATAAAAGGACATCATAAAAATAATTACATCATATCATAATCAAAACAACGTAATTATAGTGATAGAAATAGAACCCTATATTATCTTAGATGTAATATAATTTTGATAAAACACTTGAACTCTATTCTTGAGGAAAATTTCATTTCTACTTCAACGACATTTTTTCCTTTCTTAAAATGTCATACAATTTTAAACTATTAGAAGTTGATTAAAAATAAACATGAAAACATGTAAAGGAAGCTTCATGGAAATAATTTTCTAAAAATTAATTCAATCCGTATATGTTAAAAAAGAACATTCTTATCGTACTTTGGCCGGAAATGTCAAAATGTACGTCGTACGAAAAAGGACAAAAGATTCATTTCATATCTTTTACTAAAAACTCACTGAAGGGTAAAATTGGATTTAAAAAATTGTTGGAGGATATAAATAAAATCATATATTGAGGAAACATGGATGTGAATGATAAATACACCATAGTAAATACCAAAGTTTAAACAATCTCGGATAAAAATGAGATTGTGAGATTTTCCCTTACCTTAGGTTTGATTTGCTTCGTAAGTGTCTGATCCTCCCGTATAATGATATAAATAATGTTATTGATGTATTAAAAAATTGTACTCATGGTTATGATATCATATATGTTAATATTCTTAGCGTCTTATTAGAAATATTTAATTGTTACTTGTTATTCGGGTGTTTATTTCTTTTTGTTCTTATGTGTGTTTTGTCGAATAAATTCTTATTATTCTTTTTAGGTTATAGATACCTAATTTATAGAGTGTTATTAATGTAATATATATCATATTAATTCATTCAATTTATTTATATATTCATTATGAATGTAACACATGTAGAACGAGTCGCATCACATCGTGGAGACGGTAGGCTGTACGTACGCATGAGCGATGATATCGTTCTAAGGATCATGGAATTGTATTGAAGTGTACGTATACTTTTTCAGAATCAATATAACTTTAAAATAATCATATATAGTTATTTTTTACACAATTATTACCATCCAAGTAAGGTGGTGGTGGAAAATAGATTACACCACGGTGTGGAGACGGTATTCCATACGTACACACGCGCGGTGATTTTGTTTTCCATAGGATGAATAGAATGTGAAAAAGGGTTGTTTCGTAATTATAATAACATACCAGTATATGTGTGATACTTATATTATTACTTCATAATAAAACAATGAAATAAAATACGTTGAAGATGAAATAAAGTTGAATGAATTGGTAACAAACATTACCTCTTCTTTGAAGCGCCTCTTTTAAACCTTCTCTTAGGCACTAAAGATGGCCTTTGAAGAAGACCAGGGCCTATAGGATGTTTCTAGGGAAGTGGAGAATATAAATTGGCAGGGTTTTACCGAGCTTGAAGGCTCATTGTGGTGTGAGGAAGAGAGGGAGGAGTTTCCCTTTTATAAGGAAAGAGAGGGGCACCTTTGGAAAAACAAAAACTATTATTTTATTATAAAGTCATATTCTGTTTTTAATAGCTCTAAATTGATTTATTTCAAAGATAAGGTTGGGATGGGTCTAAATCCTCTCAACAAATGAGTTTTAGACAAGTTTAGGTCATTATATTTACCTTATATTTTATTTTTAACTCTTAGTTAATTAGATTGACATTTACCATGTCACTTTGAATTTTTATATTATATAGTTAATGAACTTACCATATACATCAAAGAGACCCCAAAGTTACCCATTAATGATACACCTATCATTATATAAGTATCTTGGCCGAAACTTATATTTTTTGAAATATAATTACAATTTATAATATAATATCTGTTTTAAAAACTATTTTATGTCAATTTTGACAATATTTGGTAATTAATTTTTGTGAAAATCATAAAAGCATTATTAGTTCAAAAAAAGTTAATTAAATCAATAATAACATGTAATATTAACCTAAATATTATTAAAATTCATAAAAAGTCTCAAATTACATTTATTTGGGTATTTATAACATCAATTATGTTAATATTTCATTAATAAGATAATTACTATATCATCATTGTGTCATAAGTAAATTAAATAATTTAATGTATAAAAATTATAAATAAAATACCATTATGTAATAAATATTTTCATCTATATAATGAATATTTATTATTTAATTTATCTTATCTATAACCCTATATTAAAAATTATTTACTTATTAAACATTAATTTTAACTATTTTAACCATTCATTAAATAAATTAATAATAAATGTCATAATCTAATCCAAGTGGGCCTAAATGGTAATATTTTATTCCTAAGGTTGTTTTTGGTCGAATTACACTTATCCAATAGAATTATGACATGTGTTAGGGTAATAATAATTTTATTTTTACCCTTAATTACCCAATTTACTTTTAACTGTGGTAAATAAAAGTACGAAGTTACTATTCACCAAAAATTATTTTAATCTCATTGAACCAAATTTTAGTCCTTGATATTAATAAAGTCTCTCATATTTTTTAAATTCCACTCACAGATGTGGTAAAATTATTTTTTATGTAAGTTTACAAAAAGCTCCTCGGAGGTAGGTAAAAGACGGTGAAAAGTTCAATAAAATATTTATATATCGAAAATTATTATAAAATGACTCCAATGAATTAAATTGAACTTATATAGGTATTATGTATCAATTTTGACCGAAAATAAATTTAAATAAAATAAATAATTATTTAAATAAAAAGTCGATTTTTAAATAGTAACCGAGTGTTTTCACTATTCATCAAAAATTGAATGTTTTCAGAAAAATACCAAAATTTCACCCTATGCTAATTTCGATATTCGGAATCCAAAAATAAAGTCCATTTTGAAAAATAAAATTTCAAAAAGTGGGTATCACTATTCATAATGGAATTTTTTAATAATATTTTAATAGCATATCGCTGTTTAGTGAAACTCGGTATTGCGTACAACGCAAGCTATCGAGGAAGGTCGCGATCGCATGTAAAGAAATCCAAGCTAGTGTTATGTGTAGTGAAATATTTCTTTGATGATGTATAGAAAGAAAATATTTCTCATAAAAGTCTCAGGTGTTACATTCTACCCCCCTTAAAATGAATTTCGCCCTAAAAATTCATCACATTTTAACAAACTGATGAGGATACCTCTCCCACATCATATCCTCAAGCTCCCATGTAGCTTCTTCTAAATGGTGGTTCCTCCATAAAACATTCACCAAGCGAGTGGTCTTGTTCCGTAGGACTTTTTCTCTATGATCCAGAATCTCTATCATCTGTTCTTCATAAGAAAGATCTTGGTCCAATGGTAAAACTTCTGAGCTAAGTACATGTGAAGGATCAGGTATGTAATTTCTCAAGAGCAATACATGGAACACATCATGAACTTGAGAGAGATTCAGTGGAAGCGCCAATCGTTAAGATACCTTCCCAACACTATCCAGTATTTTGAAAGGACCGATATACCTAGGGCTCAGCTTTCCCTTCATTCCAAATCTCATTAATCTCTTCCAAAGAGATATTCGTAAGAACACTTTATCACTAACTTCAAACTCTATGTATTTTCATCTGTTGTCAGCATAACTTTTTTTTCGACTCTGAGATGCTATTATTTTTTGTTGAATAGATCGGACCTTTTCTGCCATCTCATCAACAAGAGCAGGTCATAATAGCTTTCTTTCCCTAACATCATCCCAGCAAGTTGGAGTCCTTCATTTCTTTACATTGAGATCTTCATAAGGAGCCATCTAAATACTGGAGTGAAACATATTATTATAATAAAATTCCACCAAAGGTAGGTGTTGATCCCAACCACCTTTGAAATCCCTAGAGCAAGCTCTCAACATATCTTCTAGAGTTTGAATTGTTCTCTCAGACTGACTGTCTGTCTGAGGATGAAATGTAGTGCTGAAACTCAGCTCTGTATCCAGAGTATGCTGAAGACTTCGCCAGAACTTCGAGGTAAACCTCGGATCCCGATCTGATATAATAGAATGTGGTACTCCATGAAATCTTACCACTTCCTTCACATATATCCTAGGAAGATGATCCCGAGAGAAATCCTCTCTAATAGCAATGAAGTGTGTCGACTTTGTAAGATGATCAACAATGTCCCATATAGCATTATTGTCATTGGATGATTTAGGAAGTCTGGTGGAAATGTCCATATTGATGTTTTCCAATTTCCATTCGGGTATGGGTACTGGTTGTAACATCTCCTTAGACTTTTGTCTCTCATGTTTTACTTGCTGGCATACCAAGCATCGAGAGACATATTCAGCAACATCTCTTTTCATGCCATCCCACCAGAAGTACTCTTTCAGGTCCCTATACATCTTAGTGCTTCCAGGATGAATAAATAATGAAGAACTATGATCCTCGTCCAGAAGCTCCTTCTTTAATTTGGGGATGGGAGAAAAACAAACCCAATTCGTGAACATTTTTATCCCATCACAATCAAGGTGGAATTCATGAACATTTCTCACCTTCTTTTGTAACTCTACATATTATTTTTGTGCCTCTCTAATCTTCACATGTATAGATGGTCGAACATTCATTTGAGAAAGATATGATTTTCCCCTTCCATTATAATTCCAAGATCTATCCTTTGTAAATCCTTAAGTATTGGATCTTTTGTGATCCTCATCATGGATAAACTGGCATTGTCTTGTCGACTTAATGCATGTTCCACCTTTGTTTGCTTTCCCAGGGTGGTAATAGATTGAGCAGTTGTAATCCTTTATCAGCTCCAACCATCTTCTTTGGAGAATATTCAGATCCTTTTGTGTAAAAATATACTATTAACTTTTATGATCAGTATAAATGTAACACCTTTCTCCATAATGATAATTCCTCCAAATCATTAATGCAAAGATTACTGCAGCTAACTCCAAATCATTAGTTGGGTAATTTTGCTCATGGATTTTCATTTGTCGTGAGTCATAAGCTATCACCATATCATTTTTCATAAGAACACACCCCAGCCCCATCTTGGATGCATCACTGTAGATCACAAACCTTTCTCCACTATAAGGAAGTGTGAGTACAGGTGCACTGGATAACCTTATTTTCAACTCCATGAAATTCTATTCACATTCCTCCGTCCACATGAACTTAACTCCTTTTCGAGTCAACCTGGTCAATGGATTACATAATCGTGAAAAATCTTTCACAAAACATCGATAATATATAGCCAAACCAAGAAAATATTGGATCTCAGTTACTGTTGTTGGTCTTGACCATCTTTTGATAACCTCTGCTTTTTCATGATCCCCAAATATCCCCTTTTTTGATATTATGTGACCCAAAGATGAAACTTTTTGAAGCCAAAATTCACACATGGTAAATTTGGCACAAAACTTCTCCTTTCTCAGGGTCTTCAATACAATTTTCAAGTGATCATCATGTTCTTCCTTGCTCTTTGAATAGACAAAAAATCGTCTATAATGACAACAAAAAACCAATCAAGATAGTTTCTAAAGACTCTATTCATCATATCCAAGAAGATAGCGGGGGAATTAGTAAGACCATATGGCATCACTATAAATTCATCGTGTCCATACCTTGTACGGAAAGCCATCTTTGGTATATCCTCCCTTTTGACCCTTAATTGATGATACCCAGAATGACGATCAATCTTGGAAAATTATTGAGCTCTGTGTAGTTGGTCAAATAAGTCATCAATTCATGGGAGAGGATATTGGTTCATGATAGTGATCCTATTAGGTTCTCTATATTCAATGCAGAGTCTCATTGATCCATATTTCTACTTAACAAACATAACATGTTCTCCAAAAGGTGACGCACTAGGGAGTATGAATCCCTTATCAAAATTCTATTGGTGTTGCTTCTTCAATTCTTGCAACTAAATTGGGGCCATTCTATAAGGTGTCTTTGAAATAGGCAAAGCCCCTGGTACGAGTTCTATTGAAAACTCAACTGCATGATTTGGTGGAAGACCAGGAAATTCATCCAGAAATACATCATCAAACATCCGTACAATGGGCATATTCTTAATCGTGAGATTCTCACTGACCATTTGAGATAAATAACCTTCATTTAGTGGAATCAATACACATAAGATGGAAGAAATTTCCACTAGAAGGTTATGTTCATCATTATATTGATAGACTATCATAGATTGATCTGGAATATGAAATGTGACTTCACTTCTTTGGAAATTGATATGAGCTCCATATAAATAAAGCCAGTCTGTGACAAGAATCACATCAAATTCCATTGTAGGAAGGATCACAAGATTTTGAGGAATCACTTTCCCACAAACTTCAATTAGAGAAGAATTATAAAATTTTGATGTGACTGTTGTTCCATTAGGGGTTGTCACAGCTAACTCAACATCTAATTGTTGGGTAATACGGAGATACCCTTATAAAATTCATTAGAAATAAAATAGTTGGTGGGTCCAAAATCAACTAAAAAATATTCTACATTACATTGTATGGAAAGTGTACCTTTCACCACTTCGTTGTCATACTCAAGATCACTGATAGAAATTGCATGTGACATTCCATTGTCTTTAGGCTTAAGAGTTTCTTGACGTCGATCATGATCAACAACCATTGGATTATGGCATTGATTAGCATAATGCCATATTTCCTTGAACTTGTAACATTGAAGTGTATGATATGCACTCTGTGTAGCCTTTTCTTTGTTCGCATCACTAGACATCTTCTTCCCATCATTGCGGCATTCAAATGCCCGATGACCTTCTTTTCCACATTTGAAACATTTACTAGTCCCATTAAGACCACTCCCTCCATGTTTCATTCCAAACATTGAGAATAAGGGAAAACTCATCTTCTTTTCAGCGTGGTCTTTATATTTTCCTTTGAATTCCATTTTCATCTTCTTACCAAACCCATATGACTGATGAGTTACTCCAATCTCCATCTCAACTTTGAGAACACATCAAACGATTTCCCCAAATCTATTGATGTCCCTTATGGCTAACACCCTTCGAATACTTGGTTTTAAGCCACTAAAAAATATATCAATCTTACTCTCAGGTTGGATAATAATCCCAGAAGCATACCATGCATGTCTTGTAAAATTTGCATCGTAGGTACCAACAGATTCGTCATCCTTTTGCTTCAGATCAAGAAACTCCTTCCCCATCTTTGTTAGAGGAATACGAAGGATGTACTTATTGAAAAATAAGTTCATGAACTCGTCTGATTCCATGGACTCAATTTCATCTTTTGGACTCATATTCTTGGTAAGATTACACCATTTATCAGCTTCCCCATCCAAACGATATACTTCTAAGATGGCTTTATCATGCTCAGAACATTAAGGAACTAAAAATATCTTTTTAGTGGTACTGATCCACTATTCAGCCACTAATGGATCAGTAGACTCACTGAATGAGGGTGGAAGTTGCCTTATGAAGGATTCAACAGAAATTTGCTCATTCCTTTGCTCGTTTGGAAGTCATGGATGATTCATAGATTGAGAAAGTTGTGTGAGAATGGCTACAATATTTTTCATTCCATCTCCCATAACGTTTTGTTGCTCAGGGGGACAGTCATTGCATTGCTCGTCGCATTCCGCATTTACATGGTTCCTTCGGGTTCTAGCCATTGACTAAAACAAAGAAGAATATTGTGAGAAACACTAATTATAATAGGAAAACCAAATAATCAAGAATAACATTTCACACTTATGGTCTTATCATAGGTTATTCATGGCCATTTCTAAAACACTAAGATTGTGTTCTATGCTTATATTTATCCTTAGGGTTCTTACTAAGGCTTTCACATCCTAGTTTCCAAAGGATGATTATAACCTCCCTATGATACCAACTATAATGACCCATAGTTTAAATACATTGTTAATTCTTCAAAATTGATGTACACTTATTAAAACATATAACAAAACCATGAAAGGACTATATAGATATAGTGTCTTTAGAAACTGGGAAACATAAACAACCGGTTCCTAAATCATCTATATTGTCTACAAATTTTTTCATCATATCTATAGTCCCATTTGGTATATCCTACATAATAACCTTCTTTCTGACCTTGGGAAAAAACATACAAAAGGGTGAGCTCAAATGCTCAGTAAGGGTAAACAAAATAATATCAATCACATCATATTCATAAGAACATAACATTTTGGAAATCATAACCTGCAAAATAAATCATAATTTCATAACATGTGATAAATCATAGTAGTGAAATATAATCCCAATTATCATAAGTTAAAACATAAAACATTGTGTAATACACATATAATCAAAGAGAATCATTTCTTAGTAGTCAAGACTCATTGCTAAGACTATCTTAGAGAAAAAAGTTCATTTCTGAACCGAGTTCACTCCTCATTTCAGTCCAGTTTCACTGAACCGGATTAACCTTCCATTCTAGCCATGTCAATCTCATTAGATATAAATATTTACCCAATTAATTGGAGGGAGATATTGGTACCACCCATCTCATAATGAAACCATTCTTATGTGTGCACAAGATCATAAATCATTCATCATATCATAACCCATGTTATAAAAATGGGATTCATAAACATCATGCCATCATAAGATAAAAGGAAATCATAAAAATAATTCCATAATAACATAATAAAATCAATGTAATAATAGGGATTGAAACAAAACCCTATATTATCTTATATGGAAAATAATTTTGATAAAACACTTGAACTCTATTCTTGAGGAAAATATCATTTCTACTACAAAAACATTTTTTCTTTCTTAACATTTAATAAAATTTTAAACTAATAGAATTTGATTAAAAATAAACATGAAAACTTGTAAAGGAATCTTTAGGGAAATAATGTTCTAAAAATCCATTCATGTCGTATAAGTTAAAAAGGAACATTCTTCTCGTACTTTTCTCGGAAAAGTCAAAATGTACCTCGTACGAAAAACGACAAAAGATTCATTTCATATATTTTTCTAAAAACTCACCGAAGGGTAAAATTGGATTTAAACAATTTTATGAGGATAGAAATAATATTACATGTAGAGGAAACATGGATCTGGATGAAAAATACACCCCAGTAAATACCAAAGTAGAAACAATCTTGGATAAAAAATGAGATTGTGAGATTTTCCCTTACCTTAGGTCCAATTTTCTTCGTAAGTGTCTGAACCTCATGTATAATGATTTAAATAATGTTATTGACTTATTCCAGAATCGTAATCATTGTTATGATATCATATACGGTCATATTCTTAGCTTCTTATTAGTAATATTTCATTGTTACTTGTTATTCGGTTGTTTATTGCTTTTTGTTCTTATGTGTGTTTTGTCGAATAAATTCTTATTCTTCTTTTTAGGTTATTGATACGTAATTTACAGAATCATATTAGTATAATATATATCATATTTATTCATTAAATTCATTTATATAATCATTATTAATGGAAGATCATGTAGAACGAGTCGCATCACATCGTGGAGACGGTAGGTCGTACGTACGCACGACTGATGATATCATTCTCATGATCGTGGAATTGTATTGAAGTGTATGTATACTATTTAAGAATCAATATAACTTTCCAATAACATATATAGGTATTCTTTACACCATTATTCCCATCCAAGTAAGGTGGTGGTGGAAAATATATTACACCACGGTGTGAAGACAATATTTCATACGTACGCACACGTGGTGATTTCATTTTCTGTAGGATGGATAGAAAGTGAAATAGGGTTGTTTCAAAAATATAATAACATATCAGTATATTATTGATACTGATGTTATTACTTAATAATGAACGAAATAAATAAGAATAATTAGAAGAGGAAATAAAGTTGAATGAATCGGTAACGAACATTACTCTTATTCGAAAAGCCTCTTCTTAACCTTCTCTTAGGGCACTAAAGATAGACTTTGAAGAATATGAAGACCACTAGGATATTTCTAGGGATGTTTAGAAGTGAAATTGGCAGGGGTTGGCAGAGCATGAAGGCTCAAAGTGGTGTGAGGAAGAGAGGGAAGAGGTGCCCTTTTATAAGGGAGGAGAGGGGAACCTTTGGAAAAACAAAAAATATTATTTAATTATAAAGTCATATTCGTGTTTATTATCTCCAAATTAATTTATTTCAGTGAAAAGGTGGGGATGTGTCGAAATACTCTCAACCAATTTGTTTTAGACATGTTTAGGTCATTATATTAACCTTATCTTTTAGTTTTAACTCTTTGTTAATTAGATTGACATTTACCATGTCACTTCTTATTTTTATATTATATAGTTAATAAACATACTATATACATCCAATCGACCCCAAAGTGGTCCAATAATGATACACCTATAATTATATAAGTATCTTGGCCGAACCTTATATTTTTAAGAATATAATAACAATTAATTATATAATATTTTTTTAAAATATTTTTTGTCAATTTGGACACTATTTGGTAATTGATTTTTGTGAAACTCATAACAGCATGATTAGTTCGCAAAAAGTTAATTAAATAAATACTAACATGTCATATTATCGTAGAAAATTATTTTAATTCATAAAATGTCCCAAATTACATATATTTAGGTATTTATAACATCAATTATGTTAATATTTCATTAATAAGATAATTACTCCATCATCATTGTGTCATAAATAAATTAAATTATTTAATGTCTAAAAATTATAAATAAAATACAATTATGTTGGAAATAATTTTATATTTTTAGTGAATATTTATAGTCGAATTTATCTTATGTATATCCCTATATTAAAAATTATTTACTCATTAATATTTGATTTTGACTGTTTTAACCCTTCTTTAAATAAATTAATAATAAAAGAACTAATCTAATCCAAGTGGACCTAAATGGTCATATTTTATACCTAAGGTTGTTTTTTGGCCGAATTACAATTATCCAATAGAATTAGGACATGTGTTAGGATAATAATAATATCATTTTTACCCTTAATTACCCTATTTACTCTTAATCGTGGTAAATAAATGTAAAAAGTTATTATTCACCAAAAATTATTTTAATCTCATTGAACCACATTTTAGTCCTTGATATTAAGTGTGTCTCCTAGATTTTATAAATTCCACTCACAGAAGTGGTAAGATTATGTTTTATGTAAGTTTGCAAAAAGCTCATAGGAGATAGGTAAAAGACAGTGAAAAGTTCAATAAAATTTTTATATATCGAAAACTATTATAAAATTACTCCAATGAATTAAATTGAACTTATATAGGTATTATGTATCATTTTTTACCTAAAAAAAATTTAAATAAAATAAATAATTATTTAAATAAAAATTCGGTTTTTAAATAGTAACCTAGTGTTTTCACTATTCATCCAAAATTGAAAGTTTTCAGAAAAATACCAAAATTTCACCCTAGGATAATTTCGAGATTCCAAATCCAAAAATGAAGCCCATTTTGAAATAAAAAATTCAAAAGTGGGTATTACTATTCATAACGGCTAGTTTTAATAATATTTTAATAGCATATCGATGTTTAGTGTAACTCGGTATTGCGTACAACGCAAGCTATCGAGTATGGTCATGATTGCGTGTAAACAATGTCATGCTAGTGTTGTGTGTAGTGAAAGATTTCATTGATGATGTATAAACAAATATTTCTCATAAAAGTCCCAGGTGTTACAGCAGCCATTGTTCTCAGAAGATTCACTCACTATTCTAGTTTCCCATGTCAACAATCAAAATAAAAGGGAATGGGGTGATTCAAAAAATTCAATCAAGTAGCACATATATCACACAAAACTCACACAATAAAGATACACCAAAGATCACCCATGAGTCTCCTCAAAGTGAGTTTTCCAAAATAATTTAGATTTATTAATGTGACAAATGGGCCTTCACCAATTTTAATTAAAAATATCATTTCTCAAGAAAACCCAAAACCCTCATTCACGATTCAGAAAAAATCATCTATCATTTAAAACAAAACATTATTTTAAATTTAGTGAATTTTGTTTAAAGGCCAAATGAGAATTATTTCACGACTGAGTTTCAATTCATCAATAAAATATTTCAAGTGTCGTGTATATGGTAAATGGCTCTTTTCTTCATCAAATAATCATTTCAGAATTAATTATCTTATATCATTTCCCATTTAATAAAATTAATAAAAAATCAAGCAATTAATAAAAATCTTAATTTAATGGTGAATGTAGTAGGGGACCTACCTCAACTCGTAAACCAATCACGACGACGTGACACGCCTCGCGCGGGCACACATGCATGTGCATGCTGACGATCGCAGTATCACGGAAATGCCGTTACAACACGCTACAACAAAAAAGATAACTAGAATACATTAACACGAACTTAAAATGATCCAATTGAACAAACGAATCAAAATAACTATATCAACATGTTTCAAAACATAGTTATCGTCACCTGCATTATTACCATACCACATTAAGATTTATGAAATAATATTCACAAAAAATAACTCATATATTTACACAAACAATGCTCAATTATTATAAAATTATATTTATACCAATATTAATAAACACAACACATGATAAAATTAATTATTTACTACTAGAACAAACATAGTGCAGACCTCACTTTGGTGTGGAGACACGCTCGACAAGAGGGGTGACAAGACCATTGGAAAGGGGCAGCAAGCACGCTAGAAGAGGCTGTGGTCCCGTTGGGAGGTCGCGAGACCGTCAGACAAGAGGCGTGTTGGCCGGAAGTGCACAAGTTGCACTAGAAGGGATGGCTAGACGGTGTGTGGCTGGTCGAGAGGTGAGAAACTAAAAGGTTCATGGTTAGAATAAGTCTAGGTGGGTGAACAACTTCTAAAATGAGGACTGCAGCAAGAGGGGAGGTGGAAAAGCGGGTCACCACTGCCGGAGAGCGAGCAGACAGTGGAGGGAACTGCGGTTTTGGTCGGGGCTCCTGCAAGGAGGCTTCAGCTAGGTGAGAGGATGTGCGACACTGGGAAGCACGACATGGTTCTACAGAGGGGTCCGCCTTTTTGGTTGTTTTGTGGGGGAGCGGATGGTCGTGCCTGGTGTGTGAGGCCGGTGGGAGGGCTTCAGTAGAAGGGGGGTTCGACAGGCGAAGCAGGAGGAGCTGGGGTTGGCTGGGTGTGCGACTGTAGAGAGATCCGGGGGCTTCAGGGAGGCTGGGGTTTGATGCGGTAGAGGGGCAGGGCATCGAGGGTCTAGAGAAGCCAGGGGGCGTCACAATTCAGGTGGTTGGTAGGAGGTGTGGCTGGAGGGGAGCACTGGGTTGCGTCTGGGAGTGGCTGAAGGAGGGGCTTCAGCTACTGGTTGATATGCTGGTGCAGAAGGTGGGTGCGAGGGGTCTATGTATGAAAGAGAGGGGAGGACGACAGCTGGGCACTAGAGGGTGGAAGCCTACTTGGCTAAGAGGGAAGGAAGGTGTGGCTCGTCACTGTAGAGGAGGACAGAGTAGCAATTAGAGAAGGGTGTCACGGTGGGAGGTGCTGGCATGCTGCAAGGAAGGAGGAGAGCCATCCGGTGAGAGGCGGAGCAGGGTGCGGGGAAGCCGGAGAAGGGAGGGGGTGGCCGATGCACTTTAAGGAAGGAGGAGGGCACAGCTGGTGTTATGCGGGGGCGCTGAGGGTAAGAAGGTGGGCGACAAGGGTGTTGTGGCGATTCTACGCAGGGCCGCTGGGCAAGGGAGAGCAGGGGTCGGTGATGTGATGGGTGCGGGTGAGCGGAGTTGTCGTGTTGTCGCATGGCACGGGGAGGCGAGCAAAATGGGGCGGAGAGAGGCATGCAGCTAGGGAGAAGAAGGTAAAAGAGGGGGTGGTGGCGCGCAGGGACAGGGGAAGTCGAGGGCTACATTAGAGTTAGGGTACCAAAAACAAAAAAAATAAATGGAAAATAAATATACATTAACCCATAATAAAAAAATACACATAAAAATTAGAAAAATTATGATGATGATAATAGTAATAATAATAATAATACCTCAATTAAAATAGTAATAATGACGTTTATAAATCATTATTAATACTAAAACTGATTGGAAATACAATAATCATACCGATAAGGAAATAAATAACAGAAATACTCATTTAAATTTAATAAAAAATAAATTGAATTATTAGTAACCATGTAAATCCTATCTAATGAAATAAATTAAAAAGTATTTTAATTTTATAATATCTGAAGACGGGAGGATCATAGCGATGCCCGGGAGTAGCCATAAGGGGTTTTCAAAAGGCTCCCCACTAGTGCACCCCGTGATGTAAACTCAAAATAAAACATGCTCCGCCTGTGCGCTCAGCGACATCAACCCCAAAATACACATTTTATTTTGACAAATCTCAAAAATCTTGTTCGGGCTTTTACCAGATCCTCGAAAAAATATTTTAAAACCAATGAAAATAATAAAATAAAAATAATAAACAGGTTGGGGTGTGACAATTCTCCCCACCATAACACTTCTCGTCCCTGGGAAGCCACAACATGACCTTGACCCAAGAAGAAACTCTTTATGTGTCAATTACATCTCAAAGCATAAGTTCATCCAGTTGATTGATTGAAATGAACAGCAAATGCCCAAGACATGCAACATATCGTCAAAACATGATCATTAAAACATCACCAAAACCGAACCAGAAATGAAACATTGAAACTGACACAGGGAGGTCCGAGCTGACTCTCCACCATAGGAAACAAGGCAAACTGAATTCAACGAGACCCGCAATGGGTCTCCCCACTATAAGGACTGACGAGATTAATTGATCATGAAGTCTTTCCACATGGAACAAAAACCCCACCATAAGGGTAGGGGAGGGAAGGGGCCAACCAATCAAACATCAAATCTACCTTCAGCACTACCTCAACGACATCGCGAGGAATTTTGTTCAAGACCAGGTAAGTGTACTTTATTGGTTGTTATTTATTTTAAGAGTCATTTATTTACTTTTTTTATTATACTTTTCTACTATTTGATTTATTTTACTGGGAGAAAACATTCTCATTTTTCCTCTATTTTTGCCTTGGCACTTGTCGCCAGCCTGGGAGGATTGGATTTTCCTCTTGGGTCATGTCGCGGGCCAGCTCGAGTGATCATTTCAGGGTCTACTTGGGTTGGTTCCTGACAAAACCATTCTAGATTTTTCATGGCTGGGTCGTAGATCATTATGGTGGATATGAATTTCAAAACTCCATCTTTCTTCCCTTTTACGGTCTGTAGTCATCCCCTCAAAATTTTTTCTTCATTTTCCTATTGATGCTTAAATAGGATGGGATAATGTTCATGATTATCTGCCATATGAATTTCTATTTCAAAACATTTAAAACCCTAGTTGGACATATTTTATATGAATGACTAGGCCTACTAGAGCGGAGGGAGTACTTGAAAAGTATTTGGGGCTGTGTGCTAGTAGACTAGATTGTAGGGAACATATTTTTTAAACCCTATATGTTGTATAGTTTTTATAGTATATTAGGGAGTATGAAACATATGGCAATGAGTGAATATATAGGGGTTTGTGAAGATAAAATTCCATGTATCCTTGTTCTAGTATGGATCATGTTCACAACTATTTGTTTTGGTGGAATCATTACCTTTCCAATTACTGATGTTAATAATATCATTGCAATAGAGTATCCCAACGATTGGGTAGTGGTGTATCTAGATGCAATTATTTAGCAACAAATTTGAAAAATCAAGTCAGATGGCATGGAGTCCAGATAGTGAGGAAGCTGATGAGGTAACATTGGAAAATTGAGACCAGCAAAAAGCAAGGCCGCTGGAATGGCCCGGGATGGAACTTCAGTGGTAGAGATTCATATTTCGAAAATGTGCCTCCACCTTCTGAAGAGATGTGGCCCCTTAGGTGGCCCCATGGGATAGATAGGGAACTAAAAGTGAAAAATCTAAGACATAATCTAAAGAAGAACATCAATTCCATTTTCCCATCCACATGTTCTTCTAGGGGGACTTTTTGACAATCGATCTTCATCTAATAACTATGATGGATACTGGTGTGCATTGTGCATGATCTAACATACATATGCTGCATTTAGGGGGAAATGAAGTTCTACATTCATTTTCTACATGCATAATTGATGTACCTAGATATTGATTCATGCCAATAAAGGAGATATGAAGAACCATATATTTTCATGAAAGCGATGCTTGACCAAGAGTACGACTTGAAAAATCTGACATAAGGGGAAGATGATGATGGGGAAGAAGGGTAAGAGGAAGAAGATGGGGAAGAAGAAGATTTGGTTGAGGAAGAAGAATGAAAAGCGGTTGTAGGACATGAACCTGGAGGATAGAGGCCTTATAGAACGACACCCCTCCTAGGAATCCCAGGTAATAGAGAATAATCACAGGCTCTAATGTGGAACTATTCGATTAAATCGAGTTGAGTCACAAATCATACCTCTACTATTTCTTTCCTTTTATAATTTGAATCCAATAACCATACTCTACCTTGTTTAGGAACACATTGATGTTGATATTCAATAATTTAATGATATGGGGGATGGGAATGTGCATGTAGATATGGGTGGACATCCTCATGAATCAATATCTAAAATAATATTGGGAGGGGTACCAACCATGGATGCAGTGTGTGAATGGACAACCAAAATTTAATTGGTTAGTGGAAAACAAGTATTATGGGATGAAATAATGACCTCAGAATCTATGGCATTCCCTACCACTTAGAAGGATCCAGTTCCAATCATTTAATTAATAAGCACATAGGGGTCTTTAGTGGTGTCATCTCCAGTCGTGACTTAGTGACTAGATATTGAGGTGCTTGAAACATTTAGGTTATAACCTTGTTGGATCACAATATTATTGGGGAACTTGGTTGTCTATGATAGTCATTCCCAATGTTGTGATCACAAGATTGGAGAGTCGACAAACTGTTGTGTCTATAACATCTTTGGGAGCTCTACTAGTGACAGCAATATTCCATGTAGAACCAACCCATCAAATTGGTCCACCCCTAGAATCTAGTGGGAAAGATAATGCAATCATGGGTGATTATACTAATAGTGTTGAGCACTTGGAAAAGTGGTGATGAGGTTGCTGAAGAAGAAAGATGCCAAATGTGGACCCTTCCACTGAACTCCCGACTATTTTTCTTAAGTGCATGCCTACAGATTCTAAGAATATGGATGAAACTAAACTCGATGCATTCATGGAGAGTCAAATGAAATGAATGAAGACATAAAAGTTCATCAAATGCATCCTCAGAAAATTTGTGGTAGAATTTTTTTGTATGATGGGGTAACATCACACATAGCTAGGCTTTGTCAATGCCAGAGGGGTGAATTCCCACAATCATCATAAATAATCTGCGATTATATAATTGAGATAGTGTGAGATTGTAGATAATCCTAAAATATTTCATTGTATCATGAGATATTAGAAAATGTAAAAAAAAATTTTGATGTTGATTAGGATGTATGATTCCTCAAAGGTCATGAAAATGAATGAGATACATTTATCTGAAGACAATATGAGCCCATTGAATAGATAAAAGTCCAAATGGTGGATTCCTAGGAGCATGAAATGATGGAAGGACAAAAATTCATTGAATTCAAAGAAGAGTGAGAGAGAATGTACGTAATATCAAATGAGATCTGCTCTGCAGATACTGATGAAGAAAAATAGAATAGGGAGTAAGGGACAATCATAGAGGCTATATATCATAATGTGGAAGCAATGGTGCAATACAATGAATGGGTTTATGTGTAATGGATGTGCTTTGGAAATACATATGAAGCACATTTTATCCATTATTTACTCATCCTGAACATTTAACATGGAGTTACTCCTTGATTATTATTAATTACTATTATTTAGAATTTTTTATTCTGCAACTCGATAAAAATTGTGATGTAATTGAGGGTAAATAAATTATTATCACATAGGAAATACCTGAAAGGAGAAACAATAGAATACAACATAATACTCCACTTTATGTATGAGAATTCCCAATATTAGTTTAATATTCAGGGGTCTATAATTGATGAATGGCCACCCAAAATATTCTATTTGACGGATTGATTGCAACAAGAGGATAAGGATCTGAGGACAACCAACATTATTTTCCCAACATTTTATAATGCATGAACTGGGGATCACCAAAGGAGTTAGAGATAATCTGATCAATGGGAACTATGAAATTTGAATCCTGATACCCAAACATCAAAAAACTATGACGGTGGATGAAAAATATCATATAAATATTGACCTTATTCAAATATGTACATCTATATCGTCTGTCTAAGATGGGAATAAACCATCAAGGGCCAATTGCTGTCCGTATTAAAAAACATGGGGCCAAAGTCGAAATGTTTGTCCAATATCATCTTGAACTATGTCCTTGAATGGATGGTAGGAGAGAAATAAGGCCCAAAAACGATAACATATAGGGGGTTACTTCATACAAGAATGAGGATAAGGATCCAAATAAAGGGCATGAATGGTGTGGATATGGAGTTAGGGGAACTTTGAATAGAGTCCTTCAATTTAGAAACTACACCATTATGATGAATGTTCATTGTGTGTATGCATCTATATGAATCAAGTTCAATCCTTTTTCTATAAATAACCTCTTTGCTATGGACGATCGATGGAATTCTATTTGACATCATGCAAACAAGGATTATATGAACACAATTTAACATCATACGGTGAGGAAGAGTCATGAAATAGATTATCATCATATAATTAGGATGTTTAATATAGTTTTATCTCATCCCCCTAGACCATTTCGAAAAGAATAATGTCATTTTCTAGGGGCTACATATTATCAATTTAGGTTTATAAAATAAAGACTATATTTAGGGGTGAAGTGTTTGAAGAGTTAATAAACATGTGGTTGGGAAAAAGGAAAGATTCTCAGGGGTGCATATGTATCATGTAAGGTCAAGAATCAAGTTGAACATATTTCATGAATCCAATCATTGTATGTAACAAACACACGTTTGTGTAATCCTCTATATAGTGGAATCTATAGTGTCCACACTACACCACAAAGTCTTGAAAGGGTACTAGGGCCATGAAGCCATGAATTTGAAATGGCATGCTTCTGAACCATAGAGGAAGAGTATTGGTGTCACTATGTATTTAATGAGAATGTGAATCAAGAGACATGTATTTCTGGAGGAAGGTATGCCATATGTACATTAAGAAATAGAAGTATATCCTCTCATATGTGGAAAATCATTATTATTACTCTGTTTAATGTCTTGTATAACATGACACAGAAATCCATAGTATATTGGTTGTAGAGGTTGGACTGAAGGGGGATGATTCCCATAGAAAAAATATGTGACACGATTCAACAAAGAAACTAGATGTGAATGAGGATAATGTAGTATGCAACAAATTACAAATTTCAAATAGAGCACTGATAGTTTAATGTTAGGATTCTATACTAGTGGTCCATAACTCTTTTTTTAATGATATAGTTCGATCCTAAATGATGTATGACTCTTCCATGTAAGAAAAAACCTTACCCAAATCCAAAATCCCACATGAGCCATAATAGTTCTATAAATGGGGTATTATATGATATTTATAATGCAAGGAAGAACACTATAGGGGAAAAAGGTATATTTTCAATGATGACACCAAAAAACTGGTTTATCATCTCAGTGTGCAAATGTGTACAGAGAGATAACACATAAATTTCGAAGTAATGTCTGAACATGATGAAAAGGAATAAAATATTTATAATGAAAAAAATATACATGGTGTAATAGGGTTGGAGTAATGATGGAGGATAACTACTGATAATTTTCTATGCATAATATCATTATCATGTGACTAGGTTTTGGAATCAACAAGAGTGGGTCGACTGCAGACCATATTCATGATGCATGACTAGTTTCAAATGTTGCTCATGATCCCCTGGGACTTTTTCCAAAAATGGTTGGCGAGCTTTATGTCCAATAATATGTACCATTAAAGGGTCCTTTTGGATGTGAGAATTGATGGACACAACAATAATGAGATGCATGAAGCATGGATATGGAACGAAATCATGTTCACACAGAACCCAACACTATAGACCTAAACCATAGGGAATTTGAGGACACTCATGAAAAATAACATAGTTTTAGGGGCCTAGTTAAGTGTTGAAAACTAAATAAGGCAACTAAAAGATAGGGGAATAAATTGGTTGGACCCAAATACAAAATGTCTGTGTATTCCAATGTATTCTATGAAAATAGAAATCAAGCCACACATAGTTCTATAATTCCATGTCGAATTACTTTTTGTGATAAGGACATGGTAAAAATAATATCTTAAAATAAACAGAGTATAGAGTGTAAAATTAACTTGATGTGAATAATGATAGAGAAGGAACATACCAAACAATTCACTCCCTGGAGGATACTCGTGCCATGGTTTTATAAGAAGAATATTTTTGAAATTTTTCGTGTAGTTTAACTTATGTAGGATGAAGTGGTGCTTACCATATAAGTTCATGCAATGAAGACAATTAATGCTTTGAAGTTTAATGTGTAAAAATAAGGACAAAACAATTTAATTTCATGTAGGATGCGTGAGATCATCGATTAATTTTATTGATACTGGACAATATGATAAGGTAGAAAGGTCCAAAAAGTTTTAGGAACCTGGGGATGGACACCAATATGAAATGTCGGGGCATTCCTATATATCCTGCGAGGTAAGGAATCAAGTGACATGTAGTTCTAAAATCTCATGTAGTTTATTGTCAAACTATATGGATGTTGAGAGAAGTGAGATATTCTTAAGGAAGTCACATGGTATAAATATTTTAAAATCAAAATGAATGAAGAAAAAAGGATTCCACATTTCACCACATGTATACAAAAGGAATCACATGTTGTAAGGCTAAAATGGGAAATAGGGGGATGGTCCTGAAGACCAAATGTTTAGCTGTTTCGATATATCCCAAAAGTATGGGAATCAACCCATACATAATTCGATAATGCTGTGTAGTTTTAATGTCATACTATAAGTTTTCATGGAAAAAGGAGACATTCTAGACGGAGGGGTGCATGGTGCTGTAGTTGAAAACACATCGTGAATGGGGACAAAATGAATCTACATCTCACTATATGCATCACTCAATGAAACGTAAAACATTCTGTTGAATCCAAAGATATGGAGAGATTCCTAAAATGGGACACGTGGCATGGTAGTTTTAAGCCTGACGTGAATGCGGATGAATGTCCATTTCACACCACATGTTCCTGAGATACTTAGACCAAGAGGCCAGAAGGAAGGCAGAATCTACAGTACATAGGGCTTGATTCAAATATGAAATGCTTAGGAATTCCTACATATCTAATATGGATGTAAATAAAGCCACAAAAAGTTCATATATTCTTTTTATTTTAACACCATGAGGTATGGATTAATATGATATTGGATTAAGGTCATAGAGCTCAGACTGTAGATGCCCAGTTTAATGTCCTCTACATGGGGTAAAAGGGAAGAAAATGTGAATCATTGTGTCTGATATTTGGGAGACCATGGGGGTGTCGATTATGATAGACGATAATTGCTAGAAATTTTCTCAAAACATTATCCATATCATGCGGCCTATAATGGTATAAAAAATTGAGCATCGACCACTGAACATATTCGCAACAGGAGACTTCAATTATATTTTCTCTTGAGATCCTCTGGTAAATTATCCTAAAAATTGTAGGTGAGACAACGTGGCCCAAGAAAAATTCCCTAGGGGTCTTTTTGGATGTGAAATATTATAGATCCCCAAATGAAGGGTTTCATGAATCGTGGTGGTACCCGACAAGGTTAACATCTTTTATTATGGATTTTACAGATATTAGTATAAATTCAATGATCTATGACTATAAGATGTATTTACAATTTTCAGTTTATCAACATGGTGGAAGAGAGAAATATTAATGTAAGGCCACCGAGCTCAGACCATTATTAGTTTATCATCGGGTTGGATGATAGGGACCACTCATATGATGTACTATGTGTGGAATTTAGAATTGGTTGGGGGTTATACTCTCACCGTTGATGGTGACCTGGGAGTGTGCACTGTTGGGTTAAGCACTATGAATGATATAGGGAGCTTCCAATTTGGGTTCAAAAATTGGTGTTTTCATACCATTTATCCTTGGAGTCCTCTAGAAAATTCCATGTCACCATGATGGATAGAAAGAAGGGGAATATTCTTAATGAATAATCCAGTTTTCTTGTTCTAATGCCTCTCCAGATTGTGCAGGGCCTAAAGAATGTTCTCATCGAGTGCCTTCAGTTTATCCAGATGAACTTCTACTACCTTGTATGATTTTTTGATGATCAGAAAAGGTTGTTTAGAGTGATAGAAATTAAATCTCAATGGAAATGATTCCCTATGATTCATACTCTAGGGAATATGGGGTCAACAAGGAGGAATTATGAGTCACCATCCCGTAATCCAAGAGATAATAGGGAAGATTGTACGACCATCTCTTCGGGTTTTGATAACCCATATTTTGAATGATGGTATATGGGTAAATGTTTAATTCCTTTATCTTCCCATTTTTTGCACGTGATAGCGAGATGTGTGACTAGAATAGATATTGCACTTGGCATATAATTTTATCACCACAACTTCACGAAAGATGGTGTCATTATTTTTTAGGATGGTGTGAGGTACACTGAAAAAGAGGACGATATTGGAGATCACAAAAATCAATTATAAAATGATCCATGACTTCCTTGAGTGGAATTTCCACTGCCCACATGGAAAAGAAATATTTAGTGGTTAGGGTGAACCAACACTTGTGAGATGTAGCTAGTGGATATGGTCTCACGTCATCAAGTCCCCATAGTGCAATGGGACAAGAGTAGTTGTTAGTATGTAACGTATAGCAGTCATTCATAAATATTATCGTGGATATGGAATGCATGGAACCTTATGGAGAACTCTATATAGTCATGGAACATGGTGGCCAGGTTGTAGGACATCCTTTAGATCAGATGAGAGTTTTATGCGCTTCCTGATGATCTCCACAGGATTCATCACGAACATCCTTGATAACCTATCGAATATATTTCCTTGAATAAAATGAAGGAAAATCCCATCAAACCCACATCAGTAGTGGATATTCTAAAAACTGGGACTGCTCTAGAGGGTGAATTGCAATATATGCTGGTAGGCTTTCATACATTCGACTAGATCTGTTAGAAGATTACAGTATTGGAGATACTCAATAAAGTGAGTTTTCCATCCTGGGGTCCCATCAAATATTCTAGTATGTGTAGATAGGGGTCCTGATGTGGAATTTATCATGGTGAGTTTTCTTACCTACTCGATATCATCATCATCTTGAGTGACGAGATCAATGACTCATCAATGAGCCACATGGATAATCGAATCATCATGGGAGGCTATGCAAGAGATGGAGTAAGGCTGGACAAGGAATCATTCAACATTTATACGACTGAGGTACATGAGTAACATCTTCTTTAAGAAGATAAATGGGCCATTAGTTCACAAAAGCACTTTAGGAAGGTTATGTTCTCTAGTTTCCTAATGATTTAATTATTGTCGATCTTCTTGATGACTAGATCAGAGTCCCCTTTCACATGAAGGTACGAAAAATATATCTCAATGGCTTAATAGATACCATGGATGAGGGATTCATACATGGCCTTACTGTTGGTGTGACATTCTAACAATAAGAATGAATAGGGAAGGATAGATCATGCATTCGTGATGATGATCAAACCTAGGCCTACTCAGATGATTCTATGATTATTGAGTCTCCTACCTATATGACTATGTGATGCACCGTCAAGGTGATTCTGTCAACATGGTACATCCATATCCCATAAGATGATAAATTCATCTAGGAAATCATTCTCTAGTGTCTTTTCCGAGGGAACTAGATTTGTGGCTAGAATATCACGTAGCACCTAACCCCTGAGAGATTTTGGCGGAATAAACCTGATGTAATCAAGTGAAGGATCCCTTCCAACAGAGAAAGATGGAATGTCAACATGGGGTGGGTTAGAATATAATTTAGTCGATCTAAACCAAACACTAGATATTTCTAATTCCGCTTCATGTAATTTCACAACTTCTGGACCATGAGTAACATACCTAGTCATCTCTTTTCGATAAAATAATATCTAGTCATATTATCTAGGAGAATGATGATGAGATAATATAATTTGATCTATATCCCCTCATTTTTTTTCTGAGGAGAAGGGAACCAATGGTCCATTACAGTGTTGTCACATAATGGACTAGCGGCTTTCCAGAGACTAGTGGCAATAGAATTAGAGGTTGTAGAAGTTACAACTTGATCTCCTCAAATGTATCCTAACACACTTCATCCCACAGGTTGTCATCACCTTTAATCGTGAGCTAGGATAAGTGATTACACTTCCCATCCTTGTATCTAGTGAATCATATTATGTATTATATATGGCCTGGAAATCCTCAAAGCCCACTAATGTTTCTCTGAGGAGGTATCTGAATGATTTCCATTATCTTATTTCAACTAATCTCAGTGACTCTATATTTAAATTAAAAGAAGATATAATTTCTATAAGAATCTAAAAAGGATCTATTCTAGGTTTTAATATTTTGTTGAATGGATTTGAGTAATATGACCACATTATAATGATCTATGAGATGGTCCAGACTCTTGTGGTATTTGACCACAAATTCCTCCATGAAGCATTCCACCAATGTCCTATATATAAGCTTGAATTAGTGTTGCACGGAATGATAATTGTTATAACCTCCATTATTCATACCAAAAGAAATTACGTAGTAATATAATGTACTATTTGGGTCCTTGATGGGGGTATTATCTCAATCATCATGAGCCATTTCGATTTGACTATATCCAAAATACCTGTACATGAAGTTTACAACATGGAATATAGTCATAGGATCGATCAAAAGATATGTCACAGGAAGGGGAAAACAATTCTTTGAATAGTTGTGGATTAGATCTCGGATGTAGATGCGCACTTTGATCTGTACTTTCATCATTCATAAGGGAAAAATGATGGCTAGACATTTTTGGTGATGTACCTACTTGATTAATTTTCATTTAATGAGAATATCAACCACAACATCGAACATGGCACCATGAGATTGGTGAATCATTCTGGATGGATATTTGAACATGTTTTGGTTTATCGGGAGACCAAGGTGGTGTATGGATACTAGAGGATCCATTCATGTCATCATTAAATAACTCTCGAAAAATACATCTCGATGATACTTCAAAAAATCCAAATATTGTTTTCCTCTTCTACAAACAAAGCTGCATTGATCTGTGTTAGTCTCCAATTTTTCTCGGTACAAAGGATCAACTATAAAAACTCAAAAAAAGTTTATGGGTACACTCTCCTCAAACATGGGAGGATCATCTTCCAAATCGTTTTCATCATGTATAGAGGGAGGATCATGGGAAGATGTCATTTTTTTAGTTGGATGATCCGGTGGGAATGTTGGTGCTAATCGTAACAACATCAGAATTATTATTAGGGGACCCTTGTGCTACGGACACCATGGTGACAAATATTTTCATTAAATTTCACGTAGTCCTCTGACCCAATGATCCACACATGATAAAATCAATGAATTAGTGGAATGTTGGCTTCAACCATTTTAACCTAGCCCGAAAACATAAGAAAGTATGAAGTATTTTCATTTCCATGGTGATAATACCCTGATACCATATAGGGGTAAGGGGATCCAGGATAACCTAATCCTAATTTTTGTAGGAGTATAATGTGATATTATTTCTCTCCTTGTCTAGGGATCGATCTGTTCACTTTTTTACACATATGACAATGTAGGGTCCCATGTATGGGGTAGTGACCTCTAACCAGTGAATTGGGAAAATGTTGGCATCATCCAGGTATTCCCATGGGTCATCCATAATGGTAGTATACCAAATATGATCGGTATAAAACTAAATTTCCTTTCAACTATTGTATTTGGAAACTAGGTAGAGGGATTGATATAAGGTAAAGGGAGACACATCACCATGGGTATGGCCACTCGACTATTAATGTAGTACACGAGGCATTGGTGATATTATAATGGCACCACTATTTGTAGATGTAGTTATGGTCTACCCATAAATGCATTGAAGGGGTTGTCTTACGAGGAAATAATGAAATCTGTACTGTAAATCAGGCCATTGAATTGGGTCTTCATGTGTATTTACCCAATAAGTGTTTTCTTTATCATGTAATAACATTGACTCTTATACTTAGAGGGATCCAAATCATCTTGAGACAAACCTAGCTCGTGGAGCATCCAGGATGGGATGAGATTGATCCCAGATCCCATGTCAATGAGACAATGGAAGACCTCCTCACAATTAAAATTACAAGTGATATCTCATGGGCGTATGTGACCATGTATGGGAGAACCTACATATTCTCTTGCTAATCAAATTATGTCCCAAAATTCATCATGCTCGAATTCCACATCATGGATGTCTCCGGTGGCTGCTATCTCAATTTCACAGTCGAGGGGGATTATTAATGCCCTTATATGGTCTTCACACTTATATGTATATAGAATGAGGGACTCGGGGATTATGTGCCTTTTGAGATTTTTGGAAAGGTTCATAAGAACATCATACTTCATATGTGAGGTGCACACTGAAATCGAAATATGTTTTCTCCACTACAAGAGGTATATTGGATGATTCAAGTCAAGCTGATGGATTTTCACATATGCTTGGGATATCCCACTGCTCATCTATTGTACCTTGTAGAGTGGCCACTAGTTTAAATATAGATGATAATGTTATGTCCTCAACAGAATGAGGTTTATCATGGCATGGTCATGAAGACTTTGACTGATCATGAAAATATGAATGATGGTAGGGTTGAATCTGACAAAATAGGATTTGATGGTTGTGCATAATGATATCTTCATTGGTATTGTTGTCTAGTCTCAGTGGAATGCACAACAAAGATTTAATCACTGGCCGGAATATTTTGCCAATTCAAATATACACATCTCCATTGATGATGGAATTGACTAGGGGCACTAGAAGGGTCTGACCGACATTCCTCATCTTCATGAATCATGTAAGGGTACAACAGTTCAATCTTATTCACCGAGGTGTACTCTTAATCATCAATTAAGGATTCATATATTTCTGGGTGAATTCTAGAGACAATCCCCATCTCTGGTGTCATGAAGTTTCTGAGAGTACAAAATATATTTGGCACCGGTGGATGGATTCTCTTTTCCTTTCTTCATTAATTATATCTTTCCTCAGGTGTAAAAGTCTTAGATGTCATCATATATGTAGTAGTCATAGGTAAAATAGAGGCTTTAACATGATCAGTCTGATTTAAACATTCACAAATAATACCATGGGCATGGGAGACTTCCATATGAGAGATCTAGTTGTCATACATTTGAGACCTGTAGTAATAAACCTCCTTCCATTATCCCTTGTTGTCACTATAATTCTTTAAAACACACACGCTACTTATTCCATGACCGGACCCAATATGACTATGTTTATCATCAACCTACTTTTGGAGCTACTCTTTGAACACATATCACTACTTAACAGTGTGTCCAATGAACTGGTGATATGGGATGTAATTGGGGCGGTTAGTGAGATCTACCTACTCAATAATTCACAATTCTAGAAAGAATATTATTCCTTGATCCAAGTCACTCCTGAGGTTACTGGGGACAACGACCCTATAGATTGAATAGGTCTGTTTTCATCAATCAAGGAAAGGGGATCGGGGAGACAGATCTTAATGAGGGTATAGTATATCATAATGATAAGGTGGAATATGGGTGTCCCACATAGGTTTTAGATGTGAGTTACACAGAAGCACATACCAATTCTGAGAAGGGAGATTCTAAGACAAAGGCTATTCTTGAGACGGTGGACCTCAACAATGTTGTGGAGGTGGCTATGAAAGTAAAAATTATAACTATCTAGGGGCCTCTACTTGTGAAAACGTAGGAGTTTCTATCTTGGATGATCTTATTAAAGGATATTCATGATGATATATAGGAACATTATTGTATTGATACAAATCTTCATCTAGGCCTTGATTATTGTCATTCAAATCCTAGAATCTACCCACGGTGATCTTAGAGATGATAGAACAAACCTATTCAGTCATTAAATTCCATACAGGAATTGTTAGTGGGTGTTCATGAGTCAGCGACATATCATGTGAAATGTTTGGGCCCTTCCACCTGGCGAGAAAATCTTCTACAAACTCATACAACCCTTACCTTAACATGAATAGGTCAGAAATACATGTCTTCTAGGTGGTGGAACTAAAGTAGTTGAGAAATTTCCATTGAAGATCTTCATAAATATCTTTAGGCCGAATGAGGTATTTCGGTGTACTAGATAAATTTGGCTTCTTCCCATGTCTGTACGAAACAATAGATCTTAGAGGCAACCTGCGAAGCTAGATATCCCAAGATGAGTCCACACATTGAAATGAAGTGGTCCATATGCTCTATTAGATCACATGAACCATTGAAAGTTGAAAAAGTATTATTTTCTATGGCTGATGGCATATCATCCACCCATTCTGGATACATATTACCATCAGTTAGGATTTCCACCTATCTAGTTACAGGAGCCTCGAGGTGAGAAATAAGAGTACAGATCGAATCATCCTTGTGAGGATTCATATATTGATAATGATTTATGAATACCAATGTGTTGGAAGGGTCTTTAATGTGATATGATGGTTGAGTGTATCATGGAGAGGATCGTGGGATGACTTGAGGGGTCTTGGATAATCTTTCTTAGAGGCCGATAGAACTGGAGGACTGGACGTCCGAAACAAAGTTGGGTCCTCAGTTGGATTCTCTTGCAACTCAGGTGTATTTTTTGATGCATATCATTCTCAATTTTCATTAACTTTGGATTATACAGGATATATATTGTTTTGGTTCTTGAGATCACCAGGATACACCGTGTTGAGGAAATTATGTACCTTTCCTTGCTTCCCCGGTCGAGGATTACAATAATCTACCCACCCCTCAAACACACATGTGACATGGTGTTAATCAACAAAATTGGACTATTCAGAGATCTAGTAATGCAATACATTGTTTTATTATCATCATTCATCTTATATACTAAGCCAGACAGGTTAATGGGGGCTGACAGTCCTAGTGTTCTCTTTACCATTACTAGTGTCTCGACCAAGAGGTAATGAATTATAAAGTGATAGAAGACCCAAAAAAGGTTTTTTTGTGTGTGTGGACACCTGTATTTTTTTCTGGGTAATGTGATGCACTAGAGGGCTAATAATATTACCCATTACATGTTTTGATGCACCTTCCTAGTATATCTCAGGAACAACTATGTTTAGTGTGACGACGCCTGTAGGCATATCCTCGATATCCCTGGGAGAACATGGTAGGAAAGGATGAGAATGAAATGTGGGGAAACAGATATCACATAGCCACAGATCTTGAAATTTGGGGAATCCTCCTTAATAATTCTGTAGAGCTCTATAATGATCTAAATCCATCATTACTAGAAGATCTGATGATACGCAGGTGATGGAGGGTGTTGGAAATAGGGAGGGCGACCAACTAAACTAGGATGAATAACTAGAAAATTTCTTCAAAGTGAAACCTGTTTTTGGGGTAAGTTAACCATCAAGACATACATAAGAATACATCATCCTTAGGGTTTTGTGGAACCACATAACCTCATAATGGGTGAAGGACTCCAAAATACTGAATATTAAATGTCTAATTGGCCATAACATCTTTGGGAGAGGATCCACTAAAGAAATGTACCAAAAGAATCTCATCTCAAAGTCTAGATCCAGACCATGGATTCCCCATTCATTGACTAGGGGTTGTTGAGGAACCCATAACAGTAATAACATTGAACTTTCCTGTGGTAGGTTGGTTGGTGGAGATTATGGTTCACGAGCTAACAAACCGCTGCATCTTGTTCTATAATGGAGATAATTCTTTGACATCATCACCAATTCCCTGTTGGATGGGGTTTTGACAACTAATTCGTCGATAGGGGTGGAGATCATTGGTAGTGGATCTAGTTGATGAACATTATCGACTGGTCCCTAGAAAAATTCTTCGTGATCTTTTGTCAAATTGATAGTGTTCATGGTGGACAAAATGGGGACTCCGTAGAAATACCCTAGAAAGGATCCTTGTATTCCCCATCATGTGGTTATCTACAGAGGAATTTAGGGATGTTGTGCATCTATATTTCCAGGAGGAAAAAGATGATACACCAAGTTTCTTCCCGAGACATATATATAGGGGATTGGGTTGATGGTTTCATCACCAATTTACCCCCAACATCATAGAGCAATAAGAGGGCTAGTTTGACCAATATCTATTGTTTCATATAGATCTTCCTCGGGCAGTGATGACTCGTCAACCTACCACAAGATATTTATATAGGTCTGGGTAGATTATCAACATAGAAAAGGAATCCATGTGGGATGGTATTGGAATGGGGAGGAACACATCTTGTTTGATATGGGGTGTGGGGGAACCTAGAATATTTTACAATGGAACATGGGGAGTACCTCTATGTTAGGTAATACTGGATCGTTGAGGGTCTCTACATGATTTTCTATGTAAATGAGTAAGATATCCATGGTGAAGGTTGATATGGTGAGGAGGACCAAATTTCTAGTTGAAGCTTCTGCATGTAGGGACTCTGCTTCAACTGGTGATAGTTTGAGGAGAAACTCGCATACAAAGCCTTAAATATGGAGTGAACCACCAAACATGAGTCCATAGACATGACAGAGAAATTTTTGTTGGGTGTCAATAGGAAGAGGGGGACCTCCACTAGTACTTTTGATTTTAGCATCGATAGGTCCTCTATATTAAACACAAAAGTGAGGAAGGCCTCCAATCCGATTTGACGGTCGTATTGGGAGGGTCTCTATACTTAATGTAATCAATACGGGTTAGCTTATGATGGAATTTTCATGCACCGAGGATAAGAAAATTGGACCCAGCTTGACCAAGGGGAAGTTGGGATCTCAATCCCAATATGGAATGGTGGATCCTCTACTCAGTATTAACATGTAAATGATAACACATGTTGGGGGTGGCTCATTCCACTGAAGCCGTAGAAGATGATGACCCATGTTGGGAATCATCATGAGATTGTATCTGCCCATAGAGATAGGTCAGCCAAACTAGGGAATACTATGAAGGTGTATGGACCACCTACTACATAGTATGCAAAACCGTCTAATTTCTTTTAGGTGGCCTAGTGGGAGCCATTTTTAGCGGATCAATGAATACAATCATAACTCAGATGACTTAGAACCCCCTTATATCATCAGAATACGTTATTGAGTCATAAGAGATTTATGGGGAGAGGATCCCAAAATTAATGAAGATCATGGTTGGAATAAATGGTTCCTTATGTGTCCATTGGGATGACAATGCCAATTGGTATCAAAAGCCTCCAAATCATAAAGGCATGTATCCCTCATCAGGATAACCCCATCATATTCGTATTATTGAACAATAGAATTTATCTCACTTATTTATGTAACTTTGGAGGGTGTGATAGGCATGGGTACCTATAGCTGTGGTAATTGGAATAATCATTGAAGTGGTTATGCCATGCGAGATTTCTACATTGGCATTGCCCTTGCCCCTGTGTATATAGGGGAGAGGTGATCAGTTTCTAGCAGTTGTAACTTGTGTCCTAAAAAGAAGGAAAATTTTTTCTTCAGTACATATAATATGGGAGTGATGCCCAGTTTCATAGAGTCTTTCATTCATCCATGGATAAATATACAGATGCACGATGCCAATGAAATTTACCAGATTCTCTAGGATTAACTTCCCCAATCCTAGTGAGTTTTATCCAAGGCCCACTATTTTCATGGTGGGATCTAGAATTGATTAGTTGTATTTGGTGGCACACTCATATTTTGTTGTCTAGAATTCTACTAATCCTAGTATTTAGGATAATAATTTCTATTCGGGCTCACCATTTCTATTTCTTACTCTTTTGTCGGGGGACACCTCATCTCGTTGTGCGTGTTGAGATGCTCGGCTGAGGATCACACTATGGCTCCACGTTCCTTCTTTCCAAAAGTGGGTGATATATGCTACCACTTGAGGGATGTTTCCTACTTGATCGAAACTGGATTATGGAATTTCATTTCTTCTTTCCATGGATTCCCCATCTGAATTCATCTCCTAGTGTGGAATCTCAGAAGTTTTAATCCTTTTTTCATGAATCTCTTCGGGCCGCCATAAATTTTTGAATGCTAGTTGATTACGCTTTTTTTGATAGGTCATTACAGAAAGTTAAGTCTAGGAAAAAACCTTGGATCAGGGGAGTATTCAATTTGATTATCGCTACAATGTATGGACACTAGAACACTGGTATATCAGGATTTTCAATTATAATAGAGCTTCTTGAGGGGTGTGGATGCCCGAGGAATCTCACGTTGACCATGGGGAAACATATAGTAGATGCATGACATAGAGGTTTTCCTATCATCCTAGGTTTAACACATGGAATGTCATTAGTTTAACATCTAGTGGAGATGAATCAGACTAAAAATATTTCTTCTTTGAGTTGATTAGATGGGTATATCTGTATGAGGGAGCATCATTAATGTTTACAAGATTGATGGGTCAGAATGCCAAATAAGGACAATCCTAGGATAGAATATCCCTAAAAGTGATGCTTTCAAATAATAAATAATGATCCAGACACCCTAAAGTCCATATTAGAGTTTCATGGGTGGAAAAAAAATGGGACCCCAAGGTTTACCATTGGCTATGATTGATCCTTTGGGAGGCTTCCTTCATACACCTTTTAAAATATATATATCAAAACCCACATGGTTTAAGAGTGTGAGTAATGGGTTAGAGGAATGCACAATAGAAAACAAACCGAGGATATTTCAAAGATTACACATGTTTTTCGACCCAGTTTTTATAAAGGGAGATGAAATGAATGGTTGGATTCCATTAGGGCATAGAGACTGGGGTACTGTCAGGAAGGATATGAATGTAGTGTAAAAGGGTGTAATGAGTGGGGATGGAATTCATGCCTGATGTAAAGGTTGAAGTGTTGGTCTTGATCCTCAGGGAGGTTTTTTACATATCAATGTTGTAGGTAATAAAATTACACATAGTTATGGTATTCAAGGATGAGTCACCTAAGGAGGCGGTTCATGGGAAGGGGTACATGGATGGGTCTCAAAGGAAGTAGATACTCAAAGTTGAGGAATGATATTACCTAAACAAAAATGCTCAAGGGGGTGACCACAAAGAGAAATGGTAGATGATATTGAAGCTCATGGAGGATACATATGTACCTAGATAAAAAATCGAAAAAGATCAATGTCTACATAGTTCATGAGTGGGGCATAAAATCAGGGTGTACACAAAAGACAATAACCTGGATACATGTGGGGGATTATAAATGGTTAGCATCCCATTATAATAGGGGGTCTCTTAGTTGAGAGGGAATGGATTCAGCATTGGTATAATGAATGCACAGCTTCCCAAAAAATGGGAAATGTAGTCAGAGTATACACAATAGAAAATAACCCAAATTGGTGTTTCAAAACACCTCATGGAGGAGGTTCTGAGTAATGTATATCAAAAGGGAAGATGTCAGATCAGGAATATATCCCTAGATGGGGGTACTATAGTTAAAAATTGGTTGGGGTTAAACTTTGGTAAGCCTTTCTACATACCTAAAAGGGATAAAAATCCATGTAGTTTAGGGAGAATACGGTCTGTCATCTTACAGGATGAAGGTGAACCAAAATGAAATGGTCAGGATAGATGGAATTTGAGGGATGAGGGGCTTCGTCCCCATATAGGATTTTTGCGTACCTTGATTAGAATACATGTATCAACATCCACATAGTATTGTTGTGAGGAGAACGTGTCTTATGAATGGATAATAGCCTATATAGGATTTCATGGTCGATGCATAATAAAATACCATGTCATCCATGATCAGAGTGATAAATAATGGTTAGCAATGTAAATGGTGATCACGTCATGGAAGGTGCATCAGTGAGAAGTAGATTATGGATTTCACATTGCTAGTGAGCCAGAGAGAATAATAATGGGAAATACTCCCATAGGGGAACCCGATGAGAGAGGAAGGTATCCAAATGTAAAAAAAGGTTATAGAAACTCTACATGGAGCAATCTCCCAATGTATATTGGGTTATACAAAAGGTTCCACCTGAAGTAGACTTGACAAAAAAGAACAATTGCAGAGAGTGTGTGAAAGAGGATTGACACTCAACCTACATTGAATCATCATGGGTTAGCTACACACATGTTAATAAAAGTTTAATATCATGTGTTGATGATAAGAATACTTTGAATTTTAAGGTCATGCATATCAGATGATGTGTATTTTATCTTCACCCGTAGGATTTACGTATCTTGCACACTTTTACCCTTAGGGTGTCGAAGGTTCTGGTAATCAAATATATAAATGGGTTTATGTAGTAATCAATTAAAGGAAACATTGTAGCGTGGCTATGAAAATAAGAAATTGATATTATCAAGACTATGAGATGAAGAATAAGTCATGGAAACGCCACAGGAAGAACTCCTCGAGGGGACTTTCAAAACACTTCGTAAATGCATAGAGGGACTCATGGGAGAAGTGTGACCAAGACATGGGTGTTATTTGTAAGAAGGGATCAAAAATGGTTTGATATATTAAGGATTTCACATGAAGAAAATATGAAAGGATATATTTATTACATAATGATTTTGTGTAAGATGAGGGATGCACACCAGATGGAACCTAGCATGCAAGATTGGCACGACATAAGAGAAAACATCTGTGAAAGCAGAATATTTTTCTCACATTTTCAATTGAGTTTGATGATATCAGAGAGGGTTAAGCCAATGTGGGCCCACCCAATGGAGGACCAAAGATATACTTGTCTCACAGTATCTAGTAGGTTAAATCAATGGCTTTCACGTAGTCATAAAAGCGATTTCTTATTCACAACAGAGCCTTATTTTGTCTTCGGGAAGTGGTACCCCTGAGTTAGGGGGTATGTTTCTATTTATAGACCATCCCTTCAGTGGTGATGCATTAGGGGGAAAAATTAAGTGGGCATTTCATATTGCATTTGGCATGGAAGAACTTGCATGTAGACCCTCATCTTATGCATCAATCGAATTTTTTTAGTGCTTCTAACATGGCTTCTCTTCGAATTGCCGATATAATTGAATCCATTTGACACCACATTGGGTGTGCACGGTCTTACGTGCAGTTTTAACTCTTGCGTGAAGACCATATATCATTCACGCACATTCATTAGGTGTCTCATGATTGTCCCCTAATCGTAAATATACCTTAGGTTTTTTTAAAAAGTATATATCATAGTATTAAATGAAATTCATTGCAAAATTGTGTTATACAAGATCATATAAAGTTATTCATATCATAACACATGGAATGAAATATGTTTCTTAAAAAATTCATTAGATAATATCGAATTGAAATGAGTTAAGATTCTTAATCATTTAAAAAATTTCATAGTTTATCCAATGAAAATAGTGTGGTTCATTAGTATTTATTAAGGATATAACTTGTAGAATATAAATAGGTTTCATAAAAGCCATTCCATCATAAAAAAACCAATTTAGAAAAATAATATGAATTTTATCCATAGATCATATCCAAAATTTTGTATAGTAAACAATAATGGGTGTAACCATTGATATAATTTTTTTAAATATCAATCAATAAATTTTATTACATACATATACATTCCAATATGATTATATTTAAAAAATAAGACATTTTCAAAAAATATTTTTCGAAAAAAATATTTAATAATTATAATGTGATATTAAATTCAATTATTTTTCATGAGAAAAGTTTTTTTTATTTTATGATATACATGTAAATTGTAATATTTCATAAACATATTTAGTAAATTTTAAACATTCATTCTATGGTAAATGAGATGAATATTTTCATTATAAAGTCATAATTGGGTAAATATGAATTTATTAGATAACTCATTGAATGTATAAAAATGTTATTGAAAACATTTTAAAAAATATGGGATGAATAATTTGGTTTTTAATGAATAAAAAAATAAACATGATTTTTCATCCAAAAATTATTTTTAATTATTGAGTATATACATGAAAATAAAGTGAAATCAATTATTCCAATAAAATAACTGGAGGATAAAAAATTATTGAGATTTATTAGGAATGTATCAAAAAATTATATCATTTAATAACATAATAATAAGAAACATTTATGGACATTAAGATTTTAACATTACATCTTTACCCATTTTATAACATTGAATTGTAAGCACTATAAAATAATTACATCAATTGAAACATATAATATATTGAGAAAAAATAAATTTAGAAAATTATATATAGATGGGTTAAAAAATATAATTAAAAAATTAAGATAGGTTCATTATGTAAAATATATCTCAAAGAAGGAATATAGATAAAAAATACCTTCCTCTGGTATATTTTTATCCATAAAACCCATGACAATGATATCTTAAAATGGGTTTCAACATAGAAATAATTTATTTGTGAATAAGTATAAAATAAATTCATAATCTGTAAATAAACCATATAAATATTTTTATTTTGTTAAACTATAATGAAACCATATATATATTTCATACATTATATGATTTACTTATATCATTTTATTACTCATTTATTGTCATTTAAAATCTGAATTGACATTTCAATAACCAACTATATTGTTTTCCTTTTTATTTTTTTTTGTATTTTTTTTTATCATCATAATATAATCATCATTCCATAATATCAAGAAAATTTTACATTATATAAATGTAATTTTTATTTAGTATATTTATTTTTAGAGTGATACATTTGAGTTTGAGATTTATAATGATGTACTTCAATAATTGAGATGGTTCGTTGTACATAAAAAAGAATTCTACTTCCATTTTATCAACGTATTATATTAAAGAAAGGTAAATAATATATTACCATTAAAAAATAATTTCTTTATTTCAGATATTTCACATATTTTCATTAATACCAACTTTATTACTATCTATTTAAAGTCCTAACCAATCACATCACTTCATGAGGTGGTAGTCCTCCTTACACACGAGTGATGTAATCATATTCCCATGGAAGGGAATGTGTAAATGTATATGTTAAATAAAAAATAGCGCAGTACACTAACATTAGAAATATATTATATATAAAACTAATCCATCATTATTTCATACAATGATGGTTGCTGATAGTAAAAAATATCATTTCACGAGGTGGTAGTCACCGCTACACATAAATAATGATTTCATATACCATTTTATGAAAGAGGAGAGAATTATATCTTATTAAAATATCATAATAGAATAAATATATATAAAATATAAGGTCGATATTAAATAATTGGGTTAAATAATAATTTAAGGCGGGGGTGGAAGAAATAATATAAATCACTCGATTATGGGTCTTAACCATTCTTCGAAAAAAATTATTTGGCTTACATCAATATGCTTCTTAGGTTTTATTTGAAAAAAATATGGGATATAAGATTGGGAGAGGTAATTAATGAATCTATTTGGATATATGTTTAATAAACCATATGTTTTGATATATTTTAATTTTAATGGGGAAATGGTTTCCATTAATAAGTGTGTTGAGTTTCACATTTTTACTTCTATGAAAAATAAAATGTATGGCCAGATAAAGTACACATAGAAATTATCAAAATATTATAAATCATTAGAATAATAAATTATGAGGTATAATTATGGAAATTAAAATTTTTTATTTGATTTGGGTTATACTAACACTTATCATTTTAGTTTAACCCCATCTACAACTTTTTTTAGCCTAACCACATCAAATAATTTTTATTTTCATTTTTATTCATTATTTTAAAAAAGTAAGATGAAATTATTTGAGAATATAAATATTTATAATTCAAAATATAGAATCAAATATTCTAAATTCCTTTCAAAAAATGGAAAATATTATTTGAATTCTAATCTCATAGATGTGACTATAATGTGACTTCCCGAATAAAATTGTCGAACTTTTTAACAGTTTTTCCTGAAAAATTATATATTAAATTCATAAAAATGGAATAAAATTGAATAATTTATATATAAGGGGAATAAAATATATTTTAAACACCTTTTTAAATATAAATTGTCAATATGATTTTTCTAAAAAATATCAATTGTCAATCAAAATAATAATTTACCACTATTCTTAAAAAATAATATTTTCAAAAATATACAAAAAATAATCTGTAAGATAATAATAATATGATGATTTTAAAAATGTTTTTTATTTAATCAGAGAATTATCTAAATTTTATAAATTAATATTATTTTTAATTAAAAATAAAATCATAAATAATTTTTTTCTGGAAATGGTATTTTTGGAACATATAAATACATTGTTAAAAATTATGTATTTTGTTTAACATATTTTTATTATATAACATCATGATACCAAATATTTAAAATTTTATTATTAAAATTAATTTAAATAATTATAAATAATATGTAATAATATTCTCATTGAAAATATAATAATGGTGTGTAGTCATAGTTTGTGAAAAGTCGATGTTCCATATAATACATGCTATGAAAGTAATTATATTTATCTGAAAAAAATCATTAAAATCTTGGTTTTATGTCTGCATATTAAGGTAATATTTATTTTAAATATACAATCAAAATCACATTTTTTATATATTTGAGGCACAATATTTTATATCTATTAGGTTTTTTGAAAGTATAGGTCTAGCAATTGAGTCTTTATATTGGGATTTTTTGATAGAAACACTATTATGGTGACTAATAAATGGTAACTAAAAATATATAGAGTTATATTTTGGGATTAGTAAGTACCATATACTTTAGAACTTCTTTGATCTATATATTTTGGGATTAGATCAAATATTATGAATGGCCTTATTGGATACAAATTAGTATCATATTTAATTTTTTCACATGATAGTGATTTTCACATATCATGAGGGTGATGTGTATGCTCATCATAGTGAATAGAATATTTATGTCCAATATAAGGTACCTGACAATTTTATGTCATGAAAAATAACATATTAGGTTGAAATTAATATTATTTATGATTGGGTAGTTGATCATGGAATTTTTTTATTATAGTGGATATATAGTAAATTGTGTTTCTTGAGGAATTTTCTTATTCCAACCATAGAGATAGGTTGAGTTCACAATTGATCTGATGTCATGCTTTGAATTAGTTTATATTATTTCTTATAAAATATAACCATATGAAATTTAGGTTCTCATAACTGAGTTGGAGGTGTTATGTGGCAATGAGGTTTACCTACCAAGAACATCACCTTTGGTCCAACATTGTTTTTTCAAAAATGAATCACGATATTAATCCATAGTGTTGGTGGAAATGAATGAAAAATAAAATAAAATGCTTTTGGAATATTGTTACCCCTTCATTATAGTGAATACTGAATAATAATTCCTTTTCATTATTTTAAGTACGTTTCCCATTGCATAATGGATGTCAGAAGATATAATGATGGATTTGTTTGTATAATAATAAAAGAATCCTAGGAAATGTGAAAAAATATTGGTAATGGTGGGTTAGGGGAGAAACATATCCCTTTTCCTGATGATATGAGACATTTTTTCCTCTTTATGTTGGGATTCAAGTTACTTTGGAATATAGAGTGTTTTCAATGTGTTCCACAATTATTTGTATCTCATATGGACATAATTTTACATTTCAATATCATAATGGCATGTAGAATATTCTCAGATCCCATTATTTTTTGGAGTATATATTTTAACCAAATGAATGAAAAATAATTAGAAATTACTATATAGGTGTTAATGGACATTCTATGTGCACATATCAATTAATTTGGTGGATACTAGGAGAATGAAAAATAACATGCCTAATTCTCATAAAAAATATTTATCATGGGTCTATTGTGATAGAACTAAATGGGATGATATTTGATAGGCCATGAAGATCAACATTGTGTTGGATATAAGAAGGATAACTATATTTTTCTAGTTTATGGATCGCAAAGGTGGTGTCAAATCATGTTTAGATGATAATGAATAGTGTGGCTAAAACATTGAGTATAAATTAGTTATATGATGACCAACAATGAAAACTCGTTGAATAAATATTAGTGAATTTTTTTCCTTTTGTTTTTAATGTTTTTATGTAAACACATGACTGAAAGGTAGGTAATTTTAGTGCCCATGTATATTGGGAAATTAGAGATTTAGTAGTAGATCAGACTGATATAATACTGTTGGGATATTCACCTATAGTATAGTTGTCTGCACAATGTCTTCCATGTGTCATAACATTGATATATTTACCCTGACCTATATAATGTGACTAATGTTGTTGATGTTGGGATGGAGTCAGATTCATCCTTTGAGGAATATATTTTTGCAATTGTAGATCATAGGGAAAATATTTTCCAAGTTAATGAAGTGAAATTTATCTGATCGTGGTGGTATCATGGTAGTTCTCAATAGAAATATTGTAGTGGAAAGCTGATATTCCCTCTAAATGACCTAATCATTTTCCCTGGCATTCTTAGTTATTTATGGGATATATGCTTAGGGATAATATATTTTACTGTGTGGAGATTTTTGGATCCAAAATATTTACAACGTATGTATTTGTTTTTAAATTTTTATTTAATTCAATTTAATATGGATAAAAGAATTATTCCCTTGATTATAAAATGTATTGGATATTTATTAGGGGTTAAAGAGAGGAAAATAGGTTAAAAGTTAAAATAAAGGGAATGATGCACATTTTGCAAAGAGTTAGTGAGAACCATGAACAATAACCATGTAGCATGGTGGAGGGTACTACAAGGTTGATAAACCATGTTAGGGGTTCGTTAGAGACCATGTTGTCTAATCCATTGTCATAGATATAGGAAAAAAGTCACTCAAACCATGAGTGTAGATATGGACACAATGTGTCCATGATTCCACTTATATATAGGAAACAACATAGTTAGTGCATGGTTTGGTAAGAAATGTGTCAAAATTGTGAGACTCATTAAATGGGGTAAAATGAAAATTTTCACATCCCATTAATTTTTAAAAAAAATTTCTCCACAATTACTCATACAGTATTAATGGTTAGGAGACAAAAATTTCCAATCCCTGCTATGATGGTTCTACCTCACTTTATTGGTGTTTTTAGTTCTATTTAGTGAAAATAGACTCTCTTAGTATTTATTTTACTATATTTCCATCTAATTTCTAAGAGATTTATTTTGGGTTGGTTTTACTCTTTATAAATCCCTACACCATTGCTTCGTCGGTAATTCATTGATTTGGTGTTACGGTGTTTTTAATATTGAGTCAATGGCCAAGGTTAAGAATAGAAATTTCTTATATCATGAGGTGGGTGGTATATAAATTATGACCTATATCCATGATGTTTATTCAGGTGTATGATTTTTTTTTCTTTTTCTTCATTGAATTAACATATAATTCCTTAGTTGGGATTATTAAACATGGTATCAAAATTGATTGATAGACCATTAATAAACACATTTTGATCCATAATGACGTGTAGACTACCATATAGGTCACCCATAGTGTTTTCCACTAACATGAACATGGTAATTGTGTTTTTAAATGATGAACTACATGGATTGTGAGATTAAAAAAATGTAACGTTGTTTATTAAGTTATGATGGAATAGATGGTTGTTTTTCTTTACATGTAATGATAAATGTGTTGTGAGATAATTTATGGGAGAAATGATAACAATATAAAGTGGTCATATAAATGTTTTAAATGGATTTAATGTTTGTTTATTGGTTTTGGATCAGAATAAATGGTAAAATGGGATACGTTTTTTATTGTCTAAAATTCATTGAAAATGATGATTTATTGGAATTTTTTTAAATGGAATGGTTCACTATGGTTATTATAGTTTGAAAAAGGTGAATAATGATGAAAATTGTAAAAAAGTACACTTAATACTTTGTTCTAGGTGGGGGAAAAATTATAATTGAAACATATTAGATTGATAAGGATAATATTTTGTTCTAAACAGAATGATGCTCTTGACAACATCAATGCATTGTATGGTTTAGATGTCGAACTGATGCTCTAAGATCATAGGAATGAAATTGATGTAGATAGAAGAACTAGAAAACTATGATTCAATGAATGATTAAGTTTGTTAACTTATTCCAATTCAATTTGAATTTTTAAACTCCATATATTTAATGGTTTAGACATCAATTAGGAGAACATTAATGATTGACATGTTCTTACAAGAGTGGAAATTAAGGGCCCATGAGGAAACTGATAATTGTTTAATTAATGAACTTTTTAATATCACTATCTTTTTACCTCTTATCTATATTTCTATATTCACAACTATTATCCTAGATATAATTTTATAAACCTTTTTTCTTGGCATACTATGTTCTACTCACACTCTTCTTGGGCCTCATTTAAAAACACGTGTAAATGAAATGTTTTCATGAATTTGAAATGGAAATTCACTTATAATATATGGTGGATTTGGAATAGACCATGGAAGATAGGACCATAAATTTGATCACAACCCATTCTGTGGCAAATCATTGGTGTCTTAATTCTGGTTTTATCTGAAATATTAGATAATTATGTCAAGACAAAATTATTAGTTTTGAATCTTTTACTTATATAGAATTTGGTGTTTCCTGTGTGAAATATTGATATTTATTATTATTTAATTTATATATTTTATATTATGAAATACATAATTTTAATTTTTATACAGTCTATGTTCTCCCCTCATTTTTTTGAGCCTCAAAACTAATCAGAAACTGCTGGCACTTGGGGAGGGGCGCCAATGGTTTTATTGTGAATCGGGCTGACGTACCTGTTTAGTGGAACCCATGTGGGAAAATTACAATATATGATATTAACTGTATATAAAATATTCTGGTATATATTTATAATAAATTTAAATTTTATATATATGGAATTAGACTACCTTCAATTCAAGTGGAACTCATGGAAATATAATTATTTTATCACAATTACATATATAATACATATTTTAAATTCACCACTTGTTCCATTCATTTGGTCTAGATATTTATCATGAATGTAATTTATGATGATTCGTATGAATGTTTTATGATATATTTATCCTCATAAGGTTTAGTCATTCATGGGGGTTAGGTCATAAATGTTTCCAATGTGCTAAGATTATTTCTCTTACGGTAACTTTTTTAACTACGATTAATTATGATTTAGAATCTTATTTTGAAATTATGTGATCTACGTATTAAAAAACTCTTTAATTTTATTCTCCATTTGTAATTTCTTTATATTTCTCATTATCCATTTAGTTTTCTATCTTTCTGGCTTTCAAAATACTATAAAAATCTTTTTATGTAAACAATATTTTATTTCTCCCTTTGGTGGAGAATAATTTTAATTCCATATATATACATTCTAATTTTTTTAAGAGTGTTATTAAAATTATTATTTGACTTTTAAAATTCTATTTTTCTAATTAAATACATTATAAAAATATGGATTATAAGTAATCTTCATTTTATTTTTCTAATGAAGTGTTTTTTTACATATTATAAATGAGAGAAGGGGTGTTTTCATTTATCTAATATGGAACAAATGTAATTTAAAAAAATAATTACCCCACAATATATTGAAGAATTCATTATAAATTTTCATTTTTTTCACCTAAAATGATTCTCTTATTTTTGGGGAAATTTTTATATTTTTAATGATTATGTCCATAGTAATACATTATTTTTTCCTCTATAAATGTGTTATGTTATCATTAATAGAATTTTCCATATAATATGACATCATATGATCATATCTAACAATTACTTGAGATATAATACAACAAATCCATCTTCAAAATATATCATGTTGGAATGTGATTGTAATGAAATAATTCTCAAGAATCTGCTTCAATTTCCATGGTTTATGATATGATGTACTGATGAAATATATATCAAAAAAATTTATTTTGAACATGGTAATACATGATGAATTTTTTTTTCAAATAGTTAATATATCATAGGTTATGATACAGTGAACTTTTACAGTCTGGGATAAAAAAAATGTTTTTCATTATGTGATGGGAGGGACCAATGTTATATTTCCCTCTTAGTCTTTGGGTAATTTTTTTATCTATAATGAGATAAATATGATTATAATATGGATTAAACCCCATTTAGTATAAAAATATATACAATATAATAGGTTTATGAGTGATCATTGACTAAAAAGATGTTTTGTATAGTGAAAAAAATATACTATGATAGACATGAAAGTGGGCCATTGATACTATGTAATTGATTTTATATGTTTATAATTTTTCCATTAACAGAAGTTTTATTCAAATTTTATTCTCTCTTTGATCGTGTTATTTAATTCCCTTATGACTTATGTATTATGAATTTTCAATAATTGTTCCCTGAATAAGGAATGTGATCAATGAAAAGTATATAATAGTTTTTAAATTTTAAGATCATGTTCCTAAACATTTTTATACATTTTATATTCATTTGATCATGGATATATCCCTTATTTATCATTACTATGAATCACTTATCGCCAATTCTTATGATTCTTTTATCGTAGATATGATGAATGGTAAAATTAATGAAATATCAATGGAAGGTTCTAGTTTAGAATAAATATATCATAAAATATATGAGTCATTTGTGAACAGTTTTTTTGTTATCATATTTTCAATTTTACTAGTCCTCTATATTTCAATCATGGGTTTCAATCTTATGTATTTAATATTGAACAATTTAGACGTGATATATATGTATTAATGGAATGATTTTATATACCATGTTTACTAAATTTTATTCCCTTATGAAATATTTATAGAAGAGATTGTGGCTAATGAAATATATATAATAAATACAAAAAAGATATCCCTTTAGATTCCCAGGATACATGATATTATTATAATGTTTTTAATCACTTTTGAGATGATTGAAAATCAACATGGAGAATATTTAAGGATTTAGTGAAGAATATATAATGAATGTGGGGTAATATAGAAACATTTCCCATAGAAGATGATTAATCTATTGTTTTTTTATATTCATCATTTCATTTAAAACTATATTCACCCATTTATTTGATATTTAGATATATAGAGATTTAATAATTTGATGTTATTCCTGGTGACATGATATAGATATTTATTCATGATATTTATCTTTTAAACACATATACTATTTCATTTTTTTATTATTATACTATGTATTATTATTTGTGTCAAATGTTTAAGTAGAAAGTGATCATCACTCACTCTAACATTATATAAATTTCATTTATATATTTTATTATAAAATATATTAATTGTACAACATCCATGATATAACAATCAAATGGAAGAGTTTTATGAATTATGTACGGTATTATTCTTAATTTTGAAACAATGTTATATGATGTATCAATTGGGAATTAGTTTTTGATGGATACATTTCTTGATTAATGATATTTTACCAAAATGGAAGACACGTTTTAATTAGATAACCCAATATATGAAGCGTTTTTTATAATAGTTAGTCTACCAATTACAATGTATGTTTTTTTCTTTTACAAGATCTTTTTTTGTATCATTCATTACTCAGTGATAGAAAGAGGTAGTTTCATGTAATGATATTTGGTGTAAAAACCAAGGGAGAATAATACTTCTGCAAGAAGATGAATTAAATTGGGGAATTATATTTATATTTTAATCATATATATGGGAAATTTATTCTATGTTTTAAATTTATTTTATATCATATTTTATTAAAATTTAAATTACTAATTTCTTCATTTAATTCATAAAAATTAAAAAACTCATTGAGCAATAATTTAACAGTATAATATAAAATTTTAAGGTTTTATTCCCTAAAAGAAAAATTATTTTATTATAATATATTATTTTAAACTATTATTTTAAAATATTACTCTAAAATATTATTGGTATGATAGTATGTTTTAAAAATCCATTGTAATCCATTATTATGTAGCTGTATATATTTTGCAACTATTCAATAATTTAGTTGAATTAATTTTGAATTTTTATTATTTTATTTATTAATTTCTTTTCTACTCTTCCATGTTAGCATAATGCTCTCAATGCTAAAAAAATTTAAAATACAAATTATAAACATGATTTTTTAGAGAATATTCATTTTCTTAAATAATTAGATAATCAAATTAATATTAAAACTAATTTCCAGTAGATTATAAAAATATTTATAAATGATGGAACTCACTATTGGGATCAACAATAACAGTCATAACATCATGTGTACACTTTTACATAAGTAGGGGTACCAAGATCCAAATATATATATCAATATTCATCATTATTCCAGTGTTCAATTCCTTACACTATTGATGTGTGTACGGAGAATTTGATAGAGACAATACATAAAAATATAATATTGTATGTAACATGAAAGGATAGGTAAAATAAATCTCTTAAAATCTTATATATTTTATAATATTGTTTTTATTGAATGATCATGTACCATTATTTTAATATGAATTTTTTTGGGAAACACGAAGGATCAATTGGTGTGGTATATGTAAAAATTGAATATTTTATTCATCAATCATTGCAAAAAATATATATCTTTAATAGAGAAAAATAATATAGAATAGAAGATTCTATTTAAAATTTCAAAAGTGGTTGAAGGAATTATGTAGTCACATAGGTTTTATCTAAAAAAATATAAAATGAAAACTATTCATTGTTATAAATACATTTTAAATTAATTATAATAAATAATTTCATTTGATAATAATAAATTGGATTCCCCAAACTATTATACATTTTTTAATGATTGACATGTTTTAGAGAGGTTCAAATAAAATTTATAATATTTTTATACAAATACATATGGTGGAAGAGAAAATTTTACTAAACAATAATTTTAAATAAGGACTAACTACTCCTAAAAAATTAGAAGATCTGTTTATTAATATAAAAATTTCATCAGTAATGTAAAATGAATTTATTTATGATGAGTTAATAGACGATATCTATATCATCTAAACCATCATAAATTATAAATTTATCAATTTATAGTAGATGAGAATAAATATATTATGAAAATCATAAACTATAGTAATAAATGATTTTTCGCCTAATAAATATGATAATGTGTAAAAATGAAACCAATAAACTAATAAATGCTTATGTTTAATGTTTATTTATAAAGTCGATAGCTTTATATAATATAAATATATTGTATCTTGTTAGGTACAATATGTTTTGTTTAGTTTATATACATCTTCATTTAGTTTTCCTTTTTAATTAATGTATAATTTATAATTTTTTTCTTATTCTTATTAAACATCATATATATGATATTGTTGAGTTATATACTACGATATAAACCGTCAACCCATGCCATTAAATCCCTTATTTTCTTATGATTTTCTATTTTAATAAAGTAATTTTAATCTAAAATCATATATTATTTATAAAAAATTAATTGCAACAAACAAATTGTATTTGTATGAAATGTCATATTGTTTGAATTTGATGATGTGTTTTTTAATATTTGACTATTTTTTTCTTAAATATGTACAAAAAATAAAACATTAAATTCTTATTGAAAAAAATTTATATATAGTTTGGGATGTGATTTCATCCACGAGGGATAATTATATTTGAAAGGCTATATTTTAATTATTTAATATTTTTTTCATTCATTTGAGTTGTATTTATATACTTCTTCAAATATGTTATGTTATCATGAAAATAATTATCTATATTGGATGCCTAATATTATATATTTCACTTAATAGTACAATATTATATAAAAAATGAAATATTAATATAATAGAATTATTTATTGGTAAACTCACTAGTTTTTCTATTATATATATATATATATATTTAAAAAATCTACGTTTTTTAGTTAATTAGATATTTCAACATGACTGATAAAAGTTTTATTAAGTCATTGTAAAATATCTAAACTATCATAATATTTATTCCATTCACTCCTTTAAAAACTATTATAATCATACATAATGATAAAAAAGAAGAAAAAATTTCCATACATTCACATATCATTGAATGGAGTCTAGGGATATAACACCACTTTTCAAGGAATCATAATAAATTTGAAACCTAAAATCCTAATATATCCATGTTAATGAAATAAAAATAATATATATATATATAATTAAGAACATGATTACCTTCACCATAATATGTATAAAATTAATCATTAATTATAGTGTATGATGAATATCACTAATGAATAACCATTGTACTCTTCCCAGTAGGGTGTATCCATAGATTTACTAAATCATGAAACACATTAGTGTGATCATCCTAAAATCAATTATATAATAATATATAACAGAATTTAATTGATGTAATTTAATATATATTGATAGAGAGTGTGTGAAAAAATCATTAGATGGTGTGGGTGATCAAAGACAGAACCAAATATTATGTCCTACCCCTTTATATATCCCTAAAAGATACTCCCTCAGTATCCATACATTTCATGTTTGTTTCTAATGTATGAATAAATGTATTTCAGTTATAAAACATGTATCCCATGCCCATTTAATTTTATTAAATAATGAACAATTTAGTTAAATAAATTATTGAATTTTTGTAACAATATTTGAAAATTTAAAATTAACATATGAATTCCTTTTTAATCACTAGTTTACACATGAATAACAAATTACAATTTAATTCATTATAATATTCTTATGTCACACAATGAAATTGGGTGAGGAAATTATATATGATATCTATATATCCTTGAAATTGACATTCCAAAACCTTTTAAAACATGTCTCAAATGAAAAATGTATTATTATATACGAAACAACCATATGATATCATATGATATATCATAAAAACTTGATTTTTATATATTTATTTAGGTAAAATCATCATTTATAGCTCACTTATACTAATGCCTCATATTGAGTTTTTCATTTCTATGTATATTCTATTATGTACACCAATATTTGAAATAATATCCAAAATTCATTTACGATATATTCAAAAGTTCTTTTGAAAAAATATCAACAAATTTATCTTCTATCAAATCAAATAAAGTAATTTTGGAATATCCACCCAAAAATTATTTAGTAAGAAAAATAAAAATGTTTAGAGTTGCTCTATGTGTTTCATAAATCGTAATTCTTATTTATTTAACTATTAATTGATTCCCCATGTGACATTATATAATAAATAAATATCGGATCCCAAATCTAGAAGTGTAAGTAATCATTAGATTCTAATAAAAATCAATGTTAATAAAATTATTAATAGATATTCCATGATCATTACTAGACACATGTATCCTTAAAAATGTATCCACCAATTTTATAATATATAGGGATTAATTTTAATATCATTCGATTATCTTATACACTGTGTTACACTTATAAAAATCGTGTATTTAATAGCACCCGTAGAAGTGATTTACTTGTGCAGATATTGTAATCAATGTTAAAGGGTTGATGTTGTCATCTCTCATAAAAAGCACTTCTAAAGGATGCCTTTATCAATTATTTTTTGAGTACTATTATAGGTCCCCATTTACAGTTCTAAACAAAGATCTCATAAAGGAACGACTAATAAAGGGTAAAAAAAATTTATTCTCCACCCCAAAATATTTATAATTTCTTCCACCCCTACACTGAACCACATTATCAGCACTTAACCAACCCCATTATCAGTGCTTTGTAATACACTCAGATCTCCACCATGTTTCGATCCTTGGACTTAAAACATATACACCATTTCATATTTCACTCCCCTATACTCTTTTGTCTAACATTTTATGATATATCTATATATTTGGTTATATTTTGATTTATATTCTTATCCATATGTATATATATATTTATAAATAAATCAATATATTTTATATATTTACATATACATTTATTATATATATTTATATAAAAATAATTTATATATATTTCAAAATATATATTATCTTTAAAAACTGTTAAAACAAATAAAAACATTAAGAAACCCCCAAAACCCTAAAAATCATAAAAACAACGAAACTACCATAACATATAATCCATGAGTTGATTTCATCTCCACAAAAAATATTATTAAACCATATTCGATATGATATGTCGTAAATGCTAAAAGGACACACAAATCAGATTTTATAACCATTTAAAGTTTTTAAAACTAGGGTCTGCCACTAAAAACACAGTTTGAGAGGACATATGGTGTTTTTGGAGTGGTTAGAAACTGGATAGATCTCATTAATCATAATAAAAAACCCTTGCGTCATAGATCTCATCACATGATTTCATTTGACATGTTTTAGATCCCAAACAGACACCCAAATCAAAATTTATGTTCGCTAGAAATTCAAGTTTAATTTCTAGAATTTTTTTTAAACATTTAATATATTTATTTCATTTTACAATCACATAATTTATATTTCATGTCGGTTTATCTAATTTCATCAGCTTTAATTATACAAATTTTGAGCATAAATGTACTCACGAATCAAAAGTATTGATTTGTTCATGAGTTTTAGGGTTTTTAAGATTTTTAAGGGTTTTACGGGTGTTTCACATTCAATGGACTCTCAACAGTCCATAACATCTGATGATGGTGTCCTTTGTTCCTCTACCACATATCAAATCGAATATTAGACAAGATATATTCCATGGTGAACAACTAGAACATTCAGTCACCTCTTTTGAGGCCACTGATTGCCTACAAGGACTCCAGATGACTATAACATCTACAACATGTGACCGTAAATGAAATATGATTATTTTAAAATATACCCATTATTAGAGGTGGTAAAAAATTTCTAATAAATGGGGTTTGGAATTATCATAGATTCTAAAAATCACTAATAATTACCACACTTTTATCATTTCAATTTGAGAAGTGGTTATAATGATCCCCCATTACAGAAATTTTTTTAGAAATACTGATAAATACCTATTTTATCCACACTTTTCTAGTAGTGCAGATAATGGGGCCTTTAGCAGCACTATTTTCCATCCTATGATATTGGGACCCATTTAGTAGTGCTTTTAGTGTAGTTAAATACACCCTTTATTAGCTGTAAAACAATCTTTTTTAAAGACCACCATTAACAACCATTTTCTAACCACTAAGGGGGTTAACAGTGATTATAGTGATCAATATTGAAACATGTATAGTAAATTAACATAGACTATTTATAGTGTAAATAAAAGATATATATTATTTGTTTTTTAGATACTTATATATTCTCAATTCCCTAACCATATACTAACCAGGTTGGTCAATACATCACATTTCATTCATTATTACAAATGACCACATCCCATGCCCCTAATAAATTTGATATATTAATAAAATGGATTATCATGGAACGATGATACACACCATAAATATATTCAAATTTAGGGTATTGTTTTTTAATTAAACAACGGGGAGGTCAAATTCTATCTTGGATATTCATTGACCAATAACATGATCCCGAAAATACACAACTACCCCTTTTTAACTAGTACTCATGGATTTTGTAAGGAAGTTATCATAATATAAAGGATCACATTCTCATTATTATTAAAAATAATTGTATGATGATGTACCATTTTGTGAAAAAAAATCCCCAAGAATGATAAATAGATACTACATTATTTTGTGTGTGGCATACATATTTGGCCATCAATCAAAAAAGATATTTTATACATCCTGAGTATAAATCATATGAACACATGAAATCCATCCCATGCTAACCGTATTATTTTTCAAAAAACTATAATACTCTTTGATGAAATCCCATTAGGGACAACTGAAATTCTAACTTTGGGTTGTTAATTATCATTTCGATTAAATAAATAAAAAAATGAGGAAAATGAAATGAAATTTTAGGAAAACCCATATATATAAAACGATATATTTTACATTATTAAAATCTTTAATAAATTATGAATAAACAATACATGAGAACATATCTAATCAGATAATATATGATAAATAAACATAAACGAATTATTTTCATTGAAAATTTATTTTTTTAAATACATACATCCCAATATAATTATTCTCAAATTTCTACATGGTTATAGGATAAAACCATCCAAATAATATCTCATTTTAATAAAAACAATAAACAAATCTAGTATGAATTATGGTGAGTCTTTGGAACATTTTATATATATATTTTATCTCATTTAACATTGTATTTATAATGACCTAGACCTCGTTATATGGAATATTCATATCAACTAAATTTTATATTTATAAATAGAGTATACAAAAAATGTATTCCATAATTGAATGGGGAAAATGATTAATATAATTGGTAATAATAAATTTACTGAATAAAAAATACAGTAAATAATATAATTTTTACTTTTATTTATTAATAAAAATTAAAAATAAAATAAGGAAATTTTAAACATTAGTGTCTCTAAAAAGATTAATATCTAAAAAACTCACAACAATTTACCCATAATAGATACATATTTGATAATTTGAAAAATTATCAACATAAAATTGAGAGGAATTGATGTGAATGACGAATGAATGAAATAAGTTATATTGCTAAAAAATATAAAACCTATATGCCTATTGTAAATTAGTATTTTTGAATAATACTATAAAATTATTGAATTATAACATGATCATTAAAATAATAACATGACTGCATAATTATTAAGAAAATATTTTGGAATAGATAAAAGTTATAAGGAATTACTATCATGATAAATTTAAATATACTTTTTTACTATGAACAGATAATTATTTTACAAAAATAAAACATAATTTTAGTTTTTGAAGTCATGTTGGATTTATTTAAATTGAAATAAATTTTCAAAAAAAAATTTAAATTTAAAATTTTTTTTGTTCACTTTATCTTGCGAAATGTTATATACATATATATTATATTAATTGAAATATTATTTTTTTAATTCATAATTAATTTATATATGGGTCATAACACTAATGTACCATAAAAATTATAAACATTCATTAAATAACATTTGAATTAATAAATAAGTATCTCTTATTTATAACTTTTATATATAAAAATTATGTCATTTTTGAATAGAATATACATTTTTTTTCAAGTGAAGTTTTGGTATTATTCATAAATCAATAAATATAGACATAAAAAATAAAATACCATTTAACTATAATATTTTGTTAATGCGTATATTAATTATTTTTTGAGGTGTATTGATATTAGATGAATATTTTAATTCTACAGTCTTTATTAAATTTGAATCCCCTTACTATTGAATTGGATGTCGAGCATATATTGGGAGATATAATATTTAATTCTAAAACAGCCCCCTATTCCCCATATAAATATCGCCCTCATTCATCCATTTATCATGAATTTAAAAATAATATTACATACCCAAACTCATTCAAGGTACCTCTGAAACTCTCTTATCCAAATATGTAATGATTTGGTACCACTAAATGAAAAAACTATGAAGTATTGACCTGTTTTGTAAAGGGGACATGTCCAACTGGTAATATATGTTAAATAATTCTTATACCATTAATTTACCTTTCTTTATTTCTCGAAAATCCTCTCTATAGTTATCCTAAACATTACATTCATTATATAATTAAGGAAAATAATTAATGTAGTATGAATTATGTCATCAATAAATTCAAGAAAATCCATTTTTTTATTGACTATTATTGTTATAAAATCACATTCGGTTTCATCCCTGGTTATAATAAACATATTTATGACTAAATAAGAAAATATTAATTATATTATTGTATTTTTTAAATATTTAAATATTTAAAAAATATATTTATCAAATGAATGTCACAGTGTTCTATAAAACAAAACTAATAAACTATCCATTATATGATAACATTTAATGTTAATAAATCATGCCAATGTTAAAAAATATTAAGGATATGATGATTAATTTAAAAGTACTGAATGACATTATCATAGTATCATCACTTTTTTTTAATCCTAAATAGAAAATAACATATAACGTCATTAATAAATTGATGTGACTTTTGGACCATGGAACATCAATCATCATGATTGTATTTTTAAATGGTATTTCGGCCAACATAGACATGTAATATTTATTAAATATAAATGAATCAAAACGAGTGTGATGTAATATATTTTTAGGAAAAAATACCTCAAAAAAGGTTATCAATGCATAAGAAATATCATGAACTTATGTAAGATTATTCTCATTACATTTTTTGGAGAGACCATCCACCTCATGATTCACCTCTAAGTAAGAATTTATGATAATGTTTTGGTGTCTAGAAGAAATTACCATGTGTTACATTAATTTTCCCATGGGACTCAATGAGAGATGTAAAAAATAACAATTTCCAAAACATTAGTAGTAGAATAACATTTTATTCATCAATTTTTCTGGCCTTCATATTTCTAAAATGATACCATGTTGATCACTCCATGCCTTTTGACATCAAGTGATGTTATCAATCCACATGATCCCTAAAACCCCATTATTAATACCAATATGATCAAGAAATAAAATTTGACATCCCCAGGGATTGGGATTGCACTTCAAAGAACTATCTGAATTATTCTTAATCCTATACTAAATTAGGGGCTTTCAGAGAACTCCAATGGTATGAGAAGGTGGATTCAAATTATTCATAAATCCTTGTATTCTTTAAATATTAATATCAATGCCGCTCTTGTCATAGAAAAAACATCTTGGAACATGCATTATTTCACGGTAGAACCAATGATACCAACAATGGTTGATTTAATGCTAAGAGATGCTTAAAAATAAATCAAATGATTATGGATTTTTGAAATATGATTTCACAGTTCTTCCACAACCACGGGAAAAAATTTTAAAGGAATCGACCAAAGATATGATGATGGGTGATAAATTATTGCGCATATCATGATTAATATCACTCTCATTAGCTTAAACATTATTATGTTCACTTTACTGGGCTCTAAATCCTTTGTGTTACTAATAAACAAGTTTCTGGCATCTTCTAGATGCTGGTTTAATATTCGAAAACATGATAAGAGAGAAAAATAATACCACTATGAAAAATAATCTATAAGAATATGATTGAGTTCCATTCTCAATATCAGAGTGCATCTCTAGGGCCATATCATGACTTTATTGAATCAATGAATCTAGATGAAATCGTGATTGGATCCCATTAAAGAGAACATGTTGTATAGATGAATACTGAGGATGGAATTTATTATGGTTCTTATTTGATATAATACCTATGAGGATAAATGATATAATACATTATGATTTCACTGAACTCATTTAATAGATTCATATGAGTTTTCTAAAATAAGTTTCTAATTAAAATAAATGAATATGTAGAAGAAATAAGTGGATGAAATTTCGGAATTAGATAGGTTCTAGTGAAATTATCCACTGTTAAACTTATATTGGAAGATATTCTAGAAATCAATCTATATAATTTCAAAATAATAGAATAATTGTACATGATATAAGTATAAATAAATGAGTCCATTTAATCAGTATTCCCAAATTTAGTCTTACAAATTTTTTTTTTATAAATTCAAAATCCATTGGGGTAATGATGATCATGGTCGAAGTAAATCAATCATGTTGAGAACCATTAAAGAGATTAATGATCTTGATACCAATTCCACCAATAGGGAGAGTGATAAATCATATTTTACAAGAAACTGTAACCATTTTCCTCTCATGAATACTACAACTCCAAAAAAAAATTTATTGATGAAATTTATAATCTTGATCATTCCCATAGGCCATATATGACCAATAATGGAGTGAACTCATTTATAGAAATCTATATACATCAAAGTGGAAATAACACCATCTATTGGTAGTGCCTTTCCCTTCCCCAGTGAGATTTTTTTATGGAACTAATCAGCATGATTAAGAATGTAAATATGTTTTCTCTACCACATAAAATATAAAATCCATGAAACTTATTGTATAGGTCCTTCTCTGATTTTAATCTCCATTTGAATGGTAAACTATTTAGAATCATTGAAAATCTAACCAATGTAAATCAAATAATTTTACCATTTGGTAAATTTCTAATACAAATGTTCTTACTATAAGAAAAATGATTATTAATATTATTGGTGCTCAAATAAATTATTTGTATAAAGATAATGATTTTTCCAAATAGAAAAGATGATTATGTGATGTTGGTCACTTGGCGGCAGGAATGGGTTTGATCATTCCATGAAATTCTATGTGAGAAAGGAGAATACTGATATAATAATCATAAATTGAAAATAAAAGGGATGAACGAGGTTCATCCAATGTAACCCCATGTGGGGATATTTTTTGACCACAAGAGATCAATTAATGACCAAAATAATATTGGTTGATCCAAATAAATATTTTACTCAACCAATGAATGTTCATATGAAATGATATATTGGATGAACCTTTAAAATGAGATTTCAATCCATAGTTAAAAAAATATTTTTTTAACATCATGTTGAAGAGAAATTCCAAAAACAATGTTAATAATTAGGGAATTGTTAATATACTCAAGAGGAGTTCCAATAAAATATTTGATACACCAACCTTTTAAAAAAACCATATTGAATATAGAAAATTCACTTTTTGTAAATAATAGCAATAATATAATAAATAATTATTAAAATTATCTTATAGATCATCCAAACAAGATAAATTCACCTATGAAACTGAATCTCAAAATAATTTCCCTTCATTTGGATAATATTGTGAAATTTATAGTTGAGTACACCTGGAATAGAATATGTAGTGCTGAAAGTGGTGACCAGCTTTGAAACATCAACCGGTAGGACATAACAATACCTCCAATATATAAAAATATAAAATCCATCCAATCTAGAAGAACTCATTAGATTTTGAATACAAATAGTATTCCTTAGTCGAAATTCAAGTGGATATATATTAATAAAAGTGTAATATTCATGGATAACATTTTTTGGGAATAATTACATCAATCAATTCCCCCTCTATTTCATTTCCATTTAAAAACTATGGTAGTTGGAGGCAATGTGGTTAAAATGGTTCTCTTTATTTTGAATAATATTTTTGTAAGAATTACCATAATAAATATTCCTATATGATTTCCTAATCATTATAAAATAATTGTTAAAAATTTATTACATATACCCATAAAAACTATTTTGACTTTGAATGTCTAATTTGTTATACATACATTCATTGAGAGTAATGACTTAAATATTAAAGACAGGGGAATCAATTGATAGAGAAAATGAGTGAAATATATATTAATATTAGTCTCTTATATATATTTATTGTGATTCTATAATAGTAGTAAAATCATTTTCAATTCATATAATAATATATATAATCATTTTATTAAAAAAAATTGAAGATAATTTTCTTTGAGATAAAAGATAGAGAATCATAGAAATAATAAATGGAATTTCATAACATCTAGGGAAGTTTATCATTCTCGTTATGGGATCCCATGGATTATGGAAGAGGAATTAAATAATAAATTTAATATCCTTATTCCCATAATATACCATAATAGGTTATTGATCAGAATTAGTCTTTATGAGATTATCTATAGAAAAAGAATCCCACCTATAAATGGACCATAACATTAGTAAAGGCACAATCAAGATTTCTCATAACTACATTACGTAAGTGTCAACTATATCTAGGGGATTTTTATGTAACAATATTAATTTCGAAATGTTTATTATCTTCCCAAAAGGCCCTAAATTCCATGGGTGAGATTATAAAATGAATAGATTTAATTTTCTCATCAGAGAGGGAATGGTGTTTATGTCCTCCTGGGAAACCCATATATCACAAATCCTATCAATAAAATTGTAAAATTCCTTCCACAATATTATTATATCTTGATATCAAATTTTAAAATAATCAATGGAGTATGAAAAATTAATATTAGTGTACATCAATTCTAAATTAACCATTGAGTCATCAATACTACGTGCATGAATATTCCTTACTGTGTGGTGTGAAAAAACATAATGAGTTTAGACAATGGAAAACCCACTCTTAACAACACTGAAATGATATGGAATTTTATTAAATCAAGAAAATATAAAAGTGTAATTAATATTTGGGTCTATAATTACCAAAAAAAATCACTGGTTATTGTACATATATGTAAATATGTAAAGAGTTGGTTATTTCAAGTTGGAAAATCCATGAAAATTTACAAAAAAAAAGTATTTTTTATTTTGAAACATATTTATATTTTTTATATTCTTACTTATTATTTACCATATAATAATTTTTATAGAAGGATATAATGGAAGTATCAACATTTTTTGTATTACTTTTTTTCCAGACTTGTGATATAGAACAATTACCATCCATTCCCAATGAGGGGGTTCATAGAATCTTTCTAGCACCATTTCAAGATGATATCATATGTGAAACAATTAGAGATAGATGTAAAATAACATTAGAATATAGGAATTCCATTAATTTATATATTTTGATCACAATAAATTACTCAAATTTTTTTCCTAGTTATTCATCAGAGTCAGTCTCGGGGAACCCTTAGGGCATGATTATTCAACCCAAGAAGCGTTGGGCATTAAATGATTACTGATATAATGACAATCAAATATCTTCAAAAGTGGTTTATTATTAGTAGTACTATTGGTATTCTTACTATAATAATATAAATGACAATATAAATATTAAAGGGAACTTTCTCCCCTCTATATTAAACTACTAGGTGAGACCATATTATTGAGAGATTCTAGAACATTACGTTCAATAAGTATTTAAAAACACAATTTATTATCATGTTTATATAATTTACCATTAACATGGGGAATGAGGGTTATAGATATAATAACATCTTCATTATTAGAAGAAACGTTCTTACCTTTATATTTTCCATGATCTATATCATCTATGTGATATCTAGGATTATCAATAATTAGAGTCTCATCCACTAGGATATAGGAAATAGAAAATGGGACCCTCTAATTGGATGAATATTACTCAACATACTTATGGATAACTAGATTACCAATATTATAGTCATTTTTAAAAATGTTCATAAAAGTAAAAAACTACTACTGGAAACATTTTAGCTTGTGCAGGAACATAAGGAACACAACCATGATTAGTGGTGCCCTTCCCATTATGACAACCCTTCTCCAAATTAACTGGATTACATTTAATAGCCATGGTTAACTGTTTCCATGATGAATTTTATTTTGATGGAGAGATCACAAATTTTTTTGAATTACCCAAAATATGTAATTGAATAGTCCAACTATTTTTCACACATCAATGAATTGGGTTAGATATTAATATTTTTCTTTGTAACCATTCTTAATATCATTTGTAAATGGTATAAAACCTATGGTAGAATTGTATCCATATTTTATTCCAGCAGAATTCAAGAATAAAATAATATCTCACCATAATTAATATTAAGAACTATCTTGATTGTAATACCCACACATAAAGAATCTACATAATTTTTTTCTGGGATTCAAAACACCTAGTCAATGAAATAGTGTCTTATATATATCTCAGAGGAGGATTGTTTTGTTTTAATTGGATTGATTTTAATGTCTCTATTATAAATTCTAAAAACCTAAAGTTTATAATAAATGCTTCCCACATTCGAAACAATTCATATGACTTAATATCTATTTAATAAAATATTAATGTTAGCGTGACGAAACAGAATTACCTTCCATTTTCAAGAATGCCAAAACCATGTGATAATTACATTCAAGGAACTAATGATCATAGTTTAATTACCACTATTGAGTGTGAATCATGTGAATCTAGATAAGTATCATTTTTGATAATTATTTATGAGGTTATAGACCGGTAACCACCAATATAATTTCAGAATATCAATTGATAATTTAATTCATCCTTGAGGAAGTATCTAATTTCATAGTTCATAAAAGTGCATCAAAAAATGACATCCCCTTATATCATGGAAAATGATTTCACTCTAATCCTTGGAACCACATACATTTTTTAACCAAAAATGAATCATTTGGATGCTTTGAAAAAATATAAAATGAAACCATAATGTTGAAACAAAATGGAGGAAAAGCAACAGATATGGTTACCATGGGTGAACATTTTCAATGGATGAACTATGATAAACCATAATGAATTAACAAAATAAAATGAATAAATTATTTATTGAAAAATAAAATAACAAAAAAATTTACATCAATACATGATCATCCATCTATCCTCATATTTTTGTACATGATGATAATATCCTAATAAGATTCTTATAATCCAACGTAAATTTTTTTTATAAAAATTATAATATACCTAAAGAAGTATTTGTGTCATATATCTAGTAAAATTTATATTATAATCCAGGTATTTAAATGAATGTACCAAGTCTATCATTACCTAATGCAATATAATGTATAAACCACCCTATTTTTCATCTATGATATTATATTACAACATTACCTACCATTACATCCCTTTTATTAAAGATATCAAAATTTTTATATTATGCATAATTTCATAAAATAAAAACCTATTTTATTTTCTCTCCCCATTATCAGGATATGTATATATTTTCATCTTGATTTTATCCAAACAAATTCATTAAAGAGAACTTGATTAATGCTAAATTTATAAAATGTATTTATATTTTCATTTTCTTCATTATTACTCTTATCCGATTATAGGATTTATAAAAATATAATTTATTTTAAGAAAATATATTATTCAATTGAATTTTTATGAAATATTTATACATTTATTTCCTTCATTGATTTTTTATCATTTCTTAAAACATTATATAATGTGATCATCATCATTTCTACTTCATCGTCCATTTATCGTGGTAATTTCTTCAATCAAGATCACTCTTTAGAATGATTTTTTCATTATTCATATAATATTATTTCAAAATCCCTAATAACTTTTTCTAACGAATAATTATAATAAAACATTTCGAAGTTATTTAAACTAAATTTTATCTCATTTTCATGTCCTGGATTTTTCTTTTGAATATGATATAATGTATTTTTATAATGTTGAAAGAAAATGAATGTAAATTTTATTATTTGATGCATGTCCCTAAACTATATATCCCTCAATATTTTGGGTAATGTTTTCATATCATGATGAATCATATATGCCATGTAAATAGTAGTCCCAGAATACAATTTTATGTTGTCGTGGTAGTGAGACTTGATTATTTTTTATGAATTATTGTCTAATTTTGTTTCCACACTCTTATGAGTAGATGATCTTACGAAATAAAATAAATTATTCCATTACTCCATGTTATCATATATGATCATCCAAATATTTTAAATTATGTTATTCCCCATGACTCATATGTTACCTCATTTTCATGTTTTTTCATTTTATTGGATTATTAGCCCCCACATTTCTATTATATATGTCTCAATGGTATATTATCCAATATAATTTTCTATTATTATTATCAATAATAAAATTATGGATATTTAGAAAAATATTATGTAGTTTATTTTTATGATTATATATATGAAAAAAATCAAATATAACTCACATTTTTATTTATCAAAATAGTTTAATGTTATTATATTTTAAAATTAATATAATAATATGTGTATGATACCATGGTTGTTACATATTATATTAAAGCTTCTCCTTGTTGCAAATTTTATTATATTATGGATCATAGTAGAAAATAGACAACGAATAACATATAAATAAACCTTGAAGGTCATAAGTTGGGATATAAATGTATATTATAACATATTTCTTATATATTAATTGTTTTTCCATTCATATGTTTATTAATTTTAATATTATAGTATATGAGTTTCATTTAGTTTATTCAATTATTGAATATAAGAGAATCTTTGTCAATAACCAATGATATTGTCAATGTAATGATATACCAAACGAAATTCCAAAAATCATTGAAGAAGGTGTTGCGAACCTTATTAATTTTAATGTGAAACATACTCTTGTGATGAATAGTAACATGAATCATGTGTAAATCCATCCATTCCACAAGAAAAAACACAATGTGTTTTAGTTTTATATATGGAAGTGGCCTCCATATATCTATGGATATAGTAATCTCATTTGTATGGTAAGATATATTGATTCTATTTAGAAAATATTATATATCCTCCAATTTTATATGAAATATAAAGTCATATTATCCATATATCGTTTAGATCACGAAATTGATTATTGGTGGACACTGAATTGAAAATTAAATTAATTGTTGGAATCAAATAAATTTATTCCGATGAATTCAATAAAATAATTTTCAATAAATATTATAGATGTATCTAAAAAAACTTAATAGGGTTTCTATAGGCTCAATAAAATGGGAGATGAATAAATTATTTCTTCTGATGAAAAATACACAATGGTAGAAAGGTAAGAATCATTTTTTTTACTTCAAAAGAAAATATGTTCTGTATCATATATAGTAGAAGAAATATCATTCTTTAAATTGGTTTTTAATTGTTGAATTTGGTATGTATGAGGAAATAATCAATTGTTCCCCTAATAGTGTGTTGATGATTCGTTATTCTAAATTGTCTCATCTGTATAGAGTCATAATGTAAATAATTGAGTTTATTTTTGAATTAACTATGTATAAATATCATAGAGGGAAAAAAATACATCTTCCCATATGTAATAAGTGTAGGGAAATTAATACGAGAAACTACCGCAATGGAATGAAGAGTTGTTTCATGTGTTTAAAGGTATGGAATGAGTCTAATAAATATATAAGGTAGATATAGAAATCATTTAGTTATATAGAATGAATTATGTTTTAAATCATTCTTCTACCTATGATATAAATTATCAACTAACTACAACAAATAAAAATGTCTGTTAATAAACTATTAAAATGGTCTTCATTGATAGCTGGTGATTATAACCTCTAAAGTAAATAGATAAATTCCATGTTTATGGTAATAATATAGATATGTTGTAATATTAAAATAAAGTATGTAATGATGTATTATTAATTTATTGATTAATATAAAATAAATTATTTGATTCTAATTCATTGAATTCGTTGTGGTCTCTTACAGCGTCCTGGTAGGCGGCGATGGGTCTTGGATGTGATGGACCTTCTTTTCGGCTAGTTGGTGTTGTTTTTTTTCGTTTTATTTTTCTCATTAATTTTCGGATTTTGATGATTTTGGTGGTTCGTGTGTTCGTGATGGCATCGACGAGGCTCCTCCGATGGGATTTGTATTCGGCAATGAGTTGAACCGTTCGGGATTTACTGGTTCCTCTATGAGGTCCATGTTCTGGTTTTGGTTTTCTTGTTGGTTTAATATGTGATTTGTAAAGCTTGTGTGTTGTTTGTTTCTTGGTTCATGTTGCATTGTTGATCTTTTAGATTTCAGTTGGAATGAGGATAATTTTGATTCTTGGGAGGTGAAAGAAATGGATGTGCATTGAGAAAAGTGTGCGTCTCGCGGTAGGGGATTGACTAGAGATTCATGGGAATATAGATGGTGATGATGTTTATTGAAATATTTAATTTGAATTGAATGCAGAATTGTGTTTGTAATGTTTGGTTTCTCACTTATCCTTAAATTGGCATTTTGGAAATGGAAAAAAATAGATTTGGCACATATTCCTTCATCTTGTTCCAAAGGATGATTGATCAATTGAACATATACTAAGAGATTGTTACATATCCAAGATTCCATATAGAATGAACAATATATAAATAATTGTATAGGTTCTTCAATGATAAGTAAATATATATGAGGGTTTCATATACTAGTGTATTAACAATAGGGTTCATCATTCCCCATTTCTAGAAAGGTGGAAGGTTCAATGCATCGATACATTCACTGTCTTGAATTCAAAAAGATAATGATAAAAAACATGCTTCCCATATCCCAATTTGATAGTTTTTTCATTAAACTACATAGTGGCCAATATTTCTCAAAAGTGTATCTCCTATCTAAATATAATAAATATAAGTTAAATAGATTTTATATCACCATTTCAGCATTTCAAAAAATATATGGACACAATGATTTCATAGTAACTAAATTTTTACTTAAAAACCCCCATAAAATTTCAAGAACATCATTAATATGGTAATTAGTTACTAACCTCAAATATTAATGGTTTTCTATATATTATTTAATATTATATAATCTATAATAATGGATAAGTATGAGGATAATTTGATTATTGTGCAGAATACATTGAAAAAGAATGGACTATTCTGAAAGTATAAAATATTATACATTTGGATGAATTATGTAATTTAATGTGGAATATTATTACTTTCAAATTAATATTTTTGAATTTATGTATGGAAAATGATATATACTAATAGGTTAGACAAACATAATTTACAGTTATCTATAGTTTCCTCAGATTTAGTGGGATCTATAAAAAATGATACAATTATCTAGATTTTGAAAACCAATAACCAAGTTAAATTAGATGGGAGATTATTTTATTATATTCATAAATGTGAATAAATCTTCATGGAGATAATTAACATGATTATTAATTTACATATACTCATAGTACCATTATGTTGTGAAGGAATTGTGATATAATATAGTGTATCAGTTATGTGATTGAGTTTTTTAATTATGAAACATTTTAGTGTAAAAGCATGTTCCAAAATATAGTTAGAGATGAAATATAAATTTCAATAGAAACATGATCTATATTTTCGTTATTTAATAATAAAATTGATTATTTATAGAAAATTTATATATAGAGGAACATCTAGAATCTGTAATGATTCAATGATTTTGGATAATATATTCACATATAAATAGATTATATCATTCCTATATTAATTGGTATATATGATCAAGGACTATGAAATCTGAATCCATTACTCTCCAGAGAATGAAAATTAAGTGAATGATTCTCAGTACATAAAATAAATAAAAACCACTTATATAATGAGGATTTAGATGGATCCATTCCTCATATGAAAACAAATAATAAATGTGGGAGTCATATGTGAATGAAAACATCCTACCATGCACAAAATATTACTAAACCATACATTCTATATAAGATTATAATATATTAATTGGATGATATAAAGATAAAAATTAGGGTTGATTGAACAAGTGGAAAGCCTTAATGTGAAAATTGATAAATATGGTGTACTAATATTTGACACCACAATAAGAATAAAATTTGTTCCTACGATAAATAAATTCTCACTAAATGATGCTTTTATCCCAACATTATCTATCTACCATAATAGGATAATGATATATAGATATCTCTAGGTGCACTTATGATGGGATTATATAATGAATTATAATGAAAAATATACATCAATAATTTTGGTATGTTAATAGTTAAAGGAAAAATGTTTAAAATAAATGGTTATAAATAAAACACATCTATTATAACATATTAATGGGAGACTATCACCCTATATTTTTTCATGGGTCTTCAGATTAAATCTCAAATAAATATTTTGATATGATTTATATTTGATCATATTCAAATTAATTATCATCTAATTTAATTTTTAAAGGACGTATCACTTAAACAAAATTAAATGATATAAATTTTATAACTGGTTATACTATATATAACACTACTTTCAATTTTAACATGTTTTAATCAATGTTTCAACTCAATGATCATGAACATTCATTACCAAGAGTCAAAAATAGTGGTGAACTTCAATATAACATATCAATCCTCCACTGATGGACAATATGAAATGATTTTTTATTAATATATATATATATATTAATATATGAGTAGAGTAAACTCATTATATTTTAAAAGGGTAAGGGGTGAAAATCCTCCTCTATTCAAGTTCTCAAACAACAATAACATCCCATCAAGAACTAATATTATTTGTATGAATCCATATATGGGAATAGAAGATAAAAATCAACATGTTGGGTATGATTTTAACATCATTTAATATTTAGAATAAAAATTATCAACTATTTGCGGAGTAATGTAAAATCCATTTAGAAAAAATTAATAAATCCCCTGGCCAGTAAATGAGAATCATTGATAGTGTCGATGAGATCTGGAGTATAAAGATATAGATATATTTTTCCTTTTCATATAATCATTTTAGTCATCTATGATGTTTTGAAATAAGAAAAATCTATTCCTTATATACATTTAATCCTTTCAAAATCCTAATCAAATTAAAGCTATAGATTATGAAACTGTAATCCAAAAACGCATATCTCATGTTAATGATGGGTTCCGTGAATACCTATATAGGATGCCACATGTAATAAATATAGAGATGGAATAGTTGTATAACGATTTAACTTATGACATATAGTCCATTAATATCACTGAACATGGATATAATGTTCAACAAATCAATAAAATTCACCTTAGTAATGTGTATTAGTGAAACAATATATACAAAGAAGAAGTCTTGAAACCCATGGAAGAAATGAATGATAAATACCATGTAATGCTTTATTCAATTGTGTACAAAATTAAATTATGAAGGTAAAATTTATTATGGGTTAGATAGTAAAATGATGCAAATTCTAATATATATAATATACCTAATAATTAACATATATATTCAGGAAAATATTATAAAACACATGAATAAATTAATAAAAAACAAATATTCAGAATTATAATTATTTATAAAACAATATATATATATAATATATATATATATAATTCCGAAATATTACAGTTAGATAATAAATGAAAAATCATAGATAACTAGATTAGTAAAATATGTAACATTTTGGTCTCCAAGAATAATAACACGTGATGATAATATTATAAATTTAAAAAATAATTATTATAAATGACATTGTTGACAATGATTAATTTTTCATTATATTTAATTAATGTGAATTATGAATAAAATATATTTATTTTATTTGAATGATGACTAATCGCTATATAATCATTGTAAGTGTATCATTTTCATTATTAATATTAACCTAACCTCAAAATTAGTAATTCTCCAATTTGATTATTAAGAAAATATTTGTGCATATAATGATATAAACATATAAGAATTTATATCAGGATACAATTTAATAATTTAATAAATATTATAATATAATATTAAGGAAAACAGAAACATAATTGTTTTCATGAAATATTATATGTTTTATTTTCATTAAAAAAATTTGATGAAATTTAAAAAATTAAAATTATGGTATATTTATGTAAAATATGTTCAAGAAAACAATCCAATTATATATTAATTACAATATAAGGTATTGAAATCTAACATAATCTCTTAAGGGTTGTTAATTTGATTAATACAAAAAAATGCATTTTTGAATAAATAATTATTTTATTTTAAAAATAAAAATTTCTTATGTAGAAATTTTATTATAAAATGGATTTCATTCATAGTATCCCAAATTCCAAATTTGGAAATGGTGATTGTTTTTTATTGTTCATAAATAATGAAATATGACCTGAATTGTACATTACAATATATGTATCATATTTTTATAGTTTATATATATGGTTTTATTGGAATATATTTTGAAGGATACAGTAGTAATATTATATATAATAATAAATCAAAACGACATTACTATCGAATCACACTTTCGGTCACTATTTAATGAAATAATATTTTATTGTAAACCTCTACTCCATTTCACTTATAAATATAACCGTCACTAATAAATTTATTAACATTTTCTAAACACATTTTATTCCCTAAAAAGTTGACAAATACCCCAGAAATATCTTTGATATTTGAAATATTCTTATCAAAAGATGATGTTTTTATGGAAAATTGTTTGATGCAATCGAGCTGCATTAATGTGGTAATGTAATTTTTTTATCTTTAACAATAAAAATTACATTCCTCGTTTATTCTAAATAATAATTATAAGTTTCTTATAAATTAATTTAATAATATAATATAATGCAACTTAAATATGAATTATAAAATTTAATATTCCATACAATTTGTTTTTATAATTATTTATAACACTTATCTCTTATAGATCGGGATTAACAACATATATTGATGATGTTGTAATGAAACTATAAGCTCGATAATAAATGGATATAATAGAAAGGTTATTGTTAAATCATTGCATAACACTGATATTTTATTATCATTCATGTTCATTGATGGGATATAAGAAACAAATAAATAAAAAATAATTTTCATGGTGGTAAGTTAAATCCCCTAAATGATAATACAATTAAATGAACTCCTTTTTATTCAATAAATCATTCTTATGACCAAAAATATATAGTTATTTTGAAAATTTAATAACGTGAAGTGAAATTAAAATCCTAGAATCAATCTTTTATATTTATTGAATTAGTTGATATGAAATAACATAATTAATAATAATCCAATGTTATTACAGAACAATAAATCAATCATATTCGATATAATGAACATAGACATAATTTCATAATAATTTTTTTTATAATGAATATTAATTAATAAAATTAGAAACATTTTATAATAAAAATTATATAAATCATGTTTATTATATGTTTAATTTTACTATTCAAGATGTTTGATTCACATAGTAGGTGAGTCTGGACATAATGTAAGGGAGCTCCCAATCCATCCTCTTTTAATTTGAGTTATGTTATTTATCTTATAACAACATCTATATCTATCTATTATTAAAATTTTATTAATATAAATTAATTTTATATTCCTCAAATATGTAATTAATTAAATTACCTTTTCCTTCTAAATGATATGATTGTTTTTTTATGTTTCATTCCTAATATTTTCCTTAAAGATAATACAGTTATATTATTTTAATCAAATAAATTATTATTTTCACATAAAAATATTTTAAATGTTTTAATTTTATATGATTTCAAATACTGTCAATTAATTTATGTAAATTTACACTATTCCATTATTGTATTTAACAAAAACAATACTCCTTTATTTTATTCAATGGATATTTTCTAAATTTTAAGAATTCCATATAAGGGATTCGTTACAACACTTATTTACTCAGTACATTATCACGATATTTTATTCAATTGACCTCTATAATAATTAAGAACATATATTTATCATTTATTAACACATTTATAACCTCAATATTTTTACATAGGAATAATTTTTATATTTCATTTTCTTATTATTTTAGACATTATTACTGATCTTATTTCATTCACATTTGTTTTTCAAATACATATTTTATATATGTATAGTTATTTATGTGATATAAATATTTAGGTATATATTGTTATGTTATACATGGGAATGTAATTATAAATCAATTAATTTATTTTATTTTCTCATAGTATTATATATCATGTAAGGTGCACCCATTATTGTCCAAACGTACATTGTTACGTTGTCTTGTTTGTGATCCTAAAAGAATTCACTTGATATATGTTTTTCTGATCATTACATAATCCTATTAAGAATTCTTCTTATATTATTGTCTCTATTATTCCAAGATTCCATGTGAGTATATATGATCATCCTATTCTATGGAATTATTTAATGTTGTATGACTAAGATATTTTACCTAATTATCATGGTTGATCTATATTGATATTATTATGTCATATATTTATATTATTCATGTCCCCAAGGTATCCATTATAGTAATGAATGTTGAATGAAATTTAAAATCACACTATTAGCATTTAAATAAATATGAAATTTTAATATTTAATGATATCATTTACTTTATATCGTATCTCCTAATGACATAATTTCTACAAATTTTTTTCATTTTTTAATTTTTAAATTAATTATCATGAAATAATATGTCTATGAGACTCAATTTTTTTAATATATAAAAATATATACTAAAAATAATGAATTTTACGATGTTAATAATGTAACTCATTTACATAGATTAATTTCTATGTCCATCACCAAGACTATTAATTGACATATTCCCCTATACAATTCTTTGAGGCCATTTAAGTAGAAATATGTTACACATAATATTTTTAATGTTCCAAACTTCAAAAAAAAATAGATTTGTATAATTAATTAATATTTCATATTTTATTTTATGTTAATATAATTCATCTCATTTATCATTTTCTATATATTCTTATAAATTTTAGATATTTATGGGATGATCATTTTTTAATTCATAATTAGAATAATATTTTCTTGATATTTTTTTAATTCACAATGTTAAAACGTACTACATGTATCCTCTTATAAATTACATCCACTCAAATTTTCATTTCATGAATAAAACAATTACTCTATGATGGGAAACAAAACATATCTACAATAGTTTGTATTTTTAACAAATTGACCATTACATAAATGTTATATATTTCACTCTATAGTTTTTTGTAATAATATGTAATAGGGGACTAATCTATAAACTATTATACTACTTGGTGGTGCAATAATATCCCTCTAGTTTTATCAATCATATTTACAATCAATTTTTTAAGAGATAAATATATTTTTTGCCTGATTTTCAATCATGTTATAAAATTTTATCTAATAACAAAAATATGTATAACCATAATCAAATATTATTCAAGAAATATATGTGTTATCAAATAATATCACATAAAAATTGTCTAATTAATAAATATATATAAATTATTTATATAAATATGACATTTCTTGTTATTTTTCTTTGTATTCATAACATTTATTCAACAACAATTTCCTACACCATAAAATTCAATTTAATATATTCATCAATTCATTCTGTGATCTGGAAGACATATATTATTATATCATTGAAAAAATATAAATTTGGTATTTGAAACCCTAAAGAAATATAATATTTAATATTGATAACAATAATACAAAATGTAGAATATCCTTTAAGAATTTAAAATTCATCTTTTTATTATATAATATTCCATGATATGGATACATTATACTTCATTCGATAATCATCTTTCGTGTTTAAATCTGTGAGGATGATAGTGGCCTGATTCTAATAATTTATTTTTGGATTAAACAATTATACACCTATACTCTCAATGTAATATTGGATCATATACATATCATTAATAGTTAATTTATTCCCAATAAATTTTCAAAAAATGATAAATTTTTATCTAAATAAATGATTTTTTTGTTGAATATGAGTAATGATTTTAGAAAAAAATCAATAGGTTGGGAGTTCCGTAAGGGATATTTTAATTCTCACCATGTAATTTGAATAGTCAATAATGTTTATTTCACTAATGGATAACAAATTTATGTTTGTGATATATTTTATAATACCATTAAACCCATTAATTAATCGGTCAATGATTCTAATATGAATCATGATTCAAAGGATGAACAAATTCAAAAGATTTTTACTCAGGTAATAGATATCTCTATAACATATAATTTTTTTCTTCTTGTTTCAAATAATTAAAATATTTTTACAAATTATAATATATTTTTTAAATTAAAATTTTTATTTCCCCCATATCAGTCAAAATGTAATGTTTCTTAATGAGGTTGACAATTATCTATAAGGGAATATTTTTCCAGATGTGTATTATGTTTTAGATTTATTTATTATGTGTATTTAATAGTTTTAATCCGACAAAAATATAAACAAATTATATGATCCACCATAACCATTCATTGATTAATGTATTTATTTCACTATGAAATGAGCCGAATTTGGAATTCTTATAAGAAAAAAAAATTTATAATGGTTTTAACAATAATTATATCATATAAAAATCATATATTATTGAATAATAAATTAATTTTCAAATCTATCAAATTGATAAACACAAATATATTCAAAATTAAACCATTCTACGGTTTTCTATGTTATATTTTTTCGACTATAAGATAAAAAACATGGCCCCTAACTGTTAAAAAAAACTCATTAATTTAGTTCCTTAATAATGATATTTTTTGGGAAACCATCATATATATATTGTACTCTATAGAATGGTTGACTTCTTGATAAATTTCTTCATTTGATGTAATATAAAATATAATATATTTTATCATCCTTATATTTCATAAATTTATTTCATATATTCTTCATTAATGCATATATGTATCTAATGATTTAGTTAGTAATCTTTATTGCTTTCCATAAATCAATATGTTCAAATAATATTGATTTGTAACTGTTTACCCAACTCATAGCCTATAAAACAATCCCAAATTAAGTTCAATCTACATTTATACTTATCAAAATACATCTCATGGTAAATGTACAAGAAATCATCTCATGTGTAGTACTAGATTTACAAATATTTATAATTCAATGAAAATGTAACTTCAGATATTTATATATCCCAAACATAGCATTTATGTCAAGAAATAGACTTTAAGGAAAATAATTATTCTTTCATAATGTCGCTAAATGAAATTTTATTTCACTCAATGGACATATAAATTCAATTCTATTTCAGACTCATAATAACACTAAATTAAAAAAATATAATATTAAAGCTCATAAACGAACACCAATTAAATATAAGTTATAATAAAACTAAATTAAATACTATACCTATAAATTAAAACATTATGTGAATGTTTGAAAATTTTTAGAATTATCTTATTAATTAAAACATAAAAAACGCATAATTATCATATAATCATTATATTCATGAATTAAAAAAGGTGTTAAAAATTAAATGAAAAATTCATACATTTATACATGAGGAAGTTTTTTTGAAAAAATAATAATAATAAAAGTATAAATACATCAAAATTAATGTTAGTTTGATGAAACAGAATTACCATATGACTTCATTTCTATTTACTAAAATATTAATGTTAGCGTGAGAAAATAGAATTACCTTCCATTTTAGAGAATCCCAAAACCAAGTGAGAATTACATTCAAGAACTAATGATCATAGGTCTATCACCAATATGAAGTGTTAATCAAGTGAATCTATTTTTATCATTATTTATGAGGTTATAGACCAGTAACCACCAATATAATTTCAACATATCAATTGATAATTTAATTCATCCTTGAGGAAGTATCTAATTTCTTAGGTCATAAAAGTGAATAAATAAATGATATGCCCTTGAATCATGGAAAAAGATTTCACTATAATCCTTGGAACCACATACATTTTTGTCAATGAAAATGAGTCATTTGGAAGCTTCTATGAAAGATAAAATGAAACCTTATTGTTGAAACAAAATGGAGGCAAAACAAGAGTTATGGTTACGATGCGTGAACATTTTCAATGGAAGAACTATGATGAACCATTACGAAATAAAAAAAATCATATGAATAAACGATTTATTGAAATATAATCTAACATAAAATATTACAAAAATACATGATCACCCATCTATCCTAATATTTGTGAACATGAAAATAATATCCTAATAAAATTCTTATAATCCAACATATTTTTTTATTATAAAAATTATAATATACCTAAAGAAGTATTTGTGTCATATATCTAGTAAAATTTATATTATAATACAGTTATTTAAATTAATGAACCAAGTCTATCATGACCTAATGCAATGTAATGTATAAAACACTCTATTATTCATCTATGTTATTATATTACAACATTACCTACCATTACATCCCTTTTATTAAAGATATCATATTTAATATTTTATAAATAATTTCATAAAAAATACTCCAATTTTATTTTCACTTACCATTCATATGATATGTATATACTTTCATCTTTATTTTTTCAAAAACAAAATAATTAAAGAGAACTCGATTAATGCTGAATTTATAAACTGTATTTTTATTTTATTTATCACCATTATTACTCTTATCAGATTATATGATTTATAAAAATATCATTTATTTTAAGAAAATATTTTATTAAATATTTATTGTTTATGAAATATTTATTCATTTACTTCATTATTTGATTTTTTATCATTTTTTAAAACATTATTTAATTTTTTCATCATCATTTCTACTTCCTCATCGATTTCTCATGGTAATTTCTTCAATCAAGATCACAAATTGGGAAGATTATTTCATTATTCATATAAGACTATTTCAAAATCCCTAATAACATTTTCTTATGAATCATTATAATGAATCATTTTGAAGTTATTTAAAATGAATTTTATTTCATTTTCGTGTCAGGGATATTTCTTTTGAATATGATTTTTTTGTAATTTTATAATGTTGATAAAAATAACTGTACATTTTATTATTTGATGCATGGGCCTAAACTATATATCCCTAAATATTTTGGATAATGTTTTCATATCATGATGAATCATATATGGCTTGTAAATAGTAATCCCATAATAAAATGTTATGTTGTAGTGGTAGTGAGCCTTGATTAATTTTTATGAATTATTTTCCTATTTTATTTCCACACTATAATGAATATATTATCTTATGAATTAATATACATTATTCCATTACTCCATGTGATCATATTTGATCATCCACTTATTTGAAATTATGTTATTCCCCATGACTCATATGTTACATCATTTTCATGTTTGTTCCCTTTATTAGATTATTAGCTCACACTTTTAAATTATATATGTCTCAAGGGTACGCTATCCAATATAAATTTTTTATTATTATTAAGAATAAAATTGTGGATATTTAAAAAAATATTATGTAGATTATTTTTATGAATATGTATATGAAAATAAATATAACTCACATATTAATTTAAAGAAATAGTTTAATGTGATTATATTCTTCAAATTAATATAATTATTTTTTATGATACCAGGGTTGTTACATATTATGTTATAGCTTCTCCTTGGTACAATATTTATTAGATTATGGATCATAATAGAAAATAGACAATGAATAACCTATAAATAAACCATAAAGTTCATAAGTTGGGATATAAATGTATCTTATAAAATATTACTTATATAATAATTGTTTTCCCATTCATATGTTTACTGATTTTATTATTATAGTATATGAGTATCATTTATTTTATTCAATTATTGAAAATAGGATAATCTTTTTCAATAACAAATGCTATTGTCAATGTAATTATATACGAAATGATATTCAAAAAATCATGGAAGTTTGTGTTGTGAACCTTATTAATTTTTTAGTGAAGCATACTCTTGTGATGAATAGTAACATGAATCATGTTGGAATCCATCCATTCCCCAAGAAACAACATAACGAGTTTTATTTTTATATATGGACGGGTCCTCCATCTATCTATGGATATAGGAATCTCATTTATATGGTAAAATGTATTAATTCTATTGAGATAATATTATATATCGTCCAAAATTATAGGAAATATAAATTCATATTAGCTATATATCTCTTAGATAACAAAATATATTAGTGGTGGACACTAAATAGAAAATTAAATTTTTGGTTGGAATTAAATAAATTTATTTCGATGAATTCATGAAAATAATTTTCAATAATTATTATATATGTCTTCAAAAAAATTAATAGGGATCTATAGGCTCAATAAAATGGGAGAGTAATTAATTATTTCTTATGAAGAAAGATACATGATGGTCAAAAGTTATGAATCATTGTTTTTAATTATATAGAAAAGTATGTGCGGTCTCATATATAGAAGACTAAATATTATATTTTAAATTGGGTTTTAATTGGTGAATTTTGTATGTATGTGGAAATAATCAGTTGTTTCATCAAAAGTGTATTGATGATTCATTATTCTAAATTGTCTCATGTGTATAGAGTCATAATGTAAATAATTGAGTTTAATTTTGAATGAACTATGTATAAATATCATTGAGGGAAGAAAATAAATCTTCCCATATGTAATAAGAGTGGGGAAAATAATATGGGAAACTCCCTCAATGGAATGAAGACTTGTTTCATGTGTTGAAAGGTGGGGAATGAGTCTAATAAATATATAATGTAGATATAGTAATCATTTACTTTTATAGAATAAGTTATGTTTTAAATTATTCTTCTACCTATGAAATAAATTATCAACTACCTAAAACACATAAAAATGATGGTTAATAAACTATTCTAATGGTCATCATTGATAGCTGGTGATTATAACCTCTAATGTAAATAGAGAAATTCCAAGTTTATGATAACAATATAGATATGATAGAATATAAAAAGAAAGTAGGGAATGGTGTAGTATTTATTTATTTATGAATATAAAATTAATGATTTGATTCTAATTCTATGAATTCTTACATAACATTCATGAATAGTAATAGTATTCAAATTACAGATGAATATAGGGTGGTTGAGTTATTAATGAAATAACCAAGTTGTGAATACATTACATCTAATGAATATAACACCTATCGAATTGATATTATTGGTAGAAGTGTCCACAAAAACATATTATACCCCCTTTAGTAGAATTTACTGTAATACTAGGAGTGAATTAACTATATTTATATAGATAAATCATCAACAATCATAGTGATAAATCAATATAAAAATTTTGATTTATCTGAAAAATATACACAACTTGAAGAAGAATCTAGAATCTTCCTTGGAAAATCATTATAAGGAATGTATATTTTGTGTTATGTGAAATCAAATATAACACAAATTATTGAGTTAAAATCGAATATTAGAATTGATGAAATTCAATTGTATTAGAATTTATTAAAGTTTTCCCAAATGTTTTTATATTCCTTCATCTTGTTCCAAATGATGATTTATCAATTGAACGTATACTAAGAGACCATTACATATCCAAGAGTCCATATAGAATGAACAATATATTAATAAAAGGATAGGTTACGTAGTGATTATGAAATCTAGATGAGGGTTTTATATATCAAGGTGTTTAAAATAGGGTTCATCATAGCCCATTTCAAGGAATATGGAAGGTTCAATGCATCTATATATTCACTATCATGAATTTAACAAGACAACGATAAGAAACATTCTTCCCATATCCCAATTTGTTAGATTATTCATTAAACTACGTAGTGATCAATAGTTCACAAATGTGGATCTACTATCTATATATAATAAATATAATTTGAATAGATTTGATATGCCCATGTCATCATTTCAAATAATATATGGACACAATGATTTCATAGTAACTAATTTCTTACTTAAAAAGCCCACATAAAATTTGAGGAACATCAATAATATGGTAATTAGTAATTAAGCTCAAATATTAATTGTTTTCATTATATTATTTAATAATATATACTATAGAATAATGGAGAATTATGAGGATAATTTTACTATTGTGAAAAATACCTTTAAATATGAGGGACTATATTAAAATTATAAAATATTTTATATTTGGATGGACTATGCGATTTCATGGGGAATATTATTACTTTCAAAGAAATATTATTGAATTTATCTATGGAAAATAAGATCTAGTAACAGGCTAGACAAACATCTATAATAGTTATCCATAGTTTCCTCACATTTGGTGGGTTGTATAAAAAAATGAAAACATTATCTTGAAATTGAAAACCAATAACCAAGTTAAATTTAATGGGATATTATTTTATTATATTCATAAATGTGAATAAAAATTCTTGGAGATAATTAAAATGATAATTATTTTACATATAGTCATAGTACCACTATGTGGTGAAGGAATTGTGATGTAATATAGTGTATCAATTATGTGATTGAGTTTTTTACTCATGAAAAATTTTACTGTAAAATCACGTTCCTATATATAGTCGATGTTTAAATAGAAATGTAAATAGAAAAATGATCTATATTTTCATTATTTTATATCCACATTGATTATTTTTATAAAATTTATATATATATAAACATCTAGAATCTATAATGATTAAATGATTTTGGACAATATATTCACATATAAATAGATTATCATGTTGCTATATTAATTTTTATATATGATCAAGGATTATGAAATTTGAATCCATCACTCTCCATAGAATGAAAATGAAGTGAATGATTATCAGTACATGAAATAAATAAACACCACTTATATAATGAGGATTTGGATGGATCAATTCCTCCTATGAAAACAACGAATAAATGTGGGAATCATATGTGAATGAAAACATCATACCATGCAAAATTTTTTACTAAACCATAAATTCTATATAAGATTATAATCTATTAGTATAATGATATAGAGACACCATCTAGGGTTGATTCAAAAAGAGGAAGGCCATACTGCTGAAAATTGAAAAATATGGTGTACTAATATTTGACACAACAATAAGATTAAAATATGATCCTAGGATAAATTAGTTCTCACTAAATGATTATTTTATCCCTACATTATCTATCCTCTATAATAGGATAATGATATATAGATATCTCCATGTGCACTTATGATGGGATTATATGATGAATTATAATAAAAAATATACATCAATTCTTCTGGTATGTAAGTAGTTAAAGGAAAAATGTTAAAAATAAATGGTTATAAATAAAACACATCCATTATAATATAGTAATGGGAGACTGTCACCCTATATTTTTTCATGGGTCTTCAGATTCAATATGAAATAAATATTTTGATATGATGTATAGTTGATCATATTCCAATGAATTATCATCTCATCTAATATTTAAAGGACATATCATTTAAACAAAATTCAATGATATAAATTTGAGAACCGGTTATGCTATATATAAAACTAAAATCAATTTTAACAAGTTTAAATCAATTGTTCAACTCAATGGTCATGAACATTCAATACCAATAGTCAAAATAGAGGTGAACTTCAATATAACCTCTCAAACCTCCACTTATGGCCAATATGAAATTTTTGTTTATATATATATATATATATATTAATATATGAGTAGACATTACTCATTATTTTTTAAATGGGGAAGGGGTGAACATCCTTCGCTAGTCATGTTCTCAAACAACAATAAATTCCCATCAAAAACATATATTATTATGTATGAATCCAAATATGGTAATATGAGATAAACATCAACATGTTGGGTTGTATTTGAACATCATTTGATATTTGAAACGAAAATAATTGTTTATTTGGGGAATAATGTCAAATCCATTTAGAAAAACATTAATAAATCCCATAGCCAACAAATGAGGATCATTGACAGTCATCAATGAGATCTGGAGTATAAAGATATAGATATATTTTTCCTTTTCGTATATTAATTTTATAAGTCTATAATGTTTTGAAATAAGTAAAAGGTATTCCTTATATACATTTAATCCTTTCAAAATAATGATCAAATTAAAGCTACGGATTATGAAACCGTACTCCGAAAACGCATATCTCATGATAATGATGGGTTCTGTGAATACCTATATATGAAGCCACATGTAATAAATATGGAGGTGGTATAGTTGTATGACAGTTTTAACTTATGATATATAGTACATTAATATCACTGACCATTGATATAATGTTCAATGAAACAATAAAATTTATCTTAGTACTGTGAATTAGAGAAATAATATATACAAAGAGGAAGTCTAGAATCCCATAGAAGAAATGAATGATAAATACCCTGCAATGTTTTATACAATAGTGTATAAATTTAAATTATGAAGGTAAAATTTATTATGGGTTAGATAATAAAAGGATGCAAATTCTAATATATATAGTATACCTTCTAATTATGAGAAATATTCATGAAAATATTATAAAATACATGAATAAATTAATAAAAAACAATTATTCACTATTATAATTAATTATAATACAATATATATATATATAATTCACATTTTTTACAGATATATAATAAAAAAAAAATAAAAAAAAACAAGATTAGTAAAATATGTATCATTTTGGTCTCCAAGAATAATAACATGTGAAGATAATATTATAAATTTTAAAAAATTAGTATTATAAATGATATTATTGACAATGAATAATTTTTCATTATATTTAATTAATTTTAGTTGCGAATAAAATAGATTTTTTTTATTTAAATAATGATTAATCCCTATATAATAATTGTAAGAGTATCATTTTCTTTAGAAATATTAACCTAAACTCAAAATTAGTAATTTCCCAATTTGAATATTAAAACAATATTTGGGTATATAATGATATAAACATATAATAATTTATATCATGATACAATTAAATAATTTAATATATATTATAATATAATATTAAGGAAAACAAAAACATAATTGTTTTCATAAGATATTATAGGTTTTATTTTCATTCAAATTTAATTAAGAAATTTAAGAAATTAAAATAATGGTATATTTAAATAAAATATTTTCAAAAAAACTATACAATTATATATTAATTACAATCTAATGTATTGAAATCTTACATAATCTTATAAGGGTTTTAAATTTGATTAATACAAAAAATTTCATTTTTCAATAAATAATTATTTTATTAAAAAATTAAAAAATTTATATGTAGAATTTTTTTTATAAAATTGATTTCATTCATAGAATCACAAATTCCAAATTTGGAAAGGGTGATTGTTTTTTATTATTCATAAATAATAAAATATGAGCTGAATTGTACATTACAATATTAGCATCATATTTTTATGATTTATATATATGATATTTTTTGGAATATACTATAAAGGATACAATAATAATATTATATATAATACTAAATCACAACCACCTTACTATCGAATCACACATTTGGTCACTATTAAATGATATAATATTTTATTTTAAACCTCTACTCTCTCTCACTTATAAATACAACCCTCATTAATACTTTTATTGTCATTTTCAAAACACATTTCATTCACTAAAAAGTTGAGAAATACCCCAAAAATCTCTTTGATATTTGAAAAATTCTTAGCAATAGGTCAACTTTTATGGAAAAGGGTTTGATGAAATCGAGCGGGATTGATGTGGTAATGTAATATTTATTTATCTTTCACATTTAAAATTACATTCCTTATTTATTCTACATAATCATTATATGTTTCTTATAAATTAATTTAATAATATAATATAGAATGACTTAAATATGAATTATATTATTTTATAATCCATACAATTTGTTTTTATAATTATTTATAACACTTATCTCTTATGCATCGGCATTAAGCACATATATTGATGATGTTATAATGAATCTATTACCTAGATAATTGATGTATATAAGAGAAAGTTTGTTGTTAAATCAGTACATAACAATGATATTTTATTATCATTCATGTTCATTGATGGGATATAAGATAAAAATAAAGTAAAAATAAATTTCATGGTGGTAAGGAAAATCCCCTAAATGACAATTCTATTAAATGAAATCATGTTTATTAAATAAATCATTCTTATGCCCAAAAAGAAATAGTTATTTGGAAAATTTAATATCATGCAATGAAATTAATGTCCCAGAACCAATCGTCTATATATATTCAATTAGTTGTAATGATATAACAAAATTAATAATAATACAATGTTATTATGGAACAATAAATCAATCATATTCAATACAATGAAAGTACACATAATTTCATAATAATTGTATTTATAATGTATATTAATTAATTATATTATTAAAATTTTATAATAAAAATTATATAAATCATGTATATTATATGTTTAATTTTACTATTTAAGAGGATTGATTCACATACCAGGTGAGTTTGGAATCAATGTAAGGGAGCTCCCAATCCACCCTCTTTTAATTTGTGTTATGTTATTTATCTCTTAACAATATATATATATATATATTATTGAAATTTAATTATTATATGTTAATTATATATTCCTTTAATATCTAATTACTTAAATTTCCTTTTCCTTATCAAGGATATGATATTTTTTTCATGTTTCATTCCCAATATTTTCATTAAAGATAATACAGTTAAATTATTTACATCTAATAATTTATTAATTTCACATAAAAATATTTTAAATGATTTAATTTTATATGATTTCAAAGATAATCAATTCATTAATGTAAATTAATACTATTCCATTTTTTTATTTAACAAAACATAACTCCTTTATTTTATTCAATGTTCATTTTATAAATTTTAAGAACTTCATATAAGGGATTCATTACAACACTTATTTCCTCAGTATATTATCAAGATATTTTATTCAATTGAGCTCTATAATCATAAAGAATATATATTTAATAATTTATTAACACATTTATATCCTCAATATTATTACATGGGAATAATTATTATATTTCTTTTTCTTATTATTTAAGACATTATTATTGATCTTATTTCATTCACATCCATTTTTCAAATACATATTTTATATATGTATGATTATTTATGTGATATACATATTCAGGTACATATAATTATGTTATACATGGGAATGTAATAATAAATCAATGAATTCGTTGTATTTTTTTAATTATATTAGATATCCTGTATGGTGCACCAAAAAGTTTCCAAATATACATTGTTAGGTTGTCTTTTCTGTGATCCAAAAATAATTCACTTGATATCAGTTTTTGTGACCATTACATAATCCTATCAAGAAATCATCTTATACTATTGTCTCTATCAATACATGATTCTAATTGAGTATATATGATCATCATATTCTATGCAATTATTTAATGTTGAATGACTAAGATATTTTACATCATTATCATGATAGATCTATATTGATATTATTAGGTCATATATTTATATTATTCATGTGCCCATGGTATCAAATGTAGTGATCAATGTTCAATGGGATCTAAAATCACACTATTAACATTTAAATAAATATTGATTTGTATATTTTTTATATGATTAACTATATATCATATATCTTAATGACACCATTTCTATATATTTTTTGGATTTTTTAATTTTTTAATTAATTATCACAAAATAATATTTCTTTGAGACTCACGTTCTTTAATAAATAAAATTATATACTAAAAATAATAAATTTTACGATATTAATAATGTCACTCATCTACTTAGAACTATTTCTATGTCCGTTTCCATCACTATTCATTGATATATTCCCTTATAAGATTCTTTGAGGTCATTTAAGTAGAAATATGTTACACATAAGATTTTCAATGTTCCAAACATCAAAAAATTCATTTGGATAATTAATTAATATTTTCTATTTTATTTTTTGTTAAAATAATTCATATATTTTATCAGTTTCAATATATTCTTATAAATTTTATATATTTATGTGATGATCATTTTTAATTCATAATTAGAATAATTTTTTTTATAATTTTTTTACTTCAAAAAGTTAAATAATTCTTCTTGTATCCTCTTATAAATTACATCCACTCCAAATTATCATTTCATGAATAAAATAATTACACTATGGTAGGAAATAAAACATATCTACAATAGTTTGCAATTTTAACAAATTAAACATTGTATAAATGTGATATATTTCACTCTATCGTTTTTATTATAATATGTAATAGGGGGACTAATCTATAAAATATTCTACCACTAGGTGGTGCAATAGTATCCCTCAAGTTTTATCAATCATCTTAAAAATCTATTTTTTAATAGATAAATATCTTTTTTTGTCTCATTTTCATTCATGTTAGCTAATTTGATCTAAAAAAAATGTGTATAACCATTATCAAATATTATTTAGGAAATATATATGTTATGAAATAATATCACATAAAAATAGTCTAATTAAAAACATAAATAAATTCTTTATATACATATAAAATTACTTGTTATTTATCTTTGTATTCCTAACATTCATTCAACAACACTTTCTGACACCATAAAATTCAATTTAAAATATTCATCAATTCATTCCCTGATCTGGAATATATATATGATTATAAAATTGAAAAAATATAAATTTGGTATTTAAAACCCAAATGAATTCTAAAAATTAATATTTATAACAATAATACACAATGTATAATATCCTTTAAGAAATTAAAATAAAATTTTATATTATATACTATTCTATAATATGGATACATTATACTTGATTTCGTAAACATTTATCGAGATTAAATCTGTGACGATGATAGTGGGATGATTATAATAATATATTTTTGGATTAAACAATTACACACATATAATCTCAAGGAAATATTGGATCATATAAATTTAATTAATAGTTAATTTATTCTAAATAAATTTAGAAAACATGATAAATATTTATCTAAATAATTGAATTTTTTTTTATTTTGAGTAATTATTTTAGAAAAAAATCTATATATATATATATATATAGATCCATAAGGGATATTTTAATTCTCACCATGTCATTGGAATAGTCAATAATGATTATTTCACTAATCGATATTAAATTAATGTTTGTGATATATTTTATAATACCAGTAATCCCATTAATTAATCAGTTAATGATTCTAATATGAATCATGATTCAAAGGATGAACAAATTCAAAATATTGTTACTTAAGTAATAGATATCTCTATAACATATAATTTTTTTATTCTTTTTTCAAATGATTCATATAGTTTTACAAATTATAATATATTTTTTACATAAAATTTTTTATTTCTCCCATATCAGTCAAAATGTAATGTTTCTTAATGAGGTTGAAAATTATCTATAAGAGAATATTTTTCCAGATGAGTATCCTGTTTATCATTAATTTATTAAGTGTATTTAATAATTTTAATCCCACTAAAATTTAAACAAATTATAAGATCCACCATATCCATTCATTGATTAAAGTACTTATTTCACTATGAAATGAGCCAAATTTGGAATTATTATAACCAAACAAAAAATTATGAAGGATTTTACAAAAATTATATCATATAACAATCATATATTATTGAATAATAAATTAATTTCTAAATAGATCATATGGATAAACACAAATATATTTATCATTTATCCTTTCTATTGTTTTCCATGTTATGTTTTTTCAACTAAAAGATTAAAAATAAGGACTGTAACTCTTAATATAACATCATTAATTTAGTTCATTAATCACAATATTGTTTGGGAAACCATCATATATAGATCGTACTATATGGAATAAATTAATTCTCATTCAATTTCTTCATTGGATGTAATCTAACAAATAATATATTTTAACAGCCTCAGATTTAATAAATTTATTTCATGTAATCTTCATTAAAGCATATATGTATCTAATGATTGAGTTTGTAATCTTTATTCCTTTCCATAAATCAATATGTTCCAATAATATTGATATGTAACTGTTTAAGCAACTCATAACCTATCAAAAAACCCAAATTAAAATCCATCTACATTGATACTTATCTAAATACATCTCATGGTAAATGGACAAGAAATAATCTCATGTCTAGAACTAGATTCACAAATAATTATAATTCAATGATATTTTAACTTCAGATATATATAAATATATATCCCAAACATAGTATTTATGTTAATAAATATTCTTTAAGGGCAAGTATGAGTGTGTAAAATGTCCCTCAACAAAATTTTATTTTACTCAATGGACATAAAAATTCAATTATAATTCATACTCATAATACCACTAAATTATAAAAATATAATATTAAATCTCATAAATCAACACCAACCATATATAAGTTATAATAAAATATATTGAATACCATACCTATAAATTAAAACTTTATATGAATTTTTTAAAATTTATTGAGATAACTTCAAAATTAAAACATAAAAATACATATAATTATCATATAAATATTATATTCATTAATTAAAAAAATGTGTAAAATAATGCAATGAAAAATTCATACATTTATACATGAGTTAATTTGTTTGAACAAATTATATTAATGAAATTATAAATACATCAAAATCAATCAGTACATTAAATAATTCTCTTAGGTATATAAAAATTAATTATATTTACTTATAATATTATATAAATAAAAATATTTTTTTATATTGAAATAGTAATTAAATTTTTAAATCTAAAATATAAAAAATTTATATATTAAATATGATATTGGGGGTGATGGATATTAGGGTTTTTATATTTAGAATGAATTTGAATTTTTCGTCCTAAGAAAGGGTCATTTTTTTAATTTTATTCTGAATAGATATATGAATATAAGAAGGTATTGAAATGATTTTTTGGAAATTTATTTCTGATAATGATTTTTTTTGAGTTATAAAATTCTTGTTAGAGAAATGTTGGTGTGGCCCCACTATTATGATTCTTACATATGTTCAATCAGGTAATGAACCTTTAGTCACCACATGTAATCAAACAATGGGAGTTTTTACCCCGCGGGGAGTATAAGGAGCTACACTATGACATACTAGAGTTCATTCCCAAGGGAATTTGATTCATTAATATAGAGGATCGACATTGTATTAAATAGGCATTACACCATCCTAATGGCCATGTGGGTGGTAACCTGACTGATTAGTGCATATATTCCATTACCCATGAGTTATTATCTATCATGAGGATATTTGTGATGGTTTTGATACGTACGATATATACAATGAAAAAGGCCATGTAATGTTTTAGTGGGGGATACCATTATTTAAGGGACGTCCCACTTGCAGTATGAGCTTAAGGGGTGGAATGAGGAGTGTCATTTCGGCCAAAACCTCTCATATCTCTGGTCGTTTGACCACATTGGATTAATGGTATTTCTATTGTTATTTTAAATAGTTAAGGGGAAATATTATTATATTTATTTTGGTTATTGGTTATTATTTTTAGACCTATAATTTTATTATTATTTGGACAAGGGATTTTTTAGGTATTATAATATATTATGGAATAATCAAATCAATTTGATCGGGATTTTTTCCAGGAATAGATATATGATATCCCAAAATACTAATGTATGAGGTTATATTTGATTTGGGTGAAATATTTATTCCTTATTTTTTGGGAAATTAAGACCTGTTGAATTACATTGAGTAATTAATTAAATGTTTTTATAAATAAAGTAGTTTTTGAAGTAATGAATGATAATACTTGGAATCTATAGTCTTAGAAATAGATATACATTGTGTTTTGAGGGCATTAACTCCATGTTTGACGTTTTTGGGCATAATAATTTAAATTCATATGTTTTTTATGTATTACATTGAATTTTTTCATGTTTACCTTGGATTGTGTATATTATTTAGGGACTATGATTAGATGACATAAGGAAACATGATGGGACTGGGCCCCCTAGATATATTCTTTGTGGTTTATAATGACATAGGAAGATAGGGATCACTCTATAAATATTTCATTAATGTGTGATAGAACCATTTTAGTAAATTAGTTGGCTTATGATTTATGGTGATGAATCTTAGTCTATATGGGTTTCCCAATGACAGTCATGTAGGTATAATAGGCTTATAACTAGTAAATATTGATGATATGAAAAAAAATATAACTTATTTTGTGGAAAACCATATTGAGACTTTTCTAGGGAATAATGTTCTATTTTAGATTGATGATTAAATAAGGACTAGGTGTTGAGGGATATATAGTCATTCACAATGATTGAAAGGAAAAAGAGATATTCTGATGGATATATAAGATGTCCACAGGTTGTGTAATTAGGATCATCAAGAGGACATTTAATAGAGAGGAAAAACACATTACCCATTGTTACTAGGGATAATCCATCATTAGTAAGAATAATGTAGATGTGGTATTTTTATGGGGATTAGACTAACCAGTGGAGAATTTGGTTAAAAATGATACTATGATCTATTGGAATATGGTGTATTGGTGGAAACTATATAGTGTTGTTGAACTGTGAATAAGTGGGGTCCAATATAATTAGTGGATGGCAACAAAATTGAGATTATATGGATAACAGGTTGAATATAATAGAGATTCATGACCAATATGGTCTGTTTTGATAGTCATATCCGTCGAACATGATGTTGATGTAAGATATTGGATGTGGGACTAGGTCTTCAGTGACTTGTTATTTATTATGTATTAATGAGATTGTAGGATGAGTTATCTGTCCTATTTATTATATTATTTTGGTTCTACACCATTTGATTATATATGAAGAAGTATAAATTATTCTATGTATAATTGGATGGTTTGATTCAGTAAACATTTCTAATCATATAAGAGGAGTTTTGAGATATATTTAGTAAACCCATATCTATGGGAAATGGTTTTTTACATTTAATTCGTCCACTTCTTTATGTGGATGATGGTTTATTTATTCTCTGTGTACACATAATTTTGAGGACTAGATAGTTTAATTTCAGTGTGGTCTCTCAGGTAATTTCATAATATATTTTTATTTACTGAACCCTTACATATTAAACATGGATTGGGTTATTTCAATTCACCCACTATTAGAAGATGAATACTGATGATATCTATATAGTGTGTCAATCTATTTGGAGAATTCGTCTGAATATTTTTTAACACACTTACTTGATGAGGGAATGGTTTGGAAAATATAAATTGTACATTTTTTAGGGTAATGGATGAGATAAATTAGTAAATCAATTCTAATGGGAAATGTATTGGGTATTTGATGACTAATATCCACTAATAATATTTCTATAGGTATAAGCAAGTTGCATTAGATTTTATGATTAAAAAATTGATAATGTAGGTACAATTTGTTGTCATTGTAAATACACCAACCACTGTGCCCAAAAGTCTGTGGTTACATTATTTCATGGGAACTATATTCAAGGTATGGCCTTCCGAAGGACCATATATGTATGTACTCATTATAGACATGATGCACAACAAAATTTTATATTACAGTACGAAAACATAAATTACACAATGGTTATTTTCAAAAACATCTATTATTCTCTTTATTATATCCCTACAAATCAATCAAAAAACACGTTCTTGTATCATTGGGAAAATAAAACATTAGAAAGGGGAGTGTTCAATTGTATAGTGAGGATAAGAATACAATGTAAGATATCATGAATAAATAAGATTATAAATATATAATTTCAAATAATAGAAACACATTCAACTTAAAAATATCATTATAATAATATAGTATGGACAAACTATGATATCATATTGATTTAAACATATCCACAGTTATTATAAATAATCGAATAATCACATGGAAATAAATAATTGATCTCATAATTATTGAATCTGTAATGTCGGACATCTAAAATGTATTACCAAGATCATTCACATGAATATTTGACACAATGAGGGAACCCCATTTAATTTTTCAAATTTTTTGTCTCATGAGACTAATCAATGCTTAGAGGGGGTATCTATAACTAGGCCCCACCCATATCTTAATATTCGAAAAATATTCCTCATATGAATTTTGTGAATCATAATCACCATAAACATTCATATTTAAAACCAATCATATTACATGATAATACCTTACCACATCATATAAACATAATCATAACATATCCACAGTATTATGGTGAAATTTAATATAAATTAATATGCAGAGTCAAATTGATCCTAAACAATCCCAATAAGAATATGGATTATATAAATTCATTATATCCCAAGAATTACATTAGTAAAATTAATTTTATATTTTATCACTGGATATAAAAAAACATAAAATTTTTTATTAAAAACTTTATCTATGAAGAATATATTTTCATTTTGAAAATGTTATTTAAACTAAAAATTTCAACAAAATCAATGTCATTTTATTTTAAAATAACATTTCAATATATTAATGTAATAAGTGAAAACATAATAATAATTATTGTGGGAAATAAAAAATATTTTTTACATATTAAAAATCATTTCATTCACATATTTAGTAAAAGGAAAATGAGACCTGTTTTGAAATTATAATGATGATTCTCCTAAAAAATTTGTAAAGAGTAAAAAATGGGTAAAAATATATTTAATAAATAATTAGAATAATGAAAATTGTATTTCATAATATTTTTTAATATATTGTTTTTTATGTTAAATTATTTTTGTTTGAAGTGATAAATTAAGTATGTTTCTAATTATATTATTTTCTTAATAATTTGAAGTACCAAATAAGGTATTATGACAGTATTAGATGAAAATTTCATGAATAACTAGTGGAGAATTATATTAATGGGGTTTTCTAGAAAATGGTTATATAATTTCATTAATTATAATTTTAGTTACAAACAATCTTAATTAAAGCGGGATTAGAAGATAAATATCTTACCACTTTGATAACTTTTGAATCATGACCCCCTTTAAAAGAATATATTCAAGTAAAAAAATAATTACAATGAAATGAAATAAATTAATGATATAACCTATCAAAATAGATATTATATAAATCACACATAATGACTATGTGGTGTATATTACTTAAGTCTCATGGATGTAAAAAGAGATGAGATAGCCTTGACTAAGATTCTACATGAATTGTATGTAAATGATCATCCTACATAACCAATATAGTCATATTATAAGTATATAAAACTATCAAATTCAAATATATCGTACCATATATTATTTAATTATATTATTTTATAAACTTATTAGTTTCAATTGATTGTTTTAAGAAATTTTTCATTTTATAATTGGATTATTTTTGTTACCATTGGTTGGGTAATTTCAGCACTTTTACCTTGATCATGGTCACATTATATCCACAATGAAAAATATTTTACAAATATAAAAAATATATGTATATATTATATATGTAATTAGTTTTTTCAATAATATTTGATTCTCAAAAAATAATTATATCATTCATAGATATGGTATCCCACACATACTAGTGAATATAGTTTCCATTTTCTTGAGGGACATAATAAAAATTATAAACACATTCTACATTATATATTAATTAATATGGTAAAAATATAATTTATAAATTTTAACTTTGACCTCACTATAATATATATACAAATAAAATGAAATAAATTTCACATCACTAATTTCAGTTTGTTGTCTGCAAGAATGCACAAGCGATGTTATTGTTTTCAAATTTATTTGAATGTTTGTATTTATAATCGATATTATGTGTTGATAATAATTTTTATGTAATATATATCACATATACTCATTAAAATTATCCATACTCCTTCAATATAATGATATTGAGAAAAAAATCACATTCTTCATGAGGAAATAGTTATTTGTACACAAGTGTGATGTTGATGTATCCCCTATTGAATTGAAATTAAAGAAGGTATGTGTGATATAATAAATCATGAAGTATTTTAATTTAATAAAAATAATAAACATTATTTAAATCCATCATTATATATATATATATCCATGAGTGGTATTGATGGAAAATGAATTACCTGAGTTCACAATGTGGTAGTCCGATGTACAGAGGATCAATGGTTTTACTTCCCATTTTGTGTATATAGAGAAGGATCTATGTCACAACCCTCCTTAACAAAAATAATGGAAGGGATAACTAATTTCCAGAACCTTCTTTCTTTAAGTTTAAGGAGAGATAATGACCCCGAGACCCGCCTTCAATAGGCCCCAGAGTGGCGACTAGCACCAAGGGTATAGAATCACACACAAGATGGAAGGCATTACCCTTATTATTTTTTATAGGTTCGGGAGATAAGATAGAAACCCCAACAACACCAAAGCTAAAACTAATGGTAAAGTTGAATGTAAACCATTCCCATATGCATGTTCAAAATTAAAAGATACAAGCCACAAGATCTCCAAAGGTAACATACCAAGAAAAAGGAAAATGAAAAAAGAAACTGCCCCAAGGTCTGAGGTAGTACGGTCCCACACGATCCCTGAAGTCCTCATTTAAACCTGAAAGCAGTTTTATATATGTAGAGTGAGCACACAAGTATACTCAGCAGGGAAACCAAACATTCCCAAGCACAAGTGGGGAGGCATCCTAATGCCCCATGAAAAATGATACAACCAAAGCACCAAGCAAGGAAAACTATCCACCCAAGCCTCACCAAGGCACACTCCCCAAATAACGCAAGTCATGTAATGTATAGTAATATCCCATCGATATTTGGGTACCCCACTGAAATTTACCCCTGGTTATTGATGAAATCTTATGCATAGAACCACCCCCACCATTCTCACTACAGTCCCACGGCCACACCCCGCCCACACACAGCTGGGCCACAAACACACATCTCTCCCGTAGACAACTAGTCCACAATAATTACACATAACCACGCCCACAAACACCTTGTCCAGAACCACTACTGTCATGCTCACAGACACATGGGCCTCATCCTGAAGACTCTTGGGAATCAACCTACCCCCACACACCTGGGCCAACCACCACAACTACCCTTTCTTATGAATCTTGGGATATAATGGACCTTAGGCCATCATAGCCTGCCCGAAGAGTCTGGGGCTATTCAGGAAAGGGAGCATAAAAGGAGCTAATAACCAGACACTCATAGGAGTGTTGGGAAAATCACCCTCCCCCATGAATTTAGGGTGTTTTCACTAAGTGCTCAACATGGGTTGGTCATGAATAAAAAACATTAAAACTAAAAATACATGTATAGTTAACAAGAACTCATCCCAATATGGGGTTCCCAAATCCAACCCAAGCATAACACCCTTGTAAATTTTCATCCTTGAAAGAAGCCACATCACTCACAGCCAAGTCACAACTTGTTCCCAAAACCAATTCACTATTTAATACTTTATTAGCATCATGTTTATATGATCCCATTTAAGTTAATTCTTCATTACTGGGCAACTAAAAAGTACAACCACATGCCAGGGAAAAGAGAAGTATGACGACATCAATTTAATAATTCACACTTGGTTCTCTTGTGAGGTCACTGAAAAAAAGGGATAAGTGAGATCCCTTAAAGTACTAAAACCAAAGAAGGATTAAAGATACATCCCCACATCCCCTAAACCATAACCCATGATTTTCCAACAGTATAGGATTCCACCACAATTTGTGTCATAAATATTGTAACTGTACATCTTCAGATTCATAACCAACACCCATACTGCAACAGAGGATCCCATCTTCACCCACATCCCCCCATAGGTAATCAAACAGAACAACACACCTACAACCAAAACAGGGTGGGAAACATGTAGGATCAAGCACATATTCATTATTTTCTTCTTTATGTTGGTTAGCCAGGGTGACCACATAGGGATTTATGTTTTACTGGGTATCCATTTGATCCACTGAGTTTATGTGATTAACCAATTTCCGTGTTATAGTCATTTAATCATCAAAGATGGCAAGTGTTCATTAGTGCATAGAGAAATAACACCAACGGCCCGGATTTTCAGTAGGAATAAGCCCACAAAATTCACAAAATAATATTCAAGGAAGAGTAGAAAACAAAACAACAGCATATCGATCACACCCCTCCCCTTTATTCATTTAAAAGTCTGTTTGTTATCTTCAGTTATGTTTGGATTCATCCATTCCCATAGAAACAATATTTTACCCTCCCCACATGATGCACAAAAAAGGAGAGATGAAGGAAAAAACTCTACCTAGTTGATCAAGGATCAATGTTTTTCTCCACACACCAAGACCAGGGGATGCGTGATTTGCTGGGGAGGAACGTCGGGGACTCCATGGGTGACGAAATATCTAGAAGAGGAGAACCCCAATCCATGGAAAGGAGGGACTCTAGGTATACTAGGGTAAAGAATGAAATACATCCAAGTAGAAGAAGACGAAACTCAAGGGAATATAAAATGATGAGATCATACTGTTACGAGATATGGAATTTTCAATGACATGAATGTTGGATCATGGTTTTGTGGGAAGTTACCCACGATGATAGTAAGATGTTATTTAATATCCCCCCTCGGGGAGGTTTCATGGGATTTTTTTGTATTTAATATGGGATTTAAATGGATTTAAAAAGGGAAAAAGAATTAATTTACATAAAAAAACATTGCGGGAGAAGGACTGGAAAAAGAAAATAGAGGGTTGGGTGAGGACACGGTGCCACCCTGATGGTTCCACCTTCACGGTGGAACCTTCACAGTTCCACCTTGACAAGTGCCACTATTTAGGTGGAGCCATATTTTGGCAAAGTAATGGCCAGGGGTATCCAGGCCATTACATTAGATACCTCTCATACTATTCTCTACCTTGAGAATTAAAACCAAACCTGAAGAAAGGAGTGGGGTCCAAACATCCACCTCGAAAGATACCTCTCAGGAGTATACCACTTTGTTAACAACGAATTCCCCCCTCCTCATCTATCTCCTGAGGAATCAAAATCATACCGCTCCTCTCCCCTGTGTAACCACGCAAAAATATTAAATCATCTGATCATGTGGGTGAGGGGCTTCCCTTCCCCCATGTTAAGATAATATCTGCTTTGGGCAGCACTAACTCGCTCGCAAGGGTTTTGGTGCATCCACTTTAATGTGTCATAAGTAGCGATTAGGTCCTCCCCTCCCCACATTTCAAAACACTTCATACCTATCCACATAGAAGGAAAATTGCACATTCCATAGTTAACAAGGTAAAGTATTCCATCAAGAATAAGTACACACAAAATAGAACAAATCACAAAACAGCTCTGGGACCTGGGCACGCATCTGATTCTCCCATTCCCAGATTCATTCCATGAGCCCACCAGGACTCCACGACACACGAACAAAAAGGATGGTTCGTACTTGGAGCACCTTCTCCTCAAGATCCTCGATCCTCACTGGTCTTTCTACAAAAGTCATGTTGTTCTTGATATCTAGCTTTCTGCAGTCAAGGATGTGTGAGTCATTGTGTATGACCTTTTGGAGTTGTGAAAAATTGAATACTTCATTTATAATCAGTAGCGGTGGTGGTAAATGAAGTGCACTGTGTTGCATTTATTGTCAATGAGGCATGAAGTTGTCTTGGAATGAATGATTGTCAAGGAGTCAAGATGTGAATGTCAAAGGATGTTATGGTGATGGAGATGAAGAGAGAATGGCCACGGTACTAAGATGCATGTCACTTAGGAGATTCACTAAGTGGCATAGGAGATGTGGTTGAAACATTCTCTAGTTAACATATGACGATTTCTGAGTTGCTCTATAAGTTCTAAGAACTTGTATCAAGATGATACAAAGTCACAACATGATTAGAATACCATGCATTGTAGTGACAATGCATGAGGAGTTGAAAGTGATCCATCCATAAGTTCTAAGTGGATGAAGTGGATTAAAGAAGTCCATGCACTATCACTTAGTGCATGTGAATCAGAAGAAGATCCAATTGATCTCTGATTTGATCAACGAATCCCATTGAAGATGTTATGTGATTCAGGAGTTCGGTTGATGAAGATCCTTGAGAATTCTCTCCTAAGTAGAAAATGAGATGATGAAGAAGAATCATAAATTGAGGAGTTGTTTCTAATCAAGTAGATTAATGTTTGAATTCTCAAGAAGAAGAAGAGAGGAGAAGAAATGAAGAAGGGAGAAGTGGCTTGGAATTTGGCATTTTACATATGGGATACTTTGTTTTTTAACAAATTGTTTATTCTGTCCTTAGCCAAAAAATTGGCCAGCCCGTGGACACCTTGAGGGTTCAACCCCAAGGCACTGTGGGCCTAAGGCGCCACGCCCAAGGGGGAACCCGTGGGGCGAGCCCAGGGCGGCAGGACGCACCCAATACACCGCAGAGGTGTTGGGGCACGCCCGGAGGAGCGCATGGTGGGCGCATAGCGCGCCCGTGTGTGCATAGTGGGCGCTAGGAGCGCGCCCGCAGGGAGCAGAGTGGGCACAGAGCGCGCCCGCAGGGAGAACACAGTGCGGGGCGGCACCGTGGAGGGAGAAGTTCAATTGCGGGGTTGAGGGAGCGGCATATTGATAAACCGCGGCAAAACCGCGAGCCGATTCGATGTGGGACGGGGAATTTTTCCGCGGGAACGATCCTGGCCGCACAATCAATCGCGCGGATGATCTAAGCCGCACATCTGATCCCGCGAGAGATCTTCAGATCCAGGCCGTCCGATGTATTTCAAACGCCCGATCCAACGGCCTGCGGTCCGTCTCCTTCCTCGAGCTCAGTCGAAGGCCACCCGAGCATTCCCGCAGCCGCCGCTGAACCAGGCGACTCCCGAAGATGGTTTTTGAGATCCCGGCCACCTCCGAGCAAACCGAAGCCTCCACTATGATCATTAGGCCATAATGAACTCATGCATGAATTAAAATGTTGCATGCATGCATCGAGAAAGAATTCCGAACAAGGCCGAGGCAAACCGAAGGTGCCGAGGCCATGTGGTGTTCGTGCTATGCATGGACCGGTTTTAAATGAAGTCATGCATGTGTTTTAAAATGCATGCATGAAGATAAGGCTGAAGATAAAAGAACCTGCGTGAACAGAGGAGAAAAAGAAGATTTCAAAGAATCTTGAAGATCCGAAATCTTCGGGATTTTGAAGTTAGATCACGCAGATGATCAAAGGCATTCCTCTACCTATAAAAGGAGCACTTGAGGCCTTGGAGTGCTTACTGAGTTTTTGAAGAAAGAAGTACCGTGTGAAGCACTATGTGCCTCACCAAGTCAAAGCCCTGCGCGCACACTTGCGCGGTAGTGAAGCCCAGAGCATCCCTTGCTCCGCGAGGTTCCTTTTGCGCACTCCTTGCGCGAAAGAGGTTGGAGAAGGATCCATGCGCGCCTTTCCCTTGCGCAGCAGGAAGACCCGTGGCCGCAACATCTTGCGCGCCCACGGTTGAAGCCCCGCGGTGTTTCACCTTGCACACCCGAGTGCTTGCGCGGCAGTAGCACCTGCGCGCCCGCGGCCAGTGAATCTTGCGCGGCATTTGAAGACAAGAGTGGCTGCACCCCTTGAGCTCCTTCACTAAGGCAGGGGCTCGTGTTGAGAAGACCACACCCTACGGGTTGTGGGTGCTTGGCAAGGAAGAAGGCCGAGGCCTTGCCTCGTGTGTGTGCCAAGTGGAGGAGAAGAACCTGAGGGCCATGTGTGTGCACAAAGAACAACACCAAGTGGTGTGTGCCAAGTGAAGTGGAAGACCACACTTTGTGTGTGTGTAAGAATTGAATAATCCATAGTCTTGGTTGTGCATTTGAACAAAGAGGAACACACTTTAAGTGTGTGCATTTGAAGAGGCCGAGGGTTGTGACCTTGTGTGTGCACCAAGTGAAGACACATTTTGTGTGTGCAAAATTGAAGAACAACCTAAGGGTTAAGGGTGTGCAACAAGAAGAGGGAAGAGGCCAAAGTCAAGTGTGTGCAAAACAAAGAACAATTTATGTGTACATGAACAAGTAACAAAGAAGGCCGAACCTATGTGTGTGCTCTAAGTGGAGTGAACACACTTAGAAGAAGAAGAAGACTCACACAAAGTATAACACACATTTAAGTGTGTAAACACATTGAACAAAGTGTGAAGTTAAAGTGAGAAGGTGTGTGCTTAAAGTGTTACACCCTTTGTGGGTTTACTGCACCAAGAAGAGAAAGAGGAGAGTGCATGCATGCATGCATGCACATGCACACGTGAACAGAGTCAAATCAGTGGTGTGCATTTGAGTTGTCCAAGACCAGAGGATATTGAAGAAATTGAGAAGGCCATGCAGTCAGTGCATGAGGATTCAGAGTTGCCATGCATTCAGTGCATGAAGTTGTTTTGAGTTGAGACTGGACCAGACTGAAGTTAGATATATTGTTTGTCTGAGTTTGCAGTAGATTGAGAAGAGCCTGATCAAGAGAAGTGATCAGAAGTTGCTGAGCAAGACCAACAGACCTTTTAGAGGTTGTTGAAGATTCATGAAGAGAGAGGTCAGGTCATCCTGAGAAGAAGGAGATAAAGCCTGAGCAAGACGAGAAGACTTGTTCACCACAAGTGATCAGAAGAAGAGCAAGGCCAACAGTCTTTATCCCAGACTGCTGAAGATACTTGAAGAAGCTTAAAGTGAAGAAGAGCTACTCGTGTGACTCGAGGAGCCAAGAGAAGACCCTGTGGGACTCAGGGAGAAGAAGTCTTCAGTGGGATTCTGGAGCAGGCCAGTGGGACTCTGGTAACACTGTGTGAAGCAGTATAAAGACCCTCCTGTGGGACTCAGGAGAGATACAGTGGGACTCTGTATCGACCATTGTAATACTAACAGATTATAATGGGAGAATCCATGCTGGGAGAGCATGGCAAGGATGTAGGCCTTTGGTGCCGAACCTTGTAAATCCTTGTGTCCAGTGCCTTTACATTTACTGCATCATTCGTGGAAAGGTGAGAGATACAAGAAGAGTGGATCGAGGCTTTAACCAGCCATAGAGGTTTAATTGATAAAGAATCAATTAGTAAAAAGTTTTAAGGGATCACTGATTCACCCCCTCCCCCTCTCAGTGATTCACACTGATCTGGGCACTTCAATTGGTATCAAAGGGAGGTTACCTCTAAAAGATCCAAGATAGTCTATATGGAGTGTAGATTTGAGGAAATGAAAGAACAGCCTCAAATGGAGATATCTGCCAAGACTCTGAAAAACAGAATGAAGAAACAGGAAAAGAAGATGAGGAAGAAGGTTGTTGCAATCATAGAAACTCCTTCTATGGAAAGAAATGTGAAAGTCACATCAGATGACAATTCCTTTTATCATTCTTCTGATGAAGCCTGCTCTAGCTGTGATGATGATGGAAGAAACAATGATCTTCTAAATGCAATCAAATATCTTCAGAATACAGTCCCCAAGAAAGTGGCAATGTGTATAGCTACAGGCCTCCTTGATCTTCAAGAAGAAAAATTACAGCTAGAAGATGAAACCAATTCTCTGGAAGTCCAATTGGCTAAAAGGGTTGGCATAACCAACACTCTCAGAAAGCTGGTGAAGGCTAAAGATGAAACCGTTTCTCTTTGCAATGAAAGATATTAAGACACTGCTGAAGAATTGCAAAGAAGCCTTTCTGAGAAAGAAATAATTAAAGTAATAATCAAATATGTGTACCATGCACTGGAGAAGAGGCATAGAGTATCAATGGTTGTTAAAGATGCTCAACTTGAAGACAAAGTAAAAAGGGTGAAGGAGCTTGACAACTCATTGCTTGAAAAAAGAAAGGTGCATGAAGACCAGGTAAAGCAGCTGGAAGAGAAATGGGAAGGAAGGCTAAGAACTATTGAGGATGAGAAGAACTCCCTCAATATGAAATGCTTAGAACTGGAGGTGATATTGAAAAATCAGCAATCACCCAAAGTCCAAGCCTCCCAGACAGCTGGAAGAAGAAATGTTGCCACTCAAGCGAGCTTTGAGCAGGATGATTCTAAAAGAAAGACATCCTCTAATAAAAGGGAAACATCTTCTATAAAGAAGGTACCATCCATATCATCTTGTACTGATGCTTCTGATTGTGTTTCCACAAAAAGTGCAGGATGGAAGAATAATTCCAAACAAGTATGGATGAAGACAATGAAGAAAGAATGCTCTCCTGAAGCAGCACAACAATTCAAGACAAGTACCCTACAATCAGAAGGAATCAAAAGGTCAAGATTTGTGGGTCAATGTTGGTGTTGTAATAAGTATGGGCACTGTGCAAAGGATTGTTGGTACAATCCACTGAATGTCAAAGCACAAAGGAATCCCATGCCAAGGGGGAGCAAGCTAGAAGAAAAGAAGCAGCATCCACAGGTCCAGAGACATCTGTTTACTGCAAATAGATTTGGATTACTTGACAACATCTGGGATGATTGCAAATGTGGTCAAAAAGATACATGTCAGTCTCCAACTGTATCGAGAGCTCAAAAGAAGAAAAGATCACAGAACCTGGCTCAGAAAGATTCCTTGGGAAGCAAGAAGAAAGTAGAAAATGTTCCCAAGAAGTGTTTGAGAAATGAAGATAAGTCCTTGGAGTCTGAGTCCAAGAAGGGTGATGCATCCAGAAGGACCACCAAGAAGACATGCTTCTACTGTGGAAAGAAAGGACATATCATGGATCTTTGTAAATAAGCCATGAAACTAAATAGAAGCAGACTGGACTCAAACAGACAATCAATCCAGAAGAAGCAAAAGGGATTGATTGAAAACAAGTTGCCTAAGAGAGGTAGCTTGACAGCATCAAAGGAACCATGTGGAACTTCCAGAGCTGAGGCCACACTTCCAAATGACTTGTTAGTCATATGGCCAAATCAGTTGCAACTTGCCAAAGATCTACAAAGAGCTGAAGATGATGTTCTGGCAATTGCTAAGGAAAAGGGAAGAAGAAGATTTCACATGAAGATGTATTGAGATCCACACCAGCACAAACATCATTGAAGATCAAATGTGCAAGTGTGAAGAATGGTGAAAATGGGACATCTCGGTTGAGAGAATCTTCTCAACCTTGTTGTTCACATTGATGAACCAAGGAGGTTCCATCTTATTCCCTAATAACTTGTATTTACATGTGCTGACATTGCAGGGAATTGAAGAAGATGATCATTCTCATCTGGAGGATGATTTGGATTGAATGGAGTGCACCCCTTGAGGGGGAGCAAATCTGAAGAAGATGATGTTCTGAGATTAATATCATCTTAAGAAAATAGATGAAAGGGGGAGCTTTATCTTTGCACCTGAACATTCTAATGTGTTTTGTGATGTATGTGCAGGATTTAGCAATTCATTGTTATATCTGAAAAATTTCAAACCCCTGAAGCATGATCTCACATGTATAGTGAAATGTGGATAGCATTGAAAAATCTTGGTTACATCACTCTTGTTTTCTACACCGGGTTAGCCCAAGTAGACTTAGATATGATTTACTAAAGGTTCTTTGCTAAATAAGAACATGTGACATCATCCCTCTCTCAGTGTTTTTCAAGAAAATGCTTTTATAAGGGAGGAAGATATTTTTGAAAGAAAACCACACCACACCTTTGCATTTGATTGCCAATAAGGGGGAGAAAATATTGGCACACATATTGACCTATTCATATGTGCTGAAGGAGTGTATTGACAACAAATACAAAGGGGGATATTGAAGTGCACTGTGTTTCATTTGTTGTCAATGAGGGATGAAGTTGTCTTGGAAAGAATGGATGTCAAGGAGTCAAGATGTGAACGTCAAAGGATGTGATGGTGATGGAGATGAAGAGAGAATGGACATGGTACTAAGATGCATGTCACTTAGGAGATTCACTAAGTGGCATAGGAGATGTGGTTGAAACATTCTCTAGTTAACATCTGACGATTGCTGAGCTGCTCTATAAGTTCTAAGAACTTGTATCAAGATGATACAAAGTCACAACATGATTAGAAGACCATGCATTGTAGTGATAATGCATGAGGAGTTGAAAGTGATCCATCCATAAGTTCTAAGTGGATGAAGTGGATTAAAGAAGTCCATGCACTATCAATTAGTGCATGTGAATCAGAAGAATATCCAATTGATCTCTGATTTGATCAACGAATCCCATTGAAGATGTTATGTGATTCAGGAGTTCGGTTGATGAAGATCCTTGAGAATTCTCTCCTAAGTAGAAAATGAGATGATGAAGAAGAATCATAAATTGAGGAGTTGTTTCTAATCAAGTAGATTAATGTTTGAATTCTAAAGAAGAAGAATAGAGGAGAAGAAATGAAGAAGGGAGAAGTGGCTTGGAATTTGGCATTTTACATATGGGATACTTTGTTTTTTAACAAAGTGTTTATTCTGTCCTTAGCCAAAAAATTGGCCAGCCCGTGGACACCTTGAGGGTTCAACCCCAAGACACATGTGGGCCTAAGGCGCCACGCCCAAGGGGGAACCCGTGGGGCGAGCCCAGGGCGGCAGGACGCACCCAAGACACCGCAGAGGTGCTGGGGCACGCCCGGAGGAGCGCATGGTGGGCGCATAGCGCGCCCGTGTGTGCATAGTTGGCGCTAGGAGCGCGCCCGGAGGGAGCAGAGTGGGCGCAGAGCGCGCCCGCAGGGAGAACACGGTGCGGGGCGGCACCGTGGAGGGAGAAGTTCAATTGCGTGGTTGAGGGAGCGGCATATTGATAAACCGCGGCAAAACCGCGAGCCGATTCGATGTGGGACGCGAAATTTTTCCGCGGGAGCGATCCTGGCCGCACAATCAATCGCGCGGATGATCTAAGCCGCACATCTGATCCTGCGCGAGATCTTCAGATCCAGGCCGTCCGATGTATTTCAAACGCCCGATCCAACGGCCTGCGGTCCGTCTCCTTCCTCGAGCTCAGCCGAAGGCCACCCGAGCATTCCCGCAGCCGCCGCTGAACCAGGCGACTCCCGAAGATGGTTTTTGAGTTCCCGGCCACCTCCGAGCAAACCGAAGCCTCCATTGTGATCATTAGGCCATAACGAACTCATGCATGCATTAAAATGTTGCATGCATGCATCGAGAAAGAATTTCGAACAAGGCCGAGGCAAACCGAAGGTGCCGAGGCCATGTGGTGTTCGTGCTATGCATGGACCGGTTTTAAATGAAGTCATGCATGCGTTTTAAAATGCATGCACGAAGATAAGGCTGAAGATAAAAGAATCCGCGTGAACAGAGGAGATAAAGAAGATTTCAAAGAATCTTGAAGATCCGAAATCTTCGGGATTTTGAAGTTAGATCACGCGGATGATCAAAGGCATTCCTCTGCCTATAAAAGGAGCACTTGAGTCCTTGGAGTGCTTGCTGAGTTTTTGAAGAAAGAAGTCCTGTGAGAAGCACTTTGTGCCTCACGAAGTCGAAGCCCTGCGCGCACACTTGCGCGGCAGTGAAGCCCGGAGAATCCCTTGCTCCGCGAGGTTCCTTTTGCGCACTCCTTGCGCGAAAGAGGTTGGAGAAGGATCCCTGCGTGCCTTTCCCTTGCGCAGCAGGAAGACCTGTGGCCGCAACATCTTGCGCGCCCACGGTTGAAGCCTTGCACACCCGAGTGCTTGCGCGGCAGTAGCACCTGCGCGCCCGCGGCCAGTGAATCTTGCGCGGAATTTGAAGACAAGAGTGGCTGCACCCCTTGAGCTCCTTCACTAAGGCAGGGGCTCGTGGTGAGAAGACCACACCCTACGGGTTGTGGGTTCTTGGCAAGTAAGAAGGCCGAGGCCTTGCCTCGTGTGTGTGCCAAGTGGAGGAGAAGAACCCGAGGGCCATGTGTGTGCACAAAGAACAACACCAAGTGGTGTGTGCCAAGTGAAGTGGAATACCACACTTTGTGTGTGTGTAAGAATTGAATAATCCATAGTCTTGGTTGTGCATTTGAACAAAGAGGAACACACTTTAAGTGTGTGCATTTGAAGAGGACGAGGGTTGTGACCTTGTGTGTGCACCAAGTGAAGACACATTTTGTGTGTGCAAAATTGAAGAACAACCTACGGGTTAAGGGTGTGCAACAAGAAGAGGGAAGAGGCCAAAGTCAAGTGTGTGCAAAACAAAGAACAATTTATGTGTACATGAACAAGTAGCAAAGAAGGCCGAACCTATGTGTGTGCTCTAAGTGGAGTGAACACACTTAGAAGAAGAAGAAGACTCACACAAAGTATAACACACATTTAAGTGTGTAAACACATTGAACAAAGTGCGAAGTTCAAGTGAGAAGGTGTGTTCTTAAAGTGTTACACCCTTTGTGGGTTTACTGCACCAAGAAGAGAAAGAGGAGAGTGCATGCATGCATGCATGCACATGCACAGGTGAACATAGTCAAATCAGTGGTGTGCATTTGAGTTGTCCAAGACCAGAGGATCTTGAAGAAATTGAGAAGCCCATGCAGTCAGTGCATGAGGATTCAGAGTTGCCATGCATTCAGTGCATGAAGTTGTTTTGAGTTGAGACTGGACCAGACTGAAGTTAGATATATTGTTTGTCTGAGTTTGCAGTAGATTGAGAAGAGCCTGATCAAGAGAAGTGATCAGAAGTTTCCGAGCAAGACCAACAGACCTTTTAGAGGCTGTTGAAGATTCTTGAAGAGAGAGGTCAGGTCATCCTGAGAAGAATGAGATAAAGCCTGAGCAAGACGAGAAGACATGTTCACCACAAGTGATCAGAAGAAGAGCAAGGCTAGCAGTCTTTATCCCAGACTGCTGAAGATACTTGAAGAAGATTAAAGTGAAGAAGAGCTACTCGTGTGACTCGAGGAGCCAAGAGAAGACCCTGTGGGACTCAGGGAGAAGAAGTCTTCAGTGGGATTCTGGAGCAGGCCAGTGGGACTCTGGTAACACTGTGTGAAGCAGTATAAAGACCCTCCTGTGGGACTCAGGAGAGATACAGTGGGACTCTGTATCGACCATTGTAATACTAACAGATTATAATGGGAGAATCCATGCTGGGAGAGCATGGCAAGGATGTAGGCCTTTGGTGCCGAACCTTGTAAATCCTTGTGTCCAGTGCCTTTACATTTACTGCATCATTCGTGGAAAGGTGAGAGATACAAGAAGAGTGGATCGAGGCTTTAACCAGCCATAGAGGTTTAATTGATAAAGAATCAATTAGTAAAAAGTTTTAAGGGATCACTGATTCACCCCCTCCCCCTCTCAGTGATTCACACTGATCTGGGCACTTCAGTAACGCTAGTTTATAAGCCACTTCTCCAACCCATCGCAACACTTCAAAGGGTTGGATAAATCTGGGAGAAAGCTTACTCCCTCTACCGAACCTCTGTTGCCCATGTCGAGGGGAGACATTAAAGAATATGTGGTCCCCGACCCCGAACACCAAGGGCCTCCTCCAATTATCGGCATATGACTTCTACCAGTCTTGTTCCGCCTTTATCCTCTCTCATATAAGCTACACCTTTTATGCTGCGCTCTGTACCACTTCTCGGCCAAGAACTCCAAGTTCCCCAACCTCGGTCTAGCACACGGGTGAGCGAAATGTCATCCCATAGAAGGCATAGAATGGTGTCATGCCAATGGAAGAGTGATAGCTATTGTTATAGAAAAACTACACCAGAGGCAAGTCTCGCACCCACGATCCCCCAAAATCTAGCATACATGCCTGAAACATTTCCTCCAAGGTCTGGATGGCGCGCTCTCTCTGTCCATCTGTCCGGGGATTGGAAGCAATGGTAAGACGTAACTGGGTGTCAATATCATGCTGAAATCCTCTCCAGGATCGTGAGGTAGACCGTGCATCCCTTTATGATACTATAGACCTCGAAACTGCATGAAATCACACCACCTAATCGATGTACCTCCATGATATGGCTTCCACTGCACTCAACTCCTTGGTCGCCAAAAAGTAAGCCGATTTTCTCAACCGGTCCACCACTACCCAAATAGCGTCGCAGCCTCCTTGAACCTTAGGTAGTCCCATGATGAAATCCATCGAGATGTCATCCCACTTCCACTCGGGGACATCCAAAGGATGCAGTATACCGCCTGGAACACGGTGTTCAGCCTTCACTTGCTGACACACAAGGCATCTGGCCATGAACTCTACCACCGGCCGAATTACCCCAGGCCACCAGAACTGACCCTTCAAACCCTGGTACATCATGTAAACTCTCGGGTACACTACTAGGGGTGAGTTGTGGAACTCTCTAAGTACTCTCTCTCGCATCTCCTATGGAACAAACAACATTTCTCGAAAAATCACCTGATTCTGACCGTCCTTTGTCCACCCTTCCAGGGTATCACCTTGGTCAACCCGGTCATACATCACTTCACATTATAAATCTCCCCACTAGGACTCCTCCACCTGCCGCAGAAGGGAGTATTGCACTGTCATCTGATATAAGAAACCTCTACCACTATCCATCCTCGCATCCAGGTACAGGGAAACTAACTCCTTCATCACCTTCCAAGCATCTGCTGACTCTTGAACTGCATCCTTCTACGACTTCCAGCTCATGGCATCAGCCACCACATTCCATTTTCATGAAGTGTAGAATATTTTGAAGTTGTATTCCTAAAGAAACATCATCCACCTTCACTACCATAAGTTATGGTCTCACTGAGAGAAGATATACTTCAAGATTTTGTGATCGGTGATGACCACGAAGTGCTCCCCAACTAGGTAATGTCGCCACAAATTTTGTGAAAAAATGACTGCCGCAAGATCCAGGTCATGAGTTGTGTAATTACGCACATGGGAAATTAACTACCTAGACCCATAAGAGATCACCCCTTGTCGCTGCATTAACACACACCTGAGGCCTTTTCCTGAAGTATCACAGAACAACTCATACTCCGCCCCTTCTTCTGGAAACCTCAACACTATGGAACTATCCAACTTCCCCTTCAGATAGATGAAGGATGCCTCGCACAGTCCGTTCTACACAAAAGCCTGGTCATTCTTGGTCAAAATCGTCAAAGGTGCTAGAATTCGAGAGAAGTTGGGTACGAACCTCCAGTAGTAACCTGTCATCCCAAGGAAACGACGAACCTATGCTACGTTCTTGGGTGCTACCCAAGAAACAACTGCCTCGAACTTCGATGCGTCCACTGCTATCCCATTCTCAAACACTACGTGCCCAAGGAAATGCACTTCTCTCATCCAAAACATGCACATGGACAAATTCCCATAGAGCTGGTGATGACGGAGTACTTTTAAAACCGTCCCCAGGTGCTCAGTGTGATCCTCCGCTGATATTGAGTAGATCAGGATGTCGTCCATGAACACAACTACGAACCGATCCAGTTAATCCTGGAAGATGGTGTTCATGAGTCCCATGAACACACTTGGAGCATTCGTAACGCCAAACGACATGACCACAAACTCAAATTGACCATATATGCACCTGAAGGTTGTCTTGGAGATATCGCCCTCCTTCACCCTCACATGGTGATATCCAGAACGCATATCGATCTTCGAGAACCAACTTGCTCCCCTCAGCCGATCAAAGAGATCGTCTATCCTTGGGAGAGGGTAGGGATTATTGAATGTCACCTGATTCTACCTCCATTAATCTATGCACAGTCTTATACCACCACCCCCTTCTTCGCAAACAAGACAGGATAACCCCATGGTGACGCACTTGGCCGAATAAAACCCTTCTTCATCAGATCTTCAATATGAATCCGCAACTCCCGCAACTGAGAAGGTGCCATCCGGTAGGGGGCTGCCAAAATCGGATGGGCACCAGGATGCAAGTCTATCCCAAACTAAACATCACTTAGAGTGGGTATATTTTTCACCTTTTTAGAGAAGATGTCCATAAAACCACTGATGACCCCTAGGTCTTCCACCATCTCTGCATCCACAGACTCCACTAATAGCTCAGCTAACAAGGAAAGGAGGGGTTCCTCTCAACTACTACTCTTCTGGCCACACTGCTCAACGATGAAAGTTACACATCGGTCACCAAAGTCTAAAAACACAACCCTTCCTTGGAAGTAGTCAATGACGGCGCATAAAGAGAACAACTAATCAATGCCTAAGAAGACTTTGTATTGATGTATCTGCAATGATAGAAGATCCATGACTGACTGATGTGGCACTATCACCAGTCTACACCGCATGAAAACATAAAAAAAGTCATTATGACCTCCGACAGGTGTGCTCAGCACTAGGGGAACTGGATGTCCCTCAGCATCTAAACCTAGTGCATGGGCCATACTGGGTGCAGAAAAGGAGTGTGATGCTCATGTATCAAACAAGTCATAATCAAAGGTACTAAACAAGATGATTGTACCTCGAACGACCATTGGCCCTGCTGGAACTGCTGCCTCTGTAGTGTGCAATTGCCCACGCCCAGCTCCTCTACCTCTCGGCTATTGGCCACCTCCCTGACCACGTCCGGGTCGAGGTCCCTAAGGATCTCCCTAAGGTCGGCCACCCTCTGCATCGTCTGCCCACGGAGGAGCGGGAGCGCGTTGACCCTGCTGCTGCTACTGAAAGGGCCAAGTTTGAAACTGTTGCTCCTAAGGTGGGTACTAAATCTGCCCACCCCCACCGTATTGTACTTTGTCTGGCCACTGATTTTAAAGGTGCCCATGGCTTCCATAGATGAAGAACCTTGGTCTTGGGACCAAAAGGAAAGGGAGAGGACCGAAGTATCAGAACTGGAATTGTTTAGGCATGCTTCTGGGTGGTCGAAACCTAGATGGTCCTGATGCTGGAGGCCTTCTGTTGAGGACCTTACCCTTTGATGAGCCCAACTGTATCCCCTATCATGATATACCTCTAAGTGTGTGCATCCTCTCCACTACATCAGCATTCTTCTGGACCTCTATGTATGTTTGTAGGATGAACGGAGTAACATCATACTGGAGAGAAGGTCGAAGTGCCACCACCAAACGTCCCGTACGAGACTCCTCATCTAGAAAGAGGTCTGGAGAAAAGTGGAGGAGATCCTTGAACTTGATCCCCAAATATCTCACTAACATGCTCCCCTGCTGGAGGGAAAGTAGCTCATGCCTCTTCTCAGCCTTCATCATGGAATAGTGGAATTCCACCCGGAACTCCATCTTGAAATCTGTCCACATCACCTCAGCCTCCCTCTTCTCCCCCAGGTAAAGCATCCACCACTGACGCACCGCTCCGCGCATCTGACTCACAGTCAAAAGAACCCAATACTCCATCGGAGCCTAGATCAAGCTGAAAGTGATCTCCAACTCCTCTAGCTAGATCTCTGTCTCCACATCATAGATGTTGCCCTCATACTTCCTGAGGGTCTGCTGCTGAAAGGCATGAAGAGTCTTCTGCCACTGATCGTCCTCCTCTTCTCGGTTCGTCCTCTGTTGATCGACCAAGACAACCTCCTAGGCCTCGACTGCCCGCACTACTCGTGGTCGTCTCCTAGGTGCCATAGCCACAAGGTAAACAAGGAATGCCTAAGCCTGAGTAGTGTAGAGTATTGTTCTTAAATTTTCTTAGACTTATTATTCATTTTAAATCCCCAAAATACCCATGAAACATGTGAACACAATTCATTATGATGCATGTACCTTCCCCAGGGTCTCTACCCTGCAATCAGTATAGCCATACTTGGTCATTCGGTAGGCCTAGAGTCCCTACATCAGATAATGGGGGGACCTAAAATCCCATGTCCTAGTCCATCTTCCCTGGCCTATTTCATGCACCATGATCACCCAACACTGTTTCCCTACCATCCCATGAAATTCTCACAATGCATAACCCCATACTCCATCCAATCTCTCAACCTCCCCTTTGATACCATTCTGTCATGACCCGCCTTCACCAAAAGGAGGGAAGGGATAGCAGTTTGCCTGACCCTTCCTTCTTTATGTTTAAGGATAGATTTTGACCCCAGAGACCCACCTTCAATAGGTCCCGGTGTGGCGAATAGCACCAAGGGTATAGAATCACACACAAGATGGATGACATTTTCCTTTTTATTTTTTATATGATCAGGAGATAAGATAGCAATCCCGACAACACCAAAGATTAAAGTAAAGGTAAAGCTGAAAGTAAACCATTACCATATTCATGTTCAAAAGTAAATGATAGAAGCCACAAGAACTCCAAAGGTAATGTACCAAGAAAAAGGAAAATGACAACAACAAATGCCCCAAAGTCCGAGCTACTATGGTCCCACACAATCCCTGATGTCCTCTTGGAATCCTCAAAGTATTTTTATATACGTAGGGTGAGCACACAAGTATACTTAGCAGGGAAACCAAAGACTCTCGTGCACAAGTGGGGAGGCATCCTAATGACCCGTGAAAATAGAGACAACCAAAGCACCTAGCAAGGAAAACTATCCACCCAATACTCATCAGGGCACACTCCCCAAATAACACAAGTCATGTAATGTATAATAATAGCATATCGATATTTGGGTACCCCATGCCACATTCCCTGTGGTTATTGAAGAGATATTACGCATCGAACCTCCCCCGAAATTCTCACTACAGTCCCACTACCACACCTTGCCCGCACACACCTAGGCCACAAACACACATCCCTCCTGCAAACACCCAGGCCACAACAACCACACGTAACCTTGCCTACAAACACATGGGACAGAACAACTACTGCCACGCCCGCAGACACCTGGGCTCATACCAAAGACTCATGGGAAACAACCTACCCACACACACCTGGGCCAACCACCACAACTACCCTGCCCAAAGAATCATGGGCTATAATGGACCTCAGGACATCACAGCCTGCCCGAAGAGTCTTGGGATATTCGAGAAAGGGAGCAAAAAATGAGCTAATAACTAGCCACTCATATGAGTGTTGGGAAAACACCCTCCCCCATGAAGTGGGGGGTTCGGCACTAAGTTCTCAACTTGGGTGGGGCACGAATAAGAATACATAAAAACTATAGATTTTTTTATAGTTAACAAGCACTCATCCTTACCTAGGGCTCCCAAAGCGAACCCAAGCATAACACCCTTGTTACATTTCATTCGTGAAAGAAGCCACAACACTCGCGACCAAGTCACAACTCATTCCCAAAACCAATTCCTAGTATTACCCATACTTAGATTCATTTTTACGTGAAGCCATTTATGTAAATTCTTCACTACTGGGAAACTAACAAGCATAACCACAAGCCAGTGAATAGAATAACAGTCAGACAATAATTTAAGTATTCACACCCAGTTCTCATGTGAGGTCACAACAACAAAAGGATATGTGGGATCCCTCAAAGTACTGGAACCAATGAAGGATTCAAGATACAACCCCACATACCGTAAACCATAACCAATAATTTTTCAAAAGTAGTGGATTCCACCACAATTCCTATCATAAACAGAGTAACTACACAGCTTTAGATTCACCACCAACACCCGTACTGCAATAGAGGATCCCATACTCACCCACATCAACCCATAGGAAATCAAACAGAACAACAGACCTACCACCAGAACAGAGTGGGAAAATTCCAGGTTTAATCACATCATTCATTATTTTTTTCTTTCTGTTGGTTAGCCGGGGTGACCACGCAGGGCTTAATGTTTAACTGGGTATCCATTTAATCTACCGAGATTACGTGATTAACCAACTTCCAAGTTACATTCATTTAATCATCACAAAAGCTAAGGTTTCATTAGTTCAATGAGAAATACCACCAACAAAAATGATTTTCAGTAGGCATAAGCCCACACAATTCACAAAATAATATTCAAGGAAGAGGAGAAAACAGAACAGCAGCACCTCGATCACACCCCTTCCCTTTATTCATTTAAAAGACTATCTGTTATCGTCATTTACGTTTGGTTTCATCCATTACCATTGAATTAATAGTGTACCCACCCCACATGATACACAAAAAGGAGAGACAAAGGATAAATCCCTACCGGGTTGATCAAGGATCAATGTTTTTCTCCCGACGCCAAGAACATGAGATGCTCGACATGCTGGGGAGGAACGTCGGGGACTCCAAGGGTACAAAAAGCTCAAGAAGAGTCATATCACGAGCAATCAGAAGGTGGGACAGTAGGAGAAATAGGGGAAAGAAGGAAATCCAGCCAAGGAGAAGAAGAATAAACTCTATCGGGATGTAAAAAAGATGAGATCTTACTGTTACGGGATATGGAATTTTGAACGACTTGAAAGTCGGATCATGGTTTGGTGGGAAGTTACCCACAATGATATTAAGCTGTTATTTAATATACCCCCCTCGGGGAGGTTTCTCGGGATTTTTAGGTAATTATTATGTGATTTAAATGGATATAAAAAGGGTAAATGAATTAATTTATGTAAAAAAACGTTGCAGGAGAGGGAATGGAATAAGAAAATATAGGGCTTGGTTAGGACATGGTTCCACTGTTTCGGTGGAGCTTTATTTTTTCAAAGTAATGGCCAGGGGTTCCGGGCCATTACAATCTAGATTATTAAATTAATATAATAACAAATATGTATATAAGGGATAATGGTTTTATTATAATATTATAGTTGAATATGAAATAAATGTTTGTAATTAGAAATTTAAAAAATACACATGTTTAGTATTTTAATCTCTTCTTTATGGAGACTCCTTAGATATATAATTAAATATTTTTTCTAAAGTTTTATATATAAATATAATTTATATCGGATGTCTGTGTTTAATTAGTCAAATGATTTGGATTAATATTTCTAATCCAACATGATTTTGATGTGATAATACTAGAAGAGAGTAGTGGACATTTCTAAGATGGAGAGAGGACACACATTTTATTTTTTAAAATACAAAATCCTACCCACATTTTTCTCATACCCCAAGCCTAAAAAATAGAACAATATGAACAATTATATGGGATAAGGAAAAAATATGCCCATAAAATGGGATTTCAAATTACATAAGGTCATTTTAAACAATTATAATCATCGTTTAACCCCTGATAATATAATATTCACTTTAAACATGGTAATTAATTATAAATTTTTCATTATTAAAACATTTAGATTCCATCTTTAGATAATATAAGATTTTATTATTCAAAATAATTAATCCATTTTTCAAAAATTTATTCATAGTATTGGTATACTTCAAATTAAATTCCAGCCCTTATATGCCTGGAAAAACAGGGTTTCCATAGAAAATCATTCAAATGTTTTAATATTGGGATAAATATTCAAATGATTCCAATGAAACAGTTTATTAAAAAATATTTATAATAATAATAAATTTACAGTATAAAATATTTTATATATAATTTATCTTTTTTTTAAAATTAATTAAAATCGATGTTTTCAATAAAAATCAATATTATTCATAATTCATCAATTAATGTAATTTATCTAAAAAGTATGAAAAACTAACACAACTATAAATTTGTAATTTATATTTTAAAAACTGATTATATTTTTTAAATTAAATTTTAAATAATTGTTAAAATATAACTTTTAAATATTTTTTAAATTCAGGACTAAAATGACATTTAATGAATATTGTTATTCAAAAAATAATTTTTTCCATTCTAATGTTTAATATTTTATTTTTATTTATTATATAACCATGTAATTTTTAATATTAATGTGTAAAACATGTAATATGGTATTTCATTTATTCCTTTTAAGACCCAGGAAACATATTTAATAGGTTACAATGGAAATATTTAAATAATAAAATTTTAATTGAGTATCAAGTTTCATTTAATCCTAGTATCACATGAACTGAAATATGTCAATGAAATTTTATTAATATTAAAAAATATTTTAAAAAATTTCAGTGAATTACATCTTTACATATGATTTATGTTGTGTGAATAATATTCTATCGAACATGATGATTCTTTATTAAAATATCCAAGTGTCAAATTTTTACAACACATATGTAAATTTCTTCATCACAAATTAATAATTATATCAATAATCATGGGTTTTAAATTTTGGAGCACAAATTTTGTAATCCCACATCAAAAAAGGGTTCAAAAAAATCATCATTATATGAATGAATTAAAAAATTAAATTCTTCGAAAATAAAATAGTACTTGGTGATGGATTAAGATGAAATTATTGGGAAATGAATACTCAGAAATGGAAGTGAACACTAGTTAACATAGATTAATAGAGTGTTATAGAGATAATTATCAAAAATAATTTTAATGATTAATATAATAATGTGGACCTCAAGATGGGATATTTGTAATGAGTTAGAGAAGCATTTAGTTTATACAAAATTATGATACTTGGATAAAACGTTTGTTTCCAGACTATTTTCATTATGTCGAGGATTAATATTTTTATTTAGGATTTTAAATAAATATAAAAACGTTATATATTTTAATTTTATAATTATAAATTAATATTATTGATTTCCATTCAATCAATTTTCACATAATCGCTTACTCCACTATAAGAAATGAATATACAAAAAATTGAATTTTTATCCCAGAATTAAAATAAATAAATAATAAGTGGTCATATTATTTATAAAATTCTTCCAAAAAATTAACTCGATATTTTCCAAAACTAAAATTGTTAGTATGAGTAATCCAATGACAACAAAATTTTTACATCACTAATTTTATAAATATTTAACCTTATTAAATTTACATAATATTTCATTGCAATTTCAAGTTCAATAATTTCATTAGATGATGGATAAACATCATAACATTACATATTGAGTAATTCATAAGGTGGATATTAATTTCAAATTATATATTTGTGAATTTTTTTATCCTCATGAAACAATATTTAAAACACATATTTCTATATGAATAAAATTCCATATTGTAAAATATATTGCATAAATACAAATATTTAGTAAAATAAAAAAAAACAAATCATAAACCACAAAATCACTAAACAATTTCATGGGTTCCAATAATATACAATAAAAAGTTCTTTATAATTATTTTCTTCACAAAAAATCACATTCTACTAGTTATATTCTATCATTAGTTTTTTCTATATAGACATTATTTTTCCACTAAATATCATTTCATAGAATGATTCAACATTAATATCTAAATACATAAATAAATATAACTATAATAAAATGTTATTATACTTTATGATTAATTTTAATTGAATACCATTGATAAAATAAAAATGTATAATAATTCATGTATCCAATCATATGCACATAAATCATAAAACATAGTATGTAATAATTCAATATTCACATCCTTGATCTCTTACCTTATTCTAAATAATATTCCATAGACACATTGAGAATTAATTTTTTTAGTTCCCCAAGTAATTTAAATTAATGTATATAACATTGGTAATTTCATCATATCCCATATAATCACATGAATAGTTGTATTTCTATCAACAATTGTAGATTGTTCACATTAAATTCATGAAAATACCAGTGTCACTTCATCCACAATAATCACAATTGGAAAAAATATTTCATTAATGTTTCCCCATTTTTAATTTTATATCCTATTATTTTATTGTAACCAATTCAACCCATGAGACTTAGATAATTGTTTCCCTATAAATATAGAAAATGAAACTATGTACTAATTTGATTAAAATGAATTAATGACTTGTTCTCTTTGAAGAATTATCATTAACTCTTCATGTAAATGATCAATATTGGTTTTCAGATTATTTAAATAATCCATTGTTAGACCTACTAAGCACATAAATATTTATTTATATATAAAAACATTTTACTCTTTCTTTTCTCTTAATCTAAATCATTTAATTTATATTTCTTGAATTTTCACACGAGGAAAATAATTTTCCTCGATGATCAAATTATAATACTTCAATTACATGTTTTTAATTTCATCATTATCCCTAGTGTTTTCAATCAACAACTACTGTTAATCCACCTTCAATAAGAAATTATAAAACTCCATAACAACTTTATGTATTTCATTGTTTTCCAATGAATTAAATATACTCTCTAAGTAACCAATATATTGTTCATGTATATATGTATTAGTAGTTCCATTTATTGATGAAGGATCTTAATTCCTTATTATGTTTGATATTGTAATGATTTATGGTTTATCATAGGGATACTCCATTCAAAAAATGTTAGTATTCATATCATGAGAGAGCAGTTCAAATAAAATTATTATTTGATCATTTCTAACAATATCTACAGCTCCAACCTCATTATATTCTCCCAAACATGAAATCAATATATGGTCTACATACACAGATATAGATCTAATTACATCCACCAAGATCCATTACTATATAATAAAATACAATTGATAAGATTATTATATTACAAAACATTATATACAATTCCAAAATTAGTAAAAAACATTATAAAAATTAAATAATTTATTCATGGATAATATCATATAATACATGATTTTTTTGGTAATGTTTTCAAATCATAAAATTATTTTCAAAAACATCATTATAGTTTCATAAAAAAAATTCAATTAACGCATGACAATCACATTTGAGTTTCAACCAAGATATGTATTAATAATAATTACATTGCACTAGGTAATGCTTATATAAAAACTAACACACAAAATTTGTGTTTTTACTACTAGGTATGTCTATTCCAAAACCCCATCACCTTGTTATAACTAGATATGATTATTTTTATATGAATAATAATACAATCTATACATTACTAAAAATTTATCATTTAATCTGTTACATTAACTATTCCACAATTTCATTCATAGAGTTATAATCCATTATATTTGTTTTGATACATTTATTTCACACAGAATGTACTAAAATTCATCAAAAACCAAATCAAAAGACACTAACCACAATATACTGATGTCGGGTTTTACATTATAAAATTGAAGTTAGATACATGGTATTAATCATGATGGTCTATGTATTATAGAAATTTTGGTAAAAAAGATGCATAATTTAAATAAATATTGATTATTCAATACATAAAATAAGAAAATGTGTTCTTTGAGAAATCCATTATTCCCCTTAGAATAACGTGTCAATAAATCACAATATATTTGAAAGTATACATGTAAAAATAAAACAAAATAAAGGGTTGATCATATATTCCTAGTAAGGGTAAGCATATAGTAGAAGACATCATAAATAAAAAATAATAATCAATATAAAAATGACAATAAATTACACATTCCAATTAATCAATAACATGTGTATAAGATGGTCAGAATAAATGATGACCAAATAAACAATTATAAATAATTACAATTCCTTGAAAATTTTCCATTGATAATATAACTAAAAAATTAATAACCTGGAAATAAATAATGGATAACATTATTAGGTAATATATAATTTCGAAATTTAGAAACATATTGTAATTATTTTTCATAAGATAATTAAAACTAAGGGGGAAAACATATTTGAATTTTTCAATTGATTTGTCTTATGAGACAAGACCACACATCGATATGATATCTATAATTAGGCCCCAGACATTAAAAAATATTTCAAATGTACTCCTTTAATAAATTGTTGTAAATATATTATAAAAAAACAATTTTATTGATAAATGAACACATGAAATGGTAATATGTAACCAAATAAAATTAACATAATCATAAACCATTCAGAGTAATATGCTAAATAGGAAAAAAAATTACACTATATTACCAACTGATCATAACAAATTCATGTAATGAATAAGGATGATATAAATACAACATTTCCACAGTTCACTATAAGTAAAATAAATTACTGATGTCGTTAATGAATACTTTAAAACAAAAATTTCACTTAAAACATTCTTGATAATAATTACAATTATATATTTAAAATATTTATAATAATAGTAGATAAATAAATGATATATTTCTATTTTAAAATAACATTTTTGAATAATAATTTAATCCTTAAAACAATTAATGGTAATAATTATTATAATTATTAATATCCCAGACACATAAAAAAACAAATCATTTAAAAATTTAAACCAATTCCAAACAAGCCTCGTTTCGATAAAAAAATTATTATTACTTTCAAAAAAATTGTAAATAAAAAATAAATAAAAAATTATTTAATAAATAATATTTATATTGTTTGAAATATTTTCAAGTCATTTTTAGAAAACCCTTCTTTGGATGTTAATTTATTATTTAGTAAATACTGAAATGATTTCAAGTATAGCATAGAACAATTTATAAATAATTTCTTATGATGGTGAGATAACTTTATTACCATTACTTTAAATAATAAAAAATAAAAATATTATATGATAAATAAATGGTTATGTTATAAAATTATCAAATAATTTACTTTAATATAAATTTAAATATAAACTATTCTAACTAAAATTTCATTGAAACTCAAATCTCTCACTACCATTGTAAATTTTGAATCATAATCCCCATGACAATAATAAGATCATATGAAACATTAAATAAATTTAATGTAAATATATTAGTGATATTAAATATCATAATGGTATTTTTATTCACTCAAAATTTTACTAGTGGTGAATAAAATATATGTCCAACGGAATAAAAAGTGTGATGATAATCTCTTAACATGTGTTTAATATCCATTGTATGTGTCGTAACCTTTTGTATAATAAATATATATTAATTTTACATAAATTAAATATTAATAATCATTGATATAAGACCATATATTGTTTACTTATATACTTTTAACAACTATTTATTTACAATTCAGTGTCCAAATCACAATTTATGGTGATAATCACATCTATTCTCTTATGTTTTTTGGATTAGTAATTTATGTCCTTTAAAAATGATCGTGACAAAAATATATCCGGAGTAAAAAATTTATATAATTATCAGTTATATATATTTATTATTTTTATCTTTATTTAGTGTCATTAATAATTGTTTAAGATATAAAAAACATTACATAGTACATGTATATAGTATGTAATTTATATTTATGAACGTTGTTTTCATTTTCTTCATGAATCAAATGAAAATAAAATAACTATTAAATACACATTACATATTAATTATTAGAATATATATAATATTTGAATTAATAAAATCTATATTTATTAATATAGATGATAATATAAAATGAATAACATTTAACATTGTTATGTACATGTAGTAGTCAAAACATAAAAATTAGCAACATTATTGATTTTAAAATTATTGTAAAGATATAAGTAAAATGTGATATTATATTCACATAATTTTATTCAGGAATTAAATATACCATTTATTCCAGACCATTATATTTCGCACATTCCATGTATTTTTTATGTTAAAAAAATTAAATCAGAGAACAAGGCAGTAGTCTATTCTTCAAATGAATGAAGTTATCGTATCCTACACATAATATAATTAAAGATGGTATATGTGATAAAATATTTACCTAAGTAAAATAATTTCATAAATATCATATATATAATTTCAATCCATCATAATATCCAATAATGAATAGTGGTGATGGAACACGAATTACATCAGTTTGTGATGCGGAAGTCCATCATACACACAATTGAACATTTTGTTCCAAAATTAATCATGGTGGGGATCATTTTCTTTTATTAAATTTATATAATAACATTTAATAAAATATTATTCAGATATTTTTATATCATCATAGAATAATATGATGTTTTATAGGTGTAAGGAGATTTAATAAAAATATGCACAATTTTAAATTTTACCATTTATTCATAGATCATCATTAAGTTTATTTCAAATGCCATCATAGGATATATTAAAATTCAAAATAATGAATCTGGGATGCATTGAAATATAAAAAAAATATTTTAATTTATCTTTATGAAGAAATTGCATTGGGATTTTTGAAGAAGGGAGGAAAAGGGGTACCCTTTTATATGTGGGGAAAAAGATACACATTAAATTTTTTAAATGAGAATATGGTTCCAATGTTTTCATCATGGAATATGACAAAAAAATTGGACATTATATAATTATATATGTTATTATGACTATATTTTTACCAAAAAAATGTATATTTCACTTTTTTCTGTCATTTTCAACACTTATCATTTTAGGTAAACCCCATTGTAAACCATTTCACAAATACCCCAAATATTAATTTTTACTGTTTTTACTATTCATTATTTTAATTATTTTTTTACCAGACTAAATTATGTATACTATTTTGATTATAATTTTAAATTCTATTTTTAGAAATTAAATTTTTTGATTTTCTAGAATACAAATTAAACCCAAATCGCTATATGTGTCAAAAAAACAAGTCTTCAAGATAAAAACATTATTGTAGTTAATATGATTTAATATCATAATTAAGTAATATTTGTTTCAAGTGAACTAAATTCCATTAATTTATATATAATTTTAATATTATTACTTTAAAAAAATATAAAAAATTATTTCAAATTTTAAATAATTATAATTAAGATTCACTTTTTAATAAAAATTATTATTTTTCACTACTTATAATACAATTAAACAAATCATTATGAAAAATTAACACAAGGGAAATTTATGAATTTATATTTAAAAAATAATAATTATTTTTTAATTATAAATTCCAAATTTTTGGAACTTTAATCTCAAAGATTTACTCAATGTAATACTAAATGATCTTTTAGAAAATATAGATATTTAGAAAAAAATATTTTTTCCTTTAAATGAATCATATTTTTCTTGGAATAAATATATATCAATTTAGTTTATTTCATATATTCTTAAACCATTGAATTTTTAATATTTACTTATTCATATTTATTCCCACCAACATAACCACTTTGATATAATGGTTTATTTTAAATAATAGTATTTTAATATTTTTTCCATTCAGTTTCAACCAGGTGTTATGTACACTTTAACATATCCAAGACATTAGAATTATTTAGAGATAAATTTATTTTAATGTCATATTGTGTTACATATCACTATATGCATGATTTTTTATGTCATATATGATATTTAATGTCATTTTCCAATTTTAAAATCATAGGTAGTCAAAGGCATGTTGGTCTATTTAGTGCACAATGATGAGATGTGTATATGTGTGATGGTGGAATTAGGTGGATTAATGAAATATGATCAACCATTTTTTGTTTAGTGTCATGGTGGTCATGTTTTTATTTAACAACATGAAATTTATGTTAATTTTTCTATATATTTTTCCTATATTCATATATATATATATGGTGGAATATATTAGATTTTATTAGTGAATACCTACCAATACTTAATTCTTTCACCTTGAATATGAAATTTTGTTAATATACATACAATATTTCTATTCACATTTAGAGAACATGTTCTGAAATGTATTATACTAGGGAAACATAATGGGTATTCATCATTTATATCCCGATGAATCATGGGGAATGTGGAAGTGACAATATTTATTTCATGATTAATTTTTAATTGATTTTGAATTTTATGATAATTTTTGGATGATTTTTTGGTATGTAAAAAAATTTATAAAATAATATATAGGAATAGAATAAAAAATGTTTTAATTGTGACATCCCTAATATTAGGGGTTGGAACGTGTTTTTTGGGAAATGACTCAATATAGGATAGAATATAAACACGAGTTGTAATCTATAATTGTCATGCATTTGGATCAACGAGTAGGAATATGCAGGGTATGAAACAATTTGGTTGATGGAATTCATGCATGCAGGAGGATAAACATTTCTAGATACGATGAATATTGATTACATTTTAATGAATTGTTAAATAAAATATGGATAATTACTAGGGATGTTGGGATTAGGGACCATAAATCAAGATGCATTAAATATGTGTTATGTTGAAATACCTCATCTATTTTACTTGAGTATTATTGTTTGGGAATTAATATAGGGGGTCACACCATTTGACTTTATTAGGTGTGACCATCATTATAGAAGAAATATTTTTATAAATCATGGATTATGTTACTAGTGAGCATGGAATGTGTTACAATTGGTGTCTTAATATTTATATTTTAATGGGTTGGGAAATCACATTTAGTCATTACATGTTACATTGTATTTGTTTTGGGATAATAAGGATATATTTTTGGTTTGATGGGAGATGATAATGATTCACATATATTCAAGAGAATAATACTTACCATGAAGGTGCAACACTTGTATTTGATGTGTTGTGGTAATGATAAACTAGTTAGAGGATGATCAAGGTTATGCTAAAAAACAAAAATAATGGATGGTATTACATAATCTGGATCTTACATAAATATAATATTTGGGATTTCTTCGTTGTTTCTTATGTAGTTTGGATATTAGCATCATGCTCATTGTATTGTTGGTGTGGTATTAGAAAAGTTCATATAAAAGGAATAATCATTTTGTTTAGAGAGTATAATGGATAGTTTTGGTGGATTATGATACAAAATTTTAATTCAAATATTATTCATGTTTAGAATTCATTATGGGATTTTATTTAATTCGGGGATACCACCATGATTTCATGAAACTAGATCAGGTGATGCGGTAACATGTTGGTTAGTGAAACTGAGTTTTAATAATAGAGAAATGGAATAGGAGTAATGAATACTTCCTCGTGCAGAATTTGGTGTGGTCAGGTTAAAACCACCCATGTATTTTTATTTACACCGTGATGTGAATTTTGTATTAGTTATTACTCTTGTTGGATGTAGTATATTTCAAAACCAAAATTAGTAAGTGAAAAATAATAGTGGGTCCACAATAATCATGGATATGAATCATGTATTAACCATTGGTTTCTTAGGATAAATAGGCATGGTTGAGGTCCATCATTACATTAGTGACTTTGGAATGATTGTGTATCATCTTTTGATGAATATTCTTCTTAATGTTGTGTTTTTTATAGTGGAATATCATATAGAATTTAGGGATAAAATTTGGTGGTTGTGTGTTTAATTTATGATAGATGGAAGAAACATATTAATGATATTTTATTGGATATCAATCATGGCCCTTGATATAGATCATGTGATTGGGTAAATAGTATTGTAGGGTTTTCATGATCACCATTCATGTTTTCTCCATGTGGTTATTCACACAATGACACTTAGATTTCATGAAATAACATTGGGGGTGTTATCATAGCAAGGAGTATAAGGGACTTGACCATAGGAGAGGGTAGGCTACCACCAAGTAATTGGGACTCAATAAAATAAGTGACATTATACCTATAGAGATATGGGTCGCACTGTGAAAGTGGTTGATCAAGGGGATCCCCCTATACATTGGGTGGTTTTATCACAATCCAGGAGTGATGTGCTATGGGAAGACTATTTGTAGGTTCCAAGACATCATAGAGGAATTTCCTTGAATAAAGATTAGTTACAATATCTATGATATTGTTAATGAAATGATTTATGGAAGTATGTGAGGCCCTGGAGGTGTTTTGGGGGTTTTGGACATAAAATGATGGAAAACTGGGATAACATGTGTAAGGAACATGGTTGTGGTGTGGTTTACTAAATGTACGGCCTTCCCAGGAAAGCCTTTCAAATATAAACTATGGTGTATTGTATGGTTGACACATGGTTTCTAAATCATGTGGGGGTACCCAGGTAACTATGGTACCAAACTCCACATAGATTTTGTATTTCACATGGTTTATACAAGGTTTGAAATACATATCAAGTAAACAGAACAACCCATTTGTGTTGTTTTTTTTTCAAAAACAAATCCATTTCGTGTTTCTTATGTTCCAGCATGATTTTCTACCACATCTCATCACTATCATCCTTAATTACCAACATGGACTACCAAATATTAATATGTTCCATTATCCTTCAATTATAGGTTTTTTGGAGTACTGTAGAATGTAGATCCCAGCCCAGGGTAAGTCTGACTCAATCATTTGTTCTCTTTTCTCAATTAGGGTTTGTGTCTTAGTCAATCATTTTCTAAAGCCCAAAAAACCCACCTTTTCTAGATGAATCTAGGTTATGGATTCAAAGGCTTCTTGATTTAGTATCTATGACAAGGATTAATAGTTTATTCATTAATATATTTTAGGTGGGAGGTCTGCACATTCTATCCCATAGTTTTTAGTAGAATTCTTTCATGTGACTATGTGTTCATTATTAAATAATGTTGTTATTTAAATTTCATTTGCTATTTTTGGTAAAATGGACATCAAAATGGTGATATTAACCCCACATTATGTTCATAGGATGCTTTAAGTTTGGTTTGACAAATTTGGTCCACCCATCGGATGCACTGACATTTCCAAACTTAGGAATCAAATGATCCGTGGGAGTAGTTGTTGTGAGATAATGTATATCCATTTTTAACATGTTAATAAGTTTATTTGCGTTGAAAATGTAATATTGATAGTGTACCATGATTTGAAAATGTATCATGAATTGATTAATATGATTAATGGGTTAATATGAGGGAGTTGTGGAATACCCTCAATGGTATAGGGCATGGAAATTTATTTAAATGGATTAATGTTGATATATGAAATGTATTTTGACTTTTAATTGAAATTATTAAGGGGATAATACATGGTATTCGATGAACGGGTTATGTGAGAAATCATATATAAGTGTTTGAATATGAAAAAGTGTTTAATGTATATGAATTAGTTAATATTTTAAATGAGATTGAGTATACTAAATCGATGTTGGGATATACATAAATGTAATGTAAATGGAATTTTGTTAATGGGTTATAACATAATAATTATTTCCATGTAGATGGTTATGGATTATGATTATTATTTTAATTGGGTGTGTTTGCTTATGATATGATATGTTTGGTGAATGGGTTTGTATAAGCATGTGCTCAAGGGTTGGAAGAGTGGGGTATAAGATAAGGATCTACGTCCACATGTCAGGTAAGACTGAGGCTCTAAAATCCACCGATAATGCATGGGTTAGTGAAGGGGTTAATTTCCATTCCCATAACAATTTCATTCCACCTGTACTGAGGCTTAAAGGTGAGGATAATGTGGTTTTTGGGATGTTTTTACCCCAAGTGAGATATATACATAAAAAATTACCTTATTCATAGTGATGAATTCCTTGAACCATTATTTGTATGTTATAACTTCCTAACCCATAAAATAAATTTTTGTAATAAAATAGGTAAAAAAGTTGTAGAAAATTATGAATTTGGTGTATGGTTGGATATAGGAAAAGTAACGGTTTTAATGTATTGGTGATCGAACCATTATATTTTATGTTTTTGTTTATTTATTACTTAAATGCAGTGTTTTTTGACTGGATATTTTATATACACTATCGGTGTTGTCTTACTGAGTTTTACTCACACCCTGCTAAAGAAACCATTGGGTTCTTAGGAAAATTTCATGATTATAAGTTGAGATACAGGAAATGGTTCATTATAGGTAGGTGATTTTTATTTTGGATGCAAATTGATGAGGTTATTTACATGATGTCATGACTATTTTAGTAATTCCACTACTTTTCTTTATATTGGGATTGGTTCCCTTAGAACTATTAGCAAAACATAACATATTTTTTTTGTCTATGGTTGGTAGTTAGTTATGATAATTTTTTGTTTATTATTGTTTAATCATAATTACTTGTAATATCCATCATTTTATTTAGTTTATGTTGCATCTTTATCTAGTTAAGAGGGTATATTATCACCATGTGACCTTTAATACCCTCACTACTGGTCGGAATCTTATGGTGCATGGGGATTAATGCTTGAGGTCATGTGGAGACACAAATCTAGAACAAATATGGGGGCTTATAGTTTGGAGATGTTATAAATTGGTATTATATAATGTCTTTTATGTGACATAATATTTCTTAATGGTTGATATATGATTCGAAATGTTTTATGACATCATAATTATCTCATTATTGGGAGTATCTATCCAATGTTCAAGAGACAACCCATGTCACCATGGGTGAGAATTGTTGTTGTAACTATGCATTGTTAAACTGTATGATATTTCTCATTTGGGTGATGATGTTATTGTTTAATGTGATAGTATTATGATATTTATATAGTGGCCAGAGTGTCATGGGATTGTGAAATCGTGCATAATTATAGGAAACAATGTATGTATGCAATATAGATTATGATAGGTACACAAACATGATTAGTGGATGGTATATAATGGGTAGAATGAATTTTAATTTTTGGAAATTGAATAATGTGGTGTATAATGAAATGATAAAAATTAGGTAAATGGAGAAATAAAATGTTATTAATGGTTACTGAATTATTCTTACACAAGGTTGTAAATGGATCAAAATTATTTTTGTACCATGTTTTAGAATGGAAAATCTACCTTGGAGGAAAGGACTACATGGTAAGTGTAGAGATAAATTTGATATTCTCTCTAATATAAGATTTATAGGACTTTATGTTGGTAAACATGTGTTTTCCATTTATCTTAGTAGAGATGGTGCATTGTAGTGTTTGTGATGTGATTATGAAATTTGGGATGGTATAAGAAATGGGTTGTCTATGAATAGTAGAGATATTTGTTTTATAATAAATGTTGTTTTTTAATGTTATGTGTTCTAAAGATCATGTTTTTAATTTAGACAAATTCCACCAAGAAGATATTTACATACAGTGAGACAAGAGGATGTTGTTGTGAATGGTCACCTAGTATAGGAGCTAGATTACCTATTAATTCAATGAAATTGTGAAGATCAGTGTTGTGAGAAAGTTGCTCACTTTATAATGATGGTGGACCCAGACACATGGTGGGTTGTGCTGAGTATGATTGAGCTAACTAGAAAGTTATATCTGAAACATCATACAACAATTACTAGTTAGGGAGAGGTAGAGACATCTGAGTTCTAATAGAGTCCATCCGGAAAATTTTCAATCATTTGGAGATAACTTTAGAGAAGCTGTTCCTTTTTTATTCTATTATGTCCTGAGGTCAAGAAAAGATTTGGTAGGACATCATGGTTCAACCAGATAAAGTCAAAGGAATGATATGGAAATATTTCTAGGAAATGATTATATAACACATCTATCCATAATCCAGGATTCTAGATAAGGCTATCGAGTTTATGAGTTTGACCTTGGGGTAAATGTCGGTAATACATTACGCTAATAGTTTCATCAATTTTTGGTGGTTTATTCCAATCTTGTTAGAAGACTAGGTAGTTGTGGTAAACATTTTTATGATCGGATATGAGAAGAGATCATGTCCTTGTTGAAAATCATTAATTGGAAAAGGATTAGAGAGAGAGTGTATCTGGCCCTTATCTTAGAAGGGAACCAAATGGAGGCTTCATAAATTGGGAATATCATAGAATTTATATGTTTTGTAACACCCCCTGCTTCAACAGTATGTTTCTCTTTGAATAATACAATAGAGTGTGATATACACCACCCTGAGTACAAGTGCACTGCGACCTATCAAACTAGCTATTTTAAAATCAACTATGAATTTTAATACCAATTATTTTAAATATTATAAATCTTATTTTTCATATTGGAAAAAAAATTTGGATTAAGAATATCAAAATTATCTTAGGGTAGATTATTTTTATTTTTATGATATCTTTCAAACTTTGATAAATAGTGAAAAATAATAAATTTAAATTAAAAAAAATTAATCAAAATAATTTACATTTTAAAATTTTAAATTTTAGTTTTTTAATGCATCAGTAGATTATATTTTTATCATTTAATATAATGTAGGTCATTGGTTGTAATTTTGAATTTAAATTTTACCTAAAACATGTCGATATTTTCATTGTTTTTACTTCTTAAATATCTCGATTTTTGTTTTGAAATCAAGAATTATTTTTAAATTAATTTCTAAAACTTATTTATTTTGAATTTGGAAATATACATTCCACATATTGATGTAAAAGGTCCAAATTGTGTAAATATGTAACTTTTATTTTTAGACATTACTAATAGTAACATTTGTAAATATTTTATTTACCATTGTTAAAAGGTAAATCCGTCAAATAAGGTTAAAAAATTATATTATAATAGAAATAAATTACACTAACACGTGTCCTAGCCCTATTATCTGATACATGTTCTACCATGTGCATCATTGGGTCGATTAGCGGACCCCATGGAGCCACATTTATGTGAAAATTACACTTTATAAAAATTAATTTAATGATAAGGAAAATGTAACATAAACTTATATATTTTAGTAAAACAATATTTATAAGGGCTTATATTAGTGATATTTTAGGCTATATGTAGAAATTAGAAATAAAAAAAATATTTTATACATAATGGTATTTTATTTATAATATTTAGACATAAAATTAATATACTTAATAATGACACAATAATGATGTAGTATTTTCTTTATTAATGAAAGAATCAAATAAATGATATTATCAATATTAAATTAAATATAATTTGAAATTTTTAATGATATAAAAAAATTCAAGGTAAATATAAAATGTTATGATTGATATAATTTTTTTGAAGTAATCAAGTTGTTATGACATTCTCAAAGACCAAATACAATATAGTGTCAAATTTGACGTAAATGAGTTTTTCAAACATGTACTATTTTATTAAATTATATAATAGTTATACTAATATAATATTTGGAAGAAAGAATTATATAATTATAGATGTTTCATTAATTAACCACATGATGTTCTCTTGGTATTTTATATTATTTTTACTGACCATTTATTATAATAATACAAGAAGACATAGTAAAAGTTAAACTATTTATCAAAAAGATAAATAAAAAATAAAATATTAATATGGTGACCAAAACATGTCTAAAACCTATTTGTTGAGAGGTTTTCGAACCATACCCATAGTGTCTTCTAAATAAATCTATTTTGATCTATTAGAAACCAAAATTTTTTTTATAAAAAAATTAATATTTCAAGCTTTAAATAAAATACCCCTCACCTCTCTTATAAAAGGGCACATCCCCTTCTCTAAAAATGACTCTTCCAAAGCCATTTTTCTCAGCCAAACCCTAATAGAATATCCTCCCAACTACCCTAAATTAAACATATATACCTGACATTGATCTGGAATCCATCTTAAGGAGCCATTTTCTTAAATCAAAAGGATGAACCTAAAGAAAATGCAATTAATTCATCGCATCATTCTAAATTCTAATCTTCTTCGACATCCTATTTCTTTGTTTTTCCTATAGAAAATAATAAATATACTATGTTATACATACTAATATTTTATGATAAATATGGTACAACCATATTCATTATTCTACCAATCCTACGAATTTAAATGTCACAATACGTGTGTGCATACGGCTTACCGTCTCCACATCGTGATGTAGTTTTTTACTCAACACGTCATTATTTAGATGGGTATAATAATGAGTATAACTAATTTAAATAATAAATATAACATATTGATGATTTTGTATATATAAAATATCATCCATAAACATATTATTTCACCATTAATATAATGATATTGTTGCTCGTGTGTACGTACAGCTTACCGTCTCACGACATGATGAGATTTTGTTCAACATCGTCACAAATCAATAATAATTTAAATTTTATGATTAAAAATAATGGTTAATAACATAATATCACTCTGGATATTACTCTAATACATCTTATCCTTATCAAATATGACTTACATTACAAAACTAATAACGTAAAACGAATCTGTTAACACCCAAACAATGATACTACTGAAAAAACCTTATCAAAGCAATATTAGAAGATCATATATGATATCATATTTAGGTTTTTGGTTCTTTTATAAATTAAAAAAAGTTACCATTATAGGAGAGGTTAATATACCTTCTACTAAAGAAAAGTAGTAGGTATGGGTAAATTTTCCAAAATTTAATTATATGAGGTTGTCTATACGTAAGTGTCTACCGGGACTACTTTATCATCCCCATCCATGATTCTTGATAATTTATTTCAAAACATTTTTACCATTTCTTATAATATGTTTTAATTTCATTTATACACTTTTTGACTTTTTATAATATTATTTTAAAGGAATCTTTCTGTCATTATCCAAATAAGTTACTTTATGACCTTTTTGACAAATTAAGGAAAGAATGTTTTTTAACATATATGACGGGTGGAGCTATTTTCAGCCATTATAATACATTTTATGATTACCTTAAATGAATATTAAAATATTGTAAAAATGAAGGTACTTTTAAATGATTTCAATGTGAAAATATATATTTCTCTCAAAGAGTTTTTGGATTGATTTCAGCAATGTCAACATACTTCCTTAGATTTATGCTTGTTTGAAGTTGATTTATTATGATACAATCATCCATATTTTGTTTATGGTTTTGTGATATGGTTGATTGTGGATATTCTATTTTTATACTAATCATAGTTAATGGTTATCATATTAATATTTTGTATTCTAGTTTTAATATGAATGTTTCTATTATGTTACCACCTTTTCATAAGAGTAATGCATTTGACGTAGAAAGTGAAGGGCAAGGCCTGCTATTACCCTTCGATGCATCGGTATGTCTCATGAGGAAAAATTTTGTCTTACCACAAGGCCATGAAAAATTCTTATTTGTAGTCTTGAAATGAGACATTGACTATAATGTTATGATGTCTCGAATTATGCATTACATCATTATAAAATTAGCAACTGATATTACATGTTATTATACATAAAGAAGAATGTCAATTTGAATAAGTAAATGGAATTATTTGATTTCTGTATTTCGTACTATTCTGATGTTTATGTTTAAAAGTCTTGTGTTTTATCCTTGCACATTTCCTTAAATTATTATGGTTGTTTGTGAAAGTTTTTTCTATAGTTTTATCCTTACTGCGCATCTGAGATCCCCCCTTTCTATGTTTTATTTTTCTATGGATGTGAAGAAGTATATTATGAATGACTATCTGGGATAAGGTAAGTAATATGAGTTTGTTCAAAAGAGTCAAAATGTTTTTTTTTCGGTTCATAATGAAATGTAAAACGTATGTATATATCTAGTACTTCTAAGGCTACTAAATAGATTTGTATGTTAGTATTTGATCCCTTGTGATCAGGCCAATGTTATGTAATAATACACCACTTCTGGGTAACTGGGGTCGGAGCATTATAGTTATTATCACAAGAATATTCTTAAAATACTAGGAATCAATATTTAGTAAAACACTGATTAGATAACATTACACTAAGATAGAATTTAAGGATCATTATAGAATAACATCGTAGAAATTAGGTATTGTTGTGATTTTGAAAATTTTCCAAGAAATACAACCCTATTTGGTTACGATCTAGTAGAGGCGGCTCTGGAACTGATGTATCTAAGGGTAAAACAAGAAAACACCGCTATGGTCTAGACTCGAACGAGAACTGGTGAATGACAACGAGCCTTGCTATACTCTTGGTTACGACACTCCAAAGGGATTTTCTTTGTATAATTCACATTTTATTTACAAACCATTATAAATGATTTATGTGTAAATACACTCTAATGAAAAACAATTTTTTTATGATTATGGATTATATTCATAAAATATTCAATTTATATTAGGTATTTTACTAGTTTAGAATTATTTATTGAGATTCATAATCTAATATAGTGTCTGCCATTATTTAGAAATGGAGGTTAGTGGAAGGAATATAAACTGTATCAACGCACGCAATACATGTTGGGACATCCCTACTACTCAAGATAATTATAGTGGAGTTGGTAATGAGACATGTGTTGAATATCCTATAATCATAATGGGAAAATACAGTCAGGATATTAATTATAACTTTACTCTTGTGGAGCACCCTAATCCACAACGTAGAGGATTAATGTTAGACCGCTTCATGAGGAAACTACCACCAACATTAATTAGGACTACAAATCCATTTGTAGGTAATCAATGGATATGTTATTTGGAGAAAATAATTCATTCTTTGGTGAGTAGTGAATGGTAAAAAGATTTAATGGTAGTTTATTGACACACATGAGATTAAGACAAATGGTCAGTTCAAAACTCAAAGGGGGATGGAGAAGTAACAAATATGTAATAGAGGGAGTGTAAAGAGCTTTTCATTGAAAAATACATTCCTATTGAACATCTATAAGATATAAAAATGTAGTTAATGAGTCAGAGGTAAAAGGGGGATGAAAATGTCTCAACGTATGAGGCTAACAAATCAAAATTAGCAGGGCATGATACTAATTATATACCTAACAAACGCAGTAGGATTGATCGATTAATTTTTGGGGTAAAACCATTTCTCCATATATCATTATTCTCACAATCCTTCTCATCATAAGATGATATAGTCTCATGTGCTATCAAGGCAGAAAAGAAATTCCCAAAATATTACGACTTTAAAGAAAAGAAATAGAAGAAGAGATCTGTTGAACACTCTAGAAATCAAAATTAGAGGAAGAAGTGAAAAGTTGAATTTCCATTCTGTAGTTACTGTTGTAAGAAACCCCTCTTTACTTTTCTGATGGGAATGAATATTTTTAAATGTGTATAAAAAAATTACACCATGCTCATGATTTTAAGGGAAAGAAAGAGGCTGTCAATGCTGATTGTTTCTGTTTTAACGAAATGGGGAATAATTCAAATGAATATCTTAAGCGTCAGGAAACATACCATTGAAATGGTCAGGGGAGAGATGTCAAGAATATGAAATCATAATTACATAGGATGATGTTCTCATGTCTTGGTGGAAGGTACATAAACCATTTCCACAAATTTATCCAATTCTTTATTTGATTCTTGATCATCCAATTCTTTTATATCTTTACAGTTTTCCATGAAAATTATATATGTCCAAATTTATTTTTCAAGGTAGTTTTCAGTCTAAACTTATAATGGAAGTATCATTTCAACAATGTTTTGTGAATCATTTACCATTATGTTATATAAACAGGATTTATTTGTTGATCATATCGGCATACCCATGGTTGAATTTGATATAAACCTTAGTACAGATTGTCTCACATACAATTGTGTAAAAATTTATATAAAGAGGAAATAGTTTTCAATTTTTGATGATGATAAAGAATACCTTCTCTTTATAGAAGAAACATTCCCATTATATTCTCATATAGATCCACCCCCAATATCTCACCCAAATTAAATTATTACGGAGGAAGAATGTGAAATTATTTTGGGTGAGAATGGAAATTTCAAATAGAGGATGTATGTATTGTTCAAGAACTTATTGATGTGTTTACAGAGGATTTAACTAGACATCCTATAGAATGGGAAATAGAATTTTTTCATTGACTTGATTCTTGTTTCATGCCCCATATCAAAGATCCCTTATTGAATGACCGTTGTGGAATTAGTTAAAATAAAGAAACAACTAGAGGAATTGAGTAATAAAGGATTTATTCTCCCCAATGTCTCTCTATGTGGATCCCCTGCAATTTTTGTAAATAAAAAATATAGATCAACAAGGTTGTGCATTGACTACATGGATATTAATGATATAAATTTAACGAACAAGTATTCAATACCTCTCATTGATGATTTATTCGATTAGCTTCATGGGGCTCAATATTTTTCAATGATGGAACATCAATCTGGATATCATCAGTTGTGCATGGAGAAGGAAGACATTTTGAAGGCAACATTTTGTACCAGGTATGGACAATAAAAGTTTATAGTAATACCTTTTGGACTAACAAATTCACCCTATCTATTCATGGATCTAATTAATAGAGTTTTCAAAGAATATATTGATGCCTTTTAGTGGTATATATTGATGATGTGTTGGTATATTCCAAATGAATTTAAGATAATGAAATTCACTTGGGTACTATTCTAAATAATCTTAGATGAAATGAATTATTTGGGAAGATAATAAAGTGTGAATTCTCGCATCAAGAGGTTTCTTTTCATGGTCATATTTTTTCTTTGGAAGAAATCTATGTTGATTTTCCTAATAAATGATCAATACACGAATCTATATTACCAACGAGTTTAACTGAGGTACCCAATTTTATTAGTTTAGTAGGTTATTATCGGCGTTTTGCCCAGAAATTATCTCGATTCACTAACCCATTAACCAAGATCACACATAAAGGGAATAAAAAAATTTGTTAAAAAGAGTAAATAATGTTTTGATAAACTGAAGAGTTTATTATTCAATACTGTTATAATGACTTTACCATCGAGGACTATTGGGTTTTTATTTATAGTGATTCATCATAGAATAGACATAGAAAAATCCTTATGTCGAATGATAGAGTTATTACCTAGGTATCACAACAACTAAATATTTAGGAACAAAACTATCCTACTGATGATCTCGAGTTAGTAACTGTAATATTTTATTTGAAGATATGGACACACATTCTCTATGGTAAAAAATGTGAGATATATACTGATGACAAGAGAGTTTAATATATATTCTCACAAGAGGAACACCACATGAGGAAAAGATGATGGTTTGAACTACTATAGGATTACAGTTGCAAAATACATTAACACCATATGAAGGAATAAAATACAGAACATTCTTTGAGTAGAAATGGACATGGAGTTATAAAAAGATGAGATTTGAAAGGAGTCTAATGTTCATGGATCTAGTAATGATGGATATGAAAATAATAATGGAAATTAAAACATTGATTATTTTTTAAATTGTTTTCAATCCAAATTTAATATAAAAGAAAAAAATTCCTCCGACTGATGATGTAGAGTTTCAAATGAAAATTAAACTTGTGAATAATGGGAGATTGATTGAATTCGTATATGAAGATGGAATTTTGAAATTTGGGAAGATGATTTGTGTTCCCGATATACCAGATGTAAAAAGGGAATTTTTGGATAATGCTCATTCCAGAAATTTCCTTGTACAACATGGTAACACTATGCTGTTTTGATATTTGAAAGAATGTATTGTTTGGGACAACATGAAGATAGGGATTTCTGATTATGTGTCGTGATATATTGTTTTTCAACAGTTGAAGGCTATAAGAAAACATCCTGGATGAGTTGTGAATCTTTTTCCAATACCAGAGTGGAAATGGGATGATATTACGATGGATTTTTTCATGGGGATACCAAAATCTCCATGGAGGAATGATGTAATATTTTTCTTTATGGATCATCGTACCAAGTAACAACATTTTTATCCTATAAGAGAATATTTAATAATTTATTTTTTAACAATACTATATATTAATTAAGTTGTAAGACATCATGGTGTACCCTTATAATTTGTTTCTGATCTTGATCACCATTGTACATCATGATTCTGGAAAATTCATCAGAAATCCTTAGATACTGATCATCTTTTAGGCACTACCTACCACCCTCAAACTGATGGACATAAAACAAACTATTCAAACCTTAGTAAACATATTGATATATTCATCACATGACTTTAATGGTATGTGGGATCAATATTTACATCAGCTATAATTTTCCTACAATAATAGATTTCATTCATGTATTTAGAGGGAACCATATGAAGCGTTATATAGAAAGTGATGATGCACACCTCCTTTTTTTCGATGATGTTGGTAAAAGAAAACTCGTAGACCCCGAACATGTTTTGGAATCAATAAAGAATGTGAAGATTATCCAAACCGACATTAATGTATCTCAACATATGCAAAAGAAATAAGCCAATAATCTAAGGAAAGATTTGTAATTTCAAGTACAAGATAATTTTTCATGAAGGAATATGCATGTTAGGGTCTAGTATGATTCCGTTTCAAGGGTTAATTTAGTCCAAGGAATATCAGACCTCTTAGAATTCTATAATGTAATGGAGTTGTAGATTATCATTTGGAAATTCCTCTACGTCTCTCCAAAGGTCCTGATGTGCTCTATGTATCACAATTGAGAAAATATATGCCTAACCCAATGCATGTACTCACCAATGAAGAAATTGAATAGGAACCTGATCTATCTTAATGTGATTGTCCTATCAGAAATCTTGATACAAGAGAATAACTGTTGTGAAACCGAATTAAACTTCTTGTAAATGATCTTTGGAGATCCCATAAAATTGAAGAGGGAACATTGGAACCCTGGGGAACATATGATGAAGAACAACATGATTCTTTTTATTAAGTAGAATTCCTGAAATTTAAAAGATGAAATTATTTTAAGGAGGGAATAATGTAACACCCCAAACTTCCACATTACATTTCTCATTGAATAATAGAATAGTGTGTGATTTAAGAACCACATAGATCAAGCGCACTGCTACCTATCAAACTAACCATTTTAAAAGCAATTGTGAATAGTAATACCAACATTTAGACATTTTATAAATTTTATTTTCCAAATTGGACTTTCTTTTTTTTATTATAAATATTAATATTAGATTACTGTAAATTTTTTGCTATTTTTATGATAACATTCATATTTTGATGAATATTGAAAATTACCAAATTTTATATAAAAATATCATTTTTAATTAAAATATTTTACAGTCTTTTATAATAAATTTTTTATGGTTTAAAGTATTGATAGATTATATTTTTATCATTTAATATAATTTAGGTCATTAGATGTAATTTCACATTTAAATTGTACATAAACACATGTCGATCTTTTGACAATTGTATATCTTCAAAAACCTACTTTTTGGATTTGACTAGAAGAAATAAATTTAAATTAATTTCTACAACTTATCTATTTTGAATTTAGAAAAATGGATCCATAATTGGATTCATAAGGCCCCAATTGTGTAAATAATTAACTTTTATTTTTAGACATTATGAATAGTAACATTAGTAAATATTTTATAAACCATTGTTAAAGGGTATATCTGGTAAATAAATGTAAAAAGTAATATTATAATAATATTAAATTACCCTAAAACATGGCTAAACCTATTTTCTGATACATTTCTGACCATGGTAATCATTTTATCAATTATTGGACCCTATAGAGCCACTTTTATGTGAAAATGACACTTTATAAAAATTAATTTAATGTCAAGGAATATATAACATAAACATATATATTTTATGAATACATTTTTTATAAGTGTTTATATAAGAGATATTTTAGACAATAAATAGTAACAATAAATCTAAAAATATTATCTATATAATGATATTATATATATAATTTTTAGACATAAAATAAATATATTTAATTATGACACAATAATGATGCATTATATTCCTTATTAATGAAATAATCAATTAAATGATATTATAATTATTAAAATAAATATAATTCTTAAGTTTTGATTCCATAAATGAATTCTTATAGGTAAACATAAAATTTTTGGGTTAGTTAAATATATTTTGTTTGATGTAATGAAGTTGTTATGACTATCGAAAAAACCAAATACAAAATAGTGTCAAAATTGGCATAAATGAGTCTTTAAAACAAGTACTATTTTATTAAATTAAATAAAATTCCACAAAATATATGATTATTAAAAAGACATATATAATTTTAGATATGTAATTAATTAACCTCTTTAGGTTCTCTTATAATTTTTTCGTATGTTTATTAACCATGTATTATAATAATACAAGAAGACCAGGAAAAAGTTAATATATTTAACTCAGAGTTAAATATTTAAGATATGTTTAATATGGAGACCTAAACATGTAAAATACCTATTGGTTGAGAGGATTTCAACCCATTCCCTCTGTATCATCAAAATAAATACATTTTTTTATTATAAACCGATAATGGTTTTATTCAAAATTAATATTTCAAGCTTTTTTAATGTGCCACTCACCTCTCTTATAATAGGGTATTTCCCCTTATATCAAATTCACACCTCCATATCCATTGGGCTTGGCCAATCCATGCTCGAATCTCCTCCTAACTTCTTTAACTCAATCTAGAGGCCTTACATTGATCATAAATCCAACTGGTGGAGCCCTTTGGTTCAAATCAAAAAGAAGAACCCAAAGAAGAGGTAATTACTTCATCGCATCATTCAATGTTCTTTTCATCATACACTTCCTATTTCATTGTTGATTCCAATCTAAAAAAAATAAATACATAACATTCTACATACTGAAATGTCATTATAAATATAGTACAACCAAATTCATTATTCTATCCATCCTATTTATGAAAAATTGAACATACGTGTGTACGAACGACTTATCATCTCCATGTCATGGTGTAGTTTTTTATTCAACACATCATTATTTGGATGGGTATAATAATGAGTATAAATAATGTAAATAATAAATATAACAGGTAAAATATTCTTTATTCTTAATATTTCATCAAATTAAAAACTATTTCACCACTAATAAATTGATATTTTCACTCGTGCAGAGATATAGATTAATGTCTCCAAGACGCGATGAGATTTCATTCCCCATCATAACCATTAAAAATTTATTTTCATTTGATGATTAAAAATAATGTTTGAGAACATAATATAATTCTGGATATGAATCGAAAACATTCTATTCATAACAAACATGACTTTTGTAACAAAATACATAAAAGAAAACAAATCAGTTATAACCCAAAAAAAGTATATTACTGAAATATCATTTACAACGTTATAATAGAAAATAATATATGATATCATATTTTTCATGTGGTTCTTGTTTAATTTAATAAAAATTATTTAAACACTTTATAATAGGTTAACATTACCATGACTAATGAAAAGTACTAGGTAATGGTAAATTTTATAATCTCTTTATTATCCTTTGTTAATACGTAAGTGTTTACTGGGACTTCTTTACCATCCACATCCCTGTTTCGTAAAAATGTATTTAAAAATAGTTTTAATATTTCCTAAACTAGAGGTTAGAGTCATTTATACCCTTGTTTTACTTTTTATAAATTTCTTTTAAAGAAGTCATTCCATCATTTTCCTAACAATGTACTATAAGAATTTTTTGACTAATTATGGAAAGAATGTTTTTTAACATATACAGTGGGTGGTATGAGTTTCTGCCATTATAACACCTTTGAAGCTTCCCTTACAAGAGTATAAGAAAATTTTCAAAATAAATGTTGTCTTTACTTTTAAATGATTTCAATGCGAAAGGTGATGTTTCTATCAAATTGTTTATAGATTGATTTCATCTATGTCCACATCTTTTAATGGATTTTATGCATGTTTGATGTTGAATTATTATGATAAAATCATACATATTGTATTTATGGTTGTTTGATTTGATTTCTTATGGATGTGATATATTTATACTATTCATGGTTTTTAGTAAAAGTATTAACATTTCATATTTCAGTTCTAATACTAATTTTTATGTTATGTTTCAACCTTTTCATAGGAGTAATGTATTGGATGTTTTAAGTAATGGGCGGGGCCCACTTTAGCCTCTCGATGTATTGGTGGGTCTCGTGAGACAAAATATTCTCTTGACATAAGGCGTTGATAAAATGTTATTTGTTGTCTTTGAAGAAAGTCTTGTCTATGTGATTATTATGTCTAACATTATGCATTCCATCATTATAAAATTATCTATTGATATTACATGTGATTATTCGACTAGTAGAATATCCATCCGAATATGAAAATTGAGTTATTTGATTTATATTTTCTATATTATACTAAATTTGTAGTTTAGCTGGCTTGTGTTTTAGTCTAACACAATGCCTTAAATGATTAATCTTATTTATGAGTGTTTCTTCTATATTTTTATCTTTACTGTGTATCTGAGCTCACAAATTTCATTGTTTTAATTTTCCTAGGATGCGAGGAAATATATTATGACTGACTGGCATGGATAAGACAAGGGATATGTGTGTGTACAATAGAGACACAGTGGTGGTGTTTTTCACCTCATAATGTAATGTAAATCTTATGTATGTATATAGTACTTCAAATGCTACTAAACTGATTGTTCATTAAGGATTTGATCCCTCATGATCATGAAAATGTTAGGAAATAATTCATCAACTCTTTGTAAATATGGTTGGGGAATTACATTGGTGAATAATGCATCCGTTTAGGATTGAAGTACTTTTTTTGGGAGATTCTATTATGGTGGAAGTGAGCAGAGTAGTTACAATATAGAATCAACATTTCAGGGAGGATATTTATCACTTTGGATGGTTGGTACTGTAACACCCCGATATTTTATGAAAAATATTCTTTTTATTTTCAATAATGTCTTATGTTGTACGCTACACCAAAATGAGATTTCACAACACACATCCTTGACTTGCCTTGCATTACACGCAATCGCGACCTTCCTCAATAGCGTGTGTAGTACGCAATACCGAGTTTCACTAAACAATGAAATGCTATTAAAATATTATTAAAACTAACCGTTATGTATAGTAATAACCACATTTTGAAATTTTATAAATATTATTTTTCAAAATGGACTTTATTTTTGGATTCGGAATATCGAAATTAGCCTAGGGTGAAATTTTGGTATTTTTCTGAAAACTTTCAATTTTTGATGAATAGTGAAACCACTAAGTGATAGTTAAAAAACTGAATTTTTCATAAAACATAATTTTACCGCTTCTGTGAGTGGAATTTCAAAAATACGAGAGACACAGATAATATCAAGTACTAAAATGTTGTTCAATGAGATGAAAATAATTTTTGGTGAATCGTAACTTTTTACTTTTTTTACCACGATTAAAAGTAAATAGGGTAATTATGGGTAAAAATGATATTATTATTACCCTCAAACATGTCCTAATTATATTGGACAAGTGTAATTCGACCAAAAACAACCTTAGTAATAAAATATGACCATTTAGTCCCACTTGGATTAGATTAGGAAATTTATTATTAATTATTTTAAAGAAGTGTTAAAATAGTTAAAATCAAAGTTTAATAAGTAAATAATTTTTAATATGGTGTTATACATAAGATAAATTCGTCTATAAATATTCATTAGAAATATAAAAATATTTCCTACAAAATGGTATTTTATTTTTAAATTTTATATTTTAAATAATTTAATTTATTTATGACACAACGATGATGCAGTAATTAACTTATTAATGATATATTGACATAATTGATGTTATAAATACCCCAGTAAATGGAATTTGAGACTTTTTATGAACTAAACTAGTTTTATAGGTTAATATTAGATGTTAGTATTTATTTAATGAACTTTTTTTGAACTAATCATTCTGTTATGATTTTTACAAAAAATAATTACTAAATAGTGTCAAAATTGACATAAAATAGTTTTTAAAACAAATATTATATTATTAATTGTTATTTTATTCCTAAAAATATATGGTTCGGCAAAATGACTTATATAAGGTTATATATATTAATAATAAACAACTTGGGGTTCTTTTGGCTTCTTATAGTAGGTTTATTGACCTTATAGTATAAGAACACAAGAAGACACGGTAAAAGTAAAATTATTTTACTTAATGTTAAATCAAAATGATAATGTTAAAATTGGAACCTAAACATGTCTAAATTCTATTGGATGAGAGTATTTCGACCCATCCCCACCTTACCTTCGAAATGAATCAATTTTGAGCTATTTAAAACCGAATTTGACTTTATAATAAAATAATAGTTTTAGTTATTCCAACGGTGCCCCTCTCCTCCCTTATAAAAGGGAACCTCCTCCCTCTCTTCCTCACACCACTTTGAGCCTTAAAGTTAGGACCAACCCTGAAATATTCCATTATCCACTTCCCTAGAAACATCCTAGAGGTTCTTTTCTTCCTCAAACACCAATTTTAGTGCCCAAAAAGGAGATCTCAAAGAGGCGCTTCAAAGAAGAGGTAATGTCCGTTACCGATTCTTTCATCTTTATTTCTTCTTCCACTTCCTTTTCTTAGGTTGTTTCATTATGAAGTAATAACATAAGTATCACTAATATACTGATATGTTATTATAAATATTAAACAACCTTATTTCACCATCTATCTATCCTACGGAAAACAAAATTACCGTGTGTGCGTACGTACGGAATACCGTCTCCACGCCGTGGTGTAATCTATTTTCCACCACCACCATACTTGGATGGGTATAATGGTGTAAATAATAACTATAAAGGATTATTTTAAAGTGATATTGATTCTTAAATAGTATACATACACTCCAATACAGTCCCATGATCATGAGAACGATATCATCGCTCGTGCGTACGTACGGACTACCATCTCCACGACGCGATGAGATTCATTCTCCACGTTAACAATTCATGAATGATTATAAAGTATATATAATAATTAATAATTAAATATATGACATAATAATGATTCTGGATTTATGTTTATATATATTTATGTCTTCTACTTAATTCCATTCAACTCAATAAAGAAAAAGAAAACAGCATTCATGTGTACGTACGGTCTACCATCTCCATGAACGATGTATTTCATTCCATTTACTGATATATTATATATATATATATATTATGAATATATATAATATATAAATCATGTTTTATATTCTGGAATTAAGTAATCATGATCTATGTAATCATATGAATAATTACAAGTCAAAACACGGACGACAAATGAAACGATTTTAACCAAAACGCTCTTTAACATGGAATTTACAAAAGAACAGGTAATATAAATCCATAAGTGAACCATATATTATATCATAAAAATTAGTATGATTCTGTAATAAGTCAATAACATTATCTAAATCATTATACAGGAGTTTCAGACACATAGGAAGCAAATCGGACCTAAGGTAAGGGAAATATCACAATCTCATTTTTATCCGAGATTGTTTATACTTTGAAATGTACTGGGGTGTATTTTATCATCCACATCCATGTTTCCTCAATATGTAATATTATTTTCATCCACCTACAATTTTTTAAATACAATTTTCCCTTTTCATAGTTTTTAGTAAAAGATATTAAAGAATCTTTTGTCGTTTTTCGTACGAGGTACTTTTTGACTTTTCTGAAAAAAGTACGAGAAGAATGTTTTTTTAACTTATACTGAATGAATGGATTTTCAAAACATTATTTCCAAGAAGATTCCTTTACAATTTTTCATGTTTATTTTTAATCAACTTCTTTTAGTTCACAATTTTATGACATGCTAAGAAAGGAAAAGTGTTTTGGAAGTAGAAAGGATATTTTCCTCAAGAATGGAGTTCAAGTGTTTTATCAAAATTATTTTCCATCTAAGATAATAAAGGGTTCTGTTTCTGTCCCTATTATTACATGGATTTGATTATGATGTTATGGAAATATTTTTATGAATTCCTTGATCCTATATGAATTATTTTATGATGTCATTATGTTTAAGATTCCCATTTTTATTACATGGGTTATGCAATGATGTATGATTTATGATTTTGTGGCACACATTAGAATAGTATCATTATGAGATGGGTGGTACCTATATCTCCCTCTAATTAATTTGGTAAAGATTTTATATCTCATTATATAGACATGGCTGGAATGGTAGGTTATACCGGTTCAGTGAAACAGGACTGAAACGAGGAGTGAACTCGGATCAGAAAGGGACTTTATCCACTAAAATAGTCTTGGCAATGAGTCTTGACTAATAATAAATGATTCTCTATGATTATGAGTGTATGACACAAAGTTTCATTTTTTTGGTTATGATTATTTGGAATACATTTCACTACTATGATTTATCCCATGTTATGAAATTATGATCTCTTTTGAAGGTTAAGATTTCCAAAAGATATGTTCTTATGAATATGACGTGATTGATATTTCTTTTGTTTACCCTTACTAAGAATTTGAGCTCACCATTTTATGTTTTCTTTTCCCGAGGACATAAAGAAAGGATTTAGGTTTTTAAAAAAGAATATCTTTATGGGAGATGTTGAAGATCTTTCACCACGATTAGAAGATTATATTCCGAGTTTCCAAGGACACTAAACTATTACGGTCCTTATGTGTGTTTTTTTATGTACTAAATATTCCTCAAAAGTAATGTAATGTCTATGTACATCAGGCTTCAGGACTCTACAGTTGGTGTCAGAGGAAAAGTTTAGTCAACCTTTGGAAACTATGATGCGAAAACGTTAGTGAGATCCCTAGAGATATTTCTAAGGTATGTCTAGGGATGTCCCTAAGGATAAGTATACGTATAGGATATAGTCCTAGAACTATGGTAACAATATTAGATTAAACCAATGATGTTAGATATTGAAGTTACACTCACTTTATTATGATTTTTGCCTCTCACACTATTCTTTTTGGGTTTTAGAAAATGGCTGGAAATAAGATGATTCACAATAATGGAGGATATGATGGACAATGGAATGATGTTCTTCATGAGCAACAAAATGAAATGGGATTTGGAAGTCCAAAAATCATTTTTATGCCGAATCCACAATCTCATAATATGATCAATAATGTAAAATTTGTTAAGATTCCTGACTTGGCTAATAAGAGAAAGATGGAGTTCCATGATGATCATAGAGGAAAGAAAGTTCAATTTCCACTATGTAAATCATGTGGGAAGAGGCATCAAGGAGAATGTTTCAAAGGAACCGGAAGATGCTTTGGGTGTGGAAAAGAAGGACACAAAGCCAGTAAGTGCAAATGAAAAGGTTCAGTTAACACCAGATATGAGGATAATGGTATTGCTATGATATCAAAAATGGTTAAATGATTTAAATGTGGAATGTATGGTCATTATGATAACCAATGACCTAAGGGAAAGTCTCATGAAGAGAATCAGTATGGTCGTATGGGTAGTATTTATACTGATGATGATAAAGAGACTACAAATGATATTTGAGATGAAAGAATTATTGAATCTCAGTCAATGGTTTAAGAATGTAGTGGAATGATTACATGTTTATCATGTGTAATGTTGTATAAGTAATATATTGGTACTATGGAATAAAGAGACATCTAAGGATTGTTACATTGTTATCTTTCCTTGAGTTTTGAAAGTGTATGATTAATGGTGCCAGTATCCATGAAAGGTTATTCAGATATTTTTAGAATGTAGATGAAATGTGCATAATGAAGGAATAAGGAGAAAATTAAATATTTGATAGTATAATGAGCTCATGACTGATATAAGGAGAAGGTTATATCATGGTTTGAGTATATAGAATTTTTGGATTTTGGTATGTGGAAAGTGTTAACTTTTAACTGCATTCATGATTTCACTAAGGTTCAATGGATATTCATTCTTGATGAGAATACATGATTAAGGTATTCACATGTTTGTAATGTGACCAACAAGACATATCTTATGATATATGTGGATCAACGATGGTATTAACATGCTTCTTATATGAAATTTCTGGTAATCGTTTTCTCTATAATATGAAAATGGACTGCAATATTATGGATATGCCTAAAGATTGGAATGGATTATGTTGGTCATAAGTAAGTATTGTTTAATGATAGAACCTTTTTTGATATTATTGATGGGATGACATAGTGATTTAGTTTTAGAAAAAGTACAACATGCAGGACGAGTGACAGCCCATCACGTCGGGCAAGGCTATTGGAATCAAACCCACAACCGAAGGGTGACTGGCCTTTATCGCTTACCACTGGCCTACAAGAAGTCTCTATTTAGTATAAACTAGTTTTATTATATTAAGTAGTATTATATATTAATTATAAGTCCATTTTAAGAACCATATAAGATTAATCTCACTATATATGGACTTATGCATTTTTTGATAACTTTTCTAACCTTTTGTTTGAGATAGATGGAATGACCCATCATTCTATCACATGATCTGCTAACACATCACGAATGACAAATTCAACTTCATTTTGTTAATATATGAAGTGTAAATTTTCCAAAGAACGACAAACGGTGAGACTATACCAAAATCCCGAAAGTATTTATTTTAATTAAAATTTCATCAACTTTAGGGAAATGATCTTGAAAACCAAAAATGTTGTCCTAGTGCCCTTATATCCGATAAATCAGATGGTACCATAGATCATCAATAATATATGGATTCTTTATTGCTGGCTTTTCAATATCCATGTTCTCTACCACTCTCCATCAGAACATGATGGTTAGATTTCTCTTCCATGTCCATATTTTCATCTATGTGGAAACCCAATGATTGGTTTATTTGGGTAACCGTTACGTTTCATACTTTTGTTTTTAAATATTGGTTTTGTTATTCCTTTTTACGATTTGGGTTTTATTAAAGAAACTTTCGAGGAGTAAACCATTTATAACCCCGACGAATTTCGAGGGTGAAATTCATTTTAAGGGGGGTAGAATGTAACACCCCCGAGATTTTATGAAAATATTATTTTTAATTTCATTAATGTCTTGTGTTGTACGCTACACCAAAAGGATCTTTCACAACACACATGCTTTACTTGCCTTGCATTACACGCAATCGCGACCTTCCTCAATTGTGTGTGTAGTACGCAATAGCGAGTTTCACTAAACAACGATATGCTATTAAAATATTATTAAAAATAGTGGTTATGAATAGTAATAACCACTTTTTGAAATTTTATAAATTTTATTTTTCAAAATTGACTTCATTTTTGGATTCGGAATATCGAAATTAGCCTAGGGTGAAATTTTGGTACTTTTCTGAAAACTTTCAATTTTTGATGAATAGTGAAACCACTAAGTGGTAGTTAAAAACTGAATTTTTCATAAAACATAATTTTACCACTTCTGAGAGTGGAATATTGAAAATATGAGACACACGGTTAATATCAAGGACTAAAATGTGGTTCAATGAGATGAAAATATTTTTTGGTGATTTGTAACTTTTTACTTTTTTTCCCGGTTAAAAGTAAATAGGGTAATTAAGGGTAAAAATGATATTATTATTACACTAAAACATGTCCTAATTCTATTGGAAAAGTTTAATTCGACCAAAAACAACCTTAGGAATAAAATATGACCATTTAGGCCCACTTGGATTAGATTAGGATGTTTATTATTAATTTATTTAAAGAAGGGTAAAAATAGTAAAAATCAATGTTTAATAAGTAAATGATTTTTAATATGGGGTTATACATAAGATAAATTCTAATATAAATATTAATTAGAAAGATAAAAATATTTCCTACATAATGGTATTTTATTTGTAAGTTTTAGATATTAAATAATTTAATTTATTTATGACACAACAATGATGCAGTAATTATATTATTAATGAAATATTGACATAATTGATGTTATAAAAACCCAAATAAATGTAATTTGGGACTTTTAATTAACTAAAATAATTTTATAGGTTACTATGATGTGTTAGTATTGATTTAATTAACTTTTTTTGAACTAATCATTCTGTTATGATATTCACAAAAATTAATTACTAAATAGTGTCAAAATTGACATAAAATAGTTTTTAAAACAAATATTATATTATTAATTGTTATTTTATTCCTAAAACTCTAAAGTTCGGCCAAATGACTTAGATAAGGTTTTATATATTAATAATAAACAACTTGGGGTTCTTTTAGCTTCTAATAGTAAGTTTATTAACCTTATAGTATAAGAACACCAGAAGACACGGTAAAAGTAAAATTATTTTACTTAATGTTAAATCTAATTGATAAGGTTAAAATAGGAACCTAAACTTGTATAAATTCTATTCGATGAGATAATTTTGACCCGTCCCCACCTTATCTTAGAAATGAATCAATTTGGAGCTATTTAAAACCGAATTGTACTTTATAATAAAATAATAGTTTTAGTTATTCCAAAGGTGCCCCTCTCCTCCCTTATAAAAGGGCACCTCCTCCCTCTCTTCCTCACACCACTTTGAGCCTTCGATCTCGGCCAACCCATGCAAAATTCCCTTCTCCACTTCCCTAGAGAAATCCTAGAGGTTCTGGTCTTCCTCAAAGACCAATTTTAGTGCCCAAAAAGGAGATCTCAAAGAGGCGCTTCAAAGAAGAGGTAATGTCCGTTACCGATTATTTCATCTTTATTTCTTCTTCCACTTCCTCTTAATAGGTTGTTTCATTATGAAGTAATAACATAAGTATCACTTATATACTTATATTTTATTATAATTATGAAACAACCTTATTTCACCATCTATCCATCCTACGGAAAACGAAATCACCGCGCGTGCATACGTACGGAATACCGTCTCCACGCCTTGGTGTAATCTATTTTCCACCACCTCCTTATTGGGATGGGTATAATGGTATAAATAATAACTATATAGGATTATTTTAAAGTGATATTGATTCTGAAATATTATACATACACTCCAATACAGTGCCACGATCATGAGAACGATATCATCGCTCGTGCGTACGTACGGACTACCGTCTCCACGACGCGATGAGATTCATTCTCTATTCTAACCATTCATGGATTATTATAAAGTATATATAATAATTAAAAATTAAATATATTACATAATAATGATTCTGTATTTATGTGTATATATATTTATTTCATCTACTTAATTCCATTCAACTCAATAAGAAAAAGAAAACGGTGTTCATGCATACGTACAGTCTACCATCTCCATGAACGGTGTATTTCTTTCCATTTACTGATCTATTATATATATATATATATATATATATTCTGAATATATATTATATATAAATCATGTTTTATATTCTTTAAATAAGTAATAATTATATAAATAATCATATGAATAATTACAATTCAAAACACGGACGACAAATGAAACGATTTTACCCAAAACGCTCTTTGACATGGAATTTACAAAAGAAGGGGTAATATAAAGCCATATGTAAACCATATATGATATCATAACAATGAGTATGATTTTGGAATAAGTCAGTGACATTATCTAAATCATTATACAGGAGTTTCAGACACATACGAAGCAAATCGGACCTAAGGTAAGCGAAATATCAAAATCTCATTTTTATCTGAGATTATTTATACATTGAAATTTACTTGGGTGTATTTTATCATCCACATCCATGTTTCCTCAATATCTAATATTATTTCCATACACCTACAATTTTTTAAATCCAATTTTACCCTTCGGTGAGTTTTTAGTAAAATATATTAAAGAATCATTTGTCATTTTTCGTACGAGGTACTTTTTGACTTTTCTGACAAAAGTATGAGAAAATGTTTTTTTAACTTATACGGAATGAATGGATTTTTAAAAAATTATTTCCGAGAAGATTATTTTATAATTTCTCATGTTTATTTTTAATCAACATATTTTATTTTATAAATATATGACATGTTAAGAAAGGGAAAATGTTTTTGAAGTAGAAAGGATATTTTCTTCAAGAATGGAGTTCATGTGTTTTATCAAAATTATTTTCCATCTAAGATAATAAAGGGTTCTGTTTCTATCCCTATTATTAAATGGATTTGATTATTATGAGATGGAAATATTTTTATTAATTCCTTTATCCTATATGAATTGTTTTATGATGTCATGATGTTTAAGATTCCCATTTTTATTACATGGGTTATGAAATGATGTATGATTTGTGATTTTGTGGCACACATAAGAATGGTATCATTATGAGATGGGTGGGTCCTATATCTCCCTCCAATGCATTGGGTAAAGATTTTATATCTCACGAGATGGACATGGCTGGAACGGTAGGTTATACCCGTTCAGTGAAACAGGACTGAAACGAGGAGTGAACTCAGCTCATGAAGGGGACTTTGTCCTCTAAGATATTCTTGGAAATGAGTCTTAACTAATAAGAAATGATTCTCTATGATTATGTGTGTATGCCAAAAAGTTTCATGTTTTATGTTATGATTATTGGGATAACATTTTACTACTATGATTTATCCCATGTTATGAAATTATGATCTCTTTTGTAGGTTATGATTTCCAAAAGATATGTTCTTATGAATATGACGTCATTGATATTTCTTTTGTATACCCTTACTGAGCATTTGAGCTCAACCTTTTATGTTTTCTTTTCCCCAGGACATAAAGAAGGGATTTAGGTTTAATAAAAAGAAGATCTTTATGGGAGATTTTGAAGATCTTCCATCACAATTAGAAGATTATATTCCGAGTTTCCAAATACACTAAACTATTATGGTCCTTGTGTGTGTGTTTTTGTTATGTACTAAGTATTCTGCATGAGTAATGTAATGTCTATGTACATCAGGCTTCGGGTCTCTACAGGGACACATTCACATACAATGTCATTGACCACCAACTTAGAGACAGTCATGTGGTTGAGTGGTCCATATAGATAGATTCTATAGGAATACAAACTAGTTGGTAATAGATAGAGGGTTGATATAGAATTCGAGTTTTGTAAGGGGGTCGGTGAACCCATATATGGTGGGATATTAGATCTCAATGTCCCATACATGTAGAGGTGGTGAAAATGGTACTCTGGTGGGAGTGTGCCCATATTAACAATTTAGTGATGCACCAAGAACTTAGGAAATAACCTTTTGGTTCAAAAAGTTCAGAATACACATGGAGGTGGAATTAATATACCTTAGATTTTTAGAAGTACGATCCTTATAGAAGAAATTCAAGATAATTTTTTTTCATAGGTGACACATATTTCTTTATCTCAACTCAGTTATTAATTGGTATAGGCCTAGTAGTGGAACATGTGTGTGGTATTATGTCAATTGTAACTTTGATTGGGTGAGAGATGAGTATATTACACAATGTAAATGTTATGATCATTATGTTTTTTGGTAATATTTTCTATGGGACTCTTTCATCATAAAAATGTTCAATTTTAACCTACTTATTGTGGTGAATTTTTTGGGGTTTTAATAATACCATATTGACTATTGCAATCATCATTGGACATTCACATTTATAGAGCGAGTCATGTATGTTCATCTTGGTGTGTGGAATGTTATAGAGATCCATGTGAGGATACATTTACAAATATTTGTGAGAGCTCATAACCCAAGTCGTTTTCCTTGTGTTGGATGATATAGGAGTTGATCATCGTTTATTTCTACATATAGTGAATCAGTTTCAGGATGTCTTTCATGAGTATTCCTCGAGGATGTCCCCTGTAGGGATGTTGATTTTATGATAGAGATAATACTGTGAATGGATCCAGTATCAATTCCAATGAATAGAATGTATCCAATATAACTACGTGAAAATAAATCTTTGTTGGGGGAATTGGATAAAATAAGATTATATGTCCTAGTATGCTAACTTAGGGGGTCACACGAGATACTTTATAAGAAAGAATATGTGTCATTATGGTGATGTGTCGATTACAAGAAACTGAATTAGATTAAAATTAATAATAGAAACCATCATCATTGAATCGATGATATGATTGACCATATAAGGTGTGATTCAGTGTTTTCAATGAATTATCTATGATCAGGATATCACCTGGTAATGGTGGGATCTTCTGATATTTTGTTGAATTCATTCAAGTTCAATTACTAGTTCTATGAGTTTGTGTAGAGGATGTTCTGGTTGACCAATGCAACAGTAGTGTTGATGAACCTAGTGAATCAAATAACTAACTATTATCTAGAACAATTCATAGTTTTCGTTTTTGATGATATAATGGTGTACTCTAAAACTCATGATTATTATACAACAAATTATAAATACTTGCTACGTGAACAATGATAAAATATTTTGTACACCAAGCTATCCAAATGTCACTTATGGTTTGATAGTTTCTATTTCATGTTATGTGTTATCTTAGAGGATCGTGCATCTATAAACACATAAAATAGGTATTCCATTGTGACCTCGGAGGAGTGTAAGAATGTTTCTGATGCATGGAGATTTATGGTATTTGTAGGGTATGAAAAAATGTTTATTAAATACTTCTCTTGATTATATTATCCAATTACTTGTTTGACTAATATGGGGTTTAGTTTCTATTGGTCTTGGTGATGTGAGTTTGTTTTCCAAACATTAAAGAAGATGTTGAATACCTCACAAGTTCTGATCATACCTGAGTCCAGCAAGGGTTATATCATGTTTTTTTGAAGCATTTTGTATTCGGCATAGAGTAGTGTTAGTGTAGGGTTTTCAGGTCATTATGTATGGTATTCCTTAGTTGAGGACTTAAGAATGAACTTAACTATCTGATGATCTGGTGTTTGATTTGGTGTTGTAGAGACTAAAGTGTTGGCGGTACTACATGGTGGTAGAATCATTTCTGGTGTATACTGACTATAAAATCCTTAACACATTTTCTCTTATCTTGATTTTAATATTTGTCTATGAATATTTGTTGAGTACAATTAATCCTTTAATTTTTTCATCGTTACACACTACAAGTGAAAAATAGTTTTACGTATGCTTTGAGTTGTAATGGTTAACATCAAGATGTTCAGAAGTCCATCTTTGAGTGGAAGATAATGGTATTGAATGCAGAGATGTAGCTGGAGGTATGATATGGATTCATATGTATGACCCTCACATAAATTGTAGTTTTTTCATTATTTTGAGTCGAGTTAGGGAGATTCAAATTGATTATCTTTATTGTTTGATTATGGAAGAAGGTGTTAATGGTGGGGTTCCACCTTTTAGATGGACTGTTTTGAATGATGGTATCATGTATGGTCATTACTATACTGTTGTGGCAAAATGATTGTGAGAAGTGATGATTTTTAATATCCACGAATAAAAATGGATGATGCTTCATGGTTTGATAAAATTGTTCCATTATCTCTATAGAAAGGATTAGTGGCCTAGTATAAAGAATAGAATTACAGGTTTGGTTGAACGATGACACACCTGTCTATAGGTGAAGGCAGAGCATCATTGACTGGTTGGTTTGTAATAACCACTACCACTTCCAAAACTGAGATGGGATGATGAACTGATGGAATTTGTAGTGGGTCTTCTGGTGACACTTCAAAATAGTTATTCCATATGTGTAGTGGTGGAATATTGATTATGGTGGACCATTTCATACCAATTTTAGAGACATTCACTATTGACTAGTTAGTAGAGTTATATGTTCAATATATATTATGGTGACATGGGATACGACAGTCTATAGTGTTTTATCATGAATCATTCATCAGATCACGCCAAAGGTAGGTGTAATTTTAAGCACTTGGTGCCCAGTTTTTCTTTGATATAGATTTCCACCTGAATAAAATATTGGAAGTAAGAGAATAAAATCGAAACTATGGAGTATATGTTGATATATGTGGATTTGGATATCAGTGGATCATAGAAAATACACTATTCACCTTTTGTGTTTCCCTAAAACAATAGTTATCCTGGAAATGATTCAAATAGAACTATTTAAGTTGTTATATGGGAGGATGTGTTGTCCTACACTTTTTTGATGATGGAGAATCCAAGATTTTGGGATTGATTCTCGGAAAGAGATTTCATAAATGATTTAGTTGATTCTGAAACCCATTGAAACTACATATATTAGGAAGATGTCGTATTAAGATCGACATCATAGACCAATTGCATTTATGGTGGGTGATAGGGTGTTTCTTTAGCTATCTCAAATGATGGGTCCCAATTGAATTAGAAAACGTAGAATTATGGTGTCGAGGTATGTGGGTCCATTTGAGATTGTGGGGATGATTAGACTAATAGAATATTATATGGATCTTCCATAATAGTATAGTGGCATTCATGATTTATTTCATTCTTCACTACTTTGGATGTGTCACCATGATCTATCTCATGTGGTCAATGTAGAAAATGTAGAGCTTCAGGATGACGCATAATTTGAGGATATTATATTTTGTGTTGTTGAATATATTTGTAATGAATTGTAGATAATTTTGGTGCCTCACATTCTACAGAATCATTTGAATGCTTAGGATGAAACATGGTAGTGGGAATTGGATATGTGGGCCTAGTGGCCCAACATTTTTTCTTAAAAGTCTCTGTTATTATTGGGAATCCATCTCAATGATGATCTGTTAAAAGGTAGGGATATTTTAATATCATAGACTTCACGTAGTTAATTACTTGTTTTAATCTCTTTTTTTTTGGAAAATAAATGTTTTCTTGGTTTATAGGGATATCTGGTTCTTTTGGAAGTTTGGAATTCCAATGCAATAAAAATCGGGCCAACCTATACAAGGATAATGAATAGAAAACGGTTAATTAAACATTGTGGCCTTCCTAATATATCTGTGAATTCATATACAAATGCATTATTCATGGTTGGAGATTTTTTTACAAACCATGTGAGTCTCCCAAGGTATCTATGTGACACAAATCCCCAAATACAATGGCTTACAGGAAACCTTTTCATGTGTTTTTAAATTGTGATGGTATTCCATGATCCCTATTAACATAAAAAATTTAATAAAATTTACAATTTGGGATTCTTAAGTTCCTTTCGGATTATCATCCCCATTTCGCCCCTTTAACCAATTGGAATTAACATGGACAACCCAATCCTCCAAAAAGACATTATCCTTAGATTATAGGCTTTCATGAATATTTTTGGTGGTAGATCAATACTATGGGTATGTATGATGTGTCCCAAACATCTCATTTCTTGATTAGGTTATATATTTAGGGTAATCTTCTTAAGAATCCCAAAAACATTGTTATTCTTATGGAATATTTTTTGTGCCATAATAGGGTGTTTGGATTATGATCTATAGATATGATTAAGTGTGTGTTCATCAACATATTTGAGGTTGGTGGTATACACATTATATCCCGTAGTTTTTAAATTGATTTTTTCAAATAATTATTTGTTGATGCTTCCCTCTTTTTGTACATTGAATGAATTTGGTGAGTTTTTGTAAAATGACCATCCATATTAGGATTTTAATCCCCTAGTATACCCATGGGACACATTAAGGATGATTTGTATTATATTGGCCACCCATGGGGTATAAAAACATTCTCGAACCTAGGAATTTGTATAATGGGGTGTGGGATTGTTGTGTAAAAATGGAGAGTCCATGTTTAACATGCTAATAAGTTTAGATGAGTTGAAAATGGAATATTTATTTTGTATCTATATATGATAATGGCTCGTGAATTTATGAATATGATTAATGGGTTATTATATTGGACACGTTTAATATGATCAATGGGATGATTCATGAAAATGGATTCAATGGGATTAATATATGGCCCCAGTCTTAAACCTTACATAATCATGAGTTATTACAAGATTACACCTTGAGGATCTTTTCAGGTTTAGCGTTTTAGAGAATTAGATCATTAATCTTGCATTATATTCCACATTTAAACAAAGTGGTTACATAAAATATAGTATTAATTTTACCATCAACAGAAACAAATTTAAAATAAAACATGGATTCCTTCTTGACACTTCCTTGACAATATCATCATATCATGTACCAATCCCTTGACCTGTGAAAAAATTTCAAAAACTTGGGATGAGCATAAAAAGCTCAGTAAGGGTTATACAATCTATGGAAAAGAAACATGAGTACATATATACATAAGAATGAAATCATACTTTACCCATAAAGCATAAGCACTTTAACATACAACATAAATTCATGAATAAATCATAGAAATCATAAGACATAAAGGTAACTTGAGGCATTCATAACATTCTTAAGTAGGGAGTAACCCTCTTGGTTACATTTGTAATACCCATCACAGTATATTCCCTAAATCTCTTCGGAGAAACCTTAACGTTTAACCCCTTCGCGTTACCCAATGCATTGGAGAGCTATATCGGGCTCACCCGCCCTTAGTTTATCACGGAACCACCTGTCTTCATAAACAATGCCCAAGAACCATAACATAATCATAGAACATAACTTAATAATAATGGAAATATTACATTCCCGTATTGCAATAACAATATAACATTTTAAGATATTGAAATAATAAATCCATTCTGAAAACCATTTTTGAAACCATTTAAAACATTTAATAAAGAGATATTTGAATCAAAGTGTCCCATACCAATTTGAAGGTTTTAACATTTTAAACCATTAATATCCATATAAATAAATCCTTAAAACCATTTTGAAAACATGGATATTAATGAGAAATATTTATAAGAATAAATCATTAAAACATTTAAAACCATATTTTAGATAAAGTGTTTTTAACAAAATGAGAGACACTTGAATACAATAATTGAGGAATACCATTTAATCCGAACATTATAATATCATGAGAATAAAGGAATTCATGATATAATATTCCAAAGGACAGTATATACACCATATAAGAGTGAATTGGTGCCTAACAACAATGAATTCTCAATAGAAATGTAAAATGAGATGAAATCCCCTGTAAAGAAGGTATCCTTAAATTATGGATAAATAAATTTCATAATTATGTGTGAAAAATAAAAATACCCCAAATATAAGAAGATATTAATTTTAAAACAATAAAATATCAGTCACACATATTCAAATGATGACATATTCAATAAATACATGTTAAACCTAAAGAAATTGAAATTGGGTTAAGAAGTTCCCTTGACAGCCTAACGGCGTCACATCAAATTTTAGAAAAAGAGTTGATGAGAGAGATAAAGGGTATCTCATCACTTGGACATAAAATTTATGATAATAAGGATATATAATAACATATCTCCACATAATAATATGATAATTAAAAGACATAACAATAGAAGTCTTTTAAAATGAGGAGGGTGAAAGGTTCCCTTACCGATTTGGGTAACTTTCGAAACATACACCCCATGAAAGAAGGACTATAAAAAATTGATGTAAATACTCATAAACAAAAGTATGTTACAAAAAGAGTAGAATAATGGAGAGTAAATACACCACTCCAAAGGAAATATTGGCAAATTTAGCATGAATCTCACGGGAGTAAACGTGAGATGAAAAATCCCTTACGAAAACTCGACAGCCTAACGGCGTGACTTAAAACATCCAAAAATGGATTTCTGAGATCAAATAGGGTATCTCACCATATTAACATAAAATATACAGAAAGAGTAATATAAAATAACATCTCCCAACATAACAAAGAGGAGCTTAAAATAAGTTACACATAAAAAAGTACTTAAAAAGAAAGAGAGAGGTTGGATCTCTTATGAAAATTCGGCAGCCTAACGGGGCCAATCAAAACTTCCAAAATGGATTGATGAGAGAAAATAGGGTCTATAATCATATGAACATAAATATTACAGTATTATTAATATTAAATATCATCCCAATCATAAGAAATACGTGCTTAAAAGGAATGACATTAAAAAGTGTGCTTTAAAAGAAAGAGAGGGGTCGGATCCCTTACCTCGTGTCCGACATGACTCGATCATTCTTTAATCTCCTGAATAATAAAATTTGGTCAATTTATAATTTCTTAAGGACCTCCTTTAAATATTATTATTCAGTTCATATCACATATTATAATGTTATAATAATTTGTTAATAAAGTGAGTTCATATCAGATGTTTTTGTAGATGTTCAGTACATGAGTAAAAAATAGAACTTGTAGGAAAAGAATTTTCCATGTAGTTATGGGTACATCATCTCCAGAATAGTATTTATGTTTTAAATATAATATATATCCAGTATATATTCATTTTATACTATTCCATAACATTTGGAGATACAAAATTAAAAGCACCGTTCATGGAGACGGTATGTCGTACGTACGCATGAACGCTACTTTCATTTTTTGTCATATTAATGAAATTAAAACAAAATGAGAGATATATATATTATAATTACAGAATGATATAAATCAATTATATATAATATATTACATTTATATCCATTATATATATGTACTTATAATAGTTTGTAACATTTGGAGACAAGAAATGAAATGTACCGTTCATGGAGACGGTAAGCCGTACGTACACATGAACGCTACTTTCATTTTTTTATATTTAATGTAATGAAATAATAATGATATAAAGGTATATTATAATTACAGTAGGATAACATATGTAATACCATTAATTCCATCCTTTATACATGCCACATATGGCATTAACGAATCAAATAACTTTGAGGGGGCGGTAGTCCGCACTTCCTAAAATGAAGATATCGCGTTTACCCATAATGGAAACCATAAAGGTCTGACATAAATTAAAATACAGATTCTTAAGGAAAGCATATACATATTATATATTATATATAAATATTGTGACATCTTAATGGCCACCTTTTATGGTGTTAAAAGAATATTGAACAATCATCATTTCGTGAGGCAGTAATTTTCCATCCACAAAAACAGTATGTTCTTTACCATTAGACGAAGTTGTGAGTAAGTGTAGCTCGAATACATCACATAACAACATCCTAGAATACTTAAAATACTGGTGTTGTTACCAAAGTAATGAATAAAAAGAGTTTAGTGGGTGGAGAAGCAAATGAAAACAAAAGAACACAAGGGAAGACATTACCTTTAAATCGGGTAACTTCCTTTGATTTGAGCTCAAAGGCTTCCTTGGAAAGGATTCTGCCCAATGTGAGGCTTCAATGATGAATCGATGGATGTGGAGAGACGAAATGGGCAGGTTTTGGACGGGATAAAGGCATGAGAGGTGTGTGTAAGGTGGTAGTGGTGGGGGACTTTTATAAGAGGAGATGAGGGGCACTCTTGGAAAGTTACAAAATGATAACTTATTTTCAAATGACTTTATGATTTTAAAGGTACCACATTGATGTATTTAGAGTATAAGGTGGTAAGGGTTCGAAATACACCAATCCAATAGGTTTGTGAAAAGTTTAAATTATATTTTTAACATTATTGTATCATTTTATTTAAATCCCTTATTGATGAGGTAATTGCTGCATCCTCATGATGTCATAAATAATTTAATTTATTTAATGTCTACAAATTATAAAAAAATATCATGATGAAGGAATTATTTTTATATTTCTAATGAATACCTATAGTCAAAAATAATACTTGTATAACCCCATTTAAAAATTGTTTTAGTAAAGCATCTCATGTTTGTGACATTTTAATTTTAACTTTATATAAATGGTATTTATGTCATTTTCCAATCAAAGCGGTTCTATGGGGTCCCCAAGTTGACCCATGGATTTTCTTGGTCGTCCATGACACATCCAATGAGGGTAAGACATGATTCAAGTTCATTTCATATTATTAAATCCTTATTTTTACCTTATATTACACTAATTACCTCTAATCGCGATTAAAAACATAAAAGTTACTATTCACCAAAAAAATATTTTATTCCCATTGAATCACATTTTATTTCTTAATGACAACCATGGATGTAAGATTTTTGAAATTCAAAACACAGAAGTGGTAAAGTTTCATTTAAATGAAAAATCAGTTTTTTAAGTACCACTTAGTGGTTTCACTATTCATAAAAAATTGAAGTTTTTCAGAATAAAACCAAAACATCAACCTAAGCTATATTTGATATTCCAAATTCAAAAATGATGTCTATTTTAAAAAATTCAAATTTTATAAGTTACTTTAATTAATTTAATAATTAATTCCCGCTGTCATGACAAATAGCGTGTTTTTATAAAACACTATATATCAAAAGATTAACACTAGTTTAAGTCCAATTTCAAAGTGAAATTAATTCCAACGACCACTATTGGATTAAATTGTAAAAATATATTCTAATTTCACTTTAAAACAAATTCAAAAGATAATCTAATCATATAAATAAATTAGATTAAAAAGTGGTTTTGAATTAAAATACAATATTTTTAACTATTCATTAAAAAATGAACTTTATCGGAAAAATACAAAAAATTTACACAAAGTAAAATTTGATGACCCGATTCCAGAGAAGAATTTTATTTTGTCAAATACAACACATAAAATTGTCAAAAAGTGGATTTAAAAGAGGACTTCCAAAAAAGGCGGTTAATCGACCTTTTAAAGAATAATAGAATGTTTACGCTTAAAATTGGATTAATTCACATTTTTAATGCTCCATCATTTATTGTAAAGAGTAAAAATATTTTACAAACATATATAATCATTTTGAAGTTAGTTCTGTTCATTCCTGCCATTACAACGGCTATGTGTTGACTGCCATTTAAAATAATATTATTTTATTATTAGAGTGCAATGTAAGATTCCCAAGAAACTCGTTGTTGTGTATTGGGTACGCCATCATGCATAGAGTCCCCTTTAAAGTAATATTAATATTTTATTCACAAATATGGATAAATGTGAAAATGCCATATTCTTTATTTACCTGGGGTGTTACATCCTTCTCCCCTTTTGAGAATTGCGTCCTCACAATTTTAAAAATGGGCTTGGAAACTTCATTGAAAATCCCACATCGGAACAATAGTCAGTAAAACAATCACCTGAAAATAAAGAAAGAGAAGTACAAAGGTCACTCGAGTTAACCCATACTATGACTCCATGTCAGAAAATACGGATATGGAGGAGAAAACAAAGGGTCATGTTGAAATGGAGAGTGATAGTAAACATGTCTAGGATAAAGTTAACCATAAGAAAATCACAAACATGTGATGGGTTAAATGGTATTCGATTACCCGGTAGGAAAAATTAAAAGACAACATTTTTGTTTTATGTTTCTATTCATTGAGGATTTTATTTTTGAGATTAACTAAATCATAATGAAACATACTTACTTGTCACGTAGACTTTCTACTTTTACTAGATTCCTTAATCAAACTCATATTTTCTCCAAAAGAAGAGTATTAAGGAAGACTTGTTCGCATTAAGAGTACTATAATCAACTTCTTTAGAATCACCTAATCCACAAAAGAGAAATATATATTTCCCATGACTTTAGACAAAATCCAATACAAAAATAGTTAGTATAAGGTAACATAATCCACATTAGTATAATCCTTTATAAAAAGAAAATATATTCTTAATCTCTAAAATTTTTCCAAAAAAACCCTAAGTTCAACGAAGACCATTCGATAAACAATTGTCCATAAAATTCTTCCAAGTAAAACAAACTAAGATTGAAACCCAAATATTTGAAGGATTTAATCACATAGTCTTCCAAGGTACAAATTAACTTTATCTCCAAATAACATCAGTTGCTCTTAAATTCTCATATTGAAAAGTAATTAAACTAATCACATATCCTTCATGATAGGTTAATCATTTCCATAGATAACCCAAAATAAACTTACTCTTGATTCCTAAAATCATCTAACTAAAAATTCTTAGTCAAAATAACCAAGGACTTCAGGTAGTCCAGTGGTACGCGATAAATACCAGTCGCACATTGGTTGTGGGTTCGATTCCCGTAGCTTTGTCCGACGCAACGGGTTATCACACGGTCTGCGTGTTGTCCTATTTCCAAAACTATATAATTCATAAACATTCCCCAAAATGAGATAAAATATTAAAAAATAACCATAAAATATTTTTACCTCATGTTTATCTCATGCCTTTCATTTTCCATAATAACATATAATAACCCAAAATTACCTCAAAAGTAAGGATCATATAAACCATAATGGTTACCTTTATAATTATTACCTAAACTTCCACATCGATTGGCCATCTCATACAAGATGCATTACAGAACATACCATGGTTCAAGTGATTGATCATGACTCCTTGGTAGTTGGTTTATAAAAACCACGAGTTTCCTCATTGAATCCACCATTTCATCCAGTCTCTTAATAAGAGAACCACCACAATTTCCTTCAAATCTATTGTCACATTGGTGACTGCAAGATCCATCCATTCACTAAAAACAGAAATGTCGGCGTGTGTATATCAAAAAAACCATTATGTACTAATGAGGAAGATATAGTTACTCGTTCACTTTATCTAAAAACTATGACTCTTTCTGAAATCCTAACCATTGTGGTAATGTTTCTTATGCATAATGAATACCCTAACCCCTAAATTTATCTAAACCGACCTTTGATACCAACTATAATTCCCCAGCCTCAAACCATACATAATCTTGAGTTATTACAAGATTACACCTTAATGATTTTTTTAGGTTTAGATTTTTAGATAATTAGATCATAAAACTTTCATTACATTCCACATTTAAATAAACTGGTTACATAAAAGATAGTATTCATTTTCCCATCAACAGAAACATATTTAAAATAAAGCATGGATTCTTTCTTGACACTTCCTTGACAATATCATCATATCATGTACCAATCCCTTGACCTGTGAAAACATTTAAAATACTTGGGATGATCATAAAAAGCTCATTAAGGGTTATAAAGAGTATGGAAAAGAAACATGAGTACATATATACATAAGAATGAAATCAGACTTTACCCATAAAGCATAAGCACTTTAATATACCTCATAAAATCATGAATAAATAATAAAAATCATAAGACATAAAGGTAACTTGAGGCATTCATAAGATTCTTAAGTAGGGAGTAACCCTCTTGGTTACGTTTGGAATACCAATCACAGTATATTCCCTAAATCTCTTCGGAGAAACCTTAACGTTTAACCCCTTCGTGTTACCCAATGCATTGGAGAGCTATATCGGGCTCACCCGCCCTTAGTTTATCAGGGAACCACACATCTTCATAATCAATGCCCAAGAACCATAACATAATCATAGCACATAACATAATCATAAAGGAAATATAACATTCCCGTATTGCAATAACAATATAACATTTTAAGATATTGAAATAATAAATCCATTCTAAAAACCATTTTCAAAACCATTTAAAACATTTAATAAAGAGATATTTGAATAAAAGTGTCCCATACCACTTTGAAGGTTTCAACATTTTAAACCATTAATATCCATATAAATAAATCCTTAAAACCATTTTGAAAAAATGGATATTATGAAGAAATATTTATAAGAATAAATCATTAAAACATTTAAAACCATATTTTAGATAAAGGGTTTTTTAAAAAAGTGATAGACTATTGAATACAGTAATTGTTGAATAACATTTAATTAGAAAATTATAATATCATGAGAATAAAGGAATTCGTGATATAATATTCCAAAGGACAGTATATACACCATATAAGAGTGAATTGGTGCATAAGAACAATGAAGTCTCAATAGAAATGTAAAATGAGATGAAATCCCCTGTAAAGAAGGTATCCCTAAATTAAGGATATATCAATCTCATAATTATGTGTGAAAAATATAAATACACCAAATATAAAAGGATATTATGTGTAAAACAATCAAAGGTCAGTCACACATATTAAAATGATGACATATTCAATAACTACATGTTGAACCCAAAGAAATCGAAATTGGGTTATGAAGTTCCCTTGAGAGCCTAACAGTGTCACATCATATTTAAGAAAAATAGTCGATGAGAGAGATCAAGGGTATCTCATAAGTTTGAGATAAAATTTACGGTAATAAGGATATATAATAACATATCCCCACATAATAAGATTAAAATTAAAAGACATAACAAAAGATGTCTTTTTAAAAGAGGAGGGTGAAAGGTTCCCTTACCGATTTGGGTATCTTTCGAAACGTACACCCCATGAAAGAAGGACTATACAAAATTGATGTAAATACTCATAAACAAAAGTATGTTACACAAAGTGTAGAATAATGTAGATTAAATACACCACTGAAAAGGAAATATTGGAAAATGTAGCATGAATCCCACGAGAGTAAAAGTGAAATGAAAAATCCCTTATGAAAACTCGGCAGCCTAACGGGGCCACTTAAAACATCCAAAAATGGATTGTTGAGATCAAATAGGGTCCATCACCATATTAACATAAAATTTACAGCAAGAGGAATATAAAATAACATCTCCCAACAAATCAAAGAGGATCTTAAAAGAAGTTACATAATGGAGAGTACTTAAAAAGAAAGAGAGAGGTTGGATCTCTTACGAAAATTCGGCAGCCTAACGGTGCCAATCAAAACTTTAAAAATGGATTAATAAGAGAAAATAGGGTCACTAATCATATGAAAATAAATAGTACAGTAAGATTAATATAAAAGATCATCTCAATCATAAGAAATATGAGCTTAAAAGGAATGACATAAAAGAGTGTACTTTAAAAGAAATAGAGGAGTCGGATCCCTTACCTCGTGTCCGACATGACTCGATCGTTCTTTAATCTCCTGAATAATAAAATTTGGTCAATTTATAATTTCTTAAGTACCTCCTTTAAATATTATTATTCATTTCATATCACATATTCTAATTTTATAATAATTCATTAATAAAGTTAGTTCATATCATACGTTTTTGTCGATGTTCAGTACATGAGTAAAAATTGAACTTGTTGGAAAAGTATTTTCAATGTAGTTATAGGTACATCATATCCAGAATAATATTTATGTTTTAAATATCATATATATCCAGTATATATTCATTTTATCCTATTCCATATAATTTGGAGATAAAAAATTAAAAGCATCGTTCATGGAGACGGTAGGCCATACGTACGCATGAACGCTACTTTCATTTTTTGTCATATTAATGGAATTAAAACAAAATGAGATATATATATATATATTATAATTACAGAATGATATAAATAATTTAGATGTAATATATTAAATATATTTCAATTATATATATGTAATTATAATAGTTCATTACATTTGGAGACAAGAAATGAAATGTACCATTAATGGAGACGGTAAGTCGTACGTACGCATGAACACTACTTTCATTTGTTTTTTTTTTGTATTTAATGGAATGAAATAATAATGATATAAAGGTATATTATAATTCCAGTCGTATAACATATGTAATACCCTTAATTACATCCTTTATACGTCCCACATATGGCATTAACGAATCAAATAACTTTGAGGGGGCGGTAGTCCGCACTTCCTAAAATAAAGATATCGCGTTTACCCATAATTGAAACCATAAAGGTATGACATAAATGAAAAATTCAGATTCTTAAAGAAAACATAAAAATATTATATATCATAAATAAATATAGTGACCTCTTAATGGCCACCTTTTATGGTGTTAAAATAATATTGAACAATCATCGTTTCGTGAGGCAGTAATTTTCCAACCATAGAAACAGTATGTTCTTTAACCATTTGACGAAGGTGTGTGTAATTGTAGCTCAAATACATCACATAAAAACATCCTAGTATACTTAAGATATATTTTGTGTTACAAAAGAAAAGAATAAAAATATTTTAGGGGGTGGAGAAGCAAAAGAAAACAATAGAACACAAGGGGAGACATTACCTTTAAATTGGGTAACTTCCTTTGATTTGCGCTCAAAGGCTTCCTTGGAAAGGATTCTGCCCAATGTGAGGCTTCAATGATGAAGCGATGGATGTGGAGAGATGAAATGGGCAGGGGTTGGCGGGGCTAAAGGCTTGAGAGGTGTGTGTATGGTGGTAGAGGTGGGGGCCTTTTATAAGAGAAGAGGAGGGGCACTCTTGGAAAGTTAAAAAATGTTACCTTATTTTCAAATGAGATTCGGATTTTAAAGGTCCCACATTGATGTATTTCTAGGATAAGGTGGTAAGGGTTCTAAATACTCCCATCCAATAGGTTTGTGAAAAGTTTATGTTATAGTTTTAACATTATCTTTTCATTTTATTTAATACCCTTATTAATGAGGTAATAGTTGCATCCTCATGATGTCATAAATAATTTAATATATATAATGTCTAAAAATTATAAAAAAAAATATCATGATGTAGGAAATATTTTTAGATTTCTATTTTATACTTATATTCAAAAATATGACTTGTATAACCCCATTTAAAAATTGTTTTAGAAAAGCATCTCAAGTTTGTGACATTTTAATATTAACTTTAAATAAAAAGGTATTTATGTCATTTTCCAATCAATGTGGCTCCATGGGGTCCCCGAGTTGACCCATGGATTTTCATGGTCGGCCATGACAAATCCAATGTGGTTAGGACATGAGTCAAGTTCATTTCATATTATTAAATCATTATTTTTACCTTAAATTACACTAATTACCTCTAATCGCGATTAAAAACATAAAAGTTACTATTCAACAAAAAATCATTTTAATCCCATTGAATCACATTTTCATTCATAATTAAAACCATGTATGTAGGATTTTGGAAATTCAAAACACAGAAGTGGTAAAGTTTCATTTAAATGAAAAATCAGTTTTTTAAGTACCACTTAGTGGTTTCACTATTCATCAAAAATTAAAGTTTTTCAGAATAATACCAAAACTTCAACCTCAGCTATATTTGATATTCCGAATTCAAAAATGTTGTCTATTTTACAAAATTCAAATATTATATGTTACATTAATTAATTTAATAATTAATTCCCGCTTTCATGACAAATAGCGTGTTTTTATGAAACAATATATATCAAAATATTGACACTAGTTTAAGTCCAATTTCAAAGTGAAATTAATTCCAATGACCACTATTCGATTAAATTGTAAAAATATATTCTAATTGAACTTTAAAACCAATTCAAAAGATTATATAATCATATAAATAAATTAGATTAAAAATTGGTTTTGAATTAAAATACAACATTTTCACTATTCATTAAAAAATGAACTTTATCGGAAAAATACCAAAAATTTACACAAAGTAAATTTTGATTTCACGATTCAAAAGAAGAATATTATTTTGTCAAATATAACACATAAAATTGTCAAAATGTGGATTTAAAAGAGGTCTCCATAAAAAGGTGGTTAATCGACCTTTTAAAAAATATTAGAATGTTTACGCTTAAAATTGGATTCATTCACATTTTTAATGCTCCAACATTTATTGTAAAGAGAAAAAATATTTGAAAAACATATATAATAATTTTGTAGTTAGTTCTGTTCATTCCCGCCATTACAACGGCTAAGCGTTAACTACCATTTAGTTAGTTCTGTTTATTAGAGTGCAACGTAAGATTTCCAAGAAACTCGTTGTTGCGTATTGGGTACGCAATCATGCATAGCATCCCTTTTAAAGTAATATTAATATTATATTCAAAAATATGGATAAATTTTAAAATATCATATTCATTATTTACATGGTGTGTTACAATTTATGTGGATATTCCAAATAGACATTGATTTTTACATGAAGTGCATAAGTGGTTAATACAAGCGAAATGATGAACAGTTTATATGAATTTAAATATAGAAATGGTTGAATATAAAACATGTTTTGATGTATGAGAATTTTTGAATATTTTTAATGAGTTTAGGAATAATAAATAAAAATATAGCAAAATAGAAATGTAATGTAAATTGAATAATTTTACTAGGTTGTGGAATAATATGTATTCCGAGGTATATTTTCTTTAGATTATCATTTTTATATTTATTTTTCAATTTTTATTAAGATATGGTATGATAGGTGAATCGAAATGTATATTCATGCTCACAAGGCCTGGTAGAGTGAGGTATTGACTGTGGATCTACACCCACAACCTGATTTATATAGATTATCTGATCTCCACCTCATAATACATGAGTTTGGAATGCGGACAGAGGTCAATTACCCAAATGGTTTCATTAAACCTAGACTAAGTCTTCATGGTGAGGGTAATATAGTGGTTGTGATGTGTTTACCCCTTATGAGATACAAATATGAATTATTCCCATATTCATAGTAATGAATTCCTTAAATCATTTTTTGAATTATCTAAAAGCCTAACCCATAGAGAACATGTTGATAATGGATTATGTATTAATGAAAAAGAAAATAATGAATTTGGTACTATTTATGGAAATGGTATAACTAAATATGGTTAACTAATAGTTCTTAAAATGTTATTTATTTACTTTTCATTTATTTAGTACTTACATGGACTAACGATTGTTAGGATATTTTGTATACATCGTTGCTGGTGGCCAAATATGTTTCACTCGCACCTTGTTTGGGTAGTTTTTTGGTACCTCAAGAGATTTTACACATCCAGGTATAGATATTGGAAAAGGCCATGTTCTTTGATGCGGATTTTGTCTTGGGATATACATTGATGATGTTCTATACATGGTGATAGGATTTTTTTTTGGAATTTTATTTAATACCTTTATTTTTGGTTTTGTTCCTTTGGAATTACTTGCATGAAATTAAATATTTACTACTGGGTATGGTTTTTGTACACTATATTGGTAATTTTTTGTTTATTCAAGTTTATTAATTATTACATATAATTTTCATATTTTAATTTACTATCTACTATGGCATTCTATGTTAAAGAGGGAACAATCTCCCCTTGTGAACTTTTGAACCTTTAGTGTATGTTGATATATTCCAATCATTAATCCACTTGTATTTCACTTGTTTTATCCAACATATTTTAGGGATATTTAGCAAATAATTTAATTTAAAATTCAACCAGAGCATGATCTAATATTGATAATTTCATGTTGATGATTCTGTTTAAAACTCGAAAAAATATGGGAATTAAGGATCATGAGGTTCAGTGGATTTTTTTTGGAAAAATTAAGTTTTATTTATATTTTTGTTTTTGTGAACCATTTATATAAATTTATTACTTAACTATAAATTCTTATTAATAATTATTTATTCATTGTGTCCAGAGAGTGATAATATGGAATTAGTGAACATAGGGATTAGGCACTGATAAGATTAGATGATGTGATTTTGTCAATTATTATTATTCTAAATCCATATTTATGTTACTCATTCCAATAAATAAAATTACATATTCATATTAATGCATGAATGTGAAATCTTACATATTTTATAAGAGTAGGTAGATTATTTTGGTATAACAGTTACCTAGGAAAATTAAGAGAATATCATTTCCCAACATTGAGGTTTCATAAGGGTTTCTAGAACCATTAGTGAATTACGATCACCCAATGAATATATAACCAATGGAGAATGATTTTAGTTTATTTGAAGATATAGAATTGATGGGTTTCTGGACTTATGATGTATTTTTATGAATTTTACGTTGATATCATAGGAAAGTTTTCATAGGAAATATGGGATTATCACAATAAGACGATGGTGACATGGTTTACTTCTCAAATATAGTGATGGAAAACTTCTTGGGGTGGAGTTCGTAGTTATTATGCACCATGATTGTGATGAGTCATTGTTTCATAGTTCCATGAAATGTGTGTACTAGATTTAAAAATTACTTTTTCCTGGAGGATTCCTTAGGATTTATTCATCAAACAAGAAACATCCAACAATTCTTTATCCAAAGAGGACTTTCTTTCCAAAGGCAGGAGTTCATTATGTTTTGAAAATTATGATACTTATAAACGTGCATTGGTCGAGAGGTTCAGAGGTCAGACTCATCACACCCTTTTGGGGGGAATTATTTCCTACTCTGGGTCTGTCTTTGTAATATTTAAATATTTTCATGAATCTTTATTATTTCACTAAGTATATCATATGTATCCAGTGGAATTTATAATCACATATTAACACATGTTAAACATTAGAATCATCAATAAGTATTCAAGGATATTCTTTAATAAAAATATCTATATGTATTAGAGGTTTTACATCAATGGTATCCTCTATAATACTAATTAGAAATTCTTTTAATATCATTGTGATGATACTGGATTTTAAGCCACATATTGGGGCAATCAAGAATGTTATTTTCATCTTGGGAGATGAAGGTTTGTTTTGATCTTGGGATCGTGCCCGTAAAATGTACTACCTACATATCCTTGTTAAAGGAATCAGAACCCTCATTGTTCAGTGTCACATAATAAGACACATAATACCTTTTATGGTCATGTGATAAGGAACTCTATGAAGAAGGTTCATAGTTGGAACATAGGGTGGGACTTATGCAGAAATAGCCCAAGGAATAGGGAAGGGATATGGGTTTCCATGTATAATCAGACCTTGTTGGGAATATGGCCCGAAGAGAATAGGGTTGATTTGAAATGTTGGGTTTGAGCCTCAAGGTGGCTTTATACGTGTACCATATAGATTGGAATCAAATCCCACGTTGTTCGATGAATATCATAGGAGAGTATGGTCCTCGGATAAAGATGAGTATGAGATTACTTCCTGAAAAGGATTCCTTGATGATTTGAATATTGAATTTGTTGAATATTTCCTAAGGAGGATGCGCAGTGAGATCGGGCCTTGAGACGGCTACCTATGTACCCTGAACAAGAATCAGTGTTCTCGTAGTTCCTTCCAATGAGTGTTTATTCATATGTTGTAACCATCATGTATATCTATGACTACATGAGTCATGCTCGGTTTGTGAAAAAAAGGATGTGAAAGATTCAACAATGACACTTCAAACATTCAAATTTTTCCTCCAAGTTTATGGAAGAGGGTATGTCGACCATGGAAGAGGGTGAGGGGATGAACCATCCCTATGTTCTATTTAAAGTATACAAGGGTCCGATGTAAGGAATATTGGGTGAATGTGGGGGGCTTATACTAGGATGGATTCCCTAAAATTGGTCCTGGTTGGGGAGAGAGACTTCTCTTATTCTTGCGTGGGAAATCAATAGGTGAATCGTACCTTCCCTACCAGAAACCTGATGTCGCGGGACATCTCTTTGAGAAGGGAGAGGCCATGACACAACCCTTCCCATAGACCATGAAATTCCCAACACTGTTTCTAGGAGAAATGCTTATGTGACTGTGGATATACAATCCCACAAAAATCCAATGATTACTAACCCCACTGTCAAAAAAAAGTGTGGGAAAAATATGACTTTGGAAACACATTCCCAAATTAGAGACATGCGAATGTTCTTTACTCAATGGTTTGATAAGTCAGGAGGTTTTGGTGGAGGCATCAAATTAGACCCTTTCAAATATGGGTCCTAAGGAAGCAGATACCCTACCATGAAAGACTTCTAAAAGATGGTACTTGGTCTGGTCGCGTAGTAACATCACACCACTATGTCGCGTTTCTATATTTCACACATATACCGTGCAGGTATGGAATGCAATTATACCATGCAGGTATGGCCCGCTGGTATACCATATAGGTTTGGTGCGCAGGGATACCACGTAGCTATGGCATGCAGGCATACCGCACAGGTATGGCATGCAGGTATATTGCGCAGGTATGGATGATTTGTGAAGAATGTGAAGATCTTCCAAAAAATTCTATCCCATTTAATTATATCGTCTCTCCAAGTTTAGGGAAATACTAGAGATAATGATGGATCTAGGAGAAATAGCTACACAATGGGATATTTAGAGAGTCTATAACATTTTTTCATTCCAGATATGGGGATCCCAAGGACTCTATTAATAGGCATGGATGGGCCGGCTCAAAGAGATGTTTCCCACACATGTATTTCGTTCATCTTAGAAATTTAGGTATTCTGAAGAGGTTCACCAAGAATCTTCTTGCACGAAACACTGGATGGGAGCTACTTCGCGTATGTAAGGTGCATGGCTCCTCCGTGTAGGTGCTCCGCGTAGGTGATTAAAAAAATCTTCTGGAATTAATATTTTCCACAGAGGTCAGCTGCGTAGGTCGGCCACGTAGGTCGGCCACGAAGGTCTATTGCCCAGAGCCTTGAATCTACTCCTTTGTAAAGCACTTTGGGAGTATTATGGATTTTCCTTTGTACTTTTCAAACCCTATTTGGGATCTGAAATATTTAGAGTTGTCTTCCTAGAACATTTGGTTTATTTCACAAGTAGTTCCATCAAAACCCCCATCAGGATTGGATAAGAAACGTACAGAGAGGGTCGAGTCTTGAGGTGAATGTTGTCTAACAATTCTGGTTTACCACATAGCTTCTTCACAGAGGAACGCCACGAAGAGGGTGTGCACATTCCGAATGTGCAGGTCTTAAGTTGCCTATAAATAGGTCTCACCTTTAGTGACTTTTGTTTCATTTGTACTTTCTCCAAACTTTTGTAGCTCTCATTGCATAGTTCATTCACCCATGTATTATTTAGTTTTTCTCTTGAGTAATTTCTTTGAAACATTTTCATGGTAAAATTAATTACCTGATGGAGCTACGCCAAAGGACTTCACCGACGGGGATACATTAGGATCCTTGGTGATGTACATCCTTGACAAACCTCATCAAAGGACTTACATGATAGGCCTCATCAAAGGACCTACGCAACAGGACTTGTCGCAGGACATATGCAAACAGTGTCCTTTTCCATTAAAATTTTTATTTCCTCTTTAAAATTATATCCTAGAAGTTTGGTAATTCTTTTTAAGAAATTAATGACTCATTTTATGAATCATACTGAAGATGCTAATGATCACCAAAATAAAATGATGAAGATTGTAGTACCTGAATATTATGACATTGTTAATAGTAGTCTTCCTGGGATATGTAAGGGTCTAATTCTGTACCAACGTGACTATGTACAAATTCATTATTTAACCTTGTACTGGCATGGGATTTTTCAACATGCCCATGTACCATTAGATAAGAAGTAAATTCCATAGAATTAGGTTTATCAATACTCCAACTGTAACTTCATGAATATTAGTGAAAGGGGGTTCCAATAAAAGAAGAAATAGTCCCTATTAGTATCATCCTTCATCATAGTGGTTGCACTCCCGATATGAAAGATCATGTTGTAGAGACAATAACACATTTTTATGATTCCATATTTTGGGCTTCTCAAACAGATCAATATAATGGTTTGAAAGGAGATTAGGAGTTTCATTCTAGAGGGTGAGTAAAACCGTAGTGGATGTGGGAATTGTAGGTTCATCCGACTTCTGCAGAATATATAAAAGAGTTACCAGACATCCCTATCATTGATGCTGCCGGGATCGGGCAATCTTATGATTATAATCATTCATGAATTTTTGAGCCGATGGAGTACACAAAAAAATTCCTTTCATTTGATTCATGGTTAAGTTGGTATTAGTCTCTTAGAAATTTATCAAATAGCTTGAGTTTCCATTCTTGTGGAAATGTATGATGCATTCATTCCGCCTATTACAACATGGGGGAATACTTCAAGAACACCACCGCAATCTCATGAATTATTTGGGATAGAGAAGAATTTACTAAAGGACAAAAAATATATTCATTCTAGAGTGTGGGAGGAAGAATTATTAGAAAAAACAGTAGAGGAAGGTCCAACATATGGATGCCATACTTTTTTTCCTTATATAGATAACTGAGGAAGTTTTGGAACATATTTTCCAAGGCTTGAAAGATGTGATTATAAGCACTGGCACTATAAATTCAAACCCTATATTGATGTAAAAGTACACTTAGCTGCCTTCATTTCTATGTGGATAAGTGTTTATTTGCTTCATGTCTGTGAATCAAGATGTGGTGTAAAATCAGAGATTTTCAACATTGTAGCTAAATTGGTATAGGGGATGTATATTGGGCTAGAAACCCCTATATTTGGACGAATTTACCATCTCCTGCTGCATTTATACACTGGGAAGGCTCCATTTAAGATTTAAGGACATTCCAACTGTTGTGGGGCTAGATTTCCAAAAAAAATTCTTCGAACTCTGTGTTGAAATTAGTTAGAGTTTCCAATTGTCAATTCATCACATTTTTACAGAGTTTTTCTGGTATTAAGCATCTGAACTGGAGACCAGATGTGGTGTTGAAGGTATTTAATGTATTAGGAGAATTCAGCTTCTTTATTTTTGGTAACCCAAAAGTTAGAGAATTTATTGATGATGGTAGAGGAAATAATTATGATATTTAATCTTGTATGATGGAATTCATGGATGGAATATTATCAACAAAGATTGATGGTGAAATTAGGTTTGAGGATTATGTTCCCTATAGGTTCACTCCTCAGTTCAGATGCCTTCAATAATCAAACACATTTCGACCTACCTATGTTATACAAGAGAAACACCCAATGGTATAATGAAAATTATGGATCCTAATGACTTTATAGGTATCCAAACTATCAATTACGCTACCTCTACAAGATGCATTGATTGGAATGGAAGCTGGGTTTTCCAAAGCATAGGCCTCTTCATATCCGCAGGGGGATATGACAAATGTAATATATCGAGTGGTGGCTAAAAATGCTATATCACATGTATATCCTGTTAAGAAGTCCAAGGAAAGAGATAATACAAATTTTTTGGAGGATTCAGAGCCCTAAAACATCTTCTTCGGAGGTATAATTGGAACACCAGGGCTAGAAAAAAAACTTCAATCACATTGGTGATCCAGTTGTGACCATCAAATAGATATTCCTATTCCATATGTTGAAATTTCTAAAGAACGGAGGCCTGAAGATGACCTCCAATCAGAAGGTGTTGAATCTCTTCCACAGTCAACCATACCAATATTGAATTATGTGTGACCTTCATCCATTCATCATTAGTAGAGTGTAACCCTTGATCGTAGGGAAGCCTTGGTATTTCTCCAACATGGAATTCGAATGCAAGATATTGATGACATCACGGCACCTTCTGATTGAAATATAGAAAATAACATGGCTATAGTATATAAGTATATTGTAGACTTTGGGTTCTTATATATGCAACTGATGATAAAATCTCATCCTCTAAATGAGTATCTCTTATGCTGGACATAAGAGTCTGTGAAGGGGTAATTATCGACTTGGAGGAGGAGTGGGATATTTATGTTAATACGGAGAATGTAATTCCCATTTTCTTTTATATCAACTCTGTTTTACTATTTATCATCATTAATATTGATGAAAATATATTTATGCAGCTTGAATGCTAAGAAGGAAGATCCAGACCAATTCTCGAATCAACTCAGTATGGTCCTGATGGATCTCATATAGATACAAAAAATTATCATCCCATGTTGCCAAAACATTCTCCAAGAGCAAGAATCATGATTGGAGAAATGACGACATATAATCCACAACCATTACCTCAAGTTTCCCCCTGCTAAAAGGAGTGTTTCAATCTCTCCATAAGCTTTTGAACAAAAATTCAAGAGAGCAATTAGATTGATTCGAAGCATTCATCGAATGAGTAATTATTTATATGATTTATAATGAATACTATTATATATATATATATTTTGGTAACACCATCTTCTCCTCTTGTATGATCTATGTCTCTCTCCTCTGTCAAGGGATTAATAGATGATTCATCAAGACCAGAAAAATAACCCCTAGGGGAAACCCAGGTTCATGCTGACGAATCTGCAATTATAGTAGATAAATCATCAAAAGAATCTGTTATACCTACTCCTGGAACTACTGAGAGAGAATAAAATCATGTTAATATTAAATACATTCCTTAGTTGCTTTTGTCAAATGATCCTGAAATAATAAACAATGATATTCCTGTTGTTTCAGAAGAAATGAATGATAATCCAGGGAAATCTAAAACCAATGATGATGTTGAATCAAACCTTGAAAGACCTGATCCTAGAATACCAATTGAAGATACAACCGAAAAAAATGTCAGTGGAGCCAATTTAGGCATCAACCAATGTCTGTTGGATACCATAAATGGTGAGTATGCTTCAACATTTCAGGATTCATACACGGAAATTATGGATACCCTTATTCCAAATATTGATATTCCAAGTTCCATAAATTAGTTTGGGAATTTTTATGAATAATTTTAAGGACACAAGTCCCTATTCATGTATTTTTTTTCATAAATATTTTCTCTTCAACTTGATTATTAACATCAAAGTTAACCTTATGTAGCTTTATCTGCAGAAAATGTTGCAAAGCCTCTTAAAGAACAGGGTGTTCCACTTTATCCTTGAACTAGGGCTGGAGAAATTTCTACAAAGGATACTTTATCAAAAGATGTTACAGATAATTCAAATGTCATAACTGATCCAATTCAAGGAAATACCCCTTCTTAAGAAACATATACTCAAAAAACTGAGGCTGAGAATACTGCGAATGAATCCAATCAAGTAGTTGACTTATTATTGGGTAAATATATTCACCTATTTGAATCATATTTGTTTTCTCCATTTGAAACTAATAATGAACATGATATTATCATTTAGGGTTATAAGTTCCGTGATCAGAAGGTGAGGCTTTTACTGTCCCAATAGAAGTAGAACAAGGCCGCTCAATAAGCGAACAGTTTCCAATATACATTTTACCTCATGGTAGTAACTCAAATTCAGACTTAGAGATTCAATATGCTCTTGGTATGACATTTATGAATACATGGATGCATACCTATGGTATAATAAGTGAAAAATATTTAGTTGAATTGTTGTCCCATTTTTGAAAACACTCATCATTATTCTGCGTATTGGGATTTGGTGGATTTAATTTTCATTTAGTATCTAATTCCATGGTAGATAATATTTTCCGTTGGGAGAAGGAGCATAAGATATTACAATATTTTGAAGAGGCTAAATGACGCATCAATATGGAGGTCATTAAAGATCCATTAATTGAGGTGGAGTCAAATAATAATAAGACTTATCTCAATATTAACTATGAAAAAATGAGACCACAATGGAGTTGTTATATATTCAACAACAACTTGATGTTGTTCATAACAAGCTTGAGTAGTTAAATAAGAAATTAGGAAAAACCCAATTATAGGGGATAACTGTCACTTCAACCACCAAGGAATCACTTCGTCAGGCAAAGGTGGATGGAGTTTCTCAACTATCTCATCATCAACAGGCAGCTGATAGAGCTTATGAAGTGGTCCAACAAATGAAAAGTCATGTTGAGAGTTTATTCTAAAACCTGAATATGAGGCTTCATTTTGTGTATGGACATCTATTTTCATATAAATGAATAATATTTTGTTTTCAATCCTCAAAATATCCATTCCTATTTATCATCATTTATATATGAAAATTAATTGATGATAATGATTCTTTTATGTTATATAATCATTATTAAGATAATTAGAATGAAGTGCTCAATTTTTCTTATTATGTCGAGGGACCTAATTAGCATAATTTGACTTTTTCTATGCTTATATGGATACCACCACAAATTTTGTTTCTTTTTTCCTCTTTTTTATTGCTATATATTACCTAAATCATATACAAATGTAAGTTTAGTGAGCTGGGACTCAACTTTGGATTATATTGCCCTTCACTGGTTGTCAATCTAATGAGTACCATGTCTTTTGTTACTTGTAGTTTAGATTAATTCATGTTGAACTATTAAGGGAGAAAATTTAGGGTCGAAAATCATTGAACATAAATTTTCATTTAGATTCCAAACATGAATTAGTGGCTAAGAATTGCATAAATAATTTGAAAACATTTCAAAGGGGAATCTTGATTCATTATTTTTATGGTCCCCAAATCTAAAACCTATATTAACATAATGGGTGACTTTTCCTGGAATGAAGTTACCATTGTTTAGAAATCCCATTACGGGGGATTTTTTTTATTTTCCACTTGGGGAATATGCTGCATAGATAAATAGTGGTACGTTTTGACTGACAACCCTATTATGTAGGCGACTTATTCAAGGCCACCTAAGTGCACGTGCTGCATACTGAAGCAATTGATTTCTTTAGTATCATATTATTTTCTATAAATAGATTTTTGGAAATACGATTTGGGTGACTCAAGACCATAGTAGGTTGTTTTTACAATGAAATGAATTTTAAGTATGAAAAGGGATATTATACACCAACATAGTTCGTGAACATGAAAACCATTTTTATACAAAATTTTTGTATGAGTAATGGTTAAATTTTAATGGAAAATGTGAGTTTTATGATATCGTACTGTGCAGTTTTAAGTCATGAAGTTAGGACATTGGTACTATGCAGTTTTAAATCATGTAGTGAGGACATTTTGTGGAATTAATTTAATGTCTTTAGCTCTGACCAAATGTATGAGAAAACTCTCCCAATTTCTTGATAAGTTGTTTGGAGGCATACTATCATATTCATGTATGGAAGGGAAAACTATAAAATAAGATTTAGTAATATCTGTAACTGATGAATGATAGGGTAAAATGGATAAAAGTATTAGATGAAGTCTTTTCAAAGAATGAAGTTACCATTTCATAAAAAAACATTTATGGGGGCTGTATTATGCAGATCCAAGTCGGGCATATGCTGCATATCCAAATAGTGGAATCTTTTGACAGACATGCCTGTTATGTAGACGACTTATGTCCGACCACATAAGGGCACGTGGAGCATTGTTAGAAAAAATAGCTCTTAGAGGTGTGTCATTCTATTGCTAAATGTCAAATAAATTTCATGTAGATTTAGATTTTCCAAAGCATAGAGATTGGCTTGTGGAGAAAGGTACCTGAATATGGAAAAGGTATTCCCAATCAAGATATCCATATAATAGGAAGAATATAACTTTTACATAGGTCTGACCCAAATGTAAAAGATAGGATTTCTATATTTTCCGAACATACAACTAGGACCAGAAATATAAATAATATATAACATGTGGAAACAAAGTATTTTTTCAAGCCTCTGAGTGGAGGATTCCCACTCTCCCAAGTCTTCTAGGGTTTCTCACTGCTTCACCATCTTTCCTCCTTCGACTTGCTTTGGTCCTCAGCGGCGTCATCCCCGGGAGCTCGGTATGGTGTGTCGTTGGCCCTGGAGTTCATCGTCCCGGGTGCTTCCCTGGATCACTTCATCCTCTGTGCTTCAGTGGATCGACAATCTTCGGTCCTCAGATTCTAGATTTAGGCAGATGATGTGCTTCGGTCCTCGGATTCCAAGTTTTTACAGACGGAGTTCTTTGGTCCTTAGACTCCAGGTTTTGGCGAAGGAGTGCTTCGGTCTTCGACGGCATGCTTTGGACTATGGCGGCGATTCCCCCGAGAGCATGGCGTGACTTGTTCTTCGCATTGTTTGGATCGGTGCTTCGACTTTCAGTTTACACCTGGATCATGGCACAACGTAGTTGGCTTGGCTCTTAACGGCTCCGATGTTTCCAGTGTGGTTCATTGCAGGTTCCAGAGTGGCTTAGGGGAGGGGAGATCTCTGTTTTCTGGTCACTCGGTGGAGGTTTTTCAATGCGGCCGGATTTCTACATTATTTCGTTTGTGAAGGTGTTATTTTTTGAATGTGGTGGAAGGTTTGTGGTTTTGTTTGCACTGGAAGGATCTTTTCTTGGTTCCGCGGGTTCCGCTCTTACCTTTGCAGTGAGTTCATCGGATTTGGATTCTGGCGAGGGTTCTGTACTTCTGGATTTTATCAGTTTCAGCCCAGAGTGGTGCTTCTGGTATGGTAATTTTGGTTCCCCACTTTGGTGGTGCTCCTTTGGTCTAGTTGTTGGGCCTTCCTGCCCTGGGTGGCACTGTCCTGACATCCTGCATCCTGGAGGGTCTGCCCATTGGTTTCTTGCTGGTGCGGTGTTGAATGTGGCTTGTGGAAATGGTGTGGCGGGACTTGCTCTAGCATCGACAAGGTGATCTATGATGGTGATGTTGTTTTTTGATGTTATAATGAAGATGTTGGATGTGATCACTAAGAACTGGTCCTAGAAAAGGTTCAGAGTTTGCGGTTCACCTATGCATAACTATTTGGATATGGATGTTTGAGAGGGTATGGCAAGAGACATCAGAATGTTCTTGTGCTTTGACATGGGACACTTTCTTGCTGAACAACCATGTAATGGTGAAGAGCTTCATCATAATTAATACACTAGGGAGGGACCGATCAAAGTTTTAAGTCCTGGTTTATTTTCCCACCATTGGGATGTGATTTTTCTTAAGTCTATGATGTCTGGGTTCCCCCTACATCCTTTAAAAGGGGTTTCATATTAATAATACAAAACATTTAAGGCATTTGGGCCGTTGGAAGGATATATAACATGTGGCCATGTGATTTCAATGTTATTCCCTAGTGTATCAAAATCATGTTGAAGGGAATATGTAAACCATGGTCTTGATTATTTTCAGATTTTGATAATGATAATTGGACAAATATACTTGAATGACTATTTTATAATACAGATTAGTGTATATGTTCTTCAATTATTATTGGGGAAAATGATACTATAACAAAGAATGAAGTTACCATTACTATAAAAAACCATTATGGGGTTTGTATTATGCAGAGCCAACTGGGGCATATGCTGCATAGCCAAATAATGGCACCATTTGGAAGATGGGCCTATGATGTAGGCAGCTTATACAAGGATGCCTATAGGAACATGCGGCATATTCGAGCAAAAGATCTCTCATTAGTTAGAAATCCTATCACCATAAACAGTAAGAACGATTATGAGGAATCGGAAATATTCAAAATTAAGATGGTGAAATATGGATGAGGGTTTATGTTCAATGTTTATGAGATATTTAAATCAATATTGACCATGATTTTGATGTCCTTTACATAGATCTGACTCATATGTAAAATGAAGACTTTCTTTGTTTCCATTGAATGATTATGATGATGTGAAGTTTTAAGTCATGTAATGAGGTCATTATACTATGTAGTTTTAATTCATGTAGCGCGGACATTATATTATGCAGTTTCAAGTCATCCATTGAGGACAATATACTATGCATTATTATGTCATGCAGTGAGGACATTATACTATGATGTTTTAAGTCATGCTATGAGGACATTATTAACCCAATATGAAATCCAAATACCATATATAAAGAAGCCATTTTCCCAATTCTTAAGCTCACGGTAGATATGATCGGTGTTAGAAACAAGGAGGAGTAATGAATCCTTTTATATTGCAATGGAGATGCAAATAAATAATATGGGTATTAGATTCCCATGCCGTTTAATGTCATGTAGTAAGGACGACAACGGACCAATATGAAATGAAATATATATTGTAACTGGATTAAGGGATAAAACCCAAGTTTCACTATATGTCTTGCTGGGGAATTAATAAAGTCAATCATAGTTCTTAAAACATTCTCTACATATATTATAACCTTAAAAAAGTAATAAATGGAATTTTTATCTTGCCCTTGGTCACATGATTGGAGATCTAAGAATCTCTCTGTATCTTGTAGAAAATGTTAATCAATCCATACATAGTTCTTGAAAACATCATTCCTCATACTAATGGAGTTTGACATGAATAATGGGGGATTTTTACACGATATGAAATAACGGTAAATCGTAAAATACAAAATAGTATATAGATAAAATCATATGTATTAAGTAAAAGCTCTGTATAGATCTGATTAATATATAGGATGAGAAAAAGGAAATAAGATGATTTTGTGATTTTGGATGTCCCCATAATTGGAGATTCAGGTGTCTCTACGTATCTCATTAAAAATTAGATTCAATCCATACATAGTTCTTGAATCATGGTCTCTGTGTAGATATAACTATGCCATAGGTAAGAGAGGGACTCATGTAATACTAAAGTGTAGTGACAAGGTCAATGATATTTTCTTGTGGAAGCTTCTAATGTCAAATAGAGTAAATTTTAGTTGTATAAATTAAGTCATGCAGTTTAACGTCATGAGACAAAGTTGAAGTTGATACACATTTTAACATCATTCATCATGGACACTTATGGTTGGTATGTAGTTTAATGTCTTGAAACTAGAACATGGGCTCTATAGAGTTTTATTTCTTTCTGCAAGGACATTGTACTATGCATTGTACAGTCTTGCTGAGAGGACTATGGTATTGTGCAGCTTAAAGTTTGCAGTAGGGAGTATGGTATTGTGCATGTTAAAGTCTTTTTGTGAGGAATATGGTACTTTTTAGTTTAATTTAATGCTGTTAGGACTATGGTTTGGTGTAGTTTAAAGTCATACAGTGAGAACTATAGTGCTGTGCAGTTTAATGTCTTGTAGTGCGGACTATGCTGTTGTGCAGTTTAAAGTCTTGCAGTGAGGACTGTTGTGTTGTGCAGTTTATAGTCATGCAGTGAGAACTATGGTATTGTTCAGTTTGATGTCTTTTAGTGAGGACTATGGTACTGTGCAGTTTATAGACTTGCAGTGAGGACTATGGTGTTGTGTAGTTTAATGTCTTGCAATGAGGAATATGGTACTGTGTAGTTTAGAGTCTTGTTGTGAGGACTATGATGTTGTGCATTTTAACATCTTGCAGTGAGGACTATAGTATTGTGCAGTTTAATGTCTTGTAGTGAGGATTATTGTACTGTTCAGTTTAAAGTCTTTTAGTGAGTACTATGGTGTATAATTATACAAAGTGTTTTTTAAAAAAACATCTCATTGGTTGGAGATTTAATGAGATATCCTTCCACTGAGATTAAATCATTAGGTCCATTTGATTAGATCTTATATATAGAATATGTCCCTTCCCATATCGGTTTATGTTTTGTAGGATTATTTCCTAGTATCATTTGATTCCTAAGTACCAATACCAATTCTAATTTAAGTAATGAATAATGGAATGATTTTTAATTAAAATCTCACTATATTCTATTCTGAAAGACTTCTAGATGATGAAATGTAAGAAATATTTTTTCATCTAATCGTTCCAACTCATTGAACTAGTTCTGAAATCTTTCATCTATAGGAAACTGATCACAGATTGCAACTCTATGTGAAGGCAATTGTATTTCAATTGGAAATACTACTTCAGTTCCATATACCAATGAATCTGGAGTTTCTTGGGTAGCACTATGGGTAGTTGTCTGATAATCCCATAATGAATTTGAATGTTTATCAGGCCATGAATTATTTTATTTATAAACCATATTATTTAGTATTTTAAATAGTTTTATATTGAAGTCTTATATCTATCCATTGGCCGCTACATGATAGCGAGATGAATGGTTGGACATGATATTATGTTCCTGATAAAAAAAATTACTTCATTAGAAAAAAATTTGTGTCGTTGTCCGTCAAAATAGTATGATGGATTCCAAATCTAGTGAGGATATTGGTTTTGACAAAACAATAAGTGTTTTTTTCTCCGACTTCCTTGATAGGTATTTCCTTATCCCATTTAGAGAAGAAGTCGGTAGTAGTGAGAATATACTTGAACTGCTTAGCCGTTGCGGGAGGATAAAGCCATAAAACATCCATTCCTCATGTGGCTAACAATCAGGAGTATTTAGATGTATGTTGAAATTATGGGGGTTGATGAAGGCTGTTTTCTTGAACTTGATAGGCATTCCACTTTTTATAGAAATGAGTTTAATCTTGTCATTGAAGGCCAAAAGTATCCAAGCCTTCAGATCTGATCGGAGAGTGTTTGACCAGATTCAGTACTGGAAAACGGGCCTATACCCATGGTTTTCAATAACCGTTGGTATAGGGATAAAATGTTGACCTATACCCACGGTTTTCCCAGAACCATGGGTATAGCTTAATTTTAACGACCTATACCCACGGTTTTTGCCAAACCGTGGGTATAGAGTTTTTTCAGATTATCTATACCGACGGTTTTGAAAAACTGAGGGTATTGGGGTATTTTTTTGAAGACCTATACCCACGGTTTTAAAAAACCGTCTGTATAGCTGGTGGCAGGAAAAAAATTACGTGGGACACTGAAAAAAATGGCGGGAACACAATTTGGATTAATATAATTAAAAATATAAGTAAACAGATATATGAAAATGTAAATAATATATTTTCAGCTCAGTTGGTCAATTCATAAATTATATTCGAAGTGGTCGCGGGTTTGAATATCACATTTTACAATTTTTTGATTACCTGTTATATTAATATATTTATACAAATATATAGATATATATCAAATTACTGGATAGCTTGGTTGGTAAGAGGTGTAGTTCGGCCGGTGTTGGGTCCTTGGTTCGAATCCCGCCTGCATCGATTACTTTTTCTTATTTTATTTTACGAAAAACTGATAATATTAATATATTTATATAAATATATACGTATATACCAGATAAGCTGGTAGCTCGGTTGGTCAGAGGCCTTGTGCCGCTGTGCAGCGACCCGGGTTCGATTCCCACGTGCCCTTTTTTGAGATATAAATTCCCACGGTTTTCAAACCGTGGGGGCAGTCCTACGACACCTTATATACCCACGGTTTGGATGAACCGTGGGGATAGCCTAAGACCCCTATTGCGACGCCAATCTGACCCACAGTTCCCAAAACCGTGGGTATAGCCTATACCCACGGTTTTGGGGGCTATACCCATAGTTTTGAACCGTGGGTATAGATAGTTTTTCCAGTAGTGATTGGTGGGCACAACAGGTTCTTAAATGTACATATTACATGAAAGAGGCTATCTCTTATCCATCAATCCATCTAAAGAGAATTCCATCAAATCCTCGGTTTTAAAGGAACTTTTGGTGGTCTGGACTATCATAATGAGTATAATTGGCCTCCCATCCCTAGAAATTCTCTTTCTCTACCCTATTTAGTGGAAGTACCACATTTTAAAGATATTCCATGATGGATGTTCTCCATCCATTTGTATGACCATATGGTTCAAAAATAGGGAAAATTTTATTAATTTCCTCAATTATGGATTGAACAAACGGTAATACCACACGGTGATGGGTTATGCTGATAAGTGTATCATCTGGATTTGCATCAGCCAAGGCTATATCTGCATTATCCAGTGCATCTTCTTGGGAATTTTGTGATTGCTAGACATTGGATAATGACGGTTTTGAGGGAAATTCAGCCATTAACTCTCTGACATAATCACACAAAGGGATTAACTCTACTTTTAGGATAGAATATTACCCTTTGATTTTCTTGATTACCATTTTTGAATCAGCTTTTTCCTTTTATTGATCCATTTTCACATGAAGGGCAAATTCCAAACCTGTGATTAGAGCTTGGTATAATTCTTCATTGTTGGTACCAACATCCTATAATAGGAAAGAATAAACAAATAATGCCTTTTATGGGGAAATAAAGATAATTCCTAATCCAACATTGTTGAGTTTAGGGTTTTTTAGTTTCTTCCCTATTGGACTTTTAGAAGCACCATCAAAATACATTTTTCATGTTTGGGAATTATCTTGAATATAGAAGTCATTTTCATCAGGAAGCTTATTATTAAACAATGTATCATCGGTTGATAGATTCTCAGTAAGGAAGTCAGCCAGAGCATGGAATTTTATTGCCTTTTGAGGTAAAAACTAGATTTCAAACAATTGTAATATAATCAGCCACCGTGCTAGACGTCCTTTAAGAATAAGATGACATGGGTATAAATTTGAGTGGATTATTATGAGATAACAATTGGGCCTCATGACATTGCATATAGTGTCTCAATTTTTGAACTGCAAATATTTATTCCAGTTAACACTTCTCAATACATGAATATCGAGTTTCGGCATAAAAAATTGTGTGACTGAGATAATAAAGGTTGTTTTTATTCTTAACATCATTATTTTGGGTGAGTAAGGCACCTGGTGATCACTCTAAAGATGACACATAGTGAATGTGTGGTCTTCCTTCAATAGGTGGCATCAATATTGGGGGACTCAAGAGATATTTCATAAGGTTATTAAATGATTCTTGGAATTCTTCAGTCCATTGGTAGGTAACTCTCTTATCCATTAATCTAGTGAAGGGTAAAGACATGCCTTCCAAATTGATGATAAAGCGCTAATATACGACATGTTTCCTTGAATTCATCTTAATTATTTCAAATTTCACAGAGGTTACATATAAAGAATTGATTTTGTTTTCTCAGGATCATCTTAGATACCTCGATTGCATACAATGAAGCCAAGGAACGTTCTAGTGGTTACCCCAGAAGCACATTGTAAGGGGTCTATCTTCAAATTATGTTGTTGGTGTTTGCGAAATATGGTCTCTAAATTATCCATGTGATTGAATAGTTTTTTTTTATAACAAAATCATCCGAAAAAAATTCAAAAAAATTCTATAATAAGGGTTTGAAGATATGGTGCATGTCACATTGGTATATTGTACCTGTATTATTTAAACCAAAGGTAATTACCTGATAGAAAAACACACCTTGAGTGTATCTAAAGGTAGTAGATTCAGTGTCCTATGGGACCATTCAAAATTGGTTATACCTAGAGTAACCATCCATAAGGGAAGGAGCTTCATATCCAACTGTTTCATCAATTACATGTTCTTTTATCAGGAATAGAAAACCAACATTAGGACAATGCTAGTTAAGTTCATTAAAATCAATGCAGACTCTAATTTTCCCAATCTTCATTTTCACAAGTAAAGTATTGGCCCTCCATTTGGGATACTGAACTTCCCTGAAAAAATTATACTTTATAAATTTATCTAATCCAACTTCAATTTTAGAGGCATGAGATGGGTGTGTCCTTCTTTCTGCTGTCTTGAATCCACAACGTTCTTCTGAAAATTCCAAATGATGGGTGGCTACATGAGGATTAAGACCTGGTATTTCCGTACAATTAGAAGAAAAAATAACTCGATGATTCTTTAGAAAGGAAATATATACCTCTTTCTCTTCATAGGTCATGGATGGACTAATTAGAGTGGGGTTTGGATCTTCATTTATTCCCATATTTATCTTTCAGTTCATCCACGGTGGTAGAGAAACAGTTTTCAAATGATATAGGAGAATCCTCGACATCTTCTTCCTCTTCCTCCTTACGAGTTACCCTTTCTGTTTCCATTTTCATAGTAGATGATGAGGCAAAACTCCCATAGTTAGGAGAGGAGTAAGTATTTGAACATCCTGAAGAATAGGCCACTATATATGACCCTACTGATGATGAAGGGTATTTTTGTCGAAATAATGAGGGATTGATGGATTAAGGATCAACATCTTTGTCTTCCCCTATAATTTATAAAATTTCATCTATTCTAATTAAAAAATTAGAGGCTCATTGTAGTTTATCAGATGAAATGAAAACATCTACATTCAAGCTTCCATCATTTCTTGGTGTATCAATAATTTATTTCTTGTTTTTAGGTTCAATTACCACAATTGAAATTATGGAAATTACATGATTATAGCATGGATTTGGTTTTAAACATTCAATTTGATGGATGGGTGACACATAATCTTTACTCAAATGTATGAATGGATTTTTTGGGATCTTTTCTAGTCCATTGGAAGCATTAACTTTGGTTATCTCCTTGTTCATGGGAATCGTTTCTTTTATGTGATAAAACTATGCCTTAATGTATTGAGATTCACATGTTTTGAATAGGTATTTGTCACCATTCAATATCCCAATTTGACCATTGAAAAATTATTTCAGATTTTGGTGGTATGAAGAAGATATGGCTACATGTTGGGGCAACCAATGGCCTTCCAAGCAGAATATTGAAGGTTCTGACCTGATTAATAGTGATGAAATCCGAATTAGACACAAGATCAAAAACTGATTTTTGAGTGTAATTTCACCCAGAGGATCTTGTTCATTCTTGTCATATCCTTGCAACATTAAAGTCGAAGGAGATAATTCAGATTCAGTCTGGGCCAATCGACAAAGTGTACGAATAGGAATGAGGTTGACACTATAGCCTTTATCAATGATTCCTCATCAGAAATCTATGTCATTTACCTTGACAGATAGATAAAAAGTTTTGATATTCCCATATACCACATGTTCTTCATCTTCATCATTAAAATATATGACTACATGAAATTCTCTAGAATCATTCTCTATACGGTAAACCTAAATAATAGTAACTTTGTTTTCAAAATCTTGAGGACTTTACAAATCCTCAATGAGTGTCTCTCAAATATCATTTGATAGACTCAAAGCATCCATAATTGACAACATGGCCGGTAATTGGGACAATTGTTTCATGAAATCATACTTTTGGTCCAAAGGATTGTGTTTTCTAGCATGGAGATGTGGTTTGCAGGTTCTTTGTAAGTGGATGCTTCTATTGTAGATGTACTCTTTGTTGATGTAGAAGCAGGAAATATTGCAGGCATTGGTAAATTATATAGACTAATTCTATAAATATTCTGAGAAGAAGATTTTGTGTCTTCTAATCGGTCTTCCAAAATAATTGTGTCAAAATCGAGAATGTCTTACATAGAAGAAACATCTTGTTCCTGTTGATCCCATTAAAGGTACCTTCCATGAGTTTCTACCACATATATTGTTTGAGAAGTGGTAGGGTTAAACTGGTGGTTTTTTGAATTCTCACGTATTCCCATGTATCCTCGACCTTTTCCACTTCTTCTATTTCCCAAATTAGGTACACAGAATTCTAGCTCACTACAATCAGAATCACCATTTGTATAAGGATCCATTAAATAGATAACATTAACAGTACCAAAGATCAATTATTTGTCTGATGAGGATTCTTCCTGACAGGTTACTTCAATTTTATCCATTTGGTGGGGCGGTGCCCGTGATTTTGAAATAGATGATAAAAAATCTTCTAGAAACAAGGACAAATATGGACTTGTTGCGAGCTCATCTTCTCCTGAAAGCTCATTATCTTTTTAAACACATTGTTTCTTTGAAGAATGACCTTTTGATGAAGATGGTTTTTCTATGGCAAGTCTGGTAGAAGACATAATTGGTTGTTTCAACTGTGATCTTAAAATAGAATGAGTATGATTGATCATTTTCCTGATCAACCAATCGTCATATTTTTTTCACACTTCTACATTTAACCTTTTTTAATTCCCCATCATCTTGTAGATTGGTAGTAGTGACAGATGATACATGAGCTGATGAGCTCTACAATTTCACTTATCCAGAATCTACTAACTTTTTCAGAAGTTCTTTGAAAACAATGCATAGTTGAATGGGGTGTCCCAACATCTGATTAAATGGAAAATAATTCAGAAGATCTACATCTCTGTTTGTATTTGGCTTTTTCAGCCTCTCCAATGGAACCATATTGTTTTCAAATGCTGAGATGAAGTAGTCATGAACATACTCATTCCTAAAAGGGGATATTTTATTCTTTAATTCCTCAACCTATTTTTTCCTTTGATCTCTTTGATCATCTTCATGAGATGGTCGTTGTTTTCTATACTATAGAGGCGGAGCCCTTCGGTATGATTAGGGTCTTGAAGTAGAAGCAGGTACAGGTGCCTATTTGAGTGTGATTTTAGCAGCTTCTTCTTTTCTTATCCTCTTTTCTAGAGTTGATGAAATTACATGAGTTTTAGCCTTAGCTTCTATAATATAGTCTTCTATCTTCTAAGAAATTTTAGTAAGGTCAAGAAACCCTCTTGTGTATTTCATAGGGATAAATGGTGTGTGTAATTCATCAAGAATATTTTATAAACATATTGGAAACAACTCTTCTTGAGGTATTACTAATCATAACGAATATGTTAATCCCTTCCATCGACCAATGAAATCTGAAACTCTTTCATTATCCATTTGTTTGCAACTGATAAAATAAAAAAAATCATCTTTGGTAGTGTTGAGCTAAATTGAAGAAGGAATTTCTGACCGAGATCTTCCAATCCAGTAATTGATCGAGATTACAAACTTGTATACAAGATAAAAGATGGTCTTTATAATGACTGCACAAAACGCCTAAGCTAAACGACTTCTTATTGTTGAGAGGTCCCCATAATATGATCACAAAAAGAAAAAAATATGCTAAGTGTTGTTCCGGATCTCCGAAACCATTAAAAATTGGGAATGTGGTATTCACAAAATTTGGTTGGGGAGGAATTGCATCCACACATATAGGGTAAGCTCACTTTTTTTGGCTGATTTGGTGCACGTCATTCTTCTATAGCTTCCAATCGAGTCGTTATTTCCTCAATTGTGTTCATAATCATTTTGGGAATATCCTGATAAGCAGGATTATGTGCAGGTATAGCAAATAGAGTTTGAGTAGGTGCAACAGCTGGTATGACCGCTGATGGTCGTGCTTATATATGCCTTGGATAACCCATGGGAATATTTCTATCAGGATGTATGTGATTTTGTCTTGATTTTTTACATAATGGAGCGAATTCATTATCTGCATCTGTAGATACTACAAATACCCATTGCTGAGGAGCTACTACAAGATTTTTCAAGTTAAGGGTTTTCATTGGGGATTATATCTTGCAGAAATTCTATTTCGAAGAAACTCTGTATTAAGTCTTTTCAACTCCTTCCTTTACACATATAGTTGTAAAAATCTCTCTTCTTGAATATGAGATTTACATTCTCCAGTGTAAAAGTGAGATGAAATCTGAATTTTGTCCTTTTCCCTTGTTAGAGGACTTATGGATAATGGGGTTGGTTTTTTGATGGAATACCAATATTTTGAGGAAGCCTCTCATTTCAGGTTTTCACACCTGCTTTATTTTCCTCGGTGTGTACTGTATTATAGACAGGAACTGCATCTTCTGATTCCCCTAAACTAGACTTATTTTTTAGAGGATCCTCTACAATGGTATTGATAACATTCACAGAATCATAATGCATTGATGACATTTTGTCCGTGTTTCTGCTAGATTTTCTACCATTTTGTCTTTCACGAGACTTTTTTATCCTATATTAAGAATTCATTGGAACGTTTGGATAGACTATAACATGAAGTAAATCATTGGACAGATCATTTGTATGCATTCCTTGTGGAATATTCCCTAATCAAGAGAAAAAACACTTCCATTGAGAAAGAGATTGCAGTTGCGAAGAATCCCCCAGCTTTCTAGGCAGGGGTTGATCCTGTTCATATTCATCAAATATTTGAACATTGCTTAATGAATTTGATGGTTGAATTAAACAATAACCCAACATATCAATATGGGGTGATTCTTGAACAACTATTTCATAAATTTGTGCAAATTCTACTCTGATTTTATGGATTTTGGTTCGAATATTTGTTGGGTACATTATCCGACAATCACTCAAATCATTTTTTTGGAAGATCACTATGTTATTTCATAAATTTGCATCCCATGACCCCGGACATCCTCTAAATGGTATGCCTTTTCACGATTCTCATATGATTGATGTAACATATCTCAACAACTTCTTTTCTTTGGGCATGATTCTGATGAGAACATGTTGAGGGATGTTCTTGAGTGTACATTTGATTACATAAAAAACATGTTGATTGGGTATAGAAGTGGGCAATTACAATGCATGAAAAAACTTTTGGTGGACATTTCTGATTTTGGAGTGTAGTTAATTTCAATTATCAATATTCACCCCATACTCTGATGTGAACACTAGATGGGGAATCAAAAATTAGCTGGTGTAGTCTTTTTAGATCATTAAGACATGCAAAATAAAGGGTTATCTTCTATTTTTAAACATTTGAATGTTTGAAAACTGACAGATTTTCCATGTCAATTTGTTGTTGTAACCCTTATATTACCTTTACATGACATTGATATATATAATACGGTAATAATTTGGTTTTCAAATGATGAATAGTTTTCCATATGTTGAGATGAATGTCATGAACATAATATTCTGTTATCAATTAAGGAATATCATACTGAGAATTTTCCAAAGAAAAAAACTTGAGTGGTATTTATTTTTTAACTAATTGTTTTGTCATGTTTAACACATCTTCTTCTTCTTTCAGAAGTGGTTTCTCCACTGGATCTGACCAGAGTGGATGCTCTGTATTAGAAGATAAACGACCAAGGTGGGTTTGGAGAATGATCGTTTCCTTAAGATGTCTTCTGGCTGAGAATGGGTTTCACCCATAAATGATAAGGCATCAGTCGTGATAGTGCTTGTGTTTCAATTGCATCGAGATAAGAGGGATTTCGTGTTCCTACATTCCATTTATAGATTTTTTTTAAATGAGACATACTACTACATAGAGGACTTTCCCAGTGAATGCCATCATGGGGAGGATCACCATGGTGGATTATAACAAGGGATAAATCATCTTACTCCTTGGTCTTCTAGACACACATAGGGTTACTGTGGCTGTCATATGGATATAGACACTCTGGATTGACCAAATTTTCATAATGCAATCCTTCATTATGATGTGTTCGATGAAAACATTAGAATTGCAACTAACAAGCCCAAAATTTGGAAATGAGAGGGTAGGAACTTGAGCTGCAATAGATAAATATTAGAGGTCTTCAAGAACTACAACATTAAGAGGAGATAAATCACAACATGACTCTTGATTTTGCAACAGTATTTGGCCAGACATCATTTTGTTTGTTCTCATATACATAGTTGGGTCCACCTACTGGGAGATGTAGTTATAATGGGCAGGTGTATGTGCCTGCCTTGGATTAGTTACTGGAATGGACCGATTAACTCCAATTGGAAAGGGTGTATGTTCTCAATTGTACTACCCATATGATATGGGGGAATATGCGTCATGAGCCTCCTGGACTGGAATAGGGGTCTGTATCTTCTTTGGAATGCAATTCCGATGAGTTATCCCATATATGGGGATAGATTTATATTTTTGTTCCCCTGATACTATTGATGTAGTTTTTAAAATATCCTGGCATGCTTCTAGAATATTGTTAGGGATATGAGTCTACCATTCACCCTTGATAAGATGTGTTTGGTGTCTTCAGCAGTCAAAATGGAAATATATGTTCATTCCTTATCTGGAGTAGGTGTATGTTCCAACTCCTGTCATAATTTTCCTGTCAATGGGCATTGATAGTACTCATGCATGGGATAAGAGATTAGGGTTTTCCATTAATTTTTCATCGGAGCATTCCAACTAACTTCTACGGGTGCTAACAAACATGACTATTGGAAGACATAATAAAAATTGGATGGTGTGTGTGCATGCTTGCTGTTTTCCGTCAAGAATGGTTGAAAGACTTCCTTCAATACTTGCAGATGAGCGTGCTGACAGAATTGCTGATTGTAAATAAGTGTATATTCCTGTTTACCAGTTTCCACCATATTAGATTTGCAGGCTTCTTTAAATGCAGTTACATGATCCTACTGAAAAGGTTATAAATTATAAGTAGGTGTATATTCCTGTTTAAAATACTCTACTAGGATTATCTGGTGGGATTGATGAGTTTCTGTCATAAGAGCCTGTTGAGCAACAAAATTAAGACGGACGGGTGTATGTGCATGCTCAATTTTTTCCATAATGTTTGGTCAATGGAATTATCTGGAGGAGGCATAGGTGATAACCTTCTCCCTATTGACTGCACTTTGTCCCCAGCGATTCATCTTGCATGCTTGGGTATGAGAGTCCTATGCCGAATGTCTAGAGGTGACACCCCCATCATGTTGAAGGTGAAAAACCACATGATTCTGGCGGTGAATACTAGTTGGAGTCCTCAAGAAGTACTCCTGTATTCTTGAATTGAAGATTTGAGTGACCTATTGATTCACCTCCCAGTGGTATGGGATTGAATAGTCGATGCATTCAGGGGATAAGGATTTGAAATAGTTGGAGACAGTGGTTGGCACCATCTGCTTCTTGATAATTGGTAGTCGTTGGCCAGATGATCAAGGATTGTTGTTGACATGGATGGCTGGGCGAGCAGCCTCTAAAGTCAAGATGGAACCATGTTGGTGATATTCTTTCTCCATCACATTAGAGACCCAGTGTTGAAGACGATGGGTTGGTGATAACATCCATCTTATGGATGTAGGTATAGCTTGAGAAGTAGTCGAGAAATTCACAAATGGTGTCTTGGAGGAATCAATTCATTGGATTGAAGTGAATTCTGTGGAAAACTGAGAACAATAACATGATCTATTAAGGAAACATTTTTCCAAATTGATACATTTTTTATTAAATACATTGTTTGGCCTTCCATTATCAATTTATGGTGGCCTAACATGTGGGTAACATTACTAACTTGGTTAAGTATTCATGTTGGGTTCACCATTTTTGTTACGTAGTTCCCTGAAACTGGTTTTCTAGATTTAAGAATCACCCTTTCCAGGTAGTTTCAATTGGATTTATTCATGGAACATGAAACTTCCAATAGTCCATTATAGAAAGAGGACTTGGTCTCAAAAGGTAGGTGTTCATTATGTTTTGAACTTTATGATACTTAATAACATGCATTGGTCAAGAGGAAGGGAGGTCGAACTCACCACACCTTTTTGGGGGGAATTATCGTCTTCTCTGGGACTCACTTTGTAAAATTAATATATTTTCAGGAATCCTTATTAATTCACCTGTATATCAAAAGTATCCCTTGGAATTAATAATAACTTATTAACATGTGTAAAGAATTTGAATCATCATTATGTATTCAAGTATATTCATTAATGGAAATATCTATATGTATTCAAGGATTTCCATCAATGGTATCCTCTAATATACTGATTGGAGATTCTAATAATAGTCATTGTGATGATAATGGTTTTTAGGCCACACACTAGGGCACTCTGGAATTTTATTATCATCCAAGGAGAATATTTTTTGTTTTGATATTGGGATCGTGATCTTAAAATGGACTACCTACGTAACCTTGTGAAATGAATGAGAACCCTCGAAGTTCGATGTCGCATAATATGACAAATCATACCTTTTAAGGTCATTTGATAAGGTCCTCTAAGCGGATGGTTTTTAGTTGAATCTTAGTGGAGGGATTATGCTGAAACAACCCAAGGAACTTGGAAGGGATATGGGTTTCCATGTAAGATCAGGCCTTGTTGGGAATATGGCTCAAAGTGAATATGGTTGATTTAAATTTTTGGGTTTGAACCTCAAAGAGGATTCCTTTGTATCCCATATGGTTGGGAATGAAATCCCACATAGTTTGTTGAATCTAATAAGAGATTATGTTCCTCTGAGAAAGATCAGTTAGCACATACATCATAAAAAGGATGCCTTGATGATTTGAAGATAGAATTTGGGGTTTAGTTCTTAAAGAGGATGCCCAAGGATATCGAGAATTGAAACGACATCCTATTTATCTTGAACAAGAATCAGAGTTGTCATTATTTATTCAAATGTGATTTTTTGCATATGTTGTAACCATCATGTATCTTTATGCTCATGTGAGTCATGCTCGGTGTGAGAAACAAGAGGATGTGAAAAAGTCAACAACGAATCGTCACACTTTCTAAATTTTCCTCCAAGCTGATGGAAGAGGGGGCCTTGATTATGGAAGTGGATGACCCGAAGAACCTTCCCTCTATTCACATTACATTGGAAAATGGTCCAATGTAAGGAATAAGAGGTGTTGGGGATGGGATTATACCTGGATTACTTCCTTGAAATTGGTCTTGGTAGGGGAGGGAGACTGCTCTTATGCTTGTGTGGAAAAGCAATAGGTGAACCGTACCTTCCCTACCAGAAATCTGAGGTCCTCATTCATCTCTTTGAGATGTGGGAGGCTAGGACATAACCCTTCCCCCAAACCAAAAACATCCCAACACTGTTTCTGGGAGAGAAATGTCCATGTGATTGTAGAAATACAAACTCACAAACATCCCATGAATCTTAACCCCATTTTGAAACAAATGTGGGAATCCTGTAGTTGTGGAAATAAAAACTCAATAAAGTGAAATAATGATGTTAATTTCCCAACGATTTGATAAGTCATGAGGTCTTGTTGGATCCATAAACATAGCCCCTTTCATATAAGTGAACCAAGGAAGGAGATACCCTACCATGAATGGCTTTTAATATAGGGTACTTCATATGGTCGCATAGGTACTTCACGCAAGTATTCTGCATTGTTGTATCGCACAAATTTACCATGAAGGTATGGACCGCAGGTATACCATGCATATATAGAGTGCAAGTAAACCGGGCATGTATGGAGAGCTGGTATACAGTGCAGGTAGGGTGTGTAGGTATGCCACGTAGGTATGGCACGCTGGTATGCCGCGCAGGTATGGATGATGACTGAAGAATGTGATGAACATTAAAACATGCATATCCCATTTAATTATCTCTTATCTCATGGTTTGGAGACCTACTTATGACTATGAGGGATCTATGAAAAAGAGTTACCTAATGGGTGCTTTAGAGAGTATTTTACTTTTTCAATCCCGAAATGTGGAGCCTAAGGGCTCTATTTATTGGCACAGATGGGCCTGGTCGAAGAGATGTTGCCTGTGCAGGTATTTCGCACAGCTTTGTTGTGTAGGTATTCCACCTAGGTGCACCAATAATGTTCTGTCATGGAGCTTTGGAGCATACCTCCTCTGCGTAGCTATGGCGCGTGGCTCCGCTGCGCAGTTGCTCCGTGTAGGTGTTTACAAATATCTTGTGGCGCCGAGATCTGCCCTGGAGGTTAGCCATGTAGGTTGGCCGCGTAGGTCGGCCACATAGGTCAGCCGCAAAAATACATGAACTTACTCCATTGTGATGCTCTTTGGGAGTGTTGTTGATTTTCCTTTGTACTTTTCGAACCATGCTTTTGGATCTAAAATATTTAGAGGTCACTTCCTAGTCCTTTTGGTAAACTTCTCAATTAGTGTCAACAGTCACAAGCATTTATACCTTGGGAGATATTTTGGTATATTTCTATGGGTTATCAGTTGAAGAGATCATCCTATATATATATATATATAATATTTACCTTATTGAGTTTAATGAGAAATTTTTATTGAAATTGGAATTTTGAAACTGTGGCCTCTAAATAATGATTCTTGTGATTTCCCCTAGTTAACATGGAAGTGTGAGACATCATATTTTGATGTTTATTGGACTGGTATTTTAATAATTCAGTTTGATGTGGCCATATGGGTAATAAAATATTATGGGGTGTTTGATTAGTCTTCATTTATGGCAATAATTTAATGTCCTTATATCATGACCATTAGATAGTTTATTGATTATTATCGTTACTTATCTTCATGTGTGACCCCAATCTTCCAGTGGCTATCGATTGGTTTTGAGGGTCTAGGTGGTATGTTCTAGATACTAAGGACTAATAAAAGATCCAAAAATAATATCATAAATAATTAAAATAAATTACATCATGATAAATATCATAAAATAAATCAAAATAATTCAAATAACTATATATATATCCCATGATAAAAAAAAGTTATTCAAAATAGGTTTCATAAAATTCATACAATATGTATAGTCAATAACTGGATCCCCCATCAAGTGTAAAATACAATATGGATTGAATTAATCCCAAAGTAAATACTGTTTATGATAGTAAAAATAGTCCCATGTCCTTGGCCAATCATGGAACCCATTATACATTCCATTTAATGGATAAATTGTTAGTCATAAACCAATATATATTATTATATCCTATACCATGAATTTAATTTTTTAAATATGGGTGCATGAATACTATGTGGGTACAACAAAAAAAGGAGACTAGTAATAGTGTCTAAAAAACTATATATTCCTAGTGATTGTGAATTATTATGTGTAAAAAAATTTATGAATATTACATAAATATGTACCATTGGTACTTGAGATATATGATTACATTTGTGATTTATTGTGACTTCTTCATATAGTTTAATATATCTGTACAGTGAATTTATATCAATGTATCTCATAACTCGAGATTAATGGTATAAATCCCATAAATTTCAAAATAATTATCCATTACCATATCCTATTGTTGAAATTCATTGAATCCCATCATCTATCATATCTGGATCAGAGGGAGGTAATCCCTAAAATCCCATATTCAAAAATCATATATGCATTATAGTGATATAGTCAATGAATTCCAATCATCATCATACCAATATAGATCCTAGAGATGGTATCCTTACCATCATTTAATTATCAGGAATCTCTATATCATAGAGAGGTAATTCTCAATATATTATTAATATTATACATATTATGATCCCAATAATATAATATTTTGAATCACTTAATTTAATTTTAGTTACATAATTAATTGGTAATTTCATTTTTCAAACCATTCAAATAATAATAATTTTATCTAATGAATCAAATATCGGGTTCCATTACATGACATTTTGATTAATTATAGGTATCCAAAAACTAAATATTGATCATAATTTGAATTTGGAATCCATTTGATTACCTTTATTGGTTTACATTTATTCAAAATGTTGGGAAAACCACACATGAAAGATTAATATTGACATCTACTGGTATATTATTACCATCACTTCTAAAATTATATATTTTCCATCTATATGGATTATAATGTGTATCAAACTTATTCATATGTAAATGATCATAGAAGGGCAGTGCAAATACACACTACAGACACTGTAAAAAATGTATGGGTAATTGTTCATGACCACCGAAAATAATTTTATAGGATCATTTACAACATGTGTCATCCAATGGTTTTAGTTAAAATGAATGGAATCTAAAAACAAAATAAAAATCTAATAATATGGATTAAATAGATAGAATAAGAAAAAGTTAGCTAAAAAGTGATCTATATTGGGGAAGTTTATTGAAAAAATTATACATTTTCCCATATATCAATGTAGAAATAAACAATTTTCAATTATGAATAGAATTGAATATGTAATAAACTAGTAATTTCATGAGATAAAGGGGATGTAGATAGTTTTTTTCATCCTTGGAAATAATAACACCACCATCATATTTTCAATCAACTAACTATTTTAAAAATACCCACAAGAAGGATTATTGGTCCAAAAACTACTATGTATATGTCAAGGGATTAAATTTAAACTTGATGATATCATAGTGTTACACATAATTTTTTGGTTAAACTATGTAAATTCCAAGGAACTCTCATCTAACCCATATATGTAATGGTCGAACCACTCATTGGGAAAATGCCTCAAATCGTATAAGGGGACATTTTGGTCTATATCCCTACATTCCACACCTTCAACCTCCCTATAATGTAAATAAATTCATTACACTCATCCATTGGGCCAAAACAATGAAAATATATGTGAAATTTCAACTACATGTTCCCTACAGCCTTCTAAACCTACACATATTCCTCTATATCACCTGAAAAAATCATAGTCATGGAATATAAATAATCTACTAAAAAATATAAACATTTTAGTACTTCAAATAAATCAATGATTTTAGAAATTTATAATTATATACATGTTCATCATATGGATACTGTTTTAAATAGAATTGTCCATCATCAAAAAAATTACATTTTCCACTATTCAAATATATTTGACTCACGCTCTCAAAAATACTCCTTGAATTTATTATAATACAATGAAAATAATAACCTAGGTATTATCATCATATTAAGAGGATTATCACTCGAATTAACAATTGAAACAAGACTCCCCATAAATTATAGATTATCATTAACTGAAATTTCGTTAATATCAGTCACATAATATGGAAGTGTATTTAAAAAATATAATACATATAATACATCATGCCCAAAAATTAAAATGATGGGTGTGATCCAACTGACATGATAATGTACTGACCCTCTAAAATATTTCAACAGGTTCCATATTGGTACAAACTTGTTTTCACTACATTTAAATATAATTTATCACAACATTTTCAGAATCTACAAGAATACCCAACATGCCACCTTTAAAATTGTTGAGAGGTTTATTCATTCTGTGTTTGACTATTGTCAACATAGGGTGGTTGTCAACCTTTTCCATGTCATGTAAACATTTTATTATGTATCCTATATTATACATGGTGAAATTTTCATATACACAGAATATTTTATCCCGAACAAGTGTGAAAACCCTTTCTTTTCTAATAAGTATTTAGATTTATCTTTTTATATATTATATTGATAATTTTTAGGTTATTATATTTCTAATCCATGTGGCACACCATAGAACCAGATAATTCCATGATTAATTCTCTCAGTATGTGCCCTAAAATATGAATTGTATTGTCATTCTACCAATTTTTCAAAATACTATTGGATGATTTACTATTTATCAATGTACAATGTAACTTATACCACCTCATAATGATGTGATTAATAAAACAAGAATATCCATAGAAAATAGTATATCAAGGTATCCCAAGAATATTTACTATATTCTAAATGTAAATCATCCACATCTCATCCAATAAAAAATATCCATTATTTTAGGGAATGATAATCTTTTGTCACTAGTCCACAATCACCCATTCTACATCACAACCTTAGAGTTTTCAGAAAAACCCCACTTGGAAATCCCTTGACAAGTCATCCAATTTTCACTAGTAAATTGTTAGCGGTTGTAGGAGGCTAATATGATTCGATTTTTCTCATTCAATTATTGACATGTGGAGCACTATTTGACCAACCCCATTATTTCTATCATTATCCTTGTCCATTAGTACTACCATTGTATGTCACGTTATATCATTTTCAAATAGGGGTGTACCACCTATCTTGATTCATGGGTGTCTATTAATAGGTAATTAGACATTTTATGGGACAATTACTTGACATCATAAATGAATGATAATTTTTTTCAAGAGACTATCCTTGAGGTGGATGTCGACTATATATACAATACCTCAAAACCACATAATATTAATATTATAACTGGAATCTCTTCACTGCTATGAGTATTAATAATTTTTTTATAAATATTTTAGTGATTCTCAACCCTATTACTCTATAATGTCAATATTTATCTTAATATATTGGTTCATCATATTCTAATAACTAATAAATGGTTTCTCTACCCATTTTTATGTCTTTAATATCAGTATATATGTATCAACGATACCATTTTAAGGGTTGTATGATAATAAAAAATCAAAATACATTGAATATATGAAAATCCATCTGAATCAAAGGATATGATACCACAGTGTGGAAATATATATTATACTATTATGGTAAATATATAACAAAAACCACTCCCAGATTTTTTTAATACCAACTAAATCACATTGAATATACCACTATAGTTATCCCTAATACATTTTGTATATATCATTACATATCAAACCTAAAATGATTGAATCTCTACGAATCCTAATGAATTTTTTACATCATGTCTACTCACTAACCAACCCATTATGCATCACAATACATGTTATACACCCTACCAATATAATTCATGATCTGGATTAGTGATATTGTCAAAGTCTCATTAAGATTGTTGAAATATATCTCTCACAATAAAGACTAACAAATCACCCCCATTATTGTCTTGCTTTCTATAGGCACCTTCAAATAGAATATGTCACTGTCATAACTCCATTAACAGATGATTAGAAATAAATAGTAATGTATATTTGAATTATTTTTTTTAACACTTTTCAAAAAACATATCTTATAATTTTTTGGTATAGATATAAACCAACCAAAGATATAATTTTCAACATGAAGTTCTCTTGGTCAATCCTAATGTGGAAGATTTGACTTGTCAGTTAAAAAATTCTCTTGAACTATAACAAAAATTATCTTGATATATCATTGGAGATCCTCCATCTAATTTTTCATACATGAGTATATAAAATTTATAAATGATATCAAATATTTCTAGGTATATATATTGATAAGTCAATTCATTAGGTTGGTTTGAATATTCGAAAAAACAAATGACTTCACAATGTAATGATACAGACTCTACATGTTATAGAACGAAGTGAGATGCGTTACTAAAGTCCCCACCCACAGATTGTGGTAGCCATTATTTGAGTAAATTTTATAGAACACTTGGGATATATTAATCAAAAAAATCTATGATATATTTATATTGATATCAACTCATAACTACTATAATATATTTTTATATTCCAATCACATCCCCATGTGTAATCCACATTTTTGGAGAAAATTACTATACCATCCCAAGTGGATGTTCTCATTTATAAGAATACCTTACATTAAAACCAATAAATTCTTCATTTTACTCCTAAATGTCTATAGAATCCATATAATAACGATCTATAGTAACATTATATGCACCTGGAATGACCCTAATAATGAATTTAGTCTCTCTATCACTTCATTTGAAACATGGATAAATAATTTGAAAAAATCATGAAATAGATCAATTAAAGGAGAGAAATCTTATGGAACCATTTCCCAACTATTGAATATAAGTCTTAATAAAAAATCGGCAATTTAACCGCACAATGGATGTTCATGTATTTCATTACTCACCTTCAACTATTATTCTATATCATAAACATAAATAGTTCCATTGAGAGATATAAATGAAATAAAATTATTAATGATAGTCAATGTGCGATTAATAATGAATTTACAAATACATCTTGAATATGAGATCAATGATTACATTATCTAGAAAATATGGACCCGAATAAATTTTTTCCCCACCAATATAGTGGAATAAATCTCTATATTACGGACTTTCCATACATCAAACCTATATAAGTATTTTGGTTTACATTACATTATATTAATAGTCATCGTTTAAGACCGTGTTTGACCATAATTGATATGATAAGAGTGAGTTTTATAATCATTTATAAAATCAAGAACATTATTTAATGGATGATATAATGATTATATCTCTAATGGTATATTTCCAAAAATACATGCGTTAATGAGTGGATGAAAGGGGTAAAATGTTTGTTCCTCTTCCCTCATATTTTTCCTGTATCCCCAAATGAAACACTACTCTACTAGAACTATTTCCACTTCCCAATGGTAACATATACACCACAATAACCTCAATAACAAGTATAATTCATGAAATCCAATTACCATGGATTATATAATATAACCATGGATCCATAAAACGTTCTACAACCACTATAAATATGAATAATCTAGGAACTCCACAAAAAAATATATCTTTGTTCCTCATCAAACAACATGATCTATACTCAACTAGTAGGTAATATTAATGAATCAAATCATGGACCATTATTCCAAAATAATAAAACTATACTAAAATAAATCTTTAATGGGAAAGGTATAAATTACTCTTAGAGATACTCTATCCACCTGTAATGGCTCAGACCTCTTCAGCCCATTCCTTGGTCAAAAAGAAGGTCGCGAAGTGTTCTGGAGTGTAAAATGGACTTTTCCCACACTTTCCTGAATTTTTCTAAGTACACACCATGTAGTGTGAGTACACTTCATGTACCAACTTTCCGAGTATACCCTGTGTTGAAGGTCGTTTCCTTTCCGTGTGAAATAAATGGGTACACGCCATGTACCCCATACTACACACCGTGTATTCCCTCCCTACGTACGTGTTACCCTCAAACCGTGTGTTGAACAGTCAATGACCGTGTGCCATGTTGGAGTCGTGTCCTTGCCGTCTGGAATAAATCGGTACATGCCATGTCCCTCATACTACACGTCGTGTATTCCCTCCCTACGTACGCGTTACTCTCAAACTGTGTGTTGACCAGTCAACGGCCGCGTGCTGTGTTGAAGGCAGTGTTGGAAGCTACGTGGCGACCATTTGAAATGGACGAGTACATGTCGTGTACCATAAAGTACATGCCATGTACTTTTGTTTTTCTCTCCTATAAAAAGAGGGGGTCCCCTCCTCCCTTTCAACTCACCCCTCTCCTTCCCATTCCACTGAGCAGAGCTCTCCCAAGAGACTCGAATGCTTCTTTTCGTCCATTAATTTTTCGTGAGAGCTTTGATTTACGAACCGTCAGTGACCATGTGATCTTAACGATGAGGCGGAACTTCTAATATTCGATCTATTGTCTTTCCATCAGACTTTACTTTCCAACATCCACCTGAGGATGTTTTTTCGGGACTCTACAGAAGTGATGGACACCGACGGTTGTCTTCTAAAGTTGATCCGGGGGAGTGTTGTGACCAGAACCTGTTGAGATGGGATCTTAGCTACGTATCTAAAAATTTTGCATCATGTGGGGTGGGTATCCTCTTGTTTTCATGAGAAATGGTTGAACCAATAAATGAAGATAATAACTGGTTAAAGAACGGGGATGGGGAAGTTGTTATGTTTATCTTTATATCATGTGATATTATGTTGGGGGCCTTTGCTTGTGAAATTAAATGTTTCCCTATCTTTCTAGATCGTTTTTGTGGATGGAATCTTCGTTGAATGTGTAAATTTGGTTAATCACGTAAAGTTGGAGGATTTAAAATTTGGAACACTTGTGTGATCACCCCGGTTAAAAAAATAGAATAATGAACATGTGGATGTTGGCTTGGATATGTGGCATGTGATGGGGTTTGTTTATGATAAAGGGGGGGGGGGGTGTTTTGTATGTTGTTGTGGATTGGGTGAGCAGCGGGGCTGCAGTTGGATTGGTTGTGGGATGGTGTGAATGTTATGTCGGTCACGAGCAGCGGGGCTGCGATAAATGGTATCAAAGGGATGATGATGTACGGTTTTCAGTGTGATTGTGGTTATGGTGGTTGGCAGTGGGGTTGCAGGGATGGGTTTGAATGTGAACGAACTATGGGTTGTGAATACTAAATAAAAAGTGGAAGAGTTAATGAATGATGAGTCATTTTATTGAAATGAGATTAATAATTAATGGGTTTGTTGGTTAATTAGAAGGGATTTGTTGTGCTTCTTGTTTTTTCTTAACATGATTTGTGGATGGTAGGGATATGTTTCACGAACGATTGATATGGTTGGTTGCGGTTGGTTTCCCAGTAGATAAGGAAATAAATAAACTAATTATACTGAAATGTGAAAACCTAAATGGGGTTGGGGTTGTTTGTTGTATGCATGATTCATAGTAGTAGTGTCGAGGCACGTGCACAGTTTCTCTATTTAGAAGCCATAGGTTTGGCTATGTGTTTGGTATACATATATGTATCTGTATCTTTTGTGATTTATCGCACCCCACCCATGTTGAGCACATAGTGTCGAACACTCCCATTTCATGGGAGAGGGTGTTTTCCCCTTAGTTACTAGCTCCTTCCTGCTCCTTCTTCTCTAGGCTGTGATGGCTTGAGGTGACCTTACACCTAAGACCCTTCAGGTAGGTTTCGATTGGGGTGGTTTTAGCCCAAGACTCTTCGGGAAGGTTTTACTGTTTCCCAAGAATCTTCGGGATGAGGCCCAGGTGTGTGTGGGCGAGATACGTGGTTGTGAGGCCCAGGTGTGTGTAGGAGAGATAGGTGGTTGTGAGGCCGAGGTGTGTGCGGGTGGTATACGTGGTTGTGAGGCCCAGGTGTGTGCGGGTAGGGAGAGTGTGGCAGCGTCAGGACGTTCGCCGTTAGAAAGAGCAGCTAACTAATGGGAAATGGTGTGGGGTACCCAATAATCTTGTTCTAATATACTACTACTACCTGTTTTGTTCATGATTTTCGTGAGTGTGGCTGGTGAGGTTGGGTGGATAGATTTCCCTGATAGGTTTCTTCTGTTGTTCTCATGGGACATTAGGATGTCTCCCCACCTGTGCACGAGAGATTTTGGTTTCCCTACTGAGTATACTTTTATACTAACCCTACGTTTAGTTTCAGGTTTCGAGGAGGACTACCAGGGTCGTGCAGGACCCTACTAGTTGGGACATTTGGAGTTGTTGCAGTGGTTGTACACTTGTTTCTTTTGGTATTGTACTTTTCAGCTTTCTTTTACTTGTACCTTGTTTCATAACTATTTAAACATGCATGTGGGAGTGGTTTGGGTTCATTTATATACATGTGTTCATTTCCTTTTTGGTGGTTGACTTGTTCTATTTCCTGATCATAAATAATAAAAAAGGGTAATGCCTCCCATATTTGTGAAAACTCATACCCTTGGTGCTAGTCGCCACCCCTGTACCTACTGAAGGTGGGAATCAGGGGTCATTATCTCCCTTTCAACATCACCATCTCAGGAGGGGCATCTTTGGTGGGAGGGGGTCATGACAGAATGGTGTCAGAGGTGATGGTTGAGAGATAGGATGGAGTCTGGAGTTAGTAATAGTGAGGATTTCATGGGATGGTTGGTAAACAGTGTTAGTTATTCCTGGTGTGTGACATAGGCTAGGGAGGACCGGCTAAGACACAGGATTTTAGGGCTATCCGTGATCTAATGAATGGACTATGAGCCTACCAAACTACCAAGTGAGACTACATTTATTGTAGGGTAGAGACCCTATGGATGGTACAAGCATCATCTGAATTGTGTTTTACATGATTTGGGTGTTCTGGGAAAGAAATTGAAATAAAAATGATAAAATAAAACCATGAGAAATATCCTTAATTCTTGGGATTAGGTGATCTTTCATTACCGTACAGCTATGGCACCTGGACGTTGTCCCCAGGTGGCTTAGACGGCTGAGGCCCAATAGATTCAGGTGGTCGATCAGTTGAGGATTGACCGAGAGGAGGAAGATATCCAGTGGAAGAAGACTTTCCGTTCTTTCCAGTGGAAAACCCTCAAGAAGTACGAGGGTAGTACTTCAGATACGGGAGATGGAGTGGTGTCTTGAGGGGCTAGGGATCGCTTTTACCTTGAATCATGCTCTGAGGGAGTATTGGGTTCCCCTAGAAGTCAATCAGCTGAGATACGTGGCACGACAGTGGTGGACACTCTACCTTAGAGAGAGGATAGAGGGAGAGGTTTCGTGGACTGACCTTGAGAAGGAATTCTGAGAGGAATTACTTTATTCCATGATAAAGGAGGAGAAGCGGTAGGAGTTACTCTCCCTTCAGTAGGGGAGTATGTCAGTACGATATTTGGGGGTCAAGTTCAAGGATATCCTGCGCTTCACTCTGGATCACTTTCCGGATGAGGAGTCTCGGGTGAGACGTTTGGAGGAGTCGCTTCGTCATTCTCTCCAGTATGTTGTCACCCCCTTCACCCTTCCGACGTACATGTAAATAAAGAATATGGAAGAGGTTGTATAGAGGATGCACTCACAGGGAGGAGCACCATGTGAGGGGATCTAGCCAGTTTTGTCGAAGGGGAAGACAGTCAGCAGTAGGTCTCCTGCGATGGGACCTTCCAAGTTCATGCCAGTGGGGAGCAGGCCCCAACAGTTCCAGTTCAAATCATCAGGTCCTTATCCCTTTTTCACGAGCCCAGGACTGAAGTGTTTTTCTTGTGGAGGTTTCAGGCACATTCAGAGTCGGTGCCCGACCCGAGCTCAGTACAATGGAGGTTGGTAGGTTCAACACCCACCTCAGCAGCACCAATTACCGGCGATGCCCTTCCAGTAGTAGCAGGATCATGCTCCACTGAGAGTAGACTTCAAGGGAAGAGTCCAACCGCAGGATGCTCCTCAGGGACCTCGACTAGGGCATGGTCGAGGGAGTGGATGACATCAGAGAGGCAGAGGAGCTGGGCGTGGACAGTTGCACGCAGAAGAGTTGACAGCTCCGGCAGGACAGGAGGTGGTGCGATGTACGATTTGTTTTTTCAGCGCTCTCATTTCTGCCTTGTTAGATTTGGGAGCTTCACACTCCTTTGTCACACCTGGTCTAGCCCATTCTTTGGGACCAGATGTAGAGAGACTTTCCGTACTACTGGTGCTGAGTACAGTAGTTGGAGACCAGACCAGTGTATCTTGTGTTCACCGGGGATGTGGGCTGATGTTGATCCCACATTGATCTAGTGGGGACCTTCTTCTGTTACAGATTCAACCATACGATGTCATCCTAGGCATCGATTGGTTGTTTTCCATTAGTTCCGTTATCTATTTCATCCGAAGAAGGGTTGTGTTCTATGACGTGGATGGGAAATGTCTAGATTTTGTTGGAGAGAAGAGCTATCAGGTGGGAAGCCGGCGTGTGGAGCCTCTACATTCCATGTTAGGAGGGATATCAGTGGTTCTAGCTGATACAGAGATGATGGATGTCCAGGAGGTTGTTGGGGAATTCCCTGATGTTTTTTCTGAGGAGGTTGTGACTCTACCCCCCCCCCCCCACCCCCCTGACGTGGCGTTGAGTTGGGGATAGACTTACATCCTGCTGCCCGTCAGATTTTATTGGTCCCTTATCGGATGGCACATTCGGAGTTGTGGGATTTGTGAATTCAGATTGACTATCTGATGGAGAAGGGTTTTGTTCGACCCAGTTTATCTCCATGGGGTGCCCCATTTTTGTTCATCAAGAAGGCAGATGGTGGTATCAGGCTACGCATAGACTACAAAAGGTTGAACCAGGTAACTGTCAAGAACAATTACCCCCTTCCAAGGATAGATGATCTCTTCAACCAACAGAGGGGAGAAGGATGGTTTTCTATGATTGATCTATGATCTGGATATTATTAGCTAAGGGTAAAGGACAATGACATCTCGAAGATGGCTTTCAGGTTCAAGTATGGGCACTTCACGTTTTAAGTGATGTCGTTTGGAGTTACGAATGCACCGGATGTGTTCACGGGACTTATGGACTTTGTCTTCCGAGAGTTTCTGGACCGGTTCGTCATTGTGTTTATCGATGACATCATGTTCTACTCAAGATCAGAGGAGGAGCACATTGAGCATCTCAGGGCAGTCTTGGAAGTCCATTGACACCACCAGCGTTATTGGAAATTGTCGAAGTGTATGTTCTTGACACAAGAAGTACACTTCCTTGGGCACGTAGTGTCTCAGCATGGAGTGTATGTGGACCCATCGAAGGTGGAGGCAGTTGTTTCTTGGGTAGCACCCAAGAGTGTGGCAGAAGTTCATATTTTACTAGGGTTAGCAGGTTAATATCATAAGTTTGTTTCAGACTTCTCTCGAGTTGCTGCTCCATTGACAGCTTTGACTAGGAAGAACCAGGTCTTCGTATGGAGCGAGTAGTTCCATAAGGCTTTTGACTACCTGAAAGAGAAGTTGGTCAGTGCTCCCGTACTTAGGTTTCTAGAGGAAGGGTTGTTGTATGAGGTTTTTTTGATGCTTATGGACTTAGTCAGGGGTGCGTGCTGATGCAGATTAAGGGAGTGATCTGTTCTGGGTCTAGGAAGTTACGCCCTCACGAGCATAACTATGCCACCCAGGACCTAGAGCATGCAGCATTAGTGTTCTCACTGAATTTGTGGCTAAATTACCCCTTTGGGGAGCGCTTTGTGGTCTTCTCATATCACAAGAGCCTACGTTATAACTTCTCTCAGCGTGACCTGAACATATGGAAGTAGAGATGGGTTGAGTTCCTCCAAGACTATGACATCGAGATCTCTTACACTGAAGGTAAGGGAAACGTTGTGGCTGATTCACTGATCATGAAGTCGCATAAGGAAGTTGTTCAGGAATCCACTGATGCTTCGAAAGGGATGGGATATTTGGCCGCCTTGCACTTGGATGAAATGGTAGAAGCTGTTATAGGGTGTTTGTTTCAGATGACGGTGCAGTCCTCCTTGTTGTAGTATGTTGAAGAGTCTTAGTGGTGGGACTCCGAGGCAGAGGTAATGTGGGATCGTGTTGATCTGGGAAACTCTCCAGAAGGATGGTCCGAGGACTCCCGACATCGGATGCTTTTCCATGTAAGGTTTTTTGTTCAGGAGGCGATGAGTGAGGGAGTTCTCCATGAGTTCCATAGCTCAGCCTTGGCGGTACATCCAGGAGTTTCAAAAATGTACTGAGGCCTGAGGGAATAGTTTTGGTGGCCCGGTGTGAAACGCGTAGTGGTGGAGTTTGTGGCTGAATGCCTAGTGTGTTAGAAAGTGAAGGCTGAACACCGTGTTCCCAATGGTTTGTTGCATCCTTTCGATGTCCCCAAGTGAAAGTGGGATGAAATCTCAATGGACTTCATCACAAGACTACCTATAGATTAGGGTTGTTATGATTCTATCTGGGTGGTAGTGGATAGATTGACGAAATCAGCTCACTTATTAGCAATTAAGGAGTCAGTCCTGATGAGTACCATAACACAAAGGTATGTAGATGAGGTGGTGCGTTTTCATGGAGTTCCGAAGACAATTGTCTTAGATCGGGATACTCGGTATACCTCACGAGTCTGGAGGGGGTTGCAGCATGATTTTGGCACCCATATATGCCTTAGAAATAAATTCCACCCCCAGACTGATGGACAGACAGAGCGGACTATCCAGGCATTGGAGGACTTGCTGCAAGCATGAGTTCTGGATTTCAGAGGATCATGGGTACATCACATGCCTTTATTAGATTTTTCCTACAACAACTTCTTCCACTATACTATTGGCATGGCAACATTTGAGGATTTGTATGGAAGACCATGTCATTCACCCATTTGTTGGGAAGAGGTTGGTGAGACAGGTGCTCTTCGGCCAGAGGTAGTGCAGAGTACCACAGAGAAAGTCCAGCTTGTACGTGAGAGGATGAAAGTAGCTCAGGACCGAAATAAGTCTAATGCTGATCACCGGAGGAGGCCCTTCGAGTTCAAGATAGGAGATCATGTGTTCTTGATGGTTTCCCCTCGACGGGGGCAACAGAGGTTTGTTAAATGGAGAAACCTCTCACCGAAGATCATCGGAATTTTTGAGGTGCTGAGGCGAGTCGGCGAGGTAGCATATCAGCTAGCCCTTCCACCTCAGTTGGAGAAGGTTCATGATGTATTCTCCATCTCCCAGCTACGTCGATACTTCCACGAAGACTCTCAAGTTATCAATTGGGGAGGTTTAGATTTGAGAGATGACATGACCTTCGAGGAACGACCAGTCAAAATTGAGGATCGTAGGGAGAAGGTGATCCGTGGATGAACCATTCTGTTGGTTCATGTGTTGTGGAGGTATGGCGACCTTAAGGAGAGTACTTGGGAGCCGGAGGCCCAGATTCATGCTCAGTACCCGATGTTGTTTTGACATTTGTTTTCCCTTATTCTTCAGATCTATTTTTTTATGTTATACTCTGTACCTTTGATATGGAACGATTGGCTTGTTGGTTATGAGAACTTTTGTTTCCTTATTCTCTGTAAGAGTGTAGCATGTCCGAACGTGTTGGGAAAGTGAAAACCTGACTCTTAATCGAGACACATTAATGAGGATGTGATTGAACCCATTTGGGCGAGTCAGTTCCACCTAAAGCGGATAATATCTCGACAAAGGAGAAGAAAATTTCCCCAAATCACATGTTCGGGAAGTGTGTTGGTTGTGTGGTGTTGGGGGTAGTGAAAGTTGTAAAATCCTAATATATGGAAGTGGGAAGACCCAATCCTTAATCAAGACATGTTAATGCGGATGCGATTACACCCATGTAGGGGGGTCAGTTCCGCCTAAAGCAGATAATATCTTGACATAGGAGAGGGAATTCCTAACACCTATGATTAGGGTTGTTGGTTGGGTTCCAGTTATAACGAGAACCCTAAGAGGTATCTTGTTGGGATCTTATGGGTTGGTTTTTGAATTCTCAGGGAAGAGAATGTTTTAAGAGGTATCTCATGTAATGGCCCAAACCTCTTTGGCCCATTAATTTGTCAAAAAGAAGGTCACGAAGTGTTCTGGAGCGTAAAATGGACCTTTCCCACACTTTCCAGAATTTAGTAAGTACACGTCGTGTTGTGTGAGTACACACCATGTACCACCTTTCCGGGTATACCCCATGTTGAAGGCAGTGTCCTTACCGTGTGAAATAAATGGGTACACGCCGTGTACCCCATACTACACGTCGTGTATTCCCTCCCCGCGTACGCGTTACCCTCAAACCATGTGTTGACCAGTCAACGGTTGTGTTCCATGTTGGAGCTGTGTACTTTCCGTGTGAAATAAATGGGTACATGCCATGTACCCCATACTACACGCTGTGTATTCCCTCCCCATGTATGTGTTACCCTCAAACCGTGTGTTGACCAGTCAACAGACGCATTCCATGCTGAAGGTCGTGTTTGAAGCCGTGTGGTGACCGTGTGAAATGGCCGAGTACATGTCGTGTACCATAAAGTACACACCATGTTGTTTTTTTTCTCGCTTATAAATGGAGGGGTCCCCTCCTCCATTTCAACTCACCCCTATCCTCCCCATTCCTCTGAGCAGATCACTCCCAATATACTCGAAGGCTAATTTTCTTCCCTAACTTCTTCGTCTGAGCTCCGATTTATGATCCATCATCAGCCACAGGATCATAACGATGAGGAGGAACATTTGAGCTTGGATCTGTTGACTTTCCTTTGGCCATTCCTTTTCCAAGTTCCACACGATGAGGTTTTGCCGGGACTCGAAATAAGTGATGGACGCCGACAGACATCTTCCAAAGTTGATTCGGGGGAGCGTTGTGATCAAAACCTGTTGAGGTAGGGATCTTACCTTCGTCTCTCTAAATTTTGCATCATGTGGGGTGGGTATCCTCTTGTTTTCATGAGAAAATGTTGAACCAATAAACGAAGATAATAACTGCGTAAAGAATGGGGATGAGGAAGTTGTTATGTTTATCTTTATATCCTGTGATATTATGTTTTGAATTGAATAGGAATATGCATACTGAAAATCATTTCTGTTGGGGGCCTTTTCTTGTGCAATTAAATGTTTCCATATCATTCTAGACCTTTTTTGGGGATGGAACCTTTTTTGAATGTGTATATTTGTTTAATCACGTAATGTTAGCTGATTTAAAATCGGGAACCCTTGTGTGATCACACCGGTTGAACAAAATGGAATAATGAACATGTGGATTTTGGGTTGGATACATGTCATGTGATGGGGTTTGTTTATGTGAAAGGAGGGGGTGTTTTGTAGGTTTTTCTGGATCGGCTGAGCAGAGGGGCTGTGGTTGGCTTGGTTGTGGGATGGTGTGAATGTTATGTTGGTGACGAGCAGCGGGACTGCGATAAATGGTATCAAAGGGATGATGATGTACAGTTTTCAGTGTGATTTTGGTTATAGTGGTTGGTAGCAGGGTTTCAGGGATGTGTTTGAATGTGAACGAACAATGGGTTGTGAATACTAAATAAAAAGTGGAAGAGTTAATGAATGGTGAGTCATTGTAATGGAACAGGATAAATAATAAATGGGTTGGTTGGTTAATAAGAAGGTATTTTTTCTGCTGATTGTGTTTTCCTAACTTGATTTGTGGATGGAAGGGATATGTTTCACGAACAATTGATATGGTTGGTTGTGGTTGGTTTCCCAGTAGATAAGGAACTAAATAAACTAATTATACTGAAACGTGAAAACCTAAATGGGGTTGGGGTTGTTAGTTGTATGCATGCTTCGTAGTAGCAGTGTCGAGGTACGTGCTTAGATTCTCTGTTTAGAATCCATAGGTTGGGATATGTGTTTGGTATACATATATGTATCTGTATCTTTTATGATTTATTTCACCCCACCAATGTTGAGCACTTAGTGCGGAACACTCCCATTTCATGGGAGAGGGTGTTTCCCCTTAGTTACTAGCTCCTTCTTGCTCATTATTCCCTAGGATATGATGGCTTGAGGTGACCTTACACCTAAGACGCTTTATGTAGGTTTCGATTGGGGTGGATTTAGCCCAAAACTCTTTGGGAATGTTTTAATATTTCCCAAGAATTTTATTAATGAGGCCCAGGTGTGTGGGGGCGGGATACATGGTTGTGAGGCCCAGGTGTGTGCAGGAAGGATACATGGTTTTGAGGCCCAGGTGTGTTCGGGCGGGGAGCGTGTGGCAGCGTCAGGACGTTCACCGTTAGGAAAAGCAGCTAACTAATGGGAAATGGTGTGGGGTACCCAATACTTTTGTTCTTATATACTACTACTACCTGTTGTGATTGTGTTTTTGGTGAGTGTGGTTGGAAATGATGGGTGGATAGATTTCCCTGCTAGGTTTCTTCTGTTGTTCTCATGGGACATTAGGATGTCTCCCCACCTGTGAACGAGATCTTTAGGTTTCCCTACTGAGTATACTTGTATGCTCACCCTACATTTACTTTCAGGTTTCTAGGAGGACTACCAGGGTTGTGCGGGACCCTACTAGTCGGGATATTTGGAGTTGTTGTAGTTGTTGTATACTTGTTTCTTTTGGTATTGTACTTTTGAGCTTTCTTTTACTTGTACCTTGTTTCAGAACTATTTAATCATGCATGTGGGATTGGATTGGGTTTATTTCTATACACTTGTTCCTTTCTTTTTTGGTGGTTGACTTATCCTATTTCCGGATCTTAAGTAATAAAAAAGGGTAATGCCTCCCATATTTGTGAAAACTCATACCCTTGGTACTAGTCGCAACCTCGAGGCCTATTGGAGGTGGGACTCGGGGGTCATTATCTCCCATTCACCATCACCAGCTTAGGAGGGGAATCTTTGGTGGGAAGGGGTCGTGACACCACCATATCTATAGTATAATCTATTAGAATGTATCTTATGGGTTTCTAAAGAACAACTACAAGTCCCCTTCATACAATATACTTACCCTTGTCCTTCTCCTTTCCATATTTTACTCATAGTAATAATTACATTGTTATTAACACCTATAAATGCTATAATTATAATTACATTCCAATTTTCCCAAGTCTCACATCACCTACGATCCACAACATTCCATTATCATGAAATCATTCCCCAAAACACATCTCTGTAAAATAGTGTAGATCTAAGAAATGATCATAAAAATAGATAACATAAATATCTCCCTATGTTAGGTGAATAATGTCCATATGATTTTTCTAATCTGATGGTCCTCTGGAAGAAATGATAAATATAGATAGTGTAAAATTATATGTTAGGAAACCCTACATGCCTACCAATGTGTTCTGAATATCATCCACAGGTAGATCCAATATGACCATCACTCCCAGATGCGAAGCATTCCCCCATTCCTCTTGAATTTCAATGCTTCCCAAAAACCCTAGAAAACCTCCACTATCGATGTTTCACATTACATTCCATTTCCATTTTTGGTAGTCATATCCATTATGAAATTCTCAAGGAAATCTTCTCTAAAATTCACATGAATATCCAGTACTGGTTTTAGTGCAAAAAATGAAAAAATGTCCATATAACACTCACCAGCAAAGAACAAGTGACACACAGTCTCTCTCCCACACATATGACAACACCAACATCAAGAGAACTAGGTGACCTCATGCCCCTAGACATTTTTCATCCATTCCAATAACAAGGTGCCTCAACTTCGACACTAGAAAATTAAGGATCACTAATATTTCATTTCACCACACCATAAATACTAGAGCATCAGATCCCACATCTTCTTCAAAAAATTCATGTCGATTTTTTATAATAAATTCTTCAACAGATGATAAAAAAAATGTGCACCTATCTTGATCCACCCCGAGAGAGATACTATCGAAAAACAACATTTTTTCAGTATTTAATACAATGTTGGTAAAGCTACCTTATGAACTGGACTCCCTAAAATTAATACCAAGTACAAGGATCATGGAAATAACATCAGCACCTCACATGAACAATATTCATTCATGAATAAGATGTCTCCAGTATCCATAATCCACCGGGGTTTCCCTTTAAAATTTTCCAATAGTCAGCCACGACATTATCCATCCTTGAAAAACTCTTGTAATAATTTCACACACCCCCTCTGATAATCTCTATACCACCCTCTCGTGATCATTTTTTAATGATACCATACTTCATTAATTTCATAGGTGAGACTATCAAGAAGAGCCTACACTGATTCGTTCATACATAGAAGTCAAACTCCTCCTTCCTCAATTGCTTTATAAAGCCTATCATAGGAGGTCCAATGACACCTCTTAGGCTGAGGTCTATCGCACAAAAAGCCAGAAAACACAATTTATTTCATCTGAACCATCTACTTAGGACGCTTTACAACATCCAATATGTTCATGGGAATATAGGTCAATTTTCTATTGAAAAGGATGATCATTCAACTGAAAGATAAGAACAAATTTTCCATGTTCTGAATATATATCATGGTACTGATGATAATTCGATCAAAAATGTTCTTATCGACCCTACCATCAGATAAAGGAGACCCCATACACACAAGGATAAGATCCATCATTGGCATGCCCATATTATCCCTAATTCACCCTCATCTCCTTCTAAAACACTTCATAGGAAGGAAAACACTACTCTACTCATTGTGGATCCACTTCCCACTCATATTTCCCTATGTATCCAATGAACAGGTTATGTAAGATATTGAATTCAAGATTCCATTCATGAAAAACAGTTCATCATCATCAAACATCAAGTGAAAAACCTTGGGTGACCCTACCCTAGATCTAAATGGCTCTATAAACCCCTCATCCATCAAACACTTAATGGACCTCGAGAGAGCCACCTGAAACAAGATTAATAAACTAGGGGACATGGGATCTCCTTTTTACAGTCACCTCACTGATTAAATGAATCCAAAACCCCTTCATGAAATTTAAATAGATAGTGAAGGTGAAGAAAAACACCGAAAGAGGAGATCACATGCCCACTCTAAAAAACCAAAGAACCTCATAACCACGACTAGGATTCTCCATTCTAGACTATCATATTTTTTCCCATGTACAACTTCACATTAATTTATTCCCTCCCATCTTCCTATTATGGTCTCCCACCAACTAGTTAGTGATGCTGAAAACACCTTGGATGTTCATGTCGTGAATGAAATGATGTTGGCCCTATATATGAGGATTGGAACCAGTATACCTACCCTTCAATTTTACATGTAACTAATCACTGAATAGAACACCAATAGAATATAAATAAACCATTCCTAACATAAGTTATGTACACACAAACACTAGTTATTATTGATAAGTGAAAACCATCACTTGACATAAATCCAAAATCAATTGAGTCACTCTATGTTTATTATATCATGCTTTTAAGTAGAAAAATTGAAAATAAATCCAATCCTAGGAAACACATCACTTTCATCATATGTGTTTTTGATACCCCTTTTCCTATTTTATACCATGTTCTGAAAACATCCTATACTATATATATTTTCTTCTTAGTAATCCAAATGAAAATATTCACTGATATATATTTTTATTATATGGAGCACATGACAATTTGACGTTGTTAGGACTTGTATAGTTTTGGGACCAAAGGCATACCTCCTTGTATTCCAAAAGACAATAAATAGTGATGACCATCATTTCATATATGGTGGGGACACAACACCATCATATTAGAGTAATAAATAAAATATTATATAATAAAAATAACATTCATCTGGATATAGATGATAATACAGACAACAATATTAATCATAACAATATAGGCATCAAGTTATATAGAAAACATGATGAATATTTAAAATAAATATCATTTTAGACATGTATTTAATTAATAAAATAATTAATCCATTATGGGGGATTTCATGAAAAAATATCCATTTTAATCAAAAGTAATATACAATGAAATATAGTAAAACTAGTTTCTAGTATAATCCTATACCATCTCACATGTTTCACACCAACTAATAGATCAATCCATGATCATTGGTCATTTTATAATTTCCTATGTTTCCATTATAAAGACTCCATGATTAACAATGGTTGCATAATTAGTGTTTGATGACAACCCCTTTGGTCTCTATTAAAAGTTTTTTGTTCTGATTCAATGCGATAAATATGGAACATTGATGTATATAAAAAAAATATAATTATTGAAATATCTATTGTCTATCCTTTTGTTCTAGAATGACAGTAAGGATTTACTTTATTGATTCTACATGTGCTAGATATATTTGATCATATAAATCCCAGTGCATCCCACATATCCATATCAAATAAATTAATGCTAATTATCAAATTAGATTCAAGAATCCTTGGTTTATGTGGTTTTAATCTCAACAATCCCATCATCATGAAACACCTCTAGATCGTATGGAATAAATCATGGAAATTCCAATATCATTAAGAATATTTTTATCATATATAGTTAATCCAAAGTTTCAAATCATCATCAATAATCTCTAGAATCAAGAGATGTAGTCAAATGAATTCCATCATTTTCATGAATCAATTGATCAATATGATTCAATCTATTCATCCTCTCCTTATCAATAATATCTGGATGTTGGGTTGGAAATCCATAGAATCATAAAACCCATTGTCATTAATTAATTGATTCATAATTCACATAATTTGGATTATTTTGTTTAATTAAAATGCATAACTCTTGATTTAGATCTCTTTTATTTTAACTACAATGTATGATACATCCCAAAATTCACTACACATGTACTCATTAATAATTTTCATAGAGCACCCATTTAATCATCAATTAAAAAATTCATTTCTAATTATTGTCTATAATTTCATACATTGTTTACGAATATTAATCCGAAGAATTTATTGTTTCCATCATGAACCAAATGTTATAATTTCCATATAGGTAGGAGTACAACATAAATTTCAATTATTAATTGGTTCAATTTAATGTACGGTCAACCTGAAAACACCCCAAAAACACTATTAAAATATGATACAATCTAGGTAAAAGTTCTAGACCGTATTGTTAAAATTCATTGTAATGTACACCTTCATTTTCATCCATTAGTTAACGCTCAAAAAGATGGGATCACCAAAAAAGAGGAATCATCTAAAATTCGACAAAATTATTTTAGCTTCGCTAACAAAACTAGGATGTGAGGGATATCTAAAAATTTCATGGAAAGAATGATATCATTTTCATTCCCTCTATGTTGGAAAAACTACATTTTATTACATCATGAATTTATGGGAGAAAAAATATTGTAGTGGGGTGAATGAAGTGGAATATAGTGGAATTCATGATTAGTGGAGAATTAGAACATCACCTAAAACATAAATTTTTATAATATGATTAAACTAAAAAACTTTTAACAAGGGATTAATAATTACTTTACTTCCATGGAGGGTCCTACCCAAGAAAGAAGGCCTCACCAATTCTCAGATGTAGTCACGACATCATGTCTAATGTCATGTTGTTTTCTACTACAAGAAATGCTCCACTTAAATTTATAAAAGACTCCATGATATAATCCCTATGGTATTGGTGAAACCTAAACATGATTGGGGCCTCATATCAAACCAAGATTCATGCTGATATCACTCCCTTATCTTTATATCGTGAGCTTCATTACATCTGGCATAATTCTATGACACTCATCCTTAAAACTATATCCACATTCTAAAAATATTAATTTTAGTTATATTCTCCCTTGACGATTTTAATCCGACATGAATTACATATTAAATAAAAAATATCATTTTAAAATATATGAGTTTTTGGAAAAAAAATAAATGTTTCTATACCTCATAAAACCATGAGGATTTACACATTGTGACCATATGGTGTCTAAGGGACGTAGTGGGGACTAAAAATTGATGGTTTATATAATCTATAAGATTAACATGATTTTTGTAACCAATATAGCAATATGATATGGTCCTAATAGGTCGTTGGAGAAACTGAGTTAATCTATAGGATGTTGTGTCCTGTTTTGAGTTTCTAATTCCCAATGATAGATTGGTATCATTTTTTGATGGGATACATAAACTATTTATTATTACATGAATATTCCATAATGTTTGATTAAAAATGGGTATCGATATATTCCTTATATAATTTTGGAAAATATGATCATTTCATTAAAATATTCATATACAAAAGAATGCAACTAAAAACTATTTCCATTTTTTTCAAACAAAAAACATTAAAACATAATGCATGATTTATTTGACAACACTCCATATCAATCATTATGATTCAATTATTTCGCATAAACATCCTTATATCCTATTTAAAACATTTCAAAAAACATGGGATTATTATAAAACATATTATGGAATATAAAGATAGAAAGGGTTAGTCAAGTGATAACAGAAAAACCAATAAAACCAATAATCATAATCACTCATATTCCTGAAAAATCATTTAGTTTACTCAGGAAATATTTTCAATATAACTATTAAATACATCCTTAAACATGGAATAATCCTTTTTAAACTTCTATATCTAATGTACCCAATGTATTGGAGAGCTATAATGGGGCTCACCTGTCATATCTGGAGCTATAATGGGCTCATCCCCACATTTATAGAGCTACAAAGGGGCTCAACCAAAATATCTTGAGCTATAATGTGCTCAAACCATCATAAATAATATCCAAGGAACATATCATGGTAATAAAGTATCTTTAAATTAGGAGAAACTACTCATTCAATACCCATAAAAACCAATCATTTCAAAATTTATAAAAGAGTGTTTTATACAGATTTTAAAAGCAAAGTACATTAAAATGTAATTAGAGTGAGAATTAATAGAATTGAATGGATTTGTTTATAAATTTTAAATACACATATATCAACAGAATATATACACAATTTCATCAAACCAATAATATTAATACCATATAATTAATAAAGAAGACGGTTAACCCAAAAAATTTATATTTGGTTAACAATTCCCATACCTCGGGTTCTTCTTACATAAAATGTGTTTAAATGTCATGTATAATGGTTAATAGTGAGTTATTAATATATTAAAGAAACAGATAAATATTTATAATATCTTATATAATCATTTAATTTGATTATTTTACCCTTTATTTTATGATATTTCGTTCATTGCGTTGTTTTGAGGTGTTTTATTTACAAGATTTCATGGATTGGTTCATGATAGATATTATTGTCGACTAGAAGTGAAACTCTATAATTAATATTAGAAGGAATTTACATATTAAAATTATCATTATTCACAAAATTTATCATTTTTATGTTTGATATGAGGATGATTCAAAAGTTAAAACATTAATGGTTTTGTTTAGATCATTTTAGTGGTTCTTTGATAAAAAGGACCTCATTTTGACCTATAAATTTAAAACATGAGTAAAAAAGATTTCCAGAACCATGGATGAGACATAATACACATATTATGACCCAGTTGAACCATAAAAATGTTTTCAAGACCCTAATTTCATGAATAAATGAAAAATAAAATCACATTTTCCATGATGACGGTAATTTCACACATCACAGACACTGTTTTTATTCCTTGAATAAGTGGGAGAGGATATGAAGAATGATGATGCCATTACGTTAACATGATAAAATCATGAATATTCATTATTTATTGAGGTTTCATACTTTTTTGTTAAGAGAATATGAGGAAATAATAATAAAAGAAATGAACTCAAAATAAAAATAATAATTGATAAATCCCTTACTAAAATTCAGCAGCCAAACGACTATGCATCATGGTTCTAAGAAATATTTAAAAGAGTGGGGATAGGGGTGACCCAAGAGAAAATGAATCATAATACAAAATAGATCATGAATAAGAAGGAAATAAAGACATGGTATAGATACATCAATGTTATACAACAAAAAAAGAAAACTTGAATGGGACAGAAAGAAGTTGTGAATTCTATTACCTTGTAGAGTAATTCCCAAAACATGAAGTTTGGGACATCAGGGGTTTGAGGAAACCATGGGAAGATTACTAGGGAGGTAAGGAGACCATAGATTCATCAAGGATGAATTTTTAATGAATTTAATGATGGGATGGGTTGGAATTTATAGGTAATGTGATGGAATATTTTATTAATATCAAAGGGACACCTCACTAGTGGTATTGGCAAAACCATGGGCTTGCCCATGGTATTTTCCCGTGGTGATAGCCACTTGAGAAAACTCAAATAATATATTACTATAAAAAAGTATATCCAATTTATTACATTATTATTATAACATTAATGATGCAATTAACATGCTGAAACTCCAAACTGTATTTTTACTATTCACTGAAAAAATCTATTATTCCAGAAAAATCCCAAAAATATACTCTAATCATTTTTTGATGTGTTGAATTCAAAACTGAAGTCCATTTTATTCAAATAATTTTCAAAATATAAATAATTTAAATTTTAGATAAAATCATACTTAATTCAGAAATAAACAATTTTTAAACTATAATAGCTTTTATATCATATTGAAAAATTAACCATGATATTATTTTCTTCAATCCTTAAGAAAATCAAATAATAATAAAATGTAATATTAATTAGGGTCATATTACTATCTTTATTAATATTCATTGTAAAGACCCATAAAATTCAAGGGAAAGTTTTTTCTTAATTTTCTTTGTGATTTTACAAGAACACAGTTTTTGACAGCACCTAATTCCGAGGACCGGTGTGCCCATAATCATTTTCTGAAGTTCAGCTCGGGTACGTTTAGTGAACGAATGAGCAGGTTTTCCTATCCTTTGAACCGGTGCTCGGAATCAAAATCTGAGGGCACCAATGAAACTGCAACACCTGTAATTACTTAGGAACACCTTTTCCGTAGTTGGGTTTGATCGGGTGAGGTTATTAATTAAATGGGTTAACTAAAGAATAAAATAAAATATTTTGCTACAAATTTTATTTTTATTCTAGTTAGTTTAAACCTATGCTCGGTTGTTGGAGTGGGACCCACTAGTATCCTAACTCCACTAGGTATGATATTAGTGAGGTGGGGCCCACATGAGCCCCACCCAGTTTATTTCCGTTTTAAATCCCATGTGCATTTAATTTGGTAACTCACTCGCACCCACTCTTAAATGCCAAGTCAACTCTCTCGTTTAATTGGATTATTAAATGCCTCATTAATTGGTCAACGAACATTAATGAAATCATGTTTTAGTTTTGATTTTCAAATAAGGGATGGCATGAGTAATATAATTAGGCAACACCTTATTTTTTAATTGTTGTTTCGTTGTGCGAGAAGGACTGGAGAGGAATTGCTCAAGCCTTGGAATCCTCATCTTCCTCCTTGAGAACATGAAGAACACACCGTCGCTGATGAGAAAGCCGACCTCCGACGAAGGATGACGATTAATGCTGATTCCTCAGAGATTGACGACGTGACAACGTGTACCGCGACGCCGACGATCCTCTTCTCTGCGACGCCATGTACCGCGACACCGATGATCCACTGATCCGCGACCCCGTGTACCGTGACGCCGACGATCCTCCTTCCGCGACACCGTCTTCCGCAACGTCCCTTTCCAGAGAAAAACCTCGTTCAACGACTTCATCGAGGTAGGGGGTTTATATTAATTTAATTTTTGTGGATTATATCCTCAACATATGATTAAATTGTTGAAAGTCGTTTGAACCACTAACGCGGTAGCTGCGGACCAATGAACAAGTCTGAACCCACCGATTCTCTGTTCATGATGTGCGGAACATTGGGCAAAGATGAAACAGGACCGTTGAGCGATTGGAGGTCGTCGCAATAATCTACGGGTCCCGAGACGACCCCAGGCGCAGACAGGAGCATGATCGGACCATCATAACGGCTCCGGTACCCCGCGGATTTAACCGGCGGCGTGCTGGTGTGCCGCAAGGAAGGACCACCGTGGCGGCAGGTGACAGGGAACCCATGGCCACGTGGGACCCGGGGGAGGTGCGGCGCCCAGTGCCGCGTCCGCTGGAAAAGGTGCGGCCTCCACGTGGGGGTCGCAGCTTCAATCAAGGGGGGCAGCCGCACACCCCCCCCCCCTTCCGCTCGGCTCGGCCAACACTGATCTGGCCGTTTGGGGCGCGCCCACGCTAGGCCAACCAGGCGCCCAGGCCGGACCGGCCGCACCGGGCCGGGCCGCGCTGTCTGGGCTAGGCTACGCCCACCGGGTCGGGCCTGGCCCTAATTGGACGGACACAGACCCAGTTCGGGTCTCCCGGTTCGGGCCGACCTTTGGGGGTCTCGGGCTGGTTCGGTCCGGGCCCAACACCCCCTAAAACTGGACATGTTCGTACTTTTGCACATTTCATGGGCTATGGACCTCCGATTGAAGCAACATCAGTTGCTTGGAGATCCCTGGAATGAGACGGTCATTTAGATATATCACACTGAAGGTTCCAGAGAACTTTGGGTATGACCGGGTTGGTTCGAACACGAAACCAACCGTGCCCTCAGAGCGAAAATGCTTATAACGTGAGTTCCGGACGTCGGATTGATGTTCCATTGACATTGTTGGATTCCACATAGTGAGATGGACATTTTGGCTTACTCGGCTCGAGGTTTGGATGTAGTTGGAGTGCGGTCCGGTTGGTTTTGACTTAAAAACCAACCGGGCCCCTTGAAGGAAAAGGCCAATAACTCTCAGACCGGGAGTCCGATTGACACGCCGTCTATCATATTGAGTTCCTCTTGTCGAGATGGAACCTTGGGATACATCAAATCTGTAATATTTGTCAGTTGATGTATCTACCCCCCCTTGGATCATGGAGCGGACCCTCCCGGAATCGAGCAAGTTGTGTGCGGGAACCCTATAGCTTGCTGCGACTACGATGAAGACAGCACTGAAATCCTATGTGGGTTCGGCAGTGTTGAAGACCATACTGAAATCCTCTGTGGGTTTGACGGCGATGAAGACTGCACATAAATCCTACATGGGTTCAGTAGCGATGTTGACTGTACTGAAATCCTCTGTGGGTTCGAAGGCGATGAAGACTACACTGAAGTCCTACATGGGTTTGGCAGTGATGAAGACCGTACTGAAATCCTTTGTGGGTTCAATTGCGATGAAGACTCCACTGAAATCCTACATGGGTTGGGTAGTGCTGAAGAACGTACTGAAATCCTCTGTGTGTTTGACGGCGATAAAAATTGCACTGAAATCCTACGTGGGTACGACAGCGATGAAGACCGTACTAAAATCCTTCGTGGGTTCGACGGCGATGACTACTGTTCTTGTATCCTATGTTGGTCTGGCAGTTTTTAACTCTATTCTTGCTATCTTACGTGGGTCTGGCAGAGTACCTGGTCTGTATCCTATGTGGGTCTGACAGCTTAGCTGGTTTAGTATCCAACGTGGGTCCTAGGATAGATGAATCAGTGGCTATATCTGATCATCTCTATCACCTTACGAATAAGTATACCTATGAGAGATGAGTATTGACATTCAATCAATATCTTCGATGTGATTTAATTTCACTCATATGTGGATTGGGGTTTGTTATCCTGTGTGGTTTGGGTTGTACTATCCTGTGTGGACATGATCGAACTTGGGATTGGGTGTTGGAGCCAAACAGGAATTGATTACTTATGTATATGTATGGGAATATACCTAAGTAGTGTTGGATGTTACTTTGTGATTGTATGTTTCCTTTATGGATTATTTTTTTTGGATTATGGGAGACCTTCAGGGGTCTCGGGGTCCCTACTGAGTAGCGTATACTCACCCTTGCATGGGCTATGCCCGCACTACATTGTCTAGGATGAAGACGACGGACATCCCAGATTGTGGTTGAGGATTGTGGAGCAAGTCGGTACCTGGAGGTGGACCACTTGGCGGAATGTACACAGAGCGAACAGCTGGACCTGAGGGGCTTAGAAGGCTATCTGTACCCACCCTTTAGGTGGGACTTCAAGTGGACGGCTCGACGTTGCTGCTTTACTTTTAGTTGCTGTATTTTTTTTCTAGTTGTACTTTACTTTCAGTTTGGGTTTGTATTCTGGCCCACTTACTTTTCTGCACTACTTTTGTACCCAGTTTTACTTAGTGTTTACTTCTGCATTCTTACTCTGTGGTGTTTGTTTACTTTATAAAGGCAATGTCTTCCCCTTATGTCAGGATTTACGCCTTGGTGCTAGTCGCCAACCCCTGGCATATGGGAGGCGGGCTTGGGGTAGTCACGGCATGGGTCCCGAGGATGGGTCATGACAAATTGGGATCAGAGGAGTTCAGTTCTACTGCAGAACACTGGACACTGATATTTATTCTATGTGAACCAATAGTGTTAAGGGTATAGAGTGTGGTTATCAGTCCAGGGAGTCCAGTGTTGGTGTGGCAGACAACATATCCGTACACTAGGACCCTGACTTCTTGTTTCCGACTCAATGCACGAAAACATTGATTGCATGTGTGTTTCAAAAGTTTTTTTTATGATTACTTAGTGTCAGCTCACCAGGTATACTATTTTGACCGTGGCGCACCAGTTTATTTCAGGATGGCCCCACAATGGTAGCCAGCTAGGGTTCTGATCTTTGTGCGAGATGACAACCCACCGAGCGATGAGGCCTCAGTGTAGGGCCCTTTGATAGCATAGGCACCAGCGGTACATCTACCCACCAAGCCACTGATGCTACCATACCCAGCCATTTATAATGCACGTCACCTTAGTGCACTGCATGGGTTTCAGAATCAAACACTGCCCAGGTTCTGCAGGGGGGGGGGGATAGACCCTCAGGCAGCCGAGGATTGGCTGGAGGCGGTTGTGCGAGTTTTCTGGTTAGTGGGGACACCAGCTGACCTCATGGTGATCCTCGCAGCGAGCCTCCTTCACGCTGCAGCAGCTAGATGGCGGAGCTTGATGCTCCAGCTGCACAACAAGGAATCACTCCTCTGGATGGACTTTGAGAGCCTCTTCGGCTCGGAGTTCATCCCAGCCACCCTATGTGCGGTGCACATTCAGGTCCTTCTACAACTGCTGTAGGGCAGCATGACGGTCACCTTGTACTCAACAAGATTTACCGATCTCTCGCGCTATTCGACGGACATGGTATGTGACCCATTCTTCTAGGCCTGGACCATCGATCAGGGACTGAGGCATGAGATCATGGCATCAATGATCTCCCTTAGCATTCCGACGTAGGTAGGAGTTCTAGAGAGAGATCTTCTCATAGAGAGATTTTTTGCTGAGCCTATGCCAGCATCGAGACCCACCGTAGGGCATCACATAGTATATTCATCTACAGCTGGCAGTCAACGGATGTCACAGGGGTCCAGGAAGACCAGACCATCAGGAAGACGACCTCATGACATTGGCTCAGAGATGTGGGGCACACGGTGCAGAGCCAACCTTCAGAGGAGTATGCAGTGCTACGCATGCGGCGGGCAGGGCCACATGGCTCATGACTGCCTGACCCGCTGTGCAGAGGAGCATTAGACGGTTGAGGGGCCACCCAGGAAGAGGCAAAAGATCGACTGTGGTGGTCCACTGAGAGCAGGCAGACGATGCAGCGGAGCTGGCCGAGCAGCAGGTGGTGGGCGACGCTTTGAGGCTTTACCACCACCACCACCACTAGGAGGTCCACCCAGACCACAGAAAGCTGGCGGGCAGAGACAGGCATAACTTTAGGCAGCAGAGGCATATGACCATGGTGCGCCAGAGATGATTCTAGGTACTATCTATGTCTACTCCACCCTTGCTACAGTTCTTATAGACATAGGAGCGAGTCATTATTTTTTTGCCTCTGCCCTTGTTCGGAGCTCGGAGATTCCGAAAGAGTCGTTGGCTCAATCCTTACGGATAGTGACTCCGATGAGAGCAGAATCGATGATTACGCAATGGTGCTGGTAGTGTGAGCTTACTCTTGGAGGGAAAATCTTCGGTTGGGATATTCTTGTAGAGGCATTGATGCCTTAAAACGTTATCTTGGGCGTGGTTTGGATATCTATAGTACATGCTCAGATCGACTGTTTTAGGCATAAGGTGTAGTGTGTACGCACCGATGGGAGCAGGTTCACCTTCACCAGCGAGAAGGGAGCCTTTTCAGCATAAGATTGGCTCACACAGAGGAGAGGATAGCCCATCACTCATCAGTTGGATAGCCTCATCCTAGGAGCAGTTGATGTGCAGAGTCCTAGTTTTCCGGTAGTGATGGATCAGTATGCGGACGTTTTTCCTGACGACGTTCCAGGACTACCTCCCTGTAGATAGGTAGAATTTTATATTGACTTGTACCCTGGAACAACCCCGATATCCACTCCAGCATATCAGATGGCCCCCATTGAGCTTTGAGAGCTACGAGTACAGTTGGAGGACTTGTACGGAAAGGGATTCATCCGACCTAGGGTTTCACCCTGGGCTTCCCCGATATTGTTCGCCAAGAAGGCGGACGAGATCTTGTGACTTTGTGTCGACTATAGTCACCTGATCCAGGTGGCTGTGAGGAACAAGTATCTGCTACCAAGGTTTGACTAACTCTTCGATCAAATCAAGGGAGCATGGTGGTTCTCGATGATAGACCTTAGGTCAGGCTATATTCAGCTCAGAGTTTGAGATGAGGACGTGCAGAAGACGACCTTCAAGTGTCGGTATGGCCACTATGAGTTCTTGGTTATGACTTTCGGAATAACCAATGCTCCAGCAGTGTTCATGGGTCCCATAAACTGGGTCTTTCAGCCATACCTCGATCGATTTGTCGTGGTCTTCATCGACGACATTTTGATATACTCGACTACTGACAAGGAGCACGCCTACCAATTGTGGGTTGTACTAGAAGCACTCAGAGAGCACCAGCATTATGGAAAGCTCTCTAAGTGTCAGTTTTGGTTACGTGAGGTCCACTTATTGGGTCAAGTCATCTCTGAGGCGGGAGTTGCGGTGGATCCTGCGACGATCGAGGAAGTACTAGCTTGGGATCCACCTATGAGTGTGACAGAGGTGCAGAGTTTCTTGGGTCTAGATAGGTACTACCAGAGATTTGTGCCCGACATTTCCAGAGTTGCGACACCACTCTCATCTTTTACAAAGAAGGGGAAACCATTAGTGTGGTCAAACAGATGTCAGCAGAGATTCCAAGAACTGAGACAAAGATTGACCAGCGCACCTATCTTGAGGCTACCAGAGGAGGGAGTGGGGTACATAGTCTAATGCGATGCATCAGGGACCAGAATCGGATCTGTCCTGATGCAGGAGTGGGTTTTGATCGCCTATGGATCACGTCAGTTGAGGGAGCATGAGCTGAACTGCACTACCCATGACCTGGAGTTAGTAGCAGTGGTATTCGCTCTGAAGATGTGGTGACACCATCTGATGGGTGAGTTCTTTACATTCTACTCTGACCACCAGAGTCTCAGGTATATCTTCTCGAAGAAGGACCTCAATCTGAGATAGCGGTGATGGCTCGAGTTCCTCCAGGTCTATGATTTTGAGTTAATTTATACTCCTAGAAAGGGGAACGTAGTAGCCGATGCTCTCAGTGGGAGGACGGGAATCCAGCGACTCGGTGAGGCGATGGAGCAGCTAGCCGCTTTACAGATATACTTCATGGATAGAGATGGTGAAACAATTCTTCAGTCACTCACAATCACTCCTCCACTACTGCATCGGGTCAAAGAGGCACAGCGTGGGGACACTGACTGTGAGACCCAATGTTCACAGATATCCTCATGGAAGGCACCTGATGGATTCTCTATAGGAAGAGAACACATCATCCTTTTTTAGTGGACATACCATGGTAACCGTTGATTTACAGGAGGAGGTTATGAGAGAGATTCACACTTCCCATTTAGTGGTACATCCAGGAGTGGTGAAGATGTACCAGGATCTTAGATGATAGCACTGGTGGCCGGGTATGAAGAAGGTTGTGTCAGAGTTCGTTTCTCGATGCCTCACCTGCCAGTAGGTGAAGGCAGAGCACCAGGTACCAGCAGGCTTGGTATAGACCTTGGAGGTACCGGAGTGGAAGTGGGATGAGATATCTATGTATTTCGTGACTGGACATCCACGTACTTCCATTGGTCACGACTCCATTTGGGTGATTGTCGACTGACTCACCAAGTCGGATCGCTTCTTACCCATCAGAGAGTAGGCTCAATAGAGAGCTTGGGATGTCTCTATGTTCAAGAGATTGTACGACTTCATGGTGTGCCATCATCTATCGTCTCCGATCGAGATGCTCTCTTCACTTCCCGGATTTTGAAGGGGTTGTAGGAGGAATTTGGGATGCAACTACGTATTAGCACCGCCTTTCACCCTCAGACGGATGGTTAGATGGAGAGGACCATTCAGACACTCAAGGACATGATCCGTGCATGTATCCGCAAATTTGGTCACAACTGGGAGGAGCACCTACCCTTGGTGGAGTTCTCACACAACAACTTGTACCACTCCATCATCGGGATGGCACCATACATGGAATTGTACGACCGACCTTGCAGATCACCTATGTGCTGGACAGAACCTGGGGAGTCCGCACTTGTGGGACCGGAGATGGTCCAGGCCATGACAGAGAAGGTCCAGGTAATCCAGGAGCGGTTGAGGACAGCTCAGAGCCTGCAGATGTCTTATGATGACAGGAGGCGGAGACCACTGGAGCTCAAGGATGGCGACCACATATTCTTGTGGGTCTCACCTTGATGTGGATTACGGAGATTTAGCCGGTGCGGCAAGTTATCTCCCCGCTTCATCGGACCGTTCCATGTTCTCAGAAAGATATGTGAGGGGGCTTATCGCATGTCTCTATAACCTCAGTTGCACTGGGTTCATGACGTCATCCACGTATCTTTGCTGAGGAGATACGTGCATGACCCGACACATATCATCGACCATGGGAAGTTGGACATTGACGATGGGGAGACTTTTGCGGAGGTCTCGGTGGAGATTGAGGATCGGAAGGAGCAGGTACTATGTGGGTGGTCGATTCCTTTAGTGCACATCAGATGGCAGCACGAGAACCACCAGGAGAGCAATTGGGAGCGGGAGGCTCAGATGCGTGCTCAATACCCTCATTTGTTCCCCTAGTTATGATGTATCTTTATGGGGACGTAAATACCTGAAGTGGGAGTAATTTAAAGACCAGTAAAATTCAAGGGAAATTTTCTTCTTAATTTTCTTTGAGATTTTACAAGAACGCAGTTTCTGAAGGCAGCTGAATCTGAGGCCCGGTGTGCCCGGAATCATTTTCTGAAATTCAGCTCAGGTACATTCAGTGAACGAACAAGCGGGTTCTCATACCTTTTGAACTAGTGCTCGGAATCGAAATCCTAGGGCACCAATGAAACCGCAGTGCTGGTAATTACATAAGAACACCTTTTCTGGAGTTGCGTTTTCTCGGGTGAGGTTATTAATTAAATGGGTTAACTAAAGAATAAAATTAAATATTGTGCTACAAATTTTATTTTCATTCTAGGTAGTTTAAACCTATGTTTGGTTGTTTGAGTGGGACCCAATAATATACTAACTCCACAAGGTAAGATATTAGTGAGGTGGGGCCCACACGATCTCCACCCCCTTTATTTCCTTTTTACCTCCCACGTGCATTTAATTTGGTAACTCGCACGCACCCCCTCTTAAATGCCAAGTCAACTCTCGCGTTTAATTGGATTATTAAACCCCGCATTAATTGGACAACGCACGTTAATTAAATCATGTTTCAATTTTGATTTTCACATAAGGGATGGAATACGTAATAAAATAAAGAAACACCTAATTTTATTATTGTTGTTTCATTGTGCGAGAAAAATTAGAGAGGAATTGCTCAAGCCTTGAAATCCTCATCTTCTTCCATGAAGAACACGAAGAACACACCGTCACCGATGAGGAACGCCGACCTCCGACGAATGATGTTGATTAACGCTGATTCCTCAGAGATCAATGAAGTGACGCCGTGTACCGCAACGCCGACGATCCTCTTCATCACGATGCCATCAATCCTCTTCTCCGTGACGCCATGTACCATGACACCGACGGTCCTCATTCTACGATGTCGTCTTCCGTGACGTCCCTTTCCAGTGACAAACCTCCTTCGAAAAATTCATTGAGGTAGGGGGTTTGGATAAATCTAATTTATGTGGATTATATCCTTGAAATATGAATAAATTGCTGAAAGTCGTTTGTACCACTAATGTGGTGGGTGGGGACCAACGAACATGTCCGAACCCACCGATTCTCTGTTCTTCATGAGAGGAACGTTGGGCGATGATGAAACCGGACTGTTGAGAGATTAGAGGCCGTCGCAGCAATCTACGTGTCCCGAGATGACCCCAGGTGCAGAAGGGAGCATGAACGGACCACCGGAGCGGCTCCGGTGGCCCACGATTTTCACCGGCGGCCGGCTGCCCGGAGGCCACGGCGTTCCGGCGTGCCGCCAGGAGGGACCGCTGCGGAGGCAGGTGACCAGAAACCCGCGACAGCGTGGGACCCAGAGAAGACGTGGTGCCCCATGCCACGTCCGCTGGAAAAGGTGCGGCCCCCACGTGGGGGCCGCAATTTCAATGAAGGGGGGCTTCCCACCCCACCTTTCCGCTCCGCTCGGCCAGTACCGAGCTGGCCGTTTGGGGTGCGCCCGCACCGGGCCAACCAGCCGCCCATGCCGGACCGGCCGCACCGGGCCGGGTAGCCCAGGCCGGACCAGAACCCGGGCGGGTCGACCCGGTTCAGCCCGACCCAGGGGGTCTCGGGCTGGGACGGTCCGGGCCCTAAACCCACTAAAACCCGACAGGTTCGTTCTTTTACACATATCTTGGGCTACAGATCTCCGATTGATGCACCTTAAATTGCGCGACGATCCTTGGAACGAGATGGCCGTATCATTATATTACACTCAATGTTTAGGAGTACTTTTGGTATGGCGGAGTTGGTTCAAACACGAAACCAACCGGGCTCTCGGAGCGGGAACATTTATAACATGAGCTCCGGACGTCTAATTGATGTGCCTTAGAATTTGTTGGATTCCTCTTAGTGATACGATCCTTTTGGCTTACTACACATGGGTATTGGACACATTTAGAGTTCATTCAGGTTGGTTTTGACTTAAAACCAACTAGGCCACTGGAATGAAAAAGCCAACAACTCTCAGACTAGGAATCTGATTGACACGTCGTCTGTCACGTTGAGTTCCTCTTGTCGAGATGGATACTTGGGATACATCAAATCCAGACTACATGTCAATTGATGTATCAACCCCCCCCCCCCCTAACTGATTGAGAGGACTCTCCCAGAATTGAGAAAGCTGTGTGTGGGAACCCTAGAGCTAGCTGCGATGGCGATGAAGACTATACTGAAATCCGACGTGGGTTCGGCAGTGATGAAGACCGTACTAAAATCATCTGTGGGTTCAATGGCGATGAAGACTGCACTGAAATCCTACATGGGTTCAGCAGTGATGAAGACCGTACTGAAATCCTCTATGGGTTCGACGACGATGAAGACTGCACTGAAATCCTACGTGGGTTCGGCAGCGATGAAGACCGTACTAAAATCCTTTATGGGTTTGACGATGATGAAGACTGCACAGAAATCCTACATGGGTTCAGAAGTGATAAAGACCATACTAAAATCCTCCGTAGATTCGATGGCGATGACTACTATTCTTGTATCCTACGTGGGTCTGGAAGTGTTTTACTCTGTTCTTGCTATCCTAAGTGGGTTTGGAAGAGTATATGGTCCGTATCCTATGTGGGTCTGATAGCTTAGCTGGTTTAGTATACTACATGGGTCCCAGCATAGATGAATATGTGGTTATATCTGATCATATCTATAACCTTATGATGAAGTATACCAGTGTGACCTAAGTCTTGACATTCAATCAACATCTTCGAAATGATTGACTTACTTTCCTATGTAGATTGTGTTGTGTTATCCTGTGTGGTTTGGGTTGAACGATCCTGTGTGGATGTGATCGAACATGTTCTCGGGTGTTGGAGCCAAACTGGAATTGATGACTTAGGTATATATATGGTCATATACCTAAGTAGTGTTGGATGTTACTTCGTGATTGTATCTTTCCTTTGTGGATTATCCTTTGTGTATTCTGGGAGACCTTCGGGGGTCTCGGGATCCCAACTGAGAAACATATACTCACCCCTGCACTGGCTATGCCCGCACTACATTGTGTTGGATGCAGAAGAAGAACAACACTGATAGTGGTTGAGTCTTGTGGAGAAAGTCGGCACATGGAGGTGGACCACCGGGTTGAACGTACACAGAGCGGACGACTGGACCCGAGGGGCTGAGGAGGCTATCTGTACCCACCCTTCAGGTGGGACTTCCAGTGGACGGCTCAACATTGCTGCTTTACTTTAAGTTGTTGTATTTTCTTTCCAGTTGTACTTTACTTTCAGTTTGGGTTTGTATTCTAGCCCACATACTTTTCCGCAATACATTTGTACCCAGTTTTACTTAGTGTTTACTTCTGCTTGCTTACTATGTGGTTTTTGTTTTCTTTATAAAGGAAATGCCTTCCCCTTTTGTTGGGATTTACGCCTTAGTGATAGTCGCCGACCCCTTGCCTATGGGAGTTGGGAATGGGGTAGTCACGGCACGGGTCCCGAGGACGGGTCGTGACATTCATTAGGGTATGTTATAGTTCACCAAATAACAAGTTGGTTCCATCAGACTCCAAAAAACTTGGTGACCACAATTGTAGATGAATATTTTCAAAATTCGAAACATATAAGATGAAAAATTATGTTTAAAGGATAGTTATAATTATCTATATATAAAATGTTTCGTGCATTTAATTTTTTTAAATCCTTGTGGTGCTACATGATCCCCACCTTCTAGAAATTGGGTCCTCGTAATTTTATTTACATATTAAACAAATGAAGGTATCTTTCCCTCATAGCATTTTTAGACACCCATGCTGCCTCTTTAACCATGTGGTTTCTCCAAAAAAACCATTACCTAGGGGATTACCTTATTCCAAAATACCTATTCTCGTCAATAAATAATATGAACTGGGATCTCCTAAAAATAAAGGATCTCTTCTAGGTGAACTACTTCTATGCTCAAGACATGTGATGAATCATGCACATAATTAATCAACATCGAATCATTATAAACATTGTGTACCTAAGACCAACATAGACGAAAATCTACTTAATATTAAACTATTTCAAATTTCTTTAGGATTTCAAATGGACTGATGAACCATAGACTGATTATCCCTTTCTTTCAGAAACACGTCACAATTTTCCAATGAGAGATTTTATGGAAAAAATTGTCACCTACATTGATAGTGAATTCTTTCCTTCTAAAATATGCATAACTTTTCTACCTGCTCTAGGCTATCCTCATGTGCTGTTGGATCATCTTAACATTCTCGGCCCATTCTTCTACTAATTCTAGCTCCATCAACATTCATTCACCAAATTCATCCCAAAACCCAAGAGTCCAAAGCAAATTTCCATAGAAATCCTTGAAAGGTTCCATCGATAACAAATAATGGAAAATATTATTATAAGAAAACTCAACTAAAGAATGTTGTTGAACCCAAATTCCTCGATAGTCCATTTAACATGCCCATTGAATATCCCCCAAAGGCTGAATCGTTCGTTCCGACTGCCCATCTGATTGATGATGAAAAGTGGTACTGAAATGTAATTTTGTTCCCAACGACTTATGATGCCCCTTCCAAAATTTAAAAGTGATAATGTGATCCTTGTCCGATACAATAGAAGGATGAACTATTTGTTGCCTGAAAATCTCTTTGAAGTACAGTTGAGAAAGATGATCCAGAGGCATTGCATCTCGAATTGAAAGAAAATGTGCATATTTTTTCATGCTAACAACAATAACAAAAATTTCACTATTACGTTGAGATGAATTTTCTAGTCCCACCACTTTGTCCATGGATACATTCTTACATTTCCTCTCTAGAACTGGAAAATTATAAAGCATCCCCTTCGGTAACTGCTGCTATGATTTAACCTATAGACATGTATGAAATTTCCTGGAAACTTCTTCAATATCTCCTTTCATTCTATCCCACCAATAATACTCATGAAGGTCTCTATATATCATAGTACTACTAGGATAAACTGAAAATGGAGAACTATAAGCTTCAAACCTGAAGTCATTCTTCATGTTGGAATCACCAGGCACGCAAAACCTTTTTATTAATATAAAAACAAAATCATTATCAAGGTTAAATTCTTGGAGGTTACCCATCTTAACCAATTATACCTTTTTATGTAGATCCTAGTCTTCCTTATATGCTCTGTTAATTCTATTTGATATTGATGAATGCACTAAAACATGAAGCCAAACAGATGTATACCACCCAACAAAAAATTCTATGCCAAAATTCATCAAATAATTAATCAATGGATCATGTTCCAAACATAACATAGTTAATTTTGCATGATGTTTTCAACTAAAGGCATCAACCACTTTGATTTATTTTCCTAGATGGTAATTGATCATGCAATTATAATCCTTTATCAGTTAAATCCATCTTTTCTACCTCATGATTAATTATTTCTGAGTGAATATATACTCCAGACTTTTATGATCAGTATATATTTGACATTTGGATCTGTATAGATGGTGCCTCCAAATTTTCAAAGAAAAAACCAAAAACTGCCAATTCCAAATAATATGTGGGATAATTTAACTCATGAGGTTGTAGTTGTCATATGGAATATGCAATTACCAGATCATTCTATGTTTCACTACCATGCATAAGGAATTTCCACTTGGTTTAATATCTATAAAATGGTTTTTTTGGATGGGTTTTTCATGAATTTCCTAGGTTTGTTATTCCTTAATAGATTTTTTAGTCACCAGAGGATGAAGTAAGATATATATGAATTTTGGAGATTCATAAGGGAATTAGAGGCTTTTGGACCTTTTTCCCACAACTATGTTGGATTTGGAGTCACCCAGAATAAACACCAAGACATTAAGGGCGATCCATTTCATGAATTTTAAATAGAATGGAAACCTGCACGACCGGCACACTGTAATCCAAACCGTGTTCAAACCATGTTGGAGAAGATCCCCTCAATAGAGAGGTCCGAATTAGTTGGCGAATGAATTACCAAAACCGTGCGGCGTTTCAAAGAAACTATGCCAAACATGAACATATGGATAGATACATTCACATGGTTGGCACACAGCTTACCAAAACCATGTGGCCCTTCTATGAAAACTAGGCGGCATTAAGGATTTGAGATATAGAAATATACATGTTTGGCACACAGCCTACCAAACCATGCACCCAAAACCGTACGAACCACTGCATCCTTCTCCTTTTAGCTTTTTAACTTTTCGCCAAATCTTTGATCTGGGGTTCCCCATTCTACCTGATTTTGGAAAACTATAAAAATGTCCTTTAAGACTGAGAAGACCCTGGGGGTGACCCTAGATCAGGAGAGGACTGGAGAGAGGTGAATAAGGGGGCTGGTGAGCTATGTTTTTCTTATGAGAGGAAGGTTTTGGAGAACTTGTTCTTAGTGTTATTGTTGTGATTCTGATTCCTATATTTTCTGTTGTAATGAACTCTATTATGAATTTCCATAAGATTATTATCAATTTAATCATTAGTCTCTAACCCCCCTGTTGGTGATGTAAAAATTGTGGGTTTGTTAGAAAAAGTTTCTCTATTCTTGTGTTTATTCTTCGTCTCTCGACAAATTCTCCTGAAAACTCATTCTTATTTCTCTAGAAACCCCATATCAGATCATGAAATCAGATTCTAGGGTTCCTGGGGAGAATAATGACAATGATTTCGATCACTATTGGATATACTGGTCATTTCTAGAAGGTGGTTCATAAATTTAGATACACTAGAAATCAATTTCCAGAATATGGGATTGATTTATACTGACTTAATCAGAACTCACTGGACCAAGGGTGTTCCAACACAAATGAAATCGTGAAATATGGGTTATTATGAGCAACACAACACAATTTGAATACGGCTTAATTTCCCACATAAATATCCAGCCCCGAAAATTTTTTATCATTATCCATTAAAATCTAGTTTTAAGTAATCTTTTATATTGAAGATAATTTGTGGTGAGTTTGGGAAGTCTTTGAAATTAGTTCTCTTTCGAGATCCATCGTTATGAACCAACAAATCATATTTAAATTCAGCATCTTCACTTGAGTAATTTCGAATCAAAAGACATAAAAACCTACATTATTTCCCTATGGACTCACCCCGTACAAGAACACTATGCTAGTTACATGTTAGGGAAATTAATTTGGTGCTGAAAAAAACACATCAGACAAAAAGACATCAAATTTTGGATTTGATGTTTGAGAAGCAGAAATTTTTTTTAACTGATTTTGTCTCATTGAGTGCAACAAAAAATTAATAATTTCAAAAAATTATTTTATTCAACTCATTTCAGTTTTTCTTTATTTTTTTCTCTTTTACGCTGGTTGTGTAGTTTGTGTGGTGCATGCCTATAGGTATATGAGTAGTCAGGTCACTCATTCTCAGATTTCCAAGTCATCGGAGTTACACCTGATAGATCCAAAAATAGAAACAACATTTTCCAGGAAATGTCATGCACTTATGGGTGATCACAACATAATTTATCTTATGGCGCATCAGGAGGAGGAATCGGGGGTAGTCCAACGAGTTGGGCAACTATTCATTATTGAAGGGAATCCACCACTGGGTTTCGAGGAAGATAATAATCTGAATACAATGGGGGATTACTTGGAATACCTACCGAGGAACCAACATAGTCCATCATTTTAATTGGTGTTGTGGTTCGAGCAGCCACAGCCGAGGAAATATGTTCCGTGGGAGCAGAATCCATCTTTTACTTAGAATCAAAAAGCTTATTATACTCTAGATCAAGATCATTTAATCATCCAAACACCTTAGGAACTGATGTCTCTTCATGACGCTCTTATTAAATATGGATTTCCATCCTTTCAGGAAGTGTACACTGGATTACTAAGACCCCCCCAGTGCATGCCCCACATTTTGAGATCAAGTTGGCGATAATGGAGCTTATTCAAATTGAATTTCAGTTAGGTGGCTTGTGAAGTGAATACCAAAATGATCACCTACCCAGCTTTTTAGAGATATGTGACACTTTTTGGTACCACAGAGTGTTAGAGGATGCAATCCAACCAAGGTTGTTTCCATTCACCTTAAGGGATAAGGTGATGGATTAGATCCTGGGGTGACCTCAAAGATCTATTATTACCTGGGAGGAATTGGACCAAGCCTTTTTATCGAAATATATCCCTCCCATTAAGATGGTAACATTATGGAATGAAATAAATAACTTTGAACAGCATGAATCAGAATATTTATATGAGTCGTAGGAAGGATTTTAAGAGATGATGAAGAAATTCCCACACCACAGACTGCCATTGTGGATGCAAGCCTAGAATTTCAAAATAGGTCTAACAACTAATACATAGTCCATGGTTGATGCAACTACTGGAGGGATAGTAATGAGGAAGACCACTGAAGTGATTTTTTAATTGTTGGAAGACATGGTAGCCTATAGTTTTTAGTGGAATTATGAACGGGGCACTCAAAAAAAGTGGCATGCATAATATAGACCCCACCACCATGCTTGCGGCCCAACTGATTTCCATTTTAATAAAGATCGATGCTCTGATTCTAAAACACCCATCTCACGTTCAAGAAGTTAGTCAACTAGTATGTAGTGATTGCGGTAACAACCTTTCTATGGGAAAGTGCATAGGGACAAGTGTGGGAGCCTCTACTAGAGAGTTAAATTATGTTGCACAGAATAGAGGACCCAAAAAACTACCATGAGTACCAAAACCAAAAGTGTAATGAGACTCAAAATACATGATGGGGACCGAAAACAACAAAATCCTCATCACTGACAACAATTACCACATGGTCTTGGTCAACAACAGTTTTAGACTCTGTATTTGGGGAACAAACAAGGTAACTAATTTTATAAAGGATCATATGAGCATAAAGGGTATCAAAACCCTCATCCAACTCAACCATTATGACAGCTACCTCACCAAAAAGTAGACCAACAACCTTAGCAGGAACCACCCTCAAGGATGGAGTAAATGATGTCTAAATTCAAAACTACTGTTGAATTAAGATTTCAAAACATGGAGGCGTCAATTAGAAACCTAAAGAACCTGATCCAGAAACATTCCAATCATCTCTCTCATAGACAGCCTGATACACTACCGAGATATTCTAAAAAGAATCCAAGGGAGGAGGCTATTGCTCTTATTTTATGCAGCGGGAAGGAGATGGTGCTGAAGGTAAATATGTGTCATGGTGCTACACTATCCAAGCATTCCACATTGTCCTCAGGTGGGGAAGTCGCAGCTATGGAATCTTCCCCAAAACATGAGCTTGATAATGAACCCGTAGTCCCACATGATAAGGGAAAAGAATTGGTTATATAGTATGAACCTCCCTTTCAATTTACAAAAATGACAAAACAATGGATGTCAAATCATAAATTTCCATGTTCTTGGATGTCTTCCATAAGATTCACATAAACATTCCCTTTACAGGGGAATTGATTCAAATGCACACATATATGAAGTTCCTGAAAGATATACCATCAAATAAATGGAATATGGAAGACATGGGCACCATTCCCCTGACCAAAGAATACTCGGCGGTAGTCCAACACACTCTCCCTCTTATGCTCCAGGATATGGGAACCTATACTATACATTGCACTCTCAGACATTGAGAGTTTGGAAAAGCCCTTCGTGATTTGGGGGAAAGTATTAATTTAATGCCCTTTGGAGTACTCAAGATGTTAGGGATGAATGATCTAAATCCAACCCGAGTGTCTCCCCATCTGGATGATCGTTCTATTAAATACCATAGGGGGATATTGGAAGATGTGTTGGTCAATGTGTGGAAATTAATTCTTCCAGAAGATTTCATTCTCATTGACATAGAAAAAGGACAAGAGGCATCTATGATAATTGGAAGGCCATTTCTGACTACCGGGAAGGCTTTAATTGATGTTCACCAAGGTGAGATGATCTTATGTGTAGGTGATGAGAAGGTTTCCTAAAACTTCCTCAAGGAAGTGAAACATATTTCATAGATGGATCAAGGGTATTGAAGTGCATTGATAACAACTGCTAACGGCATATGGCTGGAGGAAGATGATATCAAATGTTATTCATTCAGCAATGAACCCGATCTGGGGGATGACTGTCTTGAAGAAAACCAGGAGGAATTAAGCTTTATTGTAAGCCAAGGTGGCCATTATTGTTAAAGGGTAGATTTTCTAGATTTATTAGAGTGATCCGAGGTTGAGGCAATCATAACTTCCACTATCTAGGCTCCCCAGATCAATTTGATACTTATCCCATCCTTTTTGAAATATGGCTATTTAGTATAGGAAAATACACTATCGGTGATCCAAAATTCCTAGCTCTCAAAAGATCAAGTAGAAACTCTTCTATAAGTCCTCAGATAGTGGAAATATGCCATTGGTTGGATTTTCACTAGCCTTAAGTGTATAATCCCATGGTCTACACCCACAAGGTAATTATGGATGAAGGGGAAAAATCCTCTCTCCAACCACAAGGAAGACTGAACCCTCCTCTCCATGAACGAAGTGTTCAAGTAGGAGGAGATCAAATTACTCAATGCTGGAATAATATACCACATCTTCCACAGCCCATGAGTGAGTCCTCTCTAGGTAATGCCTAAAATGTGAGGCATCATGGCAGTGACTGTGGAAAATAATGAGCTTATCACGACCTACATAGTTATGGGATGGAAGGTTTTTGTCGATTATAGGAAGTTGAATGATGAAACTAGTAAATATCATCTCCGTCTTCCATTCATTGATCAAATGATGGAATGATTGGCATGTCATGAATTTTAATATTTCATAGATGGTTATTTATGATATAACCAAATCACTATTTCCCTAGAGGATCATGAAAATAGTACCATTACTTGTTTATTTGGAACCATTTCCAACCACCGAATGTCATTCGGGATGTGTAACACTCCAGCCACCTTTCAGAGGTGCATGTTATCCATATTCAATGATATTGTGGAGCAGATTCTATAGGTTTTCATGGATGAATTCTTGGTATATGGGAGGTCATTCAATACATTCTTGGATAATATGGAGCTGGTTCATGAATTATGTGAGGATACAAATCTGTCTCTCAATTGAGAGAAGTGCCATTTTTTGTGGCATAAAGTGTTTTATCGATGATTCATCCATGACTTCTCCAAGATTGCTCATCCCTTAACCAATCTTCTATCCAAAGATTCAATTTTTGAAATTGATGATAAATTTATCACAATCATTCAAATTATGAAGGATAAAATGATCGTTTCACATGTAATGATCATTCCTAATTGGGAGGAGTAGTTTAGACTTATCTGTGGTGCGAGCGATTATGTCACAGGGGTAGTGCTTGGCCAAAAGATGGACCGTATATTCAGATTGATCTATTATGCCCGACAGACATTAAATGAAGCACAACATAAATTTATCACCACAGAGAATGAAATTCTAGTCGTGTTTTTTGCATTTGAATAATTCTTCTCCTACAAATGTATTTTTAAATTTCTAGTCTACACAGATCATGCCGCACTTAAGTATTTCTATATAAGAAAGATGCCAAACAGCATATCCTTCATTAGTTTCTCTTCCTCTAGGACTTTATATTGGAGATTAAGGATAATAAGGGCACCGAGAATGTGGTGGAAAATCATCTATCCTGGTTAGAACTAGCCCATTTAGAGAGTGAATAATACCATGAGATCAAGGAAGACTTCCCCAATGAGTGGATATTTTCTATTGGCATACCACCTCTGCCATGGTTCGCAGACCATGCAAATTAAATAGCCATGGGAGGTGTCCACTTGGACATATCATTTCAGTAGAGGAATCATTTTTTGTTAGATGTAAGGAGGTATTTATACGAAAACCTCCTTGATCGTTCACTGATGTTGTGATGGAGTAATCATCCTTTGAATCCCAGATGATGATACTCAAAGTAATTTGGAATTATATCACTCCTCTCTGACCGATGGACATCATGGTCCAGATCAAACAGTAGAAAAGGTTTTTCAATCTAGTTTTTACGTCCATCCATGCATAAGGACACTTGTCATCTTGTCTCCTATTGTGATTGGTGCTAGCAGACAAGAAATGTGGGCCACCATTCCAAGATGTCACAACAACCGATACATAAGGTTGATGTTTTTGATTTGTGGGGAATCAAATTCATGGGATTGCTATTCCATAACCTTTGGGCACACATACATTCTAGTATGTGTCGATTATGTTTCCAAGTAGGTAGAAGTGGGAGAAATGACTCATAATACAGCTATGGTCATCATCACTTTTCTAATGAAAAATATTTTTAGTCGGTTAGGGACCATGTGGGTGTTGATTAGTGATCGTGGTATACATTTTGGAAACACCCTCATGAAAAATGTGCCCCTAAAGTATGGGGTCATGTACAACCAAGGGACACCATACCACCATCAATATAGTGGTTAGGTAGATGTGTCAAAATATGAGTTATAGAAAATATTGAAGAAAACATTAGGCGAATCAAGAAAGTATTGTACCTTGAAATTAGATGATGCATTATGGTACTACTAGATAGCCTTCAAAACACCATTGGGTTTGTCACCATTCTGCTTGATCTATTAGAAACCCTACCACATGCTAGTGGATATGGGTTACAATTCTTATTGGGTTGTCAAGGCCCTGAATTATAATCGCTAGGATGCAGAAGAAAATAGGAAATTCCATTTAACCGAGCTAGACGAGATAAGGGGGGACACCTATGAGAATGTGAAACAATATAAGTAGAAGATGAAGGTGGTCTATGACCACATGATCTCCCAAAAAGCATTCCTGTAATTAGATATAGTCTAACTAATTAATTCTCATCTGAATTTTTTTCCAGGTAAACTGAAGTCCCGGTGTTTGAGACCCTTTATGGTGATTACAGTTTTCCTCCATGGCATGGTGGAAGAGGTTGGTGTAGATGATTGAACATTCAAGGTCAAAGGGAAATACCTCAAGACATACTTTATCATTGAAGACATTTTGGTAATATTTTCCTCCATGCAATTGGGGTAGCTCAAGGCACATGTATGTCGAGCTCGAGACTTTACATGTAGCACAGACCGAGAGGTTACCCGACATCTTGAATTTTTTTTCCAAATGATTTGTCTGTTTGAGTTTTCCTAGGACAACATGATATTGTGTTTCTATTTCCCTGATGCTTGTTTTTCTTCATTATCCTTCAAAATTCTAGTTCTTCTGTCTTGCTAGCAGGGGATATCATCGATTCCATGATAGCCACCTTTTCGCTCGTCGGGCTCTCGCAAACTACATATTTTCCATACTTGACCGATATTCAGAAGAGCTTTTCACTTTTGCTATTTTTTCTATTCTTTACTCTTTTCCCTCCCATTTCATGCTTCTTTTCCCACCCTTATCCACTTTATTACATTGATGGGGGACCGTGCACAGTTATAAGAGTGGGGAGGGAGCCCTTAATTGGCACCCCATTTTTATTGACTGTTTTCTCATGTACAAAGAGTAGCAGCTTTTCAAAGGCGTGTCTTAGAGGTTTTTATTGATGTCAGGGGAATATATCAATTTTTTAAAAATGAACTTTTGAAATTATCTCTGAAAATGTCCCATGTGTCCGGATTTTTGAACCTAGTTTGTGATGAGAATAAACAATGTAATAATTTTAATGGAACATTTATCTATTAATTTAGAAAAAAAAAATTTTAAAAAAATTTAATTTCTTAATGGAGTAATTTGAATTAAAGTACCTTTTAAAATGGAATTCAAATTTTTCATAAAAAGATGTGAGGTTTCTGGAATTGTTGTTGTTGCACTAGTGGATATTACATAGTCTTAATTCCATGAACCCTAGACTTTCTAAAACATTATCATCCTGTGTTGACATGAGAAAATTTGGAGAAATTTTATGCTAGTATCTAACCCCACTACAAAAACATTTGTGATATGGAATGGCATGCCAAATATTATTGATGGTCGTTCATCATGTTCCATATATTACAAGCCAATGTGGGTGGGTGACCTATAATAGTGATAGCCTACCAATTGGTGATGATGAAACCTATTATTAATTAATCTGAGTTTATAATGAGATGAAAATGGAGGTAGGCACATTCAATGAATGATGAAGTGAAAACATAGTTTTTAGATAAATTGATTTATGGACGAATGGTTGATTGTTTTGGATTAATCCTACATTGATATCTAACCTCATAGACTTGGGTAACCATGAAGTACGGATGGTGTAATTTTTAATGGAAATTAGTTCAAATTTCATATTCATATAATTTTAATAATATGTAATGTTTCTACCTATCTCATTAATAACTCATTGGAAATGACAATCTATGTTTTTGTTTTAGGACAAACAACCAATCAAGTGTGGGGGAGTTTGATTCAATACTGTGCATAGGGACTTCCACTTGAATTAATATATATAAAATGATTTTTGTGGATGGTTTTTTCATTGATTTCAGATGTTTTATTTTCTTTAATTTTTTTTCTAGTCACAATAGCATGAAGTATGATGTCTATGAATTTTGGAGAGTCATTCAGGAATTAGAGACTTTGGGACCCTTTTCCAATAACTGTTCTAGATTGGAGTCACCCAGATCAAGCACTGAGACATGAAGGACGAAATATTATAGGAATTTCAAAGAGAAAGGAATAATGCACAACCTTTTCACGATTATCAAAAATTTGTTCAAACCGTGCTGGAGAATATGTCATTGATAGATAGGCCTGCATGGCTGGTGTATGATATACCAAAACTGTTTGGCCCTCTAGAGAAACCATGCGAGAAATACACATATGGATAGAGACATCCACACAGTTGGTGCACTACATACCCAAACTGTGCCACTCATATAGAAAAAATTTTCATCCTTAAGGATTTGAGATAGAGAAATCCACATGGTTGGTGCACAACCTACCAAACTGTGTGCCCAAAACCGTGCGGACCACTACAGCCTTGTCCTTTTTTCTTTTTCACCTTTCATCTAATCCATGACCCAGGATTCCACATTTACATATGTTTAGAAAACGTGAATAAGGTCCTTTCAGACTGAGAAGACCCTAGGGGTGAGCCTGCATAAGGAATGTATTGGATATAGGATAAGAAGGGGATGAGAAACTAAGGTTTTTCTGAGAGGAAGATTTGGGATAACAGGTTATCTTTATTTTTGTTGTGCTTCAAATTCTAATATTTTCTGTTTTAATGAAATCTATTATAAATATTATTATGTCTCTCATCTTTTTCATCATAAGAACATATACCCACCTTATGTTGCAGTTAGATAAAATGTGGGTTTGTTAGAACCATTTTCTCTATTATTGTGTTTGTTCTTCATCTCCCACCTAATTCTCCCATCTTCCCAGTCTTATTTCATAGGAAACCCCATATCGGACCATTAATGGTGTTTCCAGGGATCTTTGAGAGAATTGAGACAAGGATATCTATGACCATTTCATATAATTTTCATTTTTAGAGGTTGGTTCCTAAATTAAGTGTTAGTAGAAATCAATTTCCAGACCAAGGGATTGATTTCTGATGACTTAATCGGAACTCATCGAACCAAGGGAGCACAGACAAAAATGAATCCCAGAAATGTGGGATATTATGAACAACACAACACAATAATGAATAAGGTTTAACTTCCCACATAAAATTCCAACACTGACACATTTTCATCATTATCCATTAAAATCCAATTTTATGTAATCATCGATTTTAATGATAATTCGTATTGAGTAAGAGAAGGCCATGCAATTAACTCTCTTTTGAGATCCATCATTATAAACCCAAAAATAATATTAAAATTTAGCATCATCAGTAGAGAAATTTAATATCAAAATACATAAATGCTTAGAATTTTTCCCTATGGACCGACCCCGTACATGAACACTATGCTAGTTAGAAGTTATGTAAATTAATTTGGTGTTGAAAAGAATACTTCAGAAAAACGACACATCATTCTGCATCAGAACACAACCAATTCATTTCAATGATGCATCACTGTAGATGAAAAACACAACACTTCAAGAAGGCAATGAAAAAACTGGAACATTCACCAATCTCTTCTTCAATTCCTAAAAAAACATCAAATTTGTATGTCCAATCAATAGTATCCCATTTTCATGTTAACATAGTCAATGGGCTAGATGAAAAGTAATTTTTTTATCAAATAATCATTAATAACCTACTAATCCCAGAAAAATACAAATATATATAACATTTTTAGGTCTTAGCCATTCCTCAAACACATATGATTTGGATGGATCAAATTTTATTCCTTCCTTATTTAGATTGTTCCCATGAAAATAATGTTTTTTCAACCAAGAATCACACTTGCTGAATTTCCATACAGTTTATATTCCTTTATTGTTTTTAAAACAACCCATAGATGTTTTTCATTATCCTCTTTACTTATAGAATATACTAGAATGTTATCATTAAATACTACCATAAACATATCCATGAACTCATAAAATCATCTATTCATAAGATCCATGAATACAGTAGGTGAATTAGTTAACCCAAAAGGAATAACTACAGATTCACAATGACCATATCTCATACGAAACATAGTATTCTGGATGTCTTCATACACTACGTTCAACTGATGGTCCGTAGAACATAGGCCAACCTTATGAAAATACTGTGCTCCTAGGAGTTGAACAAACAAATCATCGATATAAAGAAAATGATAAATGTTTTTAACAGTATATTAATTCAAGGATCAATAATAAATGAAATGTATCACTGAACCATATTTTTTATTAACAATCAAAATAGGATCACCACATGGTGACGTGATAGGTCAGATAAAGCCTTAATCTAATTATTCATGAAACTTATTTTTTAATTATAGATGTTCCATTTGGGACATTCAATAATGAGGTTTAGAAATTGGCGTAACATTAGGAACAGAGTCAATATTAAAATCAACCTATCAATTAGGAATTAGACCAAGAAAATCATTGGAAAATACATCCAATTGTAAATTTACCATTGGTACATAATTAATCAAGATTGTTACATTATCTTAAAAAATATGAGCAAGATAACATTCATTCCAACCATTTATCAATTTCATAGCTTCTTGATATGTTATTAATTTTATGGGTTCATTCTTTAATTCAAATTGATATTCTTTTTGAAAACAACTTCTTTATCTCTGAAATCTAATTTAGTAGGATTAAAAGAACTAAAATCCATGCCTAGAATAAGATGAAACTATACTATAGGCAAGACAAAAAGGTTTATAGGTAATCTCGTTCCCTGGAAACAATAGGGTGATTCATATAATTTTTTTTCCTCATGATTTCCACCACGTGTTTTTATAATGAAATCTGGTTTTATATCATGAGGTTGATATGAAATTTTTTTCAATAATTTATAATAAATGAAGGAATGTGTTGATCCTAAATCAAACAATAATTTTGATAATTCTATGAAAACAATAAATTTACATGATACCACTTTATTTTACGGATCAACATCTTCTTGAAGTGGTTGAAAATATTTTTACCAAACCCTGCTGCTTCAAATATTATTGATTCCCTGCTTGAGTAACTAGCTTCAGACAAAAATTTGAAAAATGATCCAATTCCAAAGTGTTAAGGAATCTCACTATAATCTTCTCAATATTTTTTGGATAATTTTCCATGCTCTCTAGAGACATGTTTCCAAACATCCCACATCTGTATCATTTCCCAGAATTTACAAGACATTCACCAGGATAACTTTTACCATACTTTTCACAAGACGGGAAATTCATTTACTTACCTCAAGAATTCATTGAGGAGTTCTTCCCCATTGCCACCCAACCTGAACGCGTCTTATTAGTGTCATCACAGTTCTGACATGTTTCAAAAAAAACTCCCTATCAACTTTTTGAGTACAACGAACAATATTCTCATAGATTTTAAACTCTTGGGAGGCCAATGCTCATCTCAAAAACAATTTCAAACCAGAGAAAAATCTATTAATTCAACTTTCCAAATCCAATGTAAAATTAGGAACATTCAGGTATAGTATTTTAAAATTGTCTTCATATGTTTCTACATAATAATCATCCTTCTACATTTTTTCCACGAATTGTTTCTCCATTATGAGTCAAACATCATTTCAAGAAAAAGACACTTAAAATAATCAAATTTTAGACCATCACGATCATATCTTTCTATCATATTCCTTAGTAGATACCACCATTAATTAGATTAACCTTCCAAAAAAATAAATTGATAGTCTTACCTTTTCACATTATGAACATCCAATGAAATAAAATATCCTTTCTAGAGCATTGATCCATCCTTTGGCTATCACTAGATCAGTGGTTCCACTGAATGTTGGAGGATGTTGTCACATAAAATGACCCACAAAAGACATGTTTTTTTAGTGGTTGATCATTTTTCATATCATTCATGGATACTAATCCCATTAATATTTGGAGTCAACTGAGACATTGTGGTCACAAACTACTCAGTTATGATTACCACCATTTCATGCTGCAGATTTGGACAGATCTAAGCCTGACGGTGCCTTCTTACTTTAGCTTCTCTATTTCATATATGGAATAACATTCTATACAAACAGAACATTGATAAAGAAACAAAATAATATCTAAATTATTGAACATTTTAAATTAATCATAGTGCAAAAATTAGTAATGGTATCCTTTTAACATCATCTTATCCCCAAATATTATCTAAACCATCCTTTCATACCAACTATAAAGACCCGACCTTAAAACATTACTTAATATTGAATTTTAGTTATGAATATACATTATAACACATTGAGGATATTTTTCAGTTTATAGTTCTACTGAATTAGGATACCTAACACACTAAACATACCACAATCACACAAGAGGATACTACTAAACCGGTTTCATGTCCAGACTTGAATGAATTAATGAAAATTTAAATCACATCATCCTTGATGTCGGTAATTATACAAATCAAGGACAATGTTTTTATTCATTGAATAAGGGGGAGAGAAGAAGAAGAAGGATGATTAATTTTCCATTAACATGATAACATCCAAAATATAAATGATTTTTGGGGTTATGTGCCTCTTGGGTAAGATGAAATGAGGAAGGAATAAGAAAGTAATTGAACTCAAAATAAATGAATAATTGAGTAATCCCATACAAAAAATTGGTATCCTAACGGCTATGAAATATTGTTTTAAAAATATTAAAAAGTGAGGGGAAATTTCTCAACCATCCAGATATTTTTAATAATACATAATATATAAAGAATAAGAATGAAATAAGAACATGGTATGGAAACATGATAGTCATACCACATAAAAGATAACTTGAATGGAAAAAGAATGAATTTGTCAATTATTTAACATTGTAGTGTAACTCTCAAGACATGAGGGTTGGGACCTTGGGGGCTCAAGGAAACCTTACAAGGATTACTAGAGAGGTACAGTGGCCAGATGTTTGTTTAGGAGGAATTGGGAATAAATTTAATGAAGGTATGAGTTGTTATTTGTAGCAAATGTGAGGGAATATTTTAATAATTTCCAAGGGACAACTCACTTGTGGTATTTAAAAATACATGGGATTCCACAAGGTATTTTTTCATGAAATAAGCCAAATGGGGTACATAAAATCTCATTTTACTGTTAAAAATATGATCAGATTTATTACATCAATAATTCATCATTAATGATGTCATTAACACATCGAATCGAAAAATTGTATTTTTACTATTCAACAAAATTTCAACTATTTTAGAAAAATCCCCAAAATTTTCACATACCATTTTTTGATGTGTCGATTTGAAAAATGAATTACATTTTTTGAAAATAATTTTCAAATATCACTAAATTTTTTTTTAATAAATCCATACTTAATTGAAAAATAAACAATTTTCGAAATATAACTGCTTTTATATCATATTTAAATTTTAACCATGATGTTATTATTTCAATGCCTTATGAAAATAAAATATTAACACAATTTTCTATTCATTTGGGTCATATAAATATTCATATTACTATTCATAAGGATATGTTTCCGTTCACCAGAAAAAAAAGTTGGTTCCATCAGACTCCAAATAACTTATTGAACACAACTGTAGATGACTGTTTTTAAAAATTCAAAACGTAGAAGCTGTAATATTATGTTTAAAGGATAGTTATAAATATATACATAAATTTTTTTTATGCATTTATTTTTTTTAAACCTTGGGGTTTTACATAAAACACTTATAAATATTTGAATAATTATTTTTGTCATGAATATCTATTTATAATGTTGTATATTAGGGTCACTTGGGGAGAACCAATTGTGATACACTTCTCACATTCTAGATTATCACACTGCTGTATGTGAAATTCTTACATCAATTTATAGGTCATTGAATATTTTGTGAAGTATATCAGGCTATAGAATCATGATGTGTATCATAGAATGTGATAAAGGTTATGAACTAGGATAAATGTAAATACTCTATGTACTTTTTTTATAAATTGTTTGTTTATTATTTTCATCATTGTCTATGATCAATTGATGTTTATTAGTATGAATTATGGTGATATTTTTTATAATATAATTATATTATTTTGTATTTTTTATTCTGAAATATTTATTTCAAAATGAATGATGTTTTTCATAGGTTTTAACTTTAATTTAAAGTGTAGTCTTCCCATGGTATTATTTAGGCCCTATATTCTACTTAGTAGCCTTAGCTGTATAAATAGGATTGCTTTAGACCACGTCTCTATCCTATTGGGACTCATTATCTAGGTCATAGGGTAACATATTCATTTATTTTGATATCAACTATAATATCATATATTTAATAATTTTTAAATATTCATCATATAAGTTATAAAAAAACAATCTCTTACGGTATAAAAAATCTTTCAAATAAACATTATTACTTTGATTAATAAAAATAATATATTATGGAAAATGAAAAATATTTCATATGAAATCTTACATATCAAGAGATACTAGTTATTTCATAAACACCTTATTATTTACCAACATTATTCAATTTTCGACAGTTTAAACATGAATTATAAGTCCAACCACATAATATCCAATGATATTTCATATTAACATTTAATATTGTGGATATATATTTATGAAATGTTTCATAAACATTAATTAGGTACATTTAATAATTATATAATTGCATAATTTTTATTAATATTATAATTTAAATAAAAAACCAAATTAATACTTTTTCCCTTAATTTATAAATATTTTATAAATTATAAATCCCAATATACATTTATATATTTTAAAAAATATTTTATTTTCACAATATTTCACCCATTTCTTATATATCATTTTTCCAAAGGATGAAAAATGTTATATAATGAGAAACTGACATGGATAGTCTACGGGATGTTATTATTTAAATACAGATCATATGATCTTGTTTATTTATGATTAAATGTAAAAATTATGATTGTATGTTATTTTTTCATGGTTGTTAAACTAATTAGTACATCAGGATTTGATTTTATGTGATTATACAACTGTGATAAAATAAATCATCATATCCATGATTCTAAGGTCTAGATTTTATAGTTTGTATTAGAGGAGGCTTTGTACAACCCTTGGAAACTATATTTAAAAAATTGTTATTAGGGAACATTACCGTAAGATAAACTTTGAGTACAGGTATAAATGAACATAAAAAATTGTGTTAATATAGATATTATTTGGGTATTCCAAAAAATACATTCACGTCTAGATACTATAGGTGTAAATGGTTCTAGTACAAATGTACCTAGGAGTAACAACTCAATCAAGTTGTTACAGGCCTAACTCTATTTAATCCGATACAAAACAATAAGCCTTACTTCACACCTAGTTTGACACTGACAATGATAACATTTTAAAAAATTAACATTTTATTTACTAACCATTATAAATGAACTATGAGTTAAATACATATAGTGTATTCCATATTTTAAAAAATGGATCCTAGTTGTAGGAATTGAAATAATATCAATGATCATAATAAATACATATATTTACCTTCTATGAATGATAATTGTTGTAGACTTTGTGATATAATTGTTTCTGATAAAAAAATAGCTATACCAGAATAGCTCACTTAGTTTATGAATAATAACCTTTCCCGTATGGAGTAATGTGATCCATGATGAAAATGATTAATTTTAGACCACTTCATTAGGAAACATTCCCCAACATTCAATGGGACTAAAAATCTCTTTGTTCATGATAAATAGAAAGTTCGTTGAAGAAAATATTTCTTAATTTGGGGAGAAGAGAAAGTAAAAAAAATCATGGTCGTTTATCATCTATCTGGAGATGTGTATCAGTGGTGGTCATTAATACAAAACTAAAAAGAATGTAATGAAGATGAAAATATTAATGGAGTGATTTAAAAGAACTTTTCTTGGTAAAATACATTCCTCCTAATCAGTGAGCTGGTTTGGAATGAAAATTTATGTGTATAAGGAATATATAGGATGATATTGTGGAAAAGAATGAGGATAATGTCACAAAATTAGAAAGTCAAGCTTTAAACAATATAAATATACTAATAAGTAATAATGATAGATCTGTTTATGGATTAAAACCAATCCTCCTATGGTAATTAGTCTCATAATCTTTCTCCTTGTATGATGATATAGTCTCATGTGATGTCAATACATAAAAAGAATTATCTATATATCATCAAAATAATGTAACAAAAGAGAATATGAGGGCCATTTAACACTCTATAAATTAAATATTGTGAAGAAGGGAATGTATTATATTCTACTATAAAGTAATTTAAGGAAGAAACACAATGTTAATTTCCAAAAATTGATGGGATATTGTTACATGTGTGAAGAAAAAGTCCACCAAAATTGTGATTTCAAGGGAATGAAAGAATATGACTATATCGAATGATACAATTGTAATGATATGGGAAATTATTCCAAATATTGTAGTAATCATCAAGGAAAATGTTCCAAAAAATGCCATTGGATAAAGACCATGATTTTTTTTATCAAAACTACTCAGGTTGAAGATCCAACTGATTAATTGGTAGGTTTTTTAATCGTTTCCTCCAATTTTGAAAAAGAATTATTTTATTACTGAACTTTTCATTACCTTACATCTTCAATGTTAGATTGAAAATTATTATATTTCTAACTCACATTTAAAAGGGAATTTTCAGTCAAACCCCCGAAGGGGAGACTCATGTAATCAAAAATGTTTCATTAAGTACCCAGTATGACATATGAACATGCTTAATCTTCTAACATCATCATCATACCAATTATTGAGTTTGATATAATCTATCATATGGAATTTATATAAAAATATTATGTTAATATTTATTGAAAGAATAAGTAAGTTATGAGTGGTATAAAAGTTGTTCAATCCATTACATTTATATCAGAAACATCATCATCTAATTCTTATCAAGATCCACATCCTTTGGCAATTATAAATGAAATTACTAGGGAAAAAGAAAAGATAAAACATACTTATATTCAAAGTAAGGATGTAATTATTTTATAAGAATACATTTATGTATTTTTAGATGTATTACATTGACATCCATTAGAGCAGGAAAATGAGTTTTGAATTGACTTAATCCCTGATGGAAGACCAATATCAATGAATCATTATAGAATTACCTCTATGAAATTAGTATATTTAAAGAAAAAACTGGACTACATAATGAATAATGTATTTATTTACTCAAGTGTTTTCCCATGGGGATCCCTATTTGTTTTTGTTATGAAGAAATATTTATCATTGAGGATGCACATTGACTATAGAGAAATGAATGCTATTATAATAAACAACATGTATCCCCTTCCTTGTAATGATGATTTTCTTAATCAAATTATCTGAGATGAACTATTTTCATATATAGACCATTATTCTGGATATAATCAATTTTGATTAACGAGGGAAGAAATTATTAATACAAGTTTTCAGGTGGTATATTCATAATAAATTTGGAGTAATTCCATTGGGATGGAGTAATAAACTCACTGTTTTTATAGATCTATTGAACATAGTGTTCCCAGAATATCTTGTTGATTTTTTATGGTATTCATTAATGATATTATGATATACTCTAAAATATATGAAGACCATGGGAATCAAATTCCAATCCTTCTAGAGTCTCCAAAAAGGGAATAATTATATTGTAAATTTAGAAAGTGTTAATTATTGCTTCATGAAATATCCTATTATTTCCATATTGTCTCCATTTATGGAATCTCGGTTGACCATGAAATGAAAAAGGAAATCCACAAATGGTCAGCACCAAATAGAATAATTGAGGTTCGTAGTTTTATTAGTTTAGTTGGTTACTATCAGTTTTTATTCCATACTTTTTCCTGATTAGGAAACACATTAACCAAGATCACACGTAAAGGGGTTAAATTCGTTTCTACAAAAAAATGTGAATAATGTTTTGAATAAATATTGATAATTTTAGTCAATTAACCTATCTTGAATTTATCATTTGTAAATGATCATTTTTTACATAAAGTGATTCATCGTGTAATGAAAATGGTTTTATCCTAATGGGAAATGATAGTTATATCTCATATTCATCAATTTAATTAAAAACTATTGAACAAAACTGTACATCTCATGATCTTAAGTTACCTATAATAATATTATTCTTTGAATCTATGTAGACATTATCTCTAAGGTGAATTATGTGATATATATACTAATCAGAAGATATTGAAATATATTTTTTCACATAATGAAATCAATATTTGAGAATGAATATTTATTGAGCTTCTCATGGACTTTGATTTCAAAATACACACCCACCAAGGTAAGGATCATAAGTTGGAGGATTATTTTAGTTGGAAGGATAATTATGTTCTAAACAATCGGAGTGTTTAAAGGGATATTATGATCATAGATCTTGTCACACCTAGTTCTTTTTCATTTCATGTATTTCATTTGATCTGTTACATTGAAAATCCCGAATATTTTTTGGGTTGTTGGGTGAGATTAATTTTGTGCTTTGAACAATCATATATTTCTAATCAATCTAATTTGGGTTCCCCATTGGTTGTTTAAGAGTTTTTGGAGAATGAGTGGTGATTTCATGATTTGGTACAACCGTGAGCCCATTTCAAAATTTAAAAACCAAATTTGATTCATTTATAATGACTTAATTTTTCAACATTTTTAATTAATTATACATCTAAATTTTCCTCCACCGACATATTAAAACTACCATATACTTTTTGACCTCATAGAAATTCATAATCATGGGGAATTTCTGTTATTCATTCAATTCCTGCTCTTTTTCTCACAAACCAGCTTTCCCTGGTTAATGAAAACTTTAGGATCCTCTTCCAGATGTTCCATAAAATTACCACTTCTCTATGGGTGCAGATCTAATGGAAGAAGAATAGTTTTCAAGTTGAAAAGTTGAGATTCCTTCTCCTTTATCCTCCCTCTTCTTCCTCCATTCATTATTTCCTGGTTTTACATTCTCCTCTAGTATTGATCAAATTGGGGTTCTATTATACGATGATTTTTTAAGGGGGTTTTTTAATTTTGGGGCTGGTCATCACAGGTTTAGTGTTTCTAAATACTCAGATGGTGATATTGGTTGTGTGTTTCCATTTCGCCAAGGATTTGAGCTATGATATCCATTGAAAATGCCTTTATCGTTTATGTTTCACAATTTTCTTATTGTTCACATCTGATACATATGTTTATTTTTTTCATCCTTTGGAATATTTTCTTGGTTTGAAAAATGGTTGTTTAAGACTTGTTTTGTGGAAGGTAGAGTTGTTTTGTTATAAATGTGCACACCAAGTGTTCGTGTAAATGATCCGCTATCATTCCTAAATTATTTGTGATGATTAAATCCTGGTTACTGGTATTTTGAACATGTAAATTTATCTATTATAAAATATGGAATTATATTGGTCTTTTATTCCATGTTATGTTCTTAAAATAATTTTTTTATTAAAAAGGGCATGTCATGTATTCAGTAAATTGCCTAGTTGGTTTTTAGGCATGATGTGTGATTTAAGAATTATATGGTTGGATTTATAAAATAATTGGATGAATGAAAAATGTTATTTTGTGTCTTTATATGTTTTTCCAATTTGGATTTGGTTTTACAAACAAATGGGTTTTTGTTTACAACATGTTTTGTCCTGAGTTGTTGGAAAATGGCCAGTTTCACATCCTAATGAAAATGGTTGTGTGTGAATATGTAACCTGAGTGTTTTAAAAGATTAATGAATTTAGTTTTATAATTTAAATGTTTTTTATACATCTCTTTAATAAATATAGAAATGCAATCCATGGTCAATTGTTATTTTTGATAATGTCTTAAATGCCAGTTTGGTATTTTTTTTTAAAATTTCATCAGTGTGTATTTGAAGTTATATCTTTTGGGGTCAATTTATGGTGCATGAAATCGATTTATTAATTGGTTTTGGGGATTCCATATTTGGTTTTTTATGTTATTGATGGGTTTCTGGCCTTAAATTATCATTTTGAATGGATTTTATGTTCAAGGCCTCGTTATGCTCCTTGAAATTGTTTTACGAAACTCATTAGTGGTTTATTGATCTATAAATGAAATGTAAAGAATGTTTTCATGATTTTTGTGTGTTTATGGATTAGTAATTTAGTTTTGATTTGAAAAGTTTATTTGATAAAATGTGTAACTTGATTGACAGTAATGGGAATCCCAGGTATCTAGGTGGGTATATGTGCACTAGTATGCCAGTGATCCCATGGGGTTAGGCCATTGTTTCACATAGAAGATTTGAAGATGACAACACTAACTAAACTATGATGATGATGTTATTGGGGGACCAGTAGGTTATGGTTATGCTTCATACTAGTAGATCCTTTACATGAGAAAAAAGTATTTATTATGGTTACTTTCAATGAGAGACAGGGTACCTAGTGCCCACAACTAACTATTGGCTTGGGGTGTCCCATGAATTGAGCTCATTGGCTATTTTGTAATCACCATTGGCATAGAGTGTGTTTGGGTGGTAAATTAATTAGTGTGTGTGACTTCTTTAAATGTGTACATTGTTTAAAAAAGCCGTCTTGAAAACTAATTTCATTTTGAATTTTCACCACTTTAGAAATTGATTCTAGCATCTTGTTTGTAAAAAAATCATGTTTTTTTCTAGTAAATATTTTTTATCATGACACCTCATTGGAAAAAAATACATTTACATCTTGTATTTATAATATGACATTGATGTTTCTTTTATTTTGAAGTAAATGCATTGGGAATGGAATATCGGGCTATCCTACCGAGTTTTAATACTCATACGTACAGTCTTCTACTGTTTTCATCCCTTATGTAGGTTTTAGCTTGAGTTCGATCCCATTAGGAGACATGTGATCTTTGTGTTGGAGAGTGACTAGAGGGGTCACATGGAGTTTTTTGGTTATCAGGTTTGGTCAGTTGAGTATTTTCTTTTGATTTACATTCATTTTATTGTACAAATATTGTTCAGTTAAATTTTTATGTAAATGTATTTTGGTTTGTCCATTTCTTTCTGTTGTGTGTTTTAATATTTATATTTTTGATAAATCGTTAACATGTGTAATATATTGATTCCCTTGGTGATTGTTTCCATCCTGGGAGGATTGGGAACGCCTCTCAGGACTTGTCACAGGTAGGCCCTTGTGACCGGTTTAGGGTCGACTCAGGCTGGTTAATGACAAAATTGTATCAAAGGATGTCAGCTCATTACAAACCATTTTATAGAGATACATTGTTCTTAGGTAGATGTCACATTAGATGGATTATGATTTTGTTATTTTAGGGTTATTTTTGGAATGTGAGTGGTGAACACTTCCTCATTCTGATCCTCGATTTCCCACATGATGTCCAGTTTTTTTTTCCGTTGTTCATGTTGGTTGTTTGCTTTTGGGATATGACAAGGGGAGTCTGACTAATAGCCACCATGAGCTCACGGGGCATGGCATGCCATGTGGATCCGTGGAATGGTCCTAATTAGTCTATCTATTTTTTCGTTGTGTTTGACATATGGCCGTGAACCATATGGTCACATCACCCACCGACACTAGTTCCCTTTTGTGGGTTTGTTGGACCTTTCTTGAATTCAGAATATTTGTTTTGAAAATAATTATGTGAGATTTCTGGAAATGGGTTTTAAATGAAGGATTGTATTTTGAAATGGAAAAAAGGGGGTTTTAAAAACTAAATATAATAATGGTTTTGGAAGGTTGTGTTTTTAACAGTTTTTTGGGAGGAAGTGGAAATGATTTCACTAGATTGGATTTTCCTTAATCTAAACTTGTTGTTTGCTGAAATAAAAGTTTTTTAAAGTGTGAATCATTTTAAAGTAATTATTAATCTTTGTTTTAAATGGGGTGTTTTTTTCTATTGAAAATAGTTTAAATATGATGAATTGGTAATAAAAAGATATGGTTCTGATTGGATAGTGTTTTTCAAGAATGGGGTTTTGGCCTTTCTGGTTATCGAATTCAGAAAACAGGCTTTGATGTATTTTTTAAAATGGGAAAGGAAAATTTGAAATAGAATGGTTATTTTGGGAAGTTATATTAAATGAAATGGAATATTTTCTTAATCAAATCGTTATTGATGAATTGTGGCATGTCTTTGGAAATCTGAAAATGGTTTTTGATTTGGTGGATAATATGTCTTTGTAAGGTACATGATAATTTTTTTAATGATGATTTTTTGTTTTATCATTCATTGTTTTTAGGAGTTATTACCTGAATGATTTTGTGGATAAATGGATGAATGTCTGGTATGGAATGGTATTTGGGTGCCCAGGGTGGAACATAAATGTTAATGTGAGTGAGACTTCATGAAACACCATTGATGAATATGAAAAAACACCAAGTTAGATAATCTGTTTTTCAAATGTTTTTTGAGCATAAAAATTATCACCATTGTTTATATATAAATTGTTATGTAGATAGTTTTTTCTATATCATAAATGATTTGATTATTTTGTAAGCATCATTCTAATCTAGAAGAAATATTCTTTTTGTATCATGAGATAATATATTGTTGGTGGCTCAGATTGGAGTAATGTACGTTGGGTTCCTAAAGATGTGTAAGATATTATGATGTGGACATGGATCGTTCTCTGTTGGAAATCATTCATGTTGATCAAGCTAAATATTCAGTTTAAATTTTATATCCGCCACTTAGGATAATGCCTCGGCCCATTTGTTGGAGTAGAGAGCTGTTTAGGATCGATTTAATGTTCTTCCATGCCATGATAATTATTTTGGACATAGATGTTTTGTTCAGTGATATTGATGTGTTTGACTATATTCCTTGTCCATTCTACCCCTCATTTATAGTGGGATAAAATTTTGATATGTATCTATGAGTTCATATTTATATGAAGGTATTTTTCTAAGAATGTGATTTTTGAGTGGTTTGATCCTTAGAACCCTGACTGCGGGGCAGAATATGCTTTATGAATTTGGGCACCAGCCACAGGCCTTGGAGTGAGACTTTTCACACAATCAGTAAATCTCCAGAGGTGTGGGGAACTTGAAAAGGAACCCACCTCAACCATTTATGTATGGTGGTTTCTATGTATCTATTTTGGTTCCTCATTACATTGAGTTTCCCTTTTTCGAAACAATTGTGGTGAACTTACCACTAACACAATGCCTATGTTAATGACTTCATTCATGTGGGTTTTCATTCAATGTCCCTGTGTAGACCGCCTGTGTAAATCTGGTGCAGTTATGGTGTTTCATGATTGTAGGTGGAGAGTGTTGGGTAGCTCTGTTATTTATTTTGTGGTTTTAGTGGCCTAATAATAGGTCCCCTTCCCTCCTCTCCCCGAGTGGTGGGGTTCCATATTTGTGTTGATAGTGATGGCCCAGTTCTTAGCCCTTCAATTTGGGGGTGGTTGGTTTAGATGTTCATGTTGTAACCCTGTTAACATGGGTTTGTCGGTTGTTGTTGGATATTTTTTTGGTCCTGTGTTGGTGAGGCCTAGTTCTAGATTAATTTTAATTTTTTTTTCATTTATAGTTGTTCTCTAATGGTGGGGACACCCACAACAGGTCTCAAAGATCATTCCTTTAGAATTTGTCAGATGGTAGTTTTGATTTAATGGTGGGGAGCCCATTCCATCCTATATCGCAAGTCTTTGTATTTTTTATGTGAAATATGATTTTCGTGACTGTTGGGTTCATTAGGATAAGGCCAAACAATATTGTTCTTCACTTGGTTGTGCAGGTAGGGGCTTGATCGTTCCATTGGTTCTCCATAAGTGGATTTGAGTTGGTTTTTTGTTTGTGAAAGAATATTAAGTTATGTTGTTGGAAAATTAAATTAACATATCTCTAGAGGCAGAATTATGTTGATAAGGAATCCATAGGTGTTGTTATATCAGTTTAAAAGCATTATGGTTTTGCGAGTGTGCAAATCTTTAATAGTTGGGAGAATTGTCATACAGAGTTTTTTTTTCATTTTCATGTCTTGGTTATGATTTGGTTCCTGGGAAATCCAGATCATTTTCTTATGTTTTGGGTGAAGTTAATTTATATTTTTTTACTACCATATATGTTTAATCACCCTAATTTGGGTTCCCCATTGCTTGTTTATGAGTTTTTGGAGAAAGGGGGGTTATTCCACGATTCAGGACAACTGTGAGCCCATTTCCAAATTTTAGAACAAAATCTTCTTCTTTTATAACTCCTTCATTTTTTATCATTTTTCATTCATTCTATATAAAATTTTTCTTCCATTGACATATTAAAACTACCATATCCTTTTGGACCTCTTATAAATTCATAATAATAAAGAATTTGTGTTACTTATTTAGGTATTGTGCCAGTACATGGGCCCATTTATAGTTATTAAAAAGTAATTTGATTATTTTATATATTTTTAATAGTTTTATATTTTTCGGTTATTCCACAACCTACTCTATTAATAAATACATATACTTACCCCCATTATCGACTTTACATTTTTTGAGCTCATTGGAATCACATATTAATTCGATAGTTATCATGTTACCTCAAATATTATAGAATTGAGAAGTTAAATTGTTTCAAACATAAATCATTAAATTAATGATATTTTTTCACTCAAACCTTATTTCCCTAGTTCTTCCAGGATTTAGGATCCTCTCCAAGAATATCCAACCCATTCGTTTTTCTCTATGGTGGCAGATCTAATGGAAGATAGAGAGTTTTCTAGTTGAAAAGGTGAGATTCCTTCTCCTTTATCCTCCCTTTTCTCCCTCTTTTGATTATTTCATTTTTTTTATAATCTCCCCTATTCATGATACAAATTTTTTTCTATTATACGATGATTTTTATGGGTTTTTTTGTTGTGGGATTGACCTTATAGGTTTAAGGATTGTAAACCCTCAGATGGTGATATTGGGAGTGTTTTTCCACTACCCCAAGGATTTGAGGTAGAATATCCTTTGAACATGCCTTTATCTTTAATGTTTCCTCATTTTATTAATTTTTACATATTATAAATATGTTTAGTGTTGTTTTTCAACCTTTGGATAAATTTTTTTAATCTTAACAAATGGTTGTTTAAGCCTTGTTTTGTGAATGGTAGAGTAGTTTTTTCATAAAAGTTCACACCAAGTGCTTGTTTAAATGTTCGGTAATAGTTTACAATTGTTTTGTGAGGCTTGAATCATGGTTAATGGTAATTTAAACATATTGAAGTTTCTATAATAAAATATTTCATTAAATTTTTGTTTTATTCCTTTTAAAGATCTTAAAATTAATTGTTTTTTTAAAAGGGCATGTCATGTGTTCGATAAATTTCTCGGTTGTATTTTATGTGTGATGAGTGATTTAAGAATTATTTCATTGGAAATATAAGTTAATTGGATGAATGATAAATGTTATTTTTTTTCTTATATGGATTTGAAATTTTGATTTTTTTTAAAACAAATGGGGTTTGGTTAAATATATGTTTTGGCCCGAGACATTGGAAAATGGATTGTTTCACATCCTTATGAAAATGGTTTTGTTTTGAATAAGTAACATTAGTGTTTTAGTGGATTTATGAATTAGGGTTTCTATTGTAAATGGTGTTTATAAACCTCCTTAACAAAAATTGAAATTTAAACCTTGGTTAAATGTATTTTTTGAGAAGGGATTAAAGGTCGGTTTGGTATTTTTTTTGTAAAATTGGTTCCATGTGTATTTCTTGTTCTATGTTTTGGGGACATTTTATTGTCCATGAAATTGATTTATTAATTGGTTATGCGTCTTCCAAATCATGTTTTTATTTTATTTATGGGTTTCTGGCCTTAAAAGATCTTTTTTGGATGGATTTTATGCTTACGGCCTCGTTATACTCCATGAAATTGTATTACGAATCTTTTTAGTGGTTTATTGATTCGTGAAATAAATGTGACTCATGTTTGCGATCTGTTTGTGTGTTTTTGGTATGGTAATGGAAATTTGATGTGAAAAGTTTATTTGATAAAATGTGTTACTTGACGGAGCACTAATGGGAATCATAGGTATCTAGGTGGGAAGATGGGTACTACTATGTTAGAGATCCCGTGGGTTTTGGAACCCATTTCATGTATCATGTTTGATGATGACAAAAATAACTAAAATATGATGATGTTGTTGTTGGGGAATCACTATGTTATTGGTCTTTTTACAACAATATTATTTTGTGCATGAGAATGTATATTTATTATGGATACTTTGACCGAGATATGAGGTACCTAGGGCTCACAACTAACTAGTGCCTAAGGGTGTTCCTCTGACTAGTGATCATTGGCTATTTTGTACTCACCATCAGCATCCGGTGTGTTTGGTTAGTAAATTCAATAGTGTGTGGGATTTATTTAAAAGGTTAAATTATTTAAAGCTTCCCTCTTGAAAACTATTTTCCTTATGATGTTTCACCTCTTTGAAAAATGTTACATGCATTCTTATTTTTAAAACAAGAATGTTATTGTCTGGTAAATTTATTTTAGCTTGAGACCTCATTTAGAAAACATACCTTTATATCTTTTATTTAATACTTGAAATTTATGTTTCTTTTATTTTAAAGGATGTTAATTTGGAATAGAATATTTGGAAAACCTATAGAGTTTCAATAATCACGCCTAATGTCTTCTACTATTTTCATCCCTTTTGTATGTTTTACCTTGAGTTAGATCACATTGGGATACATGTGATCATTATGTTGGAGTGTGAACAGAGGGTTCACATTGAGTGTTTTGGTTATCAGGTTTGGTCAGCTGAGTTTTTGGATTAGTTGTACATTCAGTTTCTATTACAAATAATTTTTTGTTTAGTTTTTATGTAAATGTATTTTGGACTGTCGAATTCATTACTCTGTTTGTTTTATAGTTGAAATTTGGAAAAAATAATTCCATTTTGTTCTTTATTTATTCCCTCGTGGATTGTTTCCATCCTAGGAGGATCAGGAATGCCTCTCAAGACTTGTCACGGGCTAGCTCTTGTGATTGGTTTAGGTTCGACTCGGGCTGGTTCGTGATAGATCTAGTAAGGAATGATATGGGAATTACCATGTAATTTAATACATCACTGCATCTTCAAATGGTTTCCAAAACATATTTACAAGAAAGGGAAAAAAATTCTCACATTAGAAATGAAGAGTTTAAATAGAAAATGAATGCTTTAAATGATTATAGATTTATTGAGTTATTATCTGAAGTTGTCATTTTAAAATTTGGGAAGAGGTTTTGTGTTACTGCTATACCTAATCTAAAATTGAAAATATTGGATGATTCTAATAGCTCTAACCACTCTATAAACCACGATAGTGCAATGATGCATGGAGATATGAATGAATATTTTTGGTGTGTAAACATATAATGGTAGATTTCGGATTATGTGTCATCAAGTTTGGTTGGTCAATATGTGATGGTGGAATGAAAATATCCTAGAGAATCCATTCAACCTATTCAAATACCCATATAGAAATTTGATTATATTATGATGGACATTATAATTAATCTACGAAATAATCCATGATGAAAAGATTTGATATGGGTTATTTATAAAATCGTCACATTTTCTATCTAGAAGATAATAATTACAACATGAATGTTTAAACATATTTTACATTTAAGTTATTGTAAGATGTCATGGTGTACCCCAACTGATTTTTTCTAACCATGATCTTCATTTTACATCAAGATTCATGAAAATAATTTAGAAGGCCCTAGATTATGATATTTTTTTGCACTTCCTATCACCCTAAATATGATAGAAAATCACAATGGAATATTAAAACTTTATAAGGATTGATTACATCTTTCTTTATTGACTTTCTTGGTATGTGGGATCATAATTTACCTCTAGTGGAATTTTCCTAAAATAATATCTTCTATTCATGTATTTAGATGGGACCGTATTAAGTGTTATATGAAACTATATGTCATACACAAACTTATTTGGATGATATTGATAAAACAAAACTCATAGGTCCAGAAATTCTTGAGGAAATTATAGAAAATATAAATATTATTCAAACTCATATCAAAACAACTCATTGTATGAAAAAGAGATATACCGATAATTGGAAGAAGGATTTGTAATTTTAATTGGGAGACCATGTTTTCGTAACAGTATATACATGGATTGGAATTATATCATTTGATAAGAATAGTAAATTAAGTCCCTTGTTCATCAGACCTTTTCAAATTCTATAATTAAATGGATTTGTATCTTACCATTTTGAAATGTCGCTGAGTCACTCCCTAGATGATGATGTCTTCCATGTATTATTGTTGAGGGAATACATTGGAGTACAAACAGAGGTAGTCACTTAAAAAGAAATAGAACTAGAATCCAATATGTGTTATTATGAAGAGCTAAAATAGATTCATGACACCATAGACCATGTGTTGAGAAATTAGATGACTCGTTTGATAAATGTTCATTGGTGAAAACAGAAAAAATTATAGGCGGTGTGGGAACCTTAGGATTTTATTAAGAAATCCCACCTAAATCTTTTTAGGAATTGATATTCTCAAAAAATTAGTAATGAAATTACTTTATAGAGGGAATAATTTAACACCCCAAGATTTCATGGTATACTTATTTTTATATATTTCATTATCATGTGTTGCACATTACACTGAGTTTCAGGGCACAGTGACCTATCAAAATTGACGTTTACAAATAGATTATGAATAATATTATACAAATTACTAAATTTATATATTATATAATTAATAAAATTTATTTAAATACATCCATGTGATTTTAAATACATAAGATAATAATTAATACAATATTAAGAATTAAAATACTATTTGTTTCTTAAATTGATTTTACTGTAATTTAATGTTGACCTAATTTTCAATTCAATATTTTACACTTATATATATATATATATTTTGTATTTGATAAAAAAAATTTCATTCAAATTATAATATAAATTTATACTTTTGGTCAATTTTTGGTATTTTTCTAATTCAGTTTAGGATTTGATAAATAGTAAAAAATACAAAATTTTAATTGAAAACATTTTAAACATTTAAATAATTTATAGTGTAAAATTTTAATTTTGATATGTTTTGAAGAATAATTAGCTAATATTTTTATCATTAAATCAAATATAGTTCATTATAATTCTTTTCACCTAAAAATAAGATATAAATACATGTCAATATTTGGAAAATGTTTACTCGTGAAATCCTATTTAGTCATTCCTTCAATGTGATTAATTTAAATTTAATAACAAAAAATTAAATGTTTTTAATTTTTAAAAATGTATTTCACATTTCCAATAAATGAGTTCAAATTATTTAAATTGTTTTATATCATTTTTTGAAATTAAGAATACTATCTTTATTAAATTTTATATTACCACGGTTAAGGGTATATAAAGTAATTATTGGTATAAATAATTTATAAAATTACATTACTCCATGAAAAATTTATATTTGATGAATAAATTATACCTTTATATCCTAATGTTCGAAATGGAATCATTTAATGGATGATTTTTTTTAAATTTGACCTTGATTATATTAAAATCAATAAATTTTACAAAATTTTACAATCTCATTCTAATATGATTAATAATTTTAATATTGCGATAACCAGTAGATAAAATTGATTGTAAATATTCTATGGAAATTTAAAATGATTTCCTACAACATAGTAATTTATTTAAAAGTTTATAGTTTAAATAATTACCATTAATGATTACCCAATAGTGATACAAATATTATTTTATCAATAGAAATATAAAATAAATTGTTTTTAAAAAAATTAAAAGAAATATATTTTAAACTACATAAGTTACTAAACTAATATTATAGGACAATATGACATGTTAATATTATATTAAATGGTCTGGTTTAATTTTATTGTTTGGATTGGATATTCATTTATGCCAATGTAATGAATAGTGTCAAAATGGACACTATTTATTTTTTAAAAAATTAAAGTATTATTAAATTATTTAAAAATCATAAAATTATTAAAAACTACCAAGTAATAATTTTAAGGACTAATATAAAATATAATTTCTATTTATTGACAATTGAAATAATATAATTAAATATTTATAACTTTTTCTTATTTATAATATTTTCACCAAAATTTAAATTTAATATATTGATTAAGAATAAATATAAAAGGATAAGGATACAACTAATATCCAATGATGAATGAAATTTATTGGTTGATATTATTCTGACAAATCATCATATTTTCTAGGAAATAGCTCGCTTTTTAATTGTTTGACATCAAAAATTCATTTATATAAAATTAATGTTTTTGAGTTTCCAAAGTGCTCCTCCCCTTTCATATAAAATGGAATATCTACTTCTCTATTATTCAGACATCTGAATCCCATTTTATCATAGAAAACCTGCCCATATCTCTTCCAAAATTCTATCACTTCATCCTAGAGTCCATACATTGAGTGCAAATCATGTCTAAGACTCCTTTTGTGAAAATTAAAAGGATATACTCGAAGAAGAGGTAATTATTTTAATATTTCAATTCAATTTATTTTCATATTATACTTACTCTTCTAATGTTGTTTCTAAAATATATTATTAACTCCATTATAATATTAATGATTGATTTTATAATTACTATGAGATAACCATATTCTTCTTCTTACCCATCTTATAAATAGCAATATCAACTTTCATTTATATGGATTATCGTCTCCATGATGTGGTGTTATTCTTTTATTGGACACTAATTAATTTTTATTGGTTTAATGATGAATTAATATAAGATATAAATTAATAAATTTAATTAAAATTAATTTTGATAATTAATATACCATCCCATTCAAAATCTTTTTACAATCAGGGGAATGATACTATTGCATGTGCGTACGTACGACCTATGGTCTCCCTAACCTGGTGATATTCAATCTATACGTTAAACATTCAATAATGATAATATAATTTGTAAAATGAGTAAATATAATATTTAATAAAGTAATATCATATTTTATATTAATAAAATATATCATATTAATTTAAATTTGACTTAAATAACAAAACATGAAAAAAATGAGGCATTTAACAACCAAATAAATTGTAATACTGAGATAATAATAAAAATTTGATATAATAGGATGATATATGTTATAATAAATATAGATATTGTCCTGGTATAATTTGATAACATGGTTTAACCATTACACAAGAGGTTAACACAACATTGACTAAAGGAAAGTAATATGTAAGGCGTAATGTTTCCCAATATAATTATTATTTGAGGCCTATTGTATGAATCTACTAGGACATATTTATAATCCATGTTAATTAAAATGTATTTAAAAATAGTTTCTATAATTTATTTAAATAATTTTAACCCATTTTTACTTTTTATAATTTTTTTGGGATGGAATTTTTTTTTTTCCATTTTGGAAATGATACACTTAATTAACATTTCCCAAAATTATGGAACAAATATTTTTACATTATATAGCACGAGAGGAAATTTTCCCCCATTACTATGCCTTACCATTTTTAATCATACCTTATAATATTACAATTGTATTTTTAACAAATGTTTTCTATTATAATTCTGTTGATTTTAAATTAATTGAATATAAAAAAGGGGATATTTCTCCTAAAGAGTTTTAATGTATTTATCAGATTATTTTCATCCATGTCAACATCCATTATTGAGTTTCATACTTGATTGATATTTATTTATAATGATACAATATTCCATATTATATTGATGTTTTTATGATATGATGGACTATTTTTGTGCTATTTTTATACCATTCATGGTTTGTATTTAAAGTATTTAAATTTCGTTTAGTAGTTTTAATATTAATGTTTATGTTTTTCTTCATCCTTTATTATGATAAATTCATTGGATATAGTAAATTCTGTTTAGGGCTACTAAGGCCTCTCGATGAAATATTAGGTCTAATGAGACAAACACTTTTTGGTTTTACCCATTTATGTGTGGTCTTGGAATTAGGACTTGATAGTATGGTAATGATTTCCATCATTATGCATTACCTCAGAATAAGATAAGTTAATGATATCCCATGTGATTATTCAACTAGTCTAATATCCAAGTGAATTATTAAATGTAATTATTTTATTTATTCCTTCCATATTATGTAAAATATTATTTTATAAAATTCTTGTGTTTCAGATTAATATATTACCTTAAAATTTTATTCTTATTCAGTGTAGCTTCGAATATATTATATATCCTTACTGAGTATCTGAGCTCACCAATTTCTCCTGTTTCATTTTCCCCATGATGCAGCGAGATATATTATGACTGAACTCTTGGGATAGTCTAATGGATGTGAGTATTTTAATTAAGAGGCTGTTTTATTTCGTTTCATGATACAGTGTAAAACTTATTTTTGTATCTATTTTTCAAAGGAAACAAAACTAATTGATCATTTGGGATTTTATTTCTTGTGATCCTAAAAATTAATAAATATAATACAATAGATCTATGTTTTTGGGGTCGGGTTTTTTGACCTATTAATTTTTTATTATGAAAATGACTTCAATATTTATTAATGATTTAGGGTATTATATTTTCTATCCTTATGATATTAGTCATTTCTCTCCATGTAATTATTAGATTAGTTATATTGTATATGTAAATGTTTCACACTCATGTGATTATTTATATAAAACAATAAAAAATGATTCTTTCCAACTATTTTATGCCCATGTTATTGATTAAATGGTTTTTTTTTCACTTAATAACCTTTTTATATTGATTAATATTTATTTATTCACAACTTCTACTTTACTGATACCCTATCAAAGCATGTGATCTCACCCATTTTACTGGTTTCAATATCTAGGATACCAAGATGTTTATAATGATTTTTATTCATTGTTTTCAAGATAAAACAATAATTTCATTGAAGAAAATACTTATTTACCATATGATTTCAATTTCTAAATTTGATTCAATTATGTATCAATTTACGATGGCTATAAATCTGTTTGATAAATATTAATTCCATACCATATATCATATTCCATTTTTATAATATAACCAATTAATCAATAAATTGGGTTCAGGGTCATTTCTAATTCCCTCTAATTTAATCATTTTCTTATGTCATTATTATATATAAATAAGATTACTTAACCACGTATTTGAATTTATTGTTTCAACCCCATCCAATACTATTTAATATAAAAAAAATACTTTTATTATTTATTATTATAGAATACATTATGAATTATCATTGATATATCACCATTAACACTCATTATAATACTTTATGATAATGTTATAATGCTCAAAAACTCATGTTATCATAAAACATCTTAAATTTTTCTATTGTAATTAATTTATGATTTACAAGAAATTACATCATTCAATATATTTTAAATTTTTTTTGTTTATATTTAATGGTGGTACTAAGGGTATTCTCAAATTTTATTATGAGTATATTCTCAATATTTACATGGTGCATGATAAGTTTCCCTAATATTTCACACCTTGGTAGATTCCTTCAGGCGATATACATTCGATGAATCTCAGACTCATAACAAAGTGTAATAAAGGATTATTTCATATTGATAGATCTAAAAAACGGTTATTTAATTCACTATTTACATGTTCATATAATATCTTATTTAAGATATATTACAAAATTTTTCTCATTTAATAATTTCAGATGACTATTTTACCTCAAAAAGTTAGTTATTTATTTTACAAACTATATTTTCTTCAAATCTATTGTCATACTATTCCAAAAAAATATTTTATATCTATAATTTTGTTTAAAAAATAATATAATAATTATAAATAATATTTTAATAAACTCATATATATATATATATATATATATTATAATTTTCATTATTTTACTATGTCGTTGAAAAGATCCACTTATCGTTGTGGTTTGATGATACATAACTGAATCATGTTTTTTTATAGAAAATTGTATAGAATAAATTTTTTTTAAAATTTATTTAATGAGTTAATGTAAAATTAATTTTTAAATATTTTTATTATTTTGTAATGGTGAAATATATATTATAGAAATAAAATCAATATTGAACAAGCATGGTGTTTTTAATTTTTTAAAAAAATCGTGGAAGAATCATTGTAATATAATTATTTAATGATGAGTTGAGTACCATACAGTTTATGTTTTTAAAAAATAAATAACATATATGGTTTATATTTTAATGAACCACTGGACAATTAATGTTTCCCATAAAAATAATATGTAATAGTTTTGGATGTTATGTTCCTTGAAACCTCTAAAAAAATCATCAAACACTATACTGGATTATTAAATTAATAGAAAATGATAATAAATGTATTAATATAAATAAAAATTCTAAAATTTACATGATAATGTTTATAATAATTTAAACAGTTAATATAACATAGTGTCAAAAAAATATTATATGACATTAAACATGAGTTGTGACATGATGTATTGTGTTATTTTCATTTTTTATTAAAGTGTTCCAGATATTCTTTTCTATGTCTCAAATGAAATGTCATGTTCATCATATTTTAAAAAAATTAATTTAAATTAAATATAAGGACTAATTTTTTTTGTAAAATGACTTATTTTCCACATATTCTATTTTTTAATTTGGTTCTATTCCACATATCATTTATATTCTAATTTTGTATCCATTAGTCTAAATATTCCCATTTACATTATTTTTCTATATCTATATATGTGGTGTAGTTAAAATAAAATTTACTGAAGGAAAAAGTGTCTGAATCTGTCTTAATTATTTATCATCGTCTATGCATAATCACATCATTTCATCAAATTATATTCCTTATAATTACCATTATATGCTTCTCTAGATTGATGTGTGGTCACCTATACCACCATACATCAATGTATTGGGGAAATTATTGACTCACAATATACCATTAATCTATTCATTGTAAAAATAGTATTCTTCATCATTCTAAATGATTTTTATTTATCTATTTAGATAATTAGGTTCATTTGGTAAACATTTACATTTCTTTAGGAATATCCTGTTATGATTATTTTTGGATTTATGTATGTTTTCCTTGTTTTTCTCACATATGAATATTCATAATGGGATGTAATATGTGTTCCGAGAATCATATAACCTTATATTGTAGTGGGTAAGGAGTTATATCACCTATAATTAAATGTAATTCGGATGAGGTTAAAATCAATCACAAAATAAAAATTTTCTCTATGTGAAGGGTGAACTATAATAACACTCCAAATAAATGGGTAATGTTTTATATATCAAGTGATTCTATTTATGTGAATGGGTAATAAACATAATACACTATTTTAGTTTTAACACAATGTGAATATAGTCTTCATAAATAGACATAAAACATTCTTATGACGTCCTATTTTATGTATTTTCTATATTATTATGAATTTATTCCACAAATTAATACCAAAATCATTGTATACTGAATCAAAGATTTAGGATTGATTTTTTACTATCTACAATTAATTTACATTATATAATGAAACCTTGAATAATTTATTATATAATATTATTAATCTTATGGTCGGTGATGATCATTGGTGGTTGTCAAAAATTTTTATCCAAATTATGCATTTGTTTTCACGATTATTTTATTTCTCTATTTTTTCGTGTACTTCTTTGAAATGATTCCAATTTGAACATTGTTTGTGTGGAATACATTTTTATAATAAATATGAAATTCAAAATAATTTTATATGGGTATATACACTATTTCCAATGAAATCAAAATGTTGATAATTGGAGTTTGTTATAATTCCTATTATTTGTTAAAAATATTTATTTTTAGGACTATATTCGAGATTGTAGGTATAAGGGGTCTCATTAAACTTGTTACATGGTATGTAAAAAGGGATTTTATGTTTTTAATCTAATGAACAATAAATTTTATATACGTTTTATTTAATTTTTTTTATTTTTTTATGTATACGAATTTCATTGAGAATTACTAGTCCTATGTATGAGAAATATTATCCAACCATTCATTTAATTACCCAAGAAGTCATGGGTACTTATGTTATTTACTAGAGATATTTTATGAAATCATTAATAAAGATAATACATTGCCAATAATAATGGGTTTTCTCAATTTTATAGCAGAATTGTTTTATATTTATCAAATATTGGTATGCCATTATTTCCTTTGAGTAGGTTCATCTATTTTTTAGAAGTATGTTATAAGTTTGTTTTTAATAGGGTACTAGAAATTTTATAGAACACTTATGTGACTAATCTACATATTTTTTAACAATGTATGTAAGAGAAAATGGGGTAGTAATAACATCATGCATATGCGGATTAATATTACATGTTTAAAGGCATTAATGAAACAAATTTATTTGGGTTTCCATGGATCTATTTTTAATAAATATTTTTGTAAAATATTTTGGGATTCTATGTGAAAAATAAGTGGTTGTTTACGGATTTATTTTTCCTATGGTATGTAATTATCCTCTATAGAAATGATTATCACCTATATTTTTTTCATTTTTTATTGATATTATTTTCATTTTTTTAATGTCTAAAATCCTTTATCTGATTACTAATGGATTTTTTTTGCACATAAGGATCTATAGGGCTATGATGGGAATATGTATCTGTAGTTTTTAACAATATTATGATTTGTGGGGTTTAATTGTATTCAATATTCATTCTCAGAACATGTGGATCATATTTGTATATAGGTTAAAAAAATAAAATGGGTAGTGACTTTCAATAGGATTGAGTTATGTAAACATCATTGTATTATTTTTTTATACACTAATATATAAATTATATTTGGGAAATATTTTCTTATAGAAAGGATAATGGTAATTATATATCCCTGTGAGTTGTTTTAATGTAATATTCGGATTAGGATAGATAACAATCAGATATTGGAAATCATTTGGGGTTATTATTTTTCTAGTTAATCATAGTATATAATGTTATATTAGTTAATGTGTGTAAAAATAGACTAGACTCATTTTAGGACTACGAATATCTATTGGTTGTGTTAGATGACATACTTGATATGATTTTTGAATATTTTTATTTTTAATAATATATCATTATGTTTTTAGTGTCCCACCAATTAATCTATCACATCCATTAAAATTTAACAATCCCACTCACAGATGTTGTAAAAGTAGTCAAAATAATGTATTTTCAAATAAAATAAATAAAACACATACACATGTATTGGATTTTTGATCATATAATAAGAATATAGTGTGATGTTCTGGAAAATTTTATTACTCAGTGATTGAGTTTATTATGGAATTATTAAAAATAATAGTGGTGGGTTATAATATTTATATGGTAAATTACCCTGAAGATAATTTTATTTAGTTATGATTATATTATTTTATAAAGACTTTATATTTTATTTATTTAATTACATATCATGTAATATCAATAAAAATGATTAAATTTATTTAATCAGTAGTAGTATTTATATTTCATGATTATGTTATGGTATCCACATCAAAAAAATTCTACACTATTACATATGTTTTATTTTATTTAATGTACATCATAGAAATGCATCCTGTTAAGGTTTATTTATAATGTGAAAATTCTTTTTTATTCTTTTTATCAAAGATATAGTGTCCATATGATATAGGTTGATTGATTAAAACTTTTTAGTACAATTTTGAAATTAAATTGGAATGATTTAGGTCCATTGTTATCTAACTCAAGATATCATATGTTATAAAGTCATTAGTTATCAAAAAAAACAAATATGACTTGCTAATTAAGTTCACTTGTGATACAGATAGACGAATGAGCATGGTCAATAGAATTTTGATGTTACATGAATACATAATGTTATTTCAAATGAAAGACAAGAGTTTTGATTAATTTCATGTGATTATAACGTAAATTTATATGTAGTGATATTATATAATTTCAAAGAATATTATTATAAATGAAAAATGTATTATTCATTTTTTGTCAGAATAATTTAAATTCATAAGTAACATAGATCATTTTGATGAAAAATAAATGTATGAATTATTTAGAATAATATAAATTTTAGATTTCAATTTTTATTTGATATATTATGGTATTTTTATTTATTAGTTTTATTAACATAATATGATTTATGTTTTATAATATGAAGGGGTAAAATGGGAATGGTGGATTTTCACTCATTGAGGATGAATATGATGAATATTTTGTTTGTAATATCATGAATTTTAGGTAAAATATATCCATAAATAATCAATTTTTAATATGATGTTGTTGGTGTGGATGAATAAATTAATGAGTACAAATTACCACAGTCTCCTTTTAGATTATCAATATAAAAAAATAATGACTAAAATTTCCAAATATATTATTAAAATTAATTGCATCGAAAATTATTATAGTGAACATTTCAGAAGGATATTATAAGGGATTAGTGTCTTGTAAACTATGAACATAGTGTATGTCATACAAGGTCATGTTTACCAAATAAAAAAATAAAATGACATAAATAATTATCAATAAGGAAAAATTAGATCACCTCACCGCATAATAATTCCTTGGGAAAATTTTAAAATTATATAGTTGAGAAAAATATTTATTGTGGGATAAATAATAAAAACATTGAATAAAATTACCTATTACAACAAAATATACTTAATATTATAACATTAAAAAAGGGAAAGTTGTAACATCATGATAATGAGGACACGAAAAATAAAATGACCATGTATACATGTGGAATCTCATATAAATGTGGCTATACTATAAACATGATAAATTCCTAAGAATATCGCCAATGTTTATCACGATATGATTATAAGAGTAAATTTACATGGTAATTCACCATGGTATCATAAACAATTACCATGTAATTCTTCCATAGAATCATGAATAAGTTATCATTGGAGATTAATTGATTACCCAATGCATTAGATTACTACCATTGTGCACCATTCTTTATTAATTTATTATTCCAGCCACACCGATCAAATGACATAATAATGTATTTAAAATTTTTAATATGATGATTATGATATTTCGGGTTACTATATGGAAGTCCAGAATCCTAGAATAACTATTATATCACGATGAATTTCTTTGAATGAATTATGTTTTTTCTCTTCATAACGTTATTTTATGGAATGGAAAATTAAAAAATTATTTTGGAAACATCAAATCTAAAAAAAATATAGAATAGGTTTATAAGAAATTAATAGTAGTCACTCATCAATTTGGAATAATTTGGATATTATATAAAACATATTATAGAATAAGAATATTGAATTAAAATTGATTACAACATGAATGTGTGACCTAGAGAATGAAGGATTGAATTCTGAATCATGATTTGCATAAAAATGGAATAATGGAATTATTTTAATGAATGATAAGGGTATACAATCATTATTTTAAAATTATTTAGATTATAAATGACTCATTATGAACATTTGTGTGTGTAATAAATTGGAAATAAAAGTTATTATGACAACATGTATTGTTTAATTGATAAGAGGTGGGATCAAATCAATGAATGATTAAATAATCATGAAATCAAAACAAAAATGATTAGATTATTTGTTTAATGTGAGGGAAGGGAAATATCACATAATATTGTATCAATTTCACCTCATATGGATGGTATTGTAAAAAAATAAAACCCATTCAATATAAAATAAAATTTATTACCGCAAAATAATTACATGAAATAGTGCAGGTGGCAGAGACCCCTTACATTAATAGGTGGCATCATAAATCCTTGTAGGGTTCTATAGAACCATAAGAACAAATTTATTTAGAGAGGGATAGATAATGTAAATTAATTAATAATTAATTTTTTATAGGTATGACATGTTTTTTGGAGTGAGTTTATTTATATATGAGAAATTGGGGATTTTTCATGGAAACTAATGTTCCTTAGGGGGTAATAATGATAGCGCATGTTGTTAAGAGTGTGTTTGTGAGTTATGAGAACTAATAGAATAAATCATAGGTGATAAATGTGGTGATTAATTTTATTTATCAAAAATATTTTTCGATGTTGTAAGTGACTTTTTAATTATTAAAATCTAGGGATACATTATTTAAAAATTATTTCCTTTATTAAACATAAATAATAAATAATATTCAAAATTATTTAATTACAAAACATATGATGTGAAACATCATATCAAATATAAATATTTTTTATGTTAATTAGACTCCTTTTAAAATTATTAATTTTTTTATATTTTAATGTTCTCGTTCCTTGTAGAGGAGAGTCGGTGGTCACATTATTACATTAACACTGTAAATAAGGATTCTTATATAAAAGGGATGAACATTTTAGTAACATTGATAAATTATATACATAGTTAAATTACACATTACACATGAAAACATAATATAAAACTATATACTATCTTTATGATCATCTTTAATCCATATATTATTTCTTATAAATCAATAATAAAATCTTTATGGGATCCTAGTGAAAGAGATCATAAGAAAGATTGACCTCTAATACTTTATATGGGTATGATTACATTGAAAGATATAATTAATAAATAAATTATAATAAATATTTAAATGTAAATTACTAAATCACATTTCAATTGAAAAATATTGTGAACATGTAGAAATATATTCTAAGAATAACAATAATTATTCAAATATATAAATTTAATATCATTACTTAGAAACTCGTTTATAAATATCATAACTAAAAAAAATTATAGATGATAAAAAATAATTGAATAAATGATATAACTCATAATCACTTACATATCATTCTCACTATTGAGTAATTATGTCGGTATGTCTAAAATAACATAAAATCCTTGGGTAAAGATTGCCAATTAAATCTGCATGATCCGGACATAAAATGATGAAAACATTTCAAATGTTATATATTGATTGATGAAGAGTATATGGTGTTCCTTTACCATCAAATCCTTTGTACAATTCATTATTAATATGAATTGATTGATTTATAATAAACAATATCATTTTTATTTATAATATATCATATAAAATATTAATAAATTTCCCAAATCAATAAACATCTTCATTGGAATCTTGAGTAATATGTTGAATGGTATGAAAATTATTCATCTCCAATAAAATAGATCATAAAACATCTAGTAAAATAATACTGATGGAATCAAATAAATATTTTCCAAATTAATAATATATCAGAAATAGGGTTTTTTTCTAAGATAAATAGAATGACCATAAAAAATTCCCCTAAAACAATTCTTGAGATAAATATACTTTTAATATGAAAATACCACATAAAAAAATCATAAATTTATATAACAAATTTTAATTAAAATAACCTTGTAAACGTGTAACATAAGGATCTAAAATAATTAGTTGTCTTGATAGAGGAAATCTATACACATGTCGAATACGTTAAAATTTCTATTTGATTAAAATAATTGATTAATTTCCAAGAGTACATTTTTGAAGAAAATTATATGAATATTATTTTTTATTTATAATAAAAATGGGTAAAATTTTCATTAATAAATAATTTGGGGATTGTTGAGAACATTTTTGAAAATATTTTTACAAAACATGTCTATAAAAGAAAATTCATTTTCAACAGATGAAAATAATAATATCATCTATTCATCAAGAAATTCTACATTATATTTAGTTCCACCTAAAGAAAAATAGTACAACTACATGAAATGATCATGAAAAATATTTTTATAAGAAAATATATTGTTTTTATGATTGGGATGTCAACTGAATACCCCAATGCATACATAAACATAAAAACATAGAATAATGATGAGATTGCAAAAAAACCCTTACAAGTATTGAATCTTTTGAATCATGAAACCTAGGAATGTATAACATTAAATATAAATTAAATAAAATCAATATAAATAGACTTATAAAATAAAAATGTTATTGTATATACACCTCAAAAAATTAAAAAGTAATGAATATGGAATATGTCTCATAGAAGTAAAAATTATGTGAGAAACCTATAACTCATGTTTGATTTCCTTTGTACATGTATGTACATCATGTATGATAAATATTGATTTAAAATACTTATTTTACTAAAAAATAATCATAAATATATATCATAATATACATCATTTACTTTTACGTTTTTATATGCCCATTTTTAACATTTTTTTATTAAAATCCAATCTTCTGTTGATAAATGATTCTTTTACAATGTTTGTATTGGATCTGTAAATTTTCATAATTATATTTGATCACTATTATATAATATCCCAATGTTAAACATTATGTTAAAATAATATATAATCACAGAAAAATAATTATAATAATCTATTATATATAAAAATGTGATAATGAATTACACCACTCATTGAGATAGTAGGTTATGCGTATGCATGAACACTATTTTTATTTATCCAAAAAATAAATCATAAAAATGATTAAGAATTTATTGCATTAACAGAACCATTATTATAAAAATAATATCATCTAATTTTATTAAATACATTATCATTGGAATTTGTTTAAAAATATAATGAAAAACAATTCACATCATAATGTGGAGTTGGTAGTCCACATGTAATCACGAGAGACGTTATTATTTTCCAAATAATTATATGTTATGAAGGTATATGACTGAAAATAAAATTATACATTTTTAAATAAACTTATTTAAGGAAAAGGGACAAACAATAATAATACAATAAAACCATAAAACAGCAAAATCAGAAACAAAACCACATCAATAATATAGGATTTCCCCACCCTAGAAATTGTGCAATATCACCAAGCCTTCAACAAAGATCAACCCTTCAGAAAGCAGTCCCCTGAAGAAGTGCACAAGAACAGAGTAGATGGTGAATCCATAACATCTCAATAGTCCAGATCGAAAAGTCTAATACTGATGAAGACATCATTCTCTGATCCCCTCCCCGATTAGGTCCATGTAATGTGTTCGAAACAAAACATCACTACACAAGCGAACAACAAAAATGTACAAAGGCATGAAAAACATTCCCAAATAATCCATTCACACCAACCAACCTATTAAACAACATTAACATAGTAATTAAAAAGAAACATTACATTACACTAGTTAGTATCCTTGAATAATTTCTATGATAAAAAGAATCATGTATGTCCACTATCTCCAACAATAGCCACTCAAACCTTGATTCCAGCTGGTCCCAGACCTGAATGTACACCTAAATGATGATCGTCCCATTTTAAAACAATATACCATAATTAGATTCTATTTTTTTTAATCCATTAACCTTTATCTTCATTAAGAGATATCTCTAGTGGTCTTCCCAACATTTTAGCTACCACCTCCTTAGTTTCATTGAGCAACCAGACCTATTTGATCCCTTCCTCTTCAGAATATAAATGAGGAACCAATGGTTGATTTACATATTCCCCTAACATTTGATGACTTAGGGTCCCCATAACCATTTTTATATTGTTCTAATTTTTTTCAGAATAAGTATCCAAATGTGGAGATAGCGAGGAGTAATCCTTCCTCCCCTTCCTCCTCCTGGTACCCCCACTGCTCTTAAGGCCGGAACCCTCGTCTGTCGAGTTCCCATGATCAATCCCTATTGATACCTCCACACTAACCCATTATCCCTCACCTAGAAATATAGAATATAATCCCAGATTATCCTATTATAGACATTCATACATGTTTCATAATAAAAACTGGTTTCCATATGAGGAATGAACCCCCTTCCTTCCCACCACTAGGAACAGTCTATTCGGTAATGATCCCCTTTATCCCCTTAGACATCTCAATACTACCCTGACCATGGATCCTTAGAATCCAAGGTAGTCAAATCCACCTAGAATACATCTGATTTTATATCCATGACCGTGTTATCCATTTGATAAAACACACACAGGACCATACAATAACCCTTCAGCACAGAAGTGTAATGTCCATAAAGTTGATTCTTCAGTCTATAGATAACCTCAGACACTAGTGGCTTAATCGAGGATACGAAGGCCTTAATCAACTGACCAGTGCTATGTGTCCCCTTGGACAAGGAACTACAGATCCCAGGAGCACATTCAGTTTGTTCCTCATCCTATGTTTATAACCGGTGATGTCCCCGACCTTTCCCCTCTATACCATTGTATGTTTGTTCCGGACCAGCCTTCTCATGACAACAAAAATCCTTAACATTGTTGCCATCAATGTCCTTCCTCTGATTTGGTTTCCCAGACGAATGACATTCAATGACTAGCCCTATCATTTTCACAAAAAACATAAATGGATGCTATTTCCCCTACCCCGCAGCAATGCAAACCCCCAACTTCAGACCATCGTAGAGTGATGCAAATGCTTATAGGTAGAAAAAATGTCAATCCAGTTTTCATACAGCACACATTATTTACAACAATACTCCTCACCAATTGAAATCAAGGAAAATTCAAAAGGAGTTATAGATATATCTAGTTCCACAAAAACCTATAGATTAAAAGGATGAAAAACAGACTCAGTACTTATATCAGAGCATAACAATCTACCGACTAGGTTTCCAATCATCTTAATAACGGATGTATTTTGAAAAATCATAGGAAGGATTGGAAAACATACACAAATTGCAGCAAAAGGAGGATCGCGTTTTAAGTGGAAATTAAAAGACCAACCGAACAAGATGAATCAAAATCCATTGCATCTGGGGGGCTCAACCAGGCTCTAATGTGGTCCTCCTCAAACGAAAATCAAATAAAGATATGCTAGTTATCAAGAAAACCCAAGGCCAAACACTCTCAGAGATCCCATGAGAAAAAACAACCTTATTGAATGTATCAATAAAATGTATCATCTTCGTAAACCAAGGAGGTATGTTATGAAGTATAAAATAATTATTTTATTAAATAAAAGTACAACTACATATAAAACCTATTTTGTATGTGATATTAAAACCCCTTTCTTTTCAAATTGTCAAATAAAAATATCTCTAAAGTGTGGATATAAATTTTTTCGATATTTTTAGGTTTTTATTTAGCCAAAATACTTATTTTTATTAATGAATTTATGGAATCACGTTTAGTTTTATAATTTAGGAGAATTAGAATATAATAAAAATTTAACACATTTTAATAATGGGAAGTTACTCTCAAGAAATGTTCCATAAAAATTTAATTAAAATGTGTTAGTGATTATATGGTTAGGAGATACCTCTACCACACTCAAATTCAAAATTTCTAGAAAACTGTTTACATAAATTCAATATTTTTGTACTTTTAAATTTTTATTTCTCACCATTACGACTTGTTTTATTCTATTTAACAGTGTAACTTTTTAGTTATGAATTAAATTAAAATGATCCATATCAGATAATTTAGTGACAAAATTAAAATAGTTAAAAACTTTTAATATATAAATATAATAAGTGTGGTTAAAAATTATTTCAACAAATGATTATGTTATGCACAGAACCACATTTATGATTATCCATAGTAAAAATGTTTTTACTCATTAACGTTTAATATTGATGATATAAAAGATCAAATTTTTCATGAATGGACTGTATCATAAATGTTTTTCTCATTTTAAAATAAATTTCGACATGTTGTGGTATTTATTAATTTAAAATAATTTAATAATGACATATTTATTGTAAATTTTCATCATTAGAGACTTTGACACTATTATTTTATTGGGAATTAAATAATTAACACTAAAATGATGCAATTAGAGCTTATTAATTGATCAAATGTATAAGATGATATATTTTTATAAAAAATAATGGAACCTAATTATTCCTTATATTTATATTAATTTTCATATTTCTTAAACATTTGTTTTAATTTATATAAATTTTATAATTAATGTGTCATCATTGAGTAAATTGTTTTAGTAATATTAATATGATTAAAATTATAAATGAATAAAGGACCAATAAAAATAATTAGTTTCAAAATGAACATCAATATTCATTATATCGTTCATTTTACTTAATTGAACTCAAAATTAAAAATCAAGTGAACAGGGTGAAATTAATAATATTCATTACTTAAATTATTATATAGGTAAATAATGTGGTCATGTGTCCCATGAAAATCAGTGGTGAAGTTCCAATGATCTAATAACAATTGAAAAAGAGGGTTGAATCAGTAGTTTACATTTTATAAGATTTAAAACATTTAGAAACATAACCCATGAAACCTATTAATATTAATATCCTTATCAAATTTTATTTAATACACATTCATAATAAAGAAGGTATGAAGGAAACGGACAGAATATTTACATGGATTGACCGCAATGTGTGAAATTATGTTCTTTCCATAGCCACCCTTATGAGTCTATGGAAATAGACTAAGATGAAGTAGTAAATAAAACATTGAAAACTCTCATTGGACACATTCTATATATATATATGTATTATTACATTAACTCCTATTTTTTACATTATATTAATATGAAAAAATTTATCCAATAAAATGAAATAATTATTTTTTTTTAAAATTTGACATAAATGATTTGTCCAAATACGGAGTCTGATTTGGTGAGATCTGATTCTATCAATCTGTTAATTCTAGATCATAATTTTCTCATTATATTGATGCTAGATTCTAGATCCTATTTCAGTCAACACAATGATGCAAAAATGTAGATCATATATCACTCAAAATAATGATTTTGTAATCTTGATCTAATTTTATTCAATATAGTGTTGTTATAATCCAGATCTTTTTAATTTCAATTTAATGATTTTATAATCTGGATATGATTTCATTCAATACAACATTATTGTAATCGGGGTCTAATTAATTTCCATATAATATTATTTTAATCAAGATTTTATTTCATTCAATACAATGGTGATGTATTTTGGAACATATTTCAATCAATAAAATGAACTCATAATCAATCTGTAAAAATATCAAACTCTCCAGGATTTCTCAAAAAAATATATCCTTTATTCAGATGACGATTTCAACTTGAATTTACCAAACGCACTACCATTCAATCGTGTATAAAAAATTTGACAATAAATTAATTATTTTCACATGTTTTTATAGGAAACTCATGGAAAACGTTTGGGACACCTGAAATCATTCATACATCCTAAAATCTCAAAACACCAGATATTTTTCTCATTTACGCTTCATCCTTTACTTCTTCAATCAACCTTTAAGTTATCTAAGATTTATATAAAAGTGAATTTCATGTTTGACCACATTAATTCTTCTATGTAATTTAATCATTGCAAATTTTTTTCAATGTATTACAATCTAATTATTTTTTATCCCATTAAGATCGTTTAATTATCCTGGATACGATTATCAATATCCCTTTCTCTTTCCATATATAATAGAATTTCATAAAATGATGGTTATGATTATCATAAAATGTTGTCTACAATTCTCTGTAGATTATAAATAGTGATTATCAAATAATGCAGGTTATGAATCACTGTTTATACCAGTTATGATTCTCTCAGAATGCTGGTTACTATGCTCTTCGACTACAGATTGTGATTATATCAGAATGTTGGCTGTGATTCTCTCAGGATGATGGATATGATTATCTCAAAATGAAGGTCTCCATTCCCCCAAAATGCTGGTTAGAAAATTATAATTAGAAAAATTGGATTATGAAAATCTTATTAAAAAAAATGATAAAAAAATCTATTTTTATCTTTGAAATTATTCAAACCACATAACTAATTAATCAAAAGAATATATCATGAATGATTTCATGAATTATGAAAACTTATTATTTAGGAAATCATCGTATGATTTTGTTTTAGAATATATTACATCATTTTATTTCCTTCAAACACATTATTCTCTCTTAATACTCTAGAATCTTCATTATTTCATAGATTATAACATTGATTGTCTTCTAGAATATAAAAAATTCTACTACTGATTCCTTTGTATATGATGGTGTGAATACAATCCAGATGGATCAAATTCTTAGAAAGCATAATATTCAAATACAAAATGGTTAATTTTCAATAAATACAAAAATTGGATAAAACAATTTATCACAATGGTACTCAAATCTCCAACACTGGATTTATTTAAAACCCTTAAAAATCTAAATAGGTTTCAAAAATCTTGTTTTTTTTTAATTTTACCAAAACATAGCATTCCTTAGAAAACAGTGCCTTGAAACCAAACTACTCAATAATGTAATGTTTTTGAAGGAATTCCATCCCTCAATGGAAAGAATAGTTTTTGGACATGTAAAGATAACCACTCTTATCTTTTATTTTCATACTTTCTCTCCCCAATAGATTCGTTTATGGATTTTTTCAGTCAAATTGATGTTTATATCAAACAATATATGATAACCACAACTTCAGATTCATAAAAAAAATATTTTATACCTGTGTACATTATAATTTTTTTTACTTACTCTCGTCCATTGTTTACATTATCCAAATCAAAGAGGGGTTATTCTTTCTAATGATATTTATGATAAAAAAGGATGTGTAACATATAATTTCAACCTAAATTCAATAAACCATTATTTCAACATTTGGTATTGAAGATATCATCAATATGATAATTTTATTAAATACATTCTCTTAATAATCACTATCAACCAAATTATCATTTATAATTGTAAACATAATATCAATTAGTTTTGATCATGAATATTGTACAATAATCCTCAAAAGATCAATTTCACATTTATTATCACAATTTTTCATCAATTGTTTATAAACATTATCTTTCAAATCATCCAGCTGAACATTTATCCAAAACATTAGATTACATGCTTGTGTATCTACAATATATTCAGATTCAGTTTTTCTCCTTGTTATTGAGCTATATTTCATACATTGTAAACTCACAAAACACTCACCCCAGAAAAATTTTCCCCTAAGATTTATTTTTAATCCTTACAATATCCATCCCAATCATCATCAATTTAATTATTGAACATCATCTCACAATTTATTTTGTATAAACACCCTTGCATATTTGTTCCATTGAAATATATCTGAATTCTTTTTTGTACTGAGCTATGTGATTCCACTGAATTACATTTAATCCTAGAACAAAAAGCCACAACAGGAACAATATCATGTCTTAATGTTTTTAGTAAATTATACTGCTTATTACCTTTTGAATTTTGTTTTGATTTACACTAATTTTGGATTCACCTTGGATAATCATTTACTCACTGAAATAGGAGTATAATCTTCAATAGATTCAGCAATCCCAAATATTTTAACAATTCAGTTGAATAATATTTTTTTGAGACAAGAATATTTATTTTTATTTTTAAAGAACATGTAATCTAAGGAAGAATGTTAATTCTCCCAACATTGTCATTTCAAAATTATACATCATTTATTTAGAAAATTCTTCAAAAACATTTTCTTCATCCCCAAATAATATAATATAATTCACATAGACAATTACTATTAATGTTCTGAAGCCAAAATCATTCACATACATATTTCTATAAACTATTCTTTTATAATAGTTATCAATCTCAAAAAAATATAATTCTTCGAATACCATGTGCCTGAAGATTATTTCATCCTCTATAAATATTTCTTCAATTTACATACTTTTTTTCATACACATCATGTAGAAAACCACAAGGTTAATCAATGTAAGTTTCTTCCTCAATATCACCACTTATGAAAGGTGAATTAACCACTATCTGATAAACATTGTAATTTTTTTGTGTAACCATTTAAACAAATACTTGAATAATTTACCATCACGCAACTAGTGATAAAGATTCATCAAAATTCTCACCTTACACATGTTCATATCCTTTTCAAACAATTATTTATTTTTTCCATGAAAATGTCGAAATAATCATTCAATTTTTTCTGCAAACCCACTTGGTTCTGGTAAGATTATTTTTTTCAGGCGATGAAACTTGTTCCCATGTTTCAATAATCTCAATATGATCCAAATATTCTTTCATAGAATCCACACATTCATTAAGTTGAATAGCCTCTAAATATGATTATGTTTTAATGTAAGAGAAAACTAATATGTTATCTTCTAATCTTACAATTATTCTGTTCAGAACCAGATCCTTATAACTAAAAAAAATTCATATTCAACATGCATTCATAACGTATAAAATAACAGTGTTTATTTCCAAACTAAAATTTTCTCATCACATGAATATTTGTAATATAGAAAATAATGTTTTGAATAACATTCACAATTGATAGAAATCTCCAATTTTTCCTCCTCTACATTCACAGAAAAAAATTAGGAACTTTTTAATTCAATTAAATTCACATCACAAGAGTCCCCCAAATTTTGTAAATATTTCTCCTAAAATTTGTATCTTCACCCATATGTTGAATAACCCCTGAATGTATCTTCATGAAATTTCTCAACAATCATTCCCATGTACACATTTTTAATTTTCATAAAACTTGTTCTTCCAAAACCATTGATGTATTCCGATGAAGGTTTTTTGTTGTATGACAGTTCATAATGAATCATGTTGGTTTCTGATTTTGGAAAAAATATTTTGATCATCTAAAATAGTACATACAACTTGTATCCAACAAAACCTTGTATGATTGTATTATAGAAAAATACTTCATCCCATATAAACCATGATTTTATTTTTTCTTTCTACCACTCTATTTTTTTTGTAGTATATGGGGCACAATACTGATGATTGATACCATGCTATCTAAGAGAAGTTCAAAATGTATTATTTATGAATACAGTACCAGTATTTGTTTATATCTTCTTCATCGAAACCCAAATATCGTTCTCATCATTTTTTCTATAGAATTTGAATATTTCAATAGCCTCTGACTTGGGATTCGTGAACATGAGTTTTTTTATTCAAGTGAATCATTAATAAATGTAATAATGTATAAATCCACTTATTTTGATTGATGTCACATCGAACCACATTGATGGGAATGAATATATTTATGTGGACATGTATATTTAATCTCAATTCTCTTATAAAATTTTTATGTTGACTTTATTTTCAAGAAAGTAATACAAATATTTTTATCTCATATTTTAAATTCATGAATATTTTAGAAAACATCATATTTTGAAATTATATTCATGATTTTCTGCCCAAGATTCCAAAATCATTAGTGAAGCAATTTTTTTAGCTTATGCACTCAAGTAATAAGAGTTATTTAATTCACAGATTTGATAGAGATTTTAATATGTTCATTCTCTTTTTCGGATCAATTTCCCCTCATACAATAATCCTTTCTAAATATTACATATTTGCTATCATCACAATATTAACCTACCCTATGTGGGGTTTGTTTTACCCCATCAACATGTAAAACATTTTTAGATTATATTTTTTGCAATTCAATCTATATCATACCAATTTCACTAATTTTTAATGAACTATCATTGAAAAACAAAACATTTCCTAAGTCATTAATATCAACATGTTTTATGGATTTTATATAAAAATCCATATTCTAAGAACAACCACAATTAAGAATCCATGTTTTTTTCATTTAAATTTCCTTCAAAACAATCTTAACAATAATACATCTTCCTTCAACCCTATTCTTTTCATGTCTCTTTTCTTTTATAGCATAAGAAACGTTTTCTAGAAGGAGTGGCATACATCATTTGACATGATGAGTTAAGTAATCTAATCATACAAAAACAACTTCCATATAATAAAATTGATTCATTTTTGGAATGTTTCAAACATCTTGAGAATTTACCTCTCTAATTACAAGATTATTATGATTGATTCTTGTTATTCTTTAAGTATTTCTTCCAAATTAATCAAACTATATTTCAGCTATAGATACACTATTCCAATAATTATAAGACAAATTCTAAGAGATTCTACAATAGCAAAAATAACATTAAAATCATGATTTTATATTAAAGATTGATATTTATTAATAGAAACATTTTTTAGGATGGAAAATTCTGTCTACAATTAAATACTCGGATGAGGAACATTTTTTATTTTCACTAAGTTATCCAAATTTTTTATAAATGATAGATTTGACACTTCCTTTCTCCACCCATGCTTTCCAAATACATTTTTCAGAACCTGAATGTTTAAAAGAAGCAGATGAAAAAATATTTTTTGGGAGATAATATTTCACCTAATTATTGTGATGAGACTTCTTAACAACATTAGAAGTATTTGATATTATTTCTATATCATTGATGAGGTTTTAATTAACCTTTCTCAACGAACTTTAAAAACCATGATGTTTTGATTATAAATTTTTAACTCTTCTTCCTTATCATAAATCTAATTTCCATAATATTTAATTATCTTTAAATGTTTAAAATGTTTATGTTTATAAATTAAAATCATTATAATATAATTATCATCCTTATTATTGAAATATTTTTCTCCATCAACAATAGTAATTAATTATATTTCTTTCTTTAGTGGATTTGTTCCTCAAAACATTAAACTGATTCAGTACTGAACTGATAATATTTATGTGATCCTTTACCACCTTCTTCACACTCATTGGAATCCTCTTTTTTCTCAACATTATTAATGAAGGGATTTATTTTTTTGAAAATTATTTTATAAAGTATCAGGGTCAGTTAATTCTGATTCAAACTTCTTAGAAAACATACTTGTTTTCATTCTTAAGAAAATACTTTTGGAATTTAATGGAGGAAATCTATTCTATATCATTTATTCTACTTCTTCCATCATGTTATTTCATTGGAATCATCTTGATATTCTGCAAATTTATTCTTGGAGAAATTTATAACAAAGTGTCTAATTCTACCACAATCATAATATTTGAGAGGATATTTCGCTCCATACATTCTTTTTCCTCTTTGATAGTTCCTGGATATAAGAGACCCATTTTTTTCATTCATCTCATAATCATCCATATCTTCAAACTCACAAGGATCATATTCTAGAACATATTGGATTGTCATATTTTTCAAAGAATAAAAATAAATTTCTTATTTTATTTTGTATTTAAACATTGGGGTATTCCTCACTACAAATGAAACAGGACTGTTAGGAAATTAATTAAGAGATTATTCATCCTTATTATTTAATGATTAAATATTAAAATCAAACATAACAGGAATGCTTTTCATAAGTTTCTTTACAATTGTTGTGTCATCCAAAACATCACTGAATTCCCTGATTTTGTAATCAATTTCATTTACTATGGTGAACTATTCTTATGTTGTTTATTCATCACTGATTTAGATGTCTTCATTCTTACTATTATTGACTTGTAACTTGGCATCCATATATTTTTTATTCCCTTTAAAAAGACATTATAGAGTTTACCACATATTTTTATTTGTTTTTAGACTCATCACATTAAGACTCATATTTTATAATTAGGTCATGAGAATAATATTTTTATCCATTATATCAAATTCTATATTTCTTTTATCAAAAAAATCATAGGATCATATTTCTTAATTAGTGGAAAACCAATACGAGGAGAGTCAATAACATCCAAGACAAGAGATATGAGATAAGGAATCATCATATATTTCTATCTGTACTAATTATTATTTTTGAATGTTGGAATATATATACTATTCACAAAATAGATATTATCCATGATATGGATTCCACAACGAAACCCCTCAGATACCAATTGATGTTCCAAGGAACGAATAAAAACTGATAAGGGGGTGTGGGGTTTGAATTAGTAGTTTACATTTTATATGGTTCAAAACATTTATGAATGTAACCCCTCAAGCCTATTAACTATTATATCCATATCAAATTTTGATGAATATTTATCCATGTAAATGATTTTATGAAATAAAAGAAAACATGATTGAAAAGGTTCAGCCTCAATGTGAGTACCCACATCCTTGTCATAGACTCTATCGTGGGTCTATAAAAACCCACTATATTTAATAAGTGAATAAAATTTGTTCCAAATCTCATTTGAAAATTTATATATCGTGATAGGAATGATTATACTAAATATTTGCATTTTACAATCATTTCATTTAAAAAATTGATCCAGTAAAAGATACATTTCTTTTAGGAAACTCAACAAAAAATGCTCAGTCTACATCCTTTGTCAGAATTTGTTAGGTTGGATTATCTAAATATGATGATGTTGGATCGTTTTTTCCTCAATAGAATGATGTTTTATTTTAGTTCCTATTTATTTCAATACAATGTTGTTGTAACCTGGATTTAATTAATTTCAATATAATTATTCAGTAATCTGGATCTGATATCTCTCTATTCGATGATGTTATAATATGAATCATATTTTATTCAAGACAAAGATTTTGTAGTATGGATTTGATTTCATTCAATAAAATGTTGTTGAAATATGGATCAAATTTCATCCAATATAATGATGTTTTAATTTGGATCTAATTTCTTTCAATAAAATGATGTCACAATATAGATATGATTTCTTAAAATATAATTAACTCAAAATAAATCAATAAAAAAACTCAAACTCTTCTTCAATTACCAATACAGTTCACCTTCAATCAGATGGAAATGACTACGTCAATTTCTCTAGCACCCCACTATTCATGCATATATAAAAATTTCGATAATGATCAAACTGATTTGAGGAATTATTTATTTGAATCTTATAAAAAAGGAAGAAAACATGAAATCATTACTTATACCTCAAATATCTAAAATCTAAAAATTCATCACATTTAAACATCATAATTGACTTCTTCAATACAAGTTAAATTTCCCTGAAATTATAAAAAATTGAATGTCACGTTTGACCACTTTGTTAATTGTTTGTAATAATCTCATTTAGAATAATTTTTCAACCTATTACAATTTGTTTCATTATCAACCATTTAATATCATTTTATTGGCCATGTTAAAATAGTTATTATACCTTTTTCTTTATTTCTAGTTTATATTTTCACAGAATTCTGGTTACGAATCTATATGATATTTTTCAATGACTCTATTTGAATGCTAATTACGATTTTAGGAAGAACACTGGTTATGATACTCCTAGAATGCTATTTAAGATTCTATGTAGAATACCGGATCTGATTCTCTCAGAATGGTGGTACTAATTATATTAGAATGAAGTCTATGATTCTCTCAGAATAAGGGTTGCAATTCTTGCAGAATGTCGGATACGATTCTCTAAGAATTTTTAGTTACGATTCTCTCAGAATGCTGGCTATGATTCTCTCAGAATGCACATTACCAAAATATGATTACAAAAATACCATTATGAAAATATGATTATGAGAATATAATTATGAAAATCCATTTTTCAACACAGAAAATTTTTGACCTCTTCATCATTTCAACAAAACCATTTATCAAAAAAAATTTCTTGACTTATGAGAATTTTGGGATCAGAAAAGAATAGTATGTATTTATTTTAGAATGTATCAGCACTTTCTAACTCTTGAGTTCATTAACATTTCACAAAACTGTTAAGAAAAATTATTCTACTTAATGAACAAAATTTATAGTCTTCTATAATAAAATAAATTCACCCTACAATGGTTTTGGATATAATAGTCTGAATACGATGCATATGGATCTCATTCATGGAAAAATAATAATTCTATTACCAAACACTAGGTTGTAAACAAATACATAATCATTGTTAACTAATTTTATCACAGAGGTACATCACATGTCAATAATAATGTGAAAAGGGTTCAAATATATCAATATAATAGAAATTAGTCAATTAAGGTAATCTTAAACTAATATTTTTAAGTTAATCATCAAGGTAAACACATGTTATCTATAACTATGGTATTTAATATTTACTGGTTTTACTATTCATTTAAACCAAATATCTGGTTGAAATTTTTATATGATATTAAATATGATGATTCCAAACATGTATTCCAGCTTTGAAAATTCCATTCACTACAGTGAAAAAATTTAATTACAAACTATTCCAATATACGTGCAGACAATATTCTTTTTTAATTAAAAAACTTGCACATATATTTAATGTTTAAATAAAAAAAATAAAAATATATTATATAAAAGGACAAAAAATATTATATTATTTTTCTACATGTTTTAGGTTTTTAATAATTTTAAATAAATATTTGATCATTAAAAATATAAAATTAAAAATGATGTTTCTAATATAAACCAATATTATTGACTATTCATAGAAAACATATTATTCTCAAAAAATAATCAATATTTCACTCAATGTTAATTTTGAAATTAATATTCAAAAATATGATATAATTTTTTAAAATTAATTTTTTAAATTTGGTAACATTTAATGTAATTTAATTTCCCAATGACAAATTAAAAAACCTTTTAAACGAAATATTGTATAAAAAATTATTTTTTCTCTTACAAAATATTTTTAATTTTTTTATCATATAAATATTTTTATTAATATTATTTTATAAATTTTTTCACACTATTGTTCATAACTCAGTTATTCATATTCGTAATATCAAATATGATGGAAACATTATATCAATAACACATAAATAATAATATTTTAATTCAGCATCATTGTTTTTTTAACTCATTGTTTAATCAATCAAAACTCATTAACGTAAAAAAATAACTTGAAGAAAAAAGTTCTATAAAATATTTTGTTGTTACATTACACCCCCAATGCCATTAAATACAACTCAGTCGTTCAATTTCATTTTGTCCATCAAAGGCTAAAAATTTATTAAAAACCCACATCATACAAATGGATAATAAATAATCCTCTACAAACAAAACCATGGGAAAATAATTTTTACCTAAATTATCAGGATTTTATGTTGCCAAATTAGGGGATAATTTTTGGTAAGTGAATCTGTTATTGTAAATGATATATATAAGACCAAATGAATAATACAGAAATACAGATAATATGTTGTGGTGAATTTTAATGTCCATAATTCAATAAATATTTGATGGATGAGAAGGCTATCATATCAATTGAATTAAAGGTGATATGTAAATTTTTTATTTAAATTTCATTTTATGATAGTTTGGGAATTTCATTGCCATTTATAATATGGACATAAATTAATATACTTAAATGAAATGTACAATTTCATACAATAATCATTTCCACCATAGTATCATGTTTTCCATTAAATAAAAAGTTTTTATATTGTATTTTCCATTATTAAAGAACATATATTAATTTCTAGAAGATCATGATATTTATAAAATATTGAATTGCCAACAAACTTTTATCTAAATATTTACAATATATACAATAACGCCAAAAGAATACCATGATACATTGCCTAAGTAAAAAACAATTATGTTCATCTAAAATATGTTTCATGAAACTCGTAAATAAATTTTATTATGGATGCTCACTAAATTTAATAAATAATATTAAAAGTAGATTCCCAAAAAAATGTACCACATAAAGGGACATACCTAATATTTTAATACATTTATCTTATAATCACATGAAACATTTTAATGACCAAAATCATGATAAATATTTATTGAGAAAATTTAATCTTTTAAAAAACAACTCTATCCTTTTACCATAAATAAAATCACAGATTATTCAATATGATCCATAAATTGAAAATGGTAGAAAAATCAAAAATTTATATCTTGAATCACATTATTATAAAATAAATAATTAGTTTCAAATTCCTCAACACTATCCCATTTACATTATTAAAATCAATAATAATTTAATCTGTTTATTATGCCAACATCATTCACACAATAATGGTTAATATTCCCTTATTCAACCATTATGCATAAATATTAACTAACTAGTAAATAATTTTTTTCGTATATAAGATAAGTTATACATCTGTATCTATAATAAAACTACTAAATAAAATCATAGAAGATTCATGAGTCAAATAACTAGAGTACATTCAATAAAATTACACAACCAAAAAATTCATGAATTCAAATACATAAATAAATCAATTATTTTACTCTAATAATATGCAAAACACATTTCCTTCATTTTTATAGAATTTTAATCCTTATATTTTTTTATTGAATATTATAATACCCATGTTCTAGAAAAATAACTAATTTAAATCCATCATAATTATTTGTTATGTGCTCTTCATTTCTACAAGGGGAAAACATATTTTACTATATAAACATTAACATATACGTATATTTCCACATTTTTGACATAAAGTATATTGTGCCTTAATTCTTTGATGATCAATATTTATTTAAATCCTTCTAATGATATATAAACAAAATGTAAATAAAAAATTCATATTCCCCATGAGTGATAAACTAGGCGTGTATAATAATTATTTGATGGCAAATAACTAGAAAAAATTACATTTAATTAATAACATGAATATGATGAATAACATGGGAAAAAATAGTGAACAAATTGTCCATATTTATAATCTCATTAGTATGAAAATATTAAAAGGATACAATTTTATATAAAATAATCAAATAAAAATCAATAACTATATTATTTATGGATTTCAGAAGGTCGTACATCAGATTTTAATTATCAAGGCCTTTTGCTAAGACGTCTAAAACAACATCAAAAATTTATTCCGAGGAAGCTAAATTAGTGGTTATTTCCCCAGCCTATAACCATGAACATTTTTTATTACACCTAACAATGCATCGATGGTTTATAGAGATACTTGAGCATCACATACTATGTCCAATGCATTCTTCATATTAATTGTATGATACATTCTCAATAAACACATTCGTATTGAAAACTATCATAAATAATGTTTATATATTCCCAAATCAATAAACACAATCATCACCAATCAGAGTAAAATATTGAATGGTATTAAAATAGTTAATACTAAATGAAATTGTTAATAAACAACCATACAGAATTATTGGGAGGGTATCATTGCAACATATAAAAAAATTAACATAAAATCAAATAAATATTTTTGTCGATGATGAATTAAAATTACATAATTTTTAATTTCAAACATTCATTATTAATATAAATTTTTAACTGTTAAAAATAAAATTAAAAAATATTTCCTCCTTTTTGGCACATTTTTTTATTTTAGATAACAATGTATACTTTTACTCAAGAAACAGAATATTGAATGATCATGATTTTGGAAAAATACAAACATTATGAGTATGTTAACATAATAATTCTTTTCACATTTGAGGTAAATATTAATAATTACCTTTCATTGAAAATGGAATGAATATACATTAAAAAAATTTCAATAATATTACAATTACAACTTGATGTATCATTCATATATAATTTATAAAATTACGAAATCAATTTTGATATTATTTTTATGAAAAATCAGTATTGATGGGAAATTATCTTCGATTGAAGATATTAATAATGTTTTAATCTAATTAGAAAGAAATCAATTTAAATATTTTTAATAATAAACTGTGAACAATAGTACTATTAATAAAATATTTCAAGAATAATCAATGTAAAAGAAAATATGTTTTCTAATATTGAGATGTCAAATAATTCCTCTGATTTGTAGTTAAAGAAAAACAATCGTGATTCATGATTAAATTGTATAATATACCATTATAACATAGATAATGTATGAATAGTAATCCCAAGATAAGTAAAAAAATATATGAAACGATAAGTCTAATTAAAATAAATGTATTCATGATATCAAATATCAATGGTGAATTATATAATACATGAAAATTTTATGTGGGGTGAATATGGAATATGTCTCTCGGATGAAAAAGTGAAATGAGAAACCATTACCCTGGGTTTGATTTCCTTTCAATATGTATGTACATACTCTATAACAAATATATATTTATTATACATATATTTGTATAATATAAATATAACCATAAATATAAATCCATATCTTATTACTATATACCCTTTTATGAAATAATTTTTCAAAATTAAATTTTAAAATCACCATTTTTTGTGATAATTGAATAATGTTTCATGTATGTTTTTTTGTTATTTTATATCCTTTTTTATCATAATGGATTATTTGACTATATAATTTAATAAATGATATAAATATTAGATTTAATCTTAATATATATATTTATAATTTTCCAATATAGTTATAGATTGGAAAATGGGATACACTATTCATGGATATTGTTAGCCTTACAGACATGTGAAAATTATTTCTATTAATACAAAAGATAGAATTTATGAAATATAAATAAAATATAATATTTTTGGAGAAAAAATTATATAAAATATTTCATTTATTTTCATTAAACATGTCCTTATTTCCATAATGATAATATAAAATGAGAAACATCTCACATCGATATATGGATGCGATAGTCCAAATTTTTTCTTGAGCGACATTGTTGTTTTTAAACAGAATAGAAGATAAAAAATTTATTTATTATTATTTATAAAGAAGTAATGAAAATTAATAAAAAATAATACACATATGTTAAATCCATCATTATATATAGTTGTGAGAGAAGATGATATAAAATTAATTATATTCGTTCGTGATGTGGTAGATTTCTGTACACACGATAAATTTTTTTATTCAAATGTAATGGAAATTTATTTAGATATGGGTTGTTACATAAAAATAATGACATATAATTATACATTATATTAAGGTTATATTATATGTTCGTTATTAGGAAATGAATTTTGGTAGTAAGAGAAGAAGAAAAAAGAAAGATGTTAGTGAAGACAATTACTATCACTTAGAGTAACCATTGTTGATTGTCCTGTTAAGGACCATAATAGTAGTTTTTAAGAATACCTCATACAATAGGATATGGATTAGGTTTTATGGAGAATGTTTTTATCAGTTTTTTTAATTTTAAATGGAATATGTTGTGTCATATGAAAGGGAATGAAATTACCTTTGATAATTAAGGATGAGAAGAATTTTTTTGTAAATACCCATGGTTTTTCTGTAATGAGATTTCAATATCACCCCAATTGACTCAAAATTTAAAATTAAATTTATTTTTATATTATATTTTTTATAGGACCCTTTGATATAAATTTTTTTATTATTTATTTTGTTCCTTAATTTAATGTTTTCCTTACCTCTAGTAATATATTATTCTCCAAGGTAACTAGTCTTCCATTATTGTCATAGGTAATTAATCTATTATGAAAAAAATAAAATGATACATATATTTTTATTTTGACTATGTCCTTATAATTATGATATAAAATATTTTAAATAAATATATTATGGGTGTGAATAATAAAATTATACTCAAGTATATGTTACACGGAAAAAAATTTCTAATAATAGATATAATAGTAATGTTTTCAGTCATTAGGGGAAAATACTGTAACTATAAAAGGTCCACTGGTAAAAGAAGGTACCTTAAATTATATTTTTAATCATCTACAAATAACATGGTAAATTTTATTATTTTTATGTATCTAAGAAATTAATATTTTTTAAATAACATTAAAAAAACTTGGTCATTATTCAATTTATTTAACTTTAATAAATATCAAAATAACTGATGAATTATAATATCATCCATTTAACAACATTAAAAACTGTATATTTATCATTAAAATTATTAAACAAAATAATTTATTCAATTTACCTTAATTGTAATACTATTGGAATCATTTATTATATATTTATACTTAATAAACAATAACTCCATTATTGTTTCATATGAATTTAAGGTAATTATATAGTTAATAAAAATTATATAACAAATAATTTCATGGGAATAATATCATTAAAAAAATTAACATAAATATTTATCAACAGATTTCATTTTTCACTATGTGAAGACATAATTTATATTTAAGTGCAGTTGGGTGACATTTTCTCTTTGTCTTTACTTAAATTACTATATATGTATCTTTTAATGAAATTTGTCCAACTAAAAAACAAAAAAAATTAATAATGTTACAACTGTAGATAAAATTCAATAAAATATATATAAGAAAAGTTTTAGATATTTTTTTATGACTTATATTTTTATATTAACTCAAAAGAAAACACTTTTTATCCTTAATCGTGGAAGTTAGTTTTTACCAATTTTACTATTAATTGATACAAATAAATAATTTGAAATTATATTATAATATTATTTATTATTATTTCAAATATGAAATCCATTTTTCATAATTCTAGTAACATATGTGGAAAAATGAAACTTAAAATTCAACCCATATATAAAGAAAAACGTAAATTTACCAAGATACATTACCCAAAAGTGTTGAAATATTGAATATCAAAAATAAAAATGATTTTTAATGCAATGAAAAAATTTATATATATTAAAAATTTATTTAATTATTATTTCCTTAAAATTAATTAAAAATAAATATGTACGTTTGAAATGATTTAAAAAAGGTAAATTGTCAATTAGACCCATAATTTATAACAATTAATCAAGAAATTAATGATCTCATATAATTAAAAAATTCATAGAATGATAGTTTTGAAATAATTATCTGAAAAATGATGTTAAATTTTAAAAATAAATCTATTTACAACTACTATAAAAAATTAAATCTATGTACTCAATGGTAAATAAAAAAATATACTAAAAAATACAAATTTTAGGAAACATTTTTTTTTTCAAATTACTTTTACTTTATTAACAATAAATATTTCACCATTGTATTTATACCATACATGAGTGTACCATATTATTTAAAATTTTCAATTAGTCCTATTAATACCTTCCAACTTAGTAGTTAGGTTATATATGTCACATATAAATAATAATAAAAAATATAGAAATAGATCATTTAAACTCGGTGTTGTGTGTACCACACAATATTTATGAAAATAAATTAATTGAAGAAAATATTATTTTAAATTTTTGGCGGAGTTCGTAAGAACCCGGATCTTCGTTTCAGGTATTTCCTTATTTTTTTGGAGTTTTTGAGAATTTTTGGAGTTCTGGAAATTTTTGAAGTACACACCGTGTACCTTCTGAGTACACACTGTGTACTCCTTTCCTGCATGAAACCGTGTGTTGGCCGTGTCCGGACCACACACACGGTGTGTAGGGGTGACGTGGAGGCCGATTTTGGCATAGTATGGAAAAACCCACTACATGACATGTACTTTAAAATTACACACCATGTACTTTTATTTTTTACTAAACAGACCAGGGTCGTGCCTAATCACCATAATCGTCTTCTTCTAGGTCTGTTTCGACCGAGAGATGCCGTAAGGCCGTGAAACTTATCTGGATTCCAGAGCCTCCATCTGTTTTCCAATTCAAGCTCTGTCTATTGCATTGGAATCACAGCTCTGGGTTCTCTCTTTGGCTTGAGCCTTGTCTTCCAATTCTTCTTCTTTCTCATGTTATCGAAGGTTGAGCGTTTTGGACATTATCATAGATCTACGACCTTCATGGGAGAATCAACCATTTTCGTTCTAGTATATCGATCTCCTAGGATCGAGTTAAGTGGTTTGTGTATTACCGTTCAAAGTCTCTGAGTTTTATGTGAGAATTTCCATTGATACCCACGAACGGGGTATTGCGTGTTTACCCTTTTTCCTTCGTTTTTTTCTTTTCTTGTTTGTATGCTTGTGTAGAGGTAAATTGACCATTTTAGAGGATAAATTTTTGTTCTTGGATGTATTTTCCCATTAGTTTTCTTGTTTACGTCCTTTGGGTCTTGTTTGCCTTTGGCTGCTACACCTGTTTTCATGCCTTGCGGTTATAGGGTGAAGTGAAAATCATGACATGCTTGTTGCCTTGTAGACTTTTTAGCTAAGTATCTCTATAGGTGTACATTGGTTATCCAAGAATCTCTATGGGTGTACTTTAGCCTTATAGAATTATTATGCACTTAACGGCACGAGGCTGAGAGAACCTGGTGCTATAGACTATAATGAATAGAACGAGTGAGCTTCCCAAAGAGTATTAGATATTATAGACTATAGAGGCGATGGACCGAGTGTTCTCCCAGATAGTGTTGGATTTTATAGACTACAGGAGGGTAGACCAAGTGCGCTACCTTAGAAATTCTTACCCTGTTTGTTTCTCTTTAAGAAACTTCCCAGGCTAGAGGAGGAATTGACCGAGTGAACTTCCTCAGAGAGTCTGTGGTATAACTGAGGCTATTGGAGGAATTGACCGAGATATCATCCTCAAAGAGTCTCTAGACCTTGGGTCTAAGAGGGTTACACCATGTGATCTTTCTCAAGAGAGTCCCTGACTACCCTAGACTATAATGGTAATTGACAGAGTGAGCTTCCCCAAAGAGTCTCATAAATTTGTATGACCAAGCCAGATGGGTTAGGCTGAGTGCACTACCCAGAGGGTTGTGGTACCTCTTGGATATGAGCAGAGGGGATGGATGTGAGTACTTCCCAGAGTGTTTCATATTACTAGCTGTTTTTTTCACTGTTGTTGATTGGTTGTGGATTGATTGCTGTTGTGTATCATCCTCTTTGGCTGCTTACTATTACTGGAAGCCGTTTTTCTATTTCTATTTAATGATTACTGTACTTTTACCTTCCATATACTCACTGACTGTTAGGAACAGATCTTCAGGTGGATGCCTACTGGGATTTTAATCTACACCCTGTTTGGGCCATGCTTTTGGGCCCACGAAGACTACGTTGTTCGAGGTGCAGACAAGGGAAAGTGCCCTTCGACTTCTATAACTTGATTGCTTGGACTAGGAGAGCATGGGACCGAGAATTAGGTCATGATGTTGAGGAGCTGTTTACTTATCTTTTGTACTTGTTTTGGTACTGTAGTGATTTCCATAATTGTGACTTGTTTGGATACTTTCCTAGTTATGTGTCATGAATCATTTCATATATACATATGTGCTCCAATTTTTTGATTTATTCTTCCGCAGTTTATATTGTTGGTTATTACTACATCCACTATTGCGTGATATTTTTTCTTCTATTGTGTACTCTGCCAAGGATGGTATAGTTTCCCCACTATCTCACCCAAGGCCCTCGCTCCTAGTCGACAGCCTCTGGCGTTTGGGGAAATGTGCTTGAGGCCATTTGAATTGTAACATCCCAGTTCCGGAAGCCACCCAGAGGCTCCCCATACCCAGTTGGTCACATGGCCTCAAAAACATTTCCCCAGACGCCAGAGGGGTTAGGATGAGTGCACTACCCAGAGGGTTGTGGTATTTCTTGGATAGGTCCAGAGGGGAAGACTATGAGTAATTCACAGAGGGTTTCGGCTTAGTAGTTGTTTGTTTCACTGTTGTTTATTGGTTGTGGATTGATTATTGTTGTGTATCTTCTCTCTTTGCTTCTTAATATTGCTGCCTGCCATTTTTATGTTGTTGTTTACTGCTTACTATACTTTTACCTGAGATATAATCGCTGACTATTAGTCACAAATCATCGGGTGGTTGCCTACTAGGATTTAATCTCACACCCTATTTGGGCCATGCTTTTGGGCCCAGGCAGACTACATTGTAGCATGTGTAGACAAGGGCATTATCCCATTGAATTCTGCAAGTTGATTGCTTGGCGCAGGAGAGCATGGGACAGAGCATTGGATCGTTATGCTGAGGAGCTGTTTACTTATCTTTTCCACTTTTTTGGTACTGTAGTGTTCTCTAGCATTGTGACTTGTTTGGATGCTTTCCTAGTTATGTATCATGCATCATTTCATATATACATATGTGTTCCAGTTTGTTTATTTAGTCTTCAGCTGTTTATATTGTTGGTTATTACTAATTTTTCTATTAAATGTTTATTTTTTTATCCATTGTGTACTCTAACAATGAGGGAATCGTTTCCCCACTCTCACACCCAAGGCCCTCACTGCTAGTCAGTAGCCTCTGGCTTTTGGGGAAATGCGCTTGAGGCCATGTGACCAACTGGGTATGGGGTGGCTCTGGGTGGCTTCCTGAACCTGGACGTTACAAAGTGGTATCAGAGGATTTTATTTTCTCATGCTTTACTATTTGGAGACTTTATCCAGGGATAGGGTGGATTCGTTACTTGGTAATAATCTGCGCATGGGAGTAGCTAATCAATGTATAGGGAAAATCTATACTACCTCGTTTATTGGAGTTTTCTAGTATTTAGATTTTACGGTTGATACGATTTCACCTAGAGTGACTCACATGCTTTGTATTGTTATTGTTTTGATATTACGGTTCTATTTATATCGCAACTCGATGAGATGAGGATATTCTATCTCATGAATCAATATGAACTTGTTGAAATCACATGCCATGAATTCTTTCCATGCCATTTAGGGTTTATAATCGATTTCATGCTATTGTGATTGACGTTGTGTACAGTACACATGCTGTTGTGATAGATGCTTGATTGAATATCTACTGCTTGTTAGATAATTGTTGGTATTGTACTTTGTTTAAATGAATGATAATTTTTGATTCTTGAGGACATATGATCCCTCTTGAATTGGAAATTGGTGGATCCCTATCCTGTTTCCTCTTGTACATGACTATAGGAGATTCCAAGATTTGATTCTCATGGAGTATGGGCCCTTAAGGATCAAAATTTCGCACCACTTTGCCTTGTTTTCCTTGTTTCATGGCTTCAGTGTAGTTTTTGAGCTATTGCCTTGAAAACCCCAGAATACAAGGTGTATACTTTATGGTTACACACCGTGTAGTTTTAAGGCTGTGTTACTGACTCTGTGTGCAGGAACACGGTGTTGTGAAAATAACTTCAGGAACACGCTGTGTACGGTATGTATATGTCGTGTAGGGTGTAGCCTTGTACCCGACCGTGTCACTAACAACACATGTCAGGGAAGCTCGAGTGGAACACTCCGTATAGTTCTTTCTAGGTACCCGGCCGTGTAACAAACAAAATGGGTCGGCGTGACCTTATATAAGACACGTCATGTTGTTTCGGAACACGCCGTGTAGTCTTGCCTAGGTACCCGTCCATGTCAATAACAACACAGGATGGTGTCACCTTCTCCTATACACACCGTGTTTGTTCGGAACATGCCGTGTAAGGGCCATCTATGTATACGGCCGTGTAACTAACAACACGAGTCACCAAGACATTGTCTAGTACACGCCGTGTCCCTAGGGAACACGCTGTGTAGTCTAAGGTTAATTTGAACCGTGTGGGTTAGCCATGCATGGAGACTCGGGCAGGGGTTTAGAGTTCATGTACACACCATGTGTGGGAGCAACATGCCGTGTAGTTTGGGTTGTTACACGACCTGTCGAGAAGGGGTATATACCCATGTTAATGGCTAAAAAGACATGCCATGTAGTTTTTATACATGCTGTGTAGTCGTGTATTGTAAAACATGATAGTTTCTTCCCCCCGTTCCCATTTTGTACTCTTGTATTTAATATCATTGTTTTCAAATATAAGGATTGATTTTGATCTTTAAGAGGTATGCCTCCGAGATGTCCTACGGTTGTACGTCTGTCATCAGGAAGTGATCAGACGCCAGATATGGGTGAACATGGACTTCCTACCGACCCTCCAGTCAGGCCAACTTTGGCACCGGCTATCATACCAGTTGCAGGCACTGATACGCTGTTTAGGGATGTTTTTATGAGGATGATGCAGACCATCTAGGGAGCTCCGCCTCCTGCCCCGTCGAAGGCTTAGTTTACGCGGGTTTTCTAGCAGCATCATCCTCCTACTTTTTCTGGGGATGGAGGACCTTAGTCTGCAGAGTCGTGGATAGAGGAAACACTTACCATAATTGAGAACCTAGAGATCCCTCCGAAGAAAAGGGTAAATCTAGCTAATTATATGCTCCTGGAGACCACCAAGAGGTGGTGAGTGGTGATATCACGGTCAGGGAGTCAGCAGGATATGTCATGGGGTGAGTGTCGACACACCTTCTATGACTAATTCTATCCAGAGACCCTGAGGGTCGATCGAGCCTGGGAGTTTATGAGTCTGCATCATGGTACTCTTTCTGTAATGGAGTACTCATCTCATTTCACTAAGCTGCAACGTTTCACACTAATCCCCATAGTTGATGATTTTTTCCTTGCTAGGATATTCCAGGATGGTCTCAGGCAGGAGATCCATTCCTAGGTGAATATCTTCCAGTTGACTTCGATATCCTCCATCATCAACCATGCACTGATCACTGAGCACAATATGATAGATTCTGGAGCAGTGATCCAGGGCGGTTTGTCATCCAGAGCTGGTGTTCCTACTATGGACTGTAGGAAGCGTCGCAAATAGTCTTCTCAAGGAGATCAGGGTTTGCGGGATACGTCATCTGGCAGCCAGGTTTTATTCTACAAGTGCGGTAGATGTGGAAACACTAGGCTTCAGTGCCAGAGAGATCTGATTGGGTGTCGATCTGGTGGCAAGGTGGGCCATCTTCAGCGCTTCTGTCACATATTCTCACCTTCATCTGGTGTTAGGGTTTCCTCTATGACCCTGTGTTCTAGAGATGCTTCACCAGTTTCCCACCAATCCGAGAACTAGAGTTCATCTAGACGTTCAGGCCGAGGTGGAGGTCGCGACCATGGTGGTCAGTCACCATGTCATCAGTGACAATAGAGTAGATCAGCTCAGAGTGGTCAGCCATGGGTGTAGGGCCGCGGTGCAGGCCAGTCTTTTGGCGTGGAGCAGACCTATCAGGAGAAGGATCCCAACCCTTATATAGTTTGAGGTATGATCCTAGTAGCCTCAGTTTTACCTTCATCTCTTTTCGATACTGGGAAAGGTCAACAAAGTGGCTGATACATTGAGCAGAAGAACTCAGATTCAGGCAATTCAGGAGGCCAGCAGTGAGTGGCAGCTTATGGATCTGTCCTCTGAGATGCATCTGGAGGTGCACGATAGGTAGGGACATAATTTCCATTCTTCTATAGCTATTACCTCTACACTTCTTGATCGGGTACGAATGAGGAAACTATCATATTCGGAGGCCTTAGTCATGTGGGAGAGTGTGTCAGGAGGGAACCCTCTTCTTGGATGGACAGTGGGCGAGGATGAGATCTTTCATTTCAAGGTATGCGTATGGGTGCCAGCGGACATACGCATGGAGATGATACAAAATTTTCATTCCTAAATTTGGGCAGTTCATCCTCAAGTCACCAAGATGTATCAGGATCTTCATCACCAGTACTGGTGGCCATGTATGAAGAGAGATGTTGTTGGTATTTTCATGAAATGTTCTACTTGTCAGCAGGTAAAAGTAGAACATCAACGACCAGTAGGGATTTTACAGCAGTTACCCATTTTCTAGTGGAAGTGGAACGATGTCGCGATGGACTTCATAACCGGGTTACCGATGTCACCTCTAGGAAGTGATGTTGTTTGGGTCATCGTTGACAGGCTTACGAATGTATCACACTTCTTACTGATAAAAGAAACCATCAGTGTTGATGATCTGGGATGACTGTACATCCAATAGATTGTACGTCTACATGGAGTACCACACTCCATTGTTTCAGACAGGGATGCATGCTTAACCTCTTGGTTCTGGCAGGGACATCAGATGGCCATGGGTACACAGGTACTTTTGAGTACTGTATACCATCCCCAGACTGATGGCCAGTCCGAGCACACGATCCAAGTGATTGAGGATATGCTCCGAGCTTGCATTCAAGACTTTGGAGGTTCTTGGGAGAAGAATATACCTATTGTGGAGTTTTTCTACCACAATAGTTTTCAGGCGACCATTCAGATAGCACCTTACGTGGACTTGTACGGTAGGCCATGTTGATCACCCTTATGTTGGCTGGAGGCAGGAGAGGCAACTTTGATGGGACCTCATCTGGATTAGGAGACCTAAGAGAAGATAGAGCTGATTTGGAAGGGGATTGCTACATCACAGTCTCAACATAATCTTTATGCTAATCAGCGGAGACCACCTCTAGAGTTCGAGGTCGGAGATCAGGTTTTCCTGCGTGTCGCACCGAGGATGGGACACAAGAGGATGCTGAGACAGGGTAATATTTCACCGTGGTACGTCGGGCCGTTTGAGTTACTAGAGAGAGTTGGGCCGGTTTCATATCGGTTTCAACTACCTCAGAGGTACCGGGAGATGTATGACGTCTTCCTCGTCTCTCAGCTCCGACTTTACTTTTCAGACCCATCTCATTAATTTCAACCCAAGGAGGTTGAGTTCGAAGCGGATGCGTTGTTTGAAGAGAATCCTATCCGGATTGTTGATCATAGTAAAAAGGTTCTCCAAGTCCAGTATGTTCCTATGGTACAATTTTTATGGCAGAGTAGACGAGTACAGGACGAGACATGGGAGAGGGAGGTCGAGGTTCGATCGCAGTGGCCGGAGTTGTTCGAGAATTTTTCTTCTACGCCCATATCTAGAAATTCGGGGAAGAATTTATTTAAGGGGGATGTTTTTAAGCACTCTGGATCTTCGTTTCAGGTATGTCCTTCTTTTTCTAGAGTTTTTGAGAATTTTTGGAGTTCTGGGAATTTTTGAAGTACGCGCCGTGTACTTTCTGGGTACATACCATGTAATCCTTTCCTGCTTGAAACCGTGTGTTGGCCATGACTGGACCACACACACAGTGTATAGAGGTGACGTGGATGACGATTTTGGCGGAGTACGGAAAAATCCACTACACGTCGAGTACTTTAAAAATACACGCCGTATACTTTTCATTTTTTCACTAAACGGACAAGGGTCAGGCCTAATCACCATAATTGTATTCTTCTTGGTCTGGTTCGACCGAGAGATGCCATACGACTCCGAAACTTCTCCAGATTCATGAGCCTCCATCCGTTCTTTGATTCGATCTTTGTCGATTGCGTTGGAAGCGCATCAGTGAGTTCTATCTTCTACTTGAGCCTTGTTTTCCAATTCTTCTTCTTTCTCATGTTATTGAAGGTTGAGCGTTTTGCATGTTTTCTCAAATCTACGACATTCGGGGGAGAATCAACCATCGTGGTTCACGTATATCGATCTCCTAGGATCGAGGTAGGTGGTTTGTTCCATATCGTTCAAGGTCTCTGAATTTTATGTGCGCATATCCTCTGATACACATGAACGGGGTATTGCGTGTTTACCCTTTTTCCTTCGTTTATTTCATGACTTTTTTTAGGCTTTACTAGAAGTAAATTGACCATGTTAGAGGATAATATATTGTTCTTGGACGTATTTTCCCTTGCTTCATCCTGATTACGACCTTTGGGTCTTGTTTGCCTTTGGCAGCTACACCTGTTTTCATGCCTTGCGGTTATAGGGTGAATGGAAAATCATGGCATGCTTGTTGCCTTGTAGACTGTTTAGCTAAGTATCTCTATAGGTGTACTTTTGTTAGCCAAGTAGCTCTATGGGAGTACATTATCCTTATAGTATTATTATTCACTGACCGGCACGGGGCTGAGAGAACCTCGTGCTATAGACTATAAGGGATAAACAGAGTCAGCTTCCCAGAGAGTCATAGATATTATAGACTACAGAGGGGATGGACAGAGTGAGATCCCATAGAGTCCTGGATATTATAGACTACAGGAGGGTATATCGAGTGCGCTTCCTCAGAGAGTCTTACCTTGTTTTTTTCACTTTAAGAACCTTCCCATTCTAGAGGAGGAATTGACTGAGTGAGCTTCCTCAGAGAGTCTGTGGTATACCTGTGGCTATAGGAGGAATTGAACGAGATAACTTCCTCAAAGAGTCTCTAGACCTTGGGGCTAATAGGGTTAGACCGCATGATCTTCCTCAAGAGATTCCCTGACTACCCTAGACTATAAGGGGAATTGAATGAGCGAGCTTCCCCCAAGCGTCTAAGAAATTCGTATGACCAAGCCAGAGGGGTTAGGCTGAGTGCACTGCCTAGAGGGTTGTAGTAATTCTTGGATAGGACCATAGGGGATGGGTGTGAGTACATCCTAGAGGGTTTCAGCTTATTATCAATTTGTTTCACTACTGTTGATTGGTTGTGGATTGTTTGTTGTTGTGTTTCATCCTGCTTTGCTGCTTTCTGTTACTGCCTGCCGTTTTGTCGTTGTTGTTTACTGCTTACTGTACTTTTACCTTCCATATACTCACTCACTGTTAGGCACAGATCTTTGGGTCATTTCCTACTTGGAATTTATCTCACACCATGTTTGGGCCATGATTTTGGGCCCAAGAAGACTACATTCTTGCACGTGAAGTCAAAGGCAAGCACCCTTCGATTTTTGTAACATGATTTCTTAGTGGAGGAGAGCATGGGACCGAGCATTGGCTCACGATGCTGAGGAGTTGTTTACTTATATTTTGTACTTGTTTTGGTACTGTAGTGTTTTCCATCATTGTGACTTGTTTGTATTATTTCTTAGTTATGTATCATGCACCATTTTATATATACATATGTGCTCCAGTTTGTTGATTTAGTTTTCTGCTGTTTATATTGTTGGTTATTACTACTTCCGCTATTGCATTTTTATTTTTCATCCACTGTGTACTCTACCAATAAGGTCATAATTTCCCCACTGTCACACCCAAGGCCCTCTCTACTAGTCGGCAGCCTCTGGAGTTTGGTGAAATGCGCTTGAGGCCATGTCACTAACCGGGTACAGGGCGGGTCTTGGTGGCTTCCGAAACAGGGACGTTACATGTTACAAATAGAGAAAAGATAACTCTTGAATTAAAATATATAATGACCTAAGAAACATGTTTTATAGAATATTTTCATTTAGTCATTAATTGTTTTTATTATTATATAACTATGAATATGAATTAAATTGGAGTTATTTAATTTTTATATTTCAAAAAATAGTGTATTTATGTGTATTTCTATTTTAGATCTATTAGATTTATAAAAATATCAAAAATATATAAATTTATCATCCTTTAAGAAATAAATATTTTATCAAATAAATTAATATTTATCTAGTTAAAATAATATTATTCTTAAAAATGATATTAAACTTAATAAATTAAATAAACATACTTATCAAAATTAAGAAATTAATTTTAGAAAACAATATATCCAATTGATGTACATCATAAATTTGATATTAGAACACAAAAATCATGAAAACCAATTATAATAATTTTTTTTATGTTTAAAATTTATATCTTAAAAATTAAGCCATGAAATTTCGTATAATTTTATTTTCTATTATTTTTATTTAAATAATATTCAAAACATTATATTATCATTAACTTTTCTATATTAAATAATATTTTATGAATATTTTTTAATATATAATGAAATGGTAACGTTTTTCAAAATGTGGATTATAAGATATCGTTGTTCAGAATAATATATTAGAATACAGATTTTTCCCCCTAAATATATCATTATTAAATATTTTTTTTTATATTTCATGTTCTTCATCATATATTTTTAATTTGAGAAATTTTTCTGGTATAAAGTATATTTATGTAGATTTATTTAAAAATCAACTATTTATTAAAAACCCAATAAGTTAACGTAGCATAATAATGAAAATTTCGATAAAATATTCATATTTATTAAGTAAAAAACTCAATTAATAATTTATAAATTTATCTTTAAAATTAATATAGAAAATATTAACATATATTTTTAAAAACACCATTCATAGATTTTTTGTGTTTTAAGTATTATTTATATAAATTTCTAATTTAAATAATCTTAATTTATTTGTTAATTTATTTAAATGAATTGTTATTTCATTTGAGAAAACATAAATTAATTTAATTTTGTTAAAATTAAATAAGAATGGATAATCCATTATGTTATTGACCCATATTAATTATATATCCTCTAATGTAAACATTTTTAATTGGTAAATATCTTTTTTATACAGTAGATGTATTATTATTACTATATTTTTCATGATATTTTTCATCTATAATGTTATAGCTCATTTAATTTTAGTATAGCCCATGGACAGTGATATTTTAAAAAATTATTTGTTTAATGAAAATATAAATAGGAATGTGTTGAGTTGATACACCCCCTTAAATAAATTACAACCACCTAATTTTAATTATTACATATTAAAAACAATAAATTAGAATATGTGAAGATAATTACGTCACAAAGTATATATATAAGTGATGCTTCTACCTTAATATTTTTTTAAAACTCAATGATGCATTAATTTTTTTTGGCGTATATTGATATTTTTATTAATTTTTTCCAATATGATTCCAAGAGGAGTTTTGAGTCGTATGAGTATATAGTGGAATGATGTTTTCAAAAAAGTGATATATAAGTAGTCTAATTTATTGAATTTTTTTGAGTCTTACAAGTGATTCAATTCACATCCTATAGTTTATCTAGTGAATAATTAAGTTTCTAAATTCTATTAATTATTTTCGTTGAGAACATAGGTGAAATCCTTGTTTAATGGCTTGTGATAAGTGGAAAATTCTATTGTGTTGTTGTTGATTTTCAATGTTAATTTTTTAAATTTTATTCCGGAAATGTTTTCTATTAATCAATTAGACATGGTGCATGGTGAATGGTTAGAAACGTGGTTGGTTTAATAAATATATATCATATATATTAAGCTTTAAAACAAGGTAGATAAATGATTATTGGAGATATAAAACCACTATTTCTAAATACGAAATACTAAGACCTCATTCAAAATATGACACAATCAAATTTAGATAATGTACCTTATTGTAATTCCCAAATTGAATAATATGATAAATTTGGGTCTTAAAATTATGGAATAAATGATTTTAGACTCCCATCATTATATTGAATAATATAAAGATATATGTATTTGTAATAAAGTCTCTTAAAAGTGAACTAAATTTTATAAAATATTGTTTAATCACTCGAAGTAGAAAACTAGAAAATAATGACAATTTTATAATAAGGGATATATATTAGAGTAGGGAATCATTTGGAAAAATATTATCTACATAATATATCATTAATATATTGAAAAAATAGAAAAAACAAAACATGAAATAAACAACCTAACACATAATTATATTGTAATTTTGTAACAATAATTTTTATTTTTCAAATAAAACAAATGTATTTAATCATGATGTGTAAAAAATATATAAAATAAATCATCGTATAAAAACATTTTTTTTCAATATTATAAATTTTAAATGTATGAGATTCCCAAATTTAATACTTTGATACATTCAGATCAACCAATATCACTCTATGATAAATCTATCATTATTTGAGTTTGGTTCCCTCAAAATTTTTATCGTAACACCATATCATAGAAAATCATTCATAATAGATTACCAATATAATTTCATCAAACAAATACTTCACCCATTAATTTTATAGCTAGGCGTATTTTATAAGTATCATTCACAGTGAACCCAAATTATGATCTATTCAATTCTCATCAATCTATTTTCAGTGGGATTAGCCTAATTTCATCTATGCTACAGTTACTTTCAATTCCCAGTTTCTAGATAGAGATATAGTTATAAAGAAAACTAGACACTGTATACTTTACCAAAATTATAGAATGTTACCTAATTATTGAAAATATTTATAGATCCTTAAATAATATTTTTTGGTCCTAATTTCCAAGAAATTATTAAACCCTTCTCTGATTCCAAACAATAGCTATCCTGAATATCATAAATAGTTTTTGAAAAAAAAGTCAAAAAAATTTAATCCAACATTAAATTTCATGTGATATCATTGAGGATTAGTGTCATGGAAACATGGAACATGACAACTCATAGACATGGGTATACAAAGAAAATACAAGTAAATAACTTATTACAAATATTTGTTCATTATGATATCCTAGATCACTTAATCGTTTAGTGTTTTCTAAGGGAAATTTTTGAAAATAAAGAGGTGCTTATAATGTGTAGTAATAGATAAACAATGAAAACCAGAGAATAAATTAATATATTGGATAAAACAATAGGTATAATATAATACAATGAACATTAGAAAATTTTCATACATTTATCATAAAAAATAAATAATAACATGATCATTTGAACATGAGGTATAACATAAAAACGTGGATACATCATAAACATTAAACATTCATAATCATTTCAAAAATGATTGTCACAATAATTTTATAATAACATATTAACAATTTTATTCAAAAATATTTCCCAAAACATTTCCAAAACATGTTTCTATGGTATCATGACTATTTAATTTCTAGAGATTAATTACATACCTAACTCATTTGAGCATTATCATGCAACACCCATGATTTTTCTATCATTATATATTCCATATAAATCATATTATATAATAATATATCTAGTTATTTAAATATTATGATTATGGAATTATAGTATCACACTTTTATCTCCCAAAAACTAATTTATAGTTATATATAGGTCAATACCCTTGAATGGAAAGTGGTCAGGTATTCAAAACAATAATGTATGGAGTGGAAAATCAATGAGTGATTTCGAAAGAATAAAATCTATAAAATTGGTTTATATAATGTTTTATGTTATAGAGTAGGGTAATATCTTATAAATAGGTAATAATAATGAAAATAATATATTTACTATGAGTGTATCACAAATAATTCAAAAGGATTACACTCTGAATGTGTGATGAGGAATGCGAAGAAGAATATTTGATAGAATCATAGTTATAATAAAGGCCCATAGAATAAGGATAATGATTTATAATGGTTGAAATAACTAATATAAAATCAATTGGATATAATGGGATTTATTTTGAACACATGAATATAAAATTAATTCAAAATGTTATTGATCATAACAAAATTAGTACTTGATTAAAAGGTGGAGGTGGATAAACATATCATTATAAATAGATTCTTAACCCAACATAGGACTATATAGAACCCTAGGACCTCATTGGGAGAAATTTAAAGAGGTAATAGGTGTGAAAATTTATGACCATTTCTATTGTGGTGTAGATGAATGACTGATTGGATGTGAGTGTGTCAAATTTATAAGAGAAAATGTTGGTGAATTTCATGGAAAAAATGTTATGTTTGGGATAGGAATGACTTCAAATATAAGTTACACTAATTTAGAAAATTAGGTGATTCAAATTATTAAGAGTTTATTGAGGTATGTGGGTATTCCATTAATATGAAACTCATATTTAGTGGTCTATTTTTCCTTTTAATAAGAAAACAATTTGAAAAATGTTATAATCAAAATATTATACATATTAGTCATCATTAAAATTTATTCATGTTAATTACTCAATTTGAAAAATTTTATGTAGAAAATTAAAACCTATTTTGTTGATGAATCTAGATTTGGATTTCATTTAATCTAATTTAATTTTCAAATATATTAAAATTATCATATAAATTAATAATATGATTTTGTAAAATCATTTTTTTAAAATATTTTAATAATTAATTGTTCTTCATATTATTTTTGAATAGTAACAATAAATTAGTGACAAATTATTTATATATATATATTTGAAATCTTATTTTAGAAGTATTCTAACATATATTCTTTTAATGTTTTTAAAAAAAAATTATTTTTTAAAAATGTTTCACTATTTGAAAAATAACTATTTTTCCCTATTAACAAATATTTACCATGACAACATGATTTTATACATAGAAATTATATGAAACATAATGAATTATATGAAAATATTAATTTGAAATATTAAATAAATTTCATCAAAAAATGATTTTTAGATAAGTAAATATTAATATTAGCATATATAACAGTAATTTTTTGTATAAAATTAAAAAATTTAAGATTAAAATTTATTTCTATTGATTTTATTAATATTATTAAATATAACATTAAATAATATTTATGGATATTATTATTCAATAACAAATAGAATATTTCCAATAAAATATTTACTTTAACAAAAGCAATGAAAATAATTTTTAAATTATAGTTTAATGTTTCGTTTTTTTGAAAATGTTGATCATAGTTTTTATATGTCCAAAATGATGTTTTTGAATATATAGGTTTACCCATTATTTAATAATTAATTAATGAACTTATTTTATAGAATTATATTTTATTCTATTAAAATATAGAATTCATAAAATATCAAATTTTTAGAAAAACATTATTTTATTTTTTCAATTAAAATTAAACTATTCTGAAAACACTCAAAGGATAACTGTAACCATATGATAATATGGTGAATTAAAAATAGTATACCATTTTATAAAATTAAAAATCTAATATTGATAATATCATTATTTTAATAATCAAATAAAATATTTTGAAATTATTATATTATTTATCATTTCATCCTTAAACATTATGTGTTGTCAATATTATATATTCATATTTTATTATATAAATAATTTTAATATAGTATTTATTTTTTAAAATTTATATATATTATCTTATTTTATAGATTTAATTAATTAACTTTTTAAATAGTTTCTTAATAATGAAGAATCCTTAAAAAATGAACACATATAATTTATATTTTCACAAAATATAAGAAATTTGACTATTAAATTTCATTTTATTTTCTGATCAATTTATTATCACTAGTAGATACTAGAGATATGAAAATAGTCACATACCAACTATTATGAAAAATAGTTGGTATATGTCCCCATATACCAAAAACATTTCTATACCATTGGTATAATGTTGGTCACACCCACCAATTTAAAAACCATTCCTAGTGCCATCAACAATTAATAAAGCCACACATCCTCCACCACTTTAGTTATGACTCCCATTAATATGTTACCCTACAAGTGACATTTTATTTTCATCCTCACTCTATACAATCATTCCATGAATTTTATATTCCATTATTCTTGAACATCAAAATGTTGAGCTTCAAATCCAATATATCTTCTTCAAATAATAATTTTCATTTTTCATATTGATAAAAGTCTATGATATATTATGTTTTTTTGGGATTTATCCATTTTCAATGAACATGGATTGGTTTTTGAATACTTTTTATAGAATTTTATAAAAAAAAGTATGATTGTAGATGAATTATGTTTTATTAATTACAGTTACCCACAAATTCTATATATATACATTAAAAATGAATTCTTTTCAATGATATATGATGTAAATCAATCATTAACTATTATAAGATATTTTTCTTCATTGAATACATTAGGGTTATAAAATTATTCATTTATATGTTTTATTTTAATAATTTTAATTATTCATTTCATATCTTAATCTTGTATGTATTTTAATGTAATATAAGGATTCGATATTTAGATTTTATTTTTTTTACAACAGATGAATATAGATTGGATTTTATACATGAACATATGTATAAAATAATTTTAATTAGGTGGAAATAAATTTATATATTGAATAATTTCCTTTTATTTGATATGTCAAAAAAATGTTTTTTGTTATTCCTTATGCCATGTGTTGGGTTTGTTGAGTAAGAAATTGTTATGAATTATTCTATTCTAAAGATTTTCTTATTTTACTAATAATTTAATCTACTGATTAAACAGTATCATCTAATTCATTTATTGGTTTGTATCTAATAGTATTTATACAACTTTTTATTCCATGGATTGTGTTTAATGATAATTGTTTTCATTTTATATGATAATTATTATGTTGAAAGGTCATTTATTTATTCAAAATATATAAATTTTTATAATTTTATATATAGTAGTTACTCATTGATATAATTGAATTTCATATTATTATTCAATATATATTTTATTTCTTTCTCATTTATATTATTATTCCCATATAGACAATTTTTTTAATTATTTTATTATAATAAGTTAAACATTATCATTTCTATTAATAAATTTTTTATTTGACTTTTATCTTATTTAATAGGTCTTCAAATATGAAATAAAATAATTTTTTAAATAGAAATGTTATAAATTTGATGCATAAAATTGGGTAGTTCTAATGAGATATTAAATAAATTGTTGCATAAATTATTAGATATTTAATCAAACAATTCTCAATATATAGTTCATATACGCTGACCATGTTATAATTAAATTACATAACCATGGTTATGTCATGAATATCCTAACTACCTTATAATTAATTTTTGTTTCAAGATAATTATTTTTTATAATATCATAGTGGGAAGAAAAGTAAAACTAAAAAAAATTAATGATCTGAAGGATATGACAAGAATATAGTATTTATTTCAATAACTGTTAACCATTAATACATTTTCCAAACAAATAATGAATGTAAATGAATGAATACAATAATATGGTTAAACATGATTCACGTTTTTAAAATTATGATGTTGTATGTTTCAAATAATTTATTATTTTTTCCATGAACCAAGTATTTTGGATGTGTGGAAAAATGAAATTGTGGAAATATTAATTCAAATGAAATTTTGTAAAACCATGTTGGGGATTTATAATACTCTCATTGATTGTATTCTTACTTTTTATTGGAATAAATCCATATGATATAGATATTCACTCATAAAATTATATAGAATATATTTTAATTTACCAACACAGATTTTTTTAAAACAATTATTGATTATGAATAGATTTTAGCATATATAGGGAGGAATCTACACACAAAAATAATTTTTTTAAATATGGTATAATATTATATTATAAAAATGTAGATGGATCACCATCTTTTGTTCCATAGAATTTATTGTGTTATATTCCATTTATTTATATACTATAAATCTCCTAATATATGATGAAATGTTAAAATATTTTTGGTAACATTATACTAAGATAAATAATGATGATGGTGAGTAATTAAATATTGAATATTGATAACAATGAAGACATTTTATGCCTAATACCCAGATTTTCCAATACATGAAAATAATTTGTGGTTGGTTTTATCATGAATTATTTTTAATCAACTTTATCTAAATATTACTTCACACAAACCCATGCCAGTTATTGTACATGTTTATAACATTCCATCATAGATGTGTATGATATAAAATTGACCATCATGAGTATACTCATATCCAAACATTGTATTTCACAAAATGATATAGATGTATAAATTCATCATTTAATAAAACAACTAAACCATATATATATTGTTGATGTTCACACATACGAAGATTCATTGATTTTCATAATTTATATCCATTTTGTTAGTATATGGATGACAAATTATTTTATATCTTCTATAATGATGGCTGGATATTGAAAAAATTGAAATTTTCTATTTTATATTTTTATAATGAATAATTGGTATATAATTCTATAATATCATTAAAAATTCATTTTAATCTATGATATAAAATTTTATCTAATTGATATTCCATACTTGAATTGTTGGTGGTAGTTTGAGAATATCATAGAGAGTGAAAATATATTTATTTTACTTCAATAAATAATGTGTATAATGATTTTTAAGATTTAGTTTTTTCATTCGGTAATGTATAGATGAAATTTATAATGGGGGATAATTTTTCAAATAATCAAATATTTATTGGAAGGATAAAGGTAATGTTATTGGGATTACTTTTTGAAACCCACTTTTTTATAAATTTTTTAGAAATAATAGATGTTAATAAAAATTATTGAATTTTTTAATTTAAATCATTTTTATGTGATGGGAATAAAAAATATGATTTATGATCTCATCATGACATTATTGTCTACTATAATACACTAAAATTCCATCATGTTTGTATCATTGGAAATAAATGAAAGTCTTTATGTTATTGTTATTGAATAAAAACATTAGAAAAAGTAAATATCTAGAAGTACTTGTGGCAATAACTTTTCTAGATGGCTATTCATTAAATATATGGAGACGGGTAAAAAATTGTTTTTGATAATTAAATAATTGAAGATTTAGTTTCATTAAATCATATTCATGAGTTCAATCTAATACAAATATATCTTCTACAATTTAAAAATGTTATCATTATGGTAATTTTATTTTACTATTTTAATAGAAAACTTTTTCTTAAAATAATTTCAATAACTCTCTAGAAAAAAAATATTAAAGAGGAACAATTAATTTTTTCTATGCTTGAGATAAATTTATGTCTCTCATTTTTCAAAATCAGGATAAATCATCCTATTAAAAATAAAAATAAAATAATTATTGGAATACATTTTTATTTTAATTTTTTTTTCTACTTGAAATCAAAATTTATTCATTTATTTATTATATCTATAAAAATATTCATCTTATTGGATCCATTGTGAAATGATACTTGGATCAGAAATGAGTAGAAATCTGTATAATGTATTTGTTTAATGTGACCATGAGATACAGTAATAAAATGAGAAGTAAAGAAGAGTAGTATGATAATTCTAAAAAATTTCAATACATCCCCAAAATAAATAAGTCATGGCTCATATAAATTTAATAACTTCTTCCTTGAGAAGTGGGAAATGACACATCCAATATTCTTATTTACCTCTATCTTTTAATGACTACATCATCTATGTAAATTCGACATGTAAATTAAAAATCATGTCATCTTATTTTATAGATGTGTTACACTATTTATATATTTTTATATTTGTATAAAAATGAATTTTTAAATGAAATTCAACATTCATTACCATTGAGTAGGAGTCTTCAATTTATTTTCAATGTGTTTTCATCTTTTTTAAAATGGAATATATATGTATTGATGAAATAAAATTAAACAATTACATTCATTTTATTTTTAAATTAATTTTTATATTAGATGTTGAGTTTACATGATATCCATATCTATGAATAGATAAGAGATTTGGGTTTTCGCCCAAATTATGTATTTTAGGATTGAAAATTAATTTTGATCATCTAGTTCAGATTTATTTTCACTAAATTTGTAGTGACCATTAAAGACAAAGGGATATGTTTTTATGATAAATGAATCAACATTGTATAATTATACTATGTGAAATATTAGTCCATGATTTCAAAATTTATCTTATTATGGAGTTGGTTAAAATATAATAATATTTTCTTAATACTCCCATAATAGTTTCTTTTTGATGTAATGATTTTTTTGGATTCAATAAACCTACTTGGAAATTTTATATATGTGTTTGTATTTTCAGTAGTGGAGATGACATGAATTCATGATACTGATTATCCTTATATTATTGAATCAATAGTGAAAAAATATTTTTATTTAAAAGATCGTTTTTAACAAGTGTTATGTTTCCATGTGAAATTCATCCCAAGAAATATTCATTTTGAGGTTGGGGTTGAAATTGACACTATTACTATCCCTATTGGCATTGAACAATTTATATCCTATGATGACTCACAAACTAATAATTTTAAGAATTCATTGTGAAGATAATGTTATTCTCGTTAATATATCGAATCATACGTATGAGTTATTAGATATTTTTCTTTAACATAAATTCATTATTTTGGGTATTCATATTCAAATTTATATAATTTTGGTATCAAATATATTGTATAAAACCTGATCATCATATTCATTTTTAATATAATATGGTTGCATGCTTAACTAAGAATATTATTATAATATTGAATTAAACTGTATCAATTCATAACAAACCCAAGAAAATAAAATAATTTAATAAGGACCAAAAAATAAAAATGGAACTATGTCATATTATACTAATTTGATGTAAAAACAATAGAAATGATTATGACATGAAAAAATAAATATTAGGGAAATTATGCAAACCCAAAATAATAAAAAATGAGTTAAAAAAATCAGAAAAAATTTTAAATCAAAATACAAAAATGGTCCAAATTAATATATGAAATACTCAATTGTATAAAATTGTATATATTATATTAAAAATACATCTTACCCATGTTTACCATGATAATAACAACATGTTAATTTTTTAATAAATTTTTTTATGCTTTGATATTCTAGTAATAAAATTCTATTTGATTCTGTTAATTCACTACTTATCCTTTATTTGGATTTAAACGGTGCATCACATGACTATTTTACTTCACATCATATATATTTTCATCCTACACATTACATACATGGGAGGAAGGGGATATTAATTCCATCAATACCATGACCACTATTAATGGTTGTTCCTCCTTATATATATATATTAACTCTCTTATAATACCTCCCACTCCCCATCTATATTATCCTTTTCAAAATACATCTATCCTACAACAATTTTAAATAAATCATTCTGTTCATGATTTTATTTTTGTGGTCCATGGCATCTACTCCTGCTCATTATGAATAACCGGAGAATATTATTCATTATGAGCGAACAATAGAGTGAACTAATTTATAGGTTAATAATCCAACATATACTAGGTTCCCAACATTACCCAATGATTTTCCTTGATGAAGAATATGTTTACAACTGTATATTTTTTTGGGCCATAATTAATATTTATTATAAAATGTTCTAATTTATTATTTTTATTTTTTATTTCACAATGGGATGATCAGCTATAATATATTTTTGACAAACACACATCCACAAACTATGGAATAGACACATATTGGTGGTTGTTGAGTACAATGAGGATACTCATTTTATTGTAAGAACATGAAGATAATGAAGGTGATTTGAGGAAATTCATTTCAAATACTGTGAGATGATTCCCTTTAAGACACTCTCATAGAGAAATAATGAAAATGAAATAGAGGATAACTCATTTTCTCAAACATGGGTAAGAAAAGAAATGTCATGATATATTATAATTATATATATATGAATTAATATTTGGGGGGTAAATTCATTATAATTTTCCAAATGGAGAGGTTGCGAAAAATCATGGCTAATTGAATGATGTGATTTGTGTAGATAATATAAATATGAGTTTTATAATTTATTTGTTATTAGAGTTGTAATAGATTTATAGGCGACACCTATCCCAAATTATTTTCGATGAAAAAAGTATTTGGAACTAATTTTTCATTCTGATTGTTACTATTTTATAGTATTATTCAAATTTGAAATTTTTTATCAAGAGCTGAGTATTAATTTAATTAATACTTTATTTTTTGTTACTGAAAAATAATTTTTATGAAGCATAAAATGAAATAAAAATTAAAGGGTCCTTCTATGTATCAATGACACATTAGAGTGGACGCTGATGCCAAAACATGAGAGGAGTAAATTAATATTAATTGACTCTTTTAGTTAGTTATAAATACTAAGAATTATTACAACTTAAAAACCAATGTTTTAATGAATTAGTAAACCCTTAAATTAAATGATTCATATATCATTACTATTGAAATATATTTAAGACATTTCAAAAACATTATAAAATATTAATAAAAACATAAATATGAATTTTTTCATATAATATCCTCAATTTATAAATGTACATGTTATCTAGATGGATGATGATTAATAAAAAATATTTTTTATATTCAGTTAATTTAAAGATCATTAAATAATTTCATTAAAAATTCCTCATAAATTATGGCAATGTGGGTACAATTTTAGTATTTTCAATGAATATAGATTTTTTAATTTCCATTATTAATATATATATTTTGTAGTGAAAAATAAGACCAAATATATTCTGAAAACTCACAATCTAAAAAAATGGCAGAAAATTTGGGAAATTTAATTTGTTACAAATAACAAGAACCCATAGAATCATATTGGAATATAAATATTTCCAAAATATGATTATAAATTATAAAGTATTACATGTTTTGAAAAATATAATATTACATATTATACTTCATATGGGTGAACTCATAAATTCAACCCATATGTTACAACTACCAGATTACTTAATCGTTAGCACTATAATGCAATAATCACGCCCACAAGTAACCCAAACCCACATTAACTCACCACCACCACCTAAAAACATCAATTCAATTATAAATTTCAAATTATTATGTTGTTATAAATCTTTCAAATTTTTATATAGAAACCAACATAATTTATTTTGTATATAATAAGAAAACACTTCATTTATTAAACCCCAATGTAAATCTAGAACTATAAATTGTTTACCACGACTGTCAAAAAAAATTTATTATTGGTTTTACATGATATTATTAATCCCCATTAATAATATCATACAAATTTCATACAAACTCTTATATCTATTAATTTTTTTTCTATCAACGCATTCATGAAATAATGACACAACCCATAATGACCTATCACGACACTATATGTATATAGTTTCTATACCTGTCATATTCGTAAATATGTAACATAACTAAATATACATGTGATAACCAATATAAATATAAAATATTGATCATAGTTGAATATTTAAATATGATATAACATAAAAATATATAATCTACTTTTTAATCCTGTATTACCATCACTTTAAATTAATTTCTTTCACTTTATTAACATTCTTAATTCTAATCATCTACTCAGGAAAAAATTATGTATGTTACTTAATAATTTAATCATAGATAATATAATGTTTATTATTTAAATCCATAACTATATTTAACTTCTTAATTAATGATGCTAGGAGATAGAGTAAAAAAAGAATATTTGCAACCAAATATAATGATATTAACTAAAGGACATATCGAATGAAAACTCCAATCAATGAAATTTTTAGTCGTACCAAGTGAATGGAAATCAAATTCTCTATACCCTAGGGAATAATGAATCATTGATAAATAAAGGTAATAATTTGGATGGAATAACTAATGAATGTTTTAACAAATGTATTCTATTATAATATTCACATGAATTACTAGCCTTGTGACAATAATGAAATGTCATAGATGAACAAATAGGGATCATACAGTTCGCATCATTAAAAAAAATTTCATTTATAAAAGTGATAAATTTAATTTATAAAGAAATTGAAATATCCCCTACCATTTTATGGTGATGATATCAAAGTGACATTGATCGTTTCATTAAATGGATAACCAATTTTTTTTTCTTTTTGTATTGAATATCCCTTGAGTCATTATAGTGATTTTCCCTTGTCAAAATAAAATATAATAAATTTAATTGAATAGTGGATTAATAAAATAAAATTTTATCTTTATATTTTTACATTTTCCCTAAAACATTATGATCAAATTGAATTTTCCACTAAATTTGTATCTTGGAATGTTAGTGACCTTATTGTATGAAGATCTTGATAGTGGTATAATTCCCATAAATCCTAAAAATTGATATTTCATTCAATTTTATAATTATAATAGGATACGATTAAAAATATATTGGAACTATACATGAATAAATTCTTTATATTTTTAATAAATAACACCCATCACCAATACAACAGATAATAATTGCATTGTGGATTCCATCTCATAGTACACATAAAAATAGAATTTAATCCATCAAAAATTCATGGAGTCATCAATGTTAATAAAAAAACCTATAACTGAAATGTGATTATTATAACATATCAAAGAAATAAGTAAATATTTTCCCTCAAATATCCTCCTTGTTATTTTCAAACATGTTTAAAACACCCCAGACATAATGTGTAAGGCTTTAGGACTTCTAGAAACTATAATATTAAAATATCTATTTATATATAATCAAATATTTTGATTTTTATATTAAATTTATAAAACCTCAAAAATCATGGTTGTGTTTTTAATTTACTATCAAACTAGCATGGTGTGTGCCTTATGAACCTAGTAAAATATCTTATTTTTTATTTGAGGATTTCACAGTGTCATCTCTATTTTATTGACTATTTAAAATATCTAAATTTTATTTTATTTAAATATTTTTTAATTTTTAAGGTTCATAATTTTTTGTTTGTTTTATTATGATGTTAATTCCCACTGAATTTAGTAATACTCACTCAATGGTGTTCAATTTTAACTCTCTTATTATTTTGGAAAACCCAATGATATTCGAATCATTAAATTATGATTATTCATTTAAAATTAATGAATAAATATGTTTTGATATTTAAAATAAAATACTCCACTATATTCATATAAATTATACAATTTTCACTATTGGTGAAATGATAACTCTACTATTACTTTCATAATTCACTGAAGGAGTTTTCTGAAATGTATATTTTGTGTTTATAAAAAATATTTTCAAGCTGTTATTAGGACTGATTTTATATAATTTCTAGTTTATTAATATTTTATTTATTTAGATGTTCTAAAATATTGAATGTATCTTATTTGGGTGGTAATAAACATTGAATTACTTATTCCTTGATAAAATTGGATTTTTTTGCAGAAATAGGACATATACCTGTGCATTAAATAAATAGAAAAAACAATATATTATATGATTTACATTTTTTTATATAAAATATATAATAATTTTATTTGTAAGAAATTGTTTTTTAATATTTCACATGGAGGGTTTATATGACCTTCATGTGTATGAATATGACAAAATTTAGCTAATTAATCATTTTTAAAAGATATTTAGAGATGAGAACCAATCGAGAGAACACAATAAACACTGGAAGGGAATTATCCCCACAATTTCTTATCCCATATCATGTCCATATAATAGATCTAGTAGAATTAGTTTTGAAATAGATGTATCAATGTCTTTTATAGAGGAAGAAGAGGACTTAAAATGGACATGATGTTCCATGAATGATGTCTAAATTATATCAATATATATATGAATATTATTGAATTAATATGTCAATAAAGTCCCCCATATACCATCGTTTTTTAAAACATTAATATTGATGATGAATTCATTAAATGATGAACTGGGGAATGGTGACGATGGTCTAAGTGGTTTCTTGGATAAATAAATTCCAATAGAAGGTGATTCCAGTGATCATGTTGGGGATAGTGAATATTATACCAATGATTATGATGATTTTTTGATGATGTTGAAAATGATAGTGAGGAGTGTAATAGACATTACTATGATGATAATTGTAGTAATGAAAGATAGATATTGATCTTCTCAATTATAAATTTAAATTAATGACATAAGATGCTTCATAAGTGAATATTATTACATTTATGTGATTTTTTAAAATTTAATTGTATGTAGTTCAATTCATTGATTTGTTACTATATGTTTATATATTTTTGGCTTGTATATTTGGTCGTGGGAATTGTTTTCTATTATGTTTCATGGTTTTGGGCCAACATGCGATGTTATATTATATTTCATTTTCTTGGTAGGTTATACAAATAGTTATCAAACTATTTCATATTGGGATATACTAATGGTTTTATTAAACCAATGATATATGATAAATCCATTCTTCTAATACTATAGGTTTCACATAAACCAAATTTTTCATGTTGTACCGACTCATATGAACCAAAATGTTTATGAAACCATTGATACAGACTACATTTCGGTTTCTAGAGGTTAATTTTTTTTAAATCTTTTGTTATAGGATTCATTTCATTTAGTGTGTTCATATAATTATACTTGAAATTTTTGACAAATATTTTTATAGTTGTTTAATATTTTTGTTTCATGTTGAGTAAACTATCTAGCACTTTATATTTATTTTATGTAAAGTTAAATCATGAAATTTTGGGTCATTAAATTGGATATAATCAAAGGACATTTTTATTTTTGAAGGAATTTATACCTAAGTGAATTTTCATAAAGGATTTTATTGCACATGTTACCATTAATTATGAATCCATATCATAAAGAAAAAATATTCATAAAATTATTATAATGGTGCATGAATTTTTACCTTATGTTGGTAATAATTACAAAAATAATGACAATTATATTTTTTATCATCCGCATAGGGTATAATTAATTATAGATATTATCCAATTATGAATCAATATTTCAACATTATGATTCCACTTGATTAATATAATCATAAAAATTGATAATATAGATAGTTTCAAAAAAGAAGGTTTGTTATGAATTCATCAATGAAGATATTTTAATAGGTCATCAATTTGAAATTAATATGATTAATCATGGATTATTGAAATAATATTTAACTGGATTCAATAGAACCCTCATATTATATATTATGTTACAAAATTGTTATGAAATACATTAAAAGTTTATTGAACTACTATAGTATCATGATTTGGGTATTTTGTAATTATCCTTATTGAACTATATCTGGATTAAACTTCAATTAGAATTTTTCACTTATCTACAATTAGATATGATCAATCCTTATAGATTAAATATCAGAGTAAACATCAATTTTTTATAATCTTCTAATTGGTTAAACATATTTAATATTTCTAAAATTATTGTTAAATCTTTATTTGTGTGATCTTAATGAAATATTCTTAAAAAATGGAATAATAATGGCAGAAATAGAACCAATAGACAATGGTAAAACATTATATTATCATGTATATATTTACATTGATGTAAATGTGAATTGGATTCCTAATAAAGTAATTTAGGCAATTTATTGTAATGTGTTTTCTTGCAAGTTCGAGATAGAAATAACAAATTGATTTAAAGACTTTCAAATTAGATCAACTTCAAAAAGTGATTGGTTTGGGAAAAAATAATATTGAATTTAAATTAGTTTGATGGGGAAAATATATGGGACTCATTACCAATTTTATATACACGAGGTTGTTGGAAAATAATGGTGATTTTTTAAATATGTGTGTTCATCCATGCCATGAGATATGAACATGAGTGATGGTTACTAAGATCTAATGGTTTACAAGGTCCGATAATATAGTTTAGACAACTGATAATTGTAACAACCTAAAGTGTATTGGGATATTATTATTAGTGGAAATTTTATTTTTTTAACTTTATTATTGGTTGTTCCATTAACTAGGACAAGGATTAGTAATCCAAAAATTTCAATTTCCAAAAATGATGATTTGGGATGTTGGTGTGGCTTCTAAAATGACTTTAGTAGTATGTTGGATGTCAAATTATGTTTGGGGAACCAAAGAGCCTAATATTTGGTATTTAATTCCATTCTCCAAGGATCCCACAAGTGTCACCCTATGAGTGAGGTATACAAGAGGGTCATAGTCCTTTTTCTAAAGGATTTCATGATGTAAACCATTTTAAACACTTTGAATTAGATTGTTCTATAGACGTACACAAAAATAATTTATTGGATCAATGTGTGAATAAGGTAGTCATGCCAGGAATGGTGATCCTCGTGTCTTTAATATAGGGAAAGTCTAGTAATTTACCAGCTATTCAACATTTTACCTAAGTGTGAAATTATGTCCGAGTGGGCCACTTCTTCAGCCACCTCATATACTTCACATCCACTTTAAAACGACATGAAAATGTATGGGGTTTGGTGTGGTTCCACAAAAATATAAGGGATTTTATAAAAATTTAATATGTGATCCTGAAAAAAAATATCCATTTTATTTTTTATGAGTATTTTGTATTTTTTTGGTGATGAGTTTACAATATTATGGTTAAATCAACAATGAATTATGGGTTTTTAATATGCACTGGAAAACAAATCATGTTTTTTATTTAGATACCCAAGCATGGCGTACATGGATATTAAATTAATTTTTCATAATACATTATACATAATAAAAACAGACGTCGAATTATTGTATTAGTTTAGTGTCTTTGGAAACTCAGAACATATTCTTCTAATCATGGTTAATGATTTTCAACATCTCCCATAATGATATTCCCCTTTTATTTTCTTACCAAACAAACCATATTTGAATCATGGGGGAAAGAAAACATATAAATACTGATCTAAAATTATCATTATGGGAAAGAATGTGGATAATAAAAAAACATATCCAATTGAAGTTAAAAACATGAACATAATGTTTAAACATCCAAATCATGAAATGTGAAATAAATCATGGCAGAATTTAATGCATATATTACAAAGTGACATTAATCATGAAAAAATATGATTGAAATAAACATGTAATTTCATCAAACCATTAATCAAATTATTTTATTTCCATAGAATCCATGGCATTGCGGATAAGACAATCATAGTGGAAAAAGTCCATTACTAAACCAGGTTTACATGGCTTTCTGGATCGGTATTACTGAACCAGATATAACTTTAATTCTCGACATGTATATTCCATGAGATATAAATCATTAGCCAATGAATTGGAGGGAGATATATTTCCCACCCATCACATAATGAAATAATTCTTTCGTGTGTCACAAAAAAAAAACAAAAATCATTCAACATCACCCAACGAATAAAATGGGTTTCATAAACATAATCCCATCATAAAATAATCCATATAAAAAATGGATATGATTTCGTCATAAAAAAAATCAAATCATGTAAATAATAGAGACATTGTTCTTGAAATATAACCATACTAAAGAATGTCATCATAGATGGAATATAGTTTAGATAAAACACTTGAAATGAAATCTTGAGGAAAATATTATTTCTTCCTTCAAATAATTTTCTTTTCTCAAAATGTCATGAAATTTTAAAAGAAAATAATTTTTTGAAGATAATCATGAAATATTGTAGAGGAAGATTTATGTAAATAAGGCGTTTTGAAATCGTAAAAATATGTTCACTCCGTATAAGTTAAAAAAAATATCTCCTCATTCTTTTTCTGAAAAAGTTATAAATTACCTCTTATGTTAAAAAAAGAATGATTCCTTCCATACTACATAGTAAAAGTAAAAAAGGGGTAAAAAAGACTTTAAACAGACATGGAAGAATAGTAAAAACTTTATGAAATTTTTTTTCAACATGGACATCGATGATAAATATAACCCTAGTAAATACTTATGAATAAATAGTCTCAGATAAAAACAAGTTTGGAATAATTATCCTTTACCGTAGGTCCAATTTCATATGTATGTGTCCTAAAATCCTATATAATTATTTAAATAATGTCATTGACTTATTCAAGAATCATATTAATATTTATGATATAATATATGATTCCCCTATGACTTTATATTACTCATTCATTTGTCAATTCCATGTTGAAGCAACGTTTTGGGTAATAATCATTTCATTTATCGTACGTGTTTAGAATTATTATTCCTGATATTATCATGATTTACATACTTCTAGAATGTAAAACATGATTTTTATATCTTATATTCATTATATATATATAATAGATAGATAAATGAAATGAAATACACCATATATGGAGAATGTAGGCTGAACGTATGCATGAACACTGTTTTCCTTTCCTTATTAACTGGAATCGAAGTATGTAGTTGGAATATATATATATATATAATGTATCATTATTATGTCATATATTTCATAATTATTTGTTATATATACTTTATAATCATTCTTGAATGGTTAGCATGCAAAATGAATCGATTCGCGTCCTGGAGACGGTAAGCCGTACATACGCACGAGTGACAATATCATTCCCCTGATTGTGGAATTGTATTAATGTGTATGGTGTATAATATTTCAGAAAAAATATTACTTTAAAATAATAATATATAGTTATTTCTTAGATTATTATACCCATCAAAGTAGTTTGGTTATGAAAAATAGATTACACCACGACATGGAGACGGTAGGCCGAACGTACACATGCGTGGTAATTTAATTTTTCATAGGATGGATAGAAAATGGAATATGGTCGATTCATATTCATAATAATATATCATTATTCAATTGATACTAGAGTTATTACTTAATAATGAAACAACTCATACAGAGTAATTATAAGAAGAAATAAGTTTGAAAGAAACAATAAAGGATATTACCTCTTATTAGACGTTCCACTTCTAAACCTCCTCTTAGGGTACTAAGTATGGTATTCGAAGAAGTAAAAGACCTCTATAATGTTTATAGGTATGATTATAAGAGTAATATTAAGGTTTTGGAGTAGTTTCAAAACTCAAAATTGTGTGAAGAGGAGTGGGAGGAGGTTCTCTTTTAAAAGAGAGGAGAGGGGCACTTTGGGAAACTCTCAAAAATATAAATTTATATTAATATAAAAACCCACATAAAATATTAAAAAATGACACAAAATCAAATATGAGATGATATAGGGTGTTAATATGATCATCCAATAAAATTTAGACAAGCATATAATTTATTTTAAACCTTACCATTCAAATTTATCGTTATTTAATCTATTTGATTTTATTTCTAGTAATAATATACTAAATTTTAAATTGTTATAAATACTTAATTGTGTGTTGTTAATTTTCCATAATTAGATACCATATTAAATTTTCAAAAATATAATTTTTAATTTGTAATTGATAAATATTTTTTTGATTTTTTAATCAGTTTAATAATCTGTTATTTTTATAAAATACCAATACTGTCATTTTTTACACTATTCAATTATTTTATTTTAAATAACTACCACACTAGAAGATAGGTTCGAACCAATATATTTAATAGATTCATAACATGTCATATTTATTTATAAAATTCGTGTAGAACTTTAATTAGGTCATATAATATTAAATTTAATATTTTTTATACCATTTATTTGATGTTTTTAATAAAATAATTACTACATCATTTTTGTATAATTAATTAATATTCTAATTTGTTTAATGTCTATTTAAAATAAAATAAAATTATTAATATAATTATAATTATTTTCATAAGAACACTATTAGTAGAAAATATCGTCTAAAACATCCAAATTTTAAAATGTTATCTTTATTAAATTATGAGGTTGACAAATTTGACATCATTAGAAATAAAATAATATAAATGTCATAATATTTTTTATAAGGATCCTAATGGTCCAAAAGTAGACCCTTGGATTATTATGATTTAGATATAATCTATCAATAAGGTCTGGTCTGGTTTTTGGTCTTTTTGATGGGTATTATTATTTTAATAAAAACTATATTATTGATTTTTGAATGAATAAATAATTTCCCCATCATTAATGTATACGCTCTTAAAGTAATTTTACATTTCTTAAAAATGAATAATTATTTAACAAGATGATGAAAAATATTTTATTTTTCAAATTAGAATTTATAAACGAATTTATATTCTATATAACCTTATATTAAAAATAATTTAATTAATAAAGTTTGAGTGAGACATATTTCACTTCCCTTTAAATAAACTAAAATAAAGGTCTTAATCTCATCCAAGTGGGTTCCAATGGATTCCACTTTGACACAAGTATGTTATATATAGAATTATAATCAACCAATTATATTAATACAAGTGTTAGGGTAATTTTATAATATTATCTTTACCCTTAATTACCTGATTTACCATTATTTGTGGTAAATAAAATTAACTGTATTTTCTATTCATAATGTCAAAAAAATAAAAGATACATATTTACAAAATTTGGTCCTCTTGATTCTAAATATGGAATCTATTTTTCTAAATTCAAAACATTGAAGAGGAAGTAATTAATTTAATATTAATCTCGTTGTCGAAAAAAAGGGTTTTTGTTTAAAACATTGTAAAAGATTGAAATGTTTTTTCCTATGAATTCAATGTAAAATTATTGATAATGACATAAATTATATTAAATGGAAAATATATATACCATTTTACTTTAAAACCATTCAATATTAAAATTTAGCCATAAAAAATTTCTCAATGGAAAAAAAGAATCTTTTCAATAAAATTTGGCATATTTTTACTATTCATCAAAATATGAAATTTATCATAAAAATATGAAAATTTTATCCAAAGTAAATTTTTATATTCTTATTCAAAATAATTAGTTTATTTTTTCAAATTTATCTTAAAGCCTTGTCAAAAATTAGATTTAAAATGGGTGGACCATCAAAAGGCGGCAAAACTACAATTTTGTAAAAATAATTCCTTTATAAGAAAAATTATTTTTATTCTCATAACATGTTCTAGAAAATGTGTAAGATGAATTATAATGTTAAAAAAAATTCTAAATTCGGTTAATAATATTCATAACAGCTAGTTAATAATAATATTATAATATATCGTTGTTTTTTGAAACTCGGTATTGCGTACCACGCAAGCTATATAGGAAGGTCACACTTCTGTGTAACACAAGACAAGTATATTGTGTCATATACTGCAAGATAATATTTTGTAGAATACAATAAAAGATGTCAAATAAATTAAAAAGAATATATCTCATAAAATCTCGGGGTGTTACTTTCTACCCCCTTTAAAATAAATTTCTCCAAAGAAATTCATCGGGGGTATAAATCATTTACTACTTGAATGTTTATTTCATAGAAAACCACATTGTAAAAAGGTATACTAAAAATTAATTTCAAAACTAATAAATGAAACGCAACAGTTACCCAAATTAACTCATAACTAGGATTCCACATTGGGGAACATAGGTGAAAACATGGATTTTGAAGAGGAATCTAACCATAATGTTTTTGGATGGAGAGTGGTAGAGAACATGGATATGAAAAATCCCGCAATCATAATGCCATAAATTTGTTATTATCTATGGTACCATCTGATTTAGTCGGATAATAATTTACTATGATAAATTTTTGTTTTCATGATCTATTCCATATAGTTGAAGAATTTGTCATGCGAATAAATACTTACTTGGTTTATGTATAATTTCACTGTTGTTCTTACCTCGAACATTTTCCACTCCATATCTTAGTTAAAGAAATAAAGATGAATTTTTATATCTTGATGTGCTAGAAGATCATACGATTGAATGATATATCATTCCATCTGTCTCCACAAAAAGTTAGCACATGTAATAAAAAATGCATATGACCAAATATTGTGAGATTTATCGTATATTGTTCAAAAAATTGACTTAAACGTAGTCTATCATACATCTTAATAGATTTGGAATAAATTTTAATAACCTGTGACTTTTTGTAGGATAGTTGTAGACGATAAAGGCCTATCGCACATTGATTTTGGGTTTGATTCCAGCAACTGTGTCTAATGCGATGGGTTGTTGAACGTCCTACTACTTCTCCTTTTTCAAAAACTATACTCTAATGAAATTCAAGAAAATAGTTTTAGCCTTAAACAATACTATCTAATTCTTATCTTAATCCATTCCAAACTTTTGGCTTTTTGAAAATACTTATGTCCCATCTAATAGTATAATGAAAACAATTACTAGAATGGTCATCCACTGAGAATGTGAATACCATAATTTACCCCCATATTTTATAATATGTATCATGTTGGTCACATTCCAAACATGTGAATACTTTAATCATGTATTCTCTTGAAACATGAAGCACCATAGAATCATAGTGAAAGCATTGATGGTGTCAAAATTTAACTCTTTCCACATACCAAAATAAAAAAATTTCTATATACTAAAACCATGATATCAATTTTTCCTTATATTAGTCATGAGTTCATTAATACTACCAAACATTTCATTATCTCATTATCCCATCATTATGCACATATTAGGTGCTTTCCTAAAATATTTGAATAACCATTCATGGTCACCAGTACCATTCAACATATAATTTCAGAAACATAAGGAAGAACAATACATTAACAATACATAGATGTTTCTTTATTCCATAGTACCATGGAATTACATATTCAACATTACTCTTGATAAGCATGTAATAATTCCACTACCTTCTTAGACCATTAACCTATTTTCATAATTTTATTCCTAAACACTTCTTTCATCTCATATATCATTTGTAGTCTCTTCATCCTCATCAACATTAATATTACCCATATGACCATGTTGATTCTCTTCATTATATTTTCCGTTAGAGAATTGGTTATCATAACTCCCGTAAATTCCACATTTAAAACATTTAACCATTGTTGATGTCTTAGAAATACCATTACACATGTTCATTTTGTTAACTAAACCTTTTTCATTAAAATTACTGGCTTTGTGTCCTTCTTTTACCCACCCAAAACATCTTCTAGTTCTTTTGAAAAATTCTCCCTGATGTTTGTTCTCACATGATTTACATGAGGTAAATTGAACTTTCTTTCCACTATGATCCTAATGTAACTCCATCTTTCTCTAATTAGTTAAGCCAGGAATCTTACCAAAGTTGAGATTATTGATTATATTATGAGATTGCTGATTAGGCATAATAACGATTTTTGGAAATCTAAATACCGTTTAATTAGGTTTCTCATGAATAATATCATTCCATTGTCCATCATATTCTTCATTGACATGAATCCTCATGTTTCCTGCCATTTCCTAAAACTGAAAAATAATATTTTGGGAGGAAAAAATCTTACTAGGAAAACAACATAATCATTGGGGAGTATGTTCATTCTCTAACTTCTTAGGATTAATCCTTGGTTATTAATAATCGTTATCATAATTAAAGGATTGTAACCTATACATTATACATAACCTTAGGGACATTCCTAAAAAACCATAGAAATATCACTAGGTATCTCCCTAAATTATTCTCATCCTAGTATCCAAAGTGTAACAAAACCTCTCTCTGATACCAACTGTATAGACCCAGGCATGACGTACATAAATATTGCATTACATTTTCAGAATAATTAATACATAACAAAATAATACAACGAAAGACTGTATTATTTTAGTGTCTTTGGAAACTCGGAACATAATTTTTTATTCATGGAGAAATATCTTCAACATCTCCCATATATATCTCCCAAATTTATTTTCTTACCTAAAACCCTTATTTGAATCCTGGGGAAAATAAATAATATAAAGGGTGTGCTCAAATGCTCATTAAGGGTAACCATGGAGAAAAAAATACAAATTTGTACATAAAGACATGAACATAATGTCTAAACATCAAAAATAGAGAGTCATAAAATAAATCATGGAATTATGTAAGGAATAGATCACAAAGGAGCATTAATCATGATAAAATAGCATTGAAATAAAACATGTAATCATGGAAAACCATTAATATCATTATATGATTTCATAGTATCCAAGGCGTTGCTGTTAAGACCATCATAGTGGACAATGTCTATTACTGGACCAGGTTTACATGCCATTCTAACCCTGAAATACTAAACCATATATTCATTTCATTTCATCCATGTCTATCACTTGATATATAAATAATTACCCAATTCATTGGAGGGAGGTATAGGTGTCACCCATCTCATAATGAAAACAATATTTTGTGTGCCACAAAATAAACACAAATCATTCATCATAACCCAACGAAAAAAATGTGTTTCACAAACATCATCCCATCATGTCATAATCCATATAAAACAGTGGATATAATTTCATAGTAATAAAATCAAACCATGTAAATAATAGATACATTATTCTTGAAACATAACCATATTAAAAAATGTCATCATAGATGGAAAATATTTTTGGTAAAACACATTAAATGAATGCTTGAGTAAGGTAACATTTATTTTTTTAAATCATTTTCTTTTATCAAAATGACATGGAATTTTAAAAGAAATGAATTTTTTTGAAAATAATAATGAAATCATGTAGAGAAATATTTATATAAATAAGGCATTATGAAATCGTAAAAAATTGTTCATGCCATATAAGTTAAAAAATATTCTCCTAATATTTTTCCTGAAAAAGACAAAAAGAACCTCGTATGGTAAACAAAAAGAAATATTTCGTCTATACCACATAGTAAAAGTGAAAAATGGGTAAACACTAATTTAAATATAAAAGGAAGAATAGTAAAAACATTATTAAATGATTTTTTATAAAACATGGACATGGATAATAAATATAACACCAGTAAATACTTACGAATAAACAATCTCAAATAAGAATGAGATTGGAATAATTATCCATTACCTTAGGTTCAATTATTTTGTACGTGTTTTAAAATACTATATAATGATTTAAATAATGTCATTGACTTATTCATTAATAATATTCATTTTTAATATATCATATATGATTCACAAATGATTTTATATTACCCATTCATTTGTCAATTCCATGTTGAAGCAACGTTTTGGGTAATAATCTTTTCATTTATCATACGTGTTTGGACATTTTGATCCAAATATTATCATGAATTACATACTTCCAGAATGTAAAAATTTATTTTTATATTATATATACATTCATTATATATATATAATAGATATATAAATGAAATAAAATACATTGTTCATGGAGACCGTAGGTCGTACGTATGCATGAACGATGTTTTGTTTTTCTTATTGACTTGAATGGATATAAGTACATGAAATATATATATATATATATATATATATAAAGTACCATTATTATGTCATATATTTCATGATTATTTATTATATATAATTTATAATCATTCATGAAGTGTTAACATTGAGATTTAATCTCATCGCGTCATGGATACGGTATGCTGTACGTACGCATGAGCGACAATATCATTCCCATGATTGTGGAATTTTATTGAAGTGTATGCTGTAAAATATATCAGAATAAATATCTTTTTACAATAATCATATATATTTATTTCCTCCATTATTATAACCATCCATGTAGGTAGGTTATGAAAAATAGATTACACCCCGGCGTGGAGACGGTAGGTCGTACGTACGCACACTTGGTGATTTTATTATTCATATGATGGATAAAAGATTGAATATAGTATTTTAATATTCATAATAACATCTCAGTATACATGTGATATTATATTTATTACTTAATAATGAAACAACTCATATAGAGGATGTACAAGAAGAAATAATTTTGAATGAATCGGCAAAGGATATTACCTCTTCTTCTAGGTGCCTCTTCTAAACCTCCTCTTAGGGAAATATGGTTTGTATTTGAAAAATCCAAAGACCTCTAGTATGTTTCTTAAAAATATTATAAGAGAAATGGGCAATTTTTGGCGGAGTTTGAAAGCTAAAAATAGTGTTAATTAGAGAGGGAGGAGGTGCCCTTTTATAAGAGAAGAGAGGGGCACTATAGGAAACTCTCAAAAATATTAATTTATATTAAAATCAAACCCCACATAAAATACTCAAAAAAGACCCAACATAAAATATTAGATTATATAGGGTGGTAATATCATCATCCAATAAAATCTATACATGATTGGAATTTATGTTAAACCTTATCATTTTTATTTATCATTATTAAATCTATTATATTTTATTTGTGGTAATAATATTCTAAATTTAAAATTGTTATAAATACTTAATTATGTGTTTTTAATTGCCTATAATTACATTCATTATGGAATTTTCGATCGTATGTTTTTCAATTTGTAATTGGTAATTGGTAATTTTTATTTTTTTATCAATTTAATAATATTTTATTTTTATAAAAGACGAATAGTGTCAATTTTGATACTATTCAATTATTTTAATTTAAATAAAATCCACACAGAATATTTTTTTGAAAAAAATATTTAATACATTCCTAACAAGTGATATTTATCAATATTTTTCGTGGAGCACAATAATTAGTTCATATATTATTTTTTTCATATTTTTAAAACCATTTATTTGATATAGTTTTTAATAAAATTATTTCAACAACATTTTGTATAATTATTTAATATACTTATTTGTAGCATAAAAATTATAAATAAAATAATATTATTAATATAAATATGATATATTTCATAATAACACTTTTATTCGAATCTATCTTCCATAACAGCAAACTTTTAAAATGTTATCATTATTAAATTACGAGTTTGACTAGTTAGACATCATTTAAAAATAATAATTCAAATTTCATTATCAGTTTTATAAGGCTCCAAATGGTCCACAAGTCTACCCTTGGATGCTTATGGATTATATATACTCGACCAATATGGTTTGGTAATCTTTTTGGTCATTTTGTTGGATATTATTATTTTAATAAAAAATATATTTTTTTTAATAAATAAATAATTTCTCTATCGTTAATGTATAAGATATTAATGTATTTATATATTTCTTAAAAATTAAAAGTAAATTACCATTAATAAGAAAAAAAAATTATTTCCAATGAGTATTTATAATTGAATTTATATTCTGTATATCATTATATAAAAAATTATGTAAATAATAATTTTTGAGTGAGACATACTTAACATTTCTTTAAATAAAATAAATTATAGGTCTTAATCACATCCAAGTGCATTCCAATAGATTCAATTTGGACCCATGTATGTTATATAGAGAAATATAATCAACTAATTATATTAATATGTGTGTTAGGGTAATTTTATAATATTATCATTGCCCTTAATTTCTTGATTATCTTTTAACCATGGTAAATAAAATTAATCATAGTTACAATTAATAAGGTCTTAAAAAATATAAGTTCATTATTTACACAATTTGGACATCCTGATTCGAAATATGGTTTACATTTTACTAAATTCTAAACACATATTATGCAGTAATTAATTTAATATTAAAATTGTTGTAAAAAATGAGTTTCTGTTTAAAACATTACAAAATATTGAAATTCTTGTACCAATGAATTCAATGTAAAATTAAAGATAGTGATATAAATTATATTAAATGGTAAAAATATATTCTATTAATACTTTAAGACCATTAAATATTATAATTTAAAAATATAAATTACTTTGATGAAAAAGGATTCTTTTAAGTAAAATTTAGGGTATTTTTACTATTCATCTTAATATTAAAGTTATCATAAAAATATGAACAATTTATCCAAAGTATGTTTTTATATACTTATTACAAATAATTAGTTTATTTAGTCAAATTTATATTAAAAACTTGTAAAAAATTAGATTAAAAATGCGTGTGCCATCCAAAGGCGACAAAATTGAATTTATTGAAAAGTATTTCCATTATACGAAAAATTGATTTTGTTCTCATACCATGTTCTAGAAAATGTGTAAGATGAATTATAATATTATAAAATTCAATATGTGGTTAATAATATTTATAAATACTAGTTCATAATAATATTATAATATATCATTGTTTAGTGAAACACGGTTTTGCGTACCTCACAAGCTATCGAGGAAGGTCACATTTGCGTTTAACACAATCCAAGTATATCATTATGTATACTTAAAGTTAATATTTTTGTAGAATACAACAGAAGATATCAAATAAATTAAAAATAATATATCTCATAAAATATCGGGGTGTTATATTCTACCCCCATTAAAATGAATTTTCCCCCAAAATTCGTCGGGGTTATAAATTGTTTACTACTTGAACGTTACTTTCATTGAAACCCACATTGTAAAATGGAATACTAAAACATTATTTTAAAAACTAATGTATGAGACGTAAAAATTGCCCAAATTTACTCATCAGTGGGTTTCCACATTGGAGAACATAGGTGAAAACATGGATATAGAAGAGAAATCTAACCATAATGCTCGGAGGGAGAGTGGTGGAGAACTTGGCTATAGAAAAGTCCACAATCACAAATCCATAAATTTGTGATGATATTAGGTACCATTTAATTCATCGAATAATAAGGTAATAGGATAACATTTTGGTTCTCATGATCTATTCCCTATAGATGAATAATTTTGCATGGGAATAAATACTTACTTGATTTTGGTACAATCTCACTATTATTCTTACATTGAACAATTTCCACTCCATCTCTTAGTTAATGAAATGAATTTGAATTTTTCAATCATGATGTGTTAGGAGATCATGCGATTGAATGATATTTCGTTCCATTTGTCTCAACAATAAGTTAGCATAGGTAATCAAAAATTTATAAGTCCATCTATGGTGAGATTAACCGTATATGGTTCCAAAAATGGACTTATAATTCATCAATCATACCGCATAAAAAAATAAAAAAAATTTGTATGAACCAGGAACTTCCTGTAGGGAAGTGGTATATGATAAAGGTCGGTCAAACTTCGAATGTTTGTTCAATTTCCGAAACCTTGTCAGACACAATGGGTTGTTTCACGTCCTGCAGGTTGTCATTTTTCTAAAAAAATACTATTCTAACATTCTAGAATGAAAAAATATCCATAAACAATACTATCTGATGTCCAACATAATCCATTCAAACCTTTAGGCTTATTTAATATACCTATGTCCAATATTATAATATAAAGAAAATGATTACTAGAATGGTCATCTACCGAGCATGTGAATACCATCAATTACGCCTCATATATTATAATATATATCTTGTTGGTCACATTTCAAACATGTGAATACTTTAATCATGTATTCTCTTGAAACCTAAATTACCATTGATTCATAGCAAAAAAATGGTTGTCGTCAAAAGATAACTCTTTCCACAAACCAAAATCCCAATGTTTCTACATACTCACACCATGATATCACTTAGTCATTATATCAGTCATGAGCTCATTAATACTATAAAACATTTCATTATTTCCTTATCCCTTGACTATGCATATATTAGGTGCTTCCCTAAAATATCTGAATAACCCTTCTTGGACACCTGTATCATTCATCATATACATTCAGAAACATAAGGAAAAACAATAGTGCAACAGTCTTTAGATGTTTCTTTATTCCACAGTACCATTGAATTACTTATACAACATTACTCTTGATAAACATGCAATAATTCCACTACCTTTAAAAACCATTGACCAAGATTCATCATTTTATTCATCAACACATATTTTATCTAATATATCATCTATAGTCACTTGGTCCTCATGAATATAAATACTACTGAAATTACCATGGTGATTCTCTTCATGATCTTTTCCCTTAGGGAATTGGTTTGCATAATTCCCTGTAAATTTCACATTTAAAACGTTTAACTGTTGTTTATGTCTTAGAAATACGAGTACACTTGTCCATTTTCTTAACTGATCCTTTTCCATTACAATTTCTGGCATTATGTCATTATTTTACAAACCCAAAGAATTGTTTAGTTCTTTTGAAACATTCTCCTTGATGCCCTTTCCCACATTATTTAAATGAAGGAAAATGGAATTTCTTTCCTTTATGATCATCATGAAAATTCATCTTTATTTTATTAGATGAGTTGGGAAACATAACGAAGTTTAGATTATTGATCATATTATGAGATTGTTGATTATGAAATATAATGATGTTTGGACTTCCAAATCCCATTTAATTTGGATTCTTTGGAAGAATATCATTCTATTTTCCATCATATTTTCAATTAACATGAATCATACGGTTTCCAGCAATTTCCTAAAACCCAAAAAGAATAGTATGAGAGGAAAGACTCATAATATTAAAACAACATAATCATGGGGGAGTACGTTCAATCTATAACATATTAGGTTTATTCCTAGGTTATTCATGATTGTTGTCCTAATTATTGTATTGTAACCTATACATTATACTTATCCTTTGGGATATTCCTAATCATACCATATAAATATCTCTAGGTATCTCACTAATGGTTTCATATCCTAGTTTCAAAATGGTGTCTAATCCTTCTCTCTGATACCAACTGTAGAGACCCATGCTAGACATATATGGATATTATATTAATTTTTCGAAATACTTAATACATAACAAAAATGGATTCCAAATAACTGTATTAATTTAGTGTCTATGGAAACTCAGAACATAATCTTCTAATCATGGTGAATGATTTTCAACATATACCATAAAAATCCTCCACTTTTGTTTTCATACCTAAAACCCTTATTTAAATCCTATGGAAAAGAAAATATATAATGAGTGATCTCAAATTCTCAGTAATGGTAAGCATTGAGATAAAAAAAACATAAAAAAATGAACATAATGTTTAAACATCAAAATATTTAGTTGTGAAATAAATCTTGGCAGTATGTAAGGAATAGATCACAGAGGAACATTAATAATGATAAAATAGCATGGGAATAAAACATGTAATTTTGGCCAACCATTAATCACATCATATTATTTCCATAGTATCCAAGGCATTGCTACTGAGCCCGTCATAGTGGACAAATTCTATTATTAACCGGGTTTACATGCCATTCCAGCCAAGTATTACAGATCGTGATTTACATGCCATTACAACCATGTCAATCTCAAGAGATATAAATCATAACCAATGAATTGAAGTGAGATATAGGTCACACCCATCTCATAATGAAATAATTAATTCATGTTCCACAAAATAAATCCAAATCATTCATCATAACCAAACGAATAAAATGGGTTTCCTAAACATCATCCCATCATAACATAATCCATATAAAATAGTGGATATAAATTCATGATAAACAAAATCTACCCATGTATATAATAGATACATTATTCTTGAAAAATAACCATATTAAACAATTTCATCATAGATGCAAAATAGTTTTGATAAAACACATGAAATGAATTCATGATGAAAATATCCTTTCTTCTTTCAAATCATTTTCTTTTCTCAAAATGAAGAGAAATTTAAAAAGAAAATATTTTTGGTGAAGATAATAATGAAATATTGTATAAGGAACAGTATTTAAGAAAGGCTTTATGAAATTGCAATAATCCATTCGTTCCGTACATGTTAAAAAAATATTCTCCTTGTACTTGTGCTGAAAAGGTCAAAAAGTACCACGTATGGTAAGAAAATGAAAGAATCCTTCCATACCACATAGTAAAAGACAAAAAGGGGTAAAAACAACTTTTAAAATACATAAAATAATAATAAAAACATAATAAAAATTCTTTTTATAAAACATGGACATGGATGGTAAATATAATTGTAGTAAATACTTATAAAAAACAATCTCGGACAAGAACGAGATTGGAATAATTATACTTTACCTTATTTCCAATTTTTATTATATGTGTCCAAAAATCATGTTTAATGATTTATATAATATCATTTAGTTATTCTAGAATCATTTTCATTTTGAAGAAATCATATATGATTCACTTATGACTTTATATTACCTGTTCATTTGTCAATTCCTTGTTGGAGCAACGTTTTGGATAATAACCATTTAATTTATCATACGAGTTTGGACTTTTTTTCTTGATATTATCATGAATTACTTACGTCCAAAATGTAAAACATGATTTAAATGTCATATATAAATTCATTATATATATATATATATATATTAAATAGATAAATGAAATTCAATACACCACTCCTGGAGAGGGTAGGCCGTAAGTATGCATGAACGTTGTTTTCCTTTCTTATTGACTTGAATGTAAGTAAGAAGATAACATATATATATATATATATAATTCCAGTAGCATTATTATGTCATAAATTTCATGATTATTTATTATATATACTTTATAATCATTCTTGAATGGTTAACAAGGAGAATTAATCTCATCGGGTTCTGGAGACAATAAGTCATACGTACGCACGAGCGACAATAGAATTCACAAGGTTGTGGAACTATATTGAAGTGTGTGGTGAATAATATTTTAGAATAAATACCACTTTCAAATAATCATATATAGTTATTTCTTCCATTATTATTCCCATCCAAGTAGGTTGGATATGAAAAAAAGATTCCACCACGGCGTGGAGACTGTAGGTCGTACGTATGCACGTTTGGTGATTTAATTTTTCATTATATGGATATAAGATGGTATATGGTTACTTTATATTCATAATAACATATCAATATATAAGTGATACTAGATTTATTACTTAATAATGAAACAACTCATATAGAGGAATTATAAAAAGACAAAATGTTTGAAATAATCGATAAAGGATATTACCTCATCTTTGACGCGCCTCTTCTCAACCTCCTCTTAGGGCACTAAGGATGGTATTTGGAGAATTCCAGGACAAATATAATGTTTCTATGGATGTTGATAAGAATGATGGTCAGATAATGGCCGGGTTTGAAAGCTAAAAATGGTGTGAATGGGAGAGGGAGGAAGTGCACTTTTATAATAGAGGAGAGGGGTACATTAGAAAAAACTCAAAAATATTAATTTATATTAAAATTAAACCCCACATAAAAACCTCAAAAACGACTCAAAATAGAATATTAGATGCGATAGGGTGGTAATATCATCTACCCATATAATTTAGACTTGTTTGGAATTTATTTTAACAATTATAAATTTGATTTATCATTATTTAATCTATTTTATGTTATTTGTGGTAATAATATTCTACATTTTAAATTGTTATAAATTCATAATTATTTGTGGTGAATTTTCCACAATTAGATAAAATATTTCATTTTCGACAATATAATTTTAAATTTTAAATTTATAAATATTTTTGTGATTTTAAAAAAAATTCAAAAATATATTATTTTTATGAAATACCAATAGTGTTAATTTAGACACTATTCATTTATAGGAATTTAAATAAAATCCATATAAAAGATTTGTTCGAACCAAAATATTTAATATATTACTAACATGTAATATTTATCAATTAAAGTCTTGGTGCACATTAATTAGTTCATATAATATTTATTTAATATTTTTAAAACCAGTTATTTGATATATATTTTAATAAAATAATTTCAAAAACATTTTATTAAAATTATTTAGTATAAATATTTGTTGAATTATAATTAAAAATAAAATAATATGATTAATTTATATATATTAGCTTACATAATAACACTTTAGTCGTATTTATAGTCTATAACAACCATCTTTTAAAATGTTATCTTTATTAAATTATGAATGTGACTACTTAGACATCATTTAAAATAAAATAATATAAATGTCAAAATCTAATTTATAAAGATCCAAAAGGTTCACAATTATACCATTGGATGTCTATGGTTTATATATAATTGTCCAATATGGTTTGGTCATGTTTTTTGTTCTTTTGGTGGGTATTAGTATTTTTATTAAAACTATATAATTAAATTTTCACTTAATAAATAATTTATGGATCATTAATGTATAATCTATTAAGGTATTTATATATTTCATAATAATTACAATTAAATTTCCATGATGTATAAAAACATTTGATCTTTTAAATTAGTATTTATAATCGAATTTATATTCAGTATATCCTTGTATTAAAAATAATTTAATTAATAAACTTGGATTGTGACATGTTTCACTTTCCTTCAAATAAAATACATTAAAGGCCTTAATCTCATCCAAGTTGGTTCTAATAGATTCAATTTAAACACAAGTACATTATAGAGAGAAATATAATCAACCAATTATATTAATATATGTTTAGAGTAATTTTAAAATATTATCATTACCCATAATTACCTGATTAACCTTTAACCATGGTAAATAAAATTAACCGTAGTTACTAATCTAAATGTCTAAAAAGTAAAAGTTACTTATTTACACAATATGGACCTCCTGATTCCAAATATGTAATCCATTTTTCAAAATTGAAAACACATAATATGCAGTAATTAATTTATTATTAATCTTGTTGTCGAAAAGAATGGGTTATTGTTTAAAACCCTGTGAAATATTGAAATGTTTTTACCTATTAATTCAATGTAAAATTAATGATAATGACATAAATTATATTAAATGGGAAAAATATATTATATTTAAACTTTAAAAACATTAAATATTATAATATAACAATATAAACGATCTCGATGAAAAATGTTTTTTAAGTAAAATTAAAAGTATTTTTACTATCAATAAAAATATGAAATTTATCATAAATTTTTTAAAAATTTATCCAAAGTAAATTTTTATATCATAATTCTAAATAATTAGTTTATTTTGTCCAATGGATCTTATAAAATTGTCAAAATGAGATTTAAAATTTGTGCACCATCAAAAGGCGACAAAACTGAATTTTTCTAAAAATTCTTCCTTTATACGAAAAATTTATTTTCATCCCATACCATGTTCTAGGAAATATGTAAGATGAATTATAATATTATAAAATTTATAATGTGATTAATACTATTCATAATGGCTAGTTCGTAATAATATTATAATACATCATTATTTAGTGAAAGTCGGTATTGTGTAGAACACAAGCTATCAAGGAAGGTGTCTCTTTCGTGTAACACAAGACCAGTATATTATTGTGTATACTGCAAGATAATCTTGGTGTAGAATAAAATAGAGGATATCAAAGAAAATAAAAAAATATATCTCATAAAATCTCGGTTAGTTACATTATACGTCCTTTAAAATGAATTTCTCCCCCAAAATTCATCGGGGTTATAAATCATTTACTACTTGAATGTTTCACTCATAGAAACCAACATCGTAAAAAGGAATACTAAAAATTAATTTTAAAAAGTAATGTATGAAACGTAACGGTTACCAAAATTTAATCATCACTGTTTTTCCACATTGGAGAACATAAGTGAAAACATTGATATGGAAGAGAAATCTAACCATAATGTTATGACAGAGAGTGGTAGAGAAAATGGCTTTAAAAAAGACCATAATCACAAACCCAAAAATTTGTGATGATCTGAGGTACCATCTAATTCCTCTGATATTAAGGTATTGGGATTACATAATGGTTTTTAAGATCTATTCCCTATAGTTGAAGAATTTAGCATGAGAATAAATACATACTTGAATTTGCTTCAATCTCACTATTGTTCGTTCCTTGAACAATTTCCACCACATCTCTTAGTTGAATAACTGAAGTTTAATTTTTAAATCTTGACATTTTAGAAGATTATGTGATTTAATTATATGTCAGTCCATATGTCTCAACAAAAAGTTATCACATGTAAAAAAATGCATAATTCCATCTACAGTGAGATTAATCCTATATGGTTCCAAAAATGGACTTACCCTTCATCTAACATTCCGCTTAATAGAATAAAAATAATTTTTACTAACCAAGGACTTCTTATAAACCAGTGTTAAATAATAAAGGAATGTTTCACTTCGGTTGTGGGTTCGATTCCAGCAACCTTGTCTGATGGATAAGTTGTCACTGATCCTGTAGATTTTCAATTTTCTAAAACAATACTGTAACACCCCAAGCATCCACGGTATGCTTCTCTTTCAATAATGCAATGGATTGCTTTGTACGCAAGTTCGAGATTCTAATACATCGCGACCAATAAAATTAGTTGTAACGAATAGTAATAGCACACTTTTTGAAATTATATAAATTTTGTATTTCAAAATGGACTTCTTTTTTGGAATCGGGCTATCGAAATTAGACTAAATTGAATTTTTGGTATTTTTATGAGAATTTCCAATTTTCGAGGAATTGTAAAAAAATACTTAAAAACAAATTTTTTAATAAAAATAATTTATAGTGACAAATTATACTATTGAGTGGTTTTAATGTATAATTAGAATATATTTTTACTTTATTATCCAATGGTGGTTATTAGAATTAATTTCACTCTGAAATTGGACATAATCAATTTTCAATCATTTGATTGAAATTGATTTTAAAAAACACAGTATTTGTTTTGACAACAAGAATTAATTATTAAATTAATTAATTCAACATATATGTTTTTAATTATTAAAAATAGACATCATTTTTTAATTCGGAATATCAATTATAGCTTAGGGTGAATATTTGGTATTTTTCTGAAAAATGTCAATTTTTGATGTATTGTGAAGCCACTAAGTGGTAGTTAAAAAACTGATTTTTCGTTTAAATGAAACATTACCACATTTTTGATTTGAATTTCTAAAAATCTGACATACATGGTTGTTACTATTAAGTAAAATGTTGGTTCAAGGGGATGAAAATAGTTTTTGCTGAATAGTGACTTTTAAGTTTTAATAATCGCGATTAAAGGTAATTAGTGTAATTTAAGGTAAATATAATGTTATAATAATATGAAATTACCATTACAAGTGTCCTAGCCTTATTTGGTAAGTCATGTAAGACCATGAAAATCCATTTTTCATCTTGGGGACCCCATGGAGACACTTGGGTAAGAAAATGACATTAATAACTTTTTATTTAATGTAAAAATAAAAGTGTCACAAACATGTGTTGTTTTACTAAAACAATTATTACATGGGGTTATATAAGGTAACTTTTCCACTATAAATATTCATTGGACACCTAAAAATATTTCCTACATCATGGTAAATTTTTTATATATTTTTAGACATTATATTAATAAATTTATCTATGACACCATGATGATGCAGTGATTACCTCATTAATGAATGATTTAAATAAAATAAAATAATACTATAAATTCTAAGACATAAACTTGTATAAAACCAATTGTATGGATGGATTTCGAACCATTATCACCATATAATATAAATATATAATTTTTGGTCCTTTAAAATCCAAAAATAATTTGATAATGAAGTAACAATTCAATCTTTCCAAAAGAGCCCCACCTCTCCTCTTATAAAAGGCCCCCACATCTACCAACTTATTCACACCTTAAAAGCCATTTGGCTCATCCAAACTCTTCCAAATACTCTCTCAACTTCCCTATATTACTACTAAAAGCCTCAATGTTGGAATAAGTCTTCCCAAGGAAGCCTTTGGCTCAAATCAAAAAGAGTTACCCGATTTTATGGTAATGTCTTCTCTTATGTTCTTTTGATTTATTTTGCTTCTCTAACCCCTTAAACCATTTTTATTAAATTATTTTGTAACAAAAATAGTATATTTAATATACTAGGATGTTTTTATGTGATTTATTTTATTTAAACTTACACACACCTCAAAATAATGGTTAAAGAACATACTGTTTATGTGGGTGGCGAATTATTGCCTCACGAAACGATCATTGTTCAATATTCTTTTAACACCTATCATGGTGGAAATTATGATGACACTACTTCTATATATGATATATATTATGTTTATGTTTTCTTTATTATTATGTATTTTTCATTTATGTCATACCTTTATGATTTCCATTATGGGTAAACGCGATAATTTCATTTTAGGAAGTGCGGACTATCGCCCCCTCAAAGTGATTTGAATCGTTAATGCCATATATGGGATGTATAAAGAATGGAGTTAATGATATTATAATAGAAATATAATATACCGTTATATCATTATGATTTCATTTCATTAAATACATAATATAAATTAAAGTAGTGTTCATGCATACTTACGGCTTACCGTCTCCATGGACAGTGCATTTCATTTCACACCACTAAATGTTATGTAATATTATAAATGCATGTATCTACTGGTTATATGTGATATATATGATATCTAAATCATGAATATAATTCTTGATATAATGGATATTCTATCACATAAAAAACTTTTAATTACAAGAAGTTTATTGTTGACTCAAGTACCAAAGATCGACAAAACGACCGTTATTAAATTAAATGACTACACAATGTTCATAACATGGTAATAAGTGATGTAAAAGGAATAATAAACGTTAAAAAGGTTCTTAAGAAAGTATAAATTTACTGTAGTTTATTATTGAGATTAAAGAATGATCGAGTCAAGTCGGAGACGAGGTAAGGGACTTCGTCTCAATCTCTTTTCATTGAGGCATATTTTATTTTATACGCAACTTTCTTTTATACGGTGTATAATCCCCTCTGACATTTACTTTTATCAAATGGAATCTTTTTATATGAAGTGTTTTTACTAAACTACAAAAGGAATTTTTTGTCTTACGTATGCGGCGACAACGACTTCTCCGCCGACGTGACCATTATTTGAGTTTTGACTTCCTCTACAAGACATAACATTTTAAATGAAACATAAATACCATGTTTTACTTTTATTTTATTTTGGTATTGAAAATGGTCTTGATAACGTTTTTATTGTTTCAATGTGTTGTATTGATATCTTGTGATTGAAATGTGGAAATTTTTTGAATCCTTTATGCATATTTTATGTGATACGATTACGCTATGGTTTATGATATGTTTAAACCATTTCATATAAGGAATGCATTGGACTTAATAAGTGGCGAGTGGAGCCCGCTATAGCTCCTCGATGCATCAGTAGGTCTCAAGAGACAAACTAGTGTCTTGGCACAAGGCCTTGACAAAATCTTATTTGTAGTCTTGGCACGAGGCCTTGGCTATGTGGTTATGATAGTCTGGCATTATGCATTCCATAATAATGAAAGTGGTTATTGATATTTCTTGTGATTATTCGACTAGTATAATATCCATGTGAATAAGTAAATTGAAATATTTCATTTTATTTTTTACATATTATGCTGATGTTCAAGTTTAAATGGATTTTGTTTTAGTTATACATTGCCTTAAATTTTTGTGTTTATTTATGATATATTCCATTGTATTGTTATCCTTACTGAGCATCTGAGCTCAACCCTTTATATGTTTTTTCCCAGGATGTAAAGAAATATTTTATGACTGACCTACAGGGATAGTCTGAAGTGGATATGAGTATGGATTATGATGACTATGTTATTTTATTTTTTCACTTTATGATGTAGTGTAACATTTATAAATGTATCTAGTGTTTTCAAGGCTACTAACTAAACGGTCTTTCGAGACTTGATCTTTTTTATCATTCTAATGTTTCGTAATAAGGCACTGAATCTGGGTAACTGGGGTCAGGGTATTACAGTTGGTATTATAGGCAGTTTAGTACTAACTATGGATGCCAGATTTATATAAACTATGATTAGAGCACATATCCCTAAGATAGACTTTGAAGATTAGTATAGAAGAACATCCTAGAATTTTTGTAAAGTATAGATTTTTTATAGTTTCCGAGCAATACATCCCTCTCTGGATACGAACAGCTACAGGCGGCTCTGGCACAGATGTACCTTGGAGTGAAAACTCTGACAAGGAGTTTCGGGCTTGACCTGAGGTATCCTGGTGCACGAAAATAGGCCTTGCTTCACACTTGGTTACGACACTCCTGGGGTATATGCTTAGGATAATTCATGGTTTCATTACAAACCATTATGAAGGGTTTATGAGTATATACTTCCTCAAAGAATATTTTTTATGATTATGGTTTATATCCATAAACCGTTCAACTTATTTTAAGTATTTTACATGTTTGGAATTATTCATTACAATTCATAAACTAACATAGTTTATGAAAATGTTTAGAAATGGAACCTAGTGGAAGGAACAGAAACAATATCAATGCACACACTCCATGTAGGTATTTCTCTCCTACTCAAGATAATTATAGTGGAGTTGGTGATACAACTGGTTCTAATCATCTTATCACCATACTGGGACAACTCACTCAAGTTATGAATAATAACCTTACTCATATGGAGCACCCTGATCCGCAACATGGAGGATCAATGTTATACCACTTCATGAGGAAACATACACCAACATTTTATGGGGGTACAAATCCATTATTAGCTGATAAATGGATAAATTCCCAATGGAAAATATTTTAGGCTTTAGGGATTCTTGAAATGGAACAATTTTTCATCACAGTTTACCTCCTCACTGGAGATGCTTATCAATGGTGGTCATTGATTCAAAATAAAAAGGAAAATGAAGAAGTATCAACTATGGAATGGAGAGATTTTAATGATATTTTCTTAGAAAAATACTTTCCTCATGGCCATCAAGCGGATATGGAAAGACAATTTCTGAGTCTGAGTTAAAAGGAGGATGAGAATGTTGCAAAGTATGAGTCTAACATTACAAGGATAGAGAGGCATGATGTAGATTAAATATGTAACACAAGAAGTAAGATTGACTGTTTCTTTGATGAGTTAAAACCGTTTCTCCTTCGAGCTTCAGTATCACAATCTTTCTCATCGTACGAAGATATTGTCTCATGTTCTATCAAGATAGAAAAGGAATTATCTAAGTCTTATGGAAACAAAGTAAAGAAATAGAAAAAGAGAACAGTTGAACAAGAGACAGATAAAGAGAAAAAGGGAAAGAAGTATTTTTTATTATGTGATAATTCTGGGAAGAATCACCTCGGTATTTTCCTAAATGGAATGGGAGTTTGTTATAAATGGGGTGAAAAAGGTCATCAGGCTCGTGATTGCAAGGGAAAGAAAGAGGCTATCAATGTTGAATGATACAATTGTACAAAAATGGGGAATTTTAAAAATGAATGTCATATGTGTCAGGGAAACTTACCCCAGAAAAGGCCATGGGATCAAGGCTATCTTATACAGTTTCTATAGTTGAAGTGGAATAAATAATGTATTGGTGCTTTGGGAATCAAGGATTATATTCTGGTTATAAGAATAATGTGATATATATAAGGATTGTACTCTAGTACTTGTTATTTTCATTAAGGTTATAATATGATGAAGGTAATCATATTTTTAGTATGTGATAATAAGAGAAACATTACTTTGTATGGGGAATCTGATGTTATAATTGATTTTGAAATTCAGAGACCTTTTAGAAAAGTCTGGACAGATATATTTTGGATACCTATAAAGGTTTTAATGGATTATGATGAACTTTGGATAGTATTTTTTATGGTTAAAAAATTTCGGAAGATTATTTTTGAAATATTATAATAGTATAGTTTTAGAAAAAGGACAACCTGTAGGTTGGGGGATACATCATCGCGTTGGACAAAGCTACAGGAATCGAACCCACAACCATAGTACAACATGACTTTATTACCTACCAATAGCCTATATGAAGTCCCTGGTTATTCGAAAAATAGTTTTCCTAATCTAAATGGTATGTGTTAATATTTGAAACCTTGTAATATTAGGATAAATATAATATTGTTGAGTTCTATTATCTTTTTGAGGGAAAGATGAGTTTTTTGTAGAAATTAGTTGATGGTTGAAATTCTACTTGTCAAGTATATATATATACCTCACTCTTATTCTATGAATAAATTAATTAATAAAAATTACAAAATGGATATTAAAAAATTGTGTTATCCTAATACGTTATTTTTTGTTGAGCTGATGATATTTTAAATCACCATATATTGAAGGCTTTGAGGCCCTCAATTTTACACTTGTTTTTGATTGATGACCTCAATCACTCCCTACAAAATATTTATGTATTCCCTCAAATTATTTGTCTTTAATTTCCACCAATGTTTTTCCAATCGAGATCATAATTTGGTGGCGAGTTTTTCATTTCCCTTTCCCTCTTATTAAGGCTAAATTTTATTAACCTTATTTACGATGTGGTTTTTCCACAAAGATATTTTATACATTCAAAATTTTATTTTCGAAGAACAATTTCAAATTGTGAGTATTCAATTTATTGATGGAGGGGGGAGTGTAACACCCCAAGCTTTCCCGGTATGCTTCTATTTCAATAATGCAATAGCTTGCATTGTACACATGTTCGAGATTCTAACACACCGCGACCAATAAAAGTAGCCGTTATGAATATTAATATCCCACTTTTTAAAATTATATAAATTTTATATTTCAAAATGGACTTCATTTTGGAATCGGGATATCGAAATTAGCCTAAATTGAATTTTTGGTATTTTTCTGAGAACATCCAATTTTCGATGAATATTAAAAAAATAATTAAAAACAACTTTTTTAATCAAAATAATTTATAGTGACAAATTATACTATTGAGTGGTTTTAATTCATAATTAGAATATATATTCACCATCATATCCAATGGTGGCCATTATAATTAATTTTACTTTGAAATTGGACATAAACAATTATCAATCATTTGATTGATATTGATTTTTAGAAACATGCTATTTGTTTTGACAACAGAAATTAATTATAAAATTAGTTAATGTAACTGATATGTTTTTAATTTTTTAAAATATAAGTAATTTTTGAATTCGGAATATCAATTATATTTAGGGTGAATTTTTGGAATTGTTCTGAAAAACATCAATTTTTAATGAATAGTGAAACCACTAAGTGGTAGTTAAAAAATTGATTTTTAGTTTAAATGAAACTTTTCCACTTCGGTGAATTTAATTTCAAAACTCTGACATACATGTTTTCATTATTAAGTAAAAAGTGGTTCAATGGGATGAAAACATTTTTTTGGTGAATTGTAACTTTTATGTTTTATTAATCGCGATTAATGGTAATTTGTGTAATTTAAGGTAAATATAATGTTATAAGAATATGAAATTACCTTTAAACTTATCCTAACATTATTGGGTAAGTCATGGAATACCATGAAAATCCATGGGTAAACTTGGGGACCCCATGGATCCACTTTGGTAATAAAATGACATTAATAACTTTTTATTTAAAGTAAAAATTAAAGTCTCACAAACATGTGTTGTCTTACTAAAACAATTATTACATGGGGTTATATAAGTTAAATTTTCGACTATAAATATTAATTGGAAAAATAAAAGGATTTCCTAGATAATGGTAATTTTTTTATAGTTTTTAGACATTAAATATATTTATTTATTTATGACACCATGATGATGCAGTGATTACCTCATTAATGAACGATTAACATAATATGCTAAGATAATATAAAATCAAAGACTTACACTTGTCTAAACCCTATTGGATGGGTGGATTTCTAACCCTTATCACCTTATCCTCTAAATATATAATTTTGGAACCATTAAAATCCGAATATAATTTCATAATAAAGTAACATTTCAATCGTTCCAAAAGAGCCCCTCCTCTCCTCTTATAAAAGGCCCACACCTCTACCACCATATTCACACCTTCAAATCCATTTGGAACTGCCAACCACTGCCCAAATACTCTCTAATATTCCCTCTATTAATCCTAGAATCCTCACTTTGGGTAGAATTCTTCCCAAGGAAGCCTTTGGCTCAAATCAACAAGATTTACACGATTTTATGGTAATGTCTTCTCTTATGTTCTTTTGTTTTATTTTCCTTCTCCAACCCCTTAAACCATTTTTATTCCATTATTTTGTAACAAAACCAGTATATTACATATACTAGGATATTTTTATGAGAATCATTTGATTTAAAATTACACACACATCTGCCTAATGGATAATGAACATACTGTTTCACTGGGTGGAAAATTACTGCCTCACGAAATGATGATTGTTCAATCTTCTTTTAACACCTCTCATGGTGGCCATTATGATGACAGAATTTCTATATATGATATAAATTATTTTTATGTTTTCTTTATGATTCTTTATTTTTCATTTATGGCATACCTTTATGATTTCCATTATGGGTAAACGTGATAATTTCATTTTACGAAGTGCGGACTACCACCCCCTCAATGTGTTTTGAATCGTTAATACCATACGTGGTATGTATAATGGATGGAGTTAATGATATTATATATGATATTATACTTGAATTATAATATACCTTTATATCATTGTCACGACCCGCCTTCACCAAAAGGAGGGAAGGGTCAGCAGGTTGCCAGGCCCTTCCTTCATTAAGTTGAAGGAGAGATAATGACCCCCGAAACCCGCCTTCAATAGGTCCCGGAGTGGCGACTAGCACCAAGGGTATAAGAAAATCTCGCAAATGGAAGGCATTACCCTTTTTATTTTATAGGATCGAAAGATAAGGAGGAGAAAATCCAACAACACCAAGGTAGAAGGAAAAGTAAAGAAAAAAAATAAACCATTTCCACATGCATGTTTCAAAAGTGAAAGCCACAAAGTGCAAGAAGGTGACTACAAGGTAAGTACCCAAAAAGAAAAAAAAAGAGAGAAACAACTGCAACAGCTCCAAAAGTCCGAGCTAGTAAGGTCCTGCGTGATCCCCGAAGTCCTCCTGGAAACCTGAAAGCAGTTTTATATACGTAGGGTGAGCATACAAGTACACTCAGTAGGGAAAACCAAGACTCTCATGCACAAGTGGGGGAACGTACTAAAGTCCCGTGAGAAAAGAGTAAACCAAACAACTAACAAGGAAAACTATCCATCCCAGGCCTCACCAAGGCTCGCTCCCCAAATAACGCATGTCAAGTAATATATATATAAGAGCACATCGATGTTTGGGTACCCTGCGCCACTTTCCCACTGGTTATTGAGACATCCTACGCATCAGACCAATCCCGCCATTCTCACCGCAGTCCCACTACCGCACCCGCCCGCACACACCTGGGCCACAACCACGCACAGTCCCACTGCCGAATCCCGCCCGCACACACCTGGGCCACAACCACACGCAGTCCCACTACCGAATCCCGCCCGCACACACCTGGGCCACAACTGTCACGTGTAACCATGCCTGCAAACACCTAGGCCAGAACAACCACCGCTACGCCCGAAGACACATGGGCCTCATCCCGAAGACACTTGGGAAACCACCTGCCGCACACACCTGGCCAACCACCACAACACCCTGCCCGATGGTTCTGGGGCTAATAATGGACTTCAGGCCATCACAGCCTGCTCGAAGATACTTGGGCTATCCGGGAAAGGGAGCAGAAAAGGAGCTAATAACCATCCACTAAGGATAGTGTTGGAAAAAACAGCCTTCCCCCATAAATCGGGGTGTTCGGCACTAAGTGCTCAACCTGGGTGGGGCGTGAATAAGAAACACAAAGCTACAAGTATAGATATAGGTAACAAACACTCACCCAAAACATAGGTTTTCCTAGACAACCTACAGAACACGACATCACTGCGTCCGAGTCACAGTTCACGACCCTTTCCCACAAAACCATTTGTCCCAATTCTTGTTTCACGTTCAGTTAAAATGTTCAAATGATTTCAAGCACTACTGGGCAACTACCATAAGCATAACCAAGGAAAATGTCAAAAGCAAGGATCAACCAAAGCACTCACACCCGGTTCTGTTAACAGAGGATCTCTCTCCAATTTGTGATGAAAACTCTCAACCACTGAAACAATACCAACAGGAGATCACATCCCCCAAATTCACACAGCCACCGAGAGTATAAAAAGAACGGGGGATCCCATCCCCTCCCACATTTCCAGCAAACGGCCCGAAGGGAAAACAACCAACAACCACTACCAACACAAGTCAGGGATTTTCAGATTTAAACGACTTAACACACTCCATGATTTCAAAAATTCCATGTGCTCTATCCGTTAGTTATCACAGAAGGGTTGATCCTGGTGCTTTCAATTATTCAGCCGGATATACGTGATTAACCAATTTCACAGTAGGAGTTCACAATTTCAACAACCCATTTAAAACATCACGAAGGGATTCATCAGCGCACATACAACGACCACCAACGGTCTCAATTTCCAGAAGAATATCGACCAGCTGAAATCAAAAGGATAAGCACAAGATAAAGCATAAGCAACGATCACAACCCCTTCCCCTTCTTTCTTTAGAACTCCGTTTATTATCTTTATCAAGGTTTGGTTCAACCAATTCCATAGGAACAAAAGAATAACGCCCACCCCGCATGATACACAAAAGTGAGAGACGAGAGAAATCCCCTACTTGTTGATGGATGATCAACGCTTAGGCCGGGGGCGCGGAACTTTACGGATAACGATGTGGCGGTCCCGACGCACCAGAAGAGTCACGATCGAAGAAGGGGGAAACCACGGCCTGACCCTTAATTTATAAGAGCCGGGGACGGTTGAGATAAAAACGTTGAACCACGTAAGACGTGGAAGTCGTGGGTTGACCACGCGGCTTGACTCACCATTAATGGTGCTGAGTGGTTTAAACCGACCCATGAATTAATGAAGCATTTAATTAAAACCTTTGTGCATGTTTCGGATTTCCAAGATATTTTTAACAAGGCAGAATAGGGTTTAAAACTCTATTTGCGAAAAAGGGGCAAGGTCGGGCGACGTCGGCTGGTCTCACCGATCGGTCTCACCGATCGGTCCCACCGATCGGTCTCACCGATCGGTACCCCTCAAGGATCCGGATTTTTCGGCAAAGGAAGGGACCATGGGGGGTCTAGGTCATCACATCAGATACCTCTTAAACGATTCTCGTCCCCGAGAATCAAAACAAACCAGAAGAAAAGAGAGGATCTGAACAACCATCTTCGAAGATACCTCTTAGGAGTGGACCCCCGCTAATTGAAAACACTCCCTGTCAAGAACCAAGCAACATACCATGCCCAAACCGCCCGGTCATGTGGGTTTGGGGAGTTCCCCTCCCCCATGTCAAGATATTATCCGCTTTGGGCGGCACTGACTCGCCCGCACGGGTTTAATCGCATCCACCTTAATGCGTCTTGACTAGGGGTCCGGTTCCCCCTCTCCTTTAGCCGGGGCTTTCCACACATAACAGAGGAAAGGAACTAGTACACTTCATAGCCAAAAAAGGTCAAACGTTCTGTCACAACAAGCACCAAAGGTTCAAAGCTCAGAACAACTCGTGGTATTGGGCACGCATCTGTGCTTCCCTCTCCAACGTACTCTCTTCGAGGCCGCCATGTCTCCACAACACACGAACCAAGCCGATGGTTCGTCCGCGGAGCACTTTCTCCTTGCGATCCTCGATTCTGACTGGTCGTTCCTCGAAGGTCGCGTCTCCTCCCACATCTAGCTCTCCCCAGTTGATGACATGAGAGTCATCATGTAAGTACTGACGAAGCTGGGAGACATGGAAGACATCATGGACCCTCTCCAACTGAGGTGGTAGGGCCAGCTGATATGCAACCTCGCCAACTCGCCTCAGCACCTTGAAAGGTCCGATGAACCTAGGGGAGAGATTACTCCCCTTTCCGAACCTCCGCTGCCCCCGTCGAGGGGAAACCTTCAAAAACACATGATCTCCCACCTCGAACTTCAGGGGCCTCCTCCGACGATCAGCATAAGATTTCTGCCGATCCTGTGCTGCTTTCATCCTCTCCCGCACTAGCTGGACTTTCTCCGTGGTGCTCTGCACTACTTCTGGTCCAAGAGTACCAGTCTCACCAACCTCTGCCCAGTATAAGGGTGAACGACATGGTCTTCCATACAAAGCCTCAAAAGGGGCCATGCCGATAGTAGAGTGGAAGCTGTTGTTGTAGGCAAACTCTACTAAGGGCATGTGTCGTACCCATGATCCTCTGAAATCCAGAACACATGCTCGCAGCATGTCCTCCAATGTCTGGATAGTCCGCTCTGTCTGTCCATCAGTCTGAGGGTGAAAAGCAGTGCTAAGGCGTAGCTGGGTTCCAAAATCATGTTGTAACCCCTTCCAGACTCGTGAGGTGAACCGAGTGTCCCGATCTGAGACGATAGTCTTCGGAACTCCATGCAAACGCACCACCTCATCCACGTACCTCTGTGCTAAGGTACTCACAGGTCCCGACTCCTTGATAGCCAAGAAGTGAGCAGATTTTGTCAATCGATCCACCACTACCCAGATAGCATCATGCCCGCCCTGAGCTCTGGGTAGTCCTGTGACGAAGTCCATCGAGACGTCATCCCACATCCACTCGGGAACATCTAAAGGATGCAACAAAACACCAGGAACGCGGTGTTCAGCCTTCACCTGCTGACACACCAGGCATTTAGCCACAAACTCTGCCATTGCCTGTTTCACCCCGGGCCACCAAAACTGTCCCCTCAGGCCTTGGTACATTTTCGAGACACCCGGATGTACTGCCAAGGCTGAGCTATGGAACTCACGAAGGACTTCATCACGCATCGCCTCTAGAACAAACAACATCCCATAAAGGAGCATCCGACGTCGGCTGTCCTCCGACCATCCTTCCGGAGCGTTCCCCTGATCGACACGATCCTGCAACACTTCCACCTCAGGATCTCCCCACTGAGACTCTTCCACTTGCTGCAACAAAGAGGACTATACCATCATCTGAAACAAACATCCTCTAGTACCTTCCACCCTTGCATCCAAGTGCAAGGCAGCCAACTCCCCCATCGCCTTCCAAGCATAAGCAGATTCCCGAACCACCTCCTGATGCGGCTTCCTGCTCAGGGCATCATCCACAACGTTTCCCTTACCCTCAGTGTATGAGATCTCAAAGTCGTAGTCCTGGAGAAACTCAACCCACCTCCGCTGTCGCAAGTTCAAGTCACGCTAGGAGAAGATATAGCGCAAGCTCTTGTGATCGGTGAAGACCACAAAGCGCTCCCCAAAGAGGTAATGTCGCCACAGCTTCAATGTGAACACTACCGCTGCAAGCTCCAAGTCATGGGTGGCATAGTTCCGCTTATGGGGGCATAGCTGCCTGGACCCGTAAGAGATCACCCCTTGTCGCTGCATCAATACGCACCCCAGGCCCTGTCCTGAAGCATCACAGAATACCTCATAGGCCATCCCTTCTTCTGGAAATCTCAACACTGGGGCACTAACCAGCTTTTCTTTTAGGTAGCTGAAGGATGACTCGCACTGCTCGCTCCACACGAAACCCTGGTCTTTCTTGGTCAAAGCCGTCAAAGGGGCTGCTACCCGGGAGAAGTTGGGTACGAATCTCTGGTAGTAGCCTGCCAGTCCGAGGAAACTCCGAACTTCCGCCACATTCTTGGGGGCTGCCCAAGAAACAATTTCCTCAACCATTGATGGGTCGACTGCTACTCCCTGCTCAGACACTACGTGCCCGAGGAAGTGCACTTCTCGTGCCCAGAACATGCACTTTGACAACTTCCCATAGAGCTGGTGCTGTCGGAGGACCTCCAAAACTGTCCTCAGGTGCTCTGCATGGTCCTTTTCTGACCTTGAATAGATCAGGATATCGTCGATGAATACCACCACCATCTGATCCAGGTACTCCCGAAAGATGGAGTTCATAAGCCCCATGAACACGGCCGGGGCGTTCGTAACACCAAAGGGCATGACCACGAACTCGAAGTGCCCATACCTGCACCTGAATGCCGTCTTCGGGACGTCGCTATCCTTCACCCTTAGCTGGTGGTACCCGGATCGCAGGTCGATCTTCGAGAACCATCCTGCCCCCTTCATCTGGTCGAAAAGATCCTCTATCCTCGGAAGAGGGTAGCGATTCTTGATCGTTACCAGATTCAGCCTCCTGTAATCGATGCACAACCTGAGGCCACCATCTTCCTTCTTTGTGAACAAGACTGGGGCACCCCACGGTGATGCACTTGGATGAACATAACCCCTCTTCATCAGATCGTCAATCTGTACCCGCAACTCCCGTAGCTCCGAAGGTGCCATCCGGTAAGGAGCCATCGAGATTGGTCGAGAGCCGGGCTGCAGGTCTATCCCGAACTCGATATCACGTCGAGGGGGTAGAGTCGTCACCTCCTTAGTAAAGACGTCCATAAATTCACGAACGATCACTGGTACTTCCACCGTTTCCGCATCTGTTAATTCTATCATCAGTTCGGTCAACAAGGAGAGGAGAGGTTCCTCCCTCCTGTTTCCCTTCGGACAGCTCCGCTCGCCGGTGAAAGTAACACGCTGGCCGTCCAAACCGGAGAACACCACCCTCCTTTGGGAACAGTCGATGACGGCGCACACAGAATATAGCCCATCGATGCCTAGGATGACATCGTACGACTGAATCTGTAGCAGAAGGAGATCCCTAACCGACTGATGTGGCCCTAACATCAGTCTACATCCCCGACAAACGAACAGCAAGTCGGTCTGACCTCCAACTGGTGTGATCAACACCAGAGTCACTGGAAGTCTCTCGGCATCTAGACCCAAGGCGCGGGCTAGACTGGGTGCAACAAAGGAGTGTGATGCTCCGGTATCGAACAAAGCATAAGCAAGAGTGCTGAACACACTGATCGTACCTCGAACAACCTCTGGCCCTGCTGGAATTGTTGCTTCTGCGACGTGTAACTGTCCACGCCCAGCTCCCCTGCCCCGCGACTGTCGGCCACCTCCCCGACCACGCCCTGGTCGAGGTCCCTGGGGAGCGCCCTGAGGTCGGCCTCCTCCTCCAACGCCTGCCTGCGGAGGAGTGGGAGATTGCTGTCCCTGCTGCTGCTGCTGGAAGGATCTGGCTGGAAACTGCTGCTGCGGCGGATGCTGGGGATGACTGCCACTACTGTACTGCACTCGATCGGGGCACTGACTCCGGAGATGTCCAGGGCTCCCGCAGATGAAGCACCGTGGTCCCGAGCCTGAAGGGAAAGAACGTGGGCCAGGGGATTGAAACCGAAACTGCTGCGGTCTGCTCCCTGCGGGTCGGAACCTGGAGGGTCCCGATGCTGGAGGCCTGGCGCTGACGGCCTTCCCCTTCGATGGTCCCAGCTGGATCCCTTCTCGTGACACTCCGCCCAGAGCATGCATCCTTTCCACCACTTCGGCCTTCTTCTAAACCTCTAAGTATGTCGGAAGGGTAAAGGGGGTAACAGCATACTGGAGGGAGGGTCGGAGCGCCTCCTCCAAACGTCTTGCCCGAGACTCCTCATCGGGAAAGAGGTCCGGAGAAAAACGCAGGAGGTCCTTGAACTTGATTCCAAGTTCCCTCACAGACATGCTCCCCTGCTGGAGGAAGAGTAGCTCCTGCCTCTTCTCCGCCTTCATTGTCGAGGAGAGAAACTCCGCCCGGAACTCCTTCTCGAAATCCGCCCAGGCAACCTCAGACTCTTTCCTACCCCCCAGGTGAAGCATCCACCACTGACGTGCCGCTCCTCGCATCTGGCTAACAGCCAGAGGAACCCAGTACTCAGTCGGGGCCCGAATCAGGCCGAAGGCTATGACTAACTCTTCTATCCAGCCTTCCGTCTTCGTATCTGAGGTGCTTCGCTCATACTTCTCGAGGGCCTGTCGTTGGAAGGCTCGAAGAGTCTTCTGCCACTGGTCGTCCTCTTCCTCTCGATCAGCTCTCTGTCGATTGGCCAAACTAGTCTCAGGAGTCTCGATCGCCTGTACCACACGTGGTCGCCTTCCAGGTGCCATAGCTGTAAGGTAAATAAGGAATGCCGAATCCCAGTAGTGCAAAGAAAATCGTTCTTAAAACTTATTAAGATTTAATTTATTCTTAATTTCCCAAGACATCCCAGAAACATAAGAACACAAGTCATTATGATGCATGTACCTTTCCTAGGGTCTCTACCCTGCAATCAGTGTGGCCTCACTTGGTCGTTCGGTAGGTCCAGAGTCCTTGCATCGGATCACGGGGGGCCCTAAAATCCCGTGTCCTAGCCAGTCTTCCCTGGCCTAATTCATGCTCCAAGGTCACCCAACACAGTTGCCTTACCACCCCATGCAATCCTCACCGTGCCTAACTCCAGACTCTGTCCTATATCTCATCCATCCCTCTGATACCATTCTGTCACGACCCTCCTTCACCAAAAGGAGGGAAGGGTCAGCAGGTTGCCAGGCCCTTCCTTCTTTAAGTTTAAGGAGAGATAATGACCCCCGAAACCCGCCTTCAATAGGTCCCGGAGTGGCGACTAGCACCAAGGGTATAAGAAAATCTCGCAAATGGAAGGCATTACCCTTTTTATTTTATAGGATCGAAAGATAAGGAGGAGAAAACCCAACAACACCAAGGTAGAAGGAAAAGTAAAGCATAAAAAATAAATAAACCATTTCCACATGCATATTTCAAAAGTGAAAGCCACAAAGTGCAAGAAGGTGACTACAAGGTAAGTACCCAAAAAGAAAAAAAAGAGAAACAACTGCAACAGCTCCAAAAGTCCGAGCTAGTAAGGTCCTGCGTGATCCCCGAAGACCTCCTGGAAACCTGAAAGTAGTTTTATATACGTAGGGTGAGCATACAAGTACACTCAGTAGGGAAAACCAAGACTCTCGTGCACAAGTGGGGGAACGTACTAAAGTCCCGTGAGAAAAGAGTAAACCAAACAACTAACAAGGAAAACTATCCATCCCAGGCCTCACCAAGGCTCGCTCCCCAAATAACGCAAGTCAAGTAATATATATATAAGAGCACATCGCTGTTTGGGTACCCCGCGCCACTTTCCCACTGGTTATTGAGACATCCTACGCATCGGACCAATCCCGCCATTCTCACCGCAGTCCCACTGCCGCACCCGCCCGCACACACCTGGGCCACAACCACACGCAGTCCCACTGCCGAATCCCGCCCGCACACACCTGGGCCACAACCACACGCAGTCCCACTGCCGAATCCCGCCCGCACACACCTGGGCCACAACTGTCACGTGTAACCATGCCTGCAAACACCTTGGCCAGAACAACCACCGCTACGCCCGAAGACACCTGGGCTAAAGGATCCACTGCCACGCCCGAAGACACCTAGGCCTCATCCCGAAGACACTTGGGAAACCACCTGCCGCACACACCTGGCCAACCACCACAACACCCTGCCCGATGGTTCTTGGGCTAATAATGGACTTCAGGCCATCACAGCCTGCCCGAAGATACTTGGGCTATCCGGGAAAGGGAGCAGAAAAGGAGCTAATAACCAGCCACTAAGGATAGTGTTGGGAAAAACACCCTTCCCCCATAAATGGGGGTGTTCGGCACTAAGTGCTCAACATGGGTGGGGCGAGAATAAGAAACACAAAGCTACAAGTATAGATATAGGTAACAAACACTCACCCAAAACTTAGGTTTTCCTAGCCAACCTACAGAACACGACATCACTGCGTCTGAGTCACAGTTCACGACCCTTTCCCACAAAACCATTTGTCCCAATTCTTGTTTCACGTTCAGTTAAAATGTTCAAATGATTTCAAGCACTACTGGGCAACTACCATAAGCATAACCAAGGAAAACGTCAAAAGCAAGGATCAACCAAAGCACTCACACCCGGTTCTGTTAACAGAGGATCTCTCCCCAATTTGTGATGAAAACTCTCAACCACGGAAACCATACCAACAGGAGATCCCATCCCCCAAATTCACACAGCCACCGAGAGTATAAAAAGAACGGGGGATCCCATCCCCTCCCACATTTCCAGCAAACGGCCCGAAGGGAAAACAACCAACAACCACTACCAACACAAGTCAGGGATTTTCAGATTTAAACGACTTAACACACTCCATGATTTCAAAAATTCCATGTGCTCTATCTGTTAGTTATCACAGAAGGGTTGATCCTGGTGCTTTCAATTATTCAGCCGGATATACGTGATTAACCAATTTCACAGTAGGAGTTCACAATTTCAACAACCCATTTAAAACATCACGAAGGGATTCATCAGCGCACATAAAACGACCACCAACGGTCTAAATTTCCAGAAGAATATCGACCAGCACAAATCAAAAGGATAAGCACAAGATAGAGCATAAGCAACGATCACAACCCCTTCCCCTTCTTTCTTTAGAACTCCGTTTATTATCTTTATCAAGGTATGGTTCAACCAATTCCGTAGGAACAAAAGAATAACGCCCACCCCGCATGATACACAAAAGTGAGAGACGAGAGAAATCCCCTACTTGTTGATGGATGATCGACGCTTAGGCTGGGGGCGCGGAACTTTACGGATAACGATGCGGCGGTCCCGATGCACCAGAAGAGTCACGATCGAAGAAGGGGGAAACCACGGCCTGACCCTTAATTTATAAGAGCCGGGGACGGTTGAGATAAAAACGCTGAACCGCGTAAGACGTGGAAGTCGTGGGTTGACCACGCGGCTTGACTCACCATTAATGGTGCTGAGTGGTTTAAACCGACCCATGAATTAATGAAGCATTTAATTAAAACCTTTGTGCGCGTTTCGGATTTCCAAGATATTTTTAACATGGCAGAATAGGGTTTAAAACCCTATTTGCGAAAAAGGGGCAAGGCCGGGCGACGTCGGCCGGTCTCACCGATCGGTCGCACCGATCCGTCCTACCGATCGGTCCCACCGATCGGTCTCACCAATCGGTCTCACCGATCGGTCTCACCGATCGGTCCCACCGATCGGTACCCCTCAAGGATCCGGATTTTTCGGCAAAGGAAGGGACCAAGGGGGGTCTGGGTCATCACAATCATTAATATTTCAATCCATTAAATACGAAATATAAATGAAAGTAGCGTTCATACATACGTACAACTTACCATCTCCATGAACTGTGCATTTCATTTCTTACATCTGAATGTTTTGTAATATTATAAATTCCTGTATCTACTAGATATATATGATGAATATTATATCTAAATCTTGAATATAATTCTTGGGGATAATGGATATTCTACCACATAAACAACTTGTAATTATAATAAGTTTATTGTTGAATCACGTACCAAAGATCGACAAAATGACTGTTATTTACTTAAATGACTACATAATGTTAATAACATGGTAATAAGTGATATAAAAGGAATAATGAACATTAAAAAGGTTCTTAAGCAAGTAGAAATTATCTCTACTTTATTATTCTAGTGATTAAATAACGATCAAGTCAAGTCAGACATGAGGTAAGGGACTTCTTCTCAATCTCCTTTCATTGAGGCATATTTAATTTTATACACACCATTATTTTATACGGTGTATAAACCACTTTGAAGTTTACTTTTATTCAAAAGGAATATTTTTATACGAAGATTTTTTAATAAACGACAAAAGTAATGTTTTGTCTTACGTATGCGACGACAACGACTTCTCCGCCGCTGTGACCATTATTTGAGTTTCGGCTTCCTCTACAATCCATACCATTTTTTAAATGAAAAATAAATACCATGTTTTACTTTTCTTTTATTTTGGTAATGAAAATGTTTTTGAAAATATTTTTATTATATCAATGTGTTGTGTAGATATTTTGTGATTGAAATGTGGAAATGTTATATTTCCATTATGCATGTATTATGGGATACGATTATGTTATGGTTTATGATATATTTGAAACATTTCTTATAACAAATGCATTGGACTTAATAAGTGATGGGTAGAGCCTGCTATAGCTCCTCAATGCATTAGTGGGTCTCATGAGACAAAATAGTATCTTGGCACAAGGCCTTGAAAAAATCTTATTTCTGGTCATGGAATGAGGCCTTGGCTACGTGGTTATGATATTCTGGAATTATGCAATCCATAATTATGAAAGTGGTTATTGATATTGCATGTGATCATTCAACTAGTAGAATATCCATGTGAATACGTAAATCGCATTATTTCATTTTATTTTTTCCATATTATGATTTAGTTCAAGTTTGAATGGATTTTGTTTTAGTAATACATTTCCATAAATGTTTATGTTTATTTATGAAAGTTTCTTCTACATTGTTATCCACAGTGAGAATCTGAGCTCACCCCTTTCTATGTTTTATTTTCCCCAAGATATGAAGAAATACTTTATAACTGACCTGCAGGGATTTTCTAAAGGGATATGTGTGTGGACTATGAAGACTATGTTATTGTAGTTTTTCACTTTATGATGTAATGTAACATTTTAGAATGTATCTAGTGTTTTCAAGGCTACTAAACAAATCAGTCTTTCGAGACATGATCTTTTGTGATCATGCCAATGTTACGTAATAACGCACCGACTCTTGGTAACTGGGGTCGGGGCATTAAAAATACTATTATAACATTCTATAAAAAAGTTTTAGCCTTAATAAATACTATGTGATGTCCATATTAATCCATTACAGCCATTAAGATTATCGAAAATACTTCTGTCCAATATCATAGAATAAAGAAAATAATTACTAGAAATGTCATCTACTGAGAATGTGAATACCATCATTTATCCACCGTATATTATAAGATATATCTTGGTGGTCACATTAGAAACATGTGAATACTTTATTCATGTATTCTCTTGAAACATTAATTACCATAAAATCGTAGTGAAAACATTAATCTTGTCAAAAGTTAACTCTTTCCACATACCAAAATCCCAAAATTTCTATATACTCAAACCATGATATCCCTATGTCCTTTTATCAGTCATAAGCTCATTAGTACTATCAAAAATTTCATTATCCCCTTATCCCTGCATTATGAACATATTAGGTGCTTTCAAAAAATATCTAAATAACCATTTTGGGCTACCAGTACTATTAAACATATACTTTCAAAAACATAAGGAAAAATTATAGTGTAACAATCCTTAAATGATTCTTTACTCCATTGTACCACAAAATTTCCTATACAACATTACTCTTGATTATCATGCAATCATTCCACTACCTTATTAAACCATTGACCGAGCTTCATCATTTTATTCCTCAACACTTCTTTCACCTCATATATCTGTTTTATTCTCTTCATCCCTATCAACATAAATACTACTGATACGACCATGCTGATTCACTTCATGATATTTTACCATAAGGAATTGGTTTGCATAATTCTCGTACATTACACATTAAAAAAAATTAACTGTTGTTGATGAATTATAAATACGATTATCCTTGTCCATTTTGTGTACTGGCCCTTTTCCTTTGTAATTACTATATTTGTGTCCTTTTCAACACCCAAAGAATCTTCTAGTTCTATTGATGAAATCTCCCTGATGACTCTTCCCACATGATTTACATGATGGAAATTAAACTTTCATTCCTTTATGATTATCATGAAACTCTATATTTCTCTAAATAGCTGAGTCAGGAATCATACCAAAGTTGAGATTATTGATCATATTATGAGATTTATTATTAGTCATAATAATGACGTTTGGACTTCCAAATCCTATTTCATTTGGTCACTCATGAAGAATATCATTTCATTGTCCATCATATTCTCCATTAACATGAATCCTCCGTTTCTGGCCATTTTCTAAAACCCCAAAACAATACTATGAGAGGAAAAACTCATACTAGGAAAACAACATAATCTAGGGGGAGTACATTTAATCACTAATATCTTTGGTTTAATCCTAGTCTATTCATGATAGTTATCACAAATCTAGGTTTTTAACCAATACTTTATACTTAACCTTAGAGACATCCCTATAAATACCATAGAAATATCTGTAGGGATCTCACTACAGTTTTCACATCCTAGTTTCCAATGGGTAAATAAACATTTGGTCTGATACCAATTGTAGAGTCCCAAACTTTATGAAAATGGATATTCCATTACTTTTGCAGAATACTTAATACCTAACAAAAATAGACACCCAAATACCATATTAGTTTAGTGTCTTGAGAAACTCGAAACATAATCTTATTATTGTGGTGAATGATCTTCAACATCCCCCATAAAGATGATCCACTTTTGTTTTCTTAAATAAAATCATTATTTAAATCTTGGGGAAGAGAAAACATATAAATGGTGCGCTCAAATTATTTTCATGTGTAATAATGGAGAAAATAAAAAAAACATATACATTTGAACTTAAAAACATGAACATAATGTTTAAATGTCAAAATCGTTAGTCATGAAAAAAATCATGTTAGTATGTAAGGTATAGATCACAAAGGAACCTTAATAATTATAAAGTATAATGGGAATAAAACATGTAATTGGGGAAAACTATTTTTTACATGATATTATTTCCATAGTATCCAAGGCATTGCTGCTAAGACTATCATAGTGGACAACGTCCATTACTGAACCGAGTTTACAAGACATTCCAGCCTAGTTTTACTAAACCAGATTTACTTTTATTTCCATCCATGTATTTCTCATGAGAAAAAATCATTACCCAATGCATTGGAAGAAGATATAGGTCCCACACATCTCATAATGAAATAATTCTTTCGTGTTCACAAATCCAAAAAAATCAATCATTGTAACCCAACAAATAAAATGGATTTCATGAACATCATACAATCATAACAATGTCCATATAAAACAATGGATATAATTTCATCATAAATGATATCAAATCATGTAAATAATAGAGGCATTATACTTGAAAAATAACCATATTAAATAATTTCATCATAGATGGAAAAGAGTTTTGATAAAACTCTTGAAATGAATTATTGAGGAAAATTTATTTTCTTCTTTAAAATCATTTTCATTTATCAAAATGACATGAAATTTTAAATGAAAAAAATTCTATTGAATATAATAATGAAATATTTTAGTGGAATACTTATGTAAATAAGGAGTTATGAAATTGTAAAAATATTTTCACACCGTATATGTTAAAAAAAATCCTCATCGTACATTTTCCAAAAAAGTCAAAAATTACCTCATATGGTAAACAAAAGAAAGATTCCTTCCATAACAAATAGTAAAAGAAAAAAGGGGTGAAAAATACTTAATACATACATGGAAGAATATTAAAAACATTATGAAAATATTTTTCTTATAAAACCTGGACATGGATGATAAATCTAACCCCAGTACATAATTACAAATAAACTATCTCAGATAAGAACGATATTGGAATAATTATACATTACCTTAGGTCTAGTTTCTTCATTAAATGTCCCAAAATAATTTATAATGATATAAATAATGTCATTGAATTTTTCACAAATCATATTCATTTTAAAGATATCATATATGATTCTCTTATGACTTTATATTACACATTCATTTGTCAATTCCATGTTGAAGAATCGTTTTGGGTAATAATCATTTAAGTTATCATATGTGTTTGGACTTTTTGTTCTTGGTATTATCATGATTTACATACTTATAGAATTTAAAACATGATGTATATATCTTATATAAATTCATTATATATATATATATATAATTTATAGATAAATGAAATGAAATACAACGATCATTGAGACGGTAGGTCGTACGTACACATGAATGATGTTTTCATTTCATTATGTACTTGAATGGAAGTAAAAAAGATGAAATATATATATATATACAGAAATATAGTAGATTTTTTATTTCTTATATTTCATGATTATTTACTATATATACATTATAATCATTCTTGAATGGTTAACATGGAAAATGAATCTCATCGCGCAGTGGAGACTATAAGTCATACATACGCACGAGCGACAATATCATTCCCATGATAGTGGAATTATATTTAATTGTATTGTGTATAATATTTCAGAATAAATATCACTTTAAAATAATCATATATATTTTTTCCTTCCATTGTTATACCCATCTATGTAGGTAGGTTATGAAAAACAGATTACACCACAGCGTGGAGAGGGTAGGCCGTACATAAGCATGTGTGGTGATTTCATTTTTAATTGGATGGATAGAATATGGAATATGGTTGTTTCATATTCATGATAACATATCAGTATAAAAGTTATACTATAGTTATTACTCATTAATGAAACAACTCATATTGAGGAAGTATAATATGAAATAAGTTTGAAAGAATCAGTAAAGGATATTACCTCTTCTTTGATGTGCCTCTTCTAAACCTCTACATAGTGCACTAAGGGTGGTATATAAAATATTACAAGACATCTAGTATGTTTATAAGGAAGTTAATAAGATATTTGGGTTGGGTTTGGCCGAGTTTGAATTCTCAAAATGGTGTGAAGAGGATAGAGAGGAGGTGCCCTTTTATAAGTGAGGAGAGGGGCACTTTAGGAAACTCTCAAAAAAATAAATTTATATTAAACTAAAACCCCACATAAAAACCTCATAAATGACTAAAATTCGAAAATTATATGAGATAGGGTGGTAATATCATCAACCAATAAATTTTTTACATGTTTTTAATTTAATTTAAACCTTATCATTTTGATTTATCATTATTTAATCTATTAGATTTTATTTGTGGTAATAATATTCTAAATTTTAAATTGTTATAAATAATTAATTATGTGTTTTTAATTTTCCATAATTTGATAAATTATGACATTTTAGACCATATAAGTTTCCATTTTTAATTTTTTAAATTTTTTTTTGATGTTTTTAACAATTTAATAATATTTTATTTTTATAAAATACCAATAGTGTCAACATTGACACAATTCATGATTTGAATTTAAATAAAATCCACAAAGAAGATATGTTAGAACCAAAATATTTAATAGACTACTAACATTTCATATTAATCTATAAAATTTTAGGGGAACATTAATTAGTTCATATAATATTTAATTTAATATTTTAAAACCATTTATTTGATATTTTGTTTAATAAAATAATTACTAAAACATTTTGGTATGATTATTTAATATAATTATTTGTTGCATAAAAATTAAAAATAAAATACTATGATTATGATAAATCTGATATATTTCTTAAAAACAATATTAGTCGAATTTATCGTCTTAGACAACCATCTTTTAAAATGTTATCTTTATTAAATATTGAAGATGACAACTTTGACAACATTTAAAATAAAATAATATAAATGTCATAATCTGTTTTATAAGGATCCAAATGGTCCACAAGTTGACTCTTGTGTGATTATGTATTATATATACTTGAAAAATGATGATTGGTCAAGTTTTTGGTCTTTTTGATGGATATTATTATTTTTATAAAAACTATATTATTGATTTTTTAGTAAATAAATAATTTTTTCATCATAAATGTATCAAGTATTAAAGTAATTATATATATCTAAAAAATTAAAAATAAATAACCATGATGAAGAAAAATATTTTATATTTCAAATGAGTATTTATAATCGAATTTATATTCTGTATAATCTTATATTAAGAATAATTTAATCAATAAAGATTCATTGAGACGTATTTCACATTCCTTTAAATAAAATAAATTAAAGGTCTTAAAATCATCCAAGTGGGTTCCAATATATTCAATTTCTATTCAAGATTTTTATAGAGCTAAATATAATAAACCAATTATATTAATACATGTGTTTGAGAAAATTTAAATTATTATCTTTACCCTTAATTACCTGATTAACCTTTAACCGTGGTAAATAAAATTATCTATAGTTAACAATCATAATGTCTAAAAAATAAAAATTACCTATTTACACAATTTGGACCTCATGATTCCAAATATAGAATCCATTTTTCCAAATAAAAACAAATAAGATACAGTAATTAATTTAATATTAATCTCATTGTCGAAAAAATGGGTTTTTTTAAACATTGAAAAGATGGAAATGTTTTTACATATGAATTCAATGTAAACTTAATCATAATGACATAAATTATATTAAATGGTAAGAACATATTCAATTTATACTTTAAATACATTCATTATTATAATTTAACCATATAAATTATCTTGATTAAAAAAGTTTTTTTTAAGTAAAATTTATCGTCTTTTTACTATTCATCAAAATATGAAATTTATCATAAAAATATGAAAAAATTCATCCAAAGTAAATTTTTATATCCCAATTAAAAATAATTATTTTATTTTTTCAAATTTATCTTATAAAATTTTCAAATATTATATTTAAGATGGGTGCACCATCAAAAGGCGACATAACTAAATTTCATGAAAAATACTTCGTTTCTAGGAATAATTGATTTTATTCTCATACCATGTTCTAGAAAATGTGTAAGATGAATTATAATGTTATAAAATTCAAAATGTGGTAAATATTATTCATAACGGCAAGTTCATAATAATATTATAATATATCATTGTTTAGTGAAACTCATTATTGTTTACCATGCACACTGTCGAGGAAGGCCACTCTTGCATGTAACAGAAGCCAAATATATTTCTGCGTATACTGCAAGCTAATATTGGTGTAGCGCACAACAGAAGATATCAATTAAATTTAAAAGAATATTTCTCATAAAATCTCAGGGTGTTATAGTTGCATTGACACCATTGCATGTATTTATAGATGAACATCAACTGACGACTTTATTTAGTGTTTGTAAACAATTAGGAGAAATTCATAATTAACCGAGTAGCTAATGAGGATTATTTTTTATATCATGCGGTCAATGGTATTGCACAAACATTATTAAAATGTTTAATTGAAATTTTATAGTGAATAGATTACTCATTATTTATTTAGTAAATAATTCCAGTTTAAAATATAATTAGATAATTAATAAAAAAAATTATTATACTTCTGGCATTAGAATATTTCAAAATATATTGGATGTGTAGGGTTGAGAATATATGATGATTAGTAGAACTTGATTACGGGTAAACATCAATATTGTTGTATGTGAGCCACATTAGATAATTTCATATGCATGTATATTTCTTATCATAGAATTATAAATTACTAAATGTGACTAGGAATGTGCTTTATTGTTTTAGGGTTCTTCAAATATATGAGTAAAATAGTGTAAGGAATTATATATATTTAATATGTTCTCATGATCATTTATCTATATTAGGATATCATTGTGAGTTTATTTCCTAAGGGTGAGGGTGTCGAGTGATTTGATGATAATTCATAAAATAGTGTCAAGATGTGAGTTCTTATAGAGGTAACCAGGGATGGGTACCAATATCTACTATAATGGAATGAGAGCCTCAGGGCCTAGTATTAATGGAAAGACTATTGTACATAAAAATTGAGATGATAATCTCCCTATTAATGATGGTTATGAGTCATGGTGTCTATGTAGTGCATAAAATTTCTTCATGGATTCATTTTTTATAAATGATAGTGGTTCCCACTATCTTATGGTTTAATTGGCCTCCCAAGGGATATGTGAGGTGATACACCATAGTAGTTATTTGTGTTTTTATATAACATGTAATTTGAATTCCATGTTTGTATTTGAGTTAGAATTATGTCCCCACATAGTTGCAATAGGTATGAGATTATCCTTTATGTTGTGAGGTCACCAAGGGGTAACATATGTTGATTGTGATCAATGAGTGTAAGCCATAATGTTTATTTAGGGTCCTAGTGGATTATCTAATAGGGGATCTGCGATGTGATGTTACTTTTGAGTCTAGTAGATAGCTCAGATTGGAATGATGTGTTGGTGATCTATGTGATGATATGTTATCCATGTGTGAATTATGAATGTTATAAGTGATATATTCATCATAATCTGTGTGATATCCTTTGGTCTGGCCTAACAATGAGTGAGACTATTTTGGCGGGACATCCATGAGTGATATAGAAGTCCATATTGTGACTATTGATTTTTTATCCAATAATGGATTTGTTTGATTGTGTAGTGTCTAGCTTACTATGGGAGATATGGTTTTCTAAAAATAGAGGAGGACATCCATCAGTTAGATGGATGACTTGAGTGTGAAGGGTTATTTCTGATTTAGATGGATCGAACCATGGATCATATGATAGTATTCTATGAGTGATATCAGGTTTATTATGTGCGGTGGGGTGATATTATATGATGGTTCTTTCATGAGTCAGTTGGATTAAATTTTTTCATCTGATGTGGATAATGGAAAGATCATACCACGAGTGAGAAGGTAACTATCATTTTTTGACAAAAGAATTTCTAATAGAGATGAATTGGTCATGAATCTTGATGTGATGCCATACATTTCGGGAGAAAATTTTATACATCAATGAAGCACTTCTATGTGTCCTTAGTTATGGGAAAAAATGTGTGTCAAAATACTATTGAGATGATTTTCAGTGATTCAAATAAAATCCATTCAACATCGGATTTGTGGAAACCCACAATGTAATGGTTCAAAAATTTATTTCATATAAATATATATTGATGATGGAATGGTATCCAATATTCTGATACAGATATTAGAACCTATTTCCATGAGCATGTGGGTTTTTATTAACAAAATATTTCCATAAAAACATATATATTGCATTCAAATTTATCATATTGGTGTGACAATAAATTATAATATTGGTTCGTTATGAAGAATCACCAAGAGTTTAGATGAAAGGAGCATGGAATGTCATAAAAATTTTATCAAGTATGGGTGATTGGGAATGAATGGATATGCATCAGAACACATGGTTTTATTGATTGGATTTTGGGTAACATGGTGGGAGCATGGTTAGACACTAATGTCTTCTCAAATAAATGTTTTATGTTGAGGGATCATGCATATATATCATGTAATGTGTGAGCGGATTTTTTTTGGAGAGAGGCATCCAAGACAATTCATTGGGATGCTACTTATGGGTCTGTGTTTTCAGTTTAGTGTTTTTGGATCATGCTGCTATGTTATGTGGAATGATATTCATGGTTTCATGTTTTAGGTTTTATTATCAGGTGGTATGAGAACGTACATACAATGGTATCATGAGATAATGTTGGATATCATTTGAGAACCTATGAGAGATTTCTCGATGGATTAATCGAAACATGGTTGTGTAGAGTTAGCCTGTATATGTCTTTTTGTGAAATTTATTAATCTGATAAGGTATCACTATGATGATAAGATTTAGTTCTAGAAATACATTCATCGACAGAATTGGATGTGTGGACACCATTAGGAACAATCGTGGTTTTGGTGGACCTAAACTATGTAGATATGGATTCATTGTGGTAGTTTTGGTTCTTTTACACCCTCAAGAAAAGTGACCATAATAAGAACCATGGTTTTTTAGTATATTTTTACACTATTTTAAAATAAATATCACATAAAAATTAAAAATATATTGAGAGGAGTTTAGTGATTAGACATAATAGTATAAAATAAATCAACATGAAACTAGAAAAAAATATAAATTTTTTAGAAAAAATTGTGTTCTCACAAATCCATTTGATCACTAAACATAATGATTCTTCCAGAAAACTAGTGGGCTATGCCAAGGTGACCCCATCTCCCATTGAATATTTATTCTCATATAGGGTACACTTAGTCGTATGATCAACAAATATATATCCAATGGTGACATTCTCCCATACCGAAGAAGTTTGAACCATCCCTCCACTTCACACCTGATGTTCACTGATGCCACCCCGATTTTAATGAATGCGGGCTAGTGATAAATGTGAGGCACAATTAGAGTATAGGAAGAGTACTGCAACTAGATAAGACATGTTGTTAATAGTTGGAAAATAAGCTTCTATATCCCGCATAGATGTGCTTCTACTTGGCCATATTATCTGTGTTACAATCTGGGCATGCAGCGGGGATCATTTACCATGGAGTTTCATGGAACCCCCATCTCCCCAGGTAGAATGTGCATACATGATTTCGATCATGTGTTCAACCAGATCAATAGAAGACTCTTAAACTAGAAGAATCATTTCTTATCCTTTTGGGGAAGGATTTCCTTCGTTAATTACATCATGTCAGCTATTCTGATCCATGCTATGGCCTCTACTAATGTACATAAGGGTGTTGTAAAGTCCATTGATAATATTCTCATAGGTTTTATATGGGATGCTCTATTTGAATGAAAAAGACAATGGGTTTCATGGGACAACACTAAAAGACCTATTCATGATGGGGGATTATTGTCAAGAGTTTAGCTATCACGATCGAATGCATACACGCAAAACTTGTATAGGAAACTATTGAATAATGTACCCTATATATATAGTTGATATCCAGTAACAGGGGAGGTAATTTGGTTAACTCTAATGCTCATGTATCTCCTCTGAAGTCTATGATTTATAACATCATACCGAACCACCTCCAGAACACCTAATGGGTTGTATGGGAGGGGAATATTCATTTATGGTACAATAACTGTGCAGGCAACAATATTTTTTATCTTGGATTCCAACCTCCTACCATATTCTTTATGGAGGGGAGCCACCATTCGTCATTCATCAAGGACGTATTAGACATGATTCAAAAAGAGTTGTTCTCTTCAATCATCATTAATTCGAAGAAATATAGACGTGTCTTCACTCCCTCAAAATCGAGTAAGTTCAAATCAAAAGACTATTGCAGGATATTCCGCACTCCAGATCTACGGGACAAATGGAATGAAACAATTTGATGAACTAAAGTTCCCATGAATAAATTCTTTTTTATTTCGAGGATCATGAACAAGGAAATACCTTCAGATCAAAATGTTAAAAGGATGCACATAAACATGCCTTCCTGATTTCAATGCTGAAAGGAGGGAGGAGAGGAGAAAACAAACTCACAACATTATTAAAGGGGAGTGGGATCATGCTATGTGGATGTATTTTGGTGGGATTACAGCAATTCTTATCAGGAGATATGTGATAATCCTTTCATGGAATGAAAATTTAAGGGAGAATAATACAGGGGCCTAGAAAAGATGGAAAGAACTGTCATTCTGGGTGCTGGGTGCTGGTGCCCATAGATAGCCAGAAACATGGAATGGGATGAGGGGAGTACATCAAAAGGGTGGTCCATCATTGTGAGGACAGAGAGTCAATTAGTATACATGGTGTTACTAATCAGTAACAGGAAGGAGGCACCTTCACTTTAGATGACACATGCTCCCCCACTATCTAAAATTCCCATGTAGCGACACTGGGTGTGGTGGTCTCCCACAAGAATAATCATCAAACAAAATACAGATGGTTCTTGAATCTCAAGGGACATGGGTGGGGGAGTGTTTGTCTTCGACCACATGGGATGTGAATGGATAGCCTTCACACCACACTATGGCAACAAATCCTCCAGGCTAGCAGAGGTAAAAACACTCTTTACGAGGCTTAACCTTTTCTCCCAACATAATATTTATCATTATCTCACATGGAAAGAGATTCTATGATCAATCATGATTCATTACATGGTAGAGGCTCTACTCCATTTCAATCTATTACACCCTCAAGAGCTTTAAGGGTCTCCTCCTCAATAATGTAATGGTTACCCATACTTGGCTCGAGGGGAACAAAGTAGCATATCATCTTACCTCTTTATCTTCCCAAGGATCCAATGTAACTTGGTAATCCTACATTCCTCTTTCTAAGCCTGAGGGGGTGAGTTTTATCTAAGGTGACACACTTGGTCTACATTACATTAGGTCTCCTGGACATATTTTTAATGCTCTCTTTGGATTTTGTTTTTCCCCTTGAATAAAAAGGATAATATGGATGATGATATGAATTATGCATCAAAAGAAATGGGTTAAAATTGATAAATCATGTTAAATCATGTATTACCCAATAAAATAGAGAGGGATTATGTTTTTTATGTATAAAAGTGACATATATAAGGGTTTTTTTAAGAATTAAATGATATCAACTGGGGATGAAAATTTATTCATATGGAGAATGTTTATAACCCCTTAATGGAGGTTGTTCAAATAGATACATTACCTTAGGTTTTACAATCACATTACACATTTACATAACATCTCATATAGTTAAATTATATCAATTAAATTATTAATTCTTAAAATTTCCACCTATATTTTATTTATTATAATTTTATTATGTTTATATGTAATCATTTCAATGAGATATAATTATTAATTTAATTCATTCTAGTATCTTTCTCGTAATTTCCCCATCGTAGGATTATTTTTGGATATTTATATATGTTCTTGACAATGGATATTAAAAATCACTAAGTTGAATAAAATGGTATTAATTTCCTTCCTCAAATATTAATGGTCCCATGTGATGTTTTTCTTATTACAGACGACAATTCATTTACTAAAATTATTATCTTCATGTTATTAGTTCATTATAGTCATTTTACTAAATCTAAAAAATGGAATTTATTTTATTTAATCAAATAATTGTTAAAAATTTAATTAAAATGAAATAAGCTCTTATATAATTTTTAATATAATATTTATCCATATAATTTTTTATATAACCATCATTAATGGTGGTGGAAAAAATTGGAATTTTCATTATAGAGGTGGTGAACAAACAACGTTGTAAACATCTTTTTCATTTTAAAATCTAAATGAGGGAGGGTAGAAGATTAAAATTTGACCCTTATAATGAAATATAGGTCTATTTTGGATAATTATGTTATTATTTAATAGTTTAAAAAAATATGTGGGTGATAGATGAATAATAAAATTTAAAATGTTAGTGGAGAATAATACCTCTTCCTTTAAGAGTCTATTATTATACCCATTAAATAACATTGCAATGGGCATTAAGTTCAACCATAAGAACTATGATATTAGGGAGAGGAGTAGGAGAGGGGTTTTGAATAATTTCCTCAATATACACGCCTTTGATGCTATGAATAGAGGGGGGTATTAATTACTAGAGGAGAGGGGTGTTTTGAATATTCTATTTATTTTATTTTTTTGGATCAAAACTATAAATATTATTGACTATTTAGAAAATATATAGAAAATAGCGATGTTGTGTTAAAAATAATGGTTTATTAAATTATTCATGAATTGATAAATAATATGATTGATTATGATGTTATAAAAATGTATATTATCATATTTTACTATTCACCAAAAAACACACTATATTAGAAAAATACCAAAAATTAACCCCAACAAATTTTCAATGAATAGAATAAAAAATAAAATTCATTTTAGGATTAGAAACATAAAAATATTATGAATTTTTTTTTATAAAAACATGATTTATATGAAAAATAATAATATTAATATTGGGATCATATCAATTTCCATTTTAATATTGTGATCATAATTTTAATATTTTTTTACATTTACATGTTTTGGGATACTATTACAATATTTAGTTAACTATTTATAATGTTCAATTATAAATTACAGTGATCAATTAATTATTATAATAGTCAAAATAATATTCAAAGTACTTGATTATTAATAGTGATATTAATGCCATAATTTATATTAATATATCATATTTTATTCATAAATAATTAACATATATTTCATCTAATATTTATAAAAACTTCTAAATTTAAAATATTAAATTTATTACAAATATTACTATTTAATTCTTTGATATTTTTCATGAGTGTGTAATTTTGTGGGGATCAAGTAGATCCATATTGTCTATTATTATTATATAATTGTCGATTTCAATACCACTATAATATATTCATTTATTATGAAAATTTTAATACTATAAATGTAATGATTAAAATATAAAAATAATGATTTCATTGTTTCATTATTAAGTTCATGTTATTTTCATTATTTTACTCATTTAAATTACAAGATAGAAAAAAAAACTGTTAAAATTATGGGACATTTAATAATTATCTCAATAATAAATTTCACCATAAAAATTTTATTTTAAATTATAGGGTTAATATTGTTGATTTTTCATTAGCTTCATCACATCCTACGGTTACCATATCAAATTCTCATACTTATTGAATCTCAATGGTACATAGACAATGTATAAATTCTTGTTTCATAGAACTATTTATCAATGATCTAAGATATTCACTAGATTCTCCACATTAGAGACATAATATTGTAGTAATACAACTTTTAAAATATATATTAATTAGTTATCCCATATTTAAATCCTCAATTGTAATACATGGAACACATTTTTTACTTTTTATAAGATCAGTGAAAGTTTTATTCGACATGCCGCAATACCATTTTGATCAATAATATGAAATTGAATGATGTAGTAGGAACCTAGCATTCCCTTGTTCCCTATAATCCTAAATCACTTCCATGGATATATAATGTGATTGGGGAATACTATATCTGATTCCAAAACTCTATGAATCTATAATGGGTTTCAGCATATCCCTTATGTTGACTCTAAATATTCCTAATGTGTTGATGAATGGCTTTGACATTTTTGACCATTTAGTAATCTATTTTAGGGAATAACAACTTTTGTTATCATACTTTTTCCCACCACAATAAATTTATAAATATCTTACAATTAAAATCCTCACATGAAACAATTTTCTTTCATTGGTGGAAACTATTATTTTACTATTATTTAACTATATAATGATATTTATAACACCATCCATTAATATAAAAAAACTATTATCTCAATATTTATTCACATGTCTAGATCTTATACTAGTATTTGAAACCATTATTGGTTTGGTAATATTTATTTAATTTTAAATAATTTTTTAGACCATGTTATAGAATTTTCTATATCATAGTTTAAAATTTCAGATATCGATCTATTTCAATTGATAATGGTGTTCCATGATGCCTCAACCCTTCTATAATGTGTATCCTTGAATGTTGATCAAGTGAGAAGTCCTTATTAATATGAATGAAATTTATATTATTTTTATAAATATATAAGACAACACATATATCTATTTTTATTCATTGTTTTTTAAGCCGATTGAGAAAACCAGAGGTGATATTTTTCCATTTTCTTAGAGGAATGGGAGACGGTTGTAACAATCTAGATTTATTATCAGGAATGGATACCATAAATTTTGGCCTAATTTTTTATTTTTGATGTTACATCAATACCATATGAGTTATTTTAGGTTTAATAAATGTATGGATATTGTTATAATCTTGTAACCTCAGTTGGAAGGAGAAAATGGCATGTCTCATAGTTAGAGTAAACTATCCGAGGGTGGAAATTGAGAAGTAGGAGAAGAAAAAAGTTTGAAATAATTATGAAATCTATGGATCACAACCCTGATATAATGTTTATCATTTTTGTTTTGGGGTTCCATATTATTTACCATGGTTATTCAAACTATGCACACTACCAATGTGGTATGCCCATCCCTACAACTTCAAGTGCACTGTTGGCACACCTTTTGTCCAAACAATTCAAAAAAACCATTAAAAGTGTAATTTTTTTGTAGAGAGGTGGTTTGACCATAATGATATGTTTTAATCCTCCATTCCTCTATTTTAGTTTTCATGAATATATAAAACATCCTTATTCGCTTTTTGAATCATAAAATACCTCTATTCTAGGAAATGATCCCAACCATTCGCCAAGAGTTTGATCTAAGCGTCATATATCTTATTGGATCCACAGTAGTATGTTCCAAATTCCATTTTAAAATTTCAAAAATATTATTACTATTAATTATTCTCTCAATATGTAGCCTCATATTACACATTTTTAGGGCCCCAATATGTTCTTCATATCTACTCTAATAAATGCATAATTATAGGTTCATACAAGACTTGGAGAGTTTTACAAGTTTGAGTTAGGTGGTCTATACCTATCTCCTCCAGATTATTCATTTCAAAATTTATATGTGGCAAGGCTGACTTCATCATGGGTCATTTTATAAATTTGTATTCATTTATTGTAGGAAATATAACAATATTCAATGACCAATTTCATATATGTGATCTATTTTTTGTGGTTACTTCCATAATGTTGACCATCCATTGTAGAGTGATCGAATAATTTTTCTTTTAGTTGATATTTTTTTCTTTTCCATTTAATTTTTTAGGTTGTATATTACATGAAATTGGAAAAGGTATGTGCCTAATTAAAAAATTCCATTGAGAATGGATATTACATTGTATTCTAATAACTTTCCCCGCCCAAGGTAATTGCTTCAACATGATAAATCAATCTAAAATAGAATTGTGAATTTATAAAATATATATGACCTAGAAGAATTGAATGAAACATAATGGTTGGTTTCATTCCTTTACACCAATTTCCATTACCGATGTATTATAGAAGAATAAACAATGTGAAGAGATTATGATTAAGCTGAAATGGGTCAAATGGTTTAAAGCCTCTAGGCCTTGACACACTAATAAAAGGAAAGGCTTCAACCAAATGACTTATTAAATGTTATGACCCTGACATGTAATAATTAATTAAATTAATTTCATGTAGTGTTCCTAATTACATAGGGATGTTGAAATCATTATTGGAGTAGTCATACCCATGATCACTTTTGGAATCTTGAGGGAATTTCTTGATCACTCATAGACAACATTATGATTCAATGATTTCAGTTGACATGGCTGAGACACAACATGATACCCAATCCATGTCTATCAGTGGATGCCTGGTACGAAACCTTGTTATTCCTCTAATACTATTATTGAATTCCTTGGATACACTCATTCCTTCCTACATGGATTACGTGGACCATATTTTCCTTGTTTATATCCATGGGCATATCCATAGATTATCCTATTAGACATCTGTCGTTTTACATGGATTCTTATTGATCAATTTATTGTGGAATGCATTGGTCAATTCTCCCTGTATTACAGTATTACACCAATAGAAATGATATAGATATTACTGAGTTTGAGATCCATAGGATATTGGTATCCTTGGTTATTGACATTGAACCCATTCATTATTATTTTCATAATGGTATGCTTATATATATTGGAACCTATTATTTTAAAATAATAATGTTACTTATGCACTGGTTATGCCTTACATTATGTAAATATAAATAAAAAATGAAAATTAATTTATTAATGAAATGTGTAAATGAATAGACACATGTAGAGAAAAAATGTCGATACATGGGTATTTATATTACTATATTTATATGATTTTATATATGTATTCTTTCATACTAATTCAGTTTATATTAAAATGACCCCATAATATATATTACATTGGTGGTTTCCTATAGCGATTTTTTTTCCACACTATCTAAGACACATTTTCATCATGGTAATATTAAATATATGAATGATTCTACCAAGTTAAGTATTTTGTATTGGAAACATGATTTCTTGTTTCATAAGAAGGAGCTGGTAGTAGATGGCTGAGATGGAGCATGAAGTTATTAGGATAGTTTTGGTTTCCTTTTTACTATTTTGTATAGTAATGTTGTCTTCAATTTTTTTTCAATGTTATCCAAATTTATATATACATGACATATCATCAACAAATTTTTTATATTTATGTTAGTTGTATCATGTTATTTACTATTAATATTCAGTATTCTTTTGTTGTGCATATTTACTTATATTACTTCTACGATTTTCTTGTGTTTCTTAATGATAATCTTTTCTATACTCTTGTATTTATGGAACAGTCTCAACATAGACACACCCCATTCCATTTATACTAGTAAGAAGACTCTAGCATTCTGTGAGATTTGATTGAGTAAATGTGGATGACCATGATCAGAGAAATCCTAAGTGGTATTCTGGTACAGGACATAAAAAAGTTTTATTAGATAATTTTTTCAATTCAATACTATTTAGAATCAATGTTTAGGGGATCGGGAATGAGAATAATTTTTAATAAGACATTCTAGGTAATTACAAACCCATTTTGGGGGAAATGTTCGAGTTTCCAAAATCAATATTTTTATTATATTTATCATATTAAAACTCATATCATTTCACTATTACAGGACTTGCATGATATGTGGTGTTGTTCTTCATAATTATGATTAAGAATTTCATTTCTTCATTGGCCCCATGATATGAGGTAATGTAAAAGTGTTACAAGATTCATCTTTAGCACTTATAATTCAAATTTTAGGCATATTTCCATGCCAGATAGGTGTATTTCACTCAATTCATTACTTGTTTTGTCTATAATGGTTGACTGATGTCATGGTAGTTTTATTAGGACTATGATTTTCTATAGCTACCATTGTGTGATTTTTTTATTCAATTATGGATTTGATATAATCCATTGTGGGATAGAATCGGTAATTTATCGAGTTAATAAATTATAATAAAAAATGGGTTTCATTTTTATGTATAATCTATGTGGACCATGATTCACTGGGAATTGTTATCCATTTTCAATGAATTCTGATATATTTATTTACAAAAATTAAACATTAAACAAAAAAAATGGATTCTAATAGCAATTTTCTACACAATTATATCTATCCATGTCTCTTTAATAAAAGGTAAAGGATTGAACCTAGAAATTAACTATGAAATAAATGAATTTTATTCTAGAATAAGATAATGCATGTTTTCACTGACCCTTCACCTACTAGATCCCATGTAACTAATACTTGTGTACTTTCCAATTCATGGATTTATAAGTTGGTAAGTTTGGAAGTATTACTAGTGTAGTGATCCATTTATTATGTTTATCTTTTTCCAGTGTAACAATATATCTGCATCTAGATTGTTTTGAGACTTGTGACTGGGATTTGTAAACCAATGGAGACATGAAGTCATCATGGTTTGTGACAGTAGGGTGATGATGAAAATTCACTAACAGTGGAGGGCCTGTATATTCTTGTCATACCATAGGAACATCCACATTTGGAACAACCTCTTGAAACTAATTTGGGAATTGATGGTCAATATCCGGAATGTTTCCTATGTTTGGTATAGTCCATGGATCGTTCTTCCACTCCTGCACCTACAATGGACTATCTGACACATGTGTTCCAGCAGCAACACCCACCTATTTTTCAGGGGATGGATTTTCATATGCTGATGGGTCTTGAATAGATTCCACCATGTCTATCTTTTATAATTTGAAGACGCATCTAGAGTGGAGTGTCAATCATTCTACATACATGTTGCACAACTTTAATAACTGTTGGTGGGATATAGTTACCTAGGATGGTCACCATCAGGGAATGATATGTTCTGATTTTCTGAATGATTTCTAAGATTATTTCATTCCCCAAACAAATAAGAGTTAACTAAAAGAAAGAGTTCATGAATCTAGATAAGGGTTCTATGTGTACCATCCCAATTCAATATGCCACCCAATGTTGCCCCATACCCGGTTGGACACATTTACCCAAGAAAATTTCCCCAAACACTAGAGGATGACGACTTGTAGCACGGGCCGAGGAGTGATAGTGTGGAATCTATGCCCTCTTTGGAAGAGTATAACACATCAGAATCAATAATAATATGATAATAGAAACAATATACAGTATTAACCTAAAACAAAAAGTAGAAAACTGATAATATAAATAACCAAGCAACAATCTATATAAAATCTAATACAACATGTGAGTTGTTTTAAGAAGGAAACCAAAACATGATACACTATAGTACGATAAAAGATATAACACCAATGTATATAAACACAGAGAAAAACGTATAATCCTCTCAGGCCTCAGCTTAGTCCTTATCTCATCTGCTCCTAATGGAAATGAAGTACCTTTCCAAGGTAACTATCCATTTTTCACACCTATTACAATATAATTTTTTTGGGCCAAAAAACCTGACAAAATAGGATGTGATAAATAAATACCAATAGGCAACCTCCCACAATTTGTACCATTCTTTTACTGATTATATGCAACATAAGTGAGAAATAGTGAAAGTGTTAATTATTATGTACTGAAAAGTAATCCATCTAATAAGTTTTGGTTTCAATTTATTTTCAGTTCATGTTTATTAAGAATTCAATTTAATTAATTATAATATCCTGAGACTCAATATTGGCCATTCAATCCCCCATCTAATGAAAGAATAATAAATATCTCAAAATTCCAAAATAGATAAGTGAAGACCAAATCCAATCTCGTGCTTTGGCTAGGTAGACACATCATATGTTATTCTATTTCAATATTCTATTCAACAACTCGCCAACATGCATAGTGAAACTCCACCCAATGGAATACCATTCAATTAGGGCCGATCAAGGTATTTTGGTAAATCTAAATGTTTTAGGGTAAAAAATTTTATATATTAATTTTATCATGTTTTTGGACCCAGACCATTGTATAATAAAATAATCATGTTTCAAGGCTAGGCTCGGTGTATAATCATTTCAGCATGTTTGAGGGTGATGCCTGTATAAGAATTTCTGTATAATAAAAAACACATGAAATTTTCACTATTACATGGTAAATATACTAGCAACACATGTGGGCATGTTAAATAACAATAAAAAAGTTAATTAAACTATCACAATGCATAAATAATTATACCCACATGGGAAATTGTTATCACTAGACTAATTTGTAATCTATCAATTATAGGGCTTAAATATTTATACTCACATGGAAAATTCATATCAAAATCATTACATGTAATCTATAAATTACATGGTGTAAAAACATATACTCAAATAGGGAAATTCATATTACAAGACTAACATGTTATCAAGAAATTTTTAGGATTAAAAATTTTATGCCTAACATGGGTAAAAGGGGAAAAATACGAATACCAATCCCTTATTCCATCCAATTTCACTTTAACCCAATTAAAATACCACTGTAATTCATATCATTCTAAACATCCAAAATAAGAAAGAAAGTCTTTCCTCATAGGAAAACTAGTAAAAATTGCTATAAATGACTATCAAAGGAAAACTCACACATGTGGTGGTCGTAATTTAAGGGAACCCAAATTACACATGAATAATAACACATATTCAAGTACCTAAAAATCATTATGAAAATAACACGGCTCTATAATAAATCATGGTGACACCCAAATATAGGGATCAAAACACTTTGGAACATATATTTATCTCGGTTATTCAGGAGAGGAAATGAACTGTCTACCACATTTTCATCTGACTCTCCTCGTCTAGCATTAAAAATTAATTCAGAAAAAAATTGAGTAGATATAAAAAACTAGAATTAATACTAACCATCACTAAAATGGTCAAGAGGTGAAATCACAAATAACTGATGAAGAAGGATCTAGATATTCACAAGTGGGTTTGAATTCATCTAACAATGTTCAAAATCGGTGTTCGTATGGACAAAAATGGGAGGAAAAATGGCGCTTAGTGCTGCTATTCCTGTACCTAGAATATGGTTTTATCCTTCTAACAAAACACAATGCTAGTACCAGTTTTAGAAAAAAATAAAATTAAATAGTGTGTACTTGAAACTAAACACCTTATAGTGAAGTTTCCTATATTTTTCTTGGCTAGACCGTTACATCTCATGTACAGGGTTTTACATGGCATGTACCCATATTGGAAAGCTTGTTCCTAAAAATACATGGTGTGTAATTATCTTTTTACTTAGTTTCATTACATACAAACATAAATAGAATGATTTGTACCTCAGAAGAAGGACCAAGTTCTTACAAACATCCGCACCTAATGCAATTTGTCCTTGAATTTCACTACCAAGGGTTGTAATGAAAAAATCAAGGAATATCTTTGTCCATTGAGATCGTACACTAATAATAGTCCCCCTCGTCTATTCCTATACTAGATTGTGCTACCATTTCTACCATACTAATGGAATAGACTGGTCAGAGAGAACGTTAATGCTACGATCCGTAATATTAAAGGATGCTCCACAACGGATGAATCTATATGGAACTCAGAATCATCAGGTTGAAAGGCATGACATGTTTCAGAAAATTAATGTCGCAACTGAGAAACATGGAAGATGACTTGCATATCCCAATACCTCTTAGTTAACGACAACTGATAGGAAACCGTCCTAACTCTCTCTAGAATCTTGTACATCTCGATGTACCACATGAAATCTTACCATGTGTCTAGATCCTCTTATGTACCAAACATAGATAAACACATAGGAAAAAATGAAACCCAAACCTAAAACTCTATAAGTCGCATATGGTGATCAACAAAAGACTTCCGACGTGACTACGCAGTAGTCATCTGCTTCCGAATCAACTAAACATAATACTTGGTCTCCAGGACAACACGACGTCTCGACATAGCTTCCTCTCGTACCTCCTGCCAACACATGGGTGATCTCCATGGACTACTGTACAACGCCTCATAAGGATGCATCTAAAATGCTGCCTTAAATATATAATTATATGAAAAAAACAACATGTATATCTCTCTCCCATGAACCCTTGTAATTCAAGAGGATTTCCCATAGCATGTCCTTTGGCACTTAACTAGTGATCTCTTTCGGGATATCCATCAAGTGGTGGTAAGTGGTTCTTAGAAACACGTGTGTGCCCATTGCACTCTATAGCCCATTCCAAAAATGAGAACTAAAGTAGGTATCCAAAATCGAAATGATATAATACAAAACCATGTGAAGTTGTACAATTTCACGTATGTAAATCCTTCAAATCTCATCTAAACTAAAGGTTTTATTTATTGGTAAGAAGAGTGTATCCTTCATGGGTCTGTTAAGAACAAAGAAACCATCGTCATTACCACAACAATTACGCCATTTTTAAAAATTCTCGAAGAACACCATTGAGCATTATAGAGATGCTACCCGCATGATTTTTTAGGTGGGTGAACCTGAACTCAAATGAGGTCATAATAAGGGCCTCATAGAAAATAATAGAAAACCCCTGATCGATCTCATAAAATATAGTCACATCATCTTCCCTCAATTGAAATTGCAGACTTCAATATCACACCGATCTGAGACTAATGTTGTGTACAAACTGGTTCACTCACACAATACATATAGGACAATCAATATAATAAGTGAAACCATAACTTGACTACTTATCTACGAAATACCTGACATAGGAATCCAATGTATTGTAATGAACACAATTCCTTCTCCCAAGGAACTACATGCCCTTAATGAGAAATACCAAAATTCAAATCCACCCCATTGGTTTAGTTACAACCTTTTCAAAAAAATACTTCTACGCATGCCTATATGTCTGATATAACCATTGATTTATCAACTTGGTGTCTGAAGAACTCACCAAGGTGGTCCATACTCTCTGTTATAAGTGAGAAATTAGTACTATGAATAAATTCCATTTAAGAACCCTATCTAATCCTAGAGCGACATCTGCATGGCATCCATGTCAAGGAAAATGGATGTAATCTCTTTGTACATCTATGGTATTTTTAAATTGAATCCTATGTGACACTTATGATTATAATATATTCATTAAAAACCATACATCCAGTGCATAACATTGAAAAAAAATTCAAACTCACAAAATGTCTTTCGACTATAGTGAGACGTATAGCTGACACTCTCTTAGTGAAACAATGATGATTTATAAATAGGGTACATGATTATCTCTTGAAAAAGAGCACATTAAATTGGATTCAATGGATAACTAGAAAATAATAGTTGAACCATTACAGGTTATCCAACTGAATGTAACTTGGATTCACATGCTGACACATCATCAATTAACATACCGTAATGCATTAATCCTAATGCCTTCTGGTGATAGTTCACTATTAACCACCGAGGTCCATTCATGATCATCTGTGCCTCACAAGGAGTACACACGCATCCCAAAGGAAACAACATCATGCTTCCAAGAAGACATTAACATGAAACAAAACTCATAATCCTCAAAGTAATTGAAGTAGAATTGACCATTTTGGAATGTTCCATGATTATGATCCTTCTACATAGAAGGACACATTTAAACAGAACCAACATAACACTCCATAACTATGAGTGTCCAAGACATTGTGAATAATGAAAATTTTATCTCAGGCATGCTTGTTCATAATGAACATAATGATACATTTGTCGTTCCAGGAACCAAGATCACTTCGTCATATCATTTGGCATGAATGTCGAAACTAAATCGACCATAATGTCAAAACACCCATGTCATAGGAATTCAACCCAGGGAGTGGGTTAAAACATCTTCTTAAGATGCTCACAATACTAAAAAATGTCTCCTCTATTGAACAGATCATTCCCCAATGCTAATTCCCATAAAAATGGTAAAGATACTGCGATCACCCATACGAACAAGGGTGTCCTCTTTAAGTACTCAAATGTCCTACTATAGATAACGACACTTGGTTGGGATCATAATTAGAAATCTCTACCATCGGCTATCACCATACGAATAATAAGCATCATAAAACTACGAGGAAACCAACGTGGGATCCTCCAGGTAACACGAGAGATAGTATCCTACATGGGATCCTTAGCTAAAATGATAAGGGAGGAATCCTAACTGAGAAAATGGAAAGGTAAAAAATAGAGGAATCCTACAACAGGGATCCTAAAAATGGTTTACCTATGAGAGATCCTACAAGGGACTCCCTAGAACATCATGTAAGAAATGGAATCCCTCAATGGATCCATGGTATCCATGTAGAAGATATATAGATCATACATGAGTTTCTCTAGGTCAAAACATATGTATAAAAATTATACACAAAATCCACAATGTCAACAAGTATCATTACATCATAATCCAGAGGGACTCGTCACGTAATGGAGTCGTACCGAAAGAATTGTTCAAGAGAGAAAGCTCACAGAACTTCTCATATTAATGGACACAAATAGGTTTTTCTGAACTCTAAAATAGTCTTTCATGTCATGTTAACACTCAAGTGACAACAGAAAGTGATAACTCGAGGATGAACCTCTCCATTTTGAAAAAAATATCTAAAACACCATTAATAATACATATAACTCTCCATGTGTTATACCATCACTATCTAAGCAAAAAAATACTAAGAATGGACTAATCTCAGGTCCACAACTAATAATGGGTGATAAAATAGGAACATACTCTTAAAGGGTACCAAAAGATAGATACATGATGTATAGAGAACATACATGGTGTGTTCCCTCAAACTCTCACATGGGCACATATTATTGTCTTCCTAAGCATGTAAACATCCAATGTAAATCATATGTCATCCCAACATAGGGTGTGTACTCAAATTATCCTTCTTTTCCATGTACTTCCACATGGCCAATGTCACACATGGTCTACCTAATTAATAGTACATATAGCGTACTTATGATACATAATGTGTTCTATAGAAAAACCAACAACTCGTGTTGTTTATTAGATGACCAGTAATATTTTCAAATACCATATTTAATTTACATATGGTACATGATGTGTGCATGAAATTGTTCATTCCACATGAATAGAAGAACACATGGTGTGTGCTAATTGGACCACACAATGTGTTTTATAGGATTCAGAACAATAATCCTCAGAAAAATCCCTGGATCCCTAGTTATTTCAAAATAAAGAAATAGTGACCCAAATTACATTTCATGGGGACCTATACACCTCTTAAATAAAATCATGTAATCAACATACAGAACATAACAACACAACCTATATATCATTGATCAAACATGATACACAAAATATCGGTACTAGAGGAACCATACTCCTCAAAGACCAATGTTTGTCATCCATCAAATTCAACCATATCTCTTACCAATACACCTATCACTATAGAAAGTATATCAATCACAGAACATATCACAACAGAATTAATATATTAGACGATATCTATAACAACAACATGAGAACTGAAATTCTCCTAGATGGCATGGAAAGAATGAATGGAATGTTATTTTTAACATGTTCTTATATGATGCATGAGTTGGAATACCCTCATCTCATCCTTTTGAAAAAAAAGAACCACAATAATATAAATAATCACACAATACAAGTGTGTCCCCAAATGGTGAAATATAACAAACACTAATAGATTGAAATCCTAAAAATGAAAAATCAATTTGTGGCAATTTGGATTTACCTAGTATGTGGGGAAACTACTCCTTGGAAAAGTGTAGTAAAAAAATCTCTTATATCTCCATATCATTATCTCATTTCGAAAAAATAAAGATAAATAAATAATAATCCCAATGATACAACTTTGTAATGTCCGGGTTCTAGATTCCATGCAAAGGTTCCCCATACTTTGTTATCCACATAGACTCAAGTGCATTTTACCAAACTCCATAGGATGTCGGCATGCAGTATGAGCCTAGGAGAGATAGAGATGAATCTATCCCCATGTTGGCAGAGTATAACATAATTGTATACCCCAGAAAACGCATTCCTGAAATTTTCCAAATGCGTCCATACACGAACCATGATCATAGAAATTTTCTTAATCATTGATTTGGTAGGTCGCAGGGCCCGAACGGATCGACGGATTAGGAGTTATGGACGTTTGAAGTTTGGATGGAAATCTGGTTCGCGAAGCCCATCCGCGAAGCCCCCTCCGTGATCGCGGAGCGCCGCCGCGAAGCAATGTGGCGAGAGGCTCCGTGAACCCGTTTTATGTTCGTGATGCACCGTGAAGAACCCTCACGAAGCAGTGATGCGAAGCACCCGAGCAGCGCGGTCCCGCGATGCTCTGGAGGCGGTAACTCTCCGCGAACGAATTTGACGTTCACGAGCCCGCTGTGAAGCTCCGGAGGCGGTACCTCTCCGCGAAAGCATTTGACGTTCGCGAGCGCGCCGCGAAGCACAAGAGGCAGCGCGGGAGGTCGGCTTCACGGCTCCCCTTTCCTATAAATACACAGCTCACCCCCCTTCTCCAGGAGGACCACCACGACCACTTCTCCCCTCGGGCGACCGAGCGGAGCTTCGCATTGCGGCTCCGCGAAGCCATGCTCCGTGAGAAGCTTCCTTCGCATCGCTGCTCCACGAGACGAGAGTCCGTGAGTCCATGCTCCGCGAGGCCATTCTCCGCGAAGCTGCTTTGCGAGACCAAGCTCCGCGAGACCCCTTTACTCCGCGAGAGACCATTGCTCTGCAAGGCCATGCTCCGCGAAGCTGCTTCGTGAAGACCTATCCTTTGCGAGGATCCTACCTTCGCGCCCACCATCACAGACCCCCATGAAAAATGGAGAGTCGCACTGTGAACTTTTCAGGCCGGGATGCTGAGATTTTCCATTGCACCCTTATGTGCTCCCACCTTCAACCTATGGAATACCATGATTTGAGATACTCCTCCACACACCATGAAACACCTTGAGATGACATATTTCTCTGGGTTTCATTCCATGTCGTGAGTTGAGATTCTCATCATCTATTCCCCGAGTACCTTGAGTCGAACCATTCCTCAGGAAACTCCTCCAAATCCTATCACTTGGGTCCTTTGCCAGGTTGAACAAGAAAGGGCCTCCCTTGCGTAAGTCCCAACACCAACCATTCCTAGGCACCTTCTGCCTAATAGTCCATTCTACATGACTCTAAACTATATTAATCCTTATGTTCCAAACATAGGATGCCTCTTTCCCTATACGAGAGATGCCTTGTGCTCCAAGCATGAGATGCTAACAGTCCTATCTACAAGACTTTAAACTATAGTAATCCCTATGTTCCAAACATAGGATGCCTCTTCCATTAAACAAGATATGCCTTATGCTCCAAGCATAAGACGCCTAACGCCATGACAATAGTGGAATGATTCCAACGCCCCTTGGCGCTATCCCGCTTCTGCACTAGCGCATAGGTGAAGGCCTCAACCCACCAGTGAGTTGGGATGCCCTCATGGCCAGACATGAGGAAGACATTACGGGCATCTCCTGGAAAAAAGCCCCATTCACCAGTGTCACTCCATAGCCGCACTCGAGAAGCTCCTAGCATAAGCCCCATTCACCATTGCCTCTCCATAGCGGCACCCGGGTACCTCCTATCATAAGCCCCATTCACCATTGCCGCTCCATAGCGGCACTCGGGCAGCTCCTAGCATAAGCCCCATTCACCATTGTCGCACCATAGCGGCACCCGGGAAGCTCCTTGAGTAAGCCCCATTCACCAGTTCCTCTCCATAGAGGCACCCAAGCAGCTCGTAGCGTAAGCCCCATTCACTAGTGCCGCTCCTCAGCGGCACCCGGGAAACTTTCTAGCGTAAGCCCCATCCACTATTGTCACTCCTTAGCGGCACCCGGGCATCTTCCTAGCGTAAGCCCCATCCACTATTGTCGCTCCTTAGTGTCACCCGCGCAGATTCCTAGCGTAAGCCCCATCCACTAATGTCACTCCATTTAATGGTAGGCCGTTCACACCCAATCCCGCGGTAGGCCGTTGTGACCCAATCCAGCGGTTAGCCGTTGGGACCCAATCCAGCGGTAAGCCGGTGTGACCCCATTTAGCGGTAAGCCGTTAACATCCTTATCCAGCGGTAATCCGTTCACACCCAATCCAACGGTAAGGCGTTGAAACCCCCAATCGGTGATAAGCTGTCATCAGAAGAACTACGTGGTCTTTGATCCATGTAAGGCATGGTACGTAGGAAGCCTCTTCAAGGCTCAAGCCTGAAACCATCATCATCCTTTTCTATGGGCCTCCATCCTAGAGTAAGTCCCAACACCATGGGCCGCCTAACACGTAATCCCCTCTTCACTTCTCACGGACGCATCCTTCGCGACGTGATCGTCAGGTCCTTGCAACCTCTTATTTCTCACACCGAGCATGACTCATGTGGGCTTAGAGTGAGCACCGACCCTGACCCCCACCCATATAGAACTACGAGGTCTTTGATCCATGTAAAAGCATGGTACGTAGGAAGCCTCCATGATGTTCAAGCCCACCCGTCATTTATTCATGTTGGGTCCCATCCTCGTCTAGCATTATGTTAAACTACATTCTGGTCCAATGGCAAGCCGTTGCGACTCATCCCATTTGAACTAAAAGGACTTTGATCCATGTCAAGGCATGGTACGTAGGAAGCCTCCATGAGGTTCAAGCCACATTGCTCAGTCGTTCATTCACGTCGAGTTTCACCCTCATCCAGCATGACGCTAAACTGTATGCCCCCCTTGTCCTGCATGACATTAAACTGCACACCCATTCCCATATGAACTACGAGGTCTTTGATCCATGTCAAGGCATGGTACGTAGGAAGCCTTCTAGAGGTTCAAGCCCACCACTCATTGGACCAAGGTCCACCTTCAATATGGTTCACCGACAAAGCCCCATATGAACTATGAGGTCTTTGATCCATGTCAAGGCATGGTACGTAGGAATCCTCTACGAGGTTTGAACCCACCATCTGGTCGTTTCGACCTCATTCACGTCGATTCACCCCCGTCCCGCATGACAGTAAACTGTATTTCAAAACCCGAACTACGAGGACTTTGATCCGTGTCAAGGCATGGTACGTAGGAAGCCTCCCCGAGGTTCAAGCCCAACTATCATTGGCCCAAACCGTCTCCTTGTCGGTGTGCCAAGCCCCCATTTTCATCCGAATTACGAGGACTTTGATCCATGTCAAGGCATGGTACGTAGGAATCCTCCCAGAGGTTCAAGCCCATCTCCCATCCGACCAAGGACCCTCATTTACGTCGGTTCACTGACACCCACCGCCCGTCATTTATTCACGTTAGGGTTCAATATCATCCCGCATGACGTTAAACTATATTCCATCAATCCATTGAACTATGAGGACATTGATAATGTCAAGGCATGGTACGTAGAAAACCTTCCCAAGGTTCAAGCCCACCACTAGTGGACCCACGGGTCTACTTTCACGTCGGTTCACCGATGAAACCCTTTGAACTATGAGGTATTTGATCCATGTCAAGGCATGGTACATAGGAAGCCTTCTCAAGGTTCAAGCCCACCACTCATTGGACCAAGGTCCACCTTCACGTAGGTTCACCGACGAAGCCCCATTTGAACTATGAAGTCTTTGATCCATGTCAAGGCATGGTACGTAGGAAGCCTCCCCGAGGTTCAATCCCATCTCTCATCGGACCAAGGTCCACCTTTACGTTGGTTCACTGACGACATCCATCGGACCAAGGTCCACCTTCACGTCGGTTCATCGGCACCACCCCGAACTACGCGGACTTTGATTCCCTACCACGGGGATACGTAGGAAGCCTCTTCAAGGCTCAAACCCAACTTCACTATCGCCTCTGCGATGGTCCCATTTCATTCCCCCTCCACTTCATTCATCCATCCATCACCCATCCTGATTGTCACCTGGGCCACCACATCCCGGTGGGATCATGCCATCCACCTCCTCGCTGCTCCTAGCATCGCATGGGCCACTTTCCACGTGTAAGCCCCAACATATCTCCGAGTCGTTGTCCTCTGTGTACACCCCGATTCATCACCCCTTCGAACTACGTGGGTTTTGTTCCTTTTCCTCTACCCAGGGTACGTAGGAAACCTCCAAGAGGTTCAATCCCAACCAATGGTAATGTACCCCATCATGGGGTGCATTTCCCCTGATCCTCCCTCAGTGGTGTTCAGATTAGCCATTACGGTGTGACAACTAACCTCTACGGGGCACACCACCATCGATCCATCTCTATGGGACATTTTGATCACCCTTATTTCATCTCCTCAAGACGCTAAACTCGTAGCCTACATTGTGATAAACACGAGATGCCTGAGGAAAACCACGGATGGAACGCCTTTGGCGTAATCATCTTCGCAAGATGTTAAACATGCTGCATACCCTGTGTTAAACACGGGATGCTGAGGAAAACCTCAGATACATGCCTCAGGTTATGAACCCTTGAGATGCCCTCTCATGAGGAAGAATACTGGTTCCCCAATGTCCATGCACCAAGAGATGCCCTGCCATGCCTGATGTTGCCGTCTACTGCGACCGAAGGTCGCTACCATGTCAAGACCCCATGGAATATCTTGACGGAAGTAGTGTAATAAACCGGCGTCCATGAAGATATGGCATCGAGAATGAGATTCAAGAACAACGTATTTAATCTATGAGGGAGACCCATACTAGGTGGTGAATTCCGAGGTGGAATCCACAGAAGGACGAACCGACATTCCATCATCCTGTTTCGATCAAGGAGCAGACGTACCTGAACAAGGATCGAATGTGGCCCGCCTTTGGAATGCAGGAATGTAGGGCAACAGGCAGCGCGTCCTCCTCCCCCACAGACGGATGCGCGCGCCCCAACGAAAGCGTCAGAAAAAATAATGTAATCAACAATAATATGATAATATAAATAGTAAAAAGCATAAAACTAACATAAACAACAGGAAATTGGTAAGATAAATAAAAAATCACCATTCATTTTAGAAGATGATGCAGTATGTCACCATTTTCATCAAATGCAGCCAAACCAAGATATACTGCAGTCAAATACATGATACAAAACCAATGTATTGAAATACAAAAGAATACTCAAAAGCATCACAATCTACATCTTGGTTCCATTTTATCCTTCTCCTAAACGCAAACATGTACCATTAAAAGGAAACATACTCTTATCGAAACCAAAAAATATATAATCACTTTGGGAACAATAATTGGACCCAAATAAGGTATAAGAAATAAATCCCAATAGAAATCCACCCATGATCAATTATAGTCGGTTAGTGATTATATGTGATAGTAGTGTAAAATAGAGATAGTAATAACAAAAATGTACACAAAATAAAAAAATCTTACAAGGACATGATTCCATGTATATTTAGTTCATGTCCATTAGAAATTAAATTTCATTGAATTATAATGTCTTAATATTCTTCCTCAACCAGCTAATCCACCTTTAAAGATAACATACTAGTTTTCCCAATAGTCCATCCAAACAGATATGTGAAAACTTAATCCAAGCTCGTGATTTATAATGGAAGATGTATCATAGGTCATTCCATTTCAATACACAATTCAACACCTCATTCACATGCATTGATAATCCCTACCAATAGGCATAGAAATCAATCAGGTTAAAACCTAGTATATCATCATTTCATCGTATTTTAGTGTAAAAGTCGGTATATAAGAATTTCATCATATTTCATGTCCAAGCACTGTGTATAAGCATTTCATCACGTTTCATGTCTTGGACTAGCGTATAATAATTTCTGTATGTTTTAGGGGCAAGCCCAATGTATAAGCATTTTATTATATTAATCAACAAATGGAATTAACACTATTACACGGTTAACATAAAAATAACTCACATGGTCGTTATATATGACAAACAACAAGTGAATTAAACCATTATAAGTCTTAAAAAAACACTGACATGGGAAATTCATACAACATTCATAATATGTAATCTACCAATTACAAGTATTATAATTTTTTACTTACTTGGAAAATTCATGTCACAATCCTAAAGTGTAATTGATAAATTAAAAGGCTTAAATAATTAAACACACATAAAAAATTCATATCACAAGCCTAACATGTAAAATAGAAATTACAAGTCTTGATCAATTATTAGCATAACATGATGTAATGGGGGAAAACACTAATCCTAATACCTTAATCCATCCAATTAATATTTAGACCAATTTAATTCAAGTCATTTTAACAACCCAAAAAGGGAAAAAAGGATTGAATCAATAGAATCCTAGGACAAATATCCATAATCGACAATTCAAGGGAAGCACACCCATGGGTGTCCATAATTCTAGGAAATCAACATTACTCTTAAAGAATAAAACATATTCAAGTAAATAAACATTATAATCCAAATAAAACATGTCATAAATAAACTAAGGTTATACCAAAAAATTTGTGCACGAAACTTATGAAAATATATTCATCTCGATAATTAATGAAAGACACATGAATAACTACCTCAACCTCATGTGACTCTCCTCATCTAGCTTCAGTCATTAATTCATCCAAGAACAGAGTAGATATACAAAATAATAACAAAGAGTCCTCCCCCAATAACTAGTACGAGATGAGAAATGTTGAATAATAGATCAAGAAGAATCAAGAGCTTACTAATTTGGATTGAATGCCTCTGAAAATGATTGAATCAGAGATCAGATGGGCAAATGGGTGGAAAAAACATCCCTCAGCACTAATGCTTGTGAACTCTGATGGAGGTTCTATCCGTCTGATGAAACCAGTGGATACTTCCTATTTTAGCTAAAAAAGAAAATTGAGAGTAATTAAAACTACACACCTTGTAGTTCCTATTTCTATACAATTCCTAGAATGAATGTCACATGTGGTTTAATAAGTACTATATGGTGTGTACCCATATTAGAAGGCGTATTATTGAAAATACACACCATGTAATCCTCTTTTTACTCCATATCAATATGTACAAACTTGAAAGGAATGATCTGTTACTAAATAGAAGAACTGGGTTCTTAATCTATGTAATTTTTGGATAATTCATATCTCATTACTAAATTATGATGCATTTCACTACTTGAATCTTGTGATGAGCTTACACATACTATACACTTTGAGATTGGATCGTTTATTTCATCTGTATTGAGGAGAATGAGTTTTTCATGCATACCTTATCTGAAGTAGTTAATTATGATCTTATTATTTAGTGTAACTTGATAGAATCCAATACTATAAATCATATAGGACCATAGGTGATATAGGATAATAGTTCCTCTATTAGTTGTAATCATTCCCTTGAGGATTCTCGGTAGGTTTGTGTCTTTCTTAGTATAACACCTTTAGTTTTATAGACATTTTTATTAAAAAAAATTATTTTCATTTATAACATTAAATTCACTAACTAATTGATTCCTTTCACTTGTAATTGAATTTTAAAACATTCCTTGTAACACCGAATTGTATTACATTCCAAAAAACATTGTCTGGGTGTATGACACATGCAACCCAGAGTTGGATTACGATACACACAACACTGTGTTTTAACAAAATATATCTTTTTATTAATTTAATTATATAATTAATAAAATTTTCACATAGAGGTTGAACATAAAAATATTAATATTAATAACTACTTCTTAAATATATGTTATAACTGTTTTATATTAATAAAACCTATTGATTATAAATGATAATATATTTAGAAAAGAAATTTTTATGTTTAAAGACACTATTTTCTCGAATGATCCATTTTTAATAATAAAATTATATTTAGATAAATTCATAAATTTAATTTTATAAAATAAAAAAAATTAGAATTCATATTGTCAAAATTATTTTAGGGGAATTTTTGGGATTTCTCTAGGAAACATCATTTTCTGATGAATAGTGAAAAAATTATGCTTTTTTGTTAAAAACTACATTTTTTCTATTTAATTATCATTGATGAATTATATTTTAAATTAATTTAAAATTAAAACTAGATAAATATTATATCTAATAATACAATTAAATTCATTATAATCATTTCCACTTTGATACTGATTACAAAATCTTATCAAACTTTTTAGCCGTTTCAATCTTTAAAACCCCTCTATTTCGTCTCGTCTATAGGATTAGAACTAATCATAATAATTCCCCTTAATTGATTGAAATTTTAAAAATACAACATAATCCATTTAATTCAGTTTTTGGCTTTATTTATAATATGATAATGTTAATTAAAACTTAAAATAATAATAAAAGGTTATTAAAATTAATCATAGTAAATAAGGAAAAATTAAGAGTAATTACGGACTAACCCTCAAAATTACGGGGCCAAATGAGCTATACACTTCTCCAAAACCCATTTTCTGTACATAATTCGTCCATAAACATTCCATTATTGTTTTTTTTGTTTTTAAAGTCGTGTTTCTAAAAAAACACGATCACACCTAATTTGATTCTTCAAATTCCATGTGAGTCTTTTTCATTCTTTATAAAAGGCCAACAACTCATCTCATTCCTAAATCCACTCATGATTCATATATTTGGACATTATCTATCAAAATTTAATCCAAAATTCCCACTTTAAACTTTTAATAATCTCTTTGGACTGAAATTCTCTCAAAAATCCTTTTGGAACAAACCAGAAGGAGTTACCCGATTTAGAGGTAATATCTTTTTTCAAGCAGCTTCACTTTATTTTCCTTCGCCACACCTCCGCTATTTACATTCATTATTGTGTGAAAAAAATATATTAAACATACTAGGAATTTACTTATCAATATTTTATTAACTAAATTTACACACACCTCCGTCGAATTGATGATTAACATAATGTTTCTGTATACAACGAACTACTACCTCACGAAATGATGATGGATAAATTATCCATTAACACCAATCATGATTGAAATTATGATAATAAAAATATTTATATAATATTTATATTTTATTTAATATATATTTTTATTTTTTTAATCCATTTACAATACAAATATTTTTAGCTATTGGGTTGTGTTAATTCAATAATATCATTTGAGAATGTGTGGACCACTGCCCCCCTCAAAGGGAAATGATTCATTCACACACCACATGGAATGTAATAAGGATAATTTTAATGAAATTATATGAAATATATGATTCAGTATTGATACTAGAATGATTATATATATATATATGTCATTTACATACTATATTTCAATTGATCCATAAAAACAGAAACAACATTCATGCTTATAAACAACTTATCGTCCCCATGAATGGGGTATTCTATTTAATACATAAATATGAAATAAGTTATTGTAATATAATAATAATGTATATAAATGATATTTTTATCATTTTATATAATCTGGAATCATGATATATGTATAAGAACCAACACTATAAAAAATTAATACACATTCGATGAATGAAGAAAATTATTACTCAAAGTGATACTTCATCATAGTATCATAAAAAAGAGGATAATATAAAGAAAAAATAAAACAATATATGGTATTATTTATAATATTAATCTTATGTAAAAAAGTTACAATAAACTTATATTTATTATATAGTAATATTTTACGAGTACAGACATAGTCTATACATAAGGTGAGAGGAATTTCGTCTCACTTTTAATTTAATTGAGATTCATAATATGATCACCACTATTTCATTTTTTGTTTTTTATGTACTGAACAATATTATATTATATATATATTATACATAAATTTATAGGTATTGACATATCCCTTCTGTTATAGTTATTTCATGGGGTTTATCTTTCAAATGATACCAAATTTGTAAAACATTTTTATCTCATTTTTCCTTCTCTAAGACTCCGGTTTTTTTTATTCACATAAAATATTTATAGAAGTAAATATAAATACATTGTAAATTTTATATAATTAATCTCATTATTTTCATGATATCATATGCTTCATGTAATTTTATTTTCATACATGGAGATTATGATTCCACGTAACCATGTTATAAGAGCTTATTGGGACAATCTTCTCATTTTTCGAGATTGTTTAGTTTTATTCATCCATTGATGAAATGTATTGATATTATTCATGAGTTTAACTGTAATACTATTATTGATTAATTTTTAGTAAATTTTTCTCATTCTTTGGTACTTAAGATATTTTTTTAATAAAATTGTATTACCTCTCTCTTTATTCAAAAATCCATTGTATTCGAATACCATGTTTTCAAAAATGTTATAAAAAATATTTTCAAATGATCCTTGGAGATAATTTTCAAGGGAAAAGTAAATGAAAATTTATTTATTGTTTTCAAATCATCATTTATATGTATTCATAGATATTTTAAGATAAAATAGTTTTTAAAAAGTTTTATGTTCAAAAAAATTATTTTTCAAACAAAAAGTGATATTTTATTTAAGAAATGTTTTCAACACATATTTCAAAATTATTTCCCATTCAAGATAACATCTATTAGTGTTTATAATGACTTTATAAGAAATTATTCAATGTTTATATTAATATTATTTCTTTTAATGGATTATTTATTGATGGAATTCTGTTATTAAAAAACATTCTTTTCATGGGTTATATGATTTTGAAACCTTCATCTTTTCCTGGGGGATGTTTATGATGAAATGATTATATATCCTATATCTTTCTATAGGTTATAATATTTTTACATTATTATGACACCATTTAATTTCATGGGTAATTATGTATTCATTTTTAATCATGTAGATCACATATGTATGATTTCATTATTTGACTGATGGAACATATAAATCCCTCCAATGCATTAGTGAAAGATTTATATCTCATGAGATCGATAGGGTTAGAATTTGGGTTTAATCAGTTCATTAAAACATGGATGGATAGAGGGTTTATTCATTTCAGTATTACATAGATAGAACAAGGGTTTAATCTGTTCAATAATACATGGCTAGAACGAGGGTTCACCCAGTTTAGTAATGGAGTTTTAACACTATGATGGTCTTGGGATTGATGTGTTGGATAAAATAGAAATTTTTATATGATTTTGTGTTTCCACAATTCCATGTCTTACTCCTTTTTATGATTTCAGGGATTATGTCCTTTACAACCATTTGATTCATGACTTATGAACATCCCTGCATTATGCCATGATTCTGGTGTACGATCATTGATATGAAGGATATGATCTTCTATTTTCATGATCATGTTCTCATACACTTATGCTCATGTTTATGGATACAAGCCTCCCTTTTTACCCTTATTGATAATTTCATCTCATCCAATTCTTTTCATCCTTCACCATGTTATGAAGTCATGTATTACATTCTATGTTTCAAAAAAGGGTCATAGTCAAGATCAACCAAGTTAGAGATAATGTTGCTCACAAATGTACCATAATTTTATGTTTCCATGGTTCCAACAGCACTATACCAATTAATTTATTTGGGCACTTGTTTTTATAATGTTTATTTATTCTGAAGATTTTATGTAATTTTTATGTTTGAAAAGTGAGAGCCTATACAGTTGGTGTTGGAGAAAATGTATTGTTAACCATTTGAAACCAGGATTAGAAAACCATTCTAAGAATCCTATAAAATTGTCTATGGTTAAGTATAAGTATACGGAAATGTATTGGAAAATGTCCTAGAATTTTCATGAATGATAGAGTAAGTGATATCCATCATTACTTCTCTGTCTATATACTACAGTTGGATTTGGCTATGACATAGATGTACTTATGGGTAACAACTCCAATGACATGTTACAAGCTTGAATCAAGGTTATCTGTTACACAAAAACGGTCAGTGCAGTACATTGGATTTGAGAGTCCTGGGGATATACTTTGGGAATTCACAAACTCTCCATGAACCCTTACTTATGATTTAACCCAATTATGACTATAAAAAAATTATGATAAACTTACGATGTCATAGGTTATGGAATATATCATAATTTAGACATAATATATGTGATTTTCAATGATTATCTGGTTCCTCAAATTTAATTCTAGATCTACCACCTCTTTCAAATAAAAATAATTTTCTAAATGTGTTAGTATTCATCAAAAATAATTAGTGGTGGAATTATCTTGTTATACCCATAATGAAACGATTATTTCATCTCATGCTTATGATTCCTCTCTAATTGATGTTTTGGTAATGTGGTTCTATAAATCTTTTCATTCTTCTTTTGGCCGAATTCAATGTCATATAAGGCATGGATTGGCCTTCTCTACATAATTACCATATAAATTATCATGAAAGGGGTGTTACATTTGAAATTTCAAACCATCTTATGATCATCCATCAATATTATAATAAGTCTGAACATCCTATGAAGATTAAATATAGTGTATTTGTATTAATTATTATTCAAAATGGTTGTTTATCTCAAATGGTTGGGGTGAAAATTAACATTGATGATATTCCTATTGTTTGGGAATTCTTTTGATGTATTTCCAGAATAGTTTCCTAATATACCACCAATTCAAGAAGTTGAGTTCTCAATTTAATTTACACCAAGCTTCACTCTAATTTCAAAGACTCTTTATAGAATGTCCCTGATTGAGTTGTAGGGATTGTAGAAGAATCTCTATGAAAACCGTTATAAGGTTCTCATTCGGATATGTGCGACACTATGGGGTGCATCAGTTAAATTTTTGAAGAATAAGAATGGAAAAATGTGAAACAACATTTATTATCAAGATTTTAACAAGATCACAATCATGAACCAGTACCCTTATCATCGTATTAATGACATGTCTAATAAACTGCATGGGGCTCAATAATTTTCCAAGATATAACATCATTCTAGATTTCACCATATATTATTCATGGTGGTGGATATACCTAAGACGAAATTCCCTTAAAGGTATTGTCACTATGAATATATAGTGATTCCTGTAGGTCTCACTAATGACATTGTTATCTTCATTGATTTGAGGAATAGAGTCTTTAGAGATTACATCAATATTTTTTGGTAGTCTTTGTTTGTGATATTATTATTTATTGAATGAAAACAGAAGAGAATGAAGATATCTATTGAATTTCACATAAAACCCTAAAGAATAAGATGTTACATGAAACATTTTCAACATGTAAATTTTGGCTAAAAATGTTTTCTTATTGGGTCATAAAACCTCAAGAGATGGTATAATTATTGATCCATCAAATAAATAGGTTATTTAATGATGGTCAAGACCAAAAACGGTGACTAAGATTCATAGTATATTTGTTTTAGGTAGATATTATTGATAGTTTGTGGATAATTTAACCTGACAATATAATCTTCTGACTGAGTAAACATATAAGTTTTTGAAGTTCCCCTGGATAGAAAAATGTAAGGAAAAATTCTTGGAACTGAAGAGAATGTTGTTCAGTTCACATGTTGATACATTACCCTATAGTGTATAATGGATTTAAATTTATAACAATGCATCCATGAAGGGATTGGTATGTGTTATTATGAATAATTACATGGTAATATATTTTTCATCACGAAAATTGATGATTCAAGAGAAAATGTACACAACACAAGATTTGGATTTAACCATGAGAATAAATGCATTAATGATATGGAGACACAATCTTTATTGTGAAAAATGTGATATATATATAGATAATAAATGTATGAAATATATATTCCCCCTTAAGGAGTTGAACATACAATAGAAAAGATAGTTTGAGAAGATAAACGATTACGACTACTCAATACACTACCACCATGGGAAAGTGAATATGGTGGCTGAACTTTTGAGTTGGAAGGATCATGCTAACCTATCCTTGATAAAGATCACAAAATATCCAATATTTCTTGATTTTCAATGGATGGATCTTGAATTCATGACAGAAGGGGAAATCATATCTTTATCAAATTTATCTTACACTCTCTATCAATGTGAAGATTATTGATCTTCAGAAGGAATATGTTGAGCTGGAAAAGAAGCTAAGATATGTTATTGATTTTAACATTTATCAGGATGGAATGATATGGTTTGGGAACTATGAATTTTTCCTTCAATATGAGATTTTTAAATTGATTTTTTAGAGGTTGATAATATTTAATAATTCTCAATTCACCCTGGAAGTACAAATATGATTTGGGACATGAAGGATTACATATGGTGGGATTACATTGAGAGAGATATTGTGGGGTTTGTATCTCAGATTTTGGTATTCGATCATGTTAATGATGAATGAAAAAAGTCCTAAGGGATGTTGTATCCATCTATTATACCTGATTGGAAAGGTGAGAACATAACTATGGACTTTTTCATTGGAAAACCCGAAACCTGTAAATATTTTATTGTTATATGGGTGGTAGTCGATTTCCATAAAAATTCGGAACAATTTATTTCTATCAGACAAGATTTCTCTCATGATAATCATTCCAGAATATACAATAAGGATGTTGTAAGGTTGCATAGAAAAGAAAATTATATTATATCAGATCATGATATGAGGATTAACTTGATGTTATATAGAATTTTTCAAAAAATTACATGATAGTAAATTGATTTTATGTACATCGTATCATCCATAGATAGATTGTTAGTCCAGAAGAACAATTAAAACCATAGAGAATATGTTGATATCTTATTCTCTGTATTTCAAATGTTGTTGGGTTTTACAAAATTTTCTAATTGATTTTTCTTACAACAATTACTTTCACTCAAGATATCATATGGATCCTTATGAAGTCTTATATGAGATGAAATATAGGGTTACCACATGGTGGAATGAGGATAGAGACAGAAATCTATTAGGGCTGGAGATCACTGAATAAATGGTCTAGAAGGTTAGAACCATACAGTAGCATATCAATGAAGCTCAAATAAGGTAGAAATGTTACACTGATAAACCTCTACGTGATATATAATTTGATTTTTTCATGAATTTTTTTAGGAATATCATCTTGGAATAATGTTATGAGATTAGGTAATAAGTGGAAACTAAGTCCTACGTATATCGACCCCTTGTAAATTCTTCATCATATCCAGACAGTAGACGAACACTTGAAACAACCTCCAAATATCTCTCTAGTACATGATGTGACCCATGTATTGCTCTTAAGAAATTACATACCATACCCTTCACATGTACTAAACATAGTGGTCATAACTCTGAAGATAGATCTTCCATATGTGGAGAAACTTCTTGATATTCTGGACTAATCAATGAATGTTGTATGAAACAAATCAACTCACCTAGACAATCTTTTGTAGATAAATCAATAGTTTGGAAAATATATGTGGGAACGAAAGGATATGATGATTAATACGTATCCTCACTTTTTTTTATCCAAGTGACAAATTTCAGGGGTGAAAATAATTTTTAGGGGGGTAGAATGTAACACCCTGAGTTCTTATTGATCATTTTTTCGAATAAATTTACATTGTCACTAATATCATGCAATACAATAAATCAAATATTCCTCTCATAAGGAACTAAAATTGTATGAATTACCTATAACACCAACATGGTATAAATTCCACACAACACTGACTGGTCGTATGAGGCTTGGAACACTTAGTTGGTGTACAATACATACAACACTATGTTTCTATGAAATATCTGAATTTTTTAGTTTAATTATTTAAGAATGATAATTAGAACTAGAATATAATCATAGTAATATTAATTATTATATAAACGTTTCAAATATTGGTGATAATTTTTTATATAAATAATACATATTGATAATAAAAGATATGATTCTTGGAAAAGTCATATTTATGTTTTGAAACACTAATTTCTCGAATCAATATATTTTGATAATAAAATTTGATTTAGATACATTTAGAATTTTATATTGATAATATAAGAAAAAAATTTGAATTCATAATTTCAAAATTATCTTAAGGTGATTTTCTGGGATTTTTCTCAGAAACATCATTTTTGATGAATACGAAAAAATATTAATTTTTATGTAAAAACAGTTTTCCTTATAAATAATTATTAATGATAAATTATATTATAAAGTATTTTTAATGTAACATTATATAAATATTATATCTCATAATACACATAAATTCATTACAATCAATTCTACATTGAAACCGAACAAAAAATATTAACAATGTTTTTAACTTTTTCCTACTTTAAAAACTTGTTATTTCGTCCAATCTCTTGAATTAGCATAAATCAAAAAAAATTCTCTTCTATGATTGAAATTAAAAAAATCAAACATAATAAAATGAATTTAGTTTAATTTTTAGCATCTAATAAGACCATGTTAATTTTTTTAAAAAATTATTAGTAAAATTGACTAAAATTAATCAAGGTAATTAAGGCCCAATTATCCATATTTAGGGTCCAATCCTTAAAATTAGGGGCCCAAATGACATATAAAATTTTAGAAAAGGTAACTTATTTAAATTTTTAGTCCAAAAAACTTCCATTTTTTAGTTGTTTTTTGTTTTTAATAATATATAGGTTAGAACATCAGAACACATAATTTGATTCTAAAAATTCAATGGGAGTCATTTTTCTTCCCCATAAAAGGCCACAACAACTACCCATTCCTCGCACATATCAGGACTCTTATTATTGTCCAAGATATACCCAGATTTTATTAAAACAATCCTCTATTAATCATTTAATCTACCATTTAGGAATATACCCTCTCAAGGAATCCTTTTTCCACAAACACAAAACAGTTACCTGATTTAGAGGTAAATTTTTTTTCAAGATCCGTTATTTATATTCCATATCCACCCCTCATATCCCTTTATTTCCATCTTGCCTATCAAAATATGTATCATTACTATAATAGTATTTTTTTAAAGGTTATGAATTACACTTACACACACCTACATCTAATGTATCTTGAACATACTGTTTCTGTGTATGAAAAACTACCACCGCACGAAAAGATGATTGCTAATTTATACATTACAACCAATCATGGTGGTCATTATGATGGAAAATGTTTTTATATATTTCATAAATTATATTTATTATGTATTTATATTTTTTTATTCCATTTGAAACACACATATTGTTACCTTCCATTTAGTTTTGTTATGATTATCTTGTTTGAGGAAGTGTAGACAACCGCCCCGTCAAAGCGATGTCATTCTTTCATGCACAACATGGAATGTATTAAATTTATGTTTAATGAACTTATATGATATTTTAATCTACTGAAATAATTATATTTATAAATACATATTTATATATACATATTTCATTTTGATACATTTTATCTATTTGATAATAAAAACCAAAACAACATTCATGCATACTAACAACATACAATCTCCTTGATCAGTGGATTCTATTTTGTAATCCATTATGAAATAATTTATTATAATATAAATATAATGTATATACATGATATTTATATAATTTTATATATTATTTTATCATGATGTCTGTATAAGGACCCACACTATAACATCTTAAGACAAAAAAAAGAACGAAGAAATTGATTACCCTAAGTGAAACAACAACATATGATCATCAACAAGATGCTAATATATGGTTATAATAAAACCATATATGATATAATGTATAATTATAGTATAATGAGAAATATTTATTAAAATATTATATCAATTTTGTAGGAAGATGTTATGTGTATAGAGAGAGTCTATACTGAAGGTAAGGTTAATTTCATATCACTTTTAATTTATGAGAGATTAATGTTAAGATCAGAACTCATTCATTTTGTGTGGTATATATACTAAAAATGGTTTAATTATATGTATCTTATTAATAAATTTATGTGTATTCACATATCAATTCTAGGATCCTTATTTCATAGAGTTTAACATTCAAAAGTTACCAAATTGGTAAAATGTATTTGACTTAATTTTCCTTCTTTGAGACTCATGTTTTGTTAAGAACCAAAAAACATTTTGGAGGTGTATATATGTCCATTTCACATGTTATATCATGGATATATCTATTTTCATAATATTTTAATCTTTATGTAATTTTATTTTCATAAATGGAGAGTATGATTCCTTATAACCAAGTTATCAAATTTTATTGGGATAATATTATCGTGTTGGGAGTTTGTTTATGTTTATGAGTCCTTTGATGAAGTCACTCAATATTATTAACGAATTTAATTATAATAAATTTATTTAGGTTTTAATAATTTTTTATTACAATTTTTTACACTCATTGGTTCATAATATATATTTTTTTTAAATAATATTATCTCTCTCTTTGGTCGGAAATCTAATGTATATTAAAAAAAATTTAAAATGTTTTCAAAAGATACATGATGTTATTTTTTCAAGGAAAAAGGATTTAATTTTTTTATTATTTTCAATGGTTCATTTATTATTATTAAATTATATTTTCAAAGAGAATGTTTTTCAAAAGTAGGTATATTATAAATATCATTTTTCAAAGAAGAAAAATAATTTTCCTTGAGAAATGTTCATATAAGATGTACCAAAATTGATTACCATATGATATAAAAACCATTTGTATTTAACATGACATTATGGAGAAATTATTCAATGATTCCATTCATATAAATATTTTTAATAGATTTTGTTTTTATGGCACAATGTTATGAAACTTCTTTCCCTTTAACGGGTTATATTCTTTTGAAACCTACCTCTTATCATGGATTATGATTAGGATGAAATTATTATGATACCTATTTATTTAAATAGGTTATAATATGTTAACATTATTATAAATCCTATATCATTTTATGGGTTATGATATGTACATTTATGATGATTTTCAACATGCATGTATGATTTAATTATGTGATCGGTTGGAACTATTTCTCCATCCAATGGATTGGATAAAGATTTATATCTCCAGAGATTTCCAGGGATGAAATTAGAGGTTACTCATTTCTATAATATAAGGCTAGTACAATGTTTTACATTGATCAGTAATATATGTCTCAGATGAGAGTTTACTCGGTTTTGAAATACAAGGAATCGTTTGGGATTCACCCAGTTCAATACAGGACACGACCCACTACTATAGTCTTGGAATTGATTCCCTAGATACTATAAAAAATAAGTAAATACTTATGATTTTTGACAATTAGTTGTCTTCATATTAGGTTATTCATTCATTGATTATGTCCTTCATATCATTGTTATTCATGTTTTATTAACTTCCAAAATTTATACAATGATTCATGTATATGATCTTTTATATGCAGGGTATGATCTTCTATTATTATGATCATGTTCTCATACAATTATGCTCATGATTATTCTTACATCTCTTCCATGTTTAACCTTACTAAGGATTTTATATCACACCATTATATGTTTCCTTCCCCAGGTTTGGAAGATATGTATTATGTTTTATATGTCTATGAGGGGTTCTAGTAACAAATAATCAAATGGGAGATAATATATCTCACTTATGAATTTGTGATTATGCATACACATTTCCAAACGAACTATATCGACTATAGTGTTTGGGAATCGGTTTGTATAATGTTTAGGTATTCCCAAAAAAATTATATAATGTCTATGTTTTGTAATGTGAAGGTCGCTACACCGAGTATTTTTTTTCGTAAGTCAATTGTGTTTCACCAGTGTGGAAAATAAGGTCACATGAACCCTCAGTGTGATAGATTACATCTAGAGTGTTAAGATTGTGGACATATGTGGAATAATAAGAGACTATTTCCAACATATCCATCAGTTTCTATTGGAATATGTCACACACCTGCTCCATCTTCAGTGGTAAGTGATTTTATATCGCGTTAGGTGGGTAGTTGGGGTATCATTTGAAGGTCTATCCAAATATGAGTTTATGGTCATGGTATCCATATTCCTAATCACCAGCAGTACATGTAAAATAGTTTTGATCAAGGTAGACTAGATATAGAACATGTATTTGGATCAAATCTATTGCATGCATTACATAAGATACATAAGGTTGAGGATATAACACAATCTATAGTAAAAGGTACTATTCTTATAGCCTCCACTATAGTATCTACATTATATGATATAATATATTTTCAAAAATTAATCTATATATTTCTTTATAATTAATTAGGCTTCAAATAAATTGTTATTTTGATCTAATAACCATAGATACACTATTGGGAGTACTGTCATATGGAATATTTCAATGCAGGGAATTCCCCATTATGGTAAGTAGTTTTTTCATTCCTATGGGACCTATAAATTTTCATAATGATAGATTGTGATGTCATTATCAGGATCTATTAACTATTTATTTATCATGTCGTTGTATTTTTTTATTCCCATATAGTGTCTTTTAGTTAACCAGAGGGAATAGGTTATCAACACAAGGATATTTGGGATTTATAAGCCAGTAGTATTGAATCGACTCATCATGGGATAGGTGGATGAACCTCCAAGACCTAAAATATATTTATGAAATATCATTTTTTACATGTGTATTAATTCCCTATATTATTAGACCATATCAAGTATGTCATTCCTGATGATTTTTTTCTTACCGGCTGAGACAAAGGTAGAGTTTTCAATTGTTCATGAATGAGGGAATTCTATAGTTTCCATTCCTATGTACATGATGGAACCTAATGTGTAACACTATATTAAGATGATGTTAATTTAATTTATATCCCATTTGTTATACATGGCCCAATACTTACTCTTGGGGTTTCCCTATTCTTTTCTCCCATTAGGAAGATGGGAACCTTTAACTATACATATATAAAAAAAATTGATCCTTCGTATGACCAAAAATACTATCCCAAGACTCAAAAGAATGATCACTTTCACTAAACCCTAGGATATATGGTATTATTAAAGATTGAAGTGAGATTTTTCTATCACTATTTTTGAGTTAGTCAATCATACATACCCCATAAATCTTTTCATAGTTGGAATGGTGTGTATGAGTGTCCTGTTTTGTTATTATGTCTTATAAATGTGCTCACTGTTTTCATGTCTCTAATGATTTGTTTTTTTCCATCCTAATAATGATTACTTTTTTATGGTCTTTTCGGATGACATATTTTTATATTCTTACACTCGTGGTAACCATGATAACAAATTTGTGGTCTTTCTAAGTATGAAAAACATTCATTTTTTTTCTCAAAAAGGTGGACCCTTGCATAGTAAAAGAATTCAAGGTGGTCTAAAATGATGTAGCCCTAAGTCATCTCCAATTACAAAATAAATACATTAATAGGGTAATCATGAGTCATTGTTAACCCGTAGAAGGTGTGTACTAACGTGTACTAGAAGAATCCCTAGAACGTGTTTGATATACATAGTTTATTGGGGATGGATGGATATTATAGGAGTTTTATACAAGACCTCTAAAACCTTCTTTCACCTCTTATAATTTATCTATATAAGGGTGTTATTTTCTAGTTGTTATAAGTATTCATGAATGAAAAAAAATATAAGAATTTATGGATTGTATTTCCAACTATCATGACACAACCAATTCCTAGAGAATGATATATAGTGTTATGTGATGAATCATGCACCTTCCTATGTGATGTTATAATATAGGTTCACTTAGTTGTTGTATATGGATCTCAGTAGTTAGGGCCTCACGATTGAAATTATTTGATGCATGATCTTAAGTTAGGAGTAGTTTTACATGCCTTATGTTGCAGATAAAATTATCTATTGGGTGAGCACTTTTTTCTGTATACATACTATAGTCAGCTCAAATATTTCATTACATAATGTATCAAAAATATCTGATATCAAATATGGGTCAAATATATTCAGTCATTCAATTTTTAGCATACATTTATCCTTGTAAAATAAATTTCAGTATCTGATGCATTGAGTCTGAAAAAATAGTTACCAGATGTATGAGCATATAGTGTGGAGTAAAAAGTAATTTCCTTTTTATATGGGATGAATCTGGAGTATCATGATAGCCATGAGTAGTCTTACCTCTTCGCCTGGACAATTATCACTTATTGCATTGATAAGGTGAAGAGCATGTATTTATTTAATCCCTGGCTTTCAGTCCTTTAAGATATTATTTCAGGAGAAGATTCAACAATGGATTGTTTTGTGGACATGGATAATATCCTTCATATACATGGATGTGTATGGGATTTTACATATTTGATAGAATAATTGATTTGTTATTCCCACGCTTCATATTTTATAGTTCATATAGTCATATCCAAAATATATCATGAAATGTGATGCCAATACTATTGGAGTGGGATGATGAATCGGATAGCATGCTTCATCACATGGTGTTCCACCAATCAGTAGTTGAGTGAAGAGAACTAGAGACATGTATGCTTTTTTTAGTTGCTTCTTATCCCATAATTTATTTGGTATAATGATTCTTTGGAGTTTTTATTCAGTTTACAGAGGTCTATAAGAGGTGGAGACACAATATGGGTCACATTGATATACTGATGAAATTGTTTGACACATTTCAAGCTGTGAAACATTCACATTTGATGATATGGGAAGATTGTATGTCTGTGAAATCATTATAATACATGGGGTCCCTTATAATATCATTTCACTTAATGATGGTAAATTCATGTCTGAATAAAAGTAGGGGTTATATAAGGATATGGGTACCCTGGTGATTTTGAGAAAACATCCTTTCACCCTAAGACCATTGTTTAGTCAGAACGAATGATACATGTTCTAGAAGTCATGATTTGAGCATGAATCCACAAATTCAACCATTATTAGTTTAAGAATATCCCTCTCATCAAATTATCATATAATGACTTCTTTTGTGAGAAAATTTAGATTAAATGTTTTGAGGAATTTTTTGGTAGGTCGTTTCATTCATCCCTGTGCTGGAGAAAGGCATTAGAGATAACCCTAATAGGTCGTCATATTTTGTATGACAATTTTGAGTAGGTTTATATGATGTGGAAGGGTATGTATTATATATTTTCTACACATTTATCATATTCCAGTCATCTTTGAAAACCTATTATGATTGAGGATGAAGATCATATTTTATTATATGTATTTCCTAGATAGGGTTTATAAAAATATGGAGGAAAGGGAAGCTATAACTGTGCTTTTTTATGCATTAGATCGTGGAGATATTTTTTACGGTGGAATATCAGTTGGTACAACCATAGAGGTATCATGAAATGAATATTTTATTCCATATTTTATAGATTCTCTGTCATCATGATGACAAGTCTCGTACATTTTATCTCAAGGATGTTGATCTAGATATCAATTAGTATTTTGTGGTGTATCCTTTATGTATATATGATTATATAATAGAGGCTCTATGAGGTTAGTATGTCCTTTTCGATTGGATTTTATAGATTAAAAACTATGTATGGGATGAGAATTAGAAGAGGGAGACTGATCTATAAGCCTAGTGTCAAGAGCCATTCTCAGATAGTGTATCACAATACTAATAACGTGAAATTGGGTATCAATTCTTTTAATGGGGGAATTCTATACGAACATGGTAATTCTATTTTGATTTTTCCCTTAAAATTTGGTCTATTTATTTATTGTGTACCAAATGTGGATGGTTAATGTGTTAGTGAATGTTCCACGGTTTCCTGAATCATGTTCAGAGCATAAAATCTCAACCATTGGTATACAATGGCATGTCACATGGTGAGTGTAAATTAGGTGAGGTAGGATTCAAAATTTGAATTATATATGTGAGGCATGATACTGAGAAGTAGGATGGAAGACAGTTTTACCTAATCATACGAAATGGGATGCACTAAAATTGGATAATGTTTTCAATTTTGAGAGTGGAGTTTCTCACATTTTTCATAGGGTAAGTCAAATTGTCTTCACTAACCATGTGTTATTCCAAAATCTATAGCTACAATTTGACGTATGTGGCCATGCATTTACAAATGATGGTGCCAAACCATGAAATGGATTATTAGTTTTTAAAATATGGGTTCCCTAAATGATTTTTTTGATCACCCCCCTCAAAATTTTAATTTTCCAATGGATAGAACATCGTTTCCTCCCTTTATGAGTCCCAAAATTATTCTACAATTATATTTTAACCAGATCAACCATTTAGAGTTTAATCGCTGCATCATTCATGAAATTGGATAAATACGAGTGTGTTCTAAATTCATTTTTAATATTCCTTCCTTCTTAATCATTTTAAAAATTCTATTTATAAGTATGCTCGTATACCCCAATTTCAGGGTATGTTTCCATTTTATAGATCAACTCAAACCCTTGGTGAATTAAATGCTAATACTGGATGAGGAGATTCATATGAGCATAATGTATGTGATATTTAACTCACTCTTCACAATTCTTCATTTTATAAATTGACATCTGTGTACACCAATTTTATTGGGAATCAATTTACCATTTATATTATTTTCTTGTAGTAATTAGAACTATGTTCTATGTCCCTTTCAAAATATGAAATAAGTTTCTGATGATTATAACCTCAAATCAGACTATCCCATATAGGTTGTTCTTATATATATTATTTTTGTATCCTTTTTAGCCCATCTGTGCCACCACTCGGGAGAGATGTTATATAAACATGATTAAGGTTTGTTTCAAATTTAACTGATGAATTGAGAATGGATTGTACCTCATAGAATGTTTCTTTCCAGTTATCAACATTTACCAGTTAAACTCTAAGCATCTCACTTATTACTCTAATGAAAAGTTTCAAAGAAGGAATACTTATGATGGTGGAATAATTCATCATTATAGATATTGATAGATTATGTGAATATAACATGAGTAACTACATAAATAACCTTAGATTTAAATTTTATTAGAAAGTTTTCTATCTTTATAAAATTCTAATTCAAAAACCAAAAACAAATGATAATATAATATGAGTGACTATTATATTAAATATAAATAGATGAATATTATTATTTATAGATTAGTCCCTGATGAGTTTAATCATATTTTAATATGAAATAAATCACTTGAAATATGGAATACCAGTTCATTTTCCTATGCTGGAACTAACCATGTTAGAAAATTATGGTTCAATACTGCATATCTCATGTTGGATACATTTATATCTGTATGTATAAAGTGTACATAGTTTAATAGAACATTAACTATAATTTTCAATGGCATAGCTACCATGGGTAAATTAGTTCTAGAACCATATTATTCATTTTATTTTTATAGAATCATACATTATATTTAGAGTAAAATAAATAAATGTTTTACAAAATATACAACAATAAAAGAATGGAAAATAAAATACATGATTTTTAATCCTATTGTAACACCATGATATTTTGAGAAATATTATTTTTTAATTAAAATAATTTTTTTTGGATATTTTATCATACATGAAAAAAACATGTATTGATTTTGTATCTCGGGAAACTATGTTTAGAATGAATTACATAGATCAGCATTATTATCATTCATTTCACACAACACATAGTTTAAATGAAACATGTTATACTGATAAAAATTTTAATTTAATTTTATATTTATTCCATATGATATAGAATTTTATCAATGATTTTGATTAATTTAATTCTTGAGATTTATGTTTTGATGTTTTGTATAAAATGAATTCATTTTGGACAATTAATTTTGAAATTAAAATGTGAACAAGTTCAAACTAATTATAATATTTTTTAGAAAATTATTTTTTTTATGAAGAAATATTTATTCTTCACTATTTTATACAAATAACATTTCTTAAATTATTTAAATTACTAATATATATATATACATTATGAAATTAAATTTTTAAACTGCATCCCATGTATATTATGTATAATATCTAATAATAAATAAAACCTAAATATTATAAACTATATTCTTCTAAAAATATGATTTATCTCTTTTCATATAATAATTTTAAAAAATAATTTTCATCTTTTATACATTTTTTTAAAAAAATGTTTCAGTTTAAATTATTATTATATAAATTCACTTTTTTTAAATATGTAACAATCATATGAAATGATAAATTTTTAGATGAAGACTAAAAACACATGTTTTTATTTAAAACATTCATTTATTTTAAAAAAAATAAATACATTAAATTTCATTTAATATGATTTTAAAAGTATTATTAATTAAATTATATATATATTAATTTATTTCCAATCTTTTGAACTTATATAATATTTAATTTATATACAAATACTTTTTAATATTACGAATTTTGTTCGTATGAACGTTGTGTTTTTTTTATGATAGTAATGTTAAATTAATTTTTACACATATAAAAATGTATATTTTCAAAAAGGATTCCATTTTTAGAATATCAATAGTTCATATTATATAATAATTTGAACTTTGTTTCCATAATGGATAAAAAACTATGAATATTAATTACCACTTTTGAGTATAAAACTGCTTCACCGAGTGGTAAACAAAAATGGTATAGGTGAAAATAACCAATAATGAAATTGAAATACAATTTAAAGGACATATTTTGACCAGGAAACATATATGGTTTGAGAATAGACAATTTTAGAGTCTTATGGATGGTGAAATAAGTTAGGGCCACCTTATTCTGGTTAAGAATCACAATTGTGTGCCTCACCTCACTCGTAAAAGCACATCACATGTATTATCCTATTGAAACATCCGAAATCAATATTATAGGGTAATAGCTACTAAAAAATCTTTAATACATATTTTTAAATATTTTATATTCCCTTGTGACATCGAAAAGTCAATCTTGGAAGCCATTATGTTAAACCCAAAGTGGTTTTCCAGATAATAGGTAATGTTTTTAACTATGATTTTTCATTTATTTTGCCTTATAACTAATTATAATAATGTAAAAGCATGATATCATATTTACACCAGAATCCAAAAATGAAGAGATTTTATTATTCTAATGTAATAAACTATATCCATATGATATTCCATCTTTTGGGATATGGAATCACTATAAATTTATAAAACAAACTACCGCCTAATGTGTTTCGTTATTCATTTTCTATAACCTCCTCTCACGCCTATATATATTTATGGACTTAATGTTTATATATGATATATATGATATTTGTATACATATATTGTTTTAATACCACATCTACCCGCTTACCATCATACTTGTTGGAAAACAATAACATCCCTCTTATGTGTGGTGGACAACTGCCTCATTAACCGGAAAACCGAATTTATCATTTATTTAGAACATCGTTAGTACATTGGATATGTTATGTAAATATATTTCAAATTTAAAACATAATTATTATTTTATAATTATGATATGTAATATACCATATTCCTTTACATTCATTGTAAATTCTTTAAAACAGAACATTTGTACAATAAACTACCGCATCATGAAGCGAGGTGATTCGTTCATCCTATATGGAAGACATGGAAGGTAAAAATGATTTGTTTAAATAAAAATATAATTTATATTTTTATATTTTTATTTTATAATTATATAATGGTAGTATTTTTTTAAAATTATTTATTTTAATTCATTGAGAAAATTAACATTGTGTTCATGTGTATGTATATCATATCATCTCCATGAACGATGTATTTATGTTTCTATCTAAAAATTTTATGTATGACTATAACTAAATTAATACTGAATCAATTTAATATTTATATTATTGTTGAAATTCTATAGATAATGGATCCATTAAAATTTTCCAAAGAATTTATTGAAAATTATTAAATTATTTTCACTTTATTATAATGTGTTTCAAAAATAATATTAATGTCATTTTGAAAATAATTCTCATTTAAGATTTTAATAAAAATGTTAAATGAACATTTGATTTAATGTGGAGAGATTTTATCCAATAATGGAATATCAAATTTTTAAATAAATTTTATATTCTTATAATTTTATTTTTATATAAATAAATTTTGAAAATAGTTTTCTTTTTAAAATGTTATTATTTAAATGATAAATGATATTTTCTAAAATTAATTTTTTAACTGATGTTTAATCATTCTATTATTGGTTAAAAATATTATTGTCAATGAAATGGATTTCAAAATTATATGTTAATTTATAATTTTGAAAGTGGTTTCCAATGAAATGTTCTACCCTTCAGGAAATGTTCCGACTATAATTTAAAATTCATTTGGAATCTAAGATGGCATAATTTTAGGTTAAATATTCTAAAAATGGAATATAATTCAAGGAAAACATTTTTATTCTTTCTCTAAATAGATTATATAACCCCAAAATAATTTATTGTATGCATCATTTTCAAAAAATTCATTTTATTTGAAAGTTTACATTACAATATAAATCATGATTATATGAACCAAAATATACAACTAAATATTAATATATTAAAATTTCCATTTTAAAATAGTTATGTAATTGTTGGGAGTGAATATAATTATATGTATTATGAATTATATATTAAATTCGCACTTATTAATTATATGTAAATAAGAACATTATTTTTAATTCCATTTATTCTTTAAAAAACAATTCCATCAAAATCATATTATATATATTAATAATTAAATATTACAACAAATTTTTTACCCAAAATAAAATTTATTTTAAAACAATAATAGCATTATTTAAATAATCACATTATAATTATGTTATAATGAATTTTTAGGATTTTTTTAAAAGGATTGATTTTCAAAAGATTTTTGAAAAATACTAATTTTTATAACTCTATTATTATATATATATTATAGAGACATATTATTTTTTGAATTTTATATAAATGAATAAAATTAATTTTTCATTATATATAATCTAAGTAATTAATTTTAAATAAATATTATAACATTTTTTGGAATAATTACATTTCTGGGTATAAAAAATAATTGTTTTAATAAAATATTCTTAGTTGTTTTTGGATGGATTAATTTTAAATTAAATTATTCCATATTCAGAATTTTATTTATAAAAAATGGATTCCATATTTGGATTCATAATTTAAATATTTGGTTAAGATTCTACATTTTTTAGTAGAAATGAAAATTTAACATGATAAACTTTTTCACCTTTGTAAAGCATAAGATGGATTAATATAGGTTAAATTAATGTGATAGGAAAATAGATATTTATAATAAATATTATTGAATTAATATTAATCTACCATTTTCCCATAAGTAAGTAATTTTAATAATTAAAATGGAAATTTTCCATTAAAATTACTTATATATTATTTAAATCAAAGTTAGTTAAAAAAATTCAGTCTCTTTTTTTAATATCATTTATGTGTCCACATGGGGAAGAAGTACATAAATAAATAAAATAATATCTTATAATGGTGTCAATGAAATTATTTTCATCATAAAAATTTATTTTTATATTTTATAATGTATATAAATAACATGGTTGGTTCTACAATTGTCGAAGAGTATTTATTTAATTATGTGATTAAATAAAATAATTGATTTCGAAAAATAAATTTTGATAATTTTTTTACATAATAATTTTTATTATATAATTTAAAAGATCTATATCGAATATTAAAGATGCTTGAAATCATGATATAATAAATACCCATTTTCTTGACGTATTTGAAGTCAAATAAAATGAATAGTGAAAAATTGATATTAATCTTCCTTTATCAAAATAATATATTATTAAGTCATTTAAAAATAATAAAAATCAGATAATAGTAAAAATATATGGAATATATTTTTTAAAATCATAAATTTCCACTTAAATATTCAATTTATTATTTCTTGTAAGATTATAATGTAATCGAAGTTAAAATTAGGATTACAATTTTTAGTCTTAGACACAATAACCAAGGGGTTAGTACAAATTAAAAAGATACATATGACACAAAATATAATTTTAATTTTTATGATGATGATATTAAAACCCCGTAATATCTTATATTTAATTCAATTACAACTTGGGGGATTGTTTCATTATATTTTATTTTATAAAAATTAAATAATTTGGGAATTTACAAAAGTTCCCCTCACCTCAATTATAAAATGGGACATCCTCCCCCGCTTCAGTACATGTCATTGATCCATATAGTTTGAGAAAAGTCAACCAATTTCACTAATAAACATCCTTGTTAATATTATTCATGTTCCAGTCCTTCAAAAATGCCTTACCATAGTCCCTTGAAAGAAGATATAAAGGATCCACTTCATAGAAGTGTTAATCATATTTACCAACTATTTCAAACTTCATATGTATTCTTCTTCCTGTAAATCTATTTTTTCTTTTTGATAATAATAAATCTAGTATCATAAAAATAAAAATAAATATAAAAATTATTCTTATTAAAAAAACTATACTCCACCTTTTTAACAATCATATAAAAAAAGCACCGCGCATGCGAATGTATGACTTACCATCTCCACGGTGGGGTGTAAATTTTTCCTAGATTGTTTTTTGGGTAATAATTATGGATATAATGGATATATATGGTACATTTTACATGGAATTGGTTTTTAATAATTAATATATAACCCTATTCTTTATCATTTTTCCCATTAAGGAATGATATCATCATTTGTGAGTGTGTGTGTGTTTATAAGTACAACCAATGATCTCCATGATGACTTGTGACTCTTTTTTCATGATAAAAATGACACAATGGGTACAAAACTACATTTATGTTATAGATTTCTAATTTCTAATATTAATTATTTTTTAATTTGATGTATCAATATCCTATACAAAATATTGGGGACAACAAAAAAATATGCAAGATGAAATGAGGCAATTAACACCCGAAATAATGTTAATGATTAAATATTATAAATTAAAATATGATAATATGTTATAAAAGGATCATAAAAGGTACTATAAATATACATGTTTCCTTAATATATTAACAAAATTATTTAAACAATTTTATATGACGTCAATGTACACTCCACTTAAATGAAGCGTGATGCAAGGGAATTATTCTCAATTTCATATCATTGTGGATTATATTAACATTATGTAGAAAATATCTATTTAATGGTTTATAAAAATCACATTTTATTTTCATAGGTTCATCATGGAATAAAAAATTTCAATTATATTATGTTTAAATCATGGATGTGATTTTTTCAGTAAGACAAATACCTCATTGACATACATTTTCTACTTCGAATTTTATTTGATTTACTGGGAACGAATGATAACTATCTCTCTTATAATAAATATAGTAATTTCTTACAAGGAATATTGATTCATAAATTAAAATAACATAGTTTATATTTTAGGAATTATTTGAACATTCCTGATTTTTGTGGGACCATTTATGTAAAATCCATTTGATTCATCAGTAGGCTCATGAGATTATTAAGATGGGAAATTTTAATTAGGTCATACCAATATATAGATCATAATTATGAAATGATATTATAGTTAAGGTGTCAAGTTGTTTGGAATAATTAGGTCTTGTATTTATAAATTTAATTCACTAAAAATTAAATTATTTAATCTTTGAATTGTTAATATGATATTATCCATGGATTAAAATTGTTCACAATTTATTGATTAAATGGAATTTGATTCATATTATTTACATTTCTAAAATTTTTATGCCTTATCCAGTCATGAGAGAATGTATATAGACTAAATGGAATGCGTTTTTTGGTTATTTTACTATTCTATATTTATTATTCATTATTTATTTATGTTAAATTAGTCTGTAAGTAACTATTTGGGTGATTATGATGAAATACTTATACTATTACATTATTTATGAGGATATAAAGATGAAATTATTCAATAATTTTAGGGATGAAAACTATTTTTCTATGTTACCCTTTATTTTTAAATTCCCAATTTAGTAAAGGTATCATGCATTACTTTAGATATAATAAATATAATAAACTGATCGATATTTTGTGACGTAATCACTTGTTTATATATCGAATATAACAATTTATCCAAAACCAATAGGACACCATCTATGGGGTTGTTATAGTTGTTATTAGTATAATGTTAGTAGAAACCATGTGAACTCAATTTGAATATATGAAAACAAAAATGATAATTAAAATAATCTATTAAAATACCTGAAATTATTACCATTATGTGGAATTAATTTAATGCATCAGTATTAATGATAATTTTGAGCAACATCATTATGTTCCATTAATTACAGATTAAACATAATGAACAAAATAAAATCCATAATTTTGGTCAATCTAATTATTTTCCCCATAAAAAATCCAACATAGCTTGAATTGTTGCTAAATAGATCACAAACAAACTACGATTGTTTGCCCATGTTTTTTATAATTACCTTAATCATGTGGAGAAACATGATGTTCCACGACATGAACTATAGTACATCAGAAATCTATAATTGGAACATTGTATTCTATGGAGTGTATGATACAAAAAACAAAGCACATAAGGGAAAATAATGTCATTATAATTTATCTTATATTTATTATTTAAAATAAATTCAATATATATTATATCTTGCAATGCATGTTACATAGATTTAGAAAACATCATACCCAACAATAACTTTCATAGAAATATTAAATTATGTACAATACTATGTTTTACTGAACAATAATATATAATTAAAATATATTTATATAATTTAATAAGTCTCAAAATACATGTAAAGATATATGTCTTATAAAAATATAAAATTAATTCATTTGTATCTATTTAATTATAAATGAATATAACTTTCAATTGAATATGAAGGGAATGTATTCATAGAAAACTATTTCATTGCTCAATTTTTTTTATCATAATAAATTAAATTAACAAAATTATTGAGTTATATTAATTTAATAAATATTATATAATAAATAATATATTTTCGAAATTTATCTCATAAATTTTATGGTCATATGATAAAAATGAACCCAATATAACTAATAAAACCCAATATTTTATTATATTACTTTTACAGACTTTTAATGTGGAACCTATGTTGAATAAACTTTTTGGAATTATAGAAGCACTATATTCCAAAATAATGATAACATTTTAATTCATATCATAAAAAATATCATACGGTAGATTTATTATTTTTTTCTGTAAAGATTCATTTTTAAATGAATAGAGAAAAATACAGAATTTTAACACAAAATGACATATTCACGTAATTTATTTATATGGATAAATTATAAATTTAAATGTATTTAATTTTAAATTATATAATTTTTTAATTTATTATTCCAATTTCGGTCATTTTAATCAATTGACAAATAAAATGGATATAAAAACATAGAAAACTTACAGACATTGTTACTATAAAACCCAACATTGAAATCTTGGTTAGGGAATTAATTTGAAATTAATTTTTTCAACATATGTAATTGGAATTTGAAAAATTGGATTACATATTTGAAAAAATAATAGTTTATAATTCTTAATATCTTCAACCAATTTTGTGACGAGACTATATAGTTAATGTAATTGAAATTAATTTAAATGATGAAGGTGAATTTTATTTTTAAAATAGACTAAACCATAAATTTTAGATTCTTAATGACATATGTAATTATAAAAAATAAATTTTATATTAATATTTTCACTATATCAACATTTTGATCCAATTTTTACCATTATTGGATCAAAATTACATGGGAATAAAATGGTTCAAATTCCCATTACAAAACTATTCAAGAGTGCCACTCATCCTCATCTATAAAATGGAATCATCTTGGCCCACTCCCTCGCACATCTCTAGACACATTTTCTAGACCAATGTATTCCCATATAGTTATCAAAATTAATACCCAAAACCTATATTCATCAAATTGGTTAGAATGGCATTGATGGAAAATTGTTTGTTGAAACTAAAAATTGTTACCCAAATAAGAGGTAACATTCATCCTCAGGATCTAAAGTTTTATTTCCCTTAAGAACCCCTAAATTCATATTAATAAATTATTACATAATAAAAAAATATCACAAATATATTGATATGTTGTTATCTTTATTTAGACATATTCTTTCACACATTTCCCTCTAAAGTGTACCAAACTTACCATTTATGTGTAAAGTGAACTACCGCCTGGCGATACAAAGTTGTTCATTTTTCAATCACCACCTCACATAGATTGGAAATATGATGGAAAGTCTTTTAAAATATATTATATATGATATTTATAATTTCTTTATAATTTTTTATTCATCTATAAAACATTACATTGTTATTTCCATTTTTTTGTAAATATGATATTATCTTTTGAGGAAGTATAGACTACGGTCCCTTCAATGCGATGTGACTCATTTACACTATACATAGGAAATATAAAGGATAGTTTTAATAAATAAATGTTGAATATATGAAATATATATGATACTTTAATTATAATATTGATTTATATTATTTTTCATTTTTTTAATATGAGAATGAAAATACTGTAATAGTCATTTAAAGGTACAACATTCAATCTCCATGAACGATGCAATTTCTTTCTTAACACCAAATATTATAACATTTTCTAAATAAAAAATTATTTCATATATATTATAATTAATTGATTATTTACATTTAATAGAGGATAAGACTATAATATAAAAAAAATAACAAAATGTTGCAAGCTAAAACATACTTGAAAAACTAGGAAAATATCATCAAAAATAGTGAAGATAATGAATTCTTACTAATAAATGGGTAATATGTTATAAAAATAAATTAATATATGATATTATAAATATTATTATATATTTTTAATATTTATGGATATATTAAATACCATTATACATTATATTTATATATTTTATACCAAAAATGAAACATGGTGTTAGGGAGTTTTCCTCAATTAACATTCCAATGTATCATATTTGTTGTTATGAGACTAGATTATTTTTTATGGGGTATATAATTCCAATTTCTATGTTACATCTAGAATATCTTTGTCCTCATGATAACATAAATTTAATTTAATTTTAATTCATTGAGTATATTATTATTAAAAAATTTCAAATTAGTTTGTCATGCATTGGAATGTTTAAATATTATTCTCCTCGAGAACATTTTGAATAATTATGATTGAAATCTCACTTGGTTTTATAGTTGTTATAATTTTCATTATATAATAAATTTAAAATTTTAGTCATAATTTCTTATATATGGTGTACATACTTCTCGATTTTCATATAATATCATGTTCCACACAATTTTCATGATATATTGAGTTTCAATTATTTTATTTCATCTAGGGGGATTTGAGTTAAACTTTAAAAAGTGACAAATAATTTCACAACATAATTAATTATAATTTATATATACTTATACCTAATTATTGTTAATATTATTTGATTATATGTATAATTCAATTGACTATCCATTGATGTATCTACACATGCATATTTGGTTTTATAGTCAAAAAACATAATTTACTCATTCATTGATTCTCAATTTGAATTTAGAATCTTTTCAAAGATTTACTATGAAATATCATTTTGTTCATGATTGTGAACACTTGAATTTCAATCAGAATAAATTTTTATATCATTGTCTAATAAACCCATCAATTTTGTTCTACTATATTTATTAATGACCATTATAAAGTAATATTACCAATTTTATACTCATTGTTACTCATATTGTTTTGAAAAATGTTTTTTTGAAAGAACATTTTAATTTTTCTCCTTAATCAGAGAACCTTTTTTCTACTGAAAACCCTATTTTCTTTAAATGGATTCAAAAATATCATTAAAAATTCTAAAAAAAATTATTAATTCTATTTTTCCCTTTTCCTATTACTGTTGTATTACAAGGAATATTATTATGAATTTATGAACAATATATTTTAATATCATTTTTACCGTGAAAAAGGAATTGTATTTATACCTCTTAAGAAATGTATGGATTTACCGTCCATCATTTCATTAAATCATCCTTTTTATGTATAAATTTATAATAAATAAAAAAATATTTTCAAATTTTATTTTCTATTAAATGGTTCATCAAAACAAATTGAAAATTTCCCCAATAATTATTTAAAAATTTCTATTTCTATTATATTTATTAATCAAAAAAATCAATTATTTTTACTCTAATTTTTATATATTTTAGTGATAAAAATTATTATCTTAATCAGGATAGTTTACGAGTGATTTGGGTAATGATATTATTCAAATTCTCTTACTTGATTTTTTAGTCCACTTGAAAATTTTAATTTCCAATGATCATTAGAAATTTAATTTCCACTATTTATCCAAATAATTTCATATAGATATGATTATTTCAAAAACTGTATACCATTCATACATTCAGTATTTACATTGATAGTTTTTTGATAATTTTGTTAAATATTGAAAAATCTAATCTCATTATTCGATACAAATATTTGATAAGGGATATTATATAATTAGATTATTCAATATGACGAACGATTTAGACTGTAAATGATTAGTAGGGATCATACAGTATATATCCCTTTGATGAATTGACACATTCCCATGATACAAATAAGTTACAAAAAATTAAATGGTATTCTAATACAAGTTTCAAACCATCTTATGAAAGGCCTTGAAGGTATAGGTTTTCATGTGCATAATACATAAATTACAATAATTAAGAAATTACTTAATTTTTAATAAATTATAATTTATCCATGATATATTTCATCGATATATCTATGGTGGAATTTTATTCTAATTTCCCTGATTAAATCTATTTTGTTTTTAGTTCTTAATATTTCCATATTTATTTTTTCCATACACATTTATTTGAATGGAATGTGTTTTTAGTTATTTTCCTTTCCAAATTTTTATGAAATATATTTTTAGTTTATTGATAACATATATAATATATGTACTTACTACCATTCTATATTTACTATTCTCATTGATTCAATATTTCTTCCATTTTCATTTTGCATTAATAAGAATTTAAATTCAACCATGTTATGTGTCCATTCCCAAGAATCTATTAATAATTATAATAAATATATTCATGGATACTATAGATGGAATAAAATTATTGTAGAAGGAAAATTATTATATTGTAATTAGTGTACTCATTTTTCATACAAGATTCATGTGTGTATCTATTTTAATATGACTACTATACAGTTTGGTCCATTGGGATTTAATTACATATCAAAATTCTTAAGGGTTGTTATGGGACAATGACACAAGGTTTTCTAGAGTCATGTTATTATAGTTGATATCAATGGATGTTTTGTAGAAACCATGGGAACATGATTTTGGAAAAAATTAATTATAGATCATATCCCTTGGGTACAATTTTAGAATATTTATAGACGAAATAATAATGTCTTGTTTCAATAAATTTAATGAATTCTTCCTAGAAATACATCCCTATAAAAATATTACAAGTTTTCATCGTTCTATCACAGATTTACATAAGAATAAAACCTTTAACAATGTGTTTCAGGCTAGTCATAGCTTAACCTGGTTCATGACAACGACCCATATTAGGCACTTTGTTTAACACTACTAGGGAATATTGTTTGAATAATTCAAATTTTATTTACAAACCATTATAAAGTATATGAATTGATAATGATAATGAGTAACCTAGGAAAATCATTAGACCAAGGATGTACTAATGATGATATAAAATTGATGATGTATTTATGTAATGAGGTTATTTTTAAACCATTATTAAAATGAAATTAATTTGTCAAACTTATTTCAAGGATGTACATGCTTCTTATCATGGATATTATATTATTAATTTTTCCAAATGTACAACATGTTTATTGGGTAAAAACAATTCAAATCTTTGAATGTTACAGGACATGATCTAATGACCAAAGGATGAGAAGGGTTTAATTCCAACCCCTAACCTTAACAATTCCTGGGATTATATGTCGATGTTTTTAGGTACACAAGATGAAGTGTAAATATTAATTTTAACTAGTAGCTTTTTATTTTGGTATATATATTAATGTATTAAAAACAATAGATTTGGAGAATATTTGGAGAAAAATAGTCAATCATTTTACTCTTTTATGCACCTTATAATCAGGAAAAACAATATTTTAGTGCTTCAGAGATCAAATATTATATTTCAATACACATTTCTTGATGTAAGGGATGAATTATAATTTGATACAAGGACTACCAAAGGATAAAATTGTTTATATTAATATAAAAACTTATCATGTAATTAAATTTCATTATATTTTTAGGAATTAAAGGAATTTTAAACATGTTTAAAAGGTTCAATAAATTTTTTCCCAATTTATTATTTTTTGTCGATGTATAATTCTTATAAATCATCACATATTTATGAATTTTATTCTTCAAATTCCATCGATCATTTAATTGTTTTTTACTGATGACATCAATCACCCCTATAAATATTTATGCATTTCATCCAAGTACATATATCTATATTTCATTAATGTTCCCCTATTGAGATACATATTGATGTGTTTCTACATGTGACCTAGGATATTCCCATTATCTATTTTCTAAAGGATTTCTCATGTACCATTATCATGATGTTGAATTTCAGGCATAGAAAATATCAAAAAATCTATCCAAATATATATGTTAAATTGAGAGGACACTATTTAATTAATTTGGATAGAATTTAACACCCTTAATATCTAACATATAAACATTGAGTTAGATATAATGTTTGACATACAACACTGAGAACGTACGGTAATAAAATATCCTGGGAATTTATATTATATTTAAAAATACAAAGAAATTAAAAATATTTTTACCTTACAATTGATGGGAAACCATGTTATAATATATCACAAAAAACAACCACTTTATTCTATATCATACAATACATTCAAGATCATGTTTTACCAAAGAATAATATATTATTACAATACTATTTATTAATAAAATAATTATTAATATTCAATTAAATAAGTTTATATAATTTGTATTAAGTAACATATTACAATATATTATTTATAAAAATATAAAATTAATTAATTGGTTACTAATTAATTATATATGATTAAATGAGCCAACTGAACATAAGGGAATTTTTTTATAGAAAACTATTTTTATGCAGATAAATCAATTTTATCCAACTATATTTATTTAATTAAAATTATTATGTTATATTAATGTAATATATTTATATATATATTTAATAATATATTTTTTACTGTTATACAATAGATTTTATCGGCATAAGTTGAGAATAAATCCAATATTACACATAAAACTATATTCTTTTATTAAGGCTCTTTTGTAACCTTTTAATAGAGAACATTATTTAAAATAACTTTTCGGAACACTTATAAATCAAATATTTCAAAATAAACATAATCATTGAATGTGGAGCATGAAAATTATATTTGGGATAAATTATTCTATATTAATATGAAGTTTTATTTTTAAATGATTAGTAAAAAATATAGAATTTTAACATAATTTTTGTATATCATATAATTTTTTTATATAGATTAATTATACTAATTTTTTGTTTTAAATTTTTTAAATTTTTTAATTATTTAATACAATTTAGGAAATTTGAATCATTTTTATATTGAAATTGGATATAAAAACATTGAAAACCTTTCAATATTTTTATATTAAAACCATACAATATTGCCTCGTCTGTGAGATTAAATTTAAATAAATTTCTCAAAATAATGTAATTGAAATTTTGAAAATGGATTTGATATTTTATATCATTATAATTTATAATTTATAATAATGTAAAATTAGTTTTTGAGAAAAATTATTAGTTAAATTAATTAAAATTAATTACAGCAATTAATGTGAAATTAAGTTTATAAACAGACTAAACCTTAATCTTTTGAGATGAAATGACCTATAAACATTTCCAAAAACTATTCTATGGTAATATATAGACCATACAGTCATTTATATAGAATTTTGACCATTATGTGTCACACTTGATGTGGGAAAATGTTTGGTGAAATTTCCTTTCCAAATATTTACTAGAGTGGCACTCCTACTCCACAATAAAAGAACTCCTCTCATACAACTCCCGCACGCCTCTCAAGCTACATCAAAATGAAAAGTATCTAGAAAAATCACTCCTCATATTCTATACAATAATCCTTGAATCCTCATATTTTTAATAAATATATCCATGGAATTCCATTGGTTCAAAACTGAAGTATTTCCCTAAATAGGAGATAACATTCTTATTCAACAACTTTAGTTTTATTTCCATTATCTACCCCAAAAATATTATTATTCAAAGATAATATAATAAAAATTTTATCCTAAATTTTAATATATATTTGTATGTATAGGATTATACCTACACTTACACATATTAACATCTAATGTTTAATGAACATACCCTTTATGTGAACGGTGACCTACAACCACACGAAATAAAGTAGTTCAGGTTTCTTTCACCAATTGTAATTTTTGGGAATTATGATGGGAATTATTTATATATAGGTTATATATAAAATATATGATTCCTTTATATTTATTTAATTTCATTATACCAAATAACATTATGTTGTTTATATTGTGTCAATATGATAACATTGTTTTTTGAGGCGTGGATTATCACCCCCTCAAAGCGATGTAACAAGTTTACAGTATACATGGAATGTATAAATGATGTTTTTAATAAAAATAAGTTAAATTTATGAAATATATATGATACTTTAAATAAATATAAATTTATTATTTATGTCATAATTTAATATATGATTTATTTAACAAGTTCTCCATACTGCCTACTGTATCTATGGATAGTGCATTTCATTTCATATCTCAAAATATAATATAATTTTATAAATACATATATAATAAATATACATGGTAATTAAATAATGTATTAAATTATGTATATTAATAAACCATTATATATTTATGATGAAAAACAAGAAAAAAGTCAAAACATTATCGAGACTCAAGGATATAAACACAAGAACTAGTTGAAATAAAGAATCTTTACTATCAAATGAGTAATAAGATATTATAATAACTTAATATATGATTTTATAAATATTTTTATGGTTTTATAATTAGTAATTTAATTGACTAAATCCATAATAAAGGAGGATAATGGATGTTCATTGAAAAATAAAACACATGGTATAGGATTTTGTCTAAATTTACATTCAATTGAGATTTATTTGTTATTATACACCGAGTTTGTTTTATATGGTGTATATAATTTCCATTGACATTTTTTATCATGAATATATTTCTTATAATGATATTAAAATTTTCATTTTATAATATATCTTCATGGATATAATGATAGAAAATTTACAAGGTATGGGACACTTTTAAATTTTTTGTTATTATTCTCCTCGAGAACATTTTTAATAATTATCTTTGCAATCTCACTTTCATCTGTGATTGTTTAGTTTCTCTTAAACAAATCATTTTATTTATGTACATATAATTTCTTTTAAATATTTTTAAAAAGTATTTAATTCTTAGTTAATATCATGATTCACTCTTTATTTTTTGATATTTTGAATTTCAAAATGAATTATTTCATCTAAGGGGATTTGAGTTTAATGTTACAGAGTAGAAAAGAATTTCATAAGCTAACGTATTGTAATTTGGTTATATTAATGCGTTGTTACAAATAATAATATATAATTACGCCTATAATAAATTTTACTATCTATTGATGAATTTTTACTTCCTCATTTAGATTGATAGGTGATACACATAATATACTCAATGATTTGTTCTCAAATCAACGTTATTATCTTTTCAGTGGGTTTCTTTACAATGCCAAATTTTCTGAGAATCTTTACACTTGGATTCCAATCCAAGGATTTTAAATGATCATTTTCCAATAGGACACTTCATATTTTTCTCTTCTATTTAATTATGACGTTTTCATGTAATAGTGTTATTTTCCACTCTTCGGTACTAAAAATGTTTTTGAAATTTTTTTTTACAAAAATCCAACTTCATTTCTATATTTAGATAGAGAGCCTTTTTTTAAATAACATATTTTTTAAAAATGTGTTCTAATTTTTTATGCATTCAAAAAATATGTATTAAATACATTTCTACCCATTTTACCAATGTTTTCGATGTAATATTCATGCCTCTTTAAAAATGGAATTTTAAACATTTTGTCCCTGAAAAATGAATGGTCTTTTTATCTCATATGACATGTACAGATTTACCCACATTCCTTTAATCTAATCTCAATTCCTTTAAAAAAATTTATTAAATGATATTTTTTCCAATGTTATTTTGAAATAAAAAAATTCAAAAAAAATTCAAAACAATATGATATTTTTATAGTATTTCTTTTCTTCAATGAAAATTATTTTTTACAATTGTTTTTGGATATGTTGTGTTGATAAAATCCTTATACTTCCCCTTGATGGTTTATAATTTATTTGGTCATGTATTTTATTCACATTCACATCCAGGATTTCATTATTTACCCTTGAAATATGAAATTTCCTATGATAAATTGACATTGAATTTCTATTAATTATCCATATCATTTATGATGGATTTTTGTATTTCCAAAAAAAATTCAATTCCAACATATGATATTTACTTTTATAATATTTTGATTTACTAGAGAAATATTGAAAAATAAATAAATATTATTTAACACATATATTTGATAAAGTATATTATTTATTTAGGTTATTCAATACAAGGAATACCTTGGATTGGAAATGAAGGGTGGGGAAAACATTATATATCCCCTTGATGCATCAACAGGTTATCATGATGCAAAAAATTTGTACAAATTAAATATGTTTTTATCCATTGTTCTATACCATCTTTTGAATGTTCTTCATTGTATATTTTTCATGTTCCTAAGAAATCACTTCTAATAAATAATCATTTGCTTCCATTTTGATTCCGTTATTGTTTACTATTGAGATTTTACATCTACCAACATATGGATGCATTTGATTCTTAGATAATTTATTAGATGGAATGGGTTTTCATTTTAATACCTTGGAATATTAATTTTTACTTTTCCATTTATTTGAATGGATTATGGTTCTAGTTATTTAACTGTCCATATTTTTTATGAAATCCTATATCTGTTTATTGATTACATGGAATCTGTATTCAGTTATTACCATTAAAATATTGAATATTATCTTTAATTAAATATTTATTATGATGTAACTTTCACTTAATGTGCATTTTATCTCTCCCTTTTCATGTTTATGGTTCCTTAGTAATACATGATGTATACAATGATTATTATGGAAGGATACCCTAGAAACGAAAATTTTATCCTAAAACTAAAAAACCCAATTATAATATGTTTAATAACTTTTAATAAAACACTATTGTATGTATCTAGTTTAATAATAATACTATACTCTTTCATTCTTCAGGATTTGATTTCATGTAATCCTTTCAATTTATTATAAGGGTACACTTTCATTGGGATTACTAGTTCAGGTAACTACATGAAACACGTATATCGTATCACTTTTTCCATATAAGAATCTATATTTCCATGGAAATAATAATCTAGTGGTAGCTGAACAATGGATCTTGTCTCTTGAAATGGTACTTCGAGAATTTAGATGTTAGGAAAAGGAAACAGTAGCACTGGATTTATATGTTAATGAAGTATATTATGATCCATGGTGGTTATTGTTTAATAATACTAGAGATGAAGATAAATTATAACACAAGGAATTAAGATATTTTAATAAAACATTATTCGACAAATATTTACTGCATGATCAATGAACTATAATAGATTAAAAATTCAACATCTTAAATCAAAAGTATGAAGATATTTTCGGGTACAATGATATTAAATTTACTATACTATTGAGGTATCATATAGATTATATATGTAATTCGAAATATAGATTTATTATTTTGATGAAGGTGTTATTCCAAGTCTTTAGAGCACATTTGGGACTCCAAATATCAATACATATGATCAAAATGTGCTACCATCCATCAAAATTGGGAAGGAATTATCTAGATTCGACATCTTTAAGGTAAATCAATAGAATCTGATGTCAGTAGATGAACTTGAGTATGCTAAAGCACAAAAAATGTTTTCTTGGATTATTGCAATTCATTCTTTTGAAAATTTTGGGGATAAACATATAGTGAAATTTTTAAATTGCATAGAAGTGTGGTAAGAGGTTATATATAAGGGTCATATATCACATGGATTTAATGGGAATAAAAAATCCATGATCCTATATTTTCAAACAAAATCTATATGTGGTATTATTAAATTCAATATCCCCAATGTCTGTGGAATTTACCTCTGAATTGGCCAGTAAAAATATTCCAGGCTTACATCATCACTATAAATGAGTTCCAAGATCATAATGAGGTGGTGGATAGTACTTTAATTATATAAAAAAATCTATAAAATTGTTTATTTTTATCTATAACCCAGTACCCTTTTATATATACACAATATTCTTTGAAAATTTGGAATTTCCCATTTGATTGATGAATTTATTATTGAGCCAAAAATCATTAGGGAAGCCTTATGACAACATCTTTGTGTTTAGAAGTTCCCATAATGACATATACATGTTCTTTACTAGATGGATTTTTTATAATTCTATTGGTATCACCAAGGCAGTACATAGAATGTATTGTCTTTGTAAATAATTTTCAAAAATTAATTTCAATTATATAGGTGATACAATTTTTTATGGCAATATGGAATTCCTTATACTTAGAGTGGAGAAATCAATACCTCATTCATGAATACACCCATGCCTATCATCACATATAAATAATATTTTTACCAAAGATGTGAAAATAGTATATGGATGAAAAAGGTAATAACCAAGGTGAGGATGTACAAAATAAACAAGAATAAATTTATATATTTTCTATGAAATTAGTAATAAATATACCATAGCGTGAAAGTGGAATTTTCAATTGATTTTATCCATAATGAAATTACATAGCCAAAATTCCCTATAGAATGGCCATTGTGGAATTAGTGGAGTTAATGAAAATATTTGTAGAGATTTGGGACAAGGAGGGTATACTCCCTAATGTGTCACCATGGGAATCCCTTATTCAATTAATTAAGAAGTAATTAGTATCCTTTATGTAGTGAATTGATTATTGTCCAATCAAATACATTATGATTTTGAATGTATATCATATTCCAAGAATTCATGTCTAATTTCAACAACATCTGAATGCTATATATTCTTCATAAATTTAAAATTTTTTAGGATATCATAAAATACATTAAAATAAGTAAGATAATATAAATACAAAATTTAAAACAATGTTTGCAAATTATGAGTTTACATATATTCTATTATTACTTACTAAAGCAACAATGGATATCATTGATCTACTCAATATAATATTCAAGAAATATGATGATAAAATTTAATTTGTATTTATTGATGATATTTTTGAGTACATAAAAATATATTAGGACTATTAGAATCAACTATGAATAATTCTTTAGAATTGCATAATAAATTAGTGAAATTGTAAATTTAGAAATTTTTAATTATTGAATTATGATATTTATATTCTTGAAAACATTTTCTCAATGTATTGAATCTTATTTCTTCCTATGAACATATAGGAAGAGCAAGAGTAGACTACATCAATGATCATTATTGGGGTATATTTTTTCAATGGATTATCAGGTCACTACCATCATTTATTTTAAGATTTTCACTACTAGAAAACATCTTAACCATGATCATAGATAAAAAAGTCAAGCCAATATTGATAGCAGAAAGTGAAGAAAAGATTAATTAATATAATATAATATTATAAAATACGATGAATTTTCATTTACTATATATAAGTTATGGGTTTGAGTTATATAGTGATGAATCAAAGTATTGGGTTGTGTCCTTCTAGAAAATGGAAATGTTATTGAATATGTATCTTGGAAGTTAATGAAACATGAATGAAATTATACAACTCATGATCTTGAGTAAGTATCAAATATATTTTCCTTCCACATATAGAGACATTATCTTAATTGTGATTGATTTTTGATATATATTGATTATAATAGATTGAAATACATATTTACATAATGTGATCACAACATGAGGAAAAACATATTTCATCACTTACTCAAATATTATGATTGATACATACAATATAACATAGGATAATAAAATATGGTCACATTATATTTAAGTAGAAAATGTCATTACATTTGATCAAATATGACAAATTATAGAGATCAAATGTTAATGTATTTAGTAATGATATATTTATGAATTATTAAATAAGTGAGACACGACACCTTTTTCCAATTATTTATAATACATGTTTATTATTAAATATAACACAATAAATATGTTAATGATGGTTTTCAATATTAAATTAAAGCATGGAATGGTGGATTATTTGAAGGCGTGAAATGTGAATATTGTGTTTTGAAATTCTGAAAATTATTAGGTGTTCCATCAAGAACTAATATAAGAAGAGAAATATTTTTTGATACCCCTATATCAAATATTATTATATTACATGGTAGATCCATGATGTATGGGGATCTAAAGGAACTTTTTTTCAGGATAATATAAAGCGAGAAATTGTTAAAATTGTCTCGAGATGAATAGATCAACAATAAGTGAATGTTTAAAGGAACAATCCACTATAATTCATGCTACCTCCATATATTCTTATGTGTATGTGGTATTATAATAGTATGGGCTTAATTAATGGATTATCAAAGACCACCAAAAAAATGATTTGATATGGGATACTGTTGATCACCTTATTAAATAAACACATTTTTTTCTATAAGAGAAGATTTACCTCATGATTTCCTAAGATGAATCCATATTAATGAATTAGTATGATTTCATGGGAAACCTATATTGTTTTTTCCTTATTTACCTCATTGTTTTACATTAATAATATTAGAGATTCTTCCGAAATATATACATATTATGTATCATTTCATCACCACAAACCATCTTTAAACAAATAGAAAATCATAAATCACCATTCAACATTATAATAAATGTTCAGATCATGATCACATAAATTTATAGATATGTGGGATCAATATTTATCATTGGTTGTGTTTTCATGCAATAATATGTTCCATTACTGTATTCAAATAGCATTGTATAAAGCATTATATGGAATGATATGTAACACTCTAACTAGTTGGGTTGAAGTTAGAGACACGCAATTTAAAGACCCAAAAATTATTAATGATACAATGATAAAGGTATAGAGTATTTTGGATCAAATTAAAGCATATCGATTATCAATAATATTTATGATGAAAATGAGATTATGCATTTGGATTTTAATGTTGATGATGATGTATCTGTAAAAGTGTCTCTATGGAAGTGTATCATATTTTTTGGTAATAATGTAATAATTCCCTAGGTAAAAAATATTATTCACATTTACGAAAATAATTTGATCTATAGCTTACAGATAATAAATAACACAAAGTCAATCCATTGTTCATGATGTGTTCCTTATAACATTATTAATGAAATACATGATATACTATAATAATTTACCCACCTATGAAAAAATAGATCTAGACCCTCATATATCTTTCTCTGAAGAACATATTGATAATTATGACACATGAGGTAAATTGATGAGACGTCGAATAACTTGACTACCTAAGGTACATTGGAGAAACACGAAGAATTGGATAAGAAATGTGGGAACCAGATATTGTTATAAAGAATAATCAACCTCAAATGATTGGAATATATTATTCATGAAAATTTGGAAGACGAGTTTTTATGTAGGTATGAATATATGACTACGATTTTATGGAATTTCAGTTCTTAAATAAATTCAATGTCATTGATTGCATACGTTTCATACATCACAACGCTTAATGTAACCAACATATATTATTAAAAATTATTATTTTCCCATGAACATTATAAAAAATCCAATAAATTTGAATTCTTGAATAGGATTAACTATATTATGATATATATATCATGTTCATTTTTTAATATAATATTAAATAATCACATTATTTGTAATGTCATTTATTCATCAAGAATCAAATTTCATCAAAATTGTTTTCATGTTTTTCAAGATTCAATATTATAATAAAATTATCAAAATCTTATAAAATTTTATTATAGAAATAAAATAGATTTTTATATTAGTTTATTAAATTAATTATATGATGATTATTTTGGAATTTTCTGAAATGACTGATTTTTTGGTGAGTAATAAAAAATAAATGCATTTATAAGATTATTTTCAAATTACTATTAAAATTTATATTTATAATTGAATTTTATCTAAAATAATATAATTATTCAATAATTTTATTTTATTCAATTATTTTATTTTTAATAATTTTTGTTCCTTTTTTCGTATAAGAACTTTTTAGGCATAAAATTTCATTTTTTATGAAAAATCATTTTTACTCTGTTTTGTGAGATTATTTTTAAATGACATAGTAAATATTTCTTTTAATGAATTTTATAAAATTTATGACATATTTTTATTTATAATATCTATCATTAGTACTTATTTTAAATTTTTTTAATCAAAATGAATTGTAACTGTAGTAAAGTTTATCACCTCAGTACATGGTAAATTGGAATAGTTTTTGTTAAATCTAATTAATAAAGTCATATTAATATATATTAATTATTATTGGATGAATATTATACTCCCATTTTAACCTAATAATATAAGTTGGGTTATTTAATAGGCATGTTTCCATAAAAATATCTTATATAATATTTCAGTCAATGATATCTACGAAAGTAACTCTCTTTCAATTTAATATCTTTTATATAGGAAACCTCAGAGAAAATAAAAATATGAATGAAAGAAAATTGTTATTGGGATAATAATGATGATATTTTATTTATAGAAAAATATTTTAAATTTTAAAAATTTAACAAATAATCTTAAATTATTCTTCAATTTTGAAACAATAACTACTTAATGAATATGAAAGTAAATTAATTGTAATTTAAATATTAATTAAGATATATTTTGTAATATTAAATGTTTCTAAAGAAATTAAAAAATAAATAATCTATATTTTATAATTACTATGTCACTATATTTCAATTCCCCACTTTTATGATGTCTGTTATATAATATTAAATGAATTGTGAAAATTTTTAAATTAATGATAATTTGTCAAAATAATAATTTATAAATTTATTTAGAATTTATAAAAATATTACAAGGATACAATTTATTGTAATATTGCTTATAATATAATATATGATCAATTTATAAGTCCTTTTGGAAATTTTCATATTATCCATCAATTATTTACACCAAATTGAGCCCTCTATCTCACCCAAGATCATCCCAATAATATTATAATCATACTTATTTATTATTTGGATGTATTCTCCATAAAAAATTACTATACTTGCCTATTTATTAGATGATATAAAGTATCCCCTTCGTATAATATGTAATCATTTTTACGAACTCATTCGAAATTATTTCCTCTTATACATACTCTTCATATTTTTCTCCCAAAAAAATTAATATAAGGACCCAAAATTAAACATTACATATTTTTGAATTAAATGGATAATTCACATTGAGGATATTTTCAGGATTATAGTTTTAGATAATTATGTCATAACAATTACATAACCACATGAATATTACAGGTAGATAATTCTAATCAGTATCAATTTTTTCATAATATAAAAACTCTTGAAAAAAGAATCATGTCTTGTCCCTTGTTTTAGATATCAAGTCATTTCTTTGATCCCATCCTTGAAACTATTCATCTTTATGTCCTGTGAAAAACATTTCAAAACATGGGATGAGCCTACAAATCTCATTATGGGTTATAAAAAAAGAAATAATTATTCCATCAATACATAAAAAGCATAAAATCTTTTGCATACCTCATGAAGACATAATATTTATGAATAATACATAGTAATCACAAATCATAAATGAAATTATGGAATTAATATCATACTTACATTATAGCTATCAAAGCTATATAGGGAGTTAAGTTGGAATACCCATCACAGTGTATTCCCTAAATATCATTGGAGAAACAATTAGGTTCAGCTGCATCATGTAATCCAATGCATTGGAGAGCTATCTCGGGCTCAGCCGCCCATGTTTTATCATAATCCACCCGTATACGTAAACAATTCCCAAGAACAATAACATTATCATAACACATAAAACAAACATAAAGGAAGGATAACATTTCCACATTTCAATCACAATATATCATTTAAAAATATTGACATATAAATTCCATTATAAAAACCATTTTCAATATCAAAATACATAAAATATATATGGTATTTATTTTACTTTAAAAAAACACTACGACTTGTTAAGGAATCCAAATATAAATTAATACCCGTGGCGGTGGAAAAATGTCGTTATCACTGCTTACGTAAAAAAAATTATTTTTGGTCATTTAGTAAAATGATTCATATAGAAAAATTCTATTTGAATGAAATTAAAATTAAAAGGGGTTTATACCCAGTATAAAAGAAAGATTTGTATAAAACAAAATATTCCTTAATGAAGGGATATTGAGAAGAAGTCTGTTACCTCATGTCCGACATGACCGATTTGTTCCTTAAAATCCTGAATAAAAAACTATAGTTAATTTCAACTTTATTAAGATCCTTTTAAATGTTTATTATTCCTTTTATATCACATATTACCATGTTATAAACATTATCCATTCATTTATGTAAAAAACGGTCATTTTTTCGATATTTGGTACTTGAGTAAAAAATGAACACCTAATATATACAAGATGTCCATGTGGTCAAAAATTCATTAGATTCAGAATAATATTCATGATTTTGATATCATATAAATCATATAAATCCAATATATATATATATATATATGTATTTATAACAATACATAACATTTTGGAGATAAGAAATGAAATGCAACGTTCATGGAGACGGTAAGCCGTACGTACACATGAACACTACTTTCATTTCTATTTCATACATTAATGGAATTAAAACATAATGATACATAGATATATTATAATTAAATTATTATATAATATATAATATCATTAAATATATCCTTTATACGTCCCACATATGAATTATTGAGTCATATCACATTGAGGGGGTGGTTGTCCGCACTTATTCAAATGCAATTATTGTGTTTACACATTATAGAAACAATAAAGGTAGGATATAAATGTAAAATATAAATTCATAAAGAAAAAATAAACATACTATATATCATATATAAATATAGTGACATATTAATGGCCACCATGAGAGGTGGTTTGAGGTAATCGAATAATCATCGTTCCATGAGGCGTTAGTTTTCCATCTACATAAACATTTTGTTCTTCACCCATTAGATTGAGGTGTGTGTAAGTGTAGTTTGAATAATTATCATACAAAAAATACTTGTATATTTGAGATACTGGTATCATTATAATGTAAATGAATAAAAATATTTTACAGGCCAGAGAAGTAAAAGAAAAGAAAAGAAGTTAATAGTATTTGTTACCTTTGATTAGGAAAACTACCATGGGTTGGAACCAAAAGGACTTCTTGAAGTGCCTTATATATAAGGTAAGGATTATAAGAAGATCAGAGAGATATTGAGAGGTTATTTGGGTGGGGTTTGGACCAGCCAATGGGCTTGAGAGGTATGATGAATGAGAAATAAGTGAGGGCTTTTTATAAGGGGGTGGTGGGGATCTTTTGGAAAGTGTGAAAATATTATTTTCTTTCATAATTATATTGAGTTCGAAATGGTCCAAAACTAATTAAATTAGAATATAAGATGAATAATGGTTTAAATAAAATCATCTAGTAATAATTGGATAGGTTTTGGATATTATATTAATATTTATAATCGTATTTATTTAAATCATTTATTAATGAGGTAAATACTGCATCATTATTGTGTCATAAATAATTAAATGTATTAGATGTATAAAAATTATAAAAAAATACCATGATGTAAGAAATATTTTAATATTTACAGTGAATATTTATAGTTGTAATGATACATTATATTACCCCATGTAAAAATTAATTTACTAAAATATATTTGTTTTGGTCATTTTGGTCTTCACATTAAGTTAACTAATATAGTGTCATTATCAATCATAAGTGTCTCCATGGGGTCCCAAAATCTACCCAAATATGATAATGGATTTTAATTATTCAACCAATAAGGTTGCAACAAATGTTAAGGTAATTTTTTATATTATAATGTTTTACCTTGAATAACTCGTTTACCTTTAACCGTAGTAAATAAATGTCAAAATTTTCTATTCTCCAAAAATTATATTCATCTTATCGAACAACAATTTAATTACTAATATCAACCATGTATGTCGGATTTTCAAAATTCAATTCACAGATTTGGTAAAATTTCATTAAAATGAAATAGTCCTTTTTTAACTACTACTAAGTTGTTTCAATATTCATCAAAAAATGATGTTTTTCAGAAAAATTCGAAAAATTCAGCCTAAGATATATTTGAAATTTCGAATTCAAAAATGATGTTTATTCTACCAAATTAAAAACATTAATGTTTCATTAATTAGTTTAAAATTAATTCTTGTTGTCAAAACTAATAGTGTGTCTCTAAGAAACAATAACTATCAAAAGATTGATACTTGTTTATGTCCAATTCCAATGACAAATTAATTACAATGAACAAAATAGGAATAAATGGTAAAAATATATTCTTAAGAAAATTTAAAACCAATTAAAATTATAATATAAAAATATAAATAAATTTGATTAAAAGGAACTTTTGAATTAAAATACAGTATTTTTCACTATTCATTAAGAAATGAACATTATCATAAAAATACAAAAAATTTACCCAAAGTAAATTTTGCTATAACGAATCTAAATAAGAATTTAATATCATAAAATATAACATATAAAAATGAAAAAAAGTAAATTTAAATAGGGATCTCCATTAAAAGATAGTAAATCAATATTTTTAAGAATATTAGAGTATTTATGATTTAAATTAGAATCATTCATATTTTAAACCCCTAACTTTTATTGGATATATTTAGAAACATTTAAAAAACATGTATATTCATATTATATTTATTTCTATTTATTCCCTCAAAATACAACATTTATGTGTTAACTACCATTTAAAATAATAATATTATATTATTAGTGTGCGACACAAGATTTCAAAGAAACCTATTGTTGTGTATCAGATACACCATCGAACATAGCAACCCCTTTAAAGTAAAATTAATATTTAATTTGTATAATATTAATTAAATAGAAAATTTATTATTTTTATATTTACATGAGATGTTATATCCTTCCCCCCTTTTGGAAATTGCTTCCTCGCAATTTTTATTCACTTATCAAATAAAAGGGGCCATTTATCCTTTATAGAATATTCAGATTTACACGTTGCCTCATAAACCATATGGTTTTTATACAAAACCTTTAACTGGTGAATTACATCATTTCATAATACATGCTCTCTATCGTCAAAAATCTGGACTGGTTGTTTCTCATAAGAGAGATTCTCTTCCAACTGAACTACCTTTGGGTTAAAAACATGAGATAGATCTGGCATAAAATTTCTCAACATTGAATCATGAAAAACATTGTGTACCTTGTAAAAACATGGAGGTATATCCACTCTATATGCATCCGATCAAACTTTCTCCAGGATTTCCTAAGATCCAATGAACATAAAACTCAATTTTCCCTTTATACCAAAATGAATCACAAATTTCAATGGATAAACATTATGAAAGACATGATCATCTACCACAAAAGAGAGATCATTCCTCTGGTTATCCGCATAACATTTCTTCCTACTATGTGTTCTTCTCATGTTCTTATGAATCAACTGAACATTTTTTACCATCTCCTTTACCAATTATGGTCCCATCAGCTTCCATTCACCTACTTCATCCAAATATGTTGGAGTTCGATAATGATTTGCATATAATTCCTCAAATGGAGTTATCTGTATACTACAATGAAAACTATTATAATAGGAAAATTCAACCAAAGAAAGATGTTGGTACGAAATTCCATTGTAATCCATTGAATAAGCATGTAGCATATCCTCCAAGGTCTGAATTTTTTGTTCTTACTGACCATATGATTGCGGATGAAAAGCTATACAGAAATTTAACTCAATACGCAAAGACTTCTGAAGGCCTTTCAAAAACATAAAAGTATACCAGGGATCATGATCAGATACAATGGAAAGGGGAACCCCATGAAACCTGACTATCTCTTTAACATACAACCTATAAATATGATCTTGAGACAAAGTATCTCAAATAGGAAGGAAATTACTAGATTTATTCAACCAATCAATAATAACCAAAATTTCATTATTAGATTGAGATGTCTTCGGTAATACCACAACAAAGTCCATGGATATATTTTCCCATTTCCACTCTGGAATCGGTAATGACTGAAGCATCCCTTTTGGTAACAGCCACTCCGCTTCATCCTGCTAAAAAGTCAAACACATCACAGTACAATCAGCAATATCACTTTTCATTCCATCCCACCGGTAATACTCCCAAAGATCTATGTAAATAATAGTACTTCCAGGAAGAACTGAAAAAAAGGGAACTATGTGCCTTACATAAAAACTCATTCTCCAACTATGAATAAAAGGGCACACATAATATTTTTCCAAAACTCAAAACACAATCATTATCAATGTTAAAATCAGGAAACATACCTTTCTGATCAAACTATAACTTTTTTTGCTACTCATTGTCTTCTATCAGCACTTGCTTTATTCTTTTTGATAGAGATGATTACACTAACACCTGAAACAAAACAGAAGAATTTTTTGTACCAACAAATTCTATGCCAAAGTTCATCATATAAAAAACCAAAGGATCTCGTTCCAAATTTATCATGGAAAATGAAGCATTAATTCTTTCGACTCAAAGCAACATTCACTTTATTTGCTTTTCTTTGATGGTAATGAATCATGCAATCATTATCCTTGACTAATTCTAACAATCTCTTATGTCTCATGTTCAATTCGTTTTGGGTGAATATATACTTCATACTTTTGTGGTCAGTATTTATTTCACATTTAACTCCATAATACTGATGCCTCTAAATGTTTAAAGAAAAAATAAACAAAAGCTAATTATAAATCATGTGTAGGTTAATATAACCCAATAGGCTTCAATTGTCCTAATGCATAAGCAATTACCTGATCATTATGCCTGAGGACACAACGATGTCCTTTCAACAAAGCATCACTGTAAATAACAAACTCGCCATTTTGGGAAGGCAGTTCCAAAACTGGAGCATTCACTATTATTATATTCAATTCTAGAAAAAAATCAACACATTCTTTTGTCTAATGTAACTTAACACATTTTCGAGTTAACAACATCATTATACTATGTAACCGTGGAAAATTATCAACAAACCTCAAATAATAACCTTCCATCCCGGGAAATCGATGGATCTCGGTTATATTTTTGGGTCTTGTTCATTCTTCAACAACATTTCTTTTAGCAGGATCAACAGTTATACCATATTTTTAAAAAATATAACCAAGGAATGAAATTTGATGTAACGAAAACTCACACATGCTGAATTTACAAAATATTTTTTCTTCCTTTAATGTTTTTAAGAAAACAATTAAATTAATTTCATGTTCCTCTATACTTCTTGAATAAACCAAAATATCTTCAATGAACACAACCAAAAACTTATCCAAGATCTCCTAGAAAATTATATTCATAAAATCCATGAATACATCAAGTTCATTAGTTAAACCAAATAGAATAACTAAAAATTATTAATGACCATATCTAGTACAGAATGTGGTCTTGAGAATATTTACATCCTTTACATTCAACTAATGGTATCCAACCTCAAATCAATCTTCAAAAAATACTGAGCTCACAACAGCTGATCAAAAAAATCATCAATATGAGGCAAAGGATACTTGTTCTAAACAGTTATGTTATTCAGTGCTCTATAATCAATGAAATGCCGCATTGAACAATCATTATTTTTAAAAACTAGATATGATCACTCCATGGTGATGTTCTTGGTCGAATGAAACCTTTATCTAATAACTCTTGTAATTTATTCTTTAACTCTAAAAGTTCAATTTTATCCATTCAATGAGGGGGGTCTGAAATTTAATTAGCATCCAGAATGATGTAAAGAGTAAATTAAACTTCCCGACCATTTATAATACCAGGAAAGTCGTCTGAAAAAACATCAAGGTAGTCATTTACCACTTGCACATCATTAATCTCAACACTTCCTTTATTTTCAACAATATATGCAAGTTAACATTCATTTCCACCTTTTACTAGATTCTCAGCTTCCTGATATGTTATCAAAATCACGGGTTCATTATTGTACACAAACTAAAAATATTTTAGAAATGAATACCCTTTAGCTCTGTAGTTAATCTTAGAATGATAAATTGAAATCCATTACATACCCAAAATAACATCAAACTCTACTAGGGTAAAAACATTAAGGTTTTCAGGTAGATACTTCCCGTACACAAGGACATGAAGGGTCTTATAATTATTTTTTTGTCTGAATATTTCCATTGATGGTTTTGAAATAATTTATGGAATCAAATATTGATATAGAATTACAAATGTACAAGAAAACTTCTTAGAAATGAATGAATGTGTAGAACCTAAATCAAACAACACATTGGCATAATCTGAATAAACAAACAGTGTACTTGATACTACTTAATTTTATGTCCCAACATCTATTAAAGTTGTTACAAAGGGATTCACTACCCCATTCGGCTTGTAGTATGGCTGCTTTCCCTCAGTTTAGTTCTTTGTTGGACACTCATTTTCTTAATGAACCATTTCATTGCAGTTAAAAAAATTTACTGGTTGTAAATCAGATTTTTTCTTTCCATTAACATGATATTTATTTGTTCAATTTAGATCCTTATGTCCCATTTTACCACATCAGTATCACTGACTAGAATTCAAAAGAAAATCCTCATCTTTCTTTTTACATCAATTTTCACAGACATTAAACTTATGTTTCTTACCATCATACTTTTTTGAAGAGTTCTTCTATTTCTCCTGCCACCTCGACCTCTTATTTTGTTGTTTTTCAATGATAACTTGATCATCAGCAAACTCCATTTTCACCCTCTCTGCACAGCGAAAAAGTTTTTCATAATTTTTGAACTCATGAGAAGAAAACAATTTTTGATACTTTGGCTTTAATCCTGTGTAACAATTGTTGATTGTACTATCAAGATCTCATATGCATTTTTGAGCATACCCCGCTAGTCGAGTGAATTTTTCTACAAAAGTAGCCACTAACTCATTCTCCGGACTTAATTCTAGGAATTTCATTCCATTCTAAGATAAAACACCTTAGGAAAATATTTCTTTAGAAACATACCTTTGAATTAACCCCAATCAATAGTATCAATCTCCTCACTATTGATAATATTTTTCACCATTTCCACCACTGATCATCTTCGTCTTCAAAACGGTAAACATTAAGACTAACCATTTGATATTTTGAACACTCAATGACATCAAAATTATTTTCTCGAGCTTTAATCGACACATCTTCTAGCACAGAGTCAGATGATCCTCTAAATGATGGGTGATGTTGCCTCGTGAAATGCTCCATTACTATCATGTTCCTCTGTGGTTGATCTGGCTGATCTCGTGCATGGATACCACCACTATTTATAGCCTGATTCAATTGTTCCATCATTGAAACAAACTATGAAGTTCCAATTATGACCATCTAAGGTTGCTAGTATGGATGGTTGTCTTCCCCCTGATGTTGTCCCAAGGTAGCTGCCCTGTTTCTTCTGTGGAAGACCATACTGAACACAGAAATATCTTAGCCATAGCAACATGGTAATCTGTAAATGCTATATAATTTCAATCATAACATACGCTAAAAATAATTTATGGATATTAATTTAACTATATTCTAACACTTAAAGCTTTCTAAATCTACCTCTTATACTGAATATAAGGACCTGAACTTAAACATTACATATTATTGAATTAAATGGATGATTCACATTGAGGATCTTTTTCGGTTTGTAGTTTTAGAGAATTGGGTCGTAATATTTACATAAGAACATGAATATAACATGTAGAAAATTCTACTCAATATCCATTTTTTCATTAAAAAAAGGTGAAAAAAAGTTCCGTGTCTAGTTTTCTGTTTTAAACCGAAATACTTTTCTTTGATCCCATCCTTGACCCTATTTATCATTAAGTCCTATGAAAAAAATTTCAAAACATGGGATATGCATAAAAAGATCACAAAGGTTTATAAAATAAATAATAAATAATTAGTCCATCAATACATAAAAAACAAATACTATTTTACTTCCATCATGAAAACATAAGATTTATGAATAACACATAGTAATCAGAAATCATAAAGGTACTTATGGAATTCATATCATACATAAATTTTAGCTATAACAGCTACATAGGGAGTTACATTGGAATACCCATCACAGTATATTCGCTAAATCTATTAGGAGAAACATTGAAATTTTCCTCAGTCACGTTACACAATGAATTGAAGAGCTATCTCTGGCTCACTCACTCTAGGTTTATTATGGAACCACCCATATATGTAAACAATGCCCAATAACCATAACATTTTCATAACACAGAAAAAAACATAAAAGATAGATAAACATTCCACATTTCAATCACAATATATCATTTAAATTTAATTACATTACAAATCCATTATCAGAACCATTTTCAATACAAAAATAAATAAAAAATATATGGTACTTATTTTCCTTTTTAAAAAAAACTTCGGCTTGTTAAGGAAGCTAAAGATCAAATAATACTCACGGCGGTGGAAAAGATCATGGTCACTACTTACTTTAAAAAACAATCCTTTTTTTATTTAGTAAAACACGTTATATAAAAATATTCTCATTGAATGAAATGAAAAGTCAAAGAGTTTATACACCGTATAAAATAAAGTCGTGTATAAAACAAAATATGCCTCAATGAAAAGATATTGAGACGAAGTCCCTTACCTTGAGTTTGACTTGACCCGTTCATTTTTTAATATCTTGAATAATAATCTAATGTTAATTTAAACATACATAAGAATATTTTTCATGTTCAGTATTTCTTTTATATTACTTATTACCATGATATAAACATTATGCAATCATTAAATTTAATAACAACTATTTTTTAGATATTTACTACATGTGTCAAAAATGAACAGCTTATATTTAAAAGTTGTCCATGTGGTAAAAAGTTCAATATATTCAGAATGATATTCATGATTTGGATATCATACTCATCATATATATCCAGTATTTCTGTGTATTTATAATAGTTCATAACATATTGGAGATAAAAAAAAGAAATGCATCGTTCATGGAGATGGTAAGCTGTATGTACGCATGAACACTACTTTCATATCTATTAAATAATTTAATGTAATTAAATCATAATGATACATAGGTATATTATAATAATATTATAATATCATATATGATATCATTAACTCTATCCTTTATAAATCCCACATATGGAATTGACGAGTCATATCACATTAAGGGGGGGGGGGTAGTCCGCACATCCTCAAATAAAATTATCATGTTTACCCATTATGGAAAATATAAAGGTATGGTATAAATGTAAAATATAGAAGCATAAAGAAACCATAAAAAATATATATCATATATAAATATCGTTCCATCTTAATGGCCACCATTAGAGGAGGTTGGAGAAAATCGAACTATCATCGTTTTGTGATGTGTTAGTTTTCCATCCACAAAAACAGTATGATCTTCACCCATTAATTGGATGTCTGTGAAAGTGTAGTTCAAATAATTATCATGAAAACATCCTAGTATATTTTATGATACTAGAGTTTTTATAAAATAAAGGAACAAAAAGGTTTTATGGGATGGAGAAACAAAATAAAATAAATGAAGTTAAGAGGAACTGTTACCTTTAATTTGGGTAACTCCCTTTGGTTTGATCCAAAACGGCTTCTTGAAGTGCTTTCTGCCTATATTAAGGGTTTTATGAGGATAAGAATGATCTTGAGAGATTATTTGGGTATGGTTTTGAAGAGATAAGGTGCTTGGGATGTGTGAGGAATGAGTAATAAGTGGGGTCTTTTATAAGGGGGAGGATGGGCTCTTTAGGAAAGTTTGAAAATATTAAATTAATATATAGTTATATTCAATTTCAAAAGTTCCAAAACTAATTAAAGTTGACGATGCGATGACTAATTGACTAAATAAATGGATACAATAATAATTGGATAGGGTTTATATTTTTTTTAATATTTATTATCTTATTTATTTAAATCATTTATTAAAGAGGTAAATACTGCATCATTATTGTGTCATAAATAATTTAATTTATTTGGTGTCTAATTTTTTTAAAACTAACTCATGTAAGAAATAATTTTATATTTACTATTAATATTCATAGTCTGAATGAAAACATATACTACCCCATGTAAAAATCAATTTAATAAAAGATATTTGTTTATTTCATTTTTGTCTTTACATTATGTTAATTAAAATAAAGTATCATTATCACTCATAAGTGGCTCCATGGGGCCCCAAAATCGACAAAAATATGCTCAGGGTCTTAAAGGACTCAACCAATAATGTTAGGACAAGTGTTAAGGTAATTTTTTTCATTATAAAATTCTTTTTACCTTGAATTACCCTATTTAGCTTTAACCACGGTAAATAAAAGTCAAAAATTACTATTCAACAAAAATTATTTTCATCTTATTAAACTACATTTTACCTACTAATAACAACCTTGTATGTTCTAATTTCTAAATTAAATTCATAAAAGTGGTAAAATTTCATTTAAATTAAAAATTCAGTTTTTTAACAACAATTAATTGGTTTCACCATTCATCAAAAATTGATGTTTTTCTGAAAAATAACACAAATTCAGCCTAAACTATATTTCATATTCCAAATTAAAAAATGATTTCTATTTTATCAAATTCAAAACATAGAAGTTCCATTAATTAATTTAAAATTATTTCTCATTGTCAAAACAAATAGCGTGTTTTTCAGAAACAATAACTATCAAAATATTGATACTTATTTATTTCCAATTTTAAAGTGAAATTAATTGAAATGACCAAAATTAGATTAAATGGTAAAAAATATTCTAATTACATATTAAAACCAATTAAAAATATAATATTACCCTATAAAGATATTACATTAAAAGGAAAATTTTAATTAAAGTATATGTATTTTTCAACATTCATTAAAAATGAACATTATCAAAAAAATAATACCAAAAATTTACCCAAACTAAATTTTGAGGTCCCAAATCAAAAGATGAATTTTATTTTGTAAAATAAAATGTATAAAAATAACCAAAAATATATTTAAATAGGGATCTCCATCAAAAGGTAGTAAATCGACCATTTAAAGATTATTAGAGTATTTAGGATTAAAATTAGATTCATTCATATATTAATCCCCTAGATTTTATTGGATAAATGTAAAAACATTTAAAAAACATGTATAATCATATTATAGTAAGTTTTATTCATTCCCACTAATACAATGGTTATGTGTTAACTACCATTTAAAATAATATTATTATAGTATTACTTTGCAACGTAATATTTTTAAGAAACTCGTTGTTGCGTATTGGGTACGCCATCAAACATAGAAAACCCTTTAAGAAAAAATTAATATTTAATTAAAAAATATTAATTAAAAATAAAATGTATTATTTCTTTATTTACATGGGCTTTTACAATTAATAAATACAATATAACATATAAACTTATATTATATTTTTATTATGAATATACACTATGACTCCTTTATTAAACACCCCCGAAAAAGGGTAGTGTAAGGTAGGGGACATTGTCTCAATTTCACATCATTGAATAATATTATAATATTTTGCCCCTAATATCATTTCAATGGTGTTTACATTTCACCATTAAATTTTTAATGATAATAAAAAATTGAATATTTAATTTCACTTAAATATCCATCATTTATATAATTATAACTTATGTATTATATAATTTTTTATTTGGTGTTTACATAAATTGTAATTTGATTGTCTAGGGTATATTTAAAAATATGTATCTATTTCCCAATACAAACATATTTTGATATGGTATATTGATACATGATTTAATTTTTTTTTTCAATATGTGAGGAATTATTTTTAAGCTTATGAATGGTATTATACTATGTTTAAAAATTCCCCTCAATGAATCAATATTGTCATGAGTTGAGTATGTTGGGAAAATTAAATAGGGTTTTACCCATAAAGATAAAATTTGATCATGAAATATCATGCTGGTAAAGGTATCATGGGAAGAATAAAACTAATTAACAATATTTAATTATTTAATTCACTAAGAATTCAGTAGTTTTCATTTGTGAGATTTTCATAATTTCATTATTTGATGATAAATATTTTTGACAACTTATTGATGAAACATAATTTAATTCAAATTACATACATTTCCATAACTTATATTCCATATCCTCTTATGATATAAAAATTAATTATTAAATGTAATGGGTTTTTATGTTTTTTTATATTTCTATATAGATTACGCATTATTTATTCAAGGTAGATTCTGTTTTTTGTAATTTGTATTGGTCATATGAGCTCACCATATTATTGGATTCTTTTTTATTAGGATATTAAGGTGAAATGTTTGAATGATTTCTAGGATTCATATAAATTTATTTTTTTGGTATTATATTTAATTACCATCGAAATAAGGGTAATATATATGTAACTATATCTTCAGGCTTATTATATTAACTGATCCTTAGTTAAGTCATCACTTAAACCTAGTGCCAATGCAATAATTTATCAACCGACTCCTCGTTTCATGACATGAGGTTATTAATGATTATTCCAATAATGAAAATATTTTTATGAAACCCTTTTAAATTCAATTTTTATACCATGATAAAATAAATATGAATCCATTTTCTTTTTTCAATAGGTTATGCTGTGATGAAATAATGATAGTTATATAAAATGTATTTTATTTATATGGGTTATGCAACGATGTAATTTTTATTAAGCCTATTTCATTTGATGGGTTATTTTATACAGAATTTTTTTAATCAAAGAAAACATATATGTATTAATTATTTGAAATGTTGAAACAATATCTCCATTAATTCTTGGGTAAATATGGATAAATCATGAGTAACTATGTTATGTGTAACTTAATTACACGTTCACAATGTTTTCCATTAACCCAATGACATGTTTAAAATATTTTTGTTGAACCTGATCACATGGTCAGAGTATTATCTGAGGGCATGAATTTTAGGTCCATCAGGTTATTCACATACCTCGTTACATGCCAATAAGTTTATATCAGGGTCTGATATCATTTACTTAACATATTGACTGAAAAATTTTATATTAAAAATGTTTACAATGTTATATGATTATGTGAATTCCAAAAATATATTCCTTCCTATAATGTTATTTTTTCATGGTTCGTGTTCATCGATTCAAATTTTTCCTTGTATTATTAATTTCAATGATATTTTCCATGATATAATTTTATGATATCTCATATATATGGTATTATTTTCAAATGTTTTTATTAGGTTTTTAAACCCTTCATCTCATGATATATTTATATAACCATTATAAAATATTACTGAGCAAATGTCTACTATCATTCTTAGATTTACTTTCTCTAAGATGAGTTTATTGGTATTATATATGTGATTTTTAATTATGTGGGTAGATTGCATTAAACAATTTAGAGGTGTGGTATCTCACTTATTGAAATGTTTTATATGTATCCAGCTTTCCAAGGTACTGTACCTTAATGATTCTAGAAAAGAAAACAATGTCATGGAAGGAATATTATTATGTTAATATCTAATATTTATTTATAAAAATGATTGAATCGTTACTTCATTATTAGTGAATGTTATAGTGATGGTTTGTAATAGATATTGAGAAATCATTATTCAAATTCATATAGGTATTTATAAGGACATTTTGAGAGGAAGTATAAGGATACGTATAAGGACGATGCAATGTTCAAAAAATGTCACGTAATTTTAGTAAAGGGTATAATGTGTGGTTCCCATGGAATTTAATCCATATCGAGATATTATATGTGGATGTAGATCAATATTATAGTAACCATAGTATAATAAATAGGAAAATGGTTCATTTAGTAGTACATCATCATCACCTGGTGAATGAAAACATGACATGTAGAACACCTGGTTTAAATATATAGTATGATATTCTCTACATATTTCTAAAATATTTATAAATAATCATGATGGATTAAAATAATTTCCATAAATGAACTTTGTTTTGCCAAATGTTCCATAAAATAAAGAATGTGTAATCATTTGGACATCCTATAAATGATTTTTCATGACTATTTTGTTCCCCACTATGATTATTTTCACATACATTTTTCTTTTTTCTTATATTAGTCTGTGAAATGAAATAGAAGGAACAAAAATAATGGTGAATGTGATATAAATTTTTTTGATGTTATTGAAAATCGTATGATGACTACATTTATAGATATTTACATTATTCCGAATCAGATATCCTGAGATGATATTAAAACATTCATGTTTAATTACTCTCAGAGACACTAAAGAATGATAATTGATATTTTGGGTGGTGGTAGCTACGGAGGAAAAAAAATTCAATTCACTATATTTAGGTAATGTGGTATGAAACACATCAAGGAATGTCTAAAAAGAATGTAAATATGTTTTTTTATAGAGAATAATGACAGAGTCTAAGTGATTGACATTGAAAAAAGAAAAGTCTAGTTAACAGTGTGGATAAAAAAATATCTTATATAATGTATCATCAGTGGTTGAATTATATAATTTTGGAATATATATGAATAAAAAATTAGTTGTTCTTTGTGAATGTTCGTGAATAGGATCAGAAAATTATAACAAGTAATGGATCTATAGTTAATGATGAATATACTACATAAGGATATATGAACCGAATGATGTATTAATTTATAAGATGACAGAACCTTGTTAATATTTTACGTATTAAGAATTAGTAGCAGTAATTTTTTACTCAATTTAAATAAATAGGATATTTATTGGTAATTTTTGTTATAAGTATTTCTTAATGATTTTCATGAATTTGTTGAATGAAATATATAATCTATAATTGTGATATAAATGAATGGTGAATTATTATGAAACAATACCTGATTACTCAATGATAACACATAATATTGTTCTTATGTTGAGATAGTAATAAATAAATATTGAATATTAATAAAATAACTTTGATAGTGTTGATATCCATTGAAATAAATAATGATTTTTGGAAAAATTGCATATGTAATAACTGATAGAGGGTACTACATTGTAGGGTTATTTCAATATATTGAATAAAATATGGTTTTCATAGTGGAATTAGTAATTTATATTCTTTTAATTGAGGGTTTATATTTATAATTATTACTGACATGCTTCAAGAGAATATATGATAGTGATATTTATATATTATTAAAGTGAGCAATTATGACACAATTAATGATATTTATTTTATTAATGTTCATGATAAATGACGAAATTCATTGACCTTAATTATAAATTTGTTTTCAGTGGTTATATGAGGCTTATCAGTTATGGAATGGTTTAATTTATACTATGGATGATGTTTTATAGATTAATCTACTAGTTCGTTATTTGAAAATTTATTCATCTTGAATAACATGGGAAAATAATTTTATTAGGATGATAACTTCTAATAGAAGGAATAACATATAAATATATTATGAATATTAAGATCTATTATTTCATAAAAAAAATTAATCTTCATTTAGTGGTTTTATTGAGAAATGTAAAATTGATCAAAGAAATAAAAATATGGAACTGTTATTATGATATATATGAAATATATTTCGTTGGAATATAATTCAACCTGATATTCATGATGAAATAAGGATGGTATCTAATCTATTAGAAATTCATTTGGACAATTTTCATTTCCATAATGTGTTCTATGTATCTCTGAGGAGTATGTACCTACGTCACACTTGACCTGTACTAAACACAAAGGTTGTATCATAGTTTCATGATCTTTCTTAAATGGAATAACCAATAATGATTGAGGATCCTAGAGAGAATGTTCTATGAAATAAGACAACTCACCTAGTAAATGTTTTTTTGGAAAACCCATTAGCTTAAGGTTGTTACATGGGAACATTAGGATGTAATGAGGTAAACGTTTCTTCAATTTTTTGTACTCTAGTGGAAAATTGAGAAGCAATAATTCATTTTGAAGTAGGTAGAATGTAATACCATAATATTCTGTGAAATAGTTATTTTCCAAATGAACATAATATTTTTGATTTTTAAATTTATAAAATCTATTTTACGATTTAATGAATATAAAAAGTATTTTTATATTGATTTACAGGAATCACCAATCGTATATTTCGTTACACACTACACTTAGTTTAACTTTCATTACATGAAATACCTTGTTTAAAGAAAACATGACAAACTACTAATATATCATTATTTAATATGATAGTTATCTCCCAAATATTGGATTTTAATTTATAAATATGGTTAAATAAATTATGATATTATATAACTTAAATATTTATGATAAATTAATTACTTGGTGTCTAATTTATTAAAAATTCCAATTTGATGCATTAGAAAATAATGAATTCATTGTCTAAAAATTTGTTAGCGCTACTTTTTTAAATAATTAAATATGAAAATAATTCATGGAGAATTATTTTAATGAAATTTAAATATTAAAAATTAAGTATTTTTTCAATCATCTAGTGTGTTTTCTATAAATTATATAATATGAATCAAAATTGTATACTTAAAATTGATATTTTTCTGAAAATGTTTTTTATCTTTTTGAGCACATTTTTTAAAAATAATTTTATTTTTAACATTTATTAATTTTATTTGAAAAATTAATATAAATTTTTTAAATAATCCTTTAAAAATTATCATTGAGGGGATATTTGATAATTTTTGGAAAGAATTTTTTTTGAAGTATAATGAAAATATTCGTTTTATTAGGACTTTTCATTTAATTAAAAATATCTTAAATAGTCCAAATTATTTTAATATTTGTAATTGTAAAATTATTATTATTTTAAATTTTTTAATTTTATTAATGTCACTATAATCTAGTTAATATTTACTTTTTAACTAAAACATTTGAATCATTTGAATCTATTGTTTTTCAGAAACCTCTTTATAATAAAGGATGTTGGATTATTTTTCAATTCACTGTTACCCATATTTGAACAAATTTTAGAAAAATTGTTTCCATATCTAAAATAATCATTATATATATTTTCTAGTTATTCAAAATTAATTTTTTACCATAATGAATAGTATAATAGTATTAATTAATTATTGCAGTTAAGGTTAAAAAATATTTTCCTTGGGATAAATGGAAATAAAATAGGGTTAAATGAACATAAAAATAATAAAAAAACATTTATAAGAAATATTTCACACTATAACTTATATGGGTCAATAATACCCGATACCTGTTTATTTTTTCATTTAAAAATGTATTGTACAATAATTTAATTTAAAAAATTACATGTGATCCACACACCCCTCATATAAAATCCTACCCACTCCACTCTACATATCCCACATAAAATATAATATTTATCAAATAATAAAATTCCAAATATATTACATTAATCCCTACACACATCCTAGAAGACCAAGATAGGTAAAAATGAAATCTAGGATGACTTTTTGGTAATCCTAAAGATGTTTTCTGAATCAGAGGTAATATTTTATTGTTTAGATTTTTATATAACTTATTCATATAAATGTATGAAAAATTCATGACCTATGAAAATATAGTAAAACTAGAATTCAAAGAAAATAAATTTTTATTATGTTAATGTAATTACGTGTATCAATTTTCTATTACATCTAATGTTGTACAAAATCATCATCCATATGGATGGCGGACTACCACCTCATGAAAAAATATATTTTTCTTATTTCACCTCATCATATCGCTATATATATTTATGGATTTTATAGTTATATTTTATATTTTTATATTATTAACTCTAAACTTATAATTCCACATAACTTCATACCTCCAAATCTATTGGATAGCGATAATTTCCCTCTAGTATTTGACATACTACCACCTCGTGATGCAAAGTGATTTATTTTTCATTATAAATTTATATGGATTGTATTAAGGATATATTAAATAAATTTATTTTAAATTTGTAACCTAATTATAAATATTTAAATATTATATCATTTATACCTCCTTAAAACCATTTCTGTAGAAATTTGATTGTGTTACTCATGTGTATAATAGACTACCATCTTGCTAAGCAATTCAATTCATTCTTCATATATACATTACATGAAAAGTAAAATAGAAAGGATTAAATTATAATATTGTCTATATATATATATGACAATATGATTATTTTATATTAGTATTATATTATTTTCATTTATTTATTTCAATCTATCTAAAAATTGAAACGTTGTTCATGTGTACGTATGACCTACTGTATCAATAAATACTCTATTAATTTTTTTGAATTATATCCGTTATGTATTAATATATATATATATTATAAATTATATTTATATAATTAATATTATTGATATTATTGAACCATGATCATAGTAAGATGGATGAATATGAAAAATATAAACATATATGAAAAATGAAGTGGTCATTATATGAAACGTGGTCTTAATAAAGAAAAATTAATAAATATGGTTGAAATTTTCATAAGTAAATCATATATATAACGATATATATAATTACGGTTAATTATTAAATGTTTTATAATAATATATTTCATAGAAAGGGGGTTTTAAAATGTATTATATATCTTAAACTTATTTATGTGGATTTCTAGTCTATCTTTTTTTCTGATAGATATATGAGAATGCACCATTTATTTATTTTGTGTTTTGTATGTTTGAAAATTTTAAAAGAATATATAATTAATATCATTATATTATTTACATTTTTTTAATATTATTATATTCTCTACTGGGACTTTCAATTCAAAATATTACAAATGTAAACTGGATTTATGACACACTCTTATCTTCAATGACGCACCTGCCATATTTACCTAGTGCTTCACTTATGTGGTCAACATATATATCAATTTAATGTATTTTATAATTCTAATCCATGTAATTATATTGATATTTATATTCATTTTATTATCTCTCTTTCATGGGATTTACTATTCAAATGGTACCAAGGTGGTAAGGTATTATTTTGAAAAATTTCCTTCATTAAGAAAAATAATATGTTTTTCAACACACATCATTTATGAGAATTTTATTAAAACCATTGAAAAGTATGCTACTAAATACAATTATATTCAAGTTATATAATGATTCAATTTATGTTATTCTTTAATGAATCATAGGATTTAAAAGATTCCAATGTGGTAAAAATTAGATATTATGATGTTATTGTATAATGGGATTAATTATTGTTACTATTTTGATGATGAATTGTAATATAATACTTCTAAAAATAAGATTAATTTTAATAAACTCTAGTATTTTTTGGAGAATGCTATTTTTCAATCATTTTACTCTCTTTATTCGATTATGAATCCAAAAAACATTTTTAGTGAATACAAAATATGTTTCTCTTTTCTTTCGGAATCCATATTTCTTCAATATACATGTTTTCAAAAAAAATAAAAAAATGTATTAATATTAAAAAAAGGATTTAATGAAGCATTTTAACCCAAGTTTGAAATTTTTTAAAATATTTTTTAAAAATAATTTCAATGTCATTTAAATAAACGATATGTCTAGGATTTTATCGAAATTGTGAATGGATAATTTTTTTAAACAAGCGACACCTTTTTTTTTGCATGAACACTCAATGTTTTAATGTTTTATTTATATGTTTCAAATGTTATTTTCAAATTAATTAATTTATAAAATTGAGTTTTTTTTAAGTTGAATGTATTATTTCCATATGAAATGACACAAATTATTATTATGGATTATTTTATATGATTCAATGTTTATTTTAAAAGAAAAGTACATCAACAATGAAATATGATTTTGTTAAAAGAGAATTGTTTTTCATTGAATTTTCCACTATAATAAATGTTACATGTGTCATTTAAAAATAATTTATATCTAAGATTTCACCATTTGATATTAAATATTTTTTAATGGGGATACGACCCGTTTATACCATTCTTATTCATTCTTAAAAGGGTATATGTTTTTATGACATGATATTTTTAGATCATGATTTTCTTTTTAATGTCTTATACATTGATTAAATGGTTTTTATGCCTTCTTATATTTCAATGGGTTGTGTTGTGATGAAATAATAAAACTTATGTAAAACACATTCATTAAAATGGGTTAATATTTAATGTAATTCCTATGAAAATGATTTTTTTCTTGTTTTATGATTTGAAAAATGTTTTATGATCTTCTGGAACAATTATGTATGGATTATATGATGATTGAGACCTATTTATAAATCCAATTCATTAGGTAAATATGGATACATCAGGGGAAAATATTATAAGTGTTATCCTGATTTCATGTTCACATGATTATGTTTGGACCTATATTTGACTCCCACAGTGTTATTCATGGACCTATTTAGAAGTCCATAAGTTTATTTGGGGGAATTATTTCAATTTTGTATCATAATGAGTGATGTTTTTTCAGTGAATACATGATCAAAATGTAATATTCCTTCACGTATGACATATATTTATGCATTATGTTTGTGTAATATTCTCATGGTTCATATGCATTTACTCAATTATTATTTATGTATAACAGAATACCATTACTTATTATATGACACTTTTTTAAGATCTATGTTATTCATGGGATTTATTTAAAAAAAATTGTACCAAAATTCCATATTAAGCAGAAAACAGTCAATTTTGTGAAATACAAGCACACATCCAGCACAGAAAAACAATTTTAGGATCGATAAAGGTGGTTCTTGCAAGGTTTCATTGCTACACGTAAGGCCCCAATCTAGGTGAAAACCTCATGTTCTATAAAGACAATTTGATTTAACATCCCCTCTGATCAAGATGATGACACACCTAATGATCCCATTTAAAATAGATTAATTAATTATGTAAGAAACTAATAAGGGATCAATCACCACTACACAACACCATTATGCACCAAAGGTGATGTAATGGATATCATCAGGGGCGCCATATTTGTAGTTAATAATTTCTCAACCACAATAAATGTGCTTTCACACCAAAAATCATACACACCCATCACTGAATCTTTTTATTAAAAATTTATATTCCCCACCATTATTCCATGGGGTTCTTTATAATATGATGTTTCACTCTTCAGACAATAAAACTAATCTTCCATGAAAATGTAAAATATATATCACTCAAGGTATATAATCTTGAGATATAATCCTATAGTGGGGACACTAATGAAGAATCCTCTTGTTGAGTAACCTCACCCAACTCCTCATTACATAAGTTGGATATAGAAAAAGGGCATAGATTCATGCAACACTAACCTTGAATGAAACTATTAATATTGTCTGCACCTAACTAATTTACACTATGGGTTTACCTTGTGTTATAGAACTGTGCTCCTATAAATTTTTCACAAAATAAATAAAACATGTGTAAAATGTATTCATTAAGCACTCCATTTGTTGAGAAAATATTTCTTTTCCTCATGTGATGTCCCCTATGCCTCTAGCACATCTATTAAAATACGTATTTATTATCATAATATGTATAATAACCACTATTTATCCTTAGAATAAGGGCTATTATTTGTACCTCTTGACTAGTCACTCCTACCATAATTATACATGGATATTTCTAATTCCATGCCCTTTCAAGTGTCGCTTGAGCATTGGACACATATGTCCTACGACTATGGAAGGTAAAGAGTTAGTCCACCCACATCCATGATGCATGATGTAAATATTTTAAGTTCTATAAACTATTTATATGTTGTTAAACGATAGGAAAACATATATAACACATGTTTTAAAACAGTAACATTACACATTGTGATTAAAAAATGTTTCCCCATTTACAGTCAGCATGGAATGCCACTCCTCCCAACATGGACAACAAATTTTCCATATTGGGAAGCTTCCATGAAAAATTCCAAGTTAACTCTGTACTGTGAGAACAAGATTCTCTATGCATGAATCCCATGGAATTAGATTCTTCATGCATTTCTCCATCAGTAAGCTCTGTTCTTTTTTAATGTCATCACCCATGCTTATATTATCTCACTCAGGTTGAATCTAGTAATTTCATTATATATGACTATCTAAATTACCAAAATAAAGAAAGATATGGGTCCATAGGTCAACCGCTCCCTTTCAAATTGGGATTCACCATCCACCCACGATCATAAATAGTGGATAATTTTTTATTCAGATATACTGCTTATTTTGGTTTCTCAAACCGAGAATCACTCACATGAGCATAGAGGTTTGTGGAAATCATTAAATCTATGTGATCTTAAATTTTAAATGGGCCTCTTATTAAGAATAAGCTACAACCATACTCAAATGGGAAGCTACCATGTATTATCCTTATACATAGAATTTCTTATCAATAGATTTCCTCAAACCTCTTATTCAGTATTAGCCCCAACAAACACAAAAAAATTTATGATTTTATTCACTATAAACTAGGCTATGCATGACTACTCCCTGATGTCCAAACCCAATATCCAAATGAACCCTATTGTTTTTTAGTCAAAATTCTATGTATTGTTATGCATCTCAAAAGGTTTATTGTATATTTTCTTGCTCTCATGGGTAGCTCAATGTGTTAGGATGACGCAAATACCTAACATTTGGAATCATCTTGTGAAGAGAAGCCTTCACATGTTAGCACCAATAAATCATTCATTGACACTTATTTCATATCAACAGAATCCTTACAGATAGATGTTAAACTGAATGGATCATTCCATACAACCTACCTTACATAACATCATCAAGATACATTGGTTTTGATCCCTTTCCTCTAAGAATGGTATATAGGATGGATCTTTGAGATTTAATCCCAACCAAAGATTGTATAGATGCTCTATATTATGGAATTATCATCATTGTTTTGCCTCTATGGGTTTTCTTAATACAATAACCCCACTTACACCCCTACTAATAATTAGATCCCATCATTCTTCTTCCACATCCACAGGGAATTACTTCCAATAATCCTAGTATTTATTTAATAAGGAATTAGATATATCCCTAGTGGTTCCACATCCATGGTTTGTTTGATCATACCATCCTTGTTCCACCTCCACAAGTTGTTCGAGATAACTGGTACACCTTTCAGTGGTGACATATTCCCTCCCATGGACATATCTTTTTTATCCACCTCTATTGGACATCCTGATCAACCAATTCTATCTCGATAAGATGTTTAAATAATCCCATGATTTTTCATATTGAAATTTTTTTGTCTATCACCACATGACATATATCATGTCACATGACCACAAACCATGCAAAACATGGGAATACTGAGGTGAAAATGAAACATGATATGCATCCATGGTGTTAGCTACCAAATGAAAAACATGGAATTTTCAGGAAAAAGTCCATGAAGGTCTCACACCTCTGGTGTCGATTACCTCAGGGTAGACATGAGATTTATTTTTCTCCATTCCTATAATACCTCACATTTTACACCCATCATGTATGATGAATATTGATGAATGTTGCTCCCAGCATCAAGAAATTACAGTGAATACCAAACGTGACTGCATTTTGGTAAGAAAGGTGTATCCCAATGAAGATTAAATTAGAATTTCTAGACCAAAGAAGCTTAAATAACTAGAATCCAAAAAGTGAAGGCATAATAATGAGATATATTTACATGACATAAAATAATGGGGGAGGACCATACTATGTGACGGTCTCCAAGGAGGACACCATAAAAGAGGGAACCAATATCCCATCATCCCATTTCAATAATGGATCACACATTGAAATTTAAATTGAAAAATGATTCCCACCTTTGGAATTTGGAAAATATAGAGAAAAAATGAATCCATAGAATTCATCTGTGTGTGGATGCAATGGTATACCCCAATGAAATTATTGAAATAAAAAATGTTGAATGTTATGCAAATAATTTCTATTCAACTAGTGGAATAATTTATCTTTAGAAATCATCATATTTTTTTGTCCCAAAATTTAGATATATATCGTTATGTCCCACAATGAATATAGTGTTCCCTGTATGGAACCCACCAAAAATTAAGGAACATATCAGCTGGGCATTTTAATTCAATGAAAATTTTAATATAAATATATTTCTCCATCCAAGAATCATTGGACAATTTATTGTAATTGGACATCAATTTTCTTACATCTTTATAGATGGAAAATTTTACATTTAATGTAGGAACCCATCCATATAAAACAGGGTATCCAACTCTAATAGGTCTATTGGAAATATAATTGATAATGTAGTAGACCCCCAATAAGCCAAATCCTCCATGAAATCCACTTTGACCGTAGATAACTGGTACCCACATCCTGTATCACCATCAGATGTTATTGATCATAGGGTCATGGACATATTTATTTAGCAATATGTGAAATATGGTGTCATTCCCATACTGTACATGGACCATAAGGAATTGTAGGATTTATATATTTAAATACCTGGATATTCTATGGAATTTTTTTCTTAAATACATTGGATTTTTACGAGTCCGCGAAAATTTACGGCGCTTAATTCCGTGGCCCGATGTGCCCAAAATCAATTTCTGAATTTCAGTTTGGGTACGTTCAGTAAACGTCCGATTGGGGTTTTATATCTCTTGAATAGATGCTCAGTACTGAAATCTGAGGGCACCGTTGAACTCGTAGTGCCGGTATTCTCTTAAGTAGACTTTCACCTCAATGGCATATGATCAAGAATAAAAGTTAGTTTTTGGATTATTATAGAAAAATAATAAAATAAAGTGTAAAACTCATTATTTTATTTTATGATTCCATGTGTGCGATTGTTGGTTAAAACCTCAACATGGGATTTGGAGGTTGGACCGCCACATCCTAATCTCCCATTAGAGGTTATGGTGGAGGGGTCCACCTGAATTTAACCTCTTGTGAGAGGCTACGACGTGGGGACCACACGAGACTAAAACACCCCAATTAATGGGAGGGTGGAAAATATCCCAACTCCAATCATTATTGACTAGGGAGTCCCTTGACCTCCTCTACCATTTATTGGTTCCACCTTCCCCTTTTAATTAATTGTGAAAACACTCCTGGTTTAATTAAGGGTAACCTACGTAATTTAATTCTCCTTTTTGAATTATGTGCCAACACAAAAATAATAAAAAATCTATTATTATTAGTTGGGTTGGAAATCTCTTTTGGTGGAATTTGGGATAAGGTAGAAAATCACCAAACGAAGAACCGTTCTTCCAACAAAAAAGGAAAAGAACCCCGATGGCGATTTCTTCTTTGACTTCCTTCCTCAAATCCTACCCTCCACAACGTCACCAACAAACCAACGCAGCTCAGAATTGGAGATGTGCGGCCGATGTGATGAATAATGGTCTTCATCAACTTCCTTTCGCGACTCCTCCAACAAATGAAGAACAAGATGTAGGGGGATTATTTCTTGTTGAAGTTGTACCTTTTTATTATCTTCTTGAATGAATATTAAGGGATTGTTGCTGACGTATTATTCATCATCTTCTACTCATGATGAGCCAAATGATACATTCATAAACACAGAGTGTGCGGGCCAACCTAAATGGTTTCACATCCTCCTCCATGTTCTCTCTTCTTGTGGTGTTCTACGGCATTGCGATGAGGGGAAGGAGAAGATGGTCGTGCTACCTATAGTCTCCAAGAATCTCACTGCCCCCGCGGCGCACCGATGCTTCTAGCCCAGCCACAACGGCCTGAGCGGCGCCCAACCCACCTAATCAAGGCCTCCCAGTGACCTGCCCAGTGTGCGGCCCACATTCCCACGGCCTTCTGGCACCATGCTTGACGCGCGACCTACCTGCATGCGGTCTGCACGCCCTGCCCGGTGCCCCCGTGCCCTTCCCAGCTCCAGGCCGGCGCCACCGTGGCCTACCCACCCGCTTTTGCGCCCCTCTCGGCTCCCATCCGGCACCTCCCCGTCCAACCCAGTTCCCCTGTGGCCTGCCCAGTGCTCTACCGGCGACCCCACGGCCTTCTAGACCCCTACTGCTGTAACTCCCCGACCCCAGTTGCCAATAGTCGGTGAATTATAGCGTAACATTGGCATGATCAAAAAAGATCAAGTCTCGAAAGACCGATTAATTTAGTATCCTTGGAAACACTAGATACAATCATAAATGTTACATTACATCGTAAATTGAAAAACTACAATAACATAGTATCCATTTTCCACACTCATATCCTCTTCTGACTATTCTTAGAGGTCATTCATAAAATACTTCTTCACATCCTGGAAAATATTAAAACATTGAAAGGGGTGAACTCAGATGATCAATAAGGATAACAATATTGTGAAATCTTTCATAAATAAACATTAACATTTACGGCAATGTATAACTAAAACAAAAGCCTTTTAAACATGAACTTCAACATAATATGGAAAAAGTAAAATGTGATAATTCCATTTACATATTCCCATGGATATTCTACTGGTCGAATAATCACATGAAATATCAATAACCACTTTCATAATGATGGAATGCATAATGCCAGACTATCATAACCACTTATCTAAGGACTCATGCCAAGACCACAATTATTATTTTGTCAAGGCCTCGTGCCAACACATAGTTTGTCTCATAGGGCCTACCGATGCATCGAGGAGCTATAACGGGTTTCACCCGTCACTTATTAAGTCCAATTCATTCCTCATATGAACAGGTTTAAACATATCATAAACCATAACATAATTGTATCAAATAAAACATGCAAAAAGGTAACATAAAATTTCCACATTTCAATCACAATATATCAATACAACACATTGATATAATAAAAACACTTTCATAACCATTTTCAATACAAAAATAAAAGAAAAGTAAAACATGGTATTTATTTTTCTTTAAAAAAAGTTATAACTTGTAGAGGAAGCCGAAACTCAAATAGTGCTCACAGAGGAGGAGAAGTCATTGTCACCGCATATGTACGACAAGAAAAACATTATTTTTGTTGTTTAGTAAAATGCTTCGTATAAAAAAGATTCCTTGTGAATAAACGTAAAATTCAAAGGGGTTTATTCACCGTATAAAATAAAGTTGTGTATAAAACAAAATATGCCCCAATGAAAGAAGATTGAGACGAAGTCCTTACCAAGATAATTTTTTTAAATAAAATAGATCTATTATGTGTATTAAATATAAGTACACATAATGAAATTACAAATATAAGATAGTACATAATAATATCATAAGATAATTTGAAAGTAGGAGATGAACCCAAAGAATTGAAATTGGGTTAAGAAATTCTCTTACCTTGCATCATGTCTTGACTCGACCATTCTTTAACCTCATGAATAATAAACTAGAGTTAATTTATAATTTATTAAGAACCTTTTTAAAGTTTTTTATTCCTTTATATCACTTATTACAATGTTACTAAAATTATTCAGTCATTTAAGTTAATAACGATCGTTTTGTCGATCTTTGGTACTTGAGTCAAAAATAAACTTCTTATAATTACAAGTTGTCCATGTGGTGAAATATCCAGTACATTCAGAATTATATTCATTATTTATATATCATATATATCATATATATGTAGTATATACATGCATTAATAATATTACATAACATTTATAGGTAAGAAATGAAATGCACCGTTCATGGAGACGATAACTCATACGTACGCATGGACGCTACTTTCATTTCTATTTCGTATTTAATGGAATGATAATATAATTATATAAAGGTATACTATAATTAATGTATAATATAATTTATAATACCATTTACTCCATCCTTTATACATCCCACATATGGCATTAACGATTCAAATTACATTGATGGGGCGGTAGTCTGCACTTCCTAAAATGAAATTATCGTGTTTACCCATAATGGAAATCATAAAGTATGCCATAAATGGGAAATAAAGAAGATTAAGGAAAACATAAAAATAATATATATATCATATATGAAAATAGTTTCATTAAAATGGCCCCCATTATAGGTGTTAAAAGAATATTGAACAATCATCATTTCGTGATGCAGTATTTCACCACCCACAGAAACAGTATGTTATTTAACCATTAGACGAAGGTGTGTGTAAGTTTAAAACAAATCCTTATCGTAACAACATACTATTATATTGTAGATACTGGTGTTGTTACAAATGAAAGGAACAAAAAGAGTTTAAGGGGTTGGAGAAGCAAAATAAAACAAAACAACATTAGAGAAGACATTACCTTAAAATCGGGTAACTCTTTTTGATTTGAGACAAAGGATTCCTTGGGAATACTTCTGCCAAAAGTGAGGCTTCTATGAGTAAGTTAGGAAATTTGTGAGAGTATTTTGGTAGAGATTGGCCGAGCCAGAAGGCTTTGAAGTTGTGAGTAAGGTGGTAGTGGTGGGGGCCTTTTATAAGAGGAGAGAAGGGGCACTCTTGGAAAGATTGAAATGTTACATTATTATGAAATACTTTTTCGAATTATAAAGGTCCCACACTTATATATCTCAAGGATAAGGTGATAAGGGTTCTAAATATACTCATCCAATATGTTTTTTACAAGTGTAAGTCTTCTAGTTTACATTATCGTTTCATTTTATTTAAATCGTTAATTAATGAGGTAATCGCTGCATCATCAGGGTGTCATAAATAATTTAATTTATTTAATGTATAAAAATTATAAAAAAATATCATGATGTATGGAATATTTTTATATTTATAATTAATATTTATAGTCAAAAATATAACTTGTATAACCCCATCTAAAAATTGGTTTAGTAAAATAACTCTTGTTTGTGACATTTTTATTTTAACATTAAATAAAAAGTTATTTATGTAATTTTCCTACCAAAGTGGCTCCATGGGGTCCCCAAGTTGACCCATGAATTTCTTTGGTCATCAATGACACATCCAATAGTGGTAGGACAAGTTTAAAAGTCATTCCATATTTTTACAATACTAGATTTACCGTACATTTCACTAATGACCTTTAATCGCGATTAATTAAACTTAAAAGTTACTATTCACCAAAAAATTATTTTAATCCTATTGAACCACATTTTACTTCACAATGACGACCATGTATATCGGATTTTTGAAAATCAAATCCAGAAGTGGTAATGTTTCATTTAAACAAAAAATCAGTTTTTAAACTACCACTTAGTGGTTTCACTATTCATCAAAAATTGAAGTTTTTCAGGACAACGCCAAAATTTCACCCTAAGCTATAATTGATATTCCGTATTCAAAAATGATGTCTATTTTAAAAAATTCCAAACATATAAGTTTCATTAATTAATTTCATAATTAATTCCCGCGGTCACAACAAATAGTGTGTTTTTAAGATACAATATATATCAAAAGATTGACATTTGTTTATATCAAATTTCAAAGTGAAATTAATTCTCATGACCACCATTGGATAAAATGGTAAAAATATATTCTAATTATACATTAAAACCACTATGTAGTATAATTTATCACTATTAATTATTTTGATTAAAAAAGTTGTTTTTAAGTAATTTCCACTATTCAAAACAAATTGGAATTTCTCAGAAAAATACCAAAAATTCAATATAGGATAATTTCGATATTCCCAATCCAAAAACAAAGTCCATTTGGCAAGATAAAATTTATAATATTTCAAAAATTTGGTATTAATATTCATAATGGCTACTTTGATTGGTTGTGGTGTGTGTTAGAACTCGAAGTTGCGTACAACACACGCTACTGTATTATTCAAAGAGAAGTGTACCGTCGAAGCATGTGGTGTTACATTCACCCCTCCATAAAATAATTTTGTCCTCTAAATTTCATATAATATCACTGTGTAAAAAGTCTCAGGTGATTCTTCATCAAAAGTTCCTCGGGTTCCCACGTTGCCTCCTCCATCTTATGGTTTCTCCATAGAACATTTACCAGATGAGTCGTCCGGTTTCTCAGCACTTGTTCTCTTGTATCAAGAATCCTGAAGGGCTCTTCGCAATAAGACAGATCGGGTTCCAGTTCTAATTCCTCATAGGTGAGTACATGCATTGGGTCAGGCATGTATTTTCTCAGCTGTGATACGTGGAATACATCATGAACATTGGAGAGACTTGGAGGCATTCCCAACCGGTAAGCTACAACCCCAATTCATTCTAGAATTTCGAAGGGTCTAATGTACCTGGGACTCAATTTACCCTTCTTACCGAAACATATAACTCCCTTCCATGGAGATATATTCAAGAAAACATGATCTCCTACCTGAAATTCCAAATCCTTCATTTGGTTGTCGGCATAGCTCTTCTGCCAACTTTGAGCTTCTTTTATGTGGTTTTGGATTACTTTCACCTTTTCCATCGTTTCCTCCACCAGTTTTGGGCCTACAAGTTTTCTGTCACCAACGTCATCCCAACATGATGGTGTGTGACATCAATTTCCATATAATGATTCATATGGTGCCATCTGAATACTTGAATGGAAGCTATTGTTATAGGAAAATTCTACCAGAGGTCAATATTGATCCCACATTCCTTTAAAGTCATGTGAGTATGATCTTAACATGTCTTCTATGGTTTGAATAGTTTTTTCTGATTGTCCATCTGTTTGAGGGTGGTAAGAAGTGCTCAAACGAAGTTCAGTATCCAAGGACTTCTGAATACTTTTCCAGAATTTTGATGTAAAACGAGGATCACGATCCGAGACAATCGACATGGTTACTCGATGAAGTCTCAAAACTTCATTAATATATATTCTTGCTAGACGTTCAAGTGGTAGATCATCCATTATAGAAAAAAAATGTGCTGACTTTGTGAGATGATCAATAATGACCCATATTGCGTCATTTATTCTAGGAGTCTTTGGTAGTCCCATGAAAAAATCCATCGTAATATTATCCCATTTCAAATCAGGTATGGGAAAAGGTTGCAATACTCCACCAGGAAGTTTCCTTCCAGCTTTCACTTGCTGACAAACCATACATCATGACACAAAATCAGCAATTTGCCTCTTCATATTACCCTGCCAAAAATGTCCCTTTAAATCTCTATACATTTTGGTGCTCCCAGGGTGTATAGAGAAATTGGAGCTATGAGAATAATCCAACAATTCCCTCTTTAAATCAGGTATATCGGGAACACAATGTCTCCTCCCAAATTTCAAAATTCCATCTTCATACACAAAGTCACTCAATCGCCCATTATTCACAGCTTTAATCTTCTTTTTCAACTCTTCCTCATTGGCCAGAGAACACTTGATCATTTCTAGTAAAGATGGTCTGGAAACCATTTGAAATTTTGTTGATGTTTCACCCTCTATGGTGATTCCCCTATCCATATTTACTAGATCAATGAAAATAGGATCCCTTTCTACTCTCATCATGTTCAAAACTCCATGAGCTTTTCTACTCAAAGCATCTGCAACCTTATTTGCCTTCCCTGTGTGTTAGTGTATCATGCAATCATAATCCTTGAGTTGTTCAAGCCATCGCCTTTTCCTCATGTTGAGTTATTTTTGTGAGAAAATATATTTCAAACTCTTGTGATTGGTATATATCTCACATTTTTTACCATAGAGATAATGTCTCCAAATCTCCATGGCAAAGATTACAGTAGCTAACTCGACATCGTGAGTAGGATAGTTCTGCTCATTAATTTTTAGCTGTCGTAATGCATAAGAAATAACCCTATCTTTCTGCATAAGGACACAACCAAGTCCTTTTATTGATGCATCACTATAAATAAAGAACCCGTCATTACCTGATGGTAGGCTCAATATAGAAGCATTGACTAATATTTTCTTCAGTTCTTCAAAACATTCTTCACACTCTTTTTTCCAGACAAATTTAACCCCTTTACATGTGAGCTTCATTAATGGGTTAGCCAATCAGGCAAAATTCTGGAAAAAACATCGATAATTACCTGCCAAACCAATAAAGCTGCGTACCTCAGTTATACTCGTCGGTTCTGGCCATTCATGGAATGCCATGGTCTTAGAAGGATCAACAAATATTCCATCCTTAGAGAACATTTGGCCATGAAAGTAAATCTCCTGAATCCAGAATTCACACTTGCTAAACTTCCCATATAATTCATGCCTTCTAAGAGTCTTCAAGATAATGCGCAAGTGATTTTCATGATCTTCGTAGCTTTTGGAGTACACCAAGATGTCATCAATAAATACCAACACAAAATCATCTAGATATTCCATGAAAACTCTATTCATTAGATCCATGAATACAGAAGGTGCATTAGTCAATCCAAAAGGCATTACTGTAAACTTGTAATGCAAGTACCTTGTTCGAACTGATGTCTTCGGAATGTCTTCCTTCTTCACACACAACTGATGGTATCCAGATCGAAGGTCAATCTTTTAAAAGTATTGAGGTCCATGCAATTGGTCAAATAAATCATCAATGCAAGGTAGGGGATACTTGTTATTTATTGTTATAGCATTGATCTCCCTGTAGTCAATGCACAACCTCATAGATGCATCTTTCTTCTTAACAAAAAGGACATGGGCTCCCCATGGAGAAGCACTAGTGAGAATAAATCCCTTATTACTCAGTTCCTCTAGTCGTTTCTTTAGTTCAACTAATTCCACGGTGGCCATCCAATAAGGGTTCTTCGATATATGCCTTGATCCAGGAATTAAATTGATGGAAAACTCAACTTCTCGTTATGGAGGATGTCTAGGTAAATCTTTCGGAAACACATCTTCATATTCTTTCACTATAGGTTCATACTCTATTTGAACATTCCTTTCCTCGCCCTGAGTCATCTCATTCTATTCCTCCCCAATAACTGAATTTAGTTGAGCTATTGGGGGTGGGTCTAAATAAGAATTAGGCGGCGACGATTATGCTCTAAAAATAAGTTGTTCCTTATTATCATCATAAAAAGCCGTAACCTCCTTATTCTTATAATAAATCATTGCATCATAGTCTGAAATCCAATCCATACCAAGGATTTTATCAAACTCAATCATAGGTATGAAAATGAGATCCGCGGATAAAGAACAGTTATGTGCTCTAATGGGGACTGATTCCCAAAACTTTGTTGCAATAATACTTCCCTTGGGAGTTTTGACTGACAATTCTCTTGTTAAATCAAATTGGAAATATCTAATTTTCTTAGCAAGCTGGGAAGATATGAAACAATGTGGTGATCTAGAATAAAATAATGCATTTTCTAAACTTGAGGAAACCATTAAATTACCCGCCACCATGTCTTTTGGAGCTTCAACCTCAGCAGTAGTTATAGCATAAGCTTGTCCTTGATCCCTTGGCCTCTTCTGAGGTAAGTTCCCCTGACTCATAGGACATTCATTTTCATAATGTCCCATCTATCTACAATTATATCATTCCACATTGATAGAATCTTTCTTTCCATGGAAATCATGAGCTTGGTGTCATTTTTCACCACACTTGTAACATACTCCCATTCCCTTCAAACAATTACAGGGGAGTTTCATTCCACCTTTACTGCATGAATGATATTCAACTCTTCCCTTCTTCTCCTTATTTCCATTTCCAAATTGATGAGAAGATATCTTCTTTTCTTGCTTTTCTTTAAAGTCATATGACTTAGAGAATTCCTTTTCCGTCTTGATAGCACACGAGCCGATATCTTCGTATAACGAGAAGGTTTGTGAGACTAATGCTCGACGGAGAATTGGTTTTAATCCATCATTGAAATGATCAATCATAAATCTTGGGTTATATATATAATTTGCAGCATGCCTCGCTAACCTTGTAAAGTTAGCCTCATACTTTGCGACATTCTCATCCTCCTTCTTCCTCAGACTCAGAAATTGCCTTTCCATATCTGCTCGATGGTCATGTGGAAAGAATTTTTCTAAGAAAAGATATTTGAACTCTCTCCATTCCATATGTGATACTTCTTCATCTTCATTTGTGTTTTGAATCAGCGACCACCATTGATCAGCATCTCTAGTGAGGCGGTAGACTGCCATGAGAACCTTCTCCCTTTCGCTACTCCCCAAGGCATGGAATATTTTTTCTAAGGAGTTTATGCATTGCTCAGCTACTAATGGATTTTTACCCCCGTTAAATGTTGGTGGTTGTTGCCTCATGAAGCGGTCTAACATTGTTCCTCCATGTTGCATATCAGGGTGCTCCATACGAGTAAGGATATTATTCATAACCTGAGTGAGTTGTCCCAGTATGGTAATAAGTTGATCAGCACCAGTTGTATCTCCAGATCCACAATAATTATCTTGAGCAGGAGGGAAATCCCTACACGGAGTGCGTGTATTGATACAGTCTCCATTCCTTCCATTAGGTGCCATTTCTACACAATGGCATAAGCTAGATTAGTTTATGAATCAAAATACATAATTCAATACTTGTAAAATAATTAACATAAATTGAACTATTTATGTATATACTCCATAAAAATGTTTTCTTTGAGGAAGTATATACTCATAACTCTTCATAGTGGTTTGTAATGAAAATGAGAATTATCCTAAGGATATCCCCTGGGAGTGTCGTAACCAAGAGTGCTGCAAGGCCCGTTGGCGTGAACCAGTTCCCGTTCAAGTCTAGCTCAAAGAGGTATTTTAGAGTTTTACCCCTTGGTACATCTGTGCCAGAGCAGCCTCTACCTGTTCGTATCCAGACATGGATGTATTGCTCGGAAAACTCACAAAATCTATAAAAAAAAATTCTAGGAAGTTCTTCTATACTAATCCTCAAAGTCTATCCTTGGGCTAGGTGCTCTAATTAGAGTTTATCTAAATCTAGCTTCCAACGTTAGTACTAAACTGCCTATGATACTAACTGTAATGCCCTGACCCCAGTTGCCTAGAGTCGGTGCATTATTGTGTAACATTGGCATGATCACAAAAGATCATGTCTCGAAAGACCGATTAGTTTAGTGGCCTTGGAAACACTACATACAGTCATAAATGTTACAGTACATCATAATGTGAAAAACTACAATAACATAGTATCCATTTTCCAAACTCATATCTTCTTCTAACTATCCCTGCAGGTCATTCATAAAATACTTCTTCACATCCTGGAAAATATTAAAACATTGAAAGGTGTGAGCTCAGATGCTCAGTAAGGATAACAATATTGCGGAAGCTTTTATAAATAAACCTTAACATTTAATGTAATTTATAACTAAAACAGAATCCTTTTAAACATGAACTTCAACATAATATGGAAAATGTAAAATGAGATAATGCCATTTACTTATTCACATGGATATTCTACTGGTCGAATAATCACATGAAATATCAATAACCACTTTCATAATGATGGAATGCATAATGCCAGACTATCATAACCACGTAGCCAAGGCCTCGTGCCAAGACCACAATTAAGTTTTTTCAAGGCCTCGTGCCAAGAAACTAGTTTGTCTCATGAGACCTACCGATGCATCGAGGAGCTATAACGGGATCCACCCGTCACATATTAAGTCTAATGCATTCCTCATATGAACAGGTTTAAACATATCATAAACCATAACATAATCGTATCAAATAAAACATGCAAAAAGGAAACATAAAATGTCCACATTTCAATCACAATATATCAATAAAAAACATTGATATAATAAAAACACTTTCAAAACCATTTTCAATACCAAAATAAAAGAAAAGTAAAACATGGTATTTATTTTTCTTTTAAAAATAAATTTATGGCTTGTAGAGGAAGCCGAAACTCAAATAGTGCTCTCGGAGGCGGAGAAGTCGTTGTCGCTGTATATGTACGACAAGAAAAACATTCCATTTTGTCGTTTAGTAAAATTCTTCATATAAAAAAGTTTCCTTTTGAATAAACTTAAAAGTCAAAGGGGTTTATACACCTTATAAAAGAAAGTTGTGTATAAAACAAAATATGGCTCAATGAAAGGAGATTGAGACGAAGTCCTTACCAAGATCACTTTTTTAAATAAAATAGATCTAGTATGTGAATTCAATATAAGTACACATAAAGAAATTAAAAATACAAGATAGTAAATAATAATATCATAACATAATTTTAAAGTAAGAGATTAACCCAAAGAATGGAAATTGGGTTAAGAAATTCCCTTACCTTGCGTCGTGTCTTGACCCGACCATTCTTTAACCACATGAATAATAAACTAGAGTTAATTTATAATTGCTTAATAACCTTTTTCAAGTTTTTTAATCCTTTTATATCAATTATTATAGTGTTACGAAAATTATGTAGTCATTTAAGTTAATAACGGTCGTTTTGTCGATCTTTGGTACTTGAGTCAAAAATAAAATTCATATAATTACAAGTTGTTCATGTGGTGAAATATCCACTATATCCAGAATTATATTCATGATTTAGATATCATATATATAATATATATCTAGTATATAAATTCATTTATAATATTACATAACATTTAGAGGTACGAAATGAAATGCACCGTTCATGGAGATGGTACGTCGTACGTACGCATGAACACTGCTTTCATTTCTATTTCGTATTTAATAGAATTATATTATAATTATATAAATGTATACTATAATTCCAGTATAATATAATTTATAATACCATTTAATCCATCCTATATACATCCCACATATGGCATTAACGATTCAAATCACTTTGAGGGGGCGGTAGTCCGCACTTCCTAAAATGAAAATATCGCGTTTACCCATAATGGAAATCATAAATTATGCCATAAATGAGAAATAAATAAGTTTAATGAAATCATAAACATAATATATATATCATATATGAAAATAGTGTCATCAAAATGGCCACCATTATAGGTTTTTAAAGAATATTGAGCAATCACCGTTAAGTGAGGCAGTATTTCGCCGCCCACAGAAACAGTACGTTTGTTAACCATTAGACGAAGGTGTGTGTAAGTGTAAAACAAATAATTATCATAAAAACATCCTAGAATATTTTATATTCTTTTTTTGTTACAAAATAAATGAAAAAAAATAGTTTAAGGGGTTGGAGAATCAAAATAAAACAAAACAACATTAGATAAGACATTACCTTAAAATCGGGTAACTCTTTTTGATTTGAGCCAAAGGCTTCCTTGGAAAGACTTCTGCCAAATGTGAGGCTTCTAGGAGTAAGGGAGGGAAGTTGGGAGAGTATTTGGGCAGAGGTTGGCCGGGCCAAAAGGCTTTTATGGTGTGAGTAATGTGGTAGTGGTGGGGGCCTTTTATAAGAGGAGAGAAGGGGCACTCTTGGAAAGATTAAAATGTTACATTATTATGAAATGCTTTTTCGGATTCTAAAGGTCCCAAACTTATATATTTCAAGTATAAGGTGATAAGGGTTGGAAATATACTCATCAAATATGTTTTTGACAAGTGTAAGTCTTATATTTTACATTATCTTTTCACTTTATTTAAATCGTTAATTAATGAGGTAATCACTACATCATCATGGTGTCATAAATAATTTAATTTATTTAATGTATAAAAATTATAAAAAAATATCATTATGTAGGAAATATTTTTATATTTCTAATGAATATTTATAGTCATAAATATGACTTGTATAACCCAATCTAAAAATTGTTTTAGAAAAACAACTCTTGTTTGTGACATTTTTATTTTAATATTAAATAAAAAGTTATTTATGTCATTTTCCTACCAAAGTAGCTCGATGGGGTCCCCAAGTTGACCCATGGATTTTCTGGGTCGGCCATGACACATCCAATAGTGTTAGGACAAGTGTAAAGGTCATTACATATTTTTATAATACTATTTTTACCTTAAATTTCACTAATTATCTTTAATCGTGATTAATTAAACTTAAAAGTTACTATTCAACAAAAAATTATTTTAATCCCATTGAACCAATTTTTACTTCCTAATGAAAACCTTGTATGTCGGCTCTTTGAAAATAAAATCACAGAAGTGGTAATGTTTCATTTAAACGAAAAATAAGTTTTTTAACTACCACATAGTGGTTTCACTATTCATCAAAAATTGATGTTTTTCAGGACAATGCCAAATTTTCACCCTAAGATATAATTGATATTCCAAATTCAAAAATGATTTCTATTTTAAGAAATTCCAAACATATATGTTTTATTAATTAATTTAATAATTAATTCCCGCTGTCACATCAAATAGCGTGTTTTTAAGAAACAATATATATCAAAAGATTGACATTTGTTTATGTCCAATTTCAATGTGAAATTAATTATAATGACCACCATTGGATAAAATGGTAAAGATATATTATAATTATAATTTAAAAGCACTCAATATTATAATTTATCACTATTAATTATTTTTATTAAAAAAGTTGTTTTTAAGAAATTTTTACTATTCAAAACAAATTTGAAGTTCTCAGAAAAATACCAAAAATTCAACATAGGCTAATTTCGATATTCCGAATCCAAAAACGAAGTCCATTTGGCAAGATAAAATTTATAAAATTTCAAAAATTAGGTATTACTATTCATAACGACTACTTTGATTGGTTGTGGTGTGTGTTAGAACTCGAAGTTGCGTACAACACACGCTACTGCATTATTCAAAGAGAATTGTACCGTGGAAGCTTGGGGTGTTACAACTGCGCCCTACCCGGCGCACCCATGGCCTGCCCGGCGACCAGCCAGCCTACCCGAAGCCCGTACTCGCTGCCCGCATCCTGCCCGCGCTCCGCCCGGCATGCCTGCTGGCTTGCCTGCTGGCTTCCCGGGCTGAGTCACATGAGTCGCGCCTGTCACAGCATTTGTCAAACTGTCCCCTGCCTTCGGACCAATTCTCCCATGTGGCGACCTACGGGACCAACCACCCTCGCAGTCAGCTCGGCCAGGCCCAATGGATCGGTCCAAACATAGCTGGCTCACCTTCCCAACGGGCTAGGTCAGACCTTCCAGGTCGGATGGGGTCGACCCAGATCGGGTCGCCCCAGTCTAGGTTTTGCTGAGATGGTCCGACCGGGTCCGATCAGGCACACGCACATTACGGACCCCATTACATTCTTGGGCCATATCTAGGGCACCATGTGTCCATTTGACGAACCGTCAGCTACGGCGGTATTCTTGGAGTGAAGACATCCCTTTGAGAAGACCAAACTAGAGTTTGGGATATAGTTGAGATACTGTCAGGTTGGATCGTACATGAATCCAACCGGCCCCATGGGACAAAAAGGCTGATAACTAATAGATCGGGCATCTGATTGACGGGTCGTCTATTGTATTGAGACCCCTATAATGTGGCCGAACATTAAGATATTTTTTTTGTGGAACTTTATTATAGTTGGAGTATGGACCAATAGCTCGTGGAGCAGATCCTTCCGAAGGCGAGCATACCGAGTACGAATACCCAGTAGCTACCTTAGACCTGATGAATACTTGACATATTAGACTATGAGGGACTCGACTAGCCTAGTGGGGAGGGCCTATGTGTGACGTGATAGACCCACGGTGGGGAGATCCACTGTGTGAGCGTGACAGACCTACAGTACTCGACATGAGGAGTACCTCTATATGCTATGAGAGGGAGCACCTCTGTGTGAGCGTGGCAGACCCATGGTGGGGAGAACCTCTATGTGAGCATAGCAAACCCACTATACTTGACAAGAGGAGTATCTCAATAGTACAAGGTTAGTGGGAAGCTCATCTATGTGACATGGCATGCCCATTGTACTCAATAGAGGAGGAGTATGCCATCATCCATGGTTTCATAATAAAAATCCTAGTATAAGATGATTCAAAGACTTTGGTGTTTTCCTCATGATTGAGATGGGTTGTTAGTTAACATAGGTATATGTATGGTCATATACCAAAGTAATGGTTATCCATTGGTTTCATACTTTTTGGTTTATCCTTGATGGATTTTGTGAGACCTTGAGCATCTCGGGGTCCCTAATAAGTATCGTTATACTCACCCCTGCACGCGACAGACAGTTTTGACTGAGGCAGAGAGTAGTAGGACTTGATGGCACCCAGAGGTGGATGACTCATTGTGACGGTACACAGAGGAGACGGACGAACGAGAGTGCTGAGGAGGCCATGTGTACCTAACCTTTAGGTATGAACCCTGGAAGACAATGCAGTAGCTGCTTTACATTTCATCAGTTGTACTCGCTTTCAGTTGTACTTGTAAATTCCTATTGGCTTGTATTTTTAGCCCCATTTACTTTCCAGCACTTCATTTGTAAACAGGTTTACTTAGTTTTTTCTTCTAGTTGTTTAATCTGATGTTTTTATATAGTTATAAAGGAAATTCCTTCCCAGTTTAGAGATTTATGCCTTTTGTGCCAGTCTCGAGCCCCTGACCTATGGAAGGAGGGCTTAGGCTAGTCACGATATGGGCCCCGGGGGACGGGTCGTGACATTAGACTCTAAAACACACCTCAACCAAGTGATTATTTGGGGGAAGTAACCCCATTCCAAAATAGAACCAAATTTGGGGTCTTTAACTGAGTAGATTCTAGTTATTTTTCCACTATACTATGGATTTTTGGGATATTCAAGTCATATTGGACATGGAAACTTCTAAATATCTTCCAAGGAGGACTCCCACAAGGTCCCATAAGAACCAGAAATAAAAAATCATTCTGGCCAATGAATTGGTTCACATTACCCCAAGACCACAGGACCCGGTTGAAATCAAAAAATGTAACCGTTGAGGCATGGGCCAAGATAATTCCCAGCTTAGGGAATCATCTTTATCAGCTCTAGCAGACCATTCCATGAAAAAAAATCCACATGAACCTTGTGATAGATGAGCTGAGATTCATCTTGTCCCTGTTGGGATTGAGATCTATACCTCCACATATGTAGTATAACAACCCTTCTCTTTATTACACACATTAACATGATTTATTATATAAAAATGATTTTAATACTTCTATGAGGATCGATAGGTATAGTGTCTTGGAAAATAAGGACATTACATGAATCCTTAAGACACAAAAATACAACATCTTTATTGAAAACATCCTTTATAAGACCACAACATTCCCTCATACATAGCATTGAATGGGATAACCTGAGGAAAAAGATGTAAAAAGTGTGAGATATAATTCCCATTAATGGAGTAAACAAGTCATAAGATGAAAAATACAATACATTTTAGGAAATAGGCTTATCAATGGAGCATCACAGAAACATGAACATCAAGGCATGACAGAGCATGATTATCATAACATGGAAATGTAGAAACAACAATTTACATTATATTACAATGATCCATGTCTCCTTGCACATGGAGAATGAGTAAACCCTCATTGAACATGAATTATTACGAGTAACCACTCAGTTAACATGATGAATCATGATACTAATCATTACCCAATGCATTGGAACACTATTAGTGCACACCCTTCTTAATCATTTTATCTCTTGCATAAGTGTGCAACATAGATCATAAAACATTGATTCATAAAACATCATAATTTATTCGACAAATAATAGATGTAAAATAAATAAATTTATGTACCCAATCAATAATTACATCTCTATAAATGTGAATAACCTTAATAGATAAATTGGTATGGTATTCACTTACACAATGATTTTTTCATGGAAATATTTGTGTTACATCGATAGCATAACGACATCAAATTGAAATCGTAAAATGGGATGATGAGATTGAAAGGTGTATCTAATCATTTGTACACTAAGGGGGTCATGGAACATAATATATCATATTGTGTGATGGAATTTAGATGCGTAATATAATGTAATTTCTTGAATGTAAATGAGGAGAGATAAATCCCTTAGGGAATTTCGGCATGATAACAGGTGTACATGGGAGGCATTAATGACAGGGAAAAGGTTATATCATTATTAAAAAAGTATGTAAGGATGTATAGGGGAGGTGAAAAATAATACCCCATCATTTTTAATTGAAAATAAAATTGTATAACTATAAAATGATACATGAACAAAAATGAGAATGGAAGAAATACATTACATGGAAATGTGATCCCAATGGATTGGGAGAGGCTATAGAGAGGCTTATTGGGATCTTAGGGTGCCTTGGGAGGATCTTATAGAAAGGTGGGAAAGGTAGGGACGTGTTCAAATGTTATTTAGTGAAGAGAAGTGGGTGATTGAGTGGGATTATATATGAAAAGCGAGGGAATTATTTAATATTTAGGTTTTGGACACTACACATTAAACTAATCAAAACCACCAACCATACCCTCTTTTTTTCCCATGGGTATTTCCAAATGGGAGTATAAAACATTTTGTTATAACATAAAATTACTAACTTATTAAAATATTAAGATTTTATTTTTTATGTGAGTCACACTATTAAGGAAATCATTTTAAAATGTAAAAATGTTTTATAAGTCTTGGAGGATCCAATATGGATTTGTAAAATAAATCAAAAATATATGGAGAACATTTTTTAAAGGTAAAATATATATTTTCTAAAAAACCCTTTTATATTGTTTTATTAATTCTTTATTGGTTCATTATGATGCCGTTAAACTCATTATATATTTATACAATATTTAATTTTTACCCAAAAATTTCACTGTCTTGGAAAATTATGAAAAAATCACCATGGAATAAGATAGAAATCCTGATTTCAAAAATAATATTCACTTTAACTAAATACCATTCGAAATATATGAATTTTTACTTTTAATATAGAAACCTACAGTAAGAAAATATTCATTGTTTATGAAAAAAGCTATTATAAAACCATAATAAAAATTACAATTGTATTCATAAAAATTATTCAATCATTTATATTTAATAAAAAGATATTTAGCAAGGAAATTTTATTAAAATATTTTTTAATTAAAAAATCCTTTAATCCATCAATATAGATTTTATAATTTAATATTAAATAAAAATACTATTTTTGATTTAAATCCAATTAACAATGTGACAAAAATAAAATAAATATATATTATTTATACTGTTAGAAAATAATACACATAATCATATTGACAGATTCATGTTACATAACACCTTATTACACCCTCAAAATACCTAAGGGTAATGTGGGTGATGGTGACAGACTCTTTGGGTGGCTTGGATAACATTGCTCGGGTGGTAATGTCAACTAAATTTCACTTCTCCCATATGAAATTTTTTTCAAGTTTAGCATGTTGATTCTATTCTTTGGTATGGTCAAGAGAATATAACAGTGATGGTACCTCCTTTTTGAGATCCAAAAAATGGGCTTCGTAAGGGGAAATTCAACTGGATGTGGTCATGGCTTCGTTTGTCTGAGTAAATTGGATTTGTTTATTCCCTATATTTATACTAATCATGCAGACACTGTTCAATGGATATATAATAAATGTTAACAATTATTAATTGAATTTTATAATACAATAACATAAAACCAATGTAGTGAATATGTTTAATATATGAATTTAACAAAATAATATATTTAATTAATTCATGGGGAATTTTCATTAACAATAATTTTGGTTGTTACAATCATCCCTGTTTAAGAAATTTCACCATCGAAATATCCTTTTCCCACACTATGAAAGATGTGTGTTACTCTTCCTCATTACTTTTTCTGGTTTCCTCATTTTTTAATTAAAATTTTTGTTTCACCACAACACCTTGACGAGGGGAATTATCTTATTTCAAAGAACATTTTAATTATGATATAAAATCTCCACTAGATTGTATTCATTGGATAGGTAACTCACCAATGTTACCTCCTCTGTATTGAGTACATCTGTTGGGTTGAGTATGTACTGCTCATGAGTGATACATGGAATAAATCATGTACATCAGACAAAATTTGTGGGAGTTCTGGTTGATAGGCCATAGCCCCAATGCAATTGAGGATATCAAATGTGCCGATGTACCTTGTACTAAGATTTTCCTACATAAAAATTCTTACATCTCTCATCCACAGTGATATGAAGAGGAATACCATATCTCCAACATCAAACACTATGTAACATCGACGATTATCATCATAGATCTTTTTTCGACTATATAAAGAATTAATGTGTTGTTGTATGGTCTTAAACACATCTTCCAATTCATAGACAATTTTTAACAGAGGTGATTTCTCCCCCCAACATCACCCCAACAAGTTGGTGTTCAGAACCTCTTCCCATAAAGGGTTTTATAAGTACCCATTTGGATGCTTGACAGGAAAAAATTATTGTAATAGAACTCAATCAGAGTAAGATGTTGATCCCATGCACCATTGTAGTCTCTTAATCAATTGATCAACATGTACTCTAGTGTTTGGATAGTCCTCTCATATTGGAAATCATTCTGAGGATGATATGCCCTGCTGAGGTGATTCAAAATTATCCAGATTGAGTTCAACACTCTTCCTGATCTTAGAAGTGAATCTTATATCTCGATCGGATATAATGGATAGTGGTACTACATGCAGCATTTCCACTTCTATGATGTATATCTGTGCTAGTTGATCCATTAAGAAATCATCATGAATTGAAATGAAGTTTGAAATCTTTGTAAGATGATCCACAATTAACCAAATAAAATTGTTTTCTTTGGATGTCTCCAGAATTCTGGTGACAAATTCCATGGTGATGTTCTCCCATTTCTATATTGGTATAGTTAATGGTTACAAAATCTACATAGACATTTGCCTCTCAGCCTTCACTTGGTGACATACCTAGAACATTGAATTATAATCATAGATATACTTCATCATGTTATCCCACTAATAATAGTCTTAGAGATAACGATACATTTGTGTGTTTCTTAGGTGAATGGATAAATACAGACTATGTGCATCATCTAAATGTTATTTCTTTATCTTTTGAATTGACGGAAGACATAGTCTTGACCCAAATCAGATAATTCTTTATTTATTTCCATTGATATCCAATGATTTCCATTTTCAGATTGTTTCCACTTTCTTCTGAATTCCCACATCATCCTTTTGATCATTCATTATCCTATCCAAAAGATATAGTTGAGAAATAATTTGTGAAATTATTTATTATGATCACTATTTTATGGTTCACAAGATAATATTCATCATATCGAAGAATATTGGATCCTTTCCAATTCACATCAATGATATAGTTTTTGTGTTCTCTCTACATAGAGCATCTTCCACCGTGTTCACATTCCTAGGTGGGTATTGGATTGACCGATCATAGTCATTGATAATCTCTAACCATCTTTGATGGAAGATGTTCATCTCTTTATATGTGAATATATTCTTAAAGATTTATTGATCCTTTTATATTTCACACTTCTCCCAAAATAGGTAATGTCGCAAAATTTTAAAAGAGAACACTACTTCATCTAACTCTACATTATGTATTGGATTGTTTTTCAAATGAACATTCTATTTCCTTGAATAATAGGAAATGACATTGTCATTTTGCATCAACACAAAATCCAAGAGCTTCTTTGGAGAATCATTAAATACCACAAAATGTTCTCCACTTGTGGTTAGTGTGAGCAAGGGCACAGTGATAAGCCTCTCATTCACCTCCTTTATGTTATCATCAGAATCATCACTCCAAGAAAACATAACAACCTTCTGAGTTATCTTGGTAAGAGGTTATTAAAATCCTAAGAAATCTCTCAAAAATTGGTGGTAATATCAATCTGACCCCATGATTCTACAAATATACATCACTAATGTTGGCCTCAACCATCCCTAAATTAAAACTATCTTGGAGGAACCACTGATATACAATTTCTTGTGATGATATGACCCAATAATGATAATTCCTTCAACAAGAACTCACACTTGGTATACTTTTCCTAGAGCTTCACCTTTCACAGGGTCTCTAGTACATTGATTAGATGCTTCTCATGAACCTACATCAATTTAGAGTATATTAGAATATCATCTATAATGACTAATATAAATTACTCTAGGTAATATCTAAATACTCTATTCATTACATACATGATCATTTTTAGAGAAATAGTGAGTCTAAAAGGCATTAAATTGAATTCACAGTGCCCATACATTGTACGAAAATAAGTCTTGGGAATATCCTCATTCTTCAAACATACATGGTATTATCTCGACTGTATTTCAATCATGGAGAGGTATTGTTATCCACATATATGATCAAACAATTCATCAATTTGGGTTATAGGATACATGTTCTTTATCATGATTTTGTTGAGCCCGTGATAATCAATGCAAAAGCGCATTGACTCATCCTTCTTGACAAATAAGAATAGTGAACCCCATGTTGAAACACTTGGTCATTTAACCCCTTTCTCTAGATTCTCATGTATTTATTTATGTATCATATCATGCTCCACAAAATCCATTATATATGGAGTCTTGGATATTTGAAATGCCACATTTATAAGATCATTCATGAATTAAACATACCTTTATGGGGGAATTCTTGGAAATTCCTTGGGAAACACTTCAACAGATTACCTCACAATAAGAATGTCTTCAAGGATGGTTTATTCATTATTATCAATCATTTAATCAAGATACACATTTCATAGGGCAGTAATATCCACACTTGAGATGATTATGCTAATGAATATTCATCCTCCTCCTTGAACTTGTTATGAATTGTGGATCGATTCTCCATATAGAGAGTGATTTCCCCCTCATGGAAATTTATGTTGGATCTATATTAAGAAAGACAGTTAATGCAAAAAATTCATTAAATTCCATGAGAGGGAGTATGACAAGGTTTTCTGTGATGTTCAGCCCAAAAATTATGATAGGGGAGGAGTTATATTCATGTGATTCAATGATTGGTCCGTTTTTCGTTCTCACTAACATCATTACTTCCATGTCATTCGGTGGTGTTCAGATCTATCTACTAAACCTTTGAGATAGAAAATAACGTGTAAAATGAGAATCAAAATATAAATTCACTATTCTTGAATGAATAACTAGTGTACCTATCACCACATAATTTTTGGGGTTCACTTTGGTGGTACTGAGGAATAAATGTCACCCTTGCTGCTTTGGATGTTGTTGGTTGCCTCCAAAAACCCTTGTCTTCGGGAAGATGATTACAATTTTCGTTGGTTCATTTTCATTGAAACAATTCACATTGAGTTGTGGATTAAAGGTAGTGTTTCTCTCATTTGTCACTACCGTAGGATTTTCTTGTTAATAGTTGATGGCCGGTTTCCCTTCACTTCTACAGCTAAATAATTTCCTTATCCCCTTCAGGAAATTTCAGGGGTTCTTGTATTCACACCATTGACAAGTGGGGTGCGATATTTTCTTAACAAAATTTGATTTATTCATCAGACAACCATAATAATCTATGATTTTCACTTCTAATCTCTAAGATACCCTTATGATTAGCCAATCTCAATTTCAACATTGAGGTCACATGAAAAAAAATTTAATAGGAGTTGAAGTCATGGATCGCCAGGGAATTTCATAGGCTATGTTTTACCCCACCTAATAAGAATTTAACGATGCATTTGTGGGTAATTACAAAGCTGGTGGTGTATCACGCATGCCTGGGGAATTTTTTATCATTCTCTCCGATGGATTCGTCGTCTTTTTTTTCTTGACGGCAAGGAAGTTCATTTCTATTTTAAGTATGAGGGTGCACAAAAAATATTTATCGAACACACTTTTTCAGGAAATACTTTCATTCAAATTCCTTGATCTCATCCTCAAGATTCGTATATTTAATCAATATCCACCATTCATTAGGTATACCCTCCATATGATAAGTACCCCAAAGAACCCTCTATTTTTTAGAACGTTGAATGATAGAAAAGAACTTTTCAATGGAGTAGGTCCATTGTTTGACTATTGACGGATCTGATGATTCATTAAAAGTTGGATTCATTTGTCTCATTAATATCTCAGTTAAGTATTGTTCATTTATTGGGAGGGAGTGAACATTTTTCTTGGCCCATGTTTTTATTTCAAACATGAGTTAACTGAGAGAGTATCTTGACAATATTTCAGATCCCGCTCCCATTAGATTGGGAATCTCATTAGAACATTAAACACATTGATCTTCACATCAGTTGTAAGCCTGAGTCCTCCGATTAACAACGATTATATGGAATAAAAGGAAAGTTAATGGTAACAGATAAATGGGAATCCAATAACAAATATGGATATCTTATAAATTACATTTATTTACTTATCTTATGAATTTATTGTATTCAATCTATGTTATACATGATCAAATTACCAACATATAATCTTTAGGTGGAATTTTTTATTCCATTTATAATGGTTTATACTAATATAATGAATTTACTAATGCATATCCCCCAGTAGATTCATAACCAAGAGGTTATGAAAGCTCTTTGTCGTGCACCAGTTCCTGTTCGATTCTAGCTCAATGAGGTGTTTTTAGGTTTTACCACAATAAATATCTATTCTAGAGTTGCTTCTACTTTTTTATCTAGACATGGATGAAATTTATTGATAAACCACTTACTCAATACTCACCATAATTTTGGGATGTTTTTATTATACTTAGTCTTATCCTTAATGATTTCTCTATGGTTTTCTAATATTAACCCCTAAATTAACTAAACCTATCCTCTAATTCCAAATATAAGAACCCTACTCTTTATTACCCACATAAACATGATTTATTTCACGTAATTTCACTTAATACCACTCTATGGATCGAGATGTCTAATGTCTTGTAAAAATAGGGACATTAAATTACAAGTTAATACATAAAAATACAATATATTTATTGAAAACTTCTTTTATATGACCACAACATTCCCTCGTACTGAGTATTGAATGTGATATCCTAGGGACATATATGTGAAAAGGGTGAGTTATATGGCCTTCTAATGTAGTAAATAATTAATAAAATGTTGAATAAAATGCATGTTATGGAATAGGTAAATCAATGGAGTATCCGAGTTACATGAACATAAGGGCATGATATGGCATGATTATCATAACATATAAATTTGGAATTAACTTAAAACATGATATTTTCATGGGCAATGGATCATTTCACAATGATCATTAATAAACACTAATTTCAAATGAATTTTCATGAGTATTCCCGCAATTTCTCAAGATGAATCATGATAATAATATTAACCCACTGCATTATAGGGCTACCAGGGTTCACTCTTCTTAATCGTTTCATTTCATGCATAAGTTTTCCACATATATCATTTAAAATGGATTGAGTAAAAATCATAATTTATTCCACAAATTAGATATGTAGAATACATGATTTTATTTCCCAAATAAACATGTACATGTACATACAGGTTAATACACTTGATAGAGAAAGGGATATGGTATTCACTTACATGATGATTTCTTCATGGAAATTTTGGGGTATCTTTGTAACACCTCGAGATTTTATGAAAAATATTCTTTTAATTTCATTAATGTCTTGCGTTGTATTCTACACCAAGATTACCCTGCGCTATACGCAACACCGTATTAGCTTGCAGTATACGCAACACTATTCTTGGACCGTGTTACACACAATTTTGATAATAGTTATTCTACGCAACATTGAGTATATATATATATATATATTAAATGTATAAATGAAATATGGTTGGATTCTGTTATACGAAACAATGAAGGATTCTTTCACAACAGGCAACCCTGACTTGGCTTGCATTACACGCAATCGCGACCTTCCTCGATAGCGTGTGTTGTACGCAATACCGGGTTTTAATAAACAATGCTATATTATTATAATATTGTCATGAACTAGCCGTTATGAATAGTATTAACTAAATTTCGAATTTTATAACATTATTATTCATCTTACACATTTCTAGAACATGGTATAAGAACAAAATAAATTTTTCGGGTAAAATAAGTATTTTTCAAAAAATGCAGTTTTACCGCCTTTTGATGGCGCACCCACTTTAAATATAGTTTTTGACATGTTTATAAGTTCAATTTGACAAAATAAAATTCTTATTTGGAATCAAGAAATAAAAATTTACTTTGGATAAATTTTTCATATTATTTTGGTAACTTTCACATTTTAATGAATAGTAAAAACACGCTATATTTTAATTAAAAACAACTTTTTTCATCGTAATATCTTATGTGGTTAAATTATAATATTGAATGGTTTTAAAGTATAAATAGAATATATTTTTACCATTTAATATAATGTATGTCATTAGCATTGATTTTACCTTGAATTCGTAGGTTAAATCAATTCAATCTTTTGCAATGTTTTAAACAAAAACCCGTTTTTATTCGACAACGGGATTAATTTTAATTTAATTTCTGCAAATTATGTGTATGGAATTTAAAAAAATGGATTCCATATTTGGAATCAGTGGGTCCAAATTATGTTAATAAGATACTTTTTATTTTTGGGAATTATGAATAGTAACTACGGTAAATTTTATTTACCATAGTTAAAGGTAAATCGGGTAATTAAGGGTAAATATAATATTTTAAAATTACCCTAACAAATGTCAAAATCCTATTGGATGACTAAACGTCGACCCATATCACCTAAGGGTCGGATTAGAATCATTTAATGAACATTTGTCGATGAAAATAACTTAATTATTATTAAAACCAAAGAAAGTGACAACATGTCACTCTCTTAAATTTTATAAGTATATTAATTTTAATTTAGTGATAAACTTCATGAAACTTCTAACATGAATAGTCTACAGAAAGCTAATGAAATTATCTACATCATATAAATTTATTTATAATTTTTAGGGATTAAATAATTATCATTAATTATGACACAATAGTGATGCAGAAATTGTTTATCTAGTGAAAAATCAAGACTAATGTTTTTTTAAACTAATAGTGACCATAAAATGCACAAATACCTAACCAAAACATATTGTACATGTAAATGTAAACCATAAGAATCCAATGGTCGAATAGTTGTCCATTTGGAGCCTTATAAAAGCGATTATGACACTTATATTATTTTATTTTAAAAGATGCCAAAGTTGTCACCTTCATAATTTAATAAATATAAAAATTTAAATATTGTGATTTTAAGATGATAAATTCGAGTAAAAGTATTATTGTGAATGGTAATATATTTATCTTCATCATAGAATTTTATTTTAAATTTTTATACAACAAATAAGTATATTAAATAATTATACAAAAATGATGTAGTAATTATTTTATTAAGAGATAAACCAAATAAATGGTCTTAAAAATAATAAAATAAATATTATATGAACTATTTAATGTGATAAACTAATTTTATAGATACATATGACCTTTTATTAATATATTAAAGCTTTTATTTCGAACATATCTTCTGTATATATTTTATTTAAATTCAAATAAATGAATAGTGTCAAAATTGACACTATTGTTATTTTACAAAAATAACATATTATAAAATTTATTAAAAATCACAAAAATATTTATAAATTATAAGTTTATATTTATATGGTCTATAATGTTATAAAGTAAACAATTATGGAAAATTCACAACAAATAAGTAATTATTTGTTATAATTTAAAATTTAGTATTTTATTACCACAAATAAACTTAAATAGATTAAATAAGGATAAATCAAAATGATAAGGTTTAAAATAAGATCCAAACATGTCTAAATTTGATTGGTTGATGGGATTACAACCCTATCTCATCTAATCTTAGAATATGAGTCATTTTTGGAGGTTTTTAAGTGGGGTTAGATTTATTATAAATTAATATTTTTAAGAATTCCTAAGGTGCCCCTCTCCTCCCTTATAAAAGGGCACCTCCTCCCCCTCCTCCACACACCAATTTTAGCACTCAAGCTCGGCCAACCCCTGCCATTTTCCCTTCTCCACTTCCATAGAAACATCCTAGAGGTTCTGGTCTTCCTCAAAGACCAATTTTAGTGCCCTAAGAGGAGGTCTCAAAGAGGCGCTTCAAAGAAGAGGTAATTACCGTTACCAATTATTTCATCTTTATTTCTTCTTCCACTTCTTCTTCTTAGGTTGTTTCATTATGAAGTAATAACATCAGTATTACGCATATACTGATATGTTATTATAAGTATGAAACAACCCTATTTCACAATCTATCCATCCTACGGAAAAAGAAATCACCGCGCGTGCGTACGTACGGAATACCGTCTCCACGCCGTGGTGTAATCTATTTTTCCACCATCACTTTACAAGGATGGGTATAATGGTGTAATGAGTAACTATTTATGATTATTATAAAGTAATATTGATACTGAAATAATATATATATACTCCAATACAATTCCACGAACATAGGAACGATATCATCACTCGTGCGTACGTACGGAATACCGTCTCCACGATGTGATGCGACTCGTTCTACATGATCTTCATTTCATAATGATTATATAAATGAATTGAATGAATGAATATGGTATATACTACAATAATATCATTCTGTAAATGAATTATCTATAACCTAAAGATAAGAATAAGAATTTATTCGACAAAACACGCATAAGAACAAAAAGTTATAAAGACCCGAGTAACAAGTAAAAATGAAATATTACTAACAAGAAGCTAATAATATGACCATATATGATCATGTATGATTCTGGAATAAGTCAATAACATTATTTAAACCATTATACAGGAGCTTCGGACACGAACAAAGCAAATCGGACCTAAGGTAAGGGAAATATCACAATCTCATTTTTATCCGAGATTGTTTATTCGTAAGATTTTACTGGGGTGTATTTTATCATCCACATCCATGTTTCATCAATATGTAATATTATTTCCATCCACCTACAATTGTTTAAATCCATTTTTACCCTTCGGTGAGTTTTTAGTAATATGTATGAAAGGAATCTTTTGTCGTTTTTCGTACGAGGTACTTTTTGATTTTTCCGACAAAAGTACGAAGAATGTTTTTTTAACTTATACGACATGAATGGATTTTTAAAACATTATTTCCAAGAAACATCCTTTACAAGTTTTCAAGTTTATTTTTAATCAACTTCTTTTATTTTAAAGTCGTATGACATGTTGTGAAAGGAAAAATGTTTTTGAAGAAGAAAGGATATTTTCCTCAAGAATGGAGTTCAAGTGTTTTATCAAAATTATTTTCCATCTATGATAATAAAGGGTTCTGTTTTTATCCCAATTATTAAATTGATTTGATCATGTTGTGATGGAATTATTTTTATGAATTCCTTTATCTTATATGAATTGATTTATGATGTCATGATGTTTCAAGAATCCCATTTTTGTTACATGTGTTATGCGATGATGTATGTTTTATGATTATGTGGCACACCTAAGAAAGGATTCATTATAAGATGGGTGGGACCTATATCTCCCTCCAATGCATTGGGTAAAGATTTTATATCTCATGAGATAGACATGGCTGGAACGGAAGGTTATTTCGGTTCAGTGATACAGGACTGAAACGAGGAGTGAACTCGGTTCAGAAAGGGACTTTGTCCACTAAGATAGTCTTGGCAATGAGTCATGACTAACAAGAAATGCTTTTCCATGATTATGTGTGCATGCCACAAAGTTTCAAGTCTTATGTTATGATTATGGGGATCTCATTTTCACTTCTATGATTTATTCCATGTTAAGATATTATGATCTCTTTTGCAGGTTTTTAATTTCATAAAGATATGATATGATTTTTATTTCCTTTATTTTCCCTTGCTGAGCATTTGAGCTCACCCTTTTATGTTTTCTTTTCCCCAGGATATAAAGAAAGGTTTTAGGTAAAAAAAAAAGGAGATCCTTATGGGAGATATGGAAGATCTTTCACCACGATTAGAATATTACGTTCCGAGTTTCCAAAGACACTAAACTATTACGATCCTTGTGTGTGTGTTTTTGTTATGTACTAAGTATTCCGCAAAAGTAATGTAATGTCCATGTACGTCAAGCTTCGGGTCTCTACAGTTGGTATCAGAGGAAAGGTTTAGTCAACCTTTGGAAACTAGGATGCGAAAACGTTAGTGAGATCCCTAGAGATATTTCTAAGGTATGTCTAGGGATGTACCTAGGGATAAGTATACGTATAGGTTATAGTAATAGAATTACGCTAACAATCATAGAATTAAACCTAAGATGTTGGATATTGAAGGTACTCCCCCGTTTATTATAGTGTTTTCCCTAGCATGATTTTTGCCTCTCACACTATTCTTTTTGGGTTTTAGAGAATGGCTGGAACCCGAAGGAACCGTGTCGATCAATGCAATGGACAATGCAATGATTGTCCTCCTGAACAAACAAATGTTATGGGAGATGGAGTGAAAAATCTTAATGCTATACTTACACAAGCTATGAATCATTCTGGACTTCTAAATGAGCAGAGAAGGGAACAATATTCTATTGAGTCCTTCATGAGGCAACGTCCACCTTCTTTCAGTGGGTCTTCTGATCCACTTGTGGCTGAACAATGGATCAGTACTACTGAAAAGATATTTTCAGTTCTTCAATGTTCTGAACATGATAAAGTCATCTTAGTAGTATATCGTTTGGAAGGTGAAGCTGATCAATGGTGGAATCTTATCAAGAATACGAGGCCAAGAGAAGAAATTGAGTCCATGGAATGGGACGAGTTCAAGAACTTGTTTTTCAGTAAGTACTTCCCTCGTATTCTTCGAACAAAGATGGAGAAAGAGTTTCTTGAACTGAAGCAAAGGGACGATGAATCTGTTGGTACCTATGAAGAAAATTTTACAAGACTTGCAAGGTACGCTTCTGGTATTATCATCCAACCTGAAAGTAAAGTTGATCGATTTTTCAGTGGCTTAAAACCAAGTCTTCGAAGGGCATTAGCTATAAGAGACTTCAGTAGCTATGAAGAAATTGTGCGTTGTGCTATCAAGGTAGAAATGGAAGTTGGTTTTACATATCAATCTCATGGTTTTGACAAGAAACGAAAGATGGAGGTCAAGGAGAAATCTCAGAATAATGGTGAAAAGAAGATGAATGTTTCCTTATGCACAAAGTGTGGAAAGAAGCATGGTGGAGATTGTCTTAAAGGGACTAGAAAATGTTTTAAGTGTGGAAAAGAAGGTCATCGAGCAGCTGATTGTCGAAGTAATGGGAAAAGGGTTTCTAATGATGTGAATAAAGCAAACACTGCAGAGAACGCACCACCAACACTTCAATGCTTCAAGTGCAAGGAAAAGGGGCATTATGCTAATAATTGCCCTAATCCAAGGGTTAGTGATGATCAACATGAGCAACCACTTAAGGCAAAGGACAAAGGGAAGTCACATGCAATCACTATCGGCGATGTTGAATATGACAATGATGTGGTGGAATGATTAAGTGTTTATGTAATGGGATTCCAAAATAATGTTGTATCATGGAGTATTGGAATACTTATGTATTGGTCTAATGTGGTATTCAAAGTGATTGAGATATTATGCGCATAATGAAGGGAAAATGAGAAAATTAAATGTTTAACAGTATTCATGAGCTCATGATTGATATAAGGACTAAGTGATATCATGGTTTGAGTATATAGAATTTTGAGGATTTTGGTATATGGAAAGTGTTAACTTTTAACTGCACTCATGTTTTCACTATGGTATTCAAGAGAATACACGATTAAGGACTTTGAATGTTTGGAATGTGACCAACAAGACATATCTTATGATATGTGGGGATCAACGACAGTATTAAATCTCTGGTAATCGTTGTCACTATATTATGAGAGTGGACTGCAGTATTATGTATAAGCCTAAAGATTAGACTGGATTATGTTGGACATAAGTTAGTATTGTTTAATGATAGAAGATTTTCGATATTATTGATGGGATGTTATAGTAACGTAGTTTTAGAAAAAGGACAACCTGCAGGACGGGCGACAACCCATCGCGTCGGACATGGCTGTGGAAATCGAACCCACAACCGAAGTGCGACTGGCCTTTATCGCCTACCACTGGCCTATAGGAAGTCCCTGTTTAGTATAAACTAGTTTTATTATATTAAGCAGTATGATATATGAAGTATAAGTCCATTTTAGGAACCATATATGATTAATCTCACTATAGATCGACTTATGTATATAATTTCTTGTTAACCTTTTGTTTGAGACAGATGGAATGACCCGTCATTCTATCACATGATCTGCTAACACTTCACGAATAACAAATTCAACTTCATTTATTTAAGAGATGAAGTGGAAATTGTTAAAGGCACGAACAACAGTGAGATTGTACCAAAATAAAGTAAGTATTTATTCTAATGGGAAACGATCTTGAAAACCAAAAATGTTGTCCTAGTGATCTTATATCTGATGAATCAGATGGTACCCTAGATCATCACAAATTTATGGCTTTGTGATTGTTGGCTTTTTCATAGCCATGTCCTCTACCACTATCCATCAGAACATGATGGTTAGATTTCTCTTCCATATCCATATATTCACCTATGTGGAAACCCAGTGATTAGTTTATTTGGGTAATCGTTAAGTTTCATACTTTTGTTTTTAAAGATAAGTTTTGGTATTCCTTTTTACGATGTGGGTTTCTGTCAAAGAAACTTTCAAATAGTAAACCATTTATAACCCCGACGAATTTCGAGGGCGAAATTCATTTTAAGGGGGGTAGAATGTAACACCTCGAGATTTTATGAAAAATATTCTTTTAATTTCATTAATGTCTTGTGTTGTATTCTACACCAAGATTACCCTGTGGTATACGCAACACCGTATTAGCTTGCAGTATACGCAACACTATTCTTGGACCGTGTTACACACAATTTTGATAATAGTTATTCTACGCAACATTGATTATATATATATATATATATTAAATGTATAAATGAAATATGGTTGGATTCTGTTATACGAAACAATGAAGGATTCTTTCACAACAGGCAACCCTGACTTGGCTTGCATTACACGCAATCGCGACCTTCCTCGATAGCGTGTGTTGTACGCAATACCGGGTTTTAATAAACAATGCTATATTATTATAATATTGTCATGAACTAGCCGTTATGAATAGTATTAACTAAATTTCGAATTTTATAACATTATTATTCATCTTACACATTTCTAGAACATGGTATAAGAACAAAATAAATTTTTTGGGTAAAATAAGTATTTTTCAAAAAATGCAGTTTTACCGCCTTTTGATGGAGCACCCACATTAAATGTAGTTTTTGACATGTTTATAAGTTCAATTTTACAAAATAAAATTCTTCTTTGGAATCAAGAAATAAAAATTTACTTTGGATAAATTTTTCATATTATTTTGGTAACTTTCACATTTTAATGAATAGTAAAAACACGCTATATTTTAATTAAAAACAACTTTTTTCATCGTAATATCTTATGTGGTTAAATTATAATATTGAATGGTTTTAAAGTATAAATAGAATATATTTTTACCATTTAATATAATGTATTTCATTAGCATTGATTTTACCTTGAATTCGTAGGTTAAATCAATTCAATCTTTTGCAATGTTTTAAACAAAAACCCGTTTTTATTCGACAACGGGATTAATTTTAATTTAATTTCTGCAACTTCTGTGTATGGAATTTAAAAAAATGGATTCCATATTTGGAATCAGTGGGTCCAAATTATGTTAATAAGCTACTTTTTATTTTTGGGAATTATGAATAGTAACTACGGTAAATTTTATTTACCATAGTTAAAGGTAAATCGGGTAATTAAGGGTAAATATAATATTTTAAAAATACCCTAACAAATGTAAAAATCCTATTGGATGACTAAAAGTCGACCCATATCACCTAATGGTCGGATTAGAATCATTTAATGAACATTTTGCCATGAAAATAACTTAATTATTATTAAAACCAAAGAAAGTGACAACATGTCACTCTCTTAAATTTTATAAGTATATTAATTTTAATTTAGTGATAAACTTCATGAAACTTCTAACATGAATAGTCTACAGAAAGCTAATGAAATTATCTACATCATATAAATTTATTTATAATTTTTAGGGATTAAATAATTATCATTAATTATGACACAATAGTGATGCAGAAATTGTTTATCTAGTGAAAAATCAAGAATAATGTTTTTTTAAACTAATAGTGACCATAAAATGCACAAATACCTAACCAAAACTTATTGTACATGTAAATGTAAACCATAAGAATCCAATGGTCTAATAGTTGACCATTTGGAGCCTTATAAAAGCGATTATGACACTTATATTATTTTATTTTAAATGATGCCAAAGTTGTCACCTTCATAATTTAATAAATATAAAAATTTAAATATTGTGATTTTAAGATGATAAATTCTAGTAAAAGTATTATTGTGAATGGTAATATATTTATCTTCATCATAGAATTTTATTTTAAATTTTTATACAACAAATAAGTATATTAAATAATTATACAAAAATGATGTAGTAATTATTTTATTAAGAGATAAACCAAATAAATGGTCTTAAAAATAATAAAATAAATATTATATGAACTATTTAATGTGATAAACTAATTTTATAGATACATATGTCCTTTTATTAATATATTAAAGCTTTTATTTCGAACATATCTTCTGTATATATTTTATTTAAATTCAAATAAATGAATAGTGTCAAAATTGACACTATTGTTATTTTACAAAAATAACATATTATAAAATTGTTTAAAAATCACAAAAATATTTAAAAATTATAAGTTTATATTTATATGGTCTATAATGTTATAAAGTAAACAATTATGGAAAATTCACAACAAATAAGTAATTATTTGTTATAATTTAAAATTTAGTATTTTATTACCACAAATAAACTTAAATAGATTAAATAAGGATAAATCAAAATGATAAGGTTTAAAATAAGATCCAAACATGTCTAAATTTGATTGGTTGATGAGATTACAACCCTATCTCATCTAATCTTCGAATATGAGTCATTTTTGGAGGTTTTTAAGTGGGGTTAGATTTATTATAAATTAATATTTTTAAGAATTCCTAAGGTGCCCCTCTCATCCCTTATAAAAGGGCACATCCTCCCCCTCCTCCACACACCAATTTGAGCACTCAAGCTCGGCCAACCCCTGCCATTTTCCCTTATCCACTTCCATAGAAACATCCTAGAGGTTCTGGTCTTCCTCAAAGACCAATTTTAGTGCCCTAAGAGGAGGTCTCAAAGAGGCGCTTCAAAGAAGAGGTAATTACCGTTACCAATTCTTTCATCTTTATTTCTTCTTCCACTTCTTCTTCTTAGGTTGTTTCATTATGAAGTAATAACATCAGTATTACGAATATAATGATATGTTATTATAAGTATGAAACAACCCTATTTCACAATCTATCCATCCTACGGAAAAAGAAATCACCGCGCGTGCGTACGTACGGAATACCGTCTCCACGCCGTGGTGTAATCTATTTTTCCACCATCACTTTACTCGGATGGGTATAATGGTGTAATGAGTAACTATTTATGATTATTATAAAGTATTATTGATACTGAAATAATATATATATACTCCAATACAATTCCAGGAACATAGGAACGATATCATCACTCGTGCGTACGTACGGAATACCGTCTCCACGATGTGATGCGACTCGTTCTACATGATCTTCATTTCATAATGATTATATAAATGAATTGAATGAATGAATATGGTATATACTACACTAATATCATTCTGTAAATGAATTATCTATAACCTAAAGATAAGAATAAGAATTTATTTGACAAAACACGCATAAGAACAAAAAGTTATAAAGACCCGAGTAACATGTAAAAATGAAATATTACTAACAAGAAGCTAATAATATGACCATATATGATCATGTATGATTCTGGAATAAGTCAACAACATTATTTAAACCATTATACAGGAGCTTCGGACACGAACAAAGCAAATCGGACCTAAGGTAAGGGAAATATCACAATCTCATTTTTATCCGAGATTGTTTATTCGTAAGATTTTACTGGGGTGTATTTTATCATCCACATCCATGTTTCATCAATATGTAATATTATTTCCATCCACCTACAATTGTTTAAATCCATTTTTACCCTTTGGTGAGTTTTTAGTAATATGTATGAAAGGAATCTTTTGTCGTTTTTCGTACGAGGTACTTTTTTATTTTTCCGACAAAAGTACGAAGAATGTTTTTTTAACTTATACGGCATGAATGGATTTTTAAAACATTATTTCCAAGAAACATCCTTTACAAGTTTTCAAGTTTATTTTTAATCAACTTCTTTTATTTTAAAGTCGTATGACATGTTGTGAAAGGAAAAATGTTTTTGAAGAAGAAAGGATATTTTCCTCAAGAATGGAGTTCAAGTGTTTTATCAAAATTATTTACCATCTAAGATAATAAAGGGTTCTGTTTTTATCCCAATTATTAAATTGATTTGATCATGTTGTGATGGAATTATTTTTATGAATTCCTTTATCTTATATGAATTGATTTATGATGTCATGATGTTTCAAGAATCCCATTTTTGTTACATGTGTTATGCGATGATGTATGTTTTATGATTATGTGGCACACATAAGAAAGGATTCATTATAAGATGGGTGGGACCTATATCTCCCTCCAATACATTGGGTAAAGATTTTATATCTCATGAGATAGACATGGCTGGAACGGAAGGTTATTTCGGTTCAGTGATACAGTACTGAAACGAGGAGTGAACTCGGTTCAGAAAGGGACTTTGTCCACTAAGATAGTCTTGGCAATGAGTCATGACTAACAAGAAATGATTTTCCATGATTATGTGTGCATGCCACAAAGTTTCAAGTCTTATGTTATGATTATGGGGATCTCATTTTCACTTCTATGATTTATTCCATGTTAAGATATTATGATCTCTTTTGCAGGTTTTTAATTTCATAAAGATATGATATGATTTTTATTTCCTTTATTTTCCCTTGCTGAGCATTTGAGCTCACCCTTTTATGTTTTCTTTTCCCCAGGATATAAAGAAAGGTTTTAGGTAAAAAAAAAGGAGATCCTTATGGGAGATATGGAAGATCTTTCACCACGATTAGAAGATTACGTTCCGAGTTTCCAAAGACACTAAACTATTACGATCCTTGTGTGTGTGTTTTTGTTATGTACTAAGTATTCCGCAAAAGTAATGTAATTTCCATGTACGTCAAGCTTCGGGTCTCTACAATCTTTGACAACCAAACAACGGGAAACATAAATCGTAAAATGGGTCGATGAGAGAGAAATTGGTCTCTCATCATTTGGACAATAAGGGGTAATTAAAAATAATATACCAACATGTGTAATATATTTTAGATGCATTATATAGATGAATTGCTTGAACATAAATGAGGGGAATGAAATCCCTTAGAGAATTTTAGCATGGTAATTGGTGTACATGGGTGGAATTAATTAAAGATAATGGGGTCTATAATCATTCAAAATACAATCAGGGTATTATAGTGGTGATCCGAAAACATTCCCCAACATTTTAAATTGAAAAAATGGTTTGACAACATTAAGAAACATGGAAAAAATGAGAACAGAAGAAATACTTTACCTAGATGTGTGACCCAAAAGACTTGGGAGAGGCTAGAGAGAGGATTCATGGGATCTTGGGAAACCATGTGAGGATTTTAGAGAGAGGAGGGAATGATAGGGACGTGATCCATGAGTTTTTAGTGAATATAAGTGGCATATTTGGTGGGTATATATAGGAAAGGAGAGGGAATTATTTATTATTTAGGTTTTGGACACTACACATTAAACTAATCAAAACTACAGACCATCCAATGTTTTTTTTCACAAGTTTTTTTTCCAAATTTGAGTAGAAAAAATTATTTTATAATTCCAATGTAAGAACTTATTAAAAAATTTGGAATGATTTTGCAGAGATGAGTTTGTAACGCCTCGACCCCAGTTACCCAGAGTCGGTGCATTATTACATAACATTGGCATGATCCTAAGGAAATCATGTCTCAAAAGACCGATCAGTTTAGTATTATTTGAAACAAGATTCATAGTGAAGTTCAACATTACCACAAGAAAATAAATAGAACACAAATTTATTCCTTTATAAAAATCCAATCCTCCTAAATAGTGCATTTAAGTCACTTATAACTAACATCTTCATATCATGGGAAAATGAAACATTATAAAGGGGTGAGCTCAAACTCTCAGTAAGGGTAATAAATACATCGGAAGATAAAATTAATATTAAGCATGGTGAATAATTGAAACCACATGTCTTTACCAAAAATAAACAAGAATACTTTTATGGAAGGAATATGAGCTGAGTAAATAATACAATAATAAAACATAATCATTGGTATTCTACTAGTTTAATGACCACACAAACCATCAATATTATTTTCATAATCAGGTACTGTATAATGTCGGACATTCTGAAATATTGTTTCAAGGCATTGGCCAAGACGTCTAAAAATGATTAAGACCTCGGCCAAAACCATATATAAAACTGGAAAAGTGCCTAAGCCAATTACACATATAGTTGTCTCATGAAAACTATCGATGCATCAAGGACCTATAAAGGGCTCAACCCGTCACTAACTAAGTATAATACATTCCTCATATGAAAAGGTTTAAACATATCATAAACATTCTTATTAAAAATAGCATATAATGTGTCAATTGTTTAACCATAAACCATGAATGTTATAAAAATAGCACATCCATAGTCAAACATATCACAAAACCTTTAATACAATATGGACGTTTTGAATCATAATAAATCAGCTTTAAATAAACTTAAAATCCATCAAAGGATATTGACATAAATGAAATCAAAAGCCTTTTTAAAGAAATATATCATTCTATTTTGATATCATATAAGAGTCACATAATTATGAAAAAAACATTTCTATTGAAAATATTCTTATAAGCTTCTATTGGATGATTTGATGATGTTATTATAGTGGAAAATACATGCAACCGCCGTATAATTTAATAAAACATTCTTACCATTAATGTGTCGAACAAGTCAAAAAGTACCTTATTTAAAAAAGTATTCCTTTCAAAACACATAAGGGTATAAATGGAATTAAACCATTGTCTTTTAAATAGTAAAAATGTTTTGAAATACATTTTTATGAAACCTGGATCTGGATGGTAATGAGGTCCTAGTAGATAATTACGTATAAACAACCTCGGATAATGAAGAGATTGTAAAATTAACCCTTACATTGTAATTTTCCTTTGTCGAGGGTAGGTTAAACTCCAGTATAATGCTGAAATAATTGTTATAAAATTATAAAAGAATTATATACATTATTATGATATCATAAATGATCTTTTAACATTGCTTAATTAATAATATCTTATTATTATAATTGTTTTCGGTGTTAACAGATTTGTTTTCAATTATATTACTTGTTTTTTGAGTCATAAGTTTTATGGATGGGATGTATCATACTCATACCCAGAATGATATCATGTAATTAGACATTATTTTTAATCATCTAATAAAAATTATCCTTGAATTGATACGATGGGGAATAAATCTCATCGCGCTCGTGAGACGGTAATCCGCTCATACGCACGAGCACTAATATCATTCATTTGATATTAAAAAATATACATAATTGGATGGTATAGGATAAATACAGAATCATTATAATGTTATATTTATTATTTATATGAATTAAACATCATTATCATACCCATCCAAATAATAATGTATTGAATATCAATTACACAACGACCTGGAGACGGTAAGCCATATGTACGCACGTATAGTGACATGTCTTTCAATGGATGGATAGAATAATTAATATGGATGTAACATATTTATAATAACATCACAGTATATATAAGATAATAGAGTTATAATTTTATAATGGAAAAAAAGAAAAGTGGAAGAGGAAAAGTACTTGAAAAAGGATGGTGAGATTATTACCTCTTCTTCGGATTCTTTATTTTGATTTGATAAAAAGGGCTCCTTAAGCTGGATTTTTGACAAAAGGAAGGCCACTTATATGAATTGATTGTTGTTGATAGAATATTTGGTAAGGGGTTGTCTGATCAAAAATGATTTGATGGTATGAATTAGAGAGAAGGGGGAGTACCCATTTATAAGAGGGGTGAAGGGCACTTTAGGCAAAACAAAAAATATTATTTTATAATAAATTCATATTCGGTTTATAATGGCTCAAATCTGATTTATGTTGATGCTAAGGTGGGGATGGGTGGAAATACACTCAACTAATAGGTTTTAGACAGGTTTGGGTTACTTTATTGACCCTATCTTTTAGATTTACCTCTTATTTAATTAGTTTGACATTTACCATGTCTCTTTGTATTTTTATATTATTTATTTAATAAAAGAACTATAAGCTACCAATAGAACCCAAAGTGGTTCATTAATGACATATATATCATCATGTAAGTCCTTTTCCTGAACCATAGAGTTTTATGAATATTATATCAATTAATATTATAATATTTTTTTTAAAACGCTTTTATGTCAATTTTGACACTATTTAATAACTGATTTATTAAAGTCTTAAAAACTTTATTAATACTAAAAAAATTCTTTTAATCAATACTATGATGTCATATTAACTAATAAAATTAGTTAATGGCCTAAAAAAGTTCAAATTACATTTATTATAATATTTATAATACCAATTATTTTATTGTTTCAATAATAAGGAAAATACCGGATCATCATTATGTCATAAATAAATTAAATTATTAAATTGCTAAAAATTAAAAATAAATTACTATTATGTAGAAACACTTTTTAGCTTTAAAATTAATATTTATAGTCTAAAAATAACCTATATAACCTTATGGTAAATTTTTTTTCTAATAGATATATGATTTTGTCGTTTTTGAATTTACTTTAAAATAATTAATATAAACATTCATTATCACATAAAAGTGGCACCTTGGGGTCCCAAAATAGACCCCAAGATGGCCATGTTCGGACATGTATCATCAAATAGGGTTAGGACACGTTTTGGGGTAATTAAATATTATTATAATATGATATTTACCCTTATTTAACAAATTTTACCAATAACCACGGTAAATAAAATATTTACTAATGTAATTATTCAATAATTCTAATAAAAGTTACATATTAACACAATTTGAACATCCTGATTCTAAATATGGAATCCATTTTTCTAAATTCAAAACACAGAAGTGGAATAAATTGAATTAAAATTAATTCTCGTTGTCAAAACAAAGAGCGTGTTTTTTAAGAAAGAGTATCCATCAAAAGATTGACACTTGTTTATGTCCAGTTTAAATGTGAAATTTTGTCTAATAACCAACATTGGATTAAATGGTAAAAATATAATCTAATTATACTTTAAAATTACTCAAATTCGTAATTTATCAATATTAATTATTTCGATTAAAAACGTTTTTTTAATTAAAATTTAGTATTTTTCATTATTCATCAAAATATGAAAGTTATCAGAAAAGTTCCAAAAATTCATCCTAAGATAATTTTGATATTATGAATCCAAAAATGAAGTCCATTTTGAATGATAAAATTTATAAATTTTCAAAAAGTGGGTATTACTATTTATAATGTCTAGTTTGATTGGTTATGGTGTGTGTTAGAACTCGATGTTGCATACAACACATGATACTATATAATTAAAAGAGAAGCATACCATGGAAGCATGGGGTGTTACATTATCCCCTCCTTCAAATAATTTTTCCTTAGAAATTTCTAGAAAAATACTGTATGAAAAGACTCGGGTGGTTCTTCATTATAAGTTCTTCAGGTTCCCACACTGCCTCTTCCATCTTATGGTTTCTCCGTAGAACTTTTACCAGGCGAGTCGTCCGGTTTCTCAGCACTTGTTCTCTTGTATCAAGAATAGTGAGAGGATCTTCGAAATATGACAGATCGGGTTCCAGATCTAATTCCTCATGTGCGAGTACATGAGTTGGTTTTGGCATGTATTCTCTTAATAGTGATATGTGGAACACAATGTGAAATTTGGATAGATTTGGCGCCATTTCCAAACGATAAGTTACATCCCCAATTTGTTCTAGAATTTCGAATGGTCCTATGTACCTGGGACTCAATTTATATTTCTTACCGAAATGTATAACTCCCTTCCATAGAGATACCTTCAAGAAAAAATGCACTCCTAGCTGAAAATCCAAATCCTTCATTTGACTATCGGCATAGCTCTTCTACATACTTAGAGATGCTTTGATATGGTTTTGGATTACCTTTACCTTTTCTATAATTTCCTCCACCAGTTCTGTGCCAACGAGTTTTATTTCACCAACATCATCCCAACAGGTTGGTGTGCGACATCTCTTTCCGTATAACGCTACATATGGTGCCATCTGAATACTTGAATGGAAGCAAATGTTATATGAAAATTCTACCAAAGGTAAATATTGATCCCACATACCCTTAAAGTCATGTGAGAATGATATCAATATGTATTCTATGGTTTGAATAGTCTGTTCTGAATGTCCATCGGTTTGGGGGTGGTGGGCAGTGCTCAAATGAAGTTCAGTATCCAAGGCCTTCTAAAGACCCTTCTAGTTTTGTGATGTAAAATGTGGACCATGATATGAATCAATTGATAGGTGTTCTCCATGAAGTCTCACAACATCATTAATATATATCCTTGCCAGATGTTCAAGTGGTAGAACTTCCCTTACAGCATGAATATCTATTGACTTGGTAAGATGATCAACAATGTCCCATATTTCATCATTCCTTCTAGGAGTCTTTGGAAGTCCCATGAAAAAGTCCATCGTAATATTATCCCATTTCTACTCCGATATTCAAAGAGTTTGCAAGACTCTTCTAGACTATTGCCTTCCAGCTTTCACTTTTTGACAAACCATACATCTTGACACAAAATTACCAATCTCCCTCTTCATGTCGTCCCACCAAAAATATTCCTTCAAATCTCTATATATTTTGGTGCTACCATGGTGTATAGAGAAATTAAAACTGTGATAATCATCCAACAATTCCCTTTTTAGATCAGTTACATCGGGAACACAAAGCCTCTTCCCAAATTTCAAGATTCCATCTTCATACTCAAAGTCTCTAAATCTCGCATCATTCACAACTTTAATATTATTTTGAAACTGTTCATCACCGGTCTGAGAACTCTTTATCTTTTCTAATAAATATTTTTTCGCAACCATTTGAAAAATTATTGATGTTTCACCATCCATGCTTATTCCCATTTCCATCATTACTAGATCCATGTATATGAGATCTTTTTCAACTCTCATCTTGTTCAAAACTCCATGATCCTTTCTACTCAAAGCATCTTCTACCTTATTTTCCTTACTCGAGTGGTAGTGTATCATGCAATCATAATCCTTGAGTAGTTAAATCCATCACCTTTCCCTTATATTGAGTTCTTTTTGTGGGAAAATATACTTGAAACTCTTGTGATTAGTATAAATCACACATTTTTCACCATAGAGAAAATGTATCCAAATATTCAATGAAAATATTTTAGCAGCTACCTCAATATCATGAGTAGGAATGTTTTTCTCATGAATTTTTAGCTGTCGTGATGAATAGGTAATAACCCTATCATTCTGCATAAGGACACAACCAATTCCTTTCTTTGATGCATCACTATAAATAATAAACCCATCATTCCCCGATGGTAGAGTCAATATAAGAGCATTGACTAATATTATATTCAATTATTCAAAACATTCCTCACACATCTTTGTCCAAACAAATTTAACCCCTTTTCGTGTGAGCTTTGTTAATAGGTTAGCTAACCAAGAAAAATTCTGGACGAAACGTCGATAATAACCTGCTAAACCAATAAAACTGCGTACATGAGTTATACTTGTTGGTGGTGGCCATTCATGGATTGCCTTGGTCTAAGAATGATCAATAATGATCTCATCCTTTGAATCAATATGGCCAAGAAAATAAATCTCCTAAAGCCAGAAGTCACAACTTCCAAACTTCCCATATAATTCATGTCTTCTAAGAGACTTCAGGATAATGAACAAGTGATTTTCATGATCTTAGTAGATTTTGGAGTATACCAAGATATCATCAATAAATACCACTATAAAGTCATCAAGATATTCTTGAAAACTCTGTTCATTAGATCCATGAAAACAGAGGGTGCATTAGTCATCCCAAAAGGCATTACTCTAAACTCGTAATGCCCATACCTTGTTCGAAATACTGTTTTCGGAATGTCTTCATTCTCCAAACACAATTGATGATATCCTTAATGGAGGTCAATATTTGAAAAATATTGAGCTCCATGATGTTGGTCGAATAAATCATCAGTGTGAGGTTGGGGATACTTGTTATTTACTGTTATAGAATCGATCTCCCTATAGTCAATGCACAACCTCATAGATCCATCATTCTTCATAAAAAAAGGACAGGGGCTCCCCATGAGAAAAAACTTGGGCGAATGAATCCCTTATTCCTAAATTACTCTAGTTTTTTCTTTAGATACACTAATTCCATAGTTTCAATTCTATATGGGGTCTTTGATATGGGTATTTATCTAGGAATTAAATCATTGGAAAACTCAATTTCTCTTTCTAGAGGATGTCCAGGTAAATTTTCTGGAAACACATCATCATATTCCTCCACAATAGGTACATTTTCTATTTGAACATTAATTTCCTCACCCACAGTTATTTCATTCTGTTCCGCCCCAATAATTTAATTTAGTTGAGCTACTAGGGGTGGTTCTAGATAAGAATCAGGTGGTGATGATTCTGATCAAAAGATAAGGTGTCCTTTATCATCGTTATCAAAAAATTAGTAGCCTCCTTATTCATACAATAAATTTTTTCATTATAGTATGAAATCCAATCCACTCCAAGTATTATATCAAATTAAATCATGGGTATGATGATGAGATCAGCAGATAGAGAACATTTATATGCCCTAATAGAAAATTATTCACAGAACTTTGTAGCAACGATACTTCCCTTAAGATTTTTGACTCACAACTCCCTTGTTATATCAAATAAGAAATATCTATTTTTTATCAAATTGGAATGATATGAAACAATGTGATGATCCAGAATCAAAAAATACATTTGCTACACTTGAGAAAAACCAGTAAATTACCATCCACTATGTCTTTTGGAGGTTCAAGCTCAGCTGTAGTGATCTCTTAAGCATGGCCTTGATCCCTTGGCCTTTTCTGACTTAAGTTCCTCTGACACATAGGAAATTCATTTTCATAATGTCCCATATCCCAGTAGTTGTATCATTGATCATTAGTAGCATCTTTCTATCCCTTACAATCACCAGCAATATGGCCTTTCTGTCCACATTTGTAGTGTACTGCTTTTCCATTTAGACAGGCACCAGTGTGCTTCCTTCTGCAATTATCACAGGGTGGAAATTCAATACATCCCTTATTCCATGTTTGCTTATTTCCTTTCCCAAAGTGTTCAGTATATCACTTCTTCTATTTATTTGATTTAATGTCATAAGACTTATTGAATTCCTTTTTTTTCTTGACAGCACACGAAACAATATCATTGTTTGATGAGAAAGATTGTGATACATATGCTCGACGGAGAAATGGTTTCAACCAATCATAAAAACGATCAGTCTTACTTCTTAGGTTACATATATAATCTGTTGCATGCCTCCCTATCCTTGTAAAGATAGCGTCATACATTGCAACATTGTCATCCTCCTTGTGTCTTGGACTCAGTAATTTACTTTCCATATCCGCATGATGGTCATGAGGAAAGTATTTTTCAATTAAAATTTCTTTAAAATACCTCCATTCCATATTTTATACTTCCTCATCATCCTTTTTGTTTTGAATTAATGACCACCATTGATTAGCATATCCAGTAAGGTGATAAACTGCCATGAAACATTTTTCCCTTTCGCTACTCCCCAAAGTGTGGAATATCTTCTCTAAGGAATTTATCCATTTCTCAGCCAGAAATGGATTTGTACTCATATTTAATGTTGGTGGTTGTTTCCTCATGAAGTGATCTAAAATTGATCCTCCACATTGCGGCTCAGGGTGCTCCATATGGGTAAGGCTATTATTCATAACCTGAGTGAGTTGTCCCAGTATAGTGATAAGTTGATCAGATCCAGTTGTATCACCAAGTCCACTATAATTATCTTCAGTAGGAGGGAAATAACTAAATGGAGTGCGTGCATTGGTAAAATTTCCATTCCATCCACCAGGCGCCATTTCTAAACAATGGAATACACTATATTAGTTTATGAGTAGAAATACATAAATCCAAACTTGTTAAACACTAAACATAAAATGAACAATTTAATGATATAATACATAATCATAAACAAAATTTCTTTGAGGAATTATATAATAATAAACACTTCATAATGGTTTGTAAGGAAAAGGAGAATTATCCAAATCATATCCCCTGGTAGTGTCGTAACCAAGAGTGCAGCAAGGCCTGTTTTCGTGCACCAGTTCCCGTTCGATTCTAGATCATAGTGGTATTTTCAGGTTTTACCCCTAGGTACATCTATGCCAGAGCCACCTCTACCTGCTCGTATCCAGATAGGAATTTATTTCTCAGAAAACTCAAAAAATCTCTACAATAACATAATTATAGAAAGTTCTTTTATACTAATCCTCAATGTATATCTTAGGGCTATGTTCGCTAATCAGATTTTATGTAAATCTAGTTTCCATTGTTTGTACTAAAAATATTATGATACCTATTGTAACGCCCCAACCCCAGTTAAATATAGTTGGTGCATTGTTACATAACATTTTCATGATCACAAGGAAATCATGTGTCGAATGACAGATCATTTTATTATCTTTGGAAACAATATTCATACATATGTTCATCTTTAAAACTTGAAAATAAATACAACATAAATTTATTCCATTGGAAACATCCAAACATCCTAAATAATGCCTGAATGTCACTCATAAATAACTACTTCATATCCTAGGAAAAGTAAACATAAGAAAGGGGTGAGCTAAGATTCTATGTAAGGGTATGAAATACAGTGGAAGATAACCTAAATATTAATCATGGAGAATAATTGAAACCACAGTCCATTACTATTAATAAATATACACAATTTTATGGAAGAAATATGAGCTGAGTAAATAATGACATAATGAAACATAATCATTGGTATACTACTAGTCGAATGGCCACACGAACCATCAATATTATTTTCATAATTAGGGAATGTATAATTATGGACATTCTGAAACATTTTTTCAAGGCCTCGGCCAAGACGTCTAAAAATGATTAAGTCCTTGGCCAAAACCATATATCAAATTGGAAAAGGGCCTCATCCAATTCGACATCAAGTTGTCTCATGGGACCTACCGATGCATAGAGGATCTATAGCAGGCTCCACTCATCACTTTCAAAGCCCAATACATTCCTCCTATGAAAATATTTAAACATATCATAATCATTCATATTTAAAATAGCATATGAAATTTCAATACATTAACCATAAACCATTAATGGTATAAAAATTGCACATCCAATGTCAAACATATCACAAAACCATCAATACAATATGGATGTTTTTTATCATAATAAATCAAGTTCAAATAAACTTAAAATCTTTCAAAAGATGTTGACATAGATGAAATAAAAACCCTTTTTAGAGAAATATCTCTTTCTATTTTGAAATAATTTAAGAGACATAAAATTATAAAGAAAACATATATTTTGAAAATATTCTTATAAACTTCTAAAGGAATCATTTATGATGTTATAATGGCAGAAAACAGTCTCAGCCACCGTATAAGTTAAAAAACATTCTTACCTTAAATTCATCGAAAAGGTCAAAAATTACCTTGTTTGGAAAATGAAAAAAAGATTCCCAAAAAAACACATAAGTGTATAAATGAATTTATCCCATTTTCCAGTAAATATTAAAAAAAATTGAAATAAATTTTTATGAAACATGGATGCGGATAATAAAGAGGTCCTAGTAGATAATTACAAATAAACAACCTCGGATAATGAAGATATTGTAGAATTGACCCTTACCATCAACTTTTACTTGGTAAGGGGTAGGTTAAAATACTGTATAATGGTTAAATAATTGTTATTAAATTATAAAATAATCATATACATTAATATGAGGTGATATATGGTCTCTTAACGTTGCTTCGTTAATAATATCTTAGTATTATCGTTGTTTCTGGTGTTAAAGGATTCAATATATTTATATTTCATGTTTTGTGAGTCATAATTGTTATGGATGAGATGTTTCATATTCATATCTAGAGTTATATCAAGTCTTTAGACATTATTTTTAATCATCTAATGAAAATTAGTCTTGAATGGATATGATGGAAAATGAATGTCATCGCATTCGTGGAGACGGTAATTCATACGCACGCACGAGCGACAATATCATTCTTTTGATATTAAATTAATATATAATTGGATGGTATATCATATATATAGAATGATTATCATGTTATATTATATATTTATTTGAATTAAACATCATTATTATTCCGATACAAACAATAATGTATTGAATAACAATTACACAACAACCTGTAGACGGTAAGCCGTACGTACGCACGTATGGTGACATGTCATTCACAGGATGGATAGAATAATGAATATGGATATACCATATTTATAATAAAATCTTATGATATAGAATATACTGGAGTTATTATTTTATATTGGAAATAAAAAATAACAAAGAAGTGGAAGAAGAAAAGAACTTGAAAGAGGGTGGTGATATTATTACCTCTTCTTCAGGTTCTTCATTTTTCATTGATCAAAAGGGATCCTTAGGTTGGATTTATGACTAATGTAAGGCCTATAAGATGAATTGAGGGAAGTTGAGAGGATATTTTGGTAGGGTTTTTTTGAGCCAAAAGGCATTGATGGTATTAATTAGAGAGAAGGGGGAGTGCCCTTTTATAAGAGGGGTGAGGGGCACCTTAGGAAAAACATAAAATATTATTTTATAATAAATTATTATTCGGTTTCTAATGGCAGAAAACTGATTTATTTCGAGGATAATCTGGGTATGGGCTTAAATACACAAAACAAATATGTTCTAGACAGGTTTGTGTCACTTTATTAACCTTATCATTTAGATTTAACTGTTAGTTAATTAGTTTTACATTTACCATGTCTCTTTGTATTTTTATATTATTTGGTTAATAAACATACTATAAGCTACCAAGAGAACCCCAATAAGTTCACTATTGACATACCTATCTTCATATATGTCCTTTTACTGAACCTTAGATTTTAAGAATATTATATCAATTAATAATATAATATTTTTCTTAAAAACACATTTATGTCAATTTTGACACTATTTAATAATTTATTTTTGTTAAAGTATTAACAACGTTATTAATTCGACCAAAAATAATTCTATCAATACTAACATGTAATATTATCCAATAAAATTATTTTATTACACCAAAACTTTCAAATTACAATTATTTTAACATTTATAATAACAATTATGTGATTTATTCATTAATAAGGAAAATTCTGCATCATCATTTTATCATAAATAAATTTAATTATTCAATGTCCAAAAATTATAAATAAAATACCATTATGTGGGAAATATTTTTATCTTTCTAATAAATATTTATATTATAAACGATAACATATATAACTCTATGTAAGAAACTATTTTTCTAAAAGATATATGCTTATATCATTTTTGTATTTACTTTAACATAATTAATATAAAGTATCATTATCACTTACAAGTGGCTCTATGAGGTCCCAAAATCAACTCAAAGATGCCCATGGTCGGAAATGTATCATCCAATAGGTTTAGGACACGTTTTAGGGTATTTTAGTATTATTATAATATTATTTTTTACCCTTATTTACCAAATTTACCCTTTAACCATGGTAAATAAATTATTTACTGAAGTAATTATTCAAAATGTATATAAATAAAATTTACCAATTTATACAATTTGGACCTCCTTATTCTAAATATTGAATTAATTTATATAAATTCAAAACACTTTTGTGGTAGAAATTATTTTAAAATTAATTCTCGTTGTCAAAACAAAGAGTGTGTTTTTTAAGAAATAATAACCATCAAAAGATTGACACTTGCTTATGTCCAGTTTAAATGTGAAATTATGTCCAATGACCAACATTGGATTAAATGGTATAAATATAATCTAATAATACTTTAAAACTACTCATATTAATAATTTATCATTATTAATTATTTCGTTTAAAAAATTTGATTTTTTAAATAAAAATTAGTAATTTTCACTATTCATAAAAATATTAAAGTTATCATAAAAGTACCAAAAATTCACCCTAAGCTAATTTCGATATTCTGAATCCAAAAATGAAGTCCATTTTAAATTTTAAAATGTATAAATTTTAAAAAAAGTGGGTATTACTATTCATAACGGCTAGTTTGATTGGTTGTCAAGTGTCTTAGAACTCGAAGTTGCGCACAACACATGCTACTATATTTATCAAAGAGAAGCATACTATGGATGATTGGGGTGTTACAGAGTCACGCTCTCAAGGAAATTATTTTAAATGATAAAATGTTTTATTTGTCTTGGAGGGTCCACTAAGGCTTTGTAAAATAAAAAAAACAAATCTAAAATAATAATTTTTTTAATTTAAAACATATATTGTCCTAATATCTCTTTTATAGTATTTTATTATTTCGTTATTGGGTTATTATGGTGTCATAAAATACATAATATATTTAAACGATATTTAATTTTTACCTATAAATTCTCCTATCTCAGAATATTATGAATAATTCACCATTGGATAATTTCAGCGTCCTAATTCCAAAAAATATATAAATTTTATCAAAATAATTTTATAGATATGTGAATTTTTTCATTTAAAATAAAAAATGACATTTATCAAAAATTCTGGGGTTTGGAAAAAAATGGCTTTCAAAACATAATAAAAATTTACATTTTTATTCATAAAAATTATACGATAATTTGTATTTAATGAAAATTAATTTAGAAATAATATTTTATTAAAATATTTTTTCATTAAAAATCCATTATTTCATCAAAATATATTTCTTAATTGAATATTAAGTAAAAAATACTATTTGTTCCTTAAATTTTTTTTACAATGTAAGAATAATAAAATGAATGTATTTAATTTATTATATAATAAAATAAAGCACTAAACCATAATGTTAGGGTATTGTTACAAAACCTCTTATAAAACCCACATAATACATATGGGTATGGTTTATGATTGTGACAGACTCTTGGGGAGGCTCTGATAACATCGCTCATGTGGTAATTATTATTAACATCAACTTATCCCATAGGAGATTCCATTCAAGCGTAACATGTTAATTCTCAACTTTGGATTGGTCCAGAGCAATTCCTAGTGACGGTGGCTCCATTTTGAGCTCTGAAAAATGGGAATCATATGGATAAATTCTATTGGATGAGGTCATTGCTTCATTTTTCTATGTAAATTGTGTTTTTTGAAGACCTGTATTTATATTAATCATGTGGTCACTATTAAACGACTATATTAGCAGTGGTAAAAATTCATAATTATATTTTAAAATAAAAAAACATAACACCACAGAATTGAATAATATATATATAACCATTTTACAGAACAATATATCTAATTAGATCAAGTAGAATTTTCATTAATAATGGATTGGGTGGTTACATATTGGTTGGTTTGAAATTGTCAATCGTTTGCACCATCGACAGTTGTTGTGAGCCTACCCGTGATGATGAATCGATGTAATAAGGTCCTCCACACGTGGTCATTAACCCATGAAGATATATTCCCCATTCATAAAATCATTATGATGGTCCTCCTCATGTAATCCATAGATCAATAATAGGTCAACCTTTATATATCACTACTCTACGTGGAGGGAAACCTTGAATCGTAAAAAATTCTAAAAATGGTCCTCCTTGTGACATTCACATCTCATGTGGAGGTCCTGCACAACCGAAATAATGTCAATGTATAGTTCATCCCCACCTCGTCGACAACATGAACAAATGTCCTACACATATCATAACTAATAAGAGTAGAGGTCCTCCCTAGTTCAACACCAATCACACAGAGGTCATCCTCACATCATTTACAATGAAAACAAAAGTATCCTCCTTATATTATAAACAATCATAGTGGAGTTATTCTACCCACCATGACAGATCAACACATAGTACCCCCCCTAATTCGTCGGCAAATATCATAGAGTTTCTCCTCATGTCATAGGCAATGAATACGGAGGCCCTCAACATGTTATTTCCAATTAGACTGGATATACCCCCTCTCTATCACTGATCAAAGTATAAGACCTACATTCATCATTGATAAACACTATAGATGTCCACCCCAAGTTATCAGTATTATCTATCACAAAAGACCTCACCATGTCATAACTAATCATAACTGAGGTCCTCACCACTCTATAAACAGTTAACATGGAGGTCCTCCTCATGTTTTTAAAAATCAAATATGTGGTCATCTCAATACTTTCAATTACAAGTTTGGTGGTCTTTTCAATATTCTCATCCCTCATCATATAGGTCCTCCCCATTTCCACTTAGACTATAATGATGGCCCCTCTTTTGATCCAGCAAATGAGTACATGATAAAACTCTATCATATTACCATAAGTTAAAACAAATGTCCTCCCAATATCATTTATGAGTAAATAGGATTCCCTCACGAATTTTAACCTATGGTCCTCCCATTTCTAATTATATTCAATACCTTTATGAACAATCCTTGAGGAGAATGATAAATAACTATTGTGGAAGGTAAAATCCTAGGAAATGTCATCTTTCCATAGACATCGTTGATCATTGTGATTCTGAGGATAGAAAAATCAATAAAATGGGGACACCTTTAGATGGTATTCTATATGTTGATCCATCGACGTGAATCACTACCATTGCACATGCGGTAGTAGAGAGTAACTAGTAATATAATGACATTATGATGTGGTTGGTAATATCCCCAAATTATGACCTAGTGTAATGTGATCATTTAAATCACACAGTGGATCCTCTCTCATACAAATAGAATCTTCATCAATCCACATCGATTTTGACACATATCTCTTAGATAATTATAATCAATGCTCATAATTACTAATTATAGGGCCCTACCTTTGATAAAGAAATATTATGGCTTGCTCTAAGTGATTCTTAGTTACCAGTGTTGGTTTATCCAAATAAATTTTCAAACATTCCAATCTCATAGCCACTCGATTAGGTATAGGTTATGTGGTTCTAAAATAAAATCAATTTATTGTTTCACTATATTTGTGTCCATTATTTGGCATTCCAATGAATCTAGGGGAACTACAAGGATATTGATAAATACTGATTAAAGGTTGAGTTGGGATCACTCCCAATATCATAGCACATGTGATAACTTGACTACCAATAGACCCTTCCTGAGAGATGAATCAAGAGCCTGAAATTCACTGCAGAGTAAGGAAGGAGGATCCCCCACATGTTTATACCAAGGGTAGGGGATTGTATGATGGGATACCAATTTGACATATACTATATCATATTAACATAGAAGTGGATATTTTGGATTATCTTCCATGTATATTTATGGTAAAAATGTTTTTTTTCATGAATATTATTAGGACACAGACTCTTGTGAAGGTTTCTATTTTGAAACTCCACCAACAAGGGAGTTGTAGTACCAGACCAACCCTCACAGTGTTGTATACATCAATCATAAAATGGCAGGAAAATAGGCTCAGGTATCTCTCTAAGACATTTCATGTTAGTTTATAAATCGAGAATGGAAAGGACATGGTTGGCCATAAGGATCCATCCGATTTTTTTCAAAAAACAATGTCTGATAGTATAGTATCACCCATACTCTAGAAGGTCGCATATTTTAAGATGGTCATAAATGATATCATTTTCAATCATGGTCAAAAATTACACAATTTCCTGATTATATATCATTTACCCTCTACCGGGGAAACAAAAAGTCATCCTTGATCTTTTTACCCTATCATGACTGGATAATTCTTGGACTCTTGACCAGATTGATGCTATAATTTATGGGATGTTACCATCATATGAGTTACCAAAAACCACCATGTATCATGATTACCCTCCTCATAATCCATGCCATGCCGCTCATCAAGCATCTGAGCCCTCCTACTGAGTTGATCATGTTCTCAATGTACTTTTGGTTAGGATTCCTAATCAAGATAAATATCCCATCGAATATGATATGATATAGGATCTCAACTCTCCCCTAAATTACATGGATACAAAAAATGTGAAAATATCAACAGATGGAATGTTGTACAAGGAATGTGTAGATGAAATGTGAGAACCTTTAGATTTTGGTATCTCTAGCATAAAACCATTCAATATGATGGATGACCCATTAAAAATATTTCCAAAATCATATAATAATGTCAAACCATGTTATAGACCTCATTGATTAAGAATTATTTCATGATCGTGTGCTTCAGCTAGACATTGGATTAACCTACGTTATTCTATTATATCTATTTTTCCATTGGGTTTATTACTATTGGGGAAACATTTGATAGCCAGTTCCTCAACCAATTTAGCTCGACGACATTCTAAAAAATAATTACATACCTCTCAAAGTAAAAAGATGAATGAGAACCAAGTTACTAACACTTTCACTTGGTTCAATGGCCTAAATAATTCACTCAACTTGTTGCTCACATATGAAAATATAATATTGATATCTTTATAGAAGTTCATGGCTAAAATATTCCCTACTATCATAAATTATAAAATCCATTGTGGGTTCGAAAATTTCTCTATCAAGTACCCATGTATTGAGGTAGCATCAAATCATTCAAATGAAACAAATATATTACCATCAACAACTCACATTAGAATATCTTATAATGTAGATATTATTTATCTAGTAGAGTCCCCCATGTTTTTAGAGTTTCTCTCACCTTTGGGAGTAGACCCTCACTAAGTGTAGGAGTCATACATTGAATTTCCTCTCCCAAAAAGGAATCGGAAAGAATCGCCTCACCAAGCCCAGCTAATTAGACAACAAAATGTGGATCCGGCCCATAATCAGACACCAATACCTCATTAGAGACAATATCCTTGAGATACCATCCTATAGAAAAGGAAAACAACATATTTATTAAAATATGTAAATGTCACCACATATTTCTTTAGTTCCATGGAAGTTAGAATTATTAGGTCTCTAATTTTAACGTGATCTGGTGAAGATGAATGCGCTGACCACCATGATCACTCCCCATAACATAGGGCCCTTGGACATACCATCAAGAAATGTTATGTGTTCACAAATAGTCTCCAGGAACAAGTGGATAATGATATGGTCAAGTTGGGAATCATTCTGGCATAGGGGAAACATATATATATAGAACCCTACTATGAAAATGAGGTTTTAAGAGATTTTAAGCTGGTTTCCAACAATTATACTACGATTTAAAATAACTAGTAGGCTCGTACAGTATTAATTCGGTCCCAAGGAGTAATCAGTGACAACATATGCTAGACTGGACCTTCTAATGATTTCATTTTATCCCCTACTATAACTTTTTCATCAACTTTGGATCCCACTAAAGAACAGATGATTAGGATTATATGGTGGATGAGACCCCAATATTTCACATTTATTCCTAATATCTATCTCACCCTAGGTGATTTAATGACTATATATTTTCAAATCTCATCCATGGTATTCACAAAATTAAAATAACCCAATGATTAAAAACATTACTATAAAAATTTTAATACCATTGAGTTGATAGTCCACTTTATAATAACTAATAATGAGTAATATCATTAATTTTCCCCCATAATTACCTCTATATTAAACCATAAAAGAGTAGGATGAGAATTTGTATGATATTGGATGTCTCATGACAAATAATCAAATTTCTATAAGGATCAAGCCCCACCTTCAAACACAACACCACAACCGACCATGAGAAATTACTGGGAAGAATAGCTAGGACATCATCATGATCTTCTGTGTCGAGGTAAATCCATCACTAATCTCTACATACCATTAAATGATAGATGTTTTGGGTGTGTTAGATTATGAACTATAGGTTATTATCTGAACCAACCAAAAACCATATATTTATGTAGCTGTTCTCATTAATTCCTCAAAAATGAGTTACTACTTCTAGATATAAACCTGTGTTTTCCAAAAAAAAAGTAAGATGTGTTGAAGCATATCTATGACATACGTACAAGGTTATTAATTCTCAAGGTGATCATCATATCATGTGAGATACATGGGGTTGTCCCAATGGCCTTCAATCATTCCCTCAAGTGTGAAATAAATACATTTGATGTAGATTCTGACTATACTATGGAGGCCTAGCATGAATAATCCTCAACCATCATCTCCTTTTCTAGTGATGACGAGGGTTACCACGTCTATGAGAACATTCCCCTAACATACATCATAGAATATTTCATTGGCATTGTCTTCAATCAACATTTTTCGACATAGGTTCAATTAAAAATTACATCCTTAGGAGGATACTTCAAATTTTGTGGCTGCTAGAGGCAGATCAACCCCATTCTACTCAGAATATTCATTGTTATAAAAAGACCAAGTCAGACAATTAGAAATAATCATGTTGGAGGCCCAATTTGGCAGAGTTATTTTAATTGATTAATCCATAGTTGTCTCACTAGAAAAATTCTACAAATAATTTATTTTTATGCCTGAGTTTCATATGAATGAAATGGTTTTATCATTGTATAGACAATGCCTCAGGTACCACCTACAACATGTTGATAGGTGTTATTTTATTTGATTCATCCCCATTTGAATCATTTTATTAACAAAATTTGGAAGACATATTGTAAATGAGAGAGGTAATAAAGCTAAATTCAATGAGGTAGATGATGAAACTTTAATGAGAAATCCAATGGATGTTTTGGATGATGCTTATATTCTCTAGATTCATTTTCTAAAATCAACAAAACTGAACATGGGGAGAGACTTTATCTTCTTTGATAAAAGGGGAATCAAATACCTAAATGGGAGGGATCTCCAATTATTTCCTCATAAAAATACATAATAAAATATTGGGTTATTCTTGATCCCCTGCATTCGAGAGGTACTTATATGTTTTCCACATTTCCATCACGTCACAGAACAACAATCTATTCTTCCAAACATTGTTTAATTTCCAAAAACTGACTCACTACCATATCACTGGAAAATTACATGGACCTCATTGTCTATGTACTAATATAATTGGCATGAAACCCACTTTATATAAGGTTTTAGTAAATCCAAATTCCCCCATCATGGATTCTATGTCCTGCAATGTAACCATCAGTCTTCTTCCAGAATCATCTGTTCTAGATAGAATCCCACCTATTAAATCACTTTCCATAAAAGATGAAGTGGTTTTAAAATATGGAACTCCTATAATTAATGCGGGTGTCTTCACCACCATCAATGAATTGATTTTTTTGAACCATTTTACTATGTTATACTCTATTTTAACACTAATCATCTCAACCCTGACACCATAAGAGCATCAACAATATGTGGGTTTCCTGAAACAACATCTAGATGTATTTTTCTATAGTTATGATGAGATGTTAGGACAATAACCTTAGGCCATAATCCACCATATTGGTAAACTATGGATTTATAACTTGTACATAAATCCTCATAAGAAACTGAAACCAACTATTGGCAAAATTATTGAGGATTAGGTTGATAATGTTATCAAAGACATCCTCATCAAAGAATTTCAATACCATAAATATCTCACAAATATTATACCATCCACAAAATAAGAATATATAGATCCGAGTATGAATATACTCCAAGATACTTAACCTCTATATTCTTAAGGATGATTTTACCCTTCCCGGGATTTAGGTTTTTTAATGTTAAAACTTTATTCCATGCCATCTCCATTAAGGATAAATATTTTTTGTACAATATATCTAAATGGTCTATGAAGATAATGATTCTACCACTATTAAACAACATTAAGGGAACATTTTCAATTAGGGGATTCGCTGAATCATGGAGAATGTAAGAGATACACATCAGTGCTCTTGGAAACACATCTTCAACCGGATCCTTAAGATGCAAGTGGAATTCCATTTTGATGCCTTGGTTGTTAAGTCCTTCAAGCATTAGGACCTTATCAAATATCTATAGAATGATAATAGCTTACACTTTTCCCAACTGATGAATATAATCCCCTTAAAGTGTGAATTTGATGTTGCCATTATTATGATTCAGGGCTTCTTCATTAGACATAAGGGTATTGAGATCGACCCAGAGAAGATTAAATCCGTCAACTAGCGCCCTCCCTCGAGAATCCTTTGGGTTCTCTAAGACCTGAATGTCCCCATATCATTTATACATGGATTCATAACATATCTAGATGGAATGTGTATTCCATTATTTTTGATCTTGATGGAAGTCATTGTATACTAGTTGAATGAGGAACATTGTACCACTTTTTAGGAAGTCACAAAGTATCATTTACAACCGATGGTCCTAATGCCACCGATCTCCTTGAATTTGTTGTCCCTTAATGTGACTACCCTAGTTTTGTTCCATGGTTCCCTTATCACCCAAATAAAAAATGAGGTCAGATATTAAAATTTGTATTATCCCATTCACATACTCCATAACATATAGAAAAAATATTATCATATAGAAAAGATATACATAATTTTTTTTTCAGTGTGTATACTATTGTAATATATGTAACATCATTAGATACATCAAGTGTCCCAAAAAGATTCACTTAGGTATATTTTAACTAATACCAAGTTAAAAGGATGGTTGGGGACCCCTGAATTGATTCTCTAATAGTTTGATATTCTATTTTTTAATTATAAATCCATTAAGGGATAGAATTTAGCATACTTTCATTCCCTGCATCTGGACCCTAATGACTTTTCCGTAGAGGTTTATTTTCTAGATTATTACATCCTCTTACTGGACCATGATATGTTTTATTGATTTATTAACATATATAGTTCCTTAAAGAGTCCTAAATATTGAAGGCTCATTGATCCCCTAGAATAATATAGTAGGCATGGGGTTCTTATTCATTGCTCGTGCAGAATCTGTTCTTCCATAATCATTATTTTTTATGCAAAAGGCTACACCAATAATGATGTAGCATATATGGATGTCATTGATAGTCTAAAATGGGACAACGATATTTATTCCACCCTCTTTCATGTGATGGGAGAGTCTAAGGTAGTAATAAAAAATTCAATATATACTGAATCTTCATGAATCTAGAGATCATTCGAATTATAGAGAACACTCACTAAAAAATTTCCCATTTCCCTTTTTGGCAGGAGGTGAAAAATATGCCTCTATTGTAAAATTTTCGAGTTAATTCCCATTCCCTCCTTCTTGAATATCTTATTGATACTATCCATGAAAACATTTTCATTCACATGGAACATTAAACATTTATCACTATGATCATTCTAGATAATGAATATGCGATGTAGATAGGCTAGCTGATTACGTTTGATTCCACATTAAGACCCCCATGTTACCCCGTAGTTGTAGTATTATCTTATTGGACTACTCCTTTATTTGAGTAACTCCAACATGGTATACTCAGACTGAACTATGCCAAATGTGCAAATAATACAATAGAATGAAGTGAATTTAAGCCAATATAGTGGAAAAATGTTGAGACACAAACTTGACGTACACAGACATTAAATTACTTTTGTAGAATAACTAATACATTACAAAAATAGACGCACAAAGACCGTATTAGTTTAGTGTCTTTGGAAACTCGGAACATAATCATCTAATCTTGGTGAAATATCTTCAACTTCTCCCATAAAGATCTTCCCCATTGGTTTTCTAACCTATAACCTTTCTTTATATCCTGGGAAAATGAAAACATAAAAAGGGTGAGCTCAAATTCTTAGTAAGGATAAACATGGAGAACATAAAACAATCCCTAAACATTTGAATTTAGGAACATGAACATAAAAAAAAATATCATGAATAATGACATCAATCTAGACAGTGCATAAGGCATAAATAAAAAAGGAAAAATTAACCATGATAAAATATCATGAGAATAAAACTTGTACTTCTGGATACAATTAAACACATGTTATGATTTATATACTAGCCAAGGCATTACTGCCAAGACCATCATAGTGGACAAAGTCCCATACTGAATTGAGTTCACTCCTCGTTCTTGTCCTGTATCACTGATCCGGATAAACTTTACATTCCATCCATGTATATATAATGAAATATAAATCATTACCCAATGAATTTGAGGGAGATAAAGGTCCTACCCATCTCATATTAAAATCATTATTATGTGTTCCATAAAACAATCATTAATCATTAATCATAAACCAAAGAATAAAATGAGTTTCATAAACATCCTTCCATTATAACATAATCCATATAAACAAATCGATATAATTTCATCATAAGAAAAATAAAACATTGTAAATAATAGAGAAATTATTCTTGAAACATAACCATATTAAATAATTTCATCATATATGGAATATAATTTTGATAAAACACTTGAAAATATTTCTTGAGGAAAATATCCTTTCTTCTTCAAAATCATTTTCTTTTCACAAAATACCATTAAATTTTAAAAGAAAATTAAATTTGTTTAAAATAATCATGAATTCATGTAGAGGAAGCTTCATGTGAATAAGGTGTTATAAAACCATAAATATCTATTCATGTCGTATATGTTAAAAAACCTTCTCCTCGTACTTTTTCCAAAAATGTTAAAATGTTCCTCGTATGGTAAAAAATTAATGATTCCTTCCATAACACAAAGTGGAATCCAAAAAAGGGTAAAAATGAATATAAAAATACATGGAAGAATATTAAATACTTTATGAAAACCTTTTTATGGACATGGAAGAAAAATATAATCCCAGTAAATACTTATAAATAAACAATCTCGGTTAAGAATGATATTGGAATAATTATCCATTACCTTAGGTTTGATATGCTACATATGTATCCAAACCTCAGGTATAATGATATAATAATTTCGTTGAATTATTACAGGATCATATTTATTTTTATGATATCATATATGGTTCACTTATGACATTGAATGGTTAATAATGGAAAATGAATCTCACCGTGTTTGTGGAGACGGTAGACCGTACGTATGAACGAGTGATGATATCATTATTTTGATATTAAAATAGTATATAATTGGATGGTATATCATATATAAAGAATCACAATGATGTTATAATTATTATTTATATAATTTATACTAATTATTATAACCATCCAAATGATGAAATGTTTGAATAACAAACTACACCATGACGTGGAGACGGTAATCCGTACGTACGCACGTGTGTTGACATTTTCATTCACAGGATGGATAAAATAAGTAATATGGTTGTAATATTTTTCTAATAATATCACTGTATATAGAAGATACTGGATTTATTATTTTATAATGGAAACAACAAATGAGGAGTAAGTGGAAGAGGAAAGCAACATGAATGAATCGGTAGAAGAGATTACCTCTTCTTCAACGTGCCTCTTTTAAACTTTTTCTTAGGGAACTAGGGTGGGTCTTTTGAGAATACGAGATCATCTATGATATAACTAGAGAGGATGATAAGATAAATTAATAGGTATTGGATGATCTTGAAGTCTCAAAATTGTGTAAAGAGGAGAGGAATGAGGTACCCTTTTATAAGGGAGGACATGGGCACCTTAGGAAAAACTTAAAATATTATTTTATGATAAATTCATATTCGGTTTATAATGGCTCCAAAGTGACTTATTTCGAGTCTAGGGTGGGGATGGGTCGAAATAATCTAATTCAACAGGTTTTAGAGAAGTTGAGGTTACTATTTTAACCTTATCATTTAGAATTAACTCTAAGTTAAATAATTTAACTTTTACCGTGTATTCTTGTATTCTTACAATATATGTTTAATAAAATTACGATAAACTTCCAATAAAACCCAAATTTTTTCTTTAATTTCATATATATTATTATATATGTTTTTTGACCTATCTTTATAATTTTAGGACCATTATATCAATTAATAATATAATATTTGTTTTAAAACTCTTTTATGTCAATTTTGACACTATTTGGAATTTTGTTATCTCTAAATCTATAATAGCATTATTAATTTGAAAAAAATTTATCTAACAAACCCAAATATGTTATATTAACCTAGAGAAATATTTTAATTCATATAAAGTTTAAATTTAATTTATATGAGTATTTATAATATCAATTACGTTAATATTTCATTAATTAGGTAATTACTTCATCATCATTTTGTCATAAATAAATTAATTATTTAATGTCCAAAAAATATAAATAAAATAATATTATTTAGTAAATATTTTTACCTTTATAATGAATATTTATAGTCGAATTTAACTTATGTATAACCCTATATTAAAAATATATTATTTATTAAAATATGATTTTAACTATTTTAACACTAATTTTTATAAAATAATAATAAGTGTCCTAATATAATCCAAGTAGACCAAATAGATTCATATTTTATTCCTAAGGTTTTTTTGGTTGAATTAAACTTATAAAATAGAATTATTACATGTGTTAGGGTAATAATAATATGATTATTACCTTTAATTACCATATTTTCTTTTAACCGTGGTAAATAAAAGTAAAAAGTTATTATTCACCAAAAATTATTTTTATTTTATTGAACCACATTTTACTCCTTGATATTAACTGTGTCTCTAATATTTTATAAATTACACTCAAAAAAGCGGTAAAATTAATTTTTATGTAAATTTGCAAATTCTCCTAGAAGGTGGGTAAAAGACGGTGAAAATTTCAATAAAATTTTTATATATCTAAAATTATTATAAAATGACTCCAATGAATTAAATTGAAACTATATAGAAATTATGTATCTATTTTGACAGAAAATAAATTTAAATAAAATAAATAATTATTTAAATAAAAATTCGGTTTTCCACTATAACTAAGTGATTCTCACTATTCATTAAAAATTGAATGTATTCATAAAAATACCAAAAATTCACCGTAGACTAATTTTGATATTTCGAATCTAGGAATGAAGTCCATTTTGAATGATAAAATTTCTAAAATTGCAAAAATTTGGTATTACTATTCATAACAGCTAGTTTATATAATATATTAATAATATATCATTGTTCAGAAAAACTCGATATTGCGTAAAACACAAGCTATCGAGGAAGGTTGCTCTTCCATGTATTGCAAGACAAGAATAGTGTTTCGTATACTAAAATCTAATTCGGTGTTGCGTATATCACAAGATAATCTTTGTGTAGCGTACACCAAAAGACATCAAAGAAATTAAAAAGAATAATTCTCATAAAATCTCTGTGTTTTACATTCAATCCCCCTTAAAATGAATTTCGGCCTCAAATTTTTTCAGGGTTATAAATGGTTTTTTACTTGAATATTTCATTCATTTAATCCCACATCATAAAAATGAATACAAAATCATCATTTTATAATTTGACATTTGAAACACAATGGATACCAAAAGTAACTCATCATTGGGTTTCTACATAGGAGAATATAGGTAAAAATGTTGATATGGAAGCGAAATATAACCATCATGTTTGGATGAAGAGTGGTAGAGAACATGGAAATTAAAAATCCAACAATCACAAATCCATAAATTTTTTATGATCTAAGTTTCCATTTGATTTATTAGATATGAGGGCACTAGGACAACATATTTGGTTTTCAAGATCATTTCCCTAATGTAGAAGAATGTTTTAATTAAAAGAAATAATTAATTGATTTTGGTACAATCTCACTATTGTTTGTGCATTGAACAATTTCCACTTCATCTCTTAAAGAAATGAAGTTGAATTTTTCTTCCATGATGTGTTAACAGCTAATGCGATTGAATGATAGGTCATTCCATATGTCTCAAACATAAGGTTAGAAAATGTTATATATATGTAAGTCGATCTATGTTGAGATTAATCATATATTGTTCATAAAATGGACTTATAATTCCTATATCATACCACATAATAAAATAAAATTATTTTCTACTAACAAGGGACTTCATGTAGGCCAGTGGTAAGCGATTAAGGCACGTCGCACTTCGGTTTTGGGTTCAATTCCCGCAACCATGTCCAATGTGATGGGTTGTCACCTGTCCAACAGGTTGTCCATTTTTCTAAAACTACATTATTATAACATTCCTGCAATAATATCGAAAAAAGTTTTAGCCTTAAACAATACTATCTTATCTATAACTTAATTCATTCCAATCATTAGGCTTATCCAAAATACTTCGGTCTAACCTCATAGTATAAAGAAATCGATTACTTGAAAAGTCAGAAAAAATCACATGAATACCATAATTTATCCCACATATATCATAAGATATATCTTGTTGGTCACATTCTAAACATGTGAATACCTTAATCATGTATTATTTTAAAACATGAACTACCATAGAACCTTAGTGAAAACATAAATACTGTCAAAAGATAACTATTTACACATACCAAAATCCAAAACATTCTATATACTCAAACCATGATATCACTTTGTCCTTATATCAGTCATGAGCTCATGAATAATATCAAACATTTCATTATCTTCTTATCCCTTCATTACGCGCATATCATCTTCTTTCCAAAAATATTTCAATCACTTTTCATGGTAACCAGTACCATACAATTATTGAAAACCAATATACAGTTATTAAAAAATTTTACAATACAATAAATTAGATTCCATGATACTATTTTGAAATCCCATTACATAAACACTTAATCATTCCACAACATCATTTTCATACTCAACATCACAAATAGTGATCGCATTGGACTTCCCTTTGTCCTTTTACATAAGAATTTTCTCGTGTCGATCATCATTAACACTTGGATGAGGGAATTGATTAGCATAGTGCCCCATTTCCTAGCACTTGAAGAATTGAGGTGTTGGTGGAGCGTTCTCTATAGTCTTTTCTCAATTCACATCATTAGAAACCTTTTTTCCATTACATCAGCACTCACCTTCTCGATGAACTTATTTTCCACACTTCAAACATTTTCTAGTACATTTTAGAAAATCTCCACCATGCTTATTTCTGCACTTTGAGCATAAATAAACATTCAGCTTCTTTTCACCATTGTTCTGAAATTTTTCCTTGAACTCCATCTTTATTTTTATTGCCAAAACCATGATATAGATATGTAACAACAACTTCCAGTTCTACCTTGATAGCACAATTCAAAATTTCATCATAGCTACTGAAGTATCTTATATCCAATTCCCTTAAAAGTCTTCGTTCTAAACTAATGAATAATTGATCAACATTACTTTCAGGTTGGATGATAAAGCCAGATGCATACCTTGAATGACTTGTAAAATTATCCTCGTATATACCAACAGATTCATGATCCTTTTTCTTAATCTCATGCAAGACCTTTTCCATTGTTGTTAAAATAATATGAGGGATGTACTTATTGAAAAATAAGTTCTTGAACTCATCCCATTCCAAGTATACAATTTCACCTTAGGGCCTTGTATTCTTAATTAGAGTCCACCACTGGTCTTCTTAAACTTCTAAATGGTAAATAGCTAGAATTACTTTTCCATGTTATGAACATCGAAGTATGGAAAATATCTTTTCAATGGCACATATCCAATGTTCATCAACAAGTGGATCAGGAGACCCACTGAAAGAAGGTGGGTGTTGCCTCATGAGAGACTCTATAGAATATTGTTCCCTTATCTGCTCATTCGGAAGTCTAGAATCATTCATAGCTTGTGTAAGTATATCAATAAGATTATTCACTCCATCTCTCATAACATTGGTTTTTTTAGGAAAATCATTGAATTGTGCATTACATTTATCACCACGGTTACATAGGGTACCGGCCAACATTTAAAACCCAAAGAGAATAGTGTGGGAAACAAAAATCAATCTAGGAAAATAACATAATATTGGGGGAGTACCTTCAATATAAAACATATTAGGTTTAATTATAAGATCTTAACCTTAATTCTAGGACTATATCCTATAATTAAAGTTAACCTTAGAGACATCCCTAGACATACATTAGAAATATTTCTAGGGATTTCACTCATGTTTTCACATCCTAGTTTCCAAATGTTAACTAAACCTTCACTCTGATACCAACTGTAGTAGTTTGGAATTATTTCTAGTGGACTAGAATTGCTACCTATCACAGCACTCCATGGGTGGCTACTCCCCCTGGGTGGGAAACACCACCATCTGCAGTGGCAGCCATTTCCTCATAAAACCCTTGGGCAGGGAGCCATGATTCATCCAATGCTCACACGTGAGAGTTCCCAAGGGTCGGATTCATTCCTACCTCCTTTGACCAGATACTGACTGTAGAGACCCATAATTGATGTACATAGACATTACATTACTTTTAAGGAATACTTAATATTGTAAAAAAACAGACGCCCAAAGACCGTATTAGTTTAGTGTCTTTAGAAACACTGAACATAATCATCTAATCACGGTGAAAGATCTTCAACTTCTCCCAAAAATATCTTCCCGTTTGGTTTTCTTGCCTAAACACTTTTTTATATCCTATGGAAAATAAAATATAAAATCGTTGAGCTCAAATTCTCAATAAAGGTTAACATAGAGGAAATAAAGAAATCCCTAAACAATTGAATAAATGAACATGAACAAAAAACATCAAAATCACGAGTAATGACATAAATTTTGGAAGTGCATAAGGAATACATAAAAAAATAACATTTACCATTATAAAATAGCATGGGAATATAAAATGTAATTGTGGTAACCATTAAGCACATGTAATGATTCCCATAGTAGACAAGTAATTGCTTCCAAAACCATCATAGTGGACAATGTCCCTTGCTGAATGGAGTTCACTCCTCGTTCCAGTCCTTTAACACTACACCAGATTAACTTTTCCTTACAACCATGTATATATCATGAGATATAAATCTTTACCCAATTCATTGGAGGGAGGTATAGGTCCCACACATCTCATATTGAAATCATTCTTATGTGATCCACAATATAATCATAAATTAGTCATCATAACCCGAAGAATAAAATGGGATTCATAAACATCATCCCATCATAACATAATCCATATAAACAAATGGATATCATTTCATCCTAAGAAAAACAAAACCATGTATATAAGATATACATTATTCTTGAAACATAACCATATTAAATAATTCCATTATAGATGGAAAATAGTTTTAATAAAACCGTTGAAATTAATTCTTGAGGAAAATACCCTTTCTTCTTCAAAATCATTTTCTTTTTACAAAATACCATGTAATTATAAAATAAAATGATTTTTTTGAAAATAATCATTAATTCTTGTAGAGGAATATTCATGTGAATAAGTTGTTATAAAACTGTAAAAATACATTAATGTCATATAAGTTAAAAAACATTCTCCTCATACTTTTTTCGAAAAAGCCAAACAGTTTCTCGTATGGTAATCAAAAGAAATATTTCTTCCATAACACAATGTAAAAGCCAAAAAATGGTAAAAATACTTTAAACATACATGAAATAATAATAAACACTTTATGAAAAAAAATTAATGGAAATGGATGAAAAATATAACCCCAGTAAATACTTACCAATATACATTCTCAGTTAAGAATGATATTGGACTAATTATCCCTTACCTTAGGTCTGATATGCTTCATACGTATCCGAACCTCCTATATAATGATTTACATAATGTCATATAATTATTATAGAATCATATTCATTGTAATGATATCACATATGTTTCAATTATTATATTATATTACCCGTTCTTTTGTAAATTCAATGTTAAAGCAGCATTTTGGGTAAAATCGTTTCATTTATCATACGAGTTTCGACTTTTTGTTCTTGATATTATTACTTATATACATATTTACATAATTCCATAATGTTAAACAAGATTTATATATAATATATATTCAGCAAATAATTATATATGATAGATCGATAAACTGAATGAAATACACCGTTCATGGAGACGGTAGGCCGTACGTACGCATGAATGGTGTTCTCTTTTCCTTAATGAATTGAATGAAATTAAGTAAATGAAACATATATGTAAATAAATACATTATCAATAATATGTAATATCTTTTAATTATTATTTTTTATATATAATTTATATTCATACTTGAATGGTTAATCATGGAAAATGAATCTCATTGCATTCGTGGAGACCGTAGTCCGTACGTACGCATGATCGATGATATCATTATTTTGATATTAAAATCGTATATAATTGGAGGGTATATCATATATAAATAATCATAATGATATTATAATTATTATTTATATCATTTATACTAATTATTATACCCATCCAAATGATTAAATGTTTTAATAACAAACTACACCACGACGTGGAGATGGTAAGTCGTACGTACGCACGTGTGGTGACTTTTTCATTCATAGGATTGATGAAAAAACTAATATCATTATAAAATTTTTATAATAAAATCACTATATATATAATATACTGTAGTTATTATTTTATAATGGAAATAAAAAATAAGGAGGATGCGTAAGAAGAAAGGAACATGAAAGAATTGGTAGAAGAGATTACCTCTTCTTCGACGTGCCTCTTTTAAACTTCCTCTTATGGAACTATGGATGGTCTTTTGAGAAGACCAGAAACTCGATGATTTAACTAGAGAGGTTGATAATGAAAATTGGCAGGGGTTGGCCATGCTTGAAGGGTCAAAATTGTGTTAAGAGGAGAGGGAGGAGGTTCCTATTTATAAGGGAGGAAAGAGCACCTTAAGAAAAAACATAAAATATTATTTTATAATAAATTCATATTCAGTTTATAGTGGCTCCAATGTGACTTATTTAGAGGCTAGGGTGGGGATGGTTTGAAATAATATAAACTAATAGGCTTTAGACAAGATTAGGTTACCGTTATAACCTTATCAATTAGATTTAACTCTATGTTATTTAATTTATCATTTAACATGTCTTCTTGTATTCTTACGATATATGGTTAATAAAAATACTATAAACATCCAAATGAACCCCAATTGGTTCATTAATGTCATATATATTATTATATTAGTCTTTTTTTAAAACCATTTATTTTTAGTACCATTATATAAATTAATTATATAATATTTGTTTTAAAAACTATATTATGTCAATTTTTACACTATGTGGTATTTGGTTTTCTATAAATTCATAGAAGCCTTATTACTTCGAAAAAAATCATCTAACTAACCCTAATATGTTATATTAACCTTGAAAATGAGTTTAATTCATAAATAGTCTCAAATAACATTTATATGGGTATTTATAATATCTATTATTTTTATATTTCATTGATAACTTAATTACTGCATTATCATTGTGTAATAAATAAATTAAATTAATTAATGTTTAAAAAATATAAATAATATAAAATTATGTATGAATTATTTTTATTGTTCTAATCAATATTTATAGTAGAATTTATCTTATGTATAACCCTATATTAAAAATGTTTTAGTTATTAAACATTGGTTTGAACTATTTTATCTTTTCATCAAATAAAATAATAATAAGTGTCCTAATATAATCCACGTGGGAAAACGAGTTTCATATTTTATTCCTAAGGATAATTTTGGTCGAATTACACTTATCCAAAAGAATTAGGACGTGTGTTTGGTTAATAATAATATCATTTTTACCCTTAATTTACCTATCTACTTTTAACCGTGGTAAATATATGTAAAATGTTATTATTCACCAAAAATTATTTTTATCTTATTGAACCACATTTTACTCCTTGATATTAACCATGCCACTCAGATTTTTCAAAATTAGACTCATAGAAGCGGTAAAATTATGTTTTATGTAAAATTAAAAATTCTCAGAAGAGGTCGGTAAAGGACGGTGAAAAGATCAATATAATTGTTATATATATAAAATTATTATAAAATGACTCCAATGATTTACATTTAACTTATATAGAAATTATGTATATATTTTTTCATAAAATAAATTTAAATAAAATAAATAATTGTTTAAATAAAAATTCAGGTTTAAACTATAACTTAGGGTTTTTCACTATTAATAAAAAATTGTCTGTTTTTAGAAAAATACCAAAAAATCACCCTAGGCTAATTTCGATATTCCGAATCCAAAAATAAACTCCATTTTGGAAGATAAAATTTATAATATTTTAAAAAATGGTTATTACTTTTCATAACGGATAGTTTATATAATATATTACTAACATATCATTGTTTAGTGAAACACATTATTGCGTACAACGCAAGCTATCGAGGAAGGTTGCTCTTGCGTGTAATTAAAGCCAAGAATAGTGTTGCATATACTATAATCTTATACGGTGTTGCATCTAGCGCAAGATAATTTTGATGTTTGTGTGAAACAAAATACATCAAAGAAATTGAAAAGAATAATTCTCATAAAATCTCGGGGTGTTGCAGAATAGCATATTATCAATTCTTTATAGATTAGGGTTTCATGTAATTATCCTCCTTCTCATCAATGGATTTGAAACAAACCATGTTATACATGAAGTGAATGATAGATTCGGCAGTGACTATCAGGATGGATTGAAGCTCTCTCATATATTTATTAGGTTGGTTTACATATGTCACAGAATCATCAATCAATGAATTATGATTTCCAAGAGGTTTCATCCATGTCAGATCCATGAATATTTTTTCATCGACCACCATATCCCCTCTACTCAGACATTTATTGTTGGAAATTTTTCATATATGGACTTCATGTTATGAGAACCTACCCTATGTCAATATCACATTGATTACTATTCTTTATCACCATAAAATATTTCTACTCTAAATGAGCAGAAGAGATTACCCCCTAGAAGATAAAATCATGAACTATGATCAAATTCATGAGAGATAACGTCATCTAGAAATTACGAGTTCATTAATCCATAATCACATATAATTTCACCAATATTCTGGCTACCGAGATAATGAGATTGTATGCCATGTTCAACTTCTTATCCAACCATACATCTATATATGACATATTGTTGGATCTGTAGATCAATGTGTTCAATAATACCCTATATAACATTCTTCTAAGGATGGAGGGACATAAAAACCATATTTCATACTACATTATGTACATTACCCAATGTTTCTATCAATGGACTACTCTAAATTAAAAATATGTTGCCCTATATTCCCTAGTGATAGAAAAGTGGTAGTTATGTCTATAATGGATCAATTGAAATCATTTTGTTCAGCTTTCTATGACCAAAAAAATACCAAACAAATAGTTGAAGCCCATATTTATATGTTGGAAGTCCTCTTATTGAATAAAATCCAAATCATGAACAATATAGAGTGTCACAAAAGTAATGTATAAAAATAATTCAACAAGAAGGATCCCATATTCTCCTTTCTCTAAGGAGACATTGTTCTGGATCTTAGTGTAACATCCCCAAAAGATAAAGGGTTAAATGACTAAATGAAATGACTCATGTCAACAAGGTGCACCTTCCTTTTTAGGATCCAGTCTGACTAGAACTTCACAGTTAAGTAGGATTGGCCAGGAGTAGTGATCAGGATGGATGACCTTTTGGGTTGTTTCTTAGGGTGTGTTTCAAAAAGGAGAATTCACATTGGAAAGGAAATGTGTTGTCCTTTAGGCATTGTCGTTAGTTAGATGACCCGTTCATGCATGTGGGTGGATCCTCTGGTGCCTGATTAGAACTCCACAGTTAAGCGTGCTTGAACAAAAGTAGTGGTCGAGATGGGTGACCTTCTGGGAAGTTACCCAGCGTGTGTGTGAGTGAGGAAAAATCACACTAGAAAGACATTTGTTGGCATGTGGGGACTATCATTAGTCAGATGATCCGTTCGGGCACGTGGGTGGGTCTCAGGGTGGGGACCATGTGTCTGCGGGGAAACTGGTGGTACCTGGCGAGCCAGGACCCGAAAACCATGTTAAGGCGGGGTGTTTATGTTTTCACCGCGACCCAGTTGTCACATTTTTATCAGAGGTGGTACCCAGCCATACATGTGTTGCACTGCCTAGGTTGAGGTGTAGTGTCCACAACGAGGATGTTGTGCTCTAAGGGGGGGGTGATTGTAACATCCCCAAATGATAAAGGGTTAAATTACTAAATGATATGACTCATGTCAACAAGGTGAACCTTCCTTTTTGGTAGTTTTCATGATTAGGATGCCGCAGTTTAGTGTTCTTGGCCTGGAGTAGTGGTCAGGATGGGTGACCTTCTAGGAAGTTAACTAGGGTGTGTGTGAGTGAGGACAATGCACACTGGAAAGGACATGTGTTGGCTTATGGGGACTATCATTAGTCAGATGATCCATTCGTGCATGTTGGTGGGGACTACATGTCTGCAGATCAACAGTTGGTACCTGGCAGGATAGAAACCGATGATCGTGTTAACGTGGGGTGTTTGTGCTGTCACCGAGACCCACTTGTCTGCGGGGAAACTGGTGGTACCTGGCAGGCCAGGACCCGACTGCCATGTTAAGGTGGGGTGTTTGTGCTATCAGCGGGACCCAGTTGTCACATTTGGTATCAGATGTGGTACCCAACCTTAAGTGTGGGGCACTTCCTGGGTTGAGATGTAGGGCCCCCAATGAGAACGTTATTCTCTAAAGGGGGGTGATTGTAACATCCCCAAATGATAAAAGGTTAAATTAATAAATCATATGACTTATGTCAACAAGGAGCATATTCTTTTTCGGGAGGTTGTGTTAAGGGGGGTGTCTGTACTATCACCAGGGCCCAGTTGTCACACATAGAATGTTGATGATATATAGATAGAAGCGTCCAATGATGGATCCCTAATGGAAAGGACTGTATATCATTCATATGTTATGTTTAAATAGTTTAAAATTTTAATAACAATGGACTGATTGTGTATATAAGGACTCGACCTTAAATAATTACATAATCATGAATTAAATGAATAATTCACATAGATGGTCTTTTTAGGTTTAGAGTTTTATTGAATTAGAACATAACTATTACATCTCAAAAGATTAAAATGTAGACACTTCTATCATGTTTCCATAAAATAAAAACTCTTAAAAACAAACATGTCTAGTTAAATGTTTTAGATAGCATGTCTTTACTTGATCCCATATGTGACCCTATTCGTCTTTAAGTCTTGTGGAAAACATTTCAAAAACATGGGATGAACATAACAAATCTTAGAAAAGGATACACAAAAAAGGAAAACTGTTTGTTTTTCAAAACAACAAGTAAACCATGAATACTTTATCAAAGTAATACTTTTCACCTTTATGAAGTAGTAAATAATCTTCACTGAAATAAAATATCACTACTTACCCATTTTAACCAAAATATTACCATAACACCCAAATAAAGAACACATAACATACAATGGAAACTTGAGACATAAACATACTTAAATGGAATAACCATACGATCAACTTCCACGAATATCACTACATGGAATAGCCATACGGCCAACTACCATACCCAATGCATTGGAGGTTATAATGTAACCACACATCCTGGTATTCATGGCACCACCCGTTATATGGTTTATCACGTAACCACCCATCAAATGTCTTATTCCCATTATAAAATAATAACACATAAAACAATTATAAAGGAAATAAAAAATTCCCACATTTCAATCACTATACATCACTTAAATATATTGACATAACAAATCTATTATCAAAACCTTTTTCAATACAAAAATACATAAAAGAGTATCTGGTATTTATTTACTTTTAAAATCATTACGGCTTCTTTAGGAAGCCAAAGATCAAATAATATTCACGGCGGTGGAAAGGTCGTTGTCACCGCGTACGTTAAAAAGAAACATACATTTTGTCATTTAGTAAAATAGTTCGTATAGAAAAGATTCCATTGGAATAAAATTAAAATTCATAGGGTTATATACACTGTATAAAAGAAATTTGTGTATAAAACAAAATATACCTCAATGAAAGGAGATTGAGACGAAGTCCCGTTCAAAGACGGTATCCTTAGATTAAGGATAAACCAATTATGTAATTATGTGTGACAAATATAAATACCCCCAATATAAGTGGATATTAATTGTAAAACAATAAGAGGTCATTCAAACATATTCATATCATGACATGATCCAGAATTAGATTTTTAACCTAATGAATTTAAATTGGGTTAAGAAGTTCCCTTACAAATATTCGACAGCATAACGGCACCACATTAAAATTCTGAAAAAGAGTTGATGAGAGAGAAAATGGTATATCATCACTTGAAAAAAAAATTTACATCAATAAGGATATATAAGAATATATATCAACATAATAATATGATAATTAAAAGATATAACAAAAAGGAGTCTTTTAAAAAGAGGAGGGTGAAAGGTTCCCTTACCGATTTGGTAACCTACAAAACATTAGCCACATGAATGAAGGATCCTAAAATGAAGATGTAAATACCCATAAATTGAATTATATAACATAATTAATACACTCATGGGCAGTATATACACCACACAATAAAATAGTGGCAAATGTAGCATGAATCTCACGGGAATAAAAGTGAGATGAAAATTCCCTTATGAAAACTCGACAGCCTAACAACGCGACATAAACCGTCGAAAAATGGATTGAAGAGATCAAATAGGGTCTGTCATCATATGAAAATAAAATTTATATTAAAATGAATATAATATATTATCTCCCAAAATAATAAATATGAGCTTAAAATAAATTACATAAAATATAGTACTAAAAAAATTGGGAGGTAGGATCCCTTACCACATGTCCGACTTGTCATGTTCGTTTCTTGATATTCATGAATAATAAACATTGGTCATTTTATAATTGCATAAGGACCTCCATTAAATATTATTATTCCTTTCATATCACATATTATAATGATATAATAATTGGTTAATAATGTGAGTTTATATCAGACATTTTTGTCGATGTTCGTTACATGAGTCAGAATTGAACTTGTTGGAAAATAATTTTCCATGTAATTATAGTTACATCATCTCCTGAATAGTATTAATGATTTAAATATCATACATATACATTATATATTCATTTTATACTATTCCATAACATTTGGAGGTAAAAAATTAAATGCACCGTTCATGGAGACAGTAGGACGTACGTACACATTACGCTACTTTCATTTCATTGTAATATTAATGGAATTAAAACTAAATAATATATATATATATATATATATATATATTATAATTCCAGAATGATATCCATCATTTATATGTAATATAAGACATATATATCCATTATATATATGTACATATAATAGTACATAATATTTGGATATAAGAAATGAAATGTACCATTCATAGAGACTGTAAGCCGTACATACGCATGAACACTACTTTAATTTCTATTTAATACATTAATGGAATGAAAAAAATAATGATACATAGGTATATTATAATTACATTAATATAATATATAAGGTCATTAAATCTATTCTTTATTCATCCCACATATGGTATTAACGATTCAAATCACTTTTAGGGGGTGGTTGTCTGCACATCCTTAAATGAAATTATCATGTTTACCCATTATGAAAACCATAATGGTATGGCTTAAATGAAACATACATAAGAATAAGTAATACATAAAAAAATTTATATATTATATATATATACAGTGACATCTTAATGGCCCCCATGAGAGGTGTTAAAAAAATATTGAACAATCATAGTTTCATGAGGCATTAATTCACCACCCACAAAAATAGTATGTTCTTTAACCATGAGTTGGAGGTGTGTATTACTATATCTCTAATACTCCTCATAATAAAATCCTAGTATATTTTAGACACTGGTGTTGTTATAAAAGAAAGGAATAAAAATATTTTACGGGGTTGGAGAAGAAAAATAAAACAAAAGAACATAAGGGAAGACATTACCTTCAAATCAGATAACTCTCTTTGGTTTAATCTCAAAGGCTTCCATGGAAAGACTACATCCCAATGTGAGGCTTCTAGAAATAATAGAGGGATGTGGAGAGACAATATGATCAGATTTTGGTCGAGCCAAAGGCTAGAGAGGTGTGGGTAAGGGGGTAGAGGTGGGGGCCTTTTATAAGAGGGAGGAGGGGCCCTCTTGGAATGTCAGAAAATGTTACTTTATTATAAAATGATTTTTGGATATTAAAGGTCCCAAACTTTTATATTTCGAGGATAAGGTGATAAGGGTTCGAAATACACCCATATAATAGGTTTTTTGCAAATGTATGTCTTATATTATACAATATCTTTTTATTTTATTTAAATCGTTCATTAATGAGGTGGTCACTGCATCATCATGGTGTCATAAATAAATTAATTTATATAATGTCTAAAAATTATAAAAAACTTATATGATGTAGGAAATCATTTTATATTTCCAATGAATATTTATTGTTAAAAATATGACTTGTATAACCCCATGTAAATTTTTTTTATGTAAAACAATACATGTTTGGCACATTTTTATTTTATCTTTAAATAAAAAGTTATCAATGTCATTTTATTACCCAAGTGGATCCATGGGGTCCCCAAGTTGACCCATTGATTTATTGGGTCGTCCATTACTCATCCAATAAGGGTAGGACATGTTTTATAGTAATTTCACATTATTATAACATTATCATTACCTTAAATTACACAAATTACCTTTAATCGCGATTGAAAAAACATAAAAGTTATTACTCACCAAAAAATTATTTTAATACCATTGAACCAAATTTTACATACTAATGAAAACCATGTATGTTGGATCATTGAAAATCAAATCACAGAAGTTTTAATGTTTCATTTAAATGAAAAATCAATTTTTTAACTACTACTTAGTGGTTTCACTATTCATCAAAAATTGAAGTTTTTTAGAAAAATAACAAAAAATCACCCCAAGCTATATTTGATATTATGAATTCAAAAATGACATATATTTTACAAAATTCAAAACATATAAGCTGAATTAATTAATATAGTAATTAATTCCCACTGTAAAAACAAATAGCGTGTTTTTATGAAATAATATCTATTAAAAGATTGACACTAGTTTAAGTCCAATTTCAATGTGAAATTAATTCCAATGACCACCATTGGGTTAAATAGTAAAAATATATTTTTATTTCACTTTAAAACCAATTCAAAAGATGATCTAATCATATAAATAAATCATATTAAAAATAGGTTTTGAATTTAAATACAACATTTTTCACTTATTTATTAAAAATTAATTTTATCATAAAAATAAAAAAACATACAAAATGTAAATTTTGATGTCCCAATTCTAATGAAGGATTATATTTGGTCCAATATAATAGATATAATTGTAAAAAAGTGGCTTTAAAAAGGGTTCTCCATCAAAATCCTGTTAATCAACCTTTTATAGAATATTACAATATTTATGCTTAAAATTGGATTTATTCACATTTGAAGCCTCTAACATTTATTGGATAGAATTAAAAATATTTTCCAAACATATATAATCATTATGTAGTTAGTTCTTTTCATTCCCACCATTAAAACAACTAGGCCTTAAATACCATTTAAAATAATATTATTTTATTATTAGAGTGCAATGTATGATTTCCAAGAAACTCGTTGTTGTGTATTGGGTACACCATTGAGCATAGCGTTCCCTTGAAATTAATATTAAAATTTCATTCAAAAATATGGATAAATATGAAAATTTCATATTCATTATTTACTTGGGGTGCTACATTGTATTACCCAACCACCAACTCTATGATCCAAAAAAATAATTTTCAAAAAATGTAGTAGTAGGTCCAAACCTGACAACCTAAAATTGAGTGAGGAAAATGAACACTAAAAAGGACATTTGTTTCCTTGTGGGGACTATAATTAGTTAAATGATCCATTTGGGCCCGTGGGTGGGCCCCAGGTTGGTGACCATGTGTCTGCGGGGTAACAGGTGGTACCCGTCGGGCCAGGACCCGATGGACGTGTTAAGGTGGGGTGTCTGTGGTGTCATCAGGACCCTATTGTAACACTTAGAATGATGAAGATATATAGACATAAGCTTCCAATGAAGGATCCAAAATAGAAGGGACTGTATATAATTCACATGTTCTATTTAAATTGTTTAAAATTTTTGATCATAATGAATAGATTGTGTATTACCCCCCACCAACTCCATGATCCAAAAATATAATTTTCCTAAAATTTAGTAGTAGGTCCAAATTCGACAAACTATAATTGAGTGAGGACAAAGCACACTGGAAAGGATATGTGTTGGCCTTTGGGGACTATCATTAGTTAGTTATCCGTTCAGCCATGTGGGTAGGCCCCAGGGTGGGGAAAACATGTCTGTGGGGCAACTTGTGGTACATGGCGGTCCAGGACCTGACGACCATGTTAAGGTGTGGTGTCTGTGCTGTCACCAGGACCCAATTGTCACACTTAGAATGTAGATGATATATAGACAGAAGATTCCCATGATGGATCCCAAATAGAAGAGACAGTATATCATTCATATTTTCTGTTTAAATTGTTTTAAAGTTTTGATCACATTGGATAGATTGTGTATTACCCCCAACCAACTACAAGATCCAAAAAATCATTTGCATAAAATTTTGTAGTAGGCCCAAACCCTACAACCTAAAATTGAGATTCAAAGATACAACATCTTGAATTTAAATGTTCTGTGAGTCTCCCTAAGATAGTGTAATTTCAATTGGGGATCCATGGTCTTCATTTAGGTTAGGTAATTCCTACTATGCCATGCGTATACATTTGAGTTTAGATTTTACTCTCTTTGTTCCAAATTCTATAACCTTTAACGTGAATCCAATGTATCATGAAGAGATAGTTAAACTATTTTCTTGGTTCAAACTCAATTGAATTAAACGACGGAACCCAATTATAAGAATTGAAACTCTAAACTATATGTACGTCCTCTCCAGAATACATAATGTGGCACTATGACTCATGGGATACCATTCACGTCATGTTTATTTATCCATTTATCTACACGTATCTGTTTCAGAAGTCCCCTCTCCTTGTCTCAAACTCTAAAACCTTAATCTAAGAGCCCAAATACAATTCATATATACATTAGAAATTATGTGATTCCATCTCAAGAATGTGTTGTGTGGTGTCGAGTATCCTTAGCTATAATAAGCTCAGACATTGAAACATTGATATTAAAAAAAATTACGGTATTTTTATTATATTACTGAAATATATTCTTACAGACCATAATAGTTTAATAAATTTGAAACATAAATATATTTCTCTAATAATTTCATCGATCATCAACCTTCTCCATAAATATATTCCAATTTATAACTATAGCTTAAAAAAAATTTTATAGACTGGGGAATGGAATCATAAGAAATAGTGAGCTCCGACGCTCAGTAAGAGAAAATACAAATGATATCAGTTAATAATATTCTATAACAATAAAATAAGGATATGATTATTTTAACTTGTTAATAACATAAAGAGCTCATACCCAACCTATTGTAGTTTTTATCACGTGTCATGCTGTAAACCATTTTCATTTTAGACTGCATGAATCTTAATAATGAAAATTTAAAAAATTTCAATCCTGAAACATAAGTTCATATGAAAAATGCATCTAGCATCATCAAAAGAATATTAAAAAGTTTTATATGTCCAGTTTAACTACCTATACCCTCATATAAAGCCTTATCATCAGTTTCCTCTAATGTATCCAGCACGTTCAACTTGTTTTCCATCAAATATCATGACCATATACTTATTCCCAACAAAGATAAATCATATCTACTAATTTCCACTCCCTATTTCATGAGATATAATATATTAATAAAATTCATTAGAAATAGATACATGTCTAACTTTTTAATTAAAGAAACTATGGAAACGTGTATCATTAGACCATAAATCTTTCATCACAACATAACACATGTTATGAAAAGAGTATCATAAATAATTATCATTACATAAATCATTGAAAATAATAGGTTTTATAAATATATTTCCATCACAAATAAAAACCATTCTGAGAAATATTGAGAATGGTATCCATGGATCACATCTTCATTAAATTACATGTAAAAATAAAATGACATTTCCTTTAAAGTGAAATGTTTTTTGAAGGATCTTTTAAAATAATTCTTGAGGAAAATATCATTTCTTTTATGAAATAGTTTTTTATAATGATGTCCAAAATTAAAATAGAAATAATTTAATTAAAAAATAAAACTCTAAGATTTTAAAGGAATGATGTATGTTACAAATTGTATGATGGTAGGAATGATTTTGGATTCTGTATAATTTAAAAAAACATTCATTCAATATATTATTGTCAAAAAATTAAAATATTTCATTGTTAAGAAAATGAAGAAATTATTCCTTTCAAAAAAAATTACTAAAACTAAAAAATGGGTATTAATAAGTTTAACAATTCATTAGACATTAGTAAAAAAGTTTTAGAAAACATATTTATCTAACATGGTCATGAAATAAAAATATTCCCTAATAGATTATTAAAATAAAATAATATTGAATATTTATGAAAATGTGAAATAAACCATTACAACATATTAATTTTTAAATTCATATTCCCTATAAAGAAAGAAAATATTATTTATATAGAAAAACAATATTCCAGAAAAACAGTTAAATAATATTCTGGAGCTGTATATACACATCATAAAAAAAAAAGTACTGTACAAGGCATGTGTCCCATAGTAATAATTGTGAGACAAATTCCATTACCTCATGTAATGCCTTTCCTTGTTCATGATAAAACCTAATTTATTATAAATATGGACTTATTATACATTTATTACATACCCAAATATCAATTATTCCATATATATTTTTAGAACAACTTATCACCAATTTACTAACAAATTAAAATAAATTTTCTAAGTAATATCTACTTCATTTTCCAGGTATGTTCCAGTTCGACAGTAAGGTTCATTATACATTGATCATTAGTTCATCATATTAAGAATAATTCTTTATATATAATGTATAAATTCATAAAATTCATATTTATTAACACACATGTGAAATATATAAGAAAACAAATCACATCACATTTGGGAGATGTTGTTCCATATGTACTCCTAAGCAACGTTATAATTTATCTAATGATTATGTGGTCAAAATGTATTTATTATATTATCATTTGAAAAGTATAATAATTTCATAAATAAAATACATAATCATTTAACCCATCATAATTATCATCCAAAAATTATGGTGATTGAAAATTAATCGAATCTGTATTTAGGGATGATAAGTCGAACATACAGATGAGCGATACATTCACATTGTGTTCAATGGGAAAGTGTCTATATAATGGTGTGTTCATAATCATAATTACATTTCATAAAATTTATTTTTTGGAATAATTAATTTTATTTTATATATAATATATTTATAGGAGGTACATATGAGTAAAAAATAGAGTGATACGCGAAAGCAATTTCCATTACTTCAAAACTCTTCCATTAGATGTCCTCTGAAGGACTATATAGTTTGTAATTTGGGAAGACCAAAAACTATTCAATTTTTCCAGAGATGTTATAATGGAATTACTAAAATTTTTCTGATTTATAAAACTCAAATTGTTGCATTTATATGTGGGTGGATGTGTCATTTTATAATTATGATGACATACACTATGGAAATTTCTAAAAAATATAATTTATTGAAAATAAAATCTCAATCCATGTACCTCAATAATGAATTTTATTCTAGAATAATCAGGGGTAGTGATTTAATCAAATAAAAAAATATATTTTAGAGACAGATTTTTTTTTGATTTTAAAACTTATATTTTTTATAATCCATTAGTTAAATTGTTTTAATTGTACCTATCTCATCAAAATTTTCAATATTAAAAGGTTTCTATATTGGAAAATATGGTATAATTACGAACATAAAGGGTCACATAATTAAATAATAGAGCATAATTTATTATAATTACAATGATTTATGATTTATTGGATTTATAAATAATATAATGAAATATTATTTTCAAATAATATGAATATGGTCAATTTTTACACTAATTATTACCATTACATTAAGAAAATAAATAAATAAATATAACATCAGAAAAATTATTTTAATACACCAAAAATAAGACATATTCCCCAAGAAATTTTTTTGATCACCTTATGTAATTCGAATTATATTTATTTAATATTAATAAATGTCTTAAAAGTTTTTTCCCTTAATTGAGTAATTACTACATTATCAATTAGTAATTGTATTTGATAATTATGTATTCCATAGAAATAAAAAATATATTTCAAAAATTTATATAAACAATTTAATTTTTATAATAATACATATTGTGGAGAATAAATTCTATTTATCCCCATATTAAAAATATTATACTTCTTAAAAACAAGAGTATGGAATTTTTTCACTCTCTTTGATTTAAATAATATGAATGAAATTTTTAGGGAAAGCTATTCCTTAACTAATTCAATATAAAAAATATGTGTTAAGAGTGAAATTGAATTCATAAAATAACATTTATTCAATATTATGTTTAAATTGGTAAGATTTATATTATTATTTTTAACCATTATTTCAAAAATTTTCTTTAACCATTTTAAGAAAAAGTACAAATGTTACATTTCAAAATGTCAATAAACAAAAAAGACCAATATGCTAATTTTTTTAATTCAAAATATGGAACCCATTATTGAAAATAAAAAATTCATAATTGAAAAAAATTAATTTAAATCTAACCTCATTAAAATAATGAGAACATTATTTTTAATGATAGAACGTCCAAAATAATGTATTGTTTTTATATACAAATTCAATCTGAAATTGATTAAAATGTTCTGAATTTCATTAAAAAAAATAATATCCGCATAATTATACTTTGAAACAATTTAATAATATAATTTATCAACAATAAAATTTTAGATGATTTTTTATTTTTGAATTTTTTATTTTTCAATATACCTCAGTACAAGAAATGTATAAGATAAATACTAATGTTTTTAAGCATATAACTACATCATATTTTATAATATATCTACAAAACATTTAAGATTAAAGTGAAAAATTATATTTAATATATATATATATATATCTATTATATAATCCAATAAGTGTTATTTGATAATTATATTGGTATAAAACATAAATACATGCACTTAAATTGTTTTTAAGAAAACAAAATCCTTTTATTTTATGAAGGTCTTCATTTTCATTTATAATTAATTGGTCACAAATAATTATTTATAAATAAAATTTTGAACCATACATATATATCTCAGTTAATAATTTAAATACCCACGATTATAATTGATAGGTTATAATTTTCCTCTTTAAATAAAAATAATAAATAAATGAGGTTACATAGAAACATGGGGTTTTGAATAAATCATGTATCGATGATGTTGCATGTAGTGAAAGATTAGAATTGTGAATAGTGAAATGAAATATATAAAAAATATTATTTAAAAATATACTTCTTAAAAATATTATTGTCACATTTTAAACCACATAAAATGAATTTCTCCATCCAAAGTTTCCATGGTATTCAATATTTTAATAAATGAAAGTTACTTTCATTGAAGCACAAATCTTGAAAATTATTAAATAATATTATATTAAAAAGAACCTTTGGGATCATAGAGGCTACCCAATTTTACTCATTACTGTCTTTTCACGTAGGCCAAAATATTTGGATACTGAAAATATTTACATAAAAGTGAAAACTAACTACCATATTTTGGTGAAGAGTGATAAAGATCACAGAAAATATAATGTTAATGAACAAAAAAAATAGTACAAATAGGTTTATAGAATTTTCTTTATGTCATATCAAGTTATAATTAAAGGATAATTTTTGTTAAAATAATTTGATAATATATACTTAATTAATTTCATATCATAATTACAATCTTACTACACAGTTCTAGCTTGATCAATTTCTATTTCATTTGTTACTCAATGAAAATAGGTTTTTGAAATTGAAATGCTTGAATAACTTGTTGATCATAAGATCCATAATTTAATGATAATTCATTCCATATTTTTATACTTCTCATCATAATAGAATGGATTGAACATGTCATCCAATATGCATAAATATTTATATCACGAAACATTAATTTTGATAACCTTATACAAATTTCATTGTCAATTTTTTAAAAAAAAATTCCCTAATAAAACATAAAAAGTATTGAGATAAAATATATTAAAAATGATTTCAAAAAAATATCATTTATCTCTGAAAACATTTCTTATCTCATATTTTTCACATTCCAAAAAATGTGAATACTATTATTTTAATTTCTATTGATAGATTTTAATAACCTTAATTATAATATAAATCGTCTAAAAACATGAATTCTTTAAAAAATAATCTATTTCCTCGTACAATAAATCCAAAATAATTCTATAAACATAATCTATGAACTCATAAACCACATTGTCATCTTTTGAGTCCTAAGGTCATTAATATTATTAAATTTATTTTATCACAATAAAGAATATATTTATTTAATTTTCCCAACATCATATACATATGAAGGGATTTACTTCCCTTCATCACATGTTTTCTAAAAATATCAGCATAACCCCTGAATCACATTTCCTGATTTCCTATACAAATCAGTATATGATCCTAATATATTAAGTAACAACTATAGTAAAAATATAATTATAAGATATATTATTTCATAATATCCTAAAATTACTTCTTCTAATTGATTCCTTAATAATATTAAATACAAACTAAATCATTCGACCACTTCATTTTCACACTCCACATTTCGAATATTGATAATATTAGATTTCGATTTATCATTAGTTTTAATATGTTTCTAACATTGATCAACATCGTTGTCCTATTTATTTTAGAACTAGTAAGAATAATTCCAATTTGAATGACACTTATATCACAAAAGATGAGGTGGTTCATTAGTTAGCATCCTATTTTCCTCCACATCTTTGACTAGACTATTCATGACCCTGTGACATTCCTAAGACTTGTGTCCTACCTTTCATAATTAAAAGTTCCACCTAATTCCATTCAAACATTTACGATAATTTTTATTCCCACATTTATGGCATATATATGTTCCGAATTGTTTCACACCTTTTGATTTATTGGATTATTCAAGAGACTCAACATTTGTTTTCTAATTAAAACCATGGGAATAGTTAGTATCTTTAACAAAAAATTCCACTATAAGGGAACATCAAAAAATGTCACTATAGCTATTGAAGTCTCCTAAAGATAATTACATTTATAGACCTGGTTTTTATCAGATAACTAGTCTATAAATCTTAAATTTATGTCTGATATTAATAGAAGAAGCATACAGTGCAAGTCATACAAAATAATTTTGAAGTTAAAAAATTATTCATAATAATTTTTTTTAAACTCATGGATGTACTCCAAATTTATATGATGAATATTGGAATATACATATTGAATATATGTTCCGGAACTCATATCGTTCAATAGATTCAATATCATATATTTTCTATATATTCTTGAAATGATTCCACCAATGATCTTCCTCATATTCTAAAAGATAGAAATTTATAATGGATTTTTCATGTTTTGAAAAAAGGATAACAGAAAATTACTTCATAGTGGGCCTGATCTATTTATTAGAAAATAGCATATCATAATAACCAATTAATGAGGATGGAATAACACCCATTAAGGAGTCAATAAAGTGTGCATCCCTCTTTTTCTCAATTGAATTTTAAATAAAATTCATAGCATGAAAATGTATAGTGACCCTAACACCAAGATTTTTCATTCCTTCTCCCAAAAGACTCAATTTTTGGAGGGATCATTCAATTCATTAACCATTGAATTCACCATTAACATGGTTCATTCATGTTCGTCCAACTAACTGAAACTATTAACCGTAGTTAGAAAAAAACTAATCGTAGATGAAAGACCCCATAATCATGGAAAATTATTTATAATATTTCAATCTATGACCCCATAGTTTTAATCATTGGATATTTATGATCACTATGAAAACTAAAGGATTGTAACATATACATATAAATATATATATATATAAATATAACTATGTTTTTATCTATCCTGTTTCTAAAGGATGGATAACACATTTTTCTGAAACCAACTATAAGAACTAGGTTTCCAAACATGCATATTACATAATTATAGATAAATATTTACTATATTACATAAAAAAATGTCTGAGGGCCATTATACATTAGTGAATCTAGATATTTTGAGAAAAGTATTCAAATTTTTTGATATATAATCATCACCATCTTTAAATACATTTCTCTTTACTGACCAGAAAAAAAATTCATTATATCATGGGGAATGAAAGCATAAGAAGGGATGGGATCATATACATATTAAAGGTAAACATGGAAGATATCAATTTTTAATATCCTATAAGTATAAAATAAGTATATCCATATGTTAACATTATAATTACCTAAAACATTCATACCCAACTTGTCATGGATCATAAACCCATTTCATGGTATAAAATGATCATATTACAATGGGAAATAATCAAAACAATGAAATTTCATCATATATAAATCATGAAACATATTTTCATATCATAAATGTTGTTGGAATCACTATATATATAGATAAGAATTCAATATTTCATGATTAAATATCCAGACACTAGTATTTGGCCTAATATCTTGTTTTTATTAATAGTTCTAGTACATCGACTTGGTTCCCATAAATGATCATGAAATTCAACTTGTTTCACCTAAATTTATCAGTAGATATAATTTATTACCCAATAAATAAGATGGAGATATTTTTTTCTCCCAAAAAAGAAATGAAATTATAAATATGTGTCCTTTCAGACTGTATGTCATTCATCCCAATATATCCCATGTAAATAATGGAGGCCCACAAACCCATCATCATAATATAACTCAGGGAAAAGAAATATGATTCATCAATATCATTACATAAAAAACCATTAAGAGAATGAATAAGAATAGTATCATGGGGTCATATCCCATGTAAATGATACGTAATCATCAAATAATGTTGTCTTATAATGAAATGTTTTTTAATGATTACATGACATAATTATTGAGGAAAATATCCTTTTCTTTGTGAAATAGTTTTTTAATATATTAAAAATTATAATTGATAAAATATTATTAGAAAATAACATTGTAATCATATGTTTGATGCTTCATGAAATTAAGAAATCCTTACCACTGAAAGGCCTATCATTTTGTATAAGATAAAAACACATTACTTCTATGTATTCATATAGAAAAGTCACAACGAGAATTATTTAGATACAATAATATTATTATTTTCAAAACAATTCATAAAAATTAAATCATTAGAAAAAATAAAACTAAATATTTTTAGGATAATCATACACACAATTTTAAAATATTCTATATACATCATTGACATGCAAGATAAAAAATTTCTAACACCAAATTCAACTGAAATAATCTCGAATATTGGAGAGATTTGGAGATAACTCATACCATAATATAATCAAAGGTATCATATTCCACATGAAATAAATAAAAATATACTGATTTTTATAAACCAGTACATTATGGATAAAAATCATAAAATACACTCTTGGTAAGTATATATACCACAAATAAAAAATAATTATTGTATAAGCCATGTGTCCAATAGAAGAAAAAAACTAAGACAAGACTATCTTACCTCAAGAATCACCTTTACATTTTTTTCATAAATAACACATGTATAATAAATTATAATTTATTATAAATTTATTACATAAAAATATTTCAATCATTCTGTGTATTGTTTTTATTTACTTCTCATACATTTTTAACAAATTAATGTCGTTGTTCATGGTGATTTGTACTTCGTTTTCCATGCATGTTACCGTTCATGAGTCATAGTACATATACATTTATAATGGACTCATAAGTTTCATAATCCTTATTATGTTATATATATATATATATATATAATTCATAAAATTAATCCTTACTAGCACACATATGAAATGCTAGATGAAAAATCCATCACAACTCATTATGGGGATGGTAAGTCATACGTATGCATGAGTGACTTTGTCATTTCCCAAATGAATAGGTGGAAAAAATTTACATTTGATGTTATCAATCTAGAAGTATAATTATTTCATAAATATCATATATAAAACATTAAAAAAATTATAATTACAATTCATAAAATATGGATATGGAAAATGAAATGTATCGCTATGTGGAGATGGTAAGTTGTTTGTACGGACGAGCGATACTTTGAACTCTTGTTCAATGGAAAGGGGTTGTATAATGGTGTGTTCATAATCATAATAAAAATATAGAATAGTTATTAGTGAGAATTTTTTATTTTATTATATACTTTATATATGCATATAAGGTATATTAATATATAAAAAGAGGGTGGTCGGTAAGGAAGATTACATCTTCTTCGAAATAAGTCATTTAGCATTCCACTAAAGCACACTAGAGTTGGTTTTCATGGTAGGACATAACCTCTCTAATCTGTATATTTTAGTGGAGAATATAATTTTTCAAAGATTAGTCAAGATATAAGACACAATTTTTTATAATTATATGTGGGTGTTAGTGTCCCTTTAAAATGAATATGGGGGAGATTTTAAAATTTATGAAAAGAGTAATTTATAAATTATTAAATATAAATACAATTATCTCCAAATAGAAATTTAAAATAATATTAAATGTCATTTTATATTAATCTTACCAACAATAATTAATTATCCATATTTCTTTATAATTTTAATCCATCTCATTTTTATGATCCATTAGTTAATGTATCTTAAATTTTACTTGGGTAACAAATTTTTCAATTTTCAAAGGCTAATATTTTTACATATATGATTAAAATAAAATCATAAATTGTTGATTTATTATATTTTAGACCGTAATTTATTCAATTTTTCTTAATTTAATCTATTTACATTTTTAAACAATTTAATAAAAATTATAGTCATAAAATATGAATAGTTTTAGATTTTACACTATTCAAAACATTGAATTTATGAAAATAAATAAATAATTATAAAATATAAAAAATTAACTTAAAACACCATTAATATGTTCTATTCACCATTAATAGTAATGTATCACCTTATGTAATTAAATTTTTTATTACTTGATATTTTCAATATCACTTAATAGTTTTTTTGGTAATTGATTATTTAATACATAATAATTTTATAATTATTTCTTCACTAAAAATTAAAAATAAATTTATATTATGTACATAAATCTTTTAGATCTCATTATAAATAATATAGGTGATCATAAATTCTAATTAATCCCATATTAAAAATATTATTCTAATTAAATGCAAGACAATGTCATTTCTTTAGACTCATTGATTTAGAAATGTCTATGGAATATAAATATAATGTTATCCATTAAATTATTCAATTTCAAAACCATATTTTTTAATTATCTTATTATTTTCATAGAATAAAATCTATTATATTGTTCGATTAACTATATAATATTTATAAAATTATTTATATCATTAATTACTTGTTATACCCATAATTTTGATAATAATAATGAGTAAAATTAATATTCATATTCTCCAAAAATTAAGGGGAAATATATACTAAATTTGTACATTATGATTAAAAATATTCTATACAATTTTAAAAATTAAATATAATTAGTTGTATAAAATTAATTTATAATTAATCTCATTGAAGGAATGAAAAATTTGTTTTTAAAGAGAAAAAGACTCAAATAAATGATATGTTTTTATATGCCTAGTCTTTGAGAAATTGATTCATATGACATAAATACTATTAAATGATATAATATTAATATAATTTTACATTAAATCAAATTAAATATATTATTCAACCCAATAAATTAATTGGTAAATTTCTTTTCAGTTAAATTTCATTATTTTTTGGTATTAATGATTACATGAATCTTATAAAAAAAATAAAGAAAATTAAACCAATGTAAATTTTTTATCCCTATTTAAAATAAAAAAAAATATTTCCTCATGTATTATATATATAATTGTCAACATTTATTTTCCAAACAAGTGTTTCATTGAATGGAAATAAAAATGATTTTAGAATACATGGAGATTTTAAATATACATATCGAATTATTCTTTTATTATATATAGAAAACACATAAGTTGAATGTGAAAAATTTGATTTTATATTATATATATATATATATCATTTATATAATCTAAAAAGATTATTTTTTATTATTTTTGTAATACAACACATATGTCCTCATTTAAATAGTTTTTTTTAGAAAAAAAATCCTATAATTTGAAAAATGGATTCATTTTCATTTACAATTAATTTGTGAAGATGTAATTAATTATAAAAACATTTAAAAACCATTTTTCATAATATAGTTATTCTTTTTTGTACCATCCATTCAAGTGAATATGTTACAATTGTCTTCATTAATAATTTACCATATTAAAATTATCATTCGAAGGCAATTGGCATTACATGTAATGCATGCTAAGTCGGTGTTGTGTGTTGCACAATATTAACATGGTGTAACATGAAATGAAAGATAAAAATGAAAATTATATTATGAATAAATATATTTCATTAAAATTATATGGTTTTACATTATACCTCATTCAACACTTATTTTTATCACATCACAATACACATATGCGCATTCAAGACTCTCCCCATGGTCAAATCTGAATGACCATATGATAAGAGCCTTGTTACACTTATATTTAAGACCTAAAACCAATATCCATCCCATGGTCCATATGACATGAAATTAAATTTTCTAAAATAATTCCATGAATTATGAACACATACAATTTGAAACCCATATAGTATGAGTTATATGAAGATAAACTATTTTTCTTGAATTCCTCTTCATAAGATATTAAATAATCATCTTACCTAGTATAAAACCATGATTACACATTCAATAAGTATATATTGATACCAAATGGACTACCTAATATAGAATATGGAAACCTCATTTAATAAGTTTGAGACGGTAAAACCCATTCCCTTTCTTAAATTTGGCTGCCTCATATGGTATGAGAATAACGAAAACCAATTTCATTAGAAAAAAACACTAATTGGTACCCTTATCCCATGTCATCAACAAAATATTCACTTGTAAACCCATGGGATGAATCAATTACATAATAGGGGATGATTTCACCCAGTGTATGTGATAGGTTTCTAGCAGGCCACAATCTAAAACTACATGTGGCCTCATTCCGGTCCTTGTGGGATAGGTAGTCGTGCCATGACATCCTATCTTCGGACCCACCCCCAAATTTAACCACCCTTAGTCCCCTATCCATGGTTCAAAAAATTGGACTTCAAACAATGTTTCCTTTTTCTCTTAGTAATTTGTTTTTACATGTCCTTCATTGTAAATTCACATCAGGTTTTAACTCTTTTGGACCACACAATCAACATTATAAAAAATACCTATATTGTATAGACATAATGAATTTAAAATAATTTCTCCCAGTCCAACAATTATGACTCAGTTTTTTTCACGTTCATGGACAAATGACCATAAACAACATTCCACCAACATTAGGATTTCATCATTTGGTACAAAGCCTTATTGTGTCATTCATGTCGGGTTTTAGAGAGGGAACTACATGAATATCCTTGAATGACAATATTCCTATGGTCATGAACATATAAACTCAAACAAAATTTATTTACAATCATAACTACATGTGTCTTGATTACTATCCTCATGGGACACATAGTAATTCCCAGATATTCTTTCTCCATTCTTAGTTGCATATTCACCAAAAAATCATCAGCAATTTCTGGGTTAATCACCATAAAATTTCCCAATAGAATTATTTCATATATAAGCCCCATTAAATTACCTAACCCATTAGTGGCCCATAATGACCTCACAACCTGATATTTAGAATGAATAATTTAACAGTATGAATTCATGTTCATCACCATACTCATCACATGACACCGAACAACATTCTTTTCCATTGAATGTTTGGGATGACTCGTGTACAATATTTAGTATATTCAAGATTCTCATTCTAGATTGAATCCCTCATTGACGTTGGTCATTAGTTGTGCCACGTTTCAGAACTACTTGTTTTTTATTTTCATCTGAACGCATTATAAAGTGCCACCAAGATATTCTACCAAGTGTATAACCTATCAGTTTACTCATAATGGGGAATTTTCGTTAACAATGTGATGATATCAACCTATGGTGTGGCTTTTATGGCTTATTATTTTAGATTCTCCATTATATCCTTTATTGTTTCCAATTTATTACTACTGGTGCAACACAATCCTCTTTCGTGACATACCCATTCACATTTTAATCTAGTAAACATGATATTAATATAAATGTATATATTCCCTTATATTTTTCATGGAATTCAGGAGTTCAAAAAATCATTTATTTTGGAATAATGATATGTCGATCCATCTTAAATGTTTTAGAGAACCCCTAGGTAAAACTTTTATGAACATTTTACAGTTTTAAGAACAGAATTCATATATCATGACTCTAAAATGTGTGTTATTTGTCTCAAATTGTGTTTTATATTTAATCACATGGACTCCTAGTCCCCATCATTCACATAATTTGACCCCTTTTCATTGATGTGTAAATAAATTTGGGACACATCGCCTCTATTCCATTCAACATGACATTAATGTATGTACCATTATTCTTTCCCTAAAACCATAAAATATGTCTGATATACCAGTCAAATGTTATTAATATGTGAGATATGTCTTGATCAAATGATAATATATCATATGATAACACTTCCTCATCAAATGATAAAAACTATATGCCCATCATCTTTAAGGTATGATGATAAATTTAATATCAATCATTTTCCCTACACAAAGAAAATATTTAAGTCATTCTAGAACCAAACATTGGAGGCCCTATTATATTGATTCATTTATTTACCACATCATCGAAATTTTCATATATCTCTATGTATCCAATTAAATTAACCTATTTATAATGAGATAACATTCTGGTCATTCCAATACTCCCACACCATTGTTCAATAATATATTGTGTTGTAATTATTGTAGTGTTTGAATACATTCAGACATTCCATCACTTCATTTCCATGATTCTTATTCCCTTTATTTACATTCTCATCATCATCCATGTCTGAAGGTACCCCCTAATGGCATAGTTTCTTAGGAATGATTGTTTATAGGCCTTTTCAAATGTTTTAAAATATAATGAACGAAATTTTGAATTTAGTGCAACATTTGAATATTTTGAGCATCCAATCCCTAATTTGATTTTTCCATTCACCAAATAACCAATATGTATTATGTGTTTTGTAAATGGTAAATAGTAATACTATATAATAATTCCACTCAACGTGTGTAATATATATTTAAAATTGTGATTCACTCTCCCAATTCCCCTTAGTTCAATTTGAATTTGACTCCATTGGTCTTACCATGTTCATACACCAGATCATGTTAGAAAATTAAAAATTTTGTTCTAAGGATCATTTTCTCTATCCATATGATCTATATGAGCGAACACTCTCATTAGTCAGTTGATAATATTATACCACTAATTTTTTTTGGTTATTTGAAAATATCATTAAAATTAGTAAACATATGGACTTATCATATTTCTCACATCGAGAATGACTCACATTAACTTGGTATTGGTCCTTCATTGTTTCTTAAATATGATTCATGTTATATAATGAAGTGAATTAAATGAATTATTTATATTCATGTATTAATGTTGAAACAAAAAATCGATGGCATTGGAGATATCCATGCATATGTTGGTGCCTCTCTCGAGTAGAGGAAAATTTATCCTACAGCTCTATGCTAGTAATTGAGAACTACAACTACTCCATCCTATTAATGGTTCCCTCTTAGTCATGAGGAATCCTATTGAGTTTTTCTTTTTCATCATATACCATAGCATGAAACTCACAAGCAATAATCTATGCTTCATACCATTGTAACCAAATTTCTTTTCATATAACCTTACTTGTCTGCTTCTCATGCTCCTCAAGATTATCCCTCAGTTTACTAAAAAATTGTTTTTGAGCATCGAGAAATGGGGGACACACATTTATTTCAACTTCGAACTATGAATTTATTTATTGACATCATTGTGTTTTTGAGTGTTTTCAGACGTCTCCTGGTTCTAAGAAACATTAAATTATTTTAATCCTTCACGCACCATCTCATCATGAATTAAATTTTCCATCATGTGGAGCTATGAGAATCCACCCCTCAAATGATCATGTTTCACATACACTAGATTAGGGATCCAATAAAACTCAATAAATATGGTTCGAAATATTGGGTTATAAAATGATATATGTGCCTCATTGGTGTGTTCTATATTATGTTATTTTATTCATTTTATTCAAACCGATAACCATCTTTCTCTCCTAATGGTGTTGGATGGTACTCATAAAAAAATGAAGAATGGTGGTACTAGGGTCATCCTATTGAATCATATCATATGGGATGTGTTATAGATCATGAAGATGATTATCCTCACATGATTTTTCATTAGCATTTTTAACCCTCCATTCTCTAGTATCCCCCCAGCTATGGTGTTAATCACTACCACAATAGTCTATTTTCCATGGACAATGGTCTTATATGTTCAAATGACCATCTACTTATATAATTTTTACTCTATTATATATGTTCTATTAATTTCCTTGAATAATATTATTCTTCAGAAAATATTGTTTTCAAATCATATTGAATTAAGAAATCATTAGTAAAATAGATCCATAACTAGAAGGTTGAACATACATAAGTGATAGAAAATCATAGAGGATGATCATTAGAAGATTGAGTCACTAAACCTATCTAGGGAGGTTCACCAAATGATACCATTGGATAACATTTTTCTCTTTGATGATCAACACTAGATCCTCTTTCATTGATAGAGAGGAACACACATGAGGAAAGACAAACATGTTGATGCAAATGCTCAATAAAAGAATTGAATGATATGAGTTAATTGGGATACAATCGTACCTTTGGAAATTTGTATTTAAATGAAGAGAATTTCTATTGGAGAATAATCCTCTGTAATTGGTGCCTATGATGGAATGCTAATTTGTGGTCCCCCATAGATGTCTAGGATGAATCGGGGGTCTGAAGACATCACTAGGACCTACTCGATAGTCCCACCATCCCATTCCACCTTACTCATAGTCTTGAGACCATATATTATGAACTCTTGGGTTTACCATAACTCCCATTTTTAGTTGAATCATACCAATCTACATAATGATTCAATACAAAAAAATATTTCATTTAGATTTTATGGATAATGAAATTGAAGGGTCATTATAGGCATGTATGTTAATGAATACCTTATGAAATTCGACCAATAATTCATTGGAGGCTTTGATAACACAAAATTTTCAGGTAATCTGATTATTAGTTCATGATCCCCATGATTAATCATTTTTTGAGTCATTTGATTCACTGTCGGTTGACACCTCCTCAGATTATGAGTCATTTACACATGTCTACTCACCTAATCCCAGCTCGTCTCTATCTGTCACCGGCACTGGGGTGGATGGAGGTTCATATTTCCCCTAGCGACATGAATATGTGTTCATGGTAATGTAATATACGTTCTTATTATGATATCTTACCTTGGAGTTGATCTTCATGGACAAGCCTAAAGAAAATCGATTCTATATCATAGGAGATTTCTCCACTATTACTCGGCCAAAATTAACAGTTGAAATATCCTCTCAGTAAACTAGGGAGAGGGGAAGATGAAATCTATATCTAGATGTAGCAGGTACATCATCATCTTCCAGGATCTAATCTTAATTGTATTATCTCATAATTGAATCCACATTCTTTCCCACATGGTCTCTACTGAAACAATCCCCCTCTAGGATATGGGGATGCGACCACGCATTTCATCGTCACTTTAATAGATCCAGCTAGAGCTACCATGTTTCATGGATAATGTCCCAAAGGGATTTCAAGGGAAAACCGGTTTTCTATGATGTTATGATCATGATTTGGATCACCTAAATGTTCTTACCCATGATTTACTATGGGGATGAATCCATAGTTATTTTGACAATGTTTGTTGATAGTACAATGTTGACATTGGTTACTAACATCATAATTGTTTCCAATGTGATGTTGTTTAAAAAAATAAACACCAAAAATAAGGAATGATATGTGGGTTCTAATCTTCATAGATCCCCCATATATACTATCATCATCACACATTAGGGGAACCCAAACTATATGAAAAATATGGATGGTGTGTATAGTTTACTGTTGACATGTTCATCAATATAGATACCAACATGCCCCCCATCATGAATCTTTACATGTATTTATTATACTCCCATAATTCTTATATGTTGAATTCATTAGACCAAATGAATATATTAATGGATGGAAGAGGAAGTTTTTCATTATTTCTTACCCAAATCCTAACCCAGACCACATCTAGTGAAACTACTGTGACCCTAATGAATATCATAAAAGATTTATTGAGACCAAAATTTTGAGGTATGATCGTGTTTGAGAACTCATAACCCTTGATTTGTTCCATGATCCAGCAATTTATGACCTAGAGTAGACCATAGATTGTCCTTGGTATGACTTATCATTCCACGAATACCAGTAGGCTATAGATATGTTCTAACAGAGCTACCCCCATATAGACTATATTACTATACAATATAATTTCCTCCATCAATATCATCCACTTGTGTAGGAAAATCCATGTGTCCCTAACCAACAATATCCAAAATGCCACACCCTGACCGCAGATGTCATTATTTTACTTCATTCTTGGCCCGATTTAAATTTTTTGAGGTTTTTTTGGGATGGCGGTTTCGCACCGGTGCGCAGTCATCACATCGCTAGCGGTGACCGTGCGTTTGGCCTGGGTGACTACGTGTTCGCCTGACGTTTAAATTAGAGAATTTTATGTTTTCATTTTATTAATTATATTGTTATTATTATTATTATTATTAAAAGGTTTTATTATTACTATTATACAGTTTATTATTATTATTATTATAAAGTTTTATTATTATTATTATTATGTTTTACTTTTTTTTATAAATTTTTATTATTACTATTAAGATATGATTTGATTTATTTAATTAATTTATCTTATTATTATTATTATTTCCTTTTTCATTATTTATTTATTTATTATTATTATTATATATATATTGTAAACCTAATTCTAAACCCCCTCCCTAACCCTAATCCCATCCCCCCATGCGGCGCTCTCTCTCTCTTCCCCCTCTCTCCCCCTTTCTTCTCTCGTACCCCGCACCACCATCCTCCGCCGCGCCCCACTCGTCGTCGCGCCCGACTCCTGCCGTCCCGGCCTCCCTCCTCTTCAGCCGTCCCATCTCCCTCGCGCAGGACCTCCAGACACCTCCTCCGGTGACCGCGGCCCGCTCCTGGCCTTGCGCGACCACCGGCGCCGACCTCGCTCCCGACGTCTGGTGATCCGGCACCCCCGGCCTCCTCCCCATCCGGCTGCTGCAACACCCTCCAGAACCCCCCTTCTTCTCCCGACCTGCATTCGCCAAGAACCCCCCCCCCCCCCCCCACTCCCCTCGACCTGCCTCCCGACCTCCGGTGCGGCCTACCTCCATCCGGTGACCCCTCCCTTGCGCGCGACCCCCAGTTCCTGCTGCCGCATCTCCAGCGACCGCCACCAACCTCGCACCCTCCTTCACCAGCCCGACCACCGCGCCGCCCTCCCTGCTCCCTACTGCCGCCGTCCCAGCTCCCTCTCCCCCCTGTCCCGGCCTCCTCCAACGAACCACCGTGGTGACCCCGCCTGCCGCCTCCTCCCTCACCCCGCTGCTCCGCAACCCCCTCCGCGTGGTAAGTTTTATTTATTTATTTATTTTTATTTGTATTTTTATGTTAATCTTATTTTTATATAACTTTTATTATTTTTATCATATTAATAATATTATAATTATTTTATTATTATTATGTAATTATTATTATTATTATTATATTATTATTATTATTATGTTAATATTTTTCTATTATTATTATTATTAGTATTATTATATTATGTTATTATTTTTATCATTATATTATGTTATTGTTATTATTATTATTATTATATTGTGTTATTATGATTATTATGTTAATATTATTGCATTATTATTATTATTATTAATATACTATTATCATTATGATTATGTTATTTTTAATATATTGTTGATATTAACATTATATTGTGGTTATGCTAATATTATTATTATTATTATATTATTATTGTTATTATTATTACTATATTATTATATTATCACTATGCCATATTATTATTGTTATTATTATTATATCATTATTAATATTATTATCTTGTGTTATTATTATTATGATGTTATTGTTATCACCATTATTATTTTCACATTATTATTATAATGATTGTTATTACTATTATGTTATTATTATTATCGTTGAACCCGTTTAACGATCTTTTGTTTTAGGAACAGTTTGACGGAGCAGTACGGTGCGCCCTTTTACGCAACGAGAGTTTTGCGCCGTGTCGTCCTTCGTTCCGATTCGAGGTAGGTCTCCCATTGCACTCACCTTTACATTTAGAATTTAGTTATTTCTTGTCTTTTATTGGGTTTCAGTAAATTTTAAAGTATTATTAAGTAGTAATTTATAATGTGGTGGTTTGCTCTGCTTATCTCTAGCATTTCAGTGGAAGTATTTTTATTTTTTTAATGGTTAGTGCTTTACTGGTGATATTACTAAATGAGTTCTTTGTGAAATGTAAAGATCACGTTGAATTGGGTTTTGAAACGGTTTTGGTGTGTGTAAAATGGAAGGTGAATTGTTTATGGAAAATGGTGTTTTTCTTAGAACCTTGATTAGAGGAAGTGTCGTGTGACCTTTAAACATGATTTTTGGAAACATTGAGTGTGGTTCTTGGTTGTTGAAAAATGTTTTCCTTTGTCGCATGAACAAAAGTTTGGATTTCATTTGGGAAATGGTGTTCCATCAAAAAAAAAAAATAAAGTATCGTTTGGCTCTTCATAAAATTGGGGTGCGTTTGGTTGTTGGAAAGTGACTCTACTTGTTAAACAATTGTGTTCCAGGTTTAAGATGCTGATTTGAGTTTCTGAAATAAATTTCTAAGTGTGTTTCTGGTTTTCAATGAAATGGAGTGTGTCATATCCCTTTAGAAATGCTTTAGTATTAAATGGAAAAAATGTAAATGATATGATGGCCCGGTTGGAACTTTATTAAATGCGAAGTGATTATACATATATATCTATATATATACGTACTTGTGAGGGAATCTCTACAAGGGGAATTCCCTTCGAGGGTTGTTGTGTAGCGATGTCTGTGTAAGGGGTTGGCCAGTGCGGTGAGATGAGTCACGCGTGCGAGGGTCTCCCACTTACACAGTGATACTAAAACCACCATGGGTTCCTGGGCGTCTTGTAGATTATCAAGTGACGGTTGCTTGCTAACCCTGATTAGATGGGTTAGTACCCCCTGGAGTTGTGGACAGGCCAGGAGGGATGTGCCACTGGTTGGCTATTAGGGCGGCCATTTGGTTATTGACTATGGAGTACCATGCAGGCAGGTAGTCTGAACCCGAGTACGTCTAGGGGTTTTCTAGGGATGTTTAGGATCGCCCATGGTTATTGCTGATAACTTCTGGTTTACCTTTACTTGCACTTTTTGTCCCTGCTTGTTTACTTTCAGTCATCTTTCACAGCCTATACTGTTAGACTTTGGGAAAATGGTTTTCAAATGAAAATACTTTATTCACTTTGTGGAAGATTTGAAAATGTAACGCTTATTTGCCTTTTTGAATGATTTTAAAACTAATGAATGGGAACCAATTTTCGAAAAAGAATAAGGGGAATGTATCGTGTTTTGATTTTCAAGAAATGAATTATGAAATCTTACTTTTATACATTGTAGTTCAAACCTGGAATATGGAGATTCTTTATTTACTAGTATTGCATTGGGATTTGTAGTGGGGATCACCTACTGAGTAATTTTGTGCTAACGCCTATCTTTTACCATTTCAGTTGTAGGTTTCTTGTGTTCAGGTTTTCCTGGCTTTAGTCGCTCAGTGTGGGAGCGACGTTGGTTATAGTTGGGTGGTGACCCGCGAGGTCACGTTGAGGTATGTCGTGGTGTAGTTTTGTTTATGTCTTTAGTGTTGGTATGTTTGTTTAGTTTATATTTGTTCTTTTGATCCTGTTTTAGTTTGGGCTGAAATCGTTCCCAACGATTGAAATATTTAATGCCCGGCACTTGTTGCCATCCCGGGGGGATCAGGAACGCCCCTTGGGACTTACCGCGGTCCGGATCGGGTGACCGGTTCAGGGTCGACCCGGGACGGTTCGTGACAAAATGGTATCAGAGGAGGTTCTTGTTATTTGGGTTGTTTGGTAGGTGGAGATTAGGACTGTCGGGACTCGATAGGTAGGTACGGGGAGGGCGTCATGAACCCTCACCTGTTCCGCACCTCGAGTCACCAGGGGTAGTCCGGGAATTGTGTCCTTGTCTCTTTCTGGTTTGTCCTGGATTGAGAGATGACAATGGAGGCAAGCCGACGTTACATTGCGATTTCACCTGGAGTAGTGACCCATGTGGAGTCTGAGTACACGGTTTGAATTCTTCCTAGTGGTCGAAACTGACTTGGGGCATGGACCACTACCATGTCGCCAGGTTGGGCCTGACTACTAGTCCCTCACTCCAGTGGTTGATGCAAATTTGGATACTGCTTTCATTTTTATCGGTGTAGGTGCGTTGTTGGAAATGAAAACGGGTTTTTGAAAATTGTATGGGTTACTTTTAAAAGACTTTAAATGTATAAAATGGGTTTTTAAAACTGAAATCTCTTGATTTTGAAATCTGTTGTTTACTTGTAGTTGGTCGAGAATGGTTCGGGATGAAACCCCAAGTCCTCTTTATGAACGTTTGCACATGTGTGAGAATGCATGGAAAAAAATGCGTGTTGGTGCGAGTATTATTGGAAAGTGGATGAAGACATGTGCAACGGTTCATGAGATTACCTGGGTGTGTATTTGAAATTAAAGGCTTGACCTTTTTCTCTAAATTGGTTTTAAAGGGGAAATGGTTTTGGAAAGTTTTTGGTTTTAATGTGGATTTGGTATTTGGGACAGTTGTCTTGAAATAAAGCGGTTTTGAAAAAAAAAGTGTTTTTGGAATCTAAAATGGAACAAGAATTTTTGGACATGAAATTTTGGGTTGTGTTTGTGGTTGTTTGGTTTCTTGAGCTGGTTGTTTTTTGATGAGGATGCTTTATTGATGTTGCTTAGATTGATATTTGTCTCGGCTTGGTGATATATATGTTGTTCAGAAATGCCACCCAGAAAGGTCCCTAAGGATTCAGATAAGTCATGCCCAGTTTTTGATCCTCCTCAGACTTTACCTATTCTCTATAGTGATCAGGGTCCATTATTAGCAGTGAAATGGCCTGAGGAAGTGGATCATGTCTTTAGAACGTTGGGAACTCCCAATAATGTTAAGGTTCATTCAATTATGGAGTTGTTCGAGGGTCCAGCTCTGGACCAGTGGAAGAGGGTTACCCCACCGTCAACGCAAGGTGAAATGACATGGGATGTCTTTAAATCATTTTCATCCAATGGGTTGTACCTAAGGAAGTGAAACTTTAGAAAAAGAGAGAGCTTGTGCATATTCAACATGGCTAACGGACGGTGAAGGCATATGTTGACCATTTCAAGGAACTGATTTCCTTTTCTCCAGAGGTAGCGTCACATGAGCTCATGAAGGTCTCTCTTTTCACTGGGGTTCTTCGTCCAGAGATCAAGGAGCGATTCCTCCCTTCTAAAGACATTTGTTTCGAGAAGCTGGTGGAGGAATCATTTTTGGCTGAGTTGGTTTTCGGAACACAGTTGCTTAGTACTCTAGCATCCACGGTTGTTCATAAGAGTTCCCCCTCTGTTGTGGAAAATACTCCAGAGATACCTGTTCCTCAGGAGTTATCCCCCTTGGACCCATCCTCCAGTTTATCAGATTTTTCAAAGGTATGCTATCAGTGTGGTCATTTCGGGCATTTAAGGTCGTCTTGTCGCAACCCTCCGAAGACGTGTCATCGATGCAGCTGTCTGGGTCATCTGGAGAAGTTTGGAAGGAAGCGTCTCTTGAAGAGGATGCTGTGATGGGAGAATGTCAATACCTGACTGTGAGGTAGAAGATGCTTCAGCCATCAGAGCCCCATCCACAAGTCTTAGGGTGAAGCTCGTGCACAGTCAGGAGTTCCGAGGGTTGTGAAGCCTTGGTCTAGGTTCTGTTTTCTGTATTGATGGTGGAACAATTAGAAACCTTTTCATATTTTTTTTTTCCTTCTATTAAAGTTTCAACAGTGTTGTAAATGCATTGTTTTTCTATAAAGTGATGATGGACATGATCTATGATAAATTCATGAAGACATGTCACGTGGATGTAATATTATGAATCGTGCGTCCTTCTTAAAAGTGTCTTTGAACCTTGTGTGGGTTGACCTCGTTGTAGTTTTGTTGTCGTATGTGGACATGTTTTGTGGATTTCAATGGCTCATGTCTCCAATTTGATGTTTGGTTAAATTTTTCTCTGGGGGTTATCCTTGGTGTTGATGTTTGTTGACTCTATTCGAGGATTCAATGTTTCGATGAAGGTGTTGATTTTTTCACTCATGCTATAAGAGTTGGTTTAAACTGGCTGGGAGTTCCCACATCGACCCCCCTTTCTTAGGACTTTCTATTTAGATGGTCAACTTTTCTTCACATGTTGAGCTCTTGTGGTGGGGAGAACCCCTTTATGTTATCACATCAACCTTGGATCTCAGTTTTCTCATGAATGGGTCGGGTGTGACCTATGTGGAGTAAGGTCATCCTGAGAATCTCAGTTCTCTTCAGTTCCTTTAGTTCTGTTTGGGCATAGACTTGAATTTTGGCTGACTTTTGGCTTGGTGACTTTCTGGGGGCAGAAAGTGTCTATGGTGGGGAGAATTGTCACACCCCGACCGCAGATGTCATTATTTTACTTCTTTCTTGGCCCGATTTAAATTTTTCGAGGTTTGTTTGGGTTGGCGGTTTCGTTCTGGTGCGCGGTCATCACATCGCTAGCGGTGACCGTGCGTTTGGCCCGGGTGACTATTATACAGTTTATTATTATTATTATTATTATTATTATAAGGTTTTATAATTACTATTATACAGTTTATTATTATTATTATTATTATAAAGTTTTATTATTACTAATATAAAGTTTTACTTTTTTTATAAAGTTTTATTATAAATATTAAGATTTGATTATATTTATTTAATTAATTTATCATATTATTATTATTATTTCCTTTTTCATTATTTATTATTATTATTTTTATTATTATTTTCGTTCTGGTGCGCGGTCATTATTTTAATTATATTGTTATTATTATTATTATTATTATTATAAGGTTTTATAATTACTATTATACAGTTTATTATTATTATTATTATTATAAAGTTTTATTATTACTAATATAAAGTTTTACTTTTTTTATAAAGTTTTATTATAAATATTAAGATTTGATTATATTTATTTAATTAATTTATCATATTATTATTATTATTTCCTTTTTCATTATTTATTATTATTATTTTTATTATTATTTTTATATATATATATATATTATAGACCTAAAGCTAAACCACCTCCCTAACCCTAATCTCATCCGCCCCCCCATGCGGCGCTCTCTCTCTCTTCCCCCCTCTCCTCTTTTCTTCTCCCGTACCCCGCACCACCGGCCTCCGCTGCGCCCTGCTCGCCATTGTGCCCGACTCCTGCCGTCTCGGCCTCCCTCCTCTTTGGTCGTCCCAGCTCCCTCGCACAGCACCTCCAGACACCTCCTCCAGCGACCGTGGCCCGCTCCTGGCCTTGTGCGACCACCAGCGCCGACCTCGCTCCCGACGTCCGGCGATCCGGCACCCCCGACCTCCTCCCCTTCTGGCTGCTGCGGCACCCTCCGGCACCCCCCCTTCTTCTCCCGACCAGCCTTCGGCGAGCACCCCCCCCCCCCCCCCCCCGCTCCCCTCGACCAGCCTCCCAACCTCCGGTGCGGCCTACCTCCATCCGGCGAGCCCTCCCCTGCGCGTGACCCCCTGTTCCGGGTACCGCATCTCCGACGACCCCCACCGGCCTCGCACCCTCCTTCGCCTGCCCGACCACCGCGCCGACCTCCCTGCTCCCTAACGCCGCCATCCCGGCTCCCTCTCCCCCCTGTCGCGGCCTCCTCTGAGGAACCGCCGTGGCGACCCCGCTTGCGGCCTCCTCCCTCACCCCGCTGCTCCGCAACCCCCTCCGCGTGGTGTGTTTTATTTATTTATTTATTTTTATTTGTATTTTTATGTAATTCTTATTTTTATATAACGTTTATTTTTTTTATCTTATTAATAATATTATAATTATTTTATCATTATTATGTCATTATTATTATTATTATTATATTATTATTATTATGTTAATATTTTTCTATTATTATTATTAGTATTATTATATTATGTTATTATTTTTATCATTATATTATGTTATTCTTATTATTATTATTATTATATTTTGTTATTATTATTATTATGTTAATATTATAACATTATTATTATTAATATTATTATTAATATACTATTATCATTATGATTATGTTATTTTTAGTATATTGTTGATATTAACATTATATTGTGGTTATGCTAATATTATTATTATTCTTATATTATTATTGTTATTATTATTACTATATTATTATGTTATCACTATTCCATATTATTATTGTTATTATTATTATTATATTATTATTATAATTATTATTATGTTGTGTTATTAATATTATGGTGTTATTGTTATCACCATTATTATTTTCACATTATTAATATTATGATTGTTATTACTATTATGTTATTATTATTATCGTTGAACCTGTTTAACGATCTTTTGTTTTAGGAACAGATTAACGGCGCAGTACGGTGCGCCCTTTTATGCAACGGGAGTTTTGCGCCGTGTCGTCCATCGTTCCGATTCGAGGTAGGTCTCCTATTGCACTCGCCTTTAAATATAGAATTTATTTATTTCTTGTCTTTTATTGGGTTTCAGTAAATTTAAAATTATTATTAAGTAGTAATTTATAATTTGGTGGTCTGCTCTGCTTATCTCTATAATTTCAGTGGAAGTATTTTTATTGGTTTAATGGTGTGTTCTTTCCTGGTGATATTGCTAAATGAGTTCTTTGTGAAATGTGAAGATCACGTTGAATTGGGTTTTGAAACGGTTTTGATGTGTGTAAAATGGAAGGTGAATTGTTTATGGAAAATGGTGTTTTTCTTAGAACCTTGATTAGATGAAGTTTCGTGTGACCTTTAAACTTGATTTTTGTAAACATTGAGTGTTGTTCTTGGTTGTTGAAATTTTTTTTCCTTTGTTTCATGAACAAAAGTTTGGATTTCATTTGGGAAATGGTGTTCCTTCAAAAAAATGATTAATGGCTCGTTTGGATCTTGATAAAAGTGGGGTGCGTTTGGTTGTTGGAAAGTGAGTCTACTTGTGAAACAAATGTGTTCCAGGTTTAAGATACTGATTTGAGTTTCTGAAAAAAAATTTCTAAGTGTGTTTCTGGTTTTTAATGAAATGGTGTGTGTCATATCCCTTTAGAAATGCTTTAGTATTAAATGGACAAAATGTAAATGATATGACGACCCGATTGCCACTTTATTAAATATGAAGTGATTATACATATATATCTATATATACACGTACTTGTGAGGGCATATCTATAGGGGGACTTCCCTTCGAGGGTTGTTGTGTAGCGATGTTCATGTAAGGGGTTGGCAAGTGCGGTGAGATGAGTCACGCGTGCGAGGGTCTCCCACATACACAGTGTTACTAAAACCGCCATGGGTTCCTCGGTGTCTTGTAGATTATCGAGTGACGGTTGCTTGATAAACCTGATTAGACGGGTTAATACCCCCTCGAGTTGTGGACAGGCCAGGAGGGACGTTCCACTGGTCGGCTATTAGGGCGGCCATTTGGTTATTAACTATGGAGTACCACGCCAGCAGGTAGTCTGAACCCGAGTACGTCCAGGGGTTTTCTAGGGATGTTTAGGATCGCCCATGGTTATTGCTGATAACTTCTGGTTTACATTTACTTGCACTTTTTTTCCCTGCTTGTTTACTTCCAGTCATCCTTCACAGCCTATACTATTAGACTTTGGGAAAATGGTTTTCAAATGAAAATACTTTATTCTTTTGTGTAAGATTTGAAAATGTAACGCTTCTTTGCCTTTTTGAATAAGTTTAAAACTAATTAATGGGAACCAATTTTTGAAAAATAATAAGGGGAATGTCTCAATTTTTGATTTTCAATAAAATCATTATGAATGCTTACTTTTATACATTGTAGTTCAAACCTAGAATATGTAGATTCTTTATTTTCTGGCAGTGCTTTGGGATTTGTTGTGGGGCTCACCTACTGAGTAATTTTGTGCTCATGCCTATATTTTACCATTTCAGTTGCAGGTTTCTTGTGTTCATGTTTTCCTGGCTTGAGTCGCTCAGTGAGGGAGCGACGTTGGTTATAGTTGGGTGGGGACCCGCGAGGTCACGTGGAGGTATGTCGTGGTATAGTTTTGTTTATGACTTTAGTGTTGGTCTGTTTTTTTAGTTTATATTTGTTCTTTTGATCCTGTTTTTAGATTGGGCTAAAATCGTTCCCAATGATTGAAATTTTTAATGCCCGGCACTTGTTGCCATCCCGGGGGGATCGGGAACGCCCCTCGGGACTTACCGTGGACCGGCTCAGGTGACCGGTTCAGGGTCGACCCGGGCTGGTTCTTGACACAAAAACTCTATAATGTTGAAATGAATGTGGTTTATTAGAATAATGGATCACAATCCACTATCATGATTTAACCATATTTTTGAATCTTCCCTTCTTCTAGGATTAATAAATCCCATCCTGTACTTCTCGTCAATGGTGCTATTCGGAACTAGTTTCCCCAACTCTACCTCATCACAACCAGATCCTTCTTTAAAAACATGTCACCTCAAGCCTTTAATAAGATGCCCCTATATTATAAAAGATTTATTTTAGTAAATTTTTAGCATCCCCAGATGGTTTTGTACCCAGAGAGAGTTATGTTAACTTTACTTCCATGTGTTCTACTATAGAACAAACTAATCATAATAAAACACTTTATATGGGAGGCCACTGTAGTAGTGGATGTCCAAAAAATTGATGTTGACATCCACATTATGAATATGAAATGTGTTTCTATATTGGGACCATCGTCTTAGGATATATAAAACTATTATCTATAGATGGTATATGTGGAATGGTGATGTTCTCACTACCTCATATAGTCCATCATGGACCAGCTCCACCCTTTAATCCAATAAAGTGTATCGTACCAATACACACTATAACATTCATCAATAAAGTTTTCATTGAGCACATTATCTAAGTAATTATGATGCAATTAACTATTATCTGACACACTTCTCCAATCAATAGTCTCATAATGGTCGAGTAATTCTTCATATTTAGATCCTTCCCATTGACCATTTTATCAAACGAATTCATCACATAGATGACCATAATCTTTTGAACCATATTAGGATGTACATGAATTTTGATTTCTCATCAATTGAGATCATATTCTTCTGTGAACCATGAACTCATTGTAAAATCCTTGAAATCTAGGATGTTAACCACATTATCTATCCTAAAATTCAACCATGACTTCTATTATCTCAATGTATTGTTTTTCTTTTGTTAGATTATCACATCCAAAATTATATGATTTTCCATTAAGAATCTCAAAGAGGAATTTATTTGAGGATATCCATGCATTTTATCTCAACACAATGTAGACACGACTTCTATATATGTTTTCGTGGGCCATTTTGAATAAGTAAAAATGTGCAAATGGAGGTGAGATTAAAAAATAAGTATCTTTATAAAAAAACCTTATAATGTGAATCATATTTGGAACAAGAACAAGATGATTTTATTGTCATGTGATTGTTTTTTGAAAATGAGAGGGTCATCATGAGATATGTGTCTTAAGATTGGTTTGTCACACCAAATATAGAATTAAACATATGAAATAAATATCCTATCACATTTAATGTCACATTATCAAACATAGGGTACCCATCAAACTATTTATTTGAGTGGATAAATAACATATGCATGTGTAGATGAATCATTTGTTCCCATGTTCATGTTTTTTTCATTAGTAAAATTATTGACACCTCTTTTCATTTTCACCTTCAAACCCATCCTTCCAGTGACCCTTCACCATAGATTTTGAGGGTAGAAATTTTATCTGACTAAATTCAATCTAATTAGAAAAATAAACATATTTTGTAAAAAAACAATTTGAATCCCACCAAGATTTACCATTCTGGTATCAATGAGGGTGGTGCTTTCATGCATTCATACCTTCTCATAAGGCACCAATTTGCATGAAAAATATTGTATGCACTAAAGGGGAAGAGATTTTACATATATTCCACCCCGAAAGGTGACCCACCTAAGGATCACAAAAAAAAGATAATCCTACAAGGCATAAGAAACCAAGATGGTGTGAAATACCATTACAAAACACCCTTGCATGTTAATGGTGATTTTAAGTCTCACATCATGAGCTCTTTATTTCTAGAAACAAAGGAACCAAATGATAGAAAACTCATTTCAATCTAAAAATCATATTCACCCATCATTGAATAGTCTTTATATAAATATATGGTCATCCAACATTCTTTAGGGATTCTCTACGGAATACTAAGATTCAATCATCTGCAGATAAAATTGATCGTCCACATTATCATGTAATATGGATCACCAAATGTAGAGAATATTGTGGGGTTACCTATATTTGGTATAAAATCTAGGTTGTTCCCAGAGGATTAATACCTATCCAAATGCACTTAACATATGTTAGGTTGATGAAAAATGTCATAATTGAGCACAAACCTCACATTTAGTGAAACTCTTGATCATGCATTATCATACAACATTTTCATCTATGGGATTCCCTTGTGGTAGAGCACCAGGACTTCACATATTTCCAATAAAAATAAACAAATTTTCATTAACATATTACATGAAACACTAATTGTTTTGGGAAAATATTTCAATATTCATAATGAAAATTTCCCTATTCCCCTAGAAAATATATTTAAATAACATTTTATTCTCTACATAGGCACAATAACACCTATTTCATCATAGCATATGAATTTTAATGTGTAAATCATGTTTAGATACTCCTCCCATTAATGTAGATTCGATGGTCACTTGTCATTCCCCACCCAATAGTGCACGAATTTTGTTCACATAATCCCTAGAAGTGTGGACGGTAATAAGTGAGTACACCCATGTTCAAGATGAATGTTGTAAACATTTCTAGTTTTATATCCTAGTCATATGACATTAAAATTCACAATAACATCCTTGAAACAATATGTAGAACTATAGCCTTACCCTAAGTGATTAATATAGGATTCCCTATGTGTAATCATCATGGGATGCCACCTCCTCTCACCACAAATCATAATCCTTCAATATCGGCTAGATTATATACCTGATCACCACTTACCCTATGTCGCCCGAACATGATGGTCTATGCATTACTACCATGGAATGATATTCTCCAAGAATCACTCCTATTATAAGCCATTGTATTTCCTATGGGACATAGAACTCCTTCTACTCTATGATATCCCATGTTCTATAAAGATAGATCATCAAATGTGACTATAGTAGTTATCATAAATAAAATTGGAATCCTTATCTAGATATCACCATCACTTTTTCTATTTGGGAATCAACAGCCAACCATTGACATACAAAGTGGATCACAGGATCATTATATCGAATACATCCTCTTGTATCTCACACTGAACATGACTCACATGGTCATACAAGTTTGCTGAGATAATGACATCCATTCAATACCGAACCTATAATTGTCTTATTATTTGTTATAATCCTTAACCAAAATCACATGGTAATATCTCACATGTAATACCCATTCACATTATTTCTTCGACATAGAATAACACATGCCTCATTTTCTATGTTATCCCCAACTCATATCAAACTATGTGGGATTTTATTCCAAATGTACAGGGATGTATAAGAATCCTCAATGAGGACCAAACCATATATCAAAATCTACCGAAACGTTCTTTAGGTCACATCCTCAATAAGGTCATTCCCCTAAAATAGGAAACTAAATCCCTCCTTGGTATATTGGGAAGCTCAATGTGTAAGCCCCCAAACACGTAAAATAAATGTAAAACCTATTGTGAAGGAAATATTTCATGTGCATGACCGAAACCATCACTTTCCAATTCTCCATTCATGAAATATTTTTCCTTATATCCTGACATTATGTTGCATTGATTTTTTTATCACACTTCCTTAGAATACGGAAATGATCATTGTGGAATTTTATCCGTTTATTCTAATAATGGTATTTATGATGGATATTTGAGGGTCAATCCCAACCCATATTAAACATAGGTTCCACCTCATTGAGAAATATCCTATTGATTGTACCCCATAGGGAAATATACCCAATAATCTTGGTTATACCTCAATGGGAAGTTTGATAAAATAATATAGGTTCTACCTTTATATGGCATCAGATCCAACCATATTGATTCTTCTTCCACTATGAGTTTGGCCCATCTATCTTGGATTTTCCTTAATGGGGTGTCAGATACAAACATACTAGATTCTTCATCTCTATTTCATGACCGTATATTGGTAATCCTTTCACGTGTGAAAGCATCTTTCCCAGGGACACATATTCTTTATCCCACTCTATGGGGAGTCATAATCACCCTACAATATCTTTTAAGGATGTTAAAAAGTTCCATAGTACGTCTCAACAAGAAATTATGATCTGTATCTAAAAGGTGTAGAACATGTTACATGATCTCAAATAAATAATCCTTGAAACACATAGGAAGCATGAGTTTATCTTCATAGATATGTTTCACCCATGGTGTTATAAATCTCATTAAAACATGAGATTCTTATCCAAAAGGACATAGAGGACATACATCCCTAAAACTGATTACATTTTTATTAACATGTGATATATTGGATATATGTCAATGATCGATAAATGAGAAACCCTTCATATATGAGGAATAGTGGTTCCAATGATACTATTATCTAGACCAGACAATGATTCCCAAAATTACTACTATCTTGACTAAATGATGTTACCATATCAATGTAGAATTATATCCAAATGGAATATGTGTAATTATCGAGCATCCAAAAATTGAAGTTAGGCGTCATGGGTTCCAAAAACACGACTATGTAGAATGTGGGAGACCAAGAATAGTTGATGATATCCATAGAGGAATCCTTTGAAGTACGAAATAACATCATATCATCATGTTTCGATTAAGGAGAATACATCTCCATTTAAATTCATGAAATCCATCCAGTAATGAGAGGTGTTAATATGGGGTAATAATTAAGAAAAATGAGCAACCATGTGAAGACATGCATGATCTCCCCCTTAAAAGAATAAAAAAAGGTAATAATAATTTTCTCAATCCATTTTTCTCGGGATATATTAATATATACCCTAGATTATCATAGTAATAATTAGAGCTCACCCTTTCTTATAATACCATTTCATATTCCATAAATAATTTTATTTCATAAAATATTCCATAGTTGTGTTATTTTTTAAAACAATAGTTGGATGTGAGGTATCTCACTTATATACATGATGTTTTTGTGTCAATGTTACCAAAGGAAATAAACAAAAAATATTTTTGAACGGATCATTATCTTATGTAATAGATTTTCATCTATTAAGATGTAATATTTAGGTATGAGATTTTTGGTTCCTTACACGTATGATATATTAGTATGATCTAAATGATGATATTTAATATAAAAGATTAGAAAAAAAATATATTGTTTCCTTGAAATTATCTTGTTAAATGAATACTTTAAAAAGATATGAAAAACTATTGGTTTATTTATCCAATTAAAGAGATATAATCAATTTATATTATGATGTAAAAATTCATCAATTTTAAACAAAATTGAAAATACATTTTAATAAGAGAAGTTAATAATGAAATCATTTCTCATGTATTTTTTATGAAGGAAATTGAATATAATTATTATTTTATTATTTTATTTATATCTGGTATAAAAAGATTGATTTTTCTCATATTAATGAATGTAATATATCTGAAAAAAATTTCAAAAGAGAAATAATTTTAAAATGAAAATATAGAATATTTATAAAAGGAAAAAGATGTTATCCTAAATTTTATTATTGTGTCTCTATTATGATGGAATAATTATATGATTCTATTATAAATTATAATAAGATACATAAAAACAACTTTTTACTTATTTTGGGGAAAATTAACATTTATCAAAAGAAAATTATAAATTGTAAACTAATATAGTAAAATAAGATTCGAGTTGTGCTGTCAATGTAAACAAAATAAAATAATTAACTGATATAGTGATGAATCAAAAAATACTCTTATTTACAATATTATGGGTGAGGATTACAACAAACAAGTCTTGGAAAATTAGAAAGAAAATAATATTAATCATGGAAAAGAGTTAACATATAAGAACATAAAATCCATAAAATTTTTATTTTTAATTGTTCAAAAAATACTATCACCTATAATATTACTAATATTTGAAATAGTATAAATTGTCATCACAAATTTCAATATTAATTTTTGTTATCATTAAATTTTTTGTTTACAAAGGTATTTTATTTTAAAAAATAATATATAATTATAGTGATGAAAATAATGGGATTTTATATAATTTTGTATGGGGAATATATATTTTTGAACATAATTATTTTATAGTACACATTGTTAAAACAAATTTAATTTCTGTACTATAAAATATTTTTGATTTCCTTTCCATTACTAGAAAAATACAATAGTAATAAAAATGAAAAATATAATGAAGATAATGGATATTTAATACATATGAGTATAAATTTTCTAAACATCCACTCACAATAGAAAATCAATATAAGCTATGTCAGATTTCGTGATAATGTGGGAGGAAATATTCATTGAGTTCGATCTCTTAGAGATCTGTAATCAGTCGTCATCAATATATTAATTTATTATTATGAGTTATATATGAATATGATTAAACTAAACAACTATATTAATTATATAATATTTTTAGGAACCAAATCAATTATAACTGTAATGAATCATGGATTTATCATTTATATGATTTAATGTTTTATTTTAGTTTATTAAAAAACAATCGAGGAATAAATTATATTAGGTTTTTCCTTGTAATAAAAAAGGACAATGTGAATATATTTAATGAACAATACATAATCACCAATATGAAGTCATGTTTTAATCCAATAATAGAAGTCTCAACTAATATTCCATTGGAACATATTCATATGGGTTTATTTGACCACATTAATATAGAATGAGTATGTGAAAAATCATTTTTATGAAATATTTAATGATTTTTTAGTGCTACCAAGGGTTTTCTGTTAATATAGATGAGTGGGTTGTGGGTTATTTTTATTAAAATGAATATTCTATAATAATATAAATAATATCTAAAACTTTTGTCACTGTGAAGTTTCATGGGGGTTTGTTTGATAACGGTCGGTCTAATTCTTTCATTTTCAAAATACTAAAGTATTCCCATAATTTATACCCATAGAACACCACTATTGATTTTTTTTCAAAATTATATATATAACCTCATATGAGATTCCAAGAACACTATTGAGTTATAAGAAATACCTACTAAACATCAGACATTACCTATTAACAAAACATGATATCTTATAAATAGATTTATAATTTGGATTATCATAATAAAATATCCCTATAATATTTTTAATAATAGAAATCCAAATGATGGATAATTTTTTGTTTTTATATTCCAAATTTAAATCATAAACAACATGATAAAAATTGGTAAATTAAATAATCATCCAATGTAATTATACCACATCTAAAAAAATGAATTTCCAAACATGAATTCAATGATTATGAAAGAATATACTAAAGTGATATTTTATGACTACGAACCATTTGATAAAAAAATATGAAAATTTATCATCAAAATGATTACAAATATAACACTACACATAATTCAATTTTTCTTAAAAAATATTGACAATATGTTAAATAATCCAAAAAAATATTTTTTAAAATTAATTCAATTTCAAACACCTATATTTATGCTTCCCATATATCCTACATTTTTAGAACCAACATTTAGATTATATAATTAGAATTTTATTTTTAATTTTGTAACCAAATACATGTTTAAATCGTGAAAAGTTTTCATCCATCCTATCAAAACATTAACAAAAAGTATAATAGAATCATTAAATAAGGAAACATGGGTTGTATCTGTAATAGAATAATTAAAACATTATAAGAGGAACAAGGTATTCTATTTAGTCAACATACCCCCTATTTAAAATTTTATATAACTAAATGATTATTTATAAATAATATGCATGACCATTGGTCGATCACTATAATAAATTTTAGTTTAGTGGTTAAAGGATTCCACAAAAATAATAGAATATGCAATGAAATCAGATTTCCCTAAATATTTATAACATAATATATTATGATTAATTTATTATATATATCTTATATTAATATCCAATTATTCAAAATATATGTAAAATATTAATTTTCATCGGAGATAGTATATGATGAAAACTTCTTGTTTTTAAAACACTTATATACAATATTTTTTCATCAAACGTACCCAATCATTTTATGACCATGGATAAGGATATATTTTTTGTCATGAAATATAATGTTCATTTAGTTTATAAAATGGTTATAATTATTGGTTTTATTATCCAAATTGATATAATAAAACCTCATAATATATTTTTATAGTTAAAAAACTTGTTACTTATATAATTATTGGCTATAAGAAATTAATTTTTTTTAATAACATAAAAAACATGATTCATAATTAAATGAGGGAGATAGGTGAGGCATTATTTTTAATTTATTTTTTGTTTATAATAAATATTATCAAAATTATTAAAATAAAATAACAAACATTCATTTTTTAATAGAATAATTTAGACATGAATGAATTTAAAATTAATCCACTACCATTAGTGAAAAATTAATCATGATTTGAATATATATATATATATATCTTTATAGAATAAAATTAATAGAATAAATTATGGAATATTGTATTATCTATTATTTATAATAATAGAAATTATATTTTTTCTGTAACTGAAAATCATAATTTAGGATAAAATACTAACATTCAATATCTACCAAATGAATTTAATGTTTTTAATGTAACTATTTTACATTTTTTACTTTTTCAAAAAGAAATTTAATTTTTTAGATGATAACATTTGAGGTTTTAGTTTATATAAAACATTTAAATTCAAATCCTCTGATTTAATGGGAATATTTTTATATTTATAGTCTCCTAATCAACAAAATAGTGTTCACTTATCAATTTTTGAAACTAAGTAAATTGTATCTAGGAGTTGTTTTGGACATGGGTTACAGATGAAGCATAACTCAATGGATTTAAGATTTAAATTTGGTCATGTATTAATCAGTTGTGAAAAAACATCGAATATAAACATTTCATAAATATAATATGTTAATCATAGACCCATAACATAGATCGAAGGAGTTAAATAATACTTTTCAAATAAAGGATAAATTGAACTAGAGTTCATTTAAATTGAATATAAAATAAAATAAATTTCTACTAATCCCTCTCTCTTTGATCAGGTTGACTTTATTAAATGTAAGTTATGATTATTTTAATTTAATTTTTTAATTTTAAATTTATTTATTATTATCTATTTTTTGAAATCATTTTTAAAAATAAATAATTATATAGAATAATATTTTGTTAATATTTAATAAATAATATTAAGATATTCTTCATTACCATTTCCTTTTTCAAATAACATCAATTTCATTCAAATTATTGCATGACATGTCTGTTGAATGATATGACGGAATATTTTTTCATAAATTTCTTTATCTGTTAATAGATATTTTAGTAATAACCAAAGTATTATAAATCATAAAATATTATCCTATCTTTTATATGAAATCAAACCATAATCCTATGTTCTCTTGAACTCTCCAAAATTAGAATGTATTGTAAAATAAAAAATATCTTGTGAATTATCTTATGGGAGCTCAAATAACATGAATGTCAATATTATTGATTACAATTCCATTAATTGAAAAGCTTTCAAAATGTTTTGAATGAATAATATGAGGTATATTTGAGAATTTATTTTTTTCATGATAGAAATGGTTATTCTACTAACATAATAGTAAAATAATTTTTGAGAAAGATATTAACATGATAAGAAAAAACAATATATTTTAAATTTCTCAATTTCAATATATTATTCAATAAAAGGTATATTTTAATCATATTTCTATTTCTAAAATGGATATATTTAGATTATTATATTATATCTATAAGTGATGAAATCTGTTAAACAATTATTTTATCTCTTATGATGAAAATATACCTTTGGTCATTAATGAATCCCTCTTAGAGTATTTTTTTAATGACATAAAATTAAAAAAGAAATTATATCTTGACTGAAGTGTTCTATTAATGTTAATTAAAAATAGAATGACACAGATTTATAAACATTGATGAATCACTATTTCAGGGAATGAATATGATATATTTATATGTAAATTAGAAGATGATAAAAATTTATAGATATATGATGAGTTAAATTGATGATTATTATAATGAAATATTTAGATTCTATTCATTCCATATGTAATCCACCTAACACTAATACTCAATAAAAATGATGTAGGACTCAAGGATACTAAATCTATTATTTCATAATGGAACAATACATTTTATGATAGGCTTTAATAGAATATTGAGATGATTTTGGATGACACGTAGAATAAGGGGGTTTCCAAAGAAATGTGTACAATTGAGGCCGTGAGAGATAAATATAAAGAGTAAAACACCAGTTGTATTTTTGGGAAGTAATACTTGAAAAAAAAACAAAGGATGTTTCTCTTTTCATGGGAGAGTCTGGATGGTAATAATCTAGTGAACTTGTATCTTGAATAGAAAATTTAAAATTACAATTTCTTGTAGATGTTGAACGGTATGGTACTAATTTTATTACTCATATTTTTACTATGGAATATTTTTCAAGTGTTCTTTCCAAATTTTCAGATTATTATTTAGATAATATATATTGTATATTATTAAAATAAAACTATAAATGATGTTTTTTGGGAGGTGAGATCAATGGATGACAGGGTAAGAGTATATGTTTCTCAATAGATGACTGTAAATGTTCTATTTTCAAATATTAAAGACCATGAGGTATTAGTGGAAGGTAATAATGATGTATTCCAAGGGAGTTCATGGCATTTTATTTTTTTATAACATACAAATATCTATTTTCAGATAAATAAATAAACGGTTTCTTGTATTCAGTGACACTGAACAGCTAAAATATCATTTTACTGAAAATGAATATATTTCGCACTTAGTCCAGTAGAATAAAACTAATTCTTAAATGATGTACCATGTTCCGACACCGTTTTCATATATTTTTACTGAGTATTTGAATTTGAAATTAAATTTCAATGTGACCAAAGTTAATTTAATTCAATGAAATGGTGAGAATTAAATATTAAAATCGAATTTATTCTCAATAAATATTTTCTCTGCCATCATGGATATTATTGATAATCAAAATGAAATGATAATTAAACATATATATATTATGAAATGTAATTATATATAATTTTTTATGTATTGATTTTCTAAAAGGATTAATTGAAATTATATAAGAGAAATAATGTTCCTATAAAATTAATATGCTAAAGTAAGATGTGATTATCCTAAAAGAGAGTTCTATTTTCAGTGATTATATTTACATAATTAATTGAATAGTTATCTATCAAATTTAATTCCCCAAGAAGCTTACATATAGAAAGATATGGTATATTTTAGAATCAAGGATAATGAATCTATCATAAATAAATGTGGAAATGTATCATCAAATATAAAAATGATATGTTGAATGTTTCATTCTATAGAGTATAATGTGATCTCTATATAAGCTTCTTAATAGTTTACCATAGTATCCTTTTTCGAAATTAAGGATCCAATAGATTAAACCAAAATCAATGTTATTCACTAAAATGAAATAGATGTAACTTACTATTAAAATTTCTTGTTATCAGTAAATTACTAATGGGATATTTATCAGAACCTATAAATAATGGTGGCTTCAATAAATAAAAATATACATGAATAAAAACTTACCAAAAATAATAATTTTCAAACATATTTCTTAATAATTCATGAGATAGACACTCTTAAAATGTATATAATGGATTTTATATATTAATATAATCATGTTATGATACAAACTAGGGTGATCCATGGGGATATGTCAAAGGGTATCAATATCCTACTTGATTTATATGAAGAAAAATGTTATATATGCAGTAATCCCATACAAGATATTTATAAGAAATTAAATTGAAAATATTAATAATAGAAAACATTATAGAATTTATTCATTGTTCCAATAACTATAAAAGGCTTATTTTAGCCCTCAATCACTCTTTCATGAATCCAAATATGATATATCTATAAATGAGGTTGTTTTTAATTCAGGGACTTCTTTCGAAATTTCACCTAATATTTTAGAACATTACTAAACTCCCTCACATCAATTTTATATGTTTTATTATGAAAATACATCCTTTACCAGGATCGAAATATGATCATACTGATCATGTTGATCATAACAATCCACATGAACCTCCATCCCAACTCAATAATGTTCCTACAGATTAATTTTTATTTTTATTTTATTTGTGAATAATATTATTTCTATTTTCAATTCCATTTTTTTATAAATTAAATATAGTTACATATTTTTATTTTCATTCTCTCTTTTTTCTAACTATTATTATTTTTTATTAATCTTTTTTCCTTTTATTATTAGTTCATAATAATAAAATTCATATTACATGTCCTGGAAGTGAAATGTAGTTATATATATTTCTATAATTTTTCTATATTTGTGGTATTAAATATATAATATTGTATTTGTTTTTTACCATTGTAAAATAATGAATAAAAAATAACAGAAAATATTAAATTATAATATTTTGAATTACTCCTTTAATAATACTATAATTAAAATCATTAATTAAATAAAATTTATAAATTTTTATGTTTAATGACTTATGGGTTTTGGGATACTCAAAATGGAATATCATTGTGGACATAAAAAGGTTTTTCCAATTTATCACACATATTTTTTCTTTTCATGATCCCAAAACACATAAATTTTTTATGAATTAATTTTTATTGACACATACAAAAAAATTATTATAATGTCATAAGTATTTTTATAAAATGTTTTTATTCAGGTTGATTAAATTATATTGAGGTCTATATGACATTCACTATTTTTAATTTGATTTTTCCGGTTTTACAATTCCCAAATTTAGGAAATCCTTATAATATTATTAGAAATATATTTTAGGAGATACCTAGGAAAAATAAATTCATTTTTTTGAAGAGTCTTTTGTTTATAGGATGATAGATTTTCTGGATTGAAGAGAATATGCTTTGGAATATGATAAATAATACTATTGGAAAATAATTATGATTGGGGAAATGTAAAATGATAAAAATAAATTCTCATTTAAATTTATTTCATAAAATATTGAAAACTTATAAACTATATTATTTTCAAAATATTTTTCTTTAGTTTTGAGAAACTTTTTACCATTTCAGTTTTTCAATAAATGTGTTCTTCTAATTTAGTGTTATCAAAAAAAATTATATTTTAATGAATATATAATGTAGTCTTTATATTTTTCATTTTTACGAAATCATGAAGCTCCTAATAATAAAATAGCTAGTCCCTAACTACTATCAATTTATTACTTTTTTAGACTTTAATGTTTCATGATATTGATAATGAATTAAATTTTGAGTATATTATTACTTCATATTGTCCTTTTCAAATAAATTGGTAATTTTGATAAATATTAATACTAATATATTTAAATATGATAAAATTATAATTCATATTAACTAATTTTTAATAATACACTATTTATTTTTGTTTATATTTCTAAATATTTATACAGAAAAATAATTCTCTTCTGTGCATCCTATATTTATACGAAAACAAACAATTATTATAGTTACTTTGAAGGTATATTATTTTATTGTAGAATCATGATCATCTTTGAGATTAATTATTTGAAATATAAGAATAATTAGAACAATATTATAAAAAATGTTTAATAGTTTTTAAAGTTTCACACTCCCTGAATAGAGTTATATTGATGTATGTCTATATTATATTTGAATAATATCATAGAAAAGGATCACGAAAATTATACCATGATACAATGGCATCGACTAAACTATTTAGGTACCCAAGAATATGATATTCTTAGAGAAAATCAAAAAGAATATGCGTGTATATTTAGAATGGATGAGGGTATATTTTCATTCAGAATCTAAAAAATTATCATTTTCGTATTCCATGTATTATTTTTTCAATGTATTTTTCATGAGAAGAGTGATATTGTTTTGAACAGAATTTAATAAGTTGATTTTACATTCAAAAAAATTCAATAAACATAATTGAAACCTCCCCTGAGTATCATTGAGACAACTGATAGATAAAAAATCAGTATATATAACATATTAATAAATATATATTCATCACTCAAAACATGTCCCATATAATGATGTTTGAGATGAGAAAACCTAAACAATTTTGTAATGAATATAGAAAATAAATTGAACAATGTAAAATAATATGATTATATTAAAAACATAATATAAAACTTATAATGTGTCAAATAATAAATTCATAGAGTATTAATTATCCATATAAATGAAATCATGGTACAAATCATGAAACAAGTCTCATGGAATTGAAATCGATTCGAAAAAACAAATAACAACATTGTAACATTTGATGTTGGAATCCGTCAATGAGTTGAATATGTGGAAAAATGTTATTACATAAATTTAAGGGAAAATAAAACATAAAATATCATAGGATACAATAAACCCAAAAATTATATACTATCGTCATTTAAGTAGTGATATATTCTAAGGAAATTAAATTGAGTTTAAAATCACATACCCTCATACTTTCACTTGTTCGAAATAATTGTATCCTCATATATAATAAATATAAGGAGATTATAAAATAAAATTATATCCATATTAATACATATCATATTATATATATTTATAATATAATTTTTAATTATATATTTATTAACAATTCATTGGTAAAAATCAATATTTATGTATTAACTATCTTATTCCACATACATGATTCAAATGGGCGGTTTCATCCATTCACCTTTGTAATAGTTTCATCATATTAGTATTTTTAATTATATTCATATATTTATATTTTATAATTTTCTTACGTTCCACATAAATTTCATAGAACATATGGTGATGAGTTACTTTAAATTCTTTAATGAATCAATTATTGAGAATTATACATTTTAGATAAATAAATGATTATATTCACAAATACATAATTATGTTATCAATGTAAAAAATTAAAACATATTAAATATATCATTATTACATATTATTATATAATATAACACTCTATATTCATTCATGAAAAAAATATATAACAGTATTAATATAGGTGGTAATCCATTAAAAAATAAGAATATGTTATACTATTTTAATGAATAAGAACATGTTATTATATACTGTGAATATAAAATTTATACAATATTAATGATGTTATAGATATAATTTATTTATTTAATTAATTTTTATAATTGTTCTTGTATAAATATAATATAAAATTGAAATAATTCATACAAGAAGGCAGTAATACTCACATACAGACAAATTTTTTTTAATTTTTAATTGGTGGAAGAAAATATGAGATGATGAATTTAGTAATAGAATATTAGTAATGTAACTCATATCATATTATATAATAAATTCTTTACTTATAAGTATTCATGTGATTCGGTGAAGAAAATTAAATATTTTATATAAGGAAGTGGAAGTTTTCATATAATAATGGGTAGCATTTTTCATGTTTATGAATATTTAATAGATGATTGTAATGGTTATTAAATTAACATATTAAAATTTAAGTAAACTATTGAAACAAATGTTTGTATGTTAAGATGATTAAACAATATTATTGGATGTTCATTAAGATAAAATTTTTATAAAACTTGGTAATGTTTTTTGATATCATCCTTTTAATTATAGTTATGAAATTTAAATCGATTGTTTATGGTCAAACCATGGGATTGAAATTTTATTAGGAATATATAATTAGGTATTTAGGATGAAATACATTGGAAAACCAAAATCAATTTTTTTATTAATGGTTAGAAAGAGTCTAATTTAAGAGGCAAAAATACATTTCGGTTGAGAAATATAAGGTCATTTAGGGTAAATAAACGAATTTTAAAGATCACACATAGAACATAAATTGAACTTTTTTCTTTAATCGTCCACTATTAGTCACAATTTGACTCGTAAAGGAAATTTAATATTTTTTAAATGACATAAAAAAAATATTAATTTTCATTTAATATCATTAATGACATTTTCTGGACTTTTTCATATAGTTTTACTATAAGAATATTGATAAATTTGGAGTTTGAATATAAACCCAAAAATCATTTTTTATTCGTCTTAATTATCTATAATTTTTAATACTATAATTCTTCAAAACCTTATTTATTACATTATTCTATAAAAAAGTCTTTATTTTTCTATAAATAATAGAATAACTTTGTTGTGGATATTTATGTAATTTTAAAAAAATTAATATCTATTGAAATTAAAAAAATAATAAATTAATTATAATATCTTCATAATAAATATTATTCTCGATGACCATTCATAATGTATTTTCATTAATATCATTATCAAAATAAATTTCTATTTAGTGAATGTGACATTTGTTATATTAACATTATATTAAAAAAGTAATGTCATTATCAATGAAATCATAAAATATAATTTTTTTGAAGATAGGGTAATTTAGGGTAAAAATAATAATAAAATAAAGGTTTAACAACTTATACTAATAATTTGTGCCTAATTTCTGAGTATGACACCCCCATTAACAATTTTAATCCTTATAATTTTGAATAATGTTTACCATCAAAAAATTTTACTTGTGAAAAATGTAAAATATTCATTATTTTAAATATTATGATTCAAAATAAGGAAATATATTTATAATATTAATATTTTTTCATTGTAAATGATAAATTGGATATAAATACACTCAACACAATGAAAAACTATTTTTTATGGGAACCACTGGTTATGGAGAAACATGATTTTAAACTAATATCAAGTGTAAAATAGATCCAGAATAAATTTATTGAATTATTAAAAAATATATTTAATTGAATTTAAAACAATTAATAAATTGTATTTAAACATTTACATATATAATATAAAAAATTATTGTTTTCATAACAATATAACATTCCACAATAAACTAAGGTGAACCTTGGTGTGTTGGGATATGTCTATCACCCCTAATCATGGAATAATTATGTGCCTGATATTATTCTACATGGGGTCAATAGGATTGGGATTTTACTAATTTACTATCATGGATTTTATTTTATTTCTATTTTTTAAATATCATTATACTATATAATATAGGTTTCCCCTGTACTTTTACATCTCAGGTTGTGGTTTCCATAAGATGGTTTTTGAAAATATCACGTTCAGTTTCCTAGTAGACTCTGATTTTAGATTTAATTTTATCTTATCTAGGCTCATCCCCTAATCAGCATTATTTATGCAATATTCTGGTTTGATGAACTTTCTATCTTTTGTGGAATGACATGAAAAAAAATAATTATTCTTATGAATTTACCCCCCACAGATTTATGGGTTTTTCAAAAATTTTCATTCAAGATGAAGATCATCATGATTACATGATTAGAATATCAATTTTTAAAATATAATTGGGATAGATCTAAATATTTTCCTGCAATTTTTCATTGACTATTTGTTGAGATTAGTTTGAAATTATAATAGGATTGATTTCTATGTAGTAGTGGATATTTTTTCTTTCTATTATTATTTTTTAGTCTAATTTTCACATTATGGGTTGTTATTTGGCGTGTTTTAGGATGTAGATGTGTTTATTAGATGGATTTGGCTTATTAATATAAATTTATTTTTCTTTTTTCATCTTTTTATTTATTGTTTTTAGATTATGTACTTGTATTTTCACATATAGAATGAAATGTTTTTTTTATTATTATAAAAATGTTATTTCACACTATTAACCTTGAAATAAATGTTTTATGAAATATAGAATAAATTAAAACACCGAAAATTTTGAAAAGATGAATTGGAAAATAAAATTATTTTATAAAATTAAAAATATGAAATTTTTTAAATTTAACATTTGTTTCAAATTACAATATATAATGATAATATTTTTATAAAAAACAGACATATGTTAATCATTATTTATTCTTAACATTGTATTACATCAATTAATAATGAGTGTAATGTTTTATCATGTGGAATATTCATAATTTATTTATTCCAATATTAAATTTTAAAAAATACTATAGATTCTATTTTGCTGATGCATATATAAGAATCTATTCAACAATATATAAGACATACTAAAATCTCATCATGATTTAATCTCCGTCTGAATAATAAATTATTAACACTAAATGATAATTTTCGATTGTCAAAATGGTTGTTTGATAAAATAATAGTGCTGTCGAATTTAGATTATAATATGATTATAAATTTATAATAAACATAAATATTTTCAAAATCACGGTTGGGGGTGATTTTCAAAAAAAATTCCTCTATAGTTGAGGGATAAGTATCAAAAATATTTGTATCCTTTACATGATGACATTTTCCACCATCAATATATAGAAGAAGAGTAAATTTACATTCCTGATTTCTGATAGTTGAAAATTAATTCATTAGTTGTGTGATTGTTTATTTTTCACATATGATTCATTTCATATTCCAATGATGAATATATAATATGATTTTATCCTGGTTGAAACATGAAAAATAACCATTTAAAGGACGTAGTTACCCAAGAAAAGTGACCAAGATATTACTACCTTTTATAGTAATGTAAAAAAACATAATTTTATAATAAATATTAATGTAACAAACAACTCTTTATATAATGAAATAATTCTTCCTTATAAAATAACATAAAAATAACACTCGTGATTAATCGTAAATTATTCCACAATTAAATTTACCTTAAAATATTTTAAATTTGTATCATCTTTTTTGTAAACCCTTAAAGTTGGAAGATTTGATCACATATTAATTTAAGAACAACAATAAATTTTTCACCAAATTACTTTACTCAACCATAAAAAAAATAAAAAAAATATTTATAAATGAGTAATATATTAGTTTATATATATTTTTCTATTCCCAAAATTACCCAAATCACTAAAAATAAAACCAATATTAACATATATAACTCAAAAAATTAACCTGGTAATTTACCATTTCCCATTACTCTAATTATGTTCCAAAATATACTATAAATATAATAAAAATATCACTAAACACCTAATCAATGAATCAATTTTTTATCTCATTTCATCTATGTGATAGATCATATGTTCAAAAAATATTAACAATTATTTTCCACAAATAAGAATAATTAACTAAATAAAAAATTCATATTAACCTTAATGGTTACCATTAAGTTATAGATCTTATACCCATTAATGTAAAGATCATCCCAAATTATAATAATATTAAATCATATAATAAAATTATGGTTTATATATAACTCTTCCATGTATTATTTTTTAAAAGAATTAAATATTTCCAACAATATTCTTATTCATCATAAACTCTTACCTTATAAAACCATAAAAATATTTAAATTAAATTAATCATGTCACGACCCATCCCTCGAGGCCCATTCCATGACTACCCCAAACACGCCTTCCATTGGCCAGGGGTTGGTGACTAGCACAAGAAAGGCATATTCCTAAAATTGGAAGGCATTTCCTTTAAACCTATAAAATCACGTTGAGTAAAATGTAACCAGATGCAACCATGATGTAAAATACTTTAGTAAAGAGTTATTAAAGTGAAGGGGGGGAAAATACAAGCCCATGTAGAAAAAATACAAGTACAACTAAAAATTAAAAAACTGCTGAAATGTGAAAAGATTCTCCGGGATTGTCCACCACGGATCCTACATAAATGGTAGGTACAACTCATGATCATTAGTTCCTATGTCAAGTCATGGAAAATGATCCACCTCTGAGCACCGTCCTATCATGGCTCCCTCAACTTTGATCAATATTGTACATCATCTACACAGACCAAAAATAGGTGCAAGTGAATCCCATGCTAGGGCGAGTATAACGATACTTAGTAGTGACATCGAGATCCCATAGGTTTCCAAAAGATCAACGAAGTAAATACCTCAATTAAAGAATTAAAAAATACTTAGGTATATTCCCATACATATACCTATATTATCAAGATATACACATATCATATCTGAGGGAAGAATACAACAAACATAACAACACTTTGATAGGAATTACCACATAGATAAAATATGTAGTTCAAACAGAGTCTCAGCTCAAACTAGGGAATAGTGAAGTAAAGATGTGCAGATGATTAGTCGCAAAGCATTATCATCTTATTCATTTAAGAGGCACTAATTCTGACCATACGAAGTCTGAACAAAAAAATATTGTTAGATAATTACTCCCCATAGACCAAAAAAAGATCTGAACCACACAATATTGATAGGTAATTAACCCCCAAAATGATCCACACAGGATCCGACCCACACTGGATCAGCATGGGCTGACCCACACAAGATCACTGAGTGATGACCCACAAAGGATCTGACCATAAATGATAGGTATCCGCAGAACCACATAGGATCATTGAGCATTGACCCACATAGGATCTGAACCACACTAGATCGGTGCTGACACACACTAGATCGCTCTGTAGTAAACTATGTATGATCTATCACCAACCTCCACCTCACTGCTAGCTACTGGATTCCTCACAGCCATCACGCTCTAGATTTGTATAATCTTCACTCGAGATAAACATCGTACCTTGAAATCCATTATTCTACACAAAGGAGTATCCCGATGGAGCACCCTGTTGTAAGGGTTCCAAAGCGACAGATGGTGCGTCAATCGGATGCCCGGTTTGTGAGTTATAAGCATTTTAGTTTTTGGGGCCCGGTTATATTTGGGATTGACCCAACCTGGTTGTATACCAACTGTATCCAAAACTCAAGTGGATTATTAAAGAAATTACTATATTGATCCATGAATCCCAAATCTGTAGACTGTTTTTCGAACGGATGTTCGGTTCTAATGAAATTTCCCTTTATGTGTTTTAGGGCCCGGGGGGGTCCAGTCCGACCCAGTCGGCCCGACCCGGCTCGCCCGATCGGGGTTGGGCTGAGGTCTGGCCCATCCCACAAGGGTTCTGCCGGAAAAGGCAACCCACAAAGGGTGGCCCACAAAGGGCAGCCTGCAAGGTGGCAGCCAGGCCCGTGTAGGGAGTGGACCGCGTGGGGGGAGTCCCTACCATGTAGGGAATGACCCTCAAGGGGGATGGCCCATCTAGGCATGACCTTCAAGAGCAGGCCCTTCCATGTAGTGCATGACCCGCAAGGGGGAGGCCCAATCACTGTCCTCCCGAACTGGCGAGGGGGGGGGGGGTGACCCACGGTCTCCCGAACTCTTAAACGGCCCAGACGTCGTTTGGTTTGTGAGGCAGCAGTGCCATATGGGTGCCTCCCGGTCACCGTGGAACCCGCCGGAGGAGAAGGGTCTACCTCCACCATGGCTTCAGTAGTAGATTCTTCTCGTCAGTGGCATGATGGTCGCGCTACCTCCCCACTAACTGGTGGCGTGCAAGTCGTGTTGCCTCTCCTTCCGTGGCCGACAGTTGTGTCAGTTGCCTCCTCCATCCGGTGTGGTTGAAGAGTTGTGGCCCTATAGACACCGTCGGTGTGCTATGACACGCTGAAATTCATATGTGTCCAGGCTATAACATCCACTCTGATGAGTGCTGTAGCTTTGTGTCGTGGCATCCTCTTGCGAAGTGCGTAGACACACTTCCTTCATTGTAGCCCGTCAGCACCATCGTGATGTCTGTCATCTATGGAGGTGAAAGGATAAAAAGATGGTGAAGAGTCCGTGATTTGTTAGTTAGGCCTACACCCATTACGTTAGCTCATAAAAAAGGGAGAGGATAAAGGGGTAAAAAGAAAGTTCACTTGACATAAACAAGAATTAAACCCCTTCTATGTAAACCTCTTTGAGAACATCGGTGCTTGAAGGTGGGTTGTGTTCTTCATTCCTTCAATAAGTTCCAAACATTTACTCCCTTATGTCATCCTTCAGTTCATGGTTCGGTTTCACCTGTCACCTCCCACTGGGATCAGATCCATCGTCTAAGGGTAAAGTGTCACGAAATTCTTTCATCACTTCGTAGCTTGGTGAATCCATGCCGAAACATCTCCCCACGCTTCGTATAAATAGCATAGGGGGAGGGTAAGTAACGTTGCTGGGAATTAATGGTGTCTCATAATTAGGAGACTTCCTAATTCCCCAAATATGACGTTACATAAGATAGATAGGTCAGGACATTTATTGGCTGGAATCATTGTGGGTCACACACTCCGCATGTCTGTTGGTGGAGAATAAAGAAAATAAAATAATAACATTATTTCATTTCATTTCATTTAAAAACTCATAAAACATTACTTTTTTTCTAGACCTACTTTGATCAATGTAAAGTATCCCTTAATTGAAACTCGGTGTTGTAGATTCAACAGTGCCCCTAGACTTATAATGTGAGCACCATTTCAAAAGTTATAAAATACCGCTCATGCGTTTACTGAATGTACCTTAAAAAAAATTCATAACTTCATTCCGGACACATTAAGCCTTGTAATCAGGAGCCATCAATTTTGACAGACTCATAATAATTAAATTAAAATGAAAAAATAACTGAAAAATATATGTCATTACATTCTCTCCACCATAGGGATTTTTATCCCTAAAAGCCACAACATAGACTAAGGAAACAAAAAGGGGGTACTAAGCACAAATCGGACACTCCCACCCCCTTGTGCTCTCCCTGAGGTTCCCGTGTGACCAAAAAAAATAGTCACCAGAGGTATCGAACACCCATAATGTACTATCTCCTATCAATCCTCAATCTCTATTAAATCCTCTATAAATGTCTCCCCATCATCGAAGTCCAACTCGTTGTGATCGATGGTGGGAGATGGGTCGTGCAGGTTTCTCTATAGATGGGATATGTGAAAGATATCGTGATCCCTCTCCAACTATGGTGGAATTACTAAGTGGTGGTGCCACCTCACATATCCTACAATGTATCAGAAATGATATAATAAACCTTAGTAATAACTTTCCACCTCGGCCAAATCACCATAATCCCCATCGAGGAGAGACTCACAGGAATACATTGTCCGTCTTATAAAACTCTAAAGGCCTCCATATCCTATTAGCATAAGACTTATGGAATCTCTGTGTTGTCTTCATCCACTCCTAGATGATCTGATCCTTCTCAGTGGTAGCACGTACCAACTCTGGACACATAAGTGCTGACTCCCCTAGGTTTTTCCAGCTAAGAGGTGATCTATAAGGCCAACCATACAAGGCCTCTAATGGTGCCATACCGATGGTGGAGTGATAAATATTTTTTATTTGAGAACTCCACCTAGGGAAATTGATCCTCCTAACAACGACCAAAATATAGGATTCATGCTTGAAGCATGTCTTCCATAGATGATCATTATTGTCACCCCATGAAGTCAAACGTAGCAGAGGATCAAATGCCTCATGTAATCTCTTCCCCTACTAGAATGTAAAACATGCATCGTGGTTAGAGACGATCATTGTTTTCACCCCATGAAGTCAAACAATTTCTTTTAGATAGAGGCATTTGAGGCCCTCTATTGATCCCTGCTCTCAGATGGGTAGGAATTAGGCCGAATTGGTAAGTCAGTCAATGATCACCAATATAGAACCATGTCCCCTAGATGTACGTGGATTCCTTGTCTCAAAGTTCATGGAGATTATATCCCACATCCACTCTGGCACCTCCATTGAAAATTCTAAGCCTACTGGAACCTGATTCATGACATTCACTTGTGGAAAAGTGAGGCATTGGACTACAATCTCCGCTACAGCCTTATTCATCCCTGGCCACTAGTGAAAACTCTAGATGTCTTGGTATAACTTAGCTACACTAGGATGTACTTTTAGAGGGGACATATATAACTCCCTCAACACCTACTCCCATAGATCCATTGGTATAATGGTTTGTCCTCTAAAAAGTATGGTGTGCCCCCACATTCATTATATCAATCAGGTTCATTTCTTGAAGAAATATAAGAACTATGATCCTCATAGTCAATGTCCCGTAACTGCTCCTCTATGACTCGTTGAAGGAGTGGGGGAGTGACTTTCAGAGACCGAAGGTATGTTGCTCCATCTCTATCCATGAATTATATTTTCAATGTGGGTTGATTCTTTCTTTCCACACTCAGCAACTATAGATCAGACCTCATGTTGAGTGCATCTTCTACCACATTCCCCTTCCTAGGAGTATACACTATCTCAAAGTCATAGTCGTTGAAAAACGATATCCATCGATGTTTTCTCAGGTTCGGGTCCTTTGGGGAGATGATACACCTGAGACTCTAATTATTAGAGTAGACTATGAAATGCTCACCCATAAGGTAATGTCTCCACACCGTCAAGGAGAAGACCACTACTGATAACTATGGGTCATAGGTAGCATGGTTCTACTCATGTTTCCTCAGTTATCGTGATCCATACCTGATCACTACTGACTCCTGCATTTGGACACACCCAATTCTAGTACCTGATGCATTACAGTAGACTACATACTCAACACCCATATCTGGTATGCTCAAGATGGGGGCACTCGTTAGTCTATGAATCAACTCATGAAAATTATTTTGGCATATATCCGTACATAAAAAGTGATTTCCCTTCTTCTTAAATGCTTAAAAGGGTTCCAAAACTCTACAATCCTTATTCACAAATCATTAGTAGTATCCAACCAACCCCAGGAAGCTCAACACCTTGGTCAGACTCCTGGGTGGCTCCCATGAAAGTATATCCTCTACCTTCACTGGTTCCACCGCAACCCAAGAATCCAAGATAATGTGTCATATAATGCCGACCTCTCATATCCAGATATGGCACATCAAGAGATTACCATAATGCAGTTGTTCTTATAGTGTATCCAAAACTATATATAGATGATAGGAATGATCCTTCTCTGTCGTTGAGTACATTAAGATGTCGTCAATGAACACTGCCACACAAAAATCAAGGTATGGCTAAATGATCATGTTCTGTGGTACCATGAATACACCTAGGGCATTGGTCATGACGAATGGAATAACCATGAACTCATGGTGGCCATAATGACATCTGAATGTCATCTTCTGCACATCCTCATTTTGTACCTTGAGTAGATGATAGCCTGAACAGTAGTATATCATAAAAAACAAATTATCTCACTTTGGCTGATCAAAAATATCATCCATCATTAAAAGTGGATACTTATTCTTCATGGTCACCTGGTTCTGGCACCAGTAGACTACAAAGAGTCTTAAAATCTCATCTTCCTTGTTGGAAAACAAAATTGGGGCTTGTCAAGGAGAAACATTGGGACTTATGAACCCCTTACTCTGCAAGTCCACCAATTTTACCCATAACTCATGAAACTCCATTGGATCCCTACGATATTATGGGGTAGATATTGGTGTGGTCCTGGGGTATAGGTCGATGTAAAAGTCTAACTCTCTACGTGTAGGTAGTCTTGGATCATCATCAGGAATGACATCGGCATACTGGTCCACCACTATTTGATTTCTTGGCCACCCTACATCTATTTCCCCAAGGTTAAGGCTAGACAACTGTTGTGTGATCAGCTACACCATCCTTTGAGCAATTCCATCCTATACTACGACAGTTCCCTTCTCACCGGTGAAGAAAAACCCACTCCCATCTACGCTGGCACATAGAACATTTCCCCTAATATGGTCAATCATTGTATGGACTATGGATAACCAGTATATACCCAAGATGACGTCATAAGGTCACGACGTCACTACTAAGAGATCCTAGCTAATGCTCTAGCCTCCTATAGTAATCTCACACTGCTGACACAGGTGTGTAATCATGGAATATTCTCCCATAAGTGTCTCTAGCTGTAATGATCGAGCTAATGGATCCACCAGAATCATATATCTCTGAACGATGGGCGTGAAAAAAATATTTACTAGAACTAGTGTCTATCAGTACTAAAGATATGGTGGAGTAGGAACAAATCGTACATCTAATCAACACAAGAGTGTCTTGGTTGTAGGCCTCAGCTTCTTGGAGTTTAACTTCTCCTTGTACACCCGCTCCATGTGGTTAGGGGTGGTCCACCTGGTGGTGGTGGGAGTAGAATCTCAAATCACCGCCCACCTCATATTGCATGACCAAGTCCCTCGCCACACCAACCCACTTGCTGACCTCCTCTCTCAAACCTTTGTCTCTGCCTCGGCAGTCCTTCGACTGTCAGCTGGTCATCTGTATGGCGGTTCGGGAAATCGTTAGCCATGTAACTCTACCCATCACACGTGTATCACTGCATGTCCTTTGTCTTACCCCAATGCATCATGAGATTTGCTCCTCAGACCCTACATCCCTGGGTCATCCACCAGATGATCGGATCTGCTTGGTCGCTTGTGTCATATGCAAACTACCAGTCGCGGATAACTATGCTACGTGGTGGCCATTGGTGGGTCTCACTTTAGGTGACTTCTCTAATAGGAAACTATCCACCAAATGCACATTCACACGCACTCAAGCCTACGTCGGAATGATTTTCTATATAATCGATTCTCGCATATCCCGTCGGAGACCCTCATCAAAGGTTAAGGCTCTAATGAAACGGTCTTGTACCATGTCGGTGGAGTAGTGGAAGAGATTAGTGAACCTCGCTGTGTACTGGGCCACAGTCACGCTGCCTGACTGTAGGTGCAGAAGCTCCAATATACACACTGAGCCTGAAGATGCTAGAAAATCCTCTACCCTGAATAGGCCCTTAGTATCCAACTAGATGAGGGACACCCAGTCTTGTATCTAGATCATCAAGCTCCGCAATCTCCTAGCTTCTCCTTTGAAGATACTGGAAGCTATAATCACCATAAAAATAGATGTTTCCTCAATTAAGTGAAAAACTCTAGCTACAACACCCAGCCAATCCACAACCGACTTCTAGTCCATCTCGTCTCATAACCTCAGAGGCCCTATAGTTGGAACTCATGCAACATGCATAGTCAGCATGCACCCAATGCTGGTGGGGCTGGTGGAAACAGCTTCCCAAAAGGTAGTGGTGATGTTGGTAGACCACCAGATGGTTCTAACTCCATAAGATATCCCTCCATCGAGGCTTCATCACTCGTTGGTCCTTCATCACATACTCTCTCAGTAATATGGGATGGCTATCTACATGGTGACATCCTGAAAGAAGATAGGTGTGCCATGGTCAAAAAGTTATACCTAGGGAGATGACTCAAATAAATCACATGAAATACTCTTCAAAAACACACACAATTAGGGCTTCCATTTATTGGGTAGAAAATAAGAATTCAGGATCCTGGTTTATGGATATAGTGGCCACCACACCAACACTAGATTCCCCCAACTAGAAACCGTACTCAAAACACATAACATTATTACCACACAGAAAAGATCAGAGTCCTAGTCCTTTGGTAGAACCGACTCTTCTGATACCTCTTTTTCATGACACATCCCCATGGGCCTATGTCGTGAATACCCAAATCCGGAATTCTATAGGCAAGGAGCTAGCGACTAGCATTGGAAAGGTGTATCCCTAAAATTGGGAGGCATTTCCTTTAAACCTATACAAACAGACATAGTATAATGCAACAAGGTGAAACAAGGAAGTAAACTATTGTAGTGAATAGAATTAAATGTGATGGGGTTCCGTGTCATGACTACCCCTTGCCTGCCTTCCATATACCAGAGGATAGTGACTAGAACAGGAAAGGTGTTTCCCTAAAACAGGAAGGAATTTCTTATAAACCTATATAATCACAAAGAGAAGAACTCATCAAGATGAAACCACGAAGTAATCTATTGTAGTAAAGAGTGCTGAATGTGAATGGGGTTAGGGTAAAATCCCAACTAAAAAAAAATACAAGTACAGCTAAAAAGTTAAAAATAGTAAAATATGTTAAAAGAATCTAATAGATCATCCACCATGGATCCTACCTGAGGGGTAGGTCCAAATCACGATTAGAAGTACCTGCGTCACATCACACCAAATGGTCCACCTCCGAGCACTGTCTAGTCCTATTTCCCTTAGTCTCGATCAATGTCAAACATAATCTTCATTACACAAAACTAGATGCGGAAAAATCCCATGAAAGGGTGAGTAAAACAATACATAGTAGGGTCCCTGAGACCCCACAAGTCTTCTAAAGATCCACAAAAAAACAACAAAGCATGACTCCAACCCTACTTAGATATATGCCCTTACATATACCAAAGTTATAAAGATATAATCATCTCATATATGATGGAAGAAGATCAAAATTTTAACATCAGGAAGATAGGAATTACCCCAAAGGTAGAATACATTGTTTAAACCGCGTCTCTGATCAAACCAGGTTTTAGTGAAGTAAAGAAGTTCATATGATTAGTCGTGAGCCTAAATCATCTTATTCTGTCAAGAGGGACTGTTATGACCATACAAAGTCATTCCCAAATAGGATAGATAGGTACTAAATCCCTACTAACCCACACAGGATCTGACCCACACAATATTGATATGTAACTAACCCCAACAAAGACCAACACATGATCTGGCCCACACAGGATCAGTATGCACTGACCCACACTGGATCATTTAACACCGACCCTCACAGGATCGATATGCACTAACCCACATAGGATCACTGAGAACTGACCCAACCAAGATAGGTTCTGACCCACATAGGACCACTCGGTATTAACTTATGTATGATCTATCTCAAACCTCTCCCTCACAGCTAGCCACATGATTTCTCACACCTGGTGCGCTCGAGTTCTATAGAATATTCACTTCATATATCATTCATGCATTGACCTCCATTAATCTCCACAAATGAGTATCCCAAAGGACCTGTATGTCTAATGTTTTCCAACGCGATAGATGATGCATCAATCGGACGCCTGGTTTCTGAGTTAAAATCATTTTAGTTCCGAGGACCCGGTTGGTTTCAGGTATGATGCAAACCGGATGTACTCCAACTATCTCTAAAACTCAATATCAGTATACCAAAAAATACTATTTGGATCCAAAGATCCCAACACCATAGATAGTTTGTCAAATGGATATCTGATTCTTATGATATGGAATTTTAATGGTTTCTAGGCCCGTTGGGGCCCGTGTCCGGTTTGACTTGGTCGGACTGACCCATCCCAACATGGTCGAGTCCGAGCCACAGCGGGCTCGGCTTTCTGGGCCATGGTCTGGTTAGGCCTACAAAGAAGGCCCACAATGGTAGCCCAACCTTCAAATGGTGGCCCGCAATGGGAGGCCCGCAAGGGTGCATCCGAACCGCGGAGGGTGTGGCCCACACTTTTTGGTAATAGCCTACGAGGGGTGGCCTAGCAGGGAAGGGCGCGGACCACAAGGTGGTGGCCCAACCGCGTAGGGTGTAGATTTAATGCCCCAACCCCAGTTACCCAGAGTCGGTGCATTATTACGTAACATTGGCATTATCACAAAAGTTCACGTCTCGAACGACCGATTAGTTTAGTAGCCATGGAAACACTATATAGATTCATAAGTCTTACATTACATCATAAAGTAAAAAAACCACAACAACATCTTGTCTTCATATCCCTTCATAATATCCCTCCAGGTCATTCATACAATACTTCGTCACACCCTAGAAAAATTAAAACCTTGAAAGGGGTGACCTCAGATTTTTAGTAAGGATATCAATATAGCGGAAACATTCATAAATAAACACAAACATTTAAGGGAATGTATAACTGAAACAAAAGCCTTTAAAACTTTATCATCAGCATAATATGTGAAAATAAAATGAAATAATGCCATTTACATATTCACATGGATATTTTACTAGTCGAATAATCACATGAAATATCAATAAACACTTTCATAATGATGGAATGCATAATGCCAGACTATCATAACCACATAGACAAGGCATCGTGTGATGACTATAAATAAGGTTTTTTCAAGGCCTTGTGACAAGACACTAGATTGTTTGATGATACCTACTAATGCATCGAGGAGCTATAGCAGGATCCACCCTTCACTTATTATGTCCAATGCATTCCTATAATAAAAAGGATTAAACATATCATAAACCATAACATAATCGTATCACATAAAACATGCATAAAGGAAATATAACATTTCCAAATTTCAATCACAAGATATAAATAAAACACATGGATATAATAAAAACAATATCAAAACCATTTTCAATAACAAAATAAAATAAAATTAAAACATGATATTTATTTTTCATTTAAAAAAATTATGGCTTATAGAGGAAGCTGAAACTCAAATAATGGTCACGGTGGAAGAGAAGTCGTTGTCGCCGCATACGTAAGACAAAACATTCCTTTTGTCATTTAGTAAAAAAACTTCATATAAAAGATAACTTTTAATAAATGTAAATTTCAAAGGGGTTTATACACCGTATAAAATCAAGTTGTGTATACAATAAAATATGCCTCAATGAATGGAGATTGAGATGAATTCTATTACCTCGTGTCCGACTTGACTCGATCGTTCTTTAATCTCCTGAATAATAAACTACAGTTAATTTCTACTTTATTAAGATCCTTTTTCAAGTTCATTATTCTTTTTATATCACTTATAACCATGTTATGAACATTGTGTAGTCATTTAAGTTAATAAGGGTCATTTTGTCGAACTTTGGTACTTGAGTCAACAATAAACTTCTTATAATTACAAGTTGTTTGAGTCATAGAATATCAAATATCTCGAGAATTATATTCATGATGTAGATATAACATATATCATATATATCCATTAGATACATGCATTTATAATATTACATAACATTTAGAGGTAAGAAATGAAATGCACCGTTCATGGAGACGGTAAGTCGTACGTACGCATGAACGCTACTTTCATTTCTATTTCGTATTTAATGGAATTAAATAATAATGATATAAAGGTATATTATAATTCTTGTATAAATTCATATATAATATCATTAACTCCATCCTTTATACATCCCACATATGGAATTAACGATTCAAATCACATTGAGGGGGCGGTAGTCCGCACTTCCTAAAATTAAATTATCGCGTTTACCCATAATGGAAATCATAAAGGTAGGCCATAAATGAAAAACACAGAAGCATAAAAAAACATAAACATAATATATATCATATATATAAATAGTGTCATTATAATGGCCACCATTCGAGGTTCTAAACGACGATTGAACAATCGTCGTTTAATGAGGCAGTAATTCACCACCCATAGAAACAGTATGTTCTCTAACCATTATACGGAGGTGTGTGTAAGATTAAATCAAATTATTCTCATAAAAACATCCTATTATATTTAATGTTATTTTTTTATTACAATATAAATGAATAAAAATTATTTAAGGGTCGGAGAAGCAAAATAAAACAAAATAACATAAGAGAAGACATTACCATAAAATCGGGTAACTCTTTTTGATTTAAGACACAGGCTTTTTTGGGAAGACTTATGACCAATGTGATGCTTCTAAAACTAATAGAAATATAATGAGAGTGTATTTGGGCAGAGTTTGGCCGAGCCAAATGGCTTTTATGGTGTGAATAAGGTTGTAGAGTTGGGGGCCTTTTATAAGAGGAGAGGAGGGGCTCTTTTGGAAAGATTGAAATGTTACTTTATTATGAAATGCTTTTAGGATTTTAAAGGACTCACAATGAAATATTTCTCAGATAAGGTGATAATGGTTATGAATCCACCCATCCAATCAGCTTTAGACCAATGTAAGTCTTAGATTTTACATTATCTTTTCATTTTATTTAAATCAAACTTTAATTAGGTAATTGATGCATCATCATGGTGTCATAAATAAATTTATTTATTTAATGTCTAAAAATTATAAAAAAATTACCATGATGTAGGAAAACATTTTATCTTTACAATTAATATTTATAGTAGAAATGTAAACTTATATAACCCCATGTAACAATTGTGTTAGTAAAAAAACACATGTTTTTGACACTTTTATTTTACTTTAAATAAAATGTTATTAATGTCATTTTTTTAACCAAGTGGCTCTATGGGGTCCCCAAGTTGACCCATAGATTTTCTCGGTCGGCCATGACCTACTCTATAAGGGTAGGACAAGTGTAAAGGTAATTTCATGTTATTATAACATTATATTTACCTTAAATTACACTAATTACCTTTAATCGCGATTAATAAAACATAAAAGTTACTAGTCACCAAAAATTCGTTTCATCTCATTGAACCTCATTTTACTTACTAATTAAAGCCATATGTGTCATATTTTTGAAATTCAATTCATAGAAGTGGTAAAGTCTCATTTAAACAAAAACTTGTTTTTTAACTACCACTTAGTGGTTCCACTATTCATCAAAAATTGAAGTTTTTCTGAACAATACCAAAAATTTACCATAAGATATAAATGATATTCTGAATTCAAAATTGAATTATATTTTAAAAAATTAAAAAAATATAAGTTGAATTAATTAATTTTATAATTAATTTTAGTTGTGAAAACATATATCGTGTTTTAAAAAATAAATATCAATCAAAAGATTGATAATTGTTTATATCCAATTTCAAAATGAAATTAATTCTAATGACCACCATTAGATAAAATGGTAAAAATATATTCCAAATATAATTTAAAATCCCTCAATAGTATAATTTGTCACTATAAATTATTTTTATTAATAATGTTGTTTTTAAGTAAATTTTTTACTAATCATCGAAAACTGGAAGTTCTCAGAAAAATACCAAAAGTTCAATATCTGCTAATTTTGATATCCTGATTCCAAAAATGAAGTAAATTTTGAAATATAAAATTTATATAATTTTTAAAAGTGTGGTATTACTATTCATAATGGATACTTTGATTGGTCAGGGAGTGTTAGAATTTCTAACATGCTAACAATTTAATCTATTGCATTATTGAAAGAGAAGCATACTGGGAAAGCTTGGGATGTTACATTCTCCACTCCTTTAATAAATTGTGTCCACACTATTTGAAATTTTTCTTCAAAAATAAATGGTGGAAAATAGAAAATACCGTTCTAGAAAACCTATATCTGAAATAGGGTTAATAAAATTTAGTCTTAATAAGGGGGAAAGGGTAATGAGAAAGTCACCACCAAATTAGGGTTTTGAATAGGAGAACATTGGTGGAAATTATAGACACGTAATTAGAGGAAAAACGTAAATATTTATTGGGAGTGATTGAGGTCATCAATCACAAACAAGTGTAAAATTGAGGGCCTCACAGCCACCAATCTATAATGAAAATATAATAAGATCAACAAAACATAAGGTATTAGGATAACATATTTTTGTTTTAATATCCCTTCCCTAAAGTTTAAGAATTAATTTTTTCATAGAATAATATATATATATTTAAATATATATACTTGACAAGTATAATTTCATCCTTCAAATAATTTATACCTCAAACTCATGTTTCACTCAAAAAGACAATAGAACTCAATAATATTATATTTATTCTAATCGTATAAGTTTCCAAATATTAACACATACCATTTAGATTAGGAAAACTATTTTTTAATAACCAAGGACATCATGTAGGCTAGTGGTAGGTAATAAAGGCATGTCTCACTATGGTTGTTAGTTCGATTCCTACAGCTTTGTCTGACGCGACGGGTTATCACCCAACCTACTGGTTTCCCTTTTTCTAAAACAATAGTATTATAATATTCAAAAAATAATCTTAAGAAATGTTTTAACCTTAAGACATACTTTCCAAAGTTCAACTTAATCCATTACCACCTTTATAGTTATCCAAAATACTTCTTTCCAAACTCACAGTCCAAATTTTATAAGGAATGTAAACACAATGAAGATCCTTTTTTCCATGTAATATCATTTGAACACCTTCATCATATATTCTTTTAAAACACTGTAACATCCTGAATTACCATAAATCCTTATTGATTAAATTCATGATCCCTTATTCCTTATAGAATACTAGATATACTCCTTAAATAAAAAAAATGTATACAAATTATTAATTAGTTTCAAGGAAGTTAAGAATACCCAATATTAATTATCCAAATCAATCATGTATTATTACAAAATCACTATCTCAGTATTAGAACCATATTATGGTTTATCTTTTTCTCAAATATATATTTTCCTAAAATTTAACCTACTGTTGAGTCACTTTTTTTTGGTTCCACACAATCTCAAGTCCATGATGAGATATTACTATAGTATAATCCTTATATACTCCATAATTATTATAACTGGTATATCATTGATACAACACTCAAATTACATAATTCATTAATAAAAACATAAGAACCCTAATCATTCCTCCTCATCTGTGGTAGTATCATAACTTGATTATTATCCAATAACATCATTTGGGGCATACTCTGATGATTTAGACATTTGTTTTCATAGATTCCCCACTCGTTGGAGATAAATAATTGTACATTTGAAACATTTTTCTAACCCTTGCAGTCACACACTTGGTGTCTTTTTTCTCCAAACGTATAACAAACTCTCATTCCCTTCAGGAAAGTTCCAAGGTGTTTCTTCCCACAGTTATCACATATTGGAAAATTCTTCTTTTCCCTCGTCCCTTTATCCAACTTTCTCTATTCCAACCTTTTTTTCTCTTTATTTGCTTCAAAGCCGTAAGACTAAGAGAACTCTTTACTTATCTCATTAACACATGATACTATTTCTTCATATGTGGAGAACACATGGAAGAGAATTTCCCTTCTAAATGTTGGATTAATACCATGAAAGATATGATCCTTTTTACTCTTTGGAGCTTACATATTGTTGGAGTTCACATTCCTTCTATTGGGTTCCATTTCTATACAATGCCATAAACAAGGTTAGTTTATGAATTGCAATGAATAATTCCAAACATGTAAAATACATAATGTAAATTGAACGGTTTATGGATATAATTCATAATCATAAAAAAATGTTTTCTTTGAGGAATTATATACTTAAAAACCCTTCATAATGGTTTGAAATGAAATCATAAATTATCCTAAGTATATCCTCTGGGAGTGTCGTAACCAAGAGTAAAGCATGGTCCCTTGTCATGCACCAGGATACGCCAAGTCAAACCCGAAACTCCTTGTCGTAGTATTCACATCTAGGTACATCTATTCCAGTGATTCCTCTACCTGCACGTGTCCAGAACGGGATGTATTGCTCTGACAATACAAAAAACTTATACTTTACCAAAATTATAGGATGTTCTTATATACTAATCCTCAAAGTTTATCTTAGGGATATGTGCTCTAATCGGAGATTATCTAAATCTTGATACCATGGTTAGTACTAAACTGACTATGATACCAACTTTAACACCCCTATCCTAGTTACCAAGAATTAGTACATTATTACATAACATTGGCATGATAAAAAAAGATCAAGTCTTGAAAGAGCGATTAGTTTAGTAGCCTTGGAAACACTACATATATTCATAAGTCTTACATTATATCATAAAGTAAAACAAAAATACAACAACATCTTGTCTTCAAATCCCCTCATACTATCCCTACAGGTCATTCCCAAAATACATATTCACATTCTGGAGAAATTTAAAACATTGAAATGGGTGAGATAGATGCTCAGTAAGGATAACAATATAGCGGAAACATTAATAAATTAATATAATCATTTAAGACAATGTACAACTAAAACAAAAGACATTTAAACTTGAACTTCATCATAATATGGAAAAATAAAATGAAATAATGCAATTTTACTTATTCAGAAGGATATTCTTCTACTAGAATAATCCCATGCAATATCAATAACCACTTTCATAATGATGGAATGCGTAATGTCGGACTATCATAACCATGAAGCCAAGGCCACATCCTTAGACTTAGAATAAGATTTTGTCAAGGCCTCGTGCCAAGACACTAGTTTGTCTCATGAGACATACTGATGCATTGAGGAGCTATAGCGTGATCCACCTGTCACTTATTAAGTCCAATGCATTACTTAAATGAAAAGGTTTAAACATATCAGAAACCATAACATAATCGTATCACATAAAACTTGAATAAAAAAACATAACATTTCCACATTTAATTCAAAAGATATCAATACAACAAATTGATATAATAAAAACATTATCAAAACCATATTCAATACCAAAATAAGAGGAAAGTAAAACACGGTATTTATTTTTCATTTAAAAAAATTTAAGGCTTGTAGGGGAAGCCGATGCTCAAATAATGGTCACGGCGGTGGAAAAGTCGTTGTAAGCGCATACGTAAGACAAAACATTCGTTTTGTCATTTAGTAAAAATGCTTCATATAAAAATGATAATTTTGAATAAAATTTAAAGTCAATGGGGTTTATAGAGCGTATAATAGAAAGTTGTGTGTAAAATAAAATATGCCTCAATGAATGGAGATTGAGACGAAGTCCCTTACCTCATGTCCGACTTGACTCGATTGTTCTTTAATCTCCTCAATAATAAACTAGAGTTAATTTATACTTGCATAAGAATCTATTTCAAGTTAATTATTCCTTTTATTTCACTTATTACCATGTTATGAACATTATGTAGTCATTTAAGTTAATAACAGTCGTTTTGTCGATCATTGGTACTGGAGTCGACAATAAACTTCTTATAATTACAAGTTGTTTATGTGGTAGAATATCCATTCTCTCTAGAATTATATTAATGATATAGATATCATATATATCATCTATATCCAGTAGATACATTAATTTATAATATTAAATAACATTTAGAGGTATGAAATGAAATGCACCGTTCATGGAGACGGTAAGCCGTACGTACGCATGAATGCTACTTTAATTTCTATTTCGTATTTAATGGATTGAAATCATAATGATATAAAGGTATATTAAATTCCAGTATAATATCATATATAATATCATTAAATCCATACTTTATACTTCCCACATATGTCATTAACGATTCAAATCACTTTGAGGGGGCGGTAGTCCGCACTTTCAAAAATGAAATTATCGCGTTTACCCATAATGGAAATCATAAAGGTATCCCATAAATGAAAAATAAATAATCATAAAGAAAACATAAACATAATATATATCATATATAGAAATATTGTCATTATAATGGACACTATGGGAGGTGTTAAAAGAAGATTGAACAATCATCGTTTCGTGAGACAGTATTTCGCCACCCAGAGAAAGAGTATGTTCTTTAACCATTAGACGGAGGTGTGTGTAATTTTAAATCAAATAAATCTCATAACAACATCCTAGTATATTTAATATACGTGAGTTGTAACAAAAAAAAGGTAATTAAAAAGGTTTAAGGGGTTGGAGATGCAAAAAAAACAATAGAACATAAGAGAGGACACTAACATAAAATAAGGTAACTCTTTTCGATTTGATCCAAATGCATCCTTGGGAAGGCATATACCAAAAGTGAAGCTAATATGAGTAAGAGATGGATGTTGAGAGAGTATTTGGATAGAGTATGGATTATCCAAAAGGCTTTGAAGATGTTAATAAGGTGGTAGAGTTGGGGTCATTTTATAAGAGGAAAAGAGTGGATTTTTGGAAAGATTGATATGTTACTTTATTATGAAATTATTTTAGGATTTTAAAGGTCCCAAAATGATATATTTCAAGGATAAGAAGGGTTCTAAATCCACCCATAAAATTGGTTTTAGACAAGTTTAAGTCTTAAATGATACATTATCTTTTCATTTTATTTTAATCGTTCATTAAAGAGGTAATCACTGCATCATCATGGTGTCATAAATAAATTTATTTATATAATGTCTAAAAATTAAAAATAAATACCATGATGTATGAAATATTTTTATATTTCCAATGAATATTTATAGTCAAAAAGTTAAATAGTATAACACCATATAATAATTGTTTTAGTAAAACAACACATGTTTTTGACACTTTTATTTTTACTTTAAATAAAAAGTTATTAATGTCATTTTCTTACACAAGTGGCTTCATTGGGTCCCCATGTTGAACCATGGATTGTCTTGGTCGGCAATGACTTACCCAATATTGGTAGGACAAGTGTAATGGTAATTTCATATTATTATAAAATTTTATTTACCTTAAATTATACAAATTACCTTTAATCTCCATTAATAAAACATGAAATTTACTATTCACCATAAATTATTTTAATCCCATTGAACCGCATTTTACTTACTAATGAAAACCATGTATGTCCGATTTTTGAAATTTAATTCACAGAAGTTGTAATGTTTCTTTTAAATGAAAATTCAGTTTTTGAACTACCACTTAGTGGTTTCACTATTCATAAAAAATTGATGTTTTTCATAACAATACCAACAAATTCACCCTAAGATATAATATATATTCCGAATTCAAAAATGATGTCTATTTTAAAAAATTAAAAAAATATAATTTTCATTAATTAATTTTATAAATAATTTCCATTGTCAAAACAAATTGCATGTTTTTAAAAATCAATATCAATCAAAAGATTGATAATTATTTATGTCCAATTTTGAAGTGAAATTAATGACCTCCATTAGATAAAATAGTAAAAAAATATTATAATTATACTTTAAAACCACCCAATAGTATAATTTTTCACTATAAATTATTTTGATTAAAAATTTGTTTTTAAGTATTTTTTTATTTTTCCTCGAAAATTGGATGTTCTCAGAAAAATACCAAAAATTCAATTTAAGCTAATTTCGATATCCCGATTCCAAAAATGAAGACCATTTTGAAATATAAAATTTATATAATTTAAAAAAGTGTGGTATTACAATTCATAACAGATACTTTAATTGGTCACGGTGTGTTAGAATCTCGAACTTCTGTATAATGCAAGCTATTGCATTTTTGAAATAGAAGTGTACTGTGGAATCTTGGGGTGTAATAGTAGCTCACAAGGGGGTGTACCAGCCATTTTACTCCCACGCCGGAAAGGGGGGAGGTGGTCGGACCCCGGGTCTCCTGAACTCACGAATGGCCCAAAGGCCATTTAGATTGTGAGGCGGTGGTGCCTCATGGGCACCGCCCAGTCACCGCGGAACCCACAAGAAGTTTAGTATCTACCTTCGCAACAACTTTAACTATTGCTTCTACTCTTACATGGCGATCTCGTCACGCTACCTCCCTGCTCATCAGTGGCGCACTGGTCGCACCGCCTCTCCTTCCATGGCCAGGTGATGTGATGACCGCTTCCTCCATCCACCATTGTAGACGAGGCACAACCCTCTGCTCACCAGAGGCATGCGACGACACATTTCACTTCTTCCATGTCCGGTAGGTGCTGACCACTCCGATGACCACCACAGCTTTGTGTCGTGGCCTCCACTTACACAGTGTGTCGATGCACTACCTTCTTCGTAGCTGGTCAGTGGTGTTGAACCTGCAGTCTTCCATCGAGGTGAAAGGATAACAAGATAGATGAGGGTATGTACCATGCTCCTTAGGCCCGCACCCTCTAAATTAGCTCATAATTCAAAGGGAGGATAATGGGGTTCCTGATAATTCACTTGAAATAAACCTGAATTAAACAATTATATTGTAAACTCATTGTAGAATGTCTGCTCTAAAAGGTGAGTCATGTTCTTCGGTCCCAGAATTGGTTCCCAATGATGCCGCTTGTATGTTGTCTTTCGGTTCATTATTTAGTGTCACCAGTCACCTCCCACTGGGATTGGCTCCAACCTCCAAGGGTTCGGCATCATGACTCTCGTTCAGCACTTCATTGTTTGGCGAAGCTGTTCCGACACCTCTCACCAATCTTCATATAAATTTGAGAGGGGTAACGGTAAGTAACAATGTGGGGAATTAATGGGGGATCATTAATTAGGAAACTTCTTAATTCCCAAATGATGTCATTACTTAAAATTGATAAGTCATGCCATTTATTGGCTTGAAACATTGAAGGTAACGTAATCCACTAGTCATTCGGAGGAGAAGATAGAAAATAAAATAATAAAATAATTTCATTTCATTTATTTTTAAAAGTCACAGAACATAATTTTTTATCCAGAACTACTACGGTCAATGTAAAGTCTCCCTTAAGTGAATCATGGCATTTCAGATTCCATGGTTCCCTTTGATTTTTAATCTGAGCAACAGTTCAAAAGTTTGAAAACTCCGCTCATGTGTTTATTGAATGTACCTTAAAAAATGTTCTGGAATTCATTCTTGGCACACTGGGCCTTAGAATTAGGCATCTTCATTTTTTGAAGACTCGTAATAATATAATATAAATAAAAAAAATTACATGGAGAATCCAGGTCTTTACAAATGAAATGATTTATATTAGACTCATTTGTCATTCATGTTGTTAAAAAAATATTATGATATGATCATTTGATTAATTCATAACCACTAATGTTATCTAAACACATTATTTAATTCCAAATATAATTCCCTAGAACTAATACCACAAAACTTACTTCAAAAACACATTCCTTATATAAATACATTGATAATAAGTATATAAACAAAAAAAAAATATCCAAAATTACATTACAAAAAAATATGTAGCCCCTAGAAATGTTTATACCTTTTTTGTTTTGAGTTTTATTAAATAAAGAAAACCGTTTTACCTAAAAAACCTATATATTTCTCAACTAGTGTATATTTTTCTATTATTATCATGTTTTCCAATTCCTCGAAATTGTGTCAATATATCACAATTAATTTTTTTAAATATAATACCTTTCTTGATAAAACATATTAGTTAATATTATTCCTAATCATGGGAAATGGAACCATAATAAAAATGATCTCAAATAGGAAATAATTTTAAACACTGAAATAAATTATTTATGATCATAAGAGAGCTTAATATTATCATATAATTATGATCACATAATCAATACTAATTGATATGTAATAATTAATTCATTCCAAAAAAAATTATTCTATATATGATTCAAATGTCATCACAATAATTTCATAGAACAGTATCCTAAAAATCACAGAAGAATAATACTGAAAACCAATTAGGAAAACATCAAAACTCATTACAGAAAAAATATTTTCATTCAATAAAAAATTTCATATTTAAAATATCAAAAATAGTATTTTATATGTGAACCTATTTATATATCAAATTATCTCAAATACTCATCAAAACTACTATTAAACAATCATTTTGGTACCTTTGGGCATTGTCTTCGTATAAATATTATAATCCTCCTGATAACACTAATAACATTGACAGTTAATTAAAACATGACATAAATTATGAACATATCTATTAAAAATTAATTATAGGTATATATTAATCCCATTAAATTTCGTACATAATCTCAATGAATAATAATATCTGAAAACGCAAATAAGGGTTCTCATTTCAATTTAAAAGTATATGGAAAATTCATAAATAATTTATAACAGAATTAATTAATAGATATGAAATGTGATTCATAAGAAATTTCTTAAGATATTAACATAATACATATAGAGGAATATGTTGGATTCAATAATTAATACATATATATATATATACCCCCATTGAATAATAATAATCATTCAAATTTTATTGATATAAATAAAAAACAGGTTTGTAAAATCCATAGATTTATGTTATAAAAATAAAAGGAAATATTAGTTTCTTTTTCAAATTTTTATCAAATAAAAATTATTAGCTAAACGAGATTATGATTATCTATGAGTCACCATTAAAAAATTTAAAGTATTATTCATAATGAAAAATGGTTATGATGATTAGAAAATAAATTCATGTCAAATAAATTGGAAAACATGTACTTTAAAACATTTTGTAATGTAGTATCATGTGAGTCATATATAAAATGATTTAAAATTTCTGAAAAAATTATTTTCAAATATATTAAAATTTTTTGACACATTCCTTAAAAAAATATAATATTGAATAAGCACTAAAATATTATATCTTTTCAATATGTTTATAAATGAAAAATATTTTAATATATTTAAAAAAGGAATGAATGAAACAATTCTTATGAATTTTGAAATCAAAAACACATTTGATAGAAACAACATGAAAAGGACCATAAAAATGTGACTATAATTATATCCATGATATGATATTTAAAAAGTAAATTTTATAAACAATTTGAATGAATATAGGTAGATTATTCAAAACATTTCTCAAATAAGGATGATTCTTACGAGAAACCCTAATGATAATGGAAACTCATAAATCATATATCCTTTGTGTGAAGGAACATAATATCATTATATAAAAAAAGTTATTTCTATAAATATTCTTCCAAAATACCTTAACGTTATAGTATGCACCAAATATAAAATAAAGGACCGTGCATAACAATAATCATAACTGAAGTAATAGAAAATTGGAATAATAGTCCATTACAAATTTCATAAGATTTAACATTGAAATACATAAATGAACTAATTTTTTAGAATAAATTTAAATCCACATAACACAATTTTAAATTTAACTTAAATATCCACTGTTTTTAAGACATATAATATTGGCATGACATAGTCAATGATGAAGCGATATAAACTAATGATTTAAAATTGTTAAAAAATACCCATACCTGAGACAACCACATAGTTGAAAATGTTTTAAATTTATTTATAATAAATTTATAAATTTTATATTTTGATTTGTTTCTTATGATATATGAGTCTCATGATAAATAAAATTAAATTAGCAGGATGGAATGTGAATGAGATGAATGATTTTATATACTACATGGATAAATTATATAATTTTTTGTATTTTTTTGGTGAGTATCCACCCACATTGTGATGTGTAATTACATTAATCAATTATATATTATTTATGTTTTACCAAACCATTTTATTAGGTATGGATTACCCACATATAATTTATATGGGGAAAGGTAATTTGATATATTATTTTTCCCATATAATAAAATATAAACATTTTTTTATTATAAATAATTTTAAAAAAGTTATCATTTTATTATTCAAAATAAATAATAATTTGAAAATGGATCCATGAATTTAGGGGACTCCATGGGTGTATAATTCTATGGTGTGTATAATTGTAACAACCACTTGATTTCTTTTAGAAAATTTGAGCATTATGATAATATTTTTTTTGATTTTAAATAGTGAAAGAATATATTTATAGGAATCATGAGAGATTCCAAATGTGATAATTATTTGAGGAAATGATGAAAAGAATTCATGGATCATATCAATATTTGGGAAATGAGTAAAACAAAACCGGTGAATTTTTTGAGTAAAAATATAATCAATCCCTTAATCCCCCATAGTTGGCTGGATACCCTAATATTTTAATCCATAAAAATGGATATGTTTTTTAAATAAAATCATGGTTTTTATTTTATTATTTTTAAATTGTTAATATGTTAATTTTATTGAATGTTCATGTTTTAAATATTTAATAAAAAATTACTTATAAAATACATATGTTATAAAAGGACTATGATATGTTTTCTTATTAATAATTCTAAATGAAATTTTTTTAAATGATTAGTTACATGGTATAAAAAATATGAATATTAAAATTTTGATAAATGGAATATTAAATTATAATTAGTTTTTTTATATTAGTGACTTATAGAATTTTTTATATAAATAAACAAAATTATAATGATAATAATATTATTAGATCATATATTTTTATTATTTTTATTTCAATGTTTCTTTTAATGTTCTCCAAATGCCCTCTTACGATTCTCACTCACATGAAAATACAAGGGAGGATGATGCACCTTCCTATTCTATATTCCCCTATAAGATATTTCTCCATAAGAAATGATGGGGATGTAGTGCATGTTCTCTCATTAATCATTTATCATTCACTTATACTCTAACACTTGTATAATTTGTTTATTGGTTACTCTTAGAAACTCTTAATGGATACTCATGGATTGTATATGATAAGGGGAAACACCTAATATAAATATGTATTTTTCATATTTTGTAAATGAATCTCGTTATGATTGATATACATAGGGTTTCAAGATCCAATTTATTCTTATGGATAACTAGAAAGTGTTTACACTTCCTCGAATTAGAAATATTGCATATTTTTATTCTTCAAGTATAAATATTTCTATATGTGATTACATAGAAATCTAAAAAATGTCCTTTATTGATAATACTAATTTTAAAATACGAGGAATCCAAAAATAGTCTATGATTTGATAACAGATCCTTTTTTATATGATTTTAGAATTCTATAATTGTATATATGTATTTTGAAATGATATTAGATCCATATGTGTTATCATAAATGGTTTCTGAAAGATAATAATTAATACTTATTGATTTGTGAAAGGATTTGGAAAGATGTATATTTTAATTTCAAATTTTATTTCACTAAAGTATTCCATGTTTTTGTTTATAGAAATTTATATGTGTTACATTTAGGGAATCAATTTATTTTTTTCATGGGATAATTATAGTGAAATATATTACTTCCTATAAAATGTAGATTATATTTTCATGTTTAATGTGGTATTTTTATTCTTTAAAAATATAAAAAAAATAACTCCACCCCTTTAAGCGTGTTATCTTAGATAATTATTTATTTTTAATATATGGCCTTATATTATTAGTTTTTTATGGATATCACTAAAGAAGGGTTTTTTTATGAATTTTGATAATGTAATTTGAATAATTTAATCATCACTGAACATTATGGGATTCCATGGGATAATAAAGATTTTATTAGATAATTATCCTATAGTAGAGAAAGATGAACATATTCATAGCATATTCTATCCATGATATAATGAAAATATAAAGAGGGTGTAATGTCCATGGTGAAACAATAACTAGAACCACAATGGGATCACTGATATTGTAAAATGACACTATTTACAGTGTTCTATGTGAAATTTTATTTGCAAATGGAAATATGTTTATATTAGACTATGTATTTGGATCAAATGACAATTGTCCCTGGATTCATAAAAAATTTAAATATTTTTTAATTTGAATGAATTTATAATTTCATTTTTTTCTTTTATGTGTTGTTATTTATTTATTTAGTTTAATAACCTCCATTCAATTTCAAAATATTTTTATTTTGAAAGTTTGATTAAATTATCATAAATTTGTAACTTGAGTTCAATAAAATCACAATAATGTATACTATAATATTTATTTTAATCTATCCTAAATTGGTTTATTATTCATTGAATCCAAATATATAATTATGTGGAACATTAAAGGGTATGTTCACTGAAACAATATATACAAACTTATTTTTATGCAGTCTTGGTCTCCACTGATACAAGTAAATAAAACAATGATTATTTTTCATTGTATTGGTATGTATGAGCTAGTAACGTGAGTAATTATTCTTGTCATATAAATATCAGTATTAATATAATGTTCCCTTGGTGAGTTATATTTTGTTAATGTTAGGTATCGACCTCATTACATGTACGTTAATATTTTCATCAATCTGTTATGTTCATTATATAATTTAAATGATAATTTATTGTGTATGAAATGTGTTTATTTTACAATTTTTATATTAATTGTTGCATTATTTGTTTATTTATATGTTAAAAAATATATATTTTGTATTCCTGAAATCAATTATATAAGGGATCTATGTGATGGGTTCTCTATTAGAATCTATTATTTTTCCCATACTTAATATTGGAGAATTCATTTTTAACACTCTAATTGGATTCCCCTGGAACTTATTTTTTATCTCAAAGTTATTTTTTATATTCCCCAAGGATTTTAGTGGAATGACATGTATACCATTTTGGGTTAGATCGGGTAAGGACATCATATATTTTCCCCATTTATTTAAAATAATTACTAAAATTTTAATTTAGTTAATTAAGAAGTTATTAATTACCATGAGGCGGAATATATCACTATCATTAAACTATTATATTATCTAATTATGTAAACATGTATCTCAATATATTTCATTATTCATAATAATAAACTAAATATCAATTACAAATTTTTTTAATGTTATAACAATATTTTCAAAATTTACTCATTTTTTAGTTCATAAAAATAAACCAATGTTTTTTCTTTCTATTTTATAAAATCAATATAAACATTTCTATGACTAGGATTAAAATATGAGTGATCATTTTCAATTTCAATAGGCATCGATTATCCTCATGATCATTAAAAAAAAGAATGAATTTTTATTGAAATATATTTCATTAAAAAATAATATACTTACTATGAGATTAAATCTATGTCACTAGTTATTTAAAATGACTAAAACCATTTGTATTGTCGAAATTACATTGGGCATGGACCCTCTTTCAATAATGGATAGTTGGGCACATATGTGTCCAAAAAATTTTAGATAATGACCATCTATATATTGTTACAATTAATTCAGTTTTTATAACATTCACATTGAAAATATATAGTTTGTTAAACACCTAATAATAATTGAGATTATGTATATTCTAATAATAATACATGAATATTTCATAAAATTGTATAAATTTTATTTTTTAAATATATGAAATTCAATGATCCAATAAATTTAATCATTAGTAAGAATACTAGAAATTACTACCATCACAATAACTACCATCCATAGATAAATTAACTACACATATACACCAAGATAATCACCAAAATAATAATCAAGAACATATTCTCCATGATCAACATAACTAAAAAATCGTATGCATTAACATTATTAACATCAGTCGAAAAATAATTATAATCCTCATCAAAATATAAATATATAGAGGTAATAAAAGATACCTATAAATTCATATAAAATGAATAAAATGGTGAAGAAAACTATTCCACAAATAAATTATTTAGAAGAGGTTATGAAAATAATAAATTATATTTCATTGATAAATACTTCATTTAAATTATTATGACAATAATGAAGATATACTTACATATTTAAACTTATTTTGCAAACTGAAAATTAATACTCAATTAATGTAGTTGAAGTGATGATCAAAGAATCAATACCAAATGAATAATACACTATTTCTCTAATAAAATATTAGTTTCATAGTTTATCCTACATTGATTCTAATCACTAAAATCCTCTGTGAAATAAATATTAAGATTAAAAAATTGATCTTTTTTACCAGAATGTTAAGGAAATTCAATTGAAAATACATTTTCATAAATTAAAATGATAATTGTTTTATTGAATAATATAAAAAAATAATTAATAATTAATAAATTATTTTTTTCTTTATTTTTAGCATTGACTAGGCTTCCATTTTCTTGCTACATGAAATAATCAATGTGGACCAACAAAAAATATTAAATAGATTAGAGTGTAAATGTTTTTTAAAAAATATTAATAATATATATCAATAATTTATATACATATATTATCTATATAATTACATTATATATAAATATAATTCACCACAGGTTAAAAATAGTTTTCAGGTTGGTTTTAATTTATATTTTTATTCAAATAAGTCATAAAAAAACCTCTTAATAATATTTAATAAAAAAATTTGTTTTGTAAAATTTATTGATGATAAACACATATTATAAAATTAATAATTTAATTCATAAAAAATAAGTAATATATTGAAATAAATAATATTTTCAAACACAATCGTGTATCTAAATATAATAAATATGGAATCATCAAAGATTGGTATACCTATAAGGATCATACCAATTAAACATCTACTAACTACATAAAATTTATTGTTATAGTATATCAATATTTCATATAATTCTCCTATTATATTTGAGTTTTTATTCTGAAAATGAATGATGTGATATGAATGTTTCACAATAGTTAATATCTAATAATCTAATATTTTATGTAATAGTACTAAAATGATAAATAAATAAAATTTCTTATATTTGAAGTCATTTTTTTATTATTTTCACTTTTTATTAAGGTATTACATTATAATGAATAATTTTATTGTGTATATAAGTTTTTCTCATATAAAATTTCATTTATTTTAAAAGTTTTAAAACAAATATTTAGTACATATTGGTATCGAATATTTTTTTTTTCTTGGTTTATTCTAAATTATATTCATATATTTCCAATAACAACAATCAATTATTAGAATTAAATATTATATATAAATAAATAATACACTAAAAAATATTTCATTTTATTAAATTAGACATATGTACAAGATACATGATGATTTGATGTCAACAAACGATAAACAATAAAAAATGAATGGTGGATGTCTCATATATAATAGGATAAATGATAACTTCTAGAAAAACAAGATATATAATAGATTAGGGAGTTAAAATATAATTTGATTAAATTTTTAAGAATACCATATAGAAAATAAGGTGGATATCAATTAGATGATTTAAATAATATTAAAGAAGTATTTAATGAATCCGATGGTGCATATAAATAATAAATAATGAAGATTTTTAATTTAAGACTAAATTTCTACATATAACTGGTGTAGAGGGACAATATAAATAACTAAGTAGTCTATTTTATAAAAAAAATGGTAAATATTTAATTATTATCATACCTTCATGTTTCAATTGGTATAGTTTGAGGATGATAAATCGTTAAAATGGAAATGATAACACAAAATCAAGTAAATTGCTTAGACCTATAATTTGATGTTGCCAATATATCCATACAAAATACTAGTTTTCACCAAATTATTGATCTGTAATGAAGTATATTGGATGATTAAAAATTTTAAAAATTTTACATTTAATATATCATAAAAATTTAAATATCATACAGATTGAAGCGGCTACCAGATTCATCCTTACAACTCGAATGGAAATATTGTTTATTATATTCTTTTTCATCTGTCAAATCATTCATAAACATACTTTATAACATGAGTATTTAAATAAATAACATGAAATACTTACTTTTTTTAAAATCAACCCCTATAAAACAAATTTTTATATTTTTATAATAAAAATACTTTTTGTGTAATTGAATCACCTACAACAACCATACCATTTGGAACATAGAAAAAATAATAATTCTTATGATCATCAAAATTATATGTACAAGAAAATTTAGTTTAACGGATGGAAAATATTAGAAAAATAAAAATAGAATCATGTCAGTATTTAACAATAGAGATTATTAAAATTCTCTCAAATACGTATCTTTTAGAAAATACCTCACAGGAATAATGATTATTGTAAATATAAAATTCTCTTATATAATGTTATTTGTAATGAATGTATATTTATCATCTTCAATTTTTTAATTATATAGACACTTAATATTTTTTTATATAGTAATGTACAACAAGTAGTTATCAATCCAAGCTTATGTTATTGAAATTGATATTCCAAATTATGTTCTTTATTGGTAAATTTAATATATAGTGATTATATACAAATGATGGATATTAATTCATTCAAAAAAATATGATTAATGTAAGCATATATATAATGACCCTCTATCTGGAGACACTTATAATATTGTAATGACGATAGATATTATGGATCTCAAAGCCTTTAACTAATAGTTAACAATTCGTAGACCAACACGAGGGTATATAATAACAAATTGGATGCACTAACCTCATTATTTATATTTAATGAAAAATATATATGATTAGAAAATAATAACCAAAAAAATTATAAATAATAAAAAAATCCTAATGCTTGTCTGAAATATGATACATAACTAGACAGAGATAGAAAATAAAAAAACAAATCATACACATTTTATAATATATTCCAACAATTCTTAAATGTCTGCCCCAGGATTGCGTAACCTAGCAAGATCACTGACATGATCATGTGTACTTAAAAATTGGTTTATATGTACCTTGTATTAAAATATATATACTTAGTAGGATCCTATTATACAATTTCCTTCTAAAATGTGAAATATCAAAACTAAATCTAGGTTAATATGCAGTTAAACAAACTCCTTAACTATGTAGGAAAAACAAAATCACATCCTTAACATATCTCAATCATAGACTAATGAAAATAGTTAATAATATTTTTATAAAATAACTTATATAATTTATTTAATATCTCTTCCCCATCCCCACATGAATTCCTCTCTCACTCCCCTATAATTAATGTTTTATTCTCACCCCTCCCATTAGTAATCCTTCTTAGTCATAGGATATCATAGAAAGGCATGAATTCTATATATAATTATCTCATCTACAATATTGAAAAAGTATGTTATCCACTATAACTTGTTTATTATACATTATAACTCAACTCATATAGACCATGCATGAACACCCATGAGAACTTATAGCTTTTATGACTGGATATACATACATGATATTACCTTAATATGTTTCATCCAAAACATAAAATTATAACAAACTAAGAACCACTATATCCATGATTAGTTTATAAATTATAACTTAAGATATTTAAACCATGGTATTCCCACATAATATACAATATTTAAAGGGATATTAGGGTGAGGTATTATTCAGCCATATATTGTCATTCTAACCTTGTTGTTATGGAGGACAACCTCAAAATATTTGGGTAGATGTTTCCCAACTGACTTGGCTACTGAATTATATGAAACAAAAAAATTGGAAATGTATCTTACAAATCAAAATTAATGGAAACTACCTATCATTACACATAAACTATTGTTATTCCATCACAAGATTCATGATATCCACTACATTATCCTAGGAAACTTGTTATAAAATGTTAAAAAAAACATCAATATCTAGCTCAAGTAATAATCATCACATAGTAATTAGACATAAATATCACTTCATTTAATAGTGAAATAATTTCCTATTATTTAATTTCCTTCTTAAATTACCTTGTTTAATAAATCCCTTTTATTAGAATTAAATATGTTACAATATTATTTATTAAAATTTTAGAATCAATACTTGTGATCTTTGATAAATATTCAAACCATACATTTGATTCTATTCATATGTATGTCATTTACCATTAAAAAAATATAAAATACCACAACCCAAGAATTAATTTATTTATTCAAATATAATTTTCAACATTACATATTATGGGTACTCTACGCCTTTTCATAAAAAACTAGAATAACATATGCACATTTAATGTATAAAATATAACTATAAGAACTATTAGAGTATCAGAAAAAATATTATATGAAAAAAATACTTTTCAAACAAATCTCTAAAAATAAAATATCATATAACCTAGATCTCAACTCCATTAATCTTCATCAGTGTAATCCCCAAAACCATCATTCACATCACAATTTAACACCCATTTTCTTGCATCATTACATCAATTGATCAATAAGAAAACTAGTTAACTATTAAAAAAATTGCAACCAGAAAAAGTTATACAAATACAAATAAATCCAATTAAATTATAGAGAATTATTAAAATATAGAAAACAATTCCCTTTATGACATAGTAGTAATGAAACTATGTGCATAACATCCAAGCATTTAACCCTTCATCCTGAAATAATGGGCTCTTTAAAACCCATAACTTTGTTTTAAAAAAATAACCATCTATTTTAAATCACGAACCAAATAATTCATAATTTATGGGAATGAAATCAATAAAAATTACATTTTAAAAATATCATTAGTTTTAAATCAAAAATTAATATTATCTAATAATCTCTGTTATATTATATTATATTCAATAAAAAATGGTAATCAATTTACATGCCAAATTTATTAACCCAAAAATCGTTCCAAATTTACATATTTTATAAAATTGAAAGTATATTAAATCATGCTAATCAATAATAACAAACAGAAAAATTAATTGGACTATCAATAAAAAATAATGATGCAAACACAATAATAATAAATTACATGTTATCGTAAAGAAAAAATTCCAATTCAAACTTCAATTTTCCATTATATTATGAATATAATAATGTTTATTCGATGATAATTCAGCACCACTAATAGATTATATTTTAAAAAAATTATATAAAATGAGATCTAATGAATCTCTTATTTATATCGGAAGGATAATGTTCTGTGATTAATAACTGATGATCAAGGATCAATCATAAATTATTACTCGAATGTTACCGTAACAAACAATCTCCACCAATATGATATATAAAAATATTAATGAACATTATACATGTTGAGAAAAATAGAATAATATATATATATAGGAATTAAATTTATATAATGAACTATGTTGTTTAGAATTCCGTTTATTTTTTTAGAGAGTGGTGGGAGGATAGGGGTTGGATAAAATTTCAGAGGAGATGAAAATATTTTTACTAAAGGGAAAAGACAATATATTGATAAAGGATGTCATTGAATTTTATACCATATTGTACTGACACTTATTACAACCATTGTGCATCCGGTTAGATGATAAATCCATATTTTAATTCATTTTCAGCATCACATGTCCCTAATTATGTGTTTTTAAAATAATGCATTAATACATCTACCACAACCACAACCTGAACTATGTCTTGGTGGAATCCCATTAGTAATTACACGAAACCATTATAAAGTCCAATATTCATTAAGACCCAAATCATTAATTCATCCAAAACTCATGGTCTTAGACTCACCATTCATTCAAGCATTGATATTCTGGATGTTCATCAATTTTTCTTCAATGAATCATATAAAATTATCCCCTCTTGTGAGAGTACCAATTAAATGGGATCTATAGTTATTTTAAATTTAATGATTCTTATATGTAAGAACCATTGGATTATAAAAACTCATGGTTCACCCTTATTACTGATAAAAACGATGTTTAGTTATGCACTCCAGAACTGTTTAAACCAGCAGAAATGCTTGGTGTTTTGGAAAAACATTCCACATTGGGGAACTCTCTAAGAAAATATTATACCATAGTGTCCACACAAGTCATTAATCTTCTTTAAGTACACCGTGTACTAAATAGTCGCTAATAAACAAGATGACATTCCAACCAAAATGTGAAGAAACTAACAATAAAACACTTAGTGAATTGTAAGAATATCATACGAATCCTAATGTGAAATGTACCCATACATGCATCTATAAATCCTACATAGTCCCTGATGCATTTCTAACATATTTATTTTTTGATATTGAATATCATCAATTTAAATAGAGTCATAATCATTAAAAAATATCAAAACTAGCATACCCTCATATATATAGTCTTCGTGTAATGGTATATTATAATATCTTTTATTTAGTAATGGTATACATAACTCTAAATAGAACTATTTGAAATTTTATTAGGAAATGATTATAGAATATATAGTTTAGAATAATAATTAACCCATTTAATTTCTCAAATAGAAAAACTAAACAATTTCAACAAAAAAAATTAAAAATATCTCTCAATTCCTCCATGCCATAAGAATTTAAAGGTAATATATTAACAAAAATTTGAACCCTACCATCAAATCTCTCTAAATAATCACATCTGTGATAATTTATATATAACCCATGATGGAATGGAAAACATCTAGGAACAACCAACCCATGAGATAACATACAAATATCTTTATTAAACATCAACACAACTAGCACATCTTAATTAAATAGAAAATAAAAATGATAAATTAATAACTATCTAATTCAACATGAAAATATCAACAAATCATGTCCACACAGATAAATAAAATAATGTACGAAAAATGGATAAAATATAATCAAATAATATGAAATTGAGAATGTATTTGTGACATAATTGAATTATAAATACACTCACATAATTTTATTGAAAACAATAAATGTATAAACGATTCACCCTAAATAGAGTTATAGTATAATTTTTATTATTTAAGGATCATACATTAATATATCTAGTAATTACCAATTTCAATATCTTACATGAATAGAAAACTGTAACATTTATAATTTCAATCACATGTTCTAATTTGATATCGCTGAATATGTCAATGGAAAATAAGATCAATGGAAATTAACTTGAACATGGAATTATAAAATTTGACAAAGTCTAGGATTGATAGAATAATCTATCATTTCAAACAATTGGGATATATAATTATTTTTTCATTAACATTGAAATGAGTTGAATGTAACATTTTTAGACATGTATCCCTCATGATAAAATATGTATAATTAATTATAATTAAAATTATGTTAAAAAAAGTGAAAAATCTACAGATATAATTTTCATATGGTATTTATTTTTAAATATCATTAATAAATTTAATCAATTTTTATAAAAAATATTTTTTTTAAAGATACAATTTAGATAATCGATACTCTTAGTGATACCAAACCTCAAAAAATATAGATATATTTCTAATTTCGTAACAACAAAATGAATTTGTTGAATTTTTTTCAATAATTTCAAAATGTAAATATAAATTATCAACTTCAAATGAAAATGAAGTAGAAACAAATTTTAGCCTTTTTAAGCATTAAATATTCAATGTAATAGGAAAATATACAATCTCATTTATACCAAAGCCTCATATTAATACATAACATAAGAAATCATTTATGTCCCCAAAATTGTAGTACAAATATGATAATTTTAAATTTAGGATACATTATATCTTGAAGAATTATATTTGATAAATATTTTAACTCAATAATTAATGGATGAATATATATATATATATATATCATTTTTAGGGGTTTTAGGACTAAAAATGAGTATTATAATGAATGTAAATTAAATTATTGTATATAACCCTGATAAAAGTTTATTAATATAAATGAAAGTGAGGTTTGTATTTTAAAGAGTAAAAATATGTTAAAAATAATTATATCCATCACATAAATATCATATACTTTCATTTTATGGTTCTAATACATTTTAAATCTATTTATTAATAGATTTTTACATGATTATATATTTATTGGATCAACCGATTCATTTGTATCCCTATTTTTTCTTCATTATTCCATCATATATATGTCTTAATATATGATCACATTAGTTTTTAATGCCTCATAATCAATATAAAATCCCAAATATTCTTCATATTGTACAATATTTTTCACATCAATATTAGGCTTACATATTTATATTTAATGTCATTTCCATTCATTTAATCTATAAATTTCCTCATAATAAAAAGTATAAAACATATGGAATAATTGGTTTTATAAAATGAATATTTTAAAAAAATAACATAATGAAAAATTATAATTTTCTATGATACATAAGTCATAATGGTTTAAATCCATAAAAACAATCATTAATCATACTATTAAAAAATATATATAAAAAAATTTACAACATAAAAACACTATAAAAACTGATGATTTATTATTTAATTAATGATTTATATACTATATAAATTATATTTTTGTATTAATTTTATCCACCAAAATATATATATTTTTATGTATCTATAATAAATTTTTTCCTATAATCACGACCTTCTTTTTGTCTTTATGAATTTTCATGTAGAAAAAGGAATATAAAATGATTTACTATAAATTTTTACAAGAATCAATGATGAAATTGTTATGGTTTACAACATTTATCATTATTAAACATTAAAACTCATAATTAAAAAACCCTAATAGAAATAAATAGTTTAGTGTATTTGGATATTAGCTACAAATCAAAAATATTTAATGGTTCCTACGTAATGATCTAAAAAACCATTATTTATTGTTTAATTTTGTTGATGACATATCATATATAATATTGCATTCATCACCTACAGTAAATGGATTCCTATAAAAAGTATTAGATCAATTGAACAAAATGGGGTTAGACATAAAAATGACTCACAAAAAATATATCATTAGGTCATATACATGGGAGAAACATTTACATGGTAGAAAGAAATAGACTAATAAAATAAGATAATGTTACAATAAAAAGGGATCACAATGAATGAAAACATGATCATAAATCTTATCTTGTAATCATAAAACCATAAAAGTATAATAAAAAATCATATAGTGTACCATGGAATGGAAATTTAAATGTCATATGAAAATATTTTTATCCATGTAGTTAAATTTTTAGAATGTGGCATAAAAAATCACATAAAATAATATAATATGTAATTATTGACCACCATGATATTAATATAATAGTGAAAGAGTCTAACCAAAAAAATCCCATGACATAAGAGTCTTGGATAATAAGAAATGATCCAACATACATTAAGAGATATAAATTTTTTTCCCAATACAATAGAGTAATATGCAATTTTCATCTCACCTATAACAAAATTATATTTCATCTATATTTGTGTGAGATAAATCTAATAACTTATAATATAATTTTTAAATGATTGAGATAAAATGGATTACAAAACATTTTTATTATCTATCACATAATAACAAAACTATAATTTGATCGGATAATACACAAAATTTAATCACCCAAAAGAAACACATCACGTGTAAATTTTGAGGGTGATATATGAATGATATATATAATTTATTAATGTTAGATATATTATAGAAAGTATTTATATTGATAGATAAATCCTGAAAATATTATTTATACCATTTGAAAAATATATTCCTAAAATATCTTATAAAAAATTAAAAATAAATAGTTTTCTAGAATATAATTAATAATTTAATTTTCGTAACAAAATTTCAAATTATGGACCCAATAAATAGTAATAATAATTCTAGAGAAACATTGAATGAAAAAAATGGAAAAAATGAATAAATTTTTTTAAGATTGGTTGATATTTTATTGTATTCCAAATCAAATAAAATTTTATAAAATTTTATTTCTAATACATATATTGAGAAATAAAAAAGTTAAATTGGATAATTGGTATGTAACTATAATAATTCGATATGAAATATTTTTATTGAGAAACAACGAGGTAACATAAAATAAATAATTAATATAACAGATGATTTAAAAATATCCATTATTTTGAATATTTTTCATTTTAAATAATTTTAATTCTTTGATATCGTGAATTACACAGAACATGATGTTTAAATTACCTTTGACACACTATTAATATATTTCTATTTATTCTTAAAGTTATAAACTAGCAATCAATTTTATGGGTATGAGTATGAATAATTTTTTATAATAATATATAATTTTTATAGTCAATATATATGTGTTGGTAAATTATGAGTAATTGATCAATCATTTATTGGTAATTTAGTTTTATTCTTCAAAAGTATGTCATTATTAAAAATGATTTTATTGGTTTTTTAGAATATATTATAAATAATTTATTTAAATAGTAATAAAATTATTAATAAAAAATTATTTCATTTAAGAAATTGTGAAACCGAACTTATATTACCATTGGGGTATTAGTTTTTTTTTAGATTGATTTTCCAGTGCGTAGTTGAAAATAACTATTTTTATTTAAAATTATATTATTGTTTCAACCATTTTTATTGGTTCATTTTGATAGAAATTGTAATCAAGGATGTTGTAGTTCTATTATATATTTTTTATTCTATTATTTTTTTGAATAAATTTTATAATTTAATTGGGAATGAAGAAATTTTTTTTAAAAAAGGCTAGTTTATGAAAAACTATTTTTTCTCAAGAAGGATTTTAATCACATTTTAACACATATTTTAAAATTAATTTCTAAAAAATATTGATGGTCAATATAATAAAATTTATTCCATAACTTTTAATTATTATTAATTTTATATGAATATATTTCTACCATAATAACCTCAGCCTCTATATGTACTTGTTAAATTGAAAATTTTCCTATAAAAATAACCACTGAAGTATTTAAAAAATTAATGTCATAAAATGTGACTCAAATCGGTCTTAAAAATAATTTTTCTATCTATATAAAAAAAACACAAGGTATGAACAAATATGATTATAAATATTGATATTAATGAAATTATTATATAGATATAAATTTATTTACAATTTTTATAATTTATATAATTACATTATATTTTTTCTAAACACTGGAACAATATACCTATTATTAATATAAAAAAATTAAATGATTTGAAAAATATAATCTATTATAATTTTAATTAATTAGTGTTTAAAAAAATTATATAACAAATTTTTATTTTAGGTATTTTTTATTGTATTATAATATTATTTCAAATTTCTTTTGATTTATAAAACGTCAAATTAAATGAATATTATCAAAATTGATATTAGTATACTTTTATAAAAATTACAGTTTATTAAATTACATTAAGTTGATTAAAATAGTATCATCAACCACTTGAATGTATCATTGTTGAAAAAATAGTCAATAGTCTATTTTTATGTCACTTTTCCACTTATAGTTTCATGAACCCGTCCTTACAAAGTGAACCCCTCCTGGGCTGGAAATGCAATAAAGGAGATAGTGACTGTTGGGTCCCACAAACAGTTGCCCCGGAGTTGGAGACTTGCACTGAGGGTATAATAAATAAACAATTGGGAGGTATTAAAGTCTAATAGAATACATAAAAAATATAGGGATTAGATAGACACCAACCAACTTCACCTTATACTGAAATATAAAAGAACATCCTTGTACACATATGTAATATCATGTGAAACTACTACAATTGAAGTAGAAACTTCATGTACCAATGGAATGTAAAAACTATAGCGACCACAAAGCCTGGACAACCCTTATAACCATAAGCTAGTAGTATCCTGATTGATCCCCATCCTACACCAAGTGACATGAATAATGTTTTATATTTAGGTAGGGTGAGTATAACAGTATACACAGAAGGATGCTCCCTAGATCCTCTCATAAAAAATTAAAAAAAGCATACTAATGCACAATATATATCAAGTAAAACTAACTCTCCACCTGACCTTGTATAATTTGTTCATATCCTCACTATGGATACTCTCACCAAGTGTCACATAAATGAGTGAATAATATAATAATGAATATCAATGTTACCCTGCTACAACATACACACTGGTTTTCGGCTTTTCCCCAATGTCGCACATATTAAGCATCTCTCCCCCAAAGGCTTTCCCATAGACACTAGGATGTAGAACCACAACAAGATCCCCATGAAGCAAAACCATAGTGTCCATATAATCAAAGTAAACATGTTATTTTTGGGAGCCACCACTAATCATTTAATGTATATCCTATATCATTAATTTTACCTCAATCTATTATATCTCATAAACTGTGTGAGGATTCTCAAGACATCATATCATATACACGTCACACCTATTGTTGTTCATAAGAAAATATATATAAAATATATGTGTTTGTGAAAAACCACAAGCTATTGCAGCCTTTTACAAAAACATAGAGGGAAAGATATCCTATTTACCTTCTAGAACAAGTAACTATTCAAAGATGTGAGTGGGGCCAAAGGGGGCATTCATCCATACATTTTCCTAAATGAATGTAGTGGACTCCCCATAGGGCTCATAATCCATGGGTTGTTAGTTTTCCAAATTGACGTGGTGGAATAGAATATATAAAAATAAAAAATTATAGAATATATTACAACCCACAACTACAAAATGGCAATAAACTAGTCATAGAATCAACTGTAGGTAACATCTCTAGGACTCTAAACTACCGATTCTAAGACTAGGTATCCTATAAGCACACAACCATCTAAATATATTTATTTTATTACTTCATTACCTTTTTTATCTTTTCTACTTTATATTAATTAATTCTATTAAGATTATTTTACTATTAAAAATTACACATTATATTTCATTAGTATCAAACCCAAATTCCACTATTCTGTTAAATTGCAACCTCAAAATTCCATTCAAGAAAACATCAACCCCATGGTTTAGTCAAAATTCATTCAATTATTTATTAATAACAATATTACATTCCCATTTTCACATGCGTTCTAGATGATATTATAATCTTCTCAACACATGGGAGATCAACATGTTGAGTATTTGAACTAAAAATCATGTATTTTCCAACTATAGAAAGAGTGTAGACCCATCATCCCTCGAGAAGCTAAACAAAAAAAGGATGTGGCATACACCACACGTCTTCACCCTTTTAGAATGAGGGTAAGTATGACCTTCTACCTTGAGCTATTATGAATTTAAATCACACAAACAACAAACATGATTTCGAAAGCATCCAATTATTCACATCCATCTCACATCCTCAACACTGGTATAAGGCCCCGACCATAAACCTTACTTAATATTGAATTAAATGTATAATTCACATTGAGGATTTTTTCAGGTTTAGAGTTTTAGATAAATATATCCTAAATCATGAATTACATTCAACATTTAAACAAAGTGGTTACATAAAAGATAGTATTCGTTTTTTCCTATCAAAGAAAACATATTTGAAATAAAACATGGATTCTTTCTTGACACTTCCTTGACACAATCATCATATCATGCACCTTTCCCTTTACCTGTGAAAAACATTTCAAAAACTTGGGATGAGTATAAAAAGCACAGTAAGGAATATAAAAGTATGAAAAGGACAAATTAGTCCTTGTATGAAATCATAATTTACTCATAAAACATAAGAATTTTAATATACCTCATCAAATCATGAATAAATCATAGAAATAAAAAGTCATAAAGGTAACTTGAGGCATTCATAACATTCGTACATAGGGAGTAACCCTATTGGTTACGTTTGGAATACCCACCACAGTATATCCCCTAAATATCTTCGGAGAAACCTTAACGTTTAACCCCTTCACTTTACCCAATGCATTGGAGAGATATATTGGGATCACCTCCCCTTAGTTTATCACGGAACCACCCGTCTTCATAACAATTCCCAAGAACCATAACATAATCGTATCACAGAAAACATGCATAAAGGAAACATAACATTTCCACATTTCAATCACAAGATATAAATACATCACATTGATATAATAAAAACATTATGAATACCGTTTTCAATACCAAAATAAAAGAAAAGTAAAACATGGTATTTATTTTTCATTTTAAAAAAAAAGGTATGGATTGTAGAGGATGTCGAATCTCAAATAATGGTCACGACGGTGGAGAAGTCGTTGTCGCCACATACGTACGACAAACACATTCCCTTTTGTCATTTAGTAAAATTCTTCGTATAAAAAATATTATTTTTGGATAAATGAAAAATTCAAAGGGGTTTATACACCGTATAAAAGAAGGTTGTGTATAAAACAAAATAAGCCTCAATGAATGGAGATTGAGACGACATCCCTTACAAAGATCATTTATAAAATAAACTAGATCTATTTTGTGTATTAACTATAAGAACACTTAAATAATGTAAAAATAAATGATATGACATAATAATATCATGAAATAATTTGAAATTAGGAGATTAACCCAAAGAATGGAAATTGAGTTAAGAAGTTCCCTTGCAAAAATCTGATAGCCTAACGACGTCACTTCAAATTTCAGAAAGATAGTTGATGAGAGATAAAAAGGGTATCTCATCACTTGGACATAAAATTTACATCAATAAGGATATAGAGGAACAAATCCCAACATAATATTATGTGAATTAAAATACAGAACAAAAGAAGTCTTTTAAAAAGAGGATGGTGAAAGGTTCCTTTACCGACTTGGATAAGTTTCAAAACGTACTCCCCATTGATGAAGGGTCATACAATGAATATGTAAATACCCACAAATGAAATTTTATTACAAAAAGAGTATAATAATGGTAAGTATGTACACCAATCAATGTTAATCGCGGAAAATGTATCATAAATCTCATGGGACTAAAAGTGAGATGAAAAATCCCTTACGAAAACTCGGCTGCCTAATGGCGCCACTTAAAACGTCCAAAAATTGATTGATGAGATCAAGTAGGGTCTCGCATCATATTACAATAAAATTCATAGCAAGAGGAATATAAAATTAAATCCCCCATCATAACAAAGAGGATCTTAAAAGAAGTGACATAAAGGAGAATACTTAAAAATAAAGAGAGATGTTGGATCTCTTACGAAAACTCGGCAGCCTAACGATGCCACTCAAAACTTCCAAAATGGATTGATGAGAGAAAATAGGGTCTCTAATAATATGAACATAAGAATTACAGTAGTATTAATAAAAAAGAACATCCCAATAATAATAAATATGAGCTTAAAAGGAATGACATAAAAGAGTGTACTTAAAAAGAAAGAGTGGGGTAGGATCTCTTACCTCGTGTCCGACATGACTCGATCGTTCTTTAATCTCCTGAATAATAAAATTTGGTAAAATTATAATTTATTAAGTAACTAATTTAAATATTATTATTCAGTTAATATCACATATTATAATTTTATAATAATTGGTTAATAAATTGAGTTCGTATCAGACATTTTTTTCAATGTTCGGTACATGAGTAAAAATTAAACTTGTTGGAAATGCATTTTCCATGTAGTTATAGATACATCATATCCAGAATAGTATTTATGTTTTAAATATCATATATATCCAGTATATATTCATTTTATACTATTACATAGAATTTGGAGATAAAAAATTAAAAGCACCGTTCATGGAGACGGTAGGCCGTACGTATGCATGAACTCTACTTTCATTTTTTGTCATATTAATGGAATTAAAACAAAATTAGAGACATATATATTATAATTACAGAATGATATCCATAATTTATATGTAATATATTACAAATATATCCATTATATATATGTACTAATAATAGTACATAACATTTGGAGATAAGAAATGAAATGTACTGTTCATGGAGACGGTAAGCCGTACGTACGCATGAACGCTACCTTCATTTCTTTTTTTTGTTGTATTCAATGGAATTAAATAAAAAAGATATAAAGGTATATTATAAATCCAGGTGTATATCATATGTAATACCATTAATTTCATCCTTTATACGGCCCACATATGGCATTAACAAATCAAATCAATTTGAGGGGGTGGTAGTCCGCACTTCCTAAAATGAAGATATCGCGTTTACCCGTAATGGAAACCATAAAGGTATGCCATAAATGAAAAATACAGCAGCTTAAGGAAACCATAAAAATATTATATATCATATATTAATATATTTAAATCTTAATGGCCACCTTTTAAGGTGTTAAGATAATATTGAACAATCATCGTTTCGTGAGGCAGTAATTCACCATCCACAGAAACAATATGTTCTTTAACCATTAGACGGAGGTGTGTGAAATTTTAGATAGAATACTTCTTATAAAAACATACTAGTATATTTATGATACTGGTGTTGTTACAGAATAATGTAATAAACAGATTTTAGGGGTTTGGAGAAGAAAAATAAAACCAAAGAACACAAGGAAAGACATTACCTTTAAATCGGGTAAGTCTCTTTGATTTCATCTCAACGGCTTCCTTGGAAAAGATTATTCCCAAAGTGAGGATTCAATTATGAAGATAGGGATGTGGAGAGATGAAATGGGCATGGTTTGGCTGAGTAAAAGGCTTGAGAGGTGTGTGTAAGGTGGTAGAGGTGGGGGCCTTTTATAAGAGGAGAGGAGGGCACTCTTGGAAACTAATAAAATATTACATTATTATAAAATGATTTTTGGATTTAAAAGGTCCCAGAAAGATATATTTTGATGAAAAGGTGATAAGGCTTCGTAAATAACCCATCTAATAGGTTTTTGACAATTTTAAGACTTTTAGTTCACCCTATCATCTCATTTTATTTAAATCATTCATTTATGAGGTAATCACTGCATCATCACGGTGTCATAAATAAATTAATTTATTTAATGTCTTAAAATTATAAAAAAATATCATGATGTAGGAAATCATTATATATTTCTTATGAATTTTTATAGTCAAAGATATGACTTATATAACCCCATGTAAAAATTGATTTAGTAAGACAACACATGTTTGTGACATTTTAATTTTAACTTTAAATAAAAAGGTATTTATGTCATTTTCTAAACAAAGTGGCACCATGGGGTCCCCATGATTACCCATGGATTTTGTTGGTCTGAAATGACTCATCAAATGATGGTAGGACATGTTTCTAGGTCATTTCATATTATTAATACATTATTTTTACCTTAAACTACACTAATTACCTCTAATCGCAATTAAAACATAAAAGTTAATATTTTACAAAACAATTATATTTATTCCATTGAACCACATTTTACTTATTAATGACAACCATGTATGTCAGATTATTGAAATTCAAAACGCAGAGGTGGTAAAATTTCATTTAAACGAAAAAACAGTTTTTGTAAGTACTATTTATTGCTTTCACTATTCATCAACAATTGGAGTTTTCCAGAAAAATACCAAAAATTCACCCTAAGATATATTTGATATTCCGAATTCAAAATTGATTTCTATTTTACAAAATTCAAATCATATAAGTTACATTTATTAATTTAATAATTAATTCTCGTTGTCAGAACAAATATCATGTTTTTATGAAACAATAAGTATCAAAAGATTGACACTTGTTTAAGTCCAATTTCAAGATGAAATTAATTCTAAAAACCACTATTGGATTAAATGGAAAATATATATGATAATTTCAATTTAAAATCAATTCAAAAGATAATATAATAATATAAATAAATTATATTAAAAAGAGGTTTTGAATTAAAATACAACATTTTTCACTATACATTAAAAAATGAACTTTATCGGAAAAATAACAAAAACTTACACAAAGTAAATTATGATGTCATGATTATAAAGAAAAATTTTATTTTTTCAAATATAACACAAAAAATTGTCAAAAGGTGGATTTAAAAGAGGTTCTCCGTCAAAAGGCGGATAATCGACCTTTTAAAGAATATTAGAATGTTTACGCTTAAAATTGGATTCATTCACATTTTTAATCCTCTAACATTTATGGTAAAAAGTAAAAATATTTAAAAAACATATATAATAATTTTTTAGTTAGTCTTATTCATTCCCGTCATTACAACAGCTAAGCGTTAACTACCATTAAAAATAATATTATTTTATTATTAGAGTGAAACGTAAGATTCCCAAGAAACTCGTTGTTGCGTATTAGGTATTCCATCGAGAATAGCTTCACCTTTAAATTAATATTGATATTTTATTCACAAATATGGATAAATGTGAAAATTTCATATTCTTTATTTACCGTGGATGTTACATCCTTCCTCCCTTTTTGGGAGTTGCATCCTCGCAATTTTAAAATTGGGCTTGGAAACTTCATTGAAAATCCCACATCGGAACAAGAGTCGGTAACAAAATAACTTTAAAATAAATAAAGAGAAGTACAAAGGTCACATGAGTTAACCCATACTAGGATTCCAAGTATGAAAATATGGACATGGAGGAAAAAACAAAAGGGTCGTGTTCTGATGGAGAGTGGTAGTAAACATGTCTAGGAGAAATTTAACCATAAGAAAATCACAAACCTGTGATGGGTTAAACGGTATTCGATTCCCCAGTAGGAAAATTTAATAAGAAAAATTTTTGTTTTAAGTTACTCTTCATTGAGGATTTTTTTTTTGAGATTAACTATATCATAATGAAACATACTTACTTGTCACATAGACTTTCAACATTTTCTGAATTCCTTAATCAATGTCATATTTTCTAAAAAAGACGAATATTTAGGAAGACTAGTTCGCATTAAGAGTATTATAATCAACATCTTGAGAATCACATAATCCACAAAAGAGAACCATATATTTCCCATGTCTTTAGACAAAATCCAAAACCAAAATTGTTAGTTTGAGATTATATAATCCACAAAAGTATAATTCTTTATAAAAAGAAAATCTATTCTTAATCTCCATAATTTTTCCAAAAAAAAACCCCAAAGTTCAACGAGGACCATTCGATAAACAATTTTCCATAAAATTCATCAAAGTAAACCAAACTATGATTGAAACCCAAATATTTGAAGGATTTAATAACAAAGTCATCAAGGTACAAATTAACTTTTATCTCCAAATAACATCAGTTACTCTTAAATTCTCATATTGAAAAGTAATTAACCTAATCACATATCCTCCATGATAGGTTAATCATTTCCGTAGATAACCCAAAATAAACTTACTATTGGTTCCTAAAATCATCTAACCAAAAAGAATTAGTCAAACTAACCAGGTACTTCACGTAGTCCAGTGGTAGGCGATAAATACCAGTCGCACTTTGGTTGTGGGTTCGACTTCCACAGCTTTGTCCGACAAGACGTGTTGTCACACGGTCTGCATGTTGTCCTTTTTCCAAAACTATATAATTCTTAAAACATTCCCCAAAAAGAGATAAAATCTTCAAAAATAATCATAACATATTTTAACCTCAATTTTATCTGATGCCTTTCATTTTCCATCATAATATATAATAACCCATAATTACCACAAAAGTAAGGATCATATACACCCTAATAGTTACCTTTATAATTATTTCCTGAACTTCCACATCGATATGTCATCTCATACATGATGTGTTACAGAACATACCAAGGTAAAAGTGGTTGATCATGACTCCTTGATAGTTTGTTTAGAACAACCATGACTTTCCTCGTTGAATCCCCCATTTCATCCAGTCTCTTAATCAGAGAACCACCACAGTTTCCTCCAAACCTATTGTCACTTTGGTGCCTGCTAGATCCATCGATTCTCTAAAAACAGAAATGTCAGAATGAGTATATCAACAAAACCATCATGTACTAATGAGAAAGATAAACACTAAGATATACTTACTCATTCACTTTATCTAAAACTAGGACACTTTCTGAAATCCTAACCATTATGCTAATGTCACTTATGCCTAGAGAATACCCTAACCTCTAAAGTTATCTAAACCAACCTTTGATACCAACTATAAGGCCTCGGCCTTGAAACTTACTTAATATTGAATTAAATGAATAATTCACATTGAGGATCTTTTCATGATTAGAGTTTTAGAGAATTAGATACTAAATCATGAATTACATTCCACATTTAAAAAAATTGGTTACATAAAAGATAGTATTAGTTTTTTCCCATCAATGGAAACATATTAAAAATAAAACATGGATTCTTTCTTGAAACTTATTTGACACTATGATCATATCATTCACCTTTCCCTTGACCTGTGAAAAACATTCCAAAAACATGGGATGAGCATAAAAAGCTCAGTAAAGAATATAAAAGTATGAAAAGAAAACATTAGTCCATGTATGAAATCATACTTTACTCATAAAACAAAAGAATTTTAACATTCATCATCTAATCATGAAAAAATCATAGAAATCATAAGTTATAAAGGTAACATGAGGCATTCATAACATTCTTACGTAGGGAGTAACACTCTTGGTTACGTTAGGAATACCCATCACAGTATATTCCCTAAATATCTTCGGATAATCCTTAACGTTTAACCCCTTCGCGTTACCCAATGAATTGGAGAGCTATATCAGACTCACCCGCCCTTAGTTTATCACGGAACCACCTTTCTTCATAACAATGCCCAAGAACCATAACATAATCGTATCACATAAAACATGCATAAAGGAAACATAACATTTCCTCATTTCAATCACAAGATATCAATACAACACATTGATATAATAAAAACAATATGAAAACCCTTTTCAAAACCAAAATAAAAGAAAATTAAAACATGTTATTTATTTTTCATTTAAAATAAAGGTATGCCTTGTAGAAGAAGCCAAAACTCAAATAATGGTCATGACGGCGGACAAGTCGTTGTCACCGCATACGTATGACAAAAAAATTCTCATTTGTCCATTAGTAAAACGCTTCGTATAAAAAAGATTCATTTTGGATAAAAATAAATGTCAAAGTGGTTTATACACCATATAAAATAAGGTTGTGTATAAAACAAAATGTGCCTCAATGAAAGGAGATTGAGAGGAAATCCCTTACAAAGATCATTTCTAAAATAAAATAAATATATTTTGTGTATTAACTATAAGTAAACTTAAATAATGTACCAATAAAAGATATGACATTATAATATCATGAAATAATTTGAAATTTGGAGATTAACCCAAAGAACAGATATTGGGTTAAGAAGTTCCCTTGCAAAAATCTGACAGCCTAACGGCGTCACTTCAAAATTCCGAAGGAGAGTTGATGAGAGATAAAAAGGGTATCTCATCACTTGGACATAAAATTTACATCAATAAGGATATATAAGAACATATCCCAACATAATAGTATGTGATTTAAAATACATAAAAAAAGAAGTATTTAAAAAAGAGGAGGGTGAAAGGTTCCCTTACCGACTTGGATAACTATAGGAACATACACCCCATTGAAGAAGGGTCATACAATGAATATGTAAATACCCATAAATTAAATTATATTACACAAAGAGTATAATAATGGGAAATATGTGCACCACTCAAAGTAAATTGTGTAAAATGTAGCATAAATCTCATGGGACTAAAAGTGAGATGAAAAATCCCTTACGAAAACTCGGTAGCCTAATGGCGCCACTTAAAACATCCAAAAATGGATTGATGGGATCAAATAGGGTTACTCATCATATTACAATAAAATTTACAGAAATATTAATATAAAATAACATCCCCCATAATATCAAATAGGAGATTAAAAGAAGTGACATAAAAGAGAATACTAAAAAAAAGAGAGAGGTTAGATCTCTTACGAAAATTTGGCAGCCTAACGGCGCCAATCAGAACTTCCAAAATGGATTGATGAGAGAAAATAGGGTCTCTCATCATATTAACATAAAAAGTAAAATAGGATTAATATAAAATAACATCCCAATCATAAGAAAGATGAGCTTAAAAGGAATGACATAAAAGAGTGTACTTAAAAAGAAAGAGAGGGGTAGGATCCCTTACCTCGTGTCTGACATGACTCGATCATTCTTTAATCACCTAAATAATAAAATTTGGTCAATTTATATTTTCTTAAGGACCTAATTTAAATATTAATATTCATTTAATATAACATATTATAAGGTTATAATAATTGGTTTATAAATTGAGTTCGTATCAGGCGTTTTTGTCGATGTTCTGTACATGAGTAAAAAATCAAACTTGTTGGAAAAGAATTTTCCATGTAGTTATAGGTACATCATATCCAGAATAGTATTTATGTTTTAAATATCATATATATCCAGTATATATTAATTTTATATTATTCCATATCATTTGGAGATAAAAAATTAAAAGCATCGTTCATGAAGACGGTAGGTCGTACGTACGCATGAACTCTACTTTAATTTTTTGTCATATTAATGGAATTAAAACAAAATGAGAGATATATATATTATAATTACAGAATGATATCCATAATTTATATGTAAAATATTACATATTTATCCATTATATATATGTACTTATAATTGTACATAACATTTGGTGATAAGAAATGAAATGTACCGTTCATGGAGACGGTAAGTCGTACGTACGCATGAACGCTACATTCATTTATTTTTTTGTATAAAATGGAATTATATAATAATTATATAAAGGTATAATATAATTACAGTAGGATATCATATTTAATACCATTAATTTCATCCTTTATAAATCCCACATATGGCATTAACGAATCAAATCACTTTGAGGGGGCGGTAGTCCACACTTCCTAAAATGAAGATATCGCGTTTACTCGTAATGGAAACCATAAAGGTATTCCATAAATAAAAATTACAGAAGATTAAGGAAGACATAAAACTATTATATATCATATATAAATATATTTACATCCATATGTCCACCTTTGAAGTTCTTAAAATAATATTGAACAATAATCGTTTTGTGAGGCAGTAATTCGCCATCCACAGAAAGAGTATGTTCTTTAACCATTAGACGGAGGTGTGTGAAAGTGTAGATAGAATAATTCTTATAACAACATCCTAGTATATTTAAGATACTGTTTTTGTTACAAAAAAAAGTAATAAAAATATTTGAGGGGTTTGGAGAAGAAAAATAAAACAAAAGAACAAAAGGGAAGACATTATCTTTAAACTAGTAACTCTCTTTGATTTGAGCTCAAAGGCTTCCTTGGAAAAGATTATGCCCAAATTGAGGCTTCAATGATGAAGAGAGGGATGTGGATAGATGAAATGGGCATGGTTTTTCCGTGGAAAAGGCTTGAGAGGTGTGTGTACGGTGGTAGAAGTGGGGGCCTTTTATAAGAGGAGGGGAGGAGAACTCTTGGAAAGTTTTAAAATATTACTTTATTATAAAAAGATTTTTCGATTTAAAAGGTACCAGAAGGATATATTTTAAGGATAAGGTGATATGGTTTCTAAATACACCCATACAATATGTTTTTTACAAGATTAATAATTAGATTTCACCATATATTCTCATTTTATTTAAATCGTTCATTTGTGAGGTAATTACTACATCATCACGGTGTCATAAATAAACTAATTTATTTAATGTCTAAAAATTATAAAAAAATATCATTATGTAGGAAATAATTTTAGATTTATAATGAATATTTATAGTCAAAGATATGACTTATATTACCCCATGTATACATTGTTTTATTAAAACAACACATGTTTGTGACATTTTAATTTTAACTTTAAATAAAAAGATATTTATGTCATTTTCCAACCAAAGTGGCTCCATGGGGTCCCCAAGTTGACCCATGGATTGTATTGGTCGGAAATGACACATCCAATGAGTGTAGTACATGTTTCTTGGTCATTTCATATTATTAAAATATTATTATTACCTTAAACTACAGTAATTACCTCTAATAGCGATTAAAACTTAAAAGTTACTATTCAACAAAAAAAATATTTTAATCCCATTGAACCATATTTTACTTCTTAATGAAAACCATGTATGTCGGATTTTTGAAATTCAAAACACAGAGGTGGTAAATTTTCATTTAAACGAAAAATCCGTTTTTTAAGTACCACTTAGTGGTTTCACTATTCATCAAAAATTGAAGTTTTCCAGAAAAATACCACAAATTCACCCTAAGCTATATTTTATATTCTGAATTAAAAAATGATTTTTATTTTACAAAATTCAAATCATATAAGTTACATAAATTAAATTAATAATTAATTCCCAGTGTCAGAGCAAATAGCGTGTTTTTATGAAACAATAAGTATTAAATGATTGACACTAGTTTAAGTCCAATTTCAAGATGAAATTAATTACAAAGACCACTATTGGATTAAATGGTAAAAGTATATTCTAATTTCACTTTAAAACCAATTCAAATTATTATATAATAATATAAATAAATTAGATTAAAAAGAGGTTTTGAATTAAAATACAACATTTTTCACTATTGATTAAAAAATTATCTTTATTGGAAAAATAACAAAAATTTACACAAAGTAAATTTTGATGTCCCGATTCTAAAGAAGAATTTTATTTCGTCATATATAACACAAAAAATTGTCAAAAAGTGGTTTTAAAAGAGGTTCACCGCCAAAAGGCGGTTAATCGACCTTTTAATGAATATTATAATGTTTACGCTTAAAATTGGATCCATTCATATTTTTAATCCTCTAACATTTATGGTAAAAAGTAAAAATATTTTACAATACTATATAATAATTTTGTAGTTATTTCATTTCATTCCCTCCATTACAACAGCTAGGCATTAACTACCATTTAAAATAATATTATTTTATTATTAGAGTGCAACGTAACATTCCAAAGAAACTCGTTGTTGCGTATTGGGTATAGAATTGAGCATAGTGTCCCCTTTAAAGTAATATTAATACTTTATTCAAAAATATGGATAAAGGTGAAAATGTAATCTTCTTTACTTACCTGGGGTGTTACATCTGGTGTCCTCCCCAATACCCACATGCATAAAGTGATGCATCTCGCCACTCTAGGAATCAACTCATTCCATAAAACAATGTGTCGACCTGCCCCCACACATCACAATAGTCATCTAGGATTACTTCTAAACACAAATAGTAGGAAAAAAACTATGATATAAATTGGGATATTTTCCCTCAAACAAGGCATCCAACCTTTAATCATAACGATCCCTCAGGGCTCCAAACAACAAGGCACCCATCCTTACAAGAAAGAGGGTAACTGAGAAGGGTACAAAGAATTATCTTTTTATAAAATAGTCAGTTCATTAATCCATGTAGAATTAACTGATTTATTATTGGTATGTTCCATCTAGGGGAATCCCAAACAGTAAGTTATCTCAAATAATTAAACATGCATACTTCGTAAATTTGATTAATATAAAATCATAACAATGAAAAAATGATTCATTTACTGGCCTCTTTATCTTAGAAAATTAATTTATAATTATTCCAAGTTTAGGTTATATAACATTTTCCACCCATAAAGACATGCTAAACAAGGAAATCATAGATATCACACTATCTAGAAAAAAATGTAGGTTGTAACATATGATCGATACAAATTTATTTATGAGGTTCAAATATTTATTATTGCAATCCCATTGTGATCGATTAGGCTAAAACATGATAACTATACAGTTGAATGTAAAATAATGGAGAAAAGAAAAATCCCTAACCTAAAAGGGCTTTTAAATTCATTGCATGAGAATAATCAACATAATGAATTATGATAGCCTCCCTCATGACAACTACATCTACCCGAGGATGTTATGGCATTACCAAACCAAGAGATACACATGAAAACACCATTATAATCCCAGAGATTACATTCCATAACATCAAATTTTGAAACGAGGGAAGAATTTTTCGAGAAAACACTAGAAAAAAGGTAAATCATACCATCTATCGATGTTGGATCGACACTTTCTTCTTGACCCAAAATTAGGGGTGCACATGCAGTAGGAAGAAACATGAAGGGAAAATAATCCATGGATTTAGGTTCGATTACAAAACTCCTTTTTAGAGAAAGAAAATGTTCGAGCGCCTCACACCAAGGATCAAGAAGTTAAAATAATCGATGAAGATATCTTTTCCCTTTATAATTGTTAACAGAGAAGTGTTTTTAGATACACTGGATTTTCCATTAAAAGAAGATCTCATTAAACTATGAGGTTTGACCAAGTAATGTAATTCTGAACATTACCAAATTTATAATATGAGTTAGAGGGTTTGAATCTACCGTAAATCCCAAAATACATGGCCTTGAATGAATTTATAATCAAACAAAACATTAAGTGAGAAAACAATTAGAAAGCTCGAAACATTTTACACCTACTAATGGTTGGAAACATTGTAACCTACTGATACTTATAGTATAAATGTCTCATAGACACTGAAAGTACAAATGACACCAATACTAATAGTACTAACGACTCGCTAACACCGACAATACAAATGACTCACCGATGCTTATAGTAAAAATGACTCACGAATGCCGACAGTACAAATGATTTACCGCCACCGACAGTACAAATGACTCACTGAATCTAATAGGAAAAATTACTCCATGACACTAATAATACAAATGACTCACCGAAACAGATGGCACAAATGACTCACCAACATTGGTAGTAAAAATGAATCACTAACGATGACATTACAAATGATTCACTGATGAAATTTTTCATATTTGATTCACCGATGACAATATTCATGTCATTCTCACTAATGATACTATTTAAATATGTCTCACTATTGAAATTGTTGACATCTATCTCATCGATGACACTTTTCACATCTATCTCACCGATGAAAATGTTCTCATTTAACTCATTGATGACACTATTCATTGAACTATAAATTTGGAATAGTCTTCTAAATAAGTAACATTGTCCTCTTAGAACAGCTCAGACACCAGATTTCAACAAAATAATAGACCCGAGAGGTCTGAGCCATTTTATATAAATAATTTTTGACAATATTTTTTTAAATAGTGGTTATTTTTGTGAACATAATGAATAATTTTCCAAGTGATTTATGAAAAAGATAATTTTTAAAATGATATCAATACTGGAATAAATTTTATTTGACAATGTTATGAAAAACCTGAAATATTTTTTAGAATTTAATGGAAATTTAGAATAATTCAAATATACAATAGTCTTATTATATTTAATTATTATTTGGAAATTAAAAAAGTGACCTTCATCAAAATTATACAAAGAAAGCTCCTCCCTCACTTCATTACACTATATTAGGCCATAGAGCTAACTAAAACATAAAAATTCACCTTTTAAATATCCTTATCCATGTTTTTAAGGAGTTCATCTCCCAGAAAGACCAAACTTATGTTCCATAATGAAGGATCAATTGGATGTCCTCTAGATAGTAGGTAATCATCTTAAACAATATATTTTAATTTATATCTTTTTATACATATTCTGAATCATTGGTATTTATCAAAAAATGGAAACATAATTATCCTAAATATTCAGAAATGTTATAATGAAAATTGTAAAACAATTATAATTTTATTATACATGAAAAATATATAAATTTATCACTCATTGGAACTTACATATTACCCTCTATATATAGAGATAAATTAATTTCTGATCAATATCTTTTATTGATTGGTATTATTATAGGATTAATTTTTATATCACAGAAATATGAAATAATTAAAATTATTTATTTATAATATCGCACCAACTATATTACCATTTAGACCATTTGAAAATGATATTGTTTTTCATGGGTATGTTTGAACAACCACATCCATGGTGGGATGTAATGAATATATATGATATAATAATTATCTTTGAAAGGTGATTTAATTTTTACATTTCTTTTTGTTCCATCCATTAGAAAAAGGAAAATATCTTTCTTGTTTGTATATGACCTATCGTCTCCATGAATTATTTAATTCATTTGTTTATCACTAATTTTTATATATAAAAATAAATGTGTATATATAGAAAAAAAATTTAAATACAATAATCAAATCAGATAAATTGTTTCCAAATGGTCAACATATAAAGATTGGGACTACTAAATGATAGCATACATGTAAACAAATGCATTTATCTCCAGTAATATTGATTTTAATAAAAAATTACTAATAAATTGGTGATAATATGTCATGAATAAATATTAATGTTATTATATATACTAATTTGGTTATTTAATATATTTATATTATTTTTTGGTAATATAGTTGGTTTGAATATGGAGGAGGAAATGAGAAGAATGAGGTAAAGGGACTTTTTCCAAACTATTTTAATCAGGATTTGTTATACATGAATTTCCACTAATGAAATTATATGATCATTATCTAGAATCTTCTTTAAATTTTATTTTCATTGATTTATTTATAGATAATAAAATATTTCCTCTCTTTTCAATATCCATAATTATTTTAGAGATCAAAACATTTTTATTTATTGAAATTCGACATTAATTTTCTATTTGGTCTAAAATAATTGTTCTTACACACACACACACACACATATATATATATATATGTTCATAAAATTAATTATATAATGATTTTAATTTTATAATATGATAATATATATTCCTTTTTCCCATGGATGATTTTTTATGGAATGTTTTACAAAGAATCTTTTGGTCCTTTTTCCAATGTGTTAATTTTTTACACTCCCAACGAATTTGGAATAATTATTTTTTAACTTATATGGAATGGAAAATTTTTTGCACTATCAGGATTAATATTTTAATTTATGTTTAATTTAAAATAAAAAAAGATTATTTCCAACGAAAATTACTTCCATTATAATTTCACAGCCTATTAAAATTTATTAATTTCAATATAAAATGTTTATTTTCCTAAAACATGTTTTAATAATATTTTAATTGTGTTTCTATTATTCAAGGAAAAAACCATTGAATTCAATTAAAATTTAGAGTGGATGTATACTAAGGATACCAACCTCGTTATTTTCTAGATGATTTATGAATATGAATACACAATGTTTTAGAACACATTTCTTTCCTATTGGAGATTCTATGATGAAATGTTTATAAACCATTTAATTTAATTGGATTTGATATGAAGAATGATTTATGATATTTTGAAACACATATGTATTAATATCATTATGTGATATGTAGTAAATATATATCCCTTTAATTAAATGTAGAATAATCAAAAACTCATGAGGTAAATATGAAATATTTGAAAAAATATTTCATGTTCTAAATTTTATGTGTGGGTCTCGTTTTAATTTACAAAATTTTATGTGGCATCCATGATTTCATGCCCATATGACCATATGTTGACCTGAATTCATGTTCATATGTCTACGTGTGGTCCTAATATCATGTCCCCAAATTAATGATGTAACCATTTTCTATTTATACACTTTAGAATGTTATATATTTATTTTTATTCCATAATTCGATGTCTTATACAAACAATAATCTATTTTATCTCAGGTTCTTAAATATTTTTATGATTAATTACTTTTGAACAATAAAACAATATTCCATATCTAAATATAATGATCTATGATATGATCAGTATATATTTCAAAAGTTATTTTCATGTTCTCACACCCGTGTTCAAATGTTATACACATATGATCTTTTAAATATACCTTTATTATCCTTAGTGAACATTATAGATAAATTGATCATATGTTTCATTTATTTAAATAATTAATAAATAATTTATAAATGATATTCTTTATATGGATTCATGTTATGAAAAACATTGTTGGAGATTATATAGATCTCCTAATAATATTTTTATGTGTCGAATTTTCCAAATGCACTAAACCTACACGATTATGGATTGGATCAAAATGTTATGTACTGAATATTAATATATTTTGATATAATATCAATGTCCATAATAAATGGTTTTCAGTTGTAGTAACTAGGTAATTTTTTTGGTAATCTTTAGAAAATATGATGTGAAAAAATTATTATGAAATATATGGATATTTATATGTTATTGAAAAAATATAAAATGGTATGATCAAGGATGACCTAGGTCGAACCTATGGTGTCATATATTCAAACGAATGTGTCTATTTAAAAATTCAATGAATTATGTTTAATGATTATGTGGATTTCAACTATGCTAATCATTATTAGTATTATGCATTTTTTTGTAAATGGATAGAATCCAAAGGAATCATGAGAAAAGAATAATGTGAGGACCAATGTAATGAACATAATCATGTGAAATTGATTTTATATAGATCTAGGATGTAATATTTTGTTGCTATGATCAGTCAAATACCTCAATCTATATTTTCTAACATGAATCATATAGATCATTTCACCTCCACATAGATTTATGAACATGTTATTGAATCTTTTATGATAAAATGACCACCATCCACATATGGGACTTTGGATCAAGTGGTTTATGAGAAATGAATTAATCTTATAGAAATGATATTTTCTATTATTTATGGTTCAATGTATTAAAATCATTTCCATGATTTTTATCAATTTTTAGAAATATCAATCATCATTGAAACTCTAGAGGATTATTACAATGATAGATGAAAGGGTTTCAATCTAATTATTTCCAAAAAATTTGGGAAGTAAAATTTAATAGAATTACCGAATTGAACAAGGATATTTTTCATGTGTTGGAAGTATGTGAACTGAGAAAAATAATGTATATGTTATGTAAAGAGTCCAATGAATTAAAGGAATGCATCTAAGAAGAAAAAATTCATCACTCATAAATCAAAAATATAAAATAAATGAGTTTTCGACCTATAACAATAAATTCCATAATCCATTGGCTAATGAATATTGTATTCCACAATAACAATTAATTTAAAAGGAGAAGAGGAAATTATATTAAATTATAACATTTTAATTGATTGACGTTTAGTTAAGACACACTTTTCCACAAATCAAGAATAGTGAATTTTAATAAAATATATTTTTAACTTATCTATATGAAAACCATATACATATGTGAAATTTAACGTGATTCAAAGCATTGATTATTTACCCAAAAAAAATTTATATAAATAATTGTAGAATAAAAAAACAATATTTTAATTTCTAGATCATTACATGTTATTATATCTGTGAAAGCATGAACCCAAACTTCTAATTCAAATTTTTTTGGATAAGATAAGATCTTATTTACATAAAAATGCGGTGTAATATTTTAATGAAAAATCTAATTTTAATATTTCTTTAATGAAATTATTAGAACACATTGGATAATATATGTTCAATATATATAGATATTTAATGATATTTTTTGTGAATTTAAAAAAAATTGATATGTGGATCAATGAATTATATTAGATCATATAATTTATGTGTTTTGAATATGTTTGGTAATATATTGGGAGTTTTTAAGATAGATTGCTTGTTAAATATGTTAATTTGAAATCGTATATTATAGATTGAGATTAAATTATAATTTAAGATAACATATAACAACCATTTTGGTTTTGGTAAATATTTATTGGGAAAGGAACAACTTATAGATCACATGATTTAACAATGGATCTTTCGGCATGAATGTTTCATATTAAATATTGGTTACCTTTAGTAAGAGATGATGTGGAAGTAGATAGAAGTAAAACCAATGGATGTGATTATTGTGATGACATGGAATGAATTTACGTATGATTATTTCATGATTGATATTTATGTATATCAAATAATCAATCGAATTTAGAAAAGTGACCATGAAATAAAAAATTTTGGGATTAATTATCATAATGATAAATCAACATACATTTAATGAATCATAGATGTACAGTTTCATAATGGTTAACATTCTCCAGACCTTTTCCCCGATCAATATATAACATTCATGGGATGTTAGGTTTCTCTAGGATTTCAGTTTATTCACAACCTACATATTTTATACAGTTCGGATTCAATTTATGTGTTATTCAAGATAACCTCCATACACCCCCTTTAATATTTTAAGAGTTTTCTTTGTTAACCTATATTATTATGTGTGACTTTAAAATCAAAATTTTCAAATATAAAATCACTGATTACCAAGAATAGGTTTTAATTATGATGGAATATTTTATTAAAGAGTGGGGGGGGAGGGGTAATGTACTATAATTATATATTAATAAAATGTTTCCCATTAAATAATTTTACTTATTTGATATCTTTTCTTACATGCCACTCCAATTATAAAAGAACTACGATACAAATATAAAATATTGTTATTTAATATTGTTTTAATACCCTAGCTGTTAATATGGTGTGTATTAATATAATTAAATAATCTATGAAATATATATAAAATTACCACTAAATATAAATTCATTGTTATATTATTTATAAATAATCAATAAATATTTAGTTAAAATATATTATGCTTCTAAAATATGACATCATCAAAAAAAATTATTCATATTTATGTATTATATTTATTATCTAGAACTCTTAGTAATATTATTTAATAATAATAAATTATTTATTGAAATTATTATATCCATATTTTAAATGGATTAACTTTTTTTTGTTGAATGGATTGTTTTTTCGTAGTATAGTGAAAGATACAAACATTTATTGAAAAATATTTTTTTATTTCAATTATATCATTATACAATTTTATTTTAATATGGTTTAAAATTGAAATTGAAATTGGATTTACTAAATAAGGATTATAAAGACATGTTTTATATTAATCAATTTTATAATTTTATTTTGTGTAAAAACATTTCTTATATAAAAATGCACATTTAACGGAAAAAATATTTTTTAAGAAAGATTTGTTTTCATGTAATTTTTCACATGTATTTCGAAATTAATTCAATCCACATATATGAATTGAATTATTTTAAAAAAATGGATTCTTCATTTGGATTCCTGATGTTGAATTTTTGAAAATAAATACATTTAATTTATAGGTAAAATGAATAGTAACATTTGTAAAATTTAACACCTTTGGAAAGGGAAAAGCTGGTTATTATAGGTTAACAATATGTGATAAAGACCAACCATTTGTTTTTAATTATTGTTTGTATTATTTAATTTGACCAAAATAACCTTATACTCCTATTTTAATTGTGTAATGGACACTTTTTCCATGATAATGACCTATATAAAAATTAACTCAATGAATTTAACAAAACGACACTCGATTATATAAAAATATATACTATGTGTCCACAAAATTACAAAATAATAACTTAAAAGAAGATAAATGTAAATTTTGATCTTAATTAAATTATTTTAAAAATATAAATTTATTTTTCATTTTAATAATTTATATAAAATCCTTAAATTCAAGTGTAACAAAAATACAATATTTTTCTAATTATTAGAAAAATAAATTAAATTACTAAAAAAAATTCAAAACAAAACAAATTACAAATAATTAATGAATAATATGAATTTATAGTGTTATATGACTTTATGAGGGATATTATATAGTATGTTATTCTTAAATTACCTTTTTATTATTTTATTTAGTGTTAAAATCGAATGAATTGTGTCGACATTGACATAAACAGTATTTTATCAAAATAATATTTTATTAAATTATTTAAAATATAGAAAAGTATTATATTCGACCAAGTGAACTGAATATGGATTAATGAATCGTTAATGGTCCATTTATGAGTAAATTTTCCATTTATAGTATCACTATAAACCATTTTTATTTAAAATATTAGGTACAAGAGTTTAGGTCATAAATAATTAACCAATAGGTTAATAAAAAAGATAACGATTAAAATTATGTCAAAACCAATCAAATTTTATTTTTTCAAATTTCATATTATCCATTTATAGTTTTTTTTAATTTATGACCAATTGGATGTATTTGGATTTAGTATTAACATATTATATTTTACATTTTTATGAAATTATAAATGTACCTCTCACCTCAATTATAAATGGGAACATCATCCATCACTTCTATACACCACTATGAAACCCATTCCCATTACTCATCTCAATATCGATAAATTTGTTATGTATGTTTTATGTCTCCAACAAGGATGAACATTAGGTTCCTTTTTGAAAGATAAAAACGAGGTCCCCAAAAAAGGATTGAATCATCTTACAAGACCTATTTGAATTTTTAATCCCTATAACTCTTATAAATATATTTTATTTATCCTAAAATGGTAAAATAGATATTCTAAACATTATTAAATTTAATAATAATTATAAATATTTCATTATACATCATCTTTCCCATTAAATAAGTTGTAAAAATGTCAATTGTGTCAATGTATGTCATATAGTCTCCGTGTAGAAAAACTATTAATTACTCGATATTAACTTTTAGGCATGGGTATTATATTGGTTTTAATGTGTATATATGATACATATGAAATATTTACATTTATGGAATTAATATATTACATCTTCCTTTTTATGTTAAAAACTATGGGAAAATGATAATGTCGTTCCAACGTATGTGTGGTCTACCACCTATATAAAGTGATATGATTTGTTTTTCATTTATATTCTACAATGATGGAAATAAAGAAATAATTTTTTTTATTAAACATAATATATATGAAAGAGTAATTACAATATATGGTTAAATTTATATTTATCGTTCCATCATTCAATCTGGTAAAAAAATAATAACATTTATGTGTATGTATAACTACAATATAAATGAATGTTGTAAAAAAATTAATTTCTATAGATATTATATATTATTATAAAGGTGAATATAATGAATACCAATAACATTTATATTATAATTAAAATTCTGTAAATTATTGAATGATAATTTATGAATAATTCCCATGACTTCCAACCCAAATCATACTTGCAAAATAATGTAACTAACACCCATAATAGTCTTTATAATAATAATATATTAATACACAGGCGATAATATGTTAAAAAAATTCATATATAGTATGATAAATATTAGTATTATTTTTTAATCAATGTTTAAAAAATCCATATATATTATATGTAATGATCATGACCCCAGCAGCACAAATCTACTACATTACATCTTCTGTACATGATAAAAGTGATCACATCCCGAAAAAAAATAGATTACCAGTGATGCTAAAAAAGATAAATATATGTGTTGAATTATATTCGAAAAAATATTAATATATTCATATTCATATTTATATTGGTATTCTCTCTTGGATTTTCCTATATATCATTTAGACCACTATTCATGGGTTTTTAGGGATATGAAAAAGTAATAATGAGATTAAAATCACAGTAAGAGGTATATAAAGTAGTATTTATCATGAATATACATGAATTGTGAACATGTAAATATAAATAAATGATCCCCCATTCAATTTAAATAATTTTATTATCCGGATTATATAACGACTATTCTATTCAAAATGATAAATAATTAAACACATGTGTCATTTAATTAATATGTTGACTAACAATAATAGACATATAATAGTAAATATTGGAAGGTAAATAAATAAACACAGATTTTATTTAATTAGTAAATTTAATATCATTATAATATAAGTAATAATCGATATATACATATGAGCCTTAGCCCGCTTGGTAAGGACTCCGTAAGTGCATTTGGGAGACCCGGGATCAAATCTCGGCACAAACATTATTTCCGAGGTATTGTATTTTTACTCTAGTAGGCACTGTAGCAGCATTGTAGTAGGTAATGTAGTGGGAATTGTACAGTACTATAGCACATACGGAAGCGGGAACTGTAGGAGGTACTGTTTCACACTTTTGCAGTCTGGAATATGCCCCCGTTTGGGCCTTCAGGCTACCAATTTGGTCCCCGAGTCCATTAAGCCCATCGGGCCTCCAAGGACTTCAGGTCAGTAAGGCCTTCGGGGAACATCAAGTCTTTCGAGCTACCTTAAGTGCAGATGCAAACCAGACGACCTACAAAGAACAATATCTACAAGGAGGATGATCAAGGATATTTCACCACAACAGAAGCAAAACAGATTGCAAGAATGAAAGGGTTTGGCTACTGTCATTGGGACCAGCCTGTGCATGCACAGGAATGCCATGCTGAACATCAATGTGAAGGTGGAGATCTGATTTAATGATGAAGATGATAGGGATGAGGAGTTCCATGTAGTTAGTCTGGGTTGTATGGATTGTTTGAAATACTACGAGAAAATGAATTCCTCTAAGCCCTACGGGCCATGTAATACTTAAATCTGTGGGCCTTGTAAGGGCTCCACCTCACCCCTTGAAAAGTGGATTATCAGAAATCAATAAAAAAATGATGGCCTTCGGGCCATTGGATGGATCAATATATCATTGTAAATAAAATAACCCGCATTATGTTTAAATAATATGGTCAATATCATGGATAGACAAAGAATCATTTATAAGGCATGATAAATAACTGAACCAATAATTAATTAAATCAGTTAACTGAGAAGGAAATGTTTCTGGTTATATTATAATTGTGACAATATAGTGGATAATAATTATTTATTTCATGCATCAAGGAAATTATTAATTATTGTATTTCATGATCTCTGCCATCAGGGCGCCACTACATTCAGGACCTCTCACAAAATTGTTTAAAACAGATGGGTAAGTATTCACAACAACCCCAATAATCTGGGGTTGGATAACTAATTCCTATTATAAAAAAACATATTCATTATTTGGATATATATAGATGATCCCCGACTATACATGCCTATCAAAGGAATTATGCATATATTGATTAAATATATTAATTCGTGATTAATGAGTCTTATAATAATATATTTATATAGAGTATTGAATAAATTTGTATTTATATTTCAAAATATGATGATAGAAAATTTAATTTTGATATTTTAATTTAAATGATGTATTTATTAAGAAAATAAATTCCAGGGAACATAATATAAATAATTAGGGTAAATTTAATGTCCAATGGTCACATGAAATTTAATATATTAGGGGAATGTTGATCACTATAAAAAATAATGAAGTATGGTACATTAAATAATTTCTTGGGTAACAATGATCATACACAATCCAAGAATATAATGATTAATGTATCGATAAAAAATATAACTTGTAGATTATAACCTTTTAAAATTATAACGTATTATTTAAGTCCTTGAGTGGTCATGATAGTGGGAAATTATATAAATATTGTACATGATAAAACATTGTATCCTTTCAAATTTTTAGTAAGATAAAAATTGAAATTTTTAAGAGAATGATATGAAGATTTATTTTAAATATGGAAAAAATAAATAATATGGGTAGAAATTTCATATAAATTTTTATAGAGTGTTTTAAAAATTTTTAACTTTTATAAAAAATGATTTTGGAATAAAAATGATTAACAGTCAAAGAGTGAAACAATTTCAAAATTATTTAAAATATTATCAATCATTTTCATTTACCAATAGCAGGAAAGATTTACTGTTAAATGAAAAATTAAATTATATAAAAATTATTTTAAAATGATTTTTTATCAAATAATGATCATATAATTTAAATTAAGGGAAATTCAAGCCTACACAATACCATTAAAAATGATATTGTGATATAAACCCTTAAAGTGACTCCAATGTTGTAGTTGGAATTAATTAACGAATAAATTGTATATTTAAAATGAAAATATACATCAAACAAAAAGAAATAATACATAAATTATTAAAAATTGATTACACACATAATCTTAGAAAATCATATTCAATGATGAAGTCATATAACCCAATAAAAATAAATTATTTTATGATATTCTATAACACTTGGTGAAATTTATATCAAACATTGGAAGATGAAAATAATAATATTTAGACATTAAATTACATTTTTTGTTAATTGTTATTTATATATAATTTAAATGGGATTTTTATACACCATATATGGGAATTAAGATCATAACAATATAGTATACCTCAATTAAGGGAAATTTAAACCATGTCCATTACATCACACATACATTTAGTAAAATTCAAATCAGTATCATGTATTATGGTTTTCAACATGTTTTTAATATATTAAAAATGCTATTAATATTTATAATACCATATATTAAAATTTTATAACATCTTTTCTCCCATTCGTTTGTAATCATTATCTTTTACTATTGTTTCAGGTGTTAACTACCAGGTTTTATCTTGTGTATTGACATTAATGTTCAGTATAATAAGAATATCATATTTTTCAATCATATTTATAATTATATTTATTTTATAAATATTAATTTTATTATATATATATATCATTATCATTATTTAATTTTTTTATTTTTAGAATGTCTCACATACATCATGGAGACGATAGTCTGTATATAAAAAAATCAATGATATTATTCCCTTATCGAGTCAAAGGGTATGGTATTATATGGTATTTTAATTTTAAAAAACAAATATAATGTCCTACATTTCACAAATATTCATTATTTTTACCAAAATAATTTATATTTAGTGATTAAGTGAAAGTAAATTTGCTTCGCTCAACAAGGTGGTAGTTCACCACACACATGAGCGATGATACGGTATATTTAAAAGGAATGGTAATAAGTAGGTAAATTTTATATATTAATTAGAAAATTGTAATATATATTAAAAACCATTTTGATCTATTAAATCCATTATTATATCCATATTTTAAATGTTATTAAAGAAATTGAATTACATCTATTCGTGAATTGGTGGTACGTCGTCCGCAACATTGATTAGTATATTTCCCACTGATAGAAGAGTATATGGATATGGATATGAAACATAAGATTAAAAAAATATTAGTATTTGAAAAATATTGATTTTATTATGTAATAATGAATGAAAATTATTCTAAGGATCTGGAATATAAAACATAATAAACACAATCATTTTAGAATGTTACCTCTTCATCAAAAACTATTTTTTAGGTTCCCCAAAAAAGCATTCACTCTTTAGATTTATGATGAAGAAAATTTGTCTAAATGATGATAGGATATTATGTACTTCAATTTTATTTTTCTCATATGGATGAAATGGATCCGCAAGTCTTAATATGGGGGATATAGTTAGGCCTTTTAGAAGTGCGGGATAAGACACACATGGAATTATTCAAAAAATTAATTACACCTTTTTTTATCAAAACCGAGTGTCATACAAAGGGTTATTATAGAACCATATAGTTGATAAATATCCAATAAAAATATAATGTTGGTTTTTGGTAATTTGGTAGGTTAATCAATCAATTGAATTTTTTTTCTAACCTAAAAAATTCTGATTTCAAATTAACATCAATAAATAGTTTAAATTTCATTCATGATTCACAATGATTGAAGAATAATTTGAACATATTATGGAATATATATATTATTGACTCCAATTTTTTTATCCACATTCCAAAATTATATATATATATATATATCAGTGTGTGTGTGACATAGAGAGAAATAAATATAATATTATATATGTAGATGCGAGGAAAGTGTGTTTATAAAGAGAAAATTCATATCATTGTTGAATGTTTTATCATAAAAATTTAATATGAAATTCTTTGTAATGAAAAATACTATAAATTTTTAAAAAAATTATCTAATATTTTTTTTAACAATTCAAAAATATATTTTATCATTGTAAATTATTAAAATGAAATGGTATATTTTAATAAAGTCCATTTCCTTTAACAATTCTTCAAAAAATGGATGCATTTCAGAAACAAAAACTCATACCATGCTAATAATAATATTCTTATTTAAAATGTTGATTTAATTTTTGAAATTTATTAAATAATAATTGTTACAATAATTTTAAATTCATTTCACAAAGCACAACTAATCAATATTTTATAATTTTAACAATTCTTAAAAAATAATTATTTTTATTTTTAATTATTCTTCTTTCATTTATTTCCAATATATGGGAATAATTTTAAAAACAATGCCTTTTATTAGTCATACCATCAAATTTAACAACTACTTTATAATGGAATACTATTTTATGGTTCATTTATACTCAATGATATGTTTTCAACAATCTATAGAAGATATCAAATTAATTTTGAAAAAAATATATATCGTAAATTATCACGATGTTATTTTCATATATATGCTTATTTGTGTGAGGAATATACATGTCAAAACCAAATTTATTCTTCAAAAATATTGATGTGTTACATTTTCCACATCATTAATATATTGAATCCATAAAATTCAAACATGATATCATCAATGAAGGGTTTATCATTTGGAGATACCATTGTTGAAAAAACCACCTCAACGTAGGCCTTATGGAACATAATCATGATAATTGACAATGGGTGTCATGACCCCTTCACCACAAAGTGTACCCCTCCTGGTCCTGCAATGTGATAAGGTACAAAATGGCCCCCAAGTCCCACCACCAGTAGGCCCCGGGTTGGTGACTACCACCGAGGGTATAATAACACACAAAATGGAAGGCATTAACCTCTATGAGAACACATGTAGAAGAGAGAGATAAGATAGACACCAATCAACTCCAAATCATACTGCAATATAAAAGAAAACCCAAGTACATATATGAATTTCCATGCAAAAGTACTACAACTGAAAGGGAAAAAATGCAAGTACCCAAAAGAAAGTAAAAACAACAACAACCACAGTCCTGAACAACTCCTTCAACCCCGAGGTGGTAGAAAACATCTTGATCTCCAACATACTCCATCTGACCTAAAAAATAGTTTTTATATACATAGGTTGAGTATAACAGAATACTCAGAAGGATCCTCCCTAAAGCCTCTCATGCAAAAGTAAAGAAAGAATGCTAAAAAATATTGAATAACAAGTGAAACTAACTCGTCACCTAAACAGGTATACTATGTTTCCTACCTCACCATGGAAACTCTCACCATGTAATGCATAAAAGAATATAGCATATAATAAATAATATTAAGGTTACCCCACAACTACTTCCCCATTGGTTTTCCTCTTTTCCCCAATTTCGCACGTCCTGCACATCTCTCTCCAAAAAGGCTTTCCCGTAGACACTTCGGAGAAGCACCACAATATGTACCTCATGCAAAAAAACCACCACGTCCACACACTGATGTTACCAGGTAGTTTTTGGGAGCCACCGTATCTCTCATAACGTGTATCATAAGTCAGGTATTATACCACAATCCATGACATCCCATATGATGAGTATGGATCATCATTCCATCACAGCCTATACACGTTACACATATAGTAATCCATAGAAAACTATATCCATAATATATTTTTGTGAACAACCACAAGACATTACAGCCCTCTACAAACATATATGGGGAAAACTAACACATGTGCCTACCAGCACAACTATCTACCAAGAGAAGGGAGCAGGGACAAATGGGGTAGTCAGTCATCCATCCTCCCACCGAAATGTTGGGGAAAACACCCCCTAGGGCTTAGAATCCCCGAGGTGTCAGTTTCCCTCACTGACATGGTTGAGTAGCATATAGAAACACAAAAAGTACATGATATATTATGTCACAAAAACACTATGGGAATTACCTAGTCATAGACACAATGGATGCTAACGTCTATCAGACTCCAGGCTACTACTTCTAAGACTAGGTATCCCAAAAGTACAAAACCATTAAAAGAGCTTTATTAGATTACTTCCTTCCATTTTTATCAGTTCCATTATACGGTAATAAATTCTTTAAACATAAATTAACCATAAAAAATCTGACATTATATTTCATTAGCATCACATCCAAAGTCAACTGTTCTTTCAAAAATTACAACCTCGTCATTATGTTCTGGCATCTCCATACCCATGTGTTAACACCACTTATTCAATTATTCATTATAGAATAACATTCCCACATTCCCAGAATTTATTGAATCACATTTTAAGCTACTAAACACAAGAGGGCACAACATGGTGAGTATACATACTACCAGTAGAGTTGTTGTCGCTTATAACAAGATCATAAACTCATCCTTCCTTGAGAATCTAAACACGGAAAGCACCTCGCATACCCCGCATGTCTTCTCCTCTTTCGGAAGAAGGGTATATAAGACCAGATGCATTGAGATGCGGGGAAAAGTAAAGCATATAAACAACCCAAAGAAATAGCAAGAATCCAACAATCACATCCGTCCCATTCCATCATCCCTGATGTCCTCCATGACACCCACATGCATATACCGATGCATCTCGCCAATCTATATATCATCTCCTACCACAACCAAAAGCCTCCATGCCCCCACATATCACAACAGCCATCCAAGATCACATCACAACACAAGAAGCAGAAAAAAACACCACATTAATTGTGCTCTTGGCCCTTTAACAATAAAGAGGGTAACTCAGAACCCCTTAATGAATTATCCAACAATCAGTTCTTTAATCCATATTAAATTAACAGATTTTTTGTTCGTAGGTTCCAATTTTAGGAAACCTAATCAGAAATATATCACATATAATTAATCATTCTTTCTGCGCCAATTTGTTAACATCAAATTACAACTAGAACCATATTCATTTACACACCTTTTAATCTTTAGCCAAACAATTATCAATTAATCCCAATTTACATTCATTACCGATTTCCATCAAGAACAATCATAACTATCACACAATCTAGAAAAATAAGAGTCATTAACATATGATCGATATCAATTTATTTATCCAGTTAATGTATTTGATATTTCAATTCCATTGTATTCCTGTGAGATAAAACATGATAAAGATAAATTCGCACATAAAAGAAATTGAAGCAACACATCCCATACCGCAAACAATTCTTGACATTATTTTACCACACAATGGGACACGATCCTCCTCTCGCGACAACTGCATCCCCCCGAGGATGCCACAGTACGACTTCACAAACCAAAACCCAAGAAAACCCTTGTAGAATCATGGATTTTACATGCTATAATATGGAATGGAGAAACCGAAGAAGATGAACCCCAAAATAACAAAGATAAAACATACCTTATATCGAAGATTGATCGATACAGCTTGGTAGCATAAAATAGAGCAGAACCAATCTGAGGAGTAAAGTTTGACTGTGCAACCCCTATTGGAAGGATTGAAAGGTTCTAGCATCTCATATCCTCGAAAAAATAGAAATAAAAATGGAGGAAGATATATTGTACCTTTTGATGATTTAATGGGGCGACGGTTTATGATACACTTAATTCTGCACTAAAAGCGGATTGCATTAACCCATGGTTTGACAAATTAAAAACATCCTGAGCTATAATAATAATTAATATATGAGTTATGGCATTTGAATATGACTTAGAGTCATTAAAACGAGGCTTTAAAATCATTTTAGGTAAAAGGAAAATGCTAAAGGGGTGAAACTATAGGGAGATGGAAACACTGTTCATTATCCTCACTGGTCTGGAAACAATCTAGACCTACTATTATTGTACACCTATCTTTACTGTACACATACCATTAGAGGTTTCTGATAGACATCACTATTTTGGAAACACTATAGACATACCTTTATTGTACAACTACCATTAGAGCTTACCGACATACCTCACCATAATGGAAACACTATTCATGGAACCTCACTGATAGAACTGTTCAAAAACCTCACCGATAGAACACTGTTCACTAAAACTCACTGCTAGAACACTGTTCAAAAAATCCTTAATGATAGAACATTGTTCACTAAATCCTCACAGATAGAACATTGTTCACTAAATCATCACTGATAGAACATTGTTCACAAAATCCTCGCTGATAGACCACTGTTCACTAAACATCGCTGATAGAACACCATTCACTGAATCCTCACTAATAGATCATTGTTCACTTAATCCTCACTGATACATCATTGTTCACTGAATCCTGACTAATATATCATTGTTCACTAAACCTCACTGATAGAACACTATTCACTGAATCCTCCCTGCTAGAACACTGTTCACTAAACCTCACTAATAGAACACTATTCACTAAACCTCACTAATAGAACACTGTTCACATAATTTGAATTTTGGAAAAGTGTTGGGGAAATCTAACATGGACCTCCCGGAAGACCTCAAACACCACATTCTCACAAAGTAATAGATCGGAGAGGTCTGAGCCATTACATCAGAAACCTCTCAAAACATTCTCATCCTCATGAATTCAAAACCACCCTAAAGAGACAAATAAAAGAAACGGGGTCCGAACAACCACCCATCGAGATACCTCTCAAAAGAGAGAAAGGCACAAAAGCAAAAAATGATATTCATAAATAAAACATGAAAGGTCTAACCACAAAGGTAACATTATTACATGAAAAGAGTTAAACATCAAACAACTCTGGGTACTATGCACCTATATGTGACTCACGTTCCTAGGTACTCTCCTCTATGCCACCGTGTTTCCCCAAGACACGAACTATGGGGATAGAATGCCCATAGAACACCTTCTCGTTACGATCTTGGATCTCCATAGGTCACTCCTGGAAGGTTGCATCATCATCAACATTGTTCTCTCCCCAATTAATGATGTTAAATACATGATAATGATAACGAAGAATCTGTGATACATGGAAAAAATCATGTATCCGACCCATATGTGGGGGAAGTTCTACTTGACATGCCACAGCTCCAACATAAGCTAACACATCGAAAGGCCCAAAAAACCGGGGAGAAAGATTACTTCCATGACCAAACCATCACTGCCCACAACGGGGAGTCACCTTCAGAAACACATAATCCCCAACATTATACTCAAAGGGTCTCCTCCATTCATTAGAATATGATTTATGATGATCTTGCATTGTCTTCATCCTCTGACGAATCACCTGGACCATCTCTGTTGTATTCTGCACTAGTTCCGGTCTGAGAATTGCTGACTCTCCTACCCCATTCCAGAACAACAGAGAATGACAAGGCCAACCAAACAAGGATTCAAACGGCACCATACCGATGGTGGAGTGAAAACTTCTATTGTAAGTGAACTCCACCAAGGGTAAGTGCCACATCCATGAACCTCCAAAATTATGAACAGAAGATCATAACATGTTTTCAAGAGTCTGGAGGGTTCGCTCTATCTGACCATCTATTTGAGGATGAAAATCCATGCTAAGGCATAGTTGAGAACCAAAAGAATGTTGGAGACCTCTCCACACCCTGGAGGTAAAACGAGTATCTCAATCAGAAATGATCATCCTAGGGACTCCATAAAGTCTCACCACCTCTTCCAAATACAGCCTCGGCAAAACATCCACAGATCTTGACTCCTTGATTGTAATGAAGTTGGATGATTTTGTTAAATGATCCAATACCACCCAAATAGCATCATGTCGTCTCAGAGCTCATGATAAACCAGTAACAATGTCCATTGAGATGTCATCCCACTTACATTAAATAATCTTTAATGGTTGGGGAAGTCCACCAGGAGCACAGTGTTCGGCCTTCACCATCTGGCAGACTAAACATCGAGACACATACTCTGAAACCGCACGCTTGAGCCCAAGCAACCAAAACTGACTCCTCAAGGATCGGTACATCTTTTTTCATGCCAGGATGTAATTCTAATAATGAAATATGGAACTCTCATTGAAACATATCATGCATCATTAAGGGATAAAAAATCCTTCCATGATATAACACTCGGTGTTGTTCATCCTCTGACCAACAATCAGAGGCCTCACCACAAACAACTCGGTCTCTCCAAACCTCCACCTGTAGATCTCCCAACTGGGACTATTGCACCTTCTACATCATGGATGACTATACCATCATCGGAAAAATAAAACCTCTACACCCAACTTCTTCAATATCAAGATGAAATGATGACGGTTCTTCCATTACCCTCTTGAGGAAACTGGATTTACGCATAGTATAACTACGTGACTTTTAGCTCAGCGCATCAGCTACACCATTCACTTTTCTAGGTGTATATGATATTTTGAAGTCGTATTCCAACAAAAACTCTATCCACCAATGCTGTCGAAAATTCATGTCACGCTGGGAGAAAACATACCTCAAACTGTTATGATTAGTGAAAACCACAAAGCGATCACCAATGAGGTAATGTATCCAAAACTTTAGAGCAAACACCAAGGTTTCCAACTCAAGATCACGGGTGGCATAGTTGCATTCATGGGGACGCCACTGCCAAGACCCATAAGAAACAACTGACCACTGCTACATGAGAACACAGCCTAACCCAAGATGTGAAGCATCATAGAAAACATCAAACTGAACTCCCTCAATTGGAAGACAAATGACTGGAGCACTTACTAACTTCTCATTTAGACACTCAAAAGCATCCTGACGCTGATCAGTCCATATGAAAGCCTGATCCTTCCTGGTCAAAGTAGTTAGATGAGTCACAACATATGGGAAATTGGTTACAAACCTCCATTAGTATCCTGCGATACCCAGGAAACTTCACACCTCTAAAACTATATTGGGGGCTGCCAAGACAAAACTACTTCTATCATCAATGGATCCACAGATACTCCTTGTTAGGACACAACATGCCCAAAGAAATGGAATTCTAAAGCCCAAAACTGACACTTAGAAAGCTTCTGGAACAACTGATGTTGGCGAAGAACGCCCAAAACGGATTGTAGATGCTTTGCATGATCCTCTTCAGATGTGGAGTACACAAGGATGTCGTCAATGAAAACTACCATGATTTTTTTCAGGAACACACCGAACACATCAATCATCAATCCCATGAATACATCTGGAGCCTTCATCATGACAAATGACATTAGAACGGACACATAATACCCATTATGACAACGGAAAGTAGTCTTCAAGATATCCTCATCTTTCACATGCATCTGATGATATCCTAACCATAATTCGATCTTTGAGAACCTACTTGCACCCTTCAGGTGATCGAATACGTAATCAATTCACGGAAGAGGGTAACGATTCATTATTTTCACTTTGGTTAAGAGATGATACTTGACACACAACCACAAACTGTCATTGGCCTTCTTTACAAAAAACAGCTGCACCCCATGGTGACACACTTGGCCGAAAAAAACTGCCCTGCAATAGACCATCAAGATATATATATATATATATAGCTCCCATAACTTAGAAGGGGACATCCTATATGGATACATAGAGATAAGAGATTCTCCTAGCTGTAGCTCGATCCCAAACTCGATCTCTCGTCGAGGGGGTAATGCTACAACCTCTTCTGGAAAGACATCAGGGTACTCCTCTATGACCCTAGGAAATTGCAACTTTGGAACCTCTAAAGAACTCAGCATCAGCTCAGCGGTCATGGATGATAAGGATGGAAAGCGCCTATGACCCATCTGAGGATCTCACTCACCAACAAACACCACTTTCGCTCCATCTGCACCAATGAAGACAACCTACTTCTTGAAGCAATCCATGATATCTGACACTAATTACAACCAATCCTTACCTAGGATGGAATCATATGGTTGTATTCGTAAACATAGAAAATATCCCCAAGAGAGGTGTTTCCCCAACACTAGCTCACAGTCTCTACATACTTCAAATAACTCAGTTCAACCTTCAACTGGAGTAGTCAACCCCAAGGGCACTGAAAGCCTCTCTACCTCATGTACTAAAGCGTGGACAATTGTAGGTGATATGAAGGAGTGTTTTTATACTGAATCAAACAAGGCATACACCACAGTAGAAAAAAAGAAATGGGTACCTCGAAAGACATCCGGTTCACCTGGATCTAGCAAAGCTAGAGCATGAAGCTTACCACGACCTCCTCCACGGCCTCTCTGACCCTGATGACGACCACTACCGTTTTCGTGCAATGCTCTCTGAGGATTGGGAGAATCATGGGGTTGTCCTCTACCTGCCCCATCTACCTTTTGTTGATCTAACGCTGGTGCAACTGGATGCTGCTACCTCGACTGGAACTGCCTCAACGGAGGAACCTGGAGCATAGCGCCTAGTGCACGATGACCACTCTGAATGGTTGGGAACTCCCCCTACAGAGGACCATGACCCCCATAAGAAAAAAAAGCTCCTGATCACTTGGCATAGGACTGAGAGTTGCTGCCTCAGGAGAAATAAGATATGATGGGCTGGGACCTACCCCTGGCTGAACAGAAACTCTTCTGCCTAGAAAAACAGGAAACCCGGACCACAACTATACTTCAGGAGGAATCATGCTGATTCTGCATTCACGATGATCCGGTCCGATCCTAAATCCTCTCGACAACCTCTACCCTCGCCAGTACCTCAAGATATGTTTTCAGCATAAATTGTGTGACCTGGCACTGGATCTCTGCACACAAAGCCTCCTCAAAATGCCTCTCCTTGTCCTCCTTATATGGAAGTACGTCTGATGCATATCATAAATGGTTCTCGAAACAGATTCCAAACACTCGAACACTGGAGCTCTCCATGATAAGGGTAATAAGCTACTGGCGACTGGACGCCTTCGTAGTCGAAGAAAGAAACACAACTCTAAACCTGTCTTCGAACTCCTCCCATGAGATCATTGAATCCTTACGATCCCCAAGGAATAATAACCACCATTTCCTTGATAATCCATGCAGCATCATCACATCCTTGGAAAATCAATGCTCTATCTGAGCAAGAATCGAACTGAAGCCTATCTCGACCTCGTCTAACTAGTCTTCTATGACTGCATGTGAAACAGATCCCTCGTACTTCTGCAAAATTTGTCACTAAAACTCTCGGAGATTCTTCCTCCAAGTGTCGTTGTCTTCAACCTCTACACTGTTGCGATCTGCCGGAACAGCCTACTAGACATTTTCTACGCAAACCTGACGAGGATGTCGACCTAGAGCCATACATGTAAAGTAACAAATGTTATAGTTCCTAAACCTGGAATATGGAAGACTCAAAATTTATTAATTAATTATTTTCTTTCATTTATTTTAGGTTATCATTTCCCAAGGTCTACTAATTCATACCCAAGCACAAAGAAGAATGATACCTGATCGTTTCCTAGGTCACTAACATGCAACTAGTATCACCTTGTTTAGTAGACATTTTAAACATAAAGGTTCGTACAACAGATCATAGGGGGCCCTAATGCATATGTCTCAACTGGTCTCCAATGTTTAACTCACTTGCTAAACATGAATGACATTGTTTCCCTAGCATCCCAGGCAACCTCACCAGGGCCTAACTCCAAACTCCATCCTATCCCTCAACCAGACCTCTGATATCACTCTGTCACGACCCCCTCCCCATAACGTGTACCACTCCTAGGATGGAAATGTGAGAATGGAGATAATGACCCCCAAGTCCCACCTCTAGTAGGCCCTGGTTTGGCGACTAGCACTGAGGGAATAGTAGCATACAAAATGGGAGGCATTACCCTCTAAGAGAACACATGCAGAAGAGAGAGATAAGATAGACACTAATCAACACTCACTCAGACAACAATATAAATGAAAATCCATGTACACATATGAAATTCCAATTATAATTACTAAAACTAATAGGGAAAAACTGAAAGTACCCAAAAGAAAGTAAAAACAACCGCAACCACAAGCCCAAATGGCCCCTTCAACCCCAAGCTAGTAGAAACCAGCTTGATCTCCATCCTTCTCTAAGTGACCTGAAAAATAGTTTATATATACATAGGGTGAGTATAACAGTACACTCAAAATGATCCTCCCTGAAGCCTCTCCTGAAAAAGAAAAGAAAAGCATGAAAAAGCACAGTGAACAGAAAGTGAAACTAACTTGTTACCTAAATAGGTATACTAAGTTCCCAGCCTCACCATGGAAACTCTCACCAAGTAACACATACAAGAATATTGCATATAATAAATAATATCATGGGTACCCTGCTTCTACTTCCCCCCTAGTTTTCCGCTTTTCCCAACATTATACATCTTGAGCATCTCTCTCCAAAAATCCTTTCCCACAGAAATCTGGGTGAAGCACCATAATATGCACCTCGTGCAACAAGACCACCACATCTACAGACCAAAGTAACCATGTTTTTTTGGGAGCCACCGCTACTTGCATAACGTGTATCATACGTTGGGTATTATACATCAAGCCATCACAGCTCATATGATGAGTAATGATCTGGAAGCCATCACAGCCTATACATGTTACACCTATAGTAATCCATAGAAAACTATATCTAAAATATTTGTGTGTGAACAAAAAAATTCTATTCCATCCCTTTACAAACATATATGGGAAAAATTAACCAATGTGCCTTTCCGCACAAGTAACTACCAAGAGAAGAGGGAAGGTCCAAATGGGGTAGTTATCCATCCATCCTCCCCCCTGAATGTTGGGGAAAACACCCCTCTAGGGCTCAGAATCCCTGGGGTGTCAGTTTCCCTTACTAACAGGGTGGAGTAGCATATAGAAACACCAAAATGTACATGATATATTATATCTCACAACCACACTATGGGAATTAACTATTCGTAGACACAACTGCAGCTAACATCTCTCAGACTCCAGGTTTCTACTTCTAAGACTATGTATCCTATAAGAACACAACCATTTAAGTAGATTTATTAGATTACATCATTCACATTTAATCATTTCCACTCTTCATTAATTAATTCATTAAACTTTAATTAACCATGAACAATCCCACATTAAATTTCATTAGCATCACACCCAAAGTAAACCATTCCTTCAAAAATTACATCATCATCATTATGTTCTAATATCTCCATCCCTGTGGCTTAACAATAATTATTCAATTCTTCATTATAGAATTACATTCCCACATTCCCAGGAATTCTAGAAAAACATTCTATGCTACTAAATACAAGGTGGCTCAACACGGTGAGTAAAGGTACTACATGTAGAGTCGTTGCCTCTTATATCAAGAGAATAAACCCATCCTTCCCTGAGAAGCTAAACATGGAAAGCATGTGGCATACCCCGGGGGTCTTTGCCTATTTTGGAAAAAGGTTACGGAAGACCTGCTGCCTTGAGTAGTGTGGAAAAGTAATGTAGATATACAACCAAATGAAACAACAAGAATACAACAATCACATCCATCCCATTCCATCATCCATGATGCCATCCTTGATACCCACATGCAATAACCGATGTATCTTGCCACTCTAGATTTCATCTGCTGGCACAACCAAAAGCTTCCATGCAACCACATATCACAACAGCCATCCAGGATCACATCACAACCCAAGCAGCAGGAAAACAAGCACCAAATTAATTGGGCTCTTGGCCCTCTAACAATAAATAGGGTAACTCAGAACCCCTTAATGAATTGTCAAACAATCAGTTCATTAATCCATATTGATTTAACATATTTGTTGTTCATAGGTTCCAATTTTAGGATACCTAATCAGTAAGCTATAATAAATTATTAATCATTCTTACTGAAACAATTTGATTAACGTCAAATTACAACTGGAACCATATTTGTTTACATTCCTCTTTATCTTTAGCCAAACAATTATCAATTAATCCCAATTTACATTTTATACCTATTTCCATCAAGAACAAGCATAAATATCACACAATCTAGAAAAAACAAGAGGCAATAGCATATGATCGATATCGATTTATTTATCTGGTTCAAGTATTTATTATGTCAATTTCATTGTCATCCATTGAGATAAAACATGATAAACATACAGTTGAACATAAAAGAAATAGAAGCAATGAATCCCTTATCTCAAACAATTCTTGACATTCTTTAACCACACAATGGGTCACGATCCACCTCTTGTGACAACTGCATCCACCCGAGGATGCCACATTAAGACCGCACCATCCAAAACCCTTGAAAACCCCTATTAAAATCATGGTGATTACATGAAATAATATTGAAAGGAGAAACAGGAGAATTTGAACCCCAAAATAACGTTGATAAATCAAACCAAATATTGATGATTGATCGATACATCTTGGTTGCATCAAAAAAGAGTGCAACCAATACGAGGAGTAATGTTTGATTGTGCAACTCCTAGTGGATGGATTGAAAGGTTCTATCATCTCATAGCCGAGAACAATGAGGAAGAACAAGAGAGGAAGATATCTTGTCCCTTTTGAAGATTTAATGGGGCGATGGTTTAAGATACACTTAATTCCCCATTAAAAGAGGATCACATTAACCCACACAATTTGAGCAAGTAAAAACATCCTGAGCTATAAGAATAATTAATATAGGATTTATGGCCTTTGAATCGGCGATAGAGTCTATAAACCGAGGCTTTAAAATCATTTTACATCAAAAGAAAATGCTAAAGGGGTTAAACTGTAGGAAGCTGGAAACACTATTCATGAACCTCACGGGTTTGGAAACAATGTAGACCTACCATTACTATACAACTACCTTTACTGTACACCTACCGTTCAAGGTTACCGATAGAGGTTACCAATAAACCTCACTATTCTGGAAACACTATAGATATATCTTTACTATACACCTATCGTTACTGTACACCTACCGTTAGAGGTTACCGATATACCTAACCATTCTGGAAACACTATTCATGGAACCTCACTGATAGAACTGTTCACAAAACCTCACTGATAGAACACTGTACATTGAACCTCACTGATAGAACACTGTTCAATGAATCCTTACTGATATAACACTATTCACTAAATCCTCACAGATAGAACATTGTTCACTAAATCATCACTTGTAGAATATTGTTCACTAAATCCTCACTGATAGAACAATGTTCACTAAACCTCACTGATTGAACATTGTTCACTGAATCCTTATCGATAGAACAATGTTCACAAAATCCTCACTGATAGAACATTGTTCACTAAATCCTCACTGATATTACATTGTTCACTAAACCCCACTGATAGAAGACTGTTCACTGAATCCTCACTAAAATAATATTGTTCACTAAACCTCACTAAAAGAACATTGTTCAGTAAAATTCACTGATAGAACACTATTCACAGAATTGGAAATTTGGAAAAGTGCTGGGGATATGTCCCCTTGACAACCTGGAACACCTCAAACACCATATTCTCAAAATGTAATGGACCGGAGAGGTTCGTTCCATTACAATGGGAAATACAAAGGTAATATAGAATGACTCCTAAAATGGTTTCTATGTTGGATAACATAAGTTTTAATTGAAGATAAGTACCTGGAATAAAATATTAAATAATTATATAGTGTAATATAAATTGATATTCATTACAAAATTTAATGATCAATGGAAACATAATAAATTAGAAACCATAAAATGTTGATCATTTATATTTCAATTTGATTATGTGGATATTCATGTAATATGTAATTTTTTCAATAATAGTTTTATAATTACGAATTATTCATTTACTAGATTTGAATATATGGAAATATAATAACATTATTTGTTTCTTTTATGTATATTACATTAATCCTTTTTTGTGGGAGATCTATTTCTATATCATGAATATCCAAGTTTCATTTTTATTCCGAAATAACTCAAAATATAGTTTAATTAGTCATAAGATCTAAATAAAGAAACATGTCTATTGATCTATTTTTAATCCTAATCCATATAAAATATATTTAGAAAATGATTTTAATATCTTATCCTCAATAGTAACACTAGTGGATAATCATTAACATTCAGTTATCTGGTTTATTTTGTAAACACTGAAATTTTAATCATAGAATCATGTATTTCAATTGTAAGAACTATACTGTTATCATCCTTCAGTTTGGGATCAGTCCACGATGCCTTCATTAAATATAGTGTCTTATCATTTTTCCAATACTAAATATGTTTAATACATAAATTGTTACAATACTTTCATGAATCATAATTACTTCAACATAAAAGAAAATATAATCCTAATGATTTTCAACACATTTAATATTAATCCAAAATAAATTAATGTTCGTTCCTCCTTGAAATAATTTTTTACTAAATAATATTATAAATCAGTTTGTGATATTTTTTTATGTGTACTACAATATATGGTTAATTTTTTAAGAATCCCTTAATAAAAATCTTAAAAAACTAGCGTTTAGGACATAAAAATTTGGATGAATTTTCAACTCATAAACACGTGATAGTTTCCATAACTCATATATTTATGAAGGAATATATTATTCTATAATTCCACATGATCTTAATATGTATCCTTAGTATTATAAAATTCATTTTATACAGAATTAAATCAACAATTTAATTATCGAATCCCAACACATAAATATTTCAAAGGTATTATTTAATAATTAGACCTTCCCTCTTAGAGGGGATACCCATAAGAGGAGTTAATTGACTCAATTAATTCCATTATTACATAAAATTATGAAATTTAAACATATATATATATATCCCAAAGATGATAATTATTCTCTTCTAGTATAATATTTATTTTCATCAGTGATACATTTCATGTTATGATTCTTTTCAAAACATAAAATACATTATCATTCATCTAACATAATTCCCATGGACATTCAGTCCAAATTTCTAAGATATGGTAAATTTATCATTCTATCCATTGTGTTCCCTATGACATCATCTCTTAGTGAACTCTATATTTCTATTCCATGGTGTATATAAGAGTTAGTTAAGGTAATTCTCGATAAGCATATATAAAAATTATTGATTAGTCATAATCAGATTATCATTCACTCAAGTCATCCTCATATTTTATTTTTCATAGTCACCACATTTTATAGAGTCCCCGGAATAGTATTCATTGATATGACGTCATTTTAGATGAATATTCGGTCCCTTGAAAAAATACATACCTTCAGGCGTTAATAGTTTAGGGTCACTGGAATCTTGGATGAAAATTATTCTATACATGGGAATGATATTCAACAACTCCCATAATGATACCCACATTTAATACATCTACCAAATACATCTCTACATAATTTTGTGAATGTAATCATAAGAAAGGGACGATATGAAATTCTAATAAATGGGAAATAAAATAAATGCAAAATCATAACATGTAAAAAAGTGTATGGAAGTTGAGATTAAAATTTTATGATCAAACAATGTATATTAGAGGTCATAATAATTGTTGTATGTTTATAAGATATGGATAATTTAAAAATTAAGATTATGAGTTCTAAAAGAATAACACAGGAATATGACTTGGAATTGGAGGCATAAAAAATTGTTTATAATGTTCTGAAAATATATAAGTTGATATAGGGTAACTTGTTATGTTAAGGACAAGAATTCAGCCCCCATTCATCGTATCAACATATGGACATTCATCAAGAACCATTCCTAATAATGTGAACATGTAATCAAGATCACAAATAACATTATGGATATGAATCCAAGTCCATTAATAATATTGGGATCAGGTAATTTGGTTCATGCTTTACATTTTGAACATGTTATCTGGTTTATGAATAATCCTATGGACATGAATCTAGGTACATGCATATTATTTTCAACACATATTAAGGTTCATTCATAAAATGGTAAAAATATAATAATGTTCGATCATAAATTTATTGACTTGCAACGTAGTCCATTCATAAATTTTAACCATGTAATTTGGTCAACACATAACAACATGAATATGAAAACAATTTCATGAATAATATATACCCTCATGACACCTCCATCATTACCGAATGCATTAGATAGAGATATACATCCCACCTATCTCAAAGTAACACCATTAAAACATGTACCAAACAAATAGTCATCATATCATGACCCATTAAAGGACTTTGATTTTATAAACATCAAATTATATACCCAAAAACATAATGGTTATTATTACGATTTCATCAAATCATAAACTATGAAAAGATGTAGGTTTCTTAATCACATTATAAAATTAGAACCCGTGAAAAAAATGGGTATTCAAAATTATATAACTCGTAGAAGAGGTTTTGTAAACATCATTACATAAATTAATAAATCAATCATATAAATAAATTAATGGAACATTATATAAATTCATAGAAAGGGATGGGTAACCACAACAACTTTCATATTAGATGTAAAATTATTTCAAATATCTTTTGAAATCATTTCTTGATTAAAATATCATTTATTATTTGAATATTATTCCTTTTTGAAACATAAATACTTTTGAAAAAAAGTTCCATGAAAATAACAATAAAAACATTTAATCAATTATTTAAAATTATTTTTGAAATATTTTCTTTAAAACCATATAAATAATACATGAAAACATTTAAAACATTTATTATACAAAAAAAATTATTGAATACCTTTTTTATTGAAAAATAGTTTAAATATTTTAATGGAATATTTGAAAATAATATTAAACATCTTAAATAATTTTAACTTGAAATTATTATTCAAGGAAAATTTTAAAACATTTGTTAGAACATTTTTTAAAACATAGTTTATGGAATATAATGGATTTATGACTGATGGGAGAATGATGGTAAAATTTTCATAAATTTTTTTATTAATTTTGTTTTGTACCAATTATAATAAATTTGTCACACATGTGACTTTATATTTAGGTATTTTTCCCTTATATTATTGTCCTTTATTTTCCCATAGATTCCCCCCCCCCCAAATTTGGGTGAAATTAAGTAGTTTTTTTGTGGCCAGAACTAGACGCACGGTTTGTGTGCACGATTTACAAAACCATACCAAAAAACATTACAGAGTTTCCAAGAGTTAGAAAATGGTTTAAACCCTTTTTGCTATTAGTAAATAAAAATTATTCACCCCTTTCTTCACCCATTTGTCCTTATGATCACTTTAAGGATCCCAAGCACACTTAACCTATATTAGAACTCATTTTAGATGGGGATATTGGTGGTGGAACTTCATGATTCTACAAGTAAGTGAGTTCACCTTTGATTGAATTCCATTTCTATAGGGTTTCATCCTTCTTCCCTAATGTTCCAAATTATCAACATCTATTGATTCATACCTAGGGGTGAATTTTCTTTTTCTTCGAAAAATCTTGTGGATTAGGGATCATTTTCATCCCCTTATGGTGTGGTAATGGTGCGATTGAAGTTTCACCAATTGAATTTGATTTTTTAACATAAATGTTAGGTCATTCAATGTATACACATTTGTTTATTATATTATCATTATTTATTGAAATACTTTACATGTTCATATTCTATTGTGTTTTGTGTGAGAACTATTTTTGGTAGCATTTATTATGTGGTTGATTTTACATTATAGTTTTTTGTATGATAGTGAGTGTTTTCCAAATATAATCCTTATTGTGTTTGTGGGGTTACATTTTTAGTCATGGAATTGGTTTATTAACTGTTTATAATGCTTCCAATTCTGTCTTATTATGGTATTGGGGTGATTTTGGCCTCGAAAATGGGTTTTAAAATAGATTTTTCTGTACAAAAGATTGACATACCTCATGAATTTTTTTATAAAATCATGAAAAGATTTACTAATTTACATTAGGGATGTAGAACATCTTTTTGTACTTTTTTTATTTTTTTTATTCATAAATGGTATTTTTATGTGAAGATGATTTATAGGTCATATTGGTATTTTATTACATGTAGAAGTAGTTTGAGTGAAAATTTGGAATCTCAAGTATCTTGGTGGGAAGACTAAGACTAGTATGTTAGTGATGTAGTAGTGGTATTGTCACTGTTTGAGATACCAAGAATCCCAATGACAACACTAACTACAAATTGTTGATTTTTGGGGACACTAATACATTAGTGTATTCCCTCCAAGTGTCCCATTCATGATAATTTTATTAGTTATGAATACTTTTACATAGATATGTGATGTTCCTAGGGAACCACAACCAGCTATTACATCAGGGTGTTGTCGTGACTAGTGTTCGTTCGCTATTCTGTACATACCATCAGCATATGGTTTATTTATTTGTTAAATTCAGAAGAAATCAATTTTTCATTAAATGTATAAAATATTTAAATTCCCCACCTATAAAATTATTTTAATTATAATATACATCATTTGGAAATTTTTCTATCATTTCTTATTTATAAAAACATGAAAGATTATTTTCTTTAAATGTTTATCTCATCAATTTTTTTGGTGGGATCATATTGGGATTAGTATCACACCCAACACACATTTATGGGTTTATGTTGACTTGATGATTCTGGTTACATATAAGGGAGGGGTCCTTGGAGATTGAGGTTCTTGTTAGTAGCTTCTTTTACCAGTGCAGTTTATGAAGAAGTCTTGGGTGTGATTTCCCCTTGAAGTGTCATGGATCTAGAGTCAGATGTGAAACCCCTTTTGATTTGAGGACTTCTTGGTTATTTTTAAATAATTTTGTTTAATTTTTAATTTTATTAATGTATTTTTCAGAATAGATTTACATTTTTTTCATTGGTTGTTTAATGCTTCTAAACTTGGATGAATCGTTCCCAACCCATTATTTATGATACTCGAATAGTTTATCGTGCCCGTATTGATTTGGAATGCCCTTCAGTCCTTGAAATGGATCAGTTCGGTTTCTAGTATAGATGGTGACAATATCCCATTTGTGAAATTTTTTTATTATTACATTTTAATTTATCTTAGATATATAATTTTGTACGAGTCTGGTTAGACATGTTCTAGGACTGTCGATGATCAAATTTTTTTATGTGAGTTTGGTGTCTGGCTCGCACAACTTGTCATTGACCTTGAATCGACATGGTATATTAGAATTATAATTAGACTTCTCTTCCAGGTGGGATGTGTGGGTTGGAGACTGTAAATGGAAATGGATTGGGGTGGGGGAAATAGTTGTTTATTTAATTGTTGTGATGAGTTTTATTTACATATATTTCAGGTTGTTGTTGGAATTTTTCATAATAGTTTTACTAATGATTTCTTTTGTGAATGTTGATTTTTGTGTCAACATGGATCTTAAATGGCCACCATTGCACCAACGGGATGAATCTATTAAGATTTGTCCCTCTCCTATTGATCATAGACTAATAGAAGTTCTGGTCTTAGATTCACCTGATCTATGAAAGGGAGTTGATCATTCTCCTACTCCAACATGAGAAGATGAGTCTGGTCTAATGAACGAAAATTCCTAGCAGTTTCTCATGAAAAACTACCCTAATTTTCAGGGTAGCATAGAATCCTTGGAAGATGATGAGTGGATTTAGAAGAACAAGCACATGTTTGAGTTCCTTTACATACTTTAAAATGTTAGGGTGAAATGTGCATCATTTATTCTAGAAGGTCTAAGTCTCACATGGTGGGAATCAGTGATTTAAGATGATAAGCATTAGTAGATGAGCTTTAGGGACATAAAAGTCACCAACAATATCCATTATTGTCCTGATGTATTGTCATATGCTAGATCCGTAGAGTTTATGGATCTCGTCTAGGTGGACCATTTAGTGAGGTTGTATACCAACCACTTTAAAGAGATGTTTCGATATGAACCAGAGATAGTCACTAATGAAAAGATGAAATCTCAGAAATATGAAATAGGATACTAGACAGACCTCAATTTGGTGGTCTTCCTGTTTATGATGAAGATCTTTGTTGAGGTGGTTGATCATGTTTTTAAGGTAGATATTGACCGAAATGGGAGGTCTCGTTTCTCTAGGGCAGTACCAATGATGGGTAGTGTTTTGTCATCGAAGATGAATGGGAAGAGAGATAAGCTGGTGAGGAAGGCAGGTGGTAGTTCTAGCCATCCTCATTGTCTATTTTGAAACTGCAATTTTTGAAGAAATTTATGTTGTGTGCCACTAGTGTAGGTGGTCAGGGTATACATGACCCTCAAGTGAATATTCAATGAGGCATTGTTATTATTGTGAATATATGGAGAACATTCAAAAACAATTCAAGGTTGAACATCCACTCTATATTGGGGTTGGATATGTGGCTTCCAGGGGAGTTCCAATTCTATCAGAACCATTAATGATGGTGTTTTCTCGGTTTAGTGGCCAAGGCAGAAGGGGATGATCATTTTCTGGGCATAGACAATTCAGGTCAAAGCAATAGGCAAGCGACCAATCTCATGCAGAGATGAGGCAATTCTAGGTTGTGGATCTAGCACTAGCTGGATCAGATGAAGGGCCTTAGATATGTCAATTTACCATTTTGATTTTATCTTCTTTAGATTATGACCTCTTTTGTACTAGTGGTTCTATTTCTTTAATCTATTCCTGTATTGTGAACCTCAAAAATTATCCAACAGAGTTATTCTATTTCATGATGGATTAGGTTATATCATTGGGTTAGAATAAAGTGCAATTTATCAAGTACCCATCGTGTTCACATTCTATGCCAATGGTTGAGATAGAGTTGGACTTCCTATTCTTTTATATTGAACTTTTCTATGTAATACTGTACATTGATTGGTTGGTGAATTTTAATGTGAATATAGATTTTTATAAGTGGCATGTGAGATACATTGCACCTGATTAGAGTCCTCATGTTTTTCATGGGGCCTGGGATCCTCAGTTTAGTTGTGAAGGACCACCACTCTCACTGTGGGGAAACCTTATCATCCACTAACATTATCTCGTGAAAGAGGAAAATGTTCATGCTCTTGAGGGTGGATTACCCCATGAAATGGATGAGTATCCATTGGTTTTTCTAGATGATTTTTCAGGTTTTTCCCTAGTGAAGGATGTGGGGTTATCGATAGATTTATAATTGGTAACCCAGAAGATATATATTCTCGTATATTTTATACACCACACCATGATAAGAGAATTAATGATACATATGAATGATATGGAATCCTATTGATCCATTCACCTGAGAATATCTCCATGGGCCTCTCTATTTTTTTTATGTAGAGGTATAACATATTCCTCCACTTGTGCATTGAATATCAAAAGTAGAATAAGGTAACCATCAACAACCTATATCATTAACCACGAATAGATAAACTGTTTGACTGGTTGAAGGTATAAAATTGTACTTTCAATATAGGATTTCTCTTGGGTTACCACAATGTATCAGGATATAGGCGGATATCCCGATAATAGCATTCCGCTGTATGTACAACCACTTGGAATACTTAGTTATGCCCTTTGGATTAATGAATCTTCCAATAGTCTTTATGGAACTCATGAATAGGGTGTTTGACCAACAACTTAACTCTTTCATTGTGGTAGTAATGGACAACATAATGGTTTAATCCATACCTAAGGAAGAGCATGAGAACCATTTAAGGATCATGTTGGGTCCTTTGTGGGATCATCGCCTTTATGAAAATTTGTCCAAGGTCAATTTCTGTATTAGGGAAGTGACGTTTTTGGTCCATGTAATCTCTAAACATGGTGTTTCAATAGTACATGAAAATAACAGGGTATTTATTCCATGGGAGAATCCAAATAATGTGTTATAGATCAAGAGTTTATTTAGCCTGGTAGGTTACTACTTCCGGTTTGTTTGGGATGTCTCTTGGATTTTCTCTTCCATGACTCCTCTCACCTAGAATGGGATGAAGTATCATTGGAGCCTAGAATATTAGGAATACTTCATGGAGTTGACATGATGGTTGAATAATGACCCTATGTTATCATGCTGCAATCAGGAAAGGGCGATATGGTTTTTTGTGATGGATCAGTTATGGGGTACCAGTGTGTGCTTATACAGGGTGATCACATGGTGGTGTATGGAATTATCCAACTCTGATGACATTAAATGAATTACGTAACCAACAACATGGATTTAGAAGTGGTTATGAATTATTTTAATACATGGTGTTACTACCTATTTTGGTAGAACTTTATTGTATACTATGATCAAAAGAGCATAGCCTACATCTTCTCACAGAAGGATATTAATTTGTTGTAGCACTGTTGGATCGAGTATTTTTAGTGGTTTGACATTAATATTGTATATAACCGTGTAAATGGAAATGTGGTGGCTAATTCCATGAGAAAAAATGTACCAGTGCCGACATTGAGAAATTATAGTGATGAGTGTACTTTGATGGGGCTCTTTTCATAGATGAAAATAAATGTAAAGACCCGCAAATTTCAAGGAAATTTTTTTCTTAATTTTCTTTGGAATTTTACAAGAGCGCAGCTTCAGACGGCACCTGATTCCGAGGCCCGGTGTGCCCGGAATCAATTTCCGAAGTTTGGCTCGGGTACGTTCAGTGAACGGACGAGCGGGTTTTTCTATCTTTTGAACCGGTGCCCGGAATCGAATTCTGAGGGCACCGATGAAATCGCAGCGCCGGTATTTGCTTAGAAACGCCTCTTCCGGAGTTGCGTTTGCTCAGACGTGGTTTTTAAATTTTACGGCTTTAAGTCAGAAATAAAATAAAGTTTGTGCGACAACTTTATTTTATTTCACTTAAGCTGCTTGGAAGCCACTTGAAGTCACTTAAAGACGGCTTGAACTGAGTTGAACTGGATAGGATGCTATCCAGAAATATCCTACCCCTTGGTAGGATATTTGTGCGGTGGGACCCGCACGAGCCCCGCCGTTTCTTTCGCTAAGTAACGCACCCGCGAAAACCCGTCAAAGTAACTGAAAAGTCAACCGACGCGTTTTCTTTAATTCTTAACAGACCATTTAATTGGGCGGTTTATTTCGTGAATTAAATGGACTGTTTCTTCGTGAATTAAATGGGTCGTTTCTTTCGTTGAATTAATTCAACGAATTGATGGATCGTTTCTTAACCGGTTTCGTGTTGGCATGTTTATAAAATAAGACCAACCCAAAAATCCTTGGAAAGGATTTGAAAGAATCTTCGTTCCTCCACCCTCTCCGCGAAGAACGCGAAGAACGCGAAGAACGCGAAGAACGCGAAGAACGCGAAGAACGCGAAGAACTCCGGCGAACGGAATTCGACGACGCACACCAAGATCTGCGACGTCGACGAGATCTACCCGCGACGTTCTTCGGCGACGTCTTTCTTCCGCGGCCGATCCTCGTTCGGCAACAAAGGTGAGAATCGGATCTTTTCTTCTCCCTTTTTAATTTCAATATCAACGGATTTAAACTAATTAAATCCGTTTGATCTTGATCCGGAGATTGGCGACGCGACGCCGGATACCGCGACGACGCGACGATCTCCTTCCTCCACGACGAGCGATTCCGCGACGATCCCTCGTTCGGCAACGACAGCTGCGAGGTAAGGGATGTTGGAATTCTTTTTAAAATCCCGTGTTTATTCTTTTGAAATATAGAACCCGATCACGAAACAATTTTAATTTATTTAAAATTGTTGATTGGTTTCTTTCCTGTTTCTCCCGTTGATTATGACTAACGCGGAGGGTGCGGGTCTAACGAACAAGACCCGGCAACCCTCCGTCGATCTTCCTTTGTGTGCGGATTTGGCGAGCGACGGCAAAAGCGCGACGCAAGGGCCATATGTTGATTCCGCAGTGGAGGACGCATCCCGGGAGGAACAACGGCGCAGACGGGAGGCAAATCGGGCCACCGGAACATCTCCGGCGGCCCGCGGAAGGAGGCGGCGGCGCGGGTCGCCGGCGCGGCGGCGCCGGCGACCGGGGGCGGCGGCGCCCGGCGCGCCGCCGGAGGAGTCCGCCGCGGCCGAGCCGCGGCGGCGGCGAGCCGCCGGACCGCGTCCGCGGTCCGGCCTTCCAGCACGCGGCCCGCGCGGGCCGCGTTTTCTCCAAAGCCGCGGGTTTGACCCGCGGCGGCAGCGCTTCGGCCGCTCGGCCGAAGCCGAGCCGGTCCGGTCGGCCGGGCCGCGCCCAGGCCGGACCGGACCCGGCCGAGCCGGTTCGGGCCGGGTCGGGCCGACCCGGTTCGGGCCGACCCGGTTCGGCCGACCCCAGGGGGGGTTCGGGCCGGGTCGCCCCGGGCCCAGTACCCCCGTTTCGGGCCCTCTTCGGTCTTTCGCCCATAACTTGGGCCTGGGACCTCCGATTGACGAACCGTCAGCGGCTACGCGATCCTTGGATCGAGACGGTCGTTTCGGTATATTATACTCAAGGTTTCGGAAGACTTTGGGTTCGGCCGGGTTGGTTCGTACACGAAGCCAACCGGGCCCTCGGAGCGGAAACGCTCATAACTTGAGCTACGGACGTCCGAACGACGTACCGTCAGCTGTGGTGGTTTCCTCTAAGTGAGACGGAACTTTTGGCATACTCCGCCCGAGGATCGGATACAGGCGGAGTACGGTCGGGTTGGTTTTGCCCTAAAAACCAACCGGGCCCCTGGGACGAAAATGCCAATAACTCTCAGACCGGGCGTCCGATTGACGCGCCGTCTGTCGCGTTGAGATCCTGTTGTCGATACGGAACTTTTGGATACATCAACTTCGGACTACGTGTCAGTTGATGTATCAGCCCCTCGGCTCGTGGAGCGGACCCTCCTAAACGAGCTCGCTACGTGCGGGAACCCTAGCGCTGGCTGTGACCTCGACGACAGAGCAGAGATCCTCCGTGGACTGCGACGACGGCAGAGCAGAGATCCTCCGTGGACTGCGACGACGGCAGAGCAGAGATCCTCCGTGGACTGCGACGACGGCAGAGCAGAGATCCTCAGTGGACTGCGACGACGGCAGAGCAGAGATCCTTCGTGGACTGCAGCGACGACTGTGCAGGGACCTCAGTGGACTGCGTCGACTACTGCACTCAGCGATCCTACGCGGATCAGTGCCCGATCCTATGTGGGTCCTACTACCGGTTCTGTGTGAGCCACTGCCTACCGGTTCTGTGTGAGCCACTGCCTACAGGTTCTGTGTGAGCCCGATCCTGTGTGGGTCTACTGCGGGGGTTAGTACCTATCGATCCTTCGTGGGTCCGACGACTTAGATGGATCAGTGATCATCTTTGACGTCATCTGAAAAAGTATACCTGGTTGAGCTGAATCTTATGTTACTCTCCTTTGTGGATTGTGTTGAACCATCCTTTGTGGATTTACTGTTTACTCTCCTTTGTGGATTTGGGTCTTGCTTTCCTTTGTGGATTGAGTTGTTCTTGAGCTCGTGAGCAGAGCTAGAATTGGGGACTTAGGTATATGTATGGGCATATACCTAAGTCGAGTCGGATGTTACTTCGTGATTGCATCTTTCTTTTGTGCTATATCCTTTGTGGATTTCGGGAGACCTTCGGGGGTCTCGGGGTCCTTACTGAGTAGTTGTACTCACCCCTGCACGGGCTATGCCCGCACTTCGTGGTGTTGGTTGCAGACGACGGACAGCGCTGATCGCGGTTGGGCGTGGAGCAGGACGGTACCTGGAGGTGGACCACTGGGCGGTACGTGCTCGGAGCGGACGTGGGACCCGAGGAGCCTGGAGGCTATCTGTACCCACCCTTCAGGTGGGATTGCCAGTGGACGACACGAGGCCGCCGTCTTTTCTTCAGTTGCTGTACTTTACTTTTCCAGTTGTACTTTACAGTTGGGCTTGTATTTCCGGCCCCTTTACCTTTCTGCACTTTACTTTCCGCTTGCTGACTCTGTGTGGTTGTTACTTATAAAGGCAATGCCTTCCCTGTTTACTGGGATTTTACGCCTTGGTGCTAGTCGCCAGCCCCTGGCCTATGGAAGGCGGGCTTGGGGTAGTCACGGCACGGGCCCCGAGGACGGGTCGTGACAAATTGGTATCAAAGGCGGTCGGTTCTACCGCAGACTCTGATCGTCCTTTCTTTCTATGTGAAGCAATAGTGTTTAGTGTATTGAGTGTGGTTATCAGTTCAGGGAGCCCAGTGTTGGTGCGGCGGCCGACGTATCCGTACACCAGGACCCTGACTCCTGATTTCCGACTTAATGCATGAAAACATTGATTGCGTGTGTGTTTCAAGTTTTCTTTGTGATTACTTATGTCAGCTCACCGGGTATACTGATCTGCTTTATGAAAGTCTCAAGTTTTCCTTGTGATTACTTGTGCCAGCTCACCAGGTATACTGTTCTGACTGTGGTGCTCTTGTTCTCCTTTTCAGGATGGCCCCGCGACGACTGCCAGCTAGGGTTCCGAGTGTAGGGCGCGACGGCAGCCCACCGAGCGACGAGGCCTCGGTGCAGGGCCCTTTGCCAGCAGTGGCACCGGCGGTAGCCTTACCCGCCGAGCCACCGATGCTTCCAGTACCAGACGCCGACGATGCACGTCGCCTCAGGGCACTGCACGAGTTTCAGAGCCAGCGACCGCCCAGGTTTCGCGGTGAGGCGGACCCCCAGGCCGCCGAGGACTGGCTAGAGGCGGTGGTACGGATCTTCAGGCTAGTGAGGACACCAGCGGATCTCATGGTGATCCTCGCAGCGAGCCTCCTGCAGGCGGCGGCAGGACGATGGTGGAGCCTGATGCTCCAGGTTCACGATGAGGCATCCCTGCTCTGGACGGACTTCGAGAGCCTCTTCCGCTCTGAGTTCGTCCCGGCCACCCTCCGAGCGGTGCGCATCCAGGAGCTTCTCCAGCTGCGCCAGGGCAGCATGACGGTCGCTCAGTACGCGGCGAGGTTCACGGACCTATCTCGCTACTCGACCGACATGGTACGGGACCCCTTCTTCCGGGCCCGGACCTTCGAGCAGGGCTTGCGACAGGAGATTCGTGCGTCGCTGATCTCCCTCAGCATTCCGACCCAGGCGGGAGTACTGGAGCGAGCCCTCCTGATCGAGAGCTTCCTGGCAGAGCCTTCTTCAGCGGCGAGACCTAGCGCAGGGCGGCAGGTAGCTGAGTCTTCGGCAGCAGGTAGCCGACGGATGACTCACGGGTCCAGGCAGACCAGACCCCCACGCAGACGGCCTCAGGACACCGGCTCAGCAGTACGAGGCACACAGCGGAGTGCCAGCCTTTCGAGAGGCAGGCTGTGCTACTCTTGCGGCGGGCAGGGTCACATGGCTCGTGACTGCCCGACTCGCCGATCAGAGGAGCAGCAGACGGTGGAGGGGCCACCCAGGCAGAGGCAGAGGGTCGACCGTGGCGGTCCGCAGGGAGGAGGCGGACGAGGCAGAGGAGCTGGCCGAGCAGCGGGTGGTGGGCGACGCTTCCAGGCTCTACCCCCACCACCACCAGGAGGGCCACCTCGACCACAGGGAGCTGGCGGGCAGGGACAGGCCCAGCTCCAGGCAGTGGAGGCCTACGACCCCGACTTGCCAGAGATGATTCGAGGTACGATCTGTGTCTATTCCACCCTTGCTGCAGTACTTATAGACACAGGAGCGAGTCACTCTTTCATAGCCTCTGCCCTTGTTCGGAGCTCGGAGATTCCGACTGAGCCGTTGGCTCGATCCTTACGGCTAGAGACTCCTACGGGAACAGACTCGACGATTACGCACTGGTGCCGGCAGTGTGAGCTTACTCTAGGAGGCGAGAGCTTCGGCTGGGATCTCCTTGTAGCGGCGTCGAGGCCTTACGACGTCATCTTGGGCATGGATTGGCTATCCACGGTTCATGCCCAGATCGACTGTTTTAGGCGCAAGGTACGATGTGTTCGTACCGACGGGAGCAGGTTTACCTTCACCGGCGAGAAGGGAACCTTTGCAGCACAGGATGGACTTCCGCGGAGGAGAGTGCAGCCCATCTCACATCAGTTGGCTAGCCTCATCCTAGGAGCAGTGGACGTGCGGAGTCCGGCTTTTCCTGCAGTGGTGGACCAGTACGTGGACGTCTTTCCCGACGACGTTCCAGGGCTACCTCCTCGTAGAGAGGTAGACTTTTACATCGACTTGTACCCCGGGACAGCCCCGATATCTACTCCAGCATATCGGATGGCCCCCGCCGAGCTTCGAGAGCTGCGGGTACAGTTGGAGGACTTGCAGAGCAAGGGGTTTATCCGACCCAGTGTTTCACCCTGGGCTTCCCCGATTTTGTTCGCCAAGAAGGCGGACGGGAGCTTGCGACTATGTGTCGACTATCGTCGCCTGAATCAGGTGACGGTGAGGAACAAGTATCCGCTGCCACGGATTGATGACCTCTTCGATCAGCTCAAGGGAGCGCGGTGGTTCTCGAAGATAGACCTCCGGTCAGGCTATCATCAGCTCAGAGTTCGAGACGAGGACGTGCAGAAGACGGCCTTCAGGTGTCGGTATGGCCATTATGAGTTCTTGGTTATGCCGTTCGGCGTAACCAATGCTCCAGCAGTGTTCATGAGCCTCATGAACAGGATCTTCCAGCCATACCTCGACCGATTTGTCGTTGTCTTCATTGACGACATTTTGATATACTCGACGACTGAGGAGGAGCATGCCTACCACCTGCGAGTTGTGCTAGACACACTCCGAGAGCACCAGCTTTATGGCAAGCTCTCAAAATGCCAGTTCTGGTTGCGTGAGGTCCATTTCTTGGGGCACGTCATTTCTGAGGCGGGAGTTGCAGTGGATCCCGCGAAGATCGAGGCAGTGCTAGCTTGGGAGCCACCCAGGAGCGTGACTGAGGTGCGGAGCTTCTTGGGCCTAGCGGGATACTATCGGAGATTTGGCCGAGGCGGCAAGCTGTCTCCCCGCTTCATCGGGCCTTTCCAGGTCCTCAGCAGGATAGGAGAGGTGGCTTATCGCCTGGCTCTACCACCTCAGTTGCACCGGGTGCACGACGTCTTCCACGTGTCTCAGCTGAGGAGATACGTGCACGACCCGACGCACATCATCGACTTTGGGGAGCTGGACGTGGACGATGGGGCGACTTTTGCGGAGGTTCCAGTGGAGATCGAGGATCGACAGGAGCGGGTCCTACGTGGGCGGTCGATTCCTCTTGTGCGCGTCAGATGGCAGCACGGGAACCTCCAGGAGAGCACTTGGGAGCGGGAGGCTCAGATGCGTGCTCAGTACCCCCATTTGTTCCCCTAGTTTTGATGTATCTTTACGGGGACGTAAAGCCCTGAGGTGGGAGTAATGTAAAGACCCGCAAATTTCAAGGAAATTTTTTTCTTAATTTTCTTTGGAATTTTACAAGAGCGCAGCTTCAGACGGCACCTGATTCCGAGGCCCGGTGTGCCCGGAATCAATTTCCGAAGTTTGGCTCGGGTACGTTCAGTGAACGGACGAGCGGGTTTTTCTATCTTTTGAACCGGTGCCCGGAATCGAATTCTGAGGGCACCGATGAAATCGCAGCGCCGGTATTTGCTTAGAAACGCCTCTTCCGGAGTTGCGTTTGCTCAGACGTGGTTTTTAAATTTTACGGCTTTAAGTCAGAAATAAAATAAAGTTTGTGCGACAACTTTATTTTATTTCACTTAAGCTGCTTGGAAGCCACTTGAAGTCACTTAAAGACGGCTTGAACTGAGTTGAACTGGATAGGATGCTATCCAGAAATATCCTACCCCTTGGTAGGATATTTGTGCGGTGGGACCCGCACGAGCCCCGCCGTTTCTTTCGCTAAGTAACGCACCCGCGAAAACCCGTCAAAGTAACTGAAAAGTCAACCGACGCGTTTTCTTTAATTCTTAACAGACCATTTAATTGGGCGGTTTATTTCGTGAATTAAATGGACTGTTTCTTCGTGAATTAAATGGGTCGTTTCTTTCGTTGAATTAATTCAACGAATTGATGGATCGTTTCTTAACCGGTTTCGTGTTGGCATGTTTATAAAATAAGACCAACCCAAAAATCCTTGGAAAGGATTTGAAAGAATCTTCGTTCCTCCACCCTCTCCGCGAAGAACGCGAAGAACGCGAAGAACGCGAAGAACGCGAAGAACGCGAAGAACGCGAAGAACTCCGGCGAACGGAATTCGACGACGCACACCAAGATCTGCGACGTCGACGAGATCTACCCGCGACGTTCTTCGGCGACGTCTTTCTTCCGCGGCCGATCCTCGTTCGGCAACAAAGGTGAGAATCGGATCTTTTCTTCTCCCTTTTTAATTTCAATATCAACGGATTTAAACTAATTAAATCCGTTTGATCTTGATCCGGAGATTGGCGACGCGACGCCGGATACCGCGACGACGCGACGATCTCCTTCCTCCACGACGAGCGATTCCGCGACGATCCCTCGTTCGGCAACGACAGCTGCGAGGTAAGGGATGTTGGAATTCTTTTTAAAATCCCGTGTTTATTCTTTTGAAATATAGAACCCGATCACGAAACAATTTTAATTTATTTAAAATTGTTGATTGGTTTCTTTCCTGTTTCTCCCGTTGATTATGACTAACGCGGAGGGTGCGGGTCTAACGAACAAGACCCGGCAACCCTCCGTCGATCTTCCTTTGTGTGCGGATTTGGCGAGCGACGGCAAAAGCGCGACGCAAGGGCCATATGTTGATTCCGCAGTGGAGGACGCATCCCGGGAGGAACAACGGCGCAGACGGGAGGCAAATCGGGCCACCGGAACATCTCCGGCGGCCCGCGGAAGGAGGCGGCGGCGCGGGTCGCCGGCGCGGCGGCGCCGGCGACCGGGGGCGGCGGCGCCCGGCGCGCCGCCGGAGGAGTCCGCCGCGGCCGAGCCGCGGCGGCGGCGAGCCGCCGGACCGCGTCCGCGGTCCGGCCTTCCAGCACGCGGCCCGCGCGGGCCGCGTTTTCTCCAAAGCCGCGGGTTTGACCCGCGGCGGCAGCGCTTCGGCCGCTCGGCCGAAGCCGAGCCGGTCCGGTCGGCCGGGCCGCGCCCAGGCCGGACCGGACCCGGCCGAGCCGGTTCGGGCCGGGTCGGGCCGACCCGGTTCGGGCCGACCCGGTTCGGCCGACCCCAGGGGGGGTTCGGGCCGGGTCGCCCCGGGCCCAGTACCCCCGTTTCGGGCCCTCTTCGGTCTTTCGCCCATAACTTGGGCCTGGGACCTCCGATTGACGAACCGTCAGCGGCTACGCGATCCTTGGATCGAGACGGTCGTTTCGGTATATTATACTCAAGGTTTCGGAAGACTTTGGGTTCGGCCGGGTTGGTTCGTACACGAAGCCAACCGGGCCCTCGGAGCGGAAACGCTCATAACTTGAGCTACGGACGTCCGAACGACGTACCGTCAGCTGTGGTGGTTTCCTCTAAGTGAGACGGAACTTTTGGCATACTCCGCCCGAGGATCGGATACAGGCGGAGTACGGTCGGGTTGGTTTTGCCCTAAAAACCAACCGGGCCCCTGGGACGAAAATGCCAATAACTCTCAGACCGGGCGTCCGATTGACGCGCCGTCTGTCGCGTTGAGATCCTGTTGTCGATACGGAACTTTTGGATACATCAACTTCGGACTACGTGTCAGTTGATGTATCAGCCCCTCGGCTCGTGGAGCGGACCCTCCTAAACGAGCTCGCTACGTGCGGGAACCCTAGCGCTGGCTGTGACCTCGACGACAGAGCAGAGATCCTCCGTGGACTGCGACGACGGCAGAGCAGAGATCCTCCGTGGACTGCGACGACGGCAGAGCAGAGATCCTCCGTGGACTGCGACGACGGCAGAGCAGAGATCCTCAGTGGACTGCGACGACGGCAGAGCAGAGATCCTTCGTGGACTGCAGCGACGACTGTGCAGGGACCTCAGTGGACTGCGTCGACTACTGCACTCAGCGATCCTACGCGGATCAGTGCCCGATCCTATGTGGGTCCTACTACCGGTTCTGTGTGAGCCACTGCCTACCGGTTCTGTGTGAGCCACTGCCTACAGGTTCTGTGTGAGCCCGATCCTGTGTGGGTCTACTGCGGGGGTTAGTACCTATCGATCCTTCGTGGGTCCGACGACTTAGATGGATCAGTGATCATCTTTGACGTCATCTGAAAAAGTATACCTGGTTGAGCTGAATCTTATGTTACTCTCCTTTGTGGATTGTGTTGAACCATCCTTTGTGGATTTACTGTTTACTCTCCTTTGTGGATTTGGGTCTTGCTTTCCTTTGTGGATTGAGTTGTTCTTGAGCTCGTGAGCAGAGCTAGAATTGGGGACTTAGGTATATGTATGGGCATATACCTAAGTCGAGTCGGATGTTACTTCGTGATTGCATCTTTCTTTTGTGCTATATCCTTTGTGGATTTCGGGAGACCTTCGGGGGTCTCGGGGTCCTTACTGAGTAGTTGTACTCACCCCTGCACGGGCTATGCCCGCACTTCGTGGTGTTGGTTGCAGACGACGGACAGCGCTGATCGCGGTTGGGCGTGGAGCAGGACGGTACCTGGAGGTGGACCACTGGGCGGTACGTGCTCGGAGCGGACGTGGGACCCGAGGAGCCTGGAGGCTATCTGTACCCACCCTTCAGGTGGGATTGCCAGTGGACGACACGAGGCCGCCGTCTTTTCTTCAGTTGCTGTACTTTACTTTTCCAGTTGTACTTTACAGTTGGGCTTGTATTTCCGGCCCCTTTACCTTTCTGCACTTTACTTTCCGCTTGCTGACTCTGTGTGGTTGTTACTTATAAAGGCAATGCCTTCCCTGTTTACTGGGATTTTACGCCTTGGTGCTAGTCGCCAGCCCCTGGCCTATGGAAGGCGGGCTTGGGGTAGTCACGGCACGGGCCCCGAGGACGGGTCGTGACAAATAAGACCAATGAAAAAAGTATAGGTGACTTCTTAGAAATTATTTAGTTGAATCCCTCTATTTTACATTTGAGTCAGTGGTAGATATCAAAGTGATGAGATATTTCAGTGGTATATATAGTCTCTTCCTAGACGTCAGACATCTACGGATTGGTATTTATCTCTCAACAATATCTTATGATTCTAGGGTCATTCGGAGGCATCATTGTCTCTTTGGAAGGTGGTGAGGCATGATAGCCAACAATCATTGTGGAAGGTTCATCCTAGAGAAACCAAAATGTATTATTATGTTCATCAGTAGTTATGGTGTCTATTTATGAGAATATAAAAATATTACTTCGCGTCGAGATGTTATACATGTTAGTAGGTGAAAGAATAACATCAAAGGCACTACGGTTTTCTTCAGCCATTTCCCTTCCATTCCAGGAAGTGGGACAAGGTCGAAAAGGAATTCATTATTGGATTACATTGTACACTGTAGAGTAAGGACTATATTTCGATATTGATTGATCATCAGAAAAAATCATCCCACTTCATTAGGATCAGAGATACATCTAAAGTGTATTATTTTGGCTAATTGTATATTCATGAGGTGGTAAGGCTTTATAGTGTGTTTTCCCCAGTTTTCTCAGATAGAGACCCCCATTTACCACTCGATTTTGGAAATTATTTTATAAGTATTTAGGGTTTCATATAAATGTGATCAAAACCTTCCATCCTCAAATGGATGGCCATACCGAGCGGGAAAATATAATTCTATAAGAAATGCTATGTGCATTTGTCTTGGACATCAGAGGTTCATGGGTTTTCCATTTGGGATTCGTCGAGTTTTCTTATAAAAATAGTTAATGATACACTATTCTAATTTATAATTATGAGGTTCTCTAGGGTTACCATTAGTAACCCCTATGTTGGGCTGAGGGAGGTGAGCTCTCACTATTGGTGCTGATCCTTGTGCAAGAGAAATCTGAGAAGGTTAAGTTGACCAGGCAAAGGTTATTGAAATCCTAGAGTCACCACAAATCTTATAAAGATCATAGGTATCAATATCCTGAGGTATTTTATGGTGATCAGATATTATTTAATGTGGCCCCTCATTTGTCTCCTCGTCAATTGGGGAATGTAGGGAAAGCTAACAACGAGGTATGCCTGATCTTTAGAGATCTCATTGTAGTTTATTAGGGTGTCTTATATGTCAACCATTCCCTCTCAGTTTACATCTATTCACTATTCATTCCAAGTATCCCAATTGACGAATTGTATTCTGGATCCATCCCATAAGATTAAATGGGAAGCGTCGGAGATAGTGACGTATTTATCATTGTTTGATTGGATGGTGAAAATAGTGGATTCCCAAGAGAAGGTTCTTTGGGGGAAGACTATTCCATTAGTTCAAGTCCTTTGGAAACATGGTAATGATGTAAAAAATACATGGGATCATAGTTTTTGGGTTGTGCAAGAGTACCCATTCTTGTTTTCGGATCAAGAATAGGGTTGAATTTATGGATAAGAATGTTTTTAATGGTGAAGAGAATTTGCAAATCCATGTCCTTTTTTCTGGTACTTTTCTCGGATGTTCGTGTCATCTTATTTCCACCAGAATCCACTTAATATTTGATAGAATTTGGGGGGGGGGCTAAAACATGGTGCATAGTTTATGTGCATGGTTTCCTAAACCATGCACACTATGGCGGTGTTAATAAAAAGCGTTTTTGGCAATTTTAGTCTTCTATAAATAAACATAGTCTACACATTTATTCCCCCATTTGACCCTATCATCCATTGAATGCCCCCAATATCTCCCAACCACTTTTGGATATTTATTTTAAAGGGTGTTTTCTAGGGAAACATCAAGATTCGTCAATTATGTGATTTTTCCATTGTATTCATTCAATTTTCATAGGGTTTATTCCCACCTTCTTGATTATCAAAATGCAAATAAACTAGGGATTCATACTTTTGGTAAAATTTTTGGTTTCATAGATTGATCAGTTGGAACAGTGTTCTTTTTCATCTCCTGGTGTTGCAGCAGCGGTGTCGTTGAAGTTTCAAACAGTGATTTGGTTTTTTTGACATCTATCGTAGTTGATTCCATGTGTAGTAATTCTTTTATGAAATTAACATTCGTTATTGATATGTTTTCGAGTTTATCTTCCATTATTTTTTGTGTGAACCCCATTATATGTATCATTGATTTAGTCGATGATTTTAAAAAAGAATTTTGGTATGAAAATCTATATTTTCATGTGTATTCCTTGTGATGCCTTTTGGGATTATTTTATGACTCATTGAATTGGTTTATGAAATGATTATTCGGATTCGAATTCTCTCTTGGTAGGGTATTGGGGTTATTTTGGCCATTAAATTGGATTTTGTAATGGAGTTTGTTTATACAAAACCATAACATACCTATTGAAATTGATTTATAAAATCATTAAATGTTTTACTAAAGTACATTCAAGGTGTGGAATTTGTTTTTTTCTGTTTCGTGTGTGTTCGTATGAATCAATAATTTTATTTTCATGTGAAAAATGGTGTTTTTACGTGTGTTTGTAATTTCATTGCATGTGGAACGTATTCTAGAACAAAGAGAGAAACTTGGGTATCTAGGTGGGCAAACTAGGACTATTATTCTAGTGATCTGGTTATGGTATCGTCCCTATTTTGCATATAAATTTCGACAATGACAACACTAACTTACCATTGATTATTTTTGTGGACCACTATGCCATTGTTGTTTCCCCTCCTACTGGCTCATGCAAGAGAAGGGTATGGGTTATGGATACTATTATAATGAGATATGATGTACCATAGGTCCCATAGCTTGCTAGTTCTATGGTTGATCTCATGACTTGTGATCATTTGGGGTTTTCTACATACCTTTGGTATATAGAGTATTTAATTGGTAAATTAATTAGAAATTATGTTTTCCATAATTGTTTTCATTATTTAATGTCACCCTCTTGAGAACCGTTCTCATTAATAGTTGCATAATTTCAAAAGTGTTCTAGAATTTCTTATTTATTAATAAATGCATTATTGTTTAAAAAATGATGATCACAGGTATGTTTTATTGGTGAAATACGATTTGTAATTGGTTCACACCATATAGACATCATTATGTGTTAGTAAACATGCTGATGATTTATACAGGTAAGGGAAAGGTTCATAGATATGGTGGTTTGAGTTGTTAGCTTATTTTCTGGGTGCGGTGTTGTGGTTATGGTTTGGGGGTGATGTTACCTTTCCATGTGGGGGTTTATGAGTCAGACATGCTTCCACTTTCGAGTTTTGTTCCTCTTGGGGTCCTGTACGAAACTATGAATTTGAATTACTAATTTAATTAAATTTTTGTTTGGATTAAATATTAAGATTCAATTTATTTATTATTGTTGTGGTTTAATGATTCTAATCTAGGGAAAATCATTCCAGAAAAATTATTTATGATCCCCAAAAACTTTTTCTAGACTATAGCGATTGGGAAAACCCTTCAGTTGTTGCCACAGACCAGGTCGGGTGCCTGTTAGGATGGTAACCAAATATGTTCGGTTAAAAATATGGTACTAATAAAATGATATATCTAGAATAAACATTGTATAATGTAATTCATGAGATTTATTAAGATATGGATCATATTATTTTATCAAAGAATCATAATATTTAACAATCTCAAAAATCTATTAGATTGTATTGATAATATATTATAACATGTTAACTTGGTATCATACTATCATTATAAGAAAATAAAATTACATGGAGCTAAAATTAAAACGAAAATAATTATATTCATGATATAACATGAAAAATGGAAGGATATACACCACAAAAAATATTATTTACGTGCATTACCAAACATGAGTCTCAATGATGGAAATTGAGACAAAACTATTTTACCAATTATGAAACTTATGAATCAAAATCTCCATAAAAAATAGAATATATTGGATTCTCAAAAAACCATAAAATTTATTATTACAATAATAATATATATCCAAGGGATGTATACAGACCACACCCAATTAAGGTGTGGGGAATAATGCATGTTTCTCTATAAAAATAAAAAGTGTGAAGAAATCCCCTAACCTTGTGTCTTTAATCTCTTCATAATCAAACCAGATTATAGTATAAAAATATATATTTATTATACATATTTTAATGAGGAATATTATTATATTTAATAAAATATATTGTGTTATTATGATATTATATTAAATTATTTTTAACAATCGTATGATGTGTTTTTTACATAAGGTAATATTAGCTATGTTTTTCACATTTTTCTTAATTTGTTATATATTTTTTATTTATATAAATTCTAATATTTCCATAATATAAAATATGATAATTATATAATTTAAATACAGTATATTTTTATTATAATAATATATCCAATACATAAGTACGAAATGGAAGAAATAGTTCATGGAGATGGTAAGGCGTACATACACATGAATGATGTTTACGTTTTTGTTATTGTCTTTAAAGAAATAGAAAAATACAATATAAGTATCTTCATATGTATATATATAATTAAATTAATAAAATTACTATATCATGTATATAATATATGTTCCCTAAATAGATCCTTAATATATTACATGTAGTGTGTGAATGAATCACATCTCTTTGAGGAGGATGGAGTCCACACATCCTCAAATAAAATTATTGTATTTACACCAAATGAAAAGTAAAACATTTTATGTTCTGTAAAAGGAAAAAAACATAAATCCATAATAAATATAATATTTTACATATATAAATATTTTTTCTATAATAATTTACAACATTATAGGGGATAAAGTAAAAATGAACAATCATTAATTATTTATGTGGTTGTTTATCGTACACATAAACATGAAAAATTGTGAAATCATATGCTTAGAAGTAGTAAAGATGTGAGAATAAAATTGAATATCATATGTGGGAATAAAATGAAGCATGTTTGTATGTGATTCTAATAAATGTAAATGGAATATACATAATATAATCATATCATGTAAATTAGATAATATTATTCATGATTCATGGAACAAACTATATCCATAACATTATACCAGAGTAAAAAAAAAATTGAAACTACAGTTAATTATTAAGAGGTAGAAATATATATCATAGGAATATGAATGTGTCACATGAATAAGAATATAAAATCTTTACTTAGGTCAAGGATCTCTTCCAATACCAACATCAAATAGTCTATATAGTCCCATAGTGGTTTGGGATCACTCCACTTTCCAATAATCATTCTGTTTAATGTGTTATAGTAGATTGAAATTACCCCAAGTGCCCAGTATATATATATATATATATATATATCATTTCATGAGATAAAATATTTAACAAATCCATAAGCATTATAAATATTTTTAGGACTATCTACAACATATTGAACAAAAATATATATGTAACTATATTCCACATGAACATGAATAAATTTTTAATTCAATAATTTCATAGTGAAGTAGTGAAAAAGTAAAAAAAATCTATGAATATTTATATAGGGCATAATCACAAGCCATAAAAAATAATTTGTATTTTGTCATTAGGGGAAAAAATTTATGAATAAGCAAAATTATAGGAAATATATATATATATATATATATATATATATATATATAATGTGTCATAACAATATTAGAAATATAATTTGACTTATATGAATAAAAATGTTTTACAATTTTTATAATTTTTAAGTTAAGAAAAATTAATTAGAAATCCAATGGGTATAGAAATTAGTTTCTAAATCATTGAAAACATGAAGATGGATCTTCATGAAGATTAATATTTAATATAACAAAAAAATAATGTCATGTAGAGAATAATACACCAAAACATTCTATTGAGGCATTTTTAATGAAAATAAATGTTTGGTGACAAAAATTGTAAAAATGTTATAATAAATTTTTATTTTAAATAAGTCATCTAAATTGAATAAATATCTAATGAAATAAAATGATATTATTTATATACAATCCTTAAATAAAAAAATTATTTTCTACCTGTATGAGGAATACTATCATTTTCACCAATTTTTTTGAGGTATGTGGCATCTTTTATAACTCCACATGATATGAACATGAAGACTTATATTGAAATAATTTTTTTAAATGATGGAGAAATACTTTGGTGGTTTTTTCGAAACATATTAGGTAATTTTTTTAGGAAATTATTGGTATTGGGTGGTTTTATAGAAAATTTAAATGAAATATACTTTAAAAATGATGATTTTAAAATTGTGGAATTCTGTTGACTTGTGGAATTTTTTATTAAAAGATTGTAAATAATGAAATTTGTGTGTCAGCTTTCTTGAAATTTATTTTCTGCAAACATGGATTGTGTGAGTATATTATATCAATATGATAACCATAAATAAATGGTGTGTACCATTAAGGTACAAACGACCTTATAAAATATGTGTGTTCTATTCAGACACATAGAAATTGGATACCTTTTGATGAAATGGAAGATGAATTAGATATATCAAATTGGTATAGAACTATCACATGGTAATGACTGTGTGGAATTGTGGATCTGTTAAGTCATGAAATTGATATTCCAAATTGAATGGATAATGGTTTCAATGAATTTTATTATCGTGGTCTACTGATAATGTTTTTGGGTTGGAATTTTTTATAGATTTGATTGAAACTACATTAAATTATTTGCAAATTTATTAATATAAATGTTCAATGTATTTTTTTTCCTAGTGTCATTAGTTAGGAATAAATAGGGTGAAATCCTAATAAGATTATACACACACACTTCTTAAGAACTGTTTTTCATTTTACAACCCATCTATTATTACAAACGTAAGGGAATGTAATATAATATCTGTAGTGATTATTACTGATACAATTGATGTGGATTCTCAAGATATTCCATGAAGAAGGATGTGTGTTTCTAATTCGATTTATTTTTTTTCAAAGTTTTTTATTAAATATTGAATCCTTTTGTTTTTCTAATAGGATCCCAAGTTTTAGTATATTATGGTTGTTAGCATGATTTTGGTTTGAGTTGTAATTTTATTCTCATGTGTTATATATTGGTTTGTTTCATTTTTTCCTTATGGTTTAAATGTTTATCTTTTAATGGGAAACTCATTCCTCTATTATTCATGAGGCCATTGGAATTTATTTTTAACCATCGATGTATTATGCATGTCACCTATAGAAATATAACTTACCACCACCACATATATATACAATTGGGGAAGGGGAGATGCTATAAATGGTGTTAGTTTCTTCCTTGGGTATCAGTTCAGTTTAGTCCTGGAATGGAAAATTGCAATAGTTTTGATATGGTAATCATTCCGTTGGGTAGGTATAATGGTGATACAGTTTTTAGAAATTTAAATATAGATCTTATTAAGTAATATTTTTCCACTTTATATTGAACATCATGTTACCTTGTAGTTTGGGTATATTTGTGTTTTTGTACTCTTATATATCAATTTTCACCAAATCAATATGTTTTTATCTGTAACGAGATGTGTAACATTCTAATATAGACTGAATTCCAAATATGGTATTATTTTTTATTACTATTTTAATAATATATGTGAATGGTAAAAAATAATGTTTCTTGAAAAAAGATAGATTTTTTTTCAAAATGAGATATTTAAAAGGGATTAATGTTGGTATTTTGAAAATGTTTAAAATATATTATCATGGATAAAAATGATTGTGGAAAACTATTTGGTGATGTGTGTAAATGTGGTAAATTTAAGTCACTAAACCTATAATTACTATTGAGAGAAATGAAATGGATTTTAATTGTTATAGGGATTGTCACCAGTTTAGCACTTTAGACACCAATCCCAAAAAATCTATAAATGTGGTTATTGTGTAGCCATAGGTGAACCAATAGTTTGGATAGAGAATTGTATAATATTTTCAGTTTGTGGATGGACTGATAAAAATAACGAATCAATAGAGCTAGATTATTCTATTTTGTTGCGTATGTAGAACATACCCATTCTTTTATTGGATTCAGAAATGGAAATAGAATATGTCTAGCTATATAGAATGAATCCTTTCAATTATTTCATTTGGAAACCAATAGTGCAAAATAAAATGTTAAAAATATAAATGTGGGATGATATATCCCATGAGTACATGGATTTGGTGTTTTAGGATAAAATGTACCATGTAATGAAATGATAGGATCTTTAATAATTGATCAAAAACTATTTCTACCACAACACATTCAAAATTGATAAATCAATAGACTTCTTTTTTTTTGAAGAGGGTGATTCTCTCAACAATTTATTATGTGGTTATTTTTTTGAATGTAGTCTAATTTCGAATAGATGTTTTTAATGAGAATCATTGATAGATTTTTTTAATTTAATTATGGACCCATGAATTTAGTCAAATACTATCATTATAAATATTACTGATTATATTGAGATGGTCAATAGAGAAAGTTTATTTGAAAGAGAAATAGCATGATTCAAAGTCAAATGAAGTACACTAATTTATACGTGAACATGTGGGAACAATAATGTTGTTACTATAGGAATGATTGGACCCTATTATTAAGGGGGTGTGATATATCAGAAATTCACTATGTGATCAGAAAATATTTAACCCCAACTAAAAAGTATCAAAAGATTTTCTCAATGTTTTTCTTCTCACTATATAGATATATTTTATATAGAATAACCTATATCCTGTCAAAACTAAAATAAGAATGGGAAAAATAATTGTGTTTTTCATATTGCTACATTGTCTCGTTATATAGATAATTCTCATGATTCTTAAATGTTATATTATTTTATGGGATGAGTGAAATAGAATAGTTATTGTTTGTATAACCAAGAAATCCATGGTGATTATGAGAACATATTTCTCCTCAATCTATGAAATCTCATCAATGCCTCAATGACTAAGGTGAACCATGATAAAAAAAATTATAGAACTGAGAAAGTCATCATGGATTATCAATCAGATCAATCTATGGTTAGATGTATGATTATTTTGAACTCTATAATTATGAATTATTAGTTTGACATATGCATGTCCAATTCATTAATTTATCTTGGTATATTTAAATTTATGGGTTTAAATTTTGTTACAATTCCATATTTTTTAAAACTATAAACACTACTAGGCCAATCCTAGAATTTCTCTATTATTTTTACATCATGTTTAACAATACCTGATCAGATTAATTTGCTATGGTATTTATCGTTGATTCAAATTTATATCAATGATTTGATTATGTTAATGGATATTCTAATGAACAATGAGCCCCATATATATTTTTATGAATATAATGTGAGTTTATTTGGATTTTGATAAAAGAAGCGATTGAAACATGGGACTGGTGGTTGGAAATATATTTTTCTAGTTGATAGTAATGGATTTTCCGGTGGTAGATAATATTAGGAAATATAGATTTTTCAACCATAGTGGATTCTTTAATTCATGTTTTCCTAAAAATTACGTAGTGTTTTCACACAAAAGAGAAGTAGAGTTTACAAATGATTTGTTATCAGGGACAATTCATATTTTCATTATATGTTAGATGATGAAACTAAAATAATTGGGTTAATTATATGATTTTTTTACCCAAATGAGATCATATCCATGGGAATCACCTATTCATTTAATGATGAATTTGAATTGATATATAATGATTTTTGTAGATTATTTTCATCTTGATAATGATATGATAAAAAATATGTATCTTATTCAATGAATTTATGTTTTATTTGATCAACTGAGGGGATCAATAGGGTTCTCAAAAATGAAATTTTGTTAGAGATATCACCAAAAATTAGTTTGGAAGGAGTGTAATTTGAATATATATTCTATAAGAATATATAGCCATTATGAGTTCATTTTAATTCCCAATAGTCTATAAAATTCACCATCTTTCATTGTAGAGTTGAAGAATTAGATATTTCTTAGGTTTTGGGATTCCATTATGGAATTGTTTGTTGATATTTAATCATTTACTATAGGACCATGGAGGATGATGAGAAATAATTTGATATAGTGTTCGGTATATTATTGTATTATAGTCTATATGCCAAATTAAGGATTTATGATTTTGGGATAAAATATATACATTTCTATGGAAATGTAATTGTAGAAAATTTATTTGATTTAGATCCTAAAATGTTATAAGCTCTATCTCTATGTAACCACAAGAAAATGTATTTGAAAAATATTTTTTCAAAGTCTTCGTATATTACAACAAAAATTATTTATGTTACATTTCTCATTTTGGGTCAGGGGTGATTGGTTTTATTGGGAAACATGTTCCATTACATTAAAACAATGAATATTTGAAGTCATTTAGTGAGCATAATGTTATAATTAAATCAAAATCATTTTTTACATTTCTTGAGTCTGTATTGGGTTATGTAGTCTACTATGATGCATTGGGATCTGGCTCACGATGTTTTATAATGTAGTTAGATAATGTTGTTTCTAATGGTTCGTTGTAGTTATAGTTTCATGAGAATAAATATAAAAATTATGATTTATAATACAATGGTGCAGTACATGACTTGGATACACAATGTCATTATTTACTTCTTATAAATTTACAGTGTTCATTAATATTAAAATTTTGGAATACATTTTTTGACAAATTGATTTGACTTTAAGTCGAAAAAGATGTATGAAATAACATTAAATGTTCGACATCAACATGATGTATAAAACCTAGGTAAATTTAATTATATAGTAGATGATTTAGGCATAAATTACTGTAATAATTTAGATATTGGATCTTTGAAATAGTGGAAGAATATGTCTATTATAGCTAAAAATCACTTAGATTGTACAGATTTTGATGATGTAGTGTTTACTTCCATGTTTTTATTGTTATTTATATGGATTAGTATGTCAAATATTCTTAGATTCCAATCCTGAATGTGTTTTTATGATGTCTAAACTAAATTGGGGGAGCAAATTTAGGGGTGTAAAATGATTTACGGATTTGAATATTATCATTTAGAGATATGATAACGGTGCCTTTGTATTGTTAGGAGAATGTTCAAAATGTATTACACCTTTCAAAATGGGTTTCTTGTCCATTCATTCAAACTATATATAGGGTGTTGAAATAACATTTTTTGTGTTATCTTAAAAATAGAAGTGGTAATGTATTTTTATAGATTCCCCATATATTAATAGTTCAAGAATGAGCAATATAAGAAAATTTTAATGTTTCAGTATTTACTTATTCCCATGTGGATGTGGGAGATGTTATCCCTGGATTTTGTAACAAGTTTTCCAAGAAATTATAGGAAAAATTATTCCATATCACTAATTTTGGATAGGCTCGTGATGTGGGGTCAATTTATACATAACTTTTATTCTAATATGGTTGACAAAGTTTCAAAACCATAAATCGAATAATTATTAAAGCATCCTGGAATTATATTATTCAATGAATATGAAAAATTACCCATGTTTACATATCATATTTTTAAATTCTTGTTGAAATCGCATGTGTCTCAAATGACAATGAGAACAACATATTATCCTCAAATAAATGAAAAATATGAAATTGAAATAAAATAAAAAAAGTAATGTGTAATGGATTATGGTTCTAATGGGGGGTGAAAATACCATTAGTGGAGTTCTCAAACAAAAATAGTAATTAGGACTCGATGAAAGTTCCCTATTGGACCATTTTATGGGAATCCTTATCATTCTTCACATAAATGGGTTAAAATATGTGAGAAATAATTTGGATGAAAAATCCATGACTAATAGAGAATAAAAAACATTCTATTGATTATAATGATTATGGATATGAAACATATAATTAGAAATCATATATGAATCATTTTCATTGGAAATTTTCATTTTAGGTGAGTGATCATGTTTTCTTTAGAATCTATACAATGCTTGGGTATTGTTATTTTTTTATGTAAGGAATTATATATCCTTAATAAATATTCCATTTGGAGATAGTATAAAGTATTGGTGAGGGGTAATATCCATTGGAGTTTCCTGCAAGGTTCATTTCAGTGAGTAATGTGTTGCATGCATCTTAATTGAATAAAACCATCCTGATCCTAATAATTTTTTTGATGGAATGAAATTGACCAAGATCTAGATAATATATTACTTCATATGTCATTATAAATTGGGAACAGTGAAGAGAAATAATATCATGGAAATTATTATAGTATCAAGTGTTTTTTCTTATCACAGCTAGATTTATGAAGAAAAATGGTAGCTTGAAAATTATATAATATAAATATATAAATGACTCCTCCAGAAAGATAATGTTTTCCAAATTTCCTATACATGAAATACCAATGTGTATAGAATTTATCTTGACATGTTTTTGGTATATAATCCAAAAATTTTTATTTTATGTATATATATTGATAATGATTTGTCTTGGGAGGTTCAGAAGAATATTGTCATTTATTTGGAGGAATTACAAGAGGTTATCTTTTTAAGAATGGTATATAGAATCTGTGTAGCATCACCAAGAAACTATGTAATACAATGTAACATGAACTGGGAAGGCATGCATTTGAAACATAGATTGGCATAAACATGAGGATTTCTAGAAGATAACTTGTAATGCCGAATAAAGGGGAAACTAAAACTTTCTTGTGGTTTCCTAACTATTCAATCCAAACATGTGAGTTGTTTCATTGGGAAAATAGTTCCAATCCAAATTGCACATGGTATTCATAATAATATGGAACTACCTAGAAGTGTACATGAATACCTAATAATTAGTGGATATATTAAAAAATAATTTTTTTATAGTATATTTTACACTACTTATTAGAAAAAATATAATCCAATGGCTCACATGTTGTGAGGGACATATACCTTTTATCTAATGGTTTATTTCATGTGAATAAATGTTTGGTGGAGGCCCATATTAATTAGTATGATTACGTTCATTGTCCTTATACTTATATCCTATAATTTTTCTCTCTTCAAACCATAGAAATAATTTTTTTATGGTTATATCTATGTGTTATTAATTTTTTGTGATGAATTTTTATTTAATCTAATGAAGGGGATTTATTTTATGATCATATCAAGAGAATCACTTTGTTGTTCATTATGTTCACCAATGTTTGTGAGGAAGGTGGATTATATCTAGACTACACAATATAAGATCATGATTGATTAAACTAAAATTAATATTTATTTTAATTTTATTTTGAATCCTGTGGTGATTCTTATTGGAATTATTTTTAATGATTCTCATTGTAAATTGCTTAAATTTGGTTGTTCTGTAGAAATTTTTTAATTATAAATTTTAAATGATGGATTTTTATTCATGGATAAAATGGTTGGTTAAATGTCTAAATTAATGGTATTTCTATGTGTGTATTCCGAACATTGATTTTTTTCATACATGGATAGTTTGACTACATTAATTTGTTGATGTATCTCTAATTAATGGGTTTGTATCGTTAGGGCAATATAAGATGACCCAATATAATGGAATGTGACATTGGTTCTCATTGAAGTTTCTTACCTTGTAACAGCATGTTAGTTTGATGTGACACCAATCATATGGTATTGAACTATCCACATATCATGCATTTATTTATGTGTGATATCATAGAATGGGTATATAAAATTGAATTGATAATGGTCATAAATGATAGTTTTATTGGTTTCAATAGAAATTTTTTGGGATTTGAAAAAACATAATGATTTCATATAAAATGATTGAAATTTAATTTATTATCTCTTATAAAAATGTGACAAAAAAAGATCCTTTTTCCCATAGTTGGGAAGTCGTTGGTTGAAATCCTACTGAGATTAGATTCACCCTTACAAGGGAGATGTTGTTCCTTTATTTAAGTCATCAATTTGGACACATGAAAAGAAATGTATACAAGTTATTTAGGGATAGTTATTGATAATATGGGTATGGTATATCAATATTGACGATAGATTAGGTTTGTAGCATATGATTGAATTTATTTGGTGTATCTGGGTTTTCTGGTTATTTGACTCGTTTTGTTATGTCACATGGTTTTCACCTTGTACTCTATTTTGGTCGTTGGGATTATATATTTTTATTTTATTTTTATTATCTTGCATAATATATTGGATTTTTTTGTTCCTTTTGTTTTTGTTTGTATTTTTATTCTATAATGGGATAATCACCCCCCAATCATTCTTGAGGTACCTAGGATTTATTCCTAGCCTTTGGTGTTTTGGAGATGTCAAATTATTCTTTGTAATGTTCTACTGGCTATTTATAATTTATTTAGTGAGTCTCATGAGGTCTAAAATATAATTAAAGGTACAATGATCAATGAAATCAATAATGATAAGGATTTTATGTATTCGGAACATTTAATTTACATTGGGATTCATTCCACATATATATTTCATAAGTATTTATTAATCATACATTAACACAATATATTATTCATAATATTATATTTTAATATTATATTTTAATTTAAATAACCAAGGTTCACATATATTATTTTTTATAATTTTCATAATCAATTGTATATACAATATTTATTTAAACTGATATACATTTTAAAAACATGAGATGTAACATTCAAACCATGTTAAATGAATTTACACCACATAATCTCATTAAATGAATGAAAAAATTAGGATATTTATTTCTCATAACATATTTGGTGTCACATATAGATTTCTTAAACATTTGATTCCAATAGAAAACATTAACTGGGTGAATAGACTTTTTTTATAGTACATTATCTATATGATCCGTGATTTTTAATAGATTTTCCGCATCAAAGAGATCATATATGATTATTATAACACATGAGTTTAGTATGTGTGATGTTTTGGGTATTTAACTCATCAAATTTTATTCATGGTAAACATCTAGGACATTTCGGTCTTTTAGTAGATCTATAAAATGATTAGCCACAATCCCCACATGATAGAGTTTTTTTAAGGGACAATATTTCAGGGGCTTAAGTTTTCTGTTTTTATGAAACATATAATCCTTTTTATTAGTGTTATTTAAAGGAAAAACCTACATTTAACATCAATTTTCCAACCTCATCATTATTATATATATATATATATGGGAGGTTTTAATGTGCCATTAATTTGATTTAATATTTTCTGATATCTGTAGACACAGATCTAGAACCCAAAATATTATGCCCTCTACATTCATATATTTTTGGATGTTTCCACCACATATTATATATAAAATCATATAATTTTATTTTAGTTCAAGAATGGAATCAGTTATTATATAAAAACTATACAGAGGGAATTTATATATTTTACACCCCATTTAAATCCATTAAATTTTATACTTATACCTATTCATTGTTTTTAATGGTTGTCATATAATGAAAATAATTAAAATATATATATAGTGATAAATAATATATCTATATTCAATTCTGATTGGATACATAATCAAAATATCATGGTAAACCTAATATCTAAACCAGATAAAATTGATATTGTTATTCAAGAGGGATTTACCACTTCCTTTATCTATATCATGGGAAATCAGTCGACTAATAAAAGCACATGAATATAAATTAGATGTGTTTCCATTTCAATAATATCATGTAAAAATAAGAATTACTTATGACATTTTGATGACTTTATAAGTCATATAATGAATTCTGGGGTAATTAATCCCATTTCTATTTAGGTATGGGAAATGGATCCATCACCACTATATAGTTTTTGAATTCATACATGACATACATGAATACCACTCATCTTGATAAATAAAATATATATCTCCTCTTAATTTTCTATAAAATAAAAATATTCTTGAGATATGTATACATAATTTTCCTTTGAATATGGATATAGAGTGATGGTTCATGAGAATAGTGAAACCTATCCGTAGTAAACTCTTATGTTGAATGAAAACATTTTAATTTTATAAATCTGGTAATTCTGTCATTTTTAATTTATAACATTGAAATATATTATATCCGATTATGTATCATAAAATCCCTCTAATCTACGTCATCTATCATAACATAGATCAATGGTTTTATAATCAATTTAAAAAATTTGATTCCTCGTCATCTATAATTATTTCAAGATATTTTTTCATTATCTATGAGAATATGGGCACTTTAAATCATTATTATTGTTTGATCACCCCATGTAAAATCTTTATACATGTTATTTCTAATCCCTATGAGGTAATGTTTTGTGAATTTTTTCCGATAATAAATATATTCATCTCTTTTTTCAAATGCTAAACTATTTAAAATAGAATGTATATGTTAAAATCTTTTAACCCATACATTTTTCAACCTATTATCATAAGATATAATTTCTCTTTTTCACTGAGGAAAATATTTCTTATTTTATTTATAAAACATGTATTTTTAATTTTTTTCATGTAAATTTATTTTACATGACACATTAGAAACTCCATGTTTTTTTATGGAAACATAAAATTACCTTATTTTAATCTCATTAGAATTTCCATGTACTCATATTTTCAAATAAACATGAATAAATTTTTCATTTACAGGGTCAGTGTTTTTGAAATTCCTATGAAAAATAGAAAAAATCGCAATCCATATATATATTATAAGATAAAAATCTATATAAATTATAGTGGTTAGTTTTATTCAATCTTCATTCACTTTTATATTTTCTATATCTATGTACACACCCTCATTTGTGATTATATGAATAAATAATGATATTTTCTATTGTCCTTATTCGTTCTTGGTAAATTTGGTGTATAAATTCTCTTTTCTAAATGACTTTTGTATAATCCTAATATAATATTCATGATCATATTTCCTCTTGCAGTATATGAGAATATAATTATTTAATAGCTCTATAAATAGATTTTTTAATCATAAAAGGCTATATTAAAATATCCCAAACCAAAATAGTGTATTTTTTCCTAAATTTCATCTATTGAATCAATAGTGCACATATCGTGTATAAATTTATTTATTGTGATTGTTATATCTTATCACTAGTAATTGATGATATTAAAATATAAATTAAATAATAGATAGTTATTGATTCCCTCAATGATAATTGAAGAAAACATCAATATGGTGTAGATGAATTATTTTTATCATCTATATTTTGTATAATTCATGATATTAAATAAAGTGAAATATTGATCTATCATAATTCATAATAGAGGGAACTAATTCACCACATTGTAAATCACATGGGATTTCTAAACCCTGATCAAAATTCATCTATGGTATTTTATTTCATTCATATAATTAAATCTGGGACATTTTATAATTATTAGTTGCGAAATGAATATCACCATAAACATTTTCTATAGAAAATAATGCATCACATTCTTGGAGAAGAATTGGAATAAAATTATAATGAATGTAATTATATTCATTATAAAAACAAATCACCAATATTTAATTTCACTAAAACATGTTTGGATAAATAAACATCATGTTGGGTTATTTTGACTAATATAGTGTAAGGTGTTTCTATATTTTGTTCATGGAGTTTATTTCAAAAAAGTAAAATCATATTTTTATTTTTAATATCAAATTTGAATTATAAAACATATAAATTATCATTGTATATATATCAATATGACCAATATAATCCAAATATAACAAAAAAACCGACTAAATGGAGGATATTAAGTTTTATGGGTAGCATATTCTCACAAATGATTACTAGGTATGGGTTCTAAGGATGAGATACAATAATTATTCCACAAATAGATATCACTAATAATTCCATATCAATCTATTGGGGATGTGAGTTAATAATCATAACTATTATTCAATATTTGATGAAATATTTCAATCAATGAAAATATTATATTAATTTATAATTAACATCAAAAAACCAGTAGGAGGATTTTGTCTTTAGACCCTTTCTCAAAAAAAATTATTGTATGAGCATCATGAAACAATATTAACAATATGTTATCATATGATAAGATTAATAAATCATATAAAGTCAAAAAATATGAATCCTTCTATAATAAAACTCATACGTTTTAGAATAAGATAAAAATAGAGGATATATTATGAACTCTCAGTCCCACCTCTAGTAGGTCGTGGGTCAGTGACTAACATAAATTGTTTAAAAATAAGGAATTTGGGGAAATTGAGTAATACAACATATAATACTTGGACTCTTGTTATCCCAAGTTGGTGCATTATTACATAACATTGGCCTGATCGAAAGGGATCAAATCCCAAAAGGTCGATCAGTTTAATAGCCTTGGATGTACTAGTTACATACATAAGATTTACATTACATTATGAAATGAAAAACAAAAAAAAATTGTGTCTCCTTTGAACACACTCATATCCCTTGGACTATCCATGTAATTCATCCATGATATACTTCATCGGATCATGGAAAAAATAAAGCATATAATGGGGTGAGATCATATTCTCAGTAAGGATAATAATATATCATAAACCTTCATAAATAACCAAAAAATTTAAGGAAATGTAAAAGACTAAAAAAAGACTTTTAAACATAAACTTCTGTATAAAATAGAAAATGTAAATCTAATAATGACAATTACTTATTCACATGAATATTCTACTATTTTAATAATAATATGTAATATCAATATATAATTTCATAATGATTCAATGCATAATGTCGGACATCATAACCACATAGTCACGACCTTATTCCAAGAATACAAATAATATATCGGTCAATACCATGTGATAAGACTGTATTTTGTCACATGAGTCCTATAGATGTATCGAGGGGAAATATCAGTCACCACCCATCACTTACTACATCCAATGCATTCCTCATATAAAAAGGTTGAATCATAACATGAACATTCATATTAAAACTGACATACTAAATGATAATACATTAACTATAAACTGTGACTGGTATAATAATTGAACATTAACAGTGAAACATATCACAAAAACATCAATCCAATATGGGGGATTTTATCATAATGAATCAACTTCAAAGAAGCGTAATATCCAACAAAAGATGTTGACATTGATGGAATCAATCCAATCAACTATTTGAGTGAAATATATCATTCCAATTTGAAATCATTTTAATGTAATGAAAACATTTATTTTGAAAATATTATTATAATCATGTAAGGTAAGCTTATAAGGAGTTATATTGGCAGAAAATGGTTTCACCCATAGTATAATTTAAAAAACATCATTTTCAAAATTTATCGAAAATGTCATAAAGAACCTTGTTAGGAAAATGACAATAATATTCCTTTAAAATAATTTTATAAATTTCAAAAAGGGTATAAATGACATTAAACCAATCTATAATATATAATTAAAAATTTAAATACATATATATGAAATATGAATGTGGATGATAAAGATGCCCTACTAGACACTTACAAATATACAACATCAAATAGTAGAGAGACTGTAAAATTAACCTTTACCTTGTACTTTTCCTTTGTTGATGGTACATTATACACTTGTATGATGTTTAAATAATTATTACTAAATTATACAAGAACAAAATACATAAATATGATATCATATATTATTTTTAATATATCTTTGTTGAAAATTTATTATTAGTATCATTGTTTCAGGTGTTAACTGGTTCATTTTCATTTATATGTGTTGTTAAGTAATCCATGTATGTTATGTATATGATGTATTTGATTCATATCCAGAATGATATTACATTTTAAAAATTATTTTTAATCATCAAATGAAAATTATTCTTTAATGGTTACAATGGGGAATGAAATCATATCACTCTGTGGAGACGGTAAGCCATTTTTACCCACAAGCGAAAATATCATTCTATTTATCCTGAAATAATATGTAATTGGATGGTATATTTTATATACATAATAATTAACATGTTATATTTATTATTTACATCAATTATACCCATTATTATACCCATCCGTACGATGAAGTGCTGAATAACAAACTGCACCACGATGTGAAAATGGTAATCCGTACGTACGCACGTATGGTGACATGGTATTTCATATGATAGGTAGAATAATGAATATGGTTACACCATATTGAAAATAAAATCACACAATGTATAAGGTACTGGTTTTATAATTTATGTATGGAATCAAAAATGAAAGATGAATTGGTAGAAGAAAAGAACATTGAAAGAGTTGATGAAATAATTACCTTTTTTCTTGTGATTCTTTTTTATTTGAACAGAGGGGATCCATAGGTTCTATTTATGATCAAATTAAAGCCTATAAGATGCTTTTAGGGTAGTTGGGAGGATAATTGAGTAGTGGTTGTCCCATCCAAATGTCTTTGGAGGTGTAAATTTGAGAGAATTGGAAGTACCCTTTGATAAGAGATGTGAGGGGTACATTAGGAAAACCTCGAAATATAAATTTATTATAAAATGATTTTCGGTTTCAAATAACTCCAAATGGATTTATTACTAGGATAACGTGGGTATTGGTTGAAAAAACCTCAACCAATATGTTTTGGAGAAGTTTAAGTCACCATATTAACCTTATCTTTATGATTTTACTCTTAGTTAAATAGTCTATGTTTTACCATGTCTTCTTATATTATTATAATACATGGTTGATACAATTACAATAAAATTACAAATTAACATCAAGTGGATAATTAATTCAATGTCTATAATTATATATGTTCTTTGGGATAACCTTATATTTTTAGTACTATGATTTAATTTAATAATGTAGAATTTTTTTTAAAACTCATTTATGTCAATTTTGACACTATATTGTATTTGGTTTTTGTGAAAGTAAAAAAAACTTGATTACATCGAGAAAAATATATTGAATCAACCCTAAAATCGTATATTTATCTACAAAAACACTGGATGGATCAAAACATTCTACTTATATTTATTTTAATATTTATAATATCATTTATTTTATTCTCTCATTAATAATGAAAATAATGCATCATTATTGTGTCATAATTAAATATAATAATATTATGTTAAATATTATAAATAAACTACCACTATGTAGGAAATGGTCTTATCACTCTAATGAATATTTATTGCCAAAAATATCACTTATATAAACCCTAATAAAAATTGTATTATTAAATGATATATGTTTTGTTACATTTCCATCACTTTAAATTAATTTTTTATAGTGTCGTTTTCACATAGAAGTTTCTCCATGTAGTCCAAAAATTGAAACAATGATTCCCATAGTCAGCCATGTATCATCCAATGGGGTATTGTCCAATGTTAGGGAAATTTTATATTGTTATAATATTATTTTATAAACTAACCAAATTTACACTTTAACCATGGTAAATAAAATATTAACGGAAAAAAATATTCATAATGTATAAAAATAAAAGTTACCTATTTAAATAATTTGGACCTTCTGATTCAAATATGGACTCTATTTTCCCAAATTCAAAAAATATATGTTTCATAAATAAATTTAAAATTAATTCCTGTTTTCAAAACCGAAAAGCATGTTTTTAAAAAATAAAAAATATCAAAAGATCGACATGTGATTATGTACAATTTAAGTTTGAAATTATATCCAATGAACTAAATTATATTAAATGAAGAATCTATAATCTAATAATACTAAAAAACAACTCAAATGTATAATTTATCACAATAAATTATTTCGATTAAGAAATATTTTTTAATTACAGTTTTGTATATTTCCATTGTTCCTCATAATATGAAAGTTATCATAAAAATACAAAAAATATACCCTATGATAATTTTGATAACCAAATCCTAACATAAAGTCCTACATGAAAAAACGTAATTATTAAATTACAAAATGAGGTTATTAATATTCATATCTTCTTTTAAAACTGCTAGTTTGATAGGTCACAGTGCATATGAACTCAAGGATGCGTACAATGTACGATATTGTATTATTGAAAGGGAAATATAAAATGGAATATTTGGGTGTTACATTCTTACATCTTTCAGATAACATCATCCTCGATAATTCTATAATACTACTACATAAAAAGATTCAAGTGGTTCTTCATTATAAATTCGTCATGTTCCCACATTGCCTCTTCCATTTTATGGTTTCTCCAATGAACTTATAACAAATTAGTCATTAGGATTCTAAAAAATTGTTTTCTGGTATTAAAAATATGGATATTCTCTTCACATTAAGACAAATCAGGTTCTAGTTCTATTTCTTCATATGTTAGTGCATGTGTTGGGTCTGGCTTGTATTTTTTTCAAATGTGATATGTGGAACACATCATGAACATTGGAGAGACTTGGGGGCATTGAAAAACGATAATTTCTAACTTCAATTCGTTCAATAATTTTGAAATGTAAGATCATGAATCTTCTTCTCAGGTATGTTTTTCCTTTTCTGGTTGTTTTTTAGAAAAATAGTATATTATGTAAATTTTCATAGTACACGCCGTGTACTTTATGAGGACATGTCATGTACCGCGATGCCACATGAGGTCGTGCGATGGCAGTGTAGTGGCCACACACACGGCCATGTGAGGGTGTTTGGAGGCTGCCTAATGCTGACTACGGTAATGGTGAGTAGATGTTGTATAATTCAAAAGTACATGTTGTGTACTTTGTCATTTCATTAAATGCACAGGGTCCCATCTAATCGCCAGAATGGCCTACTTTTAGGTATTGTTCAACTAGAGCTCCGTACAGAAGCAGAACATCGACGAACCCCAAAACATGTGTCTGTCCTCCAAATCTAACACCATAAGTTGTGTTTGAATCACATCAGTGAGTTATCTCTTCTTCTATTGCACCATCTTCTGATTTCTCTTTTCTCGTTAGATATCATGGGTTGAACATTTTAGAATCTTTTTTAGATCTTCGACATTTTAAGGTGATTTAAGCATCATGGTTCACATATAGCGATCTCCTAACACCTATGTTGGTGGATTGTTCCTTTCCGTTCATGTTCTTTGAGTATTATGTGCCATTTTGACCAATACCCTTGAACAAGGTATTGTGTGTTTACATTTTTACCTTTTTTGATTGCCTACCATGATTGTATGTTGTGTAGAGGTTGAATGGTTTTGAATAGGTATTATTTCTATGATTCAGATGTATTTCCCATGCATGTTCTATTTACGAGCATTTGGTCCTGTTTAGCCAGTTGGCTGCCTTGCCTGTATTCGATGCCTGTTGTTGTAGCATAGAGAGTTTTTATTTATAACATGCTTGATATGATGTAGACTGATTAGCCAAGTAGTTCTGTAGGTTTACATTGGCCATATTGCCTTGCTATGCTCATTGACCTACATAGGTTCGTGAGAACCTGGTTTACTAGAATAAAAGGGGAATTGACCGAGTGAGCTTCCTCAGAGAGTATTTGAGAACTTTAGGCTATAAGGGGGATAGACTGAGTGAGCTTGCTCAGAGAGCCTAGGACCACTTGGGTCTATACGGGAAATTGACCAAGTGAGATTCCTCAGAGAGTCTTTGACTACATTAGACTATAAGAGGAATTGACAGTGTCAGCTTTCTCAGAGAGTCTTTGTTTTACATTGAATTATCATGATTACTCTAGACTATAAGTGGAATTGACTGAGTGAGCTTCCTCAGAGAGTCTTTGAGTTACTTTGAATGACCGTGGCTATAAGGGGAATTGACTAAGTGAGCTTCCTCAAAGAGTCATTGACCTTGGGGATATAAGGGGAATTAAAAGTGGGAGCTTCATCAGAGTGTTTTTGACTACCTTATACAATGAGCGGAATTTACTATGAGTGCTTCCTTAGATACTCTTTATAAATTCTTATGACTAAACTAGAGGGGTTAGGCTGAGTGCACTTCCCAGATGGTTGCATCTACTTATTAGGTAGGACCAGAGGGGATGGATGTGATTACATACCAGAGGGTTTCCTATTTATATTTCATGTTGCTTGATATTGAAACTGTGGATTGTTTACAGCTGAGTAATTTATTATTTACTGTTTTTGTACTTTTACATACCATATATTCACTAACTATTAGGCACAGCTCTTCGAGTGGTGTCCTACTGGGATTCAATCTCACACAATATTTGGGTCATTCTTTTGGGCCCAAATAGATTATATTGTTGCAGGTATAGATAAGTTCCAGCGCCCTTCTACTTCATGTACATGACCTGATGTGGAGCTGGAGAGAATGGGACCAAGATTAGGATTTCGAAGCTGAGGAGCAGTTTATCTTCATCTTTTGTACTTTGGCATAGAACTATTTGTATTTCCATCATTGTGACATTTTTGGCTGCTATATTAGACATTTGTATCATGCATCATTTTATATATATGTGTGCTCTAGTTGTTTATTATTCTAGTCTTCTATTGTTTATTGTTGTTGGATATTTACAGCTCTTGTTATTGTGTGTTGTTACTTCCAATGTGTACTCTACCAATGATGGCATAGTTTCCCCACTATCACACCCAATCCCTCTCTACTAGTCAGAAGCCTTTGGCATGCGGGGAAATGCACTTGAGGCCTTGTGACCAACCGGGTACGGGGTGCATCTAGGTGGATTCTGGAACCAGGACATAAAAAAGTGGTATATGACGCTTTCTTTTCTCTTGACTTACTTTTTGGATCCTTCATCAAGGGATAGGAAGGAATATGTACATGTTAATAAGCTATGTCGAGGAGTAGCAACCCTATGTGTGGGGGGAAGACAATCTACCTCATTTATTGTAATTTTATTTCTAGTTTGCAATTTTATAGTAGATTTTATTTTCACCATTATGTGACTCACATGTATTGTGCTATTATCATTGATGTTATTAAGGTTCTATTTCTGTCGCAACCCAATGATATGAGGGTTTTCCATCTCATTCATCATATAGGCACTTGCTAGAAATCACAGGTTAGGCATTCTCGCCATGCCATATAGGATGCATTAGAGATTTCATGTAGTACTAATAAATGTTGTGTATAATATGCATGTTGTTGTGATAGATTCCTAGATAAAAATACATCATGTTTGATAGGGTATTGTTTGTGTAGGGTTTAACATGAATGAATGCCAAACTATGGTTCTTGAGGTGTTATGGGCCCTCATGGACTGGAATTTTGTGGACCATTTCCTGGATTTCCTTTTCATCTCATGTATAAGATTCCAATATTTTTTTTCGCAGTGATTATGGGCCCCCATAGATCGGAACATGGTACTCCCATTTTTCATTTCAGTGCTTTTCTAGGCCCTAGAGTAGTTTCTGAGGCTTAATATCTGGAAAAACCAGGAATACACATCGTGTAGTTTTGACTACACGCCTTGTGATCTTCTATTCAAGAAGAAAATGTATTTCTTAAGTACATGTTGTGTACTTTATGTACACACCATGTATTCTCTAACCGTGTCATAGTCCGTGTGGGAATGAACATGGGATAGGGAATCTCTTGCGAGAACACACCATGTACCTGTTGCACATGTCGTGTAGTGTTGACCCAGTGTTCGCCCGTGTAACTAACTACACAGATGGATTAACCATAATCTATACATGAATTGTCAATCTTAAACACGCCACGTAGACTAACCTGAGAACCCGGCTATATCACAAACAACACGCTTCAGTGTTATCCATCCTCGTACGCACCGTGTCCATCAAGAACAGTTCATGTAATGTGAGACGTGTGTTAGGTCGTGCCACTAACAGCATGGGCCATGTGAAGCTTGTCTATTAAACACCATGTCTTCCATGAACACATCGTGTTTTCTTGTCCTAGGAGAACTTTGTGGATTAACTGTGTAGAAGGACTCGGGTAGGGAAAGATGATTCAAGTACACACCCTATGTTAGGAAACACGACATGTGTTTGGGGTGTTACTCGAACAGTTTAGGCAGGAGTACACACCCATGTAAATGACTTAGGGGAACAGGTTGTGTAATAATTGTACATGACTTGTAGTCATGTTCTGTTATACATGAGTGCTTTTTTATCTTCTTCCCTTCTTACACATCTAGTTTTCAATCCTTGATAATCTTTTCTTAAGGTGTTTAATTTACCTTGCAGAGTCATCTCACCGAGACATCCTTCGGTTTTGTTCCAATTTCCAGGCGGTGATCAGACACCAAACATGGATGATAATGGACATATAGCAGATCATCTTGTCATTCCTATCTTGGCACAGCCGTTATACCTGACAAAGTTGCTGATTCATATTTCAATGTGCGCTGTTAAGGATGATGTAGACTATTCAGGGAGCGCATCCTCCTGCCCCATTAATAGAAGAATTGAAAAGGGTCTTTCAGTAATAACATACTCCTACTTACTCAGGGGATGGAGGACCCCAGGATGTAGAGTCATGGATAGAAGACACACTGATGATTTTCGAGCATCTTGAGATACCTCCATAGAAGAGGGTGAAGCTCCCTACCTACATGCTTCGAGACTCTGCCAGGAGGTGGTGGGATGTGACCTCATAGGTGGGCCACGGGAAGAATATGTCTTGGGATGAGTTTTGGCATATCATGAATGACTACTTTTATCTGGAGACCTAGAGGGACGATCGAGCCTGTGAGTTCATGAGTCTGGAGCAGGGTACTCTTACTGTTATGGAGTATTCCTCTCTCTTTTTAGAGAGGTGAAGTGTTTCATGCATATTACAAGAGGTAATGAGTTGTTTTTTATATAGAAGTTCGAGGATGATATGAGGCACGACATCTGATCGCAGATGAACATCTTCTAGTTGACTTCGATATCTTCTATCATCAAGCAAGCATTGATCACAAAGCGCAATCTGAGGGATTCTGGAGTGGTGATCCAGGGTGGTTCGATATCCAAAGATATTATTCTCCTCCTGATAGTAGGAAGCGTTGTAGGGAGCTTTTAGGAGGAGATCAAAGTTTGTGGGATGCGTCTTCTGGTAGACATGTGGTGTGATTTTAGTGTGGGAAGAGCAGGCATTTGAGGCCACGTTGCCCGAGGGACCCAGTGGAGTACCAATCATTGAGCAGGATGGGTCACCTTCTGTGATTTTGTCAGTTCTTCTCACTAGAATCTGGTGATAGGGGTTCTTCTATGACTATGCATTTAGGATCAGTGCCACTAGTTTCTCACCAGTCTGGGAACTATAGTTCTTTCAGCCGTACATGTCGAGGTGGATGTTGTGGCCATTGTGGTCAGTCACAGGGACCTTAGTGAGAATAGGGTGGATCAGCTGAGAGAATTCATGTAGGGTCACATGGCCGCAACACTGGCCGATGATTTGCGTTGGAGCAGACCTAGAATGATTAGGATCCCAAGCCCTCCACTGTTCAAGGTACGATATTAGTAGCCTCAGTTTTATCATCAACTCTTTTCAATAAAGGGGATTCCCATAGCATTATCTCTATCCTTGTTGTATAGAGCCTCGGGATCTGCATCTTCTATTCTATCGGTATTTTGATTCTAGAAAAACCATTGGGGACTAGAATGGTTTGTGTACATCATTGTGATGAGTCCCCACTAGAGGTTGGTTGATGTCACTTTATGTGTGACCTCTATTTCCTAGATATGACAGGTTATGATTTCATTCTTGAAATGGACTGGCTATTTTCTTTACAGACATTCATCGACTGCTATCATCTTAGGGTGGTTTTTATATACCCAAAGGGTATATTTCTTTTCATAAGGGAAAATGGGAGGTCCAGGAGAGCAGATCCGGTCCAAATCATCATGGGTTGGGAGGAGTTATAGCCCATATTTCATGTCTATATCTGGATGACCAGAGGAATTCACAGTTAGGCTTTCCTCCAGTTGTGGATCATTTCAGAGATGTCCTTCTAGAGGACTTTTCAAGTTTTCCTCTGGAGCATGAGGTAGAATTTTCTATTGAGATTTCTCCAAGAGAGGCACTGTTGTCCAATCATCCTTATAGGATGTCTACTATATAGATGTTGGAGCTCAGGAAAAAGTTGGAGAAGTTGCAGGAAAAGTGTTTAATCCAACCCAATACTTCTCCTTGGGGTTCGCTTGTCCATTTTGCGAAGAAGTCAGACGACACCGTCAGGATTTTGTGTACTATCAGATTTTGAACCAGTTGATGGTTAAGAACCGGTATCCCTTGAAAATTATTTTTTAACTATTTGATCAGCTTCGAGGAGCCCAGGTGTTATCGAAGGTCCAGTTATCATCAGTTGTGTGTTAGATAATCAGATATATCTCTTACAGCCTTCCGGAGTAGGTATGGTCTATACGAGTATATGGTTATGCCGTTTGGTATCACAAACATGCCTGATGTTTTCATGGAACTGATTACACTTAGTGTTCCATCCATAAATGGATTCCTTCGTGGTGGTTTTCGTGGGGGATATCAAGGTTTACTCTCACACTCGACACGACCATGATACCCATCTTGAGATATTTTTGAGTACATTGATGGTGCATCAGCTATATGATAATCTCTCAAAGTGCCACATTTGGATGGATCTGATTCACTTCCTAGATCATATTATCTTAAAGGAAGGAGTATCAGTAGTCCCAGAGGATTTGAGGGAAGTAGTCTCCTGGGTGCATCCAAATAATGTCTTCGAGGTGTAGATTTTTCTAGGGATGGCAAGATACTTCATACGTTTAATACAGGACTTCTCATGCTTAGCATCACCGCTGACAGATCTAACTAAGATGGGTACAAAGTTTTTATGGACTGATTCTTGTGAGTCAGCCTTTCAAAAGATAAAAGGGAGGTTGATATCAGAAATTATACTAGTCTATCCAAATCCGGTCAAGATATATACTATTTACTGTGATAAATCACGTTTCGGGTTGGGATTTGTGCTTATGTAGGGTGATGGAGTCGTTGCGTACATGTCTCGGTAGTTGTGGAAGCATGAGAGGAATTGCATGACACATTATCTGATGTTGGAAACTATTGTTCATGAATTACGTTTTTGGAGACATTATCTTCTAAGAGATCATTTTATGGTTTTCATCGACCATAAAATTCTCATATACATATTCACTCAGCGTGATCTGAATTTAAGACAGTTGAGGTGGTTTGTGTACCTTAATCCCATTGACGTTGAGCTTTCCTTTATGCCTAAAAATGGAAATGCAGTGGCTGATGCGTTGAGTAGGAGGACTCAGATATAGGCAGTTCAAGAGAGTAGTAGTGAATGGAAGCTTATGGCTCTCTTCTCTAAGATGAATTTGGAGGTGCACGACAGACATGGGCAGACTTTTCTATCTTCTGTATCTATTAGCCCTACTCTTTTTGATCATGTTCGAATGAAGAAGCTATCAGATTTAAAAGGCCTAGTCCTATGGGAGAGTGTTTTAGGAGAGGACCATATTCCTAGATGGACCATAGGCGAGGATGAGATCTTGCATTTATAGGGGCGCATATGGGTTCAAGCAGACATACGTGAGGAACTGATGTGGGACTTTCAATCCTCAGTTTGGGAAGTTCATCCTGGCTTCACCAAGATGTATCATGATATAAACCATCAGTATTGGTGGATAGGTATAAAGAGGGACGTTACTGGTTTCATCATGAGTTGTTCCACATGTCCGCAGGTTAAAACGGAGAATCAGTGACCCGAAGGGCTTTTACATAAGTTACTCATTCCCGAGTGGAAGTGGAATGATGTCGCGATGGTTTTCATGACCAGTTTTCCGAGGTCTCCTTGAAGGAATTATGCAGTATGGGTTGTCATTGATTGGATAATGAAGGTTTCTCAATTATTTACAATAAATGTTACCTTCATTGTTGATGAGATGTGACGATTATACATCCGAGATATTGTACGTCTTCATTGATTTCCACACTCCATCATTTCATACAACGATTCACATTCTACTTCTCGGGTCTGGTAGGGGTTTCAGATTGAGTTGGGTACATAATTAATTTTGAGGACATGGTCCGAGCATGCATTATAAATTTTTGAGGTTCTTGGGAGATGAATATACCTCTTCTGCATTTTTCCTACAATAATACTTTTCAAGAAACTATTTAGATGACACCTTATGAGGATTTGTACGGTAGGCCACGTCGATCACCATCGTGTTGGATAGAGGCAAGAGATACAGCTTTTCTGGGATCTCTTCTTGTTTAGGAGACCACATGGTAGATAGGGTTGATTTGGAAGAGGATGGCTATAGTGCAGTCTCGAAAAACTTCTTATGCAGATCAGTGGAGACGACCTCTGAATTTCAAGGTTGGGGATCATGTTTTCCTATGTGTCACACCAAGGCTGGGACACAAAAGGATTAGGAGACATGGTAAGATTTCACCAAGGTACATCGGACCATTTGAGGTGTTGGAGAGAGTTGGGCCAGTTGCCTATCAGTTGTAGTTACCTCAGGGGTACCGATCTATGCAATATTTCTTCCACGTTTCTCAACTTCGGTATTACTTTTTAGACTCATATCATGTTTTCTAACCCGAGGAGGTTGAGTTGGAAGTGGATGCATCCTTTGAGGAGCATCCAATATGGATTTGAATCAATGTATAAAGGTTCTATATGGAAGGTATGTTCCTCGGGATTGGGTGCTTTGGAAGCACAGGTGAGTACAGGATGAGACCTGGGAGAGGGAGGCCGATGTACAGGCCTAGTGGCCAAAGCTATTCGAGGTTTCTTCTTCTATGATGCGTTAGGGAAATTCACTGAAATTTTTTAAGGGGGATGTTTGTAAGAACTCCGATCTTATTTTCATGTTTTTTTTCATTTCTGGTCATTTTGCAGAATGAGAAAAAATTATGGAAATTCTCAATGTACCTGCCTTGTACTTTAAGAGTACACGCCGTGTTCTGCGATGACGTAGGAGGCCATTTTTTGGCCTTGTTGTGGCCACACACACGGCCGTGTGGGGGTTTTTGAAGGTTGCCTAAATAGAAGTACAGAAACAGTGAGTACACATCATGTACTTTCTTTTTTTTCATTAAATTCACCGGGGTCGGTCTAATCGCCAGAACGACCTCCTTTAGTCTCTCGTTCGACAGAGAGCTCGGTACGGTCATAGATCTTCAACGAACCCCCGAGCATGTGTCTGTCCTCCGAATTAAACACTGTTTGTTGCATTGGAATAACATCAGTGAGTTATCTCTTCTCCTAGGGTACCATCTTCTAATTTCTCTTCTCTCGTGAGATATCATGGGTTGAACGTTTTAGATGTTTTTGTAGATCTTCAATGCTTTAAGGTGATTCAAGCCTCGAGGTTCACATATAGAGATATCCTAACACCAAGGTAAGTGGTTTGTGCATTTCCATTCAACGTATTTGAGTATTATGTTCAATTTTTACCAATACCCTTGTACGAGGTATTGCGTGTTTACCATTTTACCCTTGTTGATGTCCTGCACTGCTTGTATGATGTGTAGAGATTTAATGTTTCTGAATAGGGATGATTGATATTATTCAGATCTATTTCCCATTAATATTCTATTTACTACCATTTGGTCATGTTTAGCTAGATGGATGCCTTTCCTTTTTTTCATGCCTATTGCTGTAGGATAGAGAGTTTGTATTTCCGGCATGCTTGATATGTTGTAGACTGATTAGCCATGTAGTTCTATAGGTTTACTTTGGCCATATTTCCTTGCTATGCTAGTTGACCTACACAGGGCCGTGAGAACCTCATGTAGCAGAATATAAGGGGAATTGATAGACTGATTTTCCTCATAGATTCTTTGAGCACTTTAGGGTATAAGGGGGATAGACTGATTGAGATTCATTAGAGATCCTAGGACCACTTGGTTCTATAATGGTAATAGACAGAGTGAGCATCCTTAGAGAGTCCTTGATTGCTTTAGACTATAAGGGTAATTGACCATGCGAGCTTCCTTAGAGAGTCTATGTTTAACTTTGAATTACCTTGATTACTCTAGACTATAAGGGGAATTGAGCGAGCGATCTTACTCAGAGAGTCCTTGACCTTGAGGCTATAAAGGGAACTGACCACGTGAGCTTCCTCAGAGATTTCATGACTACCTTAAACTATAAGGGGAATTGATTGTGAGTGCTTCCTCAGAGAGCCCTTATGAATTCTTATGACAGAACCAGAGGGGTTAGGCCAAGTACACTTCCCATATGGTTTCATGTACTTATTAGGTATGACCAAAGGGGATAAATGTGATTAATTCCTAGAGGGATACCTATTTGCATTTGTTGTTGCTTGATATTGAAACTGTGGATTGTTTACTATTGAGTACTTTACTATTTACCATATTCTATACTTTTACCTTCCAAATATTCACTGACTATTAGGCACAGGTCTTCGGGTGGTTGCCTTCTACGATTTAGTCTCGCACACTATTTGGGTCATGCTTTTGGGCCCAAACAGATTATATTACTGCAGGTACAGATAAGGTCATGCACTATTCTACATCATGTACTTGACTTACTGTGGATCTTGAGCGCATTTGACCAATATTATGCTTGGGATGCTAAGGAGAAATTTATCTTTTTCTTTTGTATTATGGATTAGCACTGTTGGTATTTCCAGCATTTTGACTTGTTTGGATGCATTCCTATACATATGTATCATTCATCATTATATATATATATATATATATGTTCTCTAGATTTTTATTATTCCATTATTCTGATGTTTAATGTTGTTTGATATTTACTTCTCCTGTTAATGTCTGTAGTTACTTACATTGTGTACTCTGCCAATGAGGGCATAGTTTCCCCACTATCACACCTAAGCCCTCACTGCTAGTCGGCTGTCTCTGGCATGTGGGAAATGCAGTTGAGGGCATGTGACTAACTGTGTATGGGGGGCCTCAGGGTGGCTCTTGAAACAGGGACGTTACACGATAGGTATGATGTTTCTGGGACTCAATTTACCCTTCTTAACAAATCTTACTACACCCTTCCATGGAGATAACTTCATTAAATCTTGATCTCATACCTGAAATTCCTAATATTTTTTTTGGTTATCAGTATACCTCTTTTTCCTACATTGAGCTACTTTTATGTGGGTTTGGATATTTTTCACGTATTACATTGTTTACTCAACTTTTTCTCATCCTACAAGATTGCTTTCACAAAAATCATCCCAAAATGTTAGTGTGCGACATCTCTTTCTTTATAAGGCTTCATATGGTTCCATGTGAATACTTGAATGGAAGCTATTGTTATATGAAAATTATACCAGAGGTAAATATTGATCCCACATTCCATTAATTTTAGGTGAGAAAAATCTCAATATTTCATCTATGGATTGAATACTCCATTCTGATTGTCCATAAATTTGAGGGTGGTAGGCAGTTCTTAAATGAAGATTAGTATCTAGGGATTTCTCAATACATTTAGAAAATCTTGATGTAAAATGGTGATCATGATCAAAAACAATTATAGGGTAGACAATGAATTATTACAACTTCATTATATATATTCTTTATAAATGCTTAAGTGGTAAATATTCTCTTATAACAAGAAAATGTTCTTACTTTTTAAAAAAATCAATAATGACCCACATTGCATCATTCCTCCTTGGAGTCATTGGTATACGCCCTCGAAAATTCCATTTTAATATCATCCCATTTCCACTCAAGTATGGGAAGAGGTTTCATGTCTCCTCCAGGATGTTTTCTTCCAGTCTTCACCTATTTACAAACCATAAATTTTGTCACATAATAAGAATTATCCCTCTTCAGGTTGTCCAAACATAATTGTTATTCCGAATCTCTATACATTTTTGTGTTTATATGTCATATAGAGAAATTTGAGCTATGGTAAATACCCAGCAATTCCGATTTTAGACCAGGTATATAGGGAATACAACACCTCCTCCCAAATTTCAAAATTTCATATTTATTTACAAAGTCAATCAATCTCACATCATTCCCACCATTAATTATCTTTTGAAACTCCTCATCATCTATGTGATAACTTTTTCTCCTTTCTAGTAATGATGTTTTGTAAGAAAATTGAAAAAGCATCGATGTTTCACCTTCCATGTCTATCTTTACTATATCCATAAACATATTATCCCTTTAAACTATTATCTGGTTTAGAACTCCATGCTCCTTTATGCTCAAAGCATCTGCCACATTATTTTCCATCCTCGGGAGGTAGTTTATAGTAAAATAATAATCCTTGAGTCATTTAGGCCATCATATTTGGTTCCTATTGAGTTCTTTCTATGAGAAAATATACTTGAAACTCTTGTGATCAGTATATATCTCACATTTTTTATTATAGTGATAGTGTCTCCATATCATCAATGATAATATTAGAGATTCTAACTCAATATCGTGAGTAGGATAGTTTTTTTCCTAAATGTTTAGCAGCCATGATGCATAGTAAAGAACTCTTTTATTATACGTAAGGAAATATCCAAGAACATTCTTTGAAAAATCACTATAAATAACAAACCCATCATTCCCCGATGGTAGAGTCATGATAGGATCATTGAATAATCTTATCTTCAGTTCTTTAAAACACTCTTCAAATTCGTTTTTCCAAATGTATTTAGACAATTTACGTGTGATCTTGGTAAAATTGTTATCCAATCGGGAAAAATTCTGGATGAAACACCGATAATTGAAGGACCCCAGAACACCATGAGATGGGAGGTGTGAATCAGGGTGTCAACTTTTCTCTCTATAAAGTTGTGGATCTTGTTCCCATATTGGTAGGAACATGTTAAATCTGTCAGACAAATGAAAGTAGGGAGATGACCCAAGATTTTTACATGGTTTATTGCAAAGGGCTACGTTCAATGAGCATACGCTGAGAGTGTGTTGGTCGTACCAAAATCCACTAATCTTCACTAGTCTAAGGATTAGAATATTTGGTCCCAGTCACTCTATTCCTAAAACACATCCATTACAAAGGTTTAGGGATTTCTCACTACATCCCTTAGATATCTTCCATTGACTCCCCCTTGCTCTCTACCTTGAGAGAAGTCAAACGTAATTTATTGACTTGAAAATCTCTTCAATAGATTTGCATTGAAGTCGTTGTCTCTATTCAGCATGAGTCACTACTTGCATCAGTGTCCTGAATTGAGGCATATGAAATAACTGAATCACTAAATTGAATATTTAGAACATTCAATTAGGTTAAACTGATGATTTCAGAAAACAACTACCTTTTGTGCACAAGATCTCACTTTTGCACGCACTCATTACTTTTTGCAGGGAAAATATTACGCGCAACAACCCCTTTAACGTGAAACATTCAATTTTACACATAGATTCAGCATTGATGAACAGATTCGCCTTTTTGTACAACAATAACATTTACTCACAACCTCAAGTTTTACGTGCAGCCTCTAGTTTTATGTGCAACATCCAGTTTTACGCGTATCCTCTAGTTTTACGCGCAACCTCTACTATGTCGTGCACCCTTCACTTTTATGCACATCTCCTTTAATTGAAAATATTCTGAACATCCATTAATGATTGATAACAAAACCAAACTATACTCCAATTCTTGAATAGAATGGCCATGGTAACAAAAAGAATAACCTTAAAAACAAATAAAACAACATACCTCAGTTATACTCGTTAGTAAATGCCATTCTTGTATTGATCTTGTCTTATTAGGGTCACCAAAGATTCCACACATAGAAAAATTATGGAAATGAAATGAAATCTCCTGAATAAAAAATTCACACTTGTTAAACATCCTATATTATTCCTTCTTTATTTAGGTCTTTAGAATAGTGAAAAAGTGATTTTCATGATCTTCATTGATTTTTGTGTATACCAAGATACAATCAATAAATACTACTACAATGTCATTAATATATTCCTTCAAATCACTATTAATTAGATCCATGAAAATAGAGGTTTCATTAGTTAGTCCAATAATCATAATTGTATACTCGTAATACCCATAACAGGTACGAAATGTTGTCTTCTGAATTTCTTCCTTTGTCACGCACAAATGAGGATACTTTGATCAAAGTTAAACCATTGAAAAATATTTATCTCCATGAAGTTGATCGAATAAATCATCAATTCGAGGTAAGGGATACTTGTTCTTTATTATTATAGCATTGATCTCCCTATAGTCAATGCATAACCCAATAGATCCGTCTTTTTCTTAAAAAACTGAACATGGGTTTTCATTGAGAAACACTCGGCTGAATAAATCCTTTATTACTCAATTACATTAGTTGTTTCCTTAGTACCACTAATTCCAAAGTGTCCATTCTATAAGTGTTCTTCCACATTGGCCTTGAACAAGGAATTATGTCAATGGAAAACTCAATTTCTTGTTCTGGAGGACGTATTGGTAAATACTCTAGAAACACATAAACATGTTCTTTAAGAATAGGTACATCCTCTATTTGAACATTTATTTCCACAACCATAGGTATTTAACTCTCTTCCTATAAAATTATAGAATTTATTAGAGCTACTAGTTGTGGGTCTATATGAGTATCATATGGTTATGTTTGTTCTCTAAAGGTAAGGGATTCTTTATCATCATCATAAATTGTAACAAGTTTCTTCTTATAATAATCTTTCACTTCATGGAATGAAAGAAAATCCATACTGAGGATTATATCAAATTCAATCATGGGTATGATGATGATATCATCATATAAAGCACATTTATATGCCAAATTGGCAACTCATTCTCAAAGCTTTATTGCTATGATACTTCCGTAAGGAGTTTTTACTAACAACTACATTGACTAATCAAATTGGAAATATCTAATATTCTTGGAAAATATGGAATATATGAAATATGTCCTGATCTTGAATCAAATATTACATTGGCTAAATTTGGGGAAATGATTAATGTACTCGCCACCATGTCATTCAGAACTACTACCTCTGTAGTTGTTATCATGCTAAATTGGACTTTATCCCTTGTCCTTTTCAAATGTGAGGCTCCTTGATGAATTGGACATTCATTTTCATAATTTCCCATTTCATTACAACTATATCATTCAACATTGACAGCCTCTCTCTTCCCTTTGGAATAATGGGCATGGTGGCATTTTTCTCCACACTTGTGACATACTCTAATAACCTAGAAGCAAGTGTGGGGGTGTTTCTTCGCACATTTACGATAGGATGGAAATTCAACTTTTATTATCTTCCCCTTAATTACATTTCCAAAGTGCTCCACATATCACTTCATCTCTTCAATTTCTTTAATTTCATAAGACATAGTAAATTAATTTTTTGACTGGATATCACATGATATTATATCTGTGTACGATGATTAGGATTTTGAGACTAAAGGTTGATGATGAAATGGTTTTATCCCATCAATGAATCGATAAATATAACTTCTTTGGTTACTTATATAATCTGCTACATGCCTTGCTAATCTTGTAATGATATCCTCATTCTTGGCGACATTTTTGTCCTCCTTTTTCCTAAGACTTAGAAATTTCCTTTATATATCTTCTCTATGTTCACGAGGAAAGTATTTTTCTATGAAAATCTCTTTTAACTCATTACCTTACATATTTGATACTTCTTTATCCTCATTTGTGTTTTGAACTAATGACCACCATTGATTTACATCTCTTGTGAGTTGATAAAATTCCATGAAATTTTTTTTCCTTTCCCAACTCCCCAAAGCATGAAATATTTTCTCTAAGAACATATCTATTTTCAGATAATACTGCATTTTTATTAAAATTGAATGTTGTTGGTTGTTTCCTCATGAAGTGGTCTGACATTGATCCTCAATATTTTGGATCAGGGTGTTCCATACAGATAACGTTATGATTCATAACTGGAGTGAGTTGGCCTAGTATGGTTATCAGCTACTCAGCACCAGTTGAATCACTAGCTCCACTATATTTATCTTAAGTCGGATGGAAATACTTACATGCATTATGTGCATTTATACGATTTCCATTCCTTCCACTAGGATCAATTTCTAAATAATGGAATACTCTAGGTTAGTTTATGAATTGTAATACATAATTCCAAACTAGTAAAATACTTAACCTAATATGAATAGTTTAGGCATATAATCCATAATCATAAAAAAATGTTTTCATTAAGGATATATTTTCTTATATATCCTTTATAATGGTTGGTAATGAAAATGTGAATAGTCTTAAGCACATCTCCTAGGAGGGTCGTAACCAAGAGTATAGCTAGGCCCGTTCTCATGCACCAATTCTCGTTCGAGTCTATGTCAAAGTGGTGTTTCTGGGTTTTACCCATAGATACATTTGGGATAGGTTATCCTTTACCAGATCATATCCATAAAGGGATGTATTTCATTGAAAATTCACAAAATCTATACATTACCAAAATTCTAGGAAGTTATTCTATACTAATTCTCAATGTCTACCATAAGTCCATGTTATCTAATCAATGGTTTTTTTCTAAATCAGATTTCCAATGTTTTTTACTAAACTTCATCTGATACAAACTATAACGCCCTAACCATAGTTACCCAATGTAGGTGCATTATTACATAACATTGGAGTGATCACAAGGGATCAAATCCAGAATGAATGATCAGTTTAGTAGCCTTGGAAGTACTAGATACAAACATAATTTTTACATTCCATTATGAAATGAAAAATAAAAACATTGTTTCTCATTTCTATACACTCACATCCCTGCGCTTTTCCATACAATTCATTAATAATATACTTCTTAAATTTCTAGGAAAAATTAACCATATAAATTGGGGATCTCATATGATCATCAAGGATATCAATATATCAGAAACATTCATAAATAAAAATAATCATTCAAGGTAGTGTATATGACTTAAACCAAAGCCTTTTATACTTAAATATTAGTATAATATGGAAAATATAAATCAAATAACTTAATTTACTTATTCACTTGGATATTCTACAAGTTTAACAAGCACATGTAATGTAAATATATAATTTAAAAATGATGGAATAAATAAGTCCAGACTTCACAACCACATATTCAATGCCTCGTGTTAAGACTACGAATAATATTTTTTTCAAGCCCTTTATCCTTGAAACAAGTTAGTCTCATGAGACCTTACAATGCATCAATGGATTATAGCAGTCATTTCCCATCACTTACTACACCCAATTCATTCTTCAAATGAAAAAATAGTGACATAACATAAAAAATCATATTAAAACTAGAATAGAAAATTTTGATACATTAACCATAAACCATAAATGGTATAAAAATAGAACATCCACAGTAAAACATATCTCAAATCCTTCAATAAAATATAGAATATTTATCATAATGAATCAACATCAAACAATTATAAAATTCATCAAAGGATGTTGACATAGAGAAAATCAACAGAAACTATTTGTGTGAAATATCTCTTTCAAATATGAAATAATTTAAAATTATAGAAAACATTTATTTTTAAAATATTCTAATAATCTGGTAAGGGAAGAATAAAGGGTGTTATAGTGGTGAAAAATGGCCTCACCCACCATATATGTTAAAAAAACATCCTTTCCTTAATTTGATGAAAAGGTCCTTAAGTACCATGTTTGGAAAATGTAAAAAATATTTCATTCAAAGTTATTTATAAATGTCAAAAAAGGGTATAAATTACATTAACCCATAGTATAAAATATAGTAAAAAAATTTCAAATAATTTTTTATGAAACACAGAGGTGGATGATAAAGAGGTAGAAATAGACACTTAAGTATAAAAAACCTCAGATAAAAAAGAGACTAAAAAATTGAACCTCACCTTGTACTTTTCCTTTGAAGAGGGTATGTTGTCCCCCTGTATAATGGATAAATATATTTTTTTGAAATATACAATTGCCACATACATAAATATGATATCCTATATGATTTTATACTATTGATTTGTAAAAAATATTTCAGTAGTATCATCATTTCAGGTGTTAACTGATTCATTTACATTTATATTCTTTGTTAAAAAACTCATTTCTATTATGGATGTAGTGTATTTGAGTCATATCCAGAATTATATTTAGTTCTTAAACATTATTTTTAATAATTAAATGAAATTTATTCATTAATATTTACAATATTGAATAAAATCTTATCTGGTTGTCGAGATAGTATGTCGTACTTACGCTCGAGCGACAATATCATTCCATTAATGGTGAAATAATTTATAGTATGTTGGTATATTATACATATATATAATCATTAACATGTTATATTTATTACTAACATCAATTATACTCATTATTATACCCATCCAAATAATGATGTGTTGAACAAAAAACTATACTACTATGTGGAGAGAGTAATCTATACGTACGTACGTATGGTGACATTATCATTAATTGGATGGATAGAATAATGAATACGGTTGTACCATAATTAAATTAAAATTACAATATTTATAAGGAACGTGAGTTATTATATTGATATGAAAACAAAACATACATACGACGTGGAAGAATAAAATAACTTTGATAGAGGTGATGATATAATTACCACATCTTCATGTGCTTCTGTTTGATTTGAATAAATGGGATCCTTATGCTGGATTTCGGGTCGATGTAAGGCCTTTACGATGAATTTAGAGTAGTTGGAAATAGGTTTGATATGGTTTTTTACCATAAAAAACGGCATTGGATGTGTGGATTTGAGATAAGGTGAAGAACCCTTTTAAAAGAGAGGTGAGGGGCAGTTTAGGAAAAGCCTGAAATATTAATTTATAATAATTTCATTTTCGGTTTATAATAGATCTAAATAGATTTTTTACTAGTATTATGTGTGTATGGATCGAAACCCTATCAGCCAATAGGTTTTAGAGATGTTTAGGTCACCATATTAACCTTATCTTTTAGATTTAACTCTTAGTTAAATAGTTTAACTTTTACCATGCCTTTTTCAATTATTATAATACATTGTTAATAAACATACTGTGAAATTCCAAGAGAATTTAAAATGGTTCATTAAAGACATATTTAAACTTATATAATCCTTTTATCCAATCCTTATTTTAATATGACTGTTATACAATTTAATAAAATAGTATTTGTTTTAAAAACTAATTTAGGTCAATTTTGAAACTATATTGTATTTGGTTTTTGTGAAAGTAATAAAAACTTGATTAAATTTAAAAAAATTATTTAATAAACTATAAAATTTTATATTTACTTATTAAATTCATGGATGGCATCAAAACATTCTAATTATATTTATTTTAATATTTATAATATCATTTATTTATTCTTTCATTAATAAATAAAATACTCCATAATTATTGTGTCACAATTAAATATATATATATATATATATATTGTCTAAAAATTATAAATAAAATACCATGATGTCGTAAATCATTTTATCTTTCTAATTATTATTTTTTGTAAAAAATATCACTTATATAAACCATTATAAAAATTGTTTTTCTAAAAGATATATGTTTGTATTAAATTTTCCTTAACATTAAATAAAGGTTTATAATATGACATTTTCACATACAAGTGAATACATGGGGTCCAAAAATCATCCAAATGATTCTAATGGTCGGATATGTTCCATCCAATTGGGTTAGTACATGTGTTAGGGTAATCTAATATTATTATAATATTATTTTTTACCATCATTTACCAAATTTACCCTTTAACCATGGAAAATAATATATTTATTGAAATTAATATTCAGAATGTCTAAAAATAATAGCTACCTATTTACACAGTTTAGACCTTCTTATACCAAATAAAGAGTACATTTTTCAAAATTCAAAAAACATAAGTTGTAAAAATTAATTTAAAATAAATTCTCATTGTGAAAAACAATAAGTGGGTTTTTATGATGTAAAAAACTATCAGAAGATAAACATGTATTTACGCATAATTTAAATTCCAAATTACATAAAATGTCCTAAATTATATGAAATGAAAATATATAATCTACTGATACTTTAAAAAAACAAATTTATAATTTAACACTATATTTTAATTTGATTAAAAAGTTGTTTTTAATTAAAATTTAGTATTTATCACTATTTATCAAAATATGAAACAAATAATAAAAATACAAAAAATATAACATAAGATAATTTTTTTTCGAAAAACAAATATGATGTCCAATTTAAAAAATAAAATTTATTAAATCTCAAAAAGTGGGTTTTACTATTCATAATTTCATTTAAAATGGCTAGTTTGATAGGCCGCAGTGCGTTTAAACATGGCAATGCATACATCGCACACTACATTATAATTCAAAGAGAACTGTACCATGGATGCTTGGGGTGTTTCAAAACATGATTATGATATATGAAAAAAATCCTACAAATGTTTAGAATATAATACTAAAATGTACCCAAAAAATCCCACAATGTTTGAATTGAAATAAATTAATATAATAAAAGCTTCAAATATAATGTAACAAAATACGTGTCTTATAACAGTGACTCGGCAATAAAAACAACCAAATAAATATATATACAACATGGTCTAAATATTTTTATTGAATATATAAAATAAGAAAATATAAATTGGGTGAGAACAATATGTATACACAGTAGGTACATAACCAAGGTCTCCAGTTCCCATATGCAAAGAAAAAGCTACTGAGAAAGAGAAAAAACATCAAAACCAAAAAGATCATATATAGATCAACTATCCAAAAATAGAGTCACCTTGGATCCCTCACCAATTCACACATCCAACATAGTAACATAGAATTTAAGATATAACAAATCATATTCCCAAAATCCTACTTCTCAACTAATAGTCCACCCTCATATACTGGAATTGAATATCCTATTCCCTCATCCCTTTTTCAAACATCAAATATAATAACAACCATCATTAATGTGGGACGAGATGTATCCCCTATCAACCAACCCTCACATAGTCTATCATTTGGATAAAAATTAGAAAACATAACATCTCATATCTTCTAATTTCACATTGGATATCACAATATATCTTGCGTAAAGACTCTTATGATATAATGATACATCTTATCACATTACCAGATCAATGTTGTGTGTCATGAATGTGATAGAAATCATCCTCATTCCCACCTTAGACAAATAATTACCCACCACCACTATTTATAGACCATCTCTCCCCCATAACATCACACCTCATAAATACTATGTACATCACCACATGTCATGCCAAGAGACACTTCAACTTTCATTAGTGAAGAAAGAGAGGGGAGAGGGGGTATCCAGCCATCCATATCAGAACTCTCCTTGTCATTGGAGGAAAACACATCAAACCATGAAATCTGAATATTAGTAAGATTATCTCATAAGGTGTCCATGAATAAATAAATATGATAAATGAAATGATATATATATAATCAATAATACCCTACCAATGGGTTTACATTTCTTGAAATATGACAAGCCAAATCACCATCTCTATACCTCACATCAAGAATCACTGCTTAGACATCCTCTTTATGCAACCCCACACCACCATCACATAGAACAACATAATTCCATTTTCAATTAAAAGTCCCTTTATTAACATTTCCATTGATATTTATTTTAATGTTATATTATTTTATTGTAGTTACTAAAAAATAATTTCAATAAAATATCATTTACATACCATACCATTTTGTTTGATTTTAATATAATAGTTTATTCCTTGGATAACTATGAAAATAACACAACTAGGGCATTCCATAGTGTGCCAATATCACCTAAAATTTTGTTGTCATAGTACAATATCCAAACCATACATCCAAAATTACCACAACAACATCCCAACACACCACCATAAGGAACAACACCGAAACAACCACAACCACCTTGAACCAAAACCAATGTACACCTCAACCATTATGTTTTAATAACCTATAATTGTATCAAAAAATATTACCTTTTTTTAATTTGTTCATATAGTATAAATCACATAAATGAAAAAAACAAAAAAACGTAATAAATGAAGAATGAATGAAAAAAATGGTTTATTATAAATTAACACACTTAAAACAATGGAACATTAACATAACATTAGGAATAGTAATATGAGCCTGATGAATAGTAATATAGATAATAGATTACTAAAGCCATCAATAAACGTTTAAATAATATACAACATCCTTATAAATAAAAATATTATACAATTATAACATTTATTATGTAAATAATTGTTTTGAAAAACATAAATTATGTGTTTTCTAAAAACATAAATGTTTATTTGAAATTTTAGTAATAATATAATGATATATAAAATTAATTTTCAATAAATAGATTCATAAAATAATATTTTTTTCCCTGTGATTATAACATAAATTTATGAGTACGTAATTAGCTTTTATAGTTCATATAAAATCAGTTCCAAAATTAAAATTAGTATTTTTTTGAAAATGATGATTTTAATAAAAAAAAAGATTTTCATATTTACAAAATAATTTTTATCAAATTTTGTCCATTTTTTAATTTTAAACATTATACAAAGGTTTAGTATAATTTTTTTGACTTTTCTAAAATAGTTGATTTTTTGAAGAATAGTAAATTGCTGTGATTTATTATATTTTACATTTTAAGCCAAATTCATGAATTTTATCATCATACATGTTATAATAACCCACTAGTTAGTACTCAAAAGAAATATTAACAGTATTTAGTCACATGAATCTCCACTATTTCTTCACATAATGAAATATAATTATGAAATGATTAAAATAATCAAAAAACACCCCTCTCGCCCTCTAAAAACACCACCCCTCACAACCCCATATCCTCACACCTAAAAAACCTTGATTATTGTATAAATTATTCCCAATACCCCCCTAATACAAATAATCATGTTCAAAACTAATGTTTTCCCAATAAATCTCAATCTGATGTTCCATAATGAGTTTCATGAAGGACAAGAATTTAAGAGGTAAAACCCAAGTTTCTTTTCATTTAATTTTTTTCCAATTTATTTTTTTATATTTTGTCCTCAAATAACCATATCCCTTAGTAATAGTAACTATAGTATATAAAATATACTAGATAATTATTATATTAATGGAATAAGATATCACCATTTCTTTCCCCTCCCCTTTTAGTTCAATAAATGAAAACCTCATATGTGATGAGCCGTGACTCATGATTGTTTCATGTTTTGTATTTCATACAAATTATTATTACTCCAATAGTACATGCTCCCTTTTTTTTGTTATTATTACATATTTATATTACTTTTTCTGTCATTAAGTTACGCCTTCCAACCCATGGGCTAGGATTTATTCTTATATTTATTCCCTTATTCAGATTTTCATCTCATCAAATTTTTCATGTGTTCCCACGGATATAATATGATTATATAAGGGATCAATGGGTCGTAGGATCCCATAATGAATATTAAATAAAATATGATTTCATTATGATTTCATTCACTCTAATTATATTTCTAATCTTCAAATGACTCCATTATCTATGACCATTGATTTTTATTTAAAAGATAATTATTCCAAAAATCATGAAATAATATGTTTAAAAGTTTAGTTTTTTTATAGTTGGAATAATAGCATGGATTAGTTATTATTGTATATTATGACTATATAACATTATTATGACACTTATGGATAATTATATCACCTTGGATAACCTAAATTTATGATTAAGGAATCAAATGTTTGTATATATTTTTCATTTTCCAATTTATGTCTATTTGTTAAAAGTTACCTTCTTATATTCACATATTCTATGTATTCAATACCCTATATTCCAAAATTATTTCTCTTAGTTAATGGAAAGAAATAGGAGAACCAACAACAATAATCAATGTGATAGGAAATTTGTCAATTTCATTAATTAAATTCCAAATATGATGGGATCAGGCACACAAATAATTATGCTCGAAAAATATCAACTGGATTATTTCAGGAATAATAACTTGAATCATGTTGAAATATCTCCTTATCTTAAGAATGAATAAAAAAATAATTCATTATAATAAAAAGGCCTCTCATGTTTTTTCGATCTTATAATACCCTCCTCCCATAATAATGGATGAACTCCATTAAAAATATATTAACTATCTTCCAATTCTCAAAATAATAGAAATTTGTGATGTTAGTGTATCTTCTTTAGGGTGAAGGTGATCCGTGGTGGACATTAATATAGATCCTGAATTCAAATGGGTAAATATATTCCACTGAATGTGATGATTTAATGAAATAAATTTCAATAAATATTTTTCCCAAACACTGTAACAACTACAGACACGTGGGCTCCACCCTAGGTCCCACCAACGTGCCTGAACGGTTCATCTGACTAATCACAGTCCCCATAGGCCAACAATTGTCTTTTCTAGTGTGTTTTGACCTCACTAAAAGACACACTGGGAAACATACCAAAAGGATACCCATCCCGATCACTACTCTGGGCCAAACATGCTTAACTGTGGAGTTCTAATCAGACAGGGTCCCGAAAAAGAAGGTGTGCTTTATTGACATGAGTCATATCATTTAGTCATTTAACCGTTTATCATTTTGGGGTCTTACAATCAACGCCCCTTTAGAACACAACGTATTTTTTTATGGTCCGTAACACTGTAACAACTACAGACACATGGACCCCACCGTAGGTCCCACCCACGTGGCCGAACAGTTTATCTGACTATTAAAATTCCCCACAGGCCAACACTTGTCATTTCCAGTGTGTTTTGACCTCACTCGCACACACCCTGGGAAACATCCAAGAAGGTCACCCATCCTGATCACTACTCAAGTCCAAACATGATTAACTATGGAGTTCTAATAAGATAGGCTCCCGAAAAAGAAGGTGCACCTTGTTGACATCAGTCATATCATTTAGTCATTTAACCCTTTATCATTTCGGTGTGTTACAAACACCCCCCCCCCTTTAGAGCACAACGTATTTTTTGTGTGCCCTACATCCCAACCCAAGCAGTGCACCAGACTTAAGGCTAGGTACCACCTTTGATACCAATGTATCAACTAGGCCCTGTCCAGCAGTTTCCCCACAGACACGTGGGGCCCACCGTAGTTCCCACCCACATGCCCGAATGGGTCATCTGACTAATGACAGTCCCCATAGGCCAAGACATTTCTTTTCCAGTGTGTTTTTCCCTCACTCGCACACAACATGGGAAACTTCCAAGAAGGTCACCCATCCCAATCACTACTCCAGGATAAGCATGCTTAACTGTTGAGTTCTAATCAGACAGGCTCCCGGAAAGGAAGGTGCACATTGTTGACATGATTCATATCATTTTGTCATTTAACCCTTTATCATTTTGGGTTGTTACAAACACTCCATAATAATATAGATGGGGGAGTTCATCATTTTAAAACAATTGGATGATTTTTCACTTGGTGTGTATGAACCAATATTCAAAACACTTGGATAATAAACCTATATCTATGTTTGGAACATAGAAATAAATATAGATTGCTTATTTAGTGGATAAATTCGATTCTATGGAAAGCATTGGCTTGTTGAGACATTGAATTATATAAAGGTATTGTTTATTTTGACCTCAAGGTTGAATTAGAGATCAGATAAATTCAATGGTCTCATGGGACTAGAGATAAAAATATAAAAATGGAGTTTAACAAGGGTTTATCAATTTATAAATTCCATGATGGAAATAAAATCTAATATCCAATTTGTCAAAGTTGTTGGAAGAAGAATATTTTGAACTATCTAAAGGGTACCAAGAAATTATTCAAATATAGATGAATGGACATCTATATTATATTATTTGAATGGATATGAAGAACCCCAACAATGTATAATAATAATGGATGGTTAATATCAACACTCATCTTATATTAAAATGTTTCAATTGTAAGGATCAATGGAATTAGGGGAAATTTTTCCTAAAGCCCTGGGATGATGGAGCTAGTTGACAACAAAAACCTACAAGGTAGTAAAGAATGGAATAAGTTATAAATACTAGTGAGGTGGGGCATGAGAATTTTTTGGTGATAGGTATTCTAGTTTTTATTCATGAATTTAATATGCACTAGTTTATTCTATTTCTACACATTCTTTTATATCATTCATGATTATTATATAAATTCAAAATTCATCTACAAATATAAAGGTTGGGTTATCTATGATAATATAAAATTGGTAAATGATTTCATCCAAAATATAAATCCCCTCCCTAGTTATTTTTTGTTAACTAAACTGACCATTGAATCTTGTTTTAGTGCTTTTGGTGGAGTTTAATGATATATTGGGCATGGGTTGGGTATCTTTATAGATATCCATCTTCATTTGTAATGAATGGGAGATCACTACTTTCATCACAAGGAATCCCCCCATTGTGTAAAAGTGTAAGGTGGAGAATGAATTTATATAATAATAATTATTTATATAATGGATATTATTGTATTCTAATAAAGATTTTTTATCTCAAATTATTGAGATAAAGGATAGAATTATTCTAGAAAAAATTCCCCTAGTATGTGACTACAATAATGTGTTCCCTAAAGTTATTCCTAGTATTCTTCATAATCGAGAGGACAAGCTCTCAATTGATATTATTTCTAGATCAATACCTATATCAAATACTCCTCCTAGAATATCTACTATTTAGCTAGATGAAAAAAAGTAGTTACATGAGTGTCTATAAAAGAGATTTATACACCTGAATGATTCACCATGGGGTGCACCATTCCTCTTTGTCAAAAACAATGATCGACCAATGAACCGATATATTTATTATCATGAGATCAATAAAATCACGAACAATAAAAAGTATCCCCTGCCACATATAGATGACTTGTTCGATCATCATTGTCAGGAATATTATTTCTCTAATGTTAACATTCTATCAGGATATCACCAACTAATGGTGTTGAAGGAAGATATTCACAAGAATTCATATCGAATGAGGTATTTTATCAATGATTTCAATTTTATTCCTCTAATAATCACAAATTATCAATATATTTTAATGGACATAATTAATAGATTCCTTCTTGATTACCTCGAAAAATCTGTGGAAGTCTTATTTGATGACTTTCAAATATACTTCATGAGAAATGTGAAACATGGGGATCATATGGATATTTTTATAATGAATTTATGAAGGGAGAAAATATATTAAAATTCTTATAGATGTGAGTTATAGATAAATGATTTATAATTAGTGGATCATGTAATCAATATAAACTAAAAAATATGTTGAACCTTCGAAGAAAAAAATTTCTGAAGAGTGTCACATGGAAACATCTATAATAGGTATTTTTAGTTTCCTTGGTATAGATGTGTATTACCAATGAATTGCGGAATACATCAAACAATTGTAAAACCCAATAAAAAAGATGACGTATAAAGCATAGAATTTTCGTTGGACCAGTGAATGTGAAGTCTAATTTAAATCATAGAAAACGAGCATTATCATTGAACTACTGCTCACATGACCAACAATTGGTGAACTATTGGTGTTATATAGAAACAAATCAATGATGGGATTGGCTATTTACTAATTAAAAATTATAATGTGATCTACTGTACTTTAAGACAGCTAATAATTCATGACAAATTCAATCAAATGCAAGATCTTGAATTTGATGCTTTGATATTTGTAAAGAAAATCACTCATGATTTTCTCTATATTAATATTTTTGAGAAATATAATGTTCATAAGAGCCTCATATATATATTAAATAAACTATCATAATAAGTGCTAGAGAATATAGTTAGAGATCATCAAGTATTATTACTACTCAACCAACAACCATTAAGGAAATCCAAATAAGTTGTAAAATACTTTAAATATAATAGATCATGCATCATTATCAATAATGAGAATTGATAATGTTCCATTATTCATAAACATTATAATGATGTACATTGAAATCATTACGGATTGACCATCATCAATTTTTCTCAAATATTTGATCAGCCATCCCTCATGGAAAAAATAAACAATGCATAATAAATGATGTGAAAATTCACAAAAAGGTGGAAGCTATCAGATATTGGAAGTCATCAGAGTTCAAAATAGATAATCGTCCACTCGTAAAAATCCCACCTATACCAACACAACATGACCAATGGTTTAAAAAATTGTTGTCAGAATGCTAATATTCCAACAGTTATATAAAACTGTTGGTATATTCATATGGTTTTTTACCTAACAGTTTAAGGAAATTGTTGTGTATAGTGTTGGTTATGATTTTTTTTATAATGGTTTAAAACCAGTTGGGTATAGTTTTAAAAAAAATTTCTCATTGGATGTAAACCATTGGGATAACATTACATTCCCATAGGTATTATAAAACATTGGGGAATGATAATACCCCAATACCGAAGCCTCCATAGATCTATTACACTAGAGATCTCTAATATTTTTCTCTAAATTATATCTCGATGCACCATCTTGAATATTTTTTCCAAGACTTCGACCATCTCAATGATTATTCTCTAAATATCGATGCGAACCCTACCTCCCAGAACAATAGGTATGGTTTCCTAACAATTTTTCTAATACTTTAAATGGGTATGTTTTCATTCATTTATATTAGATTTTGTAGTTGCATTATGCTTCAATGTATTGTGTATTATGTTCCCCTTACGAATAGAGGGGATATATCATTTTTGGTTGTGGTTCGAACCCTACATTGTATCCTTCTCTTGAGGGTGCTAAAACTAATTTTAAATTCGGAATCTATCTTTGATACTGGTAATTTTGGTTCTTCCATTTTAAATCATTACTTGTGAATTTATTTATTTTATATTTTTTTTGTTCTATTTAGCTATAAAGTAATTTTTATTATGATCCTCTTATGAACACAAGAAATATAACATTTTAGGATGTGATTTTTAGTGATTTATTAGTATAGAATAATTTTCATTGATATTGAAGAGTTCAATATAATCCTGAGTTATTTTATCCTTGGTTTATTTTTAATTTAAGGACTATTGACATGATTTCATCAGTTAGACATAAACACAGTTATGGAATTTTATTTCCTAATAGGAATAATAAGATACTCATGCATTATGAATTTACCCGTAAATGTTGTCTTTGAAATGACAAACTCTAACATTAAGATGATGATACCCACACTATAATTCATCCAACGAAGTGGTGCTTCAACCTGAACCATTAGAGTGGGTTTGGAAACATTTTCATGAGTGAATGGTGATATAACCAAAATATACTCTATGACATGATCATTTATTCCTACTCTATCTAGAGTTTCTCTTATACACATGAATTTTTCATTGAAATTCATATTGAGTGTTAGGAATTCATGACACAATTTACTCATTATTAAGTTATTTGTATAGTTTTCATTCCTATGAAGGACCCCATAATAAATGATTATAACCATCATAGATCCCAAAAATGTTGTTCATTAATACACATTATTTATTCTCTTATATACCTCTCAAGAAACAAAATTACATGGTCATGTGAATGTAATTATTCACTACTAGTTGATATTACTTGACGTTTGTGGAGGTTCAATAGAGGTGTTGTAGTGGGAATTATTGGATTCCATTGTTTTTCTTTTATTCTGTGCATTTGGAATCAATATATGAATATTTTATTTTTCTTCATATTTTTGGATAATTATACGGTGATAGGTTTTTGTTGCACAGGTGAGTCATGAACCCAACTTCAGTGGTAATTATAGGTTAATAGGGTTATGAAATTGTGCTTCTTGATTATCAATGATTCCTAGACAACACCACCCCCTTGAACACCCCTTCCACCTTGGAAAACACCCCTAACACCTTGGATATCCCCCACCCCCGGGACTACCCCAACCACCTTGGATGCCCCCCGACCCTAGAAAACCCCCATAGACACCCCAATCCCCCTTGGGTTTGCCAACCCAACCCCCAGGATAGCCCCCCAATCCCCTAGACACCCCCACTCCATGGAAACCACCCCACCCTCAGGGAAAGCCCCAAACCCCCTAGACAACCCCCACCCCTGGACACCACCCCACCCCCTAGACACAACCATACTGCTAGGACAACTCCCCACCCACACCCTATAAAGAACCCCCCCCCCCCCACACACACACACACACAGACAACCCAACCACTTGGACACCCCCACCACCTTGACACCCCTTACCCTCGTGGACTGCACCCCCAACCCCCTGGACAATCCAATCCCCCCCAGCTTGGACAAGCCCCCAGCCCCCTGGACACCCCCTTAGACAGCCTCCCAACCCCCTAGACACCCCACCCCAAGACCCCCAATCCCCCCATACACCCCACCCCATGGACACCCTGAACCCCTTGGACAGTCCCCCAAAACCATGGACAACCCCCCCCCCCCTCCCCGGACACCCCCTTAGACAGTCCGCCCATCCCCTGGACACCCCATACACGCTTGGACCCCCCCTTGGACACCCATACCCCCTGGAAAGCCCCACCACCCACATGGACATCCCACCCACTCTCCCGGACATGCCTTACCCCCAAAAAAGACCCCCACCCCACACACACACACCACTTCCCAAACAACCCCCCCCCCCAAATCCCCCCTAACACCCCACTCCTTGAACACCCTTGACCCCCTAGAATGCCCCACCACCCCCATGGATAGCCCACCCATCCTCCTCGACACCACGTACCCCCTAGACAACCCCCCCCCCCCCATGGACAACCTGCACACCCCCCTTGGACACCCACCCACCACCCCCCGGACCCCACTCCCCAATCTCCACAGATATCCCAACCCCCTGGACACTGCCGACCCACATCTCTACATATAGCCCCACCCCGGGACTACCCCCACCCCTTGGACACCCCACCCCCTGGACACCCCATCCCCTTGGGTAGTGTGTGTGATCACTCAAATAATCTACTAAAATATAAAAAAATTAACCTAACATTTACTCAACTCTTGAATATTTCTCCTCCACAAGTGTACATGATCATGTCCATTCCTGTATTGTTCGTCAAATATATTTTGTTATAAATATAGTGTTTTTTCTTTTATATTATAATTATCATATAGAGTAGTGTGTCAGTTATGTTTTCATATAATGTGAACAATTCTCATTTACTTATAAATATTATCAATGAAACATCAATGTTATTGAATTGCTTTTGAAGAAATGACTTATAATTTCTTTTACAGAATGGCTATAATTTGGATGTGTGAAACAGACCAGATCATAATAGATTTTCAAAACAATTTGGAGTGATTTTTAATTTTTCATTTCTCAATGCTTTAGATAGTGGTCACATACACTACCCATGTTAAAATTGTGTTTTGAAGACCTTAGTTTATCTGTGTAAAATTCATCAACCACATAACCACATATGGTTTTCAAGAAAACTACTATGTGTGGTATCACAATGAGGTGAAAATGAAATCTAAAATTTTGGATGATCCAAATGAGAGGACTGGATTGGAGAATAAGTTATATTAGTGGTTTCCATTTATTCTTCATCATGAAAATGAAAGGATTATAACTTAATAATATTTCAATATGAGCACACAAGATGCATCTAATGAAAATGATGATGTTTTTAGGGTCAAAAAATTGAATGATGTTTCCCCAACTCTAGAATATCAACAATGCGTTAAAATTAGAATGATGGAATTTTTAATCTAATTGTTTTTGGGAAAACTATGTATGAGATTTCTGATATTACCATCGATTGAAATCATTCATTATTGGACGACTTACTTCTGGATGATGTAGATATTCACAAAAACCACTATATGGAAGGGATGCCAGTTGAGTTACATGGTTTTTCTGGATAACAATTCTGGTTTTCCTGAAAGAATGATGTTTATTCTAGGAGAAAACTACTGATTGAAATGATTTTATAAAATGTGGAACATCCCACTAGAAGCCAAATGAAGATGGAACCCCATCCCATGTGCCACAAGATATAATGTGTCACCTTCTATTGATCCCCAGACACCAGAATCATTTTATTTCTAGTGAAATATCAATAAAAATGTGATGGCATGATAATGAGTTAATGATGAGTAATGATGAGTTGGTTCCCACAAAAGATAGATTTGTATGTAATGGATTTTATGCTAAATATCCTGATTCTTCAGCTTCCATTCGTAATTTAAGGATCGGTCTTTCTTATGAAGATTTTAATCCATTTGGGAAGATTCTTATTTCACACAACACATGGCTAGTTTTTATACACATGTATAATCTTCCCCCATGGTTGGGCATGAAAAAACATTTCACATTCCAGAGTATAATAATATTTGGCCCTTCGGATCCTGACAATTATATAGATGTATACATGAATCCTTTAATAAAATAGTTGAAACTTATTTTGGATGTGGGTTTTTGCACAGACAATGCATGTTCGGAAGACATATTTCATATGCACGACGCGCTTATGTGGACGATCAATGATTTTCCTACTTATGCAATGATGTTTGGATGGATCATGAAGGGAAAAATATCATGTCTTGTTTGTATGAAGAATACATGATCCAGTTGACTGAAAAAATGTTTTTTTTTCAGATTTATGGGATATCGAAGATTATTGCCAATGGACCATCCATATACAAATAATCATCCAAGATTTAACAATACCATGGAGACTGATGATCCACCTGAGCATATGTTTGGAACTAATGTTCTTAATGAATTGAATGATTTCATTTTTTTAATTTGGGAAGGTTCATGTAAAATATGGAAAGAGAAATAATGTTTCCACTGAAACTTGTTACAATTTGAAGAAGATAAGTATCTTCTTATATTTCCCTTATTGGTCAAGAAATTTTTTACGTCACTTCTTAGAAAAAATGCACATTGAAAAAAAAATTGAAATGTTGCATTCGATTATTCTAAATGTTAAGGGAATGAAAAAAAGATGATTTATGGTCGCATTATGACATAGTGGATTTAGGCATCAGAACAAAATTACATCCTATTCGTTTTAGTGAAAATTAATTCCATGTTCCATTTACTTATAATGTGATGACACCGACAGAAAAATGATATTTCTTGAGGTACTTGGGACTATTAAAGTCCATGATGTTCATTTAAGCAATATATCTAAACTAGTAAAAAAAAGTTGAAGTTAAAATCATTGAAGACTCATGATTTTCACATCATTCTTCATGAGTTCACTACAATAGGAATTTTTCATCATTTTTCCAATAAGGTAATGGTGGATGTTATTCGGTTGTTCCATTTGATTAGAGATCTTTTTGACAATAATTTTTCAAAGTCTTTCTTTCAAAAAAATGTTGGAAGATGCCCCATTAATTTTGTGTGAGTTAAAGAAAATATATCCTCCATAAATTTTTTACATTATGATGCATCTGACTGCCCATATTCCAACTGAAATACTTTTTGGAGGACCTATTTAATTTCATTTTTTGTATCCAACTAAATGAAATATGTACACATTAAAGTATTATATCTGTAATAGGAATCATACCAAAGGTTCTATCATGAATGGTTACTTGGCTCCAGAATGTATGGATTTATACTCTAGGTATTTTTCTGATCTTTCTACAAGAATGAATAGACCAATGAGAAAGACGATATGGCAGTTTATAATTACAAATTACAACATTCATTTTCTATTATTCCCTCTATAATTTTTTCAATTGAAAATGTTGTTATATAATTTCAGTTAAGAAATTATTTTTTGGAATCATATGGTTAATTATGGTTTCCTACAATCAATAACATTGTAGATGCATAAATTGAATATAGAAGGACGAGTTCCTCGAGCTACAATATTTTTCTAAAGTAGATGGATGAAATATGGAAGTTTGGTTAATGAACCAACTCAACATTAGATTGTAAGTTTTATATTATTGATTTAAAATTTCAATTTTTATTTTGTAAATTAATAATATATTAACATTCGAAACAGGCTACTTTAGAGGCCCTTGATTCCTAGGACCCTAACAATATTGGGCCAACCGATCACTTATATTTGGTGTTGGGAGATGAGCACCCTGGTAGAGTACGCTGCCATCCTGGGAAGAGTATAGTATTAACATGGTATTGATCCTCCTTAGGTATGAGTTATAGTGCCACCGAGTCCCTGCTAGATAATGAACATGCATAAAAGGCTGAAAAAAGGGCCACAGAGACTGATGGATAGTCTCCTAGGGAAACCATTTCATTAATATTAATGATGGATGTTTTACGTCCAACACATAAACCAAAGTCCATCATATCTTGTGACGAATATATGTAATTGATGCATTCTATATATGGTGCACTAGGTTGTAGTTGTAGTAGTGGTCAAGACAATGGATAGGATGATGGTGAGGTAGAGGAGGAGGAGGGAGAGGTGTCGGCCGAGCCGAAGGAGGAGGGAAAGGAGGAGGCCGAGGTGGAGGAGGAGGGCGATGAAGAGGCTAAGGCCAAGGGAGAAGGGGAGTAGGAGGGAGTTGAGGAGGGAATGGATGATGATGGGGATGACGATGGGGTCAAGGATGAGGATGAAGATGACAGTGATGATAGTGATGGTGAGGTGGGATACATTGATCTGTTGCATTTTTTACTAATATTACTGACGTTTGATGATTATTGATTTGTTTTTCCTGAACATATGTGTGATTAGGTAAGACACATTATATTTTTATTATCTATAAATAATAATACTTTTCTTGAGGATTTTATGTGACTGATTCACCCCTACCCAAAAAACCCCCATCCCCAACAACCCCTGGACACCCTATCCCTCCCTAGATAGCCCGCCACCCCCTTGGACACCCTGCACACGCGTGGAAATCAGACCCAACCCTGGACACCATCATAGCCCCCGTAATTCCCCCCACCCATGTGGATATCTATCCCACCTCCCGAACACCCCACCCCCGGACACCCCCACATCCCCCCAGACACCCTCAGCCCCCTGGACACCCTGACTACCTAGACAGCCCCCAACCCCCGGGACAACCCCCACTCTGCATGAACACCCCCACTCCCAAGGAAAACCCCCAACCCCCGTTTAGACCCCGAACAGCCCCCTGGACACCCCTACCCCTTGGACAACCCCCCCCCCCCAACCCCCGTGGATTGCCCGCCCATTTCCTGGACACCCCTACCCCCCTGGACAGCCTGCCCGCCCCCTGGCCCCCTCGTACCCACTGGACATCCCTGCCACCCCCAGGGACATCCCGATCACCCCTTGGATACCCCCCCCCCACCGTAGACACCCCTACCCCTGGATTGCACCACCACCCCCATGGACAGTCCGACCCCCAATGTGGATAGCTTGCCCACCCCCTGGACACCCCATACTTCACTAGACAATACCACCACCCCCGTGGAGGGCCCGTCCACCCCCTTCACAAACTCAACACCCCCCATACACCCCCCATCCACCGAGACACCCCCACCCCTAGACACCCCAACCCCCTGGAACTGTCACCCAACCCCATTGACATCCCCCAAACCCTAGACACCCTTACCCTTGTGGACACCCCAACCCCCGTTGATAGTCTGCCCACCCCCTAGACACCCCCACCCTTGGATAGCACCCTCTCCACCCCCTTGGAAATCCCACACACCCCCTGGGCACTCTCTACCCCCAGACATTCCTTCCACCCACGTGGAATGCCCGCCCACCCCCTGGACACCTCGTTCCCCCTGGACAGCACCACCACCCCCTACACACCCCCACCCTCATTGACAGCCCGCCCACCCCTTCGACACTCCATACCACCCTAGAGAGCCCCACCACCCTCGTGGACACCCAATACCCCTAGAAATTTCCCACACTAGTGGTGAGGCCACCCACCCCTTGGACACACAATACCCCCTAGACATCCCCACCACCTCCGTGCACAGCCCGTCCACACCCCGGACACTCCGTACCCCCTTGGATTGCCCCACCACCACCATTGACTATCTGCCCACCCCCTAGACACCCCATACCTACCTTGATAGCCCCACCAGCACAATGGACTACCCGTCCAAACACACTAGATAGCTTCACCACCACTGAGGACAACCTGCCAACCCCCATGGACACCCCATACCCCCTGGATACCCTCTTCACCCCTGTGGACGACCCACACACCCCCGTGGACAACCCCTCCCCCTACCCCTATAGATAGCCCATTCACAGCCCCAGGACACCCTAATCCCCATGTCTACCCCACCACCCTGATGGACACCCCCAAACCCATGTGGACATTCCCCCCCCCCCCCGCCCCACCAACCTCGTGGATAGTCCGACAACCCCCTAGACACCCTACCCCTCTGGACAACCCCACCACCCACGTGGACAGCCTTCCCACCCACTGGACACCTTATACCCCAGTGGACAGCACTTCCACCCCCGTGGATATCCCACCCACACCCCTAGACACCAATTACACCCCAAGATAGGACTTCCAACCCTCTGGACAGCCTTCCCACCCCCTTAGAAAGCCCCTACCCCCATGGAATGCCCGCACAACCCCTTTGACACCCCTTACCCCTGGATAGCCCAGCCACCCCATGGATAGCCCCGACCCCCCTGGATAGCCCCGACCACCGTGGATAGCCTGCTGACCACCCTCGATAGCCCCCACCCCCATGGATAGCCTACCCACCCCTGGAAGCCTCAAACCCCTTGGAAAACCCTTACACCTCTATAGATTTCCCATCTACCCCCTGGATTGCCCCACCCCCGTGGATAGCTTACCCATCCCACTGGACACATCCTACCACATGGACAGCCCCTCCACCCCCAGGGACACCCCTACCCCCTAGACACCTCCCCCCCATGGATAGTCCGCGCAACCCCTGGACCCCCATAACACCTGGACATCCCTGACACCCCCGTGGACAACCCACCCACCTCCTAGACACCCTGTACCCCCTAGAGTGCCTAGCGACCCCGTTCGACAGCTCGACCACCCCCCCTAGACACCTTGTACCCCCTAGACACCCATTCCACTCCTCTGGACACCCGTCCCACCCCCTTGGGTAGCCCTACCACCCTCGTGGAAAGACCGACCACCCCCTGGACACCCTTGACCACCCTGGACATCCACGCCACCACTGTGGGCAACCCGCCCACCACCTAGACCGCCCCAACCCACATGGACAGCCATCCCACCCCCTGAAAACCCCTACCCCCTAGATATCCCCTCTTCCCCCGTAGACATCCCTATCCCATGGAAAGAAACCCCTCCGAACCCCACCCTCGTGGAGTGACCGCCAACCCCCATGGACACCCCATATGCACAAGACAGTGCTACCATCCTCGTGGAATGTCCTCCCACACCCCTGGACACATAATACCCCCTGGACAGCCCTGCCACCCACGTGGACGGCCTAACCACACCCTCGATAGCCTCTAACCGCCATATACAGCCCTCCCAACTCACTAGCCTCCCTCTACCCCCTAGATAGCCCTACCACCATCTTGGAAACCCCATACCCCCGGGTCACCCCCCCCCCCTTGGACAACTCGCCCACCCACGGGTCACCCCTACCCCCAAGACAGCCCCACCACCCCCATGGATACCATGCCCACCCCATGGACACCCCACCCCCATGGACAACCCGCCCACCCCCTCGACACTACTACCCCCTGGACAGCCCTGCCACCCTCATGGATAGCCCACCCCAACCCTAGATAGCCCCAACCCCCATGGACATCTAGTCTACCTCCTTGGAAACCCATTCCCCCTGCACAGCCCCTCCACCACCGTGGACAGCCCCGCTATACCCACGGACAGCTCGCCCAGCCCCTTGGACACCTTGTACCTGCTGGACAGTCCCACCACCCTCATGGAAAGCCCACCCACTCCTCTGGGCACCCCACCACACCCTGGACACCCCCATGCCCTTAGACACCCCACCCCTTGACACCCTGGCCCTCTTGGGCTGCCCCGCTACCCCTTGGACAACCCCCACCCCTATGGACACCCCCAACCCTCATTGACAGTCTTCCCACCACCTGGACACCCCTTACCCGTATGGACACCCCCACCCCCGTGGACAGCCATCCCACCCCCTAGAAAGCCTTACCACCCCCTGGATAGCCCTCCCACCCCCTTGTGGATAGCCCATCCAACACTTGGACAGGCCTTACCACATAGATAGCCCTCCTCCTACCCCCATGGACACCCCCAACCCCCGTGGGTATTCCTCCCACCTCCAAAGACACCTCTTACCCCCTGGATATCCCCCCAGCCACGAGGACAGCCCAACCACCTCTTAGACACCCCACACCCATGAATAGCCCCCTACCCCATGGACACACCCAACGCCCTGGACATCCCCTACCCCCTGAGACACCACCCCAGCACCTAGACACCCCCAACCCCCCACCCCCACCCCTGGAAACCCCCACCCCCATGGACAACCCCCCTCCCCCCCTTCTTGGATACCCCCAACCCACTGGACAACCCCCACCCCCCATGGACACCACCCCACCACTGGGACACACCCATCCCCATGGATAGCCCCTACCCCTAGACACCCCACCCACCTAGACACCCCCACCCCCATGGGCATCGCCACCCCTTGGACAGCACCCCCCTAGACATCCCCTACCCCCTTGGATAGTGGCCACTACCCCTTGGACTCCGGCACCCCATGGACACCCCCACCCATAGACATCCCCTACCCACTTGGACATCAACCCCAACCCCCTGGATAGCCCCCACCCCATTGGAATCAATATATTATTTCACTCATCAACACTATATCATTCCAAGATAATTTATAAAAAATAAAACCCATTCTATATGAACATTAATGTCCCCCTTTTTTGTTTTACAGTACCAACAAAAAACTATTATCCCTATATGATTGTATTTTTTTTATTTTATTAATAATAAATACAACTGATATCTGGGGATATTTTAATTTCATTTAACTTCTCTAAATACTTAGAATTACATCCAGAATCACCTTTTGGGAGAATTAATGTTTAACTGAATACATACCTAAGAGACTTTGGGTAATATAATTTATGTCAATATGGGATAACATAAAAAATACGGTAGAATTAACTGAGACATAAAGGATGTACATTAACAAACTCAACATGTGATACAATTTTGAAATAACTCAAATTAGGGGTTGTATAATAGATTCTTCATAAATATATAGTCTACATTCAAATTTGAACACTGATTATAAAATTCATGCATAATATATAATATGATATTTTATGGTTTTGAATGGGGGAGATCATTAAAAAGCTGAAGTGAATTTATAGACCAGTGGTATAGAATGATAGGTTTTTATTCTTTTGAATTCCGTGTTATTCTTCCAGTAAATGAATAGAGGGAAGCTTCTTGATTCTGGACAGGGTAAATTCAATGATCTATAAAAACAGTTTCCAAAACCATTGTTATAGTTTTGAAAATTCCAATATTTACCAATGCTTTACATCCATTGGTAAATGTCAGTTAGTCTCATTAATTACCAACAGTTTTTCGAAACAGTTGTAAAATGTTTGTTAGTTCAATCTGTACCAATGTTTTATAATTCATTGGTAATGGACTGTTATTTCTCAATCTTTACCAATGGTTCTATGAAATTGTTTCTAAAGATCTATTACAATGGTTTCTAAACCATTTGGAGGTATTATTTGATTTCTGGTGGCTTATCCCAATGTTTATTTCATAGTACATTGGTATTAGACTATCCCCAGGGCTGGCTTGCCAACGGTTGGCTAAACCTTTGTTATAAGTCTTACCAACAGTTATATAGCCTTTACCAATGGTTTTAAACTATTTGTATATACTAAATTTTAAGTAGTGGGTCATGAGATTTAGTTAGATACTATGTTTACCACTCAATCTAGAAGTAATAAATGAGATATTTAATGGCTCAAATAGATAGACCATTTCTATTCACTAAAAGATCAAAAAGATTCATAGAGATCTATAAGAAGACTATTGGTGTGAGATTATGAATAATGAGATCACTGATTATACTATAATTTTCCTGGAATGTTTGTAAATAATGACTAAAAAGAAATATTTTTTTGGATGATGCAACAAATATCCGTACAAATATATAAATAGAAATACATCACAATGTACATTTTCATTGGATGTCAGAAGACATCCATAAGAATAAATGATATATGGTCTATTGTGGATAATATTACATATAATTCTTTTTTATTGGAATTTGATAGGACATCTCCATGAATCAACATTCACACATATATATCTGATATGTGGTAAGGCCGCATCGATTACCACTATCTATTGTATCTAATCATGAACTGATATTCACCTCTATGTTTTGGAAATTTCACCAATATTCTATAAAAATGAGATAAATTTTATTATATATTATCATCCCTAAACTGATGGAATATCTGAACAGACTATTTAGAAAAAATATGAAATATAGAGAGTGCGTTCTATGTGCCTAAAGAGAGGATGTGAGAGACATCTTCATCTAGATGATTTCTCTTGTAATAATAGTTTCCACTAAACAATACAAATGTATCCATATGAATAACTTTAGGAGATAATCTCATGAACACAGGAAGTATGGAATGAAGTCGGTGAACATAAACTGCTAGGACCTAAAATTGTTGATGAATTGGTAGAAAATGTGGAAATCATTCAACGAAACATAAATTCATCATGAATTCGATAAAATATTTATGAATAAATTGTTAATGAGACATTAAAATTAAGGTTAGAGGCATGCTATTCCTCTGTATATCTCCATAGAATTTCATCATGTGATTTGGGATGAAGGGAAAGAAAATTCATAAGTACATTTTCCCTTTAAAAGTTTTTTATTGTGTTTTTGATGTGGACTATCAACAATCACAACCACCAATAATGTCTCAAGTATATTATGCATTCCATGTACCCCTATTAAATAAGTACATATTGTATCCCTCATATTCACTAGATTTAGAGATGGTGAAATTGGAGAATGATCTCGTCTATGAGGTGCAATGAGTGAATATTATTTACCAGATAGATTATGTTATATGCATAAAAAATTAACACCTAGTCAATGTAATATGGAATAGAAATATTTATCAAGGGTAAAAACAGAACTATGGGATGAAATGATAGATAAGAACCCTCACATATTCATCCCTCAGTTAGAGAAATTTTGATGGTGAAATTTCATAAGGGAGGAAGAATGTAATGACATGTAATTCTATGAATTAATATTTCCTTCTTATAATTTATTCATGTAATATAAATCACATAAAGTAATATATTGAAATAAACATCATTAATTAACAATGACTTAAATAAATTGTGTTTCATAAAATAATGATCATATACCAATGTAATTGTCACATTATCTTTCCATTAGTAATATGATCATTTTGAATAGTAAACCGAACAATATAATAATATAATCACTAGTAAATGTATAAATAAAATTTAGGACTCATATAAATTAATATATGGTATAATTATGTCTTAATTTATGTAAATAAATGTTTTGAAAATGATAAATTAAATATTACTATTTTTAAAAATTAGTGTTGTTTATATAAATTTTTTTAGTAAATATGTTAATTTAAAATAAAATTTATTTTCATAATAAATATTAATAAATTTATTTCTTTTATAATAATGATAACAACATTTTATGATAACATTATTATTTTTAATAAGAGCTATAAAATCATTTATTATTTTAAAATCTCAATTTTTGAAGTAATTTTTTTTAATTATAAAAAATTCACATTTTTAGAAAATTATCTAGATATAATAGATTCTATTATTAAATTATACTTTAAAAAAAATTGGTGAATTATTGTGATATTTCTGAAATAGTTTATTTTTATAAATAGTGAAATACAATAATGTACAGTATTTAACATTTTATAAAAAATATACAAATTATGACACCATTAATTAGGTATTAAATCATTATTTTTAACTCATTCACTATTTATAATATTAATTTACATGAATCCACACTATTTTTGGCTTGATTAAATATAGTAATCAAACTATTAAAATGATCATGAAACAGCCATCTCCTCCACTGTAAATACCACCCTTCATTACGACATCCCCTCACACCTCCAAAGCCTTGAAGCTTTTACAAATTCATCCCAATCCTATAAAAATCCACTAAAACATTTCCATTATCCTTTTTTTTGAAATAAGTGAAAAAACTCAAGCGCCTCATGGAGGTTCCGATGGATAATAATTCAAGAGGTAAACCCCTTTTTCCTTCTCTTTTCATTTCTTTCCAATTTCATTCATTTTCATATTATATCTTCACCTAACCATGTACTAGTGGAATAGTTACTGTATTATCTCATATATAGTATTATTTCACTATTTTAATGTAATCATCAATCATCATTTCTTTCCAAAACTATTTTCTTCTAAAAATGAAAACATCATCTCAAATTTGTTATTTATCGCATTCAAGGATGATGAAATTTCAATTTTCTTAACATCAATGAACGATATCTATAATAAATTTTTATGGAAGAAATAGATTATTTTATATTTATTAGAGATTATTTTATGTTCTAGAGTGATTAAATATACAAAATATTAAATAATCTATCAAAACGAATCTGTGGTGATCAAGAAACCACCAAATTACTCTACACCGTATTCATTAAAATTTAATCTAATGATTTATCCTAATACCATATAACCAAATTATATATAATTAAAATTAAACTAATCTGTTTTCATAAATTACATCTTATTTATATTCTAGTAAACTATTCCAAATAAATATGATATTTCATAAAAGTATACCAATGAACTTATTATGAGAACCAATGAAATTAACACTCTGAAACGAGGAAATTGTATCCTACATCTCATAAAAATTTCATAAATGAACTTAATTATATTATAATAGATAAAATAAATTTATAAGAGGTTGTGAATTAGTTTATTAATTAATTTTATTTGATTATCCAAGTCATTAATTTCAAATGAGACATATTTAGCCAAAAGGAAATTGATTCTTTCTCATCCTCTGTTTTTCCATTAGGTCATGTTGTCTATCTCAATAACACAATGAAATTCATTGTTTTTTTATAAATTATATAATTTATATATATATAAAACAATATCCTATATCCTTATAATTTAATTCTACTTTTTAGGGATATACATGATTTAAAAGGGATCTCATCTCCAATCATTCTGATAAGCATGCCCGATAAAAGGAAACTTCATGATTTGATACCCAATTTCACATGTATTATATAATTTATTTTAAGATTACTTTTTTAAAAAATATACAAAATTAAAATTAAATACTATATTATGTCAATTCTCTTTTAATATATAATATTATTCCTCTTCCATTTAAATAATATTGAAAATTTTCTAATAAACAATACTAAAATTATTTATTTCTAATTTGCCTTAAACTCTCTTTTTACATGTTTTCATATTTGGTATTACATAACTTATAATAATATATTCCAATTATTCCTTATTAGTATCCATTTATGATTTAAATCCATTCATTCAGGGATTCAATTATGATATTCCATTTCGATGTTCTTTTTGATATGATTATGATACCCAATTATTTGCATGGGTAACAGTAGTGTATATATTTGATTAATTATGTTGGATTATTTATCTCAAAAACATATTCAAGAACATTTTTTTATGTGTGCTTCTAGATGGAACTCAGTTTCATAGTTCGATGCTTAGTCTCTTGAGATATTAGGAGAAATGCACTTGGTGGAAAGCCTTGACTCATGCACGAAGTGAAACTATCTTGGTGGATAGTGTTGACTTTTTCACATTTTTGTGAAATTAACATTGAAACATTATTATATCATGTTTAATGTTGCTATAACATTACCATGATTCCATGATTACATTATCCCATGTGCTGCCTTTTATGTTTCTATATGTTTAATACATCTTCTGGCATCTTGTTATTCCTTATAACACATAAGATATGATTTACTATAATGTCTATTACCTAACTAGTATTTTTAGTTATTCTATATATTCCTGCATTCCTTAGGATATCCTATGTCGTTGTAAGTGCTCAAAGGTTGTCAGGATCCCACTATGAGGATTAAATAAAAGATTTTTTATTCTAGTTTCATGATTTCTAATAATGTATTTAATATAAAAATGAAACTAGAATTTATGATAATTGTTTTTTATTTGAATTATAATTTTTCATAATATCAATTAATAAATTAAATATATAAGGATGTGTGCCTTAAGGAAAAATGTTTTTCTTGAGTAGAATGAAGAATGATGGAAGTGTTGTTAATGAACCGACTCAGCAGAAGAGTGAAAGCATTACATTGTTGATTTAAAAATTTAATCTCTATTTTGTTTCATAATAATATTTTAATATTTGTAATAGGCTGCTTTAGTGGCCCTTGATGTCTAGGACCCTGACAATTTTTGGAAAAACAATCACTTACATTACGTTCTTCTAGATGAGCACCCTGGTAGAGTACACTGACGACCTAGGAAGAGTATTGCTTTGACAAGGTATTGGAACTCCTCATTTGTGAGTTGTAGTGCCACCGAGTTCTAGAATTATAAGGCACATGAAGAACATGTTCAAGAAAGGTCCACAGAGATGGAAGAGCAGTCTGCTAGGGAAAACTATGCATTTAGGAAACTGATGGAAGTTTTACATCCAAAAATTCTACCAGAGGCCAGCAAAGCAAGTGATAAATATTAGTCATTGATGCGTTCTATATATGGTTCACTAGGTGGCACTTCTATTAGTGGTTGAGACAATAGCGAGGATGAGGACGAGGTAGAAGAGGAGGAGGTTGAGGTGGAGGAGGAGGGAAATGAGGAGGCTAAGTCCCAGTGCGAGGGGGAGGAGGGCGTTGAGGAGGTTGGGGAAGATGACGTGGATGACGAAGAGGATGAGGGTGAGGATGAAGATGATGGTGATGATAGTGGTGTTGAGGAGTTACATATTGATCTATTACATGTTTTATGATATTAATGTCCTTTAATGTTTATTGACTTGTTATGCCCTAATATATGATAGATTTGGTAGGTCACATTATCTTTATTTTTTATCTATAAATAATAAAACATTATTATATGATTTTCTCTGACTGAATCACCCCTCCATTAGACACCCCCCATGCCTAACACCCCTAGAAACCATGTACCCCCTGGACAACCCGCCCACCCCCTGGACATCATATACCTACGTGGAAATCCCGCCAACCCCCTAGACACCTTCGTACACCTCTGGATAGCCCCCCACCCATGTGGAGAGCTCCCCAGACATCCCCACCCCCTGGACACCCAAAAATCCCCCATAACACCCCCAGCAGATAGGACACCCTGACCACCATGGACAACCCCCAATCCCCAGGACATCCCCCCACACCCCCATGGACCCCCAACCCCTCTTGACAGCCAGAAAATCCCCCTGAACACCCCATACCCCTTTGAAATCCCCCACCCCTATTGACAGCCCACCCCTGGATAATACCCCCTCCCCCACCCTTGTAGAAAGCCCTCCCCCACCACACTAGACACCCCCTACCACCTAAATAGTCCATCCACCCCATGAATATTCACGCCACCCCCGTGGACAGCTCGCCCACCCTCTTAGACACCCCGTACACCCTGGACAGCCCCACCACCCATGTGGACAACATGCCCACCCCTGAACACCCCCACCACCCTCCGACACCCCCAGACACCCACCCCTAGGACACCCCTGAACCCCTTGGACAGCCAACCAACCCCATGGACAGCCCCAACCCCCATAGACACCCCCACCCTTATGGACACCCCCAACCCCCGTTGACAGCATGACAACCCCATAGAAACAGACTACACATGGACATCCCCCTTGTTGATAACCCACCCACCCCCCAGGGCACCCCTACCCCCTGGACACTGTGTACCCCCTGGAAAGCACCACCACCCCCTGTGGACATCCGGCCCACCCCATGAACCCCCCCACCCTTGGAGAAATCCCACCCACACCCTGAACACACCTTCCCTTTAGACATTCCTTCCACCCGCGTGGACACCCCCTACCCCCTAGACATCCCCCACAACTGTGGAAAACCTCCCACCCCCGGAGACTTCGTACCTCCCTAGACTGCCCCGCCACCCCCGTGGTCATCTCGCCCAGCCCTGGACACCTCATACCCCTTGGACAGCCCCACCAATCCCGTGGATAGACCAACCACCTTTTAGACACCCCGTACCCACTTGGATAGCCATGCCACCCTTGTAGACAGCATGACCACCCCCTGGACAGCCCCAACACCCCCGTGGACATCCCGACAACCCCCCATGGACACCTTGTACCCCCTAGACAGCCCCACCACACCCATGAATGGCACGCCCTCCCCCCTAGACCCCCCCACAGACAGCCCATGCACCCCCCCCATAGATAGCCCACCCGCTGGACAACCCCGCCACCCTCGTGGAAACCTTATACCCCTGTAGACACCCCCACACCTGCTAACCCCATGGATAGCCCGCCCACCCCCTAGACACCCCTACCCCTATAGAAATCCCTTCCACCCCATGGACAGAACACCCACCCCCTGGACACCCTATACCACCTAGACAGCCCTGCCACCCCCATGGACAGCCCGCCCACACCACTGGACACACCGTACCCCCTGGATAGGACTTCCTCCCCCGTGGAAAGCCTACCCACCCCCTACACAACCCCCACCCCCCTGGACACCCTCTACCCCTGGGACATGTTCGCCACCAACATGGACACCCCTGACCATCATGGATAGCCCACCCCACTGTGGTATGCCCGCCCAACCCCCTGAACACCCTGTACCCCCTAGACAGCCCCGTCATCCCCGTGGACATACCGTACACCACCCTGGATATCCCCCACCGCCGTGAATAGCCCACCCTCCCCCTAGAAACACCCTACCACCCTAGAGATCCCTACCACCACTAGAGACTCTACTACCCCTTGGACAGCCCCCCGCCACCCATGGATAGCCCGCCCACACCATAGACACCCCTACCCCCTGGACAGCCCCTACACACCAGTGGACAACACTCCAACCCCCCATAGACACCCTGTACCCCCTAGAGAGCCCCACCACACCCGTAGACAGACCACCCACCCCCTAGACCCCCACACACTCCGGACAGCCCCTCTACCCCCTTGGAAAACCTTCCCACCCCATGGATAGCCCCACCACCCCTGTGGAAAGCCCACCCAGTCCCCATGGACACCCTGTCCCCCAATGGATAGCATCGTCACGACCCGCCCTCGGGGTCCGTGCCGTGACTACCCCAAGCCCGCCTTCTATAGGCCAGGGGCTGGCGACTAGCACCAAGGCGTAAATCCCGGTAAAAAGGGACGACATTGACTTTGTAAAGTAAACAAACACCATAGAGTAAGCAAGCGGAAAGTAAACACTAAGTAAAAACAGAGTACAACTGAAAGTGCGGAAAAGTAAGTGGGCCAGTATACAAACCCAAACTGAAAGTAAAGTACAACTCGAAAGGGAAAACAGTAACTGTAAAGTAAAAGCTGCTACACCGAGCTGTCCACTGGAAATCCCACCTGAAGGGTGGGTACAGATAGCTCCACTACTCCACGGGTCCCGCCGTCCGCTCCGAGCACGTCCCACCCAGTGGTCCACCTCCAGGTACCGTCCTGCTCTTCAAGCCTCAGCTAAGATCAACGCTGTCCGTCGTCTGCAACCAACACCACGTAGTGCGGGCAAAGCCCGTGCAGGGGTGAGTATAAGCTACTCAGTAGGGACCCCGAGACCCCTGAAGGTCTCTCAAAATCCACAAAGGATAAATCACAAAGAAAGGTACAATCATGAAGTAACAACCGACACTGCTTAGGTATATGCCCATACATATACCTAAGTCATCAATTTCAAAAACGCTCCAACCTCCGAGCCCAAGTACAACCCAGTCCACACAGGAAAGTAAATGTATTCCACACAGGAAAGCAAAACGTAATCCACACAGGATAGCACAACACAATCCACACAGGAAAGCAACAGGATTCAGCTCACACAGGTATACTTCTTCAAAAGACGATAAAGATGATCTCTGATCCATCTAAGTCATCGGACCCACGAAGGATCGATAGGTAACTAACCCCCGCAAAAGACCCACACAGGATCGGGCCCACGTAGGACCTGTAGGCGCTAGTTCACACAGGACCGCTGAGCGCAAAGACCTACACAGGATCATACCCAAACAGGATCGGGCCCACACAGGACCTGTAGCACTGATCCACGTAGGATCGCTGAGTGCTGTAGTCGTCGTCGTCGAATCCACACAGGATCTCTGTACTATCGTCGTCGCAGTCACAGTAGCAGTAGCAGTAGTAGTCATAGTGGCAGTCGCAGCCAGCACTAGGGTTCCCGCACACAGCAAGCTCGTTCGGAGGGTCCGCTCCACGAGCCGAGAAGCTGATACATCAACTGTCACAAAGTCCAAAGTTGATGTATCCAAAAGTTCTGTATCGTCAACAGGAACTCAACGCAACAGACGGCGCGTCGATCGGACGCCCTGTCTGAGAGTTATTGACATTTTCGTCTCCGGGGCCCGGTTGGTTTTTAAGGCAAAACCAACCCGACCGTACTCCACCTGCGTCCAAACCTCGGGCGGAGTATGCCAAAAGATCCGTCTCACTAAGAGGAACACAACAAAGCTGATGGCACGTCAATCGGACGTCCGTAGCTCAAGATATTAGCGTTTCCGCTCCGAAGGCCCGGTTGGTTTCGTGAACAAACCAACCCGGCCGAACACAAAGTGTTCCAAAACTTTGAGTGCGATATACCGAATCGACCGCCTCGGTCCAAGGATCGCAATGCAGCTGACGGTTCGTAGATCGGAGGTTTGTGGATCATGTTATGGCCAAAATACCGAAACTGATTTGAAACGGGTGGTCCAGGTCCGGGCCGACCCGGCCCGACCCCCCCTGGGTCGGCCCGAACCGGGTCGACCCGACCCGGCCGGCCGGCGGCGCGGCGGCCTGGCGGTGCAGCGGCCTGGCGTCGCACGGTTGCAGCGCGCGGGGGGAAGGGCCCCCGCCTGATCGGATTGGCGGCGCGGCTTTTAGCCGCGCCTTTGGAACCCCCCCCCCCCCCCCCTCGTGGGGGGCCTGCTTTGAAAAGAACTGGGGGGCCGCCTGCCCCCCTCAAGGGAACCTCCCCCCCTCATAAATGGGGGGGGTTTAGAGAGTTGACCGGGGGAATTTATTCCCCCAGTCTTTGACCTTCCGGCCGGCCACCTGGCTGAACGGTTTTTCTCCAACGGGACCGGCAAGCCGGTCCCCTTCCGGTTTCCGACGCCGGCGGCCCGGGGTGTCGCCGGTCTTCCCGTCTCGCCGCGGCCCGGAACCGGCTGCGGTGTTCGTCGTCCGGTGCGGTGCGACGGCAACGCGCCCCTCTGCCGCGCCTTCGATTCCCTTCGACGCGTTGCGACAGCGTCGAGTTCTTGATGATCCTTCCACGGTGCAGCGTGACGGCACCGTGCAATATAATCGTGCGAATATCCGCGTGGTGCGACGGCACCACGCCATCTTGTTTCACCCGCAAGATAAATCAATCAAGAACAATGGAGGGGGTTCGGCCGTGTTCATGCGGTCCGGCCCCCCTTCACGTTAAACAATAACACATAATTAAATATCCAATATCCTCACGTTAGTCATGCTAGAATCACGAACAAGAATAAATAAATAAACAAATAACAACAACCCCTACCTTGGGTTCAAGTTCGAAGATTGACAACGACCCGCAGAAGACAATGTTGCGGAGGTCTGGCATCGCGGTAGTCGTTTGTCAAATCCGATGACGAAGAGGTACGTCCGAAGAGGTACGTCCTTGGCGAATCTTCATGTGCCAACAAAGAAAGTCCAAGGAGGAAGCGGCGTTCCCTTTCATTGACACGAAAGACGAAGAAGAGAAGAGCGGCGTTCTTCGTCGGAGCTTGAGCGTTCTTCGTCAGAGCTTGAGCGTTCTTCGTCAAAGTTTGAAGAAGAAAGAAAATCTCTCAAACCTCTAAAGATGGCTAAACAAATCTAACCAAATAAAATAAGCTAAGAGCTTATTTTATTAACTCAACCAAACCTTTTTGAATTTCAAATGTTTGAAAAAGTTAAACAACTCAGCCTAATTAATAAGCTAAGTTGTCAAAACATTTAAAGAGGGGTTAAAGGGAGTTTTGAGAGAAGTTGAAAAGTTGGGTTTCGTGTGGGCCCCACCACACTTAATCCTCCCATGGGAGGTTAAGTGGATGTGGGTCCCACCTTTAACTCCCTTTGGGAGAAGTTAACTAACATAAAAAAAATAAAAAGTGTTCCACATTTTTATTCAATTTTTTATAATTCTCCCAAAAAATTAACTTTCGTCCCGCAATAAACGCAACTTCAGAAATGGTCTCCTTAAGCGAATATCGGTGCTGCGAGTTCATCGGTGCCCTCAGATTTCAATTTCGAGCACCGAATCAAAAGTTAGAAATTCCCGCTCGTTCGTTCACTGAACGTACCCGAGCCAAACTTCGGAAATTGATTCCGGGCACTCCGGGCCTCGGAATCAGGTGCCGTCTGAAACTGCGCTCTTTTAAAATTTCAAAGAAAATTAAGAAAAAATTTCCCTTGAATTTTTCGGGTCTTTACATTACTCCCACCTCAGGGCTTTACGTCCCCGTAAAGATACATAAAAAACTAGGGAAACCAATGAGGGTACTGAGTACGCATCTGAGCCTCCCGCTCCCATGTGCACTCCTGGAGATTCTCGTGCTACCATCTGATGCGCACAAGAAGAATCAATCGCCCACGTAGGACCCGATCCTGTCGATCCTCTATCTCCACTGGGATCTCCGTGTAAGCCGCCCCATCGTCAACATCAAGCTCCCCATGGTCAATGATGTGCATCGGGTCGTGCACGTATCTCCTCAGCTGAGACACGTGGAAGACGTCATGCACCCGGTGAAACTGAGGTGGTAGAGCCAGGCGATAAGACACCTCACCAATCCTGCTGAGGACCTGGAAGGGTCCGATGAAGCGCGGAGATAACTTACCGCCTCGACCAAATCTCCGAATACCACGTCGAGGTGAGACCCGCAAAAAGACGTGGTCACCATCCTCGAACTCTAGTGGCCTCCGCCTCCTGTCAGCGTATGACTTCTGCCAGCTCTGAGCTGTCCTCATCCGCTCCTGGATGACCTGGACCTTCTCTGTCGTAGCCTGGACCATCTCCGGTCCCACAAGTGCTGACTCCCCAGGGTCTGTCCATCACAAAGGAGATCTACAAGGTCGGCCGTACAATGCCTCGTACGGTGCCATCCCGATGGTGGAGTGGTAGCTGTTGTTGTACGCAAATTCCACCAAGGGTAGATGGTCCTCCCAGCTACGACCAAAGTCGAGGACACATGCACGGAGCATGTCCTCGAGAGTCTGAATGGTCCTCTCCGTCTGACCATCCGTCTGAGGGTGAAAAGCTGTGCTCAGACGTAGCTACGTCCCGAACGCCTCCTGTAACCCCTTCCAAAGCCGGGAAGTAAAGCGAGCATCTCGATCGGAGACGATAGATGATGGCACACCGTGGAGCCGCACAATCTCCTGAACGTGGAGACGTCCCAAGCTCTCCACTGAGCCCTGCTCTCTAATGGGTAAGAAGTGTGCCGACTTGGTGAGTCGGTCAACAATCACCCAGATGGAGTCGTCACCTCTGGAAGTACGTGGTAGTCCAGTCACGAAGTCCATAGATATGTCGTCCCACTTCCACTCCAGGACCTCCAAGGGCTGTACTAAGCCTGCTGGTACCTGATGCTCTGCCTTCACCTGTTGGAAGGTGAGGCATCGAGAAACGAACTCTGCTACATCCTTCTTCATGCCCGGCCACCAGTGCTGTCGTCTAAGATCCTCGTACATCTTCGCCACTCCAGGATGTACCGTCAAAGGAGAAGTGTGAAACTCACTCAGCACCTCCTCTCGCAAAGCGACTGGTACCATGTTACGTCCTCTAAAAAGGATGTCGTGCTCTGCTCCAAGGGAGAAACCATCAGGTGTCTGTCCCAAGGATATCTGTGCACGCCGTGTCTCACAGTCAGCATCCCCACGCTGTGCCTCTCTGACCTGCTGTAGTAGAGGTGGGGTGACATCCCCACCCACACCCCTGGACAACTCGAACTCCCCAGACATCCCCCCCCCCACACCCCTGGACAACCTACCCACCCCCTGGACACCCCTACCCCCAGGAGAGCCCCACCATGCCTTTGGAAAGCCCACCAACCCCCTGTATAACCCATACCCCTAGACAACCTGACCACCCTTGTGGATCGTCCGCGCGAACCCCTGGACACCCTGTAATCCTCCCCCACCAGCAACCCCGCCACCCCCCGTGGATAGCCCTCCCACACCCCTGGACATCCCCCACCCCCACAGAGAGCCCTCCCACCACCCTGGACACCCCCTACCCCCTAGAGAGCCATGCCACCCTCCTGGACACCACATACCCCTGGAAACCCCCCCCCCCCTCCCCTATGGATAGCTCGCACACCCACTTAGCACTTACCCCCTGAACTACCCCGCCACCAACTTTGACCGCCCTCCCACCCATGGACAGCCTGCCCACCCCCCCCCCCACCGAACACACCCTATGCACTGGAAATCCCTCCCATCCCCATGGACATCCTCCCACACCCTAGGCCGCCAAACACCCATAGACAACCGAACCACCCCCTTGGACACCCCTTACCCCAGGGAAGCCCTGCCACACTTGTGGACAACCACGCCACCCCCGTGGAGAGCTCACCAACCCCCTGGTTAGTCCGTACGGCCTTAGATTTCCCCACCACACCCGTGGACAGCCCACCCACCCCCTAGACACCCCCACCCCCATCCCCTCGAACACCCCAACCCCCTGGACACCCCATATCCATATTCACAGCCCCCACCACCACCCCTGTGGACAACAATCCCACCCCCTAGACACCCCTACCACATGTGCAGCCCCACCACCCCCATGAACAGCCCATCCACCTCCCTGGACACCCCGATACCCCTGGACCTCCCCCACCCCCATGGAGATCCTTCCCCCTGGACAGCCTCACCACCCCCATGGAGATCTCACCCACCTCCTCTGGACATCCCGCCCACCCCCATCTATAGTCCTCCCACCCACTTGACACCCCTACCACCATTAACACCCCAAGCCTCGTGGACATCCCACCCACCTCCCTATAAACATCCTACCCCCCTGGATAGTACCCGACCTACATGGCCATCCTTCCCAAACCCCGAACAAGCCATCATCCCCCTGGATATCCCCCACCCCTAGACACCACCCCACCACCTGAACAACCACAACCCTCAGCCCATGGACACCCCTAGCCTCAACCCCATGATCCCCACCCTCATGGACACCACCAAACCCATGGACGATCCACACCCTTCCAGGACAACCCCCTGGACACCAACCCCCACCCCATGAACAACCCCCACCTCTGGACACCACCCCACCACCTACACACCCCATGGAAACCACCCACCCCCCCCCTAAGGAAAAACACTTACCCCTGGATATCCCCCCCCCCTCCATCCCCCAAGACACCCCTACCCCCTTAGACAGTCGCCCAACCCCCTGGAATCCCCCCAACACCCCACCCCCTGGACACCCCTGCCCCCAAGACAACCCCTACACCCTTGGAAAATAACCCCAACCCCCAAGACTGGCCCATCCCCCTTGACATCAATATTATATTTCACTCTTAAAAACTATATCATTGAAAAAATCATTGATAAAAAATAAAATCCAATCAATATGAACATCAATATCTCCTTTTTGTCTTACAATACCAATATACAACTCTTATACCAATTTATTTGTATCGTTTTCCACATTAGTGATAATAAATATAATGTATATCATGGGATCTTCTAATTTCAGTTAACATCTATAGATACTCAGAATGACATCATGTCACACCATCTAAGAAAAAGAAAGTTTCACTGACAACATACCTCAGGGACTTTGGTTTATCTAATTTATGTCTATATTAGATAACATATAAAATAAGAGAGAAATAACCAAGATATAAATGTTTTACATTAACAAACTCAACATGTGATACCATTTTAAAATAACTAAAAATTGGGGTTGTATAACAGATCCCTCATAATGATATAGTCTACAGTCAACTCAATACACAGATTATAAAATTCAAGCATAAGACATGATATGATATTTTATGGGTTTTAATGGGAGATATCGTTATAAACCTAATGTGCATTTATATACCATTGGTATGGAAGGAAAGGTATTAATTATTCTGAATTTTGAGTTATTGTTTAGGTAAACGAATAGAGGGAAGTTGCTTGCTTCTAGATAGGGTGAATTGTAGGTTGTATACCAATGGTTTCCAAAACATTTGTTATAGTATTGAAAAATGTAATATTTTCCAACAGTTTACAAATGTTGGTAAATGTCTGTTATTCTATATATTTACCAATGGTTTTTGAAAACTGTTGTTAATGGTATATTAGTTCAATATTTACCAACGATTTCAGAAACCATTGGTAATGGCCTGTTATTTCTCAATCATTACAAACTATTCTATGAAACTATTGGTAAAGATCTATTGTAACAGTTTATAAACTGTTTGGAGGTATAATATGATTTCTGGGGGGTTATTTCAACATTTATTTCCTAACCAATTAGTATAAACTTATCCCCACATCTTTCTTGCCAATGGTTGGATAAACTATTTTTATATGCCTTACCAACAGTTATACAACCTTATCAAATGGTTTTAAACTTTTTCTATATTTAAATTTCCTGTAGAGGGTCATGAGATTTAATTAAATCCTTAGTTTACCACACAATCGAGATGTAAGGAATGAGATTATTAATGGATCACATGGATAAGACTTATCTATTCCCCAAAATATCACTAATATGTGTTGAGATCTACAAAAAAACAATTGGTGGGAGATTATGAATTAGGAGATCAATGAATATACTCCAATGTGCCTGGTTTGTCTATAATTAATGTCTAAAAGGAAAAATTGTATTGGGATGATGAATCCGATACTCGTACCAATATATAAATAGCAAAAAATCACCTTCTATATTTTCATTGTATGACAGAAGAAATCCATAGGAATTAATGATTAATGGGTTTTTGTGGATAATCATACAAATAGGGCTTAGTTTATCGCAATTCAAGAGGACTTCTCCATGGATCAACATTAAAACTTATATATTTTATACGTGGTAAGACTACATAAATTACCACTCTCGATTATATCGGATCATGAACTGAGATACACCTACATGTTTCTAAAATTTCATCAATGTTCTATAAAAATGAGATGAACTTTACTATGGTTTATCATCCAAAAACTACAGGAATATCTGAACGGACTATCTAGAAAATATATTAAATACAGAGATTTTTTTCTATATACCAGAAGTGTGGATGAGATAGACATCTTCACCTATATGATTTCTCTTATCATAATAGTTTCCACTCAATAATCCTAATGGCTCTATATTTATAACATTATGAGAAAAGATGTTGAACAACGACATGATAGAATGATGTCGTTAAACATAAGCTGCTAGGACATAATTTTTTTTATGAAATAGTGTAAAAGGTTGACATAATTCAACAAAACATAAATTCATCAAAAAAATTTAAAGATGATTTATAATGAAATTGTTTATGAGACTTCAACATTAAGGTTAGAGACGCGATAGGATCATGAGTTTTGGGATGAAGGGAAAACTAATTCTCAAGTACATTTTCCCCTTCAAAGATATTGATTGGGTTTCTGATGTGGCCTATCTACCATCACTTCCAACAACAACGTCTCAAGTATATTATTTATTCCATGTATCCTTCTTAATGATGTACAAAGTTTGACAGGCTGCACGGTTCGCTTGCATAGTTTGACAATCTGTGATCTAACTGTACACATGATGCTGCTTAAAAGGGGTTCCTGGAATATCCCACCTCGTATAGTAAAAAAACTATGCACAAGACATGCGTACCAAACTGCCCTCATAGTTCATATCAGATGGTTTCTCCTAACTGTGATCAAACTGTGCGGCCCTAAAAAGGCCTCTATAGTTTTCCAAAACCATCCCAAACTCTCCAAAACTCATCCAAAATAAAACCAACCACATTAAAAACATAAAAAGGCATGAAAAATCTACAAACCTAAAACTAGGGGGAGATACGTTCTCCACACCATTGGACATTCCATCCTTAGAAAGGAGGGAAGCATCCCTTTTCTAAAAGATCGCAAGCCATTGCTCAGACATATCTTTCTCATACTCCCATAACTCCTCCTAAATATGACCATGTTACAAAAAAACCCAAACTAAAAGTATGATTTTACCATGAATGACTTTTTATTTCCTATCCATAATCTACACTATCTTGTATAACCAGGAAGCATTCAGTTCTATCTCAACATGATCCAAATGAATCACAGGTTCACAATATGGCTGATACTTTTTCAACAGTGACACATGATACACACTGTGCGATGTACTAACATGTGGTGGAAAATCCAAATAATAACCAATCAATCAAATACTCTCTTGTATCTCTAAAGGCCAAATATATCTTAGAGATAACTTATCCTACTTTGAAAACCAACGATGTCCCAACTTATAAAAGATTCTAAAAAACACATGATCACCCACCTTGATGGACAATGGTCGTCGAAGATGTTCTACATAAAATATATGATGACTATGAGTTGTCTCCATCCTCATTATGGTCAACATGATCTACTACATAGTCTCTTGGACATGGCTCAACCTAATCATTGAGGTTTCATTTGTTTCCACCAAACATAGTAGTGAACGACACAGATACACATATAATACCTCAAAAAGAGCCTTATGTATTGAATTTGGATATCAGTTTTAATTGGATAACTCAAGCAATGACATGTGGTCATCCCATGAACCACCAAAATCCTTCACAAAAGTCCTTAACCTATCCTCCATGGTTTGTATCGTCCTCTAAAATTGGCCATCTGTTAGTGGATGAAACACCATGCTCATAGTCAATTGTGTCCTAAGGGCTTACTGCCATGATTTCCAGAAATGAAATTTGAACCTATGATATCTATATAATAAAATTGAAACTTGAACACCATGACACTTTACCTCCTCTTGGATATATATTTTGGACAGATTCTCCACCGTATGAGATTCAAAAATTAGGATGAATTGGGACAGAATTGTGAGCTGATCCACAATCACCAATATAGAATTATGCTTCCTTGCTATTTTTATGAGACACTTCACAAAATCCATTTCAATATGCTCCCATTTCCACACAGGGAAATGTAAAGACTGTAACATTCTTTTGGGTCGGTAATACACTCCCTTGATGTGCTACTATGTTAAGCATCTTCAGACAAACACGGCCATATCCCATTTTTTATCAGCCCCCCAAAAAATCACTTTCAATGCCTTGTACATTTTCTAAATTCTAGGATGGAAAACACACTTGTAATGATGATAATCCCTGAGAAGATCTTCCTAAAAATCCACCTGTACAACCCTCCGATTATGAAAACACAAGACTAAATTTAAATTTAATTATGAACTATCGATGGTCTCCCCACGATTGATTTTAGACCTCATCACCACACATTCAGAATCACATGAATGTGCCTCTTTAACCAAACCATCCATGTCATGAACCAAAAAACTAGAAATAAGACCACACTGTCACCCCAGTCCTCACATTCCAACCGCAAGTTGGCTATGACCGACATCATCTGACACTGATCTGATGCCTATTTCACTACCTGAGTATATTATTTTCTACTTAATGAATCTACCACCGAATTTACCATAATCGATATGTACATTAAGTCAAAGTCAAACGGATGGAGATATTCCATCCATCTCAATTGACATAAGTTCAAACCACATTGTGAGAATATATGATTTATGATTTTATGGTCTGTATAACCTATAAATTTTTAACTAATGAGATAATGAAACCACATTTTTTTCACATTAACCACTACTGCAAACTATAAATCATGTGTTTGGTAGTTCTACTAATAAAAAATCAACTATCATGATCCATATGAAACCAGATGATCCCCCAACATGAGAACACTCCCCAACCCCAATCCCAACACGTCACAATACACCATGTACCCTTTCTCTGGTTCTTGAAAGACAATTATAGTTACTAATGTAAGGAGACCCATTATCTCTTAAAAAATTTATAACACTACACATCCTATTGAAATGTAATATGCTTCCTTTTCAAAGCTATCATCAGCGAATCCAATGCTGATAAATCATGCAAAAAACCTTGATAATACCCAACTAGACCAAGGTGGATCTCTATCTAAAAAACATTCATTGGTGGTTGACATGTGATAAATTTTTCTATCTCTCCCATATATATGAAAACACCTTTCATAGAAATAATATGGACATGGAAATGATCATACTATATCCAATAGTCACACTTTAACAATTTGGAATACAACTGATGGTACCTAAAGATTCCTAACACAATCACCAAATGTTTCTCATACTCTACCCATGTCCTTGAATACACCAATATATAATCCACAAATTCAACCAAAAAAGAATCCTGATATATGTGATTCATCAATACAATGAACACAGTTGGTGCATTCGTTAGACTAATGGGCATAACCACATACATGTAATGTCCATATCTACCTCTGAAATATTTATTTTGAAATATCTACCTTCCTCACCAGCAATGGATGATACCCTGACCTCATGTCAATATTATAAAACCACTGAGCTCCCCTAAACGGGTAAATAAATTCATCAATGTGTAGGAGTAGATATCAATTCATTATAGTAACCTGATTAAGTCTACGGTAATCAACACATAGATGTAATTTTCTATCCTCCATTCAAAAAAAAACAAAACATGCACTTACCACAGAGAAATTCTAGGATGGAATAACTCTTTATTTTAAAACACTTCTAACTGCACCTATAATACAAATAATTCTACTAGTGTCATTCGGTATGACAGAATTGAGATAGGACTGGTCACCAAAAGGAAATCAATCTTACGCTTTACATATTTCACTGGTGGAAACCCTGAGATTTATTTAAAAAATGCATCCATAAACAGATACACAACTGGTAGAAGAACACTTTTTTCAACACATTCCAGCAATGCCAATGAAAAAGCCAATCACTGATATAAGATCATTCCACCATAGTGTGCCAAAAATCTGTTTCACCCAGTATTTCATTCATCTACATTCTGAAGAGATGTCTAATTCCATCCTTCATTACGAAATTGAACATTCACATATAGAAATGGATGTGGTCCTCAAACACATTCAACTAATCCTTTCCTAGGATTAGATCATAAGAATCCTTCTTAATCTCCATGAAATCCCACATAAATTTAATGTCATCCACAACTATGAAACATGTTATACAAAGGAAATATATACACTCTCTTTGACCAATAAATGTTTTGTTTTTCAAAATAGAATTCATCATTTCCACCGTAAATCCCAACAAATAAATGATTTGAGAAGAAGTAAAAGATTGTGAATCACCTATATCAAACAAGGATTTCATAAACATGGTATTTAAAATAATCGTACCTCACACCATTGATGGTCCCGACTGATCATCCATCATATCATTCTCAGCTCCAAAACACTTCTTACTTTTCTTACTCTTCCCTTTATTAACCTTGTGAGGTGTCATGGTATTCCTATAATCACCATGAATAATATCTGTCTTCTATAGAGGGGTATGTGCTTCCCCCCATCCCCCATTGAGGCATAACACACAAGTGAAATCTAAGGAGTGTCAAGGACACCTGACCTCTGATCATTCTTACAATAACATTGCAGATTCCCCATATGCTTTCAATTACGACATGTGTGTAGTTGTGCAATAAAATCTTGCTTGTTGTGGCTCATAGAACCACACTGAAAACATCATAGATTACTCTGAGGCATCATATCAATATTCAATGATCTTTCCATCAGATTATAAACTATACTCCCACCCTGGAAATATGTTTCCATATTCCGCTTGATCCCAGTGTTTGATTTCTCAAAATCCCATATGAGTACCAAAATACATCACCCACCTGTAGCCCCAGAAATATCATGCTCATCCACCATATCTCTAATCACCATTTATATGTAGTCATCTATACACTACACTGATATCATGGAAAAAATTACCAGATTCAACCAAACATCAAAAATCATGCCTTCCATGATGTACTACCTACCACCATGGGTGAAAAATGCACTAAGTTCATAAACATAGCCCCAAATTCCACAATCACTATGTTCCCTTTCATCAAACTGAATAATATGTTGTACGTTGAATTTTTTCCTAATGAGGGTAGATGTTTTTATTAAAAAACTCTTCAAAACTCTCCCAAGTCTCACATTTTTCTATCTCAGCTTGGACTGCAAGATTCAACAACTGAAGAGAAATATCATCCAAAACATACATGTCTAATTTCACTTTCATCTTTATCGTTTTTCCCAAGAAGTAAAATACCCAATTCATTCTGTTCAACAATGCTTCAACCATTTCTGGCTGTGAATCACCTCTAATGATGGGTGGATTCTACCTTTGAAACTGAACCACATGATCCACATGCCTTGGTTCAACCACTTTATACCCACTTTCCCCAACATATAAAACATTCACTATACAATGCACTACCTACTGGTTCACCTTGTGCTCAGGTGCAACCACAATTTCAGCAGCTTCCTCTGTTCGGTCTCTACGATGCCTACCCGGTTCCATTTCTATCAATACAAAAAACAACCATAAGTTTCGTTCCCTTATCAGGAATGGGTATTCAATTTTCAATTTCAATTACATAATAACTATCACAACTAGGCTTTTAAGAGTTTCACATTTCTAAAGTTTCACTATTATGAAATATACACCATGTTTTGAAAATAAACCCATTTCTAAATTACAAATTAATTTCCATGGTTCAAACCCTTACATTTTGAAACCAAATTAAGAATTTTTCTAATATTCACAGATTCACACTCATACATAAATCAATTCACCCCTACTAAATATGAATCCTCGTGGGAATTCAATTATACCATGCATGACTTACTCATCTTATTAGCTAAAACCATGGCAATGAGATATTCAATGCCTACAAGTCCCTCCAAGAACTTATGTACCAAACTCCATGATAACTTCAAGTTCAATATAACAGGGTTAGATACATCTTTTTTTGATATTAATTCTATGTTCTGATAATCATCTTCCTTTCTACTATCCCACCTAAAGGAATAGACCAAGAATGAATGTGATCACCCTGACTAACAATCAATGCCAAAGTACCAAACAACTCCTCCCACATGAAATCCACAAACCGAACAAACTGAAAACACCTCTAACATCAGGTCACATCCCATTGGGTTGAGATGTATGAGGAATAATACATTTCATTAGGTGATGTTCCAAAGGTTATAGAGGCTGTAAATAATTTTTGAGTGCATTGAAAATAAATTCTAGAACTTTTTTACCATGAGATAAAACCAACCAACCAAACAATACACTATCAACACACTACATGAGAATGTCGACCAAAAAAATAAACCCATTCAGTACCAAATTACAACCAAACGAATCCTTAAAAATCCCACATTCCAAAACCAGAGAACCAAAGGGAACATTATACAACAATACCCCACGGAACGAGGTCACCATCCCTAGCTTCACACCAAGCCCCATGCTCTAGGAACAACAAAATCACCATGGTATAATTCTGAATCACTAAAAAATGAAATGATTTACTCATTACACTGTCTCGAAATAATACATCTTCAAAATCACCAAAGTGACAATGAAGGGGTTGAGTACAAATACTATGTAGGATTTCCCCGAAGGACTTCCCTACACAAGACACATGGAAAAAACTATGAGCACATTTATATAAAATAGTTTATAAAACATTAAATAGTTCAATAACATAAAACATACCTATCATACCATTAACAGGCCATGAAAAACAAAGGAAATCAAAAAAAATTCCATAAGACCTATCCCCATCATGAATTAGCACAAAAATTTCCTCCTTTTTCAAACAATAAACATCATTGAAACCATTATGGTTGGACTTCCTCCCATTATGTGCACCCCATTACCAACTAGCAGTGTTTCCCAAAAACTATCCATAATGGTGTTTCTTCTTTCCACTATTCATCCCCTTTTTTAGTAAGACGTCCCACCATCTTACACACAACCAACACAAGCCATAAAAGTAAATCAACGAACAAGAACTAACCCTTAGGTCACACAATAATCACACAATGATTTCAAACACATGCATATTCACATTAATAAACCTCACATTTATCAGAAAAACCCTTTAACCAACATTCCATGCCCAACCAAACTTCAATAAAAAATTACATTATTTCAAACCATCTCTCACAAAACATTTTTCACAATCATCCACTATCAATTTTAAAATCAAAATTTTATAATAACTCAAAAAATACCCTTTTTTCAACCATAACCCATATTCCCTAAAAATTACACCAAATCGTCACCAAATGGAATTAAAAAACGTTTCTCACATCATTATAACAATTAATTTCATGATTAACAAATTTATTGTAAACAAAACTACTAGTTCAAACTATGTGGAGTCGAGAGGAAATCCACCAACCTTTAAGGTTCTGATGAATTCAACCCACATGAAACCGTACCCTAATCCATGAAAACGATCTAGTAAAACCACTCCAGATTTCCTTCCCTATAATCAAAAATACTTAAAATAAACTCCCAAGGCATAAAAATCCATATATCTACAAACAACTACTATAGATCTTGAAAACTAGGATAGAGGAAAAATTAGATCTACATTAAACCACAAGAAACTATGTGAGGAGAATTACTAGAGAATAATCGGTTTAACCACCACAAGAAAACCCTTCACCATTATTCCAAAATGATTGGTAGAGAACCCCTAAACATTGAGAAGATAAAATCATTAGTGAGGCTCAAGTGGTAATGATTTTGGGTGTTTTTATGGAAATCCAAACTAATACTGAATTTTTAGAAAACCCATTTTCACGGGTCGAACGGTTAGCTCACATGGTTAGACAAACTATGCACTAACCTTGTGTCAGTTGCTACCTTGAAAGGGCAACTCGCATGGCCCACCACTCACGGTTAGGAAAACCATGTGACATCCATGCATACCACACTTCCCAAAAAGTTCATCTCACATGGTTTCTTCTTATAGTTCTCAAACCGTGCGGCCTTAAAAAGGCCTCCTAATTTTTTCAAAACCAACCCAAACTCTCCAAAAATAATCTTAATCACATTAAACACATAAAAAGCCATACAAAGGGCTTCTTAATTATAACATGGGGTGATGAAAAAAATTACACACTCCTCATCATGTTCGGTCCGTGTCAGTGTGCTCTTCATTCCACTAACTTAATTTCCTCGTTTATTTCAACATATAGAATACAATATCTATGTTATACATTTCCTCTATTATCAATTAATTTATCTTTTTATTAAATTTATAAATTTATATCATGAGTTTTTAAAATATACAACATGCAAAAAAATATAACAATACATGGTTGTGGTTTTAATCATTTCCACATATTTTCTCATTAATTATAAATAGTTTTATTCGAGGTGTGCATTGAACTCTCCATTCATTCCACTTTAAATTTCAAATTATGTAGATTAATTCTTGTTTTCACAACATAGAATTATTATGAACCACATCTTATTTGAAGTTTTTTTAGAACCATATTAGGAAATCTTTTTTGGGTGTGACCTACTTTACATTCCATTGGATTCTTATGAATGTAATTTCCCAAAACAACAATTGAATGATTTTGGTATAACATTTAATTATAGAAGTAGTCAAGTGTAATAAATGAATAAATGTGAAATATCAATAAAATAGACTATTTTTAGGTACCATTAACACTTTTTAATAAAATTATAAATGTATGAACACTACTAATAAAGAATTTTAATTTATAATTGAAAATTTATTTTTAAAATTTATAGTAAATGTTATTTTGGAATGATGGCACGTGGCCTGTAATTAATTTTCATATAAATAAATTTTTATAAATGGCTATGGAACTTTTTCCAGTTCAATGTGTGTTTAGACCAAAGATTATCCAAGATTCCTAATACAACTCCTGGATGAATTAGAGCAACCCACTCTGATTCATTATGTTGGTTGACAAATGAGATACCGACAATGGAATCCAATTTTATTTAATTTTATCATAACCTTGAAATGTTATTACATATGAATCCTCAAACAATTGAATTTATAATGCCTTTTTCTATCTCACTGTATTCATTATGTTGTCGTTCGACATGTGAATCCTTGGAAAATGACTTTGGGATCTATTCATGATTATAATGGGGATTAAATTGGATGTGCTATGAAGATATAATAATATACTTTTCATATTGAATACCAGGGGTGTACCACATGGATTACACATATACCCCTAAAATAGAAATACAAGTTTTTAATGTGAGACATATAGACATTTTAAAGTCACGGATTTCTCAGTTTATCCATGGGTCCTCCTTCATTATTATTTTTATTATTAGAAAACCTAATAATAATAATCAGACCTTGAATAGATTATGGTTATTCAAACAAAAATATCTATCATAGGTTTATGAAAGTGTGGTATATGGATAATCACTTGAGTATCCATTTCTCAAAGAGGTTATTTTTCCTATTGGGGTTTCCATTAATTTTTATTATAAATTTATATTTTTATATTTTTATATAAATATAATATTATCAATAGACACCATTGGTCGAAAGACATGAGTTTTACTCACACGCTTTTTAAACAACAAAATTATATCCAATCACACTACATAGATGTAGGTAGATAAAAAGAGTAGCACCCTACTACAGATTTCTGATTTTTCTACATTAGGATAGAGTATGAGATATGGGGTCCAACATTGTGCTCACGATGCTTTGGGATACTATTTTTTGGATTTGTAAAATTTTTTAATTATGTATTAATGTATTCATATTTTTTTGTAGTTCCATGGAATTATAATTATTTTTTATATGACCTTGGTAACAGATTATACTTGTTTACCACTATTTGAATGATTCTATTGTTTTCATGGTTATTGTCCCTAGGTCTATTGACTATTGTATCCCTTATCTACCATTACACCCCAATCTGACCTGGGGTAATAATGTCTGCAATACTCACCCATGGCCCTTACTACTTGTATATAACCAATGATATATGGATCAGAGTACATGAGGCCATGTGACTAACTGAATGTTTCATTTATATATAAACCATGATTGTGATGTCGTAAAGTGTTATAATGGAATATTTTCTAATTTAACTCTATGTGGGATTTTCGTATTGGATATCAGAAAGTGTGTGGATTTAGTGAGGATCATGTTTCCGGGGGTAGCTACCCCACATATTGAAAAATTCCAAGTATACTATGATGGGTCTTGAGGTTCTACTTATCCTTTATTATAGTGGTATTAAATTCACATTTAGTTTACACAATTTTTAGAAAATGGGACCATTATGGACGCTAAATTTACATTTGGAAAATATATGCAAGGAATTTCTATAGATACATCCTTAAATATATTTGTGACACACAATCCATGTGTATTCCACACCCCAATTATTTAATTTCACGAAGGTCCAGTTTCATAATAATAAATCCCAATTACAAATCCCACCTTCAATTTCCTTGAATCGGTGGTTATTTTTAAAAAATAGAATTGTTACAAGATATCACATCATGAATTATTGATCAATATATTAGTCGTAAAGAACATAAAACATAAATTGTTTTCATATTACATGGGTTAATTAGCACATAACATTAAAAAGGAAAATAAAGTCCTTCCTTGATGCATATTCAATGATTTCATCATCAAATCCTAGGGAATGAATACAAATATAAGAGTGAGACAAAAATTATAAACAATCATTACATAATGTAGAAACATGAAATAATATTATGTAATCTATCATAAAAATGAAATAAAAGAAAAACACCTGACATTTAATCAACAAAATAGGATTTAAAATGCATATGTATATTTTTTTATAGTTCAAATATGTGGAATAGCGTTTACAAAATTCTAAAAGTGGAGAATTCTTAATTCAATGATGTCATGTATCTAAAACATGAAAAATAATCATTCAATACCATCGACAATATAGTGTATGTTTAAGGGTAGAAGCCCATTTGATTCATCGGGGAGAAATATGAAAAGGAATTATTGACAAATATTTTGTCTCATGAGACCCATCATTTTATTGAGGGAATATATATAACCATTAACTAACCATGTTTTCATTTCTAAAAAATTCCTAAATTTCAAAATGATCTATTAAATCCATGAAATCAATATTCCTTATCAATGAAGGTCCTTATTGTCTAAAATATAAAGATTTATCATTATTTCCTAGTTATTCAAATATAATTCAATATAAACACTATATGTAAAAAATATGTATACATCATAGAATATTATAATATAAATAATAAAAGAATGAAATAGAAAATGTATAGTGACAAATGATCTCAAAATTATAGTAGATTCCCAACATAAAAAAATTATTATTTGAACAACACAATATAAGTCTCAATAAAATGGATATTTAGACTATTTCCCTTTCCTTGGTTCTGAAATAACTCCAAAATTTTACTTAATATCATGTATAATCAAATTAGACTCATTAACTACTTACATCAGAATATCTACACAATATATTTAATTTATCATAATTTTTTATATTTAATTATGGAATTTATGAAGAGTTTTAATGTTTTTTTGTTCTTAGTGTGTTTGTTTGATGGTATTATGTCGGTTCCCCTGTGTCCATAAATTAGAGTTCTTGTCAAATTGAATAAAAAACCCATAATTATAATTTAATTTTATTAATATAAATCCATTTTTTTCTTATGGTCCCCATATATTATTTATTCATCTGATATCATTATTATTAATTTTATGAAACGTTAATGAAAAATGATTTCTTTTTGATTTGGTGGGTTGTACCTCTATAACAAACTTGTACCCTTTTATTTAGTATTATGATTACAAAATGGTTATAGAAAATTCAATAAGTTATAATAAAAATATTATAATATTTTTTAACCGTAATAATTGTTTTATGACCCTCCATTAAGGAGACATTGAAACACAAAAACAAATCATCTATGAAAGAGGTGAATCACCACCTCATGGTAGTCATTTTAATTTTTAGAATTAAAATAAGAGGGTAAGACATATGGTGTTACATACTACTTTAATAGAATAAAATTCCAATACATATCATACTATATATAAAATTATAATTTGGATTTAGGAGTTTAGAAGATGATTACAAGTGAAAAAAATAGATAGTGAAGGATTATTTTACCTCTTGAATAGTTTCTCTATGGTAACATCCTTAAGACACTAATATTTGGGATTTCAGTAAGTCCAAAAGGGCATAGACATGGGGAGTAGTAATGGAAATTTAATATATTTTAATTTAGTCAAAATTCGAGTCTTAAAAGATGTTATGATATGTCGTTGTGAGGGGAGGTACATATAGTGGAGGATAGTAGAGGATTTTGATTATATTATTAATTTGATTATTAATATGGATCAGGACTATCAATAATGATGATATTTATAAAAAATTATAGTAACTAGTCCTTGTGAAATTGAATTAATTGGAACATTACTATTTAGTTTTTCTATGATATAAATATATCATATTTTCATTTATGAGAAAACAAAATTATAATATCAATGGAAATATTATAATTATAATTGGAACATTACTGTTATTAATGGTCACATTACTACTCTAATGTTACTATTAATATTTAATAGTATACAATGGTTATTTTGAGATATGATTTAAATTCAATATAGGGTATCAACTATGTTGAAAATATTTAATAATATACATACAATAAAATCTGGGGGGTTATATTCTTTCCACCTTTGAAAATTTCATTCTTGAAATTAATCATGAATTTTATCTTATTAACTAATGTGGGTGTTTCTTCTTTATAATATAATCAGGTTCCCACATTGTTGATTCCATTTTGTTGCTTCTCTAATGAACATTTACCAATAGAGTTATCTAACTTCTCTATATGTTCTTTCTAGTGAAATTAATCCCTATATAATCCTCATATTAAACAAAATCATGTTAATGTTCTATTTCATCATTGGTTAGCTCAAGTTTTAGGTCTCACATATAATTAATTAACAATTATATATAGAATAAATGATGATATTTTTAGAGACCTAGTGGAATGTTTAATTGGTAAGCTACAGATCTATTTCATTCAAGATTTTAAAACTGTCAAATTCACTAAGGGATTAGTATACCCCTCTTACCAAATCATACAACGCCCTTAAATAGAGTCATATTCAGAATGACATGATCAGTCATAGGATATTCTAAATCATTTCTTAATTTTTCATCATTAATCTTTTTCATAATATGAACATGTTTAATATGAGCTTTAATAGTATGTTCCATTTTCATTGTCTCTTCCACATGTTTTCGACAAATAATTCCCCTCTCACTAACATCAACTTTACAAGGAGTATGACGTCTATTTCAATTTAATTATTTATATTCATAAATTTTAAAAATACCCTAGAAACTATTAATATAGTAAAACACTATCATTGGAAAATACAAGACTCATATTCCTTAATGTTATTGGTATAAAGATATCAACATGTCTTCTGATGTCTGAATTGTCCTTTTAAACATTTTGTACTATTGTGGGTGATAAAAAATACTCAAATGAAGCTCATTTTCCAAAAAACACTGAGGAATATTCAATAACATTGATATAAATTGTGTATATTTATTATATTAGATAGATATAGTTTCACCAGTAATTGTTACAAGTTCATTAATATATTGTATTTATTTGAGCTAAGGAGGTGAATCATCTCTTATAAAAATAAAAAGTGATGATTTTGTATGATTATAAAGAATAACCTATATTGTAAAATTATTTCTATATATCTTAAGTAATTTGTGATGATTTACATAGTAATTTCATACCACTTCTACATAATAATATATAGAGTCTTCCTAACTCCACTAGGATGATGTCTCCCATAATTTACATTATGAAAAACTTCATATCTTGTCACATAGCTAGAAATTTCCAGATTTATATTCTCCTAAAAATGGGTCCTTCATATCTTTATGTTTCATGGTACTGCCATGGTGTATAGAGAAGTTTTTGATATTAATATCATCTAAAAGTTCCCTTTTTAGTGAATGTATTGATGGAACACATTACCTCTTCCCACATTTATTAATTCCATCCTCAAAATAGGAGTCTAGCATTTTTCAATCCCGAATTGATTTAATTTTCTTTTTAAAAATCTCATAATAATACTTAGAGATTTTTACCTTTTTAAATAAGAAATGTTTCACACTCATTTGAAAAAATGAATCAATCTTAACCATCATTAACAATTTATATATAAATATTTACTATATCCATGATCAAAGAATCCTAAATGATCATCATTTGGTTCTTCATTCCATGATAATTCCTATTTTATGAATCTTATACCTTATTTTCATTTTCTAGGTGATTTTGTACTATGAAATCATAATCTTTGAGTAACTATATCGATTACCTTTTCCTTTAATTTATGTACACTCTGTGTAACGATATAGTCCATACATTTGTTATCAATATATATCTCACATCATTCACTATATAGATATTGTTTATATATCATTAGAAAATTTATTAGCTATGATCACTCAATATTATGAGTTGGATAGTTTTTTTCATGAATAATTAACTTCATTTATTCATAGGTTATAAAATAGTAAATTTACATGACCAAACCTTGTATTTTTTTCAATGTATCTATGTATATCAAAAAACAATCATTTTCAAATGGTATAGTGAAAATAGAATAATTGAATGATCATTCATCAAGTCTAAAAAACATTATGCACATTATTTTTTCAATGTATACAGAAATCATTTATGTGTGTCCTAGGATGATAGGTTAGTCAATCAGAATTTTTTTTAACAAAACATCGACATTAACAAGTTAAACCAATGAAACTACACACCTATGTTATGTCAGTTTATATAGGCAATTCATGGATTTCCTTTTTCATTACATTGTCATCGAATTTTCTATCATTACATACAATATGAACAGTAATTTGTTTGTCCAAAATATTGAATTCTAAATTTCTAAATTTATCCTATAACTATTTGTTTCTAATATCTCAAATAATTTACTAAATTTTATTCTCGTGGTCTTCATATATTTTCAAATATAAATTAATATCATCAATGAATTCTAAATGTATTTCTTAATGATAATCCATGAATATTCAATTCATTTAATCACTAGAATATTTTATTTATTAGTCAATCAATATTGAAATATTGTAAACTTGAAATGAACATACATCATCTTAGAGGTTTTCTTCATAATTTCTTCCATCATTACTCACAATTGACGAAACCATGAAAAAAAGGAATATCCTAAAAAATTTGAACTTCTTGCTGTTGATTAAATTATTAATCAATACAGGGAAAGAGGATAGTTTTTCTTCATTGTAATTAAACTGATATCTCTATATTAAATACACATACTCATGGATCCATCATTGTTCTTAACAAATTAAACATCGGTGCCAATAGAGAAACCTCTTGGGTGAAAAAATATCTTATAACTCAACACCTCAAGTTGTTTTTTCAGATCCACTAAATCCATAGTGGGCACACTATAGGGAGTCACTGTCATTGAATTTACATCATGTATTAAACAAATTAGAAACTCAACATCACACCCTAGGGGTGTCCAGTTAATTCCTACATAAATATATTAATTTATTTTTGTAAAATAGGTACATACTCAATTTGATTATTACCATCTTCACCCATATATGTTTTTTAGTCTTCACCCCCATCAAAATTATTTCATTTATTAGAGCTACTAGGGCTGGACCTAAATAGTAATCAGATGACAATACTTTTTCTCTACAGAAAATGTATTCTATATCTTCTTCAAGAAAAGTAATTTCCTTCTTGATGAAATAAATTTTCACATACAATTTTGAAATATATTCAATACCATGGGTAATATAAAATTCAACCATAGTTAAGATGAAATTTTTCTAAATGAATTCATGTTTATATTTCATGTTGGGGATAACTGACATAGTTTTGTTGCAATGAGACTTCCCTTTGGAGTTTTTACTGAAAACACCTTAATTATATCAAGTGGTAGATATATTATTTTCCAGTATAACTAGGTAGATATAAATAATTGTGATGATATATAAATACATAAATCATTCTATAAATATTATTATTGGATTAATTTAATATCTGCCACCTAAATAGGTACTTCTACATTAGCTGTAGTGATCATAAAATCATGGAAATATCCCCTTAGACCCATATGTGATAGATTATATAGGTTCTTCAGACATTTATTTTGAATAATTCCCCATATCATTATCATTTCCTCATTGAACATTGTCGGTTTGTTTTTCCCCTTTCACTGTTTGGCCCATTCAACCATTTCTCTGAAATTATATCAAACTGACACGGCAAAAAATAATTTCCCAAAAATATCCTTAGAAAAATTATCACATATTGGAAATTTATTTTCTCCCTTATTCTTTATTGATGCTTTTCATTTTTTATAGTTATTTAAAGGCCTCTTCTTCAATTTAATTCCTTTAACCATATTGGTTCATTCAAATTCATTGTCCCTTTTGATGGTACATAATATTATTTCATCATATGATAAAAATTATATAGAATCCATTTCCCTTATGAAGAGTGAGAGTATGAACTTCATGGAAAAGATATATATTGTTTTACGAATCAAATATCTAATTTTTTGAATACCAGGAATTTCTTGTGATTGGGTCCTCATAATCTACAACACACCATCATTGTGTTTTATGCTATATAATTTTCTCACAATTTCAGGTAGTTTCTCAAAAGCGATGTATTTGACAAATAGTTTTTTTAACTTAATCCATTATATGTCTTCTATATAATCATCAACATTATTATCATTGATCAATGAACACCATTGGTCAATATCATCCTATTAGGAATATGACACTGGTACTACCTTTTACCATTCATCACATCCCAATGCATGAAATATCATTTCAAGGGATATTCTTCTTGGTTGAACTACAAATAGATTAATTTTCCCCAAAAAGATGGGGACTTCTACCATTTGAAACAACCTAAAATAATTGTAGTATGGAAACTCATTATAACTTGACAAAACTATCCTAAAATGGACATTATGTTCATAGGTCTGACATCAACTATGCTGACTTTCTCTCTGGGGAAATCCATACGTTATCTATGGTTATAAACACCCTTTCTTCCATTAGGACGTATCATTAATTTAATTCAAAAATTGAGTTATCTCATATTAATCATGAGTATTGAGGAAACTAAATTATCAATAATGAATTATTATAATTCTTTTAATACTTAACATCTAGTTTACGTGGTTTTTGAAAAACATTCTCTAATAACAATTATCACAACCTTTACCCCTGTATCATAGAGTCAATTGTTGTTTTATAAATATGGCTTATATAAAAGATACAAAATCACCAAGAATTGATCTTATTGGTAGTCGTTAAAAACTGGATATATATATATAACAATGGTAATTAAACAAACAAGATTCTAAATGAAAACGAACTTCTTCCTTTACAATTATTTAATGATTTCATCATCATAACCTGGGGATGAAAAACATAAAAATGTGCACTTAAATACACAATAAGGATTAAATGTAGTGGAATCATTAATAAAGAAATTAAATGAAGCATAATAAAAAAGGCATAACTAAAAAACAAATTCCATTTAGTAAAAAATGATACTAATAATGCATCCATACAATTGTTCTTAAAAAATACCATTAATAGTAATAAATGAATATTGAATGATGGGAATAAAAAATTATTGGTCATAATATATGTTCACTTGAGTCAATACTATCATGAATATTCACATAATAGTTTTTACCTGATGGTATAAACCCCTCTGATTCAATATGTATAGAAATGTAAAGGGTTTTTCACTAACAGTTTTTTCACATGAGAGATGTAATTGCATTGAGAGAATATATATAACCAGGACCCACCTATGTCAGCATGTCAAAATATTTCCCATAATATATAAATGATCTATTTCATACACGAAATAAAGATTCCTTATCATTAAATGTCTTTATTGATCAGAAAATATGCATAGAATTTTACTTCACAGTTAATCCAATAACATTCAATGTAATAATCATATATAAAAAATTGTTATATGCAATTGAAAATAATAATATATATGATACATGAAAAAAAAATTAAAATGAAAAATGTTCTCAAATCGGTAGTAGATACACAGTGCAAAAATTTATTAAGTTTACAATACAATGTATGTTTCAATGAAATGGTGATTGAGATGAAGTTTCTTACATTATGTGTTAATGTTTTCGACACATGTACTTAATGTCCTAGATAAAAAATATATATTCATTAATAACTTAATGAATAACCAAATCAACATATATATTATTTTTCAAAATTTTATTATTTTTCTATATGGATTTTTTGATGAGTTATAATGTTTAATTTTGTTGTTCTTGAATTATTAATTTCATGGTTTTATGGTCGGTTTCCTTATATATAATCATGTGAGATTATATATAATTCCAAAAAAACTCTCTAAGTATAACAGAATGTTATCAATATAATTCCATGATTATAAATTGTAATATTTATATTGTGGTTATAATATATGAGGATGATTCAGTAGAGTAATAATTATTGAAAAAAGATGATTGTTTTCAAGGTTTTTAAAACCATGATAGACTATCATAATTTATTTTTATATTATGAATATATAAATGTTCCAAAATATTTAATAAGTTCTTACTAATATGTAATGATATGGTTTATCTATAAAAATAGTTTTATGACTATCCATGATGGAGGTAATGAAAATGAAAAACTTACTATCCACAAAGGCACTGAATCAATACATCTTGAATGATGTTTTCATTTTTTATTAGAATGAGAGGAGAATAGATTTGATGATGAGTATACCATTATCAGAAAAATTATATTATATATATCATACTATTGTTTCTACTCCACAATGGATAAGGGGTGAGAAGAGGAAATAAAAAAGGATGTAAAAATAGAATGAAGTAGTATTTTATCTTTCAAATATCATCTCATTGAAAATATCCTTATGAAAATTGAATATTGTATTTCAACATTTCCATATGGCCTTGTAAACGGTGAAGATACTTAGAAAAGGAATTGGAATGAATTCAAAAAATATTAATTGTTTATAAGTGATGAGGAAAAGGGGTGTTGAGAGGTGGGATTTATAGCGAAGGAGAGGGGTGTTTTTATTATTTTATTCAATAGGTTATTATTATTTTTATTGAAGACCACTTTTTAATCATGTAACTCATTAAAGTAAATATACCACATGAAATCAAATAAATGGGTTCTTACATCATTCATGATCCAAAAATTCATGTATTTATCTTATAATTGTAAAAATAATAAATTATAACATTTCATTATTCAATAAATAACAAACTATTTCCAAAAAAATCATTAAATCTCCCTAACCATTTACCCATGCGTATATTTGATAAATTGACACCTTTTTATAAAAAAATTAATAAATATAAGAAATTAATGTTTTACTCATAATTCATCATTTATTCGAAGAATACTGATTGAAATATTATAACTAATTATAATATGAAATTAATAATTTAATTTTTCTTCATAGAATTTTATTTTAGTTATAATACAAAATATTAATTTAAAAATATCTTTTACAAAAATAAAATTTATTTTATATCATTAAATTATTTATAAAACAAAAAAAATTCTACTTTACAACAATGAATTATTTTACATTTTAATACATCTATTTACATATACAATGATATAAAAATATCATATCTTATTTTATCTTATAACTATATTTTATTTTTATTTTCATTGTTGTGGTTATTATTCTAATGTAATCATTACTATTTATAATGGTTATAATACTATTACCACAGTTTACATAATATATTACTGGGTGTCATTTTTCTCTTAAACGTGGGGTTACTTGAAATATAGGATGTCATATAAATTGAATTTATTTAATAAGATACATACCATAAATGTTGTGGTGTTATGACCCGATATCTTAGTTCAACAATTTGACTTATTTTTCTTAAAGGGGTAAATGTAATTGGTTACATAGAGTGTCTGTTTAATACTAAATATTTATTTCTTATATATCATGATGATAGAACCTTAACATACAAATAAAATTATATTTTCAATATTTGACTATGGTAACCTTAGATGGAACAATATATTATTTCAATTAAATGAATACCAATTAAAATTTAGTTAATCTTGTAATTCTATAAATCGATAATGTTGATTCATATAATTGAATCGTTGTATATTCCCTATATCATATAGATATGAGATGAAAATAAATTGTTTCTATTAAACTAATTTTAAATTATAAGGTAGAGGTATTAGTTATTTATAACATTGAAATTGTAATTAATTTATACAGACTTCTATATAAATGTATGAATCTTATAAGTCTAAATAATATATGAATTGGTTGAGGTTATGTAGGTAATCTTGTTACACTCTAATGGGTGTTTTCAACAATAACGTGAGACTGACATCCCTTATAATTGAACCACCAAAATTATAAACCTTAAACCAAAATGAGGCACCTCCAGTTGTAACTAGACTAGGCATTATTCTACAATGTTTAGGGGGTTTTCTATTCTTAATTATGTCTATATAGGGAGATCTATGACTAATTCACATTTATTCATAGTTTTTGAGGGAATTTTTGTAATTGTACTAACCAAATATGGTAAGGTATTTTCATCCCATTCAATTGAGTAAATTATAGAGGTTATATTATATATATCCTTTGAATTTTTATATTCATTCTTATAATAGGGAATTTTAGTCCAATTAAAATTTTCAGTGTTCTTCCATGAACTGAAAAGATGTACTAAACTAAGCTGATCAATATTGTGGTATGGTCTGGAGAAATTCAAACAAATCAACTAGGATTATTTTTTATTCACACTAATAGATGATTGAGAATTAATGTATATGAACTTAGAGTGGGAAACTATATCAGTTTTAGTCTATCTAGGTAATTTCATAGAGCTTCACTATTTTGAACATAATTGTTATGGTGTCAAAGTTTCTAATGACCGTTTTTTTAATGATGGAATTAGTTTTCCTATATAATATTGCTCAAACATAATTAATCATGATTCCATTTTAGAGATACAGAACTTGGCCCTCATTACTAAGTTCAAATTGATGGATGTTGATGAAACAAGTCATAGAGGATCATCTCTAAGATATGGTAGTTTTTCTAGTGATATGAATCATCTTCTAGTGGAATAAAATAAGAAAGTTGTAGATAAAAGATCAAAAATACAAATTCTATTATTTTCCATCATTTTGATAGGAAGGGTTATATAAATATTTGTAGTGAACGATAGATATTTTTTTGTTGATGTTACAAGAAATATGTCGTCTTTAAATATCTCTATAGACCATTCTATTTTATCCTGGATGCAGGGGATCCACAAAATATCCACCATGTAGAGAAATATGATTCCACTAAATCAATCTGAGATCATGATTAACACAAACCCCATATTCTACCTATGTGATATAATTTAAAAAGGCCACATATATGATCAGTATGGTCAGTAGAGTGACCTTTTCAAATGTTGTTAATTTTATATAAGTATTAGTGATTATGAACATAACATGTTTTTAAGCTTAAACATAATGTACACGTCACTATAAATTCTTGTTTATGAGGAATTTTTATATTATAATATACATTAGTTTCTACTGTATTTGAAAAAATAATGTCACAAACGTTTATTTGTTTGGGGAAACATGGAAATCCATAACACCAAAATTTAGTACTTTTACGGGTTTGGACTCTTGATTCCCAATTGGAATGGTGAATAGAAAGTGTACATATATGTAAGGAATTCCCTCATTAGTTTTAGAGTTTCTACTGGTATAAACTATTTATCATTTATATGAAATGTTTTTAAATCATTATCAGGAAAGAATTAATGGTCCCCTATGAATTTGATATTTAATTGTATCCTCATAATTTATCTTTCTCATCATCTAAGGATGGTGAATAAATTCACATTAGATAAAATTATGTCTAGGTATTCTAGATGGACCTAATCATCATGACATAAGATGAGATTCTATATAGTTCTTTAATCATTGGTTAGATGGATAGGGAAGGCGACATGCTAGTTCCATTATATAGTGGAGCATTTTAGAAATTTATTCTATAATGAACTTTTAGGAATACATAAATAATGGAGACTTAATATTTAATTTACTTAGTCCATGTGCATCACCTATATCTCTATCCCCCTTAATGTATGAATCCCACTGAGCTTTAGGAAAACGAAAATGATTTATAGAACCAGGTATCTATAGGGATTATATTACCCAACACCTCTCCATGGGGTGAACCAGTTCTATTTTCCTTGAGCTTTAATGGGGACACATGTTTAATGTGTACTTCCAAAGTTTCAATCATCTTACAGTTTTGAATCAGTACTTACTACCTTTAACATATTATCTCTTTTTTAAGATAAAAATATATAAGGTCTTCTCAATGATTGATAATATTTAATTCAACCATAATGTATTTGTTAGACCCTCAGATATACCATTTAGAGTTTTCCATTAAAGATATGACCTATACAAATCATTGGTCATTCCTTTCAATCACACAATCATTGAAAAAACTTCAATGACATGATATATTAAGTCAACCACCCCTTCATCTATAACATTATAGGTTTCTTTAATGATGAATTCCTAGATTATTAACAAACTCTACATGATAATTACATGAACCATGACATCGTATTGAACACATTGTGATGGAATTTGTTTTATTTCATGATAAAAAAATTTCACATCTAGATAGATAATATTCAATTTTGAGGTCACATAATCTCTAGAAGAAAAAGTATCATTGTTCCCTAATATGGTAATATCCATGGTTTCCTAGAACAATCATGTGAAATTATTTAATATTTAGACCTTTTTAGGAAACTCTAGTTAATATTGGTGAGTTATTCGAGACATTTATCACATCTTAAGACCTATTATTTTCTCGAACAAGATAACTATTAAATATTCTTGTCTTTATATAAAAAGATATATATTTTGGTGTTGAATGAATAGTTTAATTAATCAATTATCATGATTATGTTGGATCTAAGAAGAAGTTATACAGTTTACAATGACACATTATGTGTTAGGCTTAGTTTTGAATTAATGTAGTATGATTGAATTGTAGAATTATAGTGTCACTTGAATAGGACTCATTGTTTTAATTTCATGAAATATAGTCTTTATCATGCTTATATAATACATTCCATATAATTTTCGAGGCATTATTCCTTGATATAAAGGAATATTATGTAAAAATAAAAACAATTTCTTCAAATAAAAATTTAAATTTCATGAAATTGATCTCATACAACTAATATGGGATTTATAGATATATTTTTTAAGTTTTGAGAGTTTTTTAATCCTATAAAAAAATGTACTCTGCAAATCTATGATTATGGGTAGTAAAAACATGCCATTGACGTGGGTAGAATTGAGTATCATTTAGTTTCATTATTTTTTTGAGATGCATTTTGAGATTCCAGAGTGTCTTGGGTGGCCTATTATTATAGTGTTGGCAGAATCCTCAGCAATTCAGTATTGAGTTTTTGTGAGATGTATTCCTTTTTATTATGTATTTGTACTATGTGACAATGTTTATATTTATGAACAACCACCATTAGTGGTCATTCAAGAGAATTGGAGATAATATATTGATGTATGCATTTGTGTTCTTATATATGTTAATGAATATTTGATTATATAGATTATTTTCAACAAATGGAATGTGCATCCCGAATATATAGTTATATACAGTAGCATATGTGTTCTTTTTTGTTGGACTATTATCATAAGGGCATAAAATTTTTCATTATGTAGTCTTCCACCTACCTACCAGCCAAGGTTTTGTACCAGAGACTTATGGGATTTTTATTACCATTTATCATTCTTGAGGTAAATATAACAACATCTCTATTAAAATTTTGATGGTTAATCTATGGTCTCTATAGGGAATTGATATAGTCTTGGTATCATTGATATGTTAACAATGGTCACACACTTATTTCTTATTCATGATACCTTCTCATTTGATGCTCTAGAGAGGCTATGTGTCATAGTGATTAGATTACATCATATAATTCGATGTACTATCATTTCTCATTTTGATTAAAGAATTATATCTTGGATTTAGGCTAGGTTATCAATGGATTTTACTTTATAGGTGCTCCTATGATTATCCTAACACCCTAATACTGATTTTCTATATAATAATAGAATATAGGATTTTGATTTAATGATCTAGGACTACATTATCTATCTTGGATGATCAAGGGAATAATATATACCTTCTTCTATTTTTTAATATTATAATAGAATCCATGATACTATACAAATATCTCTAAATGAGGCTTCATATTTTTAGAAGTTATGTTCACTAATGTTATGGTTATAGGTAGGAATAAAAACTCTATTTCCCCATTATCTCATTCAATTGACATCAGTGTAGGTACAAATGATCAAAAAGGTTTTTTCTATATTTTTGTATAGGAAGAATACATATTATACTTCCATTGATGACCTCATGATTATTGGGTCATGGATCAAGAATTTACTTATGTATATCAAATATTGTGGACTAGAGCAATTTAGATTCATGGTAATCTATGATTTTGTTATGTTATATATTTTGAAATTTTGGAGAGTTTTAAATCAATTTAATTCTTGATAGAAATTATTTAGAGATATCAGGATATGATAGACTCTATTCATGTTTCTTAGTTACATTTTTATCATTTATAACCATCACATGTTCATCATCTTGATGACGTTGAGTTAGAAATTGATGCTTCCTTAGAAGAGAACCCTATATGTATTGTGTATAGGAATTTCAAGGATCTATGATGTAGGATTTTCACTCTGCTACATGTCCTATAGATGTATTGTTTTGTAAAATATTATACATGTGATCTAGAAACCCCAATATATTCCATGTTGCTAAAGTATTTATCAGATATAGATCAACCACCATTAGAAAGGAAAATCAAGGGGTTAGTTGTTTTAAATAAGGGAGGCTATATGTTTAGGATATTTTACAGAGCAATAAATTTCCTTAAAATACTATTTATCAAAATAGTTTTACTTTTATTAATGTGCCTATGTTCTAAATGGATGGTTCTTTGGTGTTTGTGTCATATTCATAGCTCAATACATTGTTTTTTGGGTGAAATATACGTGGTTACCTATTTTTACAAGATTACTGCTAACATTACAAAACAACAATACTGGGGATGGGCATTTTTAAAATGTTTATTTGACCATTCATCCTATGAAATAATTCCAAATTATTTTGGTATAGTTGTTTGTATATGTGATCTGTACAATTATGTATGTGTTTTCTAGACATTCTGATACCAGGTGAGGTTCGATTCTTCTTCGATAGAGAGGAAAAATTGTTTTTTAATAGGTTTTAAATCTATGTACCATTTGGTGGCTTTATTAAGAAAATTATTTTGAACAACTAGTTCAGGATATAACTATCCATGTTTCCAAATACTTTTCCCTTTTTAAAATTATTCAAATTTCAAATTTTCAATACATTCCTTATTAACATATTCTCTCATTTATTTTCCTCAAATTAACAGAGACACATTCAAGATGGATCTATCCGATGATATCCAACATATGTTTTGTGTCACCTCCTCCATTCCTAATATGAATATATCTTCATTAATCATAATGAATCAATATTAGTAACTTGTTCTTTCTTCTTATTTAAATTCATTGTTTATCTCTCTATATGGAAAAGAAAAACTATGGAATCTATTTTACTAAAATATTTAGGGGTTTTTTCTTCAATTCCTTGAATTATATATTGATTATGAATTTATTACTAGATGACGAGTCAACTACCAATATTATTCACACTTCATATTTTCTGAATCAATGTTTCAATGATTATAAATATATTTCACAATTCCCCATTCTACAAAGTTCTTTCAATTTTGTGAAAATATGTTCTTCATTAGATTTTTTGGAAATAATGAATTACACCCATTATGATAATAATTTTCTTTTTATGAGGATGATACCCCAAAAATAGAATTTTCATTTGGATATTCCATTATGTTTATCATGGTAAACTAATGCAAGAAAGTTGAAGAAAAAAACCCATCTGGTGGGTTTGGATTAATAATTAATGTTGGAAATAATCCACTGTAATAAACGAATAAAATTGAAATTGTGCGACATGTTTCATCTTTTCATGGGCCTTAAAAACTTATAAAAGAATTGATAAGTTATATAGAGTCCAATTATTAAGCTTTTAATTTATAAATGAAATTTTAATGATTTGGTTTCAATGGAAATTGAATGATACAATAGATAATACAAGGAATGTGATTAAATATATTATATGTAAAATTGTTATAGTTGAATATGGACCATATTCCTATTACAAGAGTGGTTGAAAATAATACTTCCATGGGTTCTAAATGGAATTACTTGTGATATCTAAGGAAAGAACCCCAATTCATTTAGTTTATTTCTGAGGGAGATACCCACCTCCGAATTTGGCCATTCTCAATTAGGTGGAAGCATAGTCATGGTGTCATGAATACATTCTCAATATCTAGATTTAGAACACCAAATAATTTATGTTTGCAATCAAATTGATTTCCTCATACATGTGATATGTAGGATTAAATCCATGTACATCAGTCCTTATTTTTCTAGGATTTACATAGAAAAAAAAACCTTGGCCTCAGTTAAAGACCCTATAAATGGAATGTAAGCGGTGTATCCCCTATATTAATCATAGCCCCCTATAGCTGGAAGTATTGCTATTACATTGAGCTATCATGACCTTCAATGGTCATGGATTCTATATCTACACCAAGGGTCCTACATAATTTTTATTATCATTTAAAATTTTTGATTATAAAAAATAAATAAAGACCATTATATGTTCAATCATCCAAATAAACACCTTGTATATTCATAAGTAGTTATGGTCAGCCGACTGTCCCTTGAGGAACCTATGCTCGATGTGGTTATTGATCCATTAGGTTTGTATAATATATTCCATTATATCTATTCATGATTATATAAATATTTATATATTTGTTTTGTTATATAACCCATTTGTGGTGGCCTACAATGTTTTACACACATAATATTGTCTCCACTAATTTGTACTAGAGAATACATCATGAATAGAGGTAGGGAAAAAGGTAAGTGACCACTTAGGGACTCCTTATTTTTTTTAATTAGGATGGAGAATGTGTGTAGAGGACCAAGCATGCACTCATGATGATATTAGAAATAACTTTTGTACTTTTTGTATATTTTTTTTATCATAGATTGATTTATGAATGTCCATAATATTTCTTATAGGATGACATCCCCCTAGATTTTTTCTTAACCATGGTTATGGATTATACTTGGGTACAAATGTTTGTATTTTTTCAAAAATTTCCAATTTATCATCACGGATTCTATTGATTAATTTGTTTATTATCAATCATTATTCCCTATACATACATGATGGAATTTTCTCACCACTAACACACAATAGGAAATCCCATCTATTAGGAAGCCCATAGAATATGGGGGAATTATTTAGAAAATTTGGATAATTTTAGTAACCACATATTTATAAACTAGGAATGGGATGTATAAAACCTGGTTCTGCTTCATACCCTGACTGAAATCTACCCACCTTTCAAGAATATCTAAAATAATTTCTTTCAACAATAGATGTATGTTCTCACCTTAATCCATGTAAAATATTAGTTACATAATTATGAAAATATATAGGTGATCTAAGAAACTCATGGAGAACTCCATCACATAATGACTGGAGAATGAAAAAACACCCGTGAAATAATATCTGTTTCTGAACAACCTTTAAACATCCCTCAAGGAATTATTAAATCCATTATGATCATGCATCCCCAACACCTCTATGACTACTAAATGAGGATCTTCTTACTAATTCATTAATGATGAATCCATTTCATGTAACAAAGACATCATGATGATATGTCTCTCTAACGTTGAAAATTTTAACTACAAGCTCCTCAAACCCTTTCTGAAAATAATTGAATTTAAAACCTCATACCCTCAGAACATTTGACTAAAAAAATTCAAAACAACAACACCCTTTATTTGGTTATATTATATTTCAAAATAATAATACATAAAAATATTATATTAAGAACCATTTATATAGATTCATATTATGATTATAGAAAACTTATTTTACTAGGTTTTTGTTTTTTAAAATAATAAATTTATTACTGTCGAGGTCATTCGAAATCATACTCATCACAAAAAAAACTATTGAAAAATATATATTAACAGTTGTATATTTAAAATTACAGGGAAGTAATTTCACAAAAACAGAAGAGAACACTTCCTTCTTTTATGTCAACACACATCCCAAGACCCGATAGGAAACATCATAGGAAATCTCTAATAACATAAGACCTTAAGAAACTAAATCACTAGAATATTGACCTAATAACAATTAATTAGGCTATGAACATCATAAAATTGATCAATCCTTGTGAATACAGATTCTATCATTGTCAAAGTCGTTATTTTAGTTTAAATAATATTTAAAAGAGGCAAAAACCTATAATAATATCATATAATATCATAGATAATATGTATTTCTACAATATTTTTTAGATCTACCAATGAAAAGACTTCATCATCCTTCTACAGGTCCACTTTCACACCATGACGAGACACCAAATCTCTATAGATATACAACTATTTCATAAAGAACATACACAAGGAATATATACCATAGATATTTTTATCCTAAAGGATCAAAAATATAAATTTAAGGTGATCCAAATTATCATAATTTTAAATATAATATATAATTATATTTTTAATTATTATGATTATCAAATGTTTCTATAATAACTAGACATTATGTTTCTTATTTTCAATAAAAAATATCTATTTAAGTGCCCCAAATAATATAAACATGAACATGATGTTCCCATTCCATCACATGAAGTAAGTCTTTAGTATATCCTAATATGTGACCCATAATGAGTAATACCCAATACATAGATCAATATTTTAGTACAATATAGATCTTATCATTTGGTCAAACATATCATTGATAAATGGAAGTGTGTAATGGTTCTTGAATGTCACATGATTCAACATCTAGTAGACTATACATAGACTCAAACATCCATCCTTATTCATAGAAAAAATCCATATCATGACACACTATATTGGATGAAACCCCTCTACATTGGATCATCCATCCAGGACCCCAACGTACATAACTCAATAGGAACCATTCAATAAAAATCCATTGAAATCAGAGACACCCAACTGTAAGTCACTCCCAAACAAAATGTTTCATTGATGGAATTGTTCCATTATTTCCTCAAGTATAATATTAATGAACACCTACAGAACAACGGGAACATAAATTCCCTTAGCTTTTCCTAATATATCTACACACTGCCACATAATAGTCTCTACTTTCATATCACCCATACGATAATCTCTCACTATAATTAATTCCTTCTATTGGTTCTCCAAATTAAAAATGAATCTATTATATATATCAAGTTAATGACTTCATTCATGTTATATATAAAATCCATGAAATGGATAATGTTTTTTGTTTTCGTCTATTTCAAGAAGTCCCCCACTAACTGATGCTACCCCTTCCCCATTCTATATTCTTAACCTGCAACATAAAATGAATCCAATACTCCAATGGGAATATAAAGCACAAGAAAAACAAGATGCATCTCCACCTACAGTAACCATTATAGAAACATGTGATAACAAATATTGTTACGCTATTGAATTAATAAATGAACACCCAAGGCTAGACTATAATATAAGCATACCTCAAACAACTCCCATCTATGTTGGAACTGTTATCTCTAACACAAGTATCTAACCATGAACAGCTCCTCAATGCCTCAACTATTGGCATCTAAAATGCTAATACAGACATCCTCCCTATATATATACTATAACAATTATTATTTTTACCAATGAAACCTATCCTCATATGTTGAAGAAGCACTTTCAAAATCTACTACTGAAAAATTTAGAGGGATCTACTATTACTATAAAAAGGGACATAAACACCCACCTATTTCCAGCATCATTGTGTGGTTAGTGACTAAGCCTAGTGGTGACCCTGTCCCCATATATAAAGAATAGAAATTAAAATCCATCCGCATGTCCTTAGAAGACACCCACCCTATATGGATGGAAATAGATATATTATGGTTGGTTCTGCACTAATTATTACCCAAACATCCTAAAGTCATATGGATCCCAATATAAATCTCTGATAATTAAAATTTCATTCTAGACACCCTCTCAAATATAATATCCCCGATAAAAATTTCTCAAAATAACCTCATCCCTTTTCAGCTACTCCAATGGTGTAGGGATTATAAGTGGAGTGAACACATATCAAATTATTTGTTATAAATCATCAATCAGATGAAAAAATATAGAACCCTCTTCCAAAAATCCATAGGAAAAATTCATGTCAGTTCTTGATCACTATCATGTCCCCCCTCACACTTAAAACAATAAGAATATATATATATATATATATATATGTAGGGTGAGAATAACCGATATTCTTAGTGGGCGCATAACAAAGGTCTCAAGTGAACATGTTAAAAATAATATGATATTATAATATTGAACAAATTTAAAATCCAACAATCACCTGTACATGTCGACTAACTAAAACCGTATATCAATTTCTCTATCTCTATCATAAATTCTCACATACGACATAGTAATATTGAAATTTAGGTCATAAAAATGATGAATTCTCACTATTACTACCCACTGATTTTCCACTCTCACAATGAAAGATCAAACATCATGATGTGCTATTGTTTTCATAAAAATATGACAACATATGATCTATCTATGATGTGAAAATAAACAAATACCATTCTATCCCACTGTATAATGGTCAAGCATCCAGTGATACCATCAATACTAATCCCATTTCTTCTCACACAATGAAACACTTGGAATCACATCAAATATTTCCCAAGGACACCAATGATGCCACAACATATCTCATCGTATAAAAAATATAGTGTAGTGTATCTAGAACATGATGTACATCCACTTTGCACCCTCCTCCTACGACACAAGACCCAACCATATTTAACATTACATCACATCCCTATCACATCACAACATACCTGAAACACCTTGGTTCATCCCTGAACATATCTTCCATTGAGACCTAGGAGATAGTAGTTGATTGTAGAGTGGTGAATAATGGGTATCCATCCATAAGTATCTCCACCATACAGGATGATAGAGAAAACAATTGAAACCCTACAACCACTATGTGTTGGTAACGTTTTCCAAATAATGTGGGGAGAGTATGAATATAACATAATGACATGTCATAGAGAGAGAACAAAATAAAAAATAGGTACAAATTAGCTTCACTAGAATGCACCACATAACTGTCACCAAACCTCAAATCATTCATCAAAAAAACTTCCTCCACTATATGATACAAAATACAACTAATATATAGGATTGATAAAATCAAATTTCAATTACCTAAATCTTTATTAAAATATACATTAACAATTGTTATATGATATTTATAATTTATTCTATTTAGAAAACATCTAATTCAATCAAATATAAGTTACATAGAAGAATCCTTCATTTCATTTCATTTTTACATAATTATTTATTTCATGCATAATTTAGGAACTAATGAAACCCTTTTATGCCATAATTGTTCCATATAAAATCAACTATCACTAATATTATAGATCATCCAAACCATTATTACACCAAAACCACATTTAACCATTCCACCACAAGGAACAACACTTAAATAATAGTGACCACCACACACCACAACCTCTGTGCACCAAAATGATCATAAACTAAAACCATCTTGGATAATAACAACTATTCACTAGATCCATCACATGATATATCCATTACACACCATATCACACAACTGAACAAATCACATCCATTCCAATGAAGATGTACACCACATCCACATGCATCAAAAAACCTCACTAGTCAGATCAATTTCTACACAATAATACAAAGCATAGAATGTAATTAAAACCCCAAAATAATACCACAATAACATATTTTCCCTTTGATAGTGTATTCTAGGCCACACACCACATTAGTTCAGTATTTAGAAATAATATTGTAACAAAAACTTCATTCTGTGGTAAACATATTTTTAAAAAAAATATATTTTTTGTATCCGTTAATTTAGTGTGAAATCATACAATAAAATTCAATGTGTCACAAATAATATAATATAAAGTAAAAAAATCTTCCAATAATTATTTTTATAGTATTGTAAATAATAATTCCCAATATAATCAAAAAGAATATACTAATTCTATAAGTAATGGGATATATCTCATATTCCTATAAATTTCAATTATTATAATTAGTAATTTTGTTATGAAAACCCATACAATCAATCAAAAATAAATTAAAATACATGAAATATATGCACATAACCTTTTGAAATCAATAGAATTAGGATACCCATCCTCAGTGAATCATTATGATCTCGTTGTTCACCATACGGCGAGGACTGAACAACCCATAAATCAAAACTAGACAGGTCGAAACCTATATAAAAATGTAACACATGAAGGTATCAAAAAACATTACACAAAATAAATAACAAAAGAAACAACACCATGATAGTGGATCATTTATTTATTAATGTAGAGAAAAAATGTATGTAAAAATTAATTACTCACTTCATATATTTAAAATCCTAGTACCAGAACACAATAACCATGATGTAGAGATATTAGAGACAACACATAACCAAATCGAATAGATTTCATATCAAATGGGAGATAATTGAGTAGATAAATAAGTGAAGAATCAAAATAATTATTCTTTTAAAAAAACCTATGACTCCCCAAATATGTGGTGTAAACTACATGTTTATGATGTAAATTACATTATCACGGAAGGTATATACAATAAAATGAACTATTAATCAATAAATTATTTTAACTCCTTAAAAACAACATGTTTTTTCCAGATTAAATATATCCTGTAAATTCCATTCTTATTTTGTAAATTTTTTTCTATTCACTTTAGCCTAATAAAATCCAAAAATTTATAGTCAATCAACTAGTAAATCGCCAAATTATTATGTAAATCACTATATTATATCTTAATCCTCCATACTATTGTAAATATGAATCTAAAACTCTTTCTAACCATGTGAGACCTTATCCATGTGCATTTCACCCAAAAAATTTACAATGTGGTAGAATAGAACACTATAAATTGTTACTCTTTCCATCAAACCTCTGAAATTTTGGGAATATACTACATCTATTATGGTTAATTATAGAATATAATTTTTCATTCCAAATATTTTTAATATCATAATCTCCCAAATAATTAATATCAACTCTGATAAAGACAGAGAAAACCATGTACATCATATGTACATAATTCATAATTTCCAAAATTGAATAATTATATCTCATAGTCAAGCAACTAATAAAACCAAAATTCATATAACCATTACATATTACATACACAACCATCATGTTTTTTATGATCATATTCTTCATCCATAAATATTTTTCTAACATTATTATCATTTATACATATAATATATAATACTAATCTTCATAATCTATGGTATGTGATATAGAAAATAGTGAGCTGAATTGATCAGTGAGGCTAAACAAGAGATAAAATAACCAATGATCATAAGTGATATTAATATGAGAATAATTGTATCTTAATGTATCAAATTTCAATGAGATAAACATAACAGGCTTAACATGGCATTATTTTAATCCCCATTCTCAGCATATTTATAATGAAATATTATTAAATTAGTGTCCAAATTTTTCTATAACTGGTAATTAAATTAAATTGGATTTTTTTAAGACAATTAATCCATGAAATGAAGATTACAACTTATATCTTTTGTTTATAAATATCTTAGGTTGTATTGGGTTTGATTTTTATAACAATTAAAAAAATTGTATTTAATGTTTTATAAAATTTAATAATAAATATATTTGATTTAGTAGTAAAAAATATTTTGATTTTGATATTATTTTATAAATTTTCTATATTTTTATTTCTAATATCAATTATTAGAATATAATTTTAATATTTTTTTACATCATGAATGTCATTGTTTAAATAAGTATTTTTTTTAATTTCATTTACATGATTGATAATTTTTAATTGTTGTGGTTACAATGTAACAATAGAGTATAAATAATCGCTTACAAAGATATAAGAGAGAGAAGCATGTGAATATGAGTTATCCCCTAAAGTAGTATATTAGTTGTTAAGATAAAATGTATGACAAAATTAAATCATCAAAGTATACATTCAATACTATTGGAATAATATATGTGTGAATAAGGGGCAACATATGAGTGCATCATTTATCAGGTAATAATGAAATCCATTCTAGGATGAACTTCTTAAAAAGTATCCACCTGAATAAATGGAGTGATTCCATGGATGACACACTGTATGTATATTTTTATAGGTCATCTATATGTGAATGATATCAATCATATAAGGAGGATTCTATCTAATAAAATAAATTAGTCTTTATTCGTTGACAGAAATCGAATTTGAAGCTGAATATCTATTATCCATTAATTTCATTGGGGCCAGCTGATTAATAAATGAGTGAAAAAGTTAATTGTTTATAAGAATAATTCTTGATGAATAATGTGAGAATAATTTATAATGGAGAAAATTGAATAAAGAAAACCTTTTTTATAGAATTTATTGTTCGTACATAACTATATTAAATAATAGGACCAATCCATTGTTATATCTATAGGAATTCCAATTTATTGTATCAGATCACTAAAGTAGATCATCCATGCCTAACTTATTTAGGCAGCATAATTTGATACAAATAAGGATTACTCAATCTAGTGTTATTCATTATACACATGTATTAAAATTTCTTCACAATAATTTCAGGACCATTTTCTATTATTAAACAAAATCCATGAGAACTCATCTTTTTAGTGGATATAGGTTCCTTGAATTCAAGTTTAACAATTAATGAATATTTTATGAATTGATTGGTTTAATGTCAAAGAAGTTTGATCGGGTGTTCAAGATCTAAATAATTAATTATAAAAGATGATTATAGGTTGGAGAATAAATTTCAAAGAGAAATAGGCTAAAAATGTATATTGATATGTGTTATTATTTTTGATATTAATAAAAAACATTGATATTGAGTTTCATAGTCATTTTATGCAATTGATTGGAATAATAAATTATAGAGGACACATTATGAATTTTTTTAACAAATTTAGTTATGTATAGATTTATATTTTAAATCTGAAATGATTAGATACTGAAATTATTTTTGAGTCTTTCATAGAGTATGAATTAGTTACCAAAGCTCAGTCTAAGCATGTTATATATTTTATATTAGCTTTAAGAAATTATGATTTTATTAATGTGATTATATGTAGATATCAAGTATAAAGGGGTTTCTAGTTTTGTTTTATATGTTTCATTTCAACATTTTTCTAATTTTTTATAAGGTTGATTTCTCGATGAGGTCATATAGATGAGGATTATGTCTTGATGAATTATGTTTATATGAAAGTTGAGATACTTTTTGGGAAATTTTCAAATGATATATTTCAATTTGAAGAAGGAAAATACTGCTAAATGAAAATATTTATATCCATCTAGTGAAATTTTAAATAAATTTCCATTCACATAATTTATATTTACTGAAAATTTAAAAAAAAATTATAACTAGAGGTAATGGAGGTCAGCTTTTGGAGATTAAACATTAATGGGTTTAAATAAGGATTATAAGACATTATTTCTTGGAAATAAGAATATATAGTTGGGTAGTATATATTGAATTAAAAATAGTAGATAATATTATTTTTGAATAGTGAACTTGGACTACAAAAGTAGAGAAATATTGTATTATATTTATAAGGGATAACCTAGATATATTTATTATATTTTACTTATTATATATCTCTAGTTTTTTTCTTTTCAATCCATTTTTAAATTTGGAAATTTTTTATCTAATTCATTGAGGTGATTAAATTGTTATATTTGGATAGTTTATATCATTTTTATGTTTTATTATTTATAAATTATAATTAATTCCTCATAGATGATTTTATTTTTATCTAGTTCTTAAACTTAATTTTATTGATATATAAATATAAATATTGATATGATCTTGAATGATTTTTCTAATAGAATATATAGAAATATGGTGTAAAAGGTATCAGAAATAAATTACTTTCAAATTCTAATGACATTTTACTTAGTGAATGATACCTAATCACATTCATTTCTCAATATAATATAAAAACCTTTTTTATAGAAACTGTTCACGCTGAAGATGTAGTTTTATTTCATGACTGAGATTAATAACTCTTTTTTTATCGTGGTTTCATTTTCTGTTGAATAATTCATTCATAAAAATAATTATTCTCCATTATATATTTCAAACAAACTACCCATTAAATTACAATTTGAGCGTTTCCTACCCTAAAACATATATATAACAATCTAAACCCCTCCACCATATTCTTCAATGACATTAACATATTTTGTACCAACCAATATTATTTTTAAAAAAATTCCCACTGTTTTTCTGTTTTTTGATAAAAAATTAACCCCTTAGTCAAGTCTCCATAATTAAATTTGATTATACAAATCACTGTTATGTTATTACATGAGATACAAATGACATTTTATAAGCCATTATAACAATGATCCTAGTAAAATATTGGAACCCTTTATAATAAATTATGGTTGTTATGTGATGGACAATAAAAAATAATGTCAAATAAATAAAAACAATAAATATTTTTTATTTTTAAGGAGAATGATAAAGAAAATATTCAATTAAATTGTTACTTTATTTTCCGATAAATTGAAGTATATATTCTGTGTGTTTTCTGGTCGTGTTATTTTTATATTGTTAAATATTAATTCATTTTACTCATAATATACATAATTTAAAAAATTCATGGTATATATGATTTATAACACAATCATTATTTGTACATGATATCATATTTTATTAAATCTATTGTTCAAAAAAATTCATGGGATTAGTCCATTAAATAAATTGTACAATATGTCAATCTTGAGTTTTATTTATTATTTATAATGAAATATTTATGATATTTTAAATGTTGTTGTTGAATATGAATAAGAAAAAATGAAAATATATTTTTATCATTAAGTAGTTAAAAAAGTATGGTATATGTTTACTAATTTAATATGATATTATAGGAATAAATAACACCTTCTTAATGATAAGTCATCATCTATGGATTAATTAAATATAAATCAATAGAATTGGTGATTAGTGGAGATAATTTTATATCTTTGTATGATATTATTTATAAATTAAACAAAAGGAACAAAAACATGAGATTATATTTAGAAAAGGTTATCATTTTATCATATATTCTTGGGAATCAATTGATATAATTATTCCTAAAATTTAAACTAAAATATATTATATAAAGGAAATATATAAATTTATTCATGATATGAAATTTAAATAAGTAAAACATGGTTACTATGAAATAAATGTCATTACCATATCTGTAAATTGTGAAAAGAAGTGTTCATTCAACTATTTCTTTAGTATCTATTAATAGATGTTGATGTGGAACATTTTAAACATTCTTCCATATAGAACTCTCAAATAGCTGTTAAAATAGAAACTAGACATACTAAAATAATTCGAGAAGCCATGGAAATTGAGAAAGATAAAATCATATTGAATAATAGGGTTTTAATATAATTTTCAACACATGGTTGAGTATATTATATTTAGTTATTACTAATTTTATACAATAAATAGTTCATAACTATAATTTTATGGATTATGTGAGTGTTTTTTGAGTAAATCATGGACGGTTATGAATATTTATATATAGTTCCATGTATATTTCCTCAACTTCAATGTACCATATTATTGGTTAACCCTATCTATTCATTTAATAAGGATTTCTTCCATTATTTTCTTTGAGATATAGAGGACCAACATTTTTTCATTATTGAGGTGGTCTTCCTACGGTTCATATTAGATAATAGTGAGCATTTCCTTCTTCATTAATTTCTTTGGGTAAATATATATAATTTCTCAATGAAAAAATATGTGTTATCAATATATCATGATGCCTAATATGGAATCCAAACCCTCTATTATGTTTTGGTTAAAATATTGATGAATGTATAGATAAATATTATAAATTTAGTTCTCTTTTGGGAGAATCTTGTTATATTCTTGGTTCCAAAAATTCATTTTCTTCTATTAAAATATTTTTTTGTTATTAAAATTACAAAATAATATTGCCTCTTCAACATTATTCATCCTCAATGTGAAAGTACGAACTCTACTACCACCACCAATTTGATTTATTTTTTTTAAATTTTAAATTTATTTTTATATTGGTTATATTTGAAATTTAAAATAACATTTATATTCCATTATTGGGTTGGATTATAAATTTTAGATTCTTCGTAGATATAATAAGGATTGAATGTTTGGATAAGAAAGTGGTTATATAAACATTTTTATTAGGAAAATTTTTTTATTGATAGTAGAGTTTCCAATTTAATTTTTTTTATATAGATTGATTTTATAAATGTTTAAAATGATTAAATATTCCAATATGGGTTTTTATAATTTTTTGAGTTGTTTTTTAGGTGGATTAAAATATATTTCATACATAATGTTTTTTCATAGAACACATTATAAATTGAATAAGAATTCAAGATGATTTTTAAACTAATGGGTTCCATTAATTATTTAACTTATGTTGTTAAAAATACATTAAAAAATACTTATTATATCAGATATGACCCTAAAAATTTCGTTTGATTAGATAAATATAAGCATATTGTTTTTATGAATTAAATGATTATAATATTTGGAATGTAATGATACATAGTAATATCCATTGAAAATTTTACTAGTTATTACTATTGGTCACATTATTATTTTATAGAAATTGTTTTTTAGTTTTTTTCTTATTTTTTTTAATTCAGGTTTTATTGTCAATTTTCAATAAATATTACACTACATGAGATTTCTGATTTAGTAAAAATCTTTAAAAAATCTATATATGAGTGGCATTTCAATGATTACTATGTTTATTGGAATATATAATATAAAATTTCCACTTTGACCCGTTGAATATTCATTTCTGGTACAAATTAAAACATGTTAGTTGTCGTAAACCATTTAAAATTTTCCCCTTTAAGAAGTACAATATTGGTAAAATATAAATCTTTTTTTATCTGGGAGGGGGAATCTATGTGAATAAATTTACCTGTGATAGAACATGTGCGAATCATTATTAAAAAATTTAATATTTTTTCAATTATACATGATTAGTTTTTAATATGAATTCACTTTAATGGAATAATATATTTTTTATTTTATTTTGGAAAATTAATGGATTAAGATTTGTGGAATTGGAAATTTATTTATTTTAATACATATATGAAAATATTTTTAATTACATATTGTGTAACTGTTATCTAAAAAATTATTTAATTAATATATAATTTTTTTTAATATTATATACTTTAAATTGTCAATGTATTATTTATTGTGATTTATATCAATTATATTTTGGAAAAGAAATAAGTATGTTTTCATTTAAATTTTATATGTTTTATTGTATTTTTTTATTTTTGAGTTACAATAATTAAACAATTATGTAGGAGTTTATGGTAAAAAGTATTATATTATAGGTATAATATTTTTCATTACAATGTTTTTATTTTTGTTATCAATTTTTATAATATATATTCAATTTTTATTTTTTATCTAGGATTTAATTTTTTAAAACAATTCCCTGATTTATTTTCCATCCATGACCGATAATTTGTACATGATTAACCCTTATTCATAAAAAATATTATGATTCATCATATACCATGATTCATTATTTTTTAGGAAGTGCATATGATTCATCCCTTATAGTTGAATACTATTCATTGGGGAGCAACATACAAGAGAACCAAATGTTCCAATGATTCAATTTTTATAGCTAATGTAATGTTTGCGTGAAGAACTAAAATGATATTAATGGTGTATAAATAAGATTATCTTGAAATATATAATGAGTATAACATCTTAAAATAACACCAGCAAAAACAGATAATGTAATTACAACGATGAACTGATGGTTAGTTTTGACTAGAGGTCATGTGTTGGGATTTTTTCTCAATAAACAAGGGTCCTTCTCCAATGATCCAATGAAGATTTAATTTAATACTGAGTATGATTGATAATAAATCTCTAGTATCTACTATAGAATTACTCATGTGACGTTATTTCCTTATAAAATGTGAAATACAGATGAATAGATGCTTCAATTGGATGGCGAAGAAATAACTAAAATTTATCCACAAATAAAAAATAGAATGGAGAAATAATGGTAAATAAAATTATATGTTTCTTCATATTCATATTGAAGTTGATGAGGGCCACTTAGATTGAACAATTTTATTATGGTTTCATTGAAGTTCCTCGGTGAAGATAAATAACTAGGAATAGTTGATTTGTGTATATGTGTAAAAAATGACGCTGTTTTTTTTTTCACAGTGCATACATATTCCTTAAATATTAGGCATATAATAGATAAAAACAAAGTACTAAAACATTATCAATTGTGAATCTTACTCTATTAGTGTTGAGTTGTTCAAGGATTCGGTGTTCATTGTGCATTGGATCAACACATAATGTTGTCATTGCAGATGATTGGATTGTTTTTCCTAGATTAAATAATGGGTTTTTAGTTGATTAAAGATTGACCATGGATTTTTATCAAGGTTGGGTAATGGTTTTATAGAGGAATAACCAATCCATATGATAAATTAAGATTCATTGTCATTTAAACTGATAAATTTTAATGAGTTTGATTTTCAAGGGCAATGTATAAATGTAATTACAATAATAATGTTTTATGATAATCAAGGAATGTTTAAAAATGAATGATTTTATACGACTATATATATTCTATAATTGTTAATGATTTTGAGATATTTTCTTGAAGAAGTTCACATATTCCAAGCACTCAAATAAGGTAATCATAGGATACCGAAGATGGGGCAATTAACTCAAATAATTTATTTATATATGTCTAAAGTTATGGCTCTAATTATTGAATTACAGTGATAATTTTAGGTTAATGGGTTCATTGATTTTGGTTTAGTTGAATCATTTCCATTTTTTTGTTGGTTTTAATGTTTTTTACTTATCGATGATTTAATAGTAATTAATATTATATATGTATCAACTAGGACCTTGTGATGGTGGAATAATTTGTTAGATAATTTATCTAAGGATACTTGAGATTTGATTGAAAATTAAAGGATCTAAGGAAACGTGGTCCTGAAAAACAAACTTAAATTAAAATTAATTACCCTATTAAATATTTTATTATTAGAGAAATATAAGAAATAAAAAAAACATGAGGTGATGGAACTAGGCTAATGGAGTGTCATCTATAAAACCTTTAATTTCCTCTACCAATAAGCGTCTAAAACATTTTTAAAATCTGGGTGGTCACAAGACCTTAAGCACGCCTCCTCATACGCCAATGGTATCCAACTTGCTGTGGGGGGTCTGAATAGTATATTCGGGAGACTATCCCATATTTTTATCAGAGTAAGACACAACATAATATAAACAAAATAGTGGAATAATAATCAATATTACAGGAGAATTTATAAAAAATCATTCCAAAAAGGGGTACAACCAGGTCTAACCATAAATATGACATTCCATGCTACAACTTCAAAATTATACAAAACCTTAAATTAAGACATACTTCAAAATACCAAAAATATTCCCAACACCAAGTCTGGGTCCTCCTTCTCGCAAACCCCCGCCATCCCAACTATATAGAAATGACCTTTTCCCCTTCTCCTAATTTCCAAACATGATGTTTTCTCATGTACCCAATGGTGGCCCGAGCAGGTTGTGAGTAAAACTTAGTAGGCTACCACCAACGGTGTCTAAAAATATCTAGTATAATTAAATGTGAATGAAAAAGGGAAATGAGTAATAAATATCAAGGAAAAGACTATGTTCCCTTTTCCAATTTTGGTATACTACCACCATTTGTAACCATTTCCATTTCCAACCATTTTATCCCATTTCCCTTTACATACCATTTCAAACACATCTAACATGGGTTCATCAAACACAACAAGTTGCATAGTCTCAAAACACACAATCACATGAATGATTAAAAACACATAGTTAACCTATCTCACTAGGAATAACTTTATCATTTCAACCATATACTAACCTCGATGCATCTGTCTGGGTGGATGGAATTGTTAGGGGAATAAACCATCTGTCCTCATCCCGAACTCAAGATATGGGGGTGGAGTTTAGAGAAACAGTCTAACTCGACTCATGGGTGTATAACCTCAGTCAATACCAACACTACCAAGGATTTTCAACATTCTATACATATATGTATCCATTTACTATTCACACATCATCATAACCATTTCCCAAGTCAAAAATAAATTATAACGACAACATATGAGTTAATTTTATGCCATAACCCACTAAAACATTTACAACATTTCACATCATAATCCATTTAAAAAAATTCTATTTTTATTATGGTTATCTCACTATGAATTGTTAAATATTTCTAAATCACTAGGATTCATTATTAGGCTCATAATCCATTAAATTATAGTCCTTAATCCTTTCCACATATTAACCCATTACACATTCCAACAATATTCACAATTCATTTATCATAGACATGTTCAACCATATAAACAGCTTCTATTATAACCCAACATCTATTGGGTTATTATTATTATGAATAGGTGCATCACCTTGCATCTACCATAACACCATCAGTCCCATCAACATGTTTTCAATGGTTCTGCATAAATAGACCACAATCTCACTTGTTATTCACCAAATCTCTAGGCCAAGAATGTTTGGATCACCCAATGGGATGACCTAGTTTAGTCTCATCACCCTCGATGCATGTCATGGGAATCGTGAGTGTTTCAATTTACACTTTTAACAACCATTTTTCCAAAACATAACTTGTGTATTCAAAATACATCAGGAGACAACAAAGAACAAAACCACACATGCACAACTCCATAAATTACCCATGGGATATAAATTGTAGACCACATACCTTGATTCCACGGTTGAACGAACTCTTAATATTTCCTTTAGATTCCTCTTCAACCAAACATTGAAGATCCAACCTAAATATCACCCATGGAGTAGCATTTTAGAGATTTAGAAAGAGTGCAGAAAATGATACAAACCCTAAACTCAAAAGAGAAGCAAGGATTTTATTAGCCAAACATGGAGCTTTGATCTGCAACTAATGACACAAATAAGGCCTTGTAAATAAGGGAGATTAATCATTTAGAGCCCTTAAGATTTTTTGTTTGATAATATTGTGAATAGGATTAAAATTTGAGGATATATTGATTTGGATATAAAAAATCCTAGAGTGGGGAAAATTGTAATTTTTAAAATATTTTCTTCACCGCACGGTTTACCTACACGGTTTTCCAAACCATATAAATGCTTATGTCTGAAAAAGGACCCATCTTATGGTTTACCCGCATTGTTTTCCAAACCGTTTGCAAACCTTGTGGAATCAATAATCCAAAAACATAAATCTTGTATGGTTTCATGGGTGGTCTGTAGGGTTAGCACTAACCATGCGCAGACCGTGCGGCCTACCCAGAAAACCCTCTTTTCTCTACGTTTCATGTACTCAACCCTCAGAACACCCTTGAGCCTTCTATTGGAATTGGTTAAGAACTTAATTAACAAAAACATGTGATTCAAAGAAAATCATAAACAAAAACATACTATTCCATGATTTGGGATCATAAAACCTCGCCACCTTATAACATCTCATCCTCAAGAAGAGCTCCCATGATCCATTACACATCCGAGGAAAAGAGATCAGGACAATGAGCCCGCATATCTGATTCTCGATCCCATGTTTCTTCCTGATAATTATAGTGCTTCTATAATATTCGCTGTAATGGAACAACCTATCCCTAAAATACTTTCTCACTACGATCCATGACATGAACTAGATGCTTCCTCAAATGGCTCATGAGGCTCAAGCTGAAAATCCTCAACATCCACCACGTGAGTCAGGTCAGGGTGACACTGACAATGTTGTGACACATGAAATACATCATGCATCCCACTATACCTTTATGGAAGAGACAATCAGTATGCCACCGGCTTGATCCTCTCGACAATCTCAAACAGACCCACATAGCTGGACACCAACTTTCCTGGATTCTAAATTTTTCAGTGACCGAACTATGGATGCACCTGAAGGAACACACTATCACCCCCCTCAAACTCAAGCGGTATATACCTATGATCGAAATATGAATTTTTCCTACTCTGAGCCATTTCCATCAATTTATGAATCCACACAACCTTCTGTAATGTCTCCTGTATAAGACCTGGTTCCAATAGCTTAGTTTCACTAACCTCCATCAAATATAATAGAGAACTTCAGAACCTCCCATAGAGTGCCTCAAATGGATCCATATGAATTGTATCATGAAAACTGTTGTTGTTGGAAAATTCAACAATTTACATGTTATTTTGCTAGGAACCACCAAAATACATGACAAAATCTCACAACATGTCTTCCAACACTTGGACTTAATGCTCGAACTACCCGTCCATCTATGGGTTGAAATCCGTACTCAAGATCACCTTCATACCCAGTGCCTTCAACAACACTTTCCAGAAACACGTTGTGAAAAAAGGATCACGTACAAAACTATATTCTTCGGTACACCATGCAATCGTACCATTTTTTGATCATTCAAGTAACCCAACTAATAACCTTTATATGTATTTTGAATCAGTAAGAAATGAGCCAATTTCATTAGCCAATCCACAACCACCTAGATTGAATCATTCTTTTGAGGCGTCCTGGGAAGACCCTTGACAAAAATCCATTATCACATTGTCCCACTTCCATTCCGTAATGGGTAATGGATGTAATATTCCACCTAGGCATTGATGCTCGGCCTTCACCAACTGAGAGGTAAGGTATATTGAAACAAAGCCCAAAGATCATATTTTATTCACAACCACCAAAATTGTTTGCGAATATCACAATAAATCTTGGTCAAACTAGGATGCACTGCCGATTTTGATGCATTGAACTCACAAATCAGATTTTCTCGTATGCATGCCAGTACAACCACACTACCATGAACACAAACAACGACATCCACACTGATAGAAAAATCAAAAGGTGGCTCCCCACTATTATGTCATTCCTTAACTGAAAAACAATCAGGATCATTAAGATAACTTCCCCTAACATTGATCAAATGCATCGATTCAACGACCACAGAAGTAAGAGTCTCCTGATCATTTTTCTCATGCACCTCTATGTGCATCTCTGCAAACAATACCATCACCCTCCACCCCATGCTGAATTCATGAACCTCATAATTTTGAGCCTTCCTTACCAAAGCATCAACAACACTGTTCCCTTTTCTTAATGCATACACCATCTCAAATTCAAAGGACTAAAGATACTCAACCCATCTTTGATGTCGAAGATTCAAATCCTGCTGCGAAAAGATATATTTTTAACTCTTCTGGTTGGTATACACCATGAACCATTCCCCCACCATGATGTTCTTCCAGCGCATTATGGAATACACTACTACAACTATATCAAGATCATTAGTGGGATAATTCCAATCATAGGGTCTCAATTGCCTTGACTCATAAGCCACAACCTGCTCATCTTCAATCAACACAACCCCAAGTCTAATACCAGATGTGTAACACCCGAGACTTTTATGTTATATAAATCATCAAAGGAATATTTTTCTACACAACACTTGCTTGGGTTGCTTTACACGCAATCGCGACCTTCCTCGATAGCTTGCGTCGTACGCAAAACCGAGTTTCACTAAACAACGATATGCGATTAAAACTAGCTGTTATGAATAGTAATAACCACTTTTTGAAATTTTATAAATTTTATATTTCAAAATGGACTTCATTTTTTGACTCAGAATATCGAAATTAGCCTAGGGTGAAATTTTTGTATTTTTCTGAAAACTTTCAATTTTTGATGAATAGTGAAACCACTAAGTGGTAGGTTAAAAACTGAATTTTGCATAAAACTTAATTTTACCGCTTCTGTGAATGGAATTTCAAAAATCCGAGAGACACGGTTAATATCAAGGACTAAAATGTGGTTCAATGAGATGAAAATAATTTTTTGGTGAATAGTAACTTTTTACTTTTTTTACCGCGGTTAATAGTAAATAGGGTAACTACGGGTAAATATGATATTACTATTACCCTAACACATGTCCTAATTCTATTGGATAAGTGTAATTCGACCAAAAACAAACTTAGGAATAAAATATGACCATTTAGGCCCACTTGGATTAGATTAGGACATTTATTATTAATTTATTTAAAGAAGGGTTAAAATAGTTAAAATCAAAGTTTAATAAGTAAATCATTTTTAATATGGGGTTATAAATAAGATAAATTCGACTATAAATATTCATTGGAAAGATAAAAAGATTTCCAACATAAGGGTATTTTATTTGTAATTTTTAGACATTAAATAATTTAATTTATTTATGACACAATGATGATGCAGTAATTATCTTATTAATGAAATATTGACATAATTGATGTTATAAACACCAAAATAAATGTAATTTGAGACTTTTTATGAATTACACTAATTTTCTAGGTTACTATGATATATTAATGTTGATTTAATCAACTTGGTTCGAACATATAATTCTGTTATGACTTTCACAAAAAGCATATATCAAATAGTGTCAAAATTGACACAAAATAGTTTTTAAATCAAATATTATATTATTAATTGTTATTTTATTCCTAAAAATCTAAGGTTCGGCCAAATGTCTTAGATAAGGATATATATATTAATAATAAACAATTTGGGGTTCGTTTGGCATGTTATAGTAAGTGTATTAACCATATAGTGAAAGAAAACAAAAAGACACGGTAAAAGTTAAATTAATTAACTTAGAGTTAAATCTAATTGTTAAGGTTAAAATAATACCCTAAAATTGTCTAAATATTATTGGTTTATAGGATGTCGACCCATCCCCACTTTAGCTTCGAAATAATACCCTTTGGAACCATTATAAACCGATTTTGACTTTAATATAAAATAATATTTTGAGATATTCCTAAGGTGCCCCTCTCCTCCCTTATAAAAGGGCACCTCCTCCCCCTCCTCCTCCCACCAAATTGAGCACTCAAGCTCGGCCAAACCCTGCCATTTTCTCCTATCCACATCCCTAGAATAATCCTAGAGGTCCTGGTCTTCTCCAAAGACCAATCTTAGTTCCTTAAGAGGAGGATTCAAAGAGGCGTTCCAAAGAAGAGGTAATATCCATTACCGATGTTTTCAATTTCTTTCTTCTTCAACTTCTTCTTCTTTAGTTGTTTCATGATAAAGTAAAAAACATCAGTATTACTTACATACTGATATGTTATTATAAATATGAAACAACCCTAATTCACCTTCTATCCATCCTACGGAAAAATGAAATCACCGCGCGTGCGTACGTACGGAATACCGTCTCCACGCCGTGGTGTAATCTATTTTCCACCATCACCTTACAAGGATGGGTATAATGGTGTAATGAGTAAATATATATGATTATTATGAAGTAATATTGATACTGAAATAATATATATATACTCCAATACAATTCCACGATCATAGGAACGATATCATCACTCGTGCGTAGGTAAGGAATATCGTCTCCACGATGTGATGCGACTCGTTCTACATGATCTTCATTTCATAATGATTATATAAATGAATTGAATGAATGAATATGGTATATAATACACTAATACCATTCTGTAAATGAATTATCTATAACCTAAAGATAAGAATAAGAATTTATTCGACAAAACACGCATAAGAAAAAATAGTTATAAAGACCCGAGTAACAAGTAACAATGAAATATCACTAACAAGAAGCTAATAATATGACCATATATGATATCATATCAATATGTATGATTCTGGAATATGTCAATAACATTATTTAAACCATTATACAGGAGCTTCGGACACGAAGAAAGCAAATCGGACCTAAGGTAAGGGAAATATCACAATCTCATTTTTATCCGAGATTGTTTATACGTTGGTATTTACTGGGGTGTATTTTATCATCCACATCCATGTTTTATCAATATGTAATATTATTTCCATCCACCTACAATTGTTTAAATCCAATTTTACCCTTCTATGAGTTTTTAGTAAATGATATGAAAGGAATCTTTTGTCGTTTTTTTATACGAGGTACTTTTTTGACTTTTCCGACAAAAGTACGAAGAATGTTTTTTTTAGCTTAAACGGAACGAACGGATTTTTACGGTTTTATAAAGCCTTATTTTCATGAAGCTTCCTCGAAAATATTTCATGAATATTTTTAATAAAATCTCTTTCTTTTAAAATTGCATGATGTTTTGTGAAAAGAAATTGATTTTGAAGAAGAAAAGATATTTTCCTCAAGAATTCATTTCAAGGTTTTTATCAAAATTATTTTCCATCTAAGATAATAAAGGGTTCTGTTTTTATCCCTATTATTACATTGATTTGATCATGTTGTGATTGAATTATTTTTATGAATTCCTTTATCTTATATGAATTGTTTTATGATGTCATGTTGTTTAAGAATCCCATTTTTATTACATGGGTTATGCGATGATGTATGATTTATGATTATGTGGCACACAAAAGAAAGGATTCATTATAAGATGGGTGGGACCTATATCTCCCTCCAATGCATTGGGTAATGATTTTATATCTCATGAGATAGACATGGATGGAACGGAAGGTTATTTCGGTTCAGTGATACAGGACTGAAACGAGGAGTGAACTCGGTTCAGAAAGGGACTTTGTCCACTAAGATAGTCTTGGCAATGAGTCATGACTAACAAGAAATGATTTTCCATGATTATGTGTGCATTCCACAATGTTTCAAGTTTTAAGGGGATCTCATTTTCACTTCTATGATTTATTCCATGTTAAGATATTATGATCTTTTTTGTAGGTTTTGATTTTCAAAAAGATATGATATGATTTTTATTTCCTTTATTTTCCCTTGCTGAGCATTTGAGCTCACCCTTTTATGTTTTCTTTTCCCCAGGTCAGGAAGATGGATATTACGTAGAATATGCTAAAAGGGACCCTAGATATGATGAAATAAATGGGAGACACTGTAGAAGATTTATGAACCAGTTGTTTATGTTTCCCAGTTTCTAAAGACACTATACGTATACGGTCCTTTGTGGTTTTATCATATGTTGTAATAAGTGTGCTTCAATTTTTGAAGTATTAAAAATGTATGTAAAGTATGGGTCGTTATAGTTGGTATCAGAGGCAAAGGAGGTAGGAATGTATCCGATCCTTGGGAACTCTCACATGTGAGCGTTGGACGAAGCATGGCTCTCCGCCCAAGGGCTTCATGTGGAAATGGCTGCCACTGGGGATGGTGGTGTGTCCCTCCCAGGGGGTGTAGCCGCCTATGGAGTGCCCTGATAGGTATCAATTATAGTCCACTAGAAGTAATTCTAGACCGTTATAGTTGGTATCAGAGGAATGGTATAGTCAACCTTTGGAAACTAGGATGTGAAAGCCTTAGTAAGAACCCTAAGGATAAGTCTAAGCATAGAACACGATCTTAGTGTTTTAGAAATGGACTTGAATAACCTAGGATAAGACCTTAAGCATGATAATTTTATTCTTGAATTATGTGGTTTCCTATTATAATTACTGTTGCTCACACTATTCTTCTTGGTTTTAGTCAATGGCTGGAACCTGAAGGAACCGTGTTAATGCGGAATACGATGGGCAATACAATGATTGTCCCCCTGAGAAAACAAACGATATGGGAGCTGGAATACAAAATCTTGTAGCCATGCTCACACAACTTTTTCAAGCTATGAATCATGCAGGATTTCCAAATGAGCAAAAGAGGGAGCAACATTCTGTTGAATCCTTCATGAGGCAGCGTCCACCTTCTTTCAGTGGGTCTACTGATCCATTAGTTGCTGAACAATGGATTAGTACTACTGAAAATATATTTTCAGTTCTTCAATGTTCTGAGCATGATAAAGTCATCCTAGCAGTGTATCGTTTGGAAGGAGATGCTGATAAATGGTGGAATCTTGTTAAGAATATGAGGCAAAGGGATGAAATTGAGTCTATGGAATGGGACGAGTTCAAGAACTTATTTTTCAATAAGTACTTCCCTCGTATTCTCCGATCAAAGATGGAGAAATAGTTTCTTGAACTAAAGAAAAGGGATGATGAATCTGTTGGTACCTATGAAGAAAATTTTACAAGACTTGCAAGGTACGCTTCTGGTATTATTATCCAACCTGAGAGTAAGATCGATCGATTCTTTAGTGGCTTAAAACCAAGTCTTCGAAGGGCGTTAGCCATAAGGGACTTCAATAGCTACGAGGAAATCGTTCGATGTGCTCTCAAAGTCGAGATGGAGATTGGGGTAACCCATCAGTCACATGGGTTTGATAAGAAGAGGAAGATGGAATTCAAAGAAAAATCTAAAGAGCACACGGAAAAGAAGATGAGCTTTTCCTTATGCTCAAAGTGTGGAATGAAACATGGAGGGAGTTGTCTTAAAGGGACAAGTAAATGTTTTAAATGTGGAAAAGAAGGTCATCGGGCATTTGAATGCCGTGATAATGGGAAGAAGATGTCTAATGACGCAAACAAAGGAAGGGATACACAGAATGAACCTACTACACTTCAATGTTTCATGTGCAAGGAGATGGGGCATTATGCCAATCAATACCCAAATCCAAGGGTTGATGATGATGGTCGACGTCAACAAAATCTTAAGGCTAAAGAAAAAGGAAAGTCACATGCAATTTCTATCAGCGATGTGGAGTACGATAACGATGTGGTGAAAGGTACACTTACCATCCACTCTAAAGTAGAAAATGTTTTATTTGATTCTGGATCCACCCACTCTTTTATTTCTGAAGACTTTTCTAAGGGTATCACCGTATTACCTCAACAATTAGATGTTGAGTTAGCTGTGACAACACCTAATGGAACATCAATCGCATCAAAAGTTTATAATTCTTCTCCGATCGAAGTTTGTGGGAAAGTGCTTCCTGCAAATCGTGTGATCCTTCCTTTAGTAGAATTTGATGTGATTCTTGGCATGGATTGGATTTCTCTACATGGAGCTCATATCGATTTCCAAAGAAGGGAAGTCACATTTCATATTCCAGATCAATCTACGATCGTCTATCAATGCAAGGATGAACATAACCTTCCAGTGGAAATTTCTTCCATCTTATGGGTATTGATTCCACTAAATGAAGGTTATTTATCTCAAATGGTTGGTGAGAAACTCACGATTAAGAATATTCCCATTGTACGGGAGTTTGATTATGTCTTTCCGGAGGAATTGCCGGGTCTTCCACCAAATCGTGAAGTTGAGTTTTCAATAGAACTCGTACCGGGTGCTTTGCCTTTTTCAAAGACACCTTATAGAATGGCCCCAATTGAGTTGCAGGAATTGAAGAAGCAACTCCATGAGAATCTTGATAAGGGATTCATACGCCCTAGTGCGTCACCTTGGGGAGCACCTATTCTATTTGTTAAGAAGAAAGATGGATCAATGAGACTTTGCATTGATTATCGAGAACTTAACAAGATCACTATCAAGAACAAATATCCTCTCCCACGCATTGATGACTTATTTCACCAACTACGCGGAGATCAATACTTTTCCAAGATTGATCTTTGTTCAGGGTATCATCAATTAAGGGTCAAAAGGGAGGATATACCAAAGACGGCTTTCTGTACAAGGTATGGACACTATGAATTTATAGTGATGCCATTTGGTCTTACTAATTCCCCTGCTATCTTCATGGATCTAATGAATAGAGTCTTTAGAGACTATCTTGATCAATTTGTGGTAGTATTTATAGACGATATTCTTGTCTATTCAAAGAGCAAGGAAGAGCATGAAGATCACTTGAGAATTATATTGAAGACCCTGAGAAAGGAGAATCTTTATGCCAAATTTACCAAGTGTGCATTTTGGCTTCAAAAAGTTGCATTTTTGGGTCATATAATCTCAAAAGAGGGGATATCTGTGGATCCAGCAAAAACAGAGGTTATCGAAAGATGGACAAGACCAACAACAGTAACTGAGATCCAGAGTTTTCTTAGTTTGGCTGGATATTATCGACGTTTTGTAAAAGATTTTTCACGATTATCTAATCCACTCACCAAGTTGACTCGGAAAGGAGTTAAGTTTGTCTGGACAGAGGAATGTGAAGAGAATTTCAAGGAGTTGAAAAGAAGGTTATCCAGTGCACCTGTGCTCACACTGCCTTGTAGTGGAGAAAGGTTTGTGATCTACAGTGATGCATCCAAGAAGGGATTGGGGTGTGTTCTTATGCAAAATGATATGGTGATAGCTTATGCCTCACGACAGTTGAAAATCCATGAGCAAAATTACCCAACACATGATTTGGAGTTGGCTGCGGTAATCTTTGCATTAATGATTTGGAGGCATTACCTTTATGGTGAAAGGTGTGATATTTATAATGATCATAAAAGTTTAAAGTATATTTTTACACAAAAGGAGTTGAATATGCGTCAAACAAGATGGTTGGAGCTGATTAAGGATTATGACTGCTCAATCCATTACCACCCTGGGAAAGCAAACAAGGTGGCAGATGCATTAAGTCGACAAGACCATGCTAGTTTATCCATGATGAGGATCACAAAAGATCCAATATTTATGGATTTACAAAGGATGGATCTTGGAATTATAATGGAAGGGGAAAAATCTTATCTTTCTCAAATGAATGTTCAACCATCTATACATGTGAAGATTAAAGAGGCACAGAAAGAAGATGCCGAGTTACAAAAGAAGGTGAGAAATGTTCCTGAATTCAACCTTGATTGTGATGGGATAATAAAGTTCAGGAATCGGGTTTGTGTTCCTCCCATCCCCGAATTAAAGAAGGAGCTGCTGGATGAGGCTCATAGTTCTTCATTCTCTATACATCCTGGAAGCACGAAGATGTATAGGGACCTGAAAGAGTACTTCTGGTGGGATGGCATGAAAAGAGATGTTGCTGAATATGTCTCTCGATGCTTGGTTTGTCAACAAGTTAAAGCTGAGAGACAAAAGTCTAAGGGGATGTTACAACCATTACCCATACCCGAATGGAAATGGGAAAACATCACTATGGACTTTGTCACAGGACTTCCTAAAACATCCAAAGGCAATAATGCTATCTGGGTCATAGTTGATCGTCTTACAAAGTCTGCACACTTCATTCCTATTAGAGAGGATTTCTCTCTAGATCAGCTTGCCAGGATATATGTAAAGGAAGTGGTAAGATTGCATGGAGTACCACTTTCTGTTATATCTGATCGGGATCCGAGATTTACCTCGATGTTCTGGCGAAGTCTTCAGCATACTCTGGATACAATGTTGAGTTTCAGCACTGCTTATCATCCCCAGACAGACGGTCAGTCTGAGAGAACAATTCAAACCCTAGAAGATATGTTGAGAGCTTGATCTATGGATTTCAAAGGAGGTTGGGATCAACACCTACCTTTGGTAGAATTTTCTTATAATAATAGCTTTCACTCCAGTATTCAGATGGCTCCTTATTAAGCTCTCTATGGAAAGAAATGCAGGACTCCAACTTGCTGGGATGAAGTTGGGGAAAGAAAGCTATTAGGACCTGATCTCGTTGATGAAATGGCAGAAAAGGTCAGATCTATTCAACAACACATAAGAGCAGCTTAGAGTCGACAGAAAAGTTATGCCGACAACCGAAGAAAAGACCTAGAGTTTGAAGTGGGTGATAAAGTGTTCTTACGAATATCTCCCTGGAAGAGGGTTATGAGATTTGGAAAGAAGGGGAAGTTGAGCCCTAGATATATCGGTCCTTTCAAAATACTGGATCGTGTTGGGAAGGTAGCTTATCGATTGGCGCTTCCACCGAATCTCTCTCAAGTTCACGATGTGTTCCATGTATCTCTCCTGAGAAAGTACATACCAGATCCTTCACATGTACTCAGCTCAGAAGTTGTACCGCTGGAGCAAGATCTTTCTTATGAAGAACAGCCGATAGAGATTCTGGATCGTAGCGAAAAAGTCCTACGAAACAAGACCACTCGCTTGGTGAAAGATTTATGGAGAAACCACCAACTTGAAGAAGCTACATGGGAGCTTGAGGATATGATGAGGGAGAAGTATCCTCATCTGTTTGTTGCAAAGTGACGAATTTCGAGGGCGAAATTCTTTTTAAGGGGGGTAGAATGTAACACCCGAGACTTTTATGTTATATAAATCATCAAAGGAATCTTTTTCTACACAACACTTGCTTGGCTTGCTTTACACGCAATCGCGACCTTCCTCGATAGCTTGCGTCGTACGCAATACCGAGTTTCACTAAACAACGATATGCTATTAAAACTAGCCGTTATGAATAGTAATAACCACTTTTTGAAATTTTATAAATTTTATTTTTCAAAATGGACTTCATTTTTTGGACTCAGAATATCGAAATTAGCCTAGGGTGAAATTTTGGTATTTTTCTGAAAACTTTCAATTTTTGATGAATAGTGAAACCACTAAGTGGTAGGTTAAAAACTGAATTTTGCATAAAACTTAATTTTACCTCTTCTGTGAATGGAATTTCAAAAATCCGAGAGACACGGTTAATATCAAGGACTAAAATGTGGTTCAATGAGATGAAAATAATTTTTTGGTGAATAGTAACTTTTTACTTTTTTTACCGCGGTTAATAGTAAATAGGGTAACTAAGGGTAAATATGATATTACTATTACCCTAACACATGTCCTAATTCTATTGGATAAGTTTAATTCGACCAAAAACAAACTTAGGAATAAAATATGACCATTTAGGCCCACTTGGATTAGATTAGGACATTTATTATTAATTTATTTAAAGAAGGGTTAAAATAGTTAAAATCAAACATTAATAAGTAAATCATTTTTAATATGGGGTTATACATAAGATAAATTCGACTATAAATATTTATTAGAAAGCTAAAAAGATTTCCTACATAAGGGAATTTTATTTGTAATTTTTAGACATTAAATAATTTAATTTATTTATGACACAATGATGATGCAGTAATTATCTTATTGATGAAATATTGACATAATTGATGTTATAAACACCAAAATAAATTTATTTTGAGACTTTTTATGAATTCCACTAATTTTCTAGGTTACTATGATATATTAATGTTGATTTAATAAACTTTTTTCGAACATATAATTCTGTTATGACTTTCACAAAAATCATATATCAAATTGTGTCAAAATTGACACAAAATAGTTTTTAAATCAAATATTATATTATTAATTGTTATTTTATTCCTAAAAATCTAAGGTTCGGACAAATGACTTAGATAAGGATATATATATTAATAATAAACAATTTGGGGTTCGTTTGGCATGTTATAGTAAGTGTATTAACCATATAGTGAAAGAAAACAAAAAGACACGGTAAAAGTTAAATTAATTAACGTAGAGTTAAATCTAATTGATAAGGTTAAAATAAAACCCTAAACTTGTCTAAATCTTATTGGTTTATAGGATTTCGACCCATCCCCACTTTAGCTTCGAAATAAGACCCTTTGGAACCATTATAAACCGATTTTGACTTTAATATAAAATAATATTTTGAGATATTCCTAAGGTGCCCCTCTCCTCCCTTATAAAAGGGCACCTCCTCCCCCTCCTCCTCCCACCAAATTGAGCACTCAAGCTCGGCCAACCCCTGCCATTTTCTCCTATACACTTCCCTAGAATAATCCTAGAGGTCCTGGTCTTCTCCAAAGACCAATCTTAGTTCCTTAAGAGGAGGATTCAAAGAGGCGTTCCAAAGAAGAGGTAATATCCATTACCGATCTTTTCAATTTCTTTCTTCTTCAACTTCTTCTTCTTTAGTTGTTTCATGATAAAGTAATAACATCAGTATTACTTACATACTGATATGTTATTATAAATATGAAACAACCCTAATTAACCTTCTATCCATCCTACGGAAAAATGAAATCACCGCGCGTGCGTACGTATGGAATACCGTCTCCACGCCGTGGTGTAATCTATTTTCCACCATCACCTTACAAGGATGGGTATAATGGTGTAATGAGTAACTATATATGATTATTATGAAGTAATATTGATACTGAAATAATATATATATACTCCAATACAATTCCACGATCATAGGAACGATATCATCACTCGTGCGTACGTACCGAATATCGTCTCCACGATGTGATGCGACTCGTTCTACATGATCTTCATTTCATAATGATTATATAAATGAATTGAATGAATGAATATGGTATATACTACACTAATACCATTCTGTAAATTAATTATCTATAACCTAAAGATAAGAATAAGAATTTATTCGACAAAACACGCATAAGAACAAAAAGTTATAAAGACCCGAGTAACAAGTAACAATGAAATATTACTAACAAGAAGCTAATAATATGACCATATATGATATCATATCAATATGTATGATTCTGGAATAAGTCAATAACATTATTTAAACCATTATACAGGAGATTCGGACACGAACAAAGCAAATCGTACCTAAGGTAAGGGAAATATCACAATCTCATTTTTATCCGAGATTGTTTATACGTTGGTATTTACTGGGGTGTATTTTATCATCCACATCCATGTTTTATCAATATGTAATATTATTTCCATCCACCTACAATTGTTTAAATCCAATTTTTCCCTTCTATGAGTTTTTAGTAAAAGATATGAAAGGAATCTTTTGTCATTTTTTTATACGAGGTACTTTTTTTACTTTTCCGACAAAAGTACGAAGAATGTTTTTTTTAGCTTAAACGGAACGAACGGATTTTTATGGTTTTATAAAGCCTTATTTTCATGAAGCTTCCTCCAAAATATTTCATGACTATTTTTAATAAAATCTCTTTCTTTTAAAATTGCATGATGTTTTGTGAAAAGAAATTGATTTTGAAGAAGAAAGGATATTTTCCTCAAGAATTCATTTCAAGGTTTTTATCAAAATTATTTTCCATCTAAGATAATAAAGGGTTATGTTTTTATCCCTATTATTACATTGATTTTATCATGTTGTGATTGAATTATTTTTATGAATTCCTTTATCTTATATGAATTGTTTTATGATGTCATGTTGTTTAAGAATCCCATTTTTATTACATGGGTTATGCGATGATGTATGATTTATGATTATGTGGCACACATAAGAAATGATTCATTATAAGATGGGTGGGACCTATATCTCCCTCCAATGCATTGGGTAAAGATTTTATATCTCATGATATAGACATGGCTGGAACGAAAGGTTATTTCGGTTCAGTGATACAGGACTGAAACGAGGAGTGAACTCGGTTCAGAAAGGGACTTTGTCCACTAAGATAGTCTTGGCAATGAGTCATGACTAACAAGAAATTATTTTCCATGATTATGTGTGCATGCCACAAAGTTTCAAGTTTTATGGGGATCTATTTTTCACTTCTATGATTTATTCCATGTTAAGATATTATGATCTTTTTTGCAGGTTTTGATTTTCAAAAAGATATGATATGATTTTTATTTCCTTTATTTGCCCTTGCTGAGCATTTGAGCTCACCCTTTTATGTTTTCTTTTCCCCAGGTCAGGAAGATGGATATTAAGTAGAATATGCTAAAAGGGACCCTAGATATGATGAAATAAATGGGAGACACTATAGAAGATTTATGAACCAGTTGTTTATGTTTCCCAGTTTCTAAAGACACTATACCTATATGGTCCTTTGTGGTTTTATCATATGTTGTAATAAGTGTGCTTCAATTTTTGAAGTATTAAAAATGTATGTAAAGTATGGGTCGTTATAAGATGCATCAAAAAATAAAAATACATCCTGCTTGGCTCAGGTAAGATCAAGATCATTGCGGTAGTAAATCAATTTTAGAATCTTGAAATGAATTATCACAAGCCTCCACCACTCAAACTAGATTACCTTCTTGCTCATGACCGACAAAGGTGATTCCAAGAAAGAGAAATCCCAGATAAGCCTCTAGTAATACTAGACCATACCCAAAAAACTCCAAATATCTTAAACACTCTTGGGATGATCCCCAAAAACAAGAACATGAACATTATCTGGATCCACTGATTAAACTACCTCAGAGATGATGTGACCCAGAAAATTAACATCTCTAATATAGAACAAACACTTCGACAACTTGGCATATAGCTGATACCCTCCTAGTGTACTCGGGATGATTTAATGATGCCAGGCATGATCGTCACGAGTTTTTGTGTACACAAAGATATATTCAACAAATTCCACAAGATATTTATATAGATAATGATGATAGACTTAGTTCATCAAATCAATGATCATTGTCGATGCATTGGTCAAGTCGAACGACATCAGCACAAACTCATACAACATGTATTGACTCTATAAAGCTGTCAACGGTATGTTTGAAGGCCTCACCCTAAACTGATCATAACCTAATCTCCGATCAATGATAGAAAAAACCTATTCATCCCTCAACTAGTCATAAATATCATCAATACTAGGAATAGGGTACAAATGTTTCACCATCATCTGATTTATCTTCTAATAATAAACACGTAGCCTTAATAAACTATTTGCCTTCCTTTAAAAAGGAATATGAGACCCCCAAGAAAATGAACTTGTATGTATAAACCCATAAGATTCCAAATCCTCATGAAAAACTTTTAACTCCTGGAGTTCCATTAGTGCCATTCCATATGGCGAAATAGAAACCAGATCCGCTCTCGGTAGCAACTCAATCATGAACTCAACATCCCTCCTAGGTGGCAACTGTAATAAATCATCATGAACACATCCAAAAAAAATCCAATACTGGAGGGAAGACATACGGTTCCCATAATTCATCATCAAGCACAGGGAAATATACTTGAGCCGTGAGCCTATCCAACTGCTGACAAAAAAACCCAACATGACATGTTCAATACTCCCACTCTCCATGATGGACATAAGTGTCACCCTCAAGTGACCTGAATGATATCCTATGAATATAAAAGTCTATGCGCACTCAATAAAACACCATCCAGCACATACCCCAAATTAGATCAAACCCAAACATCTCAAGAACGAATAATTCCCACTGAAAATGATACCCACTGACTTCCAAAGCACATACCGTACACCTCTTGAAGTCCTTATTTTTCACCCCAATGGAGTGTCAATTGACATAACCCCACACACATTTTCTATAGGCAAACCCAAAACTACCACAATCTGAGAATAAATATAAGAGTGTGTGGAACCAGTTTCATACAATGCACAAGTAATTGTAGACACTACATGGATCGTACATCGAACAGTCAATGACCCATCATCGCCATCACTTGGTGAAGACTGAAATGCATATATGTGACCTACCCCTCTAAACTGTGCTCCAACCAATATTCCCTGCACAACACTACCGTGTGGATGTGTTCGATCCAGCCCCTGAGTTCCAAGTCCACATCCCCTACCATTACTGCCCATGGAGCTCCAATAACCTTCTTGATATAGAGAAACAGACCCCCTTACTCCACTTAGCATCTGCCATTCACTAACATTCATGCTCACATATTGAGGGTTCTTGAATAACCTATGAAAATTTCCCAATCTGTCACATGATCGGAACTCAACTGGAGGTCAAGGACACTGGCCACGCTTGTGATCCAGCTAGCAACACTGATAATAGAAAACCTGATCACCATCCTAAGAGTATTACCCTCTCTTCTGAACACCTTGGACAATTCCACCATTTTGGAAACTTCAAAAATGATGCATATGGACCTACAACGTTGCACCACTTGTCCTCCATGTTGGTATAATAAGACCACTACCTAAAACACTCTTCAGCTTCCCTTATATGATCAATTCTGGATCCACTACCTTTGTAAACCTCTTCAATAGGAAGATATTCACCTTAGACATGATCACATGCCTCAGACCATCCTGGAAACACCTCACAACATCTACATCATCCCCAACCAACGCTGGAACAAATCATCATAGCTCAGTGAAGCTTCCAATATACTCCGTCACTAACATCTATCCTTGAGTCAGGCTCATGAACTATGTAACCCTCTCTTTCCTCGAAGTCTCTATGTACAAATACTCCAAAAACTGTTCCAAGAAATCATTTTACTAAATCACTGCAACCATATCCATCTGAGAAATGATTTCCGACCAATGTTTTTCCTATCCCCGAAATATATAGGCTACCAATATGACCCACTTCACATCATAAGTCTTCAAATGATCAAGTATCATCTGGATAGACTATATACAAAAACCCGCTAACTTTGGCCCACCCTATCTGGTAAAGGATAGAGGGCGCTATAGATGAATCTCTCTTGTCTCCTCAAAAATACTCGGTGCAATCCACCTTGGGTCCCAATCCATTATCTACATAAAATGAGCCATGTTCTCTCAAAACTTCTCTTCCCTACCTTATGGAATGAAAAAATTCTCTGGATCCTCTAAGGTAGAGGTGTTCTCACCCACATCACCTTGATGCCTTACTGATGCTCGACGTATTACTGTCGTTTCTCTAAATTTCCAAAATTGAGGTTTGGAACACATGACATAGTACAATCACATTTTCACAACCAAAATGCTCTTCACCAGCCACAACAACCCACCATACATTCACCATCATAATAAACTGTAGTATTCTGAAAACATCACATCGACCATCCCTAACACAAGCCATGGTCCACAAGGGGTAAACTTCCATACACCACCACAAAGCTCACACAAAATGTTACAACACCATTTTAAATTCATTACAAACCTTTAATACAAATATTTCAATTTACATCACTTATCATTCATTTATCTTCACTCACATTCAATGTTTCATTTTCCCCATTTTCCATTTTTAGTTAAAAAATTAATGGAGCCTTCAATCATTCATGCACCACACACCCAACCTATGTGTGCCTACCATGATGCATGTCACCTACCACTCTAGATTCCTACAATGATTAATGAAAGAAAAATCTTGTGTTATTGAGGCCACATGCAGAATAACATTAAACCATCATATCACACAACATGTGCATCACCCAATGGTGAAAAAATCATCAACTTTTACATCACACAATCAAAAATAACAATTCCCATCCCAGGTTACATTGGTGTTTCATCATACATGGGGTAGAAACTCCAAAACATGAGCTCTTTACCCACACTCAACACATCCTGATTCCCTTCTACCATCCCAAATAAATATGATTTCAATGAAGGAGAAGAAATACCTCCTCTGATGCCACTTTTTAAAATCCCTGACCCAAAATACGCTAAACCAATGCTCTGATCCAGGTGGTTACATGGCCTTAAGCGCGCCTCCTCGTACTCCAAAAGTTTCCGACTAGAAGCTGGGGTCTGAATAGTCAATTGGGTATACTATAACCCATTTTATCAGTGTAACCCAGAATTGAAGAAAACCAAAATAGTGGAATAATACTAAATATTAAAAGTTCTTCCTTAAAAGACCATTCACATATGGGGTACAACTAGGTACAATAATAAATATTCCATGCCATGCGACAAGTGAAAAAGTAAAAAAAATCCCAAATTAAGGACAAACTACAAAATCCGCAAAATGCCCCCGACACCAAGTACTCCTCCTCCTCATCACACACCCATGAAGACCTAATTACCTCGCATGGTTCATTCCCCTTCTCATGACTTGAAAACAAGAATCCTTCTTGGGTACCCTTTGGTGGTCTGAGTAGTGTGTGAGTACTACTCAGTTGTCCAAAACCAATGGTTTCTACAAAAATATCCAGTATAAATAAATGTGCGTGGAGAATGAAAATGAGTAATAAATGGAAAGGAAAGGATTAACTGACATTATCCAGTTTATGGCCACTGAAAAAATTTCTTACCATTTCAATATCATACCATTTCCTCCCATTTCCCATTACCTACCATTTCCAACACATCGTAAATGGTTTCATCAATCACAACATGTTACAAGGGCTCAAAACACACAATCACATGCATGAGGAAAAACAAATAGTTATCTGATCTCACTAGGACTAAGTTTCTCATGTCAACCATATCCTCACATTGAAGCATCAGTCTAGGTGGATGAAACCGTAAGGGGAATAGAGCATTAGTCCTCATCTCTAACCCATGCATTGGGGATGGAGTTTAGAGCATTAGTCCGAGTAGACTATTGGGCGTAGAACCTCAGTCAATACCCACACTACGAATTCATGTTCACATTCTATACATATATGTAACCATTAACCATTAATACAACAACACAACCATTTCCAATGGAAAACATAAATCAAAACAACAACATACAAGTTAATCCGATTCCTTAACCCATTAACACATTTACCAAATTTTACATCATTATCCATGTAGCTTCATTCCCTTTTTATTATTATTATCTCACTATGGATTTTTCATTATTACAAACTTAGTATGATTCATTACTAGGCTCATAATATATTCCATTATGGTCCTTAGTCATTTCTAAATATTAACCCATTACACGTTCAAACACTATGGACAATTCATTTAACAATTCCATGTTCATCCCTATAACCCACTTCCATGTTAACCCAACATACATTATGTCATTATTATTAAGCCTAGGTGCATCACACAGCTTATAACTCAAAACCATCAATCATATCGACATGTTTATCAAAATATCATCATAAAAAACCACAATCTCACTTTTTGTTCTCCATATCCCTAGGCATGGAAAGGTCGGATCACCACATGGGGTTCTCTCATTTTGTCTCATCACCCTCAATGCACCCCATCGGAATCCTGAGCCCATTTACCATTTTTTAAAACATTTTACCAAAACATGAAATGGGTTTTCAAAACACACCAATAGACACCCAAGAAAAAAACCACACATGCAAAAATCAGAAAATAAACCACGGGATATAATATATATACAACATACAACAATTCTATGGTTGAACGCACTCTTAATAAAGCCCTTAGAATCCACTTCAAACAAAATTGGAACATTCAACCTAAATCTCACCGAAGGATAGAGTTTTGAGCTTCATAAAGAGATGAAAAATTGTTATTATCCCTATACTCAAAAGGGAATCAAGAATAGGATTAGTCGTAGCAAGAGCTTCAATTTGCAACCAATGGAAACAAAAATGCCTTAGAAATGAGGGATATTGATATATTGTAGTCATTGTGAGGTTTTGTTTCATCCAACGGTTAGTATGGGTGAAATGGGATGAAATCCCAAGTTGGGTATTAAAAATACCAGAGTGGAAAAAACAGTAATTTTTAAAATATTTCTAGGCCACAAGGTTTCCAATAGAATTTTCCAAACCATGCACAAACCGTCCAGTTGCTTCTTTCCTAAAACATCTCCCTCTAGTGGTTTACCCACATGGTTTTCCAAACCGTGTGCATTATATAACCCCTCATCATTCCACGGTACATTTCTCATTGAATATTACAATAGCTTGGATTGTAGGAAACTTTATGTTTTAGCACCCCCCTACTACTCAAATTTTCCATTATGAATAGTAATAACCAATTTTTAAATTTTGGGAATTTTATTTTTCAAAACATAATTCATTTTTTGGATTCAGAATATCAATATTAGCTTTGTATGAATTTTTTTTATTTTATTAAATCATTATTCTTTTGTTGAATAATGAAAAATGCTACGTTATTGTTTGAAACAAACCTTTTATTTAAATAATATGAAGTTTTATTTAAATTTATTTTCGGTAAAATTAGATAACGAAAAATATATATCTTCATTGTAATTCATTGGAGTCATTTCCATAATATTAGATATATAAAATTTTATTGAACATTTCACAGTCTTTTACCCACCTTTTAGGGGCATTTGAAGATTTTCAGAAAACATAATTGTACCACTTTTGTGAATTGAGTATCAAAAATAAGATATACATAGTTTTAATCAGTATGTAAAATTTGGTTCAATAAGATGGAAATAAATTTTGGTGAATAGTGACTTTTACATTTTTTACCACGGTTAAAAGTAAATAGGGTAATTAAGGGTAAAAATGATATTTTAATTACCCTATAACATGTCCTCATTCTATTGGATAAGTGTATTTCGAGAAAAATAATACTTAAGAGTAAAATATGATCGTTTTGGTCCACATCGATTAGATATGATCATTTATTATTATTTTATTTCATTAATAGTTAAAAGTGTTAAATTCTTATTTTAAAACTAAATTGTTTTTAATATAAGGTTATACACAATATAAATTCGACTATAAATATTAATTAAAAATATAAATAAATTTCCTATACAATGGTATTTTATTTATAATTTTTAAACATTAAATAATTCAATTTATTTATGACCCAATGAGGATGCATTAATTATCTTATTATTGATAGATTAAAATAATTTATATTATTAATATTAATATAATTGTAAATTGAGACTTTTGATGTATTCCACTAATTATCTTGGTTAATATGACATTGTAGGGTAGATTGAATAATTTTTTGTTGAAATTATAAAATTATTATGACTTTCACAAAAACCAAATTTTAAATTGTGTCAAAAATTGACATAGATGAGTTTTTGAAACAAATACTAAATTATTAATTGATAAAATATTTTTAAAAATCAATGTTATGGAAAATGGAAATACATAATAGTAGATATATAAATAATGAACCAAATTAGGTTATCCTGATTTTTTAGTATGTTTGTTAACCATGCATTCTAAAAATACAAGAATACATAGAAAAAGTTAAACTATTTAACTAAGAGTCAAATCTAAACGATATGGATAATATGGTGACATAAACCTATCTAAAATATATTGTTTGAGTGACTTTCAACCCAACCCCTCTATATCTTAAAAAAATGTGAACCATTATAAACTGAATATGATTGTATAATAAAATGATATTTCGAACTTTTCCTAAAGTGACCCTCACCTCTCTAATAAAAGGGTACTTCCCCTTCTCTTAATTTCACACAAGAAAAGTAATTTGGCTCAGCCTAAACCTAATAAACTATCCTCCCAAAAACCCTAACATCATCCTAGAAGCCTTAATTTTTTCACAATCAAACATAAGGATACCTTTTGATCAAATCAAAAGGAAGCACCTGAAGAAGATGTAATAATATCATCACCTCCTCTAAAGTTCATTTCTTCTTCCACTTCCTCTTTTTGTTGATTAAATAACAAAATAATAACTCCATTACCTTCTACATTATGTGATTTTATTATAAATATGGAACAACTATATTCATTATTCTATCTATCCTATCGATGACAAAGTCACCATATGTGCTTACATATGGCTTTATCGTCTCCAGGTCGGGTTATAGATTGTTATTCAACGTTTCATTATTTTTATGCGAATAATAATGTTTATAATTGATTTAAATAATAAATATAACATGTTAATGATTATGTATATATTATATACCATCCAATTACAAATGATTTCACCATCAGTAGAATGATATTGTCGCTCATGCGTAAGTATAGATTACCGTCTCCATGAACGTGATGAGATTCATTCCACATAGTAATCATTCAAGAATAATTTACATTTTATGATTAAAAATAATATTTATGAACATAATATCATTCTGGATAAGAATAAAATAAATCTTATCCATCATAATCATGACTTACGTAACAATACATATAAGGGAAAATGAATAAGTTAACACCATAAAAAATGGTACTATTGAAATATTATTAACAATGAAATATTATAGGATCATATATGATATCATATTTATGTATTTGGTTCTTGTATAATTTAATAAAAATTATTTAACTATTATACAAGAGGTAAACGTACCCTCAATAATGTAAAAGTACAAGGTAAGGGTTAGTTCTACAATCCTTTCATTATCTGAGGTTGTTTATAAGTGAGTATCTACTGTGACATCTTTATCATAAGCATCATTGTATCATAAAAATGTATTTTAAAATATTTTTAATAATTTCTATACAATGGGTTACATTCTATTATACCCTTATTTTAATTTTTATAAAATTTATACAAAGGAATCATTCTGTCATCTTCCAAAGAAGGTTCTTTACAACCTTTTCGACCAAATTGAGGAAAGAATGTTTTTTACTTATACAATGGGTGTGACTATTTTCAGTCTTTATAACACCTTCAAATATTACCATAAAATCTTATGAGAATATTTTCAAAATAAATTTTTTCTTTTATAATTATATGAATGTTAAATGATATCAAAATAGAAAGATATATTCCTCCCAAATAGTTTGGAATTCATCTCTGTCAGCATCCATTTATGGATTTTACACATATTTTAAGTTGATTTATTATGATAAAATCTTCCATATTTTATCGAAGGTTTTGTGATATGTTTGACTATGGATGTGTTATTTTTATAACATTCATTGTTTATGGTAAAAGTATTAACATTTATAATTGTAGTTTAAATACTAATGTTTATGTTATGTTTCTATATTTTCATATGAGGAATGTATTGGACTATGTATGTCACTTGTGGAGCCACTATAGCTTCTAGATGCATCGGTAGGACTAACGAGACAAACTAGTGTCTTGAAACAAGGCCTTGACAAAATCGTATTTGTAGACTTGTCATGAGGCCTTGAATATGTGGTGATGATGTCCGACACTATACATTCCATCTTTATGAAATTGACTACTGATATTACTTTTGAATATTCGACAAGTAGAATATCCATGTGAATAATTAAATGGATTTAAATTAATTTTCTTTAATATATTATTCTGATGTTTAATATTAAAAGGATTCTTTTAGTCTTATACATTTCCTTAAATTTTTATTATTATTTATGAAAGTTTTCGCTATATTTCAATCTTTTCTGAGAAACTGAGCTCAACCCATTCTATGTTATATTTTTACTAGGATGATAAAAAGTATATTATGACTGACTTGTAGGGATAGTACAACCGAGATTAATTTGTTAAAATGACACAAAATGTAGTTGTTTTTCATTTCATTATATAATAAAAAAAATTAAGTTTTTATCTAGTACTTTCAAGGATACTTAACAGATTGGTATATTGGGATTTAATCCCTCCTGATCTGGAAAATGTTATGTAATAATGCACCAAATCTGGGTAAATAGGGTTGAGGCAGTACACAAACCATACATAAGCCCATCTCCAAAACACACATCCTTCACAGTTTCGTAAGTTGACTGCATGATTAGAACTAATCGTGCGCAGACCATGAGGTCTACCTAGAAAATCAGGTTTTCTCCACATTTCATATCCCGAAACCTCAGAACACCCCAAATCATCCTATAGAACATGGGTATAAGCTTAATTATCCAGAACATGGTATTCAATCCAAAAAATAAATTAGAACATACATTTCGAAGATATGGGATCTTACAAAAACCAGTTGAATTAGGATTCTGGGAATTATTTGTATAAATTAATCCATTCTTGGGTGGTGAAAGATAGTGAGTCATATATTGAGTATGATATTAGTTTAAAATAATTTTTCTTTTACTTAATGTGTAATCAACTCAATAATGAACAGAGAGAGAGAGAAAATAAATCAATATCGAAAAACCTCAACCATACCCTTATCTTTTTATTGTTCTGAATCATTACTATTTTTCTCATATATTCTTTTTAGAATTATAAAATTGATATGTGTGTATTTCAATAAGGGTATTTGTTTGTTTTAATATTTATTTAATTTAATTTAAATTATCCATTCCTTTAAAATATTAATTCAATTTTCTATGAAAATTTGGTTTCATTTCTGTTCATGAAGTTCATTAATTATTGACCTCTAAAAATCAATATTGATACAATCTTGAAAAAATATTTTTACTGTAATATATTTATATATTGAGTAGATAGTATTACCTATATTAATACATCATGGGAGAAATTGAGATTAATATATAAATAACCCTTGTTAACTATCTTAAATTGACATATACTATTTTTGGTGAAATTTTAACTTTATTTATAAATATATATTAATAATATTTATTGATAAATTTCCCGACCTCATAAAATTCATCAAAAAATTTCTGCCCATAAAATTGTATAATGATTCTATTTAATATCTTTTGTAAACACCCTTATATGTTTTGTATAATTATATACTTATTTTGAAAACATATAAAATAATTACCCAAAATTATCACCCCCATTATTTTCAATTGAACAAATCATGTTTAAGAGAATGTTGGCATTTTTTAATGAAATCATAATAGTATTAATGAACTCTATATATTTAAATAATCATATCTAAAAAAATATTTCATAAATCAAAATTAAGGATATAAAACATTGGGTATAATAAAGTAAATGAGTAATTGGAATATTGAAATATGATACAATAACAATGATGTATGATAACATAAAATAGGAATAATAATTTTGAATAAGAAAAAGCATATATAAACAATTTCTTGTTAATACTTTCAACCATGAACCTTATCCCATTATATAAATGTATGTACAATAAAATTTGTTCACATCATATTCCCAGAAACATAGTTAAAAGAACACCATTGTGGATTAGGATGACACCTTAATTTTTAATATGTCCTATCATAAGACAGAAATCCTTACCCAATTTATAAAAGTGATATATAATTCTAGTTCCACTCATCACATTCTAAATAAACATAGATACGGGTAATATATAGACAATACGTCACTCTTGATTCAATCAAAAACAAAATTAATAAATGAAAATTATATTGGTTTCAGTATGGTTTTTGTTAGAAATAATCCTAATACATCCATATAAATAAGGTGGATAGTTGTATTAGAGAAAACATCATATGAGTATAGAAACACTGAATTGGTCAAATATAATGTTGAAATGTATGTAAAATTTGAGTTTCCAGAATATGGAGGAATGGAAAAATGACAATTTTTTTCATCTACTTCAATTTCTAGTGAAACTATATGTAGATATCAATGTAAATTGTAAGATGAAAATATTAAATATCTAGAGAGGGTGAGATATATGAATGACTTATTATATTATTAGTTTAAGAATGTTTTTTGGGATAATGTTTTCTTGAGAAAAACATCCACATAGAGTAAGCATGGGTAATATATTGTTATTAGGATTCCCAAATTTTATGATAGAATTAGGCTGAAATATTTTAGGAAATAATTAAGTGGCTTAAAATTGTTTCTCAAGTATATTTTCTTACTTGTTTTCCAGATAGAACAATCAAAATGAGGTATCATATAGATCCCTGAGAGTATGTTGTTTATGATGTTCAGAAGAGTTTTTCCTACCTATTTCTATGTAGGAATGTGAAGAATTATGTTTTATATAATTAAAAAAGTCGATGTTATTGAAGCTACAATAATATATGTTCAAATCTAATTGGTGAATATATCTTAACATGCAAAAAAAATATTTAACATAAGTTTTACTATAAGAAAATGATGAATTTTGGTATTGATAATCATTATACTTATGTTTATGGGCATTTCCTATCACATTATTCCAAAAATATATATATTTGCTAGTGTATTGTGTTGTATAAGATTATTTCCATACCCTACCTTGGACTAGATACTCTTATTGAGTAGTTAAACATGTAAATATATGTTTTCTTATGGATTTCAGAACAATTGGATTTAAAAATCCTATGAATTACTAAAATTATATAAATGTATTCAAAAAATAATGAAAAAATAATAGAAAATGCAATCAATGATTTACCCCCTCCCACCCCAAATATTGTACCAATCATGGTTGGGACATTCAAGTACACATCTTGGGTCCAAGATTAAACAACACATCTAGGGAAATGGTATCCATTCATCACCTCATCTTTTATTATTATGGGAACTATGATCATTTTATAGATTAATAGAAAGGATTTATTATCCATGACACATATATCAAGAAACTACCAGTCAAAATGTCTTTGTTGAATAATGTATTTATCAAGATTCAAAATCAAATATTCCTAGTCATGATCCAATATATATAATTAATGATCAATGTGTTGTTGATATATACCAATTAAATAAACTTCCATATATATATATATATTGAAATTATAACATAGTAAACATAATTCACGAATAAAATTTATATTCATTCACATTTTAAAGGTCGTAAATTTGGTTACACCATTTGAAATGAAATATAGTTTTTAAAATAAATATATTATTTTGATATTAAATGACTGAGCTTATTTAAAAAAATTATTCAGATTATATTTGAAATATACTAATTAAAATCATTTGAATTTGAATTATTTGATTTAATGATAAGTTATTACAAATGTATCATTAATCCTAATCTAGAAGGTACATTGAATCCATTATGTTGTAATTTTCAGGAGTTGTATTTGAGAATACATTATACTAATCATAAGATGACATAATCTAGAAAAGACACAATGTCATCCCCAAATAGAGATCATCATAAAAAAATAATTACTAAATGTTGTAACTGTGTCTTGTATACTCTATGAATAAATTATATAAACAATACCAGAAAAACAATAAATAACCATTTTTGGGTTAGAGATCATCAATGGATGGCATCAGAAACTACAAATATAATGGTAATGAGTTATCATTAAATTTTAATAGGTTTTAGTTATCATATGATCACCAAATTCAAAGAAACAATTATAAAATTTTATTCTAATTTATATACAATTTTTAAAAATAGTTATGGTTGTTGAACCACTATTTTGTTTCAAAAAAAATTCATTATGAATAATGTTATTTGTTGTTGGTGTATGTCCCGTAAGGCATAAGTCTTTAATATAAATATATAGCGATTTTCGTCAACAAAACTCTAAGGATATGGACACTAATTTAGTGAAAAACATTGTATGAATGGATTTATGTTGTTAAATTATAAATTATACTAATTCATTTAATGATATATTGGGAACAATATGGGTTTTTGTTCCTATACAAAATTAGTATTGTGAACATCTAAAACCCAATAGTTCTGTCATGTCATCATTATACAATGATTTGGAATGTTTATTTTATTATAAAAAATTTAGAATTATTTATGAAAAATAATTAAAATTAACCACATTACATTATGTTATATGAATACATAATGTTATGTTTTAATCAATATGTTATATTACAGGGTTACATAACACGAGACAATACAAAATGATACTACCTTCAGTTTCTGAATATTTTCACGTTATACCATGAAGATAATTTTTTTAAACTATATCTTGTTTTCGGTGTTGATGTGATAATTATTGGTTAACAAAATATTAAGGATATAAAAAACACACATTTTAGGATTGCATGATAGCATCCATGCCTTCATGAAAAGTTTACTATATCTGTGGTACATACAACTATATTGGGTGACTAAATAGTGTGTGGTATCTCTGTGAAACAATGTTGGGATTCAATGTAGTGTGAGGTTAGAACCTAATATTACTTTATAATGGAACATAATATTATGTCCATTACAACAACCATGATACTATTTGACGATAAAACAATGTATGTTGTTCTAAAATGGTACTACATTGAAATAAACCACAATTTGGGGATTAACATAACAAAATATTAAAACAATGTCATTTCAAGTGTCTATTAGAAAGTAAATATGTAAATTTATGTGTTTTCGAAATATAATAAATATTTTAGTAATATTTTATAAATAATAATATATAGGTTTTTGAAATGGGGTTTTCAAAGTATAAAATTAATATAAAAAATTATATATGTATATCATGTTTCAAAAAATTAATATTTTTTTCAATTTATTGTTTATTCATTTAATATTCTGGTTTTATAATTTATCAATTGAATATAAATGTTGTAGATGATAAATTCATGTGATAAATAACTTATAGGAGAAAATAGATTACATAACATGATAGGTCCAATGTCATATATTTTATTAACTCATCTATCATGAATGTATATCAATTCTTGAATTTTTTTCTTCATAATTGTTATCAGAATTATTTTATTTATATTAAGTGTTAAAGATGTCATGAAATTAGAACTACGACATGTAAAGTGTCTCTAGGTTGAGTTGCATAAGGTTATACTTACTGATGTTCATTAGAATCATGAATTATTCATGAAATTTTATTAGTTGATTATCCATCACTCCTGTAATATCCATGAAAATTTTTTCCATAAAAAATAACTTATTGAAATTGAATTAAAATTTCATGTACCGTATACATGAGGAGCCTCTAGATATTCAGGATATTACTTGTCAACCGATTTGTGGGTGTGTTATATAAACTAATGGGATGGGTAATGTGTGTCCCCTTAATGTTTTTTGAAAACTTTCATTGTATTAATGGAATATGGATTATAAATATAAATTATTTGAATAAAAAAATTATTAAAACATCTTATAATAATTATCTTACATGATGTAATGGTTTTTTAATATTTATATACATATCATTGATTTAATGATATTGAGAATTTTAAAAGAAACCTGTTAAATATTATGCACGATATTCCATCCAGATTGGGAATTATCAAGACATAGATCATCTGACCAGATAGGTTATTCCAAATATGTATTTGCATTGATTATCTTGTGAAATGAAAAAATAAGAGTAACTCTGGATTAATGTAATGTCCAGGTTCTGGATTCCACCTAGAGGCACCCCATACCTAGTAGGTAACTTGGCGTCAGACGGATTTCCTATAACCCCAGAGGCAGCCGACTAGCAGCAAGGGCCTTTAGTGTGATAGTGGGAAAACTATTACCTCACTGCTAGAGTACACAATGGAAGTAAACAGATATACAGTAGCAGAAGCAGTAATGAAAACAAAAAACAGTAATAGTGGAAGACTGATAAAGAAACAGTTGGAGTATATATATATACACTGATTCATGAAACATATATAGTTTGTAAAGCAGCAAAAAAAGGCACAATGTTGATTACAGTACTAAACCCAAGTACAAAAGGAAAACAAATAAGCAACACCTCAGCATGGAAAGACATAGCTTGATCTCATGCTCCCCATGTCCAATGTAATCAAGAACATCATGTAAAAGGGTGATTTTCCTTGTCTATACCTCCAAAAATATAAATTTTTTTGGCCGAAAACATGGCCCAAACAGTGTGTGAGATGAATCCCAGCTGGAAACCACCACAAGATCTGTGTCTAACAGTCGGTGAATATATGGTAGGTAAAATTACAGAAAGCGGTAAACAAGGATGTACTCAACAGTTACCAATCCACAATCTAGAAAACAATCAAGAACTAATAATGTAGATAAACACAACATGTAACCCTCTGGGAAGAACACCAGTCCATCCCCTCAGGTCCTACCTAACAAGTACAAGCATCCCTCTCGGCAGCACACACAGTCTCACCCCTCTCGTTCAGCTAATGTATAGACTCTCTGAGGAAGCACTAACTGTCAATTCCCCCTATAGTCTGATATCAGTACTAAAGGCACTCTAGTGAAGCAGTTACGTCACATTCCCTATGTGGCCCACGTCGAGGAACTACAGAGACTCCGAGGAAGCAGTCAATGTCAATTCCCCATGTGGTCTCGCATTGTAAAATTATAAAGACACTCTAGAGAATCCCTCAATGTACATTCACCCTATGGTCTATACACCAGGTTCCCACGACCCCATGTAATTCAAGTAAGTGTAGTAACACGTATCGGCCAAGGTAAACCATAATAACTACATGGCTAGCATTTTATAGCATAACAATATAATAAAATAAATGTCACACCATCCTAAAGTACTACGCATGGGAAAGTAACAGCAACCTAACAGGAAAACTAAATCCAAATGTCAAAGTAGGAGAAAAAATGCATGGTAAACACATCCAATGTACAAAAATTTACCCTATTCACTATCAAATATAATCCACACAATCATACTAGAATAGCAGACAAATAATAGGACTATTATAGTAAACACGCAATAAGCCGTTCAAGTGTATTGGGAAAACTTTCACATAAAACTCAAAGACATTAAACAGAAAGTCACAGACCACGTACCTCGGGGTTAGGAGATCAATAAACATGAACCACGATGAATGTATCACTTTGAACATCGATGATCTACAAAAAACAGCTAATATGGTCAACCAACGATAACTTGGAAGAGAATAGGAATCATGTGATGAGGTTCCATTAGAAGATATAACTCATCGATGCGATTACAACACAACTAAAGGTGTTTTATTCATAGGATGGGCAGAGTCTCGAGGGCTTGTCTAAGATCCATGGTCGTACCCTATCTCTTAGATAAAACAGGCTTGAAGAAGTCAGCTCTATATGTCAGACGCAACCTTGGTGCGTTTAATGAGAAAAAATTACACGGTGTGTACTTTTATTGTTCCTGGCGTGTACTTTCCTTTTCCATAATCCACATTAGGTGGCCTCTCGGCCATCACACATGGCTGTGTGTAAGCCCACTACACAGCCAGCACACAGCTACCCACGGTAACTAGGTACAGGGCATGTACTCATAAAGTAAACGGCGTGTACTTCAAAAATTTCAAGAAACTCCACTTTTCTGAAAAACATCATGAAAAAGAAAAACATACATGAAAATAAGATCTGGGTTCTTAGAAAATTCTCCCCTTAAAGAAATTCTTCCATGAATTTCCCTAGCTAGGTGGCATTGAAGAATAAACCCCAAACAGTTCCAGCCACTGAGTTTGTACATCATCCTCTCTCTCCCAAGTCTCATCCTGTACTTGCCAGTGATTCCATAGAAACTGTACCAGAGGAACAGACCATCAACCAAGAACCATTATACTACGATCCAAAATTCGGATAAGATTCTCTTTAAAAGACTCATCCACTTCGAGCTCAACCTCCTCGGGTTGAAAGACATGAGACGGGTCTGAAAGGTATCGTCGATTCTGAGAAACATGGAAGAAGTCGTGCATATCCCAGTACCATTGAGGTAACTACAATTGATAGGAAATAGTCCTAATTCTCTCAAACACCTCAAACATGCTGAAACACTTCGGAAAAATCTTACCTGATCTCCTGATCCTCATGTGTCCCAACCTCGGTGCGACATGCAAGAAAACCTGATCCCTGACGTGGAACTCCATAGGTCATCTGCGCTGATTAGCATTGGACATCTGTCGAGACTGTGTTGTATCAATACTCTTCTGAATCAACTTTATCTACTCTATGGTCTCCTGAACAAGACGAGGTCCCTGTAAAGCTGTCTCTCTTGCCTCCACTCAACATAAGGGTGATCAGCATGGCCTACCGTACAAGGCCTCATAAGGTTCCATCTGAATAGTTTCTTCAAAACAATTTTTTTATGAAAACTCCACAAGTGGTATATGCTTCTCCCATGAACCTCCAAAATCCAAGATGCATGCTCGAAGCATGTATTCAAGAACCTAAAATGTACGCTCAGACTGGCCATCTATCTGGGGGTGGTAGGCTGTACTGAAAAGTACCTATGTACCCAAAGCCTTCTAGAGCCCCTACCAAACCCGAGTAGTAAAATAAGCATCTCTGTCTAAAAATATGGAGTGTGGGACTCCATGCAGACATACAGTCTCTCAGATGTACGACCGTCCTAGCTCATCAACACTGAATGTATCCTTTATCAACATGAAGTATGCGACCTTCGTAAGTCTATCAATGATAACACAAACAACATAATTCCGGCGATGTGACCTTGGAAACCCTGTCACAAAATCCATTGCGATGTCATTCCACTTCCACTCAGGATTGGGTAATGGATGTAGAGGCCCTTCTGGTCAGTGATTCTCTTCCTTCACCTGGGGACAAGTGGAACACCACTTGATGAAACCAGCAACATCCCTCTTCATAATTGGCCACCAATACTAACGATGTAGATCACGATACATCTTGGGGATGCCAAGATGAAATTCCCAAACCGAGGAATGAATGTCTCTCATTAACTCTTCACGTATATCTTCTAGCACCAATACGTTCCCCTGGAAATGAAAGATCTCATCCTCGCCTATGGTTCATCAGGAATATGGTCCTCTCTTGGAACACTTTCCAGCAGGACTAGGCCTTCAGAATCTGATACGTTCCTCATTCATACTCAATCAAGAAAGGTATAGGTAACAGCTACAGAAGAAAATAATATATGCCCCTTTCTGTTGTGAACCTCCAATAGCATCACATAGAATAGAGAAATGAGTTTCCACTCAATGATGGCCTCCTGAACTGCCTGTATCTGGTTCCTCCTGCTCAACGCATTAGCTACCACATTTCCTTTACCAGGCATGTAGGCAAGATCATAGTCAAAATACTTAAGGTACTCAACCCACATTCACTGTATCAAATTCAGATCATGCTAAGTAAAGATGTACTTCAGACTCTCGGGGTCGATGAAAACCACAAAATGCTCTCCCAAAAGGTAATGTCTCTAACAGTGTAAGGCATGAAAAATAACTTCCAACTCCAGATCGTGCATTGGGTAATTCCTCTCATGTGACCTCAAGTGTCGAGACCCGTACGCAACAACCCCATCACCCTGCATAAGCACAGATCCCAACCCGATACCTGATGAATCAAAATAATTAGTATATCTCATTCTTGGATATGAAAATACTAGTATTGGTGCTGAAATCAACCACCCATTCTGCTCCTGGAAGGTTGACTCACAAGAATCTAAGCAGAAGAACATCACACTTTTCTTAGTGAAACCCATCAGCGGTGCTGCTAAGAATGAAAAGTCCTGTATAAAATGTCGGTAGTATCCATCCAGCCCTAGAAAGATCAGTACCTCTAATAAATTCATTGGCCTCTCCTAGGAAACTACTACTCTCACTTTCTCTAGGTCTTCTGCCACTCCTATCTATCAGATAACTTGGACGAAGAAGTGAATCTGATCCATCCAAAAGTGAAATTTTGAGAGCTTATCATTTAATTGATGCTATCTCAATGTACTCAAAATGATATCAAGATGGATTTAATGGTTGTATCGATTATGATTGTACACAATGATATCATCCACGAATGCCACCACAAAGGAATCCATGTATCGATGAAACACTCAGTTCATCAGTACCATGAAAACTGATGTCGTGTTCAGGAGGCCGAATGACATAACCATATATTCATATAGACCATACCTTCTCTAGAAGGATGTATAATTTATATCTGATGGTCTAACATACATCTATTTGTAACCGGACCTCATGTAAATCGTCGAGAACCTCTGGGCTCCTCGAAGCTGATCAAAGAGATCAACAATCCTAGGTAAGGGATATTGGTTTTTGACCTTCAACAGGTTCAGATTTTTCTAATCCACAAAAAGCCTGAGTGTATCGTCTTCCTTCTTCACAAACAGAACAGGAAAACCACAAGGACAAGTACTGGGTCGGATGAAACCCTTTCCCTTCAACTCCTCCAACTACTTCTTGAGCTCCCGCAACTCTGGTATAGCCATCCTATAAAGAGTAATGGACAACGTTGCCACTCCTAGCTCAAGCTCAATGGAAAAGTCAACCTCGTGCTTTAGAGGAAAACCTAAAAATTCCACTATAAACACATCTCTGAAATGATCCAACACTAGAGGAATTTATAATTGTGTAGTGTCCTGATCATCCAGATATAGAATAGAAATCTGGGCTGTAACTCCTCTCAGCCCATGATGCTCTGGACCATCTCTTCTTTCTTTGAATTCCACTCACCCTTACGAAGAAAAGATCCACCCTCTGGTGAAATGAAAGTCACCCTTCGGCGATAACAGTCATCAAATTCTTGGAAGGGAACCACCCAGTCCATTCCGAGAATTACATCATAGCATGTTATCTCTAGGACATAGAGGTCCCATAAGATGTGACACCCACCAACCACTAGAGGAAACTCCTTTCACTGACATAAACTAGCCGTCCTAGTCCCCAAATGAGTTTCTAATGTCATTATATCAATAGAGGAATAATTACAGAGCCCGAGGCTCTCCAAAACAGCAACAGATGTAAAGATATGGGAATCCCCTGTATCGAAAATAGCTGAAGATAAAAATAAGGAAACTAGGATTGTACCTCGAATTGTAGAAGCTACAAGGTCCTTCTCTTGCTGGGCCTTCTTCAATACAAAGGTCTGGCCTACTCCATTACCCTCTGACCCTACCTGACTACTTTGAGATGATCCATTTTGTTGTCACTGAAATACAAGTGACTGACCACCATGGCCACGACCTCCACCTCAGCCTAAACAGCCAGAGGAACTCTAGTCCCATACTAGTGAGAAACTAGTGGTGGTTCTCCTGAATGCTGAGTCATAGAAGAACTCCTATCACCATCTGCTAGTGAGAAGATCTGACAGATGCTCTGAAGATGACTCATCTTGCCGCAAGATCGGCACTCCATTGGGACTCTCTACCACTGTGGCCTCATATTTCTAGGCCTTCCACACTAGTAGCATTCCACGTGGCTACCTGAAGGTGTCTACCGCCTCATTGGATCACCATGCGATGACTCCATATGGCGCTTCCTACCGTCAGTAGGATTGGTGCTAACTCCTGATGTCGAGCCGCCCTGGCTCACAACGTCAGAATCCTTCAAATTGTTGTCTATGACCTATGCCTGGATGAGAATAGAAGTGATTGAACTCAATCAGAAGATGTTCACCTGTGATCATATTTCATGCCACAGACCATCCTTGAACATTCTCGCCATGAATAATTGATCACCTCCAGAAATAGGCGTGAAACACTACAACTCGGTTAAGTGGGAGGAATACTACAAAACAGAAAGTGTACACTGCTCAAGACTTATAAACTATCGGGCTGGATCGGCCCTCAAGGACTCTGGATAGAAGTAGTCATAGAAGATATGATGAAACTACTCCCATGACATAACCTACTAGAATCCTGCCTGTGAGATCAATCCCACAACCTATTGTGGGAGTCCCAAATAATATAGGTAGGGATCTTGACCCTCCTCTCTCGTGGTGTCTCAAGATGCTCAAATATTTTCAGCATGGGTTATAGCCAGGAAATCTGCAGCCTGGGTTCCTCTTTCCCCTGGGAATGTGGGAGGATGCTACTTCTATAAAACCCACGTCAATTATTCCATCGATGAAGAAGGAGGTGGTTCTCCCTAAATATTCTGCATCACTCTAAATTAGCCTCCCCTGAACTGTGAATCAGCATTGGTATCATGTATAACTGCTGGTTCTATGACTGGCACAATAGGAGGATCTATGTGAAGTCCCTGATCAGCTGTATCTGGCGTCTGATCACTGCCTTGTTACTGGATGTCAATCAGAGGATGTCACGGTGGCATGAATCTTGAAGGTCAAACGCACACCTTAGATCAGGATTAAAAAGGAATGAAACATAGAAGTGTATGAAGGGAAAAAGAGGAAGAAAAAATTCAAATTTTACAAAACATGACTATGTGGCATTAATAAACCTGACACGTAGTGTTCCCTCAAATCATTCACATGGGCGTGTACTTTATCCAACCTAGGCCTTGTACCACCCCACACACATAGAGTTTTGTCTAAAACATGGCATGTAGCTGAATCCTATTCCGCTGCCCGAGTCCTTCTACCCTGTTAGGCCACAGAGTTCTATTAAGGAAAGACTACATGGCATGTTCATGGTAGACACATCGTGTATTATAAAATTGTCACCTCACTGGTGTAGTTTGTGACAAGGCCTACCACATGGCTCACACTACACGGCGTGTTCATGGAGGACACGACCTGTAAATGAAAGGATAACACTGAACCATTTTGTTAGTGGCACGACTAGGTACCTAGGCCATACTACAGAATGTGTACAATCCTAACCCAGCCTGTATAGCTTATGGTTTATCCATCCGTGTTTTTAGTTACAAGGGTGGACAAAGGGTCAACAATACACGACATGTTGAACATGTACCTGGTGTGTTCCCACCAGTTTTCCCCTATCCCATGTCTCTTCCGACACATCCTATGACATGGTTAGAGACTACATGGTGTGTATATAAAGTACATGGCATGTACTTAAGAAAAAAAAATTTTCCCGAACAGAAGAAGACATGGAGTGTAGTCAAAACTACACGGTGTGTATTCTTGGGTTTTCCATACATAAAGCCTCAGAAACTACTTTGAGACTCAAGAAACATTAAAACGAACATTAAAAGTGCCAAATTATGATTCGGGGCGGCCCATACTCCCCGTGAATCAAATCATGGAATCTAATACATGTTATAAAGAGGAAAAAAAGGGAATGATCAACCAAATTCTTGTCCATGAGGGCACATAATTTTGGATCAAATATGTACATATGTATGTCTATTAGATGGAACAATACAAGAGGGGGGTGAATTTTAGGTTTAAAAACCTTTGAGTTTTAGCACTTAAGAGATTAGAATAAATGATCTTAAACTAATACAAATACAAATACCCACAATTGTATTCAATATAAAAGGTATGATGTAATGTAATACTAATTAAATGAAAAACAATTGCATTCATGATGAACACAATAATCAGAGTAATATAAAGATGAATGATTCTACCTTAAAGCGTATAGAATCATTCAATACACTATATAATAGAGTAGATGTAATTGAAATGATTACAAATGTATAAGAGATGTATAAGGAAACAAAAAAAATTTCTTTTCTAATACAATTAGCAGCGGAAATGTAAAAGAATTACAATTCTTTTATCCGAAAGAGAAGGGTTATCCTTTAACCTAGGGTAAAAGGTCTGTCTCACCAACACTTTGGTGAGCCCTCGATACGATGATTGGACTGTCTCTCTGCCTATCCCCGATAGCCCTCGATACGATGATCGTAACGTCAGTCTGCCTATCCCCGACAGCCCTCGATATGATGATCGGAATGCCAGTCTGCCTATCCCCGGTAGCCCTCGATGTGATGATCGGACCGTCCGTCTGCATGAGAGAAGTTACAAAATCTCTCTCTAGAATATTTATTGAAGCAATGTATCTCACTATTTTTAGAAACACTTCATTCAATGTTGTACTCTCAGCTTCAAATGACCTCCTATTTATAGGCCTTGAGTTCCAACCATCACATCTCCTCCAACGGTCATATTTCTCCGAAAAACTCGGAGGGACTTGGAAACCTAGCATCATAACGGTCATATTGAAATAGAAAACATGACATCGTTTTGATTAGTTTGTAACTAACTCAACGACATCGTATTGGTTAGAACATGATATATGAAGATGATAAAAAATAGTACGATTAGTATGAAACAAGAGTTTTTACTCAGTACCAAAACAAGTAATGAAAATATGAATAGCAGAGTCAGTACGATTACAACTGACAGAGTAAGTACAATACGATAGACAGGGTCAGTACGATACGATTGACTGATTCAGTACGATACGTTTGACAGAGTCAGTACGATACGATTGACAAGGTCAATACGATATGATTGACAAGGTCAGTACGATACGATTAAAAAGACATTTGTGATTTCCAAAACAAAATATAGAAGTCAAAAGATAACTTTTGACTCAACAATCTCCCCCTTTTTGGAAATCACAACACACCAAGTAAATATAACAAGAAATACTTATCTCCCCTTGAGGTATTGGAAACTCTTCTGAATATAAATTTGAATACAACTAACTCCCCCTTAGGTGTATACTTTCCTAAGGATTGTATTCATTGTTTTTCCTTGGTTTCGAAATATTTGATTAAACCAATATCCTTTATAAAACATAATCCCCCTTTATAAAACATTCTCCCCCTTTGTGGTTTACAAATATAATGGGGTTACTTTGGTTTTCCTGAAAGGGATAGAGAGAAGAATTGAAGGACAAAAGAAAAGAATCATAAAAGTTATTACAAAATAAAGACAGGTTTCAAAGGAAAAAAAATACAATAGAAACATTTCCACTCCACACGTTAGTGTAGTATGTAGTTAAAATTAATGTTTAAAATAAATAATGCTAGTAATACAAATCAGTGGAAAACCTCCTCTGATACCAATTGTTGGATCGAATATGTAGATATGTATGTCTATTAGATGGAACAATACAAGAGGGGGGGGGGTGAATTGTAGGTTTAAAAACCTTTGAGTTTTAGTACTTAAGAGTTTAGTTTAAATGATCTTAAACTAATACAAATAAAAATACCCAAAATTGTATTGAATATAAAAGGTATGATGTAATGTAATAATAATGAAATGTAAAACAATTGTATTAAGGATGAACACAATAATCAGAATAATATAAAGATGAATGATTCTACCTTAAAGAGTATAGAATCAATCAATACAATATATAATATAATTGATGTAATTGAAACAATTACAAATGTATAAGAGATAGAAAAGGAAAAAAATTTCCTTTCTAATAAAATTAGCAGTGGAAATGTAAAAGAATTACAATTCTTTTAACCCAAAGAGATGGGTTATCCTTTCACCTAGGATAAATGGTTTGTCTCACCAACACCTTGATGATCCCTTGATATGATGATCGGAATGTCTGTCTGCCTATCCCCGGCAACCCTCTATACGATGATTAGAACGTCAATCTACCTATCCCCGGCAGCCCTCGATACGATGATCGGAACGTCAGTCCGCCTATCCCCGGAAGCCCTCGATACGATGATCGGACCGTCTGTCTGCCTATCCCTGGTAGCCCTTGATTTTGTAGGTAATCAGCACCTCTGTATTTCTATTACTTGGAAGCCCTCGATACGATGATCGGACACACAAAGCACACACCATGAGATAAGTTACAACATCTCTATCTAGAATCTTAATTGAAGCAAAGTATCACACTTGTTTCAGAATCTCTTCGTTCTCTGTTGTACTCTTTGCTTCAAATGACCTCATATTTATAGGCCTCGAGTTCCAATGGTATCATCTCCTCCAACGGTCATATTTCTTCGAAAAACTCGGAGGGACTTGGAGACCTGGCATCATAACGGTCTTATTGAAATAGAAAAAACGACATCGTTTTGATTAGTTTGTAACTAACTCAATGACATCGTATTGGTTAGAACAAGATATATGAATATAATAAACAATAGTACGATTAGTATGAAACAATTGTTTTTACTATGTACCAAAAAATGTAATGAAAATATGAATAACAGAGTCAGTACGATTACAATTGATAGAGTCAGTACGATACGATTGACAGGGTCAGTACGATACGATGGACAGAGTCAGTACGATATGTTTGACAGAGTCAGTACGATATGATTGATAGGGTCAGTACGATACGATTGACAAGGTCAATACGATACGTTTAAAAAGACATTTGTGATTTCCAAAACAAAATATAGAAGTCAAAAGATAACTTTTGACTCAACACATAACTCCTCAAGAACAAAAGTTAGGTGTTTATTCAAACCAAACCATTCACAAAACAACACCCTTTCAAAACAGCAGGTATTCTGATTAAGATATCTATCAAAATAGCATGCATATTCTAAACAACATATATCACAACAACATGAAATCGCTAATGAATCCTAGATGACATGGAAAGAATGCAAGACATGTTATTTATAGCAAGTTCCAATATGTTGAATTTGATGGAAAACTCTCATATGATCGGGTTGCGATAGAAATAGACCCCCAATAATGTCAATAGTAATAACACCAAACATGTGAGTCACCGAACAGTGAATTCGAATCATATGTAAAATTGCAAACCAAAAAAAATTCAATAAAGAGATTGATTGGATTTTCCCTTTCAATATGTCAGCTAAGCCCATGCAAAAATTATTACCGAGTATAATTTCTGTCCTATCCCTATCTATAAGATCCATACTATTAATCTAGATGAAAAGAACTCCTTTAATTCTACTTGGTAACATCCCGGTTCCGGATGCCACACAGAGGCGCCCCATACCTGGTAGGTCTCATGGCCTCAAGAGAATTTCCCCAAACGCCAGAGGCTACCGACTAGAAGCGAAGGCCTTGGGTGTGATAGTGGATAAACTATTCCCTCATTGGCAGAGTACACAGTAGAAGAAAGTAGATATACAATAGAAGAAGCAGTAATAATACCAAACAACATTAACAGAGGCAGACTGATGAAGAAAGAACTAAAGCATATAAATATATAATGATGCCTGATACATATATGTCTAGGTAAGAGGACAAACAAGTCACAATGATGAATACAATACTAAACCCATGTACAAAAGGGAAATATATTATCAACTACCCAGTATTTCAAGCCTCATATTTGTCCCATACTCTCCAGCTCCAATGAAATCATGTACCTGATGTAGAAGGGCGCTTGCCCATGTCTATAACAGCAACAATTTAATCTTTTTGGGTCCAAAAGCATGGCCCAAACGGGGTGTGAGATGAATCCTAGTAGGTAACCACCACAAGATTTGTGCCTAATAGTCAGTGAATATATGGAATGTAAAAGTTCAGAAAGTAGTAAATAAGGTAGGACTCAATAGTAACCAATCCACAGTCTAAAAAACAAGAAACAACTAAGAAAACATATAAACACTACCGGTAACCATCTGGGAAGAACACTCAGTCTAACCCCACTGGTCTTCCCTAACAAGTAAAAGACACCGTCTAAATATCAGACACAATATCTCCCTTCTTGTTCAGAAAAAGTATAGAATCTTTGAGGAAGCACTCACCATCAATACCCCCTATAGTCTCGTATTGGTACTAAAGGCGCTCTAGGGAAGCACTAAGGTCACATTCCCTCTGTGGCCCATGTTGAGGAACTATAGAAACACTGAGAAAGAACTCAATGTCAATTCTCCATGTGGTCTCACATCGTAAAATTATAAAGAGACATTAGAGACGCCCTCAACGTCCATTCTCCCTATAGTCTATACATGAGGTTCTCCCGGCCCCATGTAATTCAAAAAAGTGTAGCAGTGCGTATTGGACAAGGTAAAACTTAAGAACTACTTGGTTAGCTTTCTATAGAATATCATCATCATAGAACAATAGTAACTCCATCCTATAATACTAGGCATGGGAAAATGATAGCAGCCTAACAGGAAAACTAGACCCAAATATAAAAACCGACAAAACATGCATCGAAAACACATCCAAATCATATTAATTCACCCTATTCCTGTCAAATATCATCTACTCAAGCATTCAAGCATAGAATACAATCAATAGGGCTAAAACGGTAAACACGCAATACCCCATTCAAGGGTATTGGGAAAATGTGCACATAAAACTCAAATAATTTCAACATAAAGGTATAAACCACTTACCTCGAGGTTATGAGATCAATATACTTGAACCATGAGTCTAGAATATACTCTGAATTCCAAATATCTAAAAAACATCTAAAATTTTCAACCCATGATAACTTTGAAGAGAAAAGGATTCAAAAGATGAGGATCCTGTAGAAGAGAGAACTCACTGATGAGATTACAACAAAATAGACAGTGTTCAATTCGTGGGATGGACGGAGGTTCAGGGGCTTGTCAAAGATTCACATCTATACCCTCGCTCTCGGATGAACCAGACCTAGAAGATATTGGTTATTTCCGTCAGAAGCAACCCGAATGTGTTTAATGAAAAAAAAATTACACGACGTGTACTCTCCTTTTCTATACTTCACATTATGTGACCTCCAGGTCATCCCACATAGCCATGTGCAAGGCCACTACATGTCCAGCAATAGCTACCCGCTATAACTGGGTACATAGAGTGTAATCATAACGTATATGGAATGTACTTAAAAAATATCCAAACACTCTTCTTTTCTCAGAAACTCCAGGAAAGAGAAAAACATACCCGAAAAGAAGATATGGGTTCGTACAATTACCATGTTGGGTAGGTCATTCAATATTAGGGTGTCCATTGATTTCCATATTTTTGTTTATTATTTGGGTATTTTGGTTAATATATTAAGTATACCTTAATAGTATTAGGATATCATAGGAATATAGTGGAGTGTTATTCATGTGATGGATAGGGGAAATGTTTTTTTTTCAGTCAAAAATCCTGGAGTCAAAAATAAAAGGATTGGGTTGATTCTAAATCTATATGACTATGTAGTTTGAGATAATATTGAGTGGGATTATTTCATAGATAAATATAGGTCCATTGTAACTAAATTGATATGAGGTTTTAGAGGATCATTTTTATTTATAAAACTTTATTTTAATGTAAATGTTGAAATGAAATAAAACATGATACTTACCCATTGATATGTCATTATAGTAGATTATGAAATAAATGTGGATAATTGTATGGAGATTACATATATGATTGATATTTTGAAGATTTCAATATTGGTATATATTATTGAGAAAATATCTCAAGGAGATGTGTTCATATGCACATATTGTGATTTTGGTAGACAACAATTCCACTGATATTGATTCAATTGTATTTGATACTGGGTGTGCATAACATATTATATTTGATAAAGACAATCTCATAGAAAGGATATAATTAATGAAGGGGTGTTGATTTTTATGTATATAATAGATTAATAGTTCAATCAATAGTGGTAGGAACTTCATATATAACTATGTCAAGTGGATTATGTCTACAATTGATAAAATTTTACTTTGTAATTTATATAAACAAAAAAAAATATTTATTTATATTTTTTTCAAAATTGTATTTTTATTTATTATAAACTATTATAGTTATTGTGTATATATGAATGAAATAATTTATGAAATCTATAATGTATTGAATTATCAATATATTATTGATATGGATATTTCTATTTGTTTAATAAAAAAAAATTAAATCTAGGATTCATTTAAAACCAACATACCATTGATATTTAATCCTTATACTTACAAATGATATATTCATTGAAACCATGTATAAGGATATATTATTTCAAAAATTATTATATGAATTCTTTGATAATTTAAATATTATTTATTATAAACTAATAACTTGGAATGATTATGGATAGTAGTGGTATTAATAAGTGAATTTTTTTATCACATAGATTGTGGATTATATGAGCCATTGAGTTTAAAAAAATTTATGGTAATACACACATCATTACCATTACAATAAAAGTTTTCAGAATGGTTCTATTTATTTTATGAAAACAATAGTGAAATTATTCATAAATTATGAATAATTTATACGAAACTATATAAACAATTTTCAAACTGTATTAAAGTTTTATTATCAGGCTGGGGTGATGAATACATAATTCAGAAGATCATTATGAATATGGGGGATTTTTATATTTGTTCATCAGTCCCTCCTTCTAGAAAACACCAGTGATATTGTTTTTCAATATAGAAGAAATTTTTTATTTGGTATATTGAATTAAATCTGATGATTCAATGTGATGTTCTAGATTCATTAAAGGAAAATACTCTTGATGTTATATCATTTATACTAAACAATGTTTCATCTAAAGATGTCATAAAGACAATGTAAAAAGTATGGACAGTGAAATGTCCCCTTATGTATTTTATAAATATTTGGTGATGTATTGAATTCATAGTATGTTTGGATTCAAATAATATTTATATTTTATCTAAAATATTATTATTTGATAGTTATCTTAAAAAACTAAGGTATTCTATTTTAGTAAACTTACAGAACACAGATTGTTTTTTGACCAAACATGTTTATCCGTTAAAATTGTAATATATTAGCTAAAGAGGACCAGTTAAGAATGATGAACATAGAGATTATAAAGACTATAAAATAGAAGAATTTAATGTGATGGATGTTGAGATGGACAACAGGGATTGTTATAAGTAGAATTAATGTGAGTAAAAAAATAATCATAATGGTACTTTAAAATTTTCAAGGACACACAAATGTTGATTTCTCATTTAAAATGATGGTAAATTTCATTTAATTGATGTTGAACATAAAAACAACATTAATCACATATAGTATAATGATATAATAATTGGTTTATAACAACCCATTATTAACATACATATACATCACATTACTATTGTGTAATAATTAAATCATTTTTTTGAGACAATATTTTTTTATTTCCATCAAAACAAGGAAACATAAACAATAGTACACTAGTTTTCTACAATATATCTAATTAGTTTATTCATGAATTGAAAAAAATTAGACACATCTAATACATATCTTCCTAACATGGGTGAAATGATAAATGAATATGGGTGAGCCCAGCTAGTCATTATGGGTTCACTAGAGAGGCATGAAAGCATAAACACGAGATTAGGAGTATGATAACATGATAATAACTTTAAAATATCATACCCAGCATATCATAGAAAATAAACATGAATTCTAGAAAAAAGTATAAAAGTTCATATGATAAGAATAATAAGGAAATAAGGAACATAATCTATGAAATCATAACATTGGAATAAAACATGGAATTGTGTCATACCTAGACATGTGATATCATTACCTATATGACCAGACTCAGTGATAACACTTATCAAGGAAATTCAAGGGAACTATACCTACTGAGAAAGACAACCCACAATCCCCTGTCACAAAACTTTTATAACGAGGGATCAAGTTTCACAATCTTCCCATTATTGATAGGGTTCCCAAATCATCCCATAGTAGATCAAACTCATCAACATGAATCACATAATTATCTATTGACATATTAATATTTACCAATTTCATTAGAGGGATATATATGTCCCACCCATATCATAATAAATTCATTTATGCTTATGTGACAATATAATAAAACTTCAATCATAACATGGACCAAAAAATAGATGGGTTTTATAAACATAAAATAAAAACCCATTAAACTAAATGGGAAATACCTAAAATTTCATAAAATCATAACCTATTGAAAACACATTTGTTTAACAATCAATTCATTACACCATAACCCATAAAAGTAAATGGGTTTTAAAAGAATATAACCAATGGAATTGAAACAGGTTTCATATAAATCATAACATAAAAACATAATTCATTTAAGAAATAACAAGAATGGAACCATATAATCATTTTCGAAAATTTCATGAGTAACATCAATGTATTTCATCTTTGAAGGAAATTAACAAGGAAAGAAATTTTGAAAACATTTCTTGATGAAAATATCCTTTTTTTTGAATAGTCGGTTGAAAAAATTAAACTTTTAGAAAACCATTTTCATTAAATATAAACATTAAAAAGCTACAAAGAAAGAAATGAGTACAATCTAAAAATATTTTACCATTTAAAATATAAAATAATGATAAAATTCTACTTGAAATCCATTTTATTGAAACCATATTCAAAACATATAAAGAAATAGATAATTTTTTTTTGAAAAAACATTAACCTGAAAAATTATAAATAAATCATTAAAAGGTTTTGAAAACATTTTCCTTGAAAAAAAATAAGAAGAATGAAAATGTTTGGAATCCCAATTTCCCTGAAAATATATAAAACAATCTTGAAAACATTTTCAAATCCATTTTCATTGAAAAAATATAAAATATATGGATAACATTTTGATAACATTTTTCATTGAAACCGATGGGAAAAAAATCAAGAATAATAGTTTTTTTGAATAACTAGTAATTCTAGTAATAGATGATTCAATGGAATGTCAGTCATGACGACGAGTATATATGTACACTCCAATCATACTTTTTCACACTATAAAATGTTTATAGTGCTTCATTGACTGGAAAATGACGAGAAGATTAATTATAGAAAATGTTAATTTTTTTAAAATTAAAACATGCGTAAAAATTAATTTTTCTGATTGTAAGAGAATACTATGATATTTTTGGAAAAATTTTATAAGGTATTGTTTTGATGGAACTATAATTTTCTACAGTAGGGAGAGGTAAAGTCAGAAATTATAAAAAACACCTTCTGGATCACCTTATATATCAAAGAGAGGAAAATGTCATCATAAATTTCATATAACATTAATAACTATTGGTTAATAAAACTCGAAATTTTTCATGAGATATGGATAATAAAATATCATAAATTTGGAGTATAATCATAAAAAATCTCTACGAACGGTTACATAGAAGCCGTAAATAATTACTAATTTGGTAACATATGATCATTACAATATGGAGAGAATAACAATAAATTAAGAATAAAATAACATTAAAATAAGTATATTTGTGATATAATAAGTCAATGACATACACATCATGGAAAAATATTAGTGCATGACTTAGCTTGTGTCTCAACAAATGAAAATTGGGGCAGTATCACTTTAACGATTTGGTATCTTTTGAATCATATACTCCATGAAAAAATGTCATAAAAAGGAATGTAAATACATAAATTAAATTATAATTATCTCAGATTAAATTCATTGGTTGTGTACACTCTACGCAAACTAAATGTGAGATGATTAATGCATGTATGTTTCAAAAATAGGAAGTGAGATGAAATCTTTGTACTTTGTGTCTTGACTCTCTTCATACTCATATGAACATCATTTATAATAAATATATATTTAATATACATCTTTTACAAAAAAATATTCTTATATCTAATTCCACATATGGATTTTTAGGATATTATATTTCCACTTTTTAATAATTTCATGATAAGGTTATGTTTCCATATATGTATTTTATAATAATATGTTTAATATATATGTATTAAATGGAATACACCATTAATGGAGATGGTAGGCCATATGTACGAATGGATGATGTTTCTGTTTTATTAATGTATTAAAATTAAGAATTTAAAAGAAAAATATGTATATTTATATGAATAAAAAATCATTAAAAAATCATTGTTATGTAATATATAGTATATAGTTTCTCTAAACATAACCTTAATATATTTCATGTAGTGTGTAAAAAAATCACATCACCTTGAGGGGGTAGTAGTCCACACCCCCTGAAACAAAATTATGTTATTTACATTAGATGGAATGAATAACTGCATGTTCTAAATATTAATTAATGAATTTTATATACATTAAAAATGTCATAAATATTAAATATATATATATAATTTTTATCATAATGTCCACTATGAGAGGCAGTAAATGAAAAATGAATAATCATTGTTTTGTGAGGCTGTATCTCACTTTATGTGTAAACAATATGTTCCTTACCTATTAGATGGATCTGTGTCTAAGTGAAGATATAATTATTTTCATAAAAACACCATATTATATTCAAGATATTTCTTTTAAATAATCATGTAATAAATAATATTTATGTGGCATGATAATGTAAATAAAAGAAATGATATTGGGAGAGGGTGTTTGCTCGTAATTGGGTAACTTCTTTCATATTGCACCGAATTGATTAGATAGAATTTTTTCTGACCAAAGGAGAGATTTATGGGTGAATGAGGGGTTTTGGGATGTGTATTTAGAAGATATTTTCTGATCCTATGTGTTTTGAGAGTTGTGAATAAAAGTGTGATGTTGTGGAAAATTATAATGATGGAAAAGGACACACATGGAAAAAATTTATAATAATTTTGGTGTACACATGTTTTTACCTATAATAATTCCTAAAAACAAAACTAAATAACAGATCATTTATTGGAGACGTGTGTCCATAAATTGGGTTTTGTAAAAGTGTTTAGGTCATTTTCCCTTAATATTAATGATTATTCCCTTGTTATGCTAAATTTTAAACTAATCACTCTAATTAATTTAAATAAAATTCAAGAATATTTTTCTAGGAAAACTATGTTTTTAATTTTATAAATTAGAAATTATTCTTAATAAAAATATAAAATTCATTTTTTCATATTCCTGACACAAAAGTTGAAGAAATTAATTTAAATTGAATTTTGATGAAGAGACAACATTGCATGTTTTTAAATTGAAAAAATGGAATGGTTTGTTATCTATAAATATTCAATATCATAGTGAAATTGATTAAAATGAACTAAATTGGGCATATTAATAAAATTATTATAAAATTAAACATTGAAATCGATATAAAATATAATTTAGCATTATAAATAACAAATATGGAAATGCAGTTCTGAATTAAAATTCAGTATTCTTATCTTATTCTTTAAAAATTTAATGTCCAGGAAAAAATAACTAAAATTTAACTTCAAATAATTTTTATGTTTTTATTTCTATAATGACTTTTTTATTTAAATTCAATATTTATAAATGATTCAATTTTATTTTAAAAAAAAATTGGTTCTCCATTAAAATATGGAAAATGTGAAATTTTTAAAAATATAATATTTTACACATAGAATTGGGGTTGTTCTTATCATATGCCTTTCAAATATATTGTATGAACTTATTTTTTTGAATATAAATTATATATTACATTAATATGACAAAAAATTGAAATTAAATCAATTTATTCTGTTAAAAGTACATTGTGAGAATAAAAATTAATAACATTTTCATTTATATTAACATAGTTTTTGTATTTATTTTAAATTAATACGTAACCAATGAAACCATTTTATATTTTTGTATACCAAATATTATCATTAGATACTTAACACTCTACATATGTAATAATTTAATGACTAGTTAATATATTATAATTATATTTTTAACAGTATATTATTGTTCAAAAAAGCATAGTCTTACATGTTACGCTAGCCATCAGGGAACTATACTGGAAATGAATCCTTTAACAATAGTTCCAAACTGTTGGTAAAAGTTTTATAACCATTGGTATAATATATATCAACGGTTATCCAAATCGTAGGGATGTAAGTCATAGGGAAACACATATGCTAACGGTTTCTGTAAAACTGTTGGTATATGTTAGGAAATATCCATTATACCAATGGTTATGTCAAACCGTTGGTATAACTTTTTACCAAAGGTTTAAAACCATTGGTAAAAATTTTATTCCAATTTTTTCAAAATGTTGGAATATAGTTCTGTATATACTTTTACCAATGATTTTTGTAAATAGTTGGTAAAGGATGGACATTCCACTATATCTCAACGGTTTGTAAACCATTGGGAAACTATTTTTACAAAATATTCTCTCGAACCATTGGTATAAAACACATTAAAATCCCTATGCCAATGTTTTACAACTATTGGCATAGGTTTTGTATTGAAATTCAGGTAGAATCCTACTGCAGGCTTCCCTTTCTGTATTTTCAAGTTCCCCCGTTCTGCATTTCTAGGTTCCCAACTCCAATTACCTATAATAAAAAATATTAACACATACATATACACAATTAATTCATATATATTTTACCCATAATTCAGCCGAATTAAACCATAATTCATTAGGTAATTATAAACATACATAATTTATTTAGAATTCAATTTAGAATTGAGATGACAATTACATGTGAAATCCGGAATTCTATTCATAATTGAATACTGAATTCAATACATACATAATTTAATTATAAATTATGATTAAAATACCTAAAAACAAAATACATAATTATATTTTTTATATATAATTACGAATACATACAAAATTGCATTTTGTATAACACATATATGATTGAATTCAGAAATTAGAAGCTAATACCCCCAAAATAAGGAAATTGATAAATGACATCAACCAAACACAAATATAATATCCCATTGTTTGGGGTCGGTGTCTTTGAACATAGTGATGATGATAATGGGTGTGTATCAATGAGCTTGTGTGACTTAGGGAATGTAATTTTCCTTGGCATATTAAATGTCATGTGTTTTAGAATAGGGGTAGGAGTTCCTCACAAGGGAAGTGTATTGTGTGAGGCTGGACCATGGATCCTTGTGTCAAAGTATCAACCCAATCTGAATAAATTTGGTCTATTTTCCATATGATAGTTGTTTTCACATAATTTTTGTCCATTTTAAACAAAAGACAGACACTACGAGTGATACCAGCCACACCATGTCTCCGATTGAGGATATGTTGACTCTTACATGTCACATACGACCCATGGATCTTTGTCCAAATGTTTCAAAAAAAACATAATGTGTTTGGTTGGTTTTACATATGTCAGTTGTTGTTTTCACTAGTACTGTTGTCTATTCCAAATAATAGTGAGACACCTTGACTGGTACTGGCGACACCATTTTTCGGAATGTGGCCGGGATGACTCGTACACGTCACAAATGACCAATAAATCGTTGTGCTAAAGTATCAACACAATCCGAATACGTTTGTTCAGTTTTCCGTATTCCCTTTGTTTTCAGTTAAAATATTATCCATTTTAAACAAAATAAAGACACTTCGAGTGATATAAGCCACAACGTGACTCTATTTGGGGCAGGTTGACTGATACACATAAAAAAAGACCCATGGATCATTTTCTTAAATTATCATCATAATCCAAATGTGTTTGGTCGGTTTTATGTCTGCTAGTTGTTGTTTTCACATAAAATGTTGTCAATTTCATATAAAACCGAGACACTTTGAGTGGTACCGGCCACACTGTGCCTCATATTGAGGTGGGGTTGACTTTTACACGTCAAAAATGCCCAATGGATCATTTTGATAAAGTATCTACACTATCAGAATACATTTGGTTGGTTTTTCATAGGCTAGTTGTTTTTTTTACCTTAAATGTTGTGCATTTCAAATAAATGTGATACACTTTGAGTGGTACCATCCACATAGTGCCTCAGATTGAGGTGGGGTAGAATCTTACATGTAAAAAATGCCCCATGGATCTTTTTTCTAATGTATAATACCAATCTGAATATGTTTGGTCAGTTTTCAATATGGGAGTTTTTTTACTTAAAAGGGTGTCCATTTTAAACAAATGAAATACACTGCGAGTGAAACCGGCCACACCGTGCCACGGATTGAGGAGGGGTTGACTTGTACATGCCACAAATGACTCAAGGAACCTTTTACTAAAGTATCAACACAATACAAATGTGTTATGTCAGTTTTCCATATGCCAGCTTTTGTTTTTACTTAAAATTTTGTCCATTTCAAATAAATGTGAGACACTTTGAGTGGTACCGGCCACACCATGCCTCGGATTGAGGCGAGGTTGACTCGTACACGTCACAAATGTCCCTTAGATCCTTGTTTTAATGTAACAACACCAGCCAAAAGAGTTAGGTTGATTTTTTGTTTTCCAGTTGTTGTTTTTACTTAAAATGTTGTCCATTTTAAAAAAAAAGAAAGACACTTCGAGTGATACCGACCACACAGTGCCTCAGATTTAGGCAGGGTCGACTCTTACACATCACATATGACCCATGGATCTTTTTCCAAAAGTATCAACACAATCCCATAGAATTTGGTGCATTTTCCGTATTAAAGTTGTTTTTTTTCAATCAAAATGTTATCCATTTCTAATAAAAGTGAGAAACATTCAGTGGTACCAGCCACACCATGCCTCATATTGAGGAGGGTTGACTCATACACATAAAAAATTACCCATGGATTATTTTACTAAAGTATCAACACAATTTGTATATGTTTTGTTCATTTTTCCATATGCAAGTTTCTACATTCACTTAAAATGTTGTCTATTACAAATAAAAGTGAGACACTTTGAGTGGAACTAGCCATACAGTGCCTCAGATTGAGGTGGGGTTTACTTGTACTCATCAAAAATGACCCATTGATCCTTGTGATAAATTATCAACACAATCCAAATATATATGGTTAGGTTTCCATATGGAAGATTTTTTTAGTTAAAAGGGTGTCCATTTTAAACAAAAGAAAGACACTACGAGTGATACTTTCCACACTGTGCCTAGGATTAAGGTAGGGTTGATTTGTAAACATCTCAAATGACCTATGGATCCTTATTATAAAGTATCAACACAATAAAAATGTGTTAGGTTGGTTTTTCGTATGCCAGTTTTTGTATTTACTTAAAATGTTGTCCATTTCAAATAAAGGTAAGGAACATTGAGTTGTACTGGACACATTGTGCCTCAGATTGAGGCAGGTTTGACACTTACATGTCACAAACGACCCATGGATCCTTGTTTTAATGTATCAACACAATCCAAATGCGTTAAGTTGATTTTTTGTATGCCAGTTTTTGTTTTTACTTAAATTGATGTCCATTTCAATCAAAAGAACGATACTTTGAGTGATACCGGCCACACCATGATTCATATAGAGGCACGGTTTAGTCGTACACGTCACATATGACCCATGGATCATTTTCCTAATGTATCAACAGAATCTGAAATCATTTGTCAGTTTTCTGTATGCCAGTTATTGTTTTCACTTAAAATGTTGTCCATTTCAAATAAAACTGAGAGATTGTGAGATGTACTAGCCACAACATGCCTCAGATCGAGGAAAGGTTCCCTCATACATTTCATAAATGAGCCATGTATTTTAGTCCTAAACTATCTAAAAAAATTGAATACGTTTGGTCGGATCTCCGTATGCCAGTTGTTGTTTTCAATTAAAAATTTGTCCATTTCAAATAAATGTGAGACACTTTGAGTGGTACTGGACACACTGTGCCTCGTATTGAGTCGGGTTTGACTCATACACGTAAAAAATGACCCATGGATCCTTGTGATAATATATCAACACAATCTGAATACGTTTGGTCAGATTTATGTATGCCAGTTGTTTTTAATTAAAAGGGTGTCCGTTTTAGACAAATGAAAGACAATATGAGTAATACTGGCCACATTGTGCCTCAGATTGGGACGTGGTTGACTCGTACACATCACAACTGACCCATGGATCAATTTTCTAAAGTATCAACAAAATATGAGTGCCTTAGGTTGGTTTTCCATATGCTAGTTGTAGTGTTTACTTAAAATGGTGTCTATTTCAAATAAAGGTGAGACACTTTCAGTGGTACCATCCACACCATTCCTCGGATTGAGGCAGTGTTGACTCGTACACATCAAAAATGGCCCATGTATCCTTGTACTAATGTATCAACACAATCTGAATGTGTTAGGTCAGTTTTCCATATGCCAGTTGTTGTTTTTACTTAAAATTTGTCTATTTCAAAAAAAAGAATGACACATTGAGTGATACTGGCCACACCATGCCTTGGATTGAGGCGGGGTTGAGTCATACAAATCTCATATGCCCCATGGATTGTTTTCATACAATATCGAAAAAATCCAAAAGCGTTTGGTTAGTTTTCCGTATGTTAGTTGTTTTTTTCACATAAAATCTTATCCATTTCATATAAAAGTGAGACAATTTGAGGGGTATCGGCCTCACTGTGCCTCAGATTGAGGGACATTTGACTCATAAACGTCAAAAATGACTCACAGATCATTGTGCTAAAGTGTCAACACAATCTGATTACATTTGATCGGTTTCCATATTCCAATTGTTTCTTTCACTTAAAATGTTGTCCATTTTAAATAAAAGTGAGACACATTGAGTGGTACCAGCCACACTGTGCCTTATATTGAGACGGTATTGACTCGTACATGTCAAAAATAAATAATGGATTATTGTGCTAAAGTATCAACAAAATATCAATACGTTTAGTCTATATTCCATATACAAGTTTTTTTACTTAAAAGAGTGTCCATTTTTAACGAATGAAAGACACTTCGAGAGATATCGGCCACAATGTGCTTTGGATTGAGGTTTTGTTGACTCGTACACATCAAAGATGACCCATATATCCTTATGCTAAATTATCAACACAATACAAATGCGTTTGGTGATTTTTCCATATGCTAGTTTTTATTTTTACTTTTAATGTTGTCCATTTCAAATGTAGGTTGAGACACTATGAGATATACCGACCACACCATTCCTCTTATTGAGGCGGGGTTGACTCATACACATCACAAATGACCCATGTATACTTTTTCTAAAGTATCAACACAATCCAAATATGTTAGGTTGGTTTTCTGTATGCCAATTGTTGTTTTTACTTAAAATGTTTTGCATTTCAAACATAAGAAAGACACTTTGAGTGATATCAGCCACAAAATTCTTCATATTGAAGCAGGGTTGACTCAGACACGTCACATATGAACCATGTATCTTTTTCCTAAAGTATCAGCAGAATCCAAATGCATTTGGTCAATTTTCCATATGTCAGTTTTTTTTTTCACTTAAAATGTTGTCCATTTCAAATAAAAGTGAGACACTTTGAGTGGTACCGGCAACACCATGCCTCACATGAGGTAGGATTGACTCTTACATGTCAAAAATGACCCATGGATCATTTCTCTAATGTATCATCACAATATAAAAATGTTTGGTAAGTTTTCCATATGCCAATTGTCGTTTTCATTTAAAATGTTGTCCATTTCATATAAAAGCGAGACACTTTGAGTGGTACCGGCCACATCGAGCCTCATATTGAGGTAGGGTCGACTCATAAATGTCCAAAATGACCCATAGATCCTTGTGATAATGTATCAATACAATCCGAATATGTTTGGTCGGTTTTCCGTAACCCAGTTGTTTTTACTTAAAAGGGTGTACATTTTAAACTAAAGAAAGACACTATAAGTGATACCGGCAACACCAGGCCTCAGATTGAGAAAAGGATGACTTGTACATGTCATAAATGACCCATGGATTGTTGTGATAAAGTATCATCACAATCTGAATACGTTTGGTTGGTTTTTTGTATGCCAGTTTTTGTTTTCACTTCAAATGTTGTCCATTTCAAATAAATGTGAGAAACTTTGGGTGGAACTGGCCACACCGTAGCTCAGATTGGGGGGGGGGGGGTGAGGACTCGTACATGTCAAAAATGACCCATGGATCCTTGTTATAAATTAAAAACACAATGTGAATATGTTTGGTCATTTTTTTGTATGCCAGTTGTTTTTACTTAAAAGGGTGCCCATTTTAAATAAAAGAAAGACACCATGAGTGATACCGGCCACACCGTGCCATAGATGGAGGCGGGGTAGACTCATACACATAAAAAATGACCCATGGATCATTGTGATAAAGTATCGACAGAATCTGAATACTTTTTGTTGGTTTTTCATATTCCAATTGATGTTTTCACTTAAAATGTTTTCTATTTCAAATAAAAGAGAGACACTTTGAGTGGTACCGGCCACACTGTGCCTTGGATTGAGGCGGGGTTGACTCATACACATCAAAAATCATCATCACTATCATCACCATTATCTTCACCCACACCCTCATCCCCATCGTCATCCCCACCATCGTCCCTTCCCTCCTCCTTGCCCTCGTACTCTTCCTAAGCCTCCTCATCGCACTCCACCTCCACCTCAGCCTCCTCATCCCCCTCCTCCTCCACCTCAACCTACTCCTCGACCTCCTCCTCCTCTGCCACGGCCTCCTCCTCACCATTTTCTCAACCACCACTAGAACTGACACCTATTTCTACATATATAGAATGCATCGATGACATATATTCATCACAACCAGTGATGGCCTCTAGTGGAAGTGTTAGATGTAAAGCTTCCAACGGTTTCATAAATTCAGTGTTTTCCATAGCAGACTATTCTTCCATCATTTTGGACTTTTTTCATCATGTTATTTCTATGCCTTAACCTATTGCAACTCAGTGGCACTGTAAATTTTACCTGAGGAGGGCCCATACCTCATCGGAACTATACTCTTCCCCAGTCGGCAACATACTCTACCAGGGTGCTCATCTCCCAGTACATGATGTAAGTGATCATTTTGCCCAAAATTGTCAGGTTCCTAGGCATCAAGGGCCTCTAAAGCATCACATTACATATATAAATAGATTATTATGTTACAAAATATAGATTAAAATTTTTAATCAATAAAGTAAAACTTACAATCTGTAGTTGAGTCGGTTCATTAACCGCACTTCCATCTTTCTTCATTCTACACGAGAAAAATAGTTTTTCTTGAGGCACACATCCTTATATATTCAATTTATGCCTCTATGATGAAATTTATTGTTGGATACCATAATTAAAAAAACCAAAAAAAACCGTAATTTCATAACTGAAATTCAATAACAACTTTAGCAATCAAACAAATTATGGAGGAAGCAATAAAAAGACCAAGTCATAAAGAAAGATTACAAATTGTCATACCTATTTTCTCTCATGTTCTAGAATCGTAGTACACCCAATGTGTGGAAGTATTTCATAGCATCAATGTTTTTTTATTTCATCTAGATTCATCCTAAATAAAATTCAATAAATATTATTAATGAAAAAAGAAGAAAATTTTCATTTAAATACCACAAATTTGATTAATACCATAAATTGGCTTGTCGTCCAATGAGTAATAATCTGTCGGTACTATTATAAAGGACAATCATCCATGACAAGGATAACCTATAACTTTGTTCCCAACCTATCACACCATCCACTTTACTACTCAGGATTTTATGCTCTCCAAAGATCGCATAAATCCTTTAGAAGTTCTGGTCGTGCTCCCTCGCCATTGGGGCAATTAAACCGCAGATGAAACAAAAATATTAATTCATATAATTAGAGAAATTAATGTATTTCATTAAATACAACATATTTTTGTACCCATATCTCTGCCCATGATTTATCTTTGACTTAATTTGGCAGCTGTCTCCATGAGAGCGGGCTGACATGAATGATGTCAGAGTATTAGGCATGCGTCGCAAAAAAAACACTGACATTGCTGCCATGATTTTTCAATCATCTGACTGTCTTCATTGTAGTCCTCCATCAACCGCGTGCAGCGGTTCCACACCACACACATGCGTATATGTCCCCACCACCGCCTCCAATCAGTAGATGTGTGTGGGAGGAATGAAAACAAAATATATCTTATCAATGCATGTTATAATTAAAACAAATAATGGTGTACCAATTTTTTAGGGTTATATAAGTATACCTATGGTAGTCTAGTCAATGGGTGTTGCGGGATCCATAAAAATAAAAGGAAAACCCTATACATATGAAGTGAGTTCAAATGTATGCTCCAAATGGACATACTATGGGAGAGCAGGAGTCGAAGAAGATGGAATATAAAATCCCGGTAATATTGATATAGTAGTAAAAGAAGATGATAGGGATGGCTGGAAAAATTCTAGATGGGGATTGGGAATCATTGTCGGATATGGTACACATGGGTGATGAGGGTCAGATGTAAAGGGTGGTAAAAACATGGGAGGACAAAAAATTTTGTGTTTCACTAATGGCACACCGAGATCAGAATGTGGGATCTATGGTATGTCAGTGGGAGGTGCAGGGTCTAATGGAGTATACCGACTATATCGTCTAGCTCTCATACCCCCCCTTGTATGAACACCCTGAGTACAAGGACAACATCTAGTCTTCTCATCAAATAATAGTCTCCAAATAGATGGATCTTGAAAAAATGTTTAAAAAATTAATCACATGACATTATATATAATTTAAATAAATATATTTGAAATAAAATACTCACTGCAGGCACTAGTGGTGGAATTCCCAGCTAAGTCATGCGACGATTGTTGTCCATTGTATGTTTTAATTTCCTCCCTTCAATTGGTTTCATTTACTGCTTTTGAAAAAAAAATATGTAAGTAAATAATAAAGGATAAATAATGTGTAACCCAAAAATATAAATGATAGGTAATATGGGGATTCATGGATAATTAACAAACTATTTTTTTAGGTTAGCTTGAACTAATATATAATGAAGTCAATAAATAATACTAGATTTAATAACGAAATTTAATTTTTAGTTATATGATTATTTAATACGTTTCATCAGTCTTTTAAGATCATGGAACATTGATTCTACCATATTCATAAGTGGAAAAGAAATTGTCAAAATTAAGGAAAAAGTTAATTTCTTTAGCTCTGGTAGACGATACAGATTTAAATTAATGTTTTGTAGATGAATACAAACCATCATATTCAATACCATGTAAAATTTTAAAGAGATGTCTTATAGTGATACAAATTTTATACAAATCACAGTTGAAGCTTTAAAATGGTCACCAAGTTACAAATGATGGTTTCATAGGTTTACATACAGTTTAATTTCAAAATTATAAAATTCAATTCAAATAAAAATTTTGACCATTAAACATTGAAAATTCACATAACGGTCATGTTAGATACAACATATTTGTAATAGATATAAAATATATTTGAATAGAACTAATATTAACAACCCAACTCAAGGTAAACAAAATAATTGAGAACATCAATGGATGATTTTATATATTTCTTGCCACAAATTCAGGTTCACAGTCAACTCTGACAATTGAGCTATTGGAGTCATGAAAATAAATAAATGGATTGCTTCCAATGGCAGTAGGGATGGTGTCAATTCCTTCATCACCATAATCAAAAATATTTTGTGGAATTACTTCAACTATGACATTAAATTCAGGTCGAAGTTGGTCTTTGACATAAAAAACATGTTTATCCATTAATGCCAAAACATATGGTTCTTCGGTGTTAAGAGTGCGAGTCATATTAATTACTCAAAATCCAAAATAATCAATAAATATTCTATGTCTCAACATCAAATCAAACCAATGGAATTTAATCATCGTGACTCGTCCATGAGGGTAATAATCCAACATTTTTATTTTTTTCAACGACTCCATAATAACCCATATTTTCAAATCACTATCTATTATCTGATGCACTAGCATAAAAATATCTTTTGGAATTAACCATGACACCATCATATTGAGGTCTCATGTTCTTTTCTCGTTCAGTGATAATAAATTCATACCCATTGATAACAATTGATTTACAGTCACGAACCATGTTATTAGGACCAAAAGCGAAAGCTCTTATTTCCTCAGAGACAAAGTTAGCAGGAAAACTCAATACCTTCAATATTAATAAATATAAAAAAAAATTAAATAATTATTTAATTATATTAAGCCGTAATATTTTTACCTTTAATTTTATCCAAGCATAAAAAACTTTTCTATGCAAAGTATCTCTCCTTCTCAAAGATAAAAAATGATGCTTTCTATTTATCATTATTTTATGTTCCCTATAAATAAAATATTGGAATAGTTTATCAATTATATATGTAAGATATACATAATCAATTTATTTACCTAATATAGTAATCGAACAAATCACATTTGAACAAAACTGTGCGATGTGCCATCTCCCGCTCTTCAAGGCATAATATCTTCAATGTATATGATCCCGAAATTCTTCCTGTTTGACGAAGTGATGAAAAATAGGGTTCAATTTTTTCATACAATTCTTCTTCATTTCTCATTGGTGTGTTCATTGTTGTTATAAATAAAACAAATACATTAAGTATAAATCCATATATTCTTGATCAATGTAACCGTTCATGATAGAACCTTGGGGATGATTCCTATTTCGGACATAAGACATTAATGTGTACATATTTCTTTTAGATGGATACATCCAATGAAAAGAAACAAGTCCTATTTATAAGGCCCCAGCCTTAAACCTTACTTAATCTTGAGTTATTACAAGATTACAAATTGAGGATCTTTTCAGGATTATATTTTTAGAGAATTAGATCATGAAACTTGCATTATATTCCACATTTAAACAAAGTGGTTACATAAAATACAGTATTCATTCTTCCCATCAACGGAAACATATTTAAAATATAACACAGATTCTTTCTTAACACATCCTTGACACTATCATCACATCATGTACCTTTCCCTTGACCTGTGAAAAACATTTCAAAAACATGGGATGATCATAAAAAGCTCAGTAAGAGTTATAAAAATATAGAAAGGAAACATGAGTTCATATATACATTAGAATGAAATCACACTTTACCCATAAAACATAGGCATATCAAATCATGAATAAATCATAGAAAACATAAGATAAAGGTAACTTGAGGCATTCATAACATTCTTACGTAGGGAGTAACCCTCTTGGTTACGTTTGGAATACCCATCACAGTATATTCCATAAATCTCTTCGGAGAAACCTTAACGTTTCACTCCTTCGTGTTACCCAATGCATTGGAGAGCTATATCGGGCTCACTCGCCCTTAGTTTATCACAGAACCACCTGTTTTCAAATAATGCCCAAGATCCATAACATAAATGTATCACATAAAACATGAATAAAGGAAACATAAAATTTCCACATTTCAATCTCAATATAACACTTTAGTATATTTAAATAATGAATCCATTCAAAAAGAAACCATTTCCAAAACCATTTAAAACATTTAATAAAGGGATTTTTGACTCAAAGTGTCCCATACCACCTTGAAGCTTAAAATTTTAAACCATTAATATCCATATAAATAAATCCTTAAAACAATTTTGAAAACATGGATATTAATAAGAACAAATAATTAAAACATTTAAAATGATATTTTGGTTAAAGGGGTTTTACCAAAATTAGAGACACTTGAATACAATTATTGATGAATAACATTAATCAGAACTTTATAATATCATGAGAATAAATGGATTCATGATATAATACTCCAAAGGAAAGTATATACACCATATAAGTGTGAATTGGTGCATAACAACAATGAACCCTCAATAGAAATGTCAAATGTGATGAAATCCATTATAAAGAAGGTATCCTTAAATTAAGGACAAATCAATCTCAAAAATATGTGTGACAAATATAAATACACCCAATATAAGTGGATATTAACTGTAAAACAATAAAGGGTCATTCACACATATTCAATGGATGACATATTCAATGACTACATGTTGAACCCAAAGAAATCAAAATTGGGTTAAAAAGTTCCCTTGACAGCCTAACAGCATCACATCAAAATGAGTTGATGAGAGATAAAAAGTGTATCTCATCACTTGGACATAAAATTTACATCAATAAGGATATATGATAACATATACCAACATAAGAATATGTAAATTAAAAGACCCAAAAAAATAAGTCTTTTAAAAAAGAGGAGGGTGAAAGGTTCCTTTACCGACTTGGGTATCATTCAAAACATACACCCCATGAAATAAGGACAATAGATAATTGATGTAAATACTCATAAATGAAATTATATTACAAAAAGAGTAGAATAATGGGCAGTACATACACCACTAAATGGAATTTGTGGAAAATGTAGCATAAATCTCAAGGGAATAAAAGCGAGATGAAAAATCCCTTACGAAAACTCGGCAGCCTAACGGCGCCACATAAAACTTCCGAATATGGATTGATGAGATCAAATAGGGTATCTAATCACATTAAAATAAAATGTACAGAAATAGGAATATAAAAGAACATCCCCAAACATTACAAAGAGGAGCTTAAAATAAGTAACATAAAGGAGAGTTCTTAAAAATAAAGAGAGAGGTTAGATCTCTTACGAATGTTCGGCAGCCTAACGGCACCACTCAAAACTTCCAAAATGGTTTGATGAGAGAGAATAGGGTCTCTCATCACATGAACATAAAAATTACAGTAATTTTAATATAAATGATTATCCCAATAACAAGAAATATGAGCTTTAAATTAAATGACATAAAAGTGTGTTCTTAAAAAGAAAGAGAGGAGTAGGATCCCTTACCTCGGGTCCGACTTGACTCGATCGTTCTTTAATCTCCTGAATAAAAAACATGAGTTAATTTCTACTTCCTTAAGAACCTTTTTCAAGTTCATTATTCCTTTTATATCACTTATTACCATGTCATAAACATTATTTGATCATTTAAGTTAATAATATTTGTTTTGCCGATATTTGGTTCTTAAGTCGAAAGTGGACTTCTTACAATTACATGTTGTTCGTGTGGCCAAATTTTTATTATATCCAGAATTGTATTCACGATGTAGATATCATATATTTCATATATATCCAGTACATGCATGCATTTATAACATTACATAATCATTTAGAGGTGAGAAATGAAATGCACCGTTCATGGAGACAGTAAGCCGTACGTACGCATGCACGCTACTTTCATTTCTATTTCGTATTTTATAGAATGGAATAATAATTACATAAAGGTATATTATAATTCCAGTATAATATCATATATAATATCATAGTTTTATCCTTTATACGTCCCACATAAGGTATTTAACGAATCAAATCACTTTGAGTGGGCGGTAGTCCGCACTTCCTTAAAAGAAGATATCATGTTTACCCATAATGGAAACCATAAAGGTATGCCCAAAATGAAAAAAACAGAATCTTAAGGAAAACATAAACATATTATATATATATATAAATAAATAGTGACATCATAATGTCAACCTTTTAAGGTGTTAAATGAGTATTGAACAATCATCGTTTCAGGAGACAGAATTTCACCATCCACGGAAACCGTATGTTCTTTAACCATTTGATGTAGTTGTGTGAGAGTGTAGCTAGAATAAATCTTATAACAACATCCTAGTATATTTAAGATACTGGTGTTGTTACAAAATAAGTAAATAAAAATATTTTAGGGGGTTGTAGAAGAAAAATAAATCAAATGAACATGAGAGAATGAATTACCTTTAAAAGTGTAACTCATTTTGATTTGAGCCTAAAGGCTTCCTTTGAAAGGATTCTTCCCAAAGGGAATCCTCTAGGATGAGGATAGGGATATGGAGAGAGTAAATGAGAAGGGTTTGTCCGAGCCAAAGGCTTGAGGAATGTGTGAAATGAGGTAGAGGTGGGGGTCTTTTATAAGAGGAGATGAGGGGCACTTTTGGAAACTAAGAAATATTACTTTATTTGATAATGTGTTTCGGTTTCAAAAGGTCCCCCATTGATATAATTCGTGGTTAAGGTGTTAAGGGTTCTAAATACACCCATCCAATAATTTTTGGACATGTGTAGTTCATTGATTTTACATTATCTTTCCATTTTATTTAAATCGTTAAATAATGAGGTCATCGCTGCATCATCATGATGTCATAAATAATTTAATTTATTTAGTGTCTAAAAATTATAAAACAAATACTATGATGTAGGAAATCTTTGTAGCCTTCCAATGACTATTTATAATCAAAAAGCTGATCTTTATAACCCCATGTAAAAATTGTTTTCGTAAAACATATGATGTTTGTGTCATTTTTACTTTTACATTAAATAAAAAGTTATTTATGTAATTTCCCAACCAATGTGGCTCCATGGGGTCCCCAAGTTTACCCATGGCTTGTCTTGGTCGGACATGACATGACCAATGAGGGTAGTACATGTGTCAAGCTCATCTTATTTTATTAAATCATTATTTTTACCTTAAACTACACTAATTACCACTAATCGCGATTAAAAACTTAATAAGTTAGTATTCACCAAAAAATTATTTTTATCCCATTCAACCACATTTTACTTCTTAATGACAACCATTTATGTAGGATTTTTGAAATTAAAAACACAAATATGGAAAAATTTCATTTAAACGGAAAAATCAGTTTTTATAAGTACCACTTAGTGGTTTCACTATTCATCAAAATTGAAGTTTTTCAGAAAAATCCCAAAAATTCACCATAAGCTATATTTGATATTCCAAATTCAAGAATTAAGTATATTTTAAAAAATTAAAAACATATAAGTCAGATTAATTAATTTAATAATTAATTCCCATTGTCAGAGAAAATAGCGTGTTTTTATGAAACAATAAGTATCAAAAGATTGACACTGGTTTTAGTCTGATTTCAAAGTGAAATTAAGTCTAACGACCAGTATTGGATTTAATGGTAAAAATATATTCTAATTTCACTTTAAAACCAATTCAAAAGATAATATAATTATATAAATAAATTATATTAAAAAGAGGTTTTGAATTAAAATACAACATTTTACAATATTCATTAAAAAATGAACTTTATCGGAAAGATACCAAAAATTTACACAAAGTGAATTTTGATGTCCCGATTCTTAATAATAGTTTCATTTGGTCCAAAAGAATTTTTAAGGGTGAAAAAAAGTATATTTAATGATGGTTCAACATCAAAAGGTGATAAGTGAATGTTTAGTGAAAAATAGGGCATATACGCCTAAAATTGAATTCTTTCCTTATTTTAATCCTTTATCTTTTATTGGATAAGTGTAAAAACATTTAAAAACATATATAATCATATTTTAGTTATTTCTATCCATTCCCTCCATTACAATGGCTACATGTTAACTACCATTTAAAATAATATTATTTTATTATTAGAGTGCAACGTAAGATTCCCAAGAAACTCATTGTTGCGTGTTGAGTACGCCATCGAGCATAGAAACCCTTTAAAGTAATATTAATACTTTAATCACAAATATGGATAAATATGAAAAATTCATATTCTTTATTTACCTGGGGTGTTACATCTTTCCCCCCTTTTGGGAATTGCATCCTCGCAATTTTAAAATTGGGCTTGGAAACATCCTTGAAAGTCTCACATCGGAACAAGAGTCGGTAAAAAATCACTTTAAAATAAAGAAAGATAAGTACAGAGGTCACCCGAGTTAACCCATAATAGGATTCCATGTAGGAAAACATGGACATGGAGGAGAAAACATAGTGTCATGTTCTGATGGAGAGTGATAGAAAACATGTTTAAGAGAAAGTTAACAATAATAAAATCACAAACTTGTGATGGGTTAAACGGTATTCGATTCCCCAGTAGGAAAAGTTAATAGACAAAATTTTTGTTTTATGTTACTTTTTGTTGAGGAATTTATTCATAAGGAAACATAATCACTTCTCATGTTGACTTTCAACTTTTACTAGTTTCCTTATTCAAACTCATATTTTTTTACAAAAGGAAAGTATTTAGGGAGACTTGTTCGCATTAAGAGTACTATAATCAAATTCTAGAGAATCACCTAATCCAAAAAAGAGAACTATATACTTCCCATATCTTTAGACCTTAACCAAAACCAAAACCAAAAAGGTTAGTACAAGGTCAGATAATCCAGAAAAGGATAACCCTTTATAAAAAGAAAATCTATTCTTAATCTCCAAAATTTGTCAAACAAAACCCAAAGTTCAACAAGGATCATCCGATAAACAATTTTTCCATAAAATTCTTCAAAGTAAACCAATATAAGATTGAAACCCAAATATTTGAAGGATTTAATCACATAGTCTTCCAAGTTAAATTGTAACATTTATCTCCAAACAACATCAGTTTCTCCTAAAGTATCGTATTGAAAAGTAATTAACCTAATCACATATCCTCCATGATAGGTTAATCATTTTCATAAATAACCCAAAATCAACTTACTATTAATTAATAAAATCATATAACTATAAAGAATCAGTCAAACTAACTAGGGACATCACGTAGTCCAGTGGTAGGCGATAAATACCAGTCGCACCTTGGTTGTGGGTTCGATTCCCGCAGCTTTGTCTGACGCGACGGGTAGTCACACGGTCTCCATGTTGTCCTTTTTCCAAAACTATATAATTCTCAAATAATTCCCCAAAAAGGGATAAAATCATCAAAAATAATCATAACATATTTTATACTCAAGTTTATCGAATTCCTTTCATTTTCCATCATATCATAGAGTAACCCATAAATACCTAAAAAGTAAGGATCATATAAACTCTAATGGTTACCTTTATAATTATTACCTGAACTTCCACATGGATTGGTCATCTCGTACATGATGCATTAATGATCATACCAAGGTTCAAGTGGTTGATCATGACTCCTTGATAGTTGGTTTAGAACAACCACGAGTTTCCTCATTGAATCCCCCATTTTATCTAGTATCTTAATCATAGAACCACCACAGTTTCCATCAAACCTGTTGTCTCTTTGGTGCCTGCTAGATCCATCCATTCACTTAAAACAGAAATTTCAATGTGAGTATATCAACAAAACAATCATGTACTAATGAGGAAGGTAAACACTAAGATACACTTACTCATTTACTTTATCTAAAACTAGGACTCTTTCTGAAATCCTAACCATTATGGTAATGTCACTTATTATTAAAGAATACCCTAACCTATAAAGTTATCTAAACCGACCTTTGATACCAACTATAAGGCCCCAGCCTTAAACCTTACTTAATCTTGAGTTATTACAAGATTACACATTGAGGATCTTTTCAGGTTTAGAGTTTTAGAGAATTAGATCATGAAACTTGCATTACATTCCACATTTAAACAAAGTGGTTACATAAAATAAAGTATTCATTCTTCCCATCAACGGAAACATATTAAAAATATAACACTGATTCTTTCTTAACACATCCTTGACACTATCATCACATCATGTACCTTTCCCTTGACCTGTGAAAAACATTTCAAAAACTTCGGATGAGCATAAAAAGCTCAGTAAGAGTTATAATGATATGGAAAGTAAACATGAGTTCATATATACATTAGAATGAAATCACACTTTACACATAAAACATAGGCATATCAAATCCTGAATAAATCATAGAAAACATAAGACATAAAGGTAAGTTGAGGAATTCATAACATTCTTACGTAGGGAGTAACCCTCTTGGTTACGTTTGGAATACCCATCACAGTATATTCCCTAAATCACATCGGAGAAACCATAACGTTTCACTCCTTCGTGTTACCCAATGCATTGGAGAGCTATATCGGGCTCACCCGCCCTTAGTTTATCACGGAACCACCCATTTTCAAATAATACCCAAGAACCATAACATAAATGTATCACATAAAACATGCATAAAGGAAACATAACATTTCCACATTTCAATCACAATATAACACTTTAGTATATTGAAATAATGAATCCATTAAAAAAGAAACCATTTCCAAAACCATTTAAAACATTTAATAAAGTTATTTTTGAATCAAAGTGTCCCATACCACCTTGAAGCATAAAATTTTAAACCATTAATATCCATATAAATAAATCCTTAAAACCATTTTGAAAACATGGATATTAATAAGAACAAATAATTTAAACATTTAAAAGGATATTTTGGTTAAAGGGGTTTTACCAAAATTAGAGACACTTGAATACAATAATTGTGGAATAACATTTAGTCAGAACTTTATAATATCATGAGAATAAATGGATTCATGATATAATACTCCAATGGACAGTATATACACTATATAAGAGTGAATTGGTGCATAACAACAATGAACCCTCAATAGAAATGTCAAATGTGATGAAATCCCTTATAAAGAAGGTATCCTTAAATTAAGGACAAATCAATCTCAAAAATATGTGTGACAAATATAAATACACCCAATATAAGTGGATATTATGTGTAAAACAATAAAGGGTCATTCACACATATTCAATGGATGACATATTCAATGACTACATGTTGAACCCAAAGAAATCAAAATTGGGTTAAAAAGTTCCCTTGACAGCCTAACGACATCACATCAAAATGAGTTGATGAGAGATAAAAAGTGTATCTCATCACTTGGACATAAAATTTACATCAATAAGGATATATGAGAACATATCCCAACATATGAATATGTAAATTAAATTACCCAACAAAAGAAGTCTTTTAAAAAAGAAGAGGGTGAAAGGTTCCTTTACCGACTTGGGTATCTTTCAAAACATACACCCCATGAAAGAAGGACAATATATCATTGATGTAAATACTCATAAACGAAATTATATTACAAAAAGAGTAGAATAATGGGCAGTACATACACCAATAAATGGAATTTGTGGAAAATGTAGCATAAATCTCAGGGGAATAAAAGTGAGATGAAAAATCCCTTACGAAAACTCGGCAGCCTAACGACACCACATAAAACTTCCGAATATGGATTGATGAGATCAAATAGGGTATCTAATCACATTAAAATAAAATGTACAGAAAGATGAATATAAAAGAACATCCCCTAACATTACAAAGAGGAGCTTAAAATAAGTAACATAAAGGAGAGTTCTTAAAAATAAAGAGAGAGGTTAGATCTCTTACGAAAGTTCGGCAGCCTAACGGCACCACTCAAAACTTCCAAAATGGTTTGATGAGAGAGAATAGGGTCTCTCATCACATGAACTTAAAAATTACAGTAATTTTAATATAAATGATTATCCCAATAACAAGAAATATAAACTTTAAATTAAATGACATAAAAGTGTGTACTTAAAAAGAAAGAGAGGAGTAGGATCCCTTACCTCGGGTCCAACTTGACTCGATCGTTCTTTAATCTCCTGAATAAAAAACTTGAGTTAATTTCTACTTCCTTAAGAACCGTTTTCAAATTCATTAGTCATATTATATCACTTATTACCATTTCATAAACATTATTTAATAATTTAAGTTAATAATATTTGTTTTGCCGATATTTGGTTCTTAAGTCGATAGTGGACTTCTTACAATTACATGTTGTTCGTGTGGCCAAATTTTTATTATATCCAGAATTGTATTCATGATGTAGATATCATATATTTCATATATATCCAGTACCTTCATGCATTTATAACATTACATAATCATTTAGAGGTGAGAAATGAAATGCACCGTTCATGGAGACGGTAAGCCGTACGTACGCATGAACGCTACTTTCATTTCTATTTCGTATTTTATAGAATGGAATAATAATGATATAAAGGTATATTATAATTCCAGTATAATATCATATATAATATCATAGTTCCATCCATTATACGTCCCACATATGGTATTTAACGAATCAAATCACTTTGAGGGGGCGGTAGTCCGCACTTCCTTAAAAGAAGATATCGCGTTTACCCATAATGGAAACCATAAAGGTATGCCCAAAATAAAAAAAAACATAATCTTAAGGAAAACATAAACATAATATATATATATATATATATAAATAGTGACATAATAATGGCCACCTTTGAAGGTGTTAAATGAGTATTGAACAATCATCGTTTCGGGAGGCAAAATTTCGCCATCCATGGAAACCGTATGTTATTTAACCATTTGATGTAGTTGTGTGAGAGTTTAGCTCAAATAAATATTATAACAACATCCTATTATATTGAAGGTACTGGTGTTGTTACAAAAGAAGTAAATAAAAAGAGTTTAGGGGGTTGTAGAAGCAAAATAAAACAAATTAACATGAGAGAATGAATTACCTTTAAAAGTGTAACTCTTTTTGATTTGAGCCTAAAGGCTTCCTTTAAAAGGATTCTTCACAAAGGGAATCCTCTAGGATGAGTAGAGGGATGTGGAGAGAGTAAATGGGCCGGGTTTGGCCGAGCCAAAGGCTTGAGGAGTGTGTGAAATGAGGTAGAGGTGGGGGACTTTTATAAGAGGAGAGGAGGGGCACTTTTGGGAAGTAAGAAATATTACTTTATTTGAAAATGTTTTTCGGTTTCAAAAGGTCCCACATTGATATAATTCGTGGATAAGGTGTTAAGGGTTCTAAATCCACCCATAAAATAAATTTTGGACATGTGTAGTTCATATATTTTACATTATCTTTCCATTTTATTTAAATCGTTAAATAATGAAGTCATCACTGCATCATCATGATGTCATAAATAATTTAATTTATTTAGTGTCTAAAAATTATAAAACAAATACTATAATGTTGGAAATATTTTTATATTTCCAATGACTATTTATAATCAAAAATACGATCTTTATAACCCCATGTAAAAATTGTTTTCATAAAACATATGATGTTTGTGTCATTTTTACTTTTACATTAAATAAAAAGTTATTTATGTCATTTCTCAACCAAAGTGGCTCCATGGGATCCCCAAGTTGACCCATGTCTTGTCTTGGTCGGCCATGACATGACCAATGAGGGTAGGACATGTGTCAAGCTCATCTTATTTTATTAAATCATTATTTTTACTTTAAACTACACTAATTACCACTAATCGCGATTAAAAACTTAATAAGTTACTATTCACCAAAAAATTACATTTATCCCATTGAACCAAATTTTACTTCTTAATTACAACCATTTATGTAGGATTTTTGAAATTAAAAACAAAAATATGGAAAAATTTCATTTAAACGGAAAAATCAGTTTTTATAAGTACCACTTAGTGGTTTCACTATTCATCAAAAATTGAAGTTTTTCAGAAAAATCCCAAAAATTTACCATAAGCTATATTTGATATTCCGAATTCAAAAATGAAGTCTATTTTATAAAATTCAAAACATATAAGTAAGATTAATTAATTTAATAATTAATTTCCGCTGTCAGAGAAAATAGCGTGTTTTTATGAAACAATAAGTATCAAAAGATTGACACTGGTTTATGTCTGATTTCAAAGTGAAATTAATTCCAACGACCACTATTGGATTTAATGGTAAAAATATATTCTAATTTAACTTTAAAACAAATTCAAAAGATAATCTAATCATATAAATAAATTAGATTAAAAAAAGGTTTTGAATTAAAATACAACATTTTACACTATTCATTATAAAATTGAACTTTATTGGAAAGATACCAAAAATTTACACAAAGTAAATTTTGATGTCCCGATTCTAAATAAGAGTTTAATTTGGTCCAAAAGAATGTTTAAGAGTGAACAAAACTATATTTAATGATGGTTCAACATCAAAAGGTGATAAGTGAACCTTTAGTGAAAACTAGGGCATATACGCCTAAAATTGAATTCTTTCTGTATTTTATGTCTTTATCTTTTATTGGATAAATGTAAAAACATTTAAAAACATATATAATCATATTTTAGTTTTTTCTATCCATTCCCTCCATTACAACGGCTGCATGTTAACTACCATTTAAAATAATATTATTTTATTATTAGAGTGCAACGTAAGATTTCCAAGAAACTCGTTGTTGCGTGTTGAGTACGCCATCGAGCATAGCAACCCTTTAAAGTAATATTAATACTTTATTCACAAATATGGATAAATATGAAAATGTGATATTCTTTATTTACCTGGGGTGTTACATATACGCCTAAAATTGAATTCTTTCTCTATTTGAAGCCTTTATATTTTATTGGATAAATGTAAAAACATTTAAAAACATATATAATCATATTTTAGTTATTTCTATCCATTCCCGCCATTACAACAACTACATGTTAACTACCTTTTAAAATAATATTATTTTATTATTAGAGTGCAATGTAAGATTCCCAAGAAACTCATTGTTGCGTGTTGAGTACGCCATCGAGCATAGCAACCCTTTAAAGTAATATTAATACATTATTCACAAATATGGATAAATATGAAAATGCAATATTCTTTATTTACCAGGGGTGTTACACTATTAGAAGTATTTCAGTGGGAATATGGACAGTCAGATGCAATATGCATGTGAAAAATGATAGAGGAAATATTTACTCCAACTCACAAAAAATTAATGGGGCATCTATCAACAGTTTTTGGAAGAATGACATGGGAAACTTCTTTGCACAAAGATCTATAAACAAATGGAACAATCGAATAACAGTCACCATTACATTATTGGAAAAAATATGAGGGAATGATATTGGAATCAACTCATGTAGAAAAACATGATAATCAAGAGTCTTTCATGATTTTACCTTCAACGCTCTTCTATTGACCAATTTAGATATGTTTTTTGAATAGCCATAAAGAATTCTAAAGTCTCTAGTACTTCTACAAAAAAAATTTGTATGTAGGTTTCAACCCTTAATAAGCATGTTGAACTTGCCATTAATTTTAACTGATACACACATGATGGAGTTCAGGTCTGATGCCCCAATCCCCCATGTCTCACCGAGTTTTTAAATTGTCTGTTGTGTTTCTTATATCATTTAAAAGTGTGGAAAGAAAAAATTCACATTTTTTATATGTGCATTATGTTTATCCAATTACATAACAAAATGGTTGGCCAATAAGGAAAATCAAAAATGATACTCCTCTTCCTCCAATTGTAACAAGTTTCAGTGGAAACATTCTTTCTCTTTCCAGATTTCATTTGACCCTTCCCAAATGACGAACCGAAATCTTTCAATTAATTAAGCACATTTGTTCCAGACATATGCTGAGGTGGATCATATGTCTCTATGGTATTATCAAATCTTAGATGATTATTTCTATATAGATGGTCCATTTGAATGAATCATTGATGTCCCATGAAACAGAAACCACAATTATGTTTTAGTCATCTAGATCGTGTATTATTCATGAAAACATAACATGACAGTTTTCCCTTTGTGCTCCATCCAGACATCATTGCATAAGACATAAAATCATTAATCGTCCACATAAGCACAACCCACATCTGAAATATGTCTTTTGAATCTACATCATATGTGCACACACCCACATTGCATAGAAGTTTTTAATCGTTCATTAAAGGTTTCAAGTTTACGTCAAAATCAGAGTCTTGATTAGAAGGGCCAGATATGAGTAGGCTCATGAAAGTGAAAGGTTTTTTCATAAGAAACCATGTGGGAAGATTATAAATGTGTATAGAAACTGGTCATGTGCTGTGCGAAGTAAGAATATTCCCCAAATGATTTAAACCATCTCATGAAAGACCCAACCTCGCATTATGCACTTCAGCTGAAAAATCAGGATATCGAGCATCAAATCTCAACTATGAAAATCCATCTGCATGGTGAACCAACTAATCATTAGTCTTCATTCTCTCGGCATCATTCCATCTCATTTCTATTGATATTTCATTAGACATAAATATATTATGGAGTCTGGGGATCAATGTAAAGTTCCACATTACATTCATTGGCATACGAGATGGTGTTTCCTCATATTTTGACTTCCAGTGGGATGATCCACATTTTATACAATCATTTTGTTCAGCTGGTTCCTCTAAGAGTAAACTGTAATCTTTCGGGCAAGCATTAATTTTGTTTCTTGAAAATCAATGTTCCTCAACTAACTTCCTTAACATATAGTGTTTTAAGGGAATATCTGCTTCATCTGGAAGTAAATCCTTCAAGAGGTAAGAATGTAATTGATTGTTTTATTAGAAGTATTATACATAGTTTTCCCACAAAACAATCGAATTAAAAATTCAAGCTTTTTCATTTTAATGCACAGTCGATACACTGGGGTCATGGAATCATCATTCAATTTTTTTTACCCTAACAATATCATAATTTTAATTAGATGCATCAGTTTTCCTCATTTCAAAGTCTATGGATTTGAAATCCTTTTTTTACTAGATGATGAATAAATAGAAACTAGTCATTTAACGAATTATCTAGTCCAATCCTTTCATTAGATCATTAGAAACATGATATTTCCTTCTCTCCCCATTGTGATAACACATAGAAGTTTTCTTGAAAACCATATTTGGTTATGTGGTAGTTTACTTCTTCACTGCTCAACTATGGTCTACCAACACAATCAGACAATGGGTAGTGTATGCAACCACTATCTGAAGCACTGTGAAATGAAAAATCTAAAAATCTCTCCAAACTGTTTTGAAAATCGCTTGAGATCTGATCAGTTTCATATATCCATGTTCTATCCATTCTGTAAAAATAATTTTTATAAGTCATTTAGTCATAATAAATTAAATAATATTAGAGTTTTATAGAAAATATATTTACATAAACAATAAAGGATGGAGTTTCAAGTTAATGTAGTGAACTATTAAAACAATGTAAAGATATACTAATTCAGTTATGTGTACCTAAATTTGATGTGATATGTGTTTTGTAATTTTTTAATTTATCACATATAAGAATACACCATAGAATTGATAGTACATTGTTCAAGGTATTACAAAGTGAAGGCTTTTCATGAAAGATGCAGAATGTGTAATGAGAGTTTTTTAAAAAATTTATTAATGCTAAAAAATGAAAATATTGTGAAAAGTTAGTATATTTCAGAACACCCAAACTAATGTCCTTAAAAAGTACCATATCACCCCACTAAAAAAGGAAACCCACCTAAAATAATACCCCAACCGTCCCCAATCCCTTCACATGGATCATCCTTATATCCATTACCCACCTCGAGAAAATATAACTAAATAAACCATTTACCATCTTTGAGTGGCGATACATCTCACCAGCACCTCCATTAGTCGATATGATTCACTAACTACATAAAAGTAGTGGCTATGAAGACATCAAATCATGTTGATTCATATAATCATGACACTTTAATTTAAAAAAAAGAAAAAAAAATAAAACTACACATATTGGGAATGTCATGCAACACAAGTCACCACCTTTTTTAGGTAAAATCAAAATAGAAATAAAGAATAATATATGAAAAACATTAAAAAAAAGTTAAGACTAACAAATTTAAAGTGTATAATTAAAAAATTTATTGACTTCTTATGTATTTATAAGGAGAAAGGAGTTCCTAGCCTATGTAAAGGTAGAGACCTCCAGTTTAGAATCCTGGGGGGACTTTCCCAAGGCTTGCTAAATCATAATCATTATGAATCCAAGGTATATTTCCTTAGGGTATTAAAAACCAATTCATCATGAACCCAATGAGATTTTAAAATGGAATTAAAAGATATGTTTTTAAAATCAATCCAGGGGTTGTTTCATCAAGGAATTCCAAATAATTAATAAAAGAACAAGTACTCAAAAATTAAATTAAAAATTATTTATATTCATTTTTAATAGTTATCATATAAGCGGGACATGTCACAGGTCCCATTTATTGTTATAAGTATCAAAAATCATTCACTCCGGTTCAATAACTCATTCTTGGCACCCTTTTGTTCATACATTTCATTACCCAATTAGTTTCCCAAGTCAAGTGCACCCCTCATGTTAGGGTTCACCTGCACGGGGCTTCTGGAAATCGAGAGAAATGTAAATTTATATGTTTCTGTGTAATTTGGGGTGGGATTTACATGGTGGTGGCAGGGATATCCTAGGGGGGTACGAGGTATCCAACGGTTGGCAGGCGGTCCATGTGGGTTGCGGGGCAGTCCAAGGGTGGAGGGGGTGTCCAGGGGGGTTGGATGGTTATCCACCGGGGTGGGGGCTACCTAGGGGGTACGAGGTGTCTAGGGGGTGGGGTGTCTGTGGGTGGGGGGAGTGTCCAGGTGGTGGTAGGGCTGTCAATGGGGTTGGGGATGTCCAGGGGTGGGCGGGCTATCAACAAGGATGGCGAGGTTGTCCATGGGGTATGGGGTGTCCAAAGGGGTTGGCAGACTGTCCATGAGGGTGGCAGGGCTGTCCAAGGGGGTATGGGGTGTCCAAGGGGGTGGGAGGGCTTTCCACCGAGGTGTGACTAAGAGCTATGAGATTTAACTAGGTTTTTATTCATGTTATGAAAAACAAAAAATGGGTGTTATGGATTAGAAAAGTATTTTTTAGTGAAAATCCAATTTTCTAGGATTAGGGACATGATAAAATGATGGTATCAAGTATGAAATTGGGGAAATGTTGGGGCATTGGATTCAAAATGGAACCCACAAACTTCCAAGGATATATTATTTCTAGAAAAATGTGTTGTGGAAGAAGGAATCCATCCTATATAGTTGATGTCACTTCTATATCATGTGATGCATTAGTCATCAAGATGACTTGGCAAGAACCAAAACCAATGAGGCATTAAGCCTTTCCAAATCTCTATATGTGATGACATCCCAGTGCGTGTTGGTGAACTATGGAAGTGATGACTTCCCAGTTGCACACCCCCCCTCCCCACCTCACCCACTTCAGAATCCCCTTGCACAACCACCCTCCCATCCTTCGACTACACAACCCCCCCCCCCCCCACCTGATCCCCCTCCCCACATTCTAATCCCCCTCCCCCACCCCCACATCCACAACCCCCTCCCATCAACCCATATCAAACCCCCCCCCCCCCACCTACACCCGCCCACCCGCACCACCCACCCCACCTATAAAACCCCCTTCCCCCACCCCCACCCCACCTATACATCCCCACCCCACCCCAAACATACTCCCACCTTCCCATCCCTCACCCCAACCTACACACTCCACTCCCCCCACCCACTTTCATATCCAACCCCACCAAATATACCCCCCACTTGAACAGACCCGACCCCCACTAGAATAGTCCCCCTCCCCACACCGCCACCTGTACATCCCACCCCCACCCCTACCTCACCCCCAACAAGCTCCTACCTAGACAGCCCACACCCCCAACCTTCAAACTCCCCCAACCACTTGCACAACACCGCCCTTCCACCTTCACCCCCACTTGATCATCCCCTTCCCCCACCCCTATATGCACAACCCACCCCACCCCCATCTATACAACCCCCACCTCACCCCCTACATACTACCACCCCCACTACACACCCCACCTCTACATCCCCCTTCACTAATTGCACCCCCACCCTCACCTAAACACCCCCACCAACACACCCCCACCCCCACCCACTGCATGCCCACCCACTACATCTCGCACCACCTTCACCCCCTCATATCAGATAAATTTATTAACACATGATAGTAGAAAAAAACAGAAATCAAATCAAATTGAATTTTTTTGGTAGCATATTGCACGAACCTTAGGATTAATCCAAATAAAAAAAAATAGATGCAAAACATTAAACATAAGGTTATAATTACAGATTTTAATTTTTGAACAAAACTAATTTGTGATTGATGGTGGATCCGGTGAAACGTTTCTGAGAGAGAGAGGTATTAGGTCTCTTCATTAGCACATCAATCATGTGGATGTGAGATTGGGTTTGGAATCAATTTATGTGAAAAAATTGCCAACAGTTTTAACAAACTATTGGGAATGTTAAGATTTACCAACATTTTAGAAAAACTATTTGGAAAGCCTTCCTAAATCATGGACTTTACCAACGGTTTGTACAAACCGTTCAAAAATGGGGATTAATTTTTAGATTTCCCGGTGGTTTCTCCAAACTGTTGGGAAATACTTCACTAACTCAACCTTTACCAATGGTTTGAATAATCTGTTGGAAAAGTACCCATATACCAACGGTTCTATTGAACCATTGGTATAAAAGGGTTGGGAAAACCTAGCTTCCCAGTAGTGGAAAGTTAGGCTTGTGTGTACCGTAAGATTTCGTAGTTGTTCCATATAGAAAAGGATAAATTTTATATGACGTGTAGTGTACGATTAACTTGGTATTTCATATAACAGAATCTGAACATTGTTCTATAATATATATATATATATAACTGTTTTTTGTGTTGCTAAAAATGAAAAATATAAAAAATATTATAGTATTTCAAAAAAAATATATTTCTCAAAATATTAGGGGGTTTCATTCTACCTCCCATTAAATGAATTTCACACTAAATTTTCATCTCAGTTTGAAATAGTTTTTGTCTATATAATCTGTTACTTTTCACATTTATGGATGATGGAGTGTTTCATGATGGTTCAAATATTTTTTGGATAATTTTTATTGTGAAAGGTTAGAAGAAGGGTGATTACTTGTTTTGTAACTTGGTTACATGATGTGAAACCCTCTTTCATGTATTTTCTATGATGTTTCACAATATTTAATATTTTTTTGTTTGAAAAAAAAATTGTGAAGTGGAGCATTTTATAGAAAAAACCGAACATTGTTTATTATATGACATGAAACAGCATTACACAACATGTAATAGACTTATCTTGTATTGTTTTAAAATTATTTTTTTACAAAAATCTTGTCCATTCAGTCATGCTCACTACTTACTCTCATTTCAAATGGAAAATTGGTTCCTCAAGGATTTATTTGAATTCTCTCCCTCCCACATCAATATGTTTATTCCATGGATTTTTTTGGGTGATCAATGGTGATCCAAGGTACGTTTTCCCTTAATTTTCTAGAAATTTTTCTCAGTTTGATATCATTCTCATAAAAATATTCTCAATTTTCTATTTGGTATATTTTCCAATATTACTAATGAGGTATCATTCATTTCTTTTTGTAGATACGGTCTCGTGGTCTCTTTATATGGATGAAAATATCTGGAAAGAGTTAATGAGAGGTCTATCACATGATATATTCTGATGCAATGAATCTTGAAAACCCAGAGAGGTAAGATTTATCTTGTTTCTACTTGTTGTACATTGTTAATGAGGGGTTTTACATTTGATTCATCATGTATCATGGTTTTCCCAACCTAATTAAATATATTGAATGTGGAAATTTAAGGTTTTGTGTAATGTTCGTAGTTTAAATTTTTTTTAAACATTGATATTGTTTTGATCTGGTGATTGTTTAGGAAAGATGACCTGATAAATATTGTAGCTGTTGGTGGATTTGTTTGCACACTAATAAAATTATATATTTCATTATCATGTCTTTTTATATAATCTTACATATAGAAATTGGTTATTTATATACACTCAGCTAATTAATACATTCCCTCAAATTATAATGAATCGGTTATAGCTAATGCATTGAAATGTTGAATAATAAAGGGTTTCCATATTAAATTTGGAATTGTGTTTTTTTGGTAATGTTTTGAAGATGTATTTGTGTTGTGATATGGTTTTGGTGGTGTAATTTAATATAAGGATAAGAAAATTATTAATTGTTTAAATGATGGGAGGTATTTTGCAGCAGAGATGTGATTGGGAGGATAGGTTCTGTGTCACAAGATGTGGTTTTGCGTGGATGGTTTTGGTGGGTGACCTTGAAGAATGATGGTAGTGGTTGGTATAGTTACATCTCCTAGAGTTTCTCCATTAATGACTTTTTATTATTATTGTGTGTTGAGCATTCTAGTTTCCCAAGTAGCAATGGATTGAATAAATATTTAGTAATGAATTTTGGAATGACTCGGTTAGTTTAGTCAATCGAATGAATAAATAAATTACCATTAAAGAATTGAAATTTAATAAATGACTTGATTGGGAAATGAAATGGTTTTTTGGCATAGCGCGTGGAATCCATCATTTAGAGGGAGCTTAAAATGTGATGGTGTAGTGAAATGGTTTTTTGTTTTGATATCCCATAGGATAGGTATGAGTGTTTTGTATCTTATTTGTATATAATTATATTTTTAATTTTGATTTCTCCATGAACCCCACCCTAGATGAGCATTATGTTCCAAACACACCCATTTTCATGGGGGATGGAGTCTTTAACAAACATCATTGTATGAGGATTTATGTCTAACCATGCACTCTTCAACAATACATCATCCAAGTGGTGGGAGCCCAAGATGCATCAGGCAATTTGCAGGTTGCAAGGACGAGGTGTGTGCAGGTGTGTTTTTCATTCCGAGGTGTCTTCAATATCAGATGTGTTCTGATTCCCTAATTGTCATTGAGATGAGATTTTTTGTGTGGCCCAGGTCTCTACAGTGGTTGTTATGTGGTTTGTGGCCCAAGTGTTTGTGGGAATTATGTGTTCTGTCTAGTGGGATATGTGTCTGTCAGTGGGATGTCATGTAGTTTGTGGCCCATGTATCTTTGTGTTAGATTGGATGTGTTTGTGAGTCTGAAGTGTGTGCATGATAGACACTATATTAAATGTTCAAAATAGGTAGAAGCGTCATGATTTTTTCTAATTGGGTGTGAGTGAAGCTACTCATTGGGAAAGTGTTTTTTTGTACCCTATCATCGATGTGATTTATATTATATTTCTTGAATTATGGTACATAGTGAGCCTTCCGTGGAGATGTTATGGAGGTTAGTGTAACTTTTTATGTTCTATAATGATTATTCTCTATTCTGAGAAGACTATTTTTAGGCTTCATTCACATTTTCACGATAGGATTTGGGTTTCCATTTTATTATACTTTTTTCATCACACTACGTCTATAAAATAATTTCAAGATTCCATGGGGATTTCATAGACTGTTTTGTACCATACAGTCTTGGATCGTGATAGTATTTGTGTCACATCCTAGCCTTAAATTTAGTATTTACATGCAGAGTTTTTTATTTTTATAAATAATATTTTTCACATGCATCTGGTATGGATATTTTATTTCTATTATATATCTGTTAGAGATTCATTGTGTATGATCCATCATATCACCTAATCATATATTATCAAAGAGTGTATTGCCTCATATAGTGTGAGATTGGTACACTGTTGGTTTTATTCACCATCTTAGGGACTACTGGAGAGAGAAATATGGGGTCATTTTCTTGCTTTCAACTTTTCCTGCATGGGAGAGGTATCATTTGGGAAGGTCTCATCAAAGAGTATTAGCCTAGATTATAGATGAGAGAATGGATGTAATTTGTGGATATGCACGGTGAAGTTTCATGTGAAGGAATGACAACAGTTTCAGTTGACTGTATTGCTTGACATAGGATAGGGAGACCAGCTATGGGACTAGAGTTTATCCCCCCTATTATGTCATGCACATACTATGATCTTATCTAATGACCAATCTAGAAAAAACCAATTGTTGGGTAGAGTCCTAGAATTATACATTCATCATAATGATAGATTTTATTATTTGAATTGGGTTATTTTGGGAAGGTTAAAATGAGTAAAATAAAATATATTAAATTTTGTTAAAGTTCCATACTCTGCCTAAAAAAACCTTGTCAACCTTTCAGCAATGTACCGTGGATGTCATCCTTAGGTGGATCAGGTGGTGTAGATTCATCGGGACGATCTTGTTGACTATCATAGGATTTATCTAGTATATGATAATGTTCAGTGACATAGGGTGTCACATACTTTCTAATAGAAGGCTTAGTGAAATTATGAGGGATGTGTTTATGACTTAGAGACATATGTTCAACTATAGGGGATGTAGATTTCCTATAGTCTTCTTCAGTCCCAAATAGACTACATGTTCCTTTTGTTTGATTGTTAGTTGTCGGGATCTGTGTGTCAGTGCTGTAGATGTTTCTATGAGAGCTAAAGGATGCAAATTTGTTGTGGGTCGACTTTCAGAAGGATATCAAAGGGGAGTTCCATTCATCAACTATGAAGGATGGTTAGTGGTATGATAAAATCACTTTTTATTATGGGATTATGATAGTAATGTCTATTTGGATAAAGTTAATGTATTTCTTGTTCTTTTCACTAGATCCTTTTCTAGGTGAGTATTTTCGTGCGAGACGTCATGAGGAAGTAGTTCAACCTTCCATCCATTATGCAGTTATAAATTTTACATTTACAACATATTTGGAACTTCATAAGATGGTAGAATTGGTTGACAAGATACAATTTATAGTAGGTATATATAAAGGGGAAAGAATCCATGGTTCATTTAGTGGATGATTTGTCAGTAGATGATCTCAAGCGCCTCGACCTTTGAGGTTTTGACTGGTAGGGAGTCGAAATCACAATCATCGTTACTAGCCTTATAGGGACAAAAATCCCCTAGAATTTCCTATGTTGATGGTGATGATGTGTTACAACTGGGAGGGGGGTCTCAAACACCTTAAAAATCAGTTCCTAGTGGATACGTAAGATCAGTTTGGTGCAGGTGGGCATGAGGAGTGACAGCCTCAATAGCAGTTGCTGGTTATGTATTTTCAGCATCAGGGTAATCATGATTATTCTCCACTGAGGGGAGATGGATCAGATGGAGGTCAACATGAGGATGAATGTTGTGCTCAAGGGACATGACCTAAATGTTTCCATGGAGGTGGTCAATATCCGATTGGTAGGGGAGTTGGTCTTGGTCAGTTTCGCACAACAGATGTGGTAGTCCTGGTAAGGACAGATGACTTTATAGGTATGACTAGTTTCTTCCATACCCTTTCTTTTCCTTTGTTTGATTAATGATATTAACACTCCTTTTTAACCAACTCTAGAACATGCTTTGTAAATAGACATATAGATACTTCATGTTACCCTGGTGTTGAGTTTTCTAGTTGAAGGCTAGGAAATTTGTTTATGAATGTCATAGGAGTTGACTGATAATGGGACAACATCAGTCCCATGGGGAACTCTTCTAACATTAGATGTAGCTATAAGATATCATCCCTGACATTAATTGGTTTTATTCCATGCGTGCCTTTTCTTACTTATTCTAAATTAGAGTCATGTTTTCATATGTGGATGGTCAGTTTGTGGCTATTGTTGGAAAGATGGGTTTATAGGTGGGTTGTTGGGGTTGGGAACCCCTTCATTCCATTTTGGTTATGCTGTCAGTGGAGTTAATGAATTATGAGTTGGTGGAGGGACCCATGGCCTTTGGGGAGTTCCAAGATGTTTTCTCTGAGGTGGTTTAGACAATACCATTTAATTTGATGTCTATATCTCGATAAAAATGCAACATACTACTTATCCAATTTTGATGGATCATTATCACATCGCACCTTATGAGTTGTAGGTGATGTGGATTCAGATAGATGATTTGATGAAGAAGGGGTTTTAACATACCAAGTGTTTCATTGTGGGGAGATGTTGTTTTGTTCACCAAGAAGGAATATGGTGGTCTGAGGATGTGTATGGACTACCAGAGGTTCAATACACTGAAAATAAATAATTGTTACCACTTTCAAGAAGAGATGAACTTTTCACCTTCTTGATATTGGTGAGAAGGTTCCCTATGATCAATTTATTCTATGGATATCACCATTTTTTGGGTGAATGCATGACACATCCTGATGAATGCTTTCAGATGCAGGTATCATCACTTCAAATTCAAAGTCATGTTGTTCAGTGCTACAGATACAACAGTTTTTTTGGGGACTTTTGACCTCTCTGTTTCATGATATCCGAGATCATTTAATTATCATATTTATTAAAGAAATCATGGTCTACTCAAATTAGAGTAGGAACATACCGAACATCTCATAAATATCTTATAGGTTCATTGACACCTCTAGTACTATGGGAATTTTCCTATTGTATGATCATGAAACTAAATATATTTTTTCTTGGGAATGTGGTATCTTATTATGGGGTAATTGTGGTCCTGTTAAATGTAGAAATAGTTTCTCTTGGGAAGCACCCATGTACAATGCTAAAGATTATAGTTTTTTTGGTTTTTTAGAATATTATCGATGTTTTGTACACAAGTTCTCTCTAGATACAAATTCATTGACTGAAATGAATAAAATGTGCCTACCAATTTTGTAGAGTGATCAGTTTCACACATATCTTAGTTACATGAACGGGATGCAGGAAAGTGATCAATTTCTCTAGTTTCTCAAAGAAGTGTTGATGTTTGAGGTGTTTCGTGATGCATCTCATATGGGTTTGTCATGCATATTGATGCAGCAATGAGTAATGATCTCTTATGGGTCTACATAGTTATGTCCTCAAGAGCATAAATATTACACCCATGATATGAATTTTATAGTGGTATTTTTCATGCTGATGTTGTGGTGGCATTGCCTCAATCGGGAGTGCATTCTTGTCTTTACATATCATAACAATTTGTGGTATATCTTTTCCCAGTGTGATCTGATTCTACAAAAATTGATGTGGATGTATATTTTTTTTAGGAATCGGATTTTGAGATCTCTTACACAATAGGTAAGGGAAATTTTCTACCCAATTATTTTAGTTGAATATCATAGAAGAATGATTTTCGGGAGTCTAAATATATATGGAACGAATTATAGAATATGGTATCCTTGCACTTAGATGAAAGGGTGGATGGTTTAAGGAATGTTCGTTTCAAGTGATGGTGTTGTCGTACCTAATGTAGCAGGTGGGGGATTCTAAGGGGGGAGACTCTGTGGGAGAAGTGATGTGTGGTAATGTAGTCTATGATGTTTTTATAAAGGGATTTACAGAGGTTGGTTTGAACTAGATTTTTATATGATGAATGTTTTTTATTCATGTGATGATATGTAGTGGAGTCCTTCATGAGTATCATATATCACCCTAGGTTGTGAATCCATTTGATTCCATGATGTACCATTACATAAAGATGCATTTTTGGTAGCTCGATATGAAATGGGAAGTTGTAATGTTTGTGGTGAATTGTTTGGTATTTGAGCTGGTAAAATATGATCAGTGGGTCCCAGTGGGGTTTTCCCTCTTTGGAAATCCCAAAGTGGAAATGGGATGAAGTCTCAATGGATTTATTCATAGGGTTACCCATACCTCATGATAATTACAATTATATCTTGGTGATAGTGTGTCAGTTGATATAATCCATCGACATCCTTGTGATTAATTTGATGGGTGTGGTGGATGATTGGAGAAGAGGTATGTGGAAGAGTTGGTGTTGTTTCATGGAGTTCCATGGTCTGTAATCATAGATTGAGACATGCTGTTTAACTAACTAGTATAGTGGGGATTGTAGCATGATTTTGGAATCTAGTTATGCATCCCCACTCATTTCCAAACAGTAACCTATTGAAATATAGTGTTGAATATCTATATGTTAGGGTATAGGTTGTAGGGATTCATCACAGCCTTTGGTGGATCTAGGGTACATCACTTATCCTTGGAAGAGTTCACTTTTAACAAAAAAATATCACTCTTCTGTTAGCATAGCTCCATTTTAGTTTTTTTATGAGAGTTTGTGTTGTTCTCCATTTTAATATATAGAGATTTAGGAGGTTTCTATACCGGGTCCAAATGTGGTGAAATGCCTAATCAAGAAGGTTCAGGATGTCTGTGAGAGGATGAAGGTGGGAGAGACTATAAAAAGTGTTTTAAAAATTGGAGTATTAGGACCTTAATGTTCGTGGATAGGTGCCATGTGTTCTTGATGGCATCCCGTAGATGTGGGTAGTGGAGGATTGGCTGAGGGAGTAATATTTTTTCCAGTCTCATTGACCCATTTTAGGTTTTGCGGTGATTGGGTGTGGTGGAAAAATGGTTAGCATTTATACTATGGTTATGGAGGATCCTCTACGTCTTCCACATATAATATCTTCATAAATATAATCCTAATGAATCTGATGTCATTGACTTAGGATAATTGGATATCGACGATTGTGAGACCATTATGGAATGACCATTGGAGATATAAGATCAGTTAGAGAAGTTGTTTCATTGATGGACCATTCCTTTTGATAATGTGTTATAGAGTCATAGTGGAAAGGATGATATTACATAGGGGTGAGATATATAGATTTATTCCAAGTACATAATGTTTTTTTTGAGTTTTTAGCCTGTTATGATCTGTAATGAGATGTTTGAATCCTATGTTATATGATATGATATTTTTTCCCTTGGATTGCAATGTGAGTGGTTCGGTGTGTGACAAAAGTCTCAGCTTATAGAAAAGGGGGATGATTCCTAATCAAGAAACATAAATTGAAATAGGATTAAAACTATTTGGGAGACTCATTTCCACCTATAGAATAAAGATATCAAGACATAGAGGATGGACTCGTGTGATTTTTATGTTTGTACTGTGTGATGTTGTGGTCACATGGTTTATTTTTTGGTTGTTTGGGTTTATGTTATAAGACATGGTAGAATATTTTAGAAGAGTTGTTCTTGGATTTATTTGATTCAAATATGAACATTGAACAACACATGGTGGATTATAATTAAAACAAGATGTGTTTTGTTATTTCTATAGTTTCAAGTATATATGGATCCGTGAGTGGTATCTTGCAAGGTTTTTTTCGGACCCCTCTTTCTCACTTATGGACTTGGTTTTAGATTCATGATGGTAATAATCGTTTGATAGGTATATAATGTCATGGTTTGTGTCCTCTAGAACTGTTACTAAAATGATCCTATGTTTTATCAATGTAATTCACTTATTCAAATTATGTATTTTGGTATAACCACATAATACAACATATAGAACATAATTAAAAACCATATAGTTAATAAATGAGTGAAATTAGAAGTATCTATAAAAGTTAGAGAACAAATACATAAGTAATAGTAACCTGACCTTTAGAATAGTAATTTGACCCTTATAAATAGTGAACAAATCAATGTAATAGTAAATCCACCAATTAAAGTATAAATAAATTTTTCTAGCTTATATGTTACAATATTTTATAACTATATCATAGTATATGAAAATAAATATTTTAAAAATTATTGATTATGAGTAGGTATTTTTGAAAGTACTGTATAATAAAGTAAATTTTTATGATGAATTTAATAAATTAAATGAAAAATTATTTTTGTTAAACATTTTCATAAAGTATTATATTGATTTCTTTTTATAATAAGATAATTTTTTCTGATATTACATAATTTTTTAAAGTCATAGAAAAGAATTTTTAATTTTAAAATTTGTATTATTCATGAAAATTATTATTTTAATTAAAAAACAAGATATATCTATTTAATTTTTTTTAAATGTAGTTTAATTTTGAATTATACACAAAAAAAAATATTTAATCGTGAAATAATGTGATTTTTCTGAAAAACATTAATTTATGGTGAATAGTGAAATATGATAATTTATAAAATAATCAAAATATATGAATTATAGAGTTATGGATGATGTTAGTATGATATAACATCAATTTTTTTGATCTCACATTCTCATGTTACTGTATTTAGTTATAGAATCAATATAATTTCATGTTTTTGAAAAACTAATAAACTAATGAATTAAATATTGAGAATACTCTCCTCTCCTCCAGTATAGAAACCACCATCAATAGTTCATCTCTTTAGTTTACTCAACCCTTGTTCCTTGAATAAAGTCTACTCAAATATATCATTAAGACCCTCTACAATTACCAAGATCTCTTGGGCTCATAAAAATTCCAAAACAACATCCCAATGGTGTTTCTCAAGAAGAATGAATCAAGACATAAAACCCTTTTCTGTTTTCCTTCAATTAAATTTCATGTTCAATTACGTAATTTTCTATCATTATATCTCTTCATCAAAAAGGTATGAAAAATATCTTAACATACACATACTTGAATTTTTTTATACTAATGGACTAATTCTTCATTATCTCTCATTTTCCCTCCTTACATACTAGAAATAAAATCACCATCCCAGATGTGTTAATTTCTCCCATACAAGAAAGCGATTTTAAAATTTATAATAGAATCTATAATTGTGGTCATGAAACCATTTTATTTGTTGAAAAAAATTATTATATATGTAATATATCATATTTAATTTTATATGATAATTTTTAAAATGGTTTTAATTTTTGAACGAAAATGAATTCATTCTGATCAAAAACCATATCAATTAACCCAAACAGTTATCATTAAATTTTTATGTATTGATTCATCATAAATACAAATAACCAAATAAATTATTAATCCATTTAATATTATATATGTTCTATAATAATAGAAAACTTCATTTCTGAACAACAATCATCATCTTACATGATTGTCCATACCTGTATATAAGTAAACATTTCATGAAAACCAAGGAAGTTAATGCTCCTAGACAATGAAATCAATCCTCTTAACTGATCAAAAAGGTCATGAATGAAATTGATAAGGTTATAATAAATAAATTACATGTATATAATTTTATATTCTTATTAATTAATTAATATAATTTTATTATCAAATGTATTAAAACCATGTGAAAAGCACCATCATACTTAAGGTAAGGGATTCTACTTGAACTTCAATTATTCCATAGAGTTGGTCTATCATTATTTTTACACAAATTATGTTATCTTTTAATTGTATGTAAATACTCAAAATTCAATTTAAATTTTTCTAAAATCATATATAAATATATATTCATCATTCCCATTTATAGATATACATATTTCTAAGTGGTTCCCTTTGCAATTCTTCAAGATATGAAATCCTATTTTAATGGAAATACCGTAATTCTTATCTTTTTCAAGTACACTATATAATCTATTTTGAGCAACCATTTTTTCTATAAAATATCCCTTTTGATTAATAAAGCCATATAGGTTCACTTTAGGTATTATATAAAATATTATTTTATTTTTCTATTTCAAATTCCCTTTAGTATTTTTGTTAAAATTGCAGTAAAATGTTTTCATTATAATCCTTATTAAATACTGTTGATACATCTTGTCAGTTCTGTTTGACATCACTAACCATAATATTTGATTATTTTTCCTTATGAATTTCCATGTATGTTTTAATTCTATTATTTCATGTACACTAGTATGATACACTCATTCATTATGCTTTATGACACGATTATGATACACATTTTAATTCATGGGTACCCTTATGTTTATGTATGATTGATTGTTTTTGATTCATTAGGTGAAAAGTACATTCATGAACATGTTAATATGGGTGAACCCCAATTGCACTCCAATTCATTGGGTAAATTATATTCTCATGAGATGTTATGTGAAATAGTCATGGTGATTATCCTTGACTTGTGCTACCATGTGGAATGGTCTTGGTGGTTAACCTCGACTTATGCTCCTTCATGTGCAATAAGAATTCACCAGTGGTAAAGTAATGTTTTATGTTTCTGGAACATTACTATGATTCTATTTTTATATGATCCCTTGGATCATATTTTATGATTCCTAATGTCGTGTTCCATGCCTTTTATATCATTACATCATGCATTCAAACCCTTATGCAAAATCATTATTCTTATATTTATTCCCTTATTTGGATTTTTAGCTCATCTCTTTGTACATGATATCCCCGGGTTATACTATGACAATGTATATGCACAAAGGAAGTTATGATATATTTATTAAGATTTAATAATGAAATTTTTTTAGTCCCATGTTTTACGTTTTAAGAACCTTGTCTTCCATGCTACTAGGCTTTACGATCCTTGGCTTGTAATTTGATGTTTAATTACACATAAAATCATTTATTGATATGTGTAAAAGGACACTGGTTATATAGATTGTATCAGAGGATGGTATATTTATTTATTGATATTATATATCGAGAACATTTAAAAGAAACCTACGGATAAGACAATGTATATTCAAAATATAACAAACTTTTTGTTAGTATAGAGTAAGTGGATTTTCCAGAAAATACATCCATGTTCGAATAATACAAGTGTACAAGGTTATGGAAAAAATGTACATAAGAGTAACAACACTGATAAGGGCTTCTAAAACTATCTCATGGAAACATGGTATACGACAATGAGACTTACTTCACACCTAGTTTGACACTCACAGGGGATATGATTTGTTAAAATCATAAGTTCATTATTAACCATTATTAAGGGAATTAAAAAATTCCCATAAGAATATATGTTAAAAAAAATCAAGAATACCTTATGATTAAACCTAGTTAATCAATAGTTTGGATATAATTTCCTGTTTCAAGTTTAACCATTTATTTTCAAAGTTTCCTTTTTATTTTATTATGTTAGTTTTCAAGAAACCTAACTATAGTTCCCTTTATTATTTAATGATTGGAAGTAGAATAACCCATGCCAACTATAAATGTGATAGGTAAAGTTAATATATCCCTAATGATATGAGAAATATGATTGGAATTGGTGCTCAAAACATCATGACAGTACTTAATCAGCTGAATCATCTTAAAAATAACAACATTAATCATGTGGAATACCCTCCTCCTTGAATTGATGAGCATGTTTTCATTGAATCCGTCCATAATAAATCGCCTCCCATGTCCAGTGGATCTTCCAACAAAATCCGTGTAAAACAGAAGATTAACTACATTGAAGAAATATTCTCTATCCTATAGTCCTCAGAAGAAGAAAAATTCATACTGGAAGCTATCATTTTTATGGGGAAGGTAATAAGTGGTGGAAAATTATCAAGAATATGATGTCCATGGAGCATAGTGATCCCTTGGATTATGAGGAATTTAATTAATTGTTTTTTAAGAAATAAATTACAAGAACCATCCATCTCAATATGTAAAGGTACTTCCTTAGACTTATTCATAAGGAAGATATGACTATCAGGGAGTGTGAATGAAACATTTCAAGGCTTTCAAGATACAATTATAGCCTCTCCCTGATTACCAAAATCAATTTTGATTGCTTACTTATCAGACTAATGCCATGTATATGAAACTAATTGGTGATTGGAGACATCAATTGTTATGATGTGATTGGTTTTTATGCCCTCACAGTAGAAATAATGATTATAAAATATCAATAGTCACATGGGGCCATTGAAAAAAATTATAAAATGGTGTCTAATATAGTTGGATCATCAAATAAATACGATGTTAAAAAGAATACTTAACATCCCACATATTAAAATTGTGGGAAGAATCCTCATTTATTCTATATAATGGGAACTAATAATTTCTTCTACTATGGGAAAATGTGACATCTGGCTAAAAACTACTATAGGGATATGAAGAATTCAACTAATTTGGAAGAAGAAAGGATGTTTTTTATCAACACTAGTCCTATAGTGTAGTGTTAATACTGCAAGGATCATGGGGGTTATGAAAAAACAATTCTATAATACAAGGATTGTTAGAGACAATAAACAAAAATCACCAATAAAATAAGTAAGATATTATGCTATCACTGCTGTTGAGGAGAAGCTAGAAAATAGAGTGGTGAATAGTACTGTAGTAATTTATTCAAGATAAATGAACATACTATATGATTCTGGTTCTATGGATTCTTTTATACCCTGAATTTTTAATAGATTTATTCAAACACCATATCAAAATTTGTAGGTTTAGTTTTATATGTGAAAATGGAATGGGGAAATAATTACTTATATGGTTTATACCACCTCCCTAGTAAATTTTTTTAACTGAACCTCCTAGATAATCTATTCATACTTCCATTGGTGTAGTTCGTTGCAATTTTGGTCATTTATTAAAAATATTAATAAAAATACTACATTAACTATTGTGAAAGGGACTACAATCATCACATCCTAAAGCATCCAAAAATATTGTACATGTGTATGGAGGAAGAATATTTCCTTTTAGAATCATCACCTCATGAGTCCTAATTTATTACCTTATGAGGAGGTCTAACTTTCTAAAATGATTGAGATAATGAAGATAATCATTCTTGAAGTCATTTTGATCATGTGTGATTGCAATGATGTGTTCCTCGAAGAATTTCTAGGTCATCCTTATGATCGATAGGATGAGTGATCAATTGAACATATTCTAGGATCTCTTCCTATATAAAATAAAACTTATATAATGGCCACCATTGAGCTAGAATAGCCGAATAAGATGTTATATGATAATTTAGAGAAGGATTTTCTACACCCTAGGGTTTCAACATGGGGTGCACCGGTCTTCTTTGATATGGATAAGGATGGATCAATGCGACTCTATATTTATTATGTTGATCTCAATAAAATCAAGATAAATTAAAAGTATCCACTACGTTAGACAGATGACTTGTTTGATCAGCTAAATGGGGTCAGTTATTTTTCATATGTAGACCATCAATCGTGGTGTCACCAATTAATGGTGTGTAAGGAAGATATTCCCAAGACTTCCTTTTGAATGAGGTATGAAAATTATGATTTTATAGTTTCTCCCTTAATACTCACTAATTATATTAAACTTTTCATGGATTTAATGAATATATTCTTTAGAGATAACTTCAAAAAATCTTTGGTTGTTTGTATCTATGATACTCTGATAAAATCTAATAGAAAGGAGAACTATGAAGTGAATTTGAGTACTATGATGAATACATTTAGAAGGGAGATACAGTATGAAATGTACCATAAGTGTGAGTTATGGAAGGAGTATGTCTCATTAATATGGCATGAAATCATTAGCGATTAAATATTTGTGGACCCTTTCCAGACAAAGGAAGTCGAAGAGTGTCTTATGCCAACATATGTATTGGTGATCTCCAGCATTATGGGTATAGCCCAATTTTATTGACTATTTTTTCATGAACTTATCATGATTTTGAAATGCAATAACGATGCTAACATGGATGGTAGTTATGTTCTATTAGAATGAATAATGTGAGGAAATAATTAAGTAGGTCAAAAAGTGTCTTATCACTATAGCAGTACTCACACTTCTGACATGTTGAGAACTCATTGTGGTGTATAGTGATTATTCAAAAATGGGATTTGGATATGTACTAATGAAAAATGATATTTTTATAGTCTACATCATGGGGTAGAAAATACATGAGCGAAACTATCCCATGTGTGATCTAGAGTTAGAAGCTATTATGTTTTCTTTGATGATAATGTGGAATTTTCTATATTAGGATAAGTGTGAGATATATACGGATCACAATATTCTCAAATATATATTCATACAGAAGGAGATTGTTATCCACCACCAATGATGGTTAGATCTCATCAAGGATTAGGAATTCCTAATCTACTACCATAATTCTAAGGCAAATAAGGTTGTTGGTCCATTAGGTATAAATGATACTACATCATTATCAAAGATGAGAGTTGAGAAGGATCGAATTTTCATAGATTTTCAGAGGATGGAAATGGAATTGTTAATGTAGTATCATCATCAATCTATTTTCATGTTATTTCTCAAACAACCCTCATGGAGAAAATAATGGATACCCAAATAAATGATGATCAAATAAAAAAGGTGGATGTTATCAGAAATGGTAAATCCACTGAGTTCAAGAATGATGAGGAAGTAGTTGTGAGATTTGGGTCACGATAATGTGTAGAATCTTATAAAAAGATAATGTAGTATATTTTAAATGACGCACATAGATCAAACATCTATATTAACTTTGGAAGCACAACGATTTATTGAGATCTTCAAAAGAATTATTAGTGGTACATTATAATGAATGTGATTACTTAGTATACATCAATGTTCCTAGTATGTCAGTAAGTGAAGTATGAATGAAAAATGCCTACGAGAATGATGCAACCACTACCCATAAAAATATGGAAGTGGGAGAACATCATTGTGGGTGTTATCCATGAACATACAAGGACATCTAGAGGAAAACATTCTATATGGGCCATTATAGAACATCATTCAAATTCATCTCTTTTTTTTATATTTTAGATGACTTCGCAAAAGATCAACATTCACGGATATATGTAAAATAGGTGGTAATGGTTCTTGTAGTACTATAATCAATTCTATCCTATATAGATCTGAGATTCACATCTATGATCTATAAAAGTATAGAAAAAATTCTTAGAATTGTGTTGAACATCAGTATGGCCTGTCATCCTCAAAATGATGGATAATATGAGTGAGCTATTAAAGAAATAAATAATATTTTATGATCATTTCCAATGGACTTAAAAGGAAGATGGTACCAACATCTACTACTGGTTAAATTCTCCAACCACAGTATCTTCCACTCCAAAATCTAAATGGAACCATTTGAATCAATTTATGGGAAATGGTGTAGAACACATATGTGATTGGATGACTTATGTGAACCTATGCTATTAAGACCTGGAATGGTCATAGAAATTGTGTAAAAAGTGAAAATCATTTAATATAACAACAATGAATCCCAAATTCATTAAATGATCTATCCAGTCATTCATCGATGAGACCATGAGATTAAAGTGGCAGACATGGTATTCCTTCGCATATCTTCTTGAAAGAATGTCGTGATATTTGGGAAGAAAGGAAAGTTATGTCCTAGGTACAATAGCCGATCATGATTCTTGATCATGTCAGTTCTATGGTATGTCGACTATCTATTCCACTAAATATGTCTAAATAACACAATTTCTTCTTCATATCCCTCATAAGGAAGTACCAACTTGATCCTTCACATTTTCTAACTTCAGAGGTGGTACATTTGGGGAATGATCCTTCTTACGAGGAGAAGCCGGTATAGATCTTGGATAATACTGATAAATTTCTATGCAATAAGACAACTCACTAAGTCAACATACTATGGAGAAACCATATGTATGATGAGGAAACATGGTAACTAGAGGAAGTAATAAAGGAAAAGTACCATAACCAGTTTATAGCTTAGAATGTAAAATAGAATATTGAGTGAGAAATTTCATAAGGGGGAAGAAATCAATGACCCAATGTTTTGTTAAAGTTATTCCCTTCTTATAATTATTTATTATGGATTAATCACATGATATTTTTTATATATCACAAAAAAACCTTATAAATGATGAATCAGTGAAATAAAATGTATCTCTAGAAGTCAATGAACAAGTACCAAAGAAATAATAACATGAACTTTGGAATAGTTAGTTGATCCTTATGAATAATAAATTGAAAAATATAATGAAACCTCACCAATGAAAGTGTAAATTAAATCTATACATATTATAAGTTAAAATATGGTATAATTATATCATTGTATAAGTAAGTTAATGTTTTAAAAATTATTGATTAAGTTATGATATTTTTATAAGTTATGAATATTTAATTAAAATTTTATGATTAATATAAAAAATAAACTAAAAATTATTTTCATAAAATTTATTAATAAAATATTATTTTTATTCTTTGTGATTATAATATAATTGTATGATACACTAAATAATTTTTAAATGTCTTAGAAATGCTATTTTAGTTTTAAAATTTATATTTTTCATGTAAATTATGATATTAATCATAAAGTTTAATTTCTAAAAAATATATAAATATTTTTGGAAAATGATGTTCATTTTTTAATTATACACATTGAAAATTTTTTAGGGTGAATAATTGTTATTTTTACAAAATAAAACAATTTGTGTTGAATAGTGAAATATGATTATTTACAAAATAAGTTTAATACATAAATTATATAGTCATTAATGATTTTTTTATAGTTTAAGAATCGTTGGTTCTAAAACACATGATCATGTTACTGTATTTACTCAGGGAATCATCACTAATTCTAGTCTTGTGGAAAATCAGAATTTAATGAATTAGATATTGGGAAAACTCCCATCTCTTTCACTATAAAAACCACCCTCACCTCATCTTATATTCACTGGTCATTAGCACTTTTTCTTATCAAAATTACTCTCAAATATATCCTTAAGCCACTATATAATGTCTATGATATCTTGGTCTGATTAAAATACCAAAACCTATTCCCAATGGATGTCGTCAAGAGGAAGGATTCAAGTTGTTAAACCCTTTTTCATTTACCTTCAATTTCATTTCAATTTCCTTTACATTTTTTTTTCATTCCCCACATATCTTCATCCAAAAGGTAAGAAAACATAAATACCATACATATAATGGAATTTTTTTTATCAAAATTGAATAATTTTTAATCATATCTCTTTTCCCCACCTTATATACTACAAATGAAAATGACTATTAGAGATATGTTAATTTATCACATTCAAGGAGGAGAGGTATTTAGTTTATATTACCATATTTAATTTATGTCATGAAAAAATTTTTATTATTAAAAAATATTATTATGTATATAAAATATCCTATTTAATGGTATAAATCTGGTTTGAAGTAATGGTATTAATTTATAAATCAAAATAATTTTGTTTTTATAAAAACAATAGTCAATAAACCAAAATGGTTATCATTTAAGATTTATATAATGATTCATCCTCACTCCATGTCAAACAAATTTCATAATTTACTATTATATGTGTTCTATAATTACAAATAAAATCATTTCTAGGAAACAAACCTCATCTTACATGATTATTCATACATGTATATATGTCAACTGATCATGAAATCCAAGGAATCAAACACTCCCAAACAATTAAATTGAACCTTTTAACTCTTATAAAAATCCATGAATGTACTTCATTAGGTTATAGTAAGTCATGTTCATGTATAATAGGTTACGAAATTATTAATTAATGAATATATATTCATTATCTAGTACATTAAGACCAGGTGAAGAACACTATCAGAATTTAGGTAATGGATTCAACTCAAACCTACATTATTCCATCCAGTCCTTCTATCATTCTTTTTACCCCAATAAAGTTACCATTTCATTTTATGTACATCTTATAAAAGTTTTTATATTTTATAAAATCATGTATCAAGTTCCATTCATCATTTTAATTTTGGGATATATATATTTTTAACTGGTACCCTTCTCAATTCATCCAAATAAGAAAGCCCATTTGAAGTGAACTTCACGAATTCATAAAATTTTTAACTACATAATATAAGAAACTATTATATTAATAAAATAAATATTTTATTATTAAAACATTATTATTTCACTTCTGGTTTTATATAAAAGATTATTCCATTTTCTATTTGAAATTCTCTTTGGTATTTTCCCTCAACCCGCACTGAAATTAGTTTGTGCTCAATGTTCTTAAGTACTCATCTTATATGTTGTCATTAATTTTCTAATTAAATGACAATGATATATTATTATTTTTCCTTATGAATTTCCATGTATTTTTTAAATCCTTTGTTTGACTTAAACATGTGTAATACGTCCAATCATTTTTTTTCATGACCTGATTATGATACACATTTCATTCCATGGGAACCCTTTTTATTTTGTATGATTGATTTTTTATGATTCATTACGTGGAAATTATATTTATGTAATTTTTTATTAGGGGTGTGCTTAGTTGCCTCTCCAATTCATTGGGTGAATTTTATTCTCATGAGACATTATGTGAAATGGTCCTGGAGGTTAACCTAGACAAGTGCTAATGTGTGCAACAGTATTGGTGTTTAACCATTATTTATTCTCCTCTATGTGCAATGATCCTTGACTCATTCTAATGTAATATTTTATTTTATTTTAGAAATTAACATGTTTCCATTTTTATATTATCCCATGTTTAATATGTTATGTTTTTTTATGTCATGCTCCATTCCTTTTATATCATTTTTTCATTCCTTCTAACCCATGCACGAAATCTTTTTTGTTATGTTTATTCCCATAATTTTATTTTGATATCATCAATTTTTTCTGGTTATACTCATGTTATCCTATTAATTTGTATTTGATCATTTTATTTTAGGAGCTCTCTAAAAATATTAAATAATGAAATTTAATTTAATCCCACTTTTTTATTTTTTGTACCTCGTCTTAGCTGAAACTAGACTTTAGGATAAATGAAAATTAATTCAATGTTTAATTATGAATAAATTAATTAAATGAAATGCGTAAAATTACTAGGTCACAATAGTTAATTTCTTGGGTTTTGGTTTCTGGAGTGTTCTCTGGAGGCTTAGAGATATTTTGGAGATGTTCGGTTGCCAAAGGCTTGAAGAAGGGGAATTTCACAACCTGTAATTCAGTAACACTAAATGAAACCATGTTTCAGGGATTTTCATAGATGTTTCACAACATAAAATAGTTCTATTTTTGAAAAAAATCAAGAGGCGATGTGTTTTTGGGTGAAAACTAAACCCCTAGTATAAAATGACGTGAAAAGGGATTGCACATACATTCATACATCAATCATGGGAATTAATTAAATTATGTTTCAATTAACCCCTCATTAATTTTTCCATGGTATCAGCATCATCTTATTTAAGATTATACCTATGCACCCCATGGACTACATAGATCCCTCTCCCTCCCTCTTCAATCTGTTGATCTTGGTGATTGCTTGTTGGTGAGCTATCAGGATCCAAGGTGTATTCTCCCTTTCTTATATAGTAGTTTATCTAGATTTTATCTTGTTATATTTAAAATATTCTTTCTATTACATGGTCTTAGGTTACCCATATTCCTAATGGTGTTCCCTTAGGATTTGGTTTTTGTGTTTTTCTTGAGTCAACCTCAGATGTATACAGATCATGTAGAAGAGGTAGTCATAGGATCTTCACATGATCTCTTCATGTACAAATAGTGTTTACATCCCATTTAGGTTGGATTTATATTATTTCATTTTATTGTGGATCATGGGTTGCATGGGTTAGATTTTCATAATCATAGTTGTGTCCACCTATGTGAAGATAAGTAATCAGTTAATTGAAATTGTAGGGCACTGAGGTTTATTTCCATGATTTTTACTGCGTTGATATTGTTGTGATCTTGTGATTGTTCAAGAATAATTCCATGATAAAAAATGTTTCTATTTTTGGATTTTTTTGTGCACTAATAAAATTATAGAATAAATTTTTTCATATTTGGTTGGGATCTTACACGTGAAAATTTATTAAATACTTACACTCAGCTATGGAATTGATAACCTAGAATTATAATGTTTTTGTGATAACCATTGAACTAACATGTAAAAATAAATAATTTTAGCCTTGTTAAATATTTAATTTTGTTTTGTTTGGGGTGTGATGTCGTTATATTGTGATAATAATTGTGTGTAGTTAGATGATTTGGTAGGTGTGATAGAATTTTAGGTTGATAGATATATTGATTGATTAGGGAATTGGTGAGAAGTGTTGTACAGCTAGGATGTGATTGGGATCTGTTGTGTTGTGTTGGTGGACATGGTTGTGCATGGATGGTTTTGAGAAATGGATTTTAAGTTCCAATGCAATGGTTGGTATTGGTACATTTATCAACAGTTCTCTATGAATTGCATTTTTTTGTTCATTATTTTTTGTTGTGCATAGTAGTTTCCCAGGTAGTATTAGAATGAATAAATATATTCCAATGATATTTGGAATTCCTTGTTTTTTATGGTTGAAGGAATAAATAAATTTTGTAATTAAATAATATAAATTTATTAAATGACTTGGTAGGGAAAATGAAATAGTTTTTTGGCATGGAATGTGGTGTCTTTTATCTAGATGCAGCAAAAAAGGTGATGGTGTTATGACATTGTCGTTCATTTTGAGAACACATATGATGGGTATGAGTGTTTTGTATCTTATTAATATATATTTGTATTTTCCTTGTGATTTATATGTGCATCCCACTATATTTTACCACTATGTGACATACAACCCCATTATCGTGCGGGGGGGGGGGGGGACTTTCTAATACATCTTAGTTTGAGGATGGATGGATGGCCACTCACTCTTCCCCATTTTGTCTTCCTTGCAGTGATATCCGAATATTTTTTAGGAATGTTTTGCTTTATGATGGACAAGTTTGTTCAAATGAGTTTTCCTTTCCCATGTGTCTTTGGTATGAAGAGTGTTGTGATTTACCATGTGTCTTTAGGATGAGATGTTGTTTGTGGCTAATATGCATGTGGGTGGGATGTGATGTTGTTTGTGGCACATCAGTCTACAAGCACGATGTAATAGGGTTTGTGGACTAGGTGTCTATGTGGGGGATGTGAAGTAATTTTTGTCTAAGGTATGTATGGGTTATATGTGATGTGGTTATGAGGCCTATGTGTTTGCCGGAGAGATGCGATGTGGTATGTTTGGACGAGGATTGAGTTTCAAGACGTTTCTTGTTAAGGTGTGAGAGTAGCTAATCAGAGGGAATGTGGTGAGGGGTACCCTATCATCTATGTTATTTATATTATATTACTTGAGTTTTGTTTTTTAGTGTGACTTTGAGTTTTTTGGGTGGTTAGTGTACCTTTTTAGGTTTGAATTTAGTTCAACTCTTATTAAAAAGAATATTTTGCATGATTATTCCACATGTGCATGAGAGAAATTTCTTTTCCTACTAAGTATACTTGTATTCTCACCCAAATTATGTTATATTCATTCATGATAATAGGAGGAATTCATTGACCGTTATATAACATGCTAGAATGGATCATGATAGTTTCAATGTCACTTATTGGCTTCACCATTTGAATTTACAAGGATACATCTACATTGGTATCTGTTTTATTTTTCACATGATCATGAGATGCATTTTTGATTTATTTTATAAATGTCTTTGATTTAGTTTTTTTATAACCCATCATATCTCTCAATATTGTTTTTTATAAAATGGTAATGCCACCCACATTGTGATATTTGTAAACTATTGGGGAAAATCGTCAACCTGAGGCCTACTAGAGATGGGGACAGAGGTTCATTATCTGTGATTCATCATTTACATCAAGGATATGTATCTTTAGTGAAGGGAATCTAGAAAGTTATGTCAATTATTTAATACTTTATAGTTCCTTTCATAGAAACCAACATCATAAAAATAATTACTATGGATTCCTTTAAACTAGGAAATTTAAAAACATAGAGGTTACCCTATTTAACAAATAACTAGGATTCCATATATGAGAATATAGGTTTGATGTTAAAACATGGACCTGCAAGAGAAATCATTTCATCATGTTCGATTTGGAGAGATAATGAACTTTTATCAACATAAGTGGGTGATCACCAAACCATTAATATTTAATGGTCTATGGGACCATATGATTTATCATAAATAACATTTCTAGGATAAAAATTTGGGTTTCAATATCATTTTACAAGAGATTATGAGTTTTCATGAGAATATTTACTTAATTCATTTAGTACAATGTTACCCTTTGATGTTCCTTAATCCACTTCAACAATTTCTCGAAAAAGGAAGGAGAATTATTATTTTTCTTGATATACTAATATATTATGAGATACATTATATTCCATCCCATTTTTCATTAGATATCATTAATAAATTTATCTTAGATCTGGTTACCCAATATTCATAAATCCTCATGTAGTAAAAAAATACGTTAATCTCACAAACATTTTCTAAAGTGTAACATAATATTTCTATAAATGGATAACCTTATAACCCTTATAAAACATAAAAATTTAAATAAATGAACAAAAGTTACAAAATCACCTAAACATAATCCTCCCATATATCATAAAGTGACTATTGGTTGTCGTAGTCCAATAATGTTAATACCATCATCATAAATCCTCCTGAATCATGGTAATATCCATAATTACTATATATTTTTTTGAGAAAACATGAATGCTTACTTATTTCATTGTATATTGGATATATTATTTATATCCAAAAAATTATAAACATCATTTTTGATGTTATAAAAGACCATTACAACAAATATTTTTTCTTTAAAGGCCATTGACATTATCGAATTTACATTATAAAGATCAATCATCTCTTTGTCAAAACTAATCAAAATTTTTCCTATATCTTGATCAAAATAAGGTTTACCTTCCAATATTCAGAGTAGTACTTTTAAAAGTCTCTAGGACCATTAAAAATAAACTTTAAATTCATTTATGATAAAATAATACAGAAAACACTTATATATTTTAGGATTCATATAACATGATATTTGAATTGGAAAATATAAATAACTAATTAATCCAACTTTATTCGTGAACCATTTCATATGTTTCATCAAATTATTACAAAAGAAATCATTTTTAGAATATGAAATATGAATCATGACTTCAGGTTACCCAAACTAAATATTATCATGATTATTATGTTCAGTGTAAAAAATTCTGAATGGACATCACATACATTCCACATGTCGTTTTTGGTCTCTTTTTATTCAAATGTATAACCAATTATATTAACACCATTCATATTCCCTTTATTATATTTCAACATGGTATATTGATTTTAATAATTCTCATACATTCCAATTCAGAAAAAATAAATGTTAACCATATTCCTTATAGTTATCACCATGGACTAAAACCAGAACACACAAGGTGAAAAACACATATAATAGAGGAATGAATTATAGTCATGAAAGCATTCCTTTAAGTTGTCTAAATAAAAAAACATAAATTTTAATCATTGGAAACATTGGTCTTAATTGGGTTATTAATAGTCATATTTTATTCAAATCCTTCATGATAGTTCATAAGTTGTATTTGAATTTCCAAAGCATATCCCTTGGGAGTTTCAAACCAGTTGTACAGCATGATTCATTTTCATATACCAGGATACGATTATTCAAGCCCAACACACCTTGTTTTGGTTATTACTCCTATGGACATCTATTCTCGATCCACATCAACATTTAGTATCAAGAGATGGTTGTATTTTTATAAAACCGCTCGTTCTATAATTTTCCAAAAATACCAGGATGTTTTTATAAACGTTTACTCATACATATAATTATCCATTTATGCATCCTTAAATATTTAAATTGATATATTCTTAGTCTTATCAGTAATGTTTTATCATCCGAGTTTCCATTGGTTAACTAAACATTTTTATGATACCAACTACAACATCCTAGTGTTATCATACTTATAGAAAACAATTATTTTTAAAAATAAAAAAAAAATTATACAAATTTATTCCATAATATTGTATTACTGTAGTTCTATTGGAAACATGGAAACATTATCTCTCGTACATAAGTGTGAAAAATTATCTTCCACTAGATTATTTTTTTAGAACCATTCTTATAAAAATAAAACATAATTCAAATATTCATTACCTAGGGGTAAGGAAACATAAAACGAGGTTAGATCATATGATTAGTATGTGAAACAAGGGAGACATGTTAACATAAACAAGATTATATGGTATAATAATGTTATAATAAATTATGAGATCATACAATGAATTTCAATGATCATAATTATTCATGATCATATAATGTTTTAAATAGTGGTCAATTATTACCATTACTTGGATATTACATGATAAAATAGTGGGTACCAAAACTAATAAGTGTTCCTGATATTTAGCTCAAAATATTTCATCAAATTGGGTGCATAATCATATACAATCCTGAAAAAAAAGGTGAGATTGTATCCCTAACATGCAACGAACTTGGTAACATTGGATCATTAAATTGCAATGAATAACATTAAAAAATCGTAAAATGTCATGAAATTATTGATATTAATTATATAACATGTCAGAGACGTTATATACACCTCTTGAAACCATATAAGAGCATTGCATGGATTATGTCTCAATAAAAGAAAATTTAGACCAAATCACCTTACCGATTGCGTAACTTTTTAAACATAGACACCATATAAGAAAAATAAAACAATGGATATTTAAAAACAAAAAATTTAGATAAAAATAATCATATAATATATCCATTTTATCTATACAAATGAAACAAACAGTTTTAGTGATGATTAATGCATGTATCTCAAAAAATAAAAAGTGTGATGAAATCCTCATACATTGTGTCTTGAATCTCATCGGGTTCGTAAGAACAACATGTATAATAAATATAAGTTAATTAAGAATATTTTAAAGAGCCATATTATTATATATAATATCTTATTTTGTTTCTTATGAATATATATCACCCCTTTATTAACATTTTTATGTTCAGGTTACGCATGAGGTAATATTATCTTTTGTTTTTACATGTCTCTTAATTTGTTACATCATTAGGTAGTATACTTATATAATGTTTTATAGAATATAAAAAATTATATAAATAAAATTAATATTTATTATATATTTATTATAATAATTTATTTAATATATAAGTATGAAATGTAATACATCATTCATGGAGATGGTAGGTCATATGTATACATGAACAGTTAATCCATTTTATTGATTTCTTGAAATAATGTAAATAAATTACATATATGTATATGAATCTATATATATACTATCATTAATGTATAATTAATGTGTCATATATATATAATAGTATCACTAAATATATCCTTAAACAATTCAATTTAATGTGTGATCAAATCACATCACTTTGAGGCAACAGCAATCAACACTTCGTCAAATTAAATTATCCTCTTTACACATGATTGAAATCCAAAGGGTTTGTTATAAATAAAAATTATTAAAAAATAAAGACATATTAAATATAATATATATCATATATAAATAGATTTTCTATAAAAATTTCCACCATGATATGTGGTAAAAAATTAATAATCATCATTTCGTTGGGTGTTAGTTCAATGTACAGTTAGACAATATGTTTTTTACCCATTATATGGATGTGTGGGTATGTTTATGTATAAATCCCGGAATAATAGTATCCTAGTATATTGAGGATACTGTTTTTGTGATGAAATATTCAAATAAAAAGATTTTAGGAAGTGGATAATGGAAATAACTGAATGGAGCTTGAGAGATGCTATTACATCGTAATTGGGTAACTCCTTATGGTTTGCACCTGGAGACTTCCTTGGATGCATTTATGAGGAAATAACAGATAAAATGTGGATTTTAGGTTATATTTGAAGTGAATGGGGATTATATTATCCAAAACAAAGTGATTTGAGAGCTATGATGATGATTGATAGGAGGTGGCCTTTATAGGGAATGAAAAAGACAAACATGACATTTGTTAAAACGAGTTAGGTTAACCCATGTTTTATCATTTAAAAAAGTCAAAATAAAACCAAAATAAAACTCAGTAATGTATGGATTATGGCTTTATTATTTCCAAAAAGTAGGGTTTTGTACTTTTTTATTGGTCATTACTTCTAAAATGCATATAGTTTATTCACATGTAATGCTAAATTTTAACATAATTTCTATAATTAGTTTTTATTACATTCACTAATATTTTTGGTCAAAAACTAATTTGATGTTATTAAAAATTATATATTATTTGGACTCAAAATACCGTATCAATTTTAGCAAATTCCAACCACATCACTAGTAAAAATTTTGTTAGATATTATCACAATGATGGGATACCACATTAGGGTTTTAATGTAAAAATATCCCAATGTTTTCTCTGTTTTCGTAGTCAATATCAAATTCAAATGGATTATAGTGAAATAAATTTTATTAATTTATAAAAATAATATCTAAATAAAAATTTAATCTAAAAAATACAATTCATTATTATAAATAAATTAGATTAAAATCCATTTTCGAATTAATATACAATATTTTTAACATATTCATTAAAAATATAACATTGTTAAAAAATACAAAAAAATCACTATAAACTATTTTTTGATATTATACCAATTATGTAGTTTATTTTTACTTATAATATTTATTAAATTTCTAAAAAAATATTTGAAATTGATTATCAACTAAAAGGCCATACAAGTGGTTTTCAAAAAATAAAATAATTTATTTGAAAAATTGGGTTTCCTATTATCAAATTCAGGTTGAATATATTTTATTAAAATAATAGAAAAAAATTAATATTAAACATATATATAGGTATATATTATAATAGTATCACATAATAATTGTAAAAAAATTAATTAATTTGGATAATATATATTTCTGAGCATAAATATACTAATATTTTCCTTTATATTGAACATGATTTCATATTCATATTTAATTAATTTGTAACAAATTAATTCATTTTATTTTTAAAAACCATGTATTTTCATAATATATTTAACTCTTTTGTTAGATAATAATTAAATTTATGTATTATAACTTATAATTATATTTTAATTAATATATTGTAGTTCGGTAGAACATGGTCTTGCATTCTATGCATGCCATCGTGGAATGATAGTCTTCTATGTAATGTAGCCAAACCTTGGTTTTCTATTTAGGAAAATATAGACATTATATTTCATTTACTATGTGATTAACTTTTTATTTCATATAAATCAATACAAAATGTACTTCTTTAATATATATATATATATATAGTGTTGTGAGAAATTAAATGTATCATAAATATTAAATTAATTCAAAAAAAATTCACAAATTATTAGGGTGTTACATGGATAAAATATATAAAATATTAAACTAATTCCTTGTAATCTGACCATGTATATATTTTTGTGGATGAAACTGAATGAGTGGAAACCATATGGTGAACATGAGATTTGTTTTAAGAAATATATCATGGATTAATGAGTGTTTTACTATAAATAATGACATGTTTAAAATGGATACAATATTTTTCATGGTATCTTATATTATGAAATATGTTCACCAATTATGATGATAAATTAAATGTGATAAATTTCTCTCCAAAAAATCTCATTTTTTATGAGATATTTCAGTTGGATTCCAAAAACTATTTCATTTACGGGTATTTATTTTAGGATGTCTACGTGATGTAGTATAAGTATTTTGAATTACCTTGTAAGAGTTCAATAGTAGTAAAGCATGAATGGTCCATTTATTGTCTGAAGAAGGATTATCATATATAAAATAGCTAGTTTGATGACTAAATAACTTTTTTTGGTTTAATAGTGATTTTTGATGAATATTATGTATTCAAGAGGATCAGTGGGAGATATTAGTTTTTCTGATATTATATGTTATTAGAATACTACCTATCCATAATTATGTCCCAACTATTCACTTGGTGATAATATGATTGTTTTAATTCTTCGTGATCAATAAAATGGGTGATGAATTATAAATAACAAATATCAGGATCTACAAATTTAAATCTAAAAAGATACTAGAAATTAGATAGGGAATCTGAACTGATATTGTGAAAATGTGTTATATAATGGAGAACTCCAATAGGAGTTATTTTATAGTATTTAATTTTAAGAATTACTAGAATATTGAGGACCCTTATAAATAGTTTTGTGGGATATATGGAACTAATTACATGTATTCCATAGGTTCTATAATTTATTCAATGTTGATTACAAAAATCGATGCCTTAACTTCTAATAAAATATATAATAGATTTCATTCAAATTCTACAGTGAGTCACAATATTACAATATAAAACGTTATTTATATTTTAAAATGACTTAGGATATTGTAATAATTATTGGATGTGATGTTGTGATTTGCGTAAAATGAAAAACAATTCTTTTATTAAAATAAATATTATATGATGTCTTAATAAATTATTTTTCATAAATAATTATGATATATCCTAGAAGTGTTTTAAATAATCCACCAAAGCTGACTCAACAAATGATGAATTGTATATATCTACATAAAATTCTATTAAGGATACTATTTGGATTTGGAATTTGGTCTCTAAAATTATTTAGATTCATTATATTCATGGATAAATTGAGCTAAACACTGAAAAAAGGTACTTTACCTCATGATAAGAAAATGTGATCTCACCAAAGGACAAAAACACATAATTAACAAATACTATATCATTTAGTAGATACATGAGGGGGTTCTGTAATTATTTTTTGGGGAGAAAAATGATAATAATATAATATATTCATTTAATAATCCATTTTCCTTAAAAAAAATTAGGGTCATGAAAAATTAAATGCATTAAATACTTGATTGATTATTGTAATGAATATTTAATGTATAAGGTTTTTATAATAAAGATAATTTCCCATTAAGAATAAACTATGTGTGATGAAATTAACTTTTCATGATTAATAAAATCAAAATATCCCCTCATGGTAAGGCTTTTAGTATAACATAATCATGGATAATCATAGACTAATATGGGTTTTGGAGATATTTCCATATTACAATTAATAGAATCACATAATCATTTCAAAGGTTGTATATGATATAGAAGTAATTAATTCATGAGATAATAAATTAATGAATATTAATAAGATTCACCTTTAAAATTATATCCCATGGAATGTCATATATTCCTAAATATACAAATTATTTTTTACTTATTATCATTCATTATTACCAATGTTTCGAAATATAAAATTCCGGATAAAATTAACACTTGTATTAAATTTTTAGGTGACTAAAAATATACATAGATAATTAGGTGATTGTTTGTTATTTTGTTGATTAATCCATTAGTTTGATCACAAGAAATATATAATTTATTCACATACATTTTGTTTAGAAATATTTGGTCTATCAATGAATTATACTGGGGGAATTCATTTATATATATATATGGCACATATGTTGTTTATAGATACATAGATTTCGGATAAATGATTTTCTCATAATAAAATGAGTGAAATGTAATGTATTCATAAAATTTTTCTCACTGTTACAGAGAATCAATACATAAATAGTTATCCTATACTATATTGAAATGTTCCATGTCTATTGGTCATTACAGAACATGGGAAAAATATTATATTGATTAATATACAATTTATATGACAAATATTGGTCTTTATATATATATATATGAATATATTTGATAGATATCACACTCATCACATATGGATCCTGGGTAGAAGTAATGATTTATTATAGTCTAGTCGTTCATATATTTATGAAAAAAGGATTTCATATTTTTTTCAATGAAATTAAATATAATCTTGGCATACAGTTTGGACTATGATTATGGATTATGAATTGGAAAAATTATTTGTCCCAAATTTTACAATGTTCAATGAAATTGAATGAATTATCTGATGTATTTAAAAATAGTTGTGATGTTATGTCTAATTTCATTATATATTTTATGTAATTTAGGGTATTTTTTTATGTTCGTGGAACTCATATGAATTTTAATCATTATACTCGGGGTTATCATTGTACTAATGTATTATGAATCTTAATATCAACTGTTTTCTGAAGACAATTTAGAATCATTTTCATGTGATGAAACATGATACAATATTATAGACCACATAATATGTTCTCATTTTGAACTTCTATTATTTGATATTCTTAAATTCTTCATTAGTCATATTCCATTATGAATGGAACAAATGTTTCTTGTATACTAATTTGTTGGAGTAAATGAATTTTACCCATGATGTAGAAAAACATGATATTCCTGTATATTCTCTTCAATAGGTATCCTCAATAAATATATATTAAAATATATTGATTTGAAATTATTTTTTAACTAGCTCATCATGGAAGATGAACAATTTTTTAAATTATATTTATCTATTACTTTATTAAACACAATATAAAATTTTCAAGAATTGTAAAATAAATATAAACCCATTACTGTATCTTTATCCTCTCATTAAGAATGAGGATTATTTGGTTATTATACCATTCTATGAGGAAATTGTATGACATCTTCTATACTTGTTATTTACATAATGTAATCTATTTAGAGATAGTGTCTACTGCAACTTATTTCTTGGTACATAATTTTTTGTGTTCCTCATTTATATATCATTGTGATTATGTTAAACATTGTTCAAAAAATTAATACTTTTCTTCTATTGTAAATTTCATATTATGAACCCCTAAAACCAATTATAGTTTCCCCGATGAGAAGAATTATTTTTATTACCTAATATTTTTTAAACACTAGAATTTAATGTAGAAAACTTTAATCCATTAAAAAATTTGAGCATGAAAAATATTAAATAATCCTACATTAATGGTGGTATCAATCTAACATAATGAAAGAATTTTCATAAACCATATACTAATACCTGCATTTGGATAAATCCAAGAAAAATAGAGGATTCTTAATAATACAAGTCAAACCAATTAATCGAGAGAGGTAAGAGATAAAAATATAGTAATTTATACATACTCTCTCATTATTGAGTTGTTTTTTATATTCTTCTTACAAAACATTTATCCTATTTTATTCGTAGACGAGTCATTAGCATTTTATCCTTTATGTTCGCCTACTATAGTTGAAATTATAAATTCCATGTTAAATAAATAAATTGTTCTTGTATAATTTTTTGGGACATTAGTAGAGAATTATCCAATATATTTTCATATTAAAAAATTATATACCATATATAAAAATAAAAAAATCATGGAAATTTACTTACTTGATCCATATCAAACATTTTGGCATCATAAAAATAAATTAATATTCATCAATAATATCCATGACAATTAATTTTTTTAGAAATTTCAATATAATATAACGAATTTAATATTTAATATTTTATATATTCCTTGATGAAATAATTCCTTAAAGGATTGATGATCCTATAAATTATTTCCATAAATACAACTGTAATGTTATTTATCCCCTAATGAATTTCTACATATTCCGAATTCTTATAAAAACACAATAAAAAGGATTTAATTATTATTATTTATTGAAAAAAAGAATATGATATCCAAATAATATTTCAATATTAGATAACTACATTACCCTCATTATATAATAATAAAATTTCATATTCTATGTAATGAATACATGTTTCTGATCATTACATAGTTAAAGTACTGAAATTCAAAATAGATTCATGGAATCTCATTAAAAATCCAAGAAATAAAATCATTATTAACCTAAGGATACGTTCTTGAATTAGTGAATCCTTAATACTATATTTCATATGTATAATACTCTTCCTCGTTCACCTCTTATGTTTCTTACATATGTCTTTATGTATATCATTCATTACTTCTTCTAAGATAGTGGTTGCTGACTATTAAAGATTGACCATGATTAATGTGGGGAAACTATAAAATCATTGTATTTGTAACCATCCATCATAGAGTAATAAATATAAAAATTTATATCATTATATAAAATCATTATAAGGATACAAGTCATTAATATATTTTATAATTAAATAATCATTAGTCTTGATTCTATTAATAAATGTGTCACTACAATTAGATGGGGTAATAACAATATAAAAATATCTTCCATATATATACCATATACATCTATTCCTACTATAAAAAATATACTATAATTTTTTTAAACTATTCTTATGTTTTTACATAGTCCCAACTATTTTCCCCTAATATGATCCATCGGTCACCCATATATAGAAGGGACTTATCCTTTAACTATACTACAAAACAAAAAGTATTTTTGTATACTATGGATAATAGTCATGATTTGAGTATAACATTATATGAAATAAAAATGTTTTTTATAAATAAATTAAATAAATAAATTGATTTTTTATTGTGACATTATAAAATAATAATAATCTAATTATAGTTCAAAATATATTAACACAACCGTGTGTGAAGATGACCAACCTAGTTCAATCATTTAATGTTCATTCATTTTTAATGGGTCTCAAAAATTTATATAAATATATATCAAATTCAAATTGGGATTTACAATCACAAGGGTATTTGGACTACAATCCATGTATCACTTCCATGGTATAATGATATAATCCTATTGTAAATTTTACCCCCATATATATTATCTCAACAAAATAGAATCTCGATCCTATATCATTTTTACTTTATTGTAACATGAAGGTGTTATGCGACTAACAGGATCTAAAAAGTATGGAATATTAATCGCATCACCATTATGACTAATAATAGGTAGATTAAGATTCGATTATTAATTTTCTTCCACATGGGAAATTGATCGTGGAAAAATGTCATCGAATAAGGGGTGAGGAGGACCTTTTTAGTATAGTGTCGCCACACAAGAATTTTGACCCAAATATAATATCATAATTTAATGGGAGGTGGTATCCCCAACCACTATGGTATAATTACACGGATATACCATCGATGCAATATTTTTAGTGAAAATTGTAGGGTATCTCAAATCCAAAGGAATATCAACCCAAAGATGTTTTATCTAACTATATCTTAAAACAAATGACAACAAATGGTTTCCCATAACTCCTGGTGTTCTGAACACAAGTTAATTGATGAATATTATGATATCAAGAAAACCATTTGAAGGTGAAAAAAGTTATATCTTAGTCTCAACCCACATGTTTCTCAATAGTTCATATCAATAATAAAAAAACATAATATAATAGTACTAAAAACATTAAAAAATGATTGTAAAAAAAATGTTAAAAATCTATAAATCAATCAAGGTGGTGACCTTCCACTATATCCAAATATATAATATTATATCATAGTCTCGAAAAAATCTATTAAAATAAATATGTAAACTATAGTCCATATCATATTAAACTATAATTATGTTTTTGAAAACAAACCAATGATCAAATTTAGTTCCACTGAAGTTATTCCCTATGTCATGCATAATATTACCTAATCAAATAGTATTAAATTATGTTAGCAACAACTATTTTACAAAAAAACAATTCTCAGGACCCATAATATGGATATATGTATAATTCCCACCCCATATTGAATGACGATTTTTACCATCGATGGAAAAAACCATAAAAGTAATCTATTAAGTGGGTTATTCCTATACATTTCAGTCACACCATAATAATGCATACATAAATAAGTCAATTAAAATTAATTTATTGTGAAATAAAAAATGGGTGAAGCACCTTATAACACACAGTTCTAGGAAACATTCATAATAATTAATGAATGTTTATAGACACCATATTTTATTCCAATAGAATCCAACACATCAAATAATTTCCAAATAATTTCCTCTAGTCTATATATAATGAATTTTTCCAAAAAACAAAGGAATTTTGAAAAAAATTAATATAATTATATAAATTTGAAAACAAATCAATGTCCCAATAGTAGTCGGGTCTTAGTGTTATATGTGGTGATGTCTATAAATGAATGACATAAAGAATGATTAAATCGAATGAGAAAAATATCACATGGAAAAGTTAATAGATGGGGGACAGATGGTGAATATAAAAACCAGAAGATGGGATCCCAATAATTTTATTTTAATACATTACAATTTAATTATCTAATTTTTTTTTAGAAAATTCATTATCGAATCTTTTTAGTAAAAACAAATTTGACATGAGGCAGATAATGGGAACTATGCATCAACTCTAAGGAAACTATCCACCCATTATCACTCACAATGATACCCCCTCACATGGGTGCTATATATGTGACCCAGTACCATCCAAATAGGATGCCAATGACTCCTATAAAAATGATATATGTAATTATAGGACCCTTGAGTTCTCAAAATATAAAAAATGGAATCTACCAAAACCTCCTAAATTTATAAATAACCAATATACATATATTTTACATAAAATTTCATTGAATTCACACCTCATATGGGTAAAAGATGTTAAAACCTCCAAATTGTATTGTAAATTGTTTGTGAGATGAATCACTAAGAATCACCAAGCCTAGATGGTGGAAAAATAAATCCATTATGTTTGTGGAATAAACGCCTTTTACCATTTTACATCCTATATATGTCCAGGATTCCATTTCACTCCTACCATAAGAACTGTTTTTATAGAGAATAGACCTATCCTTATAATATTCAATATGATCCAACCACTCATTAAACTATGTTTTCATTTCTAACTTGATATACTTGATATCAATCAGATGCGATGGATCATGTTTTTACATAATAATATGACTATCATGGATCCCATCTTATTAACTACTTTATTACTAAAAATGACTTAATTGGTAATTTAATATAATAATCTTATATAATATCTAAAATTACACAACAAAACAAATAATATGATTCCTTGTTCTCAAAGTCTTCATGTTTTCTAATCGAGGTGGTAGTCTATAAAATACATTGTCCCCCACAAATAATCTATATCAATTGATATTTATGTTTATAAAATTATCTATACATGTTATAGGAGGTCGCTAACCACATCTAAATCATTTAAATAATCGAGGTTGACATATAGAATAGACTCATCTTGATTACTAATGAATACATAGACACACACTAAAAAATTGATGATCAAAATTTACTTCCATAAAAATTATTAATAGGTGTAATATGACTATATTCCTAATAACATCAATTATATGAGATTTAATCTATGTAATAATGGTTCTCTGTTAAACAATGGAATTTTGCGACACAATCTCCCACGGTTTCCTTAAAGACCTGGATATTATGCCAAAACATTCTATGATCTTACATGAACTCCATAATCAATTGGAGGTGTGATACCCCAATTAATAGGTCTGCAATAACAAACATCACATAAATACATTATGGAATTCACAATAATGTTCTCCCAATTCTAATGGCCCTATGATCAAAAATCCCATCACAAATTTCATTTGTCTAAATAATATCTATGAGTTTCTTATTCCTAACCATTAACTCCTAATGTTTAAAGAACTATGAAATGAATCTTGTAATAACATCTTTACTCCTAGGAAACATGTACTAAATATTAATAACATTAAAATACTTTGTAATTCATGGGTAAATTCCAAATATTACTACATTTGTATCCAAAACTATAAACTCATGCATGCATATTGGGATCATGACTAAACCTCAGATATAATGGTTTTCATTAACATCATGGGAAAATCATTTGAAAAACCCCCACCACATATATTTTATCTCATATAAAAGAAATATTATTTAATAAAAATAATATTATAGAATCTATTTCTCTGGAAATAAAATGGATTTCTTTGATAGCATATATCATAGGAAGCATTATGTTCATAGAAACTCTGATAATCTAATAAAATGTCATTATTTATCAAAGATCATTTAAATTTGTGGTATGAATTCAGATATCTGTATTTAAAATAATACATAAAACTATATTTTTAAATATAAAGTAATTTATTAATTTACAATAAAAAATTAACCAATTTTTTTGAAGTCGTTTTATGATTCAGAGGTTGGTTTTCAAAAAAATTTGGCTTTGTATCATTTTCTGTGTGGAAAATGTAACTTATCTCATCCACTATTTGTAATGGTGCATTAAAAAATTATATCATCTTTTTGTAACTAATTTCAAAATAATCATAGCGTGAAAGTGTTTTATTATTAGGAATTGATAAGATTCTCAGTGAATAATGAAAATTGATGATTTATGTAAATTCAATATTTCATTTCAAAAATTAAATTATTTTAACGTATAACAACATTTTAATTCATTATTAAAAATAAAAATGATCTATTTTATTTATTATAATCAAATTTATGTCATTTCAATCAGAATTTTATTAATTTTAGTATAACTCTATTTATATGCTAAACAAAACATTTAAACTGGAAACTCTTTGTAAGTGAATAATGTTTTCAAATATTATTGAATTAAAATAAAATATAATTATAAAATTCATGAAATTTTGACTATTAGTCACATATATAATGTAAAATCATTTTTACCATAAAAAATGTTTTTCATGAAAAATTTCTTTTCCTCGAGATTTACAAGGGTAATTATAAATTACATTCAAAAACATTATAATATATAATAATTAATAAATTTTTATATATTATGAATTATGAGGTTCAAATTTTTTAAATATTAACCTTTTAATTCCATTCATTTTGAATATTAACTATTGTAAATAATTATCACCCTAGTGAAGGTAAATCAGGTAATTAAGGAATAAAATTATTTTTTAAGTACAAAATAGTGACCTTATTACGTGTATTTATATTATTTTATTATTTTATTTCGTCCATTTCCATACAATTATTTAATATAATGGCTTTTGGTGTGTTAATTGTCATATTTTTACATATACAATGCTTATGTAAAGCATAGAGACAAAATTGTCGCCAACATTCTTTTAATATCAATAAATTTTTATGATAGGGGCAAATTGTTCTTCAATTTTAAATAGAAATTTTAAATATAAATTATTTTTGTATTGTTAAATTATATTCATTTTTATTTAAATATATAAAATAAATTTTTATTCAACTTTGACAATTTATTCATTTAATTAATAAATAAAATAATTTTTTTAAAAAAAATAAATAAAAAATGATTCAATCTTTTTATTATTTTTTATATAAATATCACATCATAATGATTTATTAACATATTTTATTCTAAAACCAATGTTTTCATGATTTTTAGGACAAATTAGTTGAACATTTCCTAAAATTACGTCATGTATATTTAATATAAAATTAAATATTATTAAGTAGTTATGACTTCATATAATAATATATTTATACATTTTATTGGAATATTGTTTAATATATCAACCAATTTCAATTTATTGGCCAATTTTCTTTTCATTATAAATATCTTGACCTATAAATATTAAAAAAAATATTATAGAAATACATAAAAAGGCTTCAGACATATTAAAAGAAAAGTATAAGGGTAAAAGATATATATAATTATTAATTTTATATATGAAATTATTTATTATATTGCTCATAATTGTTTCTAAATAATATATTTTATATCATTTTATCTATTAAAATTAATTAATGCTAGTTTAATATTTTATTAAATTCCAAAAACCACATCCCCTGACATATATAAGGAAAAAAACTCTCCTAATACATTAATACATAAAATCTATTTGGTTTACCAAATGCCAAACAAAATTTTCTAATTAATTACCATATAATGTTATAAATGGTATTCTTTATTATTAAACCCTCTTAGTGTGGCATTTGGTTTAAACCTAAAGAGGTTGCCCAAATTAAAGGTATTCTTTATAACAGAGTGTTTTCATTTATTTCTTCTCAAACCAATTATAAATCATATTAAATCATGTTGGTATAATAAAATATGAATTTCCCTTATATTAAGATATTTTAATGAAAAATTAATACCCTATACCCATCTTCTATATTTTCAAATGGGAATGAAAACTATCTTTCATGTATATGGCTGAAAACGGCCTTGTAAACCGATGTAATTCATTTTCCATAAACACTGATCATGAATGGTTAAACTGATGTATTTTCTATATATAGATATATTATTAAATTTAAATTTATCATTATAGAAATATAATATATCATATAATTTCATACACTTTTATTTGTATGAAAATTATATTTCCATTCTTGTGTATTTGCGGAGTACCTATTCAACAAAGTAGTGGTATTTTTTTTATATAATAACATTAATAATATATATAAATGTATTAAAATTAGTATTATGATATTAATGATACAATTATATATATAAAAAGTTTTATAATACTTATTTTTTTCATTTGATTGTTGAGAAATATAAACATTACTCATTCGTTTGTTCTAAATAGCATATCCATGACTATAAAATTGATCATTTTTATTAACCATATTTCATAGTTGGTTTAAAAGATATAATTTATTTATATAAATTCAATTTATTTGATAATTATTATTCTTAATTTTTCTAAATAATGTAATCTTATTTCATTGCTGACCTACCAATGCCATTTTTTGATAAATGGTTGATATCATCGAAAGGTCTGATTGAACATAACTGATCAAGTAGTTAAATATAACATAATTATAAATGAAATAAAATTAATAGTAAAAATAATATATTTTCTTATTGATGTAAATAATTAATATAATTATATTATTTATGAATAAAAATAACATACCTGATACTTCAGAAATTAGGTTGGGGATTCATAAATCAATTTATTTTCACTGTGTAAAATTACTACATTATTTACATTAATATTATAAGATTACATGTGTATGAAATTTTTATTATGTAATGTTTTATTTACAATTTCTATTTGTAATTACATTTTATACAAATACCTAATTCATTCAATAATTCTCACATTATCTGTATGATTTTCAAAGATTTGTTTTGTCAATTTCCCAACTATTAAGATATATTTGGTATTATTTATAGATTTATCATCATATAATGTATCTAATATATCATTTATAAGATAAATCATGATTATCTTTATATTAAATTTATTTAATTTTAAATATTATTTTATTCCTTTCATCGGAATTTTACCAAAGAGGTGTAGTTTATTTCAATATTTCATCATTATTTATAATTATTTATGTTTTAGTCCCTGATTGTGGAATTATTTAATATTTATTTATTATAAATTCATTATATCTTTATTCAGTTTTTATTTTAAGAAATTATATTTTCCCTTTAATTTCACATTCATTGTTTATTAAAGAGGGTAAATATTGTTTTTATGTGTAAATAAATTGGTTTTCTACTCGACCATAGATATTTTTTTCCTTGTCTATATTTTAATTATAAATTTTTTATTATTATGTTTAGCATTATCCAAAAAAAATTAAAAATTATCTGATTATTTTTCATAAAATATCATAATAGAAATATTTTGTATATTTTATAATTTTTGTAATTTTTTTATTTTCACCAAAAATGTTAATGGAAGATATGTTTTAACAATATATTCATAAATATAAATTTACAACCATCACTACCACTGGTTAATTTTAATCTTCATTTAAATGTACCCGAGATTTCATTGAAATAAAAATTTCCCTAATATTATGGATGATTTGTGTAATTGAAATTTGATTTCTATTTGAATGTATGTATTCTCCTCATGAATTTTATTAATGATATTTTAATTGAAAAATATTCCTTATGAACAAAAACACATTAATTATACATTGGGATATGCTGTAACGAAATAATACTTATTCTATCTCTATATGGTTTATGAAAATTTTTAAATAAACAAAGTATTTTTATTCCATATAGTAGTTCTTACCAAATTAAAAATATTCAAATAATACATGTTTATTATGTCATTTTATTAATTTGTATGATTAATTAATTAAACATGTTATGTGTTGGGTGGGGTCTGCAAATATATATCCCATCCGTAAATTATTATTTCTCTTGAGATAGACATGTGTTCCAGAATTTTTGAATGTGATTTTGAGTGTATACAAACCCATATGCTAAACTTTCTAAGAATATGGCCTTGATGGTAACATTCAAAATTCTAGTATTATGAATTCAATAATTATAAAATTAATTATTTATTTCATCATAATAATTTTATTTTTATAAAATTGTTATAATATTAAAAAATATTTAATTAGTTATATAGCCTCACATGATCCTTGTTTACTCTTAATATTTTTCTACAAAATCATTTTATTTATTAAATTGTATATGATTTGGTGGTATACCTTTCCATATTGATTATTCACTATTTATATTTTTCATTCGATTCTATGTAACCATAAGAGGGAATTTGTGATCCTAATTATTTTCATTCCTTTTAAAAGGATGTGAAAAATTAATCATTGAATGATTCCATGTCTGATGAATATTTACTATAATAATGTTGTATATAATATATTCATATATAATGTTGGATTCATGTATTTACCTTGTTTTCCAGAGAAAAAAATATTAGGTCCTTCGGAATTTGATCAATTATATGCTATGAAATTTTATTAATGCTACCACCAATTTAGAGAAACATGAATCATTGTTTATATTGTTGGTACGATAAAAATATTAGATGAAACATTGTAAATCGGATATAGGATAAAATATATCAGAAAACATAACCCTAGGATTTTATTTGAGGATAAGAATATTTATATGATAAAATCAAAAAATGTGGCAGTATATATTCTTTTTTTTCTGACAATACATCCATTTTGGATGCTAATAGTGTATATGGATTTCTCAAAGATTTATCCTGTTGTAATAACCTATAAATTTTTTTGTCGATTATAGCTTGGCTGTTATTCTATTACATGGTAAGTGTTCCCTTATTACACATTTGTTTAATAATAATTGGGGATATGATTGGGTTAATATTAATTTTCTTTATAATAAATTGTGATGGATTTTAATGTATATGTTGATTGGTAAAGAGGATATAGAATTTTTTCTGAAAAATAAATTGATATTTATTTTCAAACCACATAATTTGGGGAGAAAATCTATTTTAATATGTCTATTCACGATGAAATAATTTTTAGTTGTGAAAATGTTATCATTAACATTGATTAAGTAAACTCTATAATATTGGTGACCTTGTATTTATTTAATTATTTGGTGAAAAAACATTTTGTTGTGGATATTACACCATTTTTTAATTCATGAAATATATTTTTTAAAACATTAATTATTTATTCAATAAGGGTATAGTTAATTTTCTAATTAGGAACCATTTCATAGAGGTTTTGTAGATATTATGGTAATGAAAAATTTATATGTGATAATATCAGCTACATTACACGGTTTATGATATTCCTAATAATTTTATCTTTGAAATTTAGTTTCCTCATTCGAAAAAATTATTATGAGTTTAATCTGATGTATTTTACACTAGAATTGAAGAGAAATATTTATTTACTAGATTAATTGGAACATTTTGTTTTATAGGTGAGGTTGAAATGTTAAATGTATTAAATTCGGTAACATATGAAGACCATTTTGGTTTTGGTAAATATATAATGATTCATTGAAATACATTTAGATATTTAGTGTATTTTATGATCTATTAAAATGTTACTTAGTTTCCTATAGCATAAGAAATCAACTTTTCCACTCATTTAATTGAGTAATATAAGAAGTTGAAATTTATCAAAGAATAATAAATGATTGAAATTGTGATTTTGAAATAAAATGATACTAAGTATGTAGAATTTATAGTTTTTCAAAACTTGATAATAAAATTATATCTCAACATTACGAAAAATATCATGAATGGGTAAATTTATTCACGTACATTGTATTTGGATGAATCGATGGCCTTTTGGACCCATAATTTTTTTTTCCTTTTTGGAATTTAACATACTCCTTATCATGTTATCTATAACCTTATTAATCCTTGGGGTTTTTTTCTCTTCTAGGTCAATATTTTCACATCCCATTAATGTTATATTTTTCTTGAAACAATTTTATTTATTATTATAGATGACCATTGTGTTTAATGTTTACACTCCTTATGAAGATGTTGTATTAAAACTTCTATGCTATGGGTTTTCATAAAATGCATCAACAAATTAAAAACCCATGGCTTCTATGATCATGCTAACATTATTATGATATAATCTATTTATCAATTGTATAATATTTCTTCAAATTATCATAATGTATATTTATACTAATATAAAATTGAATTCATTGATATCTTTTCTCACAAATAACACAAACTTAAATCAAACTAAAATATAATATTAAAATATTATTTTTTATACATTACAATTAAAATTTTTGATATAAAATGAAATAAAATTTTTATGAAAAGTATCTCTACTTTTTATATATAATATAAATTTTCTATTTATTTCAAAATAAATATGTAGTTAATTTTTTAAATTTCCTTTTAGGATTCAAAAAAACATTTCTTCAAAAATGATTTCTAATATAGATTTTCTAAGGGAGAATATAACATATTTATTCCAATTTTAGTAATAATATATAATAAAAATGTATATTAATTTTTAAAGAATCATATAAAAATTATCATTGGGTGAAATCATCATATATTTTTTTTATTAAAATTGTATTTAGTGAATATTGAATGATATTTATTTTTTTGAAATTGTTAGTTCATTTAATTATTTCATCAAATTTAATGTATGATTGTATTTTGGATTTTTCAATGTGACACATGATCCATTTTTAATATAATATTTTTTTTAATATCTTTAGAAATTTTAATTTTCAATATTTTGCAATAAATATATTTTTCTGCTTAAAATTCAGTTCTTCAAGAAAATATTTCTATGTGCAAAGTGATTTTACAATCTATGTAATTCAAATTATCCATAATGTTTAATGTATTAAATTTATATTATATATAATATATATATATCAATAAGGCTTGAAATTTATATAATGAACATTTTTTGTTATATAGTTATTGTAAAATTATCATTTACTTGTAAAATACATTTTGCATAAGAACATTTTTCCTCGGGCTTTAAAAGAATAATTTTAATTTATTATATTCCACTTCTATAAATTGAATCATGATAAATGGATTCCTTATGTTGAATTTTCTAGTCCCATTTTTTTAAATATTACACTTCTATTTTTATTCATTATGAACATTGACAATATTAAACCATTATAACCCCTATAATGGTAAAAATAATAAAATTAATCCTTGTCACTAACCGCCTCCCCGGACCATGATCCTTGTCATCTAACCCCCTGGGTCTCATGTAATACATTGGTTGCCTTCCAAGAACATTATATGCTATTACTCACTAGGGTCGCTTATTAGACTAATGATTGTCCCATAGGCCAACACATGTTCTATTAATAAGGATTGAAATTTATATAATGAACATTTGTAGTTATATAGTTAACGTAAAATTATCATTACTTGTAATATAAATTGTGCATAAGAAAATTTTCATCTTTCTTTGATAGAATAATTTTAATTTAATATATTTCACTTCTCTAAATTGAATCATGAAAAATGGATTCCTTATGTTGAATTTTTTGTCCCAATTTAGTAAATATTACACTTGTGTTTTTAGTCATTTTGAACATCGACATCAGTAAACAATTATAACCCCTATAAGAGTAATAATAAATGATTTCATCCTTGTCAGGACCCGCCTCCTCGACCATGAACCCTATCATATAACCCCATGGGTCTCCTGTAATACCTTGGTTTCTTTCCAAGCACACCATAGGCTATTACTCACAGGGGTTACTTATCAGACTAATGACTTTCCCCACAGGCCAAAAAATGTTCATTCATTGTGTTTTGTCCTCATTAGCACACACCGTGGGAAACATCCCACAAGTTTAACTATCCTGATTACTACTCCAGGCCAAGCATGCTTAACAGTGCAGTTATAATCAGGTATCCTCCCAAAAAAAGGTGCACCTTGTTGACATGGGTAGTATCATTTAGCCTTTTCAGTTTCACTTTTCCCTGGGTGTTACATTATCCACCCCTTTAAAGAACATCACCATCGTCGTGGACCCCAATCTTGAAACCCAAGTAGTTCCTAAGCACATCTGGATGGGTATTGGCTCTGATACCATTTTTTAGGACTCTTCCCTCAGAGACCATGATGTGACTACCCCATTCCAACCATCCATAGGCCAAGGGGTGGCGACTTGCACCAAAGAAATAATTCCCTAAAACATGGAAGTCATTTCCTTTATAAAGTGTAAACACACAAAACAGAGCACACAAATGAATACGAAACACTAAGAATACTGTATAACGAAAAGATAATATTGATAGTAAAGGGGTCGGAATACAAGACCAACATAAAGTACAAGTACAACTAAAAAATAAGTACAGTAGAAGAAAGGTAAAACAGCTGCTGGTTGTCCTCCGGTATTCCTACCTAATGTGTAGGTAAAGATAGCCTCATCAGTATGCCTGGTCCGTCAGTCTCCTCTATGTACTGACTCGTCGTAAGGTCCACCTCCATGTATAGTCTAGTCATGGTACTCTCAGCCTCAGTCAACACTATTTGTTGTCTGCAACCAATACAACGAGGTGCAGACATATCCCGTGTAGGGGTGATTATTATGATTCTTAGAAGAGACCAAACGGGGCTAAACCCCCTATTAATTGTGGGAGAGGAAAACCACTCAACTCCCCTCATTAATGAGGGAGAGTCTCTCCAAACCCCCTCCTTTTTGGTGCCAACTACCCTAATTTAATGGTGCCAAATCATCCACATTAATTAAAGTGGAGCCATGTTAATTAATTCATTATTCTGATTTTTGTGCCAATAAATTAAATCATAGATTAACCCAATCTATTATTATTTTGGTTGGGATTGTTCATTTTGGTGGCATATTTGAGGGGAGGATTATTGGGAGAAATCTCCCAACGAAGAATTCCTTCGACTACGAAGAACGCCGACATTCTTCGACATCTTTCTCATATCTTTCTGATGTGGGACGTCTCCTACCATCCTACCCTATGTATCATCTTCAACGAGCTGAAGCAGCTAAGGATTAGAACTGTGTGGAGGAAGTGATGAATGATGACAACATCATCTTCTTCCCCGTGACTCCTTTTGACAATCGATGATAAAAGGTATGTGTTTTTTTGTATTATGTTCCATGTTCTTATTTTCTTTAAAAACAATGAATGAGGTTATGCTTCTTTTGGTGGGTGATTTTTTGTTCTTCGTTCTCCTACCTTGATGAGCCATGTGTTACCAACCCAATCACAGAGGATGCAGGCTAAACCAATATGGCCCGACCCCTCCAGTGTTCTTGTTTATGATGATCTTCGGCATGGCGACGAAGCAATGAGGTGAAAAAAGTGGTGAAGAAAAAGACCGTGTTACCCGCAGCCTCTATGATCCGTGTCACCCCCACGACATCCTGCACCGCCGTTGGGGGAATCACCCCACGACTGATCCCCCAACGGTCGCGCCGCTCGTGGGGCCACGTCGCATCCCCGAGCCGACCCGCGCCCCGCCGGGCTGCCTGGCTGCCTGCTGGCTCGCCCAAGCCCTCGCCGGCACGCCCGATGTTCTGCCCTGACGCACACTGGACCCCCTAGAACCCTATATGTCTACCCCGACAGCCTACTCAGCCACCTCTCGGCCACCCACCGGCCCGCCTAGTGCCCTGCCCTGTCGCCCGCTGGCCGGCCTGACACCCTGCCCTGCTGCCCGCTGGCCTGGTCTTGCCCTGCCCGGCCGCCCGCTGGCCCACCATCTGGTCTGCTTGGCCTCCATCCTGCATGTTAATGCCCCGTCGGCTAGCCCGGCCGCCTCCCGTTCACCCAGCCGAACCGCACCGACCTGTGTGCCATGTGCCGCCTGAGCCGCGCCACAAGCACTCCGGGCCGAACTGGCCCAGATCCCGGGCCGAACTGCCCACACGGCCTGTTTGGCTAGGCCTAGCAGGCTGGGCCGAACCTAATAGGCTAGCCCTCCCAATAGGTCAGGCCAAACCCAGTAGGTCTGACTGGGTGGACCCTGACCGGTTCGGCCCTACCATGGTCGGACAGGGTCGGTCCGACCGGGTCGGACCAGACCCCGGCCCACTACGGACCCTTTACTTTCTTTGGCCATATCATTAGAACATGATGACAATTTAATTAACCGTTACCAGCGCTAGTTTTCTTCGAGCACAAAAGTCCCATTATGTATACCCCACTGGTGTTCAGGGTATAGTTGATTACTGTCAGGTTGGATCGTCCATGAATTCAACCGAGACCCCAGGATGAAAAGGCTAATAACTCCCAGACCGGGCGTCTGATTGATGCATAGTCTATTGCATTGAGAACTCATTGACGTGGTGGGCCTTTGAGATACTTCTATGTGGGACTTCGGGATAGTTGGAGTATCAAACAATAGCTCATTGAGCGGATCCTTCTGATGACGAGTTAGCGGAGTGCAGAGACCTAGTAGATCGCTGAGATCTAATGATTGTGGACAGTTTTGACTCGGACTAATTTGACTAGCCTAGTGGGGAGAGACTTGGTGTGGCGTAAAACCCATAGTAGGGAGTGCCTTGGTGTCGCGGTAGACCCACGATACTCGATAGGAGGAGTACCTCAACAGGATATGAGGGGGAGAGCCTTGGTGACGCGGCACGCCCACGGTGGGGAGCGCCTTCGTGATGCAGCAGACCCACGATACTCGACAGGAGGAGTACCTCAGTAGTCCAAAGCTAGTGGGAACCACCTTGGCGTCACGGTTGTCCCACTGTACTCGATTGATCCAGAGCTCTCCTGCATCCATGGTTTCAATAATGTGAATAAAATCCTAATTTGAGCTTTGTGGTTAACTTTTGTGTTTACCTCATGATTGCGATGGATTACGTGGTAGCTTTGGTATATGTATAAGCATATACATAAGTGGGGGTAATATATTGATTTCATACTTTTTGGTTTATCATTTTTGGATTTTGTGAGACATTGAGGGTCTTAGGGGTCCCAACTGAGTATTGTTATACTCACCCCTACATGGGCTATGTCCACACCTTGTTGTGTTGGTTACAGATGACAAAAAACGCTGACTGAGGCTGAGAGTACCAGGACTGGACGGTACCTAAATGTGGACCATACGATGAGGGGCAGAAATAGCCCACACAATTGCTAATATAAAATAGATAAAACATTTATGATCTAAATAATATGTTCTATAATATATTATTGAACCATTTATTTACAAAACATCCATCATTATTATTTTTACTTTAAAAACAAATATTCTTAAGGAATATTGCCTTCAATGTACAGTAATTCAAATTTTCAAAGATATTTAACATAAAAATTATAATTCAATAACACAATATTATGGAAGAAAAGAACACATATTAGAAATTTTTTTATATTTGAAAACCAAAAACCATTGAATAAAATTTCATTGAAATATATTTTGTTATCCCAAACTTGGAGTGAATTTGATTAATAAAATTTATTATACAAAATAAATTTCACTAAAGATTTAAATTTTTCTATAGCTCGTGTTCCCTGAAGATTATATGTTGTTCTAAGGTTCTATAATAAATCTAGATATAGATATCATAATTTCATTACACTGTTAAATTAAAAATAATATAAAATTATCTAAATTTTATTATTCTATGTCGATATCTAAATCATAATTTTGTATACTCATAAAACTGAGATATGATTGGAAAATATTTATATAATACATCAGTTTTCTTGGCGATGTCAACCTTTGTAATGTAGTTATACAATCAGAAAATATATATATATTAATCTGATTCTTCATCCATTGTAATGATTATGAAATAAAATAAATATATTTAAACCACACTAAATCATGAATACACTAAACATATTTTCTTGTATATAAATGATATTTAAGATGATATCCGAATAGATAATTATAATTTGAAACTAATTAAACAAAATTTTCGAACAAAAAATTACAATTTCATCTATTTTTTTCTCATTGTTTCCCACCAAATTTTTGGATATACAAAGTACAATCCTTATTTTTTAATATTTTTCAATTATTAACAAAAAATAAAATTTAAAGATATAAAGTAGGGGATTTATGAAAATAATCAAAAAATTCAATCAGAATACTCAAATATGATTAATATCGTAAATTAATTAGTCTTATAATGATTAAAAATAAATTTATATTGTGTTTTTAGAAACTTGTTCATTTTATTTATTGCCTCTAAATTTTTTCCATCTCTATAAACTGAACTATTACACAACTCATACTCATATTATCTATTTATGTCATCTAATTCTATTAGACACATATTTATTATAGCCTCATGTTATGGATAATAATAATGAAAATGATTTTAAAATATTAATCCATGTAATTAAAATATTAATATTACATTAAATATAATTGATTTTTTACCCATATTTGTTCCCAGGAACTATCCATTACATCATTTTCACGGTATCTCAAGGAATTGTATCGATATGAATAATTTTAGTGTATCATGAAGGAATTCCCATAAACTTCCAGTATTTTCCTAGGTTATTACCAATAAATTGATTACCCTCACTTTTCTCGAAAATCATTTGTGTGTTCTAGTTCAAAAAATAACTCTTACATGTATCCCCAGCCCAACTTATAGTGGTAGATCCTGATGTGAAATAATAAAAGAAAAATATTATATTTATACTTCATATAAATAAATAAAATGTTCCAATAAAATTAATCAGGTTATATACGTATACCTGCTCCAAGATATAAAATTATTACATCTATAACCCTATAATGTGGATGATCTAAAACATGTGAATTATTAGTGGTTTCCAATATATCCACATGAGGTTCAAGATGTGTTGAAGAATAAATTAAAAAATAATTTACATAAAACCCTAGAGAAAAAAATTAGTTTGAAAATTAGTATGAAAAAATGTATGTGGAAAGTGAATTATATAGATGGGGTATGGGAACCATCATCTGATAAGGGAAAATGTATTAGAAGGATCAGATGTAAATGGTGGTGATAATATAAGAATCCAATATATCCCACGATCCTGTAATAGAATTGATTGAAATGAATGTGTTCTATATGGTATATCTGATGATGTTGAATTATGGGATTGGTATTGATGAGTGGTGTTTGTACACTGTTACTAACCATGTCAATTCATATGGTTGATCAAGTCTTCAAAAACATTATTTGAGATTTTAGGGAGTCATTTTATAATATAGTACAATAAAATCTTCCAAATTACCACTCAAATAAATCTAATTATTGGTTATAATGATAGTTTACATGATAATAAATTAAGAAAAACAATTATCAACCGACATTAATGAAATTTTAAAATTACTATCCGAAAAACAAGATTCAAGAAAAAAATTAACCAACAACATATATGGGTGATTCATTATATTAACCACTATAAAATCATGTTCATAGTCATATATGATAGTTCTAAAATTTGATTCATCCAATTTAATAAATTTATAGAGCACAATGTTGGTATTTATGGTTCCAATTTTAAATGCATCATCGTTGAATACGTGTCTTTATTATATGTCAATTGTGAAACAAAATTCAAGGATAAGATGATCTTTTAAAAATACTTTATTATCCAATGATGCCATCCTATATGTCTCATTAGTTATAATAATCTATGTCATATCAACAAATCAAAATGAAATGTCATCAATAAATATTTCATGTCTCATCATTGAATCCTATCACTTTTATTTCATGAATTTGACAGGACCATGAGAGAAAAAAAATCAAATATTCATATTTTTAATTTTTTTTTCAAAAATACATTTTAATTTCATGGAATAAAATTTTATGTCTTGAAAAAAATATTCTTTTGTAGTAGGTAACCTAACACCATTATGATTTCCTAACATGTTCATTCCATGTTCAGTGATAATTAATGTATACCCATTGATCAAAATTTATAAAAATTACAAAAAAAAATTGAATGAAGAAAAAACACCAATGATCAAGTTTCATTAGAGTGAGAGTTAGAAGGTAAACTGAATACCTAAAATATAAATTAATAACCAATATAACTGAATATTTTTTATTACTATAAGACAACTAAATTAAATTTCAATCATAAAGTAAAATTTTTACTATGAATAGTTTTACTACATATCAAAAATATGGAATGATGATTTCTACTTATATTTTTTACACATGTAAAAATACAGAAATTGTTTAAAAAATAATTATATTATATGGGATGATTTACAATTTAAATTTTCAAATTTTTTATATTAATTATTGAAATCAAAGTTAAACATGACATTCAAATGCTCCATCTCTAGGTTTTTAATGTTTGATGTAGTCTATGTCTATATTCAATTAATTTCAATGATTCTAGGAAGTGATGAAAAAATGGGATCAAATTAGTCATATTACCCTTCGTTATTTATCTTTATTCAGTTATTTCTGAAGTTCAGATCTGATAAATAAATATAAAATAAATCCATAAAATTTTCATCCATATAACACTTAATAATGGAACATTCATAATGATTCAGTTTTTGGATATAAGAATTCAACTTCTACATATTTATTTCAATTGGATATATTGAACAAAAATAAAAAATCCAACTAATAATTATTTTATATTGAAGATCGATAGATAGATTTTGAATACACATGAAAAAAGATTGAGGATTAATTTTAACATACTCAATAAAAATTAATTGGGTCGCTTACAATATTTTTATACAAGAAATAAATTTAATGTTTTTATCACCATGATGTATATGAAAACTGGAATAATTAAATCATTTACATCCTTTAATTATTATACTTTGAATGATAGATTGTGTCTAGAATAAACTCATGATGTATGATGTGATAAACAAGATTAATTAATGATTTCTGTCACAAATTACTTCTTTATACCCATTATGATATATTTTATGAAAAACTATATGAAACATTGATAATATATATTAAATTATAAATTAAATTTTTAATGGTGTAATCACATAATATGCATTCTAATCCTTCAATTAATTTTCACTAATATAGACATGATGTAATTATGGTATGAAACACCATTTCTGGAATTATATTGAGATATTAAATCCCTTTTTATCATCCCCATAAAATTTTAATGAATTTAATGTATATTTTGACACTTTTATTTTCAATATAAATTACATCTAAATAATGATGTAAATTTTTTTCAACAATAAGGAAGCTCAATTAATATTCTTTTATTTTTCTAGTTTTGAGTAAATTTAGTGGATAAATTATTCCTGTTTCTATTTTTATTCTTTTCTTTTTCGAGATAAAACCTCATACCCCCTAATTAAATATTCACATCAATTATAGGCTGGTTTTTATGTGTCTTTTTTATCTACATGGTATTTTAAAACTTTCTGCGATTATTCTTATATGGAAGACCAATTGTAAATAATCATTTTTATCCCATTAAATCCAAACTATAGTGATATTTTATTCATCTTGATCATATATTTTTTATACAAACAAAAACTTAATTTTTCCCTTTCTTGAATTAGAAAAAAATAAGTTCATAAATGGTAAATAATTAATTTTTCACTTAAGCACATTACACATATGAAATGTATCTTTTGAAAATACATCATAAGATTGAAAATCCACATTTTGATGATTATTCAACCCTTTTATTACATTATATATGATTAGAACAAATATAAATGATTATACTCATTAAATCAAATAGTTCGTTTATGTTTTCCTTGGAGGAAGGATAAAAATGGGAGTAAAAACTAGCAATGTGCATTTTTGTGTCCCTTGGATTGTCTTCTGGGCCTCTACAATTGTGGTGGTAGGATGTGTTGTGAAGTTTAGGTGGATTCTCCTAGGATGTTCATTGATAGTAGTGCCATGGAATCATGTTTTCATCATGTTGGTGAATAAAGATAGTCTATATTAGATGAGGATAAAACTTCTCTCCTTTACCATGCATGGCTTTTCGTATTTTTATGTTTGAGAGTGTATGGGACTACAATCGGTATTGAGCCCATGCATTTTTTAATGGGATCACTTCTTGAGCAGACATGCTCTAGTAGTGTTGGGCCATAATGATTTTAATGCTTGGAAAGGATTCAACTATTGGGTCTTATTCTAGGTAGGAACCCACTTTGTATTTGGATTTTGTTTATTTTATTTCTTCTAGAAGTCTGGGTCCCCCTCCCCTTTACCCTACAAATGAGGTTTATCCAAAATCATTAAAAATATTATCTATTGGGCCATTCAGTCTCTTTTATCCCCATTATCATACAATACATAATAGTTTTTAATATACCCAAATTTTGTATATGGTATCTAACTTCTTTATTATATTAATATGATCTTACAAAAATATTAAACATAGGAAATTTATGCTCTCTATATCAGAAGCATGTTAGTCACAATATATAAAAATCTATCTAGATTGTTTTCAATATTGATTGTGACTCAATTAGTTTTATCCATTAAAATTATATCCATTATTTAAAAATACTATATTTTACATCATAGAATCAATTAAAATTAAACTTAGAGAAAGAATATGATTTAATATTATTCTGATAACGTTATAAAACATTGAACTAATATTGAAATCAAATTCATTTTAAATAACTCTTCATATTGGTATATAAATACCATCTTTATCATAAATAGATATATCACTCTAAAAATTGAAATATTTTACCTTGAAAATGAATCATTTTTAATGTAAATGGACATTTCAATTTAATTAAAACTATATATTTAAACCCCATATATTTAATATCTTTAGTCAATCCCCTCAGATTTAAAATCACTATATATATAAAACAAAAACATATAATTTCATTATATCAATGAGTAAAAACATTACATAATACCACACAATAATGTATATGTATTACATTACTTAAAAAATATTCCATACGAGAATGTTAATATAAAACAAAATGTTGTAAATCCAATATGATCCATGATTTATATTATTGTCTATAATATAAATGTTATAAACTTATCATGGATGTTGTTGATGTTTCTAAATAACTATATTATGTTGGTAATAAAAAATGAATGTGTTTTTTATTTAATAGGTCATACCAAACACATACTCTCAATAACTCAAACAAGGCCTAAGGAATAACAAAATCATTTCATTAAACATATCAAAAAAAGTAAATAGCCCTCTATATAAATTAAATTTGTACATAATTCACATTATTTATGAAATACATTGATGTAAATATATATATATATATATGAATATTTATACATTTTTTGTTGTAAGACCATTCTCTATATTCAAAATCATATTACATTATGAGTTCCATCATTTTTACTATAAAATTGATTCATTTCAATAACTGATATGAAACATTGAAATGACTAATTTAATTAACTAAAAACATAATCCATATAAAATAATTAAAAAAATCTTATTACCACATATATCAACCAAAATAACAATTTCGTATTATATTTATATGTAACTATTGATTAATTATATAAAAAACTACATCACATAAAATAATTTTTTTAAGAAATAAAATAAAATATATGAAATAAATACTAACCATATATTAATCAATAATGATTATTCAAAAAATAAAAGAATCCTTTTTAGAGTTATGTATCTAAAATATAACTAAAATTATCATTGGTATATGAGATTAAATATTATTAAATCCCTAATTTGATGTTCCGGAAGAATGGAATTAAAATAAGAAATTAAGGGAGATTTCCATGGATGGGGAAGAAAAAAATTGCATGATTATAGGATTCAATCTATATGGGTTTTGGATGGGGGGATAATAGGTTGTGTCTCTAGGATACATGATTAATGACATATGATATGTATTCAAAATCCATTGGCATATCCTTACTGTATAATAATGCTTTTCAAAAACCCTTTGTATATAATTATATGTACCAAAAATATATGGAAACCATTGGTATGTCACTCAAATAAATATTATAAACCAATGTATTCTAGAAACAATCAATTTATGGGGATTTATAAAAATTGTTTTCTAAAACCATCAATTTATACTTGTTTTAATAGCTCTCCTATAAAGTACTGTAAATCAGGTAAATATAACAAAAAATTTTATTTTTATAACTAATATATTAACATAAACCTATATTTTATCTTATTGGATGGCTAGAGTTTGGACACATCTCTTCAAGACTCTAATATAATGTCACATTGTGGTTTATTTATTTGAATTTGGCCGTTGTAATATTTATGTAATAGATAATATAAAAAATTTCACATTATTGTTTTTAATAACTATTATATTTTTTGAATGGGATAAAAACTAATATCAATCATATTAGAAAAATTCATTTTAATGAAATTTTTATATCATGGTAGCTTATTTTAAATATTTTGTAAGAAATTAATTACATTAAATAATTATGAAACACATACACAATGTTTATTCAATTAATGGATAAATTAATTAAAAGAGTCTAAAAATATTAACTATAATATAAATAAAATTAATCTAATTTTTCCTTTAATTATAAATATAAATACAACTTTTTAGTGATTTTTTATAATTATAATCAAATTCCATTGATTTATTTTCTATTTCCATGTAAATTTAAATGAATAGTTTTAAAATGATTATAACAATTTTTTATAAAAAAATATTATTTAAAATGATTAGATATTCAAAAAATATATCATCAGTCCATAGATTTTGATATGGTTGATAATATAATAAATATTCATTTTACTGTTAAATATTACTTTGATAGTAAATATCCTCACCACTTAATAGTAAATATATAATTATCACTGTCATTGTCTATAAGTGATAAAGCTAATTTAAAAATATATAGTGAAAAAGACTAAAATAAAATTGTAAAATTTTAATTAGTTGATAGAATTTTGACCCATTTTTATCCTATATTCTAATAACATCACTTTAAATTAATTTTCTGCTGAATGTTAATTTATATTAATTTAACATTTTATGAAATATCCAAAGAACCCCTCCCATAAAATTTAAAAGGTCACCTCAACTTTTAAATTTTTCTCACTAAAAATACTTATGGTTTATCCAATACCTAACAAAATGAATTCTTTATTGATATTCCAATATCCTTTAGTGCATTTTTAATTTAACAAAATTTAAATTAGATTTTAGTGTAATCCTAATGACATTGTCAGATTAAAAGGTATCGTTCATAAGAGAGAATGTTGATTAATTATTTATTCTAAGAACAAGAAATATAATTCAACCATGATGATTTTATAAAAAAAATAGCATATTATAATATCATTATTTAGTGTAATATCATCAATCCATATCATATTTCATTTCAATGTAATTTAAATAGTCGTTTATGTTTATGGTGGACTTCCCCCTCATTAATCGATGTTATTCATTTTCTACCCCTACAACTCAAAACTATTTTTAAATATTTTTTTAAAAATATATATATATGTATATATGGTATTCCTGATATATTTATAGTTCTTTATTTTAAATATATAAAATAATTTCTTACCTATAATTTATTTTTAAAATGATAATTCCCTTCATGTGTATATGTTGATTACCACCACCATGAAATGATGTGATTATTTTTTAGCCACATCACATGACTAATATATATAAGTGTATTTAAATAAATAAAATTATATTAATTAAATAATTATCATCTGGTAATGATAAATATCAATTATATTCTATCCATCATGATCATTGAAAAATTCAAATGTTGCTCATGTGCACATATGTAATATAATCTCCATGGTTGTAATGTATTTCAATTTGCATAACCATTATTATAAATTTTTTAAAAATGTATAATATTTTTTAAAAGTTGGCATAATGAAATTTTATAATAATTAATATAATATAAAAATTAACTCTTTAACCATATTTAACCTACAAAACTAATTATTGACATATGATCCAAATATATTCAAAATGTTTTATATGACCATAAATGAATAGGTAATTAAATATAACATTGTAAAAGATAATGTAAAAGAATAACAAAAATTAAAAAATGCTATTAATAATTTAAATATTTAAAATGTTTTTATTATTAATGATGATAACATATGTACGTGACATGTCATATATGAGATAATGGGTTTCATATATCAATTTCCATTAATTTGGTTATATTACTTCTTCATTGTATTTAATTATCCTTGATTACGTTGTAATTACTTTTGATTATTTTATGTATTATTTCAATTGACACATGTGTATTTTAACTTCATACATATAATTAAATAATTATATTATTCTCACATTAACGGTATAATAATTATAAGATATTTTATCTCGATTTCCACTCTATTTAGACATAATTTTTATTGAAGAAATATTTATTTGATGAGGTATTTATAATAACATATTGAAATGTTATATATTTAATACATTTATATTAATTCAATTGAATGTTTCATTTTATGTTTTTCATTTCATAGGGATCATGATTTAAAATCTAACAATGTGATAAAGTTCAATTTCCAGATCACATCATTATGTACGATGATTTAAACTTAAGGATTTAATGTGGGAATCATTTGATGTTTATATAATAAAAAGCTAATTACTTTTCCAACTGATATTTTTGTAAATTACTTGTTTTACTTTCACTTTCCACTATTCATATACTCTTTATACATATGATATGATTCTAATGAAATATAAATTATTTTCCTATATTGTTTGGTATTTGATTCTTTATATATATATACATTAAAATTATGTATTGACTATTTTTAATATTGTCTACTGTATTTTTAAATTTCGTTATACAATTTCATGATGCTTTACAAAATGGTATAAAAGAAATATCATGAATGATTTCTGAAAAGTGTACCATATATATTTTTACTGAGAATGTTAAAGAAATAATTATTTTATTGTACTAGTAATGTATAGAATTATTCTTCCAATGTGAAGACTAATTTCATAAATATTCCCATTATATAATTCAATTTTAATTTTCAATTAAAATTGTTTAATGAATATTACTAAAATTATTTTTTTAAGTTGATTTCATTTAAAAAATATTTAATTTTTCCATGAATATTTTTAGTGATCTTTTTATGGAATTGAAAATCAATCCACAAAAAATATATTTCATTATCATATAAGGATATGTTAAATTGATACCATAATTATTAATTCATTAGATGGTTTATGATCAATATGAATGGGGAAATAATTGAACTCCTTTATACATGTTTTTGATATAGAGTATATTTTTGAGTAATGATTGTTGATTAAGTTGTATTTTATATTCCAATGATGTTTTTAATTAATTTACTAAGTTATGAGCAGGTACCAAAACATCATAGCTCCATGATGTAATTTTAGGTATCATGGGACAAACTAGTTTGGTAGACTTATTAAATTATAAATTTATGTAAACTCATGTATAGTTTAAAAATTCTTGTCATAATTCTATAACGATAACCTTTAGATATTTTGGAATTATCCATTCCATCATTAAGAATGAAGTTACTTTTTTTCCATGTGATTATTTTAGTAGTAATTATATCTACATATATGTTTAAAGGTCTTGTAATTATATATATTAAATCATTTGGTCACCAAAAAACCCTTCCAAATTATTATCCATAACCATTTTATGGATTAAATGGTATGTTGTTTAATTATATTCCATTCCATATTGATTATACATAATTTACTATTGAGAAACTCTTTTCTCTGTATCCCTTACTGAAAATTTTAGCTCACCCATATTTTATTACCATTACCCAAGATATGATGATTGATTCATTGAATACTTTAAAGAGGATGAAAATGTACCTTCCCTATGTTATATTTTAAATTATCAAATATAATGTGATATTCAAATAACAATCTATTTTACCATTACTAGTATACTATTTTGTCTTTTGGGAAGCAATGTAATGTATCTTACAGAAATATAATAATGTAACATCCACATCAATGGTGTTGGTGATGGGGTCATCACATTGTGTTTCCCAGTAAATTATTGAGGATTCTATAATTTTATATATCTGGTTAACTCTACCATAATATTAATGAACATAAATATCCTTCTAATTTAATAAGTTCATCTATTTCCACTCATTACAATACACCAACACCTAAGGATTTTCACTCAGTAAATCTTCTACAATGTCACCCTCCTTAGGGGTATGTTGAAATTCAAAATATAATGAATCACGATAATTTAAACACCCTATATTCCAAGGATAGACATCCATCTATGAAAATATTTACATAAGGGACCTAGGAAAGTATTTGTGAAAAACCTCTAACATAATAAGATAATAAAACAAAAATCCCAAATAATTATCTGCCACCGCTTTCTTCATATCATGAATTGAATAATTATTATAATGTTTCCTCAAATTTATATATCCGGAGATTATAACACACATATATATCATTAGTAAATGTCTCATAATGACCATTGAGGGATTATAATAAAAGGTATACACTAATAATATTTTTCTAATACCTAAATTTTGAGGATCCCAATAGCACTCATTTCTTAATCTCAATACAACACAATCATCACATTATCAAGGAGAATTGATACTCTAATGTTTTTATATAATTAATACTTGTAATGAAACATCACTTATCCAAAACTAAACACTCGTAAAAGAATAATAAATTTAATCATTTCTTAATGTTCACTAGATTATCTCTAAATGTTTTTCCTGGGCCACATGTAACAAGGAGTATACATGATTATCCATAATAATGCGTAGTAAAAAAATAAAAAAATGCATGAATGGATCGATTAATTATGTATATAAATATTAAATTCTTGTTTATAAACATAAAATACATCAAAGAGTCCCCATATATTTCAATCTTACACATAAATGTTTTATTTCTAATATCCTCAGACCTAAATTTTAGTTGACTAAAAATTTATCTTGATTCGATATTTTAAAACAACCAGGGTTCTATTAGATGGTCAAAGAGTTCATTATTATGTGTAATTTATTTTCTTGAACTTAATCATTTTAAACACCTAGTTTTCCATACATTATATCCAGTATCCATTTTATTTATTAGCTATTAAAATAGAATCACTTGAATGTAATGTCTTTAAAAATGAAAAATATATTCTCAAGATCCGATAAATGTTAATCCATGCATTAAAAGTCACTATGATACAACATTTATGATGTCATAAATATGAAATCCATTCCTAGAAGGAAATCAATAATAGACAATACATTCTTCTATGGTGAAATCATAAATAAATCCTTAAGAATTATGTTTATGAAATTGTCAAAAATTTGAAGTAATGTCATATGATTAATTTTATTATCATCCAAAAATTCACTAGAAAAAAGGTGAGAATTATACCCAAGGATTCAATGGTTAAAACAAAAATTAGATGTCTATAATCCTAATTCACCTAAAAGAGTATGATAGTCATCCTCTTCAATCATTAATGATACCAACCAATTAAAATAATTAAGGGGTTCTTGATATTGAGTATTATAATAATTACTATTTTTCATCTACCAATTTTCTATTGCTAACACCATATATTTATAGTGATCCCCATATTAACTGATGAATGGACACAACTCCAAATATTGATAATCACCTTTTGATGGAACCCATAAGGGTATAATGGAAGACGTTACTCACTATAGTTAATTAATGGTTAAAATAAATAACCTAGAAGACAGAATAGATAAATTAATGTGAGGTAACTATATCAAAAATAGAATATGATAAATAATGTTCCTTGATGATTCAAATGGACAGTGTATTCTAGCGTCATCATTTTTGGGAAAAATGAATGTTTTGTTCTATTGAAATGTTATGTCCTGAATTTTTATACATATAAATAATTTTTTTGGATGGAATTAATATTGCATATGTTTCTTGTTATATATCAAGGATAGTAAAGTGTTTTGTGTTTATATGTGATCATTTAAGCTTTTTTAGGGTGTAATCTTATCTATTACTTAATATCATTGTTTGCATCCAGATTCACATTGACCAATAGGTCCTGTCATGAATGATTTCATTGGGGCACACCATGATGCATTGTACATGGAACTGTATCATGCTTAGAGATGAGACACCAATGAGGAATTGGAGACTCCCTCTAGGGGAGTATTATTAAATTAATAAGAATATAATAGTTGGACGAGTCAATTCTTAGGTGCTTGGTCCCCTATATAGTGGTCATGTAACAACCAAGGGGGGGATGTACTATGATGAATGTAGGATGAGGGTTAGTTACTCAATGCATATATTTTCATCATTACCCATATGGTTATGTACAAAACCATACTGGGTGAATAAGAACTATTGAGAAAAAAATATTCTTATAAAAGGACACATCACATTGGAAATTTTCATTCATGTGTAGACTATAAATTTACCTGTCATTCCTATTACGTTTTAGGTTAACTGGATAATAGGAGAAGAAAATTTTAGATAATCAAAACCTGTATATACCTCCCGTAAAATAATCATGATGTGGGGTATATTTTTAAGTGGTTTGGTGGAATATTTAGGTATATTATTCAGTTCAATCGTTATTTAATGTTCCTCATTATTTCCCTTTGATTTTAGTCCAGTATTGAAAATGGTTTCATTTAGGATTTTACCAGAGAATGGAATATTCATTAATATTAGTTAGATATTTCTATCTTTTTCACAATAGGATATGTCCAAGGAACTAAAACATTCCCATTTATATAGTTTACAAGACTCATTTATTTTTAATGTGTATTCAATGAGAATAAGTCCTTGGCTTGGAAGGAATAAATAAATATAAAAATTCACAATTATCTGAATATGAATTATTTTATGTGAGAGGAGACTATAAGTTGATGTGATATTGGATGAGAAGTACTCCGTCCTCCACCAACAAATGTTGATAATCATGAGGACTATAACTCCAAGGTTGATTTATTCATCACTTATAATATGAAATAAAATGATTTTTAATATATATGAATGAATACTGACATGATTTCATGGGACTAAGTAAATGGATACAGTATAACATATCCTTAGAAAAAAGGGATAATATGGTATTAGGACACATCATGTTTGGTCAAATGATTGTTATATCCTTTAGAAAATTTGGATTACTTTAGATAAAATTTTAATGGGAATATAGAGCTAGTTATGTGGATAAGATAATTTAGGTAGGTCTTGGGAAATGCTATAATAGGATGTTTCATATTATTGTTTCATTTGGATTATTGGTTTTTTCGTATAGTCTTAATTTATAATGATATTATTGAGATGTAGATACAAAGGACATAGGATGAGGGACACCCCCTTAAGGGTAGATATTTTTCTTAGAGTATTATGTGAGTGTGATGAATCTGATGGGACTATATTAGGTGTGGCTAAGGGGTTTTAATTCTAGTCATATTTGTATTTATATACTAGGGAGATGTGAGAGAAGATCATAGAAACGTTTGGGGGATTATGTGTAGATAATTTTTTTTGGAACTGACTATTAATGATTGGGTAAGGTAGAAAAAATAGTATATGAGTATAGTGTGGGATATAAGTTATGGATTGGTTCCCGGATTAGAGAAAAATATATTTCCAAGGTACCATATGGTTTCCCTTATTGGTGAGAAAGATTGCTTGTAAGTTTATCGTGACTGGCTGTGTGACCATAATGATTTGAAGAGTTAGTCCTATAAGGCTAGGGATATGCCGATGTGTTTTTGTTGGAATTGAAAACGTATCTAGGGTCTTAAACCCTAGGATGATCTATTTAGCTTATGGGATAGGTTGCGTCCCATAATTTTTTGGTTCTTTCATGTGATTGATTATATATTTATTTGATAATATATTTTAGGATGATCCAAACATTATAATGATTGTTGGGATTTGATATTTACATTGACCCATTTCTTAGGGAATTACGTTGTGTACATTAGTGATCCCTTTGATAATGAGGGAATGAGTTTTGAAATATGAAGTGGATTTTTATCAAAGAGATGTTAGGGTATGCTATATAATCTGCACCTTCTCACACAGTGATGAGTATACTTGGGTTCTATCATGTTCAGCCATCCCTACATCAATGATTTTTATATAGGTATTATTATTGCCCAGCTATGATAAATAAATAGTTAGTAGATCACTAAATTCAAGGCACCATTTTTTGGGATAGTGAATGGGTAAAGATATATATAGTTCACACTTCCATTGGTGCAATATTTTTGGACGCTAAGCAAAAACATCATTTATTAAATTATCAGGGTTACTGTCCCACCTAGAATATTTGGGATTTTTAGGGACATATTGAATGAGGTAACCAGATTCTATAATTGATAAATATTTTTTTTAAGTGTAATGGTGGACTAGAAAGAAAATGATTACCCATCATGTGTACAAATTATAATGTAATTATAATGAATCATAAATAAAAAATCTAGGATGGGTTGGGTGTCATGGTGTCCAATTTAGCACATTACGAACCAGTGTTTGTTTTATTTTATTCCACATAATATTTATATTCATATAAAAGGTTATCATGGTGTGTATTAGGGGAACCAAAGTAGAACCAATAGATAATTATTTCTCACACACTACACAAAAATGTATTGTATGATACAACCATTTGTTTTAAAAAATGTTTGCAGTGAGATCTATAATGTATTTTATTGGGTAATTTAATGATATTTAATAGTGGTATTGAGTTAATGTTACGGGATGATAGTTCATTTTATTATGTATTTGATTGTTATTTTTTCTATGTGATCATAATTGTGGGTGATTAGTTCATGTATGAATATATTCTATCCCATGGTACATTTTAATATCATGACTCTTTTTACTATTGATAAATTGATGTTGTTTTTGGAAAAGTCTTGTTACATTAACTAATCTTTTTAAAATATTCAAGGGAATGGTCTCCCAATGGTGTAATTTTTTCCCTCAAACCTATTCAAATGATTTAGACATTTCTAGATAAAATCTAGACAAAAACTTTCCTCTAGATCAAACCAGTTTTTTCATGTGGGGTATTATATGTGGTTTAAAATTGTCTTCTATTGCATATTGTTTTCTATATTTTATACAAGGAATATGGTTTACTAAATTAGTTTTATGGTATTTATATATATTCATCAAATCCCCTTTTCTGGTAGGATTTATTAATTTGTAGTTGTATGTAATTGTTATTTTTATTTTATCATTTAAATTTTAGAAATTTAGAGAATATGATTCATTTATGGAGATTGTGATGTATGGTTTTGGCTTAAGGACCATTATAAATAATGATATGTATAAACAAGATGGTTGTTAAAAATGGTTCACATAATATTTTTATAATTTTCTGCAATTTATTTCTATAACAATTTGGTTTTTAGTATTTAAATGTTTCAAAAATTATATTTTATCGATGTTTCCCAAATAATGGGTTGATGTAATTCAAATCTACTAAACAATGGTATTTTCTTTGATGAAAACTCATGTGGCTCTTCCAACATAAGGATATCAGATGATGGGATTATTTTCCCTACATGAAATGGATGTATAATAACCCATGGGAGTTCGGATATGGATTTAGATTATTGAATATGGATCAATGAAGGGGAGGTTTTCTAGAAATTTTAATTTAGTATAGGCATAATATTCCTTTATAATATGGATACCCCTTATATTTTTGAGGAATGGAAGGTGAAATTAATTATTATTTTTTAATATGAAGAACCCTATGTGATTCTAGAATGGGGTTTGGTGAGTGAGGTGGACTGGTTAGATTCCAGGCCATGTAGATTCTATATTATCATGAATATACAACAATAATAGTGTTGATGTGTTGTTTGATGAATTGGAAATATTCTTTGGTGGAATAATTATTCGGGGAAGCCCTTGGATTCAGTGAGATGACATGGGAAAGATCGGATGACATAATGGAGGGTCACATTTCATTACATGAGATTATCCTATGAGGATAATGGTTATTGGTATAGGTAGATGAGCCTTATATTGAATTTATATGAACAAAAATACCAAGATTAAAGTATTTTGATAAAGTGTAATGATATTGTAAACCTATGAGGTTGAGATTATACCGATTAGGATGTATAGTAAGAACCATTTCTAGGGTCTTCTATAGGTCCACTATTCATTTATTGTTTGATATTTAGGGTTGTTCTATCTATTCATTATAAAATCATTGGGGGTGAATTACGAATACTTAGAAGTGATTCGTGTTAGGTTATGGAATGGTGAATGATCATGTGTGTGTGAGAGATTTATAGAATCGAAGAGATTCTTGTGATCATATTTTTCATAGTTTTAGTGAGACTTCAAATCATTAGGTTTAGATAAGGACAGTGATTGTATGATTGGACGATAGAGATACATATGAAATTGAAATCTATTAGGAGTCATTCAATAGGAGTGGAGTAATAAATATGATATTGTGTGGAGTTCTCAAATGGTTATTGGTGTGTTTCATCAATAATTTGGATGTATTTTGGTCAGTTTTGATGAATGAATTTCAATTTAAGAAAGAACATGTGGTGATTAGAGTTTCTCATTGGTCCTCCAGTATGAGTGGGAATGTAAAGTTTAGTCATTATGTATGGTATTTTATATAATATGGTCTATTAAGATTATCTATATTTAATTAGATAAAGGATGACTATGATAATCTTATGATGGGGTGTGTATTTTTAATTATGGAGGTATGAACCTTGTGACATAATGGCCATGGATGCAGTGATAATGATAGATAGATGGAGTATATTGTACCAACAAGCAAGTGTGAAGGAAAATCTATGTTTTCATGGATACATGGAAAATAATAGCTTTCTGAAATAGGTAGGGATTCATATGAATTCTGAGTATCATTATCGAGTTTGGAAAGCAGATGAAATTATATAGTGTTTAGTGGGACCATGGTTACACCAGTTCACATGGATTGACTATCATAAATGTTATTGGTGGTTGATTATCCAAAACTATATTTAAATGAAGTATTATGAATTAACAATTATGTGGTAGTTTTGTATATTCAGTGGTGAATCATTGAGTTAACACATTTTTTTATTAGTTGGTGTGGTTATGAATTTTCAAACGAAGATGTGTAGAGTAGAGATAACTAGTTTCATTGTAAGGAAATGGTTGTAGTGAGAAGAAAACTATATAGGCCATATAGATTGACCACTAGATGGGATTTTTTGGAAGGATATTACTATAAGTGGGAGCACCACAATATAAAATACAAACTAGTGGGTGTAATCTTCTGAGGTATAAATGATAATCATTGATATTAATTCACTAAATAATCATAGTTATGATGAGATGGATGGATATGGTCAAGCATTGTATCACTGTTAGAAATGTCAGAAAGTAGGGGGAATTCTTTTAATGAACAATAATATATGGTGTATGTATTTTCACAATGGATGGTAGATCTGTGTTTAGAGAAAAAACATGGAAATTTTGTGGTGATTTAATAAACAATGTAAATTTTTGACATATGGTTAAAGGACTATTTCAATCCCATAATGATGATAATTATTAAGGAATGTATTATTTAATGACCCATGTATTTTCGAGCCATTTTATTATAGAATATGATTTTTTCAATGGGGGTGAATTTTAGAGAATTGGGTTTCATGACATGAGTAATATGGATTGAATATTTGTATGAACATATTTTGGAAAGTGATTGATACAAATAAAGTGTTTCAAATTCTTGAGTGAGTGTTAGAGTGGGCTTGTGTTGACCCCTCCCCTTTGTTGGTTTTGTTTGCCGTTGACTAGTTATTGTGTGTCAGACTATAGTAAGTGACTATGTAGGCTGTGGAATAGGGTGAAACACTATGATTAGGGATGTAATATATTGTATATCTACACCATTCCCTCAATGGCGATTAATGTCATATCCTATAGGGGATTCATTATGAAGGTGGTCGGGACCCCAACCAGGGTTCAGTCACCCTAAATCTCAATAGGGTCCATGCCCTGCAAGAGTTAGGTCATGGGTTGGCTTCTAAACCCGGGTGGTTATATCCAACCACATAGGAGCTATTGAAATACAAAAAAAATGAAAGAGAACTATATGATAAACCCTATGGTCACAGTCTGACATATCATCTAGGATATATTTTTTTTATGGAATATTGGTAATTTATATGTTATACCAAATGTGTTTTAGGTTTTCCGAGGGATGGGAGTGCACCATTGCATTTTTACATCACCATCACTTCTTTCACTTCTCCCCATGATGTGCGGTATTTTTTTATAGTGATTATTAGGGTTTTATTTTGATTAATATTTTATTATTGATTATCATTGTATCCTTGTTATTTTTAAAATACTAATGTTATATTTTCTTTCAATATCTGAAAAAATTATGAATGTATTATCTTTAATTTATTGGGATGTTTCTCGTCATTTGGATATCTATTATCTTGGATATAGGGGATGTCAAAAGCATAAACATAAGAAGTTTTCTGTTGTTTTAGTGAAAAGATGATGGGAAATGATTTTAATAAAGAAAATTTCCTGTATTTTTAAATTGTATAATTAATTGAAATATAATATAAATTATTAATTTTAATTGGGAATCATGATAGGATCTTGATAATAGAAGTACGACTATAAGATAGAGGGAGGGTTTGGTAATGGTTGTGTAGATAATTACAAGGATGGTGACTAAATGTTTTAGGTTGGTAGCCCCATTATTATAAAATCCCATTATTTTTTCATGATTATCATGGTATCCCACAATGTTACAGGGGTATGATTAATTATGTTAGTCCCAATTTTTCCTTAGATAAGAGTTATTGTGTTTAGCCTCCTCATGTGGGGGAAATTTATTCATATCAAGTTACATAATCTTGGATCCCTTGATGACTATATCTCCAAGTGGTGATGGTTATGGTTAATTTTATAGGATAAAAATGGTTTGAAATAGGATGTGTGATGAGATTTTAGTAGCATATTTTATTTTCTATTGGTTTCCTAGTAATGATTAGGGTTTTTATTCGTAGTGTAAAAAGGTCAGACATGCATACATCTCATGAATAATGAGGGACATGTTTTTTAAAGTAGATTTCAGGATGGGAGTTCATTGTTATAATGATGACCCCCTTATGACTAGATGAGTTATGATAGTGGTAGAATAACTCTAGGGAATGTATTGAATGATCTCCTTGGAATATGTAAGGTAATAATGAAAAATAGTTTAGTGCCAAATTTAATAACATTATGTGGGTTCTGTAAGTGGTCTTCGAGGAAGATGGCTTGTGAATATCCCTAGTTAGTGGGAAAATGTGTGACACATAATATTGATGATATTTCAACTGATACTTTGAGGAATATTCTATGAATAACTTACGGGATTTCAGAACATCATGGGTTATTGGGTACATATTTCTAATCAGATAAGTGAATAATTGTTTTCTGAGGTTCATTGTGAATTCCCTTATGGAATTGAAGAGATAGATGATCAGTTTATTTTGATAGTTTAAGCTACTGAAATAGTATAAGAAGATATATTTTTGAGGTAAGATATACATTAGAAAAAGAAGCATGTTAATGGTATTTTTCCTGAGTTACTAATACCCTGGGATTATATACTAATAAGTTGGGATGGTTTTTATTCCATATATTTTTTTTCTTATTATTTATATACACCAATTTGTGATTGATTTTTTGGTTAATTTAGTTAACCATTTAATACTATGGAAATTTTTTGGGATGTATGTTATTTTTGTATTGTATTCTAGGATTGGTTGGGTCTTATACTATGTTACCCACCTTAGATTAGTGGCTTATGGTTGGTTAATATGATGTTCGCCAAACCTTGAATTTTTGAGATGTTTTGTGGTACATTTAGTGCACACGTTTTGGTTGAGATAATGGGTTTTCATTTATCTGATTCACCCTTAGACAATGAGAATGGGTTTGGTGAATTATTTTTGTATTCTCCAAGGTGATTCTTTTCAGTACATTATGTGAAACCAAAACAAATTATTTTATTATGGGTTCTTTCATATGGCATGAGGTTATTGGATAATGAAAATGGGTTTGTCATGTATGATCTATTGTTATTGGGGTAATGTTTTCACATAATAACATAACATGATTGTGTGTGTCTTTTTTATGGTGTCATGATGTGGATTCTTGTATGGACTGAAGTAGGTTATATTTGTTGTCATAGTGGACTAGTTTTCATATGATTACATAAAAAATATGATTTCATTCCTTCTATGACTCTCATTAATGCACATAGATATAAAATACTATAATTGGTATACTTGGTGAGAACCTAAAAATTTTAGTTTCTTACATGGTACATGGTTAAAATAGTGACCATATAGAGATTTCCTTAATTTAAATGAGAGTTACATGATTTTTAGTGGTTATATATTGGTTGATCAATTGGAGTGGAGACCTAGATTTTGGTGAGTCTCTTGGATGACATTATAGAATCGAGCGTGTATTATTTATTTACTTATTTTTTATATATGATCAAATCATTGGGAGAATAGTTGATTTATGAATTTATTCATTTTCATGTTATTTTTTTAAAAAAAATTGTTTTTTTGAAGATTATGTATATATTTATCTTTATTATGAATCAATCATTTATACATTAACTATTTTTATTAATCGAATTTTGGTGTATAGTCAGCCTAATGTACAATTTATAAACTCACCACTTTTCATTAGCATGTACCCTATGAGGTGGGAAACATCAGGCCGTATAGCAATTCAATACAAACTACTATTTTTGGATGATTGGTTATAATTTTTATATCATGAATGGTTAAAGGTACTTCAACATTAATAGAATATGCTGAATTTATAAAATCTTGTGTGAATGACAATAATATTTTTACATGGACACCATATCCCTAGATACACTATAGGGAAACATATTACATTATTCAATAGACCTTAGAACATCAACATCCAATATTACATGAATTAGAGAATGAATATGAACTATGACCATATATTAAAACACAGATATATCAACTATTCTATGAGCATTACTATCACCATAAACACAAGAATGAATATAGAAAAATATGATAAAATCAATTGTAAAGACCCGTAAATTTCAAGGAAATTTTTTTCTTAATTTTCTTTGGAATTTTACAAGAGCGCAGCTTCAGACGGCACCTGATTCCGAGGCCCGGTGTGCCCGGAATCAATTTCCGAAGTTTGGCTCGGGTACGTTCAGTGAACGGACGAGCGGGTTTTTCTATCTTTTGAACCGGTGCCCGGAATCAAATTCTGAGGGCACCGATGAAATCGCAGCGCCGGTATTTGCTTAGAAACGCCTCTTCCGGAGTTGCGTTTGCTCAGACGTGGTTTTTAAATTTTGCGGCTTTAAGTCAGAAATAAAATAAAGTTTGTGCGATAACTTTATTTTATTTCACTTAAACTGCTTGGAAGCCACTTAAAGTCACTTAAAGGCGGCTTGAACTGAGTTGAACTGGATAGGATGCTATCCAGAAATATCCTACCCCTTGGTAGGATATTTGTGCGGTGGGACCCGCACGAGCCCCACCGTTTCTTTCGCTAAGTAACGCACCCGCGAAAACCCGTCAAAGTAACTGAAAGGTCAACCGACGCGTTTTCTTTAATTCTTAACAGACCATTTAATTGGGCTGTTTCTTTCATGAATTAAATGGGCTGTTTTATTCGTTGAATTAATTCAACGAATTGAGTGGGTCGTTACTTACGCGTTTTGCGTTTGTTGGCAAAATAATAAAATAGACAAACTTGTCTATTTTGGAGGATTGCTATTCCTCTGAGCCTCCACCCTCTCCGCGAAGAACGCGAAGAACACGAAGAACGCGAAGAACGCGAAGAACGCCGGAACCGGAATTCGACGACGCACGATCCGCGACGTCGACAACTTTTCCGCGACCTTCTTCTTCTTCTTCTTCTTCGGTGCCTCTTCTTCCGCGGCGAACGTGCGATCGGCAACAAAGGTGAGAATCGAATCTTTTATTTCTCCCTTTTTAAATTTCAATAACAACGGATTTAATTAATTAAATCCGTTTGTTCTTGATCCGGAGATTGGCGACGCGATGCCGGATACCGCGACGACGCGACGATCTCCTTCCTCCGTGACGAGCGATTCCGCGACGACCCCTCGTCCGACGACGACGACAAGGTAAGGGATGTTGGATTGTTTTATCTTTTTCCCCGTGTTTATTCTTTTTAAGTAAAGAACAAAATCTCCGACAATTTTAATTTAATTAAAATTGTTGTTGATTTTCCCTCCCGGTGATGTTTATGACTAACGCGGAGGGTGCGGGTCTAACGAACAAGACCCGGCAACCCTCCGCCGATCTTTTTTGTTGTGCGGATATGGCGGACGACGACGAAAAACCGCGCGGCAGGGGAGATCCGTTGATCCCGCAGTGAAGGTCGGCATCCGGGAGGGGCAACGGCGCAGACGGGAGGCAAATCGGGCCACCGGAGCATCTCCGGCGGCCCGCGGAAGGCGGCGGCGGCGCGGGTCGCCGGCGCGGCGGCGCCGGCGACCGGAGGCGGCGGCGCCTGGCGCGCCGCCGTGGAGGAAGTCCACCGCGGCTGAAGCCGCGGCGGCAACGGCGGCCGGTTCCGCGGCCGCGCGGAACCGGGAACGGACGCGGCGGCCCGGCCGCGTCCGCGTGACAGGCGGCCCCCCGCGGGGCCGCGTTCCGTTTGAGCCGCGGGTTTGACCCGCGGCGGCGGCTCCCTCGGCCGCCCGGCCGGTCCGGGCGGCCGGGCCGCGCCCAGGCCGGACCGGACCCGGCCTAGCCGGGTCGGGCCGGGTCGGGCCGACCCGGTTCGGCCGACCCAGGGGGGGTTCGGGCCGGGTCGCCCCGGGCCCAGAACCCCCGTTTCGGGCCCTCTTCGGTCTTTCGCCCATATCTTGGGCCTGGGACCTCCGATTGACGAACCGTCAGCGGCTACGCGATCCTTGGATCGAGACGGTCGTTTCGGTATATTATACTCAAGGTTTCGGAAGACTTTGTGTACGGCCGGGTTGGTTCGTACACGAAACCAACCGGGCCCTCGGAGCGGAAACGCTCATAACTTGAGCTACGGACGTCCGAACGACGTTCCGTCAGCTGTGGTAGTTTCCTCTAAGTGAGACGGAGCTTTTGGCATATTCCGCCCGAGGATCGGACATAGGCGGAGTATGGTCGGGTTGGTTTTTCCCTAAAAACCAACCGGGCCCCTGGGACGAAAATGCCAATAACTCTCAGACCGGGCGTCCGATTGACGCGCCGTCTGTTGCGTTGAGATCCTGTTGTCGATACGGAACTTTTGGATACATCAACTTCGGACTACGTGTCAGTTGATGTATCAGCCTCTCGGCTCGTGGAGCGGACCCTCCTAAACGAGCTCGCTTTGTGCGGGAACCCTAGCGCTGGCTGTGACCTCGACGACAGAGCAGAGATCCTCCGTGGACTGCGACGACGGCAGAGCAGAGATCCTTCGTGGACTGCGGCGACGACTGTGCAGAGATCCTCAGTGGACTGCGTCGACCACTGCACTCAGCGATCCCATGTGGATCAGTGCCTACAGGTTCTGTGTGAGCCCGATCCTACGTGGGTCCTTACTACCGGTTCTGTGTGAGCCACTGCCTACAGGTTCTGTGTGAGCCCGATCCTGTGTGGGTCTTCTGCGGGGGTTAGTACCTATCGATCCTTTGTGGGTCCGACGACTTAGATGGATCAGTGATCATATTTGACGTCATCTGAAAAAGTATACCTGGATGAGCTGAATCTTATGTTACTCTCCTTTGTGGATTGTGTTGAACTATCCTATGTGGATTTTACTGTTTACTCTCCTTGTGGATTTGAGTCTTGCTTTCCTTTGTGGATTGAGTTGTTCTTGAGCTCGTGAGCAGAGCTAGAAGTGGGGACTTAGGTATATGTATGGGCATATACCTAAGTCAAGTCAGATGTTACTTCGTGATTGCATCTTTCTTTTGTGCTATATCCTTTGTGGATTTCGGGAGACCTTCGGGGGTCTCGGGGTCCTTACTGAGTAGCTTGTACTCACCCCTGCACGGGCTATGCCCGCACCTTGTTGTGTTGGTTGCAGACGACGGACAGCGCTGATCACGGTTGGGGCGTGGAGCAGGACGGTACCTGGAGGTGGACCACTGGGCGGGACGTGCTCGGAGCGGACGTGGGACCCGAGGAGCCTGGAGGCTATCTGTACCCACCCTTCAGGTGGGATTGCCAGTGGACGACACGAGGCCGCCGTCTTTTCTTTAGTTGCTGTTTTTCTTTTTCAGTTGTACTTTACAGTTGGGCTTGTATTCCGGCCCCCTTTACTTTTCTGCACTTGTAGTTACTTTCCGCTTGCTGACTCTGTGTGGTTGTTACTTATAAGGCAATGCCTTCCCTGTTTACTGGGATTTTACGCCTTGGTGCTAGTCGCCAGCCCCTGGCCTATGGAAGGCGGGCTTGGGGTAGTCACGGCACGGGCCCCGAGGACGGGTCGTGACAAATTGGTATCAGAGGTGGTCGGTTCTACCGCAGACTCTGATCGTCCTTTCTTTCTATGTGAAGCAATAGTGTTTAGTGTATTGAGTGTGGTTATCAGTTCAGGGAGCCCAGTGTTGGTGCGGCGGCCGACGTATCCGTACACCAGGACCCTGACTCCTGATTTCCGACTTAATGCATGAAAACATTGATTGCGTGTGTGTTTCAAGTCTTCTTTGTGATTACTTGTGTCAGCTCACCGGGTATACTGATCTGCTTTATGAAAGTCTCAAGTTTTCCTTGTGATTACTTGTGCCAGCTCACCAGGTATACTGTTCTGACTGTGGTGCTCTTGTTCTCCTTTTCAGGATGGCCCCGCGACGACAGCCAGCTAGGGTTCCGAGTGTAGGGCACGACGGCAGCCCACCGAGCGACGAGGCCTCGGTGCAGGGCCCTTTGCCAGCAGTGGCACCGGCGGTAGCTTTACCCGCCGAGCCACCGATGCTACCAGTACCAGACGCTGACGATGCACGTCGCCTCAGGGCACTGCATGAGTTTCAGAGCCAGCGACCGCCCAGGTTTCGCGGCGAGGCGGACCCCCAGGCCACCGAGAACTGGCTAGAGGCGGTGGTACGGATCTTCAGGCTAGTGAGGACACCAGCGGATCTCATGGTGATTCTCGCGGCCAGCCTCCTGCAGGCGGCGGCAGGACGATGGTGGAGCCTGATGCTCCAGGTTCACGACGAGTCATCCTTGCTCTGGGCGGACTTCGAGAGCCTCTTCCGCTCTGAGTTCGTCCCGGCCACCCTCTGAGCGGTGCGCATCCAGGAGCTTCTCCAGCTGCGCCAGGGCAGCATGACGGTCGCTCAGTACGCGGCGAGGTTCACGGACCTATCTCGCTACTCGACCGACATGGTACGGGACCCCTTCTTCCGGGCCCGGACCTTCGAGCAGGGCTTGCGACAGGAGATTCGGGCGTCGCTGATCTCCCTCAGCATTCCGACCCAGGCGGGAGTGCTGGAGCGAGCCCTCCTGATCGAGAGCTTCCTGGCAGAGCCTTCTTCAGCGGCGAGACCTAGCGCAGGGCGGCAGGTAGCTGAGTCTTCGGCAGCAGGTAGCCGACGGATGACTCACGGGTCCAGGCAGACCAGACCCCCACGCAGACGGCCTCAGGACACCGGCTCAGTAGTACGAGGCACACAGCGGAGTGCCAGCCTTTCGAGAGGCAGGCTGTGCTACTCTTGCGGCGGGCAGGGTCACATGGCTCGTGACTGCCCGACTCGCCGATCAGAGGAGCAGCAGACGGTGGAGGGGCCACCCAGGCAGAGGCAGAGGGTCGACCGTGGCGGTCCGCAGGGAGGAGGCGGACGAGGCAGAGGAGCTGGCCGAGCAGCGGGTGGTGGGAGACGCTTCCAAGCTCTACCCCCACCACCACCAGGAGGGCCACCTCGACCACAGGGAGCCGGCGGGCAGGGACATGCCCAGCTCCAGGCAGTGGAGGCATACGACCCCGACATGCCAGAGATGATTCGAGGTACGATCTGTGTCTATTCCACCCTTGCTGCAGTACTTATAGACACAGGAGCGAGTCACTCTTTCATAGCCTCTGCCCTTGTACGGAGCTCGGAGATTCCGACTGAGCCGTTGGCTCGATCCTTATGGCTAGAGACTCCTACGGGATCAGACTCGACGATTACGCACTGGTGCCGGCAGTGTGAGCTTACTCTAGGAGGCGAGAGCTTCGGCTGGGATCTCCTTGTAGCGGCGTCGAGGCCTTACGACGTCATCTTGGGCATGGATTGGCTATCCACGGTTCATGCCCAGATCGACTGTTTTAGGCGCAAGGTGCGATGTGTTCGCACTGACGAGAGCAGGTTTACCTTCACCGGCGAGAAGGGAACCTTTGCAGCACAGGATGGACTTCCGCGGAGGAGAGTGAAGCCCATCTCTCATCAGTTGGCTAGCCTCATCCTAGGAGCAGTGGACGTGCGGAGTCCGGCTTTTCCTGCAGTGGTGGACCAGTACGTGGACGTCTTTCCCGACGACGTTCCAGGGCTACCTCCTCGTAGAGAGGTAGACTTTTACATCGACTTGTACCCCGGGACAGCCCCGATATCTACTCCAGCATATCGGATGGCCCCCGCCGAGCTTCGGGAGCTGCGGGTACAGTTGGAGGACTTGCAGAGCAAGGGGTTTATCCGACCCAGTGTTTCACCCTGGGCTTCCCCGATTTTGTTCGCCAAGAAGGCGGACGGGAGCTTGCGAATGTGTGTCGACTATCGTCGCCTGAACCAGGTGACAGTGAGGAACAAGTATCCGCTGCCACGGATTGATGACCTCTTCGATCAGCTCAAGGGAGCGCGGTGGTTCTCGAAGATAGACCTCCGGTCAGGCTATCATCAGCTCAGAGTTCGAGACGAGGACGTGCAGAAGACGGCCTTCAGGTGTCGGTATGGCCATTATGAGTTCTTGGTTATGCCGTTCGGCGTAACCAATGCTCCAGCAGTGTTCATGAGCCTCATGAACAGGATCTTCCAGCCATACCTCGACCGATTTGTCGTTGTCTTCATTGACGACATTTTGGTATACTCGACGACTGAGGAGGAGCATGCCTACCATCTGCGAGTTGTGCTAGACACACTCCGAGAGCACCAGCTTTATGGCAAGCTCTCAAAATTCCAGTTCTAGTTACGTGAGGTCCATTTCTTGGGACACGTCATCTCTGAGGCGGGAGTTGCAGTGGATCCCGCGAAGATCGAGGCAGTGCTAGCTTGGGAGCCACCCAAGAGCGTGACAGAGGTGCGGAGCTTCTTGGGCCTAGCCGGATACTATCGGAGATTCGTGCCAGACTTCTCCAGAGTTGCGGCACCACTCTCAGCGTTGACGAAGAAGGGGAAACCCTTCGTGTGGTCAGACAGATGTCAGTAGAGCTTCCAGGAGCTGAGGCAGAGATTGACCAGCGCACCTATCTTGAGGTTGCCTGAGGAGGGAGTTGGGTACGTAGTTTACTGCGATGCATCAGGGACTGGACTCGGGTGCGTCCTGATGCAGGAGCGGGCCGTGATCGCCTACGGATCACGTCAGTTGAGGCCGCATGAGCAGAACTACGCCACTCATGACCTGGAGTTAGCAGCAGTGGTCTTCGCTCTGAAGACGTGGCGGCACTATCTGATGGGCGAGCGCTTCACGGTCTTTTCTGACCACCAGAGTCTCAGGTATATCTTCTCTCAGAAGGACCTGAACCTGAGACAGTGGAGATGGCTTGAGTTCCTCCAGGACTATGACTTTGAGATAGTCTATACTCCTGGGAAGGGGAACGTGGTAGCCGATGCCCTCAGCAGGAGGACGGGCATTCAGCTGCTTGAGGAGGCGACGGAGCAGCTAGCCTCCTTGCAGATATCCTTCGTGGATAGAGACGGAGCAGCCATTCTTCAGTCTCTCACAGTCTCTCCTCCACTTCTACAGCGGGTCAGAGAGGCTCAGCGTGGGGACGCTGACTGTGAGACCCGGCGTGCACTGATATCCTCAGGTCAGGCGCCTGATGGTTTCTCCCTTGGAGCAGAGAACGACATCCTTTTCAGAGGGCGTACCTTCGTACCAGTTGCTTTACGAGAGGAGGTGCTGAGAGAGTTTCACACTTCTCCCTTGGCGGTACATCCCGGAGTGGCGAAGATGTACCAGGATCTCAGACGACAGCACTGGTGGCCGGGCATGAAGAAAGCTGTGGCAGAGTTCATTTCACGATGCCTCACCTGCCAGCAGGTGAAGGCAGAGCATCAGGTACCAGCAGGTTTGGTACAGCCCTTGGAGGTCCCGGAGTGGAAGTGGGATAGCATATCTATGGACTTCGTGACTGGACTTCCACGCACTTCCAGAGGTCACGACTCCATTTGGGTGATTGTCGACCGACTTACCAAGTCGGCACACTTCTTACCCATCAGAGAGCAGGGCTCAGTGGAGAGCTTGGGACGTCTTTACGTCCAGGAGATCGTACGGCTTCACGGTGTGCCATCATCTATCGTCTCCGATCGAGATGCTCGTTTCACTTCCCGGCTCTGGAAGGGGTTGCAGGAGGCGTTCGGGACGCGGCTCCATCTGAGCACAGCCTTCCACCCTCAGACGGATGGTCAGACGGAGAGGACCATACATACACTCGAGGACATGCTCCGTGCATGTGTCCTCGACTTTGGTCGCAGCTGGGAGGACCACCTACCCTTGGTGGAGTTCTCGTACAACAACAGCTACCACTCCACCATCGGGATGGCACCATACGAGGCGTTGTACGGCAGACCCTGCAGATCACCGTTGTGCTGGACAGACCCTGGGGAGTCAGCACTCGTGGGACCAGAGATGATCCGAGCCACGACAGAGAAGGTCCAGATCATCCAGGAGAGGATGAGGACAGCTCAGAGCCGGCAGAAGTCATATGCTGACAGGAGGCGGAGGCCACTAGAGTTCGAGGATGGAGACCACGTCTTTTTGCGTGTCTCACCTCGACGTGGTTTACGGAGATTTGGCCGAGGCGGAAAGTTGTCTCCACGCTTCATCGGGCCTTTCCAGGTCCTCAGCAGGATAGGAGAGGTGGCTTATCGCCTGGCTCTACCACCTCAGTTGCACCGGGTGCACGACGTCTTCCACGTGTCTCAGCTGAGGAGATACGTGCACGACCCGACGCACATCATCGACTTTGGGGAGCTGGACGTGGACGATGGGGCGACTTTTGCGGAGGTCCCAGTGGAGATCGAGGATCGACAGGAGCGGGTCCTACGTGGGCGGTCGATTCCTCTTGTGCGCATCAGATGGCAGCACGGGAACCTCCAGGAGAGCACTTGGGAGCGGGAGGCTCAGATGCGTGCTCAGTACCCCCATTTGTTCCCCTAGTTTTTGATGTATCTTTACGGGGACGTAAAGCCCTGAGGTGGGAGTAATGTAAAGCCCCGTAAATTTCAAGGAAATTTTTTTCTTAATTTTCTTTGGAATTTTACAAGAGCGCAGCTTCAGACGGCACCTGATTCCGAGGCCCGGTGTGCCCGGAATCAATTTCCGAAGTTTGGCTCGGGTACGTTCAGTGAACGGACGAGCGGGTTTTTCTATCTTTTGAACCGGTGCCCGGAATCAAATTCTGAGGGCACCGATGAAATCGCAGCACCGGTATTTGCTTAGAAACGCCTCTTCCGGAGTTGCGTTTGCTCAGACGTGGTTTTTAAATTTTGCGGCTTTAAGTCAGAAATAAAATAAAGTTTGTGCGATAACTTTATTTTATTTCACTTAAACTGCTTGGAAGCCACTTAAAGTCACTTAAAGGCGGCTTGAACTGAGTTGAACTGGATAGGATGCTATCCAGAAATATCCTACCCCTTGGTAGGATATTTGTGCGGTGGGACCCGCACGAGCCCCACCGTTTCTTTCGCTAAGTAACGCACCCGCGAAAACCCGTCAAAGTAACTGAAAGGTCAACCGACGCGTTTTCTTTAATTCTTAACAGACCATTTAATTGGGCTGTTTCTTTCATGAATTAAATGGGCTGTTTTATTCGTTGAATTAATTCAACGAATTGAGTGGGTCGTTACTTACGCGTTTTGCGTTTGTTGGCAAAATAATAAAATAGACAAACTTGTCTATTTTGGAGGATTGCTATTCCTCTGAGCCTCCACCCTCTCCGCGAAGAACGCGAAGAACGCGAAGAACGCGAAGAACGCGAAGAACGCGAAGAACGCCGGAACCGGAATTCGACGACGCACGATCCGCGACGTCGACAACTTTTCCGTGACCTTCTTCTTCTTCTTCTTCTTCGGTGCCTCTTCTTCCGCGGCGAACGTGCGATCGGCAACAAAGGTGAGAATCGAATCTTTTATTTCTCCCTTTTTAAATTTCAATAACAACGGATTTAATTAATTAAATCCGTTTGTTCTTGATCCGGAGATTGGCGACGCGACGCCGGATACCGCGACGACGCGACGATCTCCTTCCTCCGCGACGAGCGATTCCGCGACGACCCCTCGTCCGACGACGACGACAAGGTAAGGGATGTTGGATTGTTTTATCTTTTTCCCCGTGTTTATTCTTTTTAAGTAAAGAACATAATCTCCGACAATTTTAATTTAATTAAAATTGTTGTTGATTTTCCCTCCCGGTGATGTTTATGACTAACGCGGAGGGTGCGGGTCTAACGAACAAGACCCGGCAACCCTCCGCCGATCTTTTTTGTTGTGCGGATATGGAGGACGACGACGACAAACCGCGCGGCAGGGGCGATCCGTTGATCTCGCAGTGAAGGTCGGCATCCGGGAGGGGCAACGGCGCAGACGGGAGGCAAATCGGGCCACCGGAGCATCTCCGGCGGGCCGCGGAAGGCGGCGGCGGCGCCCGGCGCGCCGCCGTGGAGGAAGTCCGCCGCGGCTGAAGCCGCGGCGGCAACGGCGGCCGGTTCCGCGGCCGCGCGGAACCGGGAACGGACGCGGAGGCCCGGCCGCGTCCGCGTGACAGGCGGCCCGGCCGCGTCCGCGTGACAGGCGGCCCGGCCGCGTCCGCGTGACAGGCGGCCCCCCGCGGGGCCGCGTTCCGTTTGAGCCGCGGGTTTGACCCGCGGCGGCGGCTCCCTCGGCCGCTCGGCCGAAGCCGAGCCGGCCGGTCCGGTCGGCCGGGCCGCGCCCAGGCCGGACCGGACCCGGCCTAGCCGGGTCGGGCCGGGTCGGGCCGACCCGGTTCGGCCGACCCAAGGGGGGTTCGGGCCGGGTCGCCCCGGGCCCAGAACCCCCGTTTCGGGCCCTCTTCGGTCTTTCGCCCATATCATGGGCCTGGGACCTCCGATTGACGAACCGTCAGTGGCTACGCGATCCTTGGATCGAGACGGTCGTTTCGGTATATTATACTCAAGGTTTCGGAAGACTTTGGGTACGGCCGGGTTGGTTCGTACACGAAACCAACCGGGCCCTCGGAGCGGAAACGCTCATAACTTGAGCTACGGACGTCCGAACGACGTTCCGTCAGCTGTGGTAGTTTCCTCTAAGTGAGACGGAGCTTTTGGCATACTCCGCCCGAGGATCGGACACAGGCGGAGTATGGTCGGGTTGGTTTTTCCCTAAAAACCAACCGGGCCCCTGGGACGAAAATGCCAATAACTCTCAGACCGGGCGTCCGATTGACGCGCCGTCTGTTGCGTTGAGATCCTGTTGTCGATACGGAACTTTTGGATACATCAACTTCGGATTACGTGTCAGTTGATGTATCAGCCTCTCGGCTCGTGGGGCGGACCCTCCTAAACGAGCTCGCTTTGTGCGGGAACCCTAGCGCTGGCTGTGACCTCGACGACAGAGCAAAGATCCTCCGTGGACTGCGACGACGGCAGAGCAGAGATCCTTCGTGGACTGCGGCGACGACTGTGCAGAGATCCTCAGTGGACTGCGTCGACCACTGCACTCAGCGATCCCATGTGGATCAGTGCCTACAGGTTCTGTGTGAGCCCGATCCTACGTGGGTCCTTACTACCGGTTCTGTGTGAGCCACTGCCTACAGGTTCTGTGTGAGCCCGATCCTGTGTGGGTCTTCTGCGGGGGTTAGTACCTATCGATCCTTTGTGGGTCCGACGACTTAGATGGATCAGTGATCATCTTTGACGTCATCTGAAAAAGTATACCTGGTTGAGCTGAATCTTATGTTACTCTCCTTTGTGGATTGTGTTGAACTATCCTATATGGATTTTACTGTTTACTCTCCTTGTGGATTTGAGTCTTGCTTTCCTTTGTGGATTGAGTTGTTCTTGAGCTCGTGAGCAGAGCTAGAAGTGGGGACTTAGGTATATGTATGGGCATATACCTAAGTCAAGTCAGATGTTACTTCGTGATTGCATCTTTCTTTTGTGCTATATCCTTTGTGGATTTCGGGAGACCTTCGGGGGTCTCGGGGTCCTTACTGAGTAGCTTGTACTCACCCCTGCACGGGCTATGCCCGCACCTTGTTGTGTTGGTTGCAGACGACGGACAGCGCTGATCACGGTTGGGGTGTGGAGCAGGACGGTACCTGGAGGTGGACCACTGGGCGGGACGTGCTCGGAGCGGACGTGGGACCCGAGGAGCCTGGAGGCTATCTGTACCCACCCTTCAGGTGGGATTGCCAGTGGACGACACGAGGCCGCCGTCTTTTCTTCAGTTGCTGTTTTTCTTTTTCAGTTGTACTTTACAGTTGGGCTTGTATTCCGGCCCCCTTTACTTTTCTGCACTTGTAGTTACTTTCCGCTTGCTGACTCTGTGTGGTTGTTACTTATAAGGAAATGCCTTCCCTGTTTACTGGGATTTTACGCCTTGGTGCTAGTCGCCAGCCCCTGGCCTATGGAAGGCGGGCTTGGGGTAGTCACGGCACGGGCCCCGAGGACGGGTCGTGACATCAATAGATTCTTTATTTCCCCAAAATACTGGAACCCTATTAGAGTTAAATGATACAAGGGTATTTTTTCAAACAATGCCAAAATAGTATCATATAATAAAACTCCTACAAGTATGGAAGAGGGTGATAACTATCTCTGATAGCATGTCTATGGCCACTCTAATTATAGTCATTATATTTTATCCTCTGGATACCTAAAGATCAACTTTTAAACTACCAAAAATTATATACATAATTGAATTAGTATCATTATATTGATTACTATTTTTTTAATAAATCTATTCATATACTGATAAAAATGTGTATTGTAGAAGATTTTCACCTGTTAATGAATCAATTTTCCCATCCCATCCTCAATATAGGGTACCCATGAAGTTTCAGCAGTCACCATTATCGGAGAAAACTATAGGGAATTAATAAAATAAGCAACCATGTATACTATCTATACGGTACTATTAGTTATATGCTTAAAATATATTGACATATCATCTTTTAGAATCATGAGGATGGAATTATTCCAAAAATAATATGAATTTCTATTTGGGAAATAACTATGATCTACTCAACCAAGGAAAAAGACATCCCATGAGTGTGTCATAATTATATCAATCATATAAACTATATGCTCGACACATTATAAGGGGTTTTCCAAATGAAATGATATATTATCTAGTGTTTCATTCGATATAATAGTAGATTATGGTCCACATTGTATAATATAGAGAGGTTATTATTGTATTCCAGACTGCTATGATAGAACAAACAGGAACGATATCCTCTCAAATATCCATAATAGAAAATTTTAATAACCTATACCCAATGCTCACATATATACTATTTATGATGTGTCACAAGCATGAATAGGAGATCAATATTAGTAAATGGACTAAATTCTATATATATACTCTCATGGAATGCAATAAGCTTCCATCACATATGTGTATTACAACAACAATAAATTCAATATAGAAAATCACATATATAATAAATTAAAAAATTATTAAATTGATATATATAGAAATAATACCATCTATATATTGGTCATTCATACTCTAGAATATTAGGGTTGTGATAAAACACCAATTTCTCTATATATCCCTGAAAACCCAATAACTTTTTTTTATTAAAAAAAATAAATTATTCATATGATTAATTCAATTATTATGAAAAATAATCAATGTTTGGTAATTTAATATTCCACTATAATATTATATAGAAATAATCTGAAAATGATTATACTATCAATTGGATGTATTTAACTACATACCCAAATCATGGTATCCAATCATAAAAAATCAATAGAATGGATTTTTTGTCCAATATGCTAAAAATGATACATCAACAAACGCTCTCATAAAAACATAGGATAATAGTGGAATCTAATAAAACATATTTCAATACCAGAATACATAATATTTTGTAAATGTATCCCAAATATACATATTGAAATCCATGAAAAATAATCGCAACCCAACCAATCTAAAACGTTCTAATAATTGGGTTAGAAAATGTAAGGCACATACAACTCCCAATACTCTCACCACATGTTCTCACTTATCTAGAATATAACAAGTATTAATAAAAAATAAATACATGGTACTAATAAAATATTTTAGCATCCCTAGATTTGATTTCCTCCATTGTGAATAAATTTTCCCACCATATACACTATGTGTTCCTCCCCATAATTACATAAAAACTATATCACGTAGTAAAATATGGATGAATAAAAACATGATAAATATATTCCATTACTAAAAAAATCATCCTGAACTCAGTGAAAATTTTACAATAGTATTGATTTGTAGTCATATTACTATAAAAAATATCACATTTGAATAATATATATAGAAGAAAATGAAAAAAATTAAAAAAAGTTATAAAATCATTCCATGATTGTATTCTCGATCCGCAACACCCATGTTCTTATTAAAAATATTACTCACCCATTTAACTCATGTTCCTTCCCTATAAATAAATCATAGAACTGAAATTTAGACTGTATAATATGGTAATAATTGTTTTTATGAGTAATACTAAATTTTCAACCACCTATTATGTCCCCATAAAAATATTAAATATATTGTATGCTTATAGTGATATTCCATAATAATAATAAATCACAAAATATTTATTAAATGTCACACCCTTTTAATTTTATATAGGAACTCAAGGTGAAACTAGGCATGTATTAGTCAGTGGTTGGGTGCATCTGAGAATATTACAATATATATTAAATTTTTGTTTCGGTGTAGTATATTATCATTCTAGGTTGGTCTTTACTCAATGTGTCTTGGACATGACGTAACAATTCATGACATGAGTAAAATATGTAACCTACATTGTTGATACCAAATTAGCAAAATCATTATTGAACTAAAATTAATGTAATTACTATTGAAAAGTGTCTCATGTGAAAATTTAACCTAAATCAATGGAATCCCAAACATTTCAAACTAATGAAAAATAATAGTGTTTTTGGACTATGTATATAAGGTCACACCCCATTGACATATAAATTGTTAAATAAAATCACCAAATGTGGGTGTACGTGGACCCTTTATGCATAATCATTCCCCTCATTAATCTAGAATGCAATATAACATCATGAATGAGTAAGAAAATTTTTCATAGTAACTCTTGTTTCACTCCATGGGAATTACGACCAAAGAATAAAAGTTGTGACCATAAGAGAGAGTCATTAGACTAGAGAATTCATACCCCCTGACTTTTTAGACAACCATATCTCAAGTCAAATTGATAAATGAAATGTAATACCGGATACATAATGATATAAAAAAAGAATCTCAATATGTGGTATAATAGAATGATTTTCAAAGAGAGGTGTCATAGATATATCTTACTTTCAACCATCATTTTTTTCAAACCCTCAAATAAAATAATCATATAAAATATAAAAAATCATTCATTTACCATTTAAATAAGGTCAAGAAAAAAAATTCATGACATGTATATGTCATTCAATGGGATGTCCTCTAGAGAAAAATCCTTCTCTATATTTATATCATGGTGCAATCCTTGTGTTACCTTATGTATGTATTGAAAAATTCATTCTTATAATATGATACCATGATAAAGTTTTTATAAACATATCAATGTTAACATTACACAATTCTAATTGATTTACCTATGTCACCCATACCACTCCAAGAACAATGTAAGATAATGGAAACCGAATTGGTTCAACTTAACCAAATATATCTCATAAACTGTTGTTGAGATATAGATATTAATCTCACCCCACATTTAACAATGTGTGTGACCATTAGTTACCATTAAGAAAATTTATAATAATATGGGGATCCATTTAGTATTGGGGGGGGGGATTTACAAATACTCTTATTTGTTTATGAAATATAATTTATATTAATTTAGGATCAGTCAAACAAAGGAAAAAATAAAATATATCACATATTGAAAGGAAACTCATATAAAATAAAGGAAACTATTAAAGACCACATATCCGAAAACACTATTATCTCTCTCAATGAAATAACCTTGTTGAATTTTATTCAATAAAACAATATACCAAAATCATGGTAAAACACAAAAAAAATTATAAATAGAGAATAATCCTATTAAAAATTGAAATACGGATTATATGGATTAATTTTGTAGAGACATTGTTGATGAAAAGTTATGATGAATCAAACGAAGAACACATAATAATTTAATGATAATATTCACCTATAAGAGGAAATAAAGTTATAGAGAGGGCTAGAACATTTCTCATTCAATAGGAGAAACCCACTAATTTTATGTAATAAAATAAATAAAAAATAGTTTCAAAATATTACAAAAATAATGTTCAAATAGGGTAACCAATGGGAAACCATTAGTACCTAGTTTCCATCATTCACCCTGCATAGGGCCACCAGTTACAAAGATTCCCTAATAGTTTTTCTTAATGAATAATGGTCTCTAACATGTTCCAGGTAGCATCACTCCAAGAAACTAGTGGATCCTGTCACAATGAAAAGTGTATCATAATGGCGAGTTACATCCTAAAATGTCTTCTCAAACCCCATAAACACCACGAAAATTTATGAAATGTTTAAATTCAAAAGTAATGAAATGAATTTAAATAATTTTATCCCTTGTAAATGTGTTAATTTTTAAATCACCAATTCTTTATTTTCACTCACTATGTTTATTTGGATCCAAATGATATAGAGGAATGGAGATAAGATTAGTACATGATAATTGATAGATAGTGAATTCCTCATATCACTATAGAGGAAGACCAAAAAAATATTTTCAGGTATAATCTATTAATAAACACCTTATATACTATAAGACATACTAGATATTTAGTTCTACTACTATAATGGCTAGACCTGAATGTTTGATAACGTTCCCAACCACTTATATAATATAACACCATTTCCCAATATTCATGAATCTCTAATTCAGCTCAAACTGTTTATTAATATCTTATAAAATATGAGATGATATATCATATAGTAATTTTTATTAGAAATACAACCCAATAACGATGTATATTATGATTATATTAATTAATAATGTATTCAATAAATGAAAACCAGAGATCAACACAATGACACAATATTCATATCATTTTATCAAAAAAGTTAAAATTATTATTACTATAGAATCAATCTTATAATCTACTAAAAACACCACATTCAAAAAAAAATAATTTGGTAACTAAAAAATGGAATTTCATTAACCTGTATTAAATAATTATGAATCCTATATTAGTATATATATGCTACTTATATGTTAGAAAAAATCCTTCTTAATGTTGATTTTGGATTGAGTGTTTTTCTTGATATGGTTTAAGGTTTTTGAAATATGAAAGTTGTAAAATAATACATGGAGATTGAGCATGAGTTATATGATATCACACATGTTTCAAATACCTTATCAAGAAAAATTGTAAAATTTATGATCTCATGAAAGTGAAAAATTTCTGATCTCTCTTGGGAGAAATGTATTCAATATCAAGGAAGATAAAATGTTGGATATCATGAATGGAAAAAATATTTGACCTCAAAAAATATTGAATGTTTTATATCACTCAGTTGAGAAATTATTGATCTTCTGATTTTACACAATGGTGATATGTTTATTCCAATGGAGGATAAATGTTCGAAATAATATTGTGGAGCATGAATGCTTGAACTATGAATGCATTGAGATCTTTCAAAATGCATGATTAAAATGTAATAATTATAAAATGATCTCATATATATATGTCTCAAATCCCATGAAGCCATAGAAAATATGGAAATAATTTTGGTATATCATAGTCATTCTAAATTATGAGATCACTAGTTTCAAATTTGATCTAATTATGGGACATCACAGAGTGTATGGTTATTTTTAGATATTATGAAAAGGATCTCTCATAGTGAAATTGATTATATATGGTTCTTATGATTGATCATATAAAACATTGGAAGAAAACATTGCACACTATAATAAGATTGGGTTTTGATCGTGTTATAGGATCACACAGAGCATGTGATTCAGTTTTCTCAGGTTGTGAAATGGATAATTGTCTGTTATTTCTTGATTTAAGTTAGTGATATATTGCCTAAAAATTACCTACGACCAATAGATAATAAGTTTCTATGTTTTTAATGAAAGTATTATCTATGTAAACATCTGTTAAGGAGTCCCATAGTGAGATATCATGAATGAAATTCTTAAAGATAACTTACAATGGAAACTAATGTATTGACATCAAGTATGTATTATACATGATAAGAAAAAATTCTTCCCAAAAACATGAATGGGTAACACACTAGGATGGAACATAAATTGAATAATGTTGAAAAACTAATAATAAATGTGTCAAGACACCATTATCTCAAGATAGGGTATGTACTAGGATGTAACATAATGGATTACATGCTTGGATCATGCCCATGGGTACCAACTTGGATCTAACTTGAACGGTTACATCCTAGGATCTTGAAAAAAGGGTTATACATCTAGATCTCACAAAAGGGTATAGAATAGGATCTCTCACTCTGGTGTTTCTTAGGGGTATTGCACTTGAGTCTTGTGCAAGTATATATTCACCCACATTACCCTATGAAAAAGATCATTTAATTATCACCAATTATATAAAAAAGTTGAAAAGTTTTCTACAGCATTCAATGAAACATACAGAATGATTTTATACAGTACCACATACAAGGCAGATAATCGATGAATTTTTTCAATTAAGAACATTATTGAGTCAATTCAAAGTTAATTGATGTGTGTATAGTAAAATAATTTTTTATAGGTGTCTTAAATGTATACGTGATAATTTAATATGTTTTCAATGAAGTGAACAACAAGACCATAAATAACATAAACCAATAATATACCTATATCGAGAATCCATTAATTATTGATCAATAGTGGACCAAAACGACCATAAATATTGTGTGGATCATTTTTGTATCAGTGAGAAAAGAAAAAGTATGAAGGTGAACCTTTCTAATAGTGGAGAGCCCACAATGGAAATATTGAGTGTGAGACCCATTTGATGTAATGACCTATGCATAAACATAATAAATGAAGTGAGCATTGGAATGTATATGATCAAAACTAAAATATTAATTGGACGTGATCCTTAGTAATTTTTTAAAATCAGTACATTTTCAATATTTAATACATGGATATAGCTTAGTGAGGGATAAATAAGTAAAAATATGTGTGTCCTTTTATTTTATTTCCTCATTTATCGTTTATAGATCATAATTAGATAAAATTGTATAAGATAATAGAAATATACATTCTAAAGATAAAAAACATAACCCATATAATAAAAAGATCATGATTCCATGGGGCTAGAGTAATTTCTAAAAGAATATCCATACCTTGTTTTCTCACTCCACCATTCCGGGTATTTAGGCCCCTTTATGAACTAACAATTTGAATAAAATAATATGTCAATACTATTGAAATTGTTTCTATCACAAATTTTACTATACTATTTGAATTGTTGTTTTAGCATTCCCTTATCTCATTATTCCTTGGAAATTGGATGAATATTAAAGAAGAAGTAACATTCAGGTGGTATTCCTCTGTTTGGATGTGTCCAATCAAATAGTGTGACTATATTTAATGAAAACTTCATTGTACTAAATGATGGACATGATGAATTAGATAGTGAAAATATATATTCACTCATTTATTTTTTAAAAATGATTATATAACTAGGTATTACAAGTTATTAAAAAACTCATGAAGATGAAGAAATTCCCTAAAGGCTAAATTAGATCATTGTCTACAAAACAATGCATTTGGATCAAAAATTGAATGAAGAATTAAATTTTCAATATATATATATCCAAGGGAAGAAAATTTAATTTTACATGATAAAATAATTGTTTATGTGGACATGTATCCAAGAGGGAAGAATGATTCAAAAGATAATAAACTAAAAAAAATGAAATAAGATAAACTGTGAAGGAATTTGGAATCAGATATAATTTAGAATATGAAATATAGAAATTATGTTATTTCTACACTAATTTCAAAACTATTTCAAGAGAATATAGGGATACAATAAGAGATTCCTGATGTAATGATTCTATGGATCTGGTGAATTCCAAAATAAAGAAGAAATATAACATGATGTATAGTATATCTCGAGGATGGGAAGACATGAATAATAGAGGGAATAATATCAAGATATAACTTAATTATCAAATTGAATAAATGGATAAGAATATTCAATAATTGGAAAAAATATATATATTTAGCTAATAATGAATGGGAGAGATATATTCCAAAGGCAAGACCAAATATATGGACTATTTTTTACATACTATTTGATTATACTATGATAATTGGTAGTGAAATGAATAAAAATATTCTATATTAGAGGAAATAATTGATAAATTATATCACTAAAAAGACCATGGAGTTTTGGAAAATCTGTTATTGGATATGATGATCCCATCCCCATCCATGAGAGCAAGAAAGACTTCAAATGTTACTGAAATAAGAAAAACCCAACAAATATCGAAAAGAGACCTAAATTTTTTTTATATAAGGTAATGAAACCATGCTCATCTTCTATTCGATGAATGGACATATTTCAGTATTTTTGTATCATTTTAATATATTTCATATTATGAATACAAAAAAATTTCAAAATCCAAAAATATTAAAATGATTCAAGAAATGCCTAACAAAAATGTATCTTATAATAAAGTATTTATCAAATGTTATTTTAGTGGAAGAAAATGACACACCATGAGTATGTTTAAATATTCATTAGGGTAAATGTTATTGGAAGAACAATATCTACCTCAATATATCATCTTAGAAATTATGAAACATGATAAATATTTAATCCAACATTTTTTATATGTGCTAATCATGGGAATTTGAAAAACAAATATTAAAATGAAACAAGGGATGGAAAATGAACAAATTAAAAGACCCCAACTAGAGAAGTGTATAACTAAAAAACCTATATTGGATGAAAAAATTATATTTTGATAAAAAAACCACTTTATGGAGATCCCAATGAGCTCAACCAGTGTCCAATCAATCACTTTCCACATTACAATCATAAACGTTCTCTTTGATTGAATGAGAATGAACCTCAAAAAAAGTGTATATGATTTTATTATGTTTAAGAATACTTTATTTTTAGTGTAAGACTCAACCTCATTAGAAAGAGTTTCCTGACATGGATAGTTGGTAATTCAAAATTGAATAAATAATTCTTCGAAAATACACATTTATTTCCAAAATGAATTAATAAATTGAAGGTGAATATCTCTCCTATTTAGAAAGAAACAAGAGAGGAAAATAAGTGGAATGTTTTATTATCAATGAATGAGTCATGAAAAATGAAATATTATGTGAGAATAAAATAATTAAATTTAAACTAATGCATTTAAACATATAATTTTTAAAATTTACTTGACTATAAAATCTAAACATTAGATGATGAATCATTTTCTGGGTAATGTGTGTTTTCTCATATAGTCAGAATAGTTCATGTCGATTGGGTACCTAGAACAAGGAAAAAATTAGTAATGTTATTTGCATTAATTTTTCTATGGTATGATCTGTTAGAATCAAATAAAATCCTGTTAATGAGGATTCTAGAGGTACACCTATCCCTATATGATAGATACTTCTCATATCTATTGATGTGTTGTATGAATATGGACGATTAATTATCCCAAGGATGTGTGTGTTTAAAGATAATCAAAACATTAGTTAAATGAGATACGCACAACATAAAGAATTTTGTCACTTCAAATTCACTTTTGACATCATATTAAACTAGTGGTTTTATAAAACAACCCTATTTTTCTAATCTATATCTGAATGTCATCTGTTTTTGAAAAACATTGTTTTATTATAGATATCATAATTTGAAAATAATGTGTTATAAATGCTAAACTAGAATTGTCTACTAGTTCAATGTTCATTTAATATTTTTTCCTTGGTATCAAGGATCAATTAAAATTTTATTCAGTTAGGAGAATAAAGTGGGGGTGATTCATAGTTTTTTTGGATATATGGTGACCTACACACTGGGTGATATTAAATAGATTGAAACAGAGTCTTTTGATGAATTGATTAATGTCATGATACGTGAATCTAATGAAGTAAGTAACTGACATGAAAGAACGATGAAGTTTATTGGGTTTAACTCTTTTTTTGGAAAAAAGTGTTATTACTCAATTGTCTTATATGATATGTTAATTAATTAGATTCATGGGGATAATTCACTTGATGAAAATATTACATCAATATGCATCTATATAAGAGTTATATGACTCGGATAATGTAACCAATGAATCAATTCTACATTGATACATATACTAAAAATGTAATTTTCATATAGTTGGCCTATCTTGATGTTATTTTAATATCATCCTATGTTTTCTCATTATCTATAGTGAACATCATGAACAAATATATAGTTCTATTTTTTATTATCCTTATTTCTTGAGATAAATGAATAATGTGTTCTGCTATTATTTTTTAAATTCTCTAAAGTGTAATGAATAGAGATAATTAAAAATGTGACAGTGAAAATTTAATTAAAAGAAATACCTACTTAATTTTATGGGAAGGGGGAGATTTATTTGATTTCTAAAAATTTATTCACTTATATAATTCATGATATATAAATCATTGCCAAAATATCGTCCATAAGTCAAATAAAAAAGAACATTGATAACAATTAACATTTTATCATGTAGAAGATAGAGAAATGTCTTGTGAGAATAGATTATGATATTATGGAAATAATGGTCATATTCTTTTTGATTAAGGCCTTACCCAAAGTGGAATTTTATAAGAATCAACCAGCTCTTGGAGTTTTTCCGACTCCTTGTACTTGAAAAAGTGTTGATGTGAGACCCCCCTACAAAATATATGATTTATTTTTCCCTTAGATGATGATCTATTTTATGTACAATGTTTTATAAATAATGGAGGTACCATCAAGTTCATTGAAAAATCTAGAGAAATTTTGGATATAACAGGTGAGAAAATGTCATGATAAAAATAGGGGAGAAGCTTATATGGGGTCATTGATGTAGGGGTAGTTTTAAATATTATTATACTAAATATGATTGATCAAAGGATATGTCTCATGATAGATGGGGTTTATAATGAATTTTTTTGAAAAGTTTTGAAATGAAGTTATTCAGCGATAAATGTTTCATACTAATCTTTTGTCTCATGATGAGCATAGCTCTTGTGAGATTTGTGTATATATTGATTAATCCGTGATTTCTATCAGAATAACAATATTCTAATTTTTAGTATAATATTGTAGAAGTTATAATTTTTTATATGAATGTTAATAAATGTCCAAAATCCCATTGGGGGATATTTTTAGTTTGAAATCACCCCAGATGGTGATTTTTAATTGATTTTGTTTTTTGGAAAAGCATTGAGGTTGTTTATGAATGATGGATCTCAACGAAGACAAAATCATTGAGAAAGATATATCTTATCTCATATAAGAGAACAATAATTATTATTGAACAAGAATGAAATGTTTAATCTTTTATAACTGTGAGATATATGATCTTATGAAAGGTAAAAATGTACGATCTTGTGAAAGTACGAATATTCTATCTTGCATTCGGGTTAAATATTTGATCTTGTGAAAGTGAAAATTTTCGATCCCATTCAAGGGACAAATGATTGATCTCAAGAAGTGTTTAATGTTTTATCTCACACGATGGAGGGATATATGATCATACAGAGAGAAAAAGTTTGAACAGATCTCATGGAGTGTGACTGTTTGAACAGATCTCTAATTGATGTATTTTGAACCAAAAGAAGACAAATCCGGATTTTGAAATTATCTATTGTAGGGAACTCAGGAAGAACAAGAAGAAATATAATATATTGAAATGGGGTGGGGTAATCCATGATCAATCAAAATCATGTGACTATATGGTTGACTGTGGATCTAATGATGAAATGCCTTAAAGCACAAGTTCGCCTTTTGATCCTGTGATAGGGATCATGCACAATACTCATATTTATATTTGGATATCATGATGGATCAAAGAAGGTACCTGAATAGAAAATAATTTAGCATATGAAAAATAAAATTTCATCCCATGATAGTGTCACACAAATTGATTGATTTCATTTTCTGTATAAGTCATGAGGATGGTTGTCCATTGTTTTGGGAGTAATGGAGGTCCACTCTCCCCTATAAATAACTTTTGACCCAACACTAAGAGGTTAATATGTTTTTATTAGAAGTTTTATATGAATAAATTTTAGATATGGAGTGTTGGAGAGATATATAATGAATGAGTATCAAGGAGAGATCTTATGAAGGAGAATAATTGATTGACATCTCATATGAGTTTTTCATGATAACAAAATAGTATCATGAAAGCATGAATGGTTCTCACAACATGTTATCGACAGAAGCCTAATGTGTCTTGCATAAAACATGTAATGGGTTATGCACCAGGATCTCGCATAGAGGTATACTCTAGGAACTAGTTGTAAGGCTTATGCACAAGGATCATACACTTGAGTACTTTTTAGGATCATTTGGAAATGGTTACATGACAATATATCATGAATAGGGTTACACGTTAATATATCACACATGGATGTGCACCAGGATCTCATTGAAGGGTTTACGTTATAGGGTCTCATGTAGGGGTCTCACGTAGGGTCTCACATAGGGGTCTCACACTAGATTATTATGAAATGATATACACACCTAAAGTACCATAAGGACAATGCAATTGTTATAACTGAAATCATATGAATAAAAAGAGAGTGGATATTTACCATTCATGAATACTTGGTGAAGGATTTTATTCACTAACACATCCATGTAAGTGAAAGGAATATTTAGAATTTAGTGAAGATATTCCTAAATCCAATGTGGAGGTAATTATTCTGTGTACAAATAATATAATTTTGTTACATAAGTTTGGAATGTGGAAGTGATCATCAGGCAGTTTTCACTGAATAAAATTAGAATTTGACAAATAAAATAAATAGAGAATAATACTACAATTGATTGTACATTCATTATTGATAATGAATGGACCAATATATATATAAAATATGTTTGGGTCCTTTTGTAGGATAATTTTAAATGAAAAGTAAAAAGGTTATACTTCTCCACCAACAGTGAGCTAGTGATGGAAATATATAGACAAACTAACATGGGAATTAGTGATTTATCGCTAAACATTGTAAATTTACTAATCCTTGAAATTTAAGTGATCTATCCCAAACCATGAATTAGATTTATGCCTTAGTAAATTTTGTTCATCGGCCCCTTTTCATTTAATGATCCTTGGATGTATCCTAGTGATGTCGAATCAAGTAAAAATATGTCTTTCCTAGGGTATGATTTATTTTTTCTCATTATGTGCATCCTCATCTTAAAAAATTAGAGAGAATAAGTGAAATATAAACCCAAATGAGAAAATAATTTGACCCTTATAATAAAGATGCAATGATCCATAGGGCATGATGAATTTCAAAAATAATATACATACCATAATTCACCCCCATCATAGGGTGTCTAGGAACTTTTCATATTTAAAACAAAATCATACATATAATATAATATGGTTCCAATAAAATTATATCAGTATAATTATTATAAACATTTTCCTTATATGAAAACCCTTTTTGACAATGTGGCTCAAATTACAACAAAAAATACAACACATTATAAAATTGTACATATTGATTAAATGAAATCCATAGACTAAAATATATGAGTGTGGAATACTACCTCAAATATCCTATGAAACAAAATGATTATTTGAAACATAATATATTTGTAGTCTCCACTCTAATTTTTCATATACACATCATTATAAAAAACTTATGATATCTGAACACACTTTAAGATACATTCTAAATTTCATCAAAATTTTACATTATATTGATGTGATCTATGAGCCTACACTCATGGGGATAAATCAAAGGACACAAAGAATAATTGGATGATGGTGGAAAAAATACTAAAATCATGTTCTATGAAACTTACTTTATCATCTTTTATCATAAAATGTTTTGACCACTAAAATAAAAATCTAATGACTCCTAAATTGATAGGGATTTCCAACACATTATCCACCTTTAAAACCAATCTCATCGATAATAGTCTCTGCTGTAATTAATTAATTTTGGACAGTAGAAAAGTATTACCAATATTTTTAATTACAGTTCCAAGTCTATGCCAAAACACATCACTTTTGAATCATAATTTTCACTCAAATACAGATCTAACTAAATGAGTTTAGTATAAATTGATGAATAATCGATTATAGCTATCAATAGTTGCTATAAATTAATAATATCTTCCTTTTTCACATTATTTAAGATGTTAGGGTATAAATTAATAGAAATATACCATATATATTTTTCAAATGTAATTAAATATTATTACATTCCCTTAATCATAAAATATAACCACTAATATACTGCCCCTTTACACATCAAGGAATTAATCATGACTCGATGCATATAATCCATTTTAATTCATTAAATGATATATTATAAATGAATAATTCAATAAACTTCTTCTATATATGTACATTCATTCATAATTACATGATAATGATGAAACTAAAAATATTTAATGAAATCAAAATACATCGGTTCTAATCATTGAAACTCTTTATCGAAAACCAGATTAAATTGAGAAAGTACCTCTAGGATAACATTATTAAAAATTATTTGATCGTATAGGGTATGATATTATTCTACATCATAGGTAGTGGGAACTTGTCCTCAATATATATTACCTTACCAATGGAATAGAAAAATATCACAACCACACCCATAATTGTACACAAAAATCCTATAATGTCAGTCAATAATATTTGGAATGACATAATATAAAATCTATCCATTTCATTATTTTTTATAAAAATATTTTTGTTCATTACAAAATTTTATAAGACTCTAAATATAATTAATCTTTGCTTACTTTTTTTAAATACATAGAATCATTATTTTGATATACAAGGAAATTCATAATGAAATAATTATAAAAATCTACTTTTTAGCTGGAAAAAATATTTTCTAATTATAGATTCAACTATCAGTTCATGATAACACACTAAATAATAAATGAATAATAATTAAATATATATTAAATATATATTATTTTGTTATAAAACAATAATGACAATACATAATTAAATAAAATAAAACATAGTAATTTATGTGATATTTCACTTCATCTTAACAACCTCATCCAATTGAAACTTATTATTATTCAGGTAAATAAGTTATCATAGACTGAATCAAATAAATGAATGAAAATAAATATAAATGTATCGAGAATCATTGATAGCTTGTTATTCCACTATAATTCTGTTTGAATGGTTTGTTTTTGGGTTAATTCTTGTATCCTGATGATCATTTTATTATACACGCCCTTGCATATCATACATGTTCCCCTATGTTGAGATGTAACACTATTTTTGAATAATCACATCATGATTACCAAAATTATAATAGATTTTTTTTTGTAACAAATATCAAACTCACTAATCATTCTTCTAAAGATGTAATAAATATTGAACCATGAAAATTTTGATGACAGGATATTTTCCCCAGGGAAAAGTGAGAATAATTAATGTAAGAGTTACATAATAATATCAACATGATCATATGGGTAGAAGGAGAAGTTCTATGAAAACACTCTAATAAATTTTGGGAATATTTTCGAACAGTTAGATCAATGTTAGATATTGAAACATGTATATGTATTTAACAATATTCTAGGTCATATTTAAAAAAATCAAAAAATTCATCACAAATATTGAATGTATAAAAAAAGAAGATATGAATAAAGTGACAAATAAAAACTCATCTAAATAGTAAAAGGAATTTTAATCCATAGAGAAATTCTACATTGAATCCATCATAGATAGTATTAATTCATATACTCCATATACCATACAGAATGTTCAGAATATATCCCTCATACCCCAAAATTATATTTGTACAAACCCATCTTCATTTTTTGTTCTCCTTCATATGGAAAACATACAGTGTGGTCATCACACACCCCATAGGAAAAAATGTAGTGTATGAGCATAATAAATCATTAAGAAGTCCCCAAACCACCTTTATATACCTGTCAAAATTTGAAGGAAAAATGGAAAAAATAATTTCCTAAAAATAATTAATAAAATGTAAATGAACATGACTTATATACTTTATATCATCAAATTAATATTAATCAAAGAAATATCACCCTATTCCTAAATGTTCATAACCTTAGGTTACCAAATATATGTGTAACCCAAAATCAATTTTGTGATTATGGAAGGAAAATATAATACCCCATTCTGGATAAGATATAGAAAATTGAATTTTATTTTCATAACAACACCCATTGGAATGGGAATTGGAAATATACAGATAGGGACCCATCCTATCACATGAAATAGTGAGATCGGGTATTCAATGTAATGTTATAATGACTCTTTTTCATTACCATAAGGTTAATATAGTTCTAACTACTTGAAAAATATAAATGTGATCTAAATATATCTTAATATACACATTCTTGTCACTAAATATCATGATATAATCAGAAAACAAATCAAAAATTCATTATTTTAATAAATTTCCATTAATCGTTATATTAGAATAATATATATCATACAAAATACTATCTAATAAAAAATAATGAAATTAAGAAAAATTCACAATTTATGTATATGTATAATAGTACTAACAAAGTAAATTTAATGAAATGAAATACCTCAATGTATTTTTTTCCAATATAACCCCAAATGACCTTTTATATTGAAAACAAAAGCTATATTTAAAACTTATTTACCATAAGAAATATTAATTATAAATTGAATTTAGTCAATTTTTTATGAATTCTTAGCTATCCCATTAAGAATTTATGATGGAAGAGGATTACAAATATCATATTTATTGTAGATAGTCCCTTTGGTAACCTTAATAGATGAGTGAATTCAACATAACCACAAAGATACATCCATTAATTTTTCAATTCTAGGATGCCGCATTAGCTAGACTTGAAGGAACTATAAAAATATGATGAGTTCCTTGAACAAAAAATGATATAGGAATTTGTATTATATGAACTACAAATATTTAAAAATAACAATGGTATAATTATATAGTGTGAGAGAATTAATTTACTATGAAATAACACTTAAAACTAGTCATAGATTCCTTTGATCTATCACTATAATTATATATATATATTGATGATAAAGATTCAGATCAAAAAAAGTAAATTTTGGAATTGATGATCCCATTCAAGCACCCAATACCAATCTAACAAGTATTTTGTACTTTGTACACAACATTATAACAATAAATCATTTAACGTCCCAAAAAACCGTATAATCCACCTTGTAACTCAAAAAACACACCATAATGAAATTGAATCATTTAATTAAAATTAAAATTCACCTAAAATGGTTTGGGGACATTATATAAAACATTTTATTGTCATTATTATTTTTATTACTATAAATATATATAGTACCTATATAATACAGTAATGTTGGGTAAACATTGCCTCTATGTGCCACTAAATTGGGATGATTTCTATTTTTATATTATATCTATATTATGAAATATATTTATTTTTTTTATTTTTAATGTTTCCAAAAACATGGAGAAGATTTAATTTTTATAAATCCATTTTTTTTCTTTATTTATTTTTCAAATCATTTACATAGTCTCTCAGTAATTTTTATCTCCATTTTCATCATACCAGTTTGAACATGCCACCTCCTCCATCACACAAGGTAAACTACTTCATATTTTATTAATTTGAAAACATGAATAAAAAATTATCCATCAATAATACACAACATCTATAGAGTTTTAAAAATATGATTACATCTATTTTTTCTAGTTTTTTCAATATATAAGATATAATTTACAATGATTGGATTTCATATTCAAACCATTATACCACCTTCATTCTCCTTACAAATCATGGGCTAATATTCTATTCCATCTAAACAATTATAAAATCTTAGTGTATATAAACTATATAAATAACCCCATATATTATATCCTCATCAAACTATTCCTTTACTATTAATAATTCACACTATTTTTCTACTTTAAAATTATATAATAGTGTGTAATAAATGAATAAAACAATGGTGATAACATAATGTATGGGAAAATGTTGACAAATATTGCTGAGGTCTTTTAATTATTATATGAAAAAATAGTTTCACATATCCAATCCACATTGGATATTGCCTTCATATGTCAATTGAAATAGTTATTATTTAATATAAATAACTTAATCCAAATATTCAAAGAATAATTATTAGAGTAATATATTTAAATTCAAATGTAATTTCATATCATCAGAAACTAATATATTTACATTAATTCCTATAATATCATATTGATATTCTAATTGAAAATCATTTCAAGAATTATGATTTTTTTTCTAAAACTATTATTTATAGAAATTTTAAAAAAACAAGCATATGATGCTCATAGTTCCTGAAATATATAAAATAATATTTAATGAAAAAAATAGTGTAGATAAATATAATAATGATAAAATTTTTCTAAAAACGGTGGTTTATGATAAAAAAATATTAATACATCATTAGTAGATTGATATATTAATTAATTATTTTGAATGTAATTTCTGGAAATTTAATGTTACATGAAATTATAAAATCATGTACATTAATATAAATGAAGTACCTTAGGGTAAGTTGTTGGGTTGGAAAACATTTATAATATCTAAATCTGTTAAAAATTACAATGTATACATATAATCATAAAACATATCCACAAACTAGTAAATAATACATTATAAAATCATTAATTATTCTATAAATATTTCTTAAAAAAAATTCCAGGGTAAAACAACATGCAAACAACAGAGTCCTAATAAAGTAAATACCGTTACATTTAGGATTTTTTTACCTATAATTATGTTAAATATATCATAAAAACAAATATTGTTATATAAAAATTCATATTTTAGCATATTTTAGTGATATATGATCACTTCTTTATAATATCATAATTTAACATCAATATAAATATTTATTATAGTACCATAAATATTAATTTCTGGATCATTTCTCAAATGTATTTATATATAAGGAATCACATTATCAAAGAAAATGTGATTATGATTTTAATAAATCTGAATAGGTGACGAAAAATATAATGGGATAATGAGATGAACATAATATTGGAGTAAATAATTAAGGAATCATCTAATTTAGAAATCACAAATTAATAGAAAATTTTCATTTAATTTTTTTATCTCAGTAGTGTTTTATTAACGCGTAAGGTCTACTGACTATATTTTATCATAAATTGTAATGTTGACCAATCCTTGACACATCAATCTAATATATGAAATATTTTTCATTCTTTTAGGGAAAATTGGATGTGGTTCAATTATTTGGGGACATGTAAATAATTAATCCTCAATAAACCATTATAGGATAGAATTATCAAACTAGCATGGTCGTTATTCCTTATGTATAATTAAAAAACCTACATGGAATGTATTATTCATCATCACATAGATACTATAACATATTTTATTAGAGTGAAATATCATTCTATATCATGAATTTTCCTTCACTTATATAGAAATATGTTGTTAATTATAAAAACCAATTTGAAATTATACCTCTTGAATTGATAGTTTAATATTAAAAATAAAAAATAATGATGAAATTATAGAGAGTATAGAAACATTCATTCTCAAAAAAATTCTTTCATGATGAAATATGATAATTTTTTCCAATGAAAATTAGTTTCATTTTTATCGACAAATATTTTTTGTTATCAATTGAAATTATATATCGGTATTTTCCTATATCACATAGTCTCTTTAGAATTCCCCATTGGAAATCCAGATTTGATGGAGGAGGTAAAATATTATTTCAAAAAACAAATATGAACTATTTTACCACAATGTGGCTCCCACTAATATTTCTTAATGAATTTATTGGGTCAATGTATCATTATATTTAATATTGAGAGGGAACGAGTTTATGATAAAGAAAAAGTCTCTTCTACCATGAATTCACATATTATTTGATCAACTATATTGGTGAAATAAATTATTAATAGTGTATCTTTGATAAAGATATAAATAATTGAATTTGAAAAAAATATGATAATCCAATTTCTACCATTAATATAAGACTTGTAAAAAATGAGTTCATAGTGAGTCCATTAAGGAACACAAATATTCCAGTAGTCTCCATATACATCATGAATATAGTCTAAAGATACATTCTAAAGAAAAATTGGGTTTATTTATATATGATATTTAGATCCATTTGAATATAAATAATCAATTTGAATAGATTTTTTGGATATTATAAATTTTGTTCTGAATGATAAAATTTTTAAAATGTATATAATGTGGTGACTTATATATGGAGACACTTATAATAATGTTTCATATGTTCGGAATAAAATAGATATCGATGGAACCGTTAAATAAAAATGTTATTTTATATTGGAATAAACAAATATATTTAATATGTATCCCTAATTTCCTTACACAATATTAGTCTTAGCAATTTTTTTACAGATTGTTCATAAATATGAAATGTAATAACTTATCCAACTCAATATCGATAATACATTTTATGAATGATAATTTTGAAGAGTGCATCGAGAATTTCATAAAGAGGATAATAATTACATAGGTTTTAAAATAAATCAAAACCTGAAAAGGATTTTTAATATATAACTAAAATATGTTTTATTTATCATGTAAAATGGAAATTTGATATAATTATTCACACAATTTGTTTTTGATCCTTGATAAAAACACACTATACATTATATGATCTTCACTGTGATAATTTTATCTATTTTGAAAAGCATAACATATATATTCACATATAGATCAAAATGGGGAAAAAATATATCGACATAGAAATACTTCATCATGAACCAATGGTTGTAGTTAGAGATTATCAATAAATATAATTGTATATTTCACTGATATACATGAATGTAGAAAAATGTTGATGATATTTTAAATATAAATTCATCAATAATAATATTCTATATAGATATTTAAAGGTTTCCAATACTCATTGATATCTAAATGATGGACATGGATTTTATAATGGATATTATGGAATCCTAACTTCCTCAAATTATTAATCAAGCATGTACTTTGGAAAAAATAAGCTGACATAAATGGATGATAATGGAATATAAAATTCCGTTCACAAAATTGGTAAGGAGAAGATAAAATATGTTAACATTGTTAAATAATGAGTTTAAATGTATTGTTGTATTTGTGTTTACGATAACATATAGAGATAATGAATTTCTAAGTATCTTATTCTTATACATTGACAATATATATATACTAATGGAGTATAATTAAATATAGAGATCCTGATGAGTACTTGTCCTAGGATAATAAAAAGAAGGTTATTTTTTAATTTTCATTATAGTGTTTAGTATTATATATTTTTAAGGTGGAATAGTATATGTCCAGGTATATGATAAAACAATTATACATACCAACATTGAAATAATAGAATGTCATGAATAATTATGTCATTGGTCTTTCAAAGTCATATAATGTAAAAGATTCCATATGACTTATATTGAATAATATTATAAATAATAATTATTTAACCACTATTTAAGATCATATCTATTTCAACAAACATATAATGTTTTTCATCAGAAATGTTGTTATGTTTTATTGAACATAATTTTCAATTAAACCAAATCATTATATGATGGTGAAAAAATGTAAAATTATTATAAATTATTATTGATTATCAATTTCATTATTCCATTTACATTTTAATTATTTTCTATAAATTATAACATTTTTTTAGTTCAGGAATAAAGTGGAAATTTATTTTATTCATATTAAAACACAAGATTTTAATATTTTTATCATTATTGGATTAAATTGGATATGGCTTACAGAAAAGGTATTTATAATGATTTTCCAGGCCAATCAACTGTTGTGCGAGATAGGATTGAATTCTAGTAATTATACATGTAATTTATAATCAATGTGAAAAATTAATATATGTGATGGACTATATATAATGGTCATTTTGATGATATATAATAGATATTATGAAATAAGTTTAGATTTTATAGAGTCCCTATGATGTGAAGTATTTTTTATATGTTAGGATTTCCCCATGTTTAGAGACTAAAATATAAGGATTCGTACATTACAAAAACATTTGTATAGAATTGTGGATGTAGAATACATATATTTCATAGTTGGTATATAATATTTTATAATATAAAAGACATTTCTTATAATAATAAAATCCCTCTTCCTTTAAATAAGTGTCATGTTACACCTTAAGATACATAATATATTATCCTTATCTACAGGGTGAGATTCATTGATACCCACCAATAAGTAATATGTTTTAGATGATTCATATTCATTATTACTCTATAAAATCAAATTTTGGTTCCAATATATGTTCCAATTAGAAATATTTTTAAATTGAACAAAAAAATATCACATCTCACAACCTGGTCATGTTGAGAATGACTTAACCATGTTTATATTAATCATTCATATGATGATGAATAAATTCACTGTTCATGGGAGTATGGTTAGAGAAATTTTATTTTCATAATATTCAGTTTATACTCACATTTACACAATTTTTAAGTTATATATGGAATCAATTCGATATTGATTGGTCAAAAAAACATCCTTGAAGAACAATATAGAGGGTCCGTTTATGGTTTTACATATTATTCACTTCTAAAAGTTTAATGAATTGGATAGTTTTTCTTTCACCCATTTATAATTTTACATATATTTTACATATGTGTTCCTTTTTTAGTAGTTTGTCTTTATGTTACATAATTTTAATATTTCCTCCCCATTTGTTTTTATTGCTATTTTTTGTGATCTTCATAGACATCATGATGGTGTTTGAACATTATTATAACTATGGTATATCTTCTGTGAGATTAACTTGAGGTCCTCTATATTAATATTATATATCACATTTTTCATAGACAATTAATTGAGTTTAACAGATTATAGGTTAGTGGTATTACCACTCATTATTGTTTCATATCTCTATTCCCCCTATGGACAATTATTTTACTATAATTAACCCATCTCACTGAATAATAATGGTCTCAATGTGGGATAGAGAAAAAAATGCACTAATTTTCCTTTGGAGTGAGTTTATTTCATTAATAGTAAAAGAGTTATTTCTATTATTCAATAGTAATAGTTCTATAAGTGGTATAATCAATGATTTTTTGATAAACTATGAGTTAAAACATAACAATTATATATATTGATATTCAAGATACCGTACATTGTGAAAATTGATTTACAACTAGACTTATAAAAGATGTTGTTAAGGGATCACATCAATATAGAGCATATGGGTTGTTATCTCTTACAAAACTAATTTTATGAGACTCTACAATAAATTTTTATATGTATTCATTCATCAAAAACATCCACCACATTTCTAAAAATCTTTTGAAAATATAAAAACATAAAAAATATAACATATTTGATAGTTACTATTTATATTTTCTACAAAAGGTGATTACACAATCCATTATACAGAATTTATTTGATGAAAATATATACATATATATTTTCCACATTGGGCTCATGATATTCTTGTATCAATGTTTTATCATTTCTATGTAAAATTTAAAGCATTTTTTATTCATAATTATAAATTATTTTACAGTTTTCAAGTGTATTATAATAGTTTTCCTTTTTACCTTCATTTTTTATTTCATAATTTCATTATTTCCTTTCAACTGAGTTATGAAATAAATGGTGAGAATTTATTAAAGGGACCCCATATTTATTCACATTACATATATATTAGAAAAAAATGAATAGAATAAAGGGTGGTGAAATTTAATAAGCTAATTAATTATAATAAATATCTATTCTTACAGGGTTCAAATATAAAAATTATAATGTCTTAGCTAGATAACTATAATGGGTTGGAAGATTAATGATGCTACCCAAATGATGGTATCCAAAATTCAAATCTTATACCCCCAAAATTTTGAATGCAGATGTACCTACACCATAAAATATTTAACTGCTCATAAAGAACTATCAATTATATATTGAACAACTCAATGATCTGCACATTCAGATTGGTGAGTTGAATGAAGTGATGACAATGATGAACAACTCAATCTACAACCTCGTATTGTATGTAAAACCACAATAAAAATAATAAGTTAAATTTATCTTTTGGTTCCCAAAAATATATGTTATGTGTAAAATTTAAATGAAAACTCATCACTCCATATAATTTAGTATCTAATTCATCAAGCATCCTATACAGAGAAAGTGACACTATTATATAAATTAAATACAGGTGAATAAACCATTGATTTATATGTTTTTATATTTTTAAAAATACATTTAAAGACAAAACCCTTTTTGGTAATTGTGAAATTTAAGAAAAATACATTTATTTCCAAAAATAGTTTGAAGAAATGGAAATAGTGAAATTTAAAGAAAGGATTTTGTACCTACTACATTATATAAATTAAAACTTTCTATAGGCTTGCATTAACAAGAAGAATATCATGGCTAATATACCCAATGGTGTTTAACATTACGTTGAATCATTTTATGTGAGATTTATATTACTAGAAAATTCATTATCGAATAATTATTAAATATTTTCAAATATAACTAATCCTAAAATTGGGTATATAATGATATAACATATAATATTCAATATTAAGGATAAAATGTAGATAGAAATAAAAGAATTGGTAACTCTAGTAGAGTAAAAATAAGTTACTCATATTTATACTAATCACTTTAGGGGGTTCTTTATATTTAGTTAAAAACAAATTCATTAAAAAATAGTAATTTTATGATTTATATAATGTGTTAATCCATAATTTGTACCTTTTAATAAAAAAATTGTTATTAGAAAAAATAACACAAGTGGATTCATGAAATTACAAGACTAAAATTAATTGAGACATATACAAAATACCTTGTTTACTCATCATCAATTTGTTTATTATACAACTAGAGTAATAAAAAATATAAGGGATATCCCTTTCATTAGTTCCTAGACATTTCATTTCATTTCACAAAATTTTATACTCCAAGACATATTTCCACATATATACATTATAAATAACCTTCTGGTGGTTTATATCAAACAATGTAAAACCTTATTATTTTTAGGGTCGATTTACTAAAAAATCATGTCTATAGGTAGTTATAAACCCATAACAAATTTTAAATTTTACTTTATTCAATATCCTTTGTATTATACATTATAAATAAAATTCTTAAGCTCTATTAATTTTAATAGTTGTTTTCTTGAGTAAATATGAATATTTAGAATACATTAATGATTATTTTAATGAAATTAATTAAACTTTTCCATATTCATTCATATGTTTTATTCAACATCCTAATCATTATAATAGGCCAATGTGAATATTATATATAAACCACCAAACATTACTTATATTTTATATGAGCATAGTAAAGTCTTAGATTTTGTTAAGGAAACTGGTATTATATTATACTAGAATTATCTTTTATGTTTTATTTGTTTATTTATGTATTATAATTGAGATTTATTTGGAAGTTTTTTTTGTTTTATTACATTTAATATACTTTGGATGTGTTCTTATTTTAAAAATAAATAAACATTGTGATATTTTAATATATATTTAATCCCTATTTAGTTTTGATAATTTAAATAATTTTTGGTCTATTTGAAAACTAATTTCATATTAAATACCATATAATGAAAAATTATCCCTAGATGAAGGGTTTGTCAACCCATTGTGATTTTAAATGATTTACATATTTGTTTTGATAGTGAGACAGGTTTTATAATCTATAACTCTCCAGGTTGAGTTATTCAATAATATATGAGTTTTACTATTCATAAAATATAATTTATATTATTTTATATCAAAAAACATTTATTAATCTTTCTATAGACTATATAATATCTTAATTTCATTTCATAATATTTTGAAACCTTGATTGTTGCCACAAAGGATAAATTATAATATAAAGCATATAAAACCCATATCATGATGATTTAAATCCTTATTTAAATTACAAGTTAATTTTCGTATTGGAAATCCCTGAGAATATTTTTTGATAGGATTTTTATAGTCGGATGGATGACAATGAGGCATTATCCATTGTATAGGATAATGAAGGCTCATGTTTTAAGAGATTAATTTGTATATTTTATACCATAAAAATAAAATAAAGAATTATTATATTATAAAAAGATGATAAAATATAGACATGATTTATGTAATCCAAAAACATTGTTGAATTCTTCATGGACGAGATTGTAATTAATGGGACGAAAATTTATAAATTATGGTTTACTCAATTTCAATTCTATTTTTCCTTTGAAAAATGTACATAAAAATTAGACACGATGTTTTTATCAATTATTTATCATTTTTTGATATGTGACTACCATATAATAGTTATTAGAGATGTATTTTATGGAATATTAATTGTATTAATAGTTGTAGTATTCTCGTAATATTAATTTAACGTAATTTCATGAATTCACCCTAATAGATAACAATTAGACCTTTCATCCTTCAAATGAAAATATTTATCTATGAATCTAATTCCCCATAATACCATGAAAAGCTAAATTATATTCATTATAAACATTCTCCATAGCTGTATATAAAATTATATTAAAATTTTATTGAAAAATGATTATGTTCCCATGAATATTTTAACTAAAAATATCATTCTTGACTGGAAGATATATAATTTTAGATGAGAGATGTACACATGAAAAAAGGTGGATAAATGAGTTTGAAATAATTTTTTCCATCATATTGAAAATGAAATTAGGTAAATGAAAGTATAAATATGAGAAAAATATTAAAAATTAAAGATAGCATCCACTGTACTTTTAATTAATATTATTTTTATTATGTTTTATTCATTTTCTAGAAGGGATATTAAATATGTGTGCACTAATTATACACTAAATTCTTTAATAATTTTTTTAAAAAAATTTCCATTCCACAAAAATTTTATTTTTTAGAGATAAAATCGATTGTTTGGTAGTTTTTTAATATTTATGTATATATTATAATATGATTAATCATACGATTTTCAATTAGATAATAATATTTGAACTTATTTTTATAATTCATAAAAAAGTTAAACTGTAGTTTAAATTTTATTATTTGTAAAAATATATTTGGTGATATTGTAATTTGATCCCCCATAAAGAATAAGATTTATAAATAAATGGAAAAATTTACCAATAGAACGGAACATATATATGTGATTTGTTTGAATTATATATTATAGCTTCAAAGAAACAGATATGGATTTGATTGTGAATTTTTAATATGTAATTTTGTCAATACATAATGTTTTTTTATATTACCATATTGGGAAAGATATGAAATTTTCATTGCATAGACATGAGATTCTATTTTCATGATAAATATTTAAAATATTTTAAGATTATATATTCTATTATGAGATAATATGAAATAAATATCTGATATATAACAAATTGGCACTTTTTGCTAGTATAGACTCAATCTTCCTAAATTATTATGTAATTTATAAAATGTCTTATAGGGAAGAAAACCTTATTCTATCCCATACGTAAAATTTTTAGGTTAAGGAATAAGTGGTTTCGATTATTTTTACTAATACCACCATGACTTATTGCACCAGAATTGTCTTGATCATCTAGTCCCATATAGTTATTTACCAAAATGATAATGACCATGAACTACTAGTTTTTATGGTTTAATATATTTGATTTAATTGAGACGATGGGGTATTTTACCTTTATTCCTTAGTTTCATTTGTATATCTTTTTACCTAGTCATGATCTCCCTTATATATTTAATAAATTTTACAGAATCCTATTTCAAGCATCATATTCATGTGGGAAGCTGTTATACAATTTTTTATTTACCCTGGAAGGGTGAACACCATTCATTGGAAATGTTCAGTCCTCACTAATCTCTAGACATTTTTTGTTGAATTAATAATATATATATATATATATCATATGATGTTATTTTATGAAATCATATTTTAACGACATATGGAATTTATAGTTTATGACCCAAGTTATCTGATTCATAACTCATAAGGAATATTATTCTTGTCATATAGTTCATCGTAGGATCATTGGATATTGAATCCAAGGGTTATACCAAGAGTAAACTCATTCAAATTAAATAAGGTCTCATAGGATAATTTCCTAGAGTAACCCTATCTCATACTAGAATCATCCCATTCTCATCACACAAGGCTTCCATCCTCATTATATAAGTTATCATTAGATAGTTAGATATGTAATCCCTATATCATCACTAGAGGAGTCCCAATGGTATCACAAGATGTTCCACATTAACATAATATCAAGATGGGTGGAATATTATCATCCCTATTTAATGGTAAAAAATTCAGATCACATAATCCTTATGGTGGATTCATATGCTAATCTTGAAAGGCATCATAACCTTATCCTATAATGAAATAGTAATAGGATTGTCACATAAGGATTAAAAAATTATATTGTATACTTATAAAATGGTATTATTATAATTATTTCATAAGTAATCATAGCCTCCTCTCCAAATTCACACAAGGATAACAACCAGGGGATGGGATCTGAGGCATTTGTGGGGGTTGTTATGGGTTAATAACATTGAACACCTATTTCATTTCACATGACGAAGTAAACCATGTATTCATTCCCCTAAAGGGTGGGAAAATATTGGTTCATGAGTGTGAGATTATTCACTATAAACTAATTACTTCATTCAAGACTTTTTATTGATATCTATTTTGGTTCAAAATTCTATTCAGAGTCTTAATGGGACTTATGTAATGAATTATAAAGAGATTGTTATGATCAAATAATTTGACATGGATTTAGAGATAACTCATACAATGGGGGGAATTATTGATTGTAATTTCTTGATTAATCCTCAAAGAGAATTTCTACTTAATATATCATGTTTTTTAATTAGTTTTAATTTCAAAAGGATTTTGGAATTTTCATTTTGAGGATTCAAAAAATTTCAAATTGACATTTTGAATGGAATTTTGTGAGATGGAATAATTTATTTTTTATGGTGTTTTAGGATCATGAGATGTATGGGAATGTCATATTATCTTAGATGATTATATATTCTAATGATGAGTCTCATGAGAGACAACATAGTGTAGACATTTGAAACATGGTAGTATAATATATACTACTCAACTCGGTGGGGTGTTGGGAATGAAGGAATAGTTTTTGTACTTATGATATGGAGTCTAATTGAAAAATTGAAATTTTTTATTTAAATTTCATATCAATTAATTGGGTTCTAAAAATGTTGTATTCTATTTGAGCATATGCATGATTCTTAAAGATGATTGGGGAAAGTTTATCTCAATGGTTGGACCACGGTTGGTGAACCACGAATGTACGTTGTGAGACATGGTGGATTCTCTGATAGTGGACCCACATTGCTTGGGAAAGATTTCCATGTCCATAAAATATAATCAGGCACCTATTATAAATTAAAAATTAACAATTTTCACACCAAGAACATAAATATTTTTACATTATTTCATCATGTATTCATCTAGGACCTACCCCCATGGTATCCTTCACCGTTTATTATTAAAAGGGATTATTTTATCCCAATAATTGTATGAATTGAAAGACATCATATGAAATAACATTTTAATTATTTTTCTAAAAATATGCTTCCATCAGTTATTCACATTAAACACAATAAACAATACTAAATATATATGAAATAATATTCCTTATTTTTTGGACATATTTCAATTATTATGATTTCCCATGTGTTGGCCCAAACTGAGGAATGATAATAGATGATTGTGGATTCTTAAGGAAACAAATGTTGGTCTATAGATTTTATGGTAAATTATAGAACATTTATAAAATGTTCAATTGTTATGCATTCTAGACATGTCTCGTGTATCACTTATTAAATGAAAAATTAATTTCATAAATGATAATATATAAATTTAGACATCAATTTTCATTTAAATTCATCATTAAAGGTTATTCACCTCAATTAAAGCCACCAAATTAAAGAAAATTTCCAATATTATCATAGCGAATAATCAATGGAAATGAAATTAATTAACATTGATTGGTATGTCGTCATTCCCATTATTTAGGTGAAATGATTACATGCTAATTTATAAAAATATAAATAGCATGGAGGAATCACATAGACTTTGATATTATTCATTACTATGCTTGAATCAACCCACATTGCCAAAATTTAAAATTTTTTATAATTGTATTATTAAATTATTGTACACTATCACTTGTTATTTTAAAAATTTATCTAATAATTCAATGTATTTTATAGTGGGATGTATAAAGACCTACTACATAACCATTTACACCATCCATGATTGTTATGATGGATTCACCCAAAAATTTAGTTGAATTGTATAATTTAATGTAATGTTATTTGGTCTTATTAATAATTTTATATGACTTATAAAATGTTACATGCATATTATAAAATTATTATAATGGGTTCGTCCCATGACCATCATAATTTATTATAAATGAAATGGCCAAATTGAGGAATTTAATTAATATATCATATAAAATGTTTCCTTTGACCTATATTTAACTATTTAATTTAATGAGTTTTTTATCCTAGAATCCTTAGTAAATAATGGATCCCCTTTAATGGATTACCTCATATGTGGTCATATATTAAAGTAAATTTTATTATTCCTTGAGTGACACTTGGACTTGAAATATGAAATTCCTTTTATGGGTTAGAGGTTAAATGTATTATATTTTATGTTAAATGATACCAAGATTCATTATACGAAATTTCATTAACAGATTCATATGTTGAATGATATTATGTTATTTCTTATGTTACAAATGGACACATCAAATGGAATAACATGGACTATCTTATAGGATGAATGAGATTTTATAAACCATGAGTGATACATGGATTACTGACATGGATTTCCTTTGATGGGTTTTGTATAGTATATGAAAATATGGTTGGTCTTGGAGGATATTTACATTCTTAAAATAGAATTGCCAAAAACATCAAACATGTCACATGATAATACAAGGTGCATGATTTATAATTATTTTACCCGCATATGCTAAATAATTATTATTAAGAAACATGTAGGGAATTTTTTGATCATATTAATAAATTGACGCATGTGTGATATGTCAAATTTACCCAATGGAAATATTATATATTTATATATTCATATTCATATGATGGAATATGTGATGATATTTTCTATATTAGGATGAATAACATATAATAATCCTGGTGTACCACGAGGAATTTGATCTATACAATGTTTATATTGTATATATGATTAGTACATATTATTATATCATTATTATTATTATTTAAAAAAAAAACATGTACTGTAAAGAAATTTTCACCATTTTATTAACCTACCATGTTTTATGCGCTCCCAATTCCGGATTCTATTTGGTACCCAGGTAGACCTCATGACTGTAGGTCATGATCCTAGATTGGGAATTATTTATATTTCATATTCTAGGATAAAAATTTCTTGACAGTAAAAATTGATCATATAATCAATATATCATTTAGGAACAAGGGTCATTTTTTTTCTACATTGAGTATTGTGCTCCTATATGTTTTACCAAGTATATGATTATTTGCATGTGTTGTAGCTAGGGAGATAAATATGTAGTTAACACTCCCCATAATCCTTTATGTAACTTAAGATAAAATCCAAGCAGAGGAATATATGTAGGCTAGTTTATTAATGAAATATAATTATAATAGTATGTGTTATGGTGGTACTATAGCTGCTAAAACTATTCATCTAATTAAAGACATTGGGTCATTAGTTTTTTCCTATATAACACAAGGCCTTAAAAACACCTTAGACCTATATACCATCATATACTATTGAGAGACATGGATTATAGGCCTCCTATGGACTCTTGGATATGGGATTTAGAGAAATATATTAGTAAAATATTACCTCATAGGAGTGGTCCCTCAAAAAAGGGTCAATTCTACTTTCATTTTTAATGATGAGTGGTGTGGAATTTTCCCTCAATACTAATTTCCATTCATCTCTTGATAGTGAAATGATACCCATTCTGAGACCCTAGGAAGGTATCATGGGTCAATCTATAGAGACCCAAAGCTTAACGTACAAGGACATTACATTACTTTTGCGGAATACTTATTACATAACAAAAACACACACACAAGGACCGTAATAGTTTAGTGTCTTTGGAAACTCAGAACGTAATCTTCTACTCATGGTGAAAGATCTTCAACATCTCCCATAAAGATATTCCCTTTTTTTCTTACCTAAATATTTCTTTATATCCTGGGGAAAAGAAAACATAAAAGGGTGAGCTCAAATGCTCAGTAAGGGTAAACAAAATAAAAATCAATCACATCATATTCATAAGAACATAAAATTTTGGAAATCTTAACCTGCAAAATAGATCATAATATCTTATTATGGGATAAATCATAGTAGTGAAATGAAATCCCAAGAATCATAACGTGAAACACGAAACATTGTGGCATACACACATAATCATAGAGAATCATATCTTATTAGTCCAGACTCATTTCCAAGACTATCTTAGTGGACAAAGTCCATTTCTGAACTGAGTCACCCTCGTTTTAGTCATGTTTCACGGAACCGGTATAACCCATCGTTCCATCCATGTCTATCTCATGAGATATAAAATCTTTACCCAATGCATTCGAGGGAGATATAGGTCCCACCAATCTCATAATGATATCATTCTTATATGTGCCACAAAATCATAAATCATACATCATTGCATAACCCATGTAATAAAAATGGGAATCTTAAACATTGTGACATCATAAAACAATTCATATAAGATAAAGGAATTCATAAATATAATTCCATCACAACATAATCAAATCAATGTAATAATAGGGATAGAAACAGAACCCTTTATTATCTTAGATGGAAAATAATTTTGATAAAACACTTGAACTCCATTCTTGAGGAAAATATCCTTTCTACTTCAAAAACATTTTTCCTTTCTTAATATGTCATACAATTTTAAACAAAAAGAAGATGATTAAAAATAAACTTGAAAACTTGTAAAGTAATCTTCTTGGAAATAATGTTTTAAAAATCCATTCATGTTGTATAAGTTAAAAAAACATTCTTCTCGTACTTTTGTCGGAAAAGTCAAAAAACTACCTCGTAAGAAAAACGAAAAAAGATTCCTTTAATATCTTTTACTAAAAACTCACTGAAGGGTAAAATAAGATTTAAAAAATTTTAGGTGGATGGAAATAATATTAAATATTGAGGAAACATGGATGTGGATGATAAAATACACCCCAGTAAATACTAAAGTATAAACAATCTCGGATAAAAATGAGATTGTGATATTTCCCTTACCTTAGGTCTGATTTGCTTCGTAAGTGTCCGAACCTCCTGTATAATGATTTAAATAATGTAATTTACTTATTAAATAATAATTTTCATTGATATTATATCATATATGGTTCACTCATGACTTTATATTACCCGTTCTTTTGTAAATTCATGTTAAAGTAGTGTTTTGGGTAAAATCGTCTCATTTGTCGTTCGTGTTTTTACTTGTAATTATTCATATGATTACTTAGATCATGATTACATAATTCCAGAATATAATACATGATTTATATAATATATATTCAGAATATACATATATATAATGGATCGATAAATGGAACGAAATACACCGTTAATGGAGAATGAATCTCATCGCGTCGTGGAGACGGTAGTCCGTACATACGCACGAGTGATGATATTATTCTCATTATCGTGAACATGTGTTGAAGTGTATGTATAATATTTCAGTATCAATATCACTTTATAATAATCATATATATTTACTCATTACACCATTATACCCATCCAATTAAAGTGGTGGCGGAATATAGATTACACCACGACGTGGAGACGGTATTCCGTACGTACGCACGTGCAGTGATTTCCTTTTTCCGTAGGATGGATAGAAGGTTAATTATAGTTGTTTCAAATTTATAATAAAATATCAGTATATATGAAATACTGATGTTATTACTTTATCATGAAACAACTAAAGAAGAAGAAGTTGAAGAAGAAAGAAATTGAAAACGATTGGTAATGGATATTACCTCTTTTTGACGCGCCTTCACTTAATCTCCACATAAAGAACTAAGGATGGTCTTTGAAGAAGACCAGTACCTCTAGGATGATACTAGGGAAGTGGAGAAGAGATTTTGGTAGGGTTTTTCTGAGCCTGAATGCTCAAATTGGTGTGAGGAGGAGAGGGAGGAGGTGCCCATTTATAAGGTAGGAGAGGGGCACCTTTGGAATAACTAAATATATTATTTAATTATAAAGCCAAATTCGTTTTTAAATAGCTCCAAATTGATTTATTTAGAATCTAAGGTTGGGATGGGTCTAAGTCCTCTCATCCAATAGAATTTAGACAAGTTTAGGTATCAATTATAACCTTATCATTTAGATTTAACTTTAAGTTAGATAATTTAACTTTTACCGTGTCTTCTTGTTTTCTTATACTATAAGGTTAATAAACTTACTATATCAAGACAAACGAACCCCAAGTTGATTATTATTAATATATATAACCTGATATAATTAATTTTTCCAAACCTTAGATTTTTACGAATATAATAACAATTAATAATATAATATTTGTTTTAAAAACTATTTTTTGTCAATTTTGATACTATTTGGTAATTGATTTTTTTAAAATTCATAACAGAATGATTAGTTCGAAATACATTAATAAAATCAATACTAACATGTCATATTAACCTAGAAAATTAGTGTAATTCATATAAAGTCTCAAATTACATTTATTTGGACATTTATAACATCAATTATGTTAATATTTCATTAATAAGACAATTATTGCATCATCTTTGTGTCATAATAAATGATAATTATTTAATCCCTAAAAATTCAAAATAAATTCCTATGATGTAGATAATTGTATTATATTTCTGGAGACTATTCATGTTCTATGTTTCATGATGATTATCATTAGATTAAAATTATTATACTTAAACGATTTAAGAAAGTGACATGTTGTCACATTCTTTGGGTTTAATAATAATTAAATTATTTTCATTGATAAAATTTAATTAAATGAATATAATCCTACCCTTAGGTGATATTGGTCGACTTTTAGTCATAAAATAGGATTTTTACATTTGTTAGGGTAATTTTAAAATATTATATTTACCATAAATTACCCGATTTACATTTAACTATGGTAAATAAAATTTACCGTAGTTACTATTCATAATTCTCAAAAATAAAAAGTAGCTTATTAACATATTTTGGATCTACTGATTCCAAATATGGAATCAATTTTTCCAAATTCAATACACAAAAGTTGCAGAAATTAAATTAAAAATAATCCCGTTGTCGAAAGAAAACGGGTTTTTCATTAAAACATTGCAAAAGATTGAATTGATTTAACCTACGAATTCAAGGTAAAATCAATGCTAATGACATAATTTATATTAAATGGTAAAAATATATTGTATTTATATTTTAAAACCATTCAATATTATAATTTAACCACATAAGATATTATGATGAAAAAAGTTGTTTTTAATTAAAATATAGCGTGTTTTTACTATTCATTAAAATATAAAAGTTATCGGAAAAATATCAAAACTTTATCTAATGTAAATTTTTATATCCTGATTCAAAAGAAGAATTTTATTTTGTCAAATTGAACTTATAAACATGTCAAAAACTAGATTTAAAGTGGGTGCGCCATCAAAAGGCGGAAAAACTTCATTTTTTGGAAAATACTTATTTTACCTGAAAAATTTATTTTGTTCTTATACCATGTTCTAGAAAATTTGTAAGATGAATAATAATGTTATAAAATTCAAAATTTAGTTAATACTATTCATAACGGCTAGTTCATAATAATATTATAATAATATATCGTTTTTTAGTAAAACTCGGTATTGCGTAGAACACATGCTATCGAGGAAGGTCGTGATTGCGTGTAATGAAAGCCATGTCAGGGTTGCGTGTTGTGCAAGAATCCTTAGATGTTTCGTATAACAGAATCCAACCATATTTCATTTATACATTGAATATATATATATATACTCAATGTTGTGTAGAATAACTATTATCAAAATTGTGTGTAACATGATCGAAGAATAGTGTTGCGTATACTGCAAGCTAATACGGTGTTGCATATAGAGAATGGTAATATTGGTGTAGCACAAGACATTAATGAAATTAAAAGAATATTTTTCATAAAATCTCGGGGTGTTACACAATCACTAAAGCAATTTAATGGGATGTGTAGTTCTTCTGTATCTAGGTTTGGGGCCATTAGATAATTTATTGGGACCTGTTCAACTTTTCCTGAAAGTCATATAACTATTCCATATATTCCCAGTTAAAATGGGTTTTCTCTAAAAGTCCATAAATAATTATTTATTCTTTTTCTCAAGATTAAAAAATAAATAAATTTATTTTTTGGGTATTACATGATTATATATGCTTTGATTACATTTAAATTAAAAATTTATATTTTTATCATTTACACTAATTTATTTATTATATTATAACCATCATTTATAATTATTGATTCAACTATAATTATTTCTAATATGGGTGGTATAGTCTTCAAAAACTACTACCACTATACCATTGCATATAGCTAGAATACTCTATGGTATTGTATTTCTTACTTGAGGTAGTGTGGACAATTTGATTGAGAAAACATTTTTCTATATCATGTATTAGGATGTTCTATGATTTAGCAAGGATTATTTCACCATTATTGTAATACATTTATTTAGTGTATATAAGTATAGTAATGTGTTTTCACAAGGAAAATATCCAATATATGGGTACATATAACCCCAGAATGGGGGAATGAACATGTTTCAATGGATTGGATGGTTGTTCATGATGATCATTGTTATAGTTGATTATTATTTCACCATATGTAATTGGTGTTGTTTTTTGTGTCACTAGTTTGTGGAATTTAAATCATGGACTAGTATTGAAAGATAATTCGGTGTGTTCACACATCATATCAGGAATTTAAAATTCTTATTTCAGTGGGATTCACATCAATATATCACTATTCTATGATTATATTCCCTGTTTATCTATATACTATTCTTACATTATTATTTAGAATACTTATTTGTATGAAATTAATGGAATTATTTTTCCATTTTATATATTATTATCTTCTAATTTTATAAATTCCTTTGATATATTTATTGTTTATAGATGTTTAAATAATATATCTCCATCAAACTAGACATATTTATAACATGTATCCTGATGGTGAAATTAGATTTAACTAGGTTAATATTCTATTTGAAAAAAAATATTTTATTATGATTAATAAATTATCACTTAATGGATCTTTAAATATAAATTAAGATGGATGTTATAAATAATTCCATGTGCTTACTTATATATTTCAAATCAATTGTGTTCTAATTGAATGTTATGAAGGATTTATCTCCATAAATTTGGAATGGTTATCCATAAGACTAAATCATCACTCTGGAATTTACCAAAGGAGGTGATCTTTTTCATCACATTCCTATGAGATATACCTACTATGAGTGTTGAAATCCAAAAAAATATTAATTATTATTTTCACATAAATGGGATGTGAACTAAAATATATAGATTGTTTACTCCATAAAAATAGACTAGATGTCAATATAACTAAACCCAAATTGAAATTATAGGACCCTCATAATCCACCTTTATCATTATATTATTTTATATTCATCCCCTTGGATTCAATCATATAATTAATAGTTACAATTATATACATTATTTGTTGTTTTTTATAATATATTTCATTTAAATGTATTGTGGTATATCATAAAACCACTCACCTCGTAAAATTAATAATGAAAAGATATCTATTTTACAAAATTCATGATATGAGGTGTTAGTAATATAAATATCTAAAAAATATAAAATTATTTTTATGCTATATCTTGTGTGATCGCGTTTCAATAACTAAGATATTAGGGATAACAAATTTCTGAATTATTTTTAGGAAGTAAATTATGTGTTAAATTTCCATAAATTCAATGTGACTATAATTAAATTAATTTACTAGTATATTTTCCTTTGAAACTGGTATATGAACATTCTATCATTTTAACATCATATATGATAAAATAAATTTAAATGGTTGTTACACCAAAAATGAAAATCTTTAGTTTTTCAAGTAGAAAGATAACTCATTTAAGAGATTGTTTTCAAAGTTCAATTGAAAAGATTCCTGGATTTGAAATGTGTTTGATTCCCATATTGTTCTATAGTATTTTTTGTGATACCTTTTTTTCTACAAGAAAAAAAGTTGAGCTAAATGAATTTTTAATTGACCATCTAGATTTAAATATAAATTATTTATATTGAAATTAGGGACATCCATATTTAAGGTATCTCCCTTGGAAATGAAAAACTAACATATTTTTTAGATGATATTCTTGTCATGGTATGTTCTATCTGTATAATTATTGAGTTTGATAAGACTCTTTAATGATAAATTCATACCCAAGGTAAGAGGGTGGTCATCTAGATTATTGAACCTAAAAACAGTATTACCATATGTGGATAATCATTTAGTATCATGTGTCTACCCTTTTACATTGATTTTAGACCCAACATGAATATTTTTTACTGGGTGGGTCATTATATGGAATGTAAGCCTCATTGGGTTTTTCTTGGCATGAGATATTTTTATGCATATGATGAAAGTTGTGGACCCTTATAGGATGATGATTTCATTCCTTCATCAGTGAAACAACATTATCGATAGTTGATAAGAATGTAGGACGATGCCTAATAGAATACCAAAAATGGGGTTACAGTTCTCACCCAAGAGACCTTTGGGATTAGAGGGTGGTCCTAGTTCCCCTATTGTTAACAATGATCAATAATGCTAGTTGGATTTGCAAGAGGATCGTTTATATAAATCAGACCCTAGTGAGTTACTAATGTTCAGTTTCATCATGGGAACGTTGTGGTAGATTATACCCTTGGATTATGATTACCCTATTATAAACTAAAATGTTTTTTTTTGTATGTTTAGAGAGAGATGTAGTAGGTTTTAAAAGATTTTGTGATACATTCATGGTTATTCAAGAAGATTTCATGATTTAAAATCAGGCGAGTTACTATCAACATTGGATTGTATTGGAAGGAATTTTTGATTTCCAACACCAGTAGATAATTTATGATTTTATTAATAATGAAAATCTATAATAATTCCATGAGACATGTGATTATTTGATAAATCACGACATATGAGAGGTGATCATTTTTTATGTTGAGTTTTAATGAAAAATCCAATATAATGAAATATATTTTTTGGGTATCATGGTTATCAAGATACCATTGATTGATAGCTCCTGGAAGTGTTTGGGATCATGAATAGGGAGGTATGGTATTTTATTTGTTTTTTATGAAAAATGTTGTTTTAACAGGATCTATATGATAAAAAGGTTGAATGGAATGTATGTTAGTGGTTTGGTGTGAGAGGAGGATAAATGTTTATAATTTGACACTTATAGTATTTTGGTAATTTATGGATATTACCTTAAAAAGAAGGTCTTATTTGCACGTAATTGGGTGTCATGAGATGGTTTACCCATGGGATATGGTTTTTAATGTGTCAGCTGTTAAAGTTGTATGATTTTTAAATAAAAAGTTCATAAGTGGTCAACATGAGACATAATGAGTAAATGACATATTCACTGAGTACATTCATAAAAAAATATTGGAATGATTCATGTTCAATCATCATGATATTCATTGGATAATCTAAAAATTGATAAGAATTTTTTTTGTTTAGATAATTATGATGGTGGATGTATGATGACTTGGAGTCAACCGAATAATTCTAGGACCAATGTTTGGGAGATTCATTAGTCGGATAGTGATGGATATGATGATGAGGTCTTGTTTCTATATTGATGGGATTATGGAAGCACTGTATTCGTGTTTCTTTTATAGGAATGATCATTTTCATTGGTGTTAACTATGAATGTACATTGTGTTTAAGTAGATGCATATAGGAGAATTCAGTGTTTTAAGGACCTCTATTTTATAATGGGATGAATTTTCTAAGGTGTTTTTCAGTTTTCATTTTATGGATGGTCCAAATGACTTGATGAGTTTTAGAATGTAATTAATGGATTTTTAATACCATAACATATTATTTCAGAAGGCTACTAAAGATTAGGTGTTGTCATGGATTCCTTGAATGTTTCAGATCAATCAAGATTTTAATGATTATTCTTAGGATAGATAACCTTAGGGGAAACCTTTCAACATGGTTAGTATAAAATGAGAGGCTCAACTGTGAATCTAGTTGTGTATGTGGGAATTGATTCATAAACCATGGGATGAATCTGAGTTTGAGATTCAAAAGAAATGAATGATATTGATGATAGGTGTCATTGTGTGACACATAGTATTATTATCCATGTACTGATTCTTCTTGTATGGTGGTGTTTCAGGTTATTATCTCCACAAGGATACATCTTGTCTTGTATACTATAAACGTAAACATTATTCTTTATGGAATTATGGATTATGGAACTCTATGGTTTTAACACAGCTTTTCTAACCATATATCCTAACTGTGGCCCTTTTAATATGGTAGAATGTCAATTTTTCCTGTAGAAAATATTTTTTTATTCATATTTCATTCTCCACTCAACCCGGATCTCCCTCGGAAAGCATGCCATCTATCTCCTCTTCCATGGTATGGTTCTATTCTATTTCGGGTTATAATAGAACAATGAGATTTGAATTTTAAGCATAATGGATTGTTCTTTTTGATTATTTAATCCATTATTCAATTTATTCTCTATATGGAATACTAAATCCATTTGATAATATATTCTCTATTTTAATGGTGTTTGTTAATTCATTTAATTCCTATTGAATTTCCCTAAACTAAAGTAAAATAATGAATGTGTGAGGCATCCTATTTATATGGTATGTAGTCTGTGAATTTTCTTGTAGAGACTAGCATTTTTATTAAAATAAGCAATTATGCTTCATCGAGATTATTCATGTGTGATGGATCATAAATGAAATATTAATTATGTAAATGGTAATTCCTGAATTTATAGAGTGTTTCATATTTAATTAAAAAATTTATGGTTCTCCACTATAAATCAAAATACCTCCTTTAGGAATACATCCAATATTCCCCTAGACCATATTCGAAGGAAATGATATCATTCCACGGTGATAGGTTTGATTAATATCCCATTCAATATGTGAAATTATTAAATGGAAATTTAATAAATCATAATTGAAAACTATGACTCAATTAGACTTTGAGACACTTTTATAATGTTGTTAACTATTTTTTCAAAAATGAATTATCCAATTTGTGTTAAATTATTTACTAAATGGATAAACACCACTTGTTAGATTTTTATTTCTTGTTACACTAATTGAATGGATTTTAGAAGAGGTTAGATAAACACCTGATCCTTGACATTTTAAATCATTATTTACTTTCTAGACGAACAATCCTATAAACCCATCAGTATAATTTTTCAATTGAATGTATAATTAAATTTTCTTCTTAATCATTTTAAATTTTTTACAAAATGGTATGACCAAGATAATCTTTATTTCATGTATTGGTACCTACCATTATGTTTTTAATTTTTTATAAATTATTTTGAAAAAATGAAAAATTGAATTGATAAATGTAATAAGTATTTATCATGGTGATTGTTTAAAAATTAAATTCAATGAGTTTGTTTATGATTGTATTCATTGAGTGTTATCTGATATCATATTGTGGAATTCCATTGGCGGTTTTATATGTCAATTGAAATTATATTATACCTTGATCGACCAATGGATTCCATATATATGATTCTTTAATTTGGTTTATTGGTTAAATGAATAATTTTTCACCACGAATGAAGCCATGATTTTTTTATATAAAATGAATTGTATGATTCATATGTTCGGTGATATTATGTAGAAACCTAGGTAACACTTTTATTGCAGATATGGAATTCCATAAACATGATTTTATGCTATATATGATTATATACTCCTTATGACATACCTGGATATATGATATGGATTCATTAGATAGGTTAAAATGTTAAATAAAATTATGGAGGGCCTTGGGAGACACATGTAATAATGATAAAGATTTCCTTGTAACCAATCATATTCAATATGATAATATTTTATAATTGAATTTTATTGTCTTTACCATACAATTCCTAAATAGTATTTTTAGGAAACATGTAGAGCCTTATATGTCACGAACCAGATCTGATAGCCTTCAAAACTGCCACCTGACCCAATCCATGGCAAGCCCCGATGGGTGTTCATGATCCCCATGGGTTGGTACAAGTTCCTGGGTATCATATATGATTGTTTGGGAATGTTTTACCCGATTTAAGAACCATAAAACTAAAAAATTCAATAAATAAATTGAATATGAAATTTCACCACAAACAAACCTTCAATAAAATTCGGAATTGGAAAACAAGGTTTATAAAAAACTCAAAGAATAAATAAATATAAGAATTTAAAAATCGACAGCCCAAGAACCACCTCAAGGAAAGGGGGAATCACCCTCAATCCATCTCCACAATACCACACCACGAAGGACCATTATAAACATGGACCACCAGTTCTAAGAGCTTTACCCAAACCTACAACAAATAATACCATGTCTACTTACACACAATTATGTATGTAGGGATTGAGACAAATCCTAGTAGGATTCCTCCGCAAATATATTTCATGCGATAAAACATATATTATAAAAGACACGCAAGTTTTGTAAATAAAAATTGTTAGTAAAAATATTTAGGAAAAGAAACATTAATTAAAATCAGTTTTCAAGTGGGCCATTTTAGTGAATCAACACATTGAAATAAAATTCACATGCTACTGAATTTTTCCAACCAAACACATTTGTCATGATGAAGAGTTTAAATTGTCTAATTAGCACTACCAATTAGAAAACCCCTATGAGCTAACTTGTTGTGGGACTCACGTACCTCGTATATTCATTAAAGTAACCACTAAAATATATGTTCTAATATATATGATCCACTAGAAGGGATCATACCCATAACCTATTCGGCCCACAAAAATATAATCATCATAGTTTAGTTAGTTTTTTCATCTTCAAACTTTCTAGGTGAAACAGGGGCCAAACCCCATGGGATCACTAGCATACTAGTACACGTCCACCCACCTAGATACCTGGGTTTTCCCTCTTGTGCTCAAACTAGTTCCAAAAGAAATGAAATACCATTTTCACATTCAAGTACCATTTCCAAATCACACAAACACAAAACATCCCACACATATCTCATAATTTACTTTTCATTCAAATTTATTTTGAAACCATACTCACACCAAAATATTCCACAACACGATTCACATCACTTTCACAATTCAATAAATAAATTAAACAATTTTATAAAAACATTACATGATAGTATATATCACATAACAACATTTTCACAATAAAATGGCCCATTTAAAATGTACGGCCCTACTAAACAATTTTTCCAACATAGTTTCACCTGTTATGTTAATCATGAAACCATTTAAAACCTTCATAAAACAATTCCAAGGAGTGTAACCAATCCTAGCACCTAAAATCATTTTAAAAATCTATTTTGAAACCAAATATATTCCAATATAACATAAAAATATAATTGAAATCCATATAACCATTTAATAATACTATTTTAGGAACAATAAAATATCCCCTAGTGGTACAACAAGGAATACACCAGACAAACAAACATTTTTACACAAAAATGCTACATTAAAATTATCCACTGAAATAATGCTCCAAAAAATAGTTTTCCACCACACCCAACAAATTAAGTACATCCTAAATAAATAACTCAAGCAATAAAATTGATCATGAAATGCTTACATAGGGAATCACATACGAAAAATGTATAAACATCAAATCCTTGTAAAAATGTTCCCCTACACAACCACCTCTCAAAAATAGAGTTAAATAAAACCAAAAACCACATGTTAGACCAATAAACACAAGATCAAACCATATGTTCGAATCATTACATTCTAGAAATTAGGAACATCATGAAAATAAGGATGAAATCCTAAGAAAAATAAAGAAACCTTATGTAAATGGAAGAAGGAAGGGAGGAGACCCACTTACTTGAGATATATTGAAGAAAACGCCTCGAATACACCGGTATATTAATTTCCCAAAAGAAAAAAAATGAATGTGATGTTGTAATAAGGGTTTGTAGGTCAAGTGATAACTAAACTGGATGGAAATGAGTAAAAATTGAAGTAGTTATGAAATAAACAAAATACATCTATAGATCTAGATGATTTCAGAAATCCATAGAATTTTTTCCCTAATTCTCAATGAATATGATTGCCAATGAGGGGAAATTTAATTGGATAATGACTTGGGTTTGTGGGCTCGTATGAGAGTTAGAATCACCAAAAAACCATCAAAATTTAACAAGATATTGAATAATGAATAAAATTAAAGTAGGAAATTGGCTTACAAGCTGGCCCAATACATTAATAAAAAAACCCATATACATCATGATTATGGATTACTATGAGGTCCCAATCGATATAGTGGTTTTAATATAATAGGGTGTGCCAATTGGGTTGTATAATGGGTGTAAAATGTTCAAAAAATATTTATTTATAATAAAATAAAATTTTATTTCAAAACATGAAATGGGATCATGGTTTCTCCCAAATCACAAAACCACACCCTTTCCTCTAAAACTACACCGAAAACCCCACCACAAACAAATACAAAATTGTATTTAAATAAAAATACCTTTAAAAGAAGTCATGGATGTGTTGATTATCCCTATCATATAACATTCTACCCTCAAAAATCCAAAACAAGGCCAAAAGAAAAAACCAAACCCAACTGAAAGACCAAAACCGACTTCCTTGCCATGTTTTTTCCATCCCCAAAAAGCCAAAACACATCCAATTGATCAATGAATGACGGAATAATATAAAAAACCAATAAATACACCCCTTACTAAAATGATAAATCACATTCAAAATACATCCCAAAACAAAACACCTTAGACACTATCTAAACAAGACTCATCCACATACCAGGAATGGAGAACTAAAACAAACGAGGTCACCGTAGTATAACATCGAAAAAACCGTTGGGTGCACACAAATCCAAAAATTTACTTAAGGAAGTTGTTGGTAGTTAAATAAATCTGAATGAGACTAACTATTTCCAGGTCAACACTCGGGAAAAACCATGTTACTTGTATGGGGAGACCCAAACAGACTCTCTCCCATTGGGGGTAATTCAATTTTATTTTGAGATAGAATCGAGACACTACCAAGGAGAGGCCTAAAGAGACTACCAACATACGGGGTAAAAATTTGTTCAAATTTTCCAAAAGAACATAAATGAGACTCATAGTGGGTATCCCCACCATAAGAACCAGACATAATTACTGACCATCAAGGGCCAACATGAAAAGGCCCCAAAATTTATAGAGTTGGCACGACCACACAGTTGGTCCATGCAGATTGGGAAACCATGCGCTAACCATTCATATCATTCTATCCAAAGGGAATGATTCACATAGATACATGGGTAAAGGTGCATGACCATGCAGAGACCATGTGGTAACTTTTTTCACTTATCGCACGGTTTCCTAGGTTGGTGAACAGTTACTACTAATCATGCACTAAGCATGCTCTTCAATCTTCCTAGGAAAAATTTTGACCTTTTCTCTGAAAAATAATTGGAAACCCAAGGTAATGACATGTACTCATGATATAACATGGAAACGATGTCCTCCTACTTCTACCACTGAATGAGAAAAAAAGGAACATGATGACAACACATGAGATTTAAACTATTCCCATATTTCATACTGAGGTTAAGACATTGACCAAAGGATTGAACAACATAGATGTCTTCCCTGACTATGTACAAACTAAACTCCGGGACCTATGGCTACATCTCAGATGATTGAAGCATCTCCAGACTCACAGTCATGCTTTTGAAACCCCTGAATTGAACCTCTTCATCAAATGGAACAAACAATTACAATGTGATCACAGATAGGCTCAATGTTACATGACACACTTCAAACTCACATTAACCTAACCCATCATTTTAAAAAATTAAGTGCTCAGTGGATGCCCAAACATCAACCCTTGTTTCATCTGATAAGAAATAACAAAACGAAATGACCCATATAAACCCCTTCCTATAGAACATAGGATTTTAGTATTCCCTAAAGGGATACACACATCAAACAAAAAAGATACTCTCATTATATTACCCATCCTTCACCCTTACAGTCAAACGCACACATGAAATATCAAGGCATCATCATAGATGGCCATTGAGATGAATAAAAAACAAAAGGATATAGACATTATGACATGTCCCCAAAAGCACATGATTCTAGAAAGTGACGAAAAATCCCACTCGTGGCCAGATTATCCACACTATTGGCCTAACAAGAACACTTTATTTGATGATACTAATGAAAGAACCAAGTGAACTTCAAGACATCATTCTACAATGACATCATTGAACTGCATTCACAATCAAGGAATAAAGAATCTTAAGAAACTAAGACCTATTTTTACCTCCCAAAACCTCTCTACCTAAATAAGGGGATCCACATAACCAAAAATAATGAGGGTTAAACTCAATATCCAAATCTCAAGAAGAAAGTCCTTATGTTGGTGACCTGGGGGATCATCTAATGGAAAATCTCCAGGATCCACACATCGGCCATGTATTAACACTTTTTTGTGGGTGTAACATAACCAAAAATAAAATCCAAGGAAACAATAATGATGGTCATTTACTCACAATATATCACAAACTAGAATTATACACATGAGGGGAGCCACCACGTTGGCCTCACAAAAACTTTTTCAAACAACACACCTGACCATTGCTTCGTTCCAACTTATCAACGAAACACAATCCTAAAATATCATTTAAAAAATATGGATTCTTTAACTTCAATAATTCCACAGTAAAATTCCTAAAAACACATAATACACACCTCACACACTGACATTGTCAAAACAAAAAAATTTCCCTAAAAATCATTCTTAAATAAAAGTGTTGGTGGGTGGCACATTTACCAATGGTATCTCATGAGCCTCACACATGCATGTTTACATTCCACACTGGGCACCAACCACATATACATCCTGACACTCACCCGGCTATTCCATTAAGTATCCATATTCCTATATAAAACCATGCATATGGTCACCCTTGAGAACACCAAAGACCAAAACCAATCCTTTCCTATTTTCAAAATCAAAACATTTTAACCACACATTCTCTTGCTCAAAACTGCTAAACATAAAATTAAAACCCAATATACATATTACAAAAAAAAATTAGAAACACACGTGTAATTAAATAAAAACACCCATTCATGCCTTGCACATCCTTTTAAAAACATTTCAACCCATTTCAAAACACATCTAATTTAATGAAAAATCCATTTTCATAAATATCAATTTAAATAAGAACTCAACTCTTCGTATTTCAAAACCGTCATGACCCGTCCCCCAGGGATCGTGCCGTGAAAACACCTGGCCCACCATCCATAGGCCAAGGGTTGGTGAATAGAACCGAAAAGAGTATCCTTATAAAGGGAAGACATTTCCTTTAAACCTGGGAAAACAAAAAAAACCAAGAACACAATAAGAAGAAACCAGAAAGTAAACATATTTAGTAAAAGTTGTACTGAATATAAAGGGAATTGAATACAATACCAATTGAAAAGTACAAGTACAACTTGAAATATAATACAACTCATGGATCATCCACCGAGGATCCTACATGAAGGGTATATACAGATCGTCTTCACACCACACCACATCATCCCATCTCCTCTGTGTACCGCATGTTCCTGGCTCCCTCATGTCTCAACCCAGCTGCACGACATTTGCACAAGAAACAACAAGGTGCAGGTGATTCCTGTACAGGGGTGAGTATAACAATACTTAGTAGGGGCTTTGAGACACCTGATGGTCTCCCGAATCTCCACAAATAAAAAACCACAAATAAAGGCCCCAATCATAGTGCACAAAAAAATAGTCCACTCACACAAGTTATAGAACTACGAGTATATGAATAATTATTAAAAGTATTATTCTATGTCATTTTATTCTGTTACGATGTTTCCACTAATGAACCATGAAGGTGTTGTTCCATCATCAATCCACACAAGTTTGTTTATCGGTGATCTGCGACGGGCCACTCTATGTCTGACCCTCATCGAGTCACACACTGTTGATATACACAGGGTCACTAGAATTTTTATTGACACAAGGTCATAGGAATGCTGATCCGTATAAAGTCTCTTGAAGGATAATCCACACATGGTCACTCGATGCAGATCCACACAGGTTCTCTAGATGCTGATCCTCGACCGACCGCTCTAAAACTGGTCCTCGTCAGGTTGCTATGAATTCGATACCCACATGGTCTCTATGATGTTGATCCACACAGGATAGCTACATCAAAGACAGTCAGTCACTTGATTACCGTTGCGAGAATGATTGATTAGAGGATAACCCCTCCTCAAACCATCATTAATCCTTCAACAGGTACGATGTCCCGCAAAAATCATACCCAAGGGACTTCCCCATTGTAGGTGTCCCAACATAATAGACAGTGATTAGATCAGACCCGCGGTCTGTGAGATATGGACACTTTTTTAAAAAATGGCCTAGTTGGATTAACGTCTGATCCAACGCATGTTGAATGTCAAACTCTATCAAAACTCACATAGAGTATCTCTAAAGGATATCCTTGCCACAAGGGTCCTTATGCAAAAGACGATGTGTCGTTTGGATAAATTGGTCTGTTAGTTACATCTCGTACTCTGAATCGTGGGTGATCACACCTCGGTCTGGCCTGGCATGGTTGGGCTCGCCGGAATTTCTTAGAGGGACCAATTACAAAAAGGGGTATGAAAACCACTGACAACATGTCAAATGGACACCTAGTTCATCATTTACAAGTGTTTACTTATTTGGTGGCCAGTTGGGTCTGGGCCCGGTCCAACTCGGTCTGAGAAGCCCGACACATCAGTTCTTATAGACAACCTGACCCCGCCTTGGTTTAGCCCGTTAATGGTCAGCCCAGTTCACTAGGTCCAGCCAGTCAGGGTCATCCCATTAGTTCGTAGTCCTGGGTCGTTGTTGTCCTGGCCCACCCAAAATGGCCCGCTAGGCTATGGGTCCGGCTGGCTGGGCAGGTTTGGCCCATTCAGTTGTGGGTCTTGTCCGACCTACTAGGTGGGTCAGGCACGCTCGGTCAGAAAGCGTCCAGATTGGTCCACCAGAGGTCGGACTGTTTTCTCTCGATCACCACACAGTTGCGGGGATATTTTGTCCAGCCGGTGGGGCACTACCCCACTGGGTTCAACTCCCAGTGGTTTTCCCAACCGGCTTCCACCAATGCACTGCGACACGGGGCCGCACCGCCCTTCTCCTGCCATGGCCAGCTGTTCGCAGTGGCACATGATAGTGTGCTACATTCCACCCCCACAGTTGGTCACCGTGGGTCTACTCCAGCCATCACCGGCATGGCACGCCGGTAGCTTCTTCTGTAGGCCACCGAACAAACATTGGTTGTCTATTTTTTATGTTGTAAATGTTGCAGAGGATCTCGAGTCACTATCGCTGCTGCATCTTCTACGGTTTCATCCTGCCACTTTTATTGGAAAACTCATCCAAAATAATGAGACATATACCATAAAATAATAGAGTCTAATCTTTTTTCATCTGGCCTCCACCCTCTTCATTATAATTTCATCAAGCATACAACAATTTATCAAATAATTGAGAACTTTGCAACAATACCCTAACCTAGATTAGACGACCGCTAATGACGATCTAAAAAACATCATTCGTCATTGGTGTTGGTTCGTTATTCAGTGGTTGTCATCACTGCTCTCTGAAACAAGTCTCTTCCTTCAAGTGGTTGGAATTACGATACTTTTCTAGACCTTCGTCGCTTGGTGAAGTTGTGTTAAAACCACTCCTCATGATCTATATAAATAGGAGGGTGTAGAGGTGGTTAACATTCTGAGGAATTTATGAGGTTCATTTACTTCATGAACCTCTATAATTCAAATGGTTTAGTTACAAACAATTAGGGATCAAGCCAATAAATGTATTGACATGTCGTCAGTCCTACCACTACCTCTTATCTGCTAAAGAAATAAACTAGAAATAAAATAACATAACATGTTTTTATATTATTCTTTCAAAAGTCTTAAAAATTAACTTTTTCACCAGACCTACTGAGGCAGAAGTGAAACCACCCTTAAGAGAATCCATGCGCTATATATTCAATGGGGCCCTCAGAATATTTTATCTGAGAGCTGATTCAAATGATAGAAAATGCCACCCACATGTTTACTGAACGTACGTTAAAAGAATTACAGAAATTCATTCTGGTCACACCAGGCCTGAGAATCACACTCTGTAAATTTTCACAGACTCGTCATAATTCCATATAATCAAAAAAATTACATGGAATACTAGGTATTTACATGTTCTCCTCCTTAGGGCTTTTCATCCCCTAAAGTCACAAAAATGAATAAGGAAACAAATGGAAGTACTAAGCATGAATATGAGCATCCCACTCCCATGTTCTCTCCTAGAGGTTCACATGCTGCCAAAGAACGCTCCCCAGAGGGATCATCTATCTATGAAGGACCCGCTCATGTCAATCTATAATCTCCACCAGTGCGACACATGCGATGGATCATGCACGTACTTTCTCAGTTGTGACACGTTGAAAACATCATGAACTCAACGCATCTATGATGGAAGATATAGGTGATACGCCACCTCATCAACAATGTAGAGGACCTGAAAGGGTCCGATGAACCTAGGAGATAGCTTACCACCCCAACCAAAAATCTACAAACCTCGTCGAGGTGAGACCCAAAGGATGAAATGGCATCCCCTTTTGAACTCTAGAGGTTTTTATTTGATGTCATTATAAGACTTATTTCTACTATTTGTAGTCTTAATATACTCTTAAAAGATATGTACTTTCTTAGTGGTAGCCTGTACCAAATCTAGACCCATATGTGCTGACTCCCCCGGCTCTATCCAATATAGAGGCGATCTGTATGGTTGACCATACAATGCCTCAAACAGTGCCATAACGATGGTGGAGTGATAGCTGTTGTTGTAAGTGAATTCTACCCAGAGAAACTTATCCTCCCAACTACGGCCAAAATCTAGGATGCAAGCACGAAGCATGTCATCCACTTTATGTATGATCCACTCATCTGACAATACGTCTTTGGATGAAAGGAATTAATCAAATGTAGTTGATACCCAAATGCCTCATGTAATCTCTTCAATAACAGGGATGTAAAACGCGTATCATGGTCCGAGACGATGTTCGATGGATTCCTATGATGTCATACAATATCTAGTTTGTAGTGGTATCCCAAGCCCTCTACTAATCCCTGCTCTCATATGGGCTGGTAGAGGGTTGTTCTAGTTAGTCTGTCAACAATCATCTAGATGGAGTCCTGGCCCCTGAATGTACATGGTAGCCCTATCATGAAATCTATGTAAGTTCCATCCCACATCAAATCTGGAACCTCTAGTGGTTTCTCTAATCCTACTAGAACATGATGCTCAACCTTCACTTGCAGACAAGTGATGCATCATGAAACAAACTACGGCACTGCTTTCTTCATCCCTAGACACCAATGATGATGCCTGAGGTACTAGTACATCATCACCACACTAGGATGTACCACCAGAGTGGGTGTATGGAAATTCCTCAACACCTCCTTCTATAAAACCACTTTTACCATGATGAGTCTTTTGAAGATAATGATGTGCTCCCAACCTACAGAAAATCTATCAGGTGAATGTCTTGTGGATATCTGAGAACGTTGAGACTCAGTGTCAATGTACCTAAAATTTTCCTCCCAAACTCGTTGAAAAATTGGGGAAGTGACAGTCATAGACTGAATGTAAGCTTCTCTATCTCCATACACAAAGGATATATGCAATGTGGCTAGCTGCATCGACGCCTCACTCAGCAATGGTAGACCAGACCCCATGCTGAGTGCATCGACAATTACATTTCCCATCCCATGAGTGTAGAATATCTCAAAGTTATTGTCTTGAAGAATCTCTATCCAGTGTCACTATCTCAGTTTCAAGACCTTCTGTGAGAAGATATACATGTGACTCTTGTGATCAGAGTAAACAATTAACCATTAACCCATCAAGTAGTGTCGCCACATCTTCAGGGAAAAGACCAGTGATACTAACTCCATGTCATGGGTGTCATGGTTCTACTCTGGATGTCTCAACAGCCTTGAACCATAAGCAAACACTACTTCATCCTACATCAGGAAAGATCCATCTCTGGCCCATGACACGTCACAATAGACTATATACCCAACAACCACTTCGAGTAGCCTCAAGATTGGATCACTCTTCAGTCTCTACCTTAGCTCTTGAAAACTCAGTTGGAATCCCATTTTCCACATGATGGTTTGTCCCTTATTTTTCAACACTGAAAAGGGTGTCACAACTCGAGAAAAGTAATGTATAAATATTTGGTAGTACCCTACCAACCCTAGGAAACACTACACCTTGGTCAAAATCCTAGGTGGATCTCAAGCTAGCTCAACCTCTATCATTTTCCAGATCAACTACAACTCCAGCCTCTGAGATTATGTGTCCTAAAAAGTGGACCTCTCATTTCCAAAATTGGAACATTGAGAGCTGACCCTAAATCTAGTGCTCTTGGAGTGTATCCAGAACTATCTACATATGATAGGCATAGTCCTCCTCCAACTCAAGTATATCAAAATTTCATTGATGAAAACCACCAAAATGTGTTCGAGGTATGTCTAAAAGATCATGTTCATGAGTCCCATGTACACTTGTACGACATTGGTCCGGACGAATAGCATAACCAAGAACATATATTGTCCATACAGACATTTTTAGGATGTCTTCTACACATCCTCTTCTCGTACCCTAAGATGGTGATAGCCAGATCTGAGGTCTATATTTGAAATAAAATGATCTCCCTTCAACAGAATGAAGAGATCATCAATCCTCAGAAGTGGATACAAGTTCATTATGGTCGCCTAGTTCTAGTGATGATAATCCACATAGAGCATCAAAATCTCATATGCCTTCATGTGAGAAAAAATCGAGGCTTCCCATTAAGAAAAATTGTGCCTTATGAATCCATTCCTCTATAAGTCCTCCATCTATAATTGTAACTCACGAAGCACATAAGGAGCCACCTGATATACCGGTGTAGATATCAGTTCCATCCTGGGATACATGTTGATGTTGAAGTCCACCTCTCTGCTAGGATGTAGTCCGAGAAAATCATCAGGGAAGACCTCAACATACTAGTCCACCACTATAAGATTTCTCAGACTCTCAACATTAACTTCTCCAATGGTAAGGATGGCTAACTGATGTCGGATTTGTTGCACCCTACTCTGGGAAAGTCCATCCTGTGCTGAAATGGTTCCATTATTTATGGGGAAGGAAATACCGGTCCCATCCTCACATAAACACCACACATTATTCTGAATACAATCATTATAATCTTGAACTATAGATAACCATTCGAAACCCAAAATGACATCTTAAGGCCTCAACACCGCAACTAAAATTTCCTAGATGACGAACTTTTCTATTAGAGTAATCTCACACTACCAGCACCAGTTTTTAATCATTGAATCACCTCCCGAAGGAGTCACTAGCCGTATGTATCAAGCCAATAGTTCCACTGAAATATTTGAGAACTGAAAAAATTCATGTAAATGAATGTGTGATGGTAACATGTGTTTATAAGTACTGAAGATAAGGTTGAGTAGAAATAGATAGTACATGAAATATTCTTTGGAGCATCGTGGTCATAAGAATCAGCTTCCTGGATTGAAATCATCCTGGTCCACCTCCTCCCTATGGTCGGGGTGGTAGAACATTAAACTATTGTCGACCACATACTACATGGAATACTCTTATTCTTTGTCAGCCACCCCATGGACCTCCTCGCTCGAATTATTGCATCTTTCTAGGTAGTCCCTCGAACATCTACTTGTTGTCAATGTGGATGGTCAGGCAGTCATGAGCCATGTGACCCTACCCACTACACGTGAAGCATAATATGCTCCTCTTCTAGCCTACTCTACCTCATTAGCACTGCACCTCTGACCCTGCATACCGGGGTCGTCCACTAGTGGGTCTTCCCCACTCAGACCTCTGTGTTATCTATCTACTGCCTCATGAATATTACTCGGCTACATGTCATCTTTTGTTGGCTCTCACCAACGGTTCTTGATCAACTATGAAGCACTCGATCAACAATGCTCGCTCAAGAACTCCAACCAATGTCGGAATATTGAGCGATATCATTGGTGTTATGATATCTCACTGGAGACCCTGTTCAATGGTCAGGGCCAGGGAGAATGGGACCCATACCATGTCAGTGGAGTAGTATAAGAGTTAGGTGACCCCTGTTAAGTATTGTTCCATGATTAGAATGCTCTGATGTAAGTGTGGAAGGTCGTGTATAAGCACTGAGCATAGTGTCGCTGGAAAAAAAACTCCACCTGGAAGAGTATCTGAATTTGTGTCTACGTGAGGGTAGCCTCATCATGTGACGAGAGCATCTAGCTTCACCCTTACCCTATTGTGCCCTAGAAATGGCTACCATCTTGGATAACCATTTTCTCTGCTCGGTTTTCAATGAAGAAAAAACTATATCCATAGCCTCCAGCTAGACCTCAGCTTCCTGGGGATCTTTCTAACCTCAAAACATCAACGGCCTCTGTCTCTAAAACTTGTGCAATGTTCCTAGTTGGTTTGTATATTCTTCTAGTGGGGCTGGTGGCAACTGTTTCCAAATCGGTTGTGCTACTTCTGGTGCACCACCCGAATGTGGTACCATAGTAAGAGGGCCCTACACCGATGCCTCATCACTCAGTGGGCCATCATAGTGTACTCTCTTGGGAATTAGAGTTGGTTGTCTACGTGGTGGCATATGGAAATGAAATAGGTGTTCCACGGACATTATGTTATACCTGGTGAGCTATCTCAAAAGAGGTTAGGTAAAAACATTTCAAAAACACACACAATTACAGTTTCCTATACTATGTTGGAAATTAGAATTTAGGGTCCTGGTGTATGGATAAGTCGGCCTCCACACCAATAATGGACCCCCCCAAACTGAAAGCCACACTCAAAACACATAACACTATTTCTCATTTAAAAGATCAGAATTCTAGTTCTTCAGTAGAACCGAATCCTCTGATACCACATTGTCATTACCCGTCCCAAGGGGCCTATGTCATGACTATCCCAAGACCACCATCCAAAGTCTATGGGTTGGTGAGTAACTCCGAAATGGTGTATCCCTATAATGTGAAAGCATTTTCATTAAACCTGTACAATCCCACAACCCATGAAAATAATAAAAAGCAACCATTAAGTAAAATACTGTTGTCAAATGGGTTATGAGTGTAAAGGGGTTGGATTACTAGCCCAACTGAAAAGTAAAAGTACAAATGGAAAGAGAAAATACCTTTGGGATCGTCCACCACGGATCCTACCTAAAGGGTAGGTATATATCGTCTCCATAGAACTATATGTCATCCTGTCTCCTAAGTGTTATGCCTGGTCTTGGCTCCCTCAATTCTTAACCAAGCAGATCAGTGTCTTCACAAGACACAATAATGTGCATGTGAAACCAATGCATGGGCGAGTATAACAGTTCTTGGTTGGTACCCCAAGAACCCCTATGTTTTCCAAGAGTTCCACAAAGTAAAAACCATAAATCAAGACATCAATCATAGAGCATGAGGTAATAATCATCTCACACTAGGTATACAACTCAAAGTTCAGGAATAAAGATGATTATTCTTAAGATATATCATTATATTCTATTAGGATGTTTCAACAACTGAAACCTGAAGGAGTTGATCCATCATTGATTCACACGGGGTCGTACATCGCTAATCCACGACAGGTCGGTCAAAGGAAGGTCCTCGTCGGGTCCCACACTACTGATCCACACAAGGTCGCTAGAATGCTAATCTACATAGGGTTGCTGGAATGCTGATCCACACAGGGTCTCTCAAAGGTTTATCCACATAGGGTCGCTCGATGGTGATCTACACAGGGGTTCTAGTTGCTGAACCTCATCGGGCCTCTCTAAAACAGGTTTTTTCCAGGTATCTATGATGTTGATACACCCAGGGTCACTATGATGCTGATCAACACAGGATAGCTACATCAAAGACTGTCGGTCACAAGATTCACAATCATAGCACGCTTGATTCTAGGAGAACATCTTCTCAAGAAATCGGTCATATTTCAACTGGTTTGAAGTCTCACAAAAATCATAACGAAGGTACTACCATTTATTAGGCATCCCAATGTAAGAGACGGTGCGTCGATTAGACGTACGGTCTGTGAGAAATGGGTACTTTTGTAAAAAGGGCATGGTTGGATTAAATTTGGATACATCAGAAGTCACACGTCAAACTCTATAAAAACTCACTTAGAGTATCTCCAAAGGACCGCCTTCTCACAAGGGTCCTTATACCATTGATAGTCCATCGTTCGTATTCCGAATCTGGTACTTACATCCTATTTTGTGAATTGGGGATGATCGCACCACAATTTGACGTGGCACTGTCGTGCCTGCCAAAATATAGCAATGGGACCCCTTTCCCAAAAGAGATCCCAATGCGACTGATGGCTTGTCAAAGGGACAACAGGTTCTTCAGTTACAGGTGTTGATTTATTCAGGGGATGGTTGGGTCTGGGACCGGTCCGACTCGGTCTAAATTTTCCGGACAAAATGGATCCTGGTGTCTACCTAACATCACCCTGCTCTGGCCCATTAAGGGTCAACCTGGTTCACAGGGTTCATCCCATCAGCGATGGACAATTTGTTCATGGGCATGGGCCGCAGTTGGCCCATCCCACAGCGTGGGGCTCAACCCACCTACACTTGCCCTCTGGGCTAAGGGTTTGGCCTGCTGGGCTATGGGTTTGGTCCGACCCATGGGGTAGGTCCAACCCACATCTGGCCCGGTCCTCCAGAGGGCGGACCATTTTCTCCCATTGGCCCCTCGGTTGTGGTTCGTTTTGTCTAGCTGGTCTGTTGTTTCCCCCACTGGTTTCAACAGTCATCTATTCAGCTGACAGGCTTCTGCCAACGCAGTGTAGCACGGGGCCACACCACCCTTCTCATTTCATGGCCCACTGGCCATGGTTGCTACCGCCGGCTGTGTTCGCAGGTGAGGCTTGCTCAGGCAGGCCTCCCTTAGCCACCGCTACACATGACAGTCGACCGCTATCTATAGCCGACAGTCGGTCGCTGAGGGCCTCCTCTGTCCACCGCTAGTCGCTGCAGACATGTCGTGCCAGTGGTTTCTTCCACGGGCCACTGGATGAGCATTGGTGGTCCATTATTCCTATCTTCAACGCCTCTAAGGCACTCGGGTCACCGTCTCTACTGCGAGTTCTCCAGTTTCATCCTACCGCTCTGATTGGGAAACCGTTCAAAAATAATGAGACAAATACCATATAAGTGGAGGGTCCCGACCTTATTAGTTTTTAACTTCTCTTTCGTGTTAGTAATGTATGAAGCGGTCAACAATAAATCTCATAAATATGTAAATTACAACATTCCTCTTACCTAGAAAAGACATCCATTGGTGATGATCGACATAACCTCCTTCATTGTTGACCACAGTTCATGATTCAGTGGCACTCGTCACCACTCACTGAAACTGGTCTCTTCCTCCAAGTTGTTGGCGTTATGATACTTTTCTTGAGCTTTGTCTCTTGGTGAAGTCGTGCCAACCCCCCTTCCCAATCTCCATATAAATAAGAGGGGGAGATTTGGATAATGTTCCCTGGAATTTATGAGGCTCATTTATTTAATTAACCTATCAAATTCTAATGGGACAGATACAAACAAGGATGAGTCAAGATAATTATTGGATTGACGTGACATTTGTTCCGCCACCACCGCAAATCTGCTAGAGAAAGAGAAATTAAATAAAATAACATATCATGTTATTTAATTAATCTTTCAAAAGCCCAAAAAATTAACTTCTTCACCTGACCTATTACGGCTGAAGTGATGCCTCCCTTAATTGAATCTCTCCCCTGCTGATTCAACGGTGCCCTTAGATTTTTAATCCGAGCACCGATTCGAAAGATAGAAAACGCCGCCCGCACATTTGACAAACATACATTAAGAAAGCTCAAAAATTTATTCAGGAAAACTGGGCCTCAGAATCATGCACCATCAATTTTCACAGTCTAGTAATAATTCCATATAATCAATAAAATATTACAAGGAAAAATCAAGGAATTTACAAAAAAAGGTTCTAAAACAACATATAAAATTTCAAATTCTCAATAGTTACCAAATAAAAAATCATCTTCAACCCCCACACATAAATTCAAAAACCAATTGTTCTATTCAAAAAAATTCTCTATTGTTTATAAAATATTATTTAAAACATATTTTCAAAACCCATATAAACACAATTTATGTCTTAAAATATGGTGTAAAAACACAATTTACAATTTCTAAACAATTAAAAAAATAATTGCCTCCCTTTCAGAAGTGAATCAACTTCCACTATGTTACAAAATCATTTCACAATATTTTCCATTTCTTAAAACTATGTCAATTTTATTTTAAACCCCAAATTCCATGATTCCAAAACAAAAAGACACAATAAAATATGAGATGAAAATATTGTTGGTGGGTGACTCATTCATATGGTTGGAGGTCAAATGTGAATCACTTCACCATCACAGAGAGTGTTTTAGGGAAATACCCCCATCTTTTTATAGTTTTCTGAGCCCTGTGATCTCATTGGGACCATCAACAAAACCCACTTTTCACCCCCCCAATCATCAAGAACCATGAGAATGAATGATCTCAGATAAAACTTGAAAACCCATGAAAACATGAATATCAAATTGATATATGCTTTCAAGGAACCATACTCATAATAATAATTCCAATTACTAAATATCCTAGCCCTAACTATCCCAACTCTTCCCCGAGTAACATGACTCAATGGAGTGAACCTCCTTTGATAACATTTTGTCAGAAACTAGATCTGGTCACTTTCATATGTGGCACACGAACCAGACTCTGGAAATATACGAAGGATGTTCCTAATCCCCATGGGTTGGCACAAGTTCCCGGGTATCATATAAGAGTGTTTGTGAATGATTTACTCCTCTTTAGAAATGTAAGAAAATCAACTACCATAAATAAACTGAATCTGAAAATTTACCCAAAATAATCATTTAATAAAATTTAGAATTTGGAAACAAGGATTATAAAAATCCAAAATACTACAAAAAATAAGATAGCAAAAATTGATATCCCAATAACCACCTCATGTCAAGGGGGAATCACCCTCAAGCCATATCTACAGTACCACACCACAAAGGACCACCAGAAACCCTGACCACCAGTTGTAAGGGCTTTAACCATACCTAAAAAAACATTAGCAGGTATAATTACACCCAAATGTGTAATTTGGGTGTGATCCAAACTCTAATTGGATTCTAAAACAAAATTATTTCATGTGATTGTCATTATTATATGAAAAGCTGGCAATTTTTGTAAACCAGTAATGCTAGTAAAAATCCATAAGAAATACAACTTTTAATAAAATAATTTTTCAAGTGGGTTATTTTATTGAATCAAGACGTTTAAATAAAAAAAACAAGCTACAAAATTTTTCAATCCAAACACACTTAATGACGACGATGAGTGTAAAATGTCCAACGAGAAGTAGCAATGGGAACACCCCTCAACACTCGCTTTTTGTGGGTCCCAGGTACCTCGTATCTCGGTGAAAGTAACCATACAAATATCAGTTCTTGTTCACACAAGCCACTTGTATGGATCATTCACATAAACTAGTTTTCCCCCAACAACATCATCATCATATTATAGTTAGTGTTTTCATCATCAAACTTTCTACAAAAAACATGGGTGGAACCCCATGGGATCATTAGCATACTAATGCACGTCAACCCAGCTAGATACCCGAGTTTTCTCTCTAGTGCTCAAACAAGTTCTAAAATCCATGAAATACCATTTTCACATTCAAATACAATTTCCAAATTGCACACACACACACAAAAACCCATACACATTTCACATAATTCCATTTTACATTCAAATTGATTTTGAAACCATACTCACATCAGAAAAGCACACAATGCGTTTTACATCTCATTCAAACTCCAATAAATATATTGAAAAAATTTATAAAATATTTCATTGATAGTAAAAAGAACATAACATTAATTTCACATTAAAATGGAACATTTCAAAAGTACATTCCTACTAAAATAGTTTTCCTACATAGTATCACATCTTACATAAATCAAGAAAACATTTAAAACCTTAATAAAACAATTCCAAGGATTGTAACCCAGAATTTCCCATAAAGCATTTTAAAACCCCTATTATGAAACCAAATTCATGTGATTATAACATAAAATACAAATTGTATTCCATATAACCATTTTATAAAACCATTTCATGAACCATAAAATATCCCCAAGTTGTTCTACCTGGAATGCACATGAGAAACACACATTTTTACACAAAAATGCTAATTTAAACTAACTGCTCATACAATGTTAGAAAAAATAGTTTTCTCACTAGACCAAACATATTAAGAACATTTTATATAAATAAATAAAGAGATTATACATGTCAAGAAATTCATACACAATGAATCACCAACATTAATGTCAAAACACCAAATCCTTGTGCGAAAAATCACCCGCACCACCACCACACCACGAGGGAGATAAATAAATCCTAAAAACACAATAATAGACCAACAAACACAAGATAAAACCGTATTTTTTAATCCCTACTTTCTAGAAATTAGTATATTCTTGAAAATATGGATGAAACCCAATGAAAAAGGAAGAACCCCTAATAAAATTGGAGAAGGAAGGAAGGAAACCCACTTACTCGAGATATCTTGAATAAAACGCATCAAATACACCAGTAGATGAACTTTGAAGAATCAAAAAATTAATGAGAGGATTGAGTAAGGAAAATTTGGTCAAGTAATAATCAAAATTGGGGGGAATATTGAAAATTGGAGTTATAAAAGAAACAAGTTAACTATTCAAATCTAGAGGATTTGAGGAATCTAGAGAAAATTTTCCATAATTCACAACGAAAATGAACACTAAAGAGGGGTAAAATATCATTGGGATGCACCATTGTTATGTGCTCTCGGGTGAGAGTTTTAACCACCAAAAACCCTTAAAAATTGAATGAGATATTGAATAATTAATTTTATTAATGTCGGAATTGGGCGTACGAGATGGCCCAATACCTTTATAAATAATCAAAATCCATCATGATTATAGATTCTTATAATGTCCAAATGGATTTGGTGGTTTTAATATACTAGGGTATACTAAATACGCAGTGGAATGGGTGTAAAATATTGGAAAATGAAGGAGTTATAAAAAAACAAAATATGTTTGTAAAAAAGGAAATGAGCACATGGTTTGGACCAAATCATGAAAACCACCCTTTACTCCATAACTACATGGGAAAACCCAAAAATTAAATCAGTAATAGTAAATAAATGAAATATAAATTTAATATAATTCATGTGTGTGACAATATAAGATCATCGTTATACATGGATGATCTAGTTGTGCTACTTGATTCCATATATTAAATCATATATATATATATGACTATATAATGATACATATTTATATTTATATATGATGGAATATGATTAGAGTCATTCCAGCACAGGTCGACACATGTATAGTCATCCATGTATCCTATGAAGAGCCTGAAATTTAGATGGTTTATTTTATAACATCATTTACTGCCACATTTTGTTACCCAAAAATTTCTTTTTTTTATCCACATGGATTGGATAATAGTATATAATATTGTTATTTCCCAAATAATGATTTCTAAAAAATTATTAGGGATAATTTTATACTAAAACTAACATTATTACCCTTGGTGAATGTTATGGATTATGCCTTTTTGTTTAATCTTCTAGATTATGAAATGGAATGAGTGTAGTGAATAAAAAATAACATGGGATATGATTAATTTGTAGCGGGATTTATTTTTTAATACAATTTTTATTACTGAACTATTATATGTATTACTTTATGTATTATTATTTCCTTAATTTTTTTGGAATTTGATGTTCATGTGTGGTGAGAATATATTTACATTTCTATGTTATCTAGTTTTTATTACTCTTTTTTTGATTCAATTATATCTTATAATGACCTTATCTCTAATTCTACCACTATATTAATATATTATCGACAGGGTATTGTATCTTTAGTGTACAAAAATTTGTCCCTTGCTCATAGATAGAGTCTTCTCTTGTATAGGGAGGTCCACATGAGGCCATGAGATGAACTAGCATAGGGAATTATTTTTTAAGCATCGTGGCCTAGATGTTAGATCCTACATAACATGTTGGAATACATTGTGGAAAATGAAAAGTTCCTGTTAGATTGTTCAAATATTTAATTGGAATATTCCTTTATGTTTCATGTAATGTGGTAATAATTATTATACTAAAAATTAAGAATCATAATGAACTATAATTAAATCTACCATTAAAAACAGAATATTATCGAAAGATAATATATCTATTTGTAAAAAATAAAACCGAATATATATATTATTTTTTATTGGCATTAAATAGATGTCCAAAAAATGATTTTAAAAAGATATATATACATTTTATATGAGTATTTAAATACTAAAACCACAATCATGTACATTGAAATAACATTCCATATAATAAATATTCCAACAAATTTTTTATTGTTAAATTAATTTGAGGTTAATAAATATTATTAACTATGAATTTTCTTCAACTATAAAAATTACATAGAATAAAAAATTCCTTAAGAACAATTATTTCACCAAAATATGAATATATATATATATATAATACCAGTTACAAACATATCATTTTGAAAATAAAATTACATGATAAATAAATATATCTATAATATTATTATATTTATTCATTATAAATAATTGTAATCCTTATACAATTCAGTTTATAAATATGTTAGATACAAATTAATAACTTTTTTAATATATATATATATATATATATATAACATATTGGAAAAAATACACATAATTGGATCCCCAAGAACCACCTACCCCCCAGCATAACACATTCACTAGACCCCCTCCCCCAAACATACTTCTATGTTATCAAGGTTCATTTTGACATCCACTTAGACATTATCACATTAATCAATATCAATATCCTTAACTATTGTTCCCCTAATCCATTATCTCATGAACACCCTACCTAATATTTCTTAGAAGCCTCTTGATAATCTCGTATTGGATACGATAATTACTGGTCTTCAATGTCATTTTCCCTCCATTCGACCACCACCATCAATGATATTTCATATCAGCCTTTCGGCATGAACCCTCTATCCCATATTCTTATGATCAGCCCATGTGATCCCCACAATTCCTACACATCACATGTAGTAATCAATTTATTTATGTTAGGGAACACACATCATTCCCAAGATTAATGGTTTGAAGCCATTCAATGAAATAGAGGGATTTCAAAAAAATAACTCTCACCCTAGCATTCAATTTTTCTAAAAAAAATTTTGTTTATTTTTTTACTGAGTTTTTTTATTAATCATAATATGTGATAGAGGGAACGCCTAATGTATTTGTTATTGTTTTGGTTTGTAATTAGAAATTTATATTTATTATTTATATTTTTAACAGGTTGTATGATCATTATTTCATCAATAACACTGAACATTGTAATATTTTATGATTTTCAAGGCATATGAGTTTATTTAATTCCTAAATTTTTTCAGTAGAAGGTTATTTTTAAATATAGTGGTAATTTTAAAAAAACCATATTTCTATAAATAAATTTTCATCCATTTTTTCATTATATATAATTTTTTTTGTTTTTCCTCAATATCCAATTACATAATCTTTTAAAATATATGTATCAAGAGGATGTACTTGCTATTAACTAAATTAATTTCATTATTTTTTATTTCCCCTCTATCCTTCCTTTTAAAATCCTTGTTTTATTCCAACCAATTAGGTTTCAATAAATAATTGTTTACAGTGATCATTTTTTATAGCTTTACATCTACATTGGGGTTTTCATTTTCATCCATTATAGAAACTCAAGAAAAAGTGTTATTAAAGGGTAGGTATGTAAGTTTTTTTCATCCACAGTGGAAATAGGAATGAAATAATACTATATATAAATAAATAGATAGATAAATGATAAACCATGAATAAAAAAAATGTACAGAACATTGAAAAAATACATAATCTTGATCAATTTGACCTGAAGTGGAGCTCCTCCCTCGCACATGGGGAAATATTTTTTGACTCTATGTGGAAAATGTATCATCGTAGTCCCTCTCATGATTCTTAAGTATAGTCTATATCATTTATAATACGAGTAGACTCTAATCATCCTTGATGGTTCAACATGGTAATATCAGGCACCAAATTCAGTTGATGATTAGGTAACATAAAGTATGAAATATAAAAAAATTATTTCCAATTGAAACAAAAACCTAAACAATAAATAAATGAAAAAATTAATAATTTAATGAATCCTAAAATTTAAAATAAAAAATATGTACCCTCATAGTATCAGGTATTTTAGTCAGGTGATCAACAAGTAAGGTAATAGTAAGAAAATAATCAATATCCATCCAATGTTAAATGTAATAGTCAACTATAGTTATCATTCAATACACTGGGTCAACATTGGGTTCCCATGATATGTTTACTAGTGAACAAGATACAACAATATTCATACAAGGATATCTTTAAGCTTATAAATACCATCAATCATAGTACCTACATTCTAGTATAACCACCATCTCAGAAACCTTATAGCATGTGAGTAGTTCAAGGAAATATTTTACCTTAAATAGGAACCCTATGGGATCAAATATTCTAACGAGAAATGACGATGCATCTTGAAGTATCTTTCCAATGTCAATTGGTAAATTATGAATAAAGTATATTACATAGTGCATACTTTAATAGGCCTATTGGGAGCATTCAAAAAATAATAATTCAAACATATATAAAACATCTCACGTTAGAAACCTGTGATCAATTGTTCATGAATACCACTGAAGACCCCATTTATTCACTCTATAATATTAGTGGTCATATTTCCATATCACCTTCCACAAAGAAATGTCAAATAAAATTTTTCCATAGAAATATATATTATATAATAAAATACATATTGACTAGATCATTTACTTTTTTCATGTAACAGATTTAATTTTTTTATTAGGGTTCTTATGATGAAACCAAAAGATAAAAATGTATATTAAAAGGTATTAAAAAAAATTCCAAGAAAAACAAGTTTTAGAAAACATGCCAATCTTGATTATTTCCTTTTTTATTTCCCTATCTCCAAAATACTTATGCATGTTATCAGAAATATTTATAATGAAGTTTCAACAATAATAATTCAATTCTCACCCTAAAACATCATAAATTCTAATGGACTCTATAATCTCTTGATTACGATCAGATATCAGACACAATACCAGGGTTTGGATAACATAAATGTATATACAAATCAAAATCTTACTCCCGGATTAAAAATTCATCTTTTCAACAATGGAAATTGTATGATATAATAAATAAATATTACCATAAAATATATAAACAATATGTTGATGACATGTATAAATTCCGTGATGAAATTTCCATATAATTAATTAATTGTTAAAAATAACTAAATATAGTGATGCATCATCTAAATTCCCTAAAATAGTGTATAAAAATTATATATTATTTTATTGTCCTAGTGATCTGGGAATACATTCTCAACAGTTTAAAAATTATAGATAAACTGATATTTATGATAAAAAATCCCATTAGATATGTAAATACTACATATGATTCATCCAAATCATCATATAATTTCACAATTTCTATTTGTTTTTCAATCCATGGTTTTTCATATAATATATTGTATTTCAACAACTACTATATTAATTCTTACGTTTGGGGAACATAAATTTCTTGTAATGCTGGAATCATCTCTATAATAATAATAAATGTAAGTTTTACATAAATATAAAAGTGATCCTACAATAATATTAGATGTAAAAAAATATGTGGGCCATCTAACAAAGTTATCTTACCACATTCAAAATAATTCATATATTTCCTTTAGTCAAAATTGACATATTTGATCTTATTTGTTATGCTGAATGATTTATTTTTCCTTCTTATACTCACCATCCTCAAACAATAAATGACACTATATTGTAATTGTAAGAACCCTGATCTTATTTTCACGTATGTTTTTCTTTTTCTGGTGTTTTTTGAGAAATGAGTATTTTATGGAAATATTTTAAGTACAATTCATGTAATCTGTTGTCACTCATAGTTGTGTGTTGGCCATGTAATGGTCGTGAACACAGTCATGTGTGGTGACTTGGAGACCACCTAAGGTTGGGGCCATTAAGGGAAAGTACACGTTGTGTACTTGTAAAGTACATGCTGTGTATGTTCTTTTTATTTCATTAAACAGACAAGGGTCACATTGAATTGGTAGAAATCCCTCCTTTGTGAACTAGTTCATCTAGAAGATACTAGACAACCATGATATTTCCTCAAGCTCCTAATCGAGTGTCTGGTCTCTGAATCAATCATCGTCGATTGTGTTGGGATCGTCTCAGTAAGCTCATCCTTCTTCTAGAGCATTTTTTCCTAATTTCTCCTCTTTCAAGAGTTATCTTTGGTTAAAAAATTTATACTTTCTTGTAGATATATGGTGTTCTTTGTCTATTAATGTATTGAGGTTCACGTATAGAAATCCTACAACACCGAGGTGGGTGGTTTGTGCATTTACAATGAAATACATTATGATATATGAGAAAAATTTCCCAATACCCGAGAATTGGGTATTGGGCATTTACGGTTTTAGCCCTTTTAATTTACTATTATTCTTGTATTCTTGATTAGAGGTTAATTTAATATTAATGGGGTTAATTTCTATTCTATGGAAGTGTTTTCTCATTCATGTTTTCTTGTTTTGACCATTTGGTCAAGAATTTCTTATTAGGACGTTGTTTACTTTCCATGCCTAGTATTGTTGGATGGAATAATTCTTATCTATCTTTTTTTTATATTGTAGAATGCTAGCCAAGTAGTTCATGAAGTTTACTTTTTCCATATTGCATGGCTATTATTGTTTTACTTACATAGGTCGGTGAGAACCTGGTGTAGTGGACCATAGACAGAATATACATAAGGGATTCTCCAGAGTGTCTCTTATCTTTTGTTAAGATTTGAGACCATAGGGGGAATTGACGTAAGTGACTTATCAAAGTGTATGTAGTTTCTTGATGCAGGCTACAGGGGGAATGAGATGTATGTGCTTCCCCAGACCGCCTTTTAGTTACTGATACGAGACTATTGGGGGAATTGATGGTGATTGCTTCCCTAGAGACTCTATACTAAAGCTGAACCATAGGGGTTAGACTATGTGAACATTATAAAGAGATTCATGTGTTTTCTAGGTTGGACCATAGGGGATTAGGCTATGAGTACATCCCATAGGGTTATATGTTTATGATTATCTGTTTACATGCTATGTGGAACAGAATGCTTTGAAACTGTGGAATTGTTTACTTTTGAGTACTTCATTTTTGACTGCTTCTTTTGTTTATTGATTGCCATATATATTCATTCAATGTTAGGAACAAATATCATGGTAAAGTTATTTATTCTCACACCCAATTTTGGCCATGATTTTGTGCCCAAACAGATTATATTGTTGCATGTGTAGATAAGGTAAAGCACCCCTCTACTTCAGGTACTTTACTGTTTTGGAGCTAGAGAGCATGGGACCAAGCTTTGGATTATGATGCTATGGATTTGTTTACTATTTTTTTATACTTTGGTTTTGTACTATATTTCTGCATTGTGACTTTTTTGGCTACGTCCCTAGAAATATGTATCATGCATCATTATATTTGTTCTCCAGTTGTTTATTTCACCAGTTTTCTGCTGTATATTTTTGTATGGAAATAATAAATCATTTTATATTGAATTTTGTTTACTTCTATTGTGTTACTCTACCAATTGGGGAATAGTTTCCCCACTATCACACACAAGGCCTTCGCTGTTAGTCAGCAACCTCATGCATTTGCGTAAATGTCCTTGAGACCATGTGTCCAGCCGGGTACAACGCGCTTTTGGGCAGCATCCAGAACTCGGACATTACAAAGTGGTATCAAAGGGGTTATTTTTTTCTTGAATTACTGTTTGGAGCCTATATTCAGTGATAATATGGAATTGGTACTTGGTAATAAGTTTTTCCCGGGAGTAGATAACCTGTGTACAGGGAAAATCCAACCTACCGCATTTACTACAATTTTTCTTGCTTTTCAATTTTACAGTTGATTTGATTTTCACTATTGTGTGATTCACATGTTTTTGGATGTTATAATTGATATTGTCGAGGTTCTATTTTTGTTTCAACCCAATGAGATGATTGTAAGCCATCTCATGCATCATATTGGAACTTGCATGAAATCACATGTAATGCATTCTACAATGCCATTTGGGGTGAATCAGCAATTGCATGTTTTCCTCATAGATGTTGTACTAGATATGTATGTTGTTGTGATAGATTCCTTGATAAAGTAACTGTTGTTTGATAGGGTATTGATTAGTGTAAGGTTTTGTTTGAATATATTCCACACATTGGTTCTTAAGGTGTTATAGCCCTCATGGATCGGGATTTGGGGGATCATTGCCTTGTTTTTCTTGTATATGACACGTAAGAGACTTCAATATTTTATTTTCGGGGTTTATGGGACCTCAAGGATCGGAATATGGAACTTTAATGTCCATTTCAGTGTTTTCTTGGCTTCCAGAGTAATTTTTGAGGATTAATGTATGGAAAACCCCAGAATACACACAGTTTAGTTTTGAATACACACTATGTATTCTTATATTCGAGAAGAAACTATATTTTCTGAAGTACACACCGTGTACTCTATGTACACACCATGTAGTTTCTAACCATGTCGCTGGCCATGTGGTCAGATAAATATGGTTTGAAATATTAGGTAGGACATGTCGTGTACCATATATACATGGCGTGTTGTAGAACCATGTAACTGGTTGTGTCACTAACAACCCGGGTCAGATGAGTCTTCCTAGTACACTCCATGTCTATCTGGAATAGGTCTTGTAGTGTGAGTCGTGTATCCGGTCGTGTCACTAAAAACATGGGTTGTGTAAGCTCGTCTCGTACCCATAGTGTCTGGAACAAACATGCCCTGTAGTCTCATTATAGGAGAGTCATGTGGCATAGCTGTGTAAGAGAGCTTGGGCAGGAGAAGAGGATTCAAGTACACGTCGTGTTTTAAGAGAACACGCCTTGTGTATGTGGTGCTACATGACATGAGATGGCATAAGTACACACCCATGTGATGGCTTATATGAAACATGCCATGTACGAATTATACACGATGTGTATCCATGTTTTTGTAAAACATGAATGCTTTATTTCTCCTATTATCGTCTTACACATCCAATTTTCAGTCCTTGATAATCTGGATCGAAGGTGTGTGTTTGACCTTGCAGAGTAATTCCATCGAGATGTCCTCCAGTTCAACCCTATTTGCAAGGCAGTGATCAAACTCCAGACATAACTTACTAGGGACTTCCGGCAGATCCTCCAGTTGTGCTAATCTTGGAACCAACCATCATTCCAGACATACGTGTTGAAGTACAGTTCCGAGAGGGCATTATTAGGTTCACACAGACCTTCTAAGGATTACTGCATCAAGCCCCTACTATGGCAGAGTTCACATAAGTCTTTCAGCAGCAAAATCCTCCCACCTTCACAGGGGAAGGAGGAGCTTATGCTTCGGAGTCTTGGTTAGAATACATTCTTTCTATTTTTGAGCATATGGAAATGCCTCTAGAGATGAGGGTCAAGCATCATATGTACATGCTTTGGGATTTCACCAAAACATGGTGGGATGTGATCTCATAGGTGGGATTCCAAAAGTTCATCTCCTGGGATTAGTTCCATCATACCTTCTACAACTACTTCTACCTAGAGACTTTGATGGCAGATTGAGCCTAAGAGTTCATCTGTCTAAAGCAGGGTACTCTTTCCGTTATAGATTATTATCTCGCTTCACTGAGCAGATGTGCATCAAGCCTATTCCAGGAGGTGATGAGTAATTCCTAGAATGAAATTTTGCGGATGGTCTAAGGCCTGACATCTGATCTAATGTGAATATCTTAAGGTTGACGTCTATCACTTCTATCGTCACTTCGGCACTGATCATGGAGCACAATATGAGGGATGATAGAGTTATGAGCCAAGGTGGTTCAACATCGGGAGTTGAATTCCCTCATATTTAAAGTAGGAAGCGGCTGCACTGGGTCTTCATGTAGTGATCCATGGAGGTGAGACACTTTTTCTGATAGCCAGGTGTGGTTCTACTAATGCGAGATGAGTGGGAATACGATGAAACATTTCCCAAGAAACCCAATTGAGTGTCGATCTTGTGGTAAGATGGGTCATCTTCATCACTTCTGTAATATAATCTCACCAGCATCTGGTGATATGGGTTATTCTATGGATCCTCGTATAATAGTAACGCCACCAGTTTCTCACCAGTTTGGGAACTGGAGTTTTTCTGGCCCTTCAGGCAGAGGCAGAGGTTGAGGTAGTGGTAGTCAGTCACTAGGATTTTACTGACAATAGGGTGGATCAGCTCAGAGTGGTTAGGCAGGGACACATGGCCGAGGAGCAAGTCAAACGTTTATATTGGAGTAGACCTAGTAGGAGAAGGATCTTAGACCCTCTTTAGTTTGAGGTATAATTATTTTTTCCTTTGTTTTATATTATTCTCTTTTCAATACAGGAGCATCCCATTGCTTTATATCTATTGATGTTGTGGAGAGATTTGGATCTTTATCATTTCTTATGTTGATGTCTTGATGCTAGACACATTTTTGGGGACTAGAATAGTTGTTGTACGGCAGTTCAAGGAGTGCCCTCTTGAGGATGGTGCATGTCACTTCTTTTGGAACCATTATTCCCTAGAGATGACATACCATGACTTCATTCTCGGAATGGATTGGTTAGTTCCCTTCCAAGAAGTTGTCAATTCCTATCGTTGTAGGGTGAGTTTCACATCACTATAGGGCAGATGGTTCCTTCGTAAGGGTGAATGGGATATCCAGGCGAGTAGAGTAGGACATGAGCATCATGGTTTGGGAGGAGTTACAGCCCAGTTTTCTAGTTGATATCTGGATGACCAAGGGACTTCATAGTTGAAAATTCCTCCAGTGGTGGATCGTTCCCAGGATGACTTTCCTAATGACATTTCTGGTTTTCCTCCAGAGTGAGAGAAATAATTTTTTATCGAGCATGTACCAGGAGCAACACAGATATCCATTCATCCTTATAGGATGGCTACACTTGAGTTGAAGGAGATCAAGAAGTAGTTGGAGGAGTTTCAGGGAAAGGGATATATCTGACCTAGTACTTATACGTGGGGATCGCCTATCCTATTTGTGAAGAAAGAAGATGGTACCCTCAAACTTTGTGTGGATTATTGGAATTTGAACCAGTAGACAGTCAAGAACCGATATTCCTTAAAGAGGATTGATGATCATTGATCAGATTTGAGAAGCCTGGGTGTTCTCGAAGATTTACATGAGGTACGGTTATCATCAGTAGTGCACTAGACCATCAGATATAACTCTTACAACCATTTGGAGCAGGTGTGGTCTATACGAGTATATGGTTATGCCATTCGGTCCCACAAATGCACCTACCGTTTTCATGGCACTCATGAACCAAGTATTCCATCCATGCATGGATTGTTTCATTGTGGTGTTCGTGGAAGATATCGTGGTGTACTCTCACACTCAAGACAACCATGACACACATCTTGTGATCATTTTGAGTACACTAACAGAGTATCATTTATATGTTATGCTCTCAAAATTCCACGTTTGGATGGACCATATTCACTTATTGGGTCATGTTATCTTATAGAAAATAGTATCAGTAGACCTAGTGTAATTGAGAGAAATAGTTTAATGGGAGAATCTGATGAACTTCATTGAGGTACAATGTTTTTTTGGGGCTGGCTATATACTACAAGCGCATCATACATGACTTTTTAAACTTAGCATTGCCACCAACGAGCCTAACTATGATTGGTGAAAAGTTCTTGTGGTCAGATTCTTGTGAGTCATACTTTCAGGAGTAGAAGGGGAGGGTAACTTCATCACTGATACTATTATTTCCAGAGTAGGGGTAGAGCTACACCATTTATTGTAATGCATCATGTATCGAACTAGAAGCAATGCTTATGTAGGGAGAAGGAGTCATTGTGTATGAGTCTTGGTAGTTGAGGAAACATTAGAGGAATAACCCAATGCATGATCTTGAGTTGGCTCCTATTTTTCATGCCTTAAATACATGGAGGCATTATATTCTGGGAGAGAATTGTTTGAATTTCACCAACACAAAAGTCTCTAGTATATCATCACTCAGCGTGACTTGAATTTGAGACCGCATAGGTTGGTCTATTACCTTCTGTCATTTGACATTGAGCATTGACTATATGTCTGGGAAAGTAAACACAGTGGCTAGTGCACTGAGTAGGAGGACTCAAATAAAGGATATTCAGAAGGCCAACAATGACTGGAAGCTTATGGAATTGTTTTCTAAGATTCATTTCGAGGAGAAAGACAGGCAGGGGCATATTTTCTTTCTTCAATAGTTGTTACATGTATTCTTCATGATTGAGTGTGAATATGGAAGCTATCAGAATCCGAATTCCCAATCATACGACATTGTTATCCAGGAGAGGACCCTATTCCAGGATGGACCATAGGTGAGGATGAGATCGTGCAATTTCATGGGTGCATATGGGTGTCAGCAGACATATGCGAGGAGCTTATCTGGGAAATTCAGTCTAGAGTTTGTTTAGTTCATCATGGAATCACCATGACGTATCATGATCTACACCATCAGAATTGGTGGACAGGTATGGAGAAAGATGTTTCTAGGTTCGTCATGATGTGTTCCACCTGTCTGCAAGTTAAGGCTGAGAATCAGTGACTATCAGGGCCTTACCAGTAGTTACCGATCCCGAGTGGAAGTGGAATGAAGTCACGGTGGATTTTATGACAGGTCTACCAATTTCACCTCGAGGTAATAATGTTGTATGAGTTTTCATTGACAGAAACACGATGGTGGAACACTTTTTTCCGATCAAGGATACTTTTTGTGTTAATGAGCACAGGTGGTTCTACATCCGAGATATAGTACATTTACATGGAGTTCCACAGTACATTATTTTAAATAGGGATGTATGTATTACTTCTTGGGTCTGGTAGGGACTTTAAAAGGCTTTGGGTACATACATAATTTTGATTATAGCTTACCATCCTCAGACAGATGGCCAGTCTGAGCGTACGATTCAGCTGCTTGAGGACATGTTTCAAGCATTTATCCTATATTTTGGTGGTTCTTGGGAGAAGAAATTACTTCTTATAGTGTTTTCTTACAATAATAGTTTTTGATAAATTAATCAGATGGAACCTTATGAGACTTTATATGGTAGTCCATGCCTATCACCATTATGTTGGTAGGAGAAAGGAGAGGTTTCTGTGTTGGGACCTCATCTTTTCCATGAGACCACAAAGAAGATATAGTTGATTCGGGAGAGGATGGCTACAACACAGTCTTGACGGAAGTCTTATGTTGATCAGTGGAGAAGACCTCTGGAGTTCGAGGTCGGGGATTAGGTTATCCTACCTATCACTCCATGGTTGGGGCAGAAGAGGATTAGGTTGTATGGTAAGCATTCATCAAGGTATGTCGTGCCATTTGAGGAGTTGGAGAGATTTGCGATGGTTTCATATTGGTTGTATTTACCTCAGAGGTACCAGGCAATGCATGATTTCTTCCACGATTCTCAGCTTCTATGTCACTTTTCAAACCCCTCTCATGTTTTTTAACCTGAAGTAATTGAGTTAAAAGATGAAACTACGGTCATGGAGCATCATATATGAATTATTGATCAATGTGCGAGGGTTATATGTTGTCGGTCTGTTCCTCTAGTACGAGTGGTATAGAATCATGGGTGAGTATAGGAAGAGACTTGGTGGAGGGAGGTCGATGTACGATCGAGTGGCCAGAGCTGTTCAGATTTTCTTCATCTATGCCACCTTGATAGGGAAATTCGTGGATGAATTTCTTTAATGGGTAATGTTTGTAAGAACCCAAATCTTCTTTTTAAGTATGTTTTTCTTTTTCTGGTGTTTTTGAGAAAAATAGGATTTTCTAGAAAATTTTGATCTACGTGTAATGAAATTTATAATTACATGATGTTTACTCTATTTCTGCTCATAGCCGTGTATTGGCCATGTAACGGCCGAGCACACAGCAGTGTGTGGTGACTGAGATACCACCTAATGTGAGGGGTGGTGAGGTAAAGTACATGTCGTGTACTTCTAAAGTACACACCATGTAATTTATTATTATTTCATTAAATGTACCAGGGTCACGTCTAATTGGAATAAATCCTTCCTTTGCGACCTAGTTTGTCCGGTAGAAACCGTACAACTAGGATCTCTCCCCGAGATCATGATTGAGCATTTGTTCTCCGAATAAACCATCGTCGATTGCATTAGGATCATCTTGGTTTGCTCTTCCTTCTTCTAGTGCTTCATTTGTAGATTTCTCCTCTTTCAAGGGTTATCTTTGGTTAAATGTTTTAGACATTTTTGAAAATCTACAGTGTTTTTTGGGAGATACAAGGATTATGGTTCACGTATAGAAATCATACAACAATGAGGTAGGATGTCTGTGCCTTTCTATTGAATGTCTTTGGGTTATATATGAAACATTTCTCAATACCCATAATTGGGGTATTGTGCGTTTACTGTTTTATCCAGGTTAATTTATTGTTATGATTATATGCTTGAGTATAGGTTATTTGACTGTGAATAGGGTTAATTGATATACTTTGGAAGTGTTTGTCCATGCATGTTTTCTTTTTTTTGACCATTTGGTCTAGATTTTCCTGTTAGGATATTATTTACTTTCCATTCCTATTATTGTAAGATGGAGTGATTCTTATCTATCTTTCTGTTATGGTGCAGACTGCTAGCCAATTAGTTCTTGAGGTTTTCCTTGGTTGTATTACATTTCTAGGCTTGTTGGACTTACCCAGAGCCGTGAGAACCTGCTGTGGTGGACCATAGGGAGATTAGACGTAAGGGCTTCTCCAGAGTGTATGTTATCTTTTCTTACGATTTGAGACCATAGGGGGAATTTAACTAAGAGATTCCTAAATGTTTTAGTAGTTCCACGAGGTGGTCCACATGGGGAATGAGACGTAAGTGATTCCCTATAGCACCTTATAGTTACTAATATGAGACTATAGGGGGAATTGACAGCGAGTTCTTCCCCATAGAGTCTATACAAAAGCTAAACCATACAGTTTCAAATTTGTAATCTTCCCAGAGGGTTTCTTGTGTTTTCTATGTAGTACAATAGGGGATTAGGCTGTGAGTACTTCCCAAAGGGTTAGATGTTTGTGATTATCTTTTTACTTTCTAGGTGGAATAGAATTCTTTGAAACTATGGAATTTTTTTCTGTTGAGTACATCGTTGTTTACTAATTCTGTTGTTTATTATCTTCCATATATATTCATTGAATATTAGGCATAGATCTCTTAGTAGATGCTGACTGGGATTTAGTCTCACACCATGTATGGTTCATGCTTTTGAGACAAAACAAATTATATTATTGCAGTTATACATAAGGGAAAGTGCCCATGTACTTCAGGTACTTGACATCTTTGGAGATGGATAGCAAGGGACTAAGATTTGGCTTGTAATAATGTGTTGTTGTTTAATGTATTTCTTGTACTTTGGTTTAGTAGTGTATTTCCGAATTGTGAATTGTTTGATTTCTTTCCTAGACATATGTATCATGCATCATTATATATGTTCTCTAGTTGTTTATTTCTTATGTTTTCTACTATTTCTTTTTGTAAGGTAATATTACTACTTCCATTATTGTGTTCTGTTTTACTTCCACTCTATTACTCTGTGAATAGGGGCATAGTTTCCCAACTATCAATCCCAAGGCCCTCACTGCTAGTCTGCATCTTCTGGCATTTATGTAAATGTGCTTGAGTCCATGTGACCAACTGGGTATGGGGTGCTTCTGGGTGGCATCCAAAAACAGGATGTCATAGTATTGATTTAGTTTATTTATTAATGAAATGTAACTCTTAGAAATCTTTTCGAATAAATATCGTTTTATTAATTGATACAGAAATGTCACTTATAATTCCTGGGAATTCAGTTGTCAGTTTAATGACTTCCCAATAAAGATGGTTTTCATGTCACATTGATTATTCTAAGTAATTCATTCATGTATTATGATTACCGTAAACTATTTTTTTTCTTAATAATTAAAGAATCATTTAAGATTAATTTCCCAAAATAATCTGTAACTAAATCATTTCATTTTTCAATATCAGTTACATTATCATCATTTAAATTATAATTAATAAAATCAAGTATTGATGGGGATATGCCCTATAGGTTGTTATATATTCTGATTATCTTCATCAGAATTAATTTATAATACCATAGTAAAATCAGAATACAATGAATGAGAATGTAGTGAAGGACCAACTTCAATAGATTTCTCATAACATGGTTTGGTTGCAAAATGTCCCTTCTTATCTATATTAGAAATAGTCACACATAATTCCCTTAATCCATCACATCACTGGTACCAGAATAATGATTATGATTCTACCCAATCCTTATCATTGACCATAGTGTACTAATTGTTTATTATGCATTCGGGATATTGAATATATAGATGTGTAATTGAATAATTTTATTGGACATCCCTCAGTCATTAGAGACTATAAATATTCCAATGATTTTCAACCAATGTAACACATTCATGAAGATTTTCCATATTCACAACTGGAAACAAATTGGTAAACCCCAAATTAGAATAATGTTTCTTACCACTACTGTATATTGACATAGAGAGGATTTCCTTTATTTATTAAAATAAAATTTTCTATACAACATCATCAAATTTTTTAAATGTTTTAATTAGTATTTATTAAATAATTTTGACCAGATCTTGAGTCATTTTTTGTTTATTGGACTATCATAACATTATCAAACTCCCAAAACATGGTAAAACTATTGATATAATGATGTGGTATTAACATACATAGAAAATAACTATCATATTGTGGAATACATAAATCATATTATAAATACACACATAAAGGACATATCAAGTTGGAGACTTAGAAAACATGGAAACATATACACAGGTACATAAGTGATTTATGTTATCCCCCCTAGGTTGTTTCTGACTAGAACCCTTATTAGACACATCACAATTAATACATATCATCACATCCTGTGGAAGGAATCATAAAAATATATATATTCTATTCTCAGTAAGTGTAAAAATGTTAAACATTTGGACATAAACATGATCATATGGGTATAAAAACATGATTAGAATATTAGAACATAATAATCATCATATCAAATATAATAAACATGAATCATGGAATAAATAAGGGAAGTTCATAATATATGAATCATAAGAGAATAATGAACACAATCCATGTAATCATATCATATGAATAAAACATGGAATTGTATAAAACACATAATGATATAAAATCATACACGAAGGATACATACCAACAACATATTTTCATGTTAGGCTTGGTATAATCACTTATGTACTTAATTTAGGCCTAGGATATGCACTTATTTAACCTCTTTTTTTGGGTTTATGATATCACCCCATGAACCTCTTGTTTTGGTCTACGGATTTCCTCCCGTATACCATCTTATTTTGGGCTTGGGATGCCCTCATGTGTACCCTATTATTTTGGGATTACTATGTCCCCCCATTTACCCTCTTGTTTTGGGAATGGGATTTCCTCTTTTATAAAATTAATTTTCGAGCAATGGATATGCTTCCATGTAACATCATTTAATTGGATTTGGATGCCCTCCCATATTCTCATTGTTCTCAGAAAACATTTATCACTACCCAATGCATTAGAGAGACATAAATGTCTTACCAATATTATAATAACATCATTCATATGTGTTCAATAAAATTAAACATTAATCATATCATGACGAATAAAAATATATAGGATTTATAGTCATCAAATAATAACCCCTTAAACGAAATTGATATCATTAAAAAAATTCAAATCATAACCTATTGAAAAGAGGTAGGTTTCGTAATAATTTCGTCAATTCATTAACCATGAAAAGGAACGGGTTTGAAATGAATAAAAACCATGGAAATGAATCAAATTTCATAAGAATCATTCTATAAAAACATAAACCATTCATGAATGAATATAAATATAACCTTTGGATCACATCCTATAAGGTACTGAGAAACATAAAAAAAATTAACATTAGATGGAAAATAACATGGAAAAATATTTTAAAAACATTTCTTGAGGAAAATATCATTTATTATTTGAAAATTATTTTGAAAATATAAAACCTTTGAAATAAAATATCCTTGAGAATGCATTGAAATGATATAAATAAGCCTTCAAATAAATATGAAAATATTTTCCTTTGAACACATAAAAAAGAAACATGAAAAAAAATTTAAAACAGTTTTCATAGAAAACATATAAATTAATCTTGATAATTTTTTGGAAACCATTTCATTGAAAACACTTTTATAACATTTAATGATATCATGAAAATTTATTGAAAATTTTTTTCCATTAAAACATTGGAGAGTGGATCGATAACATTTTACAGAACATATCATTGAGAATTCATTGAATACATTACAAGAAATCATGAAAACCTATTATAATCCTTTTTGATTGAAAATACATTTAAACCATATTAATATTAAATGAATATATTTTTATAATTTTTTTTTTGAAAAACCACAGATTTTTGATTGAAAGGGGGAATAAAGTCATAATTTTATAAAACATTTTTTAATTATATTCAGTACCATAATGTTTAAAAATGGTAAAAATACATTGATTAAACATGAATAACAATATTTTTAAAAAATTAATAATATTTATTGAGAAATTTTATATAATATTCCATGAATTAAATCATAATCATAAACAATCATGATAAATAGAGAAATTTTAGCCATAAATAGTGACAAATTTAGTAAATTTGGAACATTAAATATTTAGAGAATAACATTAAATAAAAAATATCATATCATGAAAAAATTAAATTCATGATATAACATGTCAATGGTATTATATACACCTCAAGGAAATATATTGGTGAAAAACATGGCACGTGTCTCAAATTACGTAAATTGAGAGAAAATTACATTACAGATTTGGAAAAAATTGAAACATTCACTCCATGAAAGAAATATAATAAAATGGGTATGTAAATACCAATAAATTAAATTATAATTATCTTATAATACATCCATTATAATTATACACACCACATAAACTAAATGATTGGTGATTAAGTCATGTATCTCATTAAAATAAAAAGTGAGAGGAAATCCCCTTAACTTTTGTGTTGTCTCTCTTCATACTAGTAAAAAATATTATATAATAAATATAATTTTATTATAAATACATTAAATAACTATGGTCTTATATAAAATTTCATATAACATTTTTATGACATTATATTAGCACTTGTAAATAATTATCATTTAAGGATACGCCTAGGGTTATATTGGAATTGTTTTTCACATGTGTCTTAATTCATTATATCATTGGTCGATATAATTAAATAATGTTTTCAAGAATGAAAAAAATGATATAAATGTAAATAATATTCAGTATATATGTATTATAATAATATATATAATATATAATCATGAAATTAAATACACTATTCATAGAGATGGTATGTTGTACGTATGAAAGAATGTTGCTTCTCTTTTCCTCGAATATTAAATGAAATAAAGTAAATTACATATATTTATATGTATATTTGTATATTATATCATTAAATTATAATAATAATATTATATATATCATCTATGTTCACTAAAAATATCATTACTATATTCCATATAGTGTGTGAATGAATCACTTCACTTTGATGGGGCAACAATCCACATTTCCTCAAATGAAATTATCATATTTGAACTAGAAAGAACCCATAAGGGTATGATATAAATAAAACTAACATGAGAATAAAAACATTATAAATATAATATATATCAAATATAAATATAGTTTCTATAATAATTTCATCCATGAAAGGTGGTAAAGAAAAAAATAAATATTCATCATTTTATGATGTAGTAGTTCACCGGACTCGTAAAATGGTTTTTCGATTTCCCCTTAGATGGATGTTTATGTAATTTTAGTTATAAAACATACCATAACATCATACTAGTAAATTTAGGATAAATTGTTTAATAAAATCAATTAATAAAATGTTTTTAGGTAGTGGATAATGGAAGTAAAAGAAAGCAGTTGAGGGAGGGGTGATACCACTTAATCGGGTAACTCCTTTTGGTTTGTACCAAAGGGCATACATAGAATGATTTATTACCAAAGGGAGTATTAATGGAGTGATGGATTATTCCTAGGAATTAATTAGATATATAATGGTAGAAACTATGTGTTTTTTGAGGTTTTATGAATAGGTATAGGTGGTTGCCTTTAATAAAGAATGGAAGGGAAACACTTGGCATTTTTGAAAAATGACCAGAGTACTCAATTTTTAGTCAAAAAATACTTAAAAACAAAACAAAACTGAATAATAGAAGTTCCATAGCCTAAATTTATCCATCCAATTTGTGTTGTATGGGTGTCTAGGTCATTTTGACCCTTAAGATTAAGTTTTATTGACTTGTTTAGCATTATATTTCATTCATATCAGTAATTATTTTTAATTACCTTGAATAATATTTTTGGTAATAAAATATGATGAAATTTTTAGAAATTATAAATTATAAATATTTAAAATATTAAATCCATTTTTAAATATTTGAATAACATAATTGGCTTAAATTAATTTAAATGTAATCTTGCTGATGGGACGACACTATAGGTTTTTAAAATAAAACAAATTCCAAAGATTTCTATGTTTTTATAGTAAATTTAAAAAGGAAATTGCATATAATGATCTATGTTTCATTAAATTATAAAAATTAAATCTAATTTGAATTTAAATAAAAGTTTATTTTTAATTTATCCTTATAAATTAATTATATGGAAAAGTTCTATTGAACTAAAATTCAGTAAGTTTTAGCTAAGAATTAAAAAAATGAATCCTTATCGAAAAATACAAAAATTTAGTTGTATTATTATCATTAAAATATTCATATAATTTTCACATTTATAATCCTTAAAATTTCTAAAAAAAATATTTAAAATAGGTTAACCATTAAAAAGTAGTAGCAATTCTTTAATAATAATTTTAGTATTTTATGAATAAAAATGTGTTTGTTTTTATCGGAAGACTTTTAAATGTATTGGAAGAATATAAAAAATCATTGAAAAAATAATATATATATTACATTAATATCACTCAGTAGTTCTAATTAATTTAATTAATTATGATAAAATAGCACTGTGAGCATAAAATAGTTTTCTATAAAAACATTTCCATTATATTCAATTGGATCTTATATAAATTTATAATTCATGTATACTATTGAATCCAGACATTTATTATCACAACTTATTTATTAATATACATAACCATAAACATAATGACTTGGTTATATATTAATATATTAAATACTAATATTTTTTAAAAATATATTATTGTATGGTAACACTCGGTCTTGCATGTTACGAAGGTCATCGAGGAAAGTAAATATTGTGTGTAACGTACACTAACCGTGAAGTTTCATGTAGATAAAGATAAACATTATGATGTGTGTAGTTCATGATAAAACAATCCAAACATTGAGATTTAATATAAATAACATATTTTTAGTGTTTTATGATATGTAATATATCCAAAAGATTAAATTAATTTGAAAAATTGTATATTTCACTAAATATCGGGGTCTTACACATAATTACACTATTATCAAAAAATTTATGAACCATATATCTTATTTTTAGTCATGGTTTAAAAATACATCTTCAAACATCAACACGTCAAGTCGAATACCCTTCTATTATAATGTTACTCATGTGAAAGTGAGGAGTTATATAGGTTTATGATGCATGCAATTTTTTCATGGACACTCATGTCATAAATTGGGAATTCAACTCAATATTTGTGAACATAATATACAAACAACATTTTTGGGATACATATTATTTTATAAATATTTTACACATAAGTGTTATGATAAGAAAAAAATAATATATAAATATTTATTTAAATTCTGACTTTCATGAATATTTTTTAATCTTTTAGGTGGAAAATGAAAGCTAAAACCTTATAAATTTAAATAACCTAAAAATTATCTAGAAATAAAATTTAAAAAATCATGGTGTATATTTATACTACATCATAAAATGAATAACATGTTTTAATTATCTATTATAAAATAACTATGAATTAATCCTGAGACATTATCTATAGATTAGATTATCATCGTTTGGTAAACCAACAGAAACCTAAAGGGGTCTTCTAGAGCCTAAATTACCACAGATATCAGCAACCATATATCTTATATATGTAATGATATTAAAATTTAACTAAGAATAGAAACACATATTATCAAACACTATTTTTTACAATTTCATTGACATGAAAGTTAGGTAATCTGGGGGTTTGAGATTCCAAACATTTTAACACAAACTTGTAGGTCCACACGTACATAAGAAGAGGAAATATATACATGTCTTCCATGCTGAAAATAAAATATATTTATTAAAAACATTGTAACCATGGATAGAATAATGGTTTCATGAAATATCTATCTTGAATTGGTCTTTAATCTAATGATCAGTCATAACACATTAAACATAACATGTTTTTTGGGATACATAACACATTCTGCATATTATATCATTACCTATCATTTTTTCAAATAATTAATAAGTATCTAATTATATAACCTTATATTTATATTGCTTTTATTTAAATAGCCATGTACATATATATATATATATAAATATATATATTCTTTTTTGTATTTAATGATTTATTTTAAATATGCATAATAAAATTTTTAAATATTATATTCAATTAATATACGGAACATTATCTAATTAATTAAATGAATTTTTTTAATTAATTAAAACCTAAATTTTCTTATGAAAGGGTAATAACTTATATATTTTATCAAAATAATTCTTCGTAATAATTTAATTAGTCTAGGCATCAAATAATATATATTCCATTTATTTAATTTTAAATATATTATATATATATATCCTTAAATTGAGAAATTTTTGTTGATAATTTAAAATATATTTTCATATATTTTCATAAAAGTATATTTTCTTAAATAATAAAATTATTAATTTACACACAAGTACTCAAAATATTATCAATAGTAAATTTTGTTAAAATTAACTAAAAAAGTAATATAATTTATAGTAGAAGAAATTTTAAAATATTGTAAACAAATATTACATTAAATATAATAAAATTAGATATATATATATATATATTAATGAATTTAAGACCTCTGAAATTTAATTAATTGTATTTTATAGATAATTACTTTGAATAAAAATTATTTATAATATATATAAGTTAAAAATATTATTTTTTGTAAAAAATATTAATACCGATAATAATAAAATAATATATATATATATATATATGTAAATATAATTCATAATATTAGTAGTATTTTTAAAAATAATTATTTTTAATATAATTCCTCAAAAATATATAAATGAATCACTTTATTTACATATGTGTATCAAATATTAAATATTAAATTTATTTTAAATTTAGATATCAAATATAATATAACATACACATATAAATATATTAATATCAATTTTTATACAACTTTAATTTCAAATATTTCCCCAATTTTAAACATTCAATATTTCCATCATATAAATTAAATTATATATATATATAATTTATTGTATGCAGACCCCATATTAAAATTTCCAAAGTTGTTCCATTTAAATTAAATGATACAAAGAAGAGTGATTAAATGAATATTAATTCATGCTGAAAATTATGTCATATCATGGAAAATATATCATGATATCCAAAAACCAAACATATTAAATATATAAATCATGGAAAATACAAATAAATAATGTGACGCTTTATATTTTTAAATAGAAATTTTTCCTTCTGAAAATCCAGAAATATATGTTGACAAAGAAATTTGGAGGAGATTCACAAAACAAATACTAGACGAAACCATTGAAATGGAGGGGAGGACGCACTTTTTTTCAATGTTTGTTTACATGGTGATGTGAACGAGGTTTACACATTCTACCATGTCTCATAAGAGGGTGAACACCATCAATGATTCCTTCACCGCATGGACTGGTTAATGAACACCATAATGGATTACATTTTAAATCAAGAACTATGAATGTGGTTCACAACTCCTTATAAAAAAATTTTAATATATAGTGGACCATATAAATTTTTTCTCTTTTAAATAACATAACTCTTATTAAAAAATAATGTCTCCAATATTATTATAATCTATTTTTAAAAAAAAAATGACTCGCAGCCTATGATATTTTTTTCATAATTGAATATAAGTTTGGTATTCCTCATTAAAAACTAATACATTAACATTATTTTATCATTAAATTTCCTAATATGCTCTCTCTCATTGAGGAACCTCAAATATTTCTAATTCACTATTAAAATTTTCCTCTTTCACTCAATGAAGCATCTATCCAATCACATTTAAATTTTCAGGAATCAAATCGTAACTATCTATTTATTTTATTCCATTGTGTCTAATAAATATTCATTTTAATACTCTCCCTAAAAACTCAGCATTACACCCACTCTGCGCACTCTCTCCACTATTCATATTCCCATTTAAAAAACACCCCGATTTTGTTTCATTAAATTATTATCTTTTAATGTTTTTTCTTTTTTCCTTCAACTATTACACCCCACTTATTATCTGAACATATACATATTTCATTACCCAATATCTCCTCCTCCAATATAAATTTTCCCCTACCTTTTTAAAAAATCATTAACTCAGACACACACAAACACACACACAAACACATATATATTTATACACTTATATAATAATGTATAACATTTATGTAATATCATAATAATAATAGAAATAAATAAATTGGGGAGTATATGTTCACATAAATTCATATATATATATAGACACACACACACACACATAAAGGTATAGAAATATAATTCATTTTTAAACACACACACACACATATATATATATATATATATTTGTTTATAATATATTACATAATATTTTTAATACATCACATCCAAATAAATATTTTAAAGAATAGTTAAAATAATAATAATTATAGATCTAAGCATTATACATATACTATATTGAACCTCATGAAATCAAAAATAAATGGTTCATGGAAAATCTGGGATTTTTAATTTTCTAACTCTCAAAAAAAATCAACCTTGACAAATAAAACAAAACTCAAAATTAGAGATAAACGGTGGAGAATAAATTAACCACCCCAGGATATACCTCTGAAGGAAAACACTATTTCGGGAACTTGACTAACAAACTATAGTAATAAAATAGATAACCACGTGACATCATCAATCATCTTCAAAAAAATACAATTATGGAATCAAAGTATAAGGAAAATGGTAGTTACATGTTCTTGTAAATAAAAATTAAGAAATCAATAAATCAAATGAAATAAAAAATCATCGAATTTCTCTATATACGAAGAAAGAATATATACCTCAAATTCCCAATTTATGTCATAAAATTAATATCAAGGGTCGACTAGGATTCCATAAAAACCCATAAAAATCATAAAATCATTCAAACATAACAATAATACAAACAAAATTATTGGAAAGACCATTTAGAATAAAAATAGTATACACTGGTTTAACCAAAAAATAATGAAAATAATTAAGTTAAAACATCAATCTATCGAGCACTACAATAATTTCACTTAGGAATTATATCAAATGAGAATATGTGCATGATTTATCCTCACACATCATTCTATTAATAAATAAAACATAAACATTTCCCCATAAATATTTTTTAATATTTTTTGATATCAAGATTTTAATTTATCATATAATCCTTATGTGCTACCATTTAATTCATTATACATAATAGGACACATCACATATCATAACAAGATCACATAATAAGTTACTATAAATATCATAATTTCTATATACAATATTTTGTTATACCGTTTATTGAGTTCAAATCATAAACATGATTTTTGAATGATTATATACATTCATTTAAATGTTTTCCTTCTTTGAAATCATTCAAAAAAAATTTAAATTAATTTTATGTTTCATGAGATAACTACCATCATATAATTAAGAAAACTGGAAACCAGAAAATAATTTTCTCCAAAAACAAATTTTTACATAATTAATAATATAACCAATTAGTAAGTCAAATAATTTAATTTATCATGTTTTAAATAATTTTACTAATTCACCCATTACTATAATCAAAACATTGACATTATTCACAATAAGATAATTTTAATTTGTAATGACTTTTATATATTACAATAATTATGTATAACATTCCAAATTTAACATGTTTTTTTATAATTAAAAACATATATAGAATATTTATATTGTATTGTTAAATTATTTTTTATAAATATGACACATCTATAAAATTCACATTACCAAGAAATCACTCTTGAAAGTATAACAAAATTTAAATATTTCCATTTGTACTTAATATATGTGACTATAACTACTTTCATGTGACTTCAAATAACACCACATAATACTAATCAACCAATAGCAGCACATAGATCAGCATAAATAGAGATATAAAAATCATAAAAATCATGGTAAAACATTCACCATAAGAAATATATTTTCTTATTTGGGTGATACTGACATTCTCGTATTTCGATAAATTTCATCATGAAAAATAATATTTCATGATGGGTGAGTGTCCCCTCCCCAAATATGTTTAAAACCATAAAAACATTTTACCATCTCAATAAAAATCCTTCATGAATAAAATAACAAAAATTTGAAAATTAGTCATCAATATATCCACATTCACAAGTCATGGAATATAATAATTTAATTCCCCACCATAAAGAAAATAATATAATATGAAGAATGGAATAAAAACCCCAAAAATCATAATCCTATTCATTAAGACAAGGGACCAAGACACTGGGTTTGAGAGAATACTATTATAAATAAATAGAAAAGAAAAATCCACAATCCTGACCACTAGTTTACAACTATTCCATGTGAGAGAGAATAGTTTTATATTTAATATGATTAAATAGAAACACATCCCCCCTAAAAAATAATAGTTATGAAAATTCATGAAAAAATGAATAAATAAACGATAACTCATCATCCTAAACTAAATCAACTCTACCATTCCATTAGAGATAAGAAATAATAACCCATGGAGTTAATATTATGAACTAACAATCATTAAATTAAATTTTCTGAGGGTGGGAAACTAAAGGATGAATTGGAATAAAATAATCAAGGATAAAGGATATAATTGGTGGGATTTAATCTAACGAATTATTATATATAATATAATGCACCATTAAATTATTTTAGGTACTTCTTGAATATTTGATTGATTCCCCTTGGTTTGGACATTCCTTGGTGTATTTCAAGTGATATTTAAAATGTGTTCTATATTTTTTGTGAAGTGAACATTTGGTGCACAATTTAACAAAATGGTGTATCCCCCACCCAATCGATAACTATGCACCAAAAATAGTACAATGTGTATTTTTGGAACTTTGATTCCCAAAAAATGCACTCAATGAGGGGAAAACATACCCCATGTGATGTAGGGTCACATTATTAGGGTTGCACAATTCGTTTAACCCAACATTTAACAAACCATTCATGTTGTAATTTAATCACCTAAAAATTTTATTAAAATCCCAAGACCTCATGGTTTTACCCCTAATCACCCTATTTAGTCTATAAACACATTCTAAATTAAATTAAGTCAATCAATAGGGGAAATATAAACTACCAACTACATCTCACTTATTATCTATTCTCTTGTGATTTCATTCGATCATCACTAGTTAATTGTTTCTTCTCTCATATGGTTTCTCCACATATATTTTTATCTCATCCTTAGTGAGTGATTGATCATTCTATTATTGAGGGATCTAATACCCATTTTTATATCTCATTATCTAGTTTTATTTTCTTGCTCACCTAAGACATATTTCTTCATTAGAGTATCTAAATATAGGTGTTGTGCTGTTTTTATCTTATGATTAAAGGTTTTTGGGTCCATATGATTTTACCCGATAATTGAAACCACAAATATATTCATTTTTTATGTTTTTTAAACTTATTTAGAAAAAGTTGATTTGAAAATATTTGATGTGTGATTTTAAATGGTGTGGAAATTTATAAAACCCTCCAATTCAAATGGTTTTAAAATTTTGTGATGGGTATCAGAAATATGGATTGAATTCAGTTATTTATTTGACTTATTTTTTGAAAATATATATTATTAAATGCTTATTATTGATAAATATGGCTCCAATAAAAAAAATTATTTAAAAAATGCTCGAATTTATGTAAAACTATAACTTGGTTTTGAAATGAGAAATGAATGTTGATTATTAAAATTGGTAAATTTTTTTCTAAATAGATTTGAACTGATTTATTTTCCATTGATTTATTGGGGAAACTTTAATCATAGGCTGTTAGTCTAAAATTTGGAAAATCATTCTACAACTCATAGTATCTATAAATGGATTGATGATGAAAACACAATATAAATATATTTCAACATGATTTCTAATGATGTGTCCCCTAATAGGGTGTTGATAGATTATCTTTATGGCCTTATCTGAGGAATGTGTGCATATATATAATCAAATGTATTGATTAATGATAATTATGAGGATTGTTTTACCTGAAACTAACTTATTGTAGGCCTTGTCATGTGGTGTTAGGATATTTTTTTATTTAATGACTAAATTCCATTGATTATAAAAACATTTTCATTCCAATTAATTTATAAATTTTTTATAAAATAATAATTTAAGACTATTTTGATATATCATCCATTATTTTTTTATAATATAATCATTTATTGATAAAGTTTATATTTAGAACCATGCCTTGTATAAAAAATTTCAATCATAAATGGATTTTTTATGGAATTTCTTACTGAACACATTATGAGACACTATTAGCCATTTTAGATCTTATACTTCCTTTTCCTTTGGGTGTTTTTACATTATCTTTTTCCATGTCTAAGGAATGGGAATGTTTATCTTTGAGGAATAAATTGTTTTTGATCCTTGGGTAATTGAGTGATTGAAGTGACCGGTGGTTATATGATCCACATATTGCATGGGATATTGGAGATTTTATCCTATTAGATTTCGTGTCTCATCAAGTTCTTATATTTTGGGTGTTTTTATATGAGTTAGATTTTTTTACAATCTCCGGGTGGATTGATGACATACAAAATTTTATAAATTTTCTAGTATTTTAATGAAATACTATCTTAAATTGAGTTTTATATGAAACTAGGTTCTATTCACCAACCCATGTGGATTGGAAACAACTATAGAGCCATGTTAAAGAAGGATTTTGAATATGTATACAAAGGTATTTGTGTTTGTTCATGAAAAAAATTTCCTCCATGGTGTAGGTTTTACATCGTTCCCTATTGTTTATATCTAATTAGGATGTACCGGTAGATATGAGGTTGGATTTTCTAGTCAAATGAGGTACATATGTGAATGTTTATAGTCATATATCATCCTAACAAGAACACATAACCATGGGTGTCTGAGAAATGTTTCCTTAAGAAATGATTAATCTAATTTCTATCATTTTCCTAGTTGATCCTAATACTTTTATATTTATGTGAAATTCGGTTTATTTGATTATATGTGTAATCCAAATGATGTTTCAGGTTTTCCTATTAATGTTTTGTATCATTATTACTAAGAGAAAATGTTTTAATTGGTCCCAATAAGAAGCTATTGGTGACCCACAATGATCAAATCCTCTAGTAGAAAAAAAATTCTGATGGAAAAAGTGGTTCACCATGTCCATGATTTTGGTTAGGTACCTACACCCATTCTTATTCAAGATTAGATAGTGGATCCTCGAATGGATGAATCTAAAAATCACGATCAATAGTTTAATTTCTATTAACAATCATCATTATAGAGATCTAATGATCCTCAAGAGGCTTAGTATTTTTAAAATTAAAGTCCTACTCTTTCAATTAATGGAAATTAAAGTTTTAATTAATTTTCAATGTGTTTACATCTAGCTTGAGGGACATAGAAGAAGATGGAAAAAATCATTGATGAGGTTGAAGAATCTTTTGGTGTTTTAGTAGAAGGGAATTAGATATCATTTGAATAATAATATCTATTCATATTCTTATATAATTATTAAACCCTTTTATTTCATAACATCAATAAGGGTGATAATTTCATTACTCAATTTGAGAACTTTTTTTGAACATGTATAATATTCTTTAGTCGGGGTGATGAATTAGAAAATTATGGCTAAAATGTTTTAGATGGTTCTTCTTATTGATATTTAATCTGAATTACAAATGATGAATCTCGCATCATATTATAATTTATTGGATAAATAATTGATATTTGATCATGGAAGTTGAGGTATGTTTGGGTTTATGTGATTTTTTTATTATGTATTCTCTATTACACACAGTTTGATGAGCTCATCAGAACCAAAAAGTACGGCCCTAAAATTTTCAGCATCAAGGAATAAGGGGATACCACCACAGGCATATGTAATAAATCTTCTTCACCCTCTAGAAGACTCAATAAAAGAATAAAATGTGGGTCTAACGACTATTAGTGTTACCATCAATATAGATACATCATTAATAACTCCAAAATTTCATTTGTGTTCATTTCAGTTTTTTATTTTTACTCTATGTTTGGACTTGTTAAATCTTCTTGTGTGTATATTTTATTTTATGATATACAAAGTTATGCATCTCCAAATTGTAACATAACATGATCTCTGGTTCCCCACTTTTTTTCTCTCTATTAGAAAATGTTCTTACCTATAACATTCTCATTATCAGCATAAATCCACTTGACATATTTTTCTGATGGATTTCCTTATTGATAATATGGAAGAGTATACTTCTATCTCTGGGAGGTTGTATTTACTATTTACTAATCATTTATTTTGAATTAAATAATAGTGGGGGCACCTAGCCCACCAAAGAACACAAATGACCGTCATGTGGGGTAGAAGTTACATAATCTAATGGAATCCAATTGGATAAAAACATTACATTCCAATGGTAGTGGACCAAATCTATCATATACGCTGAGGGGATCAACTAGACCCACAAAGGAGGAAACATAATATTCATTGAATTTTGCCTCTCTAAAACATTTATGAGAAATTTAAGGACCCAGATTTTCCTTGAATTTTTTTTAAATTTATTGGAAAAATTTTGAGTCTAGGCCTTGAGACGGCATGCGATTTTGAGGCTCGGCTATCCAGAAATAAATATTTGGATAATGTTTAGATTATAATTAAAATTGTTCAGGTGGAAAACATTGAACAATAATATCATTCAAATCAATTCCAAAATAAAAAATATGAGGTCACTATTACTTTCAAAATAGCAACTTTACCTAAGCTTGGGCCTAATATCATCTATCATGTGGAAGATGAAAAAGTTAGATTTTGGACCTAGACGCTAAGAAAACTTTTTATAGAAAATTATTTATGAAATAAAATAAATTTTATTTAATAAAATTCTTATTAGAGATCCAGGGTTATCTCCATTAACCTACAGATCCCTAGTTGAAAACAGTAGAGGCTCTCTCTCAATGAAAAAAGCCTGTGAATCTGTTTTGGAAATCAGAGCATGGATTGAGATCATTCATCAACGGATTGACGATAACAACAATGCTACTCCACTCATCATCAATGATCAAACAAGATCCCAGTAATCTTTTTTCTATTATGTATTCCCATTTTATGATTTCTAATTGAATAACGGGGAACAACCCACGAATATGTTTCCCTACGACTTGATCTTTCTTTTACGAGGGTTTTGACTACGGGATGATTTTTGGGGAATAGAAATTATATATTGTTTGTTCTAATAAATACTTATAACATGAGTGCATCAACACTATTTCAAACAATGATGGAGGTCCATTCCTAATTTTTTTACATGTATTATTCTTCCCCCCTTGGACTTGAATGTTCTTTATGTGGTTATGAAATATGGGTCCTCACATATCTATATCACAATGAAATGATCACAAATTTTAGATCCAACCTCATGAAGACCTAATGGAGAGGACGTAACAAGAAAGCACATATAGGGAAGATCGTAACCGCTCGCTCATGTGGGTCTGGTAAGCAGTGGGTTGAGCCCAATCGGGGCAAGTGGGGTCAGCAGTGGTTTGTGTCTAGCCGAGGCGGGTAAGGCCGAGTGGGTCTGGTCAGACCTAGGTCAGGTCGTATGCAGGATGGGTCTGGCCGACCTGACTAGGTCGGACCAGGCCCTTCCCCACTGACCCCAATTCACTTAAACGCAAATAACATTAAAATGAATCTTTTTTAATACTTTTCATATATATAATTGGGAACCTTATGATGATAAGTTCCTTTTGAGGTATTCTAATTTTTTTTTGTTGATTTGGATGGATGAACTAATGGTTTGTATAGTGTTTCCTCCCGATAAAAGCATACCTTCAGATGAATCTGGGTGGTTAATATAAAGAAATAATAGGATGGTACATCCCTGATGATTTAGGGTTTGGGTATTACTTGTATCTATATTTTGGTTGAGATGGTACTCCCCACATCATGGGAATGGGTTCATCACCATTGGGTAGTCTCCTCTGTTGGTTTTACTACCCTAATGGACTACGGTGTGGGTTTCCCCATAATTGGCATATCGATAGATTATGTACTACCCTACCGATTAGGTTTCTGATCCCTTATTAAGAAGTTGGTACTCCCATTTCATGAAATGGAGTGGTTTCCATAACCTATTGTCCGTACACCCTTGACGTACAAGGGTGTGGGTCCCCTATAGAATCTGAACTGAAAGAGTTAGTGAACCCCTTTCATAAAAGGGTGTCGGTACTTTATTCACTATGTAGTACTCCCCTATCAGATTGGGTGTGCTTCCTCGATATACCAAGTAGTAATCTAAGGTAAAATCAGGGTGTGTATCCTTCCTGAGAAGCACTCCCCTATTGTAACTAGGGAACGAGTCCTCACATACACATTAATACTCCCCCATCTCCAAGTAGAGGTGTGAAGTGGGTCCTCCATTGGAGTTTGAGCTCCCTCGACTATATTCCACAACAATATAGAGATAAACCCTCCACATGATGTGAAAATTACCTAGATAGGATCTATTTCTCCTTCAATAGACTAAGTTGTGGGATACTGCTTGCAAAAGCGATTGAGGTTTCTTAGGTTAGTCTGAGTAGTGCTCCCTTAAATGAACATAGTGGTTAGGGGTGGGCCTCTTCACCTGAGTATCCTAATTCCATGTTGGGTGAAAGATAATGAAAACTGAACCTCTGGGGTTGGGCATTGGATCTGGACCTTGAAGGATGTTCCTAATTGATCATGTCCTCTAAGACTTACCATTAGTAATTGAAGCATTTTTTCTTAAAGATTATATCTCTTGGATGGGTGCCATCAGAGATGGATGAGCTCCGAGAGTTTGTTCTCCTTGTTTTATCTTTTATGATTTGGGCCTTAAATGGGAATCATGATGCTGGAAATGGGGTTGGGACCCCATAATTATTTGTTTCTAAATTGAGTATATATGATTGTTCTTGGTATATGTGTTGAAATATACCAGTTTATATCTAATTATGATTTTCTTTTTGTTTTTTCCATGTTTATTAACTTTCTGGTTTCGAGTGTCCTTATGAGTATTTGTTTACTCACCCCTACACGGGCCTTTCCCATACATGTGTGTCTTATGTAGACGATCGATTATTTGATGGATTCTAGGGGAGGCTAGGACACGGTGGAGCTCAGTGAGATTTGGAAAACAACTCGTACTCCTACGACTTCATGAAGCTTCCCTTGACTAACAATCTTTTAAGGTTTTTATTGGATGTGATACAAGAATTTAGGGTTTTACCTATGTTTAATCATTCATTGGGAGGGATTATTTACTAGTCTGGTTTTCCACCATGTACTATACTTCTATTGCACTCTTTTTGTGTTTTACATAGTGGCCTTCATGAATTACTTCCTTGGATTTTTACTTTTCAACTTTTCAGGGCATGGGGATGTGTTCATGCATAAAGGTACATTGGGAATTCCTCCCATGTTAGTGATATGAAATATCGGTGCTAGTAAATATCCCTTGTCCTATGGGAGGCGGACAAGGGAGTTATGACATGGGCCCTTATAGGACAAGTTGTGACTCTGTGGTATCAGAGGAGGTCGGTTCCATATTATGATCTGGAGTCGGTGAGTTTGGTTATGGGTAATAGTGTTAAGTGTTTCGAGTTTAGATTTCCGACCAGAGACTCTAGTGTTGGTGTGGTGGTCGGCATATCCATACTCTAGGACACTGGACACCTTCTTCCCAACGTAGTACAAAAAAACACTGTTTTACCTAAAAATAATGATACATGACTCATATAAGAATGGTTTGTATTTTCCAAGTCCTTCTCGAGTAATCTGTCTAGATATACTTTATTCAGTGTGGTTTATCTTGATCTATTTTAGGACGCCTCCACTTAAACATCTAGCTAGGATTCTAATGAATTACCTCGAGGATGGTACACTAAGAGATGAGGCATCTGTATAGGGACTTACTTCAGAGATAGCCCCGCATAGCGGTGCATGGGAGATGCCACAACCCGGTGATCATCAGTTTCTTCCATCACTCACCGTAGAAGGTGCATGTAGGATCAATGCATTGCATGTGTACCAGAGGCAGTGACCTCCTAGGTTTTGATGGTATACATATCCTCATGTAGTTGAGGACTAGCTGGAGGCAGTTACATTTGTCATTTTCCTTGTGAGAACACCCCCCAACTATATGGTAGTCCTAGCCATGAGCCCTCTTGAGGGATCAGTGGCACGATGTTAGAGCATAGTGATCCAGATGTATGCGGAGGTTAACCTCTCTAGGACAGACTTCGAGCGCCTCATCAAGGAGGAGTTATTTATAGTGATGATATAATCTATGCATATGCATGAGCTACTTCACCTTCAGTAGGGAAGCATGATGGTAACAGAGTACTCAGTAGGATTCATAGACTTATCTCGATACTCTACGGACATGGTGTGTGACCCATACATCTGGTCCTTGACCTTTGATCAAGGACTATGATGGGAGATCATGGTGTTGATGATATCCCATATAATCCTATCATATGTTGGGTTGATGGAGTGAGTCGTTGTGGTCGATAGTTATCTAGATACGGATCATATTGATGTAACCTAAAATAGAGGACCCAAGATAGATGCACATACATGAGCTAGTAGATGATCTGTGATAGGACCACATCATAGGAGGCATACCCATTCCAGAACACAGACACATGGGTATGTGGTTAAAGAGCAGTGATAGGGATAGAATCAGCTGTAGGATAGGTATTGTTCCACTTTAAATGGATCAGGGAATCTCTCTAGGGATTCACTGACCCACTGTGCTACTGGGAGAGTGTTCACTGATGAGTCTCCATGGAAGAGACATCCCATGGATAATGGAGTTCCCAATGATGGAAGGAAAGGTTGAGGATCTATAAGACTAACATGGGGTGACAGATGGTTTTCAGTGTTTCCCCCAAAACCCTTAGGTGGTATTCTCCAGGATTAGGGAGCTCGAGGTCGTGGGCGAGGACAGCTGCATGCAGTCATGGCTTATATCCTAGAGGCTCTAGAATATATCTGAGGTTTTCCCCATTTATTCTCTTTTTGTTTTTCTACTAAGGGACACATGTTATAGATGTGATCATTCTACTGGGTGTTTTGTTTCAAACATAGAGGATCCATTCAAACCAAGTACTTAACCCTCACGCATAGAGACTCTTGTTGGGTGATACCTGATAATCACACAAAAGCGCTTTTAGTGTGACCCACCTCTTTGTGGTGAGAATTGTGGTTGGTATCTCATAGTCGTAGTTTCAAGGCCTTAAAAGATCATTCCTGGTATGTACTACATCAATTGATGTCCCAATTTATTATTTTTGGAAAAGGGTGTGCTATTTCCATGATGATATTATGAGGTTTCCTTGGTGGTGAATAACAATCCCAGGAATCACAGGGCTGACCCTCATAATGGGCTTACTGAGAATGGGGTTCATGAAACCCTGTATTGAGGTACGGTGTGTGAATACCTGGGTCATGTGTATTCTGGAGAGGTTTTGTGATGAAGCATAAGAGTAGATCTGGTCCCTCAAAGTGTTGTTTTTCTTCTTAACTTATATTGAGTGGGATAACTTCCATAATGGAAGAGTTATAACCTGGGTTTTTTACATATTATAGAATAATTTTATACCATTAATACTCAGTTGTGATGCCGCTACTAGATGTGGAAGTGTTTTTATTTTATAAATTTGTATGGAATATATAGGATATAGACATATGGCATAGTAAGACCCAGTGTTTTCTCATTGGCATACCTATTTTGTTCATAAATACCCCTTTTCTCACAATGAAAACCTAGGATGCATAATTCTTATGGTAGATATTTTATTTTCATTAAAGTGTATATGTGAACTATGGATGTGCATCAGAATCTATGTTAGGTTAGCATGGAGGTGATCCATTAGAAAGCATGACAATAGATGGATCATGTTGCTTGGTGCTTCCCAATTTCCATAGCTAAAGAGACATGTTCTGTTGTTTCATGGTGTTGACATTGTAGAATCATGACATGAGAGTGGTTGATCAAACTGGTTCCTCCGAGTGTGTTCTTGTAAGATGCACAAGGACTCTTGATGATCTCACTGGTTTGGGAGCCCAGTATGGAGCTCTGTTTTTCTCCCACGAGTATATACTTTTTCATTTTGGAAATGAAAATCCCTAACATGGGGAGAATGTAATGATCTGTTTTTTTTTGAAAATTATTTTTTTATTTATTTTGGGAAAATTTTGAGACCGGGAGCTAATACGACATGCGATTCTGAGGCCCAGTGTGCCCGAAATATATCTTCAAACAATTTTACATGTTAATTTGTAGTGCTCCGGAAGTGATATTTGAACTTTAATATCATTCAAATGGATTCCTTGATCAACAATCTAAGAGAACCATTGCATTCAAGACAATTAATTTACCTTAGGTGTGGATAAATAGTCGTATTAAGTGGACCAGACAAAAAAAGCTAGATTTTGGACATAGATGTTGTCAAAATATTCAAAATAAAAATAGTTCTGATGCAACAGAAATTTTATTTTTAAAAAATTCTTCATTTGTGATTCAGGGTTACCTCCATAACCTTGGAGCACCATTGAGGCTAAGAGAAAGGGGTATCTCTCGATGATAAATGTTAGTGATCCAGTTACGGAAGTCAGAGCCTAGATCGAGATCATTCTTCAATGGATCAAAAATGACATAGGCACACATTTTCTCTTTTTCAATGATCAATCCAGAACCTGGTAGGGTGTTTTGTTTTGAATCTAATTTCCCCATTCCTAATTTCTAAATGATGAACATGGAGAAACACAAGAACATGTTGACCCAATAATTGACCATTCTTACAGGAGGGTTTTGACTGTGGGATAATTTTTGGGGAATTAAAATTCTATTTTTATTTTTATTCTAAATCAATCTAATGGGAGAGGATCAACAACATAATGAACAATCTATTTGTTTTTTTACAGAATTTTGTACTTGTGTTTTTGTTCTCCACACTGTCCTGTGTGTTCTTTTCATTCCTCGTAGTGTTATGAACAACTGGTCATTGCATATCCCTATCACAATGCAATGATTGAAAAAAATAGATTCAGCCTCATGACGACATAAAAGAGGTACGACATGGATGGTGTTGGATGAATAGATTTGAAATTGAAAATACCCCATTCTATAATTTTATTGGAGTGATTGGCTACAATATGAAATCCTAGTCAATGAATAACACGACCACAGTATCCCATAACCTTTTCCAGATTGAAAATTGGACAGCATGAGCAAGTATGGTGCCCCCGGAAGAATCCTCCAGTGCTCTAGTGTGAATGCTGACAACGTACCTATGCAACGGAGGGGACACATTTTAGTGGAAGATGCATCTACATGGCTTCTCTCAGAGTAGAAGGATACAGATTCATGTTAAGACAAGGAGAGCTAGACCCACGACTCAAGCTGCGGGCATACATGATTAGCGGACAGCTGAGCCAGCTGTGGGACGCGGAGAAGTCACAGCATGCCACCGCGTCAGGGGCGGAACAAAACAGCCTGGTCGAGGGGGCTAGGATAGATCCACTAGGCCATGCCCTGCAGGTCAGGTTGTCAAAGGGTCATGTTTTTCTGACTATGTCAGACCGGGCCCCGACATAACTGACCCCTTTTCACAAAAATTCATGTTACTTTCAAACAGATCATCTGTTTGACAAGCCGTCTATATATTTGGGTTCCTTGCAATAGGAAGGTTCTTTTGAGGCACTTTAACTAAACTATTTTTGATGTTTATGGATGGAACAATGATTTTACAGGTGGGTCCCAGTAATAAATGTTGACCTTGAAAGGATTTGTGGTGGTTCATTTAAATATATTCTAGGATGGTACTCCCCTCATTATTTAGGGTGTGGGTATTTTATAAAACTCTACATAGGTTGAGATGGGACTACCCACTTTATAAGAGTGGGGTTTTTACATTTTTATAGTTTCCTCTACGTGTGTTACTCTCCTAATGGACTAGGATTTAGGTTTCCCCATTATTGGAATACCAATACTGTATGTACTTCACAACCTTATAGGGTGATGATCCTCTAATATATGATTCGGTATTCCCCTGTCATACAAGGGAGAATGTCCTCTAACCTGAAATCGGTACTCCCCTGACGTACTAGTGTGCAGGTTCCCCATAAAAAATGGATTGACAGAGTCGGTACTCCCCTTTCATACCAGGGTATGAGTCCTCTAGTCCCTAGGTAGTATTCCCCTACCAGGTAGTGTGTAGGTACATGAAATATGATGTAGTACTCCTCTATTATATCAGGTTGCAAGTAATTCATGTGTAGAACTCCCCTGTTGGAATAATAGTGCTAGTCCACACTTACGGAGTCATACTCCCCCATCTCTGAGTAGCGGTGGGGAGCGGGTCCTCCATTGGATTTGGATATCCCTAGACTATAGGATATAGGTATGAAGATTTCACCCATCTACATGATGTGAACATTACCTATATAGAAGGTAGTGCTCCCTTAACGGAGTAAGGTGAGAGATACTCCTTGAAAGATCTATTGAGTTTTCACAGGTTATTCTGGAGTAGTGCTCCATCAACTATACATAGTGGTTAGGGGAAGGACTATTCACTTTTGAACTCATGTTTTTTAGTTTCTGAAATATGTATATCTGGATATTCTTAGTTCATGTATGGGCATATACCTTTTTTAGATAACTATGATTTTCATTGTGATTTTACCATTGTGATTTACCATTGTGATTTCGAGGTGTTCTATTTAGTATTGTTTTAATCACCCCTACCTGAGCCTTAACCACATGGGTCATGTCTTGTGAAGACAACATAACCATTGATTGAGTCGAGGGAGGACCATCACTATGTGGTGCTCAATGAGATTAGACAGACGAGGCGTACTCCTATGAAATCAGGTAGCTACCCATCACCAACCTATTACGATGGGTTTTGGAGAATGTGTTATTAGGACATAGGTTTTTAATTTTGTTCTACATTTATTTTTTTAGTTTGTATACTGACCTAGTTTTCCACACTGTACTTTACTTTTTGTTTTACTTTGGTTGTGGTTTACTTAGTCGTATGCATGCATAGATTCCTTGGTTTTCTACTCTTTTTTTAAGTTGTGTGCCTGGAGATGTGTGTGTATATATTTAAACATGAAATTACTACCATGTTAGTGATATGCCTACTCGTTTCCAGTCACAAACCCTTGGATTATTATAGGTGGGATATGGGAGTCTTGGATCAGGCCCCGCTGGGACGGATCATGAAAAGAAATTATTCCATGGCTGGTCATGAAAGAACACCTTTTGACAAGGAATCACAAAACCCAAGAAACTTTTTATATATTGTTGATCATCTTCAAAAAATCTGCAGAGTCTGATTCCACCTCACCATCAAGAAATCCATATGTCAATCAAACCATGCGACCCATGAGGAGAGCTCGTTTCTTCGTACCGAAAGAGCTACCAGGTCCATAGAAGACGTCAAACCCAAAAAATATTTGAGCCTCTCAAGTCATATAGGAGCCTCCCACCTTTTATAACCCCATTCTTGAAATAATTTTCCATGATGAGTTTCAAGATGGTTATGGGAGGACGAAATCTGATCTAACGACCACCTAACATGCCATGCACACTTGGAACGAAAGTCTTTTTGAATAAATTGCATAATGTGATTGAGTAATGGAAACCGTTGACAAATATTCTCATATTCAATATAAGTTCCTAAATCCTACATTTTTTATACAAAACTGTGTGGCGAAAGACCAATCTATCCTGATTCTTGAGCCTTCCCAAGGGTCCCATAAATAAATGAAAGAATATTTACTCAGATCATTCATTCTATCTTTTTTTTCTAAGAATCATGAAACAATGAATCCAGGAAATCATGAAAAGAAAACTGATCATTGAATAATTGGGGGCCAGGGAAGGGAATGGACTAAAAGTTAATAGCCCTATCTCAATAGAAAAAATGGTGAGAAGTTGACTCTATCTGTAAATATTCATAGGCTGAGAAGTTGGAGGCCAAGAATATGTTCTTTCATAGGATTTTCTCCACCGCTGGTAAATCCTTGTTTCTAATTATCCACACTAGAAAGGTCCTTTTTGTGGGAATATCCTTTCATAACATTATTAGGGACCACTCATCGATAATATTATCTTCATGATGCAACCTCCTGAAACCCCAAATGGATAACTTACCAGATCTCAAAAACATGTGACAAAAACCGGTCAACCTTGTTGTTTAAGGTAATGCTCTCAAACACCCCCATATAATCTGAACTGATAACAAAATGAATGAATGATGGGTATCCACTCACCTCCTTTAAGTAAACCTCATGTATGGGATATCCTAGAAAGAATAGCCTCTCTCCATTCATATTTTCCATACAAAAAAAAATGAAATCACCTTTCCCTAATATCCATTGAGAAGATCCCTAAAGGTCCTCTAGATGAATGAACATGCAATTTTAATGATAATAATATATCGGTCCACAGTTATCATTATCCTCATAAAATACCCCATACCATTCTCTATTGAAGGATTCTCATAATCTGATCCCAATGATGACCTCCCAAGCAAGCCATGCTTGCATGCCCTTAATGGAATCATAAATATCACTTATCCCCACCCTACCCTCCTCAATAGGCATTGCCAAAAGACTCCAAGGGGCGTAGTGGAAATTGACCATTTTATTGGAATCCCAGAGGAAAGGCGATGTAATTTTTTCTATCTTATCCAATACTTCATTAAGATGGTTTGTTAATAGAACAAAATGTCCAACGGTATAGAAGAAATCATATGTTGAACAATGTGACACTCCCTCAAAATGAGAGGAACATTATTTTCTATTTGATAATCCTTCACAACAATATAATAATGACATAGTTAGTGAAATGGTTCTTGATCTAGACATACAAAATTAGGATACCAAGATACATCATTGAAAAGTTCCTTCATCAACATTCCAACATATCCTAAATATCCCTATTACACCAACCCGATAACTTGTTAGAAATAAAGGCATGGTTTTTCCTAGACATAATAATTTTTTTCTCAGATGACCATAAATGGAAATGATCTCCGTGATTCTAAGAAACAATCTTTTCTTAATGTTAATAAAAATAAAAATATCGTTATCAAACAAAAGATGATATATTCCTTCCCAAAAAATCCAACCATGATACAGTGACAACCAATCATCCACTATGAAAGTTCTGGGAGAGTAAATCCTTGGCCAAAATGAAAAATCATGGTGATAAAGGGTCTCCCTAACAAAAACCATGCAACATCATAAAGAATCCATAACCTTTTCCAATGAGAGGAATCGAAATCCATGTGGGAGAGAAGCGTCTAGAGTAGAAGTCGTGAAACCACTCTTAGAAACCAAACTTCTTCATCATTAGAATAAAAAAACTCCATTTTATATTGTAATAAAATTTATTCATATCCACCAAAAATATGACATTCGAATCACGTTCTGTTTTATTTATATCTTTAAATAGCTCATTAGCAATGCCAACTGCCCTTTGGATGCTCCGACCGTTGGCAAAACCTAGATATTCTTTTAAGAAAAGCCTTTGAATCATACCCATCATCCTTCTTGAGATGGGGATTTCCAGAATTTTATAGAACACATTGCAACTAAAAATAGGCCGATAATTTTTGAGGTTAGTGGGATCTTTGATTTTCGGTATGAGGACCACCCTGGAAGCATAAATACACTTGTTGAAGGCATTGCCACGAAAGATGTATTGGATTTACATCACCACCTGAGGACCAACCACCTCCCATGATTCAATAATGAATTCCCCTGGAAACCCATCCATACTAGGATTCGAATCCTGAGGCATCATAGAGACCGCCTCCTTGATCTCCTCCTATGTAGGTGCATAAATGAAGTATACATTGAAAGAACCCTGAAACAAGAGCAAGATACCCCAAAAAGGGCCTCAAACCACTCATCAAATCACATGATCACATTTCTAGAATGTCACACCCTTTTGATAATACCTTAAAAATATTTAACATATGACCTACCAGTAACATCCACATCTGATGTGTATACCCTATTACCGAGATTGAAATTGTGTCTCATGCTACTCATCTCCTTCATGCATGCATGAGTGAAAGAAATTATCTGATCATCCTCTTTATTCCATCTAACATGAGACATCTTACTATAGGACCTCTCTATCTCATGTGGTTTCTCAAGAAGAAAAATAAGCTTTTTAACAAAGGACAGTGAAGTTTTTCTCATCCCAACTGGACTACATGTCCTCCTCTAATTTTTTAATGTCTTTAAGGATTCTCTCCACACAAATAATATCTTGTGGCCTATCATCAATCCATTCTTCAAATTCCATAATTAAATGTTTAATCTAATTTACAAGGCCACAACAGGTAATTTTGAAATCCTCGTGGTCCCACAAGGTATTCATTACCTACATGAATCCATCGTTCTGGTACCTATATTTGGAGTAGTGTAAGGATCGAGTCCCAGAAGTGTCTCTACGTAGTTCCATGATAAACTGGACATGGTGAATGAGTGAGTGGGATAGATGAGTGATTGAGGCCTGATAGAATGAGTCTATTCCTTCGAATATATAGAGGAATATATCTAACTGATTCAAGATGCAACTGGAACACCAATAGTTTTTTCACTAGGTGTAATTATTACCAATGAATCCCAAATCCAAAAGACCTATAGAAGACATATACCCCAGAACGTATGCATGTCACTGTTCAAAAATCATTTCCCATTCCTCTTTTTTATGAATCCAAAAACGAGTTAAATTATCTCCCCACAATCCAATGTTGGCTACGTGGTTGAAAGGAATCCAGAAAACTCCAAAGTTCAACTCTCCTTTGTGGCTCAGTACTAGTATATTAAAAAGAGAATAGTATGTCACACCCACCATAGAAGATATTCAGGTTGACGCACTAAGACCGCAGACTGATCACTTCAACATGGAAATTCTTCTTCCAAACGATCTAGATGTGACAGTTTTCCCAAACCCATGCCAGAACATTGAGTAGCCCATTTTCCTAGGAAATGAACGAAGTTTATTTGGATTTTGATTGGGTTCTAGGATGGAAAAATAGAAGCATTATGTTTCCTGGATTCAGAGGCCATGAAGACACATATGTCTTGAACCCCCAAGACTCAGGAATTCCAGATAATAAAGGATAGCATAAATACAGATTATCAAGGCCTTTTGGACAGAGAATCTATGTGATGGGATATATAACAACATACCAAACTCTTTGGACATAGAAAGAGTGATCTTGTTAGAAAAACCATCCATTAAAACATGATTAGGTGATAGAATCTTCCTATTAAGTGGACCCTCTAAATCATTATAGATAAAGATAATGATGTGTGGGGAAGGGTAAGTGGATCAAGGAGACTACTCCCTTTTCAATAGAGACACCAGTACCAGTCGCTATGGGGAACCCTAACATGATTGGAGCTCCTACATTAGGCCCACTAGAATAGACTCCATCATAGGAAAGTTCATGGTGGTAGATAAAAGGGTTCATTTCAGTGAATGTTGAAGAAATTAGGTGGAGAGCTAAGAACATATCTGAAATGAAAGGGAAAGAGAATGAATGGACATGGGAGGAAGTGGTTGAGGGAACACCATAATGTCACACTTCTTTCAAGTGTCAATTGAAACCATCCTAGAGGGATCAAAAATGGAAGGATCCATGTCGACACCCTTGGAGATAGGAGACAGGAAATCCACTTCAAAGTGAGAAAAAAGGACCCTAGAGCCAGAACCACGCTTCAGATAGATAGAAAATTGATAAAGAGGTAGAGGGTATGTGGGGACCACTCCAAGAATTTGAATTTGAAAAAGGTTCCCAAATGTTAATTTCATTCACCTTCTCCACCACTAAAATTGGAAGGCTGTCATGTCAAATCCCCTAGGACCCCAGACTGGATGCTCAAGGAACTAAATTCATCCAGTGATAGGACACCATTAAATGCCTATGATTATCAAAATCCTTTTAATACCAAATAGAGTCATCGAAGAAAAACCTTTTCCACCAGCTAATGTAATTGAAATACAACAACTAAAAATAAGAAAGTAATCACATAGAAAGTTCCAATTCTACTTATATACTTTGATTAAAAGAAACTTGAAGATTCTCAGTTATCTCCACATAGTATAGAAATAAGACCATGGATTCACCAAATGATTACATGATAGAAAAATTATGGGAGGGTCATGGAAGGCTGAGCATGTTAATCTAAACCCCCGCCGAGGGATACACCTTTACAAATTGGAATTCAAATGACTAACAAGCCTTGGAGAAACACCAAGAACCACACCATCACTCCTACATAGCCCAAGATTTTAAGAAATCATCCTTTGAAAATTGGTGGATGCAAAAATCCACCATTGAATGTTCATAGATACACACAGGCATATTGAGTCTCTAGGAGTCCACAAAATATTTGAAGAAGTTGGTTGGAGGCTTTTTGGGGCGAATGATAGTGACCAGAGAGAAGTTGATAAAGGATAAAACATCCCAATTTTACTGATCTGAAAGCACCAACAATGGGAATAAATCTGCCTTATCTAAAAAATAGATTCGACAACAATTTATTAGATATATAGGTTGAGAGAAACATTAGAGGAAGACATCGCTCTATATGCAGGCTCCTCCACTGTACCACAAAGAGATTCTATGAATGATTTAACGTTTAAATCACCACTAATACCCCAATTACAATCTTTATGAGGAAGAGACCCACCCATAGGAGGAATGAACCCAATAGAATCTAGAAGAGGAAGGCAAGAGGTAGTGGGGGAGGAGTCAAGAACATGATAGGGGGATAGTATAGGGAGGAGCAATCCGTCTCAAGAGTTCAATTAGTTTCATTTACTATTTGTTGTGGGTTGTACCATGTTTTTAATGTAGAATGGGTCTTATGGTAGAGTATATATAGTCCTTTTTTCATAAATGGTTTGGGTAATATCAATGTTTTTCTGTTGACCTATTGAAAGTATATTTGATTGTGGATCTCCATCTTATTTTCATCATGTTTTCCAAAGTCATTCCTTTTAATTTCTCTAGATTTTCATAGTTATGCGAGGTGTACTTTTTTTTCAATTTAGTAAAAGGTACTCAACTTGTGTCAATTCATTATAATTGTATTTAACCAATGGAATTTGACGAGTTGAATGTATGGAATGATAATCTAATAACGAAGGTAATTATAGGAATAAGTGTTTCACCATAGGTGGCACATATTCTCTTTACAATGAAATAAGACGAAACACATCATATTTGTATTGATTGTAAAAATTTAAATTATTTAATGATAAAGAAAATATATCTATTTTCATGGATTTATGGTTTTTTATCTATTTTAAGGGGGATAAGGGTTCATCAGATATTTTTTTCAATCTAGTTGTCAATAGATGAGAATTGGAAAATCCGATATTCATCAGACTAACTTTGGTAGTAGATATATTCATTATGACTATGATTTTTACCAATTTCAATTAACAAATTCCCCATTATATTTTATGGAATTGTGTAATAGGATATTTCATTAGTACCTCGATTCATTCATAGTAGTATTTGTATATTAAATTATGCTATTATTTAAAACTAAGAAGGATCATGTGTATTATTGGAGAGTGGTTATAAAAAACATGATAAATCATTGAAATTATAGGAATCTTTGAAAGTATATTTTTTGTATTCGGGAAGTGAATTTCTTGGGACATGTGGTCTCAAAACATTGAATTTTAGTCGGTCCCAATTTTTTTGGCTTTTACATGTGATAAAACATGTAATGTTTTTATATAGACAGCTTCTTGGGATTGGCAGGATACTATCACATGTTTTTTAAAGTTTTATAAATGTTTCCTTCAACAATGACCACTATCACTCATAATGGAGTTATGTTCTTATGGGATGATAAATTAATAAATTATTTTAATGAGGTGACAATTCATTTGACTTCTATTCCATTGCTGACACTTAATGATATTGGGTAGGGATATGTGGCCTTTTATGGTGCATATTGTTTGGTTTTATCTTGATATCTTATAAATGGTTATTTAATTATTGATTATGGTACCACAAATCATTCTACACATGAAAACAATTATCCTACTCATGATCACAAACTCACTTTTATGATGCATTCTCTAAATGTTGGGGAAAATGACTTATTTCTTAATTTTTTACCATATTTTCCAATGAAAATAACCTAATTCATTTTTTATATTCATGATAATGGAACCACCGATAGTGGTGTTGGGTATAGTTACAAAAATCTTTTGAATTCAATATCTCCTATAACATTGGTAAGGGAAATTTATGTTTTGATGTGTTGAGTAGGAAAATTCTACCTTAGGGCTTCAATGAATCATCAAAAGAGTGCAATTTGATGGTTCTCAGTACTTTGTTTCTATTGGTAGTCTATGATAATAAAAGAGACCTTTTTTTTGAAATTATTTAGTTTACCTTATCTCTTCCCAATATGATTCTTTAGGATTAGCATTATGGTGCTAAATTTCATAGTTTTATAGACTCTTATCACTGAGGGGAGAAAACGGGTGAGAGATAATTCTACTTAATGTATAAATTTGATTACATGATGGTTATGTTATAGTTTAGCTATGACAAAGGATATGATGGGGGGTTTACATGATTCCTAGTGGGCAGTGCATCCTATAATAATGAAGATGTTTTATGACTTATAGTGACCATTCTAGTGTTTATACATAAGAAACTACATTGATGGAATTGTTTCTTATTGATATACATTCCAATAAGTCCATTATTAGTTCTAGATTTATTTACGAATTATTCAGTCACATCTGGTGCTAACATGAATCCGGGGGGAGATTTATATGGATTTTATGGTTAGATTACCTTATACCAATAGAAATATTAAAAAAATAGGGTTATGTTCATTATGTTTTACAAATTAGCTAACTTTGTATCCATTCATGACACAACCATGGTTGCGGTCATGGGATGTCTCTACATTAAATTGATTTTCCATTATCAGGGATCTCCTTCTAAAATGTTCATTGATAGTGAACCCAATTTCACTTATTCTTTTGGTTACACCTCCTAGGTGCACCAGAGTTGAATGATTGATTATGGAATGTCATACGTAGATGTATTTAAATATGTATTGAGATATAAAAAACCTTGAGTACATGTTTTGTTAATGGGTTTTTGACTTTAGTGGATCATAGGATATCCATTTGGGATGGTATGATTTTTTATAAAATCATAGTTTCTAGTCTACTATCATGATGGCCACATTGGAGGTCATTTATGGCCATTATTTTAAAAATCCATTGTATTGGTTAGATATTGGTGATAAATTCTTGGATGAACTAGTTTTGGTCCTTGGGATTAAGATAAATATTCATTTCATTCATCATAAAATAGTTATGGAATAGATCTATTTTATGTTCTATGTTGATCGTCATTGACAGCCACTATATTTTTCTAGATTTGACCAATTGTTCTTAAGAATTTCCCTTCTATTGCATCACCAAAATCATGAGGTGTATGGAATTCATTCACTGAGTCATGTGTGTGCTTGGGATATTTTTTTAAAGATATTTATTGTGTCTTAGAATTTAGAACTAACACCATAGTTGATGTTGAGACAAAAAATTTATCTTGTCTTATTTCTAAGGCAGTCTCTTTCGAACCTATCACATGTCCTGAGTTTTGATGACCATGATTTTCATCCTCATTTATCCATGACTATTAATCTCGTTGGTATTCTTGATTCTATAAAAAAAGGTGACTCGTTGTAATATGACACATCAAGTCCATTTGTTATGGCCGCATGGATCTTATTCTCATTAAACAATGGCGCGTAAGGAACTGATGAGTGATCGGTGTCCCCATTTCATTGAATTGACATCTTCTTTATAGGATTTATAGCGATAGAAAAATGTTATAGTGGGAATTTTGTAACATCCCATTATTTAAATTCATTTACTTCATTCCCATTTTTGTAATCACTTCTAGTTGGATCTCATCTAGGGTTATTTCTAGTGATATTTGGAAATTTATTTTAGATTTTCGGGTTGAGTGTGTTTTTTCAAAACCATGCACCTATTGAAAACTAATCACCATAGTCATTAGGGGATTTATAGTTGGGAAAAGGGTTTACAAACCAAGAACCCATCTATGGGAAACGATAGACCAAAAATTGTCGGGTGCATTTTTAGGGAACATGGTTTGTTTAACCATACCCCCTCCACCAATCTGTGAACATGGGAATTTAATCCCCTTGAAATTAATTTTAAAAAACATAACCCTTAGTTATAAACATAATATACATATTTATACACTATATTTATTTCATGATCTTTAAAGGCTCTCTATTGGAATAATTGACTCCACCAACCAGTTTTATTTTCAGATTAATGATCTAGTGATTGTTTTTATCCTCTCTGTGAAAGAGGATCTCTTCTATTTTGGCCTCTCAAAATATATTTTCTCTTCCATCTGAATGAAAGATAGATCATCCTGTTATTTATGGAGATTATTAATATTATATTAATTCTAGAACTAGTTTTGTTTTCATGGTTTCTTACACATTTATCCTTTATTTCAGACCCTACTAAGGTAGTTGGTCTATTTTGATAAGGTGATTAATAATATGTGGTTCTATATAATTTTTTTCTACAAATGTTACCTTAAATTTCGTGATTGTCATGAATGGATTTATAAATTCATTTAAACATCGTGACATCAAATGATTTGAGATGTGATTTAAAATTGGATAGAAATTAAGAAAACTCAAAATTTCCATGATATTGATAGATGATAGAATAGATCAACAATTTAACATGATATAACAACGGATCGCCAGAGAAGGTTGTAGTGAGCAGCATATTGAAGCAACGTTTAATGGGTAACAAAACTATGGAAAACAAACACAAACCCTAAACAAACCATTTACAAATTCATACACATTGCCTAAACATGGAAATTTTATTTGTAATATTCAATGTTTCAAAAGGAGTGTCATGGTCAAGGAATATGCCTTCTCGGGCATTGTCATTTCCGTTAAATGAGTATCATATGACAATTTATATATTTCAAAGAAAACAAAAACTGACTAGATACATAACAAACACCAACAAGAGGCATATGAAAGACTCAAACGCAATATAAACATGATACAAATTACAATCACTACTCTTTGGTTTAAAAGATAGGGAAAATTTGTTGGAGGGGTTTAATATAAAATCATTGCATTGAATTATCACACAAATCATTTAATTATATTTATTATTTATTCTAATGCTCATTCACCCCAAATAAACATTAATAATTTAAGCAACCAGATTAATATAACTATCACTGTGAGTTTTCGCAGACAGCGCACCTCCATTGGAGGGGTTTTATTATAAAAACATGGTTCTATGTATCAAATGAAACTATTATATTAAAGAACTCTTATTCAAGATATGAAATTAAATATAATTAAGCCTAATTATGAATGAGGCCGAATTCAATTTAAAGTATTCTTGAATTCAAGAGGCCAGAAGAGGGATCCTACCTCACGGTGGATCCAAACCATCCACTTTGGCTCTTGAGCTTTCTAACTAAAAGTTTTTTCTCTCCTACTGGGTATATGCACCTTCACACACATGAAAGACACCTATCCCTTATTCACACAACCACATAGACATGATCATGTGCAAGGGGATCCTTGCACATATGCTTATATGCATATACCAATCTCCACTCACCTACATATGCATTTATATATATACATATATATGGGAACACATAGCCCCAGACATGAATAATCACTACCATGGTTGACTATACACTTAATGGGGGAACCCACATACATATACATTCTTACCTATGCCCACACTGGTGAGTCACCCTTAACTTGGCTACTCGAAAACAATGAGGAGGGTTCACCGCACAACACAAAGGATATTAGGAACATGAAAACACATAAAGGATGCTACATAACTAGTGAGAAACCAACCAACGACATTAAATCCTTACCTCAATTGGGAGAACCAAATCCACCCGAACTAACACGAAATGATCCAACGCCCTACTGAAATCATAATATGGAGTCAAAAACACTAAAATCCACAAATAGAATAGGTGCGAGACAAGTAGTTACCGTATAATTTTACCTCGGATCAAAACTGGTGGACTGAATCAATCTAATCCCCATTTCCCACCTTCGTAGATTATAATTATCCTTTGTCCATAGAAATAAGTAAAATACATGTTTGTACAATGCAATAAAGAAAACAAAATAAAAACTAAACTAAGACACACCTGTCTCTTGTGACTATACACGTCACCTCCCAACAAATAAGAACCACAATGCCCCATGGGTCAAATCATATTCCTGCAAGCAAGGGGGAAATATATCCATGTTTCAAAATGATAAAATAAAATAATAAATTCCTATTAATTAACAATTATTCTTCATATTCATGGTATATAATTAGTTTGGCTCGAGTTTCTGCTTAATTTTGTTTTGTTCGATGCAAGTTTTTATCCCTACCGATAATAAAAGTTTACTAGAGGACACAATTTCTAATCAAATAGATTATATCAAAACAAAAATTGGATCCACACCTATGAAGAAGGTTGAACATGATAAGAAAACATTTTTGATCATATAGTTTGATGAGTTATAAAATGATAAACCAAAAAAATGAATTACATTGAGTGTTTTCTAATAGCTCAAGGGAATATGCAATTTTCAATTAATAATAAACATGTGAAAGGAGAGAAAACCATGTCTCCACATCATAAATGTTTAGAATGTGAGAAATAATAAAATGAATCCTTCATATAGTGTTGTTATTACATTGAAAAAATCATCATGGAGAAAATAAAAAAAAATACATTCTTATTAACAACATCTCTAATAAATTCCCCCACTTTCCCCACTGCCCCACCCCTTTTACACCCCCTACCCCACTGCCAACCCCCTTACACCCCCTACCTCTACCCCCATCCCCCTGCAAATTTTTCCTCCCCCACTGCCCCCTTGCACCCCCTTGCATTACCCCTCTTGAACCCCTGCCCTGCAGAACACCACCCTCCCCACTCCCATGAAGACCATCCCCTGCCCCTGCATTGCAGACCTCCCCATCCCTTCTACCCCCTCCACCCACCCCCCTCCCCCTGCTATGCAGACCTCCCCCCTTCTCCCTTGCCCTGCATACCTCCCCCTACCCCAAGCCCCCTTCACCCACCCCCATGGCCCCGGCCTCATGCCCCTTCCCCTACCCCAACCCCCTCCCCCCCATCCCCCTCCGCATGCCCCCTCCCCCTCCCCCTGCCCCACCCCCTCCCCTGCATACCCCCTGCCCCCTGCCCACTGCCCCTGCCCTACAAACCTCCGCCTTTCCCCCAACCTCTCTCGACCCTCCCACTCCCCCTCCACCCCCCTGCCCACAGGCTATATATTTTAATCTACAACAACCTTATTCCAGGAAATCCTCTATATCAGTGTATAACTTGAGGCAAGAAGCCATATTTTATACATTCTAATACAGTGGGTGCTTTTTTGAATTAGGTGTTGATAGAAGTTCTTGGAATCATGTATTCCATTGTGAGTAGATTCCCAGATGAGCATGTCTTCTTGCATTAGAAATTCATAATTTGGGATAATATCTATAATATCACTAGGGAGAATTTACATGTTTTCCATCTGATCTTTGATAGTGATTCCATGTTATATGTACTGGACAGTTGAACTAATATGCTCAACCAATGGGGTTCCCAACCAGTTGTCATACCAGAATTTGAGAGGCGATTTCATGTTGGCCAGCCAGCACAGAGACCCCATAATCTATAGGGAGATTGCTATAAATCCATTCCATATAAAACATTCCATATACATCGAGTTCCCTATGACCATTTTATCAAAAAACATGATCTAATAAACTTTAGAGTCTCAGCCTCTTGGTGGATATCACCCGATAAATCATTCCTAGTGATTTCCTCCTGAACTTCATGTTAGGAGCATTCAAGATAATTTGTTTCTTCATCCAGTAGACTGATTTTTTTTTCTCTAGTCCTTCAATCGGATCTTCAGCATTTTGAAGATGCAACTAATAGGGTTAATATAAGAGTTGTTTATAACCAATGTGTCCTGAATAATCTTTGAGCACTTTGACAGAGAAGACCACGCGATATTAACAATGCATTTTTCTGTAATTGTTTAAATGTTTTAGACTATCGTGGTATGTTTGATTCCATAGTCTTGTGGATAGATTTAACTAATTTTTGACTTTTCATAGGTTTCTTGTGAGCCAGATCTGACTCTTCCAGCACCATATCCCTAAAAGGTGTAATACATGCTTGATCATCCATCAACATCTCGGGTAGATCACATATATCCATCCCAGTTTCGGTGGTATACTTTTTTTCTATTTAATTAAAAACTATGGATAGGCCAATAGATATGGAATAATTAAAATCCCTTGAAATAAGATCCATCAAGAATTCTTCAGCATTCAAGTCAAGAGATATGGAAAGGATGTCTGAAGTAAGCTTCTTTCTACCTTCAAAATCATGGAAATGTGTTTCTGCTGTATCTATAACATGTTCAGTCACTGTGTTTCCATTAGGCGCCATATTTGTTTCCTCCTACACAATTACATCATTTCTAGCATAACCATACTATATGCGCTCATTCTCCTCCACCAAAGCTACCCATGATGAACTAGCCCCAACTGTCTTTTCACATCGCAATACTTTATTTTCTTCATTTTCATTCCTGAGTCTCTTATTGACAGAATCAACATTTTTTCCTCTTGAAACTTATGTCCAAGCCTTTTTCATGTTGGAAGGATGGACCATCTTCTAGAAAAATCAACACTGTTGTAGAGTATGTCCTAAAATTTTATAGTTATTACAAAATCGAGGAAGGTTCATGAATTCAATGCTTACCTCAATATGGTGATCATTCGCAACCATGGAAATTCAGTTCGATGGAGGCACTTCCATATTGATATCCATTAGAACCCTTGTATACATTCCAAGTTCACCATTTATCATTCACTGATTAATCTTCATCATCAAAGTTTAATCATGCATTGGTTTTTTCTAGTGGATTTATTGAAACTCTTTAGGTGTTTTAGTTTACCATGTATGTACATTTATTTCTTGGGGAAGAAATTCAGATTCATTAAATATGCTTGCGGATCCAAGCAAAGAGATACCCTATCCCTAGAATTATTCATCCTATCTCAAGATAACCATTATATAAATATTAATAAGAACATCCATGAAGGAAATAAAGCTTTATTTCGATTCTGGAATCTTGTACCAGGAAAATCTCAACTGATGTTCACGATTGATGCCGTCATTTTTTATATTTGATGTAAACTCTTAATTCATCAAAAAACAAGGTCTATAAATAAATTCAAGTTCTATATTCATATTATTACTTGAAAAAGCTAGTGGTTATTAAAAATCCATTTCTAAACCAATAAATAAATTATGGAAACAAGTTTAAAAATCTATCATGAAATTGTAGAATTCAATTTAAAGGTTTAGGAAGAGGGAACCAACCTCAACCTCAAATATTCACAAGGGAGTCTTTAGAAGTATGTTTATACTTTCATATAACCCATTACACTTACACATGTAAGCATTTTTCATATATATATATATAATCACACTTAGACCCAATATATATTTTCATACTACTATGAGTGAATATATATAAAGAGAAAACATATATATGTATATTTCTACCAATGCACACACATGTATGTCTTCCAAAATGGCGACTTGAATCCACCTCAATGAAATTCTAAACACACTACCAAAATATAAGGAACCAAAAAATCAAAAAAACCCTAATTAAAATTGGGTCAAAAAAATAAAAATAGAATAATACATAACAAAATATGATGTTGAACTCACTGTATTTGATGGTGGTGGATAGAACTAGCCTCACCATAAGAATCCACCTATAAGAAAATAGTTGGAAAAGAAATGAGATATAAAGACTTCTTATATACATGTGATCAGTGTGTCAACTAAACATGATAAATGATACATGAATCCATAATAAAAATGAACAAATAATATTCAGAAGATACAATAACAATTCAAATGATGATCAATGTGTAGCATGAAAAAGTAGGATACAAAGCCCCTCCTAAACACCCATCCCTCTGCAAAGCCCCTCCCCCTCCCCCCTCCTAGGAAAATTGTTCTTGGAATAAATTGTGATCTTGAAATTATTCAAGCAGATGATATAATAATTAAAAAGATGAATATATTGTAATGATATAAATTAATCAGTTGAACTTGTACAGGTAGACAATCAGAAGAGGAAATTTCCCTTTTGAAGCCTGCAATGAAAATTATAGACCACAGGCTACACAACACCCATTTTTAGCTCACTATTTCTAATAGGTAAATATTCAATGAAAAAAATGAACTACCATAGTTAAAAAATGAATGAGTTGGTTTTCCAACTCATACCCTGGGAAAAAATTGAAGGTTCAAGATACAATGAAAAAATGAGGAGCAATGAGCAAGCCCTGTCAAGTAATTGAAAGAGGATAATAACATGACTTATAATAAAACATCGTATAATGATGAAAAGGACTCACTATATGATCCAGAAAGTGCATCAAAACTCCGTATATAAAATCAAGTTGCAACATCCACTATTTCCTCTCTTCTATAATTAGAAGTGTTTCACTTAATCAACAAAACATCTTCATATTCCTCTCAGACCAATCAAGTAAATAAGCACTGTCCAGACCTCTGTTTAAGTAAACCAAATACAGATTCAACTGAGCATGACTATATGAAAAATAAATTTAAATCATTCTTTAGATAGGCATTAAAATACAGTCTTCAATAAGAATGTATGTAAAAAACATGATTCCAAAAGGATGATCTATGTGCATCATGCAAAACACCAGTTATTTCTAATTCAATAAGTAGATTTTATTAATACCTAAAAACATGATTTCCACTATATTGAAATACCAATCTAGAAATGTAATTCAATATAAAATTAAAAATACTACATTTTATGGTGAAAAGAGATAGGGACCCACAAGTGCACATAAGGATATAATCAAAAATTTTCCTCACACCTAAAATTATATAACACCCCCGCTCCAAGACACCCCTCCCTCTGCAAAGTCCCTCCCCCTCCCCCTTCATGGAAAAATTGTTCATGCAATAAATTGTGAGCTTGAAAATCTTCAATTAGATACACTAAGAATTAAAAATATGAATATATAGTAATGATATCAATTAAAAAGTTTAACTTTTACATGCATACAATCAGAAGTCGAAATTCCCCTTTTAAATCCAGAAATAAAAATTGTAGACCACAGGTTGCACAACACCCATTTTCAGCACATTTGTTCTGATAGGTAAATATTCAATGAAAAATTAATGAACTACAATAGTGACAAAATGAATGACTTGGTTTTCCAACTCATACCCCGAGAAAAAATTGAAGGTTCAAGATGCAGTGAAAACATTTTGTTCAATGAGCTTGCAGCATCAAGTAATTGAAAGAAGATACAAACACGATTTATAATAAAACTTCTTTTATTGAGAAAAGGACTCACCGTATGTGCCTAATAGCACATCAAAACTCCATACAGATAATCATGTTGCAACATCCTCTTTTTCTGCTCATCCATAATTATAATTGTTTCACTTCATCAACAAAAAGTCTTCATATTCCTCTCAAACAAAGCTGACAATCAAGTAAAAAAGCACCGTCCATCCATCATTTATAGTTTATCAAATGCATATTCAACTGAGCATGATTATATTAAATAGAAATTTTAATCATTCTACAGATAGGAGTTATGATATAGTCTTCAATAAGAATGTCCTCAAACAAAAACAAGATTCCAAAATGATGATTAAAGTGCATCATGAAAAACACCATTGATTTCTAATTTAATAGGTAGATCTGATTAAGACCTCAAAATATGATTTCCATTAATTTGAAACTCCAATATAGAAATGTAATACAATAGAAAATTAAAAATACTACATTTTTTGTTGAATAGAGATAGGGAACCATAAGTGCACGGAAGGATATAATCATTCATTCTCGTCACACATACACTAATATAACACTAATAATTTTAATATAATGAAATAAAGAAGGAGTGGAACCACAAGTGGATGGATGAAATATAATAAAAGTAAAAAATGATTAATATAATGAAGGGTGACCTTATATAATTATATAAATAATTATATAGTAATCTCTTGAAAAATAAATTCACCACCCTAAATAATACCTTAGAAAGACCAAAGATCTCAATCCATTCACTCTCTCGTTAGTGTATTATATTAGGTAGTGAAAAAAATGATGTTTGATACACTACTTTTACCTACCAATTGTAATTGAGAATGCATCATCACTCCTTTATCACCCCTCACTCCCCAACATCATATTATAAATGAATGGAAATTGTGATGGTATTATGTGTAAATCAAATTAATATATAAACCCATGATAAAATTTAAGGGTGCATGGATAATAATCTACCACTCATATGGAAACAATCCAATTTCCTGAAAATCACACTAGATAAATGAGAAAAACAAATTCATTTAAATCCATGGATTTTGATCGGGGAACGTCTCCTCAACCACTCCATAGTAGTCTAAACACCATCACCAAATAAAACAATTAACTAATCAAAAACAATTATGTTATATTATAATTTAGTTTGAGATCAATATATTTATAAGTGTGAATGAGTTTATTTATATAATAGCCACATCAAGTCCATCTTCCACCTATTATTTCAGTGTTGATAAGAATGATCAATCACATTATTCATTGGATGTGTTACATGTGTCTATCTTTCAGGTTTGTTATTTCTTTATCTAATCTCTTGAATCTCATATATTTTCATGACACTCACTCATAAAAGATACAATAATATTTTGGAAAATATTTCAAAGATGTCAAATTTCTCTCTTTTGAATATAGAAAATCACTTTTATCCATATTTAAACACCCATAAACGGTTTCCTCATGTTCCTCTGATTGAAATTCAACATTCCCTGACCAATTCACTCATTAACCAGCTCTGATTTTTCAGTTTCTAATGGTGGTTATTCTGTTTTTTCCTATGCTTTTTAAGACTCTGATGGTTTAGAAATCAATGGTTTAGGTACTAAAATAGTTTTCCCAGTATTGGTAATAGTCAAAATTTTGAGTTATTTATGAGTAGTTTGTGTGTAACAAGATTCTTCAACGATATAAAGGAAGGGTAAAGTTGAGTGGGAATGAGTTCCATAATTATTTCAGTGTTTTATATATCTAATCCCATTAGAGAAAATTGATAAATCATTTTCAAAATATTTGTAAAAAAATATTCTAATAATTTATAATGAATGGATTGGATTCGATGTTGAGATGGTTGGGATTGAAATTGGTCATGGGTTGAAAATTTTCCCGATGGTTAGGATTTAGACCATGTAGCTGATTGAGTAAATGATTATCCAAAAATTTGAATTTATTAATTTCATTTTACATGTGATGAAAATTGTATTATTCATAAATCTCTTGAGTATTTAGATCTTTTTCCGCCATTAATTGTATCCCTAGATGAACTTCCTTGTTTGATGTAATAGTTGAGAAATTATCGGTCACTCAAGAAGAACCTTTTATTAATTAATCTTTCACTTTGGGAATCTAAAGTGGTGAATACTGAGGGCTTCACCACTAACAATAATTTCATAGTAATGTGGAAGACCCACTGTAATATGATAGATAACAAGAATCTGATATGGTATATCATTACTAGACTGGTTTTATCCAGAAAATTTCCCCTCCCTCCACGTATGAATGATATTTGTTCCCTGATCGTTGGGGGAAACTACACATCTTAATATTATAAACTGAATATGAAGGAGCACTTCCATAATTATGTAGAAATCATAATAGAATCATAGAGTTCTGCACAACCATACAAATATTGAGGTTATCTATCCACTAAATTTAATGGAAAATGATAAAGATCTTTTCTTCAACCAGATAGAATTACCTAAACCATAAAAGGAACTATATTCAATTACTATAGATCCTGTAGAATCATTCACAATCCCTCCTCATAACTCCCTATTTACAGGACCCATTCACATTATGTTTTAGTCCATCACTGGCGGGTATCCACTTGATCCACCACCCTAGAGGATCTCTATCATTTGTAATCCCATCCCTAGGAAGGATCCCCTTACTAGTAGCCGTTATATTTTCAATAGGAATAAGGGAACCTAGCTTGTCTATGAGAGAGACCACGTGAACTTGAATGAATAGATGGAGTCATTCTTTCCTTCATGACCCTTGTTCCTTGTCTCTAAAATCACCCAACACACCACTGAAAACACAATTACATGAAGATTAACCATATATGAATGTTTCTCAACACATTAAAATAATGTAGAAAAAATGTCAAAGATGTATCCCCCCTAAAATTAAAATCCCATAAGATTCCCAACAAGGGCCCAAGAAAAGCGGACACATTCTACATAAAGAAATAAGTTCGAGACTAACTCATATTTTAGCCTCTCACAACACATACATTGTGAGGGTTTATACGTTACTTTTCTATGGATATTAATTACAGTTGGTATTCTCTTATTGCAGAACCTTCAGAAATGTATGTTCAACTTAACTAGGATTTATTTAGACAAGACTTTTCTCACCCACTCATCATGCTCCTTGTTGGATCTTAATAACAAGTGAAACACCAAATCATTAATTTAACCAATGGTAAACATTTATAATGTTCCCATATCCGGTTCATCAAGCATATAACTGCTATCATAAAAAATCTTATGATCCTCATCGAGGTATGTTGATATAAACCCAGGATTTATTCTCACATTCCTAAAGTAAATGTGATGGATTTGGAATCCAGGGATAATTTGAAAACTAACTACCATGTTTTATTTCTAGTAATTTATGTCACCCCACCCGCAAACCAACAAACCAATTGTGGGACCCTCTCTGCAGTTTTTTGAATAACTATAATGGGAATTGATTTTAGGATGTCTATTTCAATTTTTGGTTAATCCATATTTTAATCCCCATGGTCAACACTACCTATATACTTTTCTAAGTGTGGGATCAAACCAAGAGAGCGTACCAATGAAATCAACACTAGATAAATGTACATTATTCATGGATCCATCACATGTATTATGAGGATCCCAGGAGGTGGGGTGGCCGCGTTAAAGGAGGAGAATCTCGGGAGGTGGGGTGGCCGCGTCGGAACTATGCTGGTGCCACGTCGGAGAAGGAGGGTTGTAGAGAGGTGGGGTGGTCGCGTTCGAGACGTCGGGAGAGGAGGAGAATCGCAGGGGGCGTAGGAGGTGGCAGCGTCGGAACCGTGCCAGAGCTGCGAAGGAACTGTGATGATGCCACGTTGTAGAAGGAGGGTCACGGGGAGGTGGGGTTGCCTCGTTAGAGATGTCGGTAGAGGATGTGTGTCGTGGGAGGGAGGAAGGTCACGTGGACAGTGACGATTTTAATGTTGTGATGGTAGGGGGTGGGAAGGGTTCGCATGGGGGGATAGTGCCACAGACACGAAAATAGGCATGGGTATAAGTGATCTATAGCCACAGTTTTTATTGTTTGTGTCTATTGATCTGTAGCTATAGATCCAAATCTAGTTGTTCTAGGATTTTTTCTTATCTTTGAATGGTGACACATAGACTGCAATAAGTTATTTTTGAAGTACCCATTAAGGATCCAAGTATTAATGAGAGGTGGAGGGGTGAATGAGTGATATATTTTTCCTTTTTATGTTTCTTCTTTTTGAAATAACCCTCAGTTCCTTTCAACAATTTTCTTCCCTATTAAACACACAATCAATAGAACACAAAATTTACATGGTACACTACTCAATAAGAGTATCTGTGTCCTTGGTATGGTACAAAAACAATCCAGTACCACACAATCCACTATAAAAAATCCAATGATGAGGAATACAACGAGTATTATATACCATTACACTCATGTAGAACTTAAAAAACATTCCACAAGTGTGTGTGCACACTCTTATCACAAATAAGAAATTACATTATTTTAATGCTTCATTACAATTGAACATGTGTATTCTCGGATGTACAAATATTCACATTCTTACCCTAAATCTGGTAAGAACTGTATTATGAATAACCTAATGTGTGAGAAGAGCCCGAATAATTTATGAACCCATTTAGGTGTCTTGAACTTAAATTTTATTCCATACGCACAATATTTGAATTCTTTAATGAAGCACCTATTGTGTACAACTTCAATCATGCGTGCAACTCTCTACTTGCACACAAATTCTCGTTCTTATGTGCAACTATAATTCATTGAAACAGTATCTTTTTCTTTTTATTTATCCATGACTTAGGGATCGGGATTTCTTTATGTTTCTATGCTATCAAATTTGAGGCGGTAACCTCTTATTTATATACCCCGTCGACCCCCACACGCAAAACCCTGATGTGTCACACGAGATCCTGATGGGTTGCGCCAAACCTTATTTGACATCGCATTGGTCTCGTAAGTCTCTTTTGCACCAAACTCATCATTCAAACACTTCATTGAATCGTTCACACGCTGTGAATCTTCCATTCATCGATGTTTATACCTCAAGTCATTCCATGAGATCAAGATTCATGACTCAATTAAATCTTGCACGCAAAAACCAATCTTTCGTGAAAAATCCAATCTTTTGAAAAAACCTCTCCTTTTCTAGTTTTTGATGTTCGGATCATGGAACTGCACTTGATAGAAACAAACCAATACATATTTATACTTGTTCACAACATCCTTTCTCAAAAACACATTTCTTCATCTCATGATTTTCAAGCCCTAAAATTTGCCCAACACTGGAAAACAGCGCCCCCTTAAAATGTAATTTTGTGTCTCCTCTAGATTTTTTGTTCCATTTTAATTTATGTCTTCATTTCATCCCCTAAACATTCTTCTTCTTTCTTCCTGAAATACACTATCATGATGTGTATCCTTTCTTCAAACAACTTCATCATCATCAGAGTTTCAATGGAAGGTACACAATATTCGCTATATTCATCTAGAATCATTCCTTACAATCAAAACAGAATATGACTTATAGAACCATTACCTTCCCTTTACATTATAATGCATGCATAAAGATTTCTCCTAACTTTTGATATTTATGAAATAAAATTTATAAAATCATCATCTATTTTTCATTTCCTTTATAATGTGATTTGATTTATCTTCATTGACGGCAAAAGACAACACTCCGTAATAGAGAATTCTTCTTACTTTTTTATCGATCCAACTTTGTCCCAACAGTATTGAGGATTGACATGAATACACTATTCACCCAAAGGTTAACACATTACTTTTTAAAACTATTATATAGATCATAAAACATTCTATATTCTATTAATGAAATGTCAACGAAGAAAAACTAGTGATCCGGGGCCATTCAGTTCCGAGACATGGTGATGTATCTAAAGGCAGTAGGAAATGCTGTTTTGAAAGTACACATGGGGAAAATTCTATCCAAACAGTGCATTTGGATAGTTCTGTCACTTGTCATTAGTGCAGAAGAGTTGGTCATAAGAAGCAATAGTGCACGAGAGACCTGATGGAGTGCCGAGCTTTCGACATGATGGGTCACCCTCATCATTTCTGTTGTTCTTTATCCTCATCATCCAATGGAAGTGGATATGTATGTGTACCTCCATTAGGTATGAGATCTATGAATCTATAGAAAACTAGAAATTATTTTTCTACTAGATGATCATGCTGAAGAAATGGTGGAGGATGTGTTCATGGAAATCGAGATCTAGGTTAATAGCATCAATATAGTGGACCTGCTCGGGCCAGTCATGCAGCATCTCAGGGTCGTGGTTCTGGTCATTTTTATGCATCACAATCAGAACTAGAGGTGCAGATTGAAACACCACTTACCTTTATATGTACTATTGTGGTAACATCACCTTCAGATTCCTCATTTTTTGATATCGTTGTGTCACACTCTTTTTAAATCTACTGCTCTAATGTGAAGCCTAAGTTTTAGAAGTTTATTATTTTTTAGTGTGAAGTATATTGAACCTCCCTTGGGTGTTAGAATAGAGGGAATACATCAGTTCTTGAAGTGCCCCTTGTGATTGGTGGGTACCGTTTCCTTAGTAATTTCTATATCCTCGAGTTGACCGACATTGATGTCATTATTGGTATGGATTGGATTATCCCTTATCGTGTTCAAGTGGAAGCATATCGTCATCGAGTGTCATTAATATCTCTAGAGGGTGACACATATCTACATAGGGGAGAATGGATATGAAGGAAAATATAGCTGAACATAAACATCCAGGAATGGGTAGAGTGATAACTCAGTTAGAATGTCCCTTCCTCGGCTATCTGGGAACACAACTACTGAATTTTACTCTTGTTGAGGACCATTTCATGGATGTATTTCCATATTATTTCACTCTCTTACCTCAAATGAGGTAAGTGTAATTCCCTATCTAACTACTGCCCGGTTTAACACTGGTGGCTATTCCTCCCTATAGGATGTCACCTACAGTGATACATTAACTCGAAAAGAAGAAAAATGACCTCTAAGAGAATGGTTCTGTCATACCTAGCACATCCACATGGGTATTACAAGTTGTCGTTGCCGATAAGGTGGATGGTACCCTTATATTGTGCCTAGATTACCATCAGATCAACCAGATTGTAGTGAATAAAAAATAACTGTTGATTCGTATAGATGATCTCTTAGACCAACATCGAGGAGAAATTATTTTCACGGAGATTGATCTAAGGTCAGAATATAACAAGGTGTGTGTGAGAAAATCTAAAATACCATTTATAGTTTTCTGAAGAAGGTGCGGCTTGTGGGAGTATATGGTTATTCCATTCGGTCTCACAAATGCACCACCAGTTTTCATGGCTCTGATGATTCAGGTTTTTCACCCATACCCTGATTCATTTGTAGTTGTTATTGTTGATGACATATTGGTATGTTCTCATTCCATAAATGACCATGCATCCCATATTGAGATCATGCTGAGTACACTGATAGAGAACTAGCTATACTCCAAGAATAGAAAATGACACTTTTTGATCGATAAAGTTCATATCATGGGTTATATCAAATTAGAGGTAGGTGTTTTAGTTGACCCAATATGTTGATCACAATGATTTACTGTGTGAATTCCATGAATGATTTTTATATACGTAGTTTTTGGGGATTTTAGGATATTAAACGATCTTTATTTAGGATTTATCCCACTTAGCATCACCACTTCTGGCTATGAGTATGAAAGATGAATAGTTCATCTGGTCCAAAAAATATTAAAGATATTTTTAGGAGATGAAGGGATAAATAACAATAGAAATGATCATGATTCTAACTAAGCCAGGTAGAATCTATACGTATTATTTTGATGCCTCAAAAATTATAGTTCATGTAGTTTCAATGATATGAGATCAAGTCATGGATTATGGATCTGCTAGTTGAGACCTCAGGAGAAGAACTATCATATGCATGACCTTGAGTTTACATTTTTGGTTCAACCTATACTCTTTTGGAGACACTAGTTGTTGGTTGAACTGATTTTTGTTTACACAGATAATAAAATCATGAAATATATCTCAACCTAGAGAGGATTGAACAAAATGTGGTGTAGATGGGTCTAATACCTACAGTCATTCGACATTAAGCATGTTTACTCCATTGGTATCGGTAATGTTGTGGATGATTCATTAGGACACAAGAAGTAGAAACAAGCTAACCAGGCATCCAATAGTGACTAGAAGATGATGGCTTGGTTTTCTGAGATGCATTTTCAGGTTCAGGAACAATGTGAGCAACAAGGTTTAGCAACTCTTACATTGACATATACTCTTCAAGAGTTAGTTTTTGGGTGACAGTATTCTGGTCATTAGGAGATCATTTTGAGGGAAGGAGTTACAATGGAGAACTGACCTATTGTTTGGAATTTTTATGGTAGTAAAAATCTGCTTTACCATTGTCTTTTAAGGGTACCTTTGGATATACGGGAAAAGCTATGAAGGAATCTCACACCTTCATTTGGTTAGTTCATCTGGGATGGACCATGTAGTATGGAGACAGTTTCCGATATTAATGGTGGCCTTGTATGAAGAAGAAGATAGAGGGTTACATCACATTGAGCCCCATCTATCAGTAGGTAAAGGTAGAGCACCCACGACTTGCTGGACTTATGCAGCCTCTATCCATTCATGAATGGAAATGGAATGAAATCACCATGTATTTTATTATAGGCTTACGGAGATCTCCTCAAGGCAACCATGTAGTATGGGTGATTGACAATATGTCGAATATGTTTGCACATGTCTAAAATATCTTGGAGATATTTAAAATTTAAAACTACAGAAGGATTTATATTTGAGATATAGTGCTACATCATGGAATACCTCATTTAATTATCTCTAATTGGAGATTACCACATTACATCACGATTGTGGAAAGGGTTGTCAAAGGAGTTGGGTACACAAGAACTCTTGAGTATGCCATATCACCCAAATCGATGGAAGGCCTTCATTTTTATTGATTTTCGATAACCCCCTACAAGGGATGTGTGGGAACCCTTACAAGGATTGTAGGCTCTGAGATTACAAGGCACGTAGGCTTAAGAGATTACATGACCCGATGGTATTATGGAATTTAACTAGACTATCTAAAAGGAACTGTCCCTCCCCAGCATCTACGTCATGATAGTATCTCTCTACCATTGCATGGTCGTCTGGCTTTGCTTCCCATGTATGAAAAGGCTGGTACTGATGGCATAGCCATACCCTCTCATTCTGACAATCCATTTGGTTCTGCTCTGGTGAGTGCACTTTCTCTGAATCCACTTCTAGGGCTACTCCATTTTTTGTAATATTTTTGGGGCAACTACATGGGTCACAAAGGCCATGTGGTTGCCCAAGGGCCTTAATGGTGGCTCAAAATCCCTACTGACCCAAATGATTGGGTGGCCCAAAAGCCTTAAGGACTCCAAGCCCATACCGGTTCCCCAAGATGAATAGTTCCAGCAGCTATAGTACCAAACATTACATGCTATAGTAACTTCTATAGTGCCTTCTGCAGTACCACATAGTGTAATGTCTACTATTGTACTTGTATAGTGTACAGTTCTACTACAGTACCGCACAATGGTCATTACTACTACAGTACATACAATAGTACTACGATAGTGCCTGCTACAGTTTGAGAGAACTATACAATTGTAACAGGAAATGCTACGGGCATGTATCCTTCATTTTGTAGGTACTTGGGAGAAACATACACCTATGGATGAGTTTAAAAATAATAACAACTTCCATGACACAATTCAAATGGGTCCATATAATCCCCTCTATGGTAGACTATGTCCTTCAACCGTATGCGGGCTCTATGAAAGTGAGGCAGATATGTTGGGTCCTAATCTCATTCTAGAGACTTCTGGGCATGTTCAACTAAATCTAGAAGTGTATGAATACAACCCCATCCTAACATAAATCATATACCGATCATCGCCACAGAACTCTTGTGTTTGAGGTGGGACATCGATTCATTATAAGTTTTTCACCAAGGATGGGTCACAGACGGATTAGGAGACATGGGAAGTTATCATAGAGATACATCAGGCCATTCCATATATTGGATAGTGTTGGGATGGTATCTTATTGGTTATTGTTACCTCAAATGTATCGTTCCATACACGACATCTTCCACGTGTCTCAGCTTCGAATGTATCCCCCAGACTCGTCCAACTCTTTTCATCATTATGACATCGAGCACAATGTAGATGCATCATTTCAGGACTGTATGATCTGTATTGTTGACCATAACATGATATTTCTCTGTGGAAGGTGAGTTACTCTGCTTTGGGTGCTATGGAAACAAAGCTGCGCTCTTGAAAAAACATGGGTATGAGATATTGATGTGCGTTCTCAATAGACTGACCATTTCTCAGGTGATGTTACCCTACCCTCAGAAGGGGAACTCGAGGAGGACTTGTCTCAAAAGGGGTTGTTATAACATCCCATAATTAATCTATCTATATAATATTATGTTTATATTGAAAAATCATTAAGATAACCATGGAAACAAGAATGTGCACCCCATTGTGTATCCCATGATGTTATTTAAATAAATTAAATGACTTCGTTGGATTTATGAAAAATGTTATACCGTGCCTTAGCGAGGTGTTCAGGACTAGTAAATTTAATTAAGGACTAAAAAAATAACAATGGATTTTACATAAATTAAAATAATTAAATAATGGGTAAAATGAAAATTTAAAAACAAAATAGATAGGGGTTACCAAGGAAGTAAAAATAATTAAAATTGGAAAATAACAATTTTTATTATTTTTAACTTTAATTTTTTCTAGAATTTAAATTTTTTTTATTACATCAATTCATTTTCCTTTTTTCATTTCTTCAATTTTTATATTATTTTATTTTATTAGGTTTTCCTTTCTTTTTTCCTCTTCCACTCATCTCCCTCTCCTTGTGTGTCACCCATATCCCACCCCCTTGGTGTTGTGCCTCCTCCTCCCACATCCTCCTTCCGAAAACCATTGCACCCATGTTCGTCATTTTTTGCCTTCGCCGTTAGGTGCACCATAAATGTCTCTGTAAGGATAACCCTACACAAAATGAAATGTGTGATCTCGTTCGAAATTTTTCACATGATCTTCCATGGAGATATTTTCCCTGAAAATGTATTTATTTTACTATCATCATAATTTTTCTTCTATTTTAGGTCTTAGGAAAGCCTACTAATGTTTATAGGATCATTTACGACCATAAGTGTAACACCCCAAGATTTCATAGTGTGTTATTTCTTCAAAATAATTCAATAACTTCCACTACACGCAACACTGAGTTCAATTGCACCATGACTTACCAAAAAAAAGCCATTAAAAGAGGTCATGATTAGTATTAACTAAATTTTAAACTTTATATAATCCTAATAATTTTAGAATCCATATTATGAGTTTCTTAGTCATAATGCAAGAACAGATTCATTTTCAGTATTGCACTTTTATAAACTTTTGATAGTGAAACCTTTTTAAATACAATATTTTAAACTTTTTGACTAAATGGAGACATCAAAAAATTTAAAATTAAACATCCCAAGCTTCCACGGTACGCTTTCCTTTGAATAAAACAGTAGCGTGTGTTGTACGCAACTTCGAGTTCTAACACACCGTAACCAATCAAACTAGATGTTATGAATACTAATACCTACTTTTTGAAGTTATATATATTTTTTATTTTAAAATGGACTTCATTTTTCGATTCGGAATATCAAATTTAGCCTAAGGTAAAATTTTGGTACTTTTTGGATAACTTTCATATTTTGATGAATAGTGAAAATTACTAAATTTTAATTAAAAACAACTTTTTTAATCAAAATAATTAATAGTAATAAATTATGAATTTTAGTGGTTTTAAAGTATATTTAGAATATATTTTTACTATTTAATATAATGTTGGTCATTGGACATAATTTTACAATTAAACCGAACATAAACAAGTGTCAATCTTTTGATAGTTATTATCTCTTAAAAACACGCTTTTTGTTTTGACAGCGGGAATTAATTTTAAATTAATTTCTGCCACTTCTGTGTTTTGAATTTAGGAAAATGGATTCCATATTTGGAATCAGGATGTTCAAATTGTGTTAATAGGTAACTTTTATTTTTAGACATTTTGAATAATTACTGCGGTAAATATTTTATTTACCATGGTTAAGGGTAAATCCGGTAAATAAGGGTTAAAAATAATACTATAATAATACTAAATTACCCTAAAACGTGCCTTAACCCTATTGGTTGATACATGGTCGACCATGGGCATCTTTGTGTCAATTTTGGGACCCCATGGATCCACTTGTAAGTGATAATGACACTTTATTTTAATTAAGTCAAAATGAATACAAAAATGACACAAGCATATATCTTTTAGCAAAACAATTGTTACATAGGGTTATATAAGTTGGATTTTATATTATAAATATTAATTAGAAAGATAAAAATATTTCCTACATAATGATATTTTATTTATAATTTTTAGACATTAAATAATTTATTTTATTTATGACACAAAGATGATGCAGTAATTACTATAATAGTGAAAAATTAAAATAATTGATATTATAAATACCCAAATAAATATAATATGAAACTTTTAATGAATTAAACTAATTTTCTAGGATAATATGATATATTAGTATTGAGTTAATTGACTTTGTTCGTAGTAATCAATCTGTTATGAGTTTCACAAAAATCAACTATTGAATAGTGTCAAAATTGACATAAAAGAGTTCTTAAAACAAATATTATATTATTAATTGATATTAAATTCCTAAAAATCTAAGGTTCGGCCAAGAGACTTATATAATGATAGGTTCATAATTAATGTACCACTTGGGGGTCGCTTGGATGTATATAGTAATTCTATTAACCATATTATATAAAAATACAAAGAGACATTGTAAAAGTGAAACTAATTAACTTAGAGTTAATACTTAAAGATAAGGTTAATATAAGTACCCAAACCTATCTAAATTCTATTGGATGAGTTGTTTTCGACCTATCCCCACCTCATCCTTTGAATAGTCAACTTTGGAGCCTTTAGAAACCGAATATGAATTTATTATAAATTAATATTTCTAGCTTTTCCAAAGGTGCCCCTCACCCCTCTTATAAAAGGGCACTCCTCCTTCTCATTTCTTCACACCTTCAAAGCCTTTTGGTTCGGCCAAAATCTGCCCAAATAATCTCCCAACATCCCTCACTACAACCTAGAGGCCTTAGTTTGATCAGAAAGCCAACCTATGGAGCCCTTTTGATCGAATCAAAAGGAAGAACCCGAAGAAGAGGTAATGATTTCACCACCCTTTTCTAAGTTCATTTCTTCTTCCACTTCTTCTTCAATTGTTCTTACCATTCTAAAATAATAAATCCAGTATCTCACATATACTGTGATGTTATTATAAGTATGGTACAACCATATTCAGTATTCTATCCACCCTTTGAATAACATGTCACCATATGTGCGTACGTACGGCTTACCGTCTCCACGTCGTGGTGTAATTGTTATTCAATATAATATTATTTGGATGGGTATAATAATGATGTGTAACTCATGTAAATAATAAATATAACATGTTAATGATTCTGTATATATGATATACCATTCATTTATATATTATTTTAATATTAAAAGAATGATATTGTCGCTCGTGCGTACGTACGGACTACCGTCTCCACGAACGCGATGAGATTCATTCTCCATCGTATCCATTCAAGTATAATTATCATTTTATGATTTAAAAATGATGTTTAAGGACTTGATATCGTTCTGGATATGAATAAGATACAACAAACATGGCTTATGTAACAAAACATATAAAAGAAAATGAGAAAGTTAACACCCGAAACGATGATAATTCTAAGATATTATTAATAAATCAATGTTAAAAGATCATATATGATATCATATTAATATATATGATTCTTGTATAATTTAATAACAATTATTTCACCATTATAAAGGAGGTTAACCTACCCCAACCAAGGAAAAGTACAAGGTACGGGGTTTTCATCTCACTCCTTATTCCCGTGAGATTCATGCCATATTGCCACCATCACCTTTTGTGTGGTGTATATACTGCCCATAATTATATTCTTTGTGTAATACACTCTAATTTATGTGTATTGACATATTCATTGTATGATACCTCTTTCATGGGTTGTATGTTTCATAAGTTACCAAATTGGTAAGGGTTATTCCACATTCTCTTCATTATCCGAGGTTGTTTATATGTAATAATCTACTGGGATCTCTTTATCATCCACATCCATGTTTCTTAAAAATGTATTTCAAAACATTTTTACTATTTACAAGAATATGGGTTAAAGTCATTTATACCCTTTTTTGACTTTTTATAAGATGTTTATAAAGGAATCTTTCCGTCGTTTTCAAAACAAGGTCCTTTTTAACCTTTTCGACAGAATTGAGGTAAGAATGTTTTTTTAAAACTTATACGGCGGGTGCGGTTATTTTACGCCGTTATAAAATCTTCAAAGCTTTCCATACAAGCTTATAAGAATATTTTCAACGAAAATGTTTTATTTTATATGGATCTTAAATGATTTCAAAATAAAAGGAGATACTTCTTTAAAAAAAATTTTGATTTCATCTATGTCAACATCCTTTGATGGATTTTAAGATTATTTGAAGTTGATTTATTATGATACAAAACTTCTATATTGTATTGAAGGTTTTGTGATATGTTTGACTGTGGATGTGCTATTTTAATACCATTCATAGTTTATGGTGAAATTATTGACATTTCGTATGCTAGTTTTAATACGAATGTTTATGTTATGTTTAAACCTTTTCATATGGGAATGCATTGGACTTAATAAGTGACGGGTGGAGCCCGCTATAGCTCCTCGATGCATCGGTAGGTCTCATGAGACAAACTAGTGTCTTGGCACAAGGCCTTGACAAAATCTTATTTGTAGTCTTGGCACGAGGCCTTGGCTATGTGGTTATGATAGTCTGGCATTATGCATTCCAACATTATGAAAGTGGTTATTGATTTTTGCATGTGATTATTCGATTAGTAGAATATCCATGTGAATAAGTAAATGGCATTATTTCATTTTATTTATGCCATACTATGTTAAATGTTCAAGTTTAAAAGGCTTTTGTTTTAGTTATACATTGCCTTAAATGTTTATTTTTATTTATGAAAGTTTCCTCAATATTGTTATCCTTACTGGGCATTTGAGCTCACCCCTTTTCTATGTTTTATTTTTCCCAGGTAGTGAAGAAGTAAATTATGAATGACTTGCAGGGATATTATGAGGGGTTAATAGTGTGGATATGAAGACTTTGTTGTTGTAGTAGTTTTTCACATTGAAATGTAATGTAAAACTTTATGATTATATCTAGTGTTTCCAAGGCTACTAAACCAATCGGTCTTTCGAGATTTGATCTTTCTTGTGATCATGCCAATGTTACGAAGTAATGCACCGACTCTGGGTAGCTGGGGTCGGGGCGTTACAGTTGGTATCAGAGGAAGTTTAGTACAAACCTTGGAAGCTAGATTTAGATAAACTCTGATTAGAGCACGTAGACCTAAGATGAACTTTGAGGATTAGTATAGAAGAAATTCTTAGAATTTTGGTATTGTAGAGATTTTGTGAGTTTTCCGAGCAATACATCCCTGTCTGGATACGAGCAGGTAGAGGCGGCTCTGGCACAGATGTACCTAGGGGTAAAACCCGAAAACACCGCTTTGAGCTAGACTCGAACGGGAACTGGTACACGACAACGGGCCTTGCTGCACTCTTGGTTACGACACTCCCGGGGGATATGCTTAGGATAACTCTCATTTTCTTTACAAATCATTTTGAAGGGTTTATGAGTATATACTTCCTTAAAGAAAACATTCTTATGATTATGGATTATATCCATAAATAGTTCAATTTATGTTAAGTGTTTTATAAGTATGGGATTATGTATTTTGATTCATAAACTGATCTAGTTTATGCCATTGTTTAGAAATGGAGCCCAGTAGAAGGAATGAGAACTCCAGAAATGCACATGATCCAAAGAGAAGGAAGGATCATAACTTTCATGGTCTTAAGCTAGAATTTATAAGAGAAATAGTCTCCCATGTATTATCATCATATGAAGAAATAATATCATGTGTTGATAAGATAAGTAAAGAGTTTACTGAGTCCTATGGCTTTGAAGGGAAGCAAGAGAAGAAAAGGATGGAAGAGAGAAAGATGGATAAAAGTAAGAGGGAAAAGAAGAATTTTCCCATATGTGGTAACTGTGGAAAGAAACACCCTGGAACTTTCCTGAAAGGAATGGGAGTTTGTTATAAGTGTGGAGGAAAAGGGCACAAAGTACGTGACTGCAAGGGTAAGAAAATGGTTTCAAATGTACAATGCTTCATTTGCAAGGAGTTTGGACACTACGCGAACCTATGTCCCAGTCATCAGACTATGACGCAAATGATGCTTTTGGATAATAATCAAGTTATGATACTACCACAGATGAAGAGGAATGATTAGAGTTCTTATGTTGATTATGTCAATTGAGTGTTGTATCAACAATGTACTTGTTATAATAATTAGGGAGTATATAAGGATTGTACTGCAGTACTATTTCATTAAGGACTTGAGATTGTGTGGAACAAAGAAAAGTGACTCATTAGCAGGATAGATTTTTGGAAAATATATGGTTGAGAGAATGATAAACCATAATATAGTTCTGATACCGAGGTAGTGATTTTCGAATAATACATGATTATTTTGGAAAAAATATATTGGATTTTCTTGACTACCTTGGAACTGATTAATGATTTGTATATTCCATCATTGTTGGGGTTTAAATAATTTTTGGATTAATGAAGTATATCCAGCATTCTATATGGAATAAGGGAGCATGAATGTAATCAATAAGGAATATGGTAATACATGATGAAGGTATTCATATGCTATTACGGGGTAAAAAGGATCTATATTATGTTTACCTTCCTTATGAATGTTGCACTGTGAGTTTGGACAGAAGTATTTTGGATAGTTCTAGTTTGGATTATTTTGGATTGCCATAAAAGGACAACCCGGAGGTCGGGCGGCAACCCGTCGCGTCCGGCAAGGCTGCGAGACTTGAACCCGCAACCAAAGGGCGACAAGGGTGTATCACCTACCACTATCCCACGAGATTTCCTGGATTAAATAAAGTAGTTTTTTAAAAGATCTGGTAGATGAATTATAAATTCGTTTATTTTGGAACCCTCTATGAATAGTATAAATAGAATTTTTTTTACGAGTGAATGATGAGTTTTGGTAGAAATTTATTAATGGATAAAACTCTAATTATAAACTAAGTATATCTCCTTATGATCTTAGCCAATCTCATAAATAAATTCCTCATCATTAATAAAAGGAACTTAGAACAAAAATGTTGTCCTAGATGGTACCTTAAATCATCACTAATTTATGTCTTTGGGATTGTTGGCCTTTTCATAGCCATGTTCTCTACCACTCTCCATCAGATAATTGATGGCTAGATTTTTCTTCCATATCCATATTTTCTTACATGGAACCCTAGTATGTGTTATTTTCGGTAATCTTCATACTTTCCACTCTTTATTTTAAATAGAGGCCTCATTAATTCATTTTTCGATGTGGGATTTCAACTAAGATATTTTGAAACGTCAAAAATGTGTTATCCTAATACCCTATGTTTTGTTGAACCGATGTTATTTCAAATCATCATAGATTGATGAATTTAAGGACCTCAATTATACACTTGTTTGTGATTGATGACCTCAATCACTACCTATAAATATTTATGTTTTCCCTCCGATTATATGTCTCTAATTTCCACCAATGTTCTCCTAATCGAGATCATAATTTGGTGGTGACCCTTTGATTTCTCTTTTCCTCATATTAAGACTAAATTTTAGTAACCCAATTTCCAATGTGGGTTTTCCCACAAATATATTTTCTAATTTCAACCTTTTATTTTTGAATAACAATTTCAAATTGCGAGGACGCAATTTATTGAAGGAGGGGAGAATGTAACACCCCAAGATTTCATAGTGTGTTATTTCTTCAAAATAATTCAATAACCTCCACTACACGCAACACTGAGTTCAATTGCACCATGACTTACCAAAAAAAGCCATTAAAAGAGGTAATGAATAGTATTAACTAAATTTTAAACTTTATATAATCCTTATAATTTTAGAATCCATATTATGAGTTTCTTAGTCATAATGCAAGAACAGATTCATTTTCAGTATTGCACTTTTATCAACTTTTGATAGTGAAACCTTTTTAAATACAATATTTTAAACTTTTTGACTAAATGGAGACATCAAAAAATTTAAAATGAAACATCCCAAGCTTCCACAGTACGCTTTCCTTTGAATAAAATAGTAGCGTGTGTTGTACGCAACTTCGAGTTCTAACACACAGTAACCAATCAAACTAGATGTTATGAATACTAATACCTACTTTTTGAAGTTAAATATATTTTTTATTTTAAAATGGACTTCATTTTTGGATTCGGAATATCAAATTTAGCCTAAGGTGAAATTTTGGTACTTTTCAGATAACTTTCATATTTTGATGAATAGTGAAAATTACTAAATTTTAATTAAAAACAACTTTTTTAATCAAAATAATTAATAGTAATAAATTATGAATTTGAGTGGTTTTAAAGTATATTTAGAATATATTTTTACTATTTAATATAATGTTGGTCATTGGACATAATTTTACAATTAAACCGAACATAAACAAGTGTCAATCTTTTGATAGTTATTATCTCTTAAAAACACGCTTTTTGTTTTGACAGCGGGAATTAATTTTAAATTAATTTCTGCCACTTCTGTGTTTTGAATTTAGGAAAATGGATTCCATATTTGGAATCATGATTTTCAAATTGTGTAAATATGTAACTTTTATTTTTAGACATTTTGAATAATTACTGCGGTAAATATTTTATTTACCATGGTTAAGGATAAATCCGGTAAATAAGGGTTAAAAATAATACTATAATAATACTAAATTACCCTAAAACGTGCCTTAACCCTATTGGTTGATACATGGTCGACCATGGGCATCTTTGTGTCAATTTTGGGACCCCATGTATCCACTTGTAAGTGATAATGACACTTTATTTTAATTAAGTCAAAATGAAAACAAAAATGACACAAGCATATATCTTTTAGAAAAACAATTGTTACATAGGGTTATATAAGTTGGATTTTAGATTATAAATATTCATTAGAAAGATAAAAATATTTCCTACATAATGATATTTTATTTATAATTTTTAGACATGAAATAATTTATTTTATTTATGACACAAAGATGATGCAGTAATTACTATAATAGTGAAAAATTAAAATAATTGATATTATAAATACCCAAATAAATATAATATGAAACTTTTAATGAATTAAACTAATTTTCTAGGATAATATGATATATTAGTATTGAGTTAATTGACTTTGTTCGAAGTAATCAATCTGTTATGAGTTTCACAAAAATCAACTATTGAATAGTGTCAAAATTGACATAAAAGAGTTCTTAAAACAAATATTATATTATTAATTGATATTAAATTCCTAAAAATCTAAGGTTCGGCCAAGAGACTTATATAATGATAGGTTCATAATTAATGTACCACTTGGGGGTCTCTTGGATGTATATAGTAATTTTATTAACCATATTATATAAAAATACAAAGAGACATTGTAAAAGTGAAACTAATTAACTTAGAGTTAATACTTAAAGATAAGGTTAATATAAGTACCCAAACCTGTCTAAATTCTATTGGATGAGTTGTTTTCGACCTATCCCCACCTCATCCTTTGAATAGTCAACTTTGGAACCTTTAGAAACCGAATATGAATTTATTATAAATTAATATTTCTAGCTTTTCCAAAGGTGCCCCTCACCCCTCTTATAAAAGGGCACTCCTCCTTCTCATTTCTTCACACCTTCAAAGCCTTTTGGATCGGCCAAAATCTGCCCAAATAATCTCCCAACATCCCTCACTACAACCTAGAGGCCTTAGTTTGATCAGAAAGCCATCCTACGGAGCCCTTTTGATCGAATCAAAAGGAAGAACCCGAAGAAGAGGTAATGATTTCACCACACTTTTCTAAGTTCATTTCTTCTTCCACTTCTTCTTCCTTTGTTCTTACCATTCTAAAATAATAAATCCAGTATCTCACATATACTGTGATGTTATTATAAGTATGGTACAACCATATTCAGTATTCTATCCACCCTTTGAATAACATGTCACCATACGTGCGTACGTACGGCTTACCGTCTCCACGTCGTGGTGTAATTGTTATTCAATATAATATTATTTGGATGGGTATAATAATGATGTGTAACTCATGTAAATAATAAATATAACATGTTAATGATTATGTATATATTATATACCATTCATTTATATATTATTTTAATATCAAAAGAATGATATTGTCGCTCGTGCGTACGTACGGACTACCGTCTCCACGAACGCGATGAGATTCATTCTTCATCATATCCATTCAAGTATAATTATCATTTTATGATTTAAAAATGATGTTTAAGGACTTGATATCGTTCTGGATATGAATAAGATACAACAAACATGGCTTATGTAACAAAATATATAAAAGAAAATGAGTAAGTTAACACCCGAAACGATGATAATTCTAAGATATTATTAATAAACCAATGTTAAAAGATCATATATGATATCATATTAATATATATGATTCTTGTATAATTTAATAACAATTATTTCACCATTATACAGGAGGTTAACCTACCCCAACCAAGGAAAAGTACAAGGTAAGGGGTTTTCATCTCACTCCTTATTCCCGTGAGATTCATGCCATATTGCCACCATCACCTTTTGTGTGCTGTATATACTGCCCATAATTATATTCTTTGTGTAATACACTCTAATTTATGTGTATTGACATATTCATTGTATGATACCTCTTTCATGGGTTGTATGTTTCATAATTTACCAAATTGGTAAGGGTTATTTCACAATCTCTTTATTATCCGAGGTTGTTTATATGTAATAATCTACTGGGATCTCTTTATCATCCACATCCATGTTTCTTAAAAATGTATTTCAAAACATTTTTACTATTTACAAGAATATGGGTTAAAGTCATTTATACCCTTTTTTGACTTTTTATAAGAGGTTTATAAAGGAATCTTTCCGTCGTTTTCAAAACAAGGTCCTTTTTAACCTTTTCGACAGAATTGAGGTAAGAATGTTTTTTTTAAACTTATACGGCAGGTGCGGTTATTTTACGCCGTTATAAAATCTTCAAAGCTTTCCTTACAAGCTTATAAGAATATTTTCAAAGAAAATGTTTTATTTTATATGGATCTTAAATGATTTCAAAATAAAAGGAGATACTTCTTTAAAAAGAATTTTGATTTCATCTATGTCAACATCCTTTGATGGATTTTAAGATTATTTGAAGTTGATTTATTATGATACAAAACTTCTATATTGTATTGAAGGTTTTGTGATATGTTTGACTGTGGATGTGCTATTTTTATACCATTCATAGTTTATGGTGAAATTATTGACATTTCGTATGCTAGTTTTAATACGAATGTTTATGTTATGTTTAAACCTTTTCATATGGGAATGCATTGGACTTAATAAGTGACGGGTGGAGCCCGCTATAGCTCCTCGATGCATCGGTAGGTCTCATGAGACAAACTAGTGTCTTGGCACAAGGCCTTGACAAAATCTTATTTGTAGTCTTGGCACGAGGCCTTGGCTTTGTGGTTATGATAGTCTGGCATTATGCATTCCAACATTATGAAAGTGGTTATTGATTTTTGCATGTGATTATTCGATTAGTAGAATATCCATGTGAATAAGTAAATGGAATTATTTCATTTTATTTATGCCATACTATGTTAAATGTTAAAGTTTAAAAGGCTTTTGTTTTAGTTATACATTGCCTTAAATGTTTATTTTTATTTATGAAAGTTTCCTCAATATTTTTATCCTTACTGGGCATTTGAGCTCACCCCTTTTCTATGTTTTATTTTTCCCAGGTAGTGAAGAAGTAAATTATGAATGACTTGCAGGGATATTATGAGGGGTTAATAGTGTGGATATGAAGACTTTGTTGTTGTAGTAGTTTTTCACATTGAAATGTAATGTAAAACTTTATGATTATATCTAGTGTTTCCAAGGCTACTAAACCAATCAGTCTTTTGAGATTTGATCTTTCTTGTGATCATGCCCATGTTACGAAGTAATGCACCGACTCTGGGTAGCTGGGGTCGGGGCGTTACAATAAGGTAGTGATTATAATCTCTTACCCTATATTTCATAATCATTTATAAAAAACACATGGTTGTTCAATAAGTAATTACTTACCTACTTTTTCAAATTACAATGAATCATTTTAAATTAGTTTTTTTGATTAATAATTACATCCTTATTTATAAAAAATTTAATTGTTCATACTGTTACAACATTGTTGGAAACCCATTTTGGTGTGCCGATGTGGTCGGTATGAATACTGTTAGCCCTGAATATATAATTTATTTAATTTCATGTGTTTCACAACCCTTTTTATTTGAGTTTAAATTAGAAAAATAATATTGAATAATTATGAACCATGAATTTTTTGGTTATTGATATTATTTATGCAAGTTTATTTATTAATTAAAATGTTTATTTTTCCTATATTCGCTGATAAATTACTTTAGTTGTAACTGCTTGATTAGAATGATTATTTGTATGTGGCATTGAGTTACTCTTATTATTTTCTTATAGTTATAAATGCATATCTTGTGATATATGCTTCCTTGAAAATGAGTTAAATGTTGGGCGTTGATACAACATGGGATTCATATTAAGGACTACACAAGGACTCCCTATTCCGAAATTCTTAAACATTATATAGGGGAGACGATGTCTTAGGCTCTTCCAGACAAGGGACTCCCTGAGTTTCAAAAATTCTCATGAGTTATAGTAGTTCCCAATTTGAAATTCTTAGACAGAACCATTTGCAATGTGGCTACGCCATGACTGAAGTGATACTTGACCACTTCTTTGCGATGCCAGGGCCGACTCATGGTAAAACCTTGCCCTGGGAGATACTTGGTCTTTCTGAAGAATACATTGGATAGGCTCGGTGTTATTGGGTAACATGAAGGATGTACCATTGTGAACATTTAGGATGGTCTTAGACACCAGCTCTTAGCTTTAAAGTATTAATAATGATGCATAGAAAGTTTTTATTAATTTTTCCTTATGTCTCTTGATAATTATAATTATTTCTAGTGTCTTCAAACAAACATTGTTAACAAATAATATATACTATAAGTTAAATCATATTCTTGGGCAATGCATCCTCCCCCTAATAATTATTTATCCCAGGCTTATATATATGTGTACATCCTACTTTATACATGTACATTGTTTAGTCTCTAGGCTTAGCATGAAGCAGGTGATGTGATAGGGGTACCAATAATGATCATACATAGTTACAATTACTTAGTTTATCTGTTAAACATCTTTCATTTATTAAATATTGTTACACTACTTTTTTTAATGCACAAAATAGAAAGGATTAAACACTGTGGGTGATGACCTACTGGGATTTAATATCACACCCATACTCAGGCATCGTTGTCACCAAAGTATATTATATTATTGAAGGTATTAAAAAGGGGAGGAATGATACTTTCTAAGGTTGATTGTTTCATACCTTTTAGGATGGTGAATAAGGGTTGAGGACCGAGCATTTATTGTAATGCAGTTTCTATACATTGTGTCTTTTCATTTCATTTTTATAGCATGCTTGTTTTCCTATTTTTTGTACATTCCCATTGGAATAGATATCATGGAATGTAATTATTGTGTATCTGGTTTATCTTTCATCTTCCACAATAGTCATTTTTTTCAGATGGATTATTCATATTGCCTATATAGCAATTTTGTTTTTTATATTATTCTATTTTTTTTATAAACTGGTTTTCTTCCACTGTATATTACTTGTTACCTATGAGGTAATTTTTTTATCCACAGAAACATTAAAAGAGAACTTAATTCTTGTCGGTAGCCTCTAAAATTTGAGAATATGTGCTTCATGTTATGTATCCAACCCATCTCAGAGCACCCGTCTAGTGGCTTCCGAGATATGGACACTATAGTTATAGACTATAAATAAATATATAGTAAATAATGACTCATCATCACCATCGTTGGAACACATCATATATTGTAAACCATTTCAAAGTGATATGTGTCTACTTATTTACATCTAAAAGGATAGTTGATGATAGGGATATGTTATCCATACATCCCCATTCAATCGCGGATATTGGAGAAAAACACCCAAAATGATTTGAGTTTTAGTTTCCCTACTGATACTAGGGAGGCCGTATATGAAATATGAAAACATAAATAGTATCACACAAAATGAATCTATGGGAAACTGTGTAGCCATGTACACATCTGTTGTTATTTTCACATGGGACCCCCAACATCCAATGAAGAAGTCTATATAGCTAATAAATATTCCGAAATCAATCATTATATCATTAAATATGTTAATTACTACTTTATTAATTATTATAATTTTTATTTCAAAAATTCATACTTTATTCTTCTATGCCATGTGCTGATGACACCAATAATTATTTATCTATACTAAATTATGTTACAGTCATCAATGATTTCAATTAACCAACCTCGTATATTTAATACTTCATTTATCATATCTTAATCATCCAAACAATATAAGACATATCCAATTATATAACATAAAATATCACCCTCATTTCCTAACACCATACATTATTCATTAGTTGGATGCTAATCATGTAAATTACATTCATCCAACTAACCCTCAAGAGTGTATCATGTAACAAATATGAATATAGATGAGAAAACCATTCTATAAAATATTCCCAACCACCTAGTGTACCACACCATTATGAATAATATTTATTTTTGTTCCATCATATACATCGACTATCTCCATTCCTTGGGTTCTCACCCGATTACTCAAAATATAATCTGTCCCTCCATCACTGGTATCGAACACCACAACATTCCTTAGACACCAACTCATTGATAATCAGAGTTCCCAACTACATCAAACAAGGTCATAAAACTACCACATAATCCACTATAAGGACCTAATATCATAGTATAACAATATATATTCATGGTATTTTTTCACTGCTATAAAATGAGACTAAGGCAATATAACCAAGTCATACAATCCGTTCACATAAAAATATGATCACCTGGCCCCAATTAAATTTTTATTTATCTATAAAACATTTCAATTCCATATTGAATTTATGAGCTCATGGAGAATATTTTAATTGAAAAATTCAACCTATAGCAGCAGCTAATAAACCACAACCAAAGTGGTTTTAAAAATCTATAGATAAATACTTTATAACCTCTGAAATTTTTTTCATTTAAGAATCATCAAAAGGGGGTCCATTTTATTTTTTATAATCAAAATCTTGGATAATGGGATTTATATTAGTGAAAAAAAGAACATAAAAGGGGGTATTTTATCAGTACTAAAAATGAACTGATAAAAGGTGAGTTTTATTATAATTATTATTTATCCCAAATAAAATTATACTTTTTAAGTGCTAAATAATGTTATAATAATAGTAAAAAATCAACAAAATAAAAAAAATTACAGTGTTTGGCCAACAAAATTTATCAGTGCTTGATTGGCAATTTTATACCCCTTCCTTTAATCAGTGAGGGAGGCCCCAGCCGCTTTTATCAATACTAGATAAAAAACATCCCCACCATGCACCCCCATACTTTATCCTGATTTCAAACATAAGACCTACCACCCCACATATAAACGAATTTACCACTCATCTATATTAGTATTTTCTCAATGTTGTGATACATCTAGTGATTTATATATTTATATCATTTCATTTTTCATTCATTTATTCACATATATATTCATTTTTTAAATACATTTAAAAAATATGTTTGTGGAGGACAGAAAATGTTTTGGAGACATAAAAGTTAATAGGCCTTTATCTCTCTTAAAATACGGAGACAAAATTTTAGAGGACATTAAAACCCTATAACATCATAATGTATCTTACAATGTGAATTTCATTAATGATAAAATGGAAAAAGATGAAATAATGGAAGGTATCATTCACAAATGTTTTAATGAGACTGATAACATTCTTCTAAATTTAGTTCCCCTCGATTTGGAAATCAGAGTTTCTATTTTGGGTCTCAAATAGGAAAGCCCACCGGGATCGGATGGCTTCAAGAATCACTTTTATAAATTCTACTAGGATATCATTTACATTGACGTGTGTATTTTGGTTAAAAACTTTTTAGTAGATAAATATGTATCCCAGTGATTTAATGCTCAGTTCATTGCCTTAATTCCAAAGGTTGAGAATGCTTGTGATGTTAGTCAATTCATACCAGTTTCTTTGGTATATAACAACTACATGATCATCACTAAAATTATTTCTAATCATCTATATCATGATTATAGAAATATTATCTCATTTAATTAGATTGAATATGTTTAAGGTATAAAATTTATAATTTCCTCTTAACTGCCTCTGAATACATGGACCTTCTTAAAAATTCTACTATAGGAGGAAATATTTCTCTCAAACTTTACATCCAAAAATACTTTGATACTATTTACAGTGGTTTTATAGGTCACATTCTTCATGAGTTTTGGATTTTAAATGACCATTATTCAATGATTCAACAATATTATCAGCTCTACTCAAATATCCATTCTTATTAATGGTTCCCTAGAAGGCTACTTTAAATGCTTCATATGAGGGAGACAAGGAGATCCTCGTTCTACTATCATTTTTGCAATTGTTGAGGACTATTTATGAAATATTCTACTTTAAATGGATAGTAGGGGTGACATGAGTAAAATAGGGGAAGCTCGGGGTAATACAGAACCCTCTAACCCTCTCTTTCCGGATTATAATATTATATTTTAATGGGGAGATAAAAGAACGATAACATGCATAAAGAAGGAACTTTTTCAAAATGAAAAAGTTTCTGGATTGGAGGATAATTAGAGAAAGTCCTTCATATTTTTTGAGAAAAACCCCATCACTATCAGTGAAATCTATTATGATGAGTGGTCATGGGATAGAGGAAGGGAATTTCGCATTCAATTATATTAGGGTTCCCATGTTCCATGCAAGTCCTTTCCCCTCTAATTATGTATAGTTTCTGAGTCAAATTCGAATAACCCATTCATCTTGGAAGGGAAGATCCCTTTCAATGGTATGAAGGTTTTGACTTGTTAAACACATGGTCACATCAAAACATGTCCAATATTTAATGGTTTACTCTTGGATTACCTCCATCATTAAAACCTTAAATTCCATCATGTTAAATTTTATATTGAGTGGGAATATTTTTGATTTGAAAGTGACCACACCACCTTGGAAATATTGTTGTATACCACCAAATAAGTGGGTATTGGTCACAAAAAACATTAAATCCTTTATCTTCTCCTTGTAAGACACCACCATTTGGAGACTCAATAATGATATGTCCCCCTCCATAGACATTAAACACTAAAAGATCCTCAGCTTGTTAATTATAAGAAACAAGAACCATATTCAATCATCTATCTGGCCTGGTCTAAGGAATGTTTTTCAGGATATTAGCAACCGCACTTATTGGTTAGTGAATGATTGTTCCTCTCTGATCATCTGGAAAGACAATTGGACTGGAGCTCCCATTATTTATAGTGTTGACAACCCTGATCATTATATTGACTATAACTCTTCTATTAAAGACCAGATTGCTCAAAGGGATGTGTTTTTATCTCACATCAAGGTCACTGTATCCCACTATTATTTTAGGGACACAGATGAAATACATATATTAGAACAAAGTCCACATGGGATTTTGGACTCCAAGGGCTAATACAATCACCAAATTCAAGGCACCAGTACGGGAATGGCGGTTTTCAACAAAAAATGGCTATTTTCATATCTTTTCACTTTAATGTGCATGATTTTTCTCAATAAGCTGTCAGATGAGGTGAACCTCGTGAAAGGGGGAATTTCATTGTCTTCATGCTTTTTTTTGTTCCAACAACACCGTGATGAAGTAAACCACCTATTTTTTTCCTGGAATACAACCACTTATCTCTATAAATCAGTTTCTTCCTAGTTCAGGATTCATCCTCTAAACAATGTTGAAGCATCAGGATTTCTACTTGATCTACTGGAAGTCCACCTTTCACTGCGGGTACACATCTTATTTCTAGTTTCTTGTGAAGATGTGTTTTATCTTATCTAGAGAGAAAAGAAAAAACAAATTCATGAAGGGGTTGTCATCAAACCTATGACGACCCATGCTTTACATACATTGTTAATACATCAAAATTGAAGCACACTTATTACAACATATGACAAAAACACAAAGGACCGTATAGGTATAGTGTCTTTAGAAACTGGGAAACATAAACAACTGGTTCATAAATCTTCTATAGTGTCTCCCATTTATTTCATCATATCTAGGGTCCCTTTTAGCATATTCTAATTAATATCCATCTTCCTGACCTGGGGAAAAGAAAACATAAATGGGTGAGCTCAAATGCTCAGCAAGGGCAAATAAAGGAAATAAAAATCATATCATATCTTTTTGAAAATCATAACCTGCAAAAGAGATCATAATATCTTAACATGGAACAAATCATAGAAGTGAAAATGAGATCCCCATAATCATAACATAAAACTTGAAACTTTGTGGCATGGACACATAATCATGGAAAATCATTTCTTGTTAGTCATGACTCATTTCCAAGACTATCTTAGTGGACAAAGTCCTTTTCTGAACCGAGTCACCCTCATTCCAGTCCTGTTTCACTAAACCGGTATAACCTACCATTCCAGCCCTATCTATCTCATGAGATATAAAATCTTTACCCAATGCATTGGAGGGAGATATAGGTCCCACCGATCTTATAATGAATCCTTTCTTATGTGTGCCACATAATTATAAATCATACACCATCGCATAACACATGTAACAAAAAATGGGATTCTTGAAACATCATGACATCATAAAACAAATCATATAAGATAAAGGAATTCATAAAAATGTTTCCATAACAACATAATCAAATCCATGTAATAATAGGGATAAAAACAGAACCCTTTTATTATCTTAGATGGAAAATAATTTTGATAAAATACTTGAACTCCATTCTTGAGGAAAATATCCTTTTTTCATCAAAAACACTTTTCTTTTCTTAACATGTCATACAATTATAAACTAAAATAAGTTGATTAAAAATAAACTTTAAAACATGAAAAGGAAGCTTCTTGTAAATAATGTTTTAAAAATCCATTCATGCCGTATAAGTTAAAAAACACATTCTTCGTACTTTTTTCGGAAAAGTCAAAAAACACCTCGTATGAAAAACGTCAAAAGATTCCTTTCATATTTTTTTACTAAAAACTCACCGAAGGGTAAAATTGGATTTAAATAATTGTATTTGGATGGAAATAATATTACATATTGATGAAACATGGATGTGGATGATAAAATACACCCCAGTAAATACTTACGAATAAACAATCTCGGATAAAAATGAGATTGTGATATTTCCCTTACCTTAGGTCCGATTTTCTTTGTATGTGTCCTAAGCTCCTGTATAATGGTTTAAATAATGTTATTGACTTATTCCAGAATCATACATATTGATATGATATCATATATGGTCATATTCTTAGCTTCTTGTTAGTAATATTTCATTGTTACTTGTTACTCGGGTATTTATTGCCTTTTGTTCTTATGCGTGTTTTTCCGAATACATTCTTATTATTCTTTTAAGGTTATAGATACCTTATATCCAGAATGGTATTACTGTAACATATATCATATTTATTCATTCAATTCTTTTATATAATTACTATGTAATGATGATCATGTAGAACGAGTCGCATCACATCGTGGAGACGGTATTCCGTACGTACGCACGAGTGATGATATCGTTCCTATGATCGTGGAATTGTATTGGAGTATATATATATATATTATTTCAGTATCAATATTACTTTATAATAATCATAAATAGTTACTCATTACACCATTATACCCATCCTTGTAAGGTGGTGGTGGAAAATAGATTATACCACGGCGTGGAGACGGTATTCCGTACGTACGCACGCGCGGTGATTTCATTTTTCCCTAGGATGGATAGAAGGTGAATTAGGGTTGTTTAATATTTATAATAACATATCAGTATGTAAGTAATACTGATGTTATTACATTATCATTAAACAACTAAAGAAGAATAAGTTGAAGAAGAAATAAATTGAAAAGATCGGTAATGGATATTACCTCTTCTTTGGAACGCTTCTTTGAATCCTCCACTTAGGGAACTAATATTGGTCTTTGAAGAAGACCAGGACCTATAGGATTATTCTAGGGAAGTGGATAGGATAAAATGGCAGTGGTTGGCCGAGCTTGAGTGCTCAATTTGGTGTGAGGAGGAGGGGGAGGAGGTGCCCTTTTAAAAGGGAGGAGAGGGGCACCTTAGGAATATCTCAAAATATTATTTTATATTAAAGTCAAAATCAGTTTATAATGGTTCCAAAGGGTCTTATTTCGAAGATAAAGTGGGGATGGGTTGAAATCATATCAACCCATAGGATTTATACAAGTTTAGGGTATTATTTTAACCTTATCAATTAGATTTAACTCTAAGTTAAATAATTTAACTTTTACCGTGTCTTTTTGTTTTCTTTCACTATATGGTTAATACACTTACAATAACATGCCAAACGAACCCCAAATTGTTTATTATTAATATATATATCCTTATCTAAGTCATTTGGCCGAACCTTAGATTTTTAAGAATAAAATAACAATTAATAATATAATATTTGATTTAAAAACTATTTTGTGTCAATTTTGACACTATTTGATATATGATTTTTTTGAATGTCATAACAGAATTATATTTTCGAACCAAGTTGATTAAATCAAGACTAATATATCATAGTAACCTAGAAAATTAGTTTAATTCATAAAAAGTCTCAAATTACATTTATTTTGGGGTTTATAGCATCAATTATGTCAATATTTCATAAATAAGATAATTACTGCATCATCGTTGTGTCATAATTAAATTAAAATATTTATGTCTAAAAATTATAAATAAAATACCATTATGTAGGAAATCTTTTTATCTTTCTAATGAATATTTATAGTCGAATTTATCTTATGTATAACCCCATATTAAAAATTATTTACTTATTAAACTTTGATTTTAACTATTTTAACCCTTCATTAATTAATAATAAATGTCCTAATCTAACTCAAGTGGGCCTAAATGGTCATATTTTATTCATAAGGTTGTTTTTGGTCGAATTAAACTTATCCAATAGAATTAGGACACGTGTTAGGGTAATAGTAATATCATATTTACCCTTAGTTACCCTATTTACTATTAACCGTGGAAAAAAAAAGTAAAAAGTTACTATTCACCAAAAATTATTTTCATCTCATTGAACCACGTTTTAGTCCTTGATATTAACCGTGTCTATCGGATTTTCGAAATGCCATTCACAGAAGCGGTAAAATTATGTTTTATGCAAAATTCAGTTTTTAACCTACCACTTACTGGGTTCACTATTCATCAAATATTGAAAGTTTTCAGAAAAATACCAATATTTCACCCTAGGCTAATTTCGATATTCCGAATCCAAAAATGAAGTCCATTTTGAAAAATAAAATTTATAAAATTTTAAAAAGTGGTTATTACTATTCATAATGGCTTGTTTTAATAATATTTTAATAGCATATCGTTGTTTAGTGAAACTCGGTATTGCGTACGACGCAAGCTATCGAGGAAGGTCGTGATTGCGTGTAAAGTAATCCAAGCTAGTATGTAGTGAAAGATTCCTTTGATGATATATAAAAAACAAAATATTACTCATAAAAATCTCGGGTGTTACATTCTACCCCCCTTAAAAAGAATTTCTCCCTCGAAATTCTTCACTTTGTAACAAATAGATGAGGATACTTCTCCCTTATCATATCCTCAAGCTCCCATGTAGCTTCTTCAAGTTGGTGGTTACTCCATAAAACTTTCACCAATCGAGTGGTCTTGTTTCGTAGGACTTTTTCTCTACGATCCAGAATCTCTATCGGTTGTTCTTCATAAGAAAGATCTTGCTCCAGCGGTACAACTTCTGAGTTGAGTACATGTGAAGGATCAGGTATGTACTTTCTCAGGAGAGATACATGGAACACATCGTGAACTTGAGAGAGATTCGGTGGAAGCGCCAATCGGTAAGCTACCTTCCCAACACGATCCAGTATTTCGAAATGACCGATATATCTAGGGCTCAACTTCCCCTTCTTTCCAAATATCATAACCCTCTTCCAGGGAGATATTCGGAAGAACACTTTATCACCCACTTCAAACTCTAGGTCTTTTATTCGGTTGTCGGCATAACTTTTCTGTCGACTATGAGCTGCTCTTATGTGTTGTTGAATAGATCTGACCTTGTCTGCCATTTCATCAACGAGATCAGGTCCTAATAGCTTTCTTTCCCCAACCTCATCCCAGCAAGTTGGAGTCCTACATTTCTTTCCATAGAGAGCTTCATAATGAGCCATCTGAATACTGGAGTGAAAGCTATTATTATAAGAAAATTCCACCAAAGGTAGGTGTTGATCCCAAACTCCTTTGAAATCCATTGAGCAAGCTCTCAACATATCTTCTAGGGTTTGAATTGTTCTCTCAGACTGACCGTCTGTCTGGGGATGATAAGCAGTGCTGAAACTCAACTCTGTATCCAGAGTATGCTGAAGACTTCGCCAGAACTTCGAGGTAAATCTCGGATCCCGATCAGATATAATAGAAAGTGGTACTCCATGCAATCTTACCACTTCCTTTACATATATCCTGGCAAGCTGATCTAGAGAGAAATCCTCTCTAATAGCAATGAAATGTGCAGACTTTGTAAGATGATCAACTATGACCCAAATAGCATTATTGCCTTTGGATGTTTTAGGATGTCCTGTGAAAAAAAATCCATAGTGATGTTTTCCCATTTCCATTCGGGTATGGGTAATGGTTGTAACATCCCCTTAGACTTTTGTCTCTCGGCTTTAACTTGTTGACAAACCAAGCATCGAGAGACATATTCAGCAACATCTCTTTTCATGCCATCCCACCAGAAGTACTCTTTTAGGTCCCTATACATCTTCGTGCTTCCAGGATGAATAAAGAATGATGAACTATGAGCCTCATCCAGCAGCTCCTTCTTTAATTCGGGGATGGGAGGAACACAAACCCGATTCCTGAACTTTATTATCCCATCACAATCAAGGTTGAATTCAGGAACATTTCTCACCTTCTTTTGTAACTCGACATCTTCTTTATGTGCCTCTTTAATCTTCACATGTATAGATGGTTGAACATTCATTTGAGAAAGATAAGATTTTTCCCCTTCCATTATTATTCCAAGATCCATCCTTTGTAAATCCATTAATATTGGATCCTTTGTGATCCTCATCATGGATAAACTAGCATGGTCTTGTCGACTTAATGCATCTGCCACCTTGTTTGCTTTCCAAGGGTGGTAATGGATTGAGCAGTCGTAATCCTTAATCAGCTCCAACCATCTTCTTTGACGCATATTCAGCTCCTTTTGTGTGAAAATATACTTTAAACTTTTATGATCAGTATAAATATCACACCTTTCACCATAAAGGTAATGCCTCCAAATATTTAATGCAAAGATTACCGCAGCCATCTCCAAGTCATGCGTTGGGTAATTTTGCTCATGGATTTTCAACTGTCGTGAGGCATAAGCTATCACCATATCATTTTGCATAAGAACACACCCCAATCCCTTCTTGGATGCATCACTGTAGATCACAAACCTTTCTCCACTACAAGGCAGTGTGAGAACAGGTGCACTGGATAACCTTCTTTTCATCAACTTGAAATTCTCTTCACATTCCTTTGTCCAAACTAACTTAACTCCTTTCCGAGTCAACTTGGTGAGTGGATTAGATAATCGTGAAAAATCTTTTACAAAACGTCGATAATATCCAGCGAAACCAAGAAAACTTCGGATCTCAATTACTGTTGTTGGTCTCGACCATGTTTTGATAACATCTGTTTTTGCTGGATCCACAGATATCCCCTCTTTTGAGATTATGTGACCCAAAAATGCAACTTTTTGAAGCCAAAATTCACACTTGGTAAATTTGGCATAAAGCTTCTCCTTTCTCAGGGTCTTCAATATAATTCTCAAGTGATCTTCATGCTCTTCCTTGCTCTTTGAATAGACAAGAATATCATCTATAAAGACTACCACAAAATGATCAAGATAGTCTCTAAAGAATCTATTAATTAGATCCATGAAGATAGCAGGGGCATTAGTAAGACAAAATGGAATCACTATAAATTCATAGTGTCCATACCTTGTACGGAAAGCCGTCTTTGGTATATCCTCCCTTTTGACCCTTAATTGCTGATACCCTGAACGAAGATCAATCTTGGAAAAGTATTGAGCTCCGCGTAGTTGGTCAAATATGTCATCAATGCGTGGGAGAGGATATTTGTTCTTGATAGTGATCTGGTTAAGTTCTCGATAATCAATGCAGAGTCTCATTTATCCATATTTTTTCTTAACAAATAGAATAGTTGCTCCCCAAGGTGACGCACTAGGGCGTATGAATCCCTTATCAAGATTCTCCTGGAGTTGCTTCTTCAATTCCTGCAACTCAATTGGGGCCATTCTATAAGGTGTCTTTGAAATTGGAAAAGCGCCCGGTACGAGTTCTATTGAAAACTCAACTTCACGATTTGGTGGAAGACCCGGTAATTCCTCCGGAAATACATCATCAAACTCCCGTACAATGGGCATATTCTTAATCATGATTTTCTCACCAACCATTTGAGATAAATAACCTTCATTTAGTGGAATCAAGACCCATAAGATGGAAGAAATTTCCACTGGAAGGTTATATTCATCCTTGCATCGATAGACGATCGTAGATTGATCTGGAATATGAAATGTGACTTCCCTTCTTTGGAAATTGATATGAGCTCCATGTAGAGAAAGCCAATCCATGCCAAGAATCACATCAAATTCCACTAAAGGAAGGATCACAAGATTTGCAGGAAGCACTTTCCCACAAACTTCGATCGGAGAAGAATTATAAACTTTTGATGCGACTGTTGTGCCATTAGGTGTTGTCACAGCTAACTCAACATCTAATTGTTGAGGTAATACGGTGATACCCTTAGAAAATTTTTCAGAAATAAAAGAGTGGGTGGATCCAGAATCAAATAAAACATTTTCTACTTTATAGTGGATGGTAAGTGTACCTTTCACCATTTCGTTATCGTACTCCACATCGCTGATAGAAATTGCATGTGACATTCCTTTGTCTTTAGCCTTAAGATTTTGTTGACGTCGACCATCATCATCAACCCTTGGATTTGGGCATTGATTGGAATAATGCCCCATCTCCTTGCATTTGAAACATTGAAGTGTAGTAGGTTCATTCTATGTATCCCTTCCTTTGTTTTCATCATTAGACATCTTCTTCCCATTATCGCGGAATTCAAATGCCCGATGACCTTCCTTTCCACATTTGAAACATTTACTTGTCCCTTTAAGACAACTCCCTCCATGTTTCTTTCCACACTTTGAGCATAAGGGAAAGCTCATCTTCTTTTCAGTGTGCTCTTTAGATTTTCCTTTGAATTCCATCTTCCTCTTCTTATCAAACCCATGTGACTGATGGGTTACTCCAATCTCCATCTCGACTTTGAGAGCACATCGAACGATTTCCTCGTAGCTATTGAAGTCCCTTATGGATAATGCCCTTCGAAGACTTGGTTTTATGCCACTAAAGAATCGATCGATCTTACTCTCAGGTTGGATAATAATACCAGAAGCGTACCTTGCAAGTCTTGTAAAATTTGCTTCATAGGTACCAACAGATTCATCATCCCTCTGCTTCAGTTCAAGAAACTCTTTCTCCATCCTTGTTCGGAGAATACGAGGGAAGTACTTATTTAAAAATAAGTTCTTGAACTCGTCCCATTCCATAGACTCAATTTCATCCCTTTGCCTCGTATTCTTAATAAGATTCCACCATTGATCAGCATCTCCTTCCAAACGATACACTGCTAGGATGACTTTATCATGTTCAGAACATTGAAGAACTGAAAATATCTTTTCAGTAGTACTAATCCATTGTTCAGCAACTAATGGATCAGTAGACCCGCTGAAAGAAGGCAGACGCTGCCTCATGAAGGATTCAACAGAATGTTTCTCCTTCCTTTCCTCGTTTGGAAGTCCTGCATGATTCATAGCTTGAGAAAGTTGTGTGAGCATGGCTACAAGATTTTCCATTCCATCTCCCATATCGTTTGGTTGCTCAGGGGGACAATCATTGCATTGCCCATCGCATTCCGCATTAACACGGTTCATTCGGGTTCCAGCCATTGACTAAAACCAAGAAGAATAGTGTGAGCAACACTAATTATAATAGGAAAACCACATAATCAAGAATAAAATTTCACACTTAAGGTTTTATCCTAGGGTATTCATGGCCATTTCTAAAACACTAAGATTGTGTTCTATGCTTAGACTTATCCTTAGGGTTCTTACTAAGGCTTTCACATCCTCGTTTCCAAAGTTTGACTATAACCTCCCTCTGATACCAACTATAACGACCCATGCTTTACATACATTGTTAATACTTCAAAATTGAAGCACACTTATTACAACATATGACAAAACCACAAAGGACCGTATAGGTATACTATCTTTAGAAACTGAGAAACATAAAAAACTGGTTCATAAATCTTCTACAGTGTCTCCCATTTATTTCATCATATCTAGGGTCCCTTTTAGCATATTCTACTTAATATCCATCTTCCTGACCTGGGGAAAAGAAAACATAAAAGGGTGAGCTCAAATTCTCAGCAAGGGAAAATAAAGGAAATAAAAATCATATCATATCTTTTTGAAAATCATAACCTGAAACAGAGATCATAATATATTAACATGGAACAAATCATAGAAGTGAAAATGAGATCCCCATAATCATAACATAAAACATGAAACTTTTTGACATGCACACATAATCATGGAAAATCATTTCTTGTTAGTCATGACTCATTGCCAAGACTATCTTAGTGGACAAAGTCCAATTCTGAACCGAGTCACCCTCGTTCCAGTCCTGTTTCACTGAACCGGTATAACCTACCGTTCCAGCCCTGTCTATCTCATGAGATATAAAATATTTACCCAATTCATTGGAGGGAGATATAGGTCCCACCCATCTTATAATGAATCCTTTCTTATGTGTGCCACATAATCATAAATCATACACCATCTCATAACACATGTAACAAAAAATGGGATTCTTGAAACATCATGACATCATAAAACAAATCATATAAGATAAAGGAATTCATAAAAATGTTTCCATCACAACATAATCAAATCCATGTAATAATAGGGATAAAAACAGAACCCTTTTATTATCTTAGATGGAAAATAATTTTGATAAAATACTTGAACTCCATTCTTGAGGAAAATATCCTTTTTTCTTCAAAAACACTCTTCTTTTCTTAACATGTCATACAATTATAAACTAAAAGAAGTTGATTAAAAATAAACTTGAAAACATGTAAAGGAAGATTCTTGGAAATAATGTTTTAAAAATCCATTCATGCATTATAAGTTAAAAAAACATTCTTCGTACTTTTGTCGGAAAAGTCAAAAAACACCTCGTATGAAAAACGTCAAAAGATTCCTTTCATATTTTTTTACTAAAAACTCACCAAAGGGTAAAATTGGATTTAAAAAATTGTATTTGGATGGAAATAATATTATATATTGAAGAAACATGGATGTGGATGTTAAAATACACCCCAGTAAATACTTACGAATAAACAATCTCGGATAAAAATGAGATTGTGATATTTCCCTTACCTTAGGTCCGATTTTCTTTGTATGTGTCTGAAGCTCCTGTATAATGGTTTAAATAATGTTATTGACTTATTCCAGAATCATACATATTTATATGATATCATATATGGTCTTATTCATAGCTTCTTGTTAGTAATATTTCATTGTTACTTGTTACTCGGGTCTTTATTGCCTTTTGTTCTTATGCGTGTTTTTCCGAATACATTCTTATTCTTCTTTTATGGTTATAGATAACTTATATCCATAATGGTATTATTGTAACATATATCATATTTATTCATTCAATTCATTCAATTCATTTATATAATTACTATGTAATGATGATCATGTAGAACGAGTCGCATCACATCGTGGAGATGGTATTCCGTACGTACGCACGAGTGATGATATCGTTCCTATGATCGTGGAATTGTATTGGAGTATATATATATATTATTTCAGTATCAATATTACTTTATAATAATCATAAATAGTTACTCATTACACCATTATACCCATCCTTGTAAGGTGGTGGTGGAAAATAGATTACACCACGGCGTGGAGACGGTATTCCGTACGTACGCACGCGCGGTGATTTCATTTTTCCGTAGGATGGATAGAAAGTGAATTAGGGTTGTTTCATATTTATAATAACATATCAGTATGTAAGTAATACTGATGTTGTTACTTTATCATGAAACAACTAAAGAAGAATAAGTTGAAGAAGAAAGAAACTGAAAAGATCGGTAATGGATAATACCTCTTCTTTGGAACGCTTCTTTGAATCCTCCACATAGGGAAATAATATTGGTCTTTGAAGAAGACCAGTACCTCTAGGATTATTCTAGGGAAGTGGAGATGAGAAAATGGCAGGGTTTGGCCGAGCTTGAGTGCTCAATTTGGTGTGAGGAGGAGGGGGAGGAGGTGCCCTTTTATAAGGCAGGAGAGGGGCACCTTAGGAATATCTCAAAATATTATTTTATATTAAAGTAAAAATCGGTTTATAATGGTTCCAAAGGGTCTTATTTCGAAGCTAAAGTGGGGATGGGTCGAAATAATATCATCCAATAGGATTTAGACAAGTTTAGGGTATTATTTTAACCTTATCAATTAGATTTAACTCTAAGTTAAATAATTTAACTTTTACCGTGTCTTTTTGTTTTCTTTCACTATATGGTTAATACACTTAATATAACATGCCAAACGAACCCCAAATTGATTATTATTAATATATATATCCTTTTCTAAGTCATTTTTCCGAACCTTAGATTTTTAGGAATAAAATAACAATTAATAATATAATATTTGATTTAAAAACTATTTTGTGTCAATTTTGACACTATTTGATATATGATTTTTGTGAAAGTCATAACAGAATTATATGTTCGAAAAAAGTTGATTAAATCAACACTAATATATCATAGTAACCTATAAAATTAGTTTAATTCATAAAAAGTCTCAAATTACATTTATTTTTGTGTTTATAGCATCAATTATGTCAATATTTCATAAATAAGATAATTACTGCATCATCGTTGTGTCATAATTAAATTAAAATATTTATGTCTACAAATTATAAATAAAATACCATTATGTAGGATATCTTTTTAGATTTCTAATGAATATTTATAGTTGAATTTATCTTACGTATAACCCCATATTAAAAATGATTTACTTATTAAACATTGATTTTAACTATTTTAACCCTTCTTTAATTAATAATAAATGTCCTAATCTAACTCAAGTGGGCCTAAATGGTCATATTTTATTCATAAGGTTGTTTTTGGTCGAATTACACTTATCCAATAGAATTAGGACTTGTGTTAGGGTAATAGAAATATCATATTTACCCTTAGTTACCCTATTTACTATTAACCGTGGTAAAAAAAAGTAAAAAGTTACTATTCACCAAAAATTATTTTCATCTCATTGAACCACATTTTAGTCCTTGATATTAACCGTGTCTGTCGGATTTTCGAAATTCCATTCACAGAAGGGGTAAAATTAAGTTTTATGCAAAATTCAGTTTTTAACCTACCACTTAGTGGTTTTACTATTAATCAAAAATTGAAAGTTTTCAGAAAAATACCAAAATTTCACCCTAGGCTAATTTCAATATTCCGAATCCAAAAATGAAGTCCATTTTGAAAAATAAAATTTATAAAATTTTAAAAAGTGGTTATTACTATTCATAACGGCTAGTTTTAATAATATTTTAATAGCATATCGTTGTTTAGTGAAACTCGGTATTGCGTACGGCGCAAGCTATCGAGGAAGGTCGCGATTGCGTGTAAAGTAAGCCAAGCTATTATGTAGTGAAAGATTCCTTTTATGATATATAAAAAACAAAATATTACTCATAAAAATCTCGGGTGTTACAAAACCCAATGTTACACTCTCTAAAATCTAATCTTTAGTGCAACATGTGAACACCCTACACAGTTACAATTGCAACATCTCTTTCACAGACATTACTGTTTTGCAAAAGGGTCATATTGAATGCATTTTTCCTTATCCTCGAGGTTCCATTGAAGTCTTCTAGACTCAACCATTTTTAAGATGGATTAAATGAAAAAAGGATGGTGCTTCACATGGTATCCCATCAAAAAAAATGCATGGAATCATCATTAGAGAACACAATAGAGATTTTATTGAAATTTTTCATTGCCTATGTGGTAATTCCATAGCCATAGAAGAAGAAATGATTAGTTTCATAAACTTAGTTGAGATTACATGTCAATGAAATTTGAACAATGTTTGGTTTGAATGTTACCCAACTATTATTGTGTGTGCAGCTAGAATGGGGCAGCATCATCTGGCATGGATACTCACATAAAAATGGATCAAATGTCTCAAAGAACTTGCTTCTATGAACCTTATCATCACACAAATATATCTTGAATATAATCAGCCTACTGTCTGCCTTGCAAACAAGGGGGTCTCCATAAGCACGTGTATCCAATATTTTAGTATCCCGTATCAGATGATTTATATTTTCCATAGGTATAAATGTAACTATCCTTCCTTTCAACTCTTTTAATTATTTTTTCAATATTTTCAGCCATTCTACTTAATTATCTAGAAAATATAATTATACATATTTATATATATTTACATATGTTATATATTAAATTTTTTTATGTATATTAGAATATATAGATAAATATATATTTTTCAAATTATACATGCACATAATTTTATTTATATACATATAAACAAAATATTAATGTTTTCTTGGTATTTATATATACACTAATATTTATTATAAATAAAATAGTTATTATTTATATTATTTATACTTTTTATTTTTTAAAAAGGAATTTTATATGTAAATAGGTTAACATGTTTATTTATAAAATTAAATCATTATGTGTAAATACTTACAAATGATTATATACTGATATATATTTAATTATAAATACTATTAAATTAAAAGAATTTATAATTAAGACATTAAAATATCTATATGCGTGTAATCCTTGAAAATAATTGATTCTCTACCCAATAAAATAATATTAATCCGTTAAACATGGATTAAATTCCATTTGATAATAAAAAATTAGGTTTAACTCAAAAAAACCCAGTTCTAAAGGCCTTCAAAGACATTTTTTACCCAAAAAAATGATGATTGAGGATCCCCCACTTCATCACGGTGTAGATTGATTTCAATCAAAAATTTCATATTTAGCAAAGATCAAATGAACAAAAAGATCAGAAGTTATGGTTATTTTATGTTCAAACAATTTCTTCAACTTATTAAATACAGTTTATCAAATTATTTAAATTTTTTATCTTTATTTTTTATTAAATGACTACTACAAAAAAAATAATTTGAAATCTCTAAATTTATATTATTTTTAAATTTTTTTATTATCTATTTTCTTATAAATATCCTATATATTATGTGTGATTATATATTTCTGATTATGTGAATCTTATTATATAAAATATAATATATTTATATCAAAAATAATATATTAATATGTTAATAAGTTATTTTAAATTAAATAAAACTTCTTAATGAAATATATATTTTATTAGTAATAAAATGATTTGTTTTAGAACTACTAAATTACCCTTTAATATCACTATAATAAATTGACAAAATGGGGAATTTTATTATAATAAGAAATAGTTGATTAAGGGTAAATTTTATCAGCGTTATTTTACCAATGATAAAAGTACCACCTCTATAGTTGTTTTTTTGGCACTGATAAATGGTAGCGGTAGATAATGATGAATAGGTCATACTGATAATAGCTACAATCAATGAAATCTTCTTCAAGCATTAAAACCATATTTAGTAAATTCCAAGTAGCGTATTTGCTATTTTTTTCATTTTCCTCTTCCATTTAATTAAATAATATAACTTCTTTTGTATCTATTATCAATTTACAAGAATACTCTTTATGATACATGACATCGGTATTAAGGTGAAGTACATAACACAATATGTTGTAAATATCCAGGGTGAACATGAAGTACTTGTGATCACATACATTAAAATTTATTTTGTCTCTACAACATGGAATACAAAACAATCTATGCATGCGATAATGAAAATTTAAATTTTCTATTATCTATAATTATATAATAATTTTCATCATAATTTATTAAGTTGTTTAACTGAACCAAATATTATAATTTTCCACCATTGAAATTTTTATTGACTTCATTTGTAAAATAACCCAACATCCCATAAAACTTCAACTCCATTATAATAAATTAAAAATTTACCAAGAAATAATAATCAATTAATTTCATTAGATATAATATTTTCTAGTAATATGAATTTTTTTAATGAGTGAAATAATATGGTTAATTATCTTATTGAAAACCCTTCCAAATATATTTTATACAAATCTCAACACATCAAAATATCCAACAATATATATTAATAAAAAATACAACATCATCGTCAATGGGGTTACACATTCCCCACCTTGGGATTTTTTCTCAATACCAAATCAATTCATGTTATATTTTAATTTTCAATTAATGAAAAAATCCACCCCTAAATCCGTAAATAAGAACATGAAATGTAAATCATTTTCCACCCCCTTATTGATACTAAACAAGAAAAAAACTGAATGAGATAGTATCAACTTTATCAAATCAATGATCCATGATATGATAGACTCTATTTCCACTCTAATTATCTTGGTGTTTAATAATATATTAATTTTCTTATAAATTAATTTTTTATTTCAAAAATCCAACAAGAGACACCAAATAAAATTCTACCATTAGGAAATGAGAATAATATTTTCCTAAATCAATTTCATGCACTCACATACAAAACACATTAAATAGTTTATACACATGCATGTTACTCCCCATATAGATATCTTATCCCCTTATTCAAATATTGAAGTACATAAAAATTGGGCTTGAGAAATAAAAACATATCATACCTTGTAGATGGGAATTGGGATGCATTAAGACTTTGTTGTAAAGCGATTAGTCTTTAAAATTAGCTATATATTTATTATATTGATACTAAATATCATTATATTTGAATCTTGAATGTTGTACCAGATTATTTTATATAATATTTTCATTGAAATTATCAAAACTAATTACGAATTGATATTCACCAATATCCACCAAATATGTATGATATGCCTTCATCTATATCATCTATGTACCTTGTAGTGATTTATCCATTTATTCAGCTACATTGGAGTTCAAGGTAACTCATTTATTCCTCATTGAGTGCATTGCCACATGTCTCTCAGAAATAAATAATTCTCTACTAAATACATACATCTTATCATTTAATCCATCTGACTATTATATATTTTTCATCACCTATAGATTTACCCCACCATATTCTTGTAGAACATTTGATTATTTAATTTATTTTCATTGTATTTCATAACATTTTTTCCATACATAAGATATTAATTTTTAGAATTTTATTGATAGATATTATAAAGTGTAATAATATAGAATTTTTATCTCTTAGTTTATTATAATATAAAATACATCAAATTAACATCCTAAATTTCATTTAATTCATAGTTTTCCCTTCATCATAATTGTTCATTTTTTACCTACCTAAATTGTTGTTGGTTACCCTCTTTACTCCTCTATGGAAATCCATTTCAATAGCTCATTGGTATATTTTATTGTCAAATGAATATGCGAACAACATTTTTTATTTACTATAAAACTAGAAATAATTTCATTTCTCTTTTAATGAAATCTAACAATTATATTTTATCTTATTAGAGAAATTTTTATATTTCTTTTATTAATTACAATAAAAAATGATATCATCAATATACACTATAAAAGTGTGACGCAGTGTACGTATTCTTCATATATAAATTGTTGTCCACATTCCCAAATCTAAATTTAATGCTCTCCATATATTCATCCAGTTTGATGTGCCGAGAACATAGAGATTATTGTAATATATAAATTTCATTATCTATATTATAAAACCATGTTCCATCTAATTATCATAAACTCCCCTCAATATTATCCATGTATACATTAGTATCTATCACTTCATTCGATAAGTATGATTTTATATCAATTTAATAAACTTTAAATCATCTCTTATATAAAATAGAATGAAGCTTTATGTGACTTTCTACTCTATAATATAAATATTATTTTTATCATGGTTAATACTGTAAATTTATGAATACCATTTCTATAAAACATTAATTTGTTTCATGAAACAACTCTATTTTGATTCAAATTGATTAAAAACCCACATTTTTTATCTAATGAAAGATAACAATTTTTAACATAGATAAATATCCCCAATTCATTATTATAAATTTGATCCAGCTATTTATTGAAATATTGAATTGAATTCTTTTTATAATAATCATCATTAACTATTATGGGATCAAAAGATGAGTGAAAAGTGTGTGACTATTCACCATTATTTGTGTTATAATTCAAAAAACATTATTTTGATTTCCAAAAAAGTTTATATAATCAACAAGTTTCCTTTTAATATAATTAACTCTTACAGAATTCTAATCCTCAGTATCATCACTACAAAAAGAAACATTTTCAACATTAACCTGATTCTATTTGTTTTATATAATATATTCATCATGTTAATGTCTAAAAAATTATCATTATCATATATAATTATTTATTTTTTGATAGTTTATTCATTTTCATGAAATATCCCATATTTATATCTACAATAATCTATCACGAGTAATTTTATCATCATAGGATATTCGTTTTGGACTATAACCATGGAATATTTATTCTTCATATTTCTAATCAAACATCCCAAAACATATATGTTTTCATTTAATCAAAAAATTGATTCAAAAAAGACAGCAATGTTTGAAATTCTGTTAAATTTTTAACCAAATTCTATAATAAATAATTTTTATATTCATCTATAAAATATAACAATTATCAATTATTCCATTAATAGTAATTGGATATTACCATAAATATATTGTGTTTCCAAGATTTTCAAGAGGTATTACAGTCATATCCAATATTCTTATGTTCATCCATTTAGCTACCCCAATACATTGAGTATTATATAGATCACTAAGAATAGTATTAACTATATATTTATAAAGATATTTGAAAAAAATGAAATACATATTACAATTACAATACCTCAATATTTTCAAAGAAATATAGTTTTATTTATCTGAAAATATTTTTAAAATCCAAAATATTTTCAAAGGATTATGAATTGTGATAAATTAACTTGATTCATGTCATTCTTGTGATTATATTGTTGAAAATGATTATGTGACCCTCTCCACTAATTTAATATTTTTTGAAATATATTGGAATTTCAAAGTAGTCCAAATCTTGATATCATGAAGTTTGAATATCACCTCACTTTTTAATTTATTAAAAAGTAATATAAATAGTTGAAGTGATTTATTTAAAGTATGTATAACTATACAATCCAATTATTTTCTAATAATATAAATTTTAATCTTTATTGTTCCTTCTATGCCATATATTATTTTCTACTTGCAGACCCAAGTAATATTCAATCTGGGAATCTATAACAGAAATTTTGTAATATGGGGTTCTCAAATATTTTATTATAACTACCTACACATTAAATATCATAAAAATAATCCATATGTAATAATGGTAACATCATTTAAAATATAAAAAATCAATGATATTCATGATATATTATGACTTAATCCCTCAACATATAATACATTGTCCTGAGTAATATGATTTTTCACAATATTGGTTATTCTAGATCCTTTGATCTTCAGTGATATATCATTACCCAATGTGAAAGATCATCCTTTTTAAAATTAAATATATTTAGATTTTTCAAATCTCCAATCTAGTGAGAAAAACTAGAACTATTCATGACAAAAGTCTTCTCGAATTTATTAGATTTAAATAAAATTTCAGCTGTATTGGTTTGATTATTTTTCTAGATTTGATTATATAAATTTCACATTTTTAAAACAATATTTATCAATGTTAGAATTTTCTTTAAAAAAATTTCTTATGTTTTTCTTTATTAATCACACCACTTGAAAACTCCAATATATTATTCTCTAATATAACTTCATTATTAGGATTTTAAATACTTTTCCATGTACATAATCATGGTTTTTCGCTCCCCCTTGTCATTTTTACTAATTTCATTCATCATAGAGACATGTTACACCAAAAACATTAATATTTATGTAAAAACATAATGTTACTAGTAATATAAAGACCATTGATAAAGGGGATTGAGTTAGTTTTTATCTTTCTATAAATTAATTTCTCATGAAATTTTCAATGCTAATGTGTAAATGGGTTTATCCTCTCATCTTTAAAACACAACCTCACTCCCATGATAAAATACAGTAAATAAAAATTTGGAGCACGAGTTTATAAAAGGTTTTTTCCCAATATGGGTATCAAGTACATGTATGTTTGCATCATGAAAAGACATTGATATCCAAGAAATAATACAACTGAATACAGATGAATTAACTCTTCTCAATGAAGTCAATTATCCTAAATGGAAATACTTATACTTACCACTGACTTAAAGATTTTATTCCTCGTTTAAGCCACCTTAATGTTAGAAAATTCAATTCTATACACTATAAGTTATGTCTGAAATAATTTCTGAATAATACCATTTATATAATGGTATAATTACTTCCTCTCAACTATATATTCTATTTTAATTCAGAACATTATTCTCAAAAAAATTACTTATGTAAGAATAACACTTTTGTAACCCTTGTAATTTTTATATCAACGTATTTTGGCAACACATATTTTATTTATTCCCTTAATATTCCACAAAATACAAAACACTAAGTCTATAAGAAACATTATTCTTTATATACTACTTCATTTCAAGAATAACTCAATGATACATCAAATATGAGCATCCTAATAATTCATAAATTCAAATATTTAATAATTTTTTTAAATCCCTCCCTTCTTATTAATGTCTACACCCTGAAACTACACTTTTATTAAAAATTAATTCACCCACTTTCAATTATCCATTTGATATATATCGAATAAAAAAATTTATTTCATGAATATTGGAATGTTTAACAATAATCATAGTATTAGCATAATTATTCAAATATTCAAATATTTAATTTTTAATTAGAATCATCTAGTACTGTTCCTCTTATGAAATAAATAATTATAGTTTGAACATTGATTTACACTTAATTATATTCTATATCTATATTTTATGAACACAAACAAATAATTCCTTTAGTTTTTAAAAATTATCTTACTTTGACTATTGTTCCTCTGGTGAACTCCATCCAGGGATCTAATAATTGTTTGAACATTAGATTACATGTTTTTCTTCTTATGATATTCTATGCTTCCACCAAATCATGTTTTCATCTTCTCCTCTTCTATAATTTCTTATATTTTATCAACGTATATTTTAGTTTCAAAAGTATTCTTCTGAGAGTCATTATTATCATCACCTGAGGTCATTAGTATAAATTAAATTTTGAACTTCTGGCTCTTTTTTAAATTTTCATTACTCAAACACATAAATCATAAAACCATTAAACTCATCATGCATAACCTTATTGTAATATCTCAGACATTTAAAAGGTATGTTCTTGATTAATTTATTTTTTAGGTCTATTTAATTTGCATAGTGAAATATCTACTTGGTGTGTGTGTAGTCTCTAGGGTGTTATAGGGGTTCAAGACATGAAATATTAGGGAAAGTGGCCATCCACTTCATGCTTCATGGTTGGTTCATGGTCAATAGTAACTTTGTTCCATAATAGTACATTCTTATATTTAGGGAAAATGGTTTTTGAAACCATGGAAGGGGAGAGGTATAATGATTCATACTTGGACCAAGCCATTCTAAATGGTTACATCACAGTTTTTCAAATCATTTGGGCTCCCTATGAAGTTTTGTGCACTGACCCCCTCTTTGAAAGTTGTTTCTTTGTGGATGGTGCACAATATTTCCAACCTTGTATCCAAAATCCTATTCACCATTAAAAATTTGTGTTTATAACATTTTACCCATTGGTATTTATGAATTGATACTAAATTTCCTCCCCATATATCATACAATAGCCAAGGTAAACGAACTCATCCTCTAAATAAATTTATGGATTTTCAACCACATTTCATAGTATTTTGTATCATCATTGTGTTTATATCAATGATTTGGGATATTATAACACTTCTATTTGTTCTATATTAATTATTAGGGATTTTTGGAAACATTATTTTCCTTCCAAATCCCTAATACCTTCTTTTTTAAAAAATATTTGATTGTGGGGATTCTAAAGTTGTTTATTTATGAATCAATGGATAAGGTTGAGCGTTTGGTTATCTACAGAATTGTGGTAGGTGGTATATAATTAGTATAATATATTCTTATTTATTTGATTGTGTGTTTGTGTAAGTTAATTTATGTCCTTCTACTGACCATATGGGTTTCCATGGTAGTAATGATGAATTGGTTGACTAAGGGATGAATTGAACCAATCATGATCCTCCTAAGATGCATTGTGGTTAATTAAACCAGGTTAGGGGCTACTGAAGGGTTCCTCCACATCATGAAAATGAATCTGAAATGTTATATGTTAAATGATGTGGTAGGATATAGAGCCCCTATAAATTATATTTAAATGTAAAAAATAATTGTTTAAGGGGTAAATGATGATTTTTTTAGTTGATAATAGATAATAAGAAATGATTGGTATATTTTCAATGGATTACATGAAAAAAGGTAATGAATTCATTGGATCGTACATGTAAAATGTAAATGTGTGAATGGGATAAAATATGAAATGTTAATTATGTTATTAGGTTATGGATTGTGTATGATTAATGGATTAAATGGATCAAATAATGAAAATTCGGTAATGTGTGTGGAAATGGAACAAGGAACATAATTGATATATGTGTAAATGGGTTAGGAATTTTGATTTATGTCTGTGTTAATAATTTTTTTAATGGAATATGTGATAAATCGATAAATAATAATATCAACATGGCATTGGAATTTATGAAGTATTACTGAGGATCTATTCCCATGGGATGACTTACACTGATGCTCTAATCTCACCCATATATGAAGGTTCCAGGCGTAGCGGAAGCACGTGGGTGGATGTTCCCAGTTTTCTTTTTGTCATTAACAATGATCAATCCGGGATCAATACAACGATAATTTCCAGTACCCAAAAATTGATTCAAAAAAATATAAAATGAAAAGGAATGGTCCCGGAACCACAAAAGTTTATCGTCACAGGTTGATTATAATTAATTTAATTAATTGAAAAGAAAAACATTTTGAGTGTTGTTTCTTCGTTGATGTTCTTGATCATGTTCTGATGTGATTTTTCGTTGCGTCGCAGAATATATGGGTAGACTTCCTCTAGTGGTGATCCACATGTGCACCACATATCACTGCATGTTGCCAAAGGTTTATTTGTGTTCTAGTGTGGAGAAACCATTTCATTCATTGCCCGTCATAGATCGTCTTGATTTGATGAAGAGGATCCCTCTTGGTCTTGAGAGTGTTATTGGAGGAATAAGATCTTTAGATATTGATAGAATTCTTTATAATTTTTGTTCACAATGATTCTCTTAGGAAAAGAGTTGGGGTTGTGAGGAAATTTATAATATTTTTTAAGGTTGTAGAGTTATGAAAAAATAAACGTGTTACAGGTTTTATTTATTACATTCACTCTTTCGAAAAACCCCATGTAAAGTCATTAATTCCTTTACATGCACCCACACTAATTAAAATAAATATCATTTAATAAAATGATATTATTTCTTAAAAATCCCAACTAGAAAAGCTACATGGTGTGTGATCATAAACACACGGCATGTACTTGTTTTTCATTGAGAACTACACAGCATGAACATTCAATGTACATGGCAGGTATATGTTGTTTTTTATTTTTTTCATTTCCTGTCCAAGATGAAAACTACATGGTGTGTAATCATTAATTAATTGCATGTTTTTAAAAAAAAATAAAAACTACACAGAATGTAATCATTAATACATGGCGTTTACTTGTTTTTATTTTTCCTCCAACATTAAAACGATTTAGGCTTCTGTGAATAATTATTAAACGATGTATGACAATAATATTTATTCTACTTGAGATACTTGAATACACTTAATCTGTGACACTCTAGGCCCATTTCTCGTTGGCATTAGGCAGGCATGCCTAAAGTACAAGATTATTGTCTAGAAATGTGTCAAGGCATCCAAGAGAATAAAGTTGATGCCACATTTACGTGTCACCTCATACGAATGCTTACTGTGTAATTTAATCGCTTTTTCTCAATATCACATCAATATGGTTTCATGGCAGTGTCATAAAACAATATGCATGATCTATCATTATTTGACTTCAAGAAATTATCTCGTCATCACACCATGGCCATGGAATTTGTTCCACAGTTCTATTTCAATCAAAGAGCCCGAGATATTTATTTCCATAAATATGGAAGGGACAAATCCTTCCTCGGCTTTTCCATTAACAACATGACATTCGTGACACACCCAACGTACCCTAATTCCCGCCAATTGTCTTTTTGATGGTTTTCATCAGAAAATATAAGTGTGTGAGTCATGAAATGAGTTAATGATAATCTTCTAGTCTAAGAACAATTACACATGCTCATAGATAGCTATGTCTGATGACACCAAGACATGAGGAATTTCTACTGGAGAGTCTGCTCTCATATTCTCCCATCTTGGAGATTACCAAGTACAAACTCCATGAGAGAGAGTCTAATCTTCTTATGGGTACTAGCACATCATGATCTGTATACTATGTGTCCTATCATAGTATGTCATCGAACCGTAGAAAATTATTTAAGAATATTATTATAGAATTTCATGGTTCTCATCATAGCGTGGATCTTCCATGACTCTATCTATGCAAAAAATATTCCATGACATTATTATATTATAGTCATGCAAAACAATGAACAATATATAATAAGTGAACATTCATGTAATCAAAGTACAAAACAGTTGGTTCTCAGGAGACCAACTCTAACAAGGTCCCACTTGGACTAAAGCCAACTACCTAAGACTTTTAGTCTACTAGACGTCACATGATTATCATGTTTCTGTTGAGTCAAAGATTTAGTCAAGGGGTCTTCCATGTTGTCTTCTGTGGAAATACTACCCACTGCAACTTCACCTCTCTAAGAAAAATACCTCAAGAGATGATACTTCCAAAGTATGTGCCTTGTCCGCTGATGTGACCTTAGATCTTTTGCAAGTGAAAACACTATAGTATTATCACAATACAGTGTGATAGGATCATTACTGCTAGGTACTACATCCAGCTCTTAGACGAAGCTTTGCATTTATACTACTTCTTTAGCTGCCTCAGTAGCTATGATATTCTCAGACTCTATTGTAGAATCTGCAACCACAACATGCATTGAGCTCTTCCAGCTCACTACACCTACATTCAAACTGAAGATGTATCCAGTCTACAACATCATGTCATCATGGCCATTTTGGAAACTAGAATCTACATGTCTTCTTATTACTAGTTCATCATCACCTCCATAAACCAGGAACAAATTATTAGTACGCCTCAGATACATAAGGATAGTCTTGATTTCCAACCAATGGCGGTCTCCTGGATCAGCTTGATATCTGCCTACTGCACGTAATGCATAAGCAACATCTATCCTTGTACATAGAATAACATACAAGACTGACCCAATCATGGATGTGTAAGAGATCCTTGACATTTTCATTCTTTCCTCATGTGTTTGAGGAAACATTTTCTAGGAATGATGAATTCCATGTGACACTGTTAACAATCCCCTCTTGGATTGTTCCATACTGACTCTCTTCAGTATCTTGTCAATGTATGTACTTTTACATAGGCCCATCATTCTGTTGGATCTATCACGATGGATCTTGATCCCAAGAATATATGGTGCCGCACCCATGTCTTTCAAAGCGAAGAATTTGTCCAACCATGCCTCAACTGACTGTAAGACATGTACTTCGTTTCCAATTAGTAATATGTCATCAACATATACTATTAGAAAAACAACTACACTTCCACTAAAACTTTTCTCCAAACAAGGATCACATTCATTCTTAACAAAGCCAAATTTCATTAGGGCTTCATCAAAACGAATGTTCCATGACCTTGATGGTTTCTTTAATCCATAAATGGATTTTTGTAACTTGCAGATCTTATTGGCATCCATTGGATTCACAAACCCATTAGGTTGTTTCATGTAGACATATTCCTAGAGGTTCCCATTATGGAATGATGTTTTGACATCCATTTTCCATATTTCATAACCGTGGTATGCAAGAAATTTCCAATAGGATTATGATGGATTATAGCATCGCAATAGGGGAAAATGTTTTCATCATAGTCAATTCCTTGAGGCTGTCTAAAACCTTTTGCAATCAGTCATGCCTTATAGGTTCTGACATGCCCCTCCATGTTCTGTTTCTTCTGGAATACCCATTTATTACCAATTGTATTTACATCAATTATAGGATCTACCAAAATCGAGACTTGATTTCGGTACGTGGAATCCATTTTAGAATTCATGGCTTCTTGCCACATGGAAGCATCTGTGCCTTTAACTGCTTATATGTAGGTAAAAGGATCATCATTTTCACCCAATAATGAGTCACCATCCTCGGTGACAAGAAAACAATATCATTATGGTTCCCTTACCTCTCTCATGATCCTATTAAGTTCTTGTGTCACCAGAACATATTTTTCTTCCACGGGGCTTTGTGGAATCTATTCTTGTACCAACTCCTCTGTATCTTGAGCCTTGACTTCATCGAAGTCTATCTCACTCCCACTATCTCTTTTGGAGATTTTCTCCCTCTCAAAAAATATGGCTTGTTATGACACTATAACCTTTTTATCTGAGGGGTTGTATATGTAATATCTCCTTGATTCCTTGGGATATCTCATAATGATACACTTTGTGCCTCAGGGTGCAAGTTTGTTACATGAATAGGCCTTAACAAAAGCTTCTCTACCCCACACATGTAAATTCGATAACAAGGCTTTTCATCCACTCAATAACTCATATGGAATACCATTTATTGATTTAGTTGGTACTTGGTTTAGTATGTGTGATTGTGTTTGTAATTCATATCCCCAAAAGGATAATAGAAGACTTGAATGACTCATCATTGATCTCACCATTTCCAACAGGGTGTGGTTCCTCCTTTAACTTACACCATTCCACTGAGGTTTGTCAGGAGGAGTGAGTTGAGATAGAATCCCAAACACCTGTAAGATATATATGAAGTCCTTATTAAGGTATTTTCCTCCTCTGTCTGAGAAGAGTTTCTTAATCTTCTTACTTAGAAGTTTCTCAACTTCATTCTTTTATTCTTTGAACCGATCAAAATAATATGACTTATACCACATTAATTAAATATATACATATATAGTAATATCATCAGTAATATTTATAAAGTACAAGAACCCACCGCTTGATTCAACTAGAAATGGTGTATACACATCTGTATGAACTAATTCTGAAAGCTCTTTAGCCCTTCACCTTTCCCACTAAATGAAGCTTTGGTCATTTTTTCGTGTAGACATGCATGAGATACACCATTTGGTTTTAGTTAGAATGAATCCAAATACACATCTTGATGTAATTTAGTCAATTGTTTCTCATTGAAATGACCTATTTGGTGATGCCAAAGATGGGTGTGGTATGAGTCATGTGAATTAAATTTGTCAACAATTTCCTTTACTTGGTTTGTGTAGTCTAACACATAAAAGCTGTTATATAAATGTGCCCTACTGAAACAAATTATATCTTTATAAAAGTAGTAAATTAATTACCAAACTTGTTGATGAATCCAATAGTATATTATCTAGATACTGAAATAATGTTTTTGGTTACAAAGGGTACATAATAACATCCTTTCAAAACCAAGACCATCCCAGTAGGTAATGTGAGGTGGTAGTCTCCGACAGCTACACCAGTGAGTCTGGCTCCATTGGCTACTCGTTGAACCACATCACCTTAGACAATATTTCTAAATCTACTTGGTTCCTATATTTGGATACAGATGTGAGCATCACAAGTAGTATCTAATACCAAATTGGTCGAAATAGATATATTGCATTTGATAACAAACACACCTAAATGTTACCCTTGCTTCCTTGGATGGATGTAGTTTTTCTTCCAGTGGCCCTTCTTTCCACTTGCGAAACAAACATCCTCATGGTATCTTGCCTCCACATTGATCTTCCTTTTCATGGATGGCCTTGAAGAAGATTTGGGAATAAATATCTTCACCTTCCCATTCCTTTTATTCACAATGAGGATAGAAGGATTTTCCAACATCATGTCATTGTACACTTGGAATATGAGGATAAGAAGATTTGAAAAATATTTCTCAATGTTGTTCATGTTGATGATCACAAATTTTTTTGAGAAACTCTGGGGGATTGAAGAAATAATTAGATCGGTACCCAGTTCTTTGGGATGTTTAAACCCTAGAACCTCCAAGACCTCAATTTAGCCAATGAGCTTGACTACATGAGGCCCATCTAGGGTACCCTATCTATGATTTCTCTGAAATATAGCTTTGGGGATCTCAAACCATTCCTATCTTGCTCCCTCCTAGTATAGACCATTTTGGTGCTCGAGCAAGCTGTAGGAATCTATGTCTTCATGAGACTTCATGAGCTCACTAGACATTGATGATAGCATCAAAAATTGAACGTCAAGTGAATCGTTAAAATATTGATCATATACTATGAAATATTTATCACCTTCCCCTAGAGAAAGAGAATAAGGATGTGAGGACTCCAGCATGTAAAACATTCGTTCATGGCGAATGATAACTAGAAGCTTCCTATGCCATTCCTGAAAGTAACTACCACTGAGGATGTTGTCTTTATCCAGAATTGATTGTAGAGATAATATAAGGCCACAGCCTTAAACCTTACTTAATCATGAGTTATTACAAGATTACACATTGAGGATCTTTTCAGGTTTAGAGTTTTAGAGAAATAGGTCATAAAACTTACATTCAATTCCACATTTAAACAAGGTGGTTACATAGAGATAGTATTCATATTTTCCCATCAACAGAAACATATTTAAAATAATACATGGATTCTTTCTTAACATTTCCTTGACACTATTATCATATCATGTACCTTTCCCTTGACCTGTGAAAAACATTTAAAAAAACTTGGGATGAGCATAAAAAGCTCAGTAAGGGTTATAAAAAATATGGAAAGGAAACATGAGTTCATATATACATAAGAATGAAATCATTCTTTACTCATAAAACATAGGTACTTTAACATACCTCATAAAATCATGAATCAATCATAGAAATCATTAGACATAAAAGGTAACTTGAGGCATTCATAACATTATTACATAGGGAGTAACCCTCTTGGTTATGTTTGAAATACCCACCACCGTATATTCCCTAAATCTCTTCGGAGAAACCTTAATGTTTTACTCCTTCGCGTTACCCAATGCATTGGGAAGCTATATCGGGATCACCCGCCCTTAGTTTATCACAGAACCACCCATAATCATAAACAAATCCCAAGAACAATAACATAATCATAGCACATAACTTAAGCATAAAGGAAATATAACATTACCATATTTCAATAACAATATAACATTTTAAGATATTGAAATAATAAATGCATTCTAAAAACCATTTTCGAAACCATTTAAAACATTTAATAAAGAGATCTTTGAATAAAAGTGTCTCATACCACTTTGTAGGTTTTAACATTTTAAACCATTAATATCCATATAAATAAATCCTCAAAACCATTTTTAAAACATGGATATTGAAGAGAAATATTTATAAGAATAAATCATTAAAACATTTAAAACAATATTTTAGTTAAAGGGTTTTTAACAAAATGAGTGACACTTGAATACAATAATTGATGAATAACATTTAATCAGAACATTATAGTATCATCAGAATAAAGGAATTCGTGATATAATATTCCAAAGGATAGTATATACACCATATAAGAGTGAATTGGTTCATAACAACAATGAAGTCTCAATAGAAATGTAAAATGAGATGAAATCCCCTGTAAAGAAGTTATCCTTAAATTAAGAATAAATCAATCTCATAATTATGTGTAAAAAATATAAATACACCCAATATAAGCTGATATTAAGTGTAAAAAAATCAAATGTCATTCACACATATTCAAAGGATGACATATTCAGTAACTACATGTTGAACCCAATGAAATCGAAATTGGGTTAAGAAGTTCCCTTGACAGCCTAATGACGTCACATCAAATTTTAGAAAAAGATTTGATGAGAGAGATAAAGGGTATCTCATCACTTGGACATAAAATTTAAATCAATAAGGAAATAGAAGAACATATCCCAACATAATTGTATGTGAATTAAAAGACATAACAAAAGAAGTCTTTTAAAAAGTGGAGGGTGAAAGGTACCCTTACCGACCTGGGTATCTTTCGAAACATACACCCCGTGAAAGAAGGACAATAAAAAATTGATGTAAATACTCATAAATGAAATTATATTACACAATGAGTAAAATAATGGGTAGTACATACACCAATCAAAGGAAATTGTGGCAAATGTATCATAAATCTCATGGGAATAAAAGTGAGATGAAAAATCCCTTACAAAAACTCGGCAGCCTAACGGCACCGCTTAAAACTTACAAAAATGGATTGATGAGATCAAATAGGGTCTATAATCATATTAAAATAATTTTTACATCAAGAGGAATATAAAATAAAATCCCCCAACATAACAAATAAGAGCTTAAAAGGAGTGACAGAAAGGAGATTACTTAAAAAGATTGAGAGAGGTTAGATCTCTTACGAAAATTCGGCAGCCTAACGGTGCCACTCAAAACTTCCAAAATGGATTGATGATAGAGAATAGGGTCTCTCATTATATGAACATAAAAATTACAGTAAGATTAATATAAAATAACATCCCAATCACAAGAAAGATGAGCTTAAAATAAATGACATAAAAGAGTGTACTTAAAAAGAAAGAGAGGAGTAGGATCCCTTACCTCAAGTCTGACTTGTCTTGTTCGTTTCTTTATATTCCTGAATAATAAACTTTGGTCAATTTATAATTTCCTAAGGAACTCCTTTAGAGATTATTATTCAGTTCATATCACAAACTATAATGTTACAATAATTGTTTAATAATGTTAGTTCATATCATACGTTTTTGCCGATGTTTGGTACATGAGTCAAAAATGAACTTTTTGAAAAAAGCTTGCCCATGTAGTTATAAGTAAATAATTTCTAGAATAGTATTAATGATTAAAATATCATATATATCCAGTAAATACTCATTTTATACTATTCCATATCATTTGGATATAAAAAAACGAAAAGCACCGTTCATGGAGACGGTAGGCCGTACGTACGAATGAACGCTACTTTCATTTTTTTCTTTGTCATGTTAATGGAATTAAAAATAAATGATATATATATATATTATATAATAAAATTATAATATATGTGTTATATAGGTAACATATGTTCATTAATTTCATACTTTATACATTCCATGTATTTCATGTATGAGTCACATCACTTGAGGGGGCGGTAGTCCGCAGTTCCTCATATGATATTATCGCATTTACACAACATGAAAAGAATAAAGGTATGGTTTAAATATAAAATAAAGAAGCATATAGTAAACATAAATACCATATATATCATATATAAAATACAGTGTCATCATAATGGCCGCCTTTAAAGGTGTTAAAAGAATATTGAACAATCATCGTTTCGTGAGGCAGAAAATCTCCAACCACAGAAACAGAATGTTATTTAACCATTAGACGAAGGTGTGTATAAGTGTAGCTCAAATAATTCTTATAAAAACATCCTAGTACATTGAAGATACTGGAGTTGTTACAAAAGAGATGAATAAAAAGAGTTTAGGGGGTTGTAGAAGCAAAATAAAACAAAACGACACAAGTGAAGACATTACCTTAAAATCGGGTCACTCCCATTGGTTTGAGCTCAAAGGCTTCCTTGGGAAGCCTTCTGCACAAAGGGAGGATTCAAGGAGATAGAGAGGGATGTGGAGAGATAAAATGGGCAGGGGATGGCCGAGACAAAGGCATTGGAAGTGTGGGTAAGGAGGTAGAGGTGGGGGCCTTTTATAGGAGGAGGGGAGGGGCACTCTTGGAAAGCAAAGAAATGTTACTTTATTTTAGAATGATTTCCCGATTTTAATGGCCCCACATTGATGTGTTCCGAGGTTAAGGTGGTAAGGGTTAGAAATACACCCATAAAATAGTTTTTGGACTTGTTTAGGTCTTATATTTTACATTATCTTTCATTTTTATTTAAATCATTAAATAATGAGGTCATCACTGCATCATCATGATGTCATAAATAATTTAATTCATTTTGAGTCTAAAAATTATATAAAAAAATATGATGTAGGAAATATTTTTAGATTTCCAATTAATATTTTTATTTAAAAGTATCATTTATGTAGACAAAATTAAAAATATTTCACTTAGGTGATACATTCTTTGATACATTTCACATTCTTTAAAAATAAAAAGATAAAAAGTCACTTTTCACAAAAGTGATTCCATGGGGCCCCAAAGTTTGGTACAAGGAATATCATGATCGGCCATGAGACAAAAAGTAACCTTAGGACACATTTGTTGGTCATTTTTTATTATTATGATATTATCTTATTATATTTAACTACCCGATTACTCATTAATCAAGATAATTAACGATATTTACCGTCGTTACTATTCCAAATGTCCAAAAACAAAAGAATCGTAATTACATAATTTTGACCTTATGATTCCAAATATGTAATCCATTTTACCAAATTCCAAAAACATAAATTACAATAATTAATTTAAAAAAACTTCCGGTTGTCAAAACAAATAGCGGGTTTTTAGGAAACAATCTTTATGAAATGTTTTGCACTTGTTTATGCCCAATTAAAATGTGAAATTAATACCAATGACCATCATTGGATTAAATGGTAAAAATCTATTCTAATTAAACATTAAAAAAATTAAAAAGATAATATAACCATATAAATAAATTATATGAAAAAGCAGATTTGATGTAAAATGCAGTATTTTTCACTATTCATTGAAAAATGAACATGTTCAGAAAAATACAAAAAATTCACCCAAGGTAAATTTCAATGTCCCAATCATAAATAATATGTTTATATTAAAAAATATAGCCTATAAAATTTTCAAAAAGTGGATTTAAAAGGGGTTCTCCATCAAAAGGTGGATAATCGACCTTTTAAAGAATATTAGAATGTTTACACTTAAAAACTGGATTCATTTGAATTTTTAATCCACTAACATTTATTGAAAAAAAATACTTGACAAACATATATAATAATTGTTTAGTTAGTTCTGTTCATTCCTTCCATTACAATGGCTAGACATTAACTACCATTTAAAATAATATTATTTTATTATTAGAGTGCAACATAAGATTTCAAAGAAACTTGTTGTTTCATATTCGGTATTCCATCGAGCATAGCGTTCCCTTTAATGTAATATTAATATTTTATTCAAAAATATGGATAAATGTGAAAATACCATAATCTTTATTTACCTGGGGTGTTACATCCTTCCCCCCTTTTGGGAATTGTGTCCTCGCAATTTTAAAATTGAGCTTGGAAACATCCTTGTACATCCCACATCGGAACAAGAGTCGGTAAAACAATCACTTTAAACTAAAAAAAGATAAGTACAAAGGTCGCCCGAGTTAACCCATACTAGGATTCCAAGTATGAAAATATGGACATGAAGGAGAAATCATAGGGTCATGTTCCGATGGAGAGTGATAGAAAACATGTTTAAGAGAAAGATAACCACAAGAAAATCACAAACATATGATGGGTTAAACGGTATTCGATTCCCCAGTAGGAAAAGTTAATAGACAACATTATTGTTTTAAGTTACTTTTCATTGAGGAATTTATTCATAAGGAAACATAATCACTTATCATGTTGACTTTCAACTTTTATTAGATGCCTTACACAAACTCATATTTTCTCCTAAAGACGAGTATTTAGGCAGAATTGTTCACATTAAGAGTACTATAATCAACTTCTAGAGAATCACATAATCCACAAAACAGAACTATATACATCCCATGTCATTAGAATTTAACCAAAACCAAAACCAGAAAGGTTAGTACAAGATCAGAAAATCCAGAAAAGGATAACCCTTTATAAAAAGAAAATCTATTCTTAATCTCCAAAATTTGTCCAACAAAACCCAAAGTTAAACGAGGACCATTCGATAAACAATTTGTCCAAAAGATTCTTCAAAGTAAACCAAACTAATATTGAAACCCAAATATTTGAAGGATTTAGTGACATAGTCTTCCAAGTTAAATCGTAACATTTATCTCCAAACAACATCAGTTTCTCTTAATGTCTCATACTGAAAAGTAATTAACCTAATCACATATCCTCCATGATAGGTTAATCATTCCCATAGATAACCGAAAATAAAATTACTCTTAATTCATAAAATCATCTAACTAAAAAAAATCAGTCAAACTAACCATGGACTTCACGTAGTCCAGTGGTAGGTGATAAATACCAGTCTCACTTTGGTTGTGGGTTCGATTCCCACGGGAGTGGTCCGACGCGACGGGTTGTCACACAGTCTGAGTGTTGTCCTTTTTATAAAACTCCAAAAATAACACTAAGATGTTTTAACCTCAATAGATTCCTTATACCTCTCATTTTTATCAAAATTCATTAAGGTCTCAACATATTAATTCTTGAAGTCTTATTTCACCACCATAATATAAAATAAAATGATTCTCAAAATGAATAACATCATACCTTTATCATGGCGTCCACTCGGTTTCATGGTCATCTTGCTCACGTAGGTAGAAGTCCCATGAATTACAATAATGATTTAGAGATCCTTCAAAATCATTTTCTTCCTCCATCCAAATACACCTTGTAAAACATGGGTCATATGGGTGTTCACAGAAAAAAAGTTTTGCAAAATAATCATGTATGACATATAATTCCAAAACATTTGATAAAACATGATTTCTATAAAATAGTTGGACAGAATTTGAGTTGAATATTTCAATTATTGGTCCTTTTAAAATACCATAAGTATGTGTTGAGAGACTATATTTTAAAAGAAAATATAAATATGTTGCGCAAGGGTCTCCTTGCTCAGCACCATTTTTAAAATCATAATATGCTTCAAATTCTTGTGATAAGGTAAAATATTTGAAAATAACTTGATAATATTTAACTTTCTTGAAAATATGAGAATATTATGAAAATAGTATTTGTCTAAAAACAACCCATGATCCACGATGATAAAGCGGTATAGTGGAGGTGTTTGATATCTCCAACAACTGCTTGAAAGTGAGTTGTATTCTAGAAAAATTTTCACAATCATCCGAACATTACTTTGCAATAATTGTTGCAAGCATGTCATCAGGAAGAGATAGGAATGTCATTTGAGATCCTTCTACTTCCATTCGTAACCGACTTTACTTGACCTGAAAAAAGTTATAAAACAAGGATTTAACATAAATAATAGATATAGGGACTAATCATGTGTCAAATAAAACTCATAATCCCTAAAGTTGTCTAAACTGACCTCTGATACCAACTATAAGGCCCCAGCCTTAAACCATACTTAATCATGAGTTATTACAAGATTACACAATGAGGATCTTTTCAGGTTTAGAGATTTAGAGAATTAGGTCATAAAACTTTCATTACATTCCACATTTTAACAAAGTCGTCACATAGAGATAGTATTCATTTTTTCCCATCAATGGAAACATATTTAAAATAAAACATGGATTCTTTCTTTACACTTCCTTAACACTATCATCATATCATGTACCTTTCCCTTTACCTGTGAAAAACATTTTCAAAAAAACTTTGGATGAGCATAAAAAGCTCAGTAAGGGTAATAGAAAATATGTAAAGGAAACATGAGTTCATATATACATAAGTATGAAATCATACTTTACCCATAAAACATAGGCACTTTAACATACCTCATCAAATCATGAATAAATCATAGAAATCATAAGACATAAAAGGTATGTTGAGGAATTAATAACATTATTACGTAGGGAGTAACCCTCTTGGTTATGTTTGGAATACCCACAACAGTATATTCCATAAATATCTTCGGAGAAACCTTAATTTTTCACTCCTTCGCGTTACCCAACGCATTGGAGAGCTATATCTGGCTCACCCGCCCTTAGTTTATCACGGAACCACTCATATTTATAAACAATGCCCAAGAACCATAACATAATCATAGCACGTAACTTAAGCATAAAGGAAATATAACATTCTCATATTGCAATAACAATATAACATTTTAAGATATTGAAATAATAAATCAATTCTAAAAACCATTTTCGAATCCATTTAAAACATTTAAAAACGAGATCTTTGAATCAAAGTGTCCAATACAACTTTGAAGGTTTTAACATTTTAATCCATCAATATCCATGTAAATAAATCCTTAAAACAATTTTTAAAACATTTATATTAACAAGAAATATTTATAAGAATAATTCATTAAAACATTTAAAACCATATTTTAGTTAAAGGGTTTTTAACAAAAATGAGAGACACTTGAATACAATAATTGAGGAATAACATTTAATCAGAACATTATAATATCATGAGAATAAAGAAATTCATGATATAATATTCCAAAGGACATTATATACACCATATAAGAGTGAATTGGTGCATAACAACAATGAAGTCTCAATAGAAACGTAAAATGAGATGAAATCCCCTGTAATTAAGGTATCCTTAAATTAAGGATAAATCAATCTCAAAATTATGTGTAACAAATATAAATACACCCAATATAAGCGGATATTAAGTTTAAAACAATCAAATGTCATTGACACAAATTCAAAGGATGACATATTCAATAACTACAAGTTGAAACCAAAGAAATCGAAATTGGGTTAAGAAGTTTCCTTGACAGCCTAATGGCATCACATCAAATTTTAGAAAAAGAGTTGATGAGAGAGATAAAGGGTATGTCATCACATGGACAAAAAATTTAAATCAATAAGGATATATAAGAACATATCCCAACATAAATGTATGCAAATTAAAGGACCTAACAAAAGAAGTATTTTAAAAAGAGGAGGGTGAAAGGATCCCTTACCGACATGGGTATCTTTCGAAACATACACCCCGTGAAAGAAGGACAATAAAAAATTGATGTAAATACTCATAAATGAAAGTATATTATACAATGAGTAAAATAATGGGCAGTACATACACCACTCAAATGAAATTCTGGAAAATGTAGCATAAATCTCACGGGAATAAAAGTGAGATGAAAAATCCCTTATGAAAACTCTACAGCCTAATGGCGCCACTTAAAACTTACAAAACTGGATTGATGAGATAAAATAGGGTCTCTCATCATATTACCATAATTTTTACAGAAATAGGAATATAATATAACATCCCCCAACATAACAAAGAGGAGCTTAAAAGAAGTGACATAAAGGAGTGTACTTAAAAAGAAAGAGAGAGGTTAGATCTCTTACGAAAATTCGGCAGCCTAACAGCGCCACTCAAAACGTCCAAAATGGAAAGATGAGAGAGAATAGGGTCTCTCATCATATGAACATAAAAATTACAGTAATATTATTTTAAATGAACCTCCCAATCACAAGAAACATGAGCTTAAAAGGAATGACATAAAAGAGTGTACTTAAAAAGAAATAGAGGAGTAGGATCCCTTACCTCAAGTCTGACATGTATTGTTCGTTTCTTTATATTCCTGAATAATAAACATTGGTAAATTTATAATTTCTTAAGGAAATACTTTAGAGATTATTATTCAGTTCATATCACATATTATAATTTTATAATAATTGTTTAATAATGTTAGTTTATATCAGAAGTTTTTGCCGATGTTTGGTACATGAGTCAAAAATGTACTTTATTGAAAAAGATTTTCCCATGTAGTTATAAGTAAATAATTTCTAGAATATTATTAATGATTAAAATATCATATAAATATCGTAAATATTCATTTTATACTATTCCATATCATTTGGAGTTAAAAAATAAAAAGCATCGTTCATGGAGATGGTAGGCCGTACGTACGCATGAACACTACTTTCATTTTTTTCTTTGTCATATTAATGGAATTAAAAATAAATGATATATATATATATATTATAATTACAGTATATTATATGTGTTATATAGGTCAAATATGTTAATTAATTTCATACTTTATACATTCCAGGTATTGCATGTATGAGTCACATCACTTGAGGGGGCGGTAGTCTGCACTTCCTCATATGAAATTATCGCATTTACACAACATGAAAAGAATAAAGGTATGGTTTAAATATAAAATACAGAAGCATATAGTAAACAGAAATACCATATATATCATATATAAAATACAGTGACATCGTAATGGCCACCTTTAAAGGTGTTAAAAGAATATTTAACAATCATCGTTTCGTGAGGCAGAAAATCGCCAACCATAGAAACCGTATGTTCTTTAACCATTAGACGAAGGTGTGTGTAAGTGTAGCTCGAATAATTATTATAACAAAATACTTGTATATTGAAGATACTGTAGGTGTTAAAAAGAGATTAATAAAAAGAGTTTAGGGGGTTGGAGAAGCAAAATAAAACAAAAGGACACAAGTGAAGACATTACCTTAAAATCGGGTAACTCCCTTTGGTTTGAGCTCAAAGGCTTCCTTGGGAAGAATTCTGCCCAATGTGAGGCTTCAAGGAGTTAGAGAGGGATGTGGAGAGACAAAATGGGCAGTATTTTTCTGAGCCAAAGGCTTTGGATGTGTGGGTAAGGAGGTAGAGGTGGGGGCCTTTTATAAGAGGAGGGGAGGGGCACTCTTGGAAAGCAAAGAAATGTTACTTTATTTAAGAACGAGTTTCCGATTTTAATGGTCCCACATTAATTTTTTTCGAGGATAAGGTGATAAGGGTACGAAATCCACCCATCCAATAGGTTTTGGACATGTTTAGGTCTTAGATTTTATATTATCTTTCCATTTTATTTAAATCATTAAATAATGAGGTCATCACTACATCATCATGATGTCATAAATAATTTAATTTATTTTATGTCTGAAAATTAAAAAAAATACTATGATGTAGGAAATCGTTTTATCTTTCCAATGACTATTTATAGTCAGAAATATCATTTATGTAGATAAAATTAAAAATATTTTACTTAGGTGATACATTCTTTGTTACATTTAACATTCTTTAAAAATAAAAAGATAAAAAGTCACTTTCTCACAAAAGTGATTCCATGGGGCCCCCAATTTGGTACAAGGCATCCCATGTTCTTCCATGAGACAACTAGTAGCCTTAGGACAGATTTTGTGGTCATTTTTTTATTATGATATTATCTTATATCTTTAACTACCCTATTACTCATTAATCAAGATAATTAAAGATAATTACCGTCATTACTATTAATAATGTCCAAAAACAAAAGAGTCTTAATTAAATAATTTTGAACTTCTGATTCCAAATATGTAATCCATTTTACCGAATTCCAAACACATAAATTGCAATAATTAATTTAAAAAACTTCCTGTTGTCAAAACAAATAGCGGGTTTTTTAGTAACAATCATTATGAAAAGTTTGACACTTTTTTATGCCCAATTAAAAAGTGAAATTAATCCCAATGACCATAATTGGATTACATGGTTAAAATATATTCTAGTTAAAGTTTAAAACATATTAAAAAGATAATATAACCATATAAATAAATTATATGAAAAAAGCAGTTTTGATGTAAAATGCAGTAGTTTTCACTATTCATTGAAAAATGAACATTGTCAGAAAAATACCAAAAATTAACCCAAGTTAAATTTCAATGTCCCAATCATAAATAATATGTTTATTTTGAAAAATAGAGCTTATAAAATTGTCAAAAACTGTATTTAAAAGGGGTTTTCCATCAAAAGGAGGATAATCGACCTTTTAAAGAATATTAGAATGTTTACGCTTAAAAACTGGATTCATTTTCATTTTTAATCCTCTAAAATTTATTGTAAAAAAAATAAAAATATTTGACAAACATATATAATCATTTTATAGTTAGTTCTGTTCATTCCCACCATTACAACGGCTAGGCGTTAACTACCATTTAAAATAATAATATTTTATTATTAGAGTGCAACGTATGATTTCAAAGAACCTTGTTATTGCATATTGGGTATGCCATCGAGCATAGAGTTCCCTTTAAAGTAATATTAATATTTTATTCACAAATATGGATAAATGTGAAAATGTCCTACTCTTTATTTACCTGGGGTGTTACAGAAAATGTGGTTGATGATCTTGTCATATTGATTCTACAAATTAATAGAGAAAATTTTTCAATACATTCTTGATTACATTTTATGAAAAGTAATAAATGAATTTATTAATTCTCCCACAATTTTATTAAGTTCCAATGGCCCTCACCAATGAACCTAGAATGTCCAGTTGCTTTGACATTATAGTGGCAAGGATCCATATTCCCCATCGCATAACCCCAACAATGGCTAGTCAAGCTATTTGAAGGTATTTAGGTAGGCACGTCTTTTCCAACTGTGAGCTTACAGTACCTTGATTTTTGAGTGGACTTCCCAATCATGAAATCCTGACGTGGATTTTAACAACTCATGAATCAAATTTAAAAAAAGTTTAGAAAGGGCTACTCCACTTGATATAAAATGTTTAAGTCAACCCAAACCTCTCTTAAGATATTCCACTATAAAAGTATGTGTCCGAAAAAGGGTTGGTCAAACACATAGTTTTATTGAGTCTTTCCCTTAATCAAGAAATAGAAGGCTTGGTCTGACTTAATATTTTATTTGTGGGATTTTATTGTTTATCTGTATTTTTTCATTACCAAATGCTTGTTAATATTAAGAGATGCTTTCATAAGTGATTAACAATGTTCTCATAATGATTATGCATAGTCCAAATTTTATTTTATTCCATATTTGCAAGCTTTTTTATTTAATTAATTTTATGATCAGGACAACACATAGATAAAAAATAAACCATGCAATCAGACATAAATAAAATAAGATGGCATGATCATGTGCTTCTATTGGTTTGCTTATCTATCACTTTGATAAGCTAACCCTAACCTAGGGAAAACCACCTTCAAAAGATGGTTCGTGTTTTTCACCTCCCACCTGTCCACCATTGCATATTCTTGTGTTGGATTCTCCTCAGTTTCAGATTTTGAACCATCTCTTCTGGCTTGGGAGATCCTCCATTACATGGGGTTTACATTAAAGAAACCATGGGCACATAGACCCTACATTTTATTGGAAGAAGGCATGAAGGGAAACGAATTTAAATTGAACAAATTTAAATGACACCATACACACATACAAAGGTTCCTTGTTCCAGCTCATTATCATCGATAGAATGAAATGACATTTACGTATATTTTGAATTAAAATTATTTTAATCATTCTATTATTTAGGATAAGTCACAGTTGAAATTAATTAATTATGATCTTATAATTAATAAATTATTTATCATAAATTCCTTTCTGAATTTCCTTGAGATTCTTCTAATCCATATTCTTTGTAGAGGTCATTGTACTTTTGGAGGAAACCTGGTGAAATTCCATTTCTGGAAAGTACACGACATATAGTTTATATTTAGACGGTGTGTATTTATTTTCACCCTTTATCAAAAGTATACATCGAGGGATTTGGTGTGTTTTCTCTACTTTGAAAATTTTGGAGTACATGGAGTTTAGATTAATTTAACACGGCGTGTACTTCCTTGTTACGTGGTTACCGGCCTGGTAATCCCATATACACGGAACATGGATTCTCCTTGAACACAGTTTCACTTGGTCCAGATTGGACTACATGGCGTGTTCATCCCACAAACACATCGTGTATTCCAGTTGCACGAGCCATTCATTTATGGTCAACACAGTGTAATAAAACTCAGGTATACTCAATTCACACAACGTGGTTTGGCAGACCAGTACCGAATTGTTGAACCTAAGTACAGGGCGTGTTGTTTTCACTACATAACATGTATTCTTGTGTTGTACGGACAGAAAGAGCGGCTCCTCCGAATGAAATTCTCATTTATAATTTAATCAAAAATAAATTAAATGGTTGTTTCTGTGATGTGAATTCAGAAATGAAGGAGGAAGAACAAATCCCATTCATTCAGTTTTATATAACAGATTATCTTGAATTGAATCAAATATAAATGCGCAAATTATCAACGAAATTAAATAAATATAATAAACGATATAACCTCACTCTGATACCATTTGATGGTTCCTGGCGCATTGGAAACACGTGGGTGGATGTGCCCACTTGGATTTTTTTCATTAGCAATGACTAATCTGGGATCAATACGATGATAAAAAACAGTCTCCACGGATCAATTCACATAAATAGACAAAGAAGAAGAATGGTACTGGAACCAAAAAAGTGGATCATCATAGGTTGATTATAATTAATTTAATTAATTTACAATAAGTACCTTTTGGGTGTTCTTTTTTCATTGATGTTCTTGATCACGTTCTGATGTGATTCGTCATTGCATCACAAAAGCCAATGGTAGACTTCTTCTAGCATTGATCCACATGTACACCACGTTTCTATGGACGTCGCCAAAGGTGTCTCCGGGTGCTATCATGGAGAAACCATTGCTTGCATTTCCCACCTTAGATAGTCTTGATTTGATTTAGAGGATCTCTCTCGGTCTTGAAAGCGTTCTTGGAGGAATGAGTTCTTTTGATCTTGAGATAATTCTCCAGAATTGTTGTGCACAATGATTCTCTTATGAAAAGAGTTGGGGTTGTGAGGATATTTATAATCGGGTTTGAGGTTGTAAAGTTATGATAATAAATAAACGTGTTACATGTTTTATGCATTACATTAAATCTTTCAAAAAACCCCATGTCAATTCATTATTTCCTTGACATGTGCCCACACTGATTATAATAAATATCATTTAATAAAATGTAATTATTTCCTCAAAATCCCGATTGGAAAAACTACATGGCGTGTAATCAGAAATACACAGCGTGTACTTTTTTTTCATTTAAAACTACACGGCGTGTACATTAAATGTACATGGTGTGTATATCTTGTTTTAATTTTTTTCATTTCCTTTCCATGATGAAAGCTACATGGCATGTAATCATTAATGCACGACGTGTACTTGCTTTTAAAAATAAAAACTACACAGCATGTAATCATTAATACATGGCGTGTACTTGTTTTTATTCTTCCTCCAACAAAAAAACGATTTTTGATTTCTTGAATATTTATTAAACCACTTAAAGGAATAATCAATATTCTACTTGATATACTTGAATACACATACTGTGAGACCCTCTAGGACTCTTTCTCGTTGGCATTAGGTGAGCTTGCCTAAAGTCCAAGATTACTGTCTAGAAATAAGTCAAGGCACCTAAGAGAAAGAAGATGACAACGTATTGACATGTCACCTCATAGGAATGCTTACTCTTTAAATTAATCCCTTTGTCTCAATATATCATCAATCAGGTTTCATGGCAGTGTCATTGACCTATTTTCTTGATCTATCATTCTTTGACTTCCATAAATAAACTCGTTGTGACACCAAGGACATGGATATTGTTCGACAGTTCTATTTCAATCAAAGGGCCTGAGATATTTACATCAATAAATATGGAAGGGACAAATCCTTCCTTGACTTATCCATTAACAACATGTCATTCGTGCCACACCCAACGTACCCTACTTCCATCCAACTATCTTCTTGACGGATTTCGTCAGCAAATATAAGTGTGCGAGTCATGACATGAGATAATGATAATCTTCCAGTTGAAGGACCATTACACATGCTCGTAGATAGCAATGTCCAATGACACCAAAACATGCAGAATTTCTACTGGTGAGTTAGTTCTTATAGTCTCCCATCTTGATGATTACCAAGTGAAAACTCCATGAGAGAGAGTCTCATCTTCTTATGAGTACTCGTACATGATGATCTGTATACCATGTGTCTTATCATAGAATATCATCCAACCGTAAAACATTATTTAAGAATATTATTATACCAATTCAAGGTTATAATCATAGAGGGGATCTTCCATGACCTTATCAATGAAAAAATATTCTAGGACATTATTAGATTATAGTCATACAGAACAATGAACAATATAAAATAAGTGAACATTCATGTAATCAATGTAGAAAACAGTTGGTTCTCGGGAAACCAACCCTAACAATATCATGAATTGGATGGTAAGTTGGATTGATTATCAATTCCCAAAATGGATGAATGGGATGTGATTACCTAGAGTGAGGCATCTGGTAAGTGTTATAAAATGAATGAGTAGGGGAGTAAGACTAATTCTATATTCCCCTAATGGATGCATGTGATATGATTACATATACTGAGGATTCATTTAAGTGGTATGTAATTATTAGTGAAATGTTTCTGTAGTGATGTAGGGAACCTTATTTACTCCCTTATACATATTTTAGAAGACTGGAAGAGCATGAATTTTATTTGATGAACTTCATAAAACCTTTAGAACTATAGACTAAATGTTGGTAAAGTGAACATTTCAACTAGTGAAACCTTTTATTACTTCTATTTCTTATCATTATGTACATAGATATAATATCTATTTAAAATTAATATATTTTATATGTCGTTTCTGGTGACGTATTGTGTTTCACTCACACTCTTCTCAGGTGTCGATTTGGTACTCGAGCAGAATGAATAACTGTATGTCTAGAAAACACAAAGATACATATGATAGAATGTTTATTTAGAATTGTTTATTCAAGGGGAGGGATCCATTCTTGGATTCAGGACCCATTTTGTGAATTATTCATATTTCCTTTATTTTTGGATTTTTTTACACTTTTCACTGTATGACATGACAAAAAATATTTATTTTTTTGTTGTTTATTGCACTCAATTTTTGAAAATGGATATGTGACCCTTTTCTAATTTATGTTATTCCTTTATTTCATTTCATTTATTCAATGGATTACTCTAATGAATATGGAATAGTCTCCAAACATTCCCAATAAGAGTCCCACTACCAGTTAGTATCCTTTTTCATGTAGAGTGAAATACACGAGTTCATGTGTTTAAATGCCTCAGGGAACCAGATGATGTGGCTACTATGTTGGGGATGTTACAAAATTTTATTAGGGGTCTTCCTTATTATTTTCTATGTGTTTGAAATGATAGATGAGAGAATAAGACATTTTATGTCTTGAAAATGAACTAATTCAGGGTAGTAGATAAACTGTATGGGGAAAAACCTAGGTACACATTGAGGGGTTGTTTTTGTTTTTTTTTTGTGTTATTATAGATGGATGATATTTCATAATTGAGTGATTCAATTTTTGTGTGATGCTACTTTTTTAGGAAGCTTTTCTCTTATAAGAAATAGAATCTGTTTTTACATTCAAGAGACATTCTATAAACCCTGGGATATATGTGATATTAGTAATGGTATGCACACATGGGGAATTGGTTTGGGATGTGTGGGATATAATTCATTTCATTTTACTTGTCAATTGTAATATACTATTGTCTAACAAAAACAATACAAATGGGTAAATGGAAATATTTTGAATGAATGGTTAAATAATAGTGCATGATGTATTATTATAATAGTTTGAAATTTAATTGTAATAATTTTTGAGATGGAAATTCTCATAAAAGACTAATATTTGTGGGTGATAGTCATATTGGTTAAAATGGGTGATTAATAAAAAACAACGACTCTGAAGGTGGTTTACCCCATGTAGACCATGGACCACATTATAGATTTTTTGGGGTAGTTATATAAATATGACTATATTCATAGGGATTCTGTTTGTGAAATGAGTTATTTACAAATATTGGATATTCTTATTTTGTATTTTGTGTTTCAGTTTAATGATATGTATTTTCTTATGTGTGTTCAGAATTGTAGAGTGATTCCACCATGACTATGTGTGCTGGTTCAATAATAATAGGATATTAGAGAGTATGGTCATATAAAAAAGGGGTAGGAAACAAAATTGGTATTGGGTGACAAAGGGGGAGATATGGTCCATGATAGAATTTCTAATTTTATGAATATGATGAAATGGGACACAAAGAGGATTGTGATGAGTATTTTTAAATTTACAAAAGAGTTGAAGATGTTGAAACTTATGATTTTTTCTAGGTTGGGTGTGTTATAATGAGATGAGTTCTGGATTGAGTCCATCTATATAATTCTATAACACTTGCAGACTCCTCTTGAGAATATTTTCATGTTTTGGGGTTATATGTTGAGTTGAGAAATGATGTGACGATTGGATGCTCTACTACAGGATAAGTAGTAAGAAAGAATGTTATGGAATGAATTCCAAAAATATTTTCTAATATATTTATATCCAGAGACCCATTGGAATTGAATGGTCATTATTTTTATGAGTTTTACCCAGAGGACTATTATAGTAATGGATTATATTAGCCGATTCATTGAATTGCATGAATTTCTTCCATTATTAGAAATAGAAGAGGTAACTATGGTGGTATTTTTTTATGCTTTACATAGACATGAGATCAGGTACGTGGTGAAAATCATTAAATTAAATTTTTTATCTAATGTGGTGGATCAATCCCTTATTTCATAACAGAACCTCTAGGAGACTTCTAGTGGTGAACATGTTGTTACTATTTGGAAATCTATTTGTGCAGATTTTGATAGTAGGAAGCGTGTTTTGGAAAATTTTCACGAGGGATGTGGTAAGAGGAGTACCTAGGGAAGAGGTTTAGCCTCTCGAGTTGGTGACCAGGTGATATGTAATATGTGTTTTATGTTAGGGAACATGCCCGATCAGTTCTCCTAGCCACCAGTTGAGTGTCAAGCATGTGGAGGTATGGGGAATATGTTGAGTATATTTAAGAACCCATGAATATTTGGATGTGATAGAAAACTAAGGATGGTCCAATGTTCTTCTAGGGGTTTGGATACACCATATCAAGTAGGAATTTTGAGTTCTACTAGTTGTACTAGTCAGGGTTCTATATGTGTTACTCCGAGACCATGTGCCCTTTTCATTAAAATAGTGTAGCACTAGGGGCTCAGACTGAAGCCAATAGTAGAGGGATAGGTCATGTCCACTAAAATCAAAATTAACCAATAGGTGGAAGGTATAGATCATTGATAATTTGAGGTATGATTATTTTAGAATACATGATTTTTAGTTCTTTATTTGATATAGGTCCATGAATATATATTATATCTTCTCAATTTGTGACTGTGTTTGGTCTAGTGGTGGAACATATGTGAGGATTTATAATAATTGATGCAATGTTACAAGTGTTTGAAAAAAAATGTTTTAATGTAATGTTTATACCTTATAGGTTAGAAGGTAATGGTTCTTTGTGGGAATTTTTTGTGCTTGAGATGTTAGGTATGGATCTGATAATGGGGATTGATTGGATGGTGTTGTATCAGTCACATATTAAATGTTAAAACTGAAGGTAAACAATCACATCATTTGAGTGGAATAGTTATGTTCATCGAGGGGGGATGGGATGTCCATGGTGGTCATGTAGGGACTATTTATCAGTGTTTTAGTGAGAAAAATTTCAATGTGTCATGTCTTATACATGATGATGGTTTAGTATAGAATATTTTCTTTATTTCTTTGCAGATCAATTTCACGATTTGTTCCCAAAAGAAGATATCCATGGTGGTCATGTAGGGACTATTTATCAGTGTTTTAGTGAGAATAATGTCCATGTGGCATGTCTTATACATGATTATGGTGTAGTATATAAGCTTTTCTTTCTTTCTTTACAGATCAATTTCGTGATTTGTTCCCGAAAGAATTGTAGGGGTGCTACCCCAGGGAGATGTCGGGTTCATTAATGAGTTATTTTCTTGATAAATGCCTATTTACTTTATACCACATATAATGGAACTATAATATCTTAATGTTCTTAAAATTCAGTTTTAGGAATTGGATAATAAAAGGTTATTTTCATCTGAGTACTTAAACATGGGGATCTCTGGTTCCTTTTCAAAAAAGGTTGAGAGGGTGTTTTAGTTTTGTAACAATTACTGGATGTTGAATATAATGAAAATTAAGAACTAATAACCCTTTCATGAATATATTACCTTCTTCACATGTTAATAGGATACCATATGTTCTCCCATATAGACATGAGATCATGGAATAATCAGCTAAGGGAGATACATTCTAATATATAACAGATAACTCTTAGGGGAAGGCATGTATATACGAGTTTATTATGTTGTCTTCCTAGTTAACCAATGTTCCATTAGTGTCTATGGACCTCAAAAATGGAATATTTTATCAGTATATTGATTATATTTTGGTAGTATTTGTGGATGAAATGTTTCCGTACTCTAATACTTCTAAAGATGATTCCAAACATCCAAATATCATTCAGAGTATATAAAGGGAGAATAGGATACTCAACTATATATCTAAATTTAATTTATAGATTGATATATTTCATTAATTGGGTAACATAATCTCTAAGGAATGCATGTTAATAGACCTAAATTAAGTGAATGTGGTCATGTATTGGTAGCATCCCATGAAATTTTTTGATATCTTAATATTTCTAGGATTAGTTAGTCGTTTTCAATGGTTCATCAAAATCATATCGCACCTGGTTGCACTGTTATCACGCCTGAACCCAATGGGAATCATATTTTAATGGATGGGTTAATGTGATGATTCTCTCCAAGAGTAAAACTATTAGTTAACTACTGCATTGATTCTGATCCTACCCGAGTTGGGTATGTTTATATGTTGTTTTTTATACTCCTGGTGTTGGGGTTGGGGTAGTGTTGAGGAATGGTTTTTGAGTTTTGTTGTAAGGGTCACCATAGTTGAGGCTTGATGAACAAAATTACCCAATTAACAATCTCTAATTAGCCAGAGTGGTTCATAATTTAAATTCCTTCATACATTACTTGATGGGAGAATGGTTTACTATGTATACAGATCAGAGAAGACTTTTGTGATTCTTCCCTCAATGAGATTTGAATCATCGACATTATATATAGGTGGTTTATATAGATTACCTTTACATTGAGGTGGTTAGAATGTAGTGTAAGGGAAATAGTTTTGTAAATGATTTGTGTTGAAAAACTCTGAATCTGGTAGTTTAGTAATCTAGATCTGAGTGGAGGATGATGTAATTGTTTGTAGAGATGCATCTAGAGATTCAGGATGGGAAAAGGCAGAAGAACCTTGCATCCTTGGCACTTGAGCCCATAATTATGAGATATGTCAAGATGATACTATATGAATATCCATGGGGTTTTTCCTTGATGAAACATATTGATGTTTTGGAGGCACCTTCGGATCGGATTGTTTATGATGAAAAGATTATTTATGTTTACATCCATTAAATCATTCATAATTGTATATTTGAAGAGTTTATGCATGAGTTTCAAGATTCAATGTGGGAAGTTCATCTAAGTACAAATGAAATTTATCAAGATCATCCAAGGTAGTATTGGTGTCCGGTGATGAAGAGAGATTTTGCATGTTTAGTGACATGATGCTACACTTGTTAGCAGGTTATGGCCATGTATTAGAGATTTGTGGATTGATACCATAGTTAACCATTCTGAAATTGAATTAGGATAAGGTCATGAAGAATTTTGTGGTAGGTATTATAAGGATGTTTTATAAGAATTCTGTAATAAGGTTAGTCAAAGATTAGTTTACGAATATCGAATAATTCTTTTCGATATGAGAGACCTTTATCATTGAGCATTTGTGTGAGTTGTAAATTTGGGAGATAATATGGTTGAATGGGGTTCCAAAAAATATTGTTTCAGATACAGGCCTAAATTTTACTTCACGATTCTTCTAGGGGAGCATAAGGTTCATGGTTCCTGGGTGTTTTTGAGTATATATTTCCTCTTGCAGAAAAATGGATACTATGAGCACACTATTCAAGTTCTAGGAGACATGTTGATGGAATGTGTCCTAGAATATGGTGGATCTTGGGGGAAGCACTTGGTTTTTGTTGAGTTTTCATATAACAACACTTACAAGGAGATGATTGAGATGACAATGTATGATCCAATCTCTAGTAGGCCATTTATATCTATATTATGTTGGATAGAGGTTATGGAGTCAGAGTTTTTTGGAATGAATATCATCCATGAGACATAGGATTTGGATCATTTCATTCAAAAATGTCTGGTTATGGCCCAAATAATGAATAGTTCATATGTTGATCAATGTAATTTACCTCTTGAGTTTCTAATGGGTGATCTAGTATTCCTTCGAGTGTCCCCATAGATTGGTCACCATTGGATTCAAAAATAGGGGAATTTAGAACCCAGGTATGTGGATTAGTTTGAGATAGTGGGGAGTATCTGACAGATTGTATATCAATTGTCTCATTCATTGTGAAATAGTGGAATTCATTATTTTTTTGTGTCACGACATTGGAAGTATCATCCCAACCCTTATCATGCGATTCTTGTCGATGATGTTGATCACATGGCCTTAATGGAATTTCCCTAAACACTAGAGGATGTTGACTAGCAGTGAGGGCCTTCGATGTGATAGTGTGGAAACTATGCCTTCATTGGCAGAGTAACACACCCGATGTAAAATAGATAACAATAGCCGAAGGAGTAATAATACCATTCAACAGTAAAAAGTGGAAGACTCGAAGTAATAAAAACTAAGCACACACACACATAGCCACATATATATACATATATGATTCCTGATACATGTGTTTAGGAAAGAAGCAAAACAAGTCACAATAATGGAATACAATACTAAACCAAAGTGCAACGAAAAGAAAGTAAAAAACTCCACAACATCGCATCCCTCAGCTTGGTTTTATGTTCTCCAACTCCAAAGTAGCCATGTACCTCAAGTAAAAGAGATCTCACCATTATCTAGATCAGAAACAATATAATCTTTTTGGGACGAAAATCATGGCCTAAATAGGGTGGGAGATGAATCCTAGTAGGAAAATGCACAACGATCTTTTCCTAATAGTTAGTGAATATTTATGGAAGGTAATAAACAATATAAAGCAGTAAACAAGGACGTACACATAGGAACAATCCTAAAATTCAATTGTATTCATTTTCATATATGAAGTATGCAGCAAATAAAAAGCAGGTAACTCTATGGGAAGTACGCACAATTTAATCCCTCTTGTCAACCAAAAAATCACAAGAAAACCTCTAGGATGTACTCACAGTCTAACCACTCTAGTTCTGTTTTAACAAAGACACTCTAAGGAAGAACTCACTATCAATTCCCCCTATGGTCTTCTATCAGTAACTAATAGGCACTCTGAGGAAGAACTCAACATCCAATTCCCACTATGGTCAATATCAGGGTAACTACATACATTTTAAGGGATCAAAAAATCCATCCACCCTATGGTCTCTCAACATAACAGTAAAACAGACACACTGGAGAAGCCCTCTGCATCCATTACCCATATGGTCTACTTCACCATGTTCCCACAACCCTTTGTTAGTCAATAGTGGACAAACGAGTCCTAGAATCTAATGCAAACATCCTGAACTACATGTCTAAACAATCTAGAGCATTTCATAGCATGTGAGATAATAATCACTCCATCCTAACAATACAAGGCATGGAAAGCAAGAAGCCTAACTGGCATGCTAGACCAAATGATGAAAATAAGAAATCACGGGAAAAACATCTATATCATGGAAAAGTTAATATTATTCCCAAACAATTAACCTCTATCCAAAAAAACTAGGGATAGTAGGAAATAACAGGGCTAGAAACCATAAACACACAATAAAACTAATGAGGGTACTGGGAAGATTTGCACATAAAATTCAAATACTACCTACCAAAGGCACAAACCACCTACCTCAGCATCGTGAGATTGATATAGGTGAACCTCAGGCCTTGAATTTTACTGGAGCGCCATAGATCTAATAAAATTCTAAAATTTCCAACTGAGGATATATCACGAAAGGGGACAAATTAGGAGACAATGTTTTATAAGAAGAAATAACACACTGATGCGATTCCAACACAACTAATAGAGTTCGAGTCAGATAATGGACAATGATTCGGGGGATTGGTGATGATTCAATGGTCTTATTTTCTCCCAGACAAGATAGGTTGAGAATAAGATGGTTGTGTCCCTCAGATATGACCCCTGTCCATTTAATGAAAAAATTGAATGTACAAATTGTTTTCTCTAAAATTACATGGAGTGTACTTACCTTTTCTGATCTATTCTTTAGGTAGTCTCTAGTTACCACACACATCCATGTTATTGGTCATTAAACAGATAGTACACGGTCACCCGTGACAACTGGGTATAAGACGTGTACTTATATGTTCACGATTTGTACTCCTCAAATTTCTAGAAACTCCCCTTTTTTTAAAAGAGAACCCGGAAAGAAAACACACCTTTAAAGAAGACCCCAGTTCTTAAAAACATCCCCCCTCAAATAAATTCATCCCTGAATTTTCATATAAAGGTGGTGTAGAAGAAGAAACTATGAAGATCTCCGGCCACTACGATCATACCTTGCCTCCCTCTTCCATGTCATATCCGGTACTCGCCCGTGATGTCATATCCCTCATACTAGAGGAACAAACTGGCCACTAAGAACCTTTAAACTACTATAAAAAATCTATATAGTACGCTCTTCGAATGATGTTCCCACCTCATGTTCATTCTCCTTAGGTTGGGAAACATTATACGGGTATTTAAAGTAAGTTCAAAGTTGAGAAACGTTAAAGACCTTGTGTATAGACTGGTACCTCGATGGTAACAGTAACCGATAGGCAACCAGCCCGACCCTTTAGAAAACCTCAAATGGCCCAACATTCCATAGAAAATTCTTACAATGTATCCTAATCCTCCTATTCCCCAACATTGGTGTGACACGCAGAAAAACCTAATCTCTGACCACAAACTCCAGAGATCCTCTACGTCAATCAGCATAAGACTTCTGTCATTACTGTGAAATAACCACCATCTTCTGAATCAACTATATCTACTTAGTGATCACTTGGAAAAGATGAGGTCCCAACATTTCTGCCTCTAATATCTCTATCCAGTGTAAGGGTGATCGACATGGCCTACCGTACAAAGCCTTAAATGGTTCCATCAAAATTATTTCTTGAAAACTATTATTCTATGAAAACTTCAAAAAAGGTACGTGCTTCTCCTATAAACCTCTAATGTCTAGGATGCATGCTCTAAGTATATCCTCCAGCACATGAATCGTACACTAAGACTGGATAACTATGTGGGGATGGTATATTGTACTCAGAAGTACCTGTGTACCCAAAGTCTTCTATAATCCCTTCTAGACACGAGAAGTAAAACGTGTGTCTCTATCTGAAACAATGGAGTTTGGAAGAACATGTAACCATAAAATCTATTAGATGTACAACCTACCATGATCATCGAAACTAAATGTCTCATTGATCAGAACGATGTGAGAAACCATCATGTGTCTTTCAAGGACAACCCATACTGCATCATTCCCTCGAGGCGACCTTAGAAAACCTGTCACGAAATTCATCGGTACATCATTCCACTTTTACTCAAGAATGGGTAACTTCTATACAATCCCTAATGTTATTTGTTGTTCCACATTCACTAGCTGATAGGTGGAACACCTCATGACTAAACTAGCAACATCTCCGTCAATACCTGGAAACCAATACTAACAGTGTAGATCATGATACATCTTCGTGAATCTAGGATTAACTGTAAAAACTGAGGAATGAACATCATGTATCAGTTCCTGGTGTATGTGTGATGACACCCATATGAACCCACAAAAACTCAAGGTCTCATCCTCTCCTATGGTCCATCAAGGAATTGGGTCATCTCTTGACACACTCCCCCATAGGACTAGTCTTTCAGAATCTGATAGCTTTCTCATTCGCACTCGATCAAGTAGAGTAGAGGTAACAACTCAAGAAGAAATGAATTTCTACACCTATCTTTCATGAACTCCAAATTCATCTCAGAAAACATATCCACAAACATCCACTAATTGTAGGCCTCCTAAACTACATTTATCTGAGTCCTTTTTTTGAACGCATCAGCCACTACGTTGCCCTTCCCAGACGTGTAGGCAAGCTCAAAGTCAAAGGAGTGAAGTTACTCAACCAATTGTCACTATAGAAAATTCATGTCACACTGAGTGATGATATAATTGGGAATTTTGTGTTCGGTGAAAACCATAAATTTCTCTACCATAAGATATGGTCTCAAAAAATGTATTAAATGAACAACTTTAGCCATCTCATGATCGTGTGTCGGGTAATTCCTCTCATGTGGCCTCAACTTCAGAGACCCATACAGAAAAACTCCTCCTCCATACATTAGAAAAAACTACCAACCCAATACCTGATGCATCATAGTAAAAAGTATAGTGGATTCCTGGCTATAGAAATATTAGTATCGGTGTTGACGTCAACCTCTCTTTCAGCTATTGAAAGGATGAATCACAAGAATATGACCACATAAACTTCTCACCCTTCTTAGTTAGGCCTGTCAGTGGCACTGCTAAGCATGAAAATTTCTATATGATTTCCATGTAGTATGTAGATTTCCCAAGAAATATATGTACCTCAAATATGTTCTTTGGATGAACCAATGAAACTAATGCCCTCACTTTATTTGGGAGTGCTGATACTCTTGTCTCTGAGATAAAATAACCCAAGGAGTGAATTTGGTCAATCCAAAAGTGGGATTTGGAGAGATTATAAAATAACTAATGCTCTCTCAATGTACTAAATATGATCTCAATATGGGTGGAATGGTCGTGTAAAGTGTAAATGTAAACCAAGATATCATCCACGGTGACTACCACCAAAAAAACAACGTATGGATGGAACACTCAGTTCATCATTTCCATGAAGACTTCAGGCATGTTTGTGGGACCGAATGACATAACCACATACTCTTATAGACCATTCATACTTTAAAAGGTTGTAATAGGGATATCATTTGGTCTAACATTCTACTGATTGTATCTAGATCTCATGTCAATCTTCAATAACACCCAAGCTCCACAAAGATGATCAAGGAGAAAATAAATCCAGGGCAATGGACACAGGTTCATGACCATCAAATTGTTCATCTTTCAATAATCCACACAAAGTATGAGGGTACCTTCCACCTTATTCGCAAATAATATAGGAAATCCACAAGGAGAAGTACTATGTCAGATGAACCCCTTATCCTGTAACTACTTTAGAAACTTCATGAGCTCCTGTAACTCTGGTGTAGTCATACTATAATATGGAATGGACACTGGTTCCACTCTTGGAAAGAGATCAATTGAAAATTACACCTCTCTCTCTAGAGGAAAACATGAAAAGTACTCTAGAAAGATGTCCATGAAATGATCTAGAACTAGAGGAAAGTCCCTCTGTAAAGTCCCATGGTCATAAAAATATAAATTAGCAATATGGGATGTATCTTTTCCCAAACCATGATGCTCGGGTCCCGCTCTTCTTACCAACACATCTCATTCTCCCTTATAAAGAAATGACACTCCTTCTGGTGATGTGAAACTCACCCTACAGTGATAACAGTCTACAACTTCTTGGAAGGAAACTAACTAGTCCATTTTGATAATGAAATCGCAGCCTTTCATCTCTATGACATAGAGGTCTCATATGAAGTGGCACCCACCAACCTCTAGAAGGCACTCCTTTCACTATTGTACACTTTCCATTCATGTCCCCAATGAAGTTTTTGACGTCATGATATTAGTAGAAGAAAATATACTAACCCAAGGATCCCCAAAACAGAAACAAATATAAATCTATGTGAATCCACTATATCAAAAAGTTCATTAGCTAAAACGGAGGAAATTATGATCGTACATCGAACCGTAGAGGGTCTAAGATCTTGATATTGTTGGGTTTTATCCTATGCAAAAGTCTAACCTTCACCATAGCCCTACTACCCAGCCTGACCACCCTAAGCTAATCCACTATTTTTTTCACTGAAATCCTGGCAACTGGATACCATGACCATGACCTCCATCTCAGCCTGAATGGCCAAAAGAACTCCAGTTCCCTACCTAATGAGAAACAGGTGGGGCTTCACAAGAACGTGGAGTCATTGAAGAACCCATGTCACAATATTCTATTGAGAAAAACTAACAGAAAAGCTAAAGGTGACCCATCTTTCCGCATTATAGGTACTCCACTAGGTCTCTCGGGCAATGTGACCTTGTATTACTATGCTTCCTGCACATGTGGCACACCACCTGGTCACCAAAATAAGTATCACTCTTCTTCGGGTCCCCATGAATTGACTCCCTAAAACACTTCTTGTTGTCAGTATTATTGATACCAACTCCGGATATCGAGCCTCCATGGATCACAACTCTAGAGTTCCTTAGATTACACTCTGTGATCTGCTCCTAGTTGACTATAGAAGTGATGGAAGTCAACATGAAGATGTTCAATAGAGATCAGATTTCATGCCTGAGACTGTCCTCAAACATCCTAGCCTGGATTAACTCATCACCTCATGGGATGGGCATGAAGCGCTGCATCTATGTAAATTGAGAAGAATACTCCCTATCATAAAGAGTACACTGCTCCAAACTCATGAAATCTCGTGATCGATCGGCCCTAAATGTCTCCGGGTAGAAGTAGTCATATAAGGCACACTGGAATTCATCCCAATCCATAACCGGCTGGTGTCCCGCCTATGAGATCACATCCCACCATCTCTTGGGGGAATCCCAAAGCATATACATATCAAGATCCGTCCTCCAATTTGGAGGCATATACAAATTCTCGAAAATAGAAAGCATGGCTTCTATCCATGACTCTATAGCCTAAGGTACTCCTTCCACTATGAAGGTGGGTGGATGATGTTGATAGAAAACCCACATCAAATCCTCCATAGAAGGTGCAGGATGCAGTACTCCTATAAAGGTTTTCATAAAACTCATAAATCCATTTTCGAACTAGGTGTCAGCACCTATGTCTGGAATGATGGCTGGTACCAAGATTGGCACAACTGGAGGATCTGCTGGTAGTCCAGGATCATCAATATATGGAGTTTGATAACTGCCTTGTAACTGGTGGCCATCCATAGGAAATCTCGGTGGCATGACTCTATATGGTCAAGAGGGCACCTTAGATCAAGATTATCCTTGACTTAAACTTATATGAGTAAAATGGGAACAAGGTAATGAATGCATTGATGTTTTTAAAAACGTGGATACACAGCGTGTATAATTCATACATGGTGTGTTCACTTAAGCCTTAACATGGGCATTTAATTTTTCCAACCTAGGTCATGTAACACCCCAAACACACCGTGTGTCGTTCTAACACACAACATGTACTTGAATCATATTCCCTTCCCAATTTCCCCTACATGGATAAGCCACACAGTTATCCTAGAAAAATACTACATAGCATGTTAGTACCAGACATGGTGTGTACTAGATGAACTTCTACGATCCGTTCTGTTCATCACACGGCAGGTTACATAGTTCACTCTACATGGCGTGTTTCAGATGGACACAGTGTGAACTAGAAGTATTTCACCAACACGTGTTGTTCGTTACACGACCGGATACAAGGGTCCTACTACACGACATTTTCAATATTGACACGACATGTATAACATATGTTTTATTCATCTGTGTCATTAGTCACACAGGTGGACACATGGTCTACATAACACTGTGTGTACAACTGGTCCATGGTGTGTACAACCAGTATACGACTTGTACAACCAATAAAGGACGTGTTCCCAATGATTTTCGAACCCTGTGTCTCTGCCCACAAAACTAGTGACATGGTTAGAGTCTACATGGAATTTACATATAGAACATGGACAACACACAAGAAAAACAATTACATCTCGAATAGAAGGACACATTACTTGTATTCATTCACACCAGGTATTATGGGTTTTTATATACAGTATGCCTCAGAAACTAATTTGGAACCCAGAAAAACACTTAAACAACGATTAAAGATACAAATTCCAATCATTGACAGCCCATACTGCGCATGAATCAAAATTGGTTGTTTTATACATGTCATATTCAAGTAATAATAATATAATGATCCACCAAATTCCGATCCCTGATGGCCCATAACACCTCAAGAACCAATGTTTGGAATCCATTCAAACCAAACCTTATAAAATACAATACCATATCAAATAGAAGGTATTTTATTAAGGAATCTACCACAACAACATGCATAACTAGCACAACACCTCTCACAATAACATGCAATCAATAATGCACCATAAATTTCATGGAAAGAATGCATGACATGTGATCTCTATAAAGTGCCTATATGATGAATGAGATGGAATACCGTAACCTATTCAGGATGAAAAATAAATAAAATCTCAATAACATCAATTATAACAGTACAATACATGTGAATTACCCAATGGTGAAATCAAATCAACTGTAATAATTTTTAATCTCGAAAAATTTCAATAACTGATCTAAATAGGCATTCCCTTGTACATGGGTTAGCTACTCCCAGGCACAACATATTACTAAGTACATATTCCTTACTATATCATGATATAGGCTCCAAAAAGTAATTCAATATGAAAAGATACCTCTGATACCACTTTGTAACATCTTGTTTCTTGAAGCCACCCAGAGAGGCCCCGTGCCCGGTCGGTCACATGGCCTCAAGCGCATTTACCCAAATGCTGTAAGCTATTGACAAGTAGTGAGGGCCTTGGGTGTGATAGTGAGTAATATATTACCTCATTGGCAGAGTAACATAGTGGAAGTAAAATAGATAACAATCGTGGAAGAAGTAATAATACCATACTACAGTAAACATTGGAAGACTAGAAGTAATAACAACTGAGAACATAAATATATGATTCCTGATACATATGTCTTGGAAAGCATGAAAACAAGTCACAATGCTGGAATATAATATGAATCCAAAGTAAAAGGAAAATATAGTAAATAGATCAGTAGAATCGGAAGCCTCAACTCGGTCCCAAGCTATCCAACTCCACAGCTGTCAAGTACATGAAGTAGAAGGGCGCTTTCCTTTATCCAGACCTACAATAATGCAATCTGTTTAGGCCAAAAATCATGACCCAAATAGGTTATGAGATGAATCTATATAAGAAACCACCCAAAGATATATTACTAATAGTTGGTGGATATATATGGCAGACAATAAATAAAATGAAGCAATGAACATGGATGTACACAGAGTAACAATCTTACTAATTCAATTGAATTCATTTTCATATATCAAGTAAAAATATAATCAAAAGAAGGTTACCCTCTGGTAGGTACTCATAGCCTAATGCCTCTTGTTCAACAAAAAAACAAAATAAACCCTATGGTATGTACTCACAATCTAACCCCTCTTGTTCAACATTATCAAAGACACTCTGAGGAAGCCCTCAACGCCAATTCCCCTTATGTTCTTGTGTCGGTAACTAATAGGCACTCTGAGAAATAACTAAACGTCCAATTCCCCCTATGTCCCATATAGAGGATACTAAAGACACTCTGAGGGAGCACAAATCCACCCCCCTATGGTCTTGAAATGTAATAGAAAAACAGACATGCTAGGGAAGCTCTCAGTTTCCATTCCCCATATGGTCTACTACACCCAGTTCCCATGGCCATGTGTGAGTCAATCGTGCACAATCAAAACAAAGCAGAAAAAGTAAACCTCAAGAACTACTTTCCTAAATATTCTACAACATATCATAGCATGTCAGATAATAATCACTCCATCCTAACTATACTACGCATGGAATGCAAGCATCCAAATAAGAAAGATAGAACAAACATTCAGAACAAGAAATCATGGGGAAAACATCCATAACATGTAAAAGATAACCCTATTCACAAAAAATTACCCTTTTTCTTAACAAAAAAGGAATAATACAGAATAACAGGTCTAAAAATAGACATGCAATACCCAAAATTATGGTGTTGGTCACTTTTTTCACATAAAATTCAAATACTATCTACGAAAGAGCACAAACCACCTACCACTGCGTCGTGAGATTGATATACATGATCCTTAGAATTTAATCACCCTTGAATTTTGTAGATCTAAAAAATTATAGAACGTTTAGCTGATAATATCTTAGGAAATAGGAGTAATCAAGAGACATGGTTTTAGAAGAAGGATGAACTCACTGATGTGATTCCAACACAACGGATAGAGTTTGGATTAGAGAATGGATGACGAGTCGAGGGTTGAGTGATGATCTAGTGGTCTCATTCACCCTCGAATGAGATAGGTCGAGAAGAAGATTGTTCTGTCCATCAGATGTGACCCCGGTCTGTTTAATGAAAAAAAATATTAAAGTACACGGTGTGTTCTTTAAAAGTATGTGGTGTGTACATTCCTTTTCTGGCCTCCGTTTTATGCGGTCTCCTGGTCACCACACACGGCCATGTACTCATCCTTTATACGACCAGTACACAGTCACCAGCAACAATTAGGTACACAACATGTACTTATATGTACATGACGTGTACTCTTGAAATTTACAGAAACTTTTTTTCCCTTAGCCAACTAGGAAATAAAGACATACATGAAAAGAAGATCTGAGGTCTTAAAATTTTGAACTGTAAACCCAATTAAAGAGATATATAAAAAGTGGATATTTAATTACCCATAAATTTAAGATTAAAAATAATTTCATGTATTCATTGTAATTTAATATAGAATCCAAAATAAATGATTGGTGATTTTGACATAAGTCTCATAGAAATAAGTGGGAGACTTTAAATCATGTTACCTTACGTCTTGACTCTTATCGTACTTGTTCAAAACTCTTATATAAAAAATATTGTTTATTATTAATCTATCTATTACCCATATTCACATATATAATACCATATATGACTTAATAATGATTTTATATTAACTATTTATTAACAATTCAAATTTAAAGATATGTTTTATGTACAAATTGGAGTTTTTTCAACATTTTTTGAATTATTATTCTTGGTCCTGTTAATTTGATCATGATTTAATTATTTAAATAATGTAGAACAAAATAAAAAAATAATATATATATATATATATATTAAATATTTATTTATTTATAATAATCTATAAAATATAGAAAACCGAAATGAAATACATTATTCATGGAGACAATTGGCAATATGTATCCAAGAATAGCGTGTCCATTTTCAAATCATATTGAATGAAATTAATAAAAAGATGTATATATATAATATCAATAATTTAGAATTATTATGTCATGGATATAAAATATTTTTATTAATCATATACTTAATAGATTCTATTTAATGTGTATATGATTGACATCACATTTAGGAGGTAGTAGTGCAGACGACTAAAAATGATGTTATCATTTTCTCAAGAAAATGAAAATCATGATGGAAGGATTTATATAATTATTCCAAAATCATAAAAATCATCAATAGTATATATATCATATTAAATAGTATTTAAATTATTATTTAAATCCATTAATGATTTTAATTAATGAAAAATCAACATTAGTTCGCGAGGCTATACTCTGTCATACACACAAGTCATGATTGTTTAACCCATTTTTATTGAATTGGGTGTAATTTTAGGTAATAAAATTATTATAATAAATTATATTATATTTTGGATACTTTTTATTGTATATTTTATTGGAATATATATAATTATAGGGATTTATATTGAAATGAAACAAATGTTCTTATTGACAAATGTTACATTTTCTTCAGGTAACTCCTTTTGGTTTGAACCAAAGGACTTTATTGATTTTATTTCTTTCCAAATTAATTATTATAGGATCAGATGAGGTATTTTTTTTTGTTTCAGGTTTTGGATGATCGAAATATCATTATAGGTTTGAATTAGTGAAGGGGTGATTTCCCTTTTAATGTTAAGGGGTGGAATTATTGTAAAAATAAAAAAATAAAACTCTATTGAGAGTATCTCTAATATCATGATCCTAAACTAATTAAAAAGAATCTATAAATAGGTATATGTTCTAAATATTTCTAGAAAATCAATTTTGGAAAAATTTCTAGGTCATTTGGCCCATTAAGATTAATTTTAAACAACATTGTAATCTTTTCTCACCATAATGGCTGTAATTAATTTTTAATGAGTACAATAATATTTTTTGTCATAAGATTAAGTAACTATTCCTAGAAAATATAAATTATTATTAATAAAAATAAGTAGTCCATATTTCTTAATTCCAAACATATAAGAGGCAAAAATTAATTTAAAATTAATCTCACGGATTTGACAAGACATTTGAGTTTTAAAATGAGAATGGTTAGAATATTGATATTTTTTCAAATATATTTATTTAAAATTTAATACAATAACCTACATTTAATTATTTAATTTTTTAACTAATTATAATTTAACAAATATTATAAATTTAATATAATAGTATAAAATAAAAAATCAATTAAAATACATAATTTTTCACGATTCACCATAAAATGAAATATTTTAGAAAAATATAAATAATTCACCCTAAAATAATTTTTATCAAACACTTTAAAAATAATTATTATTATTTGAAATTTAATTTTTAAATTTTTCATAATTAATTTTAAAAATGGTGTGCCCTCAAAAGGCAGTAAAACTGTATTTTAGAAAAATATATATTTTTATGCCTAAAATGGAATTAATTCTTCTCTCTTGTCTAAAAAACATAATATGGACATTAAATAGTTGATGGAATAATATATATATATAAATCATTAAAAAATAAATCCAAAGTTGTATAATGAATTTATAAATAAAATTTCATGCAGATAGTTTCCTATATTTCTGTAAAGGCTATTATTTCCATTTGTAGTTAATTGGTCACACAAGAATTCATCTTTTATTCTTGTTTTGAAAATATTTTCCAAAATTAATTAATAATATTCATACTAAAAATTAAAAAATCAATGTGATAATTAGAATACTATTTTCATAATAATACTGATGTAATATTTAAGTTTGGTAATATATGGCCTTGCGTGTAACATAGTCTATTTAGGGAACTCAATGTTGTTTGTAACAAAATCCAAACAAAGTGTTTTATTAAAACAAAATTCATTACCCTTGGATTAAGTTGAATGATATTAAATTGTTTTTGTGTATAAATAAATCAGAACATGGGGTATCATGGAATGTAAGATATAAAAAAAATTATTTCGTTGAAAAAAATTAATTCATAAAAAATCCAGCTGTTACATTATACCCCAGTATAAAATAAACTTCTCCATCAAAATTCATCAGTTCTAGAAATATTTTAATTCTATAAATTTATTTTCCTAGAAACCCACATTGTAAAAATGAATACTTAAACATCTATAAAAATGGAATGCTGGAAACATATCTGTCACAAATATTAACACATAACTACGTTTCAACAATAGATAACATTGTTGGTAGGTGAAAATTTGCACATGGAAGAAAAGAAAAAAAAATTATTTAGAGGTTAAGCGATCATTGATCATGAAAAATTTAATGATATATATAATGTTTAGAATAAAAAATCATAAATCTATAATGATCTAGGGGAACATTTGATTCATCGGGAATAACAATTCTAGGATAACATTTTGTATTCTAGATCCATTTCCATATGTTAAGTAACATTAACAAGAATATATACATAAATGACTTCAGAAAAATTTCAACCAATGGTAGTGTCTTTATTAGTTTTAAATTAATTTATTACTCTAATAAATTAATGTGAATTTTTTATTCTTGAAGGGCTAAAAGTTTATGGGAACCACATATAGAGTAATAGGTCCTTCCATATTTCATTAGTTAACATCACAAAGAAATAGATTGAAAAGGTTATCCAAAATAAATAAATCGTAACATGGGGAGACATTACATTTATTCACTATAAACTATTAAAATTGTTAACATCAATTATTTCATAAATGGTTTACCATCTAACCCATTCGACAAATGTAATTCCAAAACATTAGATATAAGGTCAATGAATATCTCAAAATCATCTTAAGATTGATCCCCATATATCCTAAATTAGATCTTGGTTTTAATATACTAAACATGTGAATTTTTTCATCATGTATTCTCATAAAATATGGAAACAACAAGAAATATCATTATTTATTATTTAAAATATTCATTTTTTTTCAAAATATTATTGAATATATTATTTAAATCCTAGAATGATGAAACTGCATCCTTGATAGATTAAAGCACTTTGCAATTAATTTTTATTCTATTTCCAATGTAATTGTTAAAATCTATTTTACTTTATTCATATACAACATATCTTTATCCAACCAAAAACCATTTTCTCCACATTAGTAATATATTAAGCATTACGGTCACTTAAACATCCATTTTCCCTAAAATATAACCATTCTGTTAAATCACTTTTTCAGTCCATCAATACCATTTGAAATATACATTCATCTCAATAATAATAAACAGATACTGAACAATAATTTTATATTTCTCAAATATTTTATCCTAATACACAAATTCTTCAATCCTTCCACTTCAATAATTGGAATTTAATTGTCCCATCCTTTGTTTAAAAGTAAATTCTTAGGTCATGGACTTGAGTTGGGTAACTACAATTTTTTCCCCAGATAAATCATTAATATCTTAAATAATTCATCACATTTTGACCCTTTATTTCATATAGAAAATATATTCCCCTCCAATTGATTTTTTCCCTTGGATTATCTTCCCTTCTTCCTGACATGTACGAAGTAGGTACTTATTTCCACTGTGTTCCTTACCATATGAATTTTCACAAAATATTATCTTTCTCTTATTCAATTTGTTGATAATATCAAAAAAGTATATATTGTAAATCAAATATCGTTATAGATGATTCAGCATAATCAGAATATATTTCTCGTCACTCATCATTGAATTTGGTTTCTCATAGTCACCAAATTTTCCATCAGATTCAATGTTATCATAATTTTTTCTTGTTCTAGCCATTTACTAAATGAAAAATCATATTTTTAGAATCACTAATCCAAATATAAAATACTATAATAATAGAAAATCACTAATAGGATGTCTATGTTGAGTCGATAAGGTTTTCCTTATGAATTTTCCATTCCTTCATTCAAGGGGGAGATTGTTGAGTCATTATGGTTTCATTATGACTATAAAATTCCTTCTTATTTTTAAAATCACAAACACCTTATCTCAAGGAAGAAGTCTTTTCACCCTATGTTTTACATCTATATGAAAGAATTCCCTTCACCAAGGAAATTTATCCTTGACGTGATTATTGTTCATATAATAATTTTTCTAAGTGTAAAAATCGGGTTGAAACCAAAAACCTCAGAATCCTATAATTACCTAGATATGAAGAATTCTGTTTTTGGATTCAAATTCTCAAAATTCTGTTTACGAATTCTTTAGAGTTCTGACTCCAAATTCTGAATACGAATTCTTCAAATTATGGTTACAAACACATCAGAGTTCTGACTCTGAATTCTTAATAAGAATTCTAAATACAAATTCTGGATTCTAACTTCTCTGAGTTCTAACTCCGAATTCTGATTATGAATTCTGGTTATTAACTACTCTGAGTTCTGACTTTGAGTTCTCTAAATTCAGGCTCTGAACCCTTATGAGTTCTGACTCCGAATTCTCATGAACTCTGACTTCGAACATTGAATTTTCAGGTTCTTAATTCTTGTGAATCTAGATTATGAATTTCCTTGATATTCAAACTTTGGAATTCTATATAATTCAGGTTTAGAATTCTTACAAAATAGAATCTGAATATCCATGTATTATAGACTCCAAATTCAATTTTTTCTTAGACTCCGAAATTTCATTTACTTACATTCAAAATATTGTATTTTATTCATACATACACTTGTTTTGTTTTAAAACGATGCCATGCTTTCAGTTACTCTCTAACCATTGTTTGAGTGACACATGTAAAGGTCCCTCCAAAATTCTAGGAAAATATGACAGTTAGAGGCGGAATCTGACCGTTGAAGCCATGCCTATAAATAGGAACTCATTTTAAAAAGATCAATACTACTCAATGACTCTAGAGATTACATGATGTTGATGTGATTTATAGAGAGAGACTCTCTTTGATTTGTGCATACTGAACATCTGGTTCAAATTTTCTTTGTGAGACCCCCAATGTTGTAGAGTACATTCGAGGGATTCTAGGGATATGAAGACAGAGGTGCTGACTAAGTTGAAGTTGAGGGCTTCCTTGCTGAGTAAGATAGAGGTGTCAACTACCTTGATGTTGAGGGCTTGCAGGGATAGCAAGAGAGAATCTGATCTTCATATTGAGGGCTTACCCTGGTATGGGTAAGACAGACTTTCATTAATGTATAAATCACGGTACCTTTATCCAAGGTTGTTGGATACCCTTCTCTTTGGGTTTAAATATTTTCTACTTGGTACTTGTTTTGTTACATGTTTTCCACTGAATTTGTAGTGTCGAGGAAAGTATAACTATCTTATACTTCCTCATACTTGTTCTCTGATTTTGTTAGATTCTATACAATTTTTGGTACAATATTTATCTTTGTACACTTTCATTAAGTTTCCTTTATGGAATCACTTTTCCAGAATTAAATTCTCGGAATCATGTTTCCTGAAACAAGAAAGTGTTTAGAGCTTAGAGGTTTTGTGAATTATCTTGTTCAACCTTGTTAAATGTAACCATCTTTAGAAGTTCTAGTGGAATTTTTAAAAGTATACAATTCACCCCCTATTGTATTTGAGAATATCATCTTTACATATTCGATCCTACATTTGGTATTATAGAGTATATCATACTCATATAAAATCTCAACAATTGGTATCAAAGGTTGAAAAACTCATACTCTGATCCAATTCAACTCTTGGTTTCAGAGGAGGTGACCCCTGAATTAATCTAACTATTAGATTCAGAAGAAAATTCTCAGAATTGAACTTCCAGATTCACAATTTTTCAGAATCAGTTTTTTGGACTCGTATAGTTCAGATTCATTTTTTCATAGAGATACTCTTGGTCTATATTTTTCATGTTTAGGAATGTTTTCCTTGTTTACAATCCTTTTCTGTTAAAAAGTTTTTGTGGGAATATTTTTCATCAAGATAGATGGAATCAATGATGGATCCATGGTCAATATCAATCCAACAAGACCAGCTATCTTTGATGGAAATGATTATGAATATTGAAGAGATCGTATAAAGACTTTCATCAGCAACACTACTATTGAAAATTCTATTATGCTTACTGGATGATATAAAATCCCTGACAAAGATGTTATTACCTTCACAAATCATGAAAATCATGAATATCAACTGAATTGTAAGGTATAAAATACTTTTCATTGCTCGATGACTAGAAACATAAATAGCCAAATTTCAACTTGTGACGAAGCAAATTGTATATGGAAGAAACTTGAAGTTACTCACTTTGGAACATCCAAAGTAATTGAAACAAGAAGATCCATTCTTAGAGCTGAATATAATGGTTTTTACTTTCCTTATGGAGAACCAATATGTAAGGTGCAACAATGATTCATGAATATGTTGAATATTTTACAATCCATGGGTGAGGAGGGATTAGATAATGAAGCTCTTGTCGATAAGATCATAGACATCATGCCCAATGAGTGGGAATCCAAGAGGAATACTATTGATGAGAACAGAAAGGATACTCAGATTTCCTTAGATGAGCTATTTTGAACCCTTCATTGGCATGAGACTAGAAGGAGGAGAGACACAGATAACGTGAAGAAGAAGAATGGAAAAGGAAGTGTTTCTTTTACTACTACTTCAAATCATATGAATGCTAAGACTCCTGAGAGAGTTACTAGATCCAAATCTAAGAAAGTTGTTATTAAATATGAATCTAGTGGAAGTTAATCATCAGAGAATGAATTAGAAATTCTTACATGAAGGATGAACAAGATAGATGGATAGAGGAAATTTCAATCTATATATAAGAAAAATTAAAGGAATGATAACAATGATTCAGATGTCACGTGTTATGAATGCAAGAGAGCCGAACATATAAGTCTTGATTGTCCTATTTTTAAGAGAAATGAAAAAAAGAAAAATCATTCAGATATAAACAAAATGTATCTTTTCAAGGATAAAGATAATAACATCTTGAAAGAAAATGACACATGGAGTGCCAGTGGTGGAGACTCCTTAGATGAATCTTCATATTATGAATCTTCTGGACAGAAGAATCTTGGTCTAATATCCAGAATAACTATTGAAAATCATTTCTTAATGGATAAGGTTCACAATGCTGAATCAATGACCAATGTTTCTTTAAATTATAATGATATTTAATATTATAACTCTTCAGATTAATAATCTTCTAGTGATGAAGATAATACTTTACCTTCCTATGAAGAAGTTTATGGGTTTTCCAAACATCATGAGATTGAAAATTCAAAACTCATGAAAAAACGTGATAATGAAAATTCTAGTAATACTATTCTTACTATGAAAATATCATATTATTCTAAATATCTTAATAAAAAAATGATGATTTTGAAAGTATTTCAAAAAATCATGAGGATGTAAATTCTAAGAAGAATAAACATTCTAAATATCTAGAAAAAATAATTTCTATGAAAAATGTTTTCAAGCCTAGCTCTAGTTTAAAATAAATTGTTTTTTAAGACAAGAACATGGTTATCAAACTCAAATCCTAAATTTTTTCCTTGAGGAAGGGTTTGTCAAACGTTACCTTAGGTAAGGAAAATTTTGATAAAATGTATTCTCAAATCCGACTTCTCAGAAATAGTTTTGGTTTTGGTTATACTCATTCTAAACCGATTTTTAGAAACAATTACTATGGTCCTCAAAGTGCTATATTCAATACTAAGATTTAGTGTGGTGGATATTGGGAAAATAATTTTTCTCTAAAAAAACCCATTCTTTAGGATTCCATAAAGCCTATTTTTTTTAAAAAGATGTGAGTGCCTAAAATTTTTCTTTCTGAGATTTCTGGATCCAAGAATGTCTGGATTCTGAAAGTCTAACTCTTTTTTTAGGAAAATAGGAAAATTACCCACAGCAATACGTTGTAAATGGATAATGGGTGTTCCTGGAATATGACTGGTAACAAAAACTATTTTGAAAAGATTGTAAAGAGGAAAGGAGGAAAAGTAACTTTCAGAGATAATGCTCAGAGAGAAATTATGGGTATAAGTAACATCGTTCTTCTTAGAAAAAAATTTATTTCAATTTTTTTATTTTTTAATGGTCTTAAGCACAACTTCATTTGTATAATCCAATTTTTTGATGAAGGCAACCTTGTGAATTTTTGGAATGACAAGTGCCTAGTACACAATTCCATGGAAGAGTTTATTCTTTCATCCCATAGGCAAGAGAATGTTTACACAATAAACATAGAAAACCATAGAAGCCAAGACTTACTTGTCCTTAGTGAAATAAAATATCATTCTTGGTAATGGCATAGAAGGTTTGGACACTATAACCTTAGGAACTTATGCAAACATTCAATGAAGAGATTAGTTAAGGAACTACTAGAGCTTAAATTTTATTATTCAAAAGATTCTGACCCTTGTTAATATGGAAAGAAACATAAATCACATTTTATATCATTCGGTCAAGTATGAACTACTGATTCATTACAGCTAGTGCAAATAGATTTTTTTGGTCTAACACAAACTGGAAGCATTGGAGGCAAGTACCATGTATTTGTTCTGGTTGATAATTACGCAAGATTTACATGGGAATATTTTCTAGGAAATAATTCTGAAGCCTTCACTTATTTCAAAAGTTTTAGACACCAAGTGATAAATGAGAAAAATCATCTATTGAAAACTATTCCAAGTTATCATGGAGCAGAATTTGAAAATTATAATTTTGAAACTTTTTGTAGTAGAAAATGTATTACTCACACCATCTCAACACCCAGAACACCTCAACAGAATGGTGTTGTTGAATGAAAAAATATAATTCTTCAAGAGATGACTAGAACCATGTTGTGTGAATATTCTGTAACCAAAAATTTTTAGGGTGAAGTTGTATATACTACTTGTTATGCTATAAATCGAGTTTTGATTAAACCTTTTCTTAATAAAACTCCTTATGAGTTATGGAATGGTAGAAAACATATACTTTCATACTTTATGGGTTTTGGTTACAAGGTATTCATTCTGAAAACTAAATATATTCTAAATAAATTTGCACCAAAATATGATGAAGGGATTTTCTTAGGCTACTCCCCAACTTCTAAGGCATATAGAGTTTTCAATAAAAACACTTTCACTCTTGAAGAAACAGTACATGTAAAATTTGATGAAACCGATCCTTTTGTTTTTAAACAACCCCAACCTACCTCCTAGGATGTGTTTTAAAAAATTGATTATCAACCTTTGATAGAAGATTCTTCTAATAAGGAAAATGTTCAAGATGATACCACTAAAACATTTACCCCAGAATATTTTCTACCCTCTGTTGATGAATGGGTTTTACAAAACCCAAATCAGTTGTTTCTCAAGAATCATCCATATGATAGCATCATTAGTGATGTGAATCAACCTGTAAGGACTATAAGATCCTTAAAAATGATGTAAAACATCTATCAATCCTTTCCCAATTAGAACTAAAAAACACTAATGATGCTTTAGGTGATGATGATTGGATTAAAGCCATGTAAGATGAACTAAATCAATTGAAAAGGAATAATGTCTGGACCTTAGATGAAAGACCTCAGGAAACTTCTATTATTAGAGTAAAATGGGTCTTCAGAAATAAATGTTATGAAAATGAAATAATTGTATGAAATAAAGCTATATTAGTTGCTAAAGGCTATAACCAACAAGAAGAAATATACAATGATGAAACCTATGCTTTATAATCTATACTTGAATCTATTTGTATTTTACTTTCCCTTACAACATTCTTCAATTTCAAACATTTTCAAATGGATGTGAAATGTGCTTTCCTTAATGGTTATGTTCAAGAAGATGTTTTTATTGAACAACCACTTGGTTTTGGAGATACAAAACATCCTGATAATGTTTTTAGACTTACCAAAGTTTGGTATGGACTTAAACAATCCCCTCGAGCATGGTATGATAAACTTAGATGATTTTTGCTTAAAAATAACTTTGTCAAGATAAATGAAGGTCCAACCCTTTTTATAAAAAAGATAATAAAAACATTTTGATTGATCAAATTTATGTTGATGATATTATATTTGGTTCAAATCAACAATATTTAACAGATTTCATTGCGGATCTAATGAAATCTGAGTTTGAAAGGAGTATGATGGGTGAGTTAACATTTTTCCTTGGTTTCCAATCTCTCAAAAACCAGAATGAATCAATATAACCCAACATAAGTATATTAAAGATCTTCTTATAATGTATGGATATGACAACAATAAAACTATATGTACTCCCATTGGTACCTCAAATACAGTTGATCTTGATGAAGGTGGGAAACTAGTAGATCAAACATATTTTAGTGGTATGATAGGAAGTCTACTTTACTGGATAACTAGTCATCTAGACTTAATGTTATCAGTATGCTTCTACTAATGATATCAATACAATCCTATTTATTCTCATTTAATGGTAGTGAATGGATTTATTCGCTACTTAAATGGAACCATGGATTTGGGACTCTTTTATACTTCTGGAAATTATTCTTTTTTAAAATGTTTTTCAGCTGATGACATTGGTGGATGTAGAATGGATAGAATGAGTACTTCTAGAACTTGACATTTTTTAGGAGATTCATTAGTTTCTTGGTTTTGCAAGAAGCAACACTCAGTTGCACTTTCCACAGCTTAAGCTGAATGTGTAGCAGCGAGAATTTGTTGTGCACAAGTATTGGAAATTCAACACACAATCATAGACTTTGGTATGAGTTATACAAAAACACAAATTTTGTGTGATAATAAAAGTGCCATTTTCCTTAGTAAAATCCCTACACAACACTCTCATGTAAAGAACATAGATATTAGGCATCACTTTGTTAGGGACCATGACACAAAAAGGAGATATAATTCATCAATGAATCAAAACAAAAAATCAACATGCTGATATTTTCACAAAATATTTACCCTACGATATATTTGAATGCATTAAACATAAGTTAGGAATGATAATCATAAGGTAATCCTCCACATTAACATCATTTTAAACCAATCTTCTTATAGTAATAAAATCATTTTCATTTATGGAGTACATTTGTTTGAATGTTTTTCATATTTTTTGTAATGATTTTTTTCATATTTTTCATAATGATGTTTTTCATATTTTTCATAATGAAGTTTTTTTCATATTTTTCGTAATGATGTTTTTCATATTTTTCATAGTGAAGTTATTCATATTTTTTGTAATGATGTTTTTTATATTTTTTGTAATGAAGTTCTTTTCATATTTTTTGTAATGAGGTTTTTCATATTTTTTCATAATGAAGTTTTTCATATTTTTTTAATGAAGTTTTCATTATTTTTCATAATGATGTTTTTTAAATTTTTCGTAATGAAGTTTTTAAAATTATTCGTAATAAAGATTTTCGTACTCAAACTTTTTGTAATGGAGATTTCAACTTGAGATTTCTATAAGGAAAACTCTGTACCCAAAATCAATCATAGTGATGTTTTTTTGTTTTCTAGTTTTTTTTCATGCTCAGGTTTTTATTTCCGGATTCTAAAGTCCTTCAAGAAGAATTTTCCTCAATACTTATAAATCTCCTAACAATTAGAAAGGTTTGATTCTTTCTTATGTTTTCTTAATTAACTTTTACTTGATGGTAGTTTATTTTGTTTTTAAAATTTCTCGGATTCTATTTTCCTTAAATCATAATGTTTTATTTTAAAAACCTCAAAATATCAGATCCTACCAAATTTTCCTTGTGGGTATTATTTCAACCATCAGATCAGATCAGAAGGATTCGCAGCCGTTGGATTTAGATGGGAAGTTCGACCTTCTCTTAAACACCTATAAAAAGGGGACCCCAATGGTTGTCCCACATCATTTTTCATAGAATTTGTGTATTGATTCTCTGCCCAACATCGAATTCATGTTCCGGATTTTTAGAGTTTTCACAAGTCTGAATGTCTGCTACAATTCCTTCTCAAGAAATGTCTTATGTAAAGTTTATTTCAGAGTGGAAAATTTTCAGGGAGAGGTTAGTACATTTGAGCTTATCAAACAAGTATGACTCTATTATTTCAAAGAATATCAGTCTTAATGGGTGGGAGAGTATATCCATTTTAATGACAGGGGCTCAGGAAGTTGTGTTTCCGGATCTACTTATAAAATTTTATGAATCAGATAGATTTTTCAAAGAAGATGGAAGAGAAATATTTTCCTTCCAGAGTTATGGAAAAACTATGCACTCTATTACACCAAGGCTGCTATCTTGGTGGGGAAATCATATGAAAGGGAAGCTGAGTTTTTCTCCCACAAGATACCAGATTTTCAAGGAAGTTTTGTAAAGGTGAAGGCTATGGAATGCCTTGGAATTACTGATTTCAAGACCGCGATGATTACACATCTTTCTACCAACAATAAGATCATACAGTTATGGGTTAAGGGCCTTATCATACCAAGAAAGCGTGACAAGGGAAATTTTAAGAAAGTGATGTATATCATATATTTTTTAGTAAATGTAAGCAAAATCAATCTGATGAAGCAAATTCTCATTTCGATAGAGAATATCAACAATGGGAATCTGAAAGCACATATAATCATGTATCCTGCCCTACTCTCTAAACTGATAGTTTCGTGCCTTGAATCATTCAACATCCCCTACATTTCAAAGACGAGGAATTATAAAGTAATGATAATCAATGATGATACCCTCAACAGTATGAAATTAGGTTTTTTTAAGAATTCAAGTCAGTTTTTTGATCTACCTGATGATGAGGTCGAAGTCGTTCCAAAAAATGTTGAATAAGCTGAACCTTCAAGGAAGGATGGAATGAAGAGGAAACTAAAGGAAGAGGAAGAAATAGACAAAACTCTTAAGGTTAAAGAATCTCAATCCTCACCTTCAAAGCCCAAAAAGCAGAAAGCCTATCCGGATGAAGTGTTTGCCAAATAGATGGAGGATAAAAAGACTCGGAAGGAAGGGGAACCACAATTTGGATTAGATCCTACTAAGGCAACGTCTTTGAAAGGGAATGCTATTGAGGAACTTGAGAAGAAATCCAAGAGAAAAAGCTTAAGAAGAATATGTCAAAGGAAGAGATTCTGAAATCTATTTTCAAGGCTCCTGAAATTTCATCCGATAATATTCTCGTACCGAAAACCTTCCTAGTTGAACCATTACCTGAGACACCGAGAAAAAATTTCAGGACTCCGCAATAACCCCAAGAGATGGATGTTGAAAAAGAAGCTGTGGAAGAAGTTCATAAAGCTCAAAGTACTGAATAGATAGCTGACTTGATAAATCAAGTAGAAGACATTCATGAAAAGGATAGTTCTTTCGAAAATTGTCAATCCGGACTTCTCAAGCTGGATCTTCAAAAAGTGCTACTCATGGAATAGATGATAAGGGTGAAGAGGAATTAAAAAAGTTATCTGAGGAATAGAGTCATAATAATGACTTCATTATTCTAGATGAATTTGAGGAAGGAGATGAAAAAGAAAAAATTGATGAAGATAAGATTGTATAGTTATCTAGAAGTGAGCATGAATCTTCAGATGAGGAAGCTGTTCTTAGAACCAATAAGGGTAAAAAAGTGGTTGTTGATACCCCAACCAAAGATATTTTGAGGAAGAAGGAAGATGGAGGATCCTCTAAGAGGAAGCTGGTAGAGATAGAGGAGGAACCATCTCCACAAAAGATTTTAGATTCAGAGTCATCAGCTTTCGGACATGATTTTGTTTTCATTCCCTAAAAATATCTAGTGGACACCATTCCGATCATTCCATCAATAAAATCCAGATTCTAGATGCCCTATCATAGCATGAATCATAAATCAAGCTCTGTATCCAAGGTGATTGATAGGTGTGTAAATATTGAGGCTTAACATAAGAATTTCCTTATCAACTATGAATCCCACAGAAAATATTGTAAGAAAATGACCAATTGGTCAAAAAATATTGTTGTAGATTTGAGAGATCTTGATCAATTTAAAGAATATGTAAAGGATTATTTTGATACTGAAGACACAAAAATCAAGGATCTTATAGATAGAATTGAAAAAAGTTAACTCTTGTGTTGAATGTTCGGATTCAAGATGTCAATGATCTGAATGGGAAGTTGAATTTTGTTGTCCAAAGTTGGAAAATAGAGAGGGTTCTCCAGATCCAGATGGATGAAAATCTAGTGAAGCAAGATGACTTGATGAAGGCTTAGGAAGAGGCCTTGAAGGCTCAAGATGATGGGATCATAGCCTTATAAAAGCAACCAGAATAGGATCACAAAGAGGTAAAAAAGCTGAAAACCATTGTGAAGAAGCTGATACCCATGGAAAAAGAAGCAAAATCTGTCCAAATCTGATCTATGGTTTTATATGTTTTTCCCTGTATAAATATCTCCATTATCAATGAAATTTTGGATGCATGTTTTTTTTATTATTGTACTAATATTTCAGGTACCATATTTTTTCCATTCTCTTAAACTCTTTTTGAGAATCACAAAGGAGGAGAAGGAAATAGACTTCTATGTAAAAGAAGAAATATCCTGAAGTGAGGTGGAGTTTATCAAAGGGGGAGTTCCCATGACAAAGATTTCCATACTAAAGATAGAAAAAAAACACTCATTCTGTAAATCTAGAATATGATCCCTAGAGCTCTAAAGCCTATGGGGAGTTAGTAATTTTCATCTTTACCAATGATAGAAGGGAGATAAGATTTATTTCAAAGTCTGAATTTTTTTTCAAGTCCTTCTATTATTTTTTGTATGGATGCTTGTGCATTCCTAAAAGGGGGAGATTGTTGAGTCAATAAGGTTTTCCTTATGACTTTTCCATTACTTCATTCAAGGGGGAGATTGTTGAGTCATTAAGTTTTCCTTATTACATTAACATTCCTTCTTGTTTTGAAAATCACAAACACCTTATCTCAAGGCAAAACTCTTTTTCACCTATGTTTTACTTTTATAAGGAAAAACTTTCATTCCCCGAGGAAATTTATCCTTACCATATTTATTGTTCAAATCATAATTTTTCTAAGTGTAAATTTTGGTTTGAAACCAAAACCTCAGAATCCTATAATTTCTGAGATACGAAGCATTCTGTTTTTGGATCCTAATTCTCAGAATTCTAGTTACAAACCATTCTGAGTTCTAACTCCAAATTCTGAACATGAATTCTCAGAATTCTGGTGAAGTACTCTTCAGAGTTCTGACTCGGAATTCTGAATACGAATTCTGAATAGGAATTCAGGATACAAACTTCTCTGAGTTCTAACTCTAATTTCTAATTGTGAAATCTGGTTATGAACTACTTTGAGTTATGACTCTGAGTTCTCTAAATTCAAACTCTTAACTCTTATGAGTTCTGACTCAGAATTGTCCAGAACCCCGACTCCGAACATTGTAAGTTCAGGTTCTGAATTCTTGTGAATCTTGATTCCAAATTTCATTGAAATTCAGTCTTCGGAATTTTATATAATTCAGGTTCTGAACTCCTAAAAAACATAATACGAATATCCTTGTATTATAGACTCTGAATTCATTTTTTTCCTAGACTCCGAAGTTTCACTTACTTACATTTATAATACTGTATATTAGTCATACTTAAACTTGTTTTGTTATAAAATGATGTTGTTCTTTCAATTAGTCTCTAACCTCTATTTGAGTGACACCTGTAAAGGTCCCTCTAAAATTTAAGGAAAATATGACCATTGGTGGAGGGACCCGACTGTTGAAGTTATTACTATAAGTAGGAGATCATTTGAAAGAGCTCAATATTGTTCTATGACTCTAGCGATTACATGTTGTTGAAGTGATTTCTAGAGATAGACTCTCATTGACTTGTGCGTACTGAACTTCTTGTTTAGATTTTCATTGTGCGACTCCGAATGTTGCAGAGTAAATTCGAGAGCTTCTGGGGATTGGAAGAAAGAGGTTCCAACTACCTTGATGTTGAGGGCTTCCTTGCTGAGGAAAACAGTGGGGATGGCTACCTTGAAGTTGAGGGCTTGCAGGGACAGCAAGACAGACTCTGAACTTCATATCGAGGGATTACCCTAGTGTGGGTAAGACAAAATTTCATGAATGTCTAAATCAAGGGACCTTTATCCAAGGTTATTGGATACCCTTCCCTCCGGGTTAAAAGATTTACTACTTGTTACTTGTTTTGTTTCAAGTTTTCTGCTGCATTTGTATTGTTGATGAAAGAATAACTATATTATAATTCCTCATAATTTTATTCTGATTTAGTTAGATTCTATACACTTTAAGGTATAATCATCATCATTGTAAACTACCATTATGTTTCCGTTCCGGAATCACTTTTCTGGAATTTCTTTCTCAGAATCATATTTCTTGAATCAAGTAAGTGTTTATAACTTTAGGTTTCTTGAATTATCTTGTTTCACCTTGTCAAACATAAGCATAATTAAAAGTTCCAAATGAATTTTTAAATGTATAAAATTCACCCCCCTCTTGTATTTGAGCATCTCATCATTACATATTCGATCATAAATATGGTATTATATAGTATATCATACTCACATACCATCTCAACAGTCTAAATCATGAAACATTATTATTTAATCCATGAATCCTTAGTTATAACAGAGTTCATTAATAGAAAACATTTTTTCTAAAGTCTTAATGATGGTTTGTTCATGGTTTGTTAACTTAAAAAGAAATTCTCACCGGTGTTTGAAACCCTGTGTAAATCAAGGCTAATTTTCATGCAGTAGTTTCAGATCGATCCATCCTCTATACAGTGATTTGGGTATGTTAACCCAATGTTCATGTATTATAGATCCACATACAATTTTAGTTTCCAAACATGGATGTATTTTTAGGAAACCACATTTTCTATTCTTTAACAAAATATTATGACATTTTTCGACACATTGAATAATCCTTAGACTTATGCTTAGATATATCCCTTGGAATATCCATATAAATATACTAAGGGATGTCTTTAACATTTTCTCACACAAATTTCTAAAGGTGGATTAAACCATTCCTATAATACCCATTATTGCAACCCCTGTTCATCCTATATGGATATTACATTGTTCTAGATTTATATTATTAACTTTGAAAAAGTACATGAATGAGAACCATAATTGTTTAGGGTCTTTAGTTTCCGGGAAGAAAATATTATACCTTGGTGAAGGATCATCAATGTTTCTCACAATGATATTCTCATCAAATAGTCCTCCATAAAACAATTCCTCATAACCTAGTTTGGGAAATAGAAGAAAGGATGAGCACTAATGATGTGAAAGATTAAAAAAGGAGATATATAAGCATAACATGACAATAATTGTATAATAACATGATAATAATATTTTAACATCATACCATGTATAAAAAATATCATATATATGATTCATTCCATTCATATTTGTATTTGATAGGACTCAAATCATATGAGAACCAAGATTATAATCCACCAAAGCATAAAATAGGTATAAAATGGAATTTTGACATACACATCAGCTTATAAATAGAAAAAAGTTCACTAAATAATTCTGAGAAATTAAATTAAATCCTAGAATAAAATATTGGATATGAAATGAGTTCTACACATTTCACTATGAACATTTAATTGTGTCCACACATATGTAGGTACTCCTCCGGGGCAGGACACACAACCATCCCTAGTGAAATCCAACATATTAGTCAAGCATCTCTGCCGAGGTAATCATAGTTGAATGGGTTCGCAGCCCTAACCACCATAGTAGTCAATGATCACTCCCAATATTATATTTTTTGTCAAGCTACACTCCCAAGACTATCTTAATAGAATGAATCCCTTTCTGAACCGATTTCACTCCCTGTTCTAACCACATATATCACATGAGAAATTAATCTATTTCCAATGCAGTTGAGGGGTATATAGGTCCTGCCCTTACATAATGAAATCATACATATGTGTTCCACAAGATCATAAACATTCATCATATCATTACCCATAAAATGAAATAGGTATCATAAATGTGTAATCATATCATAAACATTGTAAAATAGATAGGTTTTACAATTTTTTAATATAAGTATATAATATGAAAAGAATATAGATACAAAAGAGTTTTATCTTGGTATAAACCATGGAAGAGAAACATACATCATAAAAATTATTCAATCTAATCATAATCCATTCATAAATATAATTTGAATGCTATTCTTGGATCATATAACCAGTAAAAAATATTTAACACCAATAGATCTAATACATGATAGATAATAATTTTTAAATATCTATTAAAAATATTTCTTGAGAAAAATATTCTTTCTATATTTTATAAATACTATTATTAAATAAAACATTTTGATATCATTTTTAATTTAAAATAACCGTGAAAATTTATAAATGAGGATTTGAAAACAATTGAAAACCCCGTGAAAAAAAACATTTTTAATATATTTTTCCATGAAAATGATATTAAAATTTCACAAAATATTTTTTTTCATAAAATCATAATAAAACATATTTTTTTGAATAAAATATATTTCTGTTCAAAAAGGGATTTAAGTCATATATTTTTTAAAATATTTTTTTATTATATTAAGAACATAAGAGTGAAAAATGGTTCCATTTTTTTAAAATGTCATCAATAATCATAGGATAAGATAAATCATGATAATTTATTAGATATGGATCCTTATATTTCATTAATTTAATAATAATCATATAAAATCATGTAAAAAGGATGATATTTTATTAATAAACTCTTACCACTTCAGTAACATTGAATCACAATCACCAAATAAAAATAATGATACCAAAACCATAAAATTTCATGGAAATGTGTAGATTCATGATAAAAAAATATATTACAGTAGTATATACACCTCTTAAAATAATATAGGTGAAAAATGTAACATGGGTATCAAAGAAGTACAATTGAGACCAAATTACATTACCGATTTGGGAAATTTTGAACTACAAACCTAATGAAAGAGAGGTCATAAAATGGATATTTGAATACCTATATATTTATGTATTATAATCATAGTATAAATTCATGGGAAGTATGCACACCATTAAAATGAAATGAGTGGTGAGTATGGTATATGTCTCATGAAAATAAGAGTGAGACTAGAAATCATCTTACCATAATTCTTGATTCTCGTTATACTAGTTCAAAAATCCACTATAATAATAATAATTTTATTATAAATACATCACTAAACCATATTATAATATATAAAACAAAATATTATTTACTTATGACATTACATTAAGTGTTTATTAACAATTATCTATTAAGGATATGTTTTGGGTGATAACCTCTTTGTTTTTTATATATGTTTAGAATTATTATTCATTTCTATATTACATAGATCATGAGTTAATAATTTAAATTTTTAAAAACCTGATATAAATATCATATATATATATATATTCATTTCAAGTTTATTTATAATAATCTATAAAATATTGAAATAGGAAATAAAATACACCATTCATGGAGATGGTAGGACATATGTATGTGCGAAGATTTCTTCCATAAAATTATAAAATTTAAAGAAAAAGATAAATGATATATATATAATCATTCTATTAGAATTATTATGTAATAAATAATAAATATTTCAAATAAACAAATCCTTAATATAATATATTTTAAGCAGGAACAAATAACATCGCTTTGAGGAGACAGATGTCCACACGTCCATAAAGGATGTTATCATATTATCATAAAATAGAATTAATTAATGTATGTGTTAGATAATAATTACATAAGAATATATTTACAACACAAATATCATAAATATCTTATTAAAATAGTATTTTATAATTATTTCCAACCACGAGTTTTGGTAAAGGAAGATCAAACAACATCAGTTCACGAGGCGGTTGTTTATCTTATACATGAACGATGATTGTGTAACCCATTTGATGGAGGTTGTTCAGTTTTAGGTAAATAATTAAAATAGAAACATATAAATATATTAATCATACTAAGGTTATTATATAATCATGGTAGGATTATATTTTAATTGGTGGATAATGAAATGAATCAAAATTTATCGTTGCAGAATGATACCTATTATACAATTAACATTTTTTGGTTTTCACCAATGAAAATACTTGATTTAATTTAAATCCATATTTAGGATTATAATATTATATTAGGTATGTAGTAAGTTTTTTGGTCCGTTTTTGGATGATCCAAAAGTCTTGAGATGTGTCTATATGTGAGGGGGTGAGTGCACTTTTATATTGGAGTGGTGGCATTGTTTTTAATATTAAAAATAAAACACTATAAGGATAATACCCCTTACATCATGTTTCTCAAATAAAGATCAAAATTAGAACCAAAATGGGGAATGGTAGACATATTTCCATCAAAAAACATTTATGATCAAATAGGTAATTTTACCCCATATTATTTAATTTAAACCAAAATTTAAACTTGTTTTAACCTTATCCACAGTAATTAATTTTAATTTATTTCACTCATATTTTTGGTCATAAACTATGTTAACCATACTATAAATCATAAATTATTCTGATTCAAAATATTTAATACATTTTAATATGTTCCAAACATATAAGTGGTATAAATAAATTTAAAAACAATCTTGCTCATAAGAATAGACAAAGAGTTTTTAATGAGAAAATGGTCAAAATATAGAAATTATTTCACAAACATATTCAATGTGAAATTTGTTCAAAAGAAAAAAATTAATTATTTGATGTATAATTTAAACATTTATACATGAAAATGAATTAAAATTTTAATTTTACTATATAAATAAATAAATAAAATTTGTTTTCATTTAAATTTTAGTATTTAACATTATTCATCCAAAACATAAGTATTTTATAAAAATACACAAAGATTCAACCAAATATAATGTTGATGATAATGTTTAAAATATAAAGATTATTTTGTCACATTGAATTTATAAATCTATCAAAATTTATTTTAAAAAAAGGTGCGCCATTTAATGAAGTGAAAACCGCCTTTTAAAAAAAATATTCTTCTACAAAATTTGATTAATTAAAATATCATATAAAATAAAAAACACATAAGATTTAAATTAAATAATTTCTTGAACATATACAAATATTTCATTAAAATAAAAAATTATAAGTGTGATTATGAATTTATAGAAATATTTTTACAAAAAATAATTTCTTATAATTTCATAAATGTTTTTATTTTAATTTCAAGTTAATTAATCACCAATAAATTTAAATTATAAAAATTTGTAAGCCAAATTTTTATAATTTTTTTAATATTATTCATACCTTCCATTTTAAGGGATTTTTCATAATTATTAATATATTTTTATAATATTTTTTATAGCATTTTTAAGTTATATTAAACAAGATCTTGGGTTTAATTCAAGATATCGAGAGAACTCAGTATTGTGTGTAACATAATAAGAAAACAGTTTTTTTGGGTACCACAAGCTAGTATAAATGTGATTGGTGGTACAATATTTACTTTTTATTCTGTATAAATCTAGTATAACAAGGTGTAGTGCATAATGCAATCCATCCTTAAAAATTTTATTTCTCGTAAATAACTAATTTATAAGAACTTGGGGTGTAACAAATGAGGGGGTAGTGGTGTTAATAAAGGGATAAGAGAATAAAAAGTAACTCATAAATCAATCAACTTGATGCCACTACATAATATTAAAGTGAATCATAGTTAAGATTCCTGGGATTTTAGTCAATATCGATGTATTGTACAGTGGAATATTCTCAATGATAGACCCAATATATGGAGTTAATGAGCATGAAATATCAAAAAATGAATAGTAAATTAATAAATGATGTCCTGTACTATAAAAAATTAAAAACTAGAAATCTAATTAATATTCTCATATTTCATCTGGTCAAATACTATCCATCATAACTATAACAGCCCTTATAATTTTTGGAAATTAATATTTGATTATAGTAGATAAATTTTCACATAATAAAACATGAATAATCTAGAGGTATAATGTCATTGTAAAATTATGTGCATTTCATAAAAACGAAAATCTTGAAATAAAATCTTCATTATTGTAAATTTCTTTAACACAAAAAATGACTTTCATACTTTACACTGTATTGTATAACCAAATGAAAAACATAAGAAATGGGTGATTTATAAATCCCATTATATTAATAAATAATGCATAACATGAGAAAAATAATACAAGTTAGAAAATTGGCATATCAATAGAGCCTTAGAGGTATATGAATAATAACACATGAAATATTATGATAATAATAGCATGGTAAAATGTGGCAACAATGTAAAACATTTCATCATTAACATAGGTCATGGATAAACCTCCAATTCTTCATGGTGGACAACGTGACATAAAGAAATCATGAAAAACCCTATCCCAACCAGAAGAATCATGATAAAATACATTATCCAATTCTTTGGAGACCCATTAGGGCACACCCAGAATTATTATTTCATTATCATGCTTAAATGTTCCGCATAGATCAAATAATATTGATTCATTCAAAATAATTTTTTTTCAATGATCATGTAATGTGGAATATATACATTTCAGTCCTCAATAAATAGATACATGTTCATAAATAAACATTGAAGAAAGAGGATAAAGGACAATATCCTTAGAAAAATTTGACATGGTAATAGGTGTACAAAAAGGTTCTTTGGAGTGTTATGTGAGAGATGAAGGGAATATCATTATTTATAAATAAAATTGGAACTAAGGAGGTGATATTTAATAACATGTCCTAACATAGGAAGAATGGAATTGAAATACATAACATTGAATTAGTGATTGATAAGAGATGAGGGGGAAAATCCCTTACAGAAATTTGGCATTGTAACATGTGCACATAAGGGTTCATAAGAGGGATAATTGAGGGTTAAATTGGTTACTGTCATCTAAAAATCAAATGAAAAGTAGGGGGATATGTAATAATGTATCAAAAAATATGAAAATGAAAATTAAAAGAAATATCAAAAATTAAATTCTTGATCAAATGAGGAGAGAGAGAAACTCATATGGAATTTCGGCATAATAAAGAGTGCACATAGTAAATTATAGGGGAATTAACGAGAAATAAAGGAATTTATCATAATTTATACATCAAATGGATATTAATTGGTGTCATGGTACATCATATCCCATCATATGAAAATGGAATTTATGAATAATAATATAAAAGAACTGCTTGAATGGAAATGAGAAGAGAGAAATGCCATACATAAAAATGTGACTCTAAAGGCTTGGGAGAGGCATCGTGAGTTCATTATGGTGCCTTGGGGGAAATATATGGCATATAGGGATGTTTTTGTTCATACTCCAAGAATTTTTAGGGAATAGAATTTTGATCTTTGGTGGGTTAATATTGGAAAGGATGGGCTTTCTTTTTTAATTAGGTTTTGTACAGTACATATTAAAATGTTAAAAATAACAAACCATCCCATGGGGTTCTCCACGTTTTCTATAAATGGGGAATGGAATAAATTATTTAATAATTACAATTTTTTTGAATTATAAAACATTTCAATTGCATATGATGAGGTGAGCCACACTTTTAAATAAATGATTTGAAAATCATATAATATTTTATAAGTCATGGATGATTCACCAAGGATTTTTAAAATAAATCACATAAACATTTAATACAATTAGTTTACAGGAAAAAAATATATTTCATTGAGTAAAAAATTTATAGTATTTATTAAATCCCTATTGGTCTATTATGTTGTCATAAAAGACAATATATATATATAGCATTTAATATATATGAACTAAATTAGACCATCTGAGAAAATTATGAAAAATTAACCATTGGATAATTTCGACATCCAAATTCAAAAAATGATATTTATTTTATCTATATAATTTTATTAATATTTGAATTTTATTTTTTATATAAAAACTGACATTTATTTTGAATGAAGGATTTGTGTTAATAACATTTTTTCAACGCTAAAAAATGACATTTGAAATCATAAAAAATTATATGATTATTAATATTTTAAAAAATTAATATAATAATAATATTTTAAATAATTATATATTTAAAAAATCTATTAATTCATTTAAATATATTTCTTAATTGAAATTTAATATTAACCAAAAATATTATTTGTTCTTTAAAATCATTAAAAAAGAAATAATAATTGGAAGACAATATGTTTAATATTCTATATATAAAATAATATACTTATCCCTATTTAATAGGTCTTGATAGATATACTTTTATATCACCAACGTATTCCCTAAGTGTAAGGTGTGTGATAGAGGGGCTTTCAGGGGGTCATTTCGTGAATAGGGATTGGGTTGTGATATCGATTAGCTTGAACTTCTCCCATAAATGGTTTCACTAATGCTTATGTAGTGGATAGCCTACATGGACTGGGTATAGGGAAAATCACATAAAATTGGCCTCCCTCAAAATATCCAATAAATGGACTTCATAGGGTATGATCATAATGGTTGAGGTCATCAACTCCTTTTACTGTGAAAAAATGAATTGTTAAAAACCTTTACTTATTCGAATCATGTTATCAATGGTCAATTACTATATTATCAATGTTAAAGGTAATTAATATCTATTTAAATCCAATTGGATATAATATAATAAAATAAATTCATGCATTTTCTATATCTAAAAGACATTTAATTAAATGAAAATGTGGAATTTTATTATTAAAAGTTCAGTTCCTTACAATATTCCCCCCTTCAGAAATTTCAACCTCCAAATTTCTTATCCCACAATAAAATAGATGGTGGTAATTATTATTCATTACCACCTATGGTTCTCACATTCCTTCTCTAAACATTCGGTTTCTCTATAACACTTTGACAAGGGGCACTATCTAAATTTGTAGAACTTTTTCTGTATGATCTATGATCTTCACCAGCTACTTTTCGTATGATAGGTAATTGTACATTGGTAGCACCTCTTGATTTAGTACATGTTATGGGTCTAATATGTACATTCATAAGAGGGATACATGGAATACATCAATTACTTGAGATAGGTTTGGTGGTAGTTCTAGTCGAAAGTCCACTACTGCAATGCGATTAAGGATATCAAAAGGGATGTTGTACCTTAGGATACACATTTCCATCATCCCAAATTTCATCACTCTATTCAATAACGATATACGGAGGATTACTATATCTCCAATATCTATCTATTGGTCTCTTTGAAGTCTTTCAACATAGCTCTTTTGTCAAATATCTGAATATTTGATGTGTTTTAGATGGTCTTAACATTATTCCACATTTAATTAACCATGTTGGGATCTAGAAGTTTTAATTACCCAACATAATCCCATTAGGTCTGTAAGAACCCAAATATTCCTTTTCAGGTATTATTTCCTTTTTTAGTCTTTTTTGTGGAAAATGTGATGTTTTATGGAAATTCTTTAAGTACACGTCATGAACATTATCAGTACAGGACATGTACTCTGTTACCGCAGGTACCCTGGTGCTCGCAGTGTCACAGCCATGCACACGGACGTGTGTGCTGACATGGAGACCACCTATTGTGGGGGTTGATAAAGTAATCTAAACACTATGTACATCTAATGTACATGACATTTACTTTATTTCATTTTTCATTAAACCTATCGGGGTCACGTCTGATGGACTGAAACACTTACTTCTCGACCTAGTTCGTCCAAGAGAATCTGTACGACCGTGATTCTTCCCTGAGACCCCAATCAAGCCCCTGTTCTCTAAATTGTTTGTCATTGATTGTGTTGGGATCACCACAGTACGCAATTCCTTCTTCTAGAGATTCGTTTCCTAATTCCTCAAATTTCTCAGGTTATCATTGATTTAACTCTTTGTGAATTTTTTCTAGATATACGGTGTTTTGGGAATTTTAATGATTGAGGTTCTCATACAGTGATCCTAAAACACCAAGGTAGGTGGTTTGTGCCTTTCCATTGAAATTATTTGAGTTTTATGTGAATCCTTTCCCAATACCCATGAACAAGGTACTGTGTGTTATTGTTTTATCCATGTTAATCACTAGCTAGTCTTGTTTTCTTGAGTAGAGGTTGATTGAATTTGAATAGAGTTAATTGTAATTCTTTGAATGTGTTTTCCCACGAATGCCTTACTATGACCATTTGGTCCTGCTTAGCCTGTTAGGTTTCCTTGTGGTTTTTCCCAAGCATAGTATTGTAGGATGGTGTGATTTTTTATCTGATATGCTGATATGCTGTTGACCTCTAGGGAAGTTGTACATGAGGGTTACTTTTATCGATACGTTTCGCCAGGATTGCTTGATGTACACAGGGCAGTGAGAACCTGGGGTAGTAGACCATATGGATACAGTACTTAAGGGATTCTACAGAGTGTCTGTTTGCTGTTACGATGCAAGACCATAGGGCGAATTGATGTAAGTGCTTCCTCACAGTGTCTGTAGTTACTTGACGTGGGCCAAAGAGGGAATGTGACATAAGTGCCTCCCCATAGCACGTTTAGTTATTGATACGTGACTATAGGAGTAATTGAAGGTGAGTGCTTCGTTAGATTGTCTATACTTACGCTGGTTTAGAGGGGCTAGACTGAGTGTACTGCCTAGAGGGTAGCTTGTCTTGTTTGGTTGAACCAGAGGTGTTAGGCTGTGGGTACATCCAAGAGGGTTACCGTTTGTCCTCAGCTACATTCCTGTACTTTTTTGGTTGATCCAGAGGGGTTAGGTTGTGAATACTACCCAGAGGGTTACCTTTATTGATTATTTGTTTCTTGATATAAGAAACCGAATGCATTGAAACTGTGGATTGTTTACTATTGAGTACATCCTTATACACTATTTTCTTTACATTTTACCTTCCATATATTCACTGAATGTTAAGAACAGATCTTTTGGTTGTTTCCTAATAAGATTTATCTCACACCGTATTTGAGCCATGATTTTTGGCCCAAATCTATTATATTTTTGTTTGTGTATATATGAGAATTCACCCTTCTACATTAGGTACATTAATACATTGGAGCTGGAGAGCATAAGACCTAGCTATGGCATGAAATGCTGAGGGCTTGTTTACTTGTTTTCCTTTTGTACTTTGAATTATTACTGTATTCATCACTGTGACTTGTAAAGATGTTTTTCTAGACATATATATCATGCATCATTTTATATATGTGATCGAGTTATAATTACTTCTAATCTTCCACTATTTACATTTATTGTGGTACTATTGATTCTTATTCTATTTCTATTGATTTACATCCACTGTGTTACTCTTCCAATGAGGGCATAGTTTCCCCACTATCACACCCAAAGTCCCTCACTACTAGTCGAAAGCCTCTGGAATTTGGGGAATTGAGCTTGAGGCCATGTGACCAACCATGTACAGGGCTCATCTGGGTGGCTTCTAGGACTGGGGCTTTACAAATTGGTATCAAAGGGGTTCTTTTCTTCTTGACTTACAGTTTTGATCATATAGTTATGGATACAATTGAAATAGGTACATAGTAATATGTTTTTCCTAGGAGTAGCTAACTCATGTACAGAAGTAAGCCAATTTACCTCATTTTTTCAATTTTATGGTTTTTGAATGTTATATTAGATTTGATTTCACCGTTTGGTGATTCATATGTTTTTTTCCGCTATAATGGATATTTTTGAGGTTCTATTTCAGTTGCAATCGGATAAGATGAGTGTATTCCATCTCATTCATCATATAGGCACTTGCTAGGAATCACATGTCATCCCTTCTCTCCATGCCATTTAGGGTGCATTAGGGATTTCATGTTGTTGTGATAGATATTGTGCTAGATATGCATACTATTGTGATAGATGACTTGATAGAATACCTGCTTTTGATAGGCTATTTCTTTGTGTATGGTTTTGTTTGAATTAATGCCAAACATTCATCTTAAGGAGTTATGGCCCCTCATGGATCAGAATTTTGTGGATCATTAATCTGTTATGCTTGTATAGGACATGTATAAGCTTCCAATCATAGATTCAGGGGGAGTATCAGACCTCACAGATCAGAATTAGGCACTTTAATGTTCCTTTCAGTTTTTTTTTGGGTTCCGGAGTAGTTTCTGAGGCATACTATTCGAAAAAACACAGAATACACACCGTGTAATGACAAATACATGACATGTGTTCTCCTGTTCATGAAGAAACTATTTTTCTTAAATAAACTTCGTAAACTATATGTACACATAGTGTAGTCACTTATCGTGTCTGAGATTGTGTGGGAAGATACACGAGGTTGGGAAATCATTGTTAGGAAATGCCGTGTACCGGATATACATGATGTTTTGTAGAACTGTGTAACTGACCGTGTCACTAACAACACGGGCAAGTTTAGTATTTTATAATACACGCGATGTCCATCTGGAACACAACATGTATTTTGAACGGTGTATTCAATCATGTCACTAAAAACATGTGTCGGTGAAGCTCGTCTAGTACCTGTCATTTCTGGAATGAACATGTTGTGTAGTCATGCTCTTGGAGAACTTTGTAGCATAGTCATAGAGAAGGACTGAGGCAAGGGAAGAGGATTCAGGTACACACCGTGTGTTTGGACAACATGATGTGTGTCTGTGAGTGTTACACGACCCAATTTGGCAGAAGTACACATCGATGTGAACGGTTTAAGGGAACACACAGTGTATCAATATTTTTTGAAACATGAATGTTTTATTTCTCCTGTTCCCTTTTGGATCTTCTAGTATTTTGTCCTTGATAATCTTGATCCAAGGAGCAGTGGACCTTGCAGAGTCATGCCACCAAGACATCCTCTGATTGACCACTAGTTATAGGGGAGCGATCAGACACCGGACATGGCTGATCATGGACTTCTAAAAGATCCTCCTATTGTGCTAGTTTTGGCACCATCCGTCATTCTAGACACAATTACTGATGCACAGTTTTGACAGGGGTTCATGAGGATCATGTAGAACTTCCATGGTGGACCACAACCTGCACCGTCTATGGCAGAATTGATGTGGGTTTTCCAGTAGCACCATCCTCCCACATTCACGGGGGAAAGAGGACCTCAAGCTATAGAGTCTTGGTTAGAATCCATGTTTCCAATATTCTAGCCTCAGGATACACCTCTAGATAGTAGTTTTAAAAAAGTTATGTATATGTTTTGAGATTCAGCCAAGAGATGGTGGGATGTGATCTCCCAAGTGGGATTCCAACATGTTATGGCCTAGGATTTGTTCCAGTGTGCTTTCTATGACTACTTCTATCTAGATGCATTGAGGGCCGATCGAGCCTAAGAGTTCATGATTTTGGATCAGGGTACTCGTTCAGTTATGGAGTATTCCTCTCGATTCACTGAGCAGCAGTATTTCATGCCTATTCTAGGCGGTGATGAAATATTTATGGTGAGGAAGTATGAGGATGGTTTGAGGCACAACATGTAATATAAGAAGAAAATAGTCAGGATAACTTCCATAACATCTATCTTCAACTAGGAAGTGATCATAGATCGTAATCTGAGGGATTCTGGAGTTCTGAGCCAGGGCGACTCATCATCTAGAGTTTGTATCCCTCGTACGGATAGCCGGAAGTTCCATAGGGGGTCTTTTCATGGTGATCCACGGATGAAACACACTTCCTATGGTATCTAGTTTGTGTGGTTCTAGTAAAGGAAGAGTGGGCATATGAGACCACATTGCCTGAGAGACCCAATGCAAAGCTGATACTGCGGCAAGGTGGGTCACCTTCAGCACTTCTATCAGTTCTTCTCACTAGTAGCTGGTGTTATGGGTTCTTCTATGACTCCTCATACAAGAGTAGTTCCACCATTTTCTCATTAGTATGGGAACTGGAGTTCATCCAGCCATTAATTCCTAGGTGGAGGTCACTGTTGTGGTATTCAGTCACTAGGAATTCAACAAAAACAGGTTGGATCCGCTCAAAATCGTTAAGCAGGGTCACATGACTGTGGTGCATGTTAGAATTTTGCAGTGGAGTAGACCCATCATGAGTAGGATATGAGACCCTCTACAGTTCAAGGTACCATCCTAGTTGCTTCAGTTTTAGCTTCTACTCTTTTCGATACAAGGTCATCCCACAACTTTATATTTGTTGTTGTTATGGAGAGCCTAGGGTTCTGTAACATTTCTTCTGTGTATATATTAACGTTTGGAAAAACATTGGGGAAAAGAATGACCAATGTAAAATTATGTAAGTATTTCCCTTTAGAGGTTGGGGGTGTAAATTTTTATGGTACATCTATGTCCTAGAGATGATATTCTATGATGTCATTCTTTGAATTGACTGGTTAGTTCTCTTCCAAGTAGTCATCGATTGCTATCGCTGGAGGGTGAGTTTCACATCAACGAAGGGCATATAACTTCTTTATTAGGGGAAGTAGGATGTCCCGACGAGCAGAGCGGGACCCAAACATCATGGGTTGGGAGGAGTTTTAGCTTTTATTACTAGTCTATATCTAGAGGACTGGGGGACATCACAACTACACTTTCCTATAGTGATGGATCATTTAATAGACTTCTTTATAGAGTATTTTTCATGTTTTCCTCCAGAGCGACAGGTAGACATTTCTATTGATCTTGTGCTAGGAGAAGCACCGGTGTCCATTCCCCCATATAGAATGGCTAAACGAGAGTTTAAATTTCTCATGGAGCAGTTGGAGGAGTTAGAGGGAAAGGGTTTCATCCGACCCAGTACTTCTTAGTGGGGTTCACCTGTTCTATTTGTGAAGAAGGCAAATGGTACTCTCAGACTGTGTGTGGACTATCGGATGTTCAACCAGTTGACGGTCAAGAATTGAAATCTGTTACCAGGGATTGATGATCTCTTTGATCATCTTTGAGGGGAAAAAGTGTTCTAGAAGATTTAAAGGAGATCCTATTATCATCATTTACACGTTAGAGCATCTGATATACCTCTTACATCATTTCAGAGCAGTTATACTCTATACGATTATATGGTTATGTTGTTTAGTCTCACGAACATGAATGTAGTTTTCATGGCACTGATGAACCGAGTGTTCCTTCCATACATGGATTTTTTTCATGGTAGTATTTTTGGAGGATATATTGGGGTACTCTCACACTCAGCAAGACCATTCCACCCATCTTAAGATCATTCTGAGTTCACTAAGATTGCATCAGTTATATGTTATGCTCTGAAAATTCCACTTTTGGATGGATCATATTCACTTCTTTGGTCAAGTTATCTCAGAGACTGCAGTAATAGTGGAGCCATAGAATGTGGGGGAAATAGTTTTCAGGGAGTACCCGAAGAACATATTTGAGGTATGACATTTTTTTGGGATGAATGGATACTACAGAAATTTCATTCAAGACTTTTCATGCCTAGCAGCACCACTGATGGGTCTGACTAAAAAGGGTGCAATGTTCTTGTGGTCAGATTCTGGTGAGTTATCCTCTCAGGAGCTGAAAGTAAGACTTACATCAACACATAAACTTGTATTACCAGAGCCTAGAAAGAGATATAATATTTACAATGATTCTTTTGGTATCAGGATGGGATCAGGGCTTATGCAGGGAGAAGGAGTCGTTGCGTATAGGTCTTGACAGTGGAGGCTGCATGAGAGGAAATAACTGAACCACAATCTCGATCTAGATGTAGTTGTAAATGCCTTACATTGTTGGAGAAATTATCTGTAGGGGGATTATTTTGTGATTTTCACTAAACACATAAGTCTCATGTATATCTTCACTTAGTGTGATCTGAATTTGAGACATCGAAGGTAGGTAGAGTATCTTCAGTCCTTTGATTTAGAGCATACATATATTCCTAGGAAAGTCAATGCAATGGTAGATGCGCTAACCAAGAGGACTCAGATATATTCATTTCAGGAGGCCAGTTGTGAGTTGCATCTTATGGTTCTATTCTCTTAGATGCATTTGGAGATGTAAAATAGATAGGGGAAGACTTTTCTTTCTTCTGTAGATATTACCTATACTCTTCTTGATCGAGTGAGAATGAGGCAGTTATCAGATTCTGAAGGCCGATTCCTACGTGAAGGTTTGTTATGAGTGGACCTTATTATAGGATGGACTATAGGTGATGATGAGATATAGCATTTCTAGGGGCGCGTATGGGTGTCAGTAGACATACGCGAGGAGTTGATGTGTGACATTCATTCTTCAGTTTGGGTGGTTCATCTGGGGGTCACCAAGATGTATTATGATCTAAACCCTCAGTATTGGTGGCCAGGTATGAAGAAAGATGTGGCTGGGTTCATCGTGAGGAGTTCCACCTGTCAGCAAGTGAAGGTGTATCATCAGCGACCAACTGGGCTTTTGAAGCAGTTACCCATTCCTAAGTAGAAGGGGAATGATGTCGTTATGGATTTCGGGACAGGTTTACCGAGGTCGCATCGAGGGAAAGATGTTGTGTGGGTTGTCATTGTCAGACTCACAGTGGTTTCTCCCTTCTTTCCAATCATGGAGACCTTTAGTGTTGATGTTTTGGGACGGTTTTACTACAGTGATATTGTACATTTACTTGGAGTTCCACACTCTATTGTTTCATACCAGGATGCATGTTTTACATCTCGGGTCTAGGAGGGGAAACATAAGGCTTTGGGCACACATTTTCTTTTGAATATAACATATCATCCCCAGATGGATGGCCAATCTGAGTGTACGATTCAGGTTCTAGAAGACAGGCTTCGAGTACACATCCTAGATATTATAGGTTTTTGGGAAAGTACATACCTCTAGTGTAGTTTTCCTATAATAATTGTATTCATGAACTATTCATATTTCCCCTTATGAGGATCTATACGGTAGGCCATGCCAATTACCCTTTTGTTGGATGGAGGAAGGAGAGGAAGTTATTCTAGGACCTCATCTTGTCTAGGAAAATACAGAGTAGATAGAGTTGATTCGGAAGAGGATGAATACTACACAGTCTTGACATAAGACTTATACTGATCAGTGGAGCAGACCTCTAGACTTCAAGGTAAGATATTGGGTTTTCCTGTGACTCACACCGAGTTTGGGAAACATGAGGATTAAGAGATAGGGTAAGCTTTCGCTTAGGTATGTTGTGCCGTTTATGATTTTAGAAAGAGTTGGTCCGGTTTCCTATCAGTTGTAGTTACCTCAGAGGTACTGGTATATTCATGACATGTTCGACATCTCTTAGCTTCGACATTACTTTTCAGACCCTTCTCATGTTTTTCAACCTGAGGAGGTTGAGTTATAAGTGGACACATCATTCAAGGACCATCCTATTTGGATTTTTTATCATGGTATGATGGTTCTATATGGATGTTATATTCCTCTAGTACGTGTTCTATGGATGCATAGGTGAGCACCAGAAGAGAATCATGAGAAAGAGACTGATGTACGATCATAGTGGTCGGAGCTGTTCAAGGTTTCTTCTTCTATGCCTCCTTGATAAGAAATTTGGGGACAAATTTCTTTAAAGGGGGATGTTTGTAAGAACCCAGTTCTTCCTTTTCAGGTATATTTTCCTTTTCTGGTGTTTTTGAGTAAAAATGTGAGTTTTCTTGAAATTTATTAAGTACACATTGTGTACTTTATAAGTACACATCTTGTAATATTTTACTGCAGGTAGCCGGGTTCTGGCCATCTCACGGTCATGTACACTACCATTTGTGGTGACCTGAAGACCACCTAATGTGGGGGCCGGTAAAGTAAAGTACATGTTGTGTACTTATAATGTACACATCATGTACATTCCTTTTACAATTAAACATACCAGGTCCACGTCTAAAGGAATGAAACACCTATTTATCGACCTAGTTCATCTAAGAACATCTGTACGGCCGTGATTCTTACCTGAGCCCCTAATTAAGAACAAGTTCTTTGAATTGATTATCGTTGATTGCATTGGGATCGCCACCGTATGCTCTTCCTTATTCTAGTGCTTTGTTTATTGATTCCTCTTCGTTCTCTTATTATATTTAGTTGAACATTTTGTGCGTTTTTGTAGATCTACAATGTTCATGATAGATTCGTGGCTTGAGGTTCTAGTATAGAGATCCTACATCACTGAGGTTGGTGTTATGTGTCTTTTCATTGAATGTCTTCGAGTGTTATGTGGAAAAAGTTCCCAATAGCCATGAACAAGGTATTGCGTGTTATGGTTTTAGCCTTTTTATTTCCCTGCTATGTTTGTATGCTTGAGTTGAGGTTGATTGAATATGAATAGCGTTAATTTCTATGCTTTTGAAGTGTTTGGCCCACAAATTCTTTGTTTGACCATTTGGTCATGCTTATCCTGTTCGGCTACCTTGTTATTTTTCTCATGCCTAGTATTGTGGGATAGATTGATTAGTTTATCTTACATGTTGATATGTTGTAGACTGCTAACCATGTAGTTCATGAGGGTTAATTGGGATGATACATGTTTCTAGGGTTCCTTGATGCACACAGGGCCATGAAAACCTGGGGTAGTAGACCATAGGGAGAATGGATGTAAGGGCTTCTCCGAAGTGTCTGTTTACTGTTACGATGCGAGACCAAAGGTGGAGAATATGTAAGTGCTTCCTCATAGAGTCTATATTTCCATGACTCAGGCCACAGGGGGAATGTGACATATGCGCTTCCCCCCGAGTGCCTTTAGTTGCCGATATGAGACTATAAGAGGAATTGATAGTGAGTGTTTCCTATGAGAGTCTATGCATAAGGTGAACCATAGGGGTTTGACTGAGTGAACTGCCCATAGGGTTTCTTGTTTTGTTTGGTTGAACCAGAGGGGTTAGGCAGTGAGTACTACCCATAGGGTTACCATTTGTGTTTAGCTGCTTTCTTGTACTTGTTTGGTTGAACCAGATGAGTTAGGCTACGAATACTACTTTGAGGGTAACCTGCTTTGATTATCTATTACAAGATATATGAAACAGAATGCATTGAAACTGTGGACTATTTACTATTGAGTTCTTCCTTGTTTACTATTTTCTTTACTTATTACATATCACATATTCACTATCTGTTAGGCACATATCTTTTGGTTGTTGCCTACAGAGATTTTTCTCACACCCTATTTCGTCCATGCTTTTGGGCCCAAACTGATTATCTTGTTGCAGGTGTAGATAAGGGAAACACCCTTTTGCATCAAGTACTTGACTGCCTTGGATATAGAGAGCGTGGGAACAAGTTGTGGCTTGCGATGCTGAGAATTTGTTTACTTGTTGTTATTTTGTACATTGTATTAGTACAATATTCAGTATTCTGATGTGTTTGGATGTTTTCAAGACATATGTATGATGCCTAATTTTATATATGGGCTCCAATAATTATTACTTATAGTCTTCCATTGATTACTTTTGTTACGGTACTATTGATGATTCCGTTATTTCTATTGATTTACATTCGTTTTGTTACTCTTCCAATGAGGTCATAGTTTCCCCATTACCACACTCAAGGCACTCGTTGCTAGTTGGGAGCCTCTAGCATTCGTGGAAATGCTCTTGAGGCCATGTGACAAACCGGGTATAGGGAACGTCTAGGTGGATTCTAGAACCAGGACTTTATAATGTCAGTGTTCTACACCTCTTCCCATAAAGGGATACATAGGGGTCCATTTTAATGCTTCAGTGGAAACAATTGTTTCAAGTGTTTGGATAGTCTGGGAAGATTGGCAATCATTTTTATGGGAATATGTTGTACTAATGATCAGCTTAATGAATATAGCATGTTGTAGAACACTCCAAAACATATAGCTGAATCTAGGATCTCGACAAATAGAATCAACAGTTTTACTCCACGTAACCTTAACACTTCTTTGATGTATATCCGTGATAGTTGATCTAGTGATAAATCATCCCCAACTATGATGAAGTTTTCAATCTTTGTAAGATGATCCACAATAACCCATATAATAGAGTTTCCTTGGAATTTCATTGCATGTCCCGCGAAAAAATCAAAGGTGATTTTTTTCAGATTTCTAATTTGGATTGGTTAATGGTTTCATCATCTGATTTGACTTATTCCCCTAATCCTTCACATGATATTCTAGAAGTCACATTAATGTATACACTGCAATCTCCTTTGTTATTTTATAAAACCAATAGTTCTTTTAGATATCTCTATATATTTTTTATTTCCAAGGTGATTAGAGAAATTCTAACTATGTGCTTCATTTAAATGTTCATTCACCAACTTATGATTTGATAAAACACATAGTCTTGAGACATATTTCAAAATTACTTATTCATTAATATTGAACTCTGATTATTTACATTTTATAATAGTTTCCACATTACACTGAATTCACAAATCATCTTTCATAGCATCCTTTAACAATTCCAAATGATATGGTAGATCGATGATTTGTGAAATGATTTAGGATTTTCCATTCTTCATGATTTCGATGTCCATCATATTGAAATCTAAGAATATCGTAACCTTCAAAATTATCCTCCATGATATAATTATTGGGTCCCTTCTACTTAGATCATATGTCACCTTGTTCAATTTCCCAAGATGGTAGTCGATTGATTTGTCGTAATGTTTTAGGATCTATAACCCTCTTCATTGAGACATATTTACTACAATCTATGTGAACATATATTTGAGTTCTTTGTGACCTGTATATATTTCACACCTATCCCTAAAGAGATAATGCCTCCTCATTTTCAACAAAAATATAAAATCTACATACTCTACATCATTCATGGGATAGTTGTTCCCATGAATTTTCATCTACCATGAGGTGAAAGAAATGACTTTTTCATTTTTCATTAAAAACACAACCAAATATCTTCTTTGAAGAATCATAGAAAATAATGAATAGATCCACTCATGTGAGTAGTGTGAGCTCGTGGGAAGTGATAAGACTTCTTCTAAACTCAATATATCATTCATCATATTAATCATTCCATGAAACATTTAATCACTACCAAGTTATATTGGTAAGATTGTTTGGAAATCATGAAAAATATCTCATAATTCTTCGTTAATATCCATGTAACCCCTGGAAACTATGAATAATTGTCATAAATGTTGGCCTCGACTATCCCTCAATTGTTTTTGACCTCAAAGGATCCACAAATATCCTATTAATTGTGATGATGTTCCCCAATAATTAAGCTTCATTCAACCAGAAATCACACTTTTTGTACATTGCATAAACCTTATCCTATCATATGGTCTATAGCATAGTGATCAGATTCTCCCCACGCTGCTCCTTGGATTATGGGAATATTATAATATCATCTATAAAGACTACAACAAATTTGTTGAGGTATTCACTAATGAATATTTTCGTCATGTTTATGAACAATTCTGGGGCATTACATAGTCTGACTGTCATAACTATGAACTCCTAAAGTAGGTACCTTGAATTAAAATAACCCTTGGGAATATCCTCCTTTATCACCCTTAAATGTCAATGTAATCACCTTTGATCATAAATATATTATTATGGAGTTCCACATAGTTTATCTAACAAGTCATTAATTCATGGAAAAGGATACTTCTTCATTATTTTGATATTATTGAGATCAAAATAATCATTGAAAATGGGTGTTGAACCATATTTCTTCATGACGAAGAGGACTGGTACACCCTCGGTGAAACACTAGCACTTATAAACCTTTTAACAATATTCTCATGTAGTAGTTTGTTTATCTCCTCAACTTACACAATATCCATTCTATATATTATCTTGGATATTGGTAATTCCCCAAATTTAATTTTTATTGAAAATTCATCCTCAGTTCTTTGAGGAAGACCAGGAAACTCATCCGGATACACAATAGTATATTCTCTCACAAGAGGCATGTATTTGAGGATAGTTCATTGTGTAGACTCAATCGTTTAACCTAGATATCCTTTCTCTTAGTCCAATAATATCCATTATTGAGATGATGGTTCTAATGATGATTCTTCCTCCTCTTTGAACTTTTATAAAATAATGGGTCGATTCTCCATTTTAGAGTGATCTCCCTCTCATTGAAATTTATGTTATCTCTATATTGGGATTGAAAATACATGCCCAGAATAGCATCAAATTAAACCAAGGGATGAATGAAAAGGTTAAAAAGTATGTTCAATTTAAAACGTGTGATAGAGGATGACTTATATACGTGTCATTCAATAATTTCCCCATTTCATGTTTTCACCACTATCTCCACTTTTATGCTTTGTGGTGGTGTTAGAATAGTTCTAATAAACATTCTTTATATAGAAGAATGTGTAGAAATAGGATCAAAAATTTGTTCCATATTCTTTAATGAATAAAAATTGTACCGGTCACCACATAATTTTTGAGCTCATCCTCGTTGATGGTTATGGGAAAACCTCACCTTTACTACCATAGAGGATGTTGGTTTCCTCTATGTATCCTTGGATTAGTGCACTAGTTCAGAAAGTGCATTGGGTCCTTAAAATTGAAGCACTGAACAACTTATTGATGGTTAACAATAGAATTCCATTCCTCTATCACGTGGTGGGTTTCACCTATCGTCATTTATTGGCCAGGTTCCCTTCTCTTCTACACCTACAACATTTCCTTATTCCACTTAGTCAATTTTTGAGATTATTCTTTTCAAGCCTTTGACAAGTGTGGCGTTTTAATTTCATAGAACTATTTGATTTATCCATCGGACCACCAAAATTAAAATCCACTTTTTGTTTCTTATCACCCTGATTACGTTGAGATTACCCAATATCCATCTCAACATTGAGGGAACATTGTAATGTTTACTATTATCTATAAAATTCATAGATTTCCAAGGATTTTCATAGACCATGCTTTGGCTCACCAAAGAAGCCGTCAACCATGAATTTGGGGGTAACGGTAAACATAATGGCATATCATGGACATATATTAAAGATTTACTTATACACCTTGACAGATTCATCATCATTTTTCTTTATTTCAAGGGAATATCCTTCCATCATAACAACAGAGGTGAAGGGATAATCTTTATCAAAAAATGTTTTCAAAAATTCCTTTTGTACCATTGTTTCAATATCTTCATTAGAATTCATATTCTTGATCAATTTCCTCCACAGATTAGCTCTCCCTCCATATGATAAACAACAATATGAACCTTATATTTTCCATAATATTGATGGTTTGAGGAGATCCTTACAATTAAATTGATCCATCCAACTTTGATTAGTGATCATATAATCAACTGAATGTAGGAGGCATTTTCAACATGAATCTCACATAAACGGGTTTCTCTATAATATTTGGGAGGGGGTTGTGTTCTCCTCCTTTTCTAGGTTTCTAGTAATAAATTGAGTTAACAATTAGTGTCAAATGTTACATTTGGTTATTCCCACTCCCATAAAGTCAGTAATCTCATTAGGGAAATCCTAACACTACCCTTCACATTGGTTGTTAGAATGATTCCTCCTACTTTCATCCATTGAGAATAAAAAAGGGAAAATTTGGGATGAGTATCATAATCAATTAAAAACATAAATGGGGAATCAAATAACATTAATTATATAACATAAATTTATCTCTTAAACATTTGATTTTTAAGGCTTCAGTCTATTTTATCCATGATCTTTTTTGTAACACATATTCTTATAGAAAAGTTTTTCCCTTAGTAACAATTTTTATTGAACATACTATTTTACCAAATTCTATACCTTGGGAGTGTCAAACCAGAAACATAGTATGGACCATTTTCATGCACCAGGTTACCCAGAGTCTGGCCTAGAATATCTTTTTAGAGTTATTACTCCTACGTACATTTGTGCCATAACCATGTCCACATGTAGTATCCAAATAGGAATGTATTGTCTAAATAAAACACCTGATCTCTACTCTTCAAAATTTGGATAGGTTTTCATTCACTTATTATTATACCTAAGAGACTTAACTCAGTTTTTCTAATCCTAATCCAAAAAAAATATTTTATCATATCCTCTGATGCTAAATATAACAACCCTTGTCTTTATTAAACATTAATCCATAATTTAATTAGATAAATTTCCACTTAATACGAAATGATTGATTAAGAAGAATAGTGTCATTGGGAAATTTTATATAGTATATAACAACATAAAATATTAATTAACAAAATATTTATTGAAAACATGTTTTACATGACCGATATTTTCCTTCATACATAACACTGCATCGGATAACCTGAGGAAATACATAAGAAAGGTTGATACATTAATCCCAATAAAAGAATTGAAAAATCATAACATGAATATCACAATATTAGTTAGACTATATGCATATAAATATAGTATAAAAGTAACATGAATAATAATTCATGACATAAAATGATCATCAAAACATAGGAAAATGTGAAAACAATATAAAACACAACATCATACACATAGGTCAAGGACAACACTCTTAGAATTCACTATAAAAAATTACCCATAAAGGAATCGAATTAACCCCTATCCCAAACGGACATATCATGCTACCAAACATTACCCATTAATTTAAGTGTTATCAGGGTGAACCCTTCATACCCATTTCAAAATCATGCTAAAGTGTTCCATATAGATCATATAACATGGATTCAATCAAAATCATAATTTTTTCCATGATCAATGAATTTTAGAATATATACATTTAAATCCCTAATCAATAATTATGTGCACCTAAATTTGAATACCCTTGATAGATAAATTAGTATAGTATTTTCTACACAATTGTTTTATCCTGGAAAATCATACTGCAATTTCGATAGCATAACAACGCCCTATAAAAATTCAAAAAATGGGTTGATGATATTGAAATGGTTAAATCATAAATTATAAATTTAATGGATAAAAATTGATGCAGGTAAAATATTCCACAACATATGGAATTGGGAATAGAAGGCATACCGTAATAATGAAATATAAAAAATTGATGGAAAAGGAAATAATGATAACAAAATATTAGTATGGTAACAGTTGTACATAAAAGTTATTAGGAGGGTTAAGTGTTTGGGAAAGGGAATTCCAAAATTACAACATAAAATAGGAATTAAGGGTGGTTATTCATGATCATATTTCAACATAGTCTAAAATTCAATTGAAATACATAACATAAAATTAGTGTTTGATAAAAGGGGATGGTAGAAAATCCCTTACGAAATTTTGGCATAGTAACAGGTGTACATAAGGGTTAATAAGAGGGATAAGTGAGTGTAAAAGAGGCTCAAATAATTTAAAAAATTAAATCTATATTATGGGGGATAGGTAGGAATGTATCCTAATTTACGAAAATGGATATTGAAAGGCATATCATAAATTAAATACTTGATTAAAATGGGAGAGATAGAATCCTGTACTGAATTTTTTCATGGTAACAGGCTTAAATAAAAGATAATTAGGGGGATAATTAAAGTAAAAAATAAGATATAATAATTAAAACATTAGTCTATATTAATGGGATCATGTAACATAATATACCAACATATTAAAATTGAATTTATGAAGCATAATATAAAATAAGTTGCTGAAACGAAATGAGAATAGAGAAATCCCTTACATGAATGTGTGACTAAAAAGTCTTTGAAGAGGACTCTTGAGATATTGTGGTGTCATTGGAAGAATATAGATATTAAGGGTAGATTTTGTACATCCTCCAATGATTTGGAGTGATAACAAATGGGATCTTTGGTGGGTTCGTTTTGGAAAAGAGGGGAATTTCATTGTTATTTTGATTTTTGGACACTGAAAAATAAAATATTCAAACCCAAAATCTATCAAATGGTTTTACAATTTTTTATGAAATATATATGTGAAATAAAATATTTTATAATTCTGAGGGCCAATTATAATATAGTATTTCCCTTTCTTATTGGAGGTGAGTCACACTTTAGGAAAATTATTTCAAAATAATTTAACATTTCACTAGTCTTGGAGGATTAACTAGGGGATTATAAAAAAATGAAAATAAATATAAAATCATATTACGTTAAAATAAGAACATAAATTTAGTCTAGTATACATTTTATCGTATTTATTAAATCACTATTGTGCTATTTTGATGTCATAAAGAAAAGTTTTTTAAAAATATTTTTTGAACTCTAATAAAAATTACATTTGAACTCATAAAAAAATTATATGATATTTTATATTAAAAAATAAATTTAATAATAATATTTTTTGAAAATATTATTTATTTCTAAAATCTCTTAATTCCTCTAAATATATTTCTTAAATTAATTTTAATATTTACAAAAAATATTATTTCTTCATTAGAATTTATTTACAATGAAACAATAATAAGATGAAAATATATTAAGTATTCTATAATAAAAGTTTTTATTTAAAATGATAGGGTATTTATACATTCCCATTATTACACCAGCATTTTACCTAAGAGTACGGTGTGTGATGGCAGGGATTTCATGGCATCATTCAGGGAACATTGTTTGGGTTATCATCTCGATGAACTTGACCATCTACCGTAAATGGTTCCTCTTTTGATTATGTGATTGGATCTCAACTTGGGTATGGTATAGGGAAATCCAAAAAAATTCAATCTCCCTCGTAACTTTGATAACTGTGATTCACAGGTTACGATTCTATGGATTGTAGCCATCACATACATTGTCTATGACAAAAAGGACTTCATAAAACCATATATTTATACTAGTCATGTGATGATTATTCAATGGCTAAATTATCAATTGTAAATATATTTAACAGTCATTTAAATAATATTTTATATAATAAAATAATAAATTCATGTTTTTTGTATATTCATAAGATATTTAATTATGTCAAGAACCTAAATTTTAATCATAATAGTTTTTGGCATTACAATAAATCTAAATGTGTGAACATTATATATAGTGGTTTATGAATATCAATGTGAGAAACTCATCCTATAGATAGATGTTTTTATAATTATATTTAATAATAGAATGTTATACCTTTTATATTCAAATAAAAATGATGGAAAAAAATCACCTCCCTTAAAAAGATTCTTATAAAATATCAGAATGTAATTGTGGGTGGGCTTATGGATCTAATAGAGGTATTCACACCCATATCAACATCTAAATTAGATTAAAACATTCAATAATTCACTCTTATAAATGATATGTGTGATACATAGTGCTCTATATATATAATCAATAAATGTAGATGTGTAGTTGTACCTTATTTCCTAGTATAAATGCACTAATAATGCAGATACGTCTACTGGAAAAATATAGTGGAATGATCAATAAAAAATGTTCTTTAAATATGTCTAGGAATGTATGAATTCTCAAATACTAACATAGTGATCTTATGAGAATCTTCATCTAGATGGATGATGTGCATGTATATCCATGTCATATGTATTTGACCCCTAAAAATGGACATTACATCACCCTAAACCTCAGTTCCCATTTGAATATGACCTAGATTAAAATAATCTGTAGAAAAATAACGCATTACAATTTCACTAATGATGGGTGGCCAATTAAAATAGAATCATACTCTATAGAAAGAGTCATCTCTCCCACTAAAAAATAATATGTATGTTGTATTCGCCTATATATATTTTTTATGTCATCAATGAGATGACTATTGATGAATGTGAAGTTTCACATTTCTAAGATATAGAACTCATCATGAATAAGATAGGGGATAATAGGAGGAGGTTTTGTAACATGACGTAAATGATGACACCATCGTACACTCAAATCATGAACTTATTGTCCCTCTGTGAATAGTTATGAAATATGTTAGTTTTTGATTTGGAGAAATGGAGGGCCCTCATTCATTAAATATGATTTCATTTTTACAATTTATAGATAATTCAATAAAATTTGTAAATTTTTTTTAAAAATATATGAAGAAAAATTATCTTGAGAATTTGCATTCATAATTAAGTATTATGATGAAAATAAGGTAAATAACTAGATGAAACTGATGCTATTGAATTGGTATATAATTTTTTAATGATATCAAATAATGTTTATTTTATTTAAAAATAATTATATTTATATCAACAATGTGTAATATCCCACATTTTATCAGAGACTACATATATATTCAACCTACCATGTGATTTCAATGATTTATTTAAAGATAATTATTTGATAGGTTAGGCAACTTGTTATTCATTTATATTGTGAATTAAATTTCCAAATAGTTAAAATATCACAAAAATTATTATTGATTTAAACCTTAAATGATGCAATCTATAGATAAAATCGGAATTAAATGACATAAGATTTTAACAAAAGGATCCATAAATATTGAACCCCAAACACAAAACAAATACACAACCTAAAAAAAATGCATAATCTCAGTCATGATGATAGGAATTGGAGAACCTTCATTTCTATTTCTGAAATACTTTTTGAGTATAAACTTATATGTAAAAAAAAATTTCATCATAGTCCCACTAATAATTCTTGGCATCAGTCCATAACATTTCTAATACAAGTAGACTTAAATGGTCTTTAAGGTTGTAACTTGGTAATATTTGGAAGCAAATTCAGTTAATTATTTGGTAGGTAAAATTAGGAAATATCAGGAAACAAATATAATTCATAGAAGAATAGAATAACCCTTAATTAAAAAAAGACATAAATTAAATAATCTATAAATGTAAAATCCATAATTTGAAACCTAGTATTATTTGGAACTACAGTCGACTAATCTATATAAATGTAATTAATATGAAAATCGCCAACATGCTTCTATTATGTAAAATAATAATCAACTATAGGGATCGTGAAATATATTAGGTAATAATATGATTTCCATGATATGTATATTGATACACAGGATAAAACAACATGCACAAAATGATATCTCAATGACACGAAAGAACTGAAATCATAGTACCACTTTCCAATATGGCCACGAGTACTCAACCCCAACAACATGTGAGTAGTTTGAGGAACTATTTTACTTGAATGTATCTCCCTACTTGATCAAATGTTAATAAATTAAATAAAAATTCCATTTTTAGTAACTTATCAATGTCTCTTTGGAAACATAGACATAAATATATTCATTGGTGCTGCTTATAACATGACTTCTAGGACCATTAATAACTTTGATTCAAACATCAATAAAATGCATCATGTACTAACTCATTGATAAAAAGTTTTTGAATACCATTAAATACCCCATTTATGCACTCCACAATATTAATTGTCAAATAGTTTTATCTCCATCCACCATCATATGTTGATAACCATTTTTTCATTTGAAATACAAATCATATAATCATATTCATGTTGATTATATCATAAAAATTATTCATTGTATTTATCTTAACTTCCTTTTATGGGATCGTATGATATATAAATAAGAGAAAACCATGTTTAAAAGGGTGTTGTAATTTTATCAAAAAAATATATGTTTAAGGAAACAAACCAAATTAGATGATTACGTTCCTTATTACAACATCTCAAAAAAAATTACATTATTGGAAAATTTTTATTATAATACCAATCATAAGAAATCAGTTATCTCAAAGAAAATCCATCAATGATAAAGACCACTATAATCATTTGATTGCGATCAAATATCATCTTTACTATCAATATCATTATTACAAGAATGTATACATAACTTGACTACAAAATCCATGATTAAAAATTCAATTTTTCCACAATAGAAAATGAATGATCTAAATGAGAACTATTAACATCATTTTTATAAAGAATAAGTAGAATATATGTTTACATGCCTGAAAGAAAAGTCCCAACAACCTGAATGAATTTCTTATAATAATAAAATATAGTAATACATGTCATGAATGCCCAAAACTACCTATAGATATTCATCCTTTCTAAAAAAATCGGTTATCAGTGTTGGGATACTAAACAGTGTACAAATTATAAATAACTTGAATTTTGCGATACAGCATTTCTATTAGGTTTAATAATACTATATGTGATTTATCCTAATCACCATAGGCTTTCACAATGTCCTTTTTTAAAATTCCACAGGTTATCATATGATATATTGTATTTAAATATTTTTTTGTTTTTTCATAGATATGAGAAACATGAACATCCTGAAATGTTTGTATTATAATTATAATAACAATAGATATAAACTATACATCATGTAAAAAGTGATCCTATAACATGAAAGGATGTAAAAAATTACGTGGGCATTCCTACGTAGGTATCATAAAACCTGAAAATAATTTATCATATAATTTATGTATTATTAATTTACATCTTGGATCATATTTGTCAATCCTAATGAGGTATTTATTACATCATGTACTCATTGAATTAAAATTATAAATGTATATTAATCGTATTACTTTAGTACATTTTTCAATTAATTATTCCATACAACACCACCCCAATATATATGGTGTTCTATGATGATTCACGTGTGTTACCTATAAATCCATGGAATTAAAAATTCATTGTAATGACATTCCATTATAAATGGTGTGAACACTACATTTATTTTACAAAAGAATCCAATAATGTTGGATTATTAACATTAAATACTTATTTCTTATATATCAATGGAACCACATAAGGTTCATTCCCAAGATCATATTCACATACATCATCATGTAATGCATCATCTGATACTTCATCCTCAATTAAAGTCTTATTTTTTAAATTAGAAGTATCAATGCCATTATCACCTATAGGTATTTCTATATTCTAATTAACTTCTTCATTATTTTTCTATTACATGATTCATATGAGAATAAAATGAATGTAGAATAAAGTAAAGGACCAACTTCAGCATGTCTCTCATAACATGGTTCTATAGTAATAGTTCACTCCACTTTAATTTCATAAATTGTCTTACATAATTCCGTTAAGACATTACAACATTGTGTCATGAATAACTATGTTGAATTCACCCAATCAATTTCATCATGAATTGGATACCCAATATGAAATAGAAATTAAATATATTGATGATGTGGATCTGAATTTTAAATAATTCACTGAAAAGACCTAATTATTAAGAGACTCTGAATCTTCCTATGAACATCATCAAAATTAAAAAATTCATAAATATTTTCCACTCTTACATGTGGAAAACAATAGATAAAACCATGATTTGTTTAAATTACCAAAAAATTATTATATATTGATGTAGACATGACTACCATTTATTTTTTTAACAAAATGTTATATTCTACATCATAACATGTTTAACATGTTTTATTTTTTTTATTATTAAACAATTATGGTTCGATGTTGAAACATTTTCAATAAAAAAATTTATCATTAATTGAAAAATCATCCAAAACCTTTAGGGAACTCCTAGAGCCTCTATTAACACACATTTCACAAAAAATCTAACTCCATTTAGACGTGGAGAATGAGTACATATACATATAGTAATACCTATTGTCGAAAACCCTTTTATAACAATGATTCTAATGTTTATGTGAGGAGGTCTAGGGGTTTGTAATATATAATATTTTTTGGAAACTTGCGTCCTTACATACCAAGAGAAACCGGTGACTAGTCGGTCATCAATAAGAGAAATAAACTAAAATTATTAAAAATTATATTACCAAATATATGAAAACACGACATGAAATATTAATAATACGTTGTCTAATCCTCTTAATATCATTTAGTTATTAAAAATTAAATAATTTGATAAAAAAATTGACTTGAAAATTGAATCAAACAATGGGAGTTCATCTCTATATTAGTAAACATAAAATAATGATAATATTTTTTGGGGTTAATTATTATGTTCTTTGCATTGTTATATTAACTATTACTATATCAAATGAATAATATATATAACCAACAATTTATATTCATTATTTTATGGTAATTATCCATTCATATAAGTGGACAACTATATATAATCGCTTCTCGGTATAAATATCCTCACAGTTACCTATATGGAAAATTTAATAAAACATTATTTACATTTAAATTAAAGTATAAAATGAATAACATATTATAATTAAGTGTGATTAAATTACTATGGGTTAATATTGAGACAATATTTGTGGATTTGTTAATCATTTCAAGATAAAGCAATAAAAACATAGGGAATCTATTCGATCCACTCTTATTGAGGATTTTACCAACCCTCAGTCTCATTTCATTCATGGTGTGATTATCCAGCCACAAACATCAAAACCACTTACTAAGCATAATTTTATTAGAATATTACTCACTTCCATGTGAGGGGATCTATAGGTTTAAGATAAATAACATTTTTAAATGAACATTCAGGACCTAATAGACATATAATGAATGATAATATGTAGGTTATCAACAATGAAACTAAAATATAGTTATTACAAATTATACAACCAGATAAAAAAAGGTGATGGGATATTTAAATCATACATTCATTAGTCATCAAATGATTAGTTATCAAACATCACTCTTAATATGTTTTTAGGAAAATTATTATGTTATACATATTATAAATTTATATATAATTGCGGAATCCATTATTGTTTTTCATTTATTCATAATATCCTATTTTTAACATTTTTTAGTTGGGTTTTTGGTGATTGTTTCAGATAGAATTTTTAAATTTTTTTAAATTTTTTTGTTAGGTTATGGTTGGAACACTGTTTTACCAAACTGTGCACACAATCATAGAATATTGAGTGACCTTGGGTTGTGGTATTCTTCATGGTTTTCCCACAATTAGTAAATGTTTTTCCATTTAAGAGAAACCACAATGGGAATTTAAATTAGGTTAATGGTTAGTCTACATGGTTTGTGAAACTATGTTTCTCTTCCCATCAAACTGTGCATGGGATTTCATTAATCCAAAAATCTCACATTAAAATATTTAACACCCAATTTTTTTAAATAGGGTCCAAGAAAAACCCAATGTGTATTCTTATTCCTTGGGAGTACACAATAGAATTTCTTGGCCCTAAAGATCCCTCCAAGAAGTGATTTGATTCTTGAGTAAATCCATTCGATCTTTTCCCAGTTAGTTTTCTCACCTCGATCTCAATCTCACATGATCTATCTTACCCACCCTATGGTTATGTGGATCCCCAATTCGATTTTTGTATCTAATACCTTCTTATTTGTGAACATAAAAGTAGGTCTGATTCATATTTGTTAGATTATGTGACTGTCATTCTTCATTGACCATTATCAATTAGGGTATGGTATTTCATGATTTGTTGACTCCATGTTAAGTGGTTCCACCATGATGCCCAATTTGGGTAAACCATAATTTGATTCATTTAAATTCAATTGTTTGAATTCAATCAAATTTCAGGATTTTTATTAAATGGTTTTCAATTGGAATGTAAGAAAAGTTAATTCCATTATGTTTGTTTTTTTAAAATGGGATTTTGGCGTGAAATTTGAAAAACCATAATTCCATTGAACTGTGGTGAGTTTATGAAAATGGGTAACATTTAAATTGTGAAGTTGGTTAGAGAAATTTATTGGAATTTTTTGAAATTAAATTATTGAATTTAGTTGTGAAGGGAGATTGTACAATTTAATAGTGATTTTTTTTTCAAATATCTATTTCTGAAAATGGATTAAACATGGGTTGATAAAAACCATAATATTTTAACTAGGTGGAAATGACTGTTATTATATTAAAACGCCATTTTGGTTTTTAAATGGAAATGTAATTTCTTAAAAATGGGGGAATGAGAATTACTTTTATATTATGGTTTCTTAAAATTATTTTATCACCATTGAATTCTAATTATTTATATTAAAGAATAAGTAGTTAGTGAGATATTTGGATAGACGCTCTAGTTTGGAATATTCCTAAGAACTGATTAATGCATTAAAACTCTAATATAATATTGTTTAGCACATCTTTCATCCCCATTGGGTCATAGATGAGTCCTCTCATTCCATTGTTGAGGGAAAAGATTACCCATAATTGTTTATCACATGAGTGTCTGAGGATCCAATAACCTTTAACTATTATAACTATTTTCGGATGGTCATGTTGTTCTCTTGTTTATATATGTGATATAAATGTATGGAATTTTTGAGAAAAGTATTATATGACTTGTGAATTTATATAAACCAATTGATATCAAAGTTTTTATCTGATCCATTAGTGTATTTCACAATTTGTGAAAGTATTTCCAATATTTTAAAATGTTAAGCATGTTTTTCTAAATTATTTTCCACTTTTAAAATGAAAAGCATAATTTTTTGAAATAAGCTAAAAATTAAATATTCATTTTATGAAAAACTAATTGCACTTTATTATATTAATTTGATATTATTTTATTTTTATGTAATCCTTGATGAGACATTACAGGTATTTTAACTCACAACCTACCTATGCCTTCAGGTGTTTATAGATTATTTCCTTCGTGGAACAAATAGTGGTAAAGCACCACTTAGAGCTGGTTCTAGATATTATTCTATGGAATTGGATTGTTGTATCTTTTGGGACTTGGGGTATTTATCTTGATGTTTTTCGGTTACTTTTATGTATTACATAGGGTTTTCATAACTGTTTTACTTTTGGTACACTTTTCATTGTGATAATTCTTTTGTATGCATTCTGATTGGTCAATTTACTTCTCCATTGTTAGTCATGTTTTCATTCCCACGATCATTTTTTAATATCCCATATGCTAGTCTCCATCACATGGGAATTAGGAACACCCTTTTGGCTATGTTAGGACCATCCCAGTTATCAGGTTACGAGGTTATCCAGGCTACTTTGTGAAAATAAATGTATATAATAAATAATAGATTTCTAAATATATATATATATATCCTAATATTTATATTAAATTCATATAAATATATATATGATCATTTTTTATGAAATTATTGATTTTTTTAAAATATGCATGTTATTATTTTGAAAATATTATATTTAATTAATATAATATATAATATATCAATAATGACATGCATTTATGTAATTAATTTACAATATACATGTTTATAATAAATTATTATAACTAATATATTTTTAAAAAATTATTCTCCATAATAAATTATTTTATCAATAATTCAGATAATATATTAGACACTTATTTATTTTTCAATCTAATATATATATATATATATATATATATTTATATATTTATTTATATTCAACTAGATTTCATAAAAAATTAAAAATATCATTATATATATTCATATAAACTGGAATTTTTTCTTAAATATAAATAATATTAATTTATACATGAAAACACAAAATATTATTAATAGTAAATTTTGTAAAATTTATTTTTAAAAAATTATAGAATTTACACTTAAATTAAAATTAAAATATTATAAACATCTTTTACCATCAATATTATAAAAATAGTAATGTAGAAATACAATTTTTTAATTAATCAAACATTCCAAAATTTAAATAATTATATTTTATAGAAACATTAATTTGAAAACTAATTATTTTTAGAATATATAAGCTAAAATATATTATTAATATAATAATTTTTAGTACAATTAATAAATATAGTATTATATATATATCAAATCAAATATTTTATATTCAATTAATTTTTAATATGATACAAAATATAAATATATTTTCTATTAATAATAATTCATAATATAATTTTAATAAAATATATCATTGGATTTACATTATCCACTTACTTTTATGGAATATTATATTTTAATTTTAATTTAAATTAGATATAGAATATAATATAATATATTTATATAAATATATTAAAATAAAAAATCTCACAATTTAAATTAAAAATATATAGCATATTTAACACTAATATTTCCATAAATATAAATTGAATTTTGTAAATAAATTATATATTAGGAAAAAACCATATTCAAATTTCCTATATCATTAAATATAAATTAATTCATTCCGTGAACAATAATTCAACGGACAATAATTTATACAGAAAATAAATCATTCAAATAACAACAGTTCATTCATTAATAAAACCATATATATAAAATAAATAAATAAATAAAACAAAATAAATGAAAAAAATTTACAATTTAAAATTTTAAATAGATATTTTCCTTCTCAAAAGACGGAAATATATGCTAATAATGAAATGTGATCGAGAGTCACGAAAAAAACATGTAATTAAGAAAATGGAGGGGAGGAGGTGCTCCATTTATATGTTTTTTGGTGGGATGTGTAAATGAGGATCTTGATTTGTATTGTGTCCCACAGAAGTAGAAACATTGTTTACACTTCCATAGAACCATAGAAAAAAGTATGAAACCCATTAAGGGTTCTCTGTTTAATGGAGAAGTGTGAAAGATAATCATTCCTCTTTAGTCCCGTATTTTAAAATATGAGGAACCATATCCCTATTTTTTCATTTTCTTAATTTCATAAGATCTAATAAAAACACGTGCATCGACTATTATTACATTCAAATTTAATTATTAATGTTGAATCTAAACACAAGATTTTTTATTCATAAATAGATATATATTTTTTATTCCTCTTTAAACATCATAATCATTATTATTGTTTTTCATTAAATTTCATCATCACACACACACACACACACTCTCTCTGTCTATCAAACACCACATCAATTTCCAATTCAACATTTCATTCTTTTCCCATTCAATCTATTTAATGTATCACCAATCAAATTTAAAATTTCACACATAAACTCATAAAAATAAATTTATTTTATTTTATTTAAAAATATCATTTTTATTACTCTATCTCCAAACTCTTCATCACACCCTCTTCACACTCTCTCTACACTATTCATATTACCATTTTAGAAACACCATGATTCTATATCATTGAATTATTCTATTTTTATTTGTTTCCTTTTTCTTCAAATATTACACAAATCATATTATCTAACTATACCCACATTTATTTCACCAATATCCCCCTCCCATCTATTTTTTCCCTTCAAATTATTTACAAATAATTAACACACACACACACATATATATATATATATATCTGTGTGTGTGTGTGTTTTTTCTAAATATATAATAATAATTAACATTTATATAATATCAGAAACTATATATATATATAAGAGAATGTAATATATATATATACATATTTATATATATATATATTTGTTCATATGTATATATATATTTTTTATTTTTAAAAACAAATATTTTTTTAATGTTTAAAAACACCATAATACATGTAAATATATTTTTACTCATGTGTATAATACAATATATAATTTTTTGAATATATAACATCTAATTATAATTTTGAAAGAATAATTAAACCACAAATAATAAAAATAGATATATTAATTATATTGTGACTCTCCTAACCATTGAGGAATTAGAATGTAAGGGTTTTGAGAAAATCAAATATTTTTCATTGGATACCTCTAAAAAATTAATAATTGAGAAAATGTGAAAATAAAGGAACTCAATATATTAAGAACATGACCAAAAAAATAGAGGAAGAAAATATATTTCTGTGATACAACCTCAGTAAATAACAAAATGTGAAAATAAAGGAAATGAAGCCTAATAAATGGGGAGAATTAGATATTACTTAAAATAAACATTAATAAATGACAAAATCAGATGAGATAAAAATATTAAAATAACTATGTATTCTAATCATTCATCTTTGACTTGCATTACCAATTTAGTTCACACAATTCATAATTATGTTTAACTGTATTTCTAAAGAAAACCCATCAATAATTGCATATAAATCAAAAAAAATTATGAAAATACAAATAATATTGGGAAAAACAACATTCCAAAAAAACATTTAACTTTGATTTTAAAAAAAATTAATGAACATAATAAGAGGAAACAACATTTTATTTTGAACGTCAATAACATAAAATATGAATTTTATGAAATTATAATATTTAGATAATTTATCCGCATGTTTATTTCTATAAATGCTTACAAAAAAATAATATCTGCATATTTATTTGAATATTAATGTAGTTTCATTATTTCAATTTAACAAAGAATCCTTACCTGTCCCACATTACTGGTTTACACTTAATCAAATACCTTAAATATGATAACATTTTCACATAAAAGGTTACTATAAATAATAATCAAGTTAATTAAAAAATGCTTCTTATAGGTTAATGAGATTAAAACCTAAACATTTATTTCAAATTATCCCTTACTTTCAATTAAAATTATTTTAGCATGGAAATCCTTTATATGAAAACTTTTTCAATAAATTTTTGATTCATGAATGTAAAGTCATAATTTAGTTAAGAAAACTATTTATCACCAAATAATTTATTTCTATAACATTTTTTTATTGAATAAACAAACCAAGTGGATAGTAAATAAATAATTTAATGTGTCTTGTTTTAAAAACATTAAATAATCCACCCATTACAATAGTTAAAACATTAAAATGGTTTATAATATACTAATTGATATCTATAAGGAATTTAAAATAATCAAAGAATTATGTCTAATATTTGATATTTAACATGATTACCATAGTTAATTACATATATTGTAAAGTTATATTCTTTAATTAAATCCTTTTTTATAAATGTAACAAATATATATGAATCACATTACCAAGAACACAATCATGCAAATGAAACTAAATTAAAATAAATCCAATTATAATTCATTACAGGTGATTGTCAATACATTAAAATGTTTTAAACTAATTCCACATGAAATTAATTATCCAATACAAGAACATATAGAAATATAAATTGAGATGTAATAGGCATAAAAATCATGGGGAACCTCTCACAGCAATAAGATATTATTTTTTTCACTCTTCACTGACTGTCCCACGTTGCTTTAAAATGAGTAAAGAAAAATAATGCATCGTGATGGGTGAATTGTCCCAAATTCTCATAAGTTGGAATCCATGGAAAAATTTAATATCTCAAGAGGAATACATCATAAATTAAACCAACATTTTAAAAATGCATCGTCACTAGAAACACATGAAATAATTATGGTGTACATGAATTTAATTCCCCTTCATAAAAAAATAATCTAATATGATGAATGGATTAAAAAACATTCAACATCCAATTCTAAAAATCTATGAAAAAAACACTAAGACTGATATATACTATTTGAAGAAGGTATAATGTAAAAATACCCCTTTCCTATAATCCATATCACTTCTATTCTATCCTTAAGAGAATGATTATTTTTTTCATATGACAATATAGAAACATCGTCCCCCATACTAAACAAGGGCCCAAATTAAAGGTATGATAAAATGAATATATAAATAATAAACCATCAACAGATACCAAATAACCACTACCATTCCTTGGGATAGATAAAATATGATCCACTATAAGGTTTTGAACATCTCATGTGTGAAGAAAATTCGGTTTGGATTTTAAACTATAGGTTGAAGTTGTAAAAAATGTTTTAAATTATGGATATAATTGGAGGGTTTTAATTGGGAAATTTAAAATTTCCATGTAACATCCCATTACATTATTTTAGATGGCAATTGACCCTTGTTTTTATTCACCTGTGGCTGGCTATTATCTTGGGCTGTTTTGGGTGAAATATGAATGTTATGAGAGTTTTTTTGGGCAGTGCACAAATGGTGCACACTTTAACCAAATTTTGGATCCCACAACCCTTGTGAAAATAATGTTTGATAATCATTTTGGATGTGATATTTTCCCATGTTCGCTTAAATTAATCATACAAGCATTGTAAACCATGCTCCCTAAATAGTGGGGTCTTTTGTTTAGGGCACAATTTTTTTAACCCACCCATCTAACAAATTATGCATGCAAAGCTTTAATCGCCTATGTATTATTTTATAATCCACAGACCCCATAGTTTTACCCCAAATCACTCTATCTCTACCCGAAATTTATTCCATTGTAATTATAATCTCTCTAGAGGTGTAATTGACTACACCAACACCTTTTATTTAAGGATCTATGCTATGGTGATTGTGTTTGATATCCCCTAGTTTAGTGGATATCCTAACTTTTGGTTTCTATAATATATTTTTATATCATTTTTATAGAACAATATATCATCATGGTACTAATGGATCTAATCTCCATTATGATTCATCATTATCAAGGTTTATTTTATTGATCTCCTAACAAAACATTCTTCCTTATAGGATCCCGGTGAAGGTTTTGTGTGGTTTTATCTGGAAACTAATGATTGGTTGCTCCATATGATTTTATTTAATAGTTGAAAAATTAAATTGACACATTTTAATAAGTTATTTTTTAATTTATTTAAATATATATTATTAATTAATGTGTGTTGTTTTAAAGGGAATGGAAATTGATAAAATCCAACCAATTTTAATGGCATTGAATGTTAGAGATAGTTATAGGAAGGACTAATTTATTTGATAAATTAATTGTATTGATTGATATGAAAAATTAAAATGATTGAATGGTTAGTATATAGGAAAATTTGTATTAAATTGAAAGATAATTTTAAATGGAATGAATTGATTAAAACCATTAATTTTTTTTAATGAGAATGGAATGTAATAAATTAAAATTGATAAATTGTCTTCAAAAGTAATTTGAAATGATTTATTTTTCCATTTTTGATTTACTAATTTATATATTGAATCACATATAGGAATGTGTAGTTAGTGGATAACTATGACATTACAATTATGAATCTAACTCCCTAGAAATATATTAATTATGAAAATAATAACTAAATCTATTTAGTCATGATTACTTGTGATTGTTCCTAAAATAGGGTTTTGATAGATTATCATGATGGCCTTATACCGAGAATGTCTACACAAATATATTGAGCTATGTTGATAAATGATAATTATAGTTATTCATTTACATGAATATTACATATTTTAAGTCATTTCTTATAATTTAATTATATGTTTTGATTTGATGATTTTTTCTATTTATTATAAATTATTTTTTTCACATTCCAATTTATTTCTATAAATGTTTTATATAAAATGATATTTTAAATTTCTTTTGATATATATTTATCATATTGTTTTTTTAAATAATTTTTTTGTAATAAATAAGTAAATGTCATACTATGAATTTTTTAAATAAATTGAAATAATAAATTGTTTTTTTGATAAAAAATTTATTATGAATCACAGGGTAAGAAACTACTTGTATATTTATCTCACACACTACCCTTTCCTTTGGGTGTTTCTTGATTATCTTTTTACAGGTATAATAAAAATGATTGAACCACTTGGAAGCAGTATTTCTTACTAATCCTTGGGGACTGTAGTGATAGAGGTGACCGGTGTATATATGATCCCCCTGTTTCTTGGGATTTTTTATATTTTATATCGAATGTTGTTTCGTCTCCTGATTTTTTCTATTGGGTTTTATTAACCCTTTTTTACATTGTTACATTATCATTGATGAGTGAAAACATGTATAATTGTATTAATTTTATGCAGTTTTATGAAAACACATTCCTACTTGTTTCTTGTATGACACCAGGTACTAGCCACCAACCCCTGAGGACTGTGAAGAACCTTTGAGCCATTTCATATCCAACTCGTCTATCAGTATAGTAGTTATCAATATTTTTTAATGAAAAAATGTATCAAAAGAGTATTTTTTTACATCTTTCTTTCTTGTTGATATGAAATTGGGATGTCCTAGTAGAAATGAGGTTGGGTTTTTGGGGCTTAGTAGGTAGTTATAAGGAAATATCTAGCCATATATAATCATTAAAAGGTATAATCCACATAGGGTGTTTGGAATATGTGTCTATAAGAGATGGTAAATCTGAATCTATCCTTTTCTGTGTCGATCAGAGTACATTAATGTTTTTACAAAACATGATTAAGTTGAAGATCTATGTATTGTTGATAATTATTTAGTATTATCTATTGATGTTATATAAAATCAAGAATCCCAGAATATGTCTTAATAATCCACCGTATGATGTTTTTGGTGAACAAAAATGAGATAATCATCAATTATACTATAAAATTAATGAATTAGTTCTTCACACTTTCCATTATTTGTGATAAGGTGAATTTACATGTTCATGCTTTATATTCGATAGGAGAAACTATAAGGTATGAATCTAAAAATCGTACTCAAACTTTTACCTGTAAAAAAATACCATCATTCCAAAAATATAATGATCCCGAAGGGGATGAGTATTTCTAAAAAAAATAGAACTACTCTTCTAATTGTTAGAAATTCCATATTTGATTTATCTGAAATGTGATACCTTCAAGACTGAGAGACCTTGAAGAAAAATGTGGGATTTTAGGGTGCTGGTGAAGAAGAATATGGTATTGTTGTGTGAGGGATTTAGAGTTATTTTCATTGATCATTTCTATCTAGGTAAAATTATATTCTTGAAATCCATGTATTTTCATATCTATCGCTAGGGTGACAATACGATGACACATTATTCAAAATGTTTTTCTGATCTTATTCAATTTTCTCCAAAGGTAGTTAAAATTTTGAATATAAAGGTTCATGTTTTTTAGATGGGTCTTATTGTTGACTTCTGATACAATGTCTTAAAGATGATACATGTATATTATTCTAATGTATTGGATATATATTTTATGGTTGAGTTTGAAACTACTGATAATTTAGGGTTGATGGGAGTTACTTTTTATCCAAATGTAAATTTTATTACTTTCTTAAAAGGAAAGAGAAATCATGGTGAGTCTCATTGTGTTTTTATTTAGTAGTAATTTTTTGTATGACCAATTGTGTCTAAAAGAGGCCTTTTTACTTTTATTCGTTGTTTCATTTTTAGGAATTCGAAGAGGTTTTGTTCTATGTAGCTAAAGCTCTATGGTTCTTGTTGTCATTTAGCTCAGTAATATAAGTTTTATTTTATCTTATTTAATCCACAAATTTTCAATGGATCATCTTCAGTGAATAGTAATGTGGTGAAATTAGGTACATAAAAGAATAATGGGATCCAACCATATGAATATAGTATGAAGCTTCATCAGGTGATGAAAAAATCTACAATAGAAGATATTTTTGTTCAAACAAATTTGAGAAGTACCATCCCAATATATTAAACATTATAGACTTCATTACTTGATGTTGTTGCATATTACATGTTTATATCGACTCATAGTTTGTAATTGTTAAATATACATAGGGATATTTTGACTTCTATTATGGATATTACTATACCTCTCAATAGAGGGAGAGAAATCATGGTCTCTATTTCCCCTCTTGTGTTTTATGTCTATCAAAAATAAATAATTCTAGGAATTTTTTAATTGTAAAAATGAATCCTCTTGAATTTTTTGAATGCATTGGATTGTTGCTAATAAGGCTTGAAATAATTTCAATATTTGGAGTGTTTCTATAGTATTCTATGTGGGGTGTGCCATATTTTTTGGGAGAATGGGCACCATGATTGAGTACATCCATACATTATTTTTTAGAGTTTGGTAGGGTAATATTGGTTTTTCATTTTTATATGGGGAGAGAATATTGGAGACAGGGTATCCCTACTATATTCATCAAGTTTCCCATTGTTTTCCTTTATAATTTCACCGTATTTTTACCATTATAAGATAGAGAGTTTTCTATTTATTTTGTACCGTGTACAGAGCTACATTATATTTCTTTTCAATTTAATGACCCATGTGAGTTTAAGTATTTGAATAATAAACAATAAAATATGTTATGAAGTGTTTTATAGGACCCAGTGTGTCACATTAGTTGGACTAAATTATTTTTTTAAATAAATTTTTGAAACACATCATCATTGTGTTGATCATCAAAATATAAATTTAGTTCTGATGAAGAAAAATTATACATTGTCATGGATTCATTTTCTTACTATTTGAATGAGGATAAGGGGTTCTTGATGATTTTTCTTTGATCTAGTTTCCATCTGTTGATAATTAAATAAATTTTCATTTAGAACACCACCTCCGAATGTATGTATGGAAATTATAAATATGATGTTGAGCGAATTCATCTATCAAATTCACTTATATATATTATGGCATCGATGAAGATGACATTTCATTAGTATCATCACTCATTAATAGTAGTATTTATAGTTGAAATTTTGGTTTACTCAAAAAAATGGAGGGTCATGTGTGTTATATGATACCAGTTCTATATGTCTTTAAAAATAATTGATGATACACCAATCCTTCAATATATAATTTGTCGATTTGGGATGTGAATTTCAATGAAAATTTTGTATTTTAACATTGAATTTTAGTCATTCCAAAGAAGGATAATATTTTTATGACATGGGATAAAATGCATATTGTTTTAGATATGTGGTGTTTAATGGACTTGGTAGGATTTTTTATCTGGTTCATCAAATATTTATCGATGATTGCTTCTCTAGAGACCTCTATCATGCAGAAGGAATTGATGTTCTTATGTGATGATAAATTTTACTAATGTTTTAATGAATGTAAATGCCTTTTATCTTTTTTCCCAGTACGATCTCTTCTAGATATATTGTAGGGATATGTGGTCATTTTAGATGCATCGGGTTAGGGATTGTTATGTGCACTAATGTAAGGTAATGAAATTGAATAATATTTTCCTATACAAATTAGGAAATACATAAATAATTATCCTATGCATGATTTTGAACTGACAATTATGATGAATTATCTTAAATAATGGTGGAATTTACATTTAATTTAAATATTTTCCACATTTCCAACCATAACATCTTGAGTTATATCTTCTCTAAAAAATTTTGGAAGCTCCAATATTGTAATTGGGTAAATTTTATTATGTCTTTTGGTTTTGATATTTCCTAAAAACCTATTAAGGGGATTGTGATTGTTTACACATTGATTAGGAAACGTCTTACCTAGTTCATGAATGAATAATTAAACGTCTTATCTTATCATGATGATTCTTCAAGATCATCATCCTGGTGATTAATTTCAAGTCATTTGGGACTCTATTTATATTGGGTATACCATCAGGGAGTGGTTATTCTCTTTAGAGTTTATTATATGTTTCTGGGACTGGTATCTTTTCCTTTTTCCTATTCGAAAGGCTACGATGTGAGATTTTAATGATTTACATTGGGCAGTGAATCTTGGAACAATGAAGATGATATATGAATTGAAATAATGATTCTGGTGGTCATGCATTAAAAAATACATCAATTATAGTTATTCTTATTGATATAATTAAAAATGATTCAAATATTATTACTTGTTACATTCAGATTTTCTACATCCACTTCTTGTGCCGACATGGAAGTGGGATGAGATTCATATAGACTATTTGGTTTGGTGTCCATATACCCATAAAAATATGAATTCAATATGGGTTATTGTAATTAGGCTGACTGAATCAGCTATATTTATACCCAATCATGATAAAACCAAATGTTATTACTTCGGAAATCTCTAGGGTAATTAGATTATCTATTTTCATGGAGTTTATTCTACAATATTCTTTGATAGGGATACCAATTTATCTTATTACTTTTGGAGAGGCCTCTATGGGGGCCTGGGATCCATGGTTGGATTGTGCTTATAATATCATCATTGTATGAATGGAAAAATATATTGATATATATATAACCATGAGGACATGTTACTTGCCTAATTTATCCAATTTTGTGATTCTTATGATGTCCATTAGGGATGAGGTTTATTTTCTTACTATAATTGTGGGAAGTCTACTCTCATGATGGTTCTTTTTGATACCTTTTATGGAAATAAATTTAAATATAAATTGTATTGTCTTGATATTATTGAACATTACTTGGTTGGAGTTCAATAGATAATGAAAATTATTCAGTTGATTCATCTAAAAACGGTGATGGAACAAATCCATTACAAATCTATGTTCATCATCATCCACAAACCTTAATTTTCTTAGATTGGGACAAGGTGATCCTAAGTGTTTTCTCTTGTTTGGTTCACCAAAATATTCCGAATCAGGTAAATATTTCACATTGTCTTTTGGGATATTTTTAGATTTTGGATACGGTAGGGAATGTGAATTAGAATTTGGTATGACCAATGTAGTTGATGTTGATCAACAACATGTTTTTCGTATCACCAATCAAGAAGTATCTTTCGTACCCTTATAATCTTCTAAGATAATATAATATTTATGTTGATCTGGATTTATCCCTGATTACAAATCCATATTTTTTTTATTGATAGTGAGGAAAACATTGTTCATGGGAATATGATACCATTGGTCCATGTTCTATGGAATTATAGATCTAATTTTAACTAGACAATAGAGCATACCGAACTAATGAGAGACAAGTGTACTCATATCTTGGATCTGAAATTTTATTTATAGTATTTATAGGGGAAAAAATTTTATGTTGGGGATTATTCAAAATCCTATTACCTTCATTCATATAAATTTGTCGCCTATTTATCATTTCTTCATTGGGAAGCAGTCTCAGGTTATTTTAGAAGTTATTTAAAATTTAACAGGAGATTTTTAAGGAATTTCATGATTTTCTAGAACCATGCCCCATAGTGAAACCCATGAACCCCAAAATGTTGTGAGTTCCCGGTTGAAACATGGTTTCCCAAACCATTTACCCACCCATGGGAAACTATGCACCCAAATAGTGGGGTACATGGTTAGTTTGTGGAAATTGTTTAAACATTACCCCCTTCCAGAAATCTCTTAACATGGGAATTTTATCCCTTAATAATTAATTTAAAATCACATACCCCCCAACCATTTTAACCCCTAGTAACCCTATTTTAATCCAAAATTTATTCCATTATATTTAGAGTATGCTAATAGGTGGAATTTACTCCACTAACACCTCTTCATTGTTGATTTTATATCTAATGATGGGTTTTAGTCTCTTATAGGTAAGTGGATCTCTTATATTATGGTCTCTCTAGGTATGAATTCATATCCTACCTAGATAGATATGGAACATTATGTTATTTATGGATCAATTACCTATTTTAAAGGATGTTGATCCAGGGTTTTTCCTTTATCTCATACACCATTTTTATTTTTTGGAGAATCCTTCAACGGGGGTTTTGATTATTTGATCATGTGATTATAGGAATGTCATTGTATATTATTTTTCTCTATTATTGTGTCTATAAATTAATTTATAGTTTTTAATTTATTTTTCAATTGATTATAACGTACATAATTGAAAATATTTTTTGTTTGATTTTAAAGGGAATAACACTTTAAAAGAAAGAAAATTTCAATGATATCGAAATTGTTGGCAGTTTTTGTGAAATATTTATTTATCTGAGACATTGATTTGATTGGAAAACATTAGAAATTAAATGTATTGAGTTTTTATTCTAATAAAAAAATGGTTTAAATTGAATGATCATTTGAAAATGAAAAAATTAATGAAAACCTGTGATTTATTTTTGAAAAGAGAAAGGAATGATCAAAACTGAAATTGTGAAACATTATTTTGAATTGATTTATTTTTCTCTTGATATATTGGTTAGTATAAGTAGAATAAATCATATATTGTTTTTGGGTAACATATTCAACAACTCTTGGACTCTGAATCACTAAAAATAAATCATGGACGAAATCACCAACTAATCCTTGTTTTTCATGATTTTCTATGATTGGTTCTTTAAAGGGTTGTTGATATATTATCTTGATTGGTAGATCCTTGGGAAGTGTTCATGAATATAATGAGTTTTGTTGATGAATGATAAGTTTGGGAATCCTTTTACCCAAAACAAATGTAGCATAGATCTTGAAAAATTGTGCTATCAAATGTTTTAGTTTTATTATTATATTCCATTAGTTATATAAAATTATTATTAATCCTAGTTTATTTATTGAAATATTTCATATTAAATGTTTATTTTAGTCTCTTTTGATATACATTTAATCTTATTATTTATGGATTAATTATTTGTTGAAAATAATTCAATTTCATTACATAATTATTTCTATTTTAATTGAAAGCCTAAATTGTGTGTTTTTGTAAAATTTGTTATCGAACACACGATGACACCCTACTTGGTTTTTTAACTCACACAATACAATTTCCTTCATGAATTTTTAGATTTATCATTTTTCTATGTCCATGCAATGGTAATGTGACACATGTAGGAGGAGGATGTTTTTTATCTTAAGGAACTCGTTTGATAGAGGTGACTGATTGAGATGTGATCTACCAATTACATGGGATTAATATAATTTTATCTGGACAAATGTTCTGTCTCTTAATGTTGGGCTATTTTGGGTATTGTAATACTTGTTATACTCTAGAAAATTCTCCTTGATTAGTAATTAAATTATGATATATATCCTATTTCCACTATAATATATCAAAACCATTCACACTTGTTTCTTATATGATGAAAATTTATAGTTACCAAACCCTGGGTATTAAACCATGTCAGAGCCGGCTTGGGAATCAGTGCACAAGGGTATCTGGCCAAGTTCATGATATCTCCCTCAACTCAATTTTAATGTAAGGCATTCAAAGAATAATTTTAATCATATTAATTCAAATTAATGTTCTAATAATTTATTTTTTTAGTCATAAATTTATTTCAAAGGTCTCAAATCATATCATCATCAGAACATAAAAATCATAAAATGGAGAGAAAATATCACTAACTGACATGCCACCACTATATTTAATGAATGAAAAAAGGAATCAATCTAATTTCTAAAATACTACAATGTGATATAAAACTAGAAAAAAGATACTTATAATTTAAAAAACATTTTATGAATTACCCTTTGATGCATCATCACCTTTAATTAATCTGAGTGATTTTTATGAAAAAAAGAGAAGAAACTGATTAATAGACCTCCTTGAAATAGATTTTTGTCCCATAATCTGAAAGTGATATCACTTTCCTCTTCTACTTACTTGATAACTAAAACAGTTTGAGTTTACTCATCCAATTATCATTTTTTATGACCTCCACTATGGAAATTTCATGAGACATTATAGAGATCAACTTCATCATAAACCTGATAGGAATGTCTTCTTTTAGCCATAAATTCAAAAGATTAAATTATAGGAACTCAAAACATAATACAATGATCATTGAAATATATTTAAAAAATTCATTCATTTAGTACTAATTCTCAATATCTATCAAAATTTTAAAATAATCAAAGAAAATAGTCATACATCACTCGTTATCCACCTAGAGTTTCTACCCTATAAACTAAATCACTCAACATAGTATATTTATTAATCTTGAGGTTTATTTCATCATATCATAAGGGTGCCAAAAATTTCAACTCCTAGTCGACCTACCATGATTATATAACATACTACGCCTTGCTAAAATAATTTCTTTACCCACCCACGCAACCTCAAAAGGGTGTATCTCCAAAATTCATCCCATATCTCAACCATCACCATTGATACCATAATGTAATAATACCCCCCGCCACAGGTACCTCGTTGGGAGGAAAATGACAGAATTGAGATAATAATGCCTGATGCTAACACCCAATTAGCACTTGATGGAAACAAGAATCCATGGTATGTAAATCACACATATAAGAGGCATTAACATCTATAAATATTTCAATAATAAGATATAGGATATGTTCAGCCTCCAAAAAAATTATCATACTACTATGAATCATATTATATTAGGAACTAGATTCTATCTGCACTATTTAAAAGTTATAATATATGATGTTACATTATCTGTGATAAAAAATAAATAATAAAGACCCACTTTTCATCATTAATGAGAATGAATTGCTAAAGGGTGTTCCTATCAACACTTTTACTTTAGTGTTGATAAAGCACCATTTATCAGCAATTTTTCCTTGTGTCTATAAGGTGTATATTTTATTAAAATTATTATATATCATTGAGAATAATATATTTATATATTTATATTTATATAGTTATAATATATTTTCTTATATATGATTTATCTAACAAAAATATGTATTTAAACATAATAAATAATATATTTAGTGAAAAAGGATTATGAAATAATGAAAAATAAATATTAATTTGTAATATTCTCATTAGTAACGAGTTATAGTCATTTGATAACAATTGGATGAAAATTTAATCAAAAAATAATAAAAAATCATGAAAAAGTTTGAAACATGCCTTCAACATGGAAGACAATAACTTTTTGTTTGGGTGTCAGTTTGAGCTCTACCACATATCAAATCAAAGAATGTGAAGAGATCTATTATTTTATAAGCATAAATCTCGTGTCACTATTTTTTTTATGTCAAAAATGGTACACAAGACCTATAAAAGTGAATTTTTTGGTTGGGATTCCCTAATATTTAAATATTCAATGCAATATCCCCTTTTTAAGTGAATTTTATTTTATTTTTCTTTGGAAACTAAATTTCTTAAGAAGAATTATATTTATATATATATTATTGTTTTGAAATTTTACTACTTTTCATATTTTAGTTTTATTTATAATTAAATATATACATATTTACATTTATTTACATATAATAAAATGAATGTACAAATAAATAATAAAATATATTTACACAAAAATGTAATTTCTGTATATAAACTATATGGAAATAAATATTTAGTATTCAATTTTTAAAAAAATAAAAAACTATCTATTTATTTACATTAAAAAAATCACTAATATATAAATATAAACAAGTAATATTTATATTTAAATATGTGTGTTTCATATAGAAAAATATATATTTATGTTTATATTATAATATATGTAAATAGATTCTTTTTTTTAATTATATCTATATTTATGTATCCATTTTAAATGTGTACATGTGTGTGTAAATATTTTAGTCTGTGTGTCTGTCTCTAAATATTGTGTAAATAAATCATATATATATGTTTTCTATAAATTTATCATTTTAATTTAATATATTATATAAATGTATTATAATATATATTTATTAAAACATAATAAATATATATATATATATCTAAATTTACAATTATATGTAAATATATAGACATATAAATATATTTGTAATGTAAAAAATCTATATCTATATAATACAAAGAGATATTTTCAAATAATTATATAAATCCATTGGAAATAGTTATTTTATATATATTTTTAAAAAATATCTAACTATTTTATCTATAATAATAATAATAATATACATATACATACTTATAAAAATGTATATATAATGTTATTATGTACATATGTGTGTCAATTAATATATATATATATATTTATATTTATATTCATATATATATATAAATGGATATTAATATATACTATATTTATGTGAATATAATTTTATACATATATCATACACACAACATCATATATTTTATAAATGTATTTAAATACAATTATATAAATAGATATAAATATATGAATAAAAATGATGTTTGTAAATATATATAATTACATAGAAATTTTTTAAATTATATAAAAAAGCACAGGGAAATGGTAAATTTATTAAAAATTCAAATGGGGGTTATCATGATTGACTTTAAGGACACACATAGATTAACAAGTTTTAGGACTTTTGAAAAGTGCTAAAAAATGGGTATTGGGATCTATGGAAAAGGGTAGGTGAGTGAGAGTGGGAGTGGGGGGAGGGGGGGGAACCAATCCAAAAAGATAAAATTTTATTTTTTTAAAAAAATTTCTTATATAGTGGTATTTTATCTATTCTAAAACCAAAGAATGGATAAAGAGTTCCTTTAACAATGCATTTCTCTTTGGTGTGGACAAATGAACCCTTTATCGGTGTTTTATTAAATTCACCTTTAAAGGGGGGCCCTTTTCTATGCTAAACAGGATCTCTGATACATTATGTCATTATCAGTAAAAAATAAATGAATTGATAGAGGCACCCTCTATCCATACAAACATTTCAGTGATGATAATGATTCCACTTTTCACCACTTTTTTTATCAAAGATAATAGATGAGGATTTTAAAGGCACATAGAATAACAATTATTTTTAGCAATAAAATCCTATTTCTATTGCTTTTAAAAAATTTATCTGTATTATTTTTATAATAAATAAATAGAAAATACCAATTTAAAAATATTATTTCCATTCATGACTATAAGGAAATAAAACAATTGATACTTCATAAATAAAACCAGAATGTTTGCTATGGATGTGACAAAAAACCCCAACAACACTGATAGTGATTCTACAACACATCTAAGATAGAAATTTCCATCACGATTAATAAAATGATAATGAATAACTTTAAATAGTTGATATATTTTTTTGTTGAGTATAACATGTAAAATCATTAGGATCATCTAATGTATCTGTAACCTAAAATTTTATATAACCCTGATAAATCGTAGTGAATAAATAAATGAAACTTACTCATCACCTAAATAAAAAAATTATTTTTGAATCTCCACCACGGATCACACACTAAGTCACACAAATAAGTATAAAATTTTATATCAAATAAATATATATATATATATAATTTGGTACCCCACTTTAATATCATTAATGATTTATCGCACTCACACCCCAATGCCACATATCACGTTCTCATCCACCTATAAGCATATCACACCTAATGTGAGTCAAACCTTGACCCTACCAATATTAGACCCATATAGGTCACAACATATCTTGTTGGAATTAATCTACATATTTGTATCATCCTCTTCCTGATCATTAACATCACCCAATTTATAAAGAAAAAATTATTCTAGGAAGCCACTACAACATGTGTAGGAGCATTATACCATAAGCCATCATAACCAAGGAAAGTAAATCCATGGTATTTTGTGGAAACTAAGATCAGATAAAATTATTTTGTACCCCTCAATCCATTATATACTAATCATATATATATTGTATATAAAGAGTCATCATACGTGTTATAGGAATACACTATATATTTTAAACCACTATAGTTAGAGATATGGAAACTTATTTATATCTATAGGTATATTGGTGGAGAGGGAGATGTTAGCCTTCCATTACCTCACCATCATAGATGTTGGAAAAAAACCACAAAACATTTGAATGTCAGTATCCCTAATGACATGGGTGGGGTAGCATTTGAATGCATAAATTATAAAGAGCATCACGTAGAACCAAAATAAGTGAAACCTCACATACATTTATACATATGACACTGTCGTCACACATGACCCCTATCATCCACTAATAATGTCTACATATCTGATAAGAATACATGAATTATGATTTATATCAAACAATTTAATAATTAGTGATTAATTAGTTATTTATATTTTTTATTTTCAATATTATTAGTTTGATTATCTATTCCAGGTGTCGATGACACTTATAATTAATTACATTATGCTGTATTATTTTATCGTCATTCTATATCACCATGAACTAAACCATCTCAATTATTTATAAAATTTTCATTTATTAATCATCCAACTACTCTAGTACACAGTCTAAGATTCCACATAAAATATATCTTGTCGTGCATAACACTAAGCATTATTTAGTTGTTGATGGATAATCCTTTAAATTAAAATTGACCCTCTAATAATAAAACATTCATCAATAACAAAATGTTAATATTTTTAATCAAACCCTTCCCTAAACTTGTCCCAACTACCCAATTTCATGTTCCATTATGCTTAAAATCAACTATCCTTACATCAATATTATCATTCAATACTACACCTTGGATTCCCATTCTATTTCACATAATATAATTATTCCCCCATCAACAGCATTGACAATCACATATACCTTAATCCTCCTGACAATTTATTATCAAGGTTCACAACTATATTAAACATGTTTATCAAACAACCACATCAATCAAACTAAGGATCTTACATCTTAGTGTAATAAGATATATTTATTTAATTTTTTTAGAACAATCATAATAATATAAGTTCACAAAACCAATGATAAGAAGACATTCACAACAAAATCGGATCACTTAGCCCCAATGAAATTTATCATTATCCATCAACCAATTTAATTCCATTTTTAATTTACATGTTCATTGTGAATTTGATTTTTGCAAAAGGAAACAAATAGTATTAGCTAATACACTGCTAAATAAATGTATTTTAAATGTGGAATAAACTTAATTTATGTGATCTAGAAATTTTTTTGTAACATCATGTTTCCTTCATGATAGGTACATTTTAAAAACATTTCCTATTTTTATTTTTCATTAATTGGGTAGGTTATAGAAGGAAATGAGAGAATACTTATAATGGTGATGTCATAGATCTGTTGGATGCTTAGAAAAACCATCTTGTCATGCAATATTTTGGGAATTTACATGCCATGTAAACTTGTCACATGACATGTAAATTATAAAATAACAATAAATCCAATTTTATCAAAAGGCGGTGGGTTTTTTGATGAACTTTGGATTATTCAACTACACAATGTTTAATTGGGTTACACATCTTATAATATCCTGATTGTTTTTTTATTTTAATCCTAGAATATTTTTCATTTTAATAATATCTATTTTTAATTTATCTCAACTTGAGATCCATTACCAAGTGATTTTTGAGACCCAAACCCTTCCGATTTGTTTCAATCAGTGATTGATCATCAATGTTGTTTCAGTTTGAATCACTGGGAAAGGGTTATCCATGTATATTCATTTTATCCTTTTATCTTCAATTGAATTTGTTAGATCATCATGGAATTTTTTGATCTAATATTCGTGTTGTTAAATCGTATTTCTTTGTTTAGTTCCTAGAACCTCTAAACATTCATTCTTGTTAGCAGGTTATGTTCTGATATTTTTTGTCCAGGAAAAATATATGATGTTCTATTATGATTTCCAAATTTGGTAATCCATTATTTTCTTCATTAATGGTAGTTTGTTATTTAAATTATATTACATGAATTTATTTCAATTGGATTATTGGAAACCCAATTCCATTAAATTTTGTGATTTGAATGTGATGTTGGGTTTTAGAAAAATTTTTGGGAAACCCTCAATTCCATTAAATTGGGGTGTGTTTGAGAAATTAATGGAAATTTGGAGAATTAAAATAGTTCAATTTAAATTATGAAATTTATTTTTTTAATTTATTTAAAATTTCAATTTGATATAATATCATCAAATGTTTATTGGTAGGAACCCATTGGTTTTATCTTTGAAAGCCCCATATTTTGATTAAAAACGCATCTTTTGGGTTTTTAATGGAAAATTGGCACTTTTGAAATGGGGGAATGGAGTGAATGGTATGTTAAAAAAATTTACAATAAATTCCTCATCATTGAATTGACTAGATAAAATATATCCTAGGTAGTTATTGAGTTATTGGTATAGCACTCTTTTAGTGCATTACATCTGAAACAATCCTAGTGCAATAGGCCACATCCCCATTGGGATGGTGATGAATTACCTTAGGACAATATCAGAGGGATACATGTATACACATATAATTGTGATAACCTTCAGTGTGTGAGGAACTCATAAACTAGAACTATTATACATTTTTATTTATGTTCATGTTACTCACTTGTTAACGTATGAGATATAAATGTGTGCCAATGTTTTTTAACTATTTCACATGCCTAATGAATTTATATGAACTATTTTAAAAAAAATTGTTAGGGAATATATTTTTTAAATGTATTTACATCATTTTAAATGTAAAGAATGAATTGTTTTAATTTTTCTTTAAACCATAGCTATTTATTTGAACATGGATGATTTAATTAGTTAATTAAATGTTTCCATCACTTATGAAATCCATAGTGATACCCTGATTGGACATTATATCAAACTATGAATATGATTTTGTGTGTCTATAGATTATCCTCATCCATGTCCATATAGGGGTAAGGCACTACTTGGTGGTTGTAGCTGTTGACCTTAGGTCATGGTGAGTTTCATCCATTTATAATTGTATAGTTATCCTATTTTTTGGTATATTGATGTAGTCCATTTAGGTTTTTTACCTATTGGAAATCATGTGCGCTAATACATATGGGGAATCCCCTTAACCTTTTTATCTTCTTCTTCATGTATGTGGAAAAAATCATTGAGACTATAATTTTGAATTATTCTTGTTGATCCTTTCCAACCTGTTGGGATTGGGAATGCCCATCGGGCCGTGTCATGACCGGCTCAATTATTTTGATACTAGGGTACCCAGTCTAGTTCCCAAAAAAATGGTATTAGAAGTTGTATGAGCTTCATGTATTTATATCAGTATGATTTTTTTCATTCTTTTTGGGACATGAGAGGTATTTATGATTTAGTGTCTTGTCATATCTCACGGAAAGGAACCTTAAGTCAAAAGGGGTGTTTTGGGAAAAGTGTTTTGAGTATTATTTGTATCTTTTTTCCAATTATTTTATTAATATATATTGAAATACAAATCTTATGATCCTCTCTATATATATTCATTTCCATTATATCTCTATATCAATGTTAATCGAATGTATTCAATTTTTAATGTTGTTGTTTTCAGCATCGTGCCTCTAAGAAGACATGTGAACCAAATCCTAGTGGAAGCTATCGGTGAACCATAGTGTGACAAATTTCACATTTACCTTAGTTTCATTGATCTGGAAGTGTATATTAGGCATTCTCTATGATAGGATACTAAACCACTTCATGTTTAGGCTCCAACTATGGAACCCCATATATATGTTAACTATGTTAGTCATTAGGAGTTATTTTCCAAGAATCCAACATTATTTAAACATTAAAATGATCCTGAATAGTACGAGGAATGGATGTGTATGATGGATAATTAGTTTTAATTCTTGGAGACACCTAATGGGATTAAGGACAACTGTTCCACCTTCGTGTAGGAAGGACTAATCTGGAGATGGTTGTATATGATCGTGATAGTAAAGAATCATAAGTGATTATAGTTGAAATAAATCAAGGTTCATTTTGATGATGAGGTCTATCCATATTCAATATTTATAGGCAAGTATTTATAGTACTTCAAAGATTAATAGGATGGAATAACCATGATATACTATGCAAAGCATTTTTTTTGGAGAAAATACAGTTTGTAGTTAAGGTATTATCAAATTAGAAGTTAAATACTCGATGGTTCATGTTGGTACATTAAGATGTTATATGTTCTAAAATTTTCATAATGAATCTTCCTTCTTATACTAATAATATAGATATAGAATTTATTGTTGAAATAAACCAGGTAGGAAACTTAAGTTTTATTGGATTTTTCCCCACCTAGTAGAAATGTTTTGTTCTTCTATGGGAAATAGGATTTTAGATGATTCTCAAAGAGTCTCTCAACAAATATGGTTTCATAAATCTACATAAATTCCAGGTATAATCCCATTATTTTCTACCAGTGGGGGAATCCTATTCTATCTAAGTGGGTTTTCACTAAGACACCCATTATATGCTACTCATTCTGATACTCAAGTACCTTGAAAAAGTTATTTCATAACTTTTACACTTCTTATAGGGGAATGTGATCATCATAACATGAAAAAACTATTGCAATATCAGAAGCTTTATCAGAAAATGTATTCCATCCACATGCATCTAGAATTAATCTTTTTATGTAATTTAAGAGTCTCTGGGGAAGAAGATACAGGTCTTGAGATTGTGAGTGATACCATTACTGTTTATTTGTTATTATTAAATGAATAATTTTATATTGTTACATCTTGTTTGTTTATATCAACCTATATTGTTATAATCCTAATTATTTTTATGATTCTATTATCATATGTCATTTATATTACTACAACTCTTAGAACAAAAATATATCAAGGTCTTTTAAGTCCCTCTTTTAATATCTCTTTATCAAACATCATGCTTTCAGAAAGTTTCTTAGTTCTCATCAGGAAACATCTTAACTTCATATTCAATATAGAATGTCTCATTGACAAAAAATCCCAAACTTAATATTTTTTTTAAAGGGTATTTTTTACTACACCCAATGGTGCATTCTATTTAATTCATGAAGAATGGGACCAAATTTAGAGTAGAGTCATAATTTATTATCCACATTTTAGGAAGGTAATATCAGTGTTTTAATTGGATATGGAGTGGGAATCTTTGGGAGTTTCTCTCCCTCTATTTGTTGTCATTTTTCCCTAGGTGATTCCTTCTAACATCTCTTGTTCTCCAAAAGTAATGAAAGTTGATTTTTCAATAAATTTAGTACATGGTTCATAACCCTTATCAATTCATTGGTACCACAAGGAACTAGCATAAATGAATGAGTAAAATAATCAGTTTGATGAACATATAGAGAAAGGATTTCTACACCCGAGTGTGTCACCACGGGTGGTTCATGTTCCCTTTACTAATAATTCTGATGGTTCACTTTGACCGTGTTTTGAATACTGAATAATCAAAATATTTATAGAGAAGAAAAATTATCTTCATCCATGGATTCATGATCAATTTAATTACTTGAAAGGGTCAAAATGGATCCCAATGATTGATCACTAAACTTCTTATCATCAGTTGAGAATAAAAAAATCTAACTTTCTAAAAAACACCATTCAGATCTAGTATATTCATTATGATAAATTTATAATTCCATTAGATTTAATCAATGATGCTATAGTTTTTTATCTTTAATGAATATGATTTCACGTGAGTACATTAATTTATTCAGGGTAGACTCTTTGTATAACATCTTTATCTATTCTAAGACTGAGTAGGATCATGTGCATCATCAAATAGTAGTGCTGAAATTTTTGAGAAATCAACATCTTTATACCAAGCTTCCAAAATGTGAATTATATATTTTAGATGTGAAAATATTAGGAATCATGGTATCAAAACATGGTATTTTCTTCCAAATACAGTAAAGGTTTTCATGACATTGGAACTACAATGGAATGTTTTTGAGATCTAGAGGATATTGGGTCATGTTTCGTATAATCAATTGTTCATTAAGGACTTCTCATAGTTGGATTCTTTGATGACATCACTAAATCAAAAGGGAGTAATTTTACCTTCGGATGAATGATGTTGGAGATATTTTTTGAGATGATATGTATTTCAAATAATACTCTTGTGTTGATTCATCCAAAGGGATGGATGGATATAAGGTCTTTCTTAATGAATCTGGTATGATTTTGTGTTGAATTCTTTTTCAAGGTGATCACGTTATTTCATATTTTTCTCATCAGTGTAAAACACATGAGAAGAATTATCTAAACCATGACCTAGAACATGCATATAGATGTACGTTCTTAATAGTTTGTGGAATTATTTTTATAGGGGGGAGACCATTATTGGGTGGTCATTATCTAATGTGGGAATTCTATTCTATTGGAGTATCATTATTTTTTTCATTAGTGGCAAGGAAATATGTTATTTTTGATATCTATAAATCCCCAAGGGCAGTTCACCTAAGAATCATGAATATGTTCTATGACATGTGTCATAAATTTTGGTGGCCGGTTATGATAGGGGGTGTTGCTGAATATTTCTCTCATTATTATATTTTCAATAAGGTCAAGGCTGGGAACTAGAAACATAGAGGTTTTCTTCAACCACTTTAATACCCTACTTGTAATTTGGTTGATATCTCAATTTATTTTTTAATTTTTTTTCCATGAACCAAAATGAAGAAGATTGTGATATGGGTTGTGAGTGATCATCTTACTAAATTGGATAACATCATATCCATTTTTGAAATAACCAATGTTGAAAAGTTGGGAAATCTTTATGTGAATAAGATTGTTCATTTTCACAATGTTATATTCTGTATAGTCTCAAAAAGGTCTCCTCAACTCACTTCTTGCTTTTGGAGAGGCCTTGAGGAGGCACAGTGATATGAAGTTCGTTTGTGTATGGCATAACATCTACAACCTTATTTCTAGTTAGAAAGAGATATACAGATTCTTGATGATATTCTCTATGATTGCATTCTGAGTTTTGGTGGATATTAGGATGGCCATCTTGGATTGGTTGAGTTTTTTTATAAGAATAGTTACCCATATTTATTCAGAATGGATCCTTGTGAGGCCCTGTATGGTTGGCCTTATTGATGATCATTGTGTTGGTCAGAGATTGTGGTATGCTCTATAGATGTTCCAAGATTTGTTGGAGAGGTCACAACAAAGATTTAATTGTTTAAACAAACATTTCTGATGACATAGAGGTGATATAAATCTTCTATAGATTTTCATCGCATGTCATAGGAACTCTCATTTTGTGATATTGTGTTCTTGATGGTTTAACCTCAGTTCGTTCATAGATGACCTTATAAGAATGGGAAACTTGATCTAGAAAATTTTGGACCTTTTGAGGTTTTTGAGTAGATAGGGAATGCTTCTTACCATTAAAACCTTCCATCGTAGCTGATGATGATACATTACATTTTCCATGAATCTTAACAAAGAATTATCTATTTAATCCATCTCCTTTTTTGGGAGTGAGTACCCCTGAGATTCATCATGATTTATCCATGATTGAATGTCCTCTCATGATAGTGGATTATAAAACAAAGGTACTTCGTATAAGGGTGATACCTATGGTCTTGGGGATGCGGCAAGTTATTTAAGTTTTTCATAAGAAATGGGAGCATGTTGCACTTATGAGAGAATAATGACCTCACCTATTAGATATGGAAACTGCTTGACATGATTTCATAGGGAAAAAAGTTTTTATATAGTTGATATAATAACATCTTGATAACTTTCGGAAAATTATGTTTGAAAAACATTTCATGGTTTTTCTTTTTTTCAACTAAGATGGGTTGAGATTTATTTGGGGGGATACTTATAATGGTGAAGTCATAGATTTTCCAGATGCACAGTAAAAACCTAATTCTTCCACAGCCTTCTAGGGATTTACATGTTTTGTAATATGGTCACATGATGTTCAAATTCAATATAACAACAAATCCAATTTTACCATAAAGAAATGGGATTTTTTTTGTGAATTTGAGATTTTTCAATTAAACAATTAGTAATTGGGTTACACTTCATATAAGTTACTGTGTATTGTTTTTTTACAAAAATCCCTAACGAATTACATTTCCTTTCCCTAAATTATTATTTTTTCTCGACATAAGATCCATTCCAATATGATTTTGGACCCCTAAATTCCTTTTGGGTTGTTTTTCTAGGTGATTGATCGTTGTTGTGGTTGAGGCGTGACTCACGAGGTAAGCGTTCTCCTTGTCTCTTCAACAATTTCTCTTTACTTCCCTAGGGTTTATTGATCTTATAGGGATTACCATATCTCAAGAGTATATTGCTAAATTTTTTTTTTCTAGGTCTAGTTCCTTGATCTTGTTCACTTTTTTTCTTATTGTCTGTTCTGTTGGGACCTTCGGGATTATGTAAGAAATATAGGTGGTTATATTGTGATGCCGAAATTTGATTATGCATGAATTTCTCGATTTAATTTTTTTCATTTAAATTCCATTACATGAGATGATATCAATTTGTTTATTGAAAACCAAATTCCATTGAATTGGGCAATTTCAATGTGATGTTGGATTTTGGAATTAAATTTGGGAAAAATCTAAATTACATTGAATTGTGGTGTGTTTGAGAAATTGATGGAAAATTTGTAATTTGAATTGATGATTTTAAATTTAGAAATTGAATTATTTAAATTGATTTCAATTTTGTATTTGAGAAAATGGCTTCAAATAGTTATTGATAGAAATCCAGTGTTGTTATCGAGGAAAAGTGCATGTTTTGATTAAATACCCTTGTTTTTATTTGTAACTGGGAAATTGGAACTTTTGAAATGGTGGAATAGGATGAATGGAAGATTAAATTGTTTTAAAATAAATTTCCTATGATTGGTTGTATCAGATTCGTTGTATGCCTTTTATGTTAGTGATTTATTATGGTAGCACTCATCCGACACTTTATAACTAAAACAATCTTAGTGCCGGAGTTCACATCTATGATGGGATTGTGATGACTCACTTTGGCCACTATTCAGGGGATGTGTGTATGCAATTATTGTCGTGATAAAATTCACGTGTGTCAGGATCCCATAGACTATAACTATCATACCTTTTAGAATATGAAAATGTTGTATGATTTTTTATATATGAGATATAAATGTGTGATAGTGTATTTATACAGTTTACTTCCCTAATTAATTTAAATAATTTATTTTATAAACGTTTTAACCATTTTTAGAGTATTTCAATCATTTTAAATTTAATGAATGAGTTTTTTTATTATTCTATAATCTTAAATGCATATTTATTTTAACGTGAAAAATCTAATTGGATAATTAAATGTTGGAAACAATTATGGAATATTTAGTGAGACCATAATGGGTATTTTTGTCACATCCTACATGTGCCTTCATGTGTTTTTAGATTATATTCATTATGGTTCATGAAATTATAAGGCATCACTTGGTGGTCATAGATGTTGATATGTTGGGATTTGAGATCTCTCCCATTAAGATATGGGAAGTTATCATGTTGGATGAACTTATAGAGAAATGCTTTCTACACCCGAGTGTGTCACCTTGGGTGGTGTTGGTTCTCATCACTAAGAAATCTGATTGTTCACTTTGACATTGGTTTGAATACTGATAATCAATAGGGTCATAGGAATGAAAAATTATAGGTTTCCATATATGGGGGATCTATTGGATTATTTGAAATGGTCAAAATGGTTCTCAATAATTGATATTCGATCTTCTTACCATCAGTTGAAGATAAAATATTTTAACATTATGAAAGACACCTTTTATATAAGGATTATCCATTATGAGTACATAATCATTCCATTTGGTCTATCCAATGTTCATATAGATTTTGTGCCTTTAATGAACAGAATCTTACATGAGTACTGTAATGTATTAATGGTAGTATTAGTGTATATCAATGTTTTATTCTCTATGAATGAGGAGGATCATGTGAGTTATATATGATTAGTGCTGGAATTATGCCAATATTTAAAAATTAAAATTTTACATTCAGGATGTGAAATTATAAGAACACATTGTGTTATAACATGGTATTTGTGATGATCCTAAAATAGCATAGGTTTTTGAGACATGGGAGCAACCGCGGACTGTTTCTGAGATCCAACGATTCTTTGGTCATGTTGGGTATTATCACTAGTTCATTAAGGACTTCTCAGAATTAGATTCTTCAATGAATTCAAATACTTGAAATGGAGTAATGTTACCATTGGAAGAATGAAGTTAAAGTTATTTTTTAAGTTTAAATGTCTTTTATATAACACACTGGTGTTGATTCATTCAATGTTCATGCAGGGCTATGAGGTCGTTCTTGATACATCAGGTCTATGTTCGGGATGATTTCTTATGAAAGGTGATCATGTCATTTCTTATGTCTCTCATTAGAATATAACACACAATAATATTTTTCCAACCCAGTACGTTGAACATGGATATGTGATGCATGTTATTAAGATTTGGTTGAATTATCTTTATGGAGGAGAGACCATTGTAGGGTGGTCGTTCTCTAAAGTTGGAATTCTATTCAATTGGAATTTTTTTATTTTGTTGTTAGTGGAACAGAAAGTGGTTATGGGGGATTTCAATATCTCCCAATGGGAAGTGCACCCGGGAACTATAAAGATGTTCAGTGACATGTGGCATAAATTCTAGAGGCCTCTTATGATATGTGGCATTGATGAATATATATCTCATTATTATATTTTCTATAAGGTCATGGCTGAGAACCAGAAACCATAAGGTTTTCATCAACCACTTATAGTCCCTACATGGAAGTGGGATGTGATCCCAATTTATATTTTGGATTAATTTTTATGTAATGAAAGGATGAATAATTTTATATGACTGCTGATAGATTTGATGTCGAAATTGGATCTATTTATATATATTTGTGACATAACCAAAGTTGAGGAGTTCAGAAATCCAAATGTTAATGATATTGTTCATTTTCACAATGTTCATTATTAAATACTATGAGATAGGTATCTTTTGTTCACTTCTAACTTTTGGAGAGTCCCCTATGAGGCACTGGGATCATAGGTCTATTTGAGTATGGATTAACTTCTGCAATTTGATGTCCATATAAAAAGAGATATACAGATTATTGAGGATATTCTCAACGATTTTGTTCTCAGTTTTGGCGGATCATTTGATGAACATCTAATATTGGTTGAGTTTTCTTTTAATAATAGTTTCCATTAATTGCTCATAATGGATCCTTGTGAGGGCTCATATGGTCGGCCTTCCTGATCATCATTGTGTTGTTCAGAATTAGGGTATGTTTTATTGATGGACCAATCTTCGTTCACGAGACAACAAAAATGATTCAGTGGATTCATCATACATTTTTGATGACATAGATGTCATATAAAACTTCTACAGATTTTCATTGCATGTCGAATGAACTATCAGTTGGTGATTACATCTTCTTGAATATTTCACCTTGGTTTGGTCATCAACAAATTTAGAGGAAAGGAAAACTTGATCCTCATTTTTTGGGCCTTTTGAGGGGTTTTTGTACCAGGGAATGATTATTACCATTTACCACATTCATCACTGCTGATGATGATAATTAAAATGCTCCATGTATCTCATCAATGATATTATCTATATGATCCATATCATATTTGGGGATGGAGTGACCCTGGGATTGAACCTGATTTATCTATGACTGAACATCCAGTCATGATAGTTGATTTTAAAACCAAGGTTATTCATATAAGGGTGATACATTTGGTTTGGGAGTTTTGGCATGATATTTATGATTTTCATAAGACATGGGAGCATGATTCACTTATGAGAGAATAGTGAAGTAACATTTTTATATGGAAACATCATCACATGCATTTGGGGGGAAGAAATATTTTATAGTGGGGATATTGTAAAATCTTGATACCTTCCAAATTATTATGTTTCTTCAAAATATCATGGTTATTCATTTTTCATGACTAAGATAGGGTGATATTTAATTGGGAGGATACCTATATTGGTGAAGTCAGAGAGTTGTCAATTGCTCTGTAGAAACCTACATTTTCCCTATGCTTCTTGTGATATAAATGTTTTTTCATAGGTCCACATGATATGTAAATGTTAAAATAATAATAAATCCTATTTTACCATAATGAGAATGGGTTTTTGGTGAATTTGTGTTTTTTAAATTACACGACATGTAATTGGGTTAAACATCATGTAAGGTCTCAAGGGTACTTTTTTACAAGAATACATGATGAATTATCTTTTCATACTCTTCACGTTTTATTATCCTTGACATAAGATCCATTCCCAAGTGATATTGGAACCCTCAAAACAATTCGATTTGTTTTGGTTGGTGATTGATCGTTGTTGTGGTTGAGGTGCGATTCACCAGGTAAGCATTCTCTTTGTCTCTTCCTCACATTATATTTCCTTACCTAGGTTTTATAGATCATATAGTTATTAATGGATCTAATCTATATGTCGTAAAAGCTTATCCTAGTTTGAGTTCCTTGATAATATGCATCTCTGTTTTTATTGGTGGTTTCTATTGTGATCATTTTGTTTCTACGAGAAATTTAGGTAGTTCCGTTATGATGGAAAAATTTGATTATCCAAGAATTTCATTATTTAAATTCAGTCATTTGAGTTAAATTACATTACATAAAATTATTTCAACTAGTTTATTGAAAACAAAATTCCATTGAACTGGTGTTTTTGAAATTGTTGTTGGATTTTGCAATGAAATATTTTCGAAAACATTCAATTTCGACGAATTGGGGTGTGTTTGAGAAATTGATGGAAAATGTTGGTATTTAAATTGATGATTTTAAAATATGAAATTTATTTCATAAAATTTATTTCAATGTTGTATATTATAAAATATATAGAAATGGTTACTAATATAAATGAAGTGGTTTTATATTGAAAAAAGGCATGTTTTGATTAAAAACATGTGTTTTTTTTTTGTAACAGGAAATATGATATTTTGAAATGACGGAATGAGAGGAGTGGTAATTTAATTTATTTTACAATAAATTTTCCTTATTTGGTTGTACTGGATCACATGCAATCCTATATAGATTTTTGATTTATTAGGGTAGTACTAATTCGATTATTTATAACTGAAACACACAAAATGAAAGAGTTCACATCCTCGATGTGATGGTGATCAGTCCCTTTGGCCACTGTTATAGGGATGTGTGTATAAACATATTGTCATGATCCCCTCAGAGTGTGTGATAATCCAATTTCCAGGAACTATCATACCTTCTATACGATGACAATATTGCTCGTTTGTTTATATATAAGATATAAATGTGTTATAATGTTTGTAAACTAGTTTACATCACTAATAAATTTATATAAATTATTTTATATATAGTATTTTGAATCCATTTGTTTAATTTATATCAATCATTTTAAATGTAAGGATTTATTTTTTCTAATTTTTCTCTCAACTTCCATACAAATATATTATAACTATAAATGTATAATTGGTTAATTAAATTTTGGAATTTATTATGTAATCATTAGTGAGACCCTAATGGGATTTCTTATTACACCCTACATGTGCCTTCTGGTGTGTGTATATAATATTATTTGAGGTTCATCAAATGATATGGAAACACTTGTTGGTCATAGATGTTGATCCATATGGTTTGGAGAGATTCTCCCATTGGGACATGGAAGATATCCTATTTCATAGTGCTTTTCTATAGTGTTTTAGTGTTGTTTAACTTTTGGACTTATGGAACACTACACCCATTGGATTTTTTTCTTTTAAATCATATTGAATTGGGAATCTACTTCTGAAATTTTTGTGAATGAAAAATGTTCTACTTCTATGTTGTATGATGTCATCTTCTAGTCCTCATCCCGTGGAGATCAGGAATGCCCTTCAATCCAAGCCAGGACTGCCTTAGATATCATGTTTCCACGGTATCAGATCTCGTTCATCATGTTGTTGATTGTGGAATTGTCATAATGGGGAACGTTTTAATAGCACTAATATATGTAACTATGAAGACCCCTTTAATCAGTTTTAAAAAATGAATTGATAAGAGGTGACATTTATAAGAACTTTTTTATCTCTTATAAAACGCCCCTTCAATCAGTGCTAAAAACATGCATATAAAAGTCAAATAAATTGATATCATAAAATTTGGACAGAGAGACCAACCCCATTTATCATCTCTCAATTTGGACTTGTTAGGACCTCCTCAACCTTTTATTAGGGCAATGGGCCCCTAACCAATTTAATCAGTTCCAGATAACACATTGTCGAACATTATCTCCCCTTACTTCACCTTGTCTCAAACCTAGAACCTTTCCCTCATGGATCAATGCCTTTACCAATCTTCTATATTTTTTGTCTATTATTCTTCATATTTATTTGAATATATATATATTCTTAATTTTTTCAATCATATATTGATATATATAATATTATTTTTAAATATTATAATAAAATATGTTTTGGGTGTGTGTGTTTATGAATACATATATATATACATATATATTTATATGTATGTTTGTACAAATAAAGATATTTATACATGTATATATATATTAAAATATATTATATATTAATATTTATAAAAATATATAAGTATAAGTAGATAAATATATAACTTTTTGTTAATATATACACGCAAAAATATATATATATATATATATATAACATTACGTATACATTGTATTGTTACATTAATAGTCATTCATTTTATTATAAATAAAATGGTTATGTTATGTCCCGAAATTTTTTCCCTGTAATATTTTAATATTATATGGGAATTATTTCAAGACCAGGCTTTGAGACGGCGTGAAGTTCCGAGGCCAGGTGAGCCCAAAACAAATGTCTAAATTTATTTAAGAAATTAAATAACATGCGCGTGTGTTTTTCTTGAAATTGTAAAATAACTCATGAATGGGTTCTTGGATTGGAAATCCAAGTCCACCAGTGTCTCCAAAGATGTAGGATTACCCAAGGAGATACCTATCATCGGCTAGCATAGGTCAGTGGTGAAATCCAGTTTTTGGACGCAACCGTAATAAAATGTTTAATTAAAATATTTTAATAAATTTAATTGCAGCAAATATCTTTTATCCTTCTTAAATAAAGGCTTACACAGGGGTCCAGGGATAAAGACCTTATAACCCTGAAACCCCTAGAGGCTCTGGTAATGATCTAGAGGAAACCCACAATAGGGTGACGACGATGCATCGACCAGATCTTCGCCAACGAGCACTGTAGATCCAGGTAGGGAGTTTGATCTCTTTGTGATTTCTTTTCCCCATTCTTTATTCTTCTATTGAGCGCGGACTAATCCACGAACAGATTATCCCGTGTATCAATCATAATTGCGGGATGGGCTTTTGAGGAAATATTTGGAAAATTTGATCCATATTGATTTATTATTGTTGATTTTTGCTCCGTTTAAACCAATTAACGGGAGCAGATCAACATCGTGCTGAATGAAGATAGAGGTTTGTTCCTCAAATTTTGTTTCATTGGATTTTTTTTCCATTTTTCATTCATGCGTTCTTTGTAGGGTGATGAACAACATATTGTTTCATGTCCGTTCTGTGATGTAACGATCCCAAATTTATGACTCGAAACCATAGTGATCTTGGGGAGGTGTGACAATAGTTTTGGCAGACAGATCGAAGTAGATCAGAAGATATCGTTCTTCAAACGATTTCCACACAGATGACCGAAATCAGATTTTGGAGCCGATCAAAGGCCCGAAACCCAAGGATTCGGCATCACGATGATGGGGTGACCCGATGACTTGAGTTTCACAGAAAACAGACAACATAATTGGAAACCGGAAGATCAGTCGTGACATGGAGGAAGAAGATGACATTTTGGAAAATCCCAACTAAACGACATGTAGTATGGGCTACATGGTGTGTGTATGTCGGCAGACCACCTGACGTGTAACCTATGAGTACACGGATACAGGTTGGGTTCACATCAAAGAACAAGGAATGTACACCCTTCCCAAACCAGACCCAAAATGATACACGGGATACCCCATGTACTGGTACACGGGCAGGCAACACGGAAAGACACCATGTATGGGAATACGGCCAGGGTACATGGGTGTTTCCCAGTTGACAGGACATGACCTATGCATAGACTTACATGCCGTGTATATGATTTCCTATATCACATCTATTCCAGACATGGGTCGTTTACACGGTAAGTTCCCAGAGTCAGGGAACAAGGCGTGTGATCCTTCTACTCGCCGTGTTGTTGGGTTTTACACAGCATTGACGGATGACACGAGCCATTTACACGAGCAGTACCCATAATCAAGGAAAACGTTTGGTAACCATAAGACATGTCGTGTAACCTATTTTACATGGATTGATCCAGTTTCCTACTGTGACTTGCTCTAGTTTCGTTAGGTTTCGTCCCCTTTTTCATTCTCCTGAAGGTATCCAATATCATTTCCTACATACAGGAGTATGATCCCTTTAGGAGAACTTCCCGAATAGAGTTATTGGAATCCCCTCTGTGAGGCTTGGTGACGGATCCTCTATTTATTCCTGAAACCCTAAGTAGATTTCATGGTATCAACATGACCTAATTTACCCGGGCGCTAATCCACTACATAGCGGATTAGTTCAGACTGAGTTGTTGGATTCATCCCATATCTATTGGTTGTGATCCTCATCTGAACATCATATTCTCAAGTACTTGTGGAGTGTGTTCTCCTGAAATGAGTACTTTGTGTCCCTCTCTTCAGACCTAGGAGTCTTTTATCCATGTTACATGCTTTGTGGAATCTTCAAGCTGGAACTTAGTTGTGGTTTCGTGAAGCTCAATTGCCTATGAGTATATCTGGATATTCCTGTTATATGTTTTGTAGACATATATTTTTTGGAGATGACTTTATCCTTCCATTGTGGTATTTCCCTTGTTTTATTTCTTTTCTGTTTTCATGATGTCCTACTGTGTATTGTTATACTCACCCCTGCACAGGCTTTGCCCGCACGTGTTGTGTCTTGTGCAGACGAGCGAGCTTTTGATAGGATTCTAGGCGGGCCAGGACCGGACGGGGCTCAGTGAGATCAGACATGCCGAGGTGTGTTCCTACGGCTATAGATTGCTGTCCCAGAACCTTTCTTTACAGGTTGGACTTTGTTAAAAACTTTCTTTTGATGGGCTTCTACCTTTGGATCAGGGTTTTACTGTACTATACTTTACCTTCCTGTCATACTCTGTTGGTTGGGTTTATTTAGTATATGCGTGCATTTCTATTTTTAGTAGTTTTTACTTTTAAACTTTGTTGGATTGGATATGTGTGTGTGTGTGTGTGTAGGTTTGTAGGTATTTCCTCCCATGTTAGTGACATGCCTACTCGGTGCTAGTTACCAGCCCCTGGCATATTGGAGGGGGGATTGGCGAGTTGCGGCTCGGGCCCCACTAGGACGGGTCGTGATAGGTTATTATTTTTTATTTTAGATATGATTTTTAGATTTAGAAATATATTTCTTATATGAAAATTATTACATTATTATTTATAAAATTAAATTTGCTTCAATAAATTTAATAAAATATATATATATGCATAAATATTTAATTAAAAATAGAAGTAAAATATTAAAAACAATATAATTTGATCTGAATAATATCTATATGAGTGTAATTAGTTAGAATAAATTTAGTCTCGAACCAAAAAACATATGAAGACTCTCATAAAAGATTATTAAATTCCATTAAATGTTAAAAAATTGGGGGTACACAAAAAAACTCAGTTTTTGGTGTATTTTAGGACTCTTGACCCCCATAATAAATGATCGGGGATCTCACAGGTCATGATGGCATAAATAATCATTAAATAATTAATATTATATGTGTTAGAGATAAAATAGACACACTGATCAAATGTTTTGGTAGTTTGAAAGTGAAATCAGGTTTTCAACTTATTACAGATAATTTATTCATTTATTTATCTTTTCTATCTTCAAATTGTTATTAAATTACTCTTAATCAATAATTATTATAAAGTTTTTAATTAGTATTGTTTTGTAATTATTTTAAAATAAATTTTTTTAAAATATATATTATATATTAAGTGTGACTACATAGTTCATATTATATAAAACATATATTATAAATATATAATAATTAAATAAATAACTATATTTAAATTTATATATTTATAAATTTATATGTGATTTTTAAAGATATATTTTTTATGAACAATACCTTTAATTAGTGCTATAAAAATGTAGTTTTAGCGCTGGTAAATGAACCCTTTAACAGTAATAAAAAACCTCAATAAATGCGGAATTGTATTTATTGCTAAAAAATGTTGATAAAGGGTAAATTTTATCAGCACTTTTTCTAGAAGGGGTAAATGTATACCCTTTATCATATCATTTTAACATTAATATAGGTTACCACTGGATAAATACAAATATGTCTTATTAATTGTAACAATAGTCAATGAATTATACTTCAAGAATTAAATCTGTATTTAATAAATTCCATGTAGAGTAGTGGTTGTTTTCTTATGCATCTTCTATTAAATTAATTATTATAAATTGGTTATTATATCATATCAATTTACAAGAGTATTATTCATTATATATGACATCAACATTACTATGATGTTGATGACACACTATGAACTAAATATCAAGGGGAAACATCAAACACATGTGATCACAAACCAGACCATTTATTTTAGTCAATATGACTTGGAATATTAAATTATATCATCATATAACATTTATCATTTCAATTTCCCAATATCTAGAATTATAAAATAGACCCCATCATAGTTTATTATGTATTTTAACTCTACAACATGGTATCTTTTTTGACCAATTAAATATTTCAAGATTATATTAATTAAATAACACAATATGTGATAACACATTTTCACCTTTAAAATAATTTCAAAATTTATCTAAAAATAATCAAAGATGATTTACATGGGATTTCCTAATTTCTATTAATAGAACATTTATTTAACATATTAAATCATATCCTTAATGATATTATTTTTATATAATAGTCATTATTTATGAAATTTCATGATTTAAAATATTAATAAAATAAAATTATCTTCTTGGAACATTCACATTATTTTAATTATTCAGCTTCCATGTTATGGAATGGTATTCAGTATTATGTGTAACATGTTCCTTTAAATTTAATGGTAATTTAAATATTAAAACTACATAAAATATAAATATTTCTTATCTTTTAAAATTCATGTTAAATAAAGAAATATCATTTCATGGGATAATTGAAATTATAGAGTAATAATCATAATCCACTACATGCAATTGACAATTTATAAGGAATTAAAATATTTCATCAATACTATTTGATAACATATCAAAATTAGTTATTTAATTAAAATATTATATAATATTAAAAGTTCCATGAAAAAGTTTTTTTAAAAGAAAAATAATATAAATCTTTTATATAAAAATAACCCTTGTATTTAAATCCTTTCATTTTTATATTATTTGTATATTAATATTTAAAATTAAATATTTTCTCTTTCTATTTCATCATATAAGACTTTATAAATTTTCAAACATTGTGTTTAATTTCATCTATATATGATTTCCAAATTATTATACAACTATGTAAAATTGCATCCATTTAGATAATGGGAACTTGAGTATGATTCAATCACACTTTCACATGTTATAATTGATAGATTTGAAGAACAATATGAGGACGTAGAGCCTTCATGTTCATTGTTGGTGAATTGGAACAGAGTTGGAATTTTCAAATGATCAAAATATGTTAGGAATAAACCCATGAAATCGGTTATCGATTCCTAAAATAAGATGGTTTAGCAAGGATCACAATTCTCAAGAAGTCTCTCATGTTGAGATATAAATTCATGATAGTTCATTGTTAATTAATGTAAATACATTTCATAAAAATAATGACAGATAAATCTCACCACATAAATTCATCAGGACACAGCCCATGCATTGTCATCTAAGCAGTTTATTCCCTTAATATTTAATGGAAGGAATATATGAAACGATAAATTTTTTGTATCCACTACTCATTTTCAATTTATTCTATTTTAATATATTATTTTAATTTGTGACTATATCTAATAACATAATTTTACATTCCTCATATGGAAAACCATATTTAATTTTTTTAATATTTGATTGTAAGCATTACATTCATTCATATTACTTTTTAGAATAAATTATATAAATATGTAACACTCACAAATTGATTCAATTTCAAAATAACCATTTTATTTCAGGAAATGATAGTTAAGGATCCAAAGGGGCAATTAATTCCAGTTACATACCCCATACATGTTATACTAATGTGGAATCTAATTCAAATTAAAAATTTGTAGTCATTCTATTCAGTTGTTGTAATTTTCCCATTTTTTGGTCTTATAATAAAATTAAATTTTTTTTTCTTATCTTGATTCATTATTTCCCATTTTCCCCCATCCACTCCATGGACACACTCTCCGATCACCTTTAAATTCCCATGCATCAACTCAATAAAATCTCTTTATTTTATTTTATATAATAATTAATTTCATTTACTATTATCTCTCTCCAAACACATCATTACACCTACATCATAGTCTTTTCCCAATATTCCAATTCACATTTTAGTGACACCCCCATTTCATATATTTAAATTATTTTATGTTATTTTTCCGAATTTATGTATTTATTACACACAACATACTATCTAAACATGCACCCATTTATTTATAAAATAACCCCTCCCATATACCTTTTCTTATCTCCCTTCTTATTAAATCATTACTATATATATGATTGTATATGCATATACCTGAAAACATATATATTTATATTTAATTTTACACACACATATATATAGTTTTATACATATATAATAAGACCTAATAATCATAAAATATCATTATATATATATAACAATGTAATGTATATATATAATATTATAAGATAAATTTTTTTGTATTGTTTAGTAAGACTATAAAACTATTAAATATAGATTTACCCTTTTGTATAACATGTTATGTATTATTTTTAATATATTGAACCTAATTAATATTTTGATATAGGAATTAAAACAAAAAATAATCATAGATCAAGATATTATTCGGAGATTCTCTTGATACTAGAGAAATGATAAATGGGGTGTTCAGGGGGAAAATGATCCCTTATAATGGAAGACCACTAAATAATTCAACTAAATAAAAATGAGATAACTATTTTTAAGCTCATTTTGTCTCCAAATAAAAAATATTACTTATTCCCTCCAGATAAAATATCTAATTCTTCTCTCGATTCAATGTTACATGGGAACTATAAATTCTTATCACTGTGAATTTTGTTTCGAATAATTTCTATGGATGTTAATTTACAAGATGTTTGGCATCCAGCCTATTAACTCTTCCTGACTCTATAATTTAGAACATTCTTCTTATTATATATACTTGTATAATTATAACACATCATTTATCATTTTGATCATACAATGAATATTGGATTCCCAAACATTAATTATTTGTTCACTAATAATTATGAAAATAATCAACCACAATCGTTGATAGAACATACTCTTTATAAATACTACTTCACTTCCAAAAAAAGTTGGAGGTCCATGGAAAAATGAAATTATTCAAATTTTTCATATTCTTAATTTGTATCGAAAGCCTTATAACCCTTCCTACATAATATAATTCAATATCAATTATTATTCCTATAACGTCTCGAATTTTAATTATAATATGTTCTAACAATACATAAATTTTTTTTTAGACTACAAACTAAGATGAAATGAAATTATGATGCCAGGTGTTTCCCATATAAATTATTGGAATATATTAAATATATTAAATATCATGTTCACCAAATTTTGCAAAATAATTGAATTAAATTCTAAATGGGTGGCCTGATCAGACTTCTTAGAGAGCCATTGAGTTCAAAAAGTGGTTTTTAGCCCAGGTGTGACTTATCATTAGTCAGTGTGGTTCATTCCTGGGAAATTATTCACTAGCACTAAAATGAATAAAATTATTGAAAAAAATTATTTTATATCATTTGAGATGATGTTGATATTATAAATATTTATGTAGATTTCAATGTTATAATTCCAGGATTAGCTGTGTAACCCTAGAGATGTTGGAGAAACCATAGAGAGGCTGTTAGAGATTTTTCTAAGACCATCTCTGAACAGATAGTGGATATATGATTGACACACATTATATTCAATTGATCTCACCCTGGACTATGATGCAATCCCATTATTCATTAGAGATTGATCCAAATCAATGTAGGTAGAGTGTTTTTATTTTATTCTTCCTCATTTGTGATTTCAATGATGAATGTGAATCAATCATCGAACATGTTGATCTATGGTTCGATCATTATTCTGAAAGGGTTTAACTATGGTATTTTTCGGGGAGAATATCTTATGATTTTATTGTTTTTTATAGAAATTATAAATTTGATGGATCATGATCAAAACAAACATTGATCAAGGTTTTTTCCTCCAATCTATTTTGGTTCTTTTCTTCCCCGATTCATTATTTTTCATGAGTGTTCTTAATTTAGCCTACAACCTAAAAAATCATCATAAATGGATGTTTTTGAGACACTTTCATGGTGAAACAATTTGAAATAATAGATCTGGGATTTTCATGACATAATGGAAGTGTGAAAATTCCGACAGAGTGATTCAGAAGATGGTGGATGCTCGATTTCACATTATTCATCATTCATTGGCAACAATAATGAATTAATAATTGAACTATTTATTTAGAAGTTATAATGGAGGAGTTGGTTGTTTCATGATGATGAGGTTTGTGGGATTTGGGATTTTTGATCTCGTGGAGAAATGATCACCAGATCAAAGTACATAGGTGCCAGACTGTATGTGGGAGTAGATCTATGATTCTTCAAAATCAAAAAAAATACGATGTGTAGTCCAGGTGTACTCTTCATGTGGGACCACATTAGTGGAGGATAATTTTTCCATAGTAAGATAAATATCACTCTATTGTGACACCTATCACAAGGCATGTGGTCTCTCCCAAATTACTCAGTGTGTAATCAAGAAGTACAATGACACGAGGTGGACTACACAAGTTGGATCACCCCATGTACTCCCCAACATGGACACCTCATGGACCAGTTACATTGACTAAATATTATATTAGTACAAAGTAAATGTACATGGGATGGTGCTATGTAAGTGTACAAGGGTAGACTACACAGAAAGCCTACATGTAGTGTAGTACTACATGGACACTACATGAGGACATGTGTCATTTACATGAGCATGACTTGTGGTCAAGTGACACGGTGTTGGACCCCTACAATATGATGTTTACACTTTCATATATGTCATAGTTCCCTTTCCCTCATATCGTGGAAAATATTCTTAAGGTTATGTTCCCATTATCCCTTCCTTGAAGGTTGGTATGGAATCGTCTCCTACTCTTTGAACTACAATCCCTTCAATATGAATTCATGGATAGAATCAATGGAATCCCTCTAAGAGTACTAGAGTGAGATCCTTTATTCATCTTCATTCACTAGGTGGAGATCTTGGAATCATCATAACCAACACTATGTGGATTTTGATCCTTTAAATAGAGGGTTATTCTAGATTTAGTTGTTTGTATGACCCCATGGCCTTTGTAGAAATCCTCATCTTTGTTTCATGTTCACATAGAGAAATGGTTGTATTTTTTTCATGACATGACCTGACGAGTAGTACCTATGAGACAATCATCATCCTTGCTATTTGTCTCCAAATTTTGTTCTCCCATATGAGCACTTTATGGAATCATTTATCTAGATTGCACATATTCAATACTACTGTTGCAAGCTAAAATAATATTTTTTGTCTTTTTTGAGTTTATTTAGATATTCTTGTTATATGTGTTATAGGAATATACCTGTGTATAGATGGTTGAATTTTCATTACTATATGCCTTACAGTTTTTGGGTTTACTACTGATTATTATTCTACTCACCCATGCACTGGCTTTGCTCATACATGTCATGTGTTGGGAAGATCGTCAAACATTTCACATTGTCCTAGGTGGTCTAACACCATACAGTGCTTAGTGAGGCCAAACGTACTGATGTGTGTTCCAGAGGCTTTATGACATCAGACCGAAAATTAACATTGATATTTGACTGGTGTTACAACTCTTTGTTGTGGGATTATATTTGGAACTTTTTAATTTCATTTACATAACCTCATACACTATTTATCAGATTTCATATGTGTACATGTTTGGTTGTTTATTATTTTTTACATTCTAGTATTGTACATGCTTGGAGATAAGTGTGTGTGTTAAAGTTCTTTTGCTTCGGAATCTCATTCCAATGATATGGCTCTCCCAAACTAGTCTCCAACCCCTAGACTATAGGAGGTATGATAGATAGTTTTTTTGTGGGTCCTATTCAGACTGGTCATGACATAGTTTATTTAAAGGTGTTCAGTTCAACAATTGGATCTTGAGTGGGTGAGATTGGTTTCGGGAAACAATGTTATGTGTTATGAGATTGGATTTCAGTTTAGGGAATCCATTTTTGGTGTTCTTCTAAAGTATCGTTACATCAAGACTCCGATCAATAGTATTTAGACTCGGTACATGATAACACTACTTGTACACAACTCAATATCCAAGTTGAGCCCAAATAATAGGCAGCTGAGGAATAGCTTGAAGTTTTGTCCAAAATTTGGTGTCATGCCAAGAAAGCATATTGTCATACGGTGGTTTTAGAAGGGAGCCTCTTTCATGGCTCAATACAGAAATAGTGGGATATATTTACCTTGTCTTTCAATGATGTAAATAATTTGTGGATAGAGTTTGAGGCCTTTTTAGAGCTCAGTTCTCACCAGCTACATTGAGGGTTGTACATATCCATGGGATTCTGCAGCTCTAGTAGGTAAGTAGGACAACATTTGAGTATTCTTGTAAGATTAGAAACCTCTCCAGGTACTCGATGGATATGGTTTGAGATTCGTTCTTCAGGGCCCATACCATCGAGTGAGGTCTTCATAGAGACATATCAGATAGTGTTATCCAAATATTCATTCTTACTAATACTAGGGTTATATGAAATGATTTGGTGGTTGGGAGTTCTTCGAATAAGAAGATAATTCCATTGGATGTCAGTAGTGGTAAATCAGTGGTACAGACCTTGGGAGTAGGTAGGTGACATAATTCTCAGGGACTTGGATGTGTGATATGTTTCTAGAGGAGTTCTGAGGAAAGAGGATATGCAGTTCAGGGATAATAATTTGGTCCAGTAATCCCAAGAAGATTTGGTTCTTCTAATATGATGACATGGAACAAATTTTCAGATATTGTTCAACCCAATGTAAAAATGACAGAGAGAACATGGATGGGCCACTGAGAAAAATATAATAGTAGGAGTAGTTAGGTTTTCAATATGGATGATGTGGCCCAAAAACTGGGAGATTATAATGAGGGATCATATTTTTTACTACATACCACAAATACCCCGAGGTGGTCCATTCCATGCTCATACTTTAAGGGGATAAAGGCAGGGACATCTAGAGGAAGTTGAAGAATACGACTCCGAGTCTCTAGGAATGATCCAAGGTGTGATCTGTGTCTTTTCTACATTAGTGACATTATCAAGAGAAACATGTGATAGTCACTTCTTTCTTTCCACATACGTTGATTAGGGAATAGAGATTCCATTTGAAACATTCCATCAACCCTCATTCTTAATGACACAATCTAGTGAAGAATCAATGACCACTCACATGTACTAGTAGTCTTACAGGGCTCTTGGAGATGCATGTCTCTATTTGAATATATTTTTGTAATCATCATTCCTTTATGATGTCATTGTCGGTATAGATTTTTAATATATAGTTCATGACCAGATTGACAATTTTAGTTGAAGGATGTGGTGTGTCAACAATAACAGAACATGGTTTTAATTTTTCAGTGATAAGGTCTCCCAGGAAGCATAGGATGGACATGTTCATAGGATGTTGCTGTTGATAACTCATCAATTGGATTTTTTAACCATTGATTTAGTAGATGTTTTGAATTCCCAAGTTCCTATAGTGGTGCCAGAGGGTGATGGCATCTTCTATGAGGATGTTCTAGGTTTTCCATTCCATATATAGATATACATATTCATTGATCCACTCCGTGGGACTACATTGATACATATGACATCATATAAATTGTCACCCATAGAGATTTTCAAGATGGGGTGGATTTTGAGGACTTGTAGAGGATGTACTATGTTGGAACCAATGTTTCTACATGGGTTGCCCCAATTTTTATTTCAAAGAAAGAAGATGGTAGCTTCATGTTGTCTATGTAATACCGACTCATAAACCAGGTGACCGTGAGTTCCATGTATCAACTACCAAGGAGCGGCAACCTATTTGAGCAGTTTAGGATGAGTTTGAAGAGCGTTCTCATTATGAGATTACTGTAGCATGGTAGGGTAATGCACTGATTTCTTATTTTTCTTTCCTATTAAGGCCAAGTGATAAGAACTACATGGCCAATAATCATGAGCTGGCAGCCGTTTTCTTCACATGGGAAATGAGGCAACACTACTAGATGGGAAATATGTTTATCATGTACTCTAATCCCAAGATTCTCATGTATATATTCACTAAGAAGGATCTTAACATGAGACATAGGTGATGGGTAGAGTTACTTATGGAGTATAAGGTCAAAATGTTTTGTACTTCTGGGAAGGGTAGTGTGCTAAAATATATTTTCAACATGGGATCTTGTTTGCATATGTTGAGTGAGGCATTAGAGTAATTGTATTTATCTTTGTTACCATTTATTGATGAAGGTGGAGAATCTTACCTTTAGTATATTTTTGTTACTCCTATGCTGTGGTTGTTAGTAAGGGAGACAAAGCCTGGGGATACCGATTGCGAGACCTGATGTACAAAAATATCCACAGGGCATTCCCCTGATGGATTCTCTAATGGTGGGGAGTACATCCTTATTTTTGGAGGATGCAAGACTGTACCAATGATGTTGAGGGATGTTTTTTGAGAGAGATTCATACATATCTTTTTGTGGTATATAAATTTGTGGAAATAATTCAATAGAACCTAAAATGTTAGTTTTGGTTCCAAGGTATGAGGATGGTATTTGTATAAATTTTTCTCTTAATGCCATACTTTTTAGTAGCTGAAGTATAAGCACCATTTTTAGAAGGCTATACTCAACCAGTTGATGTCCCAGAGTGGATTTGGGATGGGCTATCTATGGTCATTGTGATGATATTACCATGTACATATAGGGGTAATGATGCCATATGGATGATCATAGACCGACTCACCAAGCCGTCCCACTTCCTAATATTAATAGAGTTGGGTTCAGTATATATCATGGGACACTGCTATAATCATGATATATTCCAACACCACAGAGTTACATATATGACCATTTTAGACCACAGTTCTTGATTCAGATCCCAGTTATTTAAGGTCTTTATAGATGAATTTATCACCATGTGGCTCTTGATCATACCACTCTACCCACATACTAATGGCCACACGGAGCGGACCATTCAGGATCTAACAGACTTGTTACGAGCATGTTTGTTGGACTATAGCCATTGTTGGGAGGATCACATATCACTGGTAGAATTTTAGTACAACAACAAATATATTTCCTCAATTTGTTTGGCACCAATTCAGTCATTTTATTGGTGACCTTTTTGGTCACCACATTGCTGGAATGACCCTAGTGAGTCAGAACTCATGGGCCTATAGTAGCTGTGAACTATAATATACAAGGTTCATATCATTATGGAGTATATGAAGACTGAAAAGATACATTTTAATTCTTATTCTGAAAAACAGTGAAGGCTTTTGGAGTTTGATGAAGGATACCATGTTTCATTATAGGTTTAACATCAACAAGGATTATAGTTATTTTTTCTTGGCAGAAACCTATCTTCAAGGTTCTTCTACCATTTCCAGATATTATGTAATGTTGGATATGTTGTTTACCATTTAGATATACCCCCTCAATTGGATTGGGTTCATAACATAATCTATATGTTGTTGCTATAGAGGTACATCCATGACCCATCACAAGTTATCGACTGGGGTGAGCTATAAATCAAAGATGGAGAGATCATTTTTGAGTACCTGGTAGAGATAGATGATTGGCAGGAGAGGATTATTTAGGCATGATCGGTTCCTTTAGTGTACATCTAGGGGTATAAGTGGATTCTCTATGAGATCAAATGGGAACCTGAGGATATGATTTCTCTTTAGTAGGGACATATTTTTAAGTTGCCCTTATTTTGGATTTTTGTGGACACAAATCTCCTAGGTGGGATGAATGTAATGACCTGGATTTTCCATAAATAATTTTTGGATATAGTATATATTATTTTAGTGACCAAGAACTAAGATGGGGTGAAATTATGATTCTTGGTGTTCTTAGAATAAATGTTTTAAATATTTTAGATATATTAAAAATCTGAAGCATTTTGTTTTCCTAAAATAGTTTAATAACTTGTAATTTGGATATGGATCATAAATTGGAAGGAATTGTTGATTTCATAATTCTATTTTTACACTGGTTATGACATTACATTATACTTTATAGTTTATTTATTGAAAATTCTTCACACATGAAAAAATGAATAATATAATTCAATAATTGTTTTTTCATTTTTTGACGTAGTGATTCACAATATTTTAATAGACTATTATATAAGAATTACAAGGTTACCCACATAACCCTAGAGACATTGTACATGCCATATAGAGAACATTATATAATTCTCTCAGCCAATAGGTGATATTTTCTTAGATTGATAATCCATGCACCCTGGATTCAAAGGATCTCACTAATGGAAAAGGAGGAACCCCATTCTTAATCAATGATCAATCTAAATATTAGCAGTGATTTTGTTTTTAATTTATTCTTCGGAATTCATTATTTCCATAAATAATGTAAATCAACCAACAAATAAATTTATCTAGAGTTCAATCGTTACGTAGGATGGGTTTAATTGCGGGGTTTTCTCCACAGAATATCTTATGATATGATTATTATTTTATTTTTATTTTAATGAAGATGAATAATGATAAACACATAAAAAAATAGATTTTTATTGCACCAATTTTTTCTTGTTCTTTCCCCCCCATTCATCATTCTTCACGGAATTTCTTCATTTTTCCTGTGACTCAAAAAATCCTGAACAATTTATTGTTTTGAAACTGTTACCAAGATCGATAATCCATAATAATTAATTATTCCTTGGAATAAAATGAAGGAGTTGTGATCATGGAGATGGGGGGTTTTATAACATATGTATATAAATGATTTATCCCGATGTGGCATTCCTGGGAACATAATGAATATTGATAATTTAATCCATTTTCCAAGCATATTTGATGACATAACACAATTTTTGACAATGGAGTGGCATGAATGAGTGTGGATCATCGAGATCATGGTGAAATGATCACCATATGATATGTTGGAGGTGTCAGATCAAATTTTGGAAGAAATATATGGTTCTATAAAATCCTAAACAACACATCATATAATCCATGTCTACAATTCATGTGGGGGCACTACAGAGTAGAGGCTAGGGTTTTCATATGATGTTAAATTTCACACTATTTGTGACCCATGTCACACGGAATATGGTTTATCCTTAATGAATCAGAGTTTACTTGAGATGTACATGGACAGGGGGTGGGCTACAAGGGTTGGGGCACACCATATACTCTCACACTAGGAAACGACATGGACCAATTACAAGGGATATGTCATGTACTGGTACATAATAAAACATACCCATTCTAGTGTTGTGTACTTGAATATGGGTAGAATACATGGTTAGCCTACATGTTGTGTAGTGATACATAGATATTTTTTAATGACACAGGTAGGAACCAAGGTCAATGGATAAGTCTGTGACCCTGAGTAGATGTTGTGTACTATTTTATTCAAGGCTTGGAGCCCTTTACCTTTTTATCTAGTACAGGTTTCAGAAGGTTACATTCCCATTATACCTTCCATAAATGTACATATTGAAACATCAACTACTCCAAGAACTATGATCCATTCCGAAGGACTTTTTAGATAGAGTTGTTGGAATCCCTTCGAGAGTCCTAGAGTGAGATCTTCTATTCATCTTCATGCCCTAGGTATATTTCTTGGTATCTTCGTAGTCAACACTAAATGGGAATTTTTCCAGTACATAGTTGGTTAATCTGTAATGAATTTTTTGTATCTTCCCATGCAATTGGTAGTGATACTCATCTTTGTGTTGTATTCTCTTTGGAAGATCAGCATTTTCATTCTCTTTAATAGGCTGGTCAAGCAGTACCTCTCAGATAGACATCATCTGTGCTATTAGTCTCACGTGTTTGATACCACAGATCAGTGAATTTTTGAATAATCGAGCTCGAATCCTAGGATTGTATACAATTACTCCAACTCAACTCTAGATTGTGTGTATTTGTTGAGTTTAACTTTATATTTTTACTCAATGTGTTTTACACATAAAAATGTGTATATTAGAATGCCTTTAATTTGTTATATGCTTCATTGTTTTGAGTATTCCTATTGATTAGTGTTATACTAACCCATTCGTGTGATTTTATAGCATGTTTTGTCTCTTGTGAATATGATCGACCTTTTAATAGAGTCCTAGGTAGACCCAAACTAGACAGTTCTTAGTAAGATTGAATGGGTTGAGGTGTGTTTTTATGGCTTTCTGACAATAGTCTTAATTCTTACATTCACATTATACAAGTGTTATAAAAACTTTTTGGTGGTCTAGTATTTTGACATGTTTACATTACTTCGTATTGTACACTGGTTATGGGTTTTTTGATGTATTCATCCATATTTGATCAGTTTTATTACATTCCCTCATTTTATAGGAATGGAGATGTGTGCATGTGTATTGGTACTTAGGCTATGACCTCCCAAATCAATGATATCCCATCTCGACGCTATTTTTCAACCCCATGAATATTGGACGTATGCTTGGGGAGTCACATTATTTGCCGTATTGGGATGGTTCATGACATGACCTTCTAGGAAAAAGAGATTCAACCTCCATAAACTCTACCTAGGATCTCATCAAGAATCAAAACATCAATCCATGACTATTGGAACATTAAATGATTAGTTCAACGTCTTCATAATTTTTTGACATTAAAAAGAAATATTGTTTATTTGGAAACATCATGTCACTTATCTTATCTTGAAATAAATAATTTTTTTGAACATAAATATTCAATTATATATGTTCCCCCTCTTCTCATTCACAACTAAAACTCATTCTTCCTTTAATTCTTCGAACAAGCAGTATATTTGAATTTTGTGCTTCTAGTGATCTTCACCATGTTCTCTAGTAGTTGTTTATGATTTGTTTTTTAGGGTTTACATCTTATAAACTAGACATTTAGTATCTAATTATTCTAACATACGTTCATCTAAAAATGCATAACATCATTAAGCAAATATATAATTTGTAGTAGTATTCTTTGTACATATAGATTTTTCACCACCTAAGGTAATCGGTATCACAAAAATTCATTTATTTTGGGGATTCATCAACTTATAATTAATAAAACTCAAAAATCTCAATTTTTCTAAAGTATTCATTCATTCCCTAATAATTTTTATCAGCCAAGCACACAAATTTATACATTCAATATTTATCATTATTCTCCAATATGATGTATATATCGAACCCCTATATTCTTCCAACCAATGCCTTTAAAAACAAAACCTACTTGAAAACACATTTTTTAGAATTATCTTCCAAAACATCTATTTTCAAATTCATTTACTTCATCTATAGAATCCAATATGTTTTTGAATTTTTCATCTAATGAAGTTGACCAATTTCATCACTTCTTCTTAATAAAATCCATTAACTCAATTTTATTTGACAATCATACAAATCAATATTCTTTCAAATAAAAAAACTAAATATTCTTCATCTATATTTATTTTATTTTTCATCCATATTACCACTGTTATTGTGATAAAAAAAGATAGTTTCATACTCATATAATTTTTCATCTTTAGAAAATCCATCTGAAACAGTTTCTGGTGAGGATGACTATATCCACATTTTTAAACAAATTTATGTTATGAAATTGATAACATATTTTTTTAGAATGATTGAAACTTACCATACATATAGTGGATGTATGTACAGTTGGTTCATGGGTGATTTTCTTATTCCGTGATTTTTATCCTTCTTCACTAATTCTCTATAGTGTGTCTTACAATGTACTCTTATAATTCTTGTCATAAAAAAAATTATAACATATATTAAACTGAAAAACCATTAAAAAAACAATAAAAAATACAACAATGTCAACAATATTAAATAAATTGTTCATAAATACACACAACAACCCCATATGTAACCCTCAAAAACATTTCTCCAAAAATGTAACGATGGGTATAGGTTGTCCTATAAATCAATTATCATTATTAATTTAATTTGGTTCTAATAAACCCATTAATTAAATATGTATTGATGTTTTGAGATTAGTGTGGTCTCAATTCCATAAATTTTATCTTTATAAATCAAATAATATTTATTATTTTCATCTAAGAATTTTGTTATTACAATATTCTCTTTAACATGGGATTATTTTGTATATGTTCTTTTCATTTAAAGAAGGGATTATTTTGATGAAGGGGTTTTTTATATTTATCCACTACATGTATTATATCCTCTACACTAAAGGTAATTATTTCATTATTCTTAGTAGAATCAAATGTTGTAGAATATTCATTATTGAATTTAATTATGGATTTCTTTTTTTTTTCTCCATTTCATAAATATTAATTTTCAATTTCCCATTATATTTATTTCACTGAATAATTTTGGAAGTCATATCATCAAATATTTTGTATTTATATTCATTAACAAGAATCATAAGTCTAATTTCCTTCATTAAAACCTCTCCATGAATTGTAAATTTTTCCCATGTATTTATTGATATTCAAATTTTCTATTCTATATATTCCGGTCATATTTAGGAATATTTTAATATATATTATCCTAGAATATTTCTTGGTGACCTCTACTTATTAAAAATATACTCCAATTTAAATTTTGAGTCATATTTTAATGAGGATGTTTTTTCTTCTTCAGATTCCAGGGGAATTATTTGGGAATCTTATCTATGAGATTCCTCAACATTACAACATTCCTCATAGTCTAGTACACCCACATCAAATGAAAAAATGTTACTTTTGAATGATTTTATTGTAATTTAATTTTTTATATAGACATAATTTTCTTTCGAGTAACTCTCTTTTTAGTGACGGTCTTGGTAGAATTACAATCTATACATTCACCTACAATTTTCATTATATAATTGTTAGAAAATGGATAAAAATCTATTATTAAAAAATATAAATAGAATATTAATTCTATAATTACGTCGCCCATGTGTAAACCTTATTGGCACCATTCAAGATGCTTTTCAAAATTCTTTTATACATTATTAATCATTATAATTGTTATTCTATTCTTTCATTTTAAAGTCTTCAAAATTTTTTATGGTAATTTCATTTTTTTTATTCTTCCATTCAAGGGGTGATCATATTATCTTTTAATAATTTATTAGAGTCTTATATTGTTCCTTAAATGTGAAATATTCAAGATCACTATCTTAATATTCTATTTTATTTTAATCTAACAAGATCGAGGGTATTATTATAATTCATTTAAACATTGTATAGTATTTAATAGTTTATATAGGGAAAATAATAGAAATAAAAATTAATTTAACTATATTAAATAATTCATAAAAATATTCAATTTATAAAATTATGATTCATTCAAATGGTTTTATATCAATCGATAATTTGGAATCCTTCTAGTTTTTTTACATTCCAATATACTATGATGTTTTTTTTCAGATCTCAATATATATTTTACAACGTATTTCATTTTTCATTTTCAAGGAAAATCTATTATTTAGTGTGTATTCAGAACCAGAAAAAACAAATAACAAAATATATGAGGTGAAACTATAATGGTAGAAAATTAACTACTCCAGAAAAAATTTAAAGGTATTATTACCATAATCCCAACAAAGATCAAATCAATGTGTAATTTTATCATTTATTGTTCTTCTTGAATAAGATCCTCAAAAATTGATTTCATCATTCCACAAAACAAGATATATTCATCCAAATTTATCAACCCTTCAATAAAACCATATATCAATATGAAGTCAATGTTGTTGATCCAATTCCCCCATTACTCATTTTTATTGATTTGAACCACTGTCTCATACATTTTTTTTATTTCTTCTGTAGTGGTTTTAATGGAAAATGTTTCTTCTGCCATCAATTAATTGAAATAAAAAAAATTTACAGGATAAGACGATCTTCATAATAATCTTTTTAGCATGACTCCTTCATCCATTTAATTATTAACATGAAATTTAGTTTATAAATATATACCAAAATCCATAGAATTATATAAGTCATTGAAAGATTTCTGCTAAATTCCTTCTTCAAAACATCCCTTGATTGACTCAACCCATCACCCATGTTGGCCCATCAAAGGGCCTAAATATTGTTCCATATAGTCATGGGATGGAAACAATCACTATGAATTACCCAATATCTATTTAGGTACAGTTTTTTCCATGGTAAACTAGCATGACCAATCAAATAAAAATTATTTTTTGTAAACTAGTAAGTCCTAAATTGTTAATGAAATAATTTTATCATATTCAATGGGATACAAGAATAATTGTTGTTGAAATATCACAACCCATTGAATGGTCAGAGGTTGTCCTCTGACTGATATTTCTTGGTATTGTGATTCAATATTAGATTGTAATATAAACAAATAAAATACTAATAAAAACAAATAATTTTTTTAATAATTTTTTTTATATTACACGATTAAATATATGTGTATAATCAATTTTTTTTACCCAACATAGAAAATTATCTTTACTATTCATTATCTATGCTATAATCTAGAATTTGTTTTTAGTTGAGGTATTTATTTCAGTAGATTTAGTATTAAAAACTAGTCAATAATTAACCTCTACATATTCACCTATGTAAAGCGCAACTATAGTAGTTAAAATAAGAGATTGGATGCCACTTTAAAATAATCCATGGAACATGACCACTATTTGAATCACTAAAGGTGTAATGAATCCATAACAAAAACTACTAATTAATCCAGTAATTTATTATTGATGAAATTTCAAAACAAAGAGATAAGGGTTTTGTAAAACCATCTAAAATGTTATTGGTTAAAGAGATTCGAGTTTGTTGAATATATTTACTTAAATAACTGAATACATTTTTTTACTATGTACTGTATATAAATATTCTATTTTAATGAGTTATGATATGGAAAAAATTTATTTGTATCAATAGTAAGGGTGGCCAACTCCCAATGAAGTAACTATATAATTTTCCATGGAAAATGAGCATCAGACAAATGAGAAATGAAAATGAAAAGAAACAGAGTTCCAGTAAAGGGAACTGAATATTCATTGTATTATTCATCCTATGTAAAATAAATGTATAAAATGAATAATAGTATATATTCCAAAATATCTAACCATCAGCTGGAATTGTTTTCGTTATTTGAACATCTAGTATAGCTAATCATAATAAGATAGTAATTACTACCCCATAACTAATAAGCACTTGGTCATATACATGGAAACCCCCTATTTTCAAATAGAAATGTTTTCCTAATTCAACAAATGATTAGTCATAAATCCCTTTTTGAGTGATGAAACATAATAGAACATGAATTTTGTAGTCCTTAAAAAAATATAAAAAAAGGTAATTATGTTGATTGAAACATTTTTTTTCAATTTGATTTACTATGTTTTTTGATGAATCATTGTGATAAAAATAACACTATGATTGAGGATTCAAAAAAAAAATGAAACAAGATCATACTCAAAGATTTCTTAACCTGAGATGATCCTTAGAAATTGAAAATAATTTTTTTATGAAAAAATTACATTAAAGAGAGTTTCACCATTCACCAAAATAGATACATTTACAAGGAAATGGTTCCTTTTTCTATTGATAAAAAAGTGTTTGAATTTCCAATTCGATAAATACTCTAAGGCACATATAATAATATTTTTGATAAATTATATTTAAAATATAGATAAACTAATTCATCTATTGAATCCCACCCATATATGTTTTCAACAGATTGAATTATTCCTTCATCATAATTGCATCTCGATTAAGAATATAGTTGAATTTCGCTATCTTTGGTTCTTTTCTAATTCCCCAAAACTTATGACGTCTCATTTCGATAATGGACCAATTCATTAACAAATCACCATGAACTTTTTAATTAACATACTTACACCCATAACATATAGAAACCCAGGCTACTAAATTGGATACATTCTTTTTCTTACCAACAAGTAATAATTTTTTTTCAAGCCTTATTGAATCAAGATACCAAATCATAAGCTTATGATAAAAAATGATACATCCTAATAAGATTTGTAAGACAAGTACCGTTACTCTTTCAAGATATATATTTTTCATTATAGGATTAAATTTTAATGAAATATAACAAAAATGAACTTATGCTTCTAGAATATCATCTAGATGGATATTCTAATAATTTTTTATCATTTGTCCCCTTCTTTTTTCAACTTATTATTCCAACATTTCAGAAAATTAAGAGATACACCACAGAAATAAAAAATTGATCTAATGCAACCCTAATAGGTTTATTTCTTTCTATTTATGGTTTTTGAAAGTACCCATATTAATAATCATTGATTGTTAAAATAATTATCATTTTAATAAGATATTTTTTAGGAAAATTGTTCAATGTGCAAGAAGAATAAAATTTCCTTATGCGATGTAGAAAACATATCTCATTTCCCAAACAAGTGTATTTTTTTTGGTTTTTTAAGGAATTTTGTGTTGTTTCCTTATTCAATGGTTCAAACATCTTATTTTGAAAATATTACCATCATGTATATTCATTTCTAGAATATTATTATATTTTATCCTGTCAAAAAATAAACATAACCTCAGAAAGATTCTTTTCCAAAAATCAATCAGTTTATTGAAAGTTGCATTTCGATATCAATCATTGAGTACTCAAATATGTTCTCGTTATTCCAAATAATATCAATCGATAATAGATATCTTCTTATAAACCACACCCCATACATTCCACTTAGAAAAATCCAATACATTCCTCGATATAAAACGTGAGATGTTCCTTCTTATAAAACATTAATTTATTGTGTTATTAAATGTAAAATTATATATATATATGTGTGTGTGTGTTTAATATTAATTTTCACTCCCATTGATTGATATTTAATTTATATATTATTCCAAAAAATATACGATTTTTCACAGTCGATGAATTATCACCAATCACAAAAACCCATGGATTTCCAAATATTCTTGTCATACCTTCATTCAAACTCATCACCCTTAATTATTGGTTCTACTATATGGAATCACTCAAGAAAAAATCTACTCTGTGTTCGAATTTTGGGATACCCTATGTTATATCACCAGATTTATATTTTTTATATATAAATGTGACTAATGTGTTTCTTTAATATATGATATACCCATAATGGACACAAATATTTGATACGAGAGTGGCTAAATAAGACATAGTTGATCTTATTACTAAAGATTAGTCATTAAAAATTAGAACTTGACCATATTTGAGTATAACGATTTTAGATTTCCATACATTTTAACACACACTGGCCAAGCCAATCGATGGATGTCACTTGAAAATAATTTTATTATGGAAAATACTTATTCAATTCGAATTGATTCAAAATATTCTGACTTTATGAATCATGATTATAAATTATACCTTTTTAATTCATGAAAAAATTATATATTTAGTTTTTGAAAAATATTTCATAAATTTTTTGGTGGAAATAGTGAGCTACCAAGGTTTGATTATGATTTATTAAATAATAGAAAAAATAATTCAAATAAACAACAAGAAGTTCAATTCCAAAAGGTCCTAATGAATCTCAACTTATAATTATGAAATATTTTTATTGATGATTTTCTATTACATTGTGAAATTTTTTGACACCAATAAATTGACCCATTAAAAAAATTCATCCGATGAAAAAATGATCAAAGAATAACATTCATTATTTCTATTCAATAACATAAAAATTGATCCTAATTTTTTTTTGGATAAGGTATTATTAAATCATCATTTTCTCTTAGACTCAAATGGATTGTTATTTAGTCTTTAATTCAACAAAATAAGAATTATCCTATTTTGAATATATTTTTTTCTTGGTTCGACATTAAACATTTCCAAATGAATGGAATACGATTTCCATAAATTTCCCCCGTTATGGGTTGTTTTTACTAAATATTTAATTAAAACATTTATTTTTCAATGAACCATTTCACAAAAAATATCCCATTTAAAATGTGTTGATAAATGGATACCATCCAATATTTTATATCTTTCTACAAGCTGAACAAAAAAACTCCTTTGTAATTTTAATCCATTATAAATAGCACCAATTTTTTATTTTTTTGAATACCTTTTAATATTTTCCCATTCCTCCATCTGGTAGTATAAACATGACATTGTGGTATCATATCTTATCTTTCACCACCAGAAAATGGATCTCTCTAGAAAATATTTTATGTTCAATCCTTTTATTCTCACCACTCGGACACATCCACCAGACCTATTTCATGTATGCAATTTGATTCATATTTTGAATATACTAATAAATTTTTTTTGTACCATTATGAAGGAATTTATAATTAATATATGAATTTCCTCACAAATGAAAAAAATTTATCTCCTTTATTTTTTTACTTTGGAATAAATTTTTTAGACTCTTCAGTACTCAGTCTCAAAATTTTATTCTTTTAACAATTGAATTCACCTCTATCCTATATTTTGTAATGAAAAAAAATTAAAATTGTGTATAAAGTATCATAAAAACATGAAAGTGTACTTTTTCTATAGTAAATACCATTGATAGGTATATCAATCATGATACATGAGTGGGGGATTAGTTTTTTATCACCTTCTATATTCCTTTGTAACAGAATGATGAATCTATATTTCTCACCTATATGACAGTTAATCATAATTTTTTTATATAATTAAAAGGAGATTACAATGATCCATGCATATGATTATATTGAGATCGGAATAATCAGTCATGTGATTGTATTTACAAGAAAACCCTGAATGAAGTGATTTTTTTCTAACTTGATCAGTATTTAATGGAAGGTTCAAAAGGGATATTTTTCTATAGAATGAGAAGAAACCATTATTTTATAATTATATTTATACTGATCCAATTCTATGTTCAAAGTTATTATTGATAATATCCATAAATTAATTGTTTTTGTATGAGATGAACATGCCTATATGTAAATTTAGGAGGATGGAACACCTCATTATGCCAATTTATTTCTCCCTCGGAGTCAGAATAAATTTGATTTTGAACCCTCTCGTTAAAATTTAATGAATATTTCTTATGTTAATTTTAGGAATTGCCCATTTTGATTTGAAATATTGTTCATTTTAAACATAAATAGTTCTTTTAGATTGAATATACATGTTGTGTGTATTAATATCTTTTTATCTCTTAATATGTACATACAAATTGATGTATAAAAAAAACCCAGGATATCCATCACGTGTACGTGTGGGAGAAATCCAATCTATATTGAATGTTGTTTTCCATTATTGGAGGCTCATTAAAACTTTTCTACAGTATACCTAGTGAATAATCAACTTGTAGAAAAGGTTATAAAAGTCAGTTGTGTCCTTGGCTCACCAATATATTGATCTACAGGAATACCTACAACTTCTCCAAAGTCATCCTAGTAACCATGAGTAGTACTCTAGACCTAACATAATATGTAGATCTATGAGGGACCCCTACATATAAAGGGGTATGAAGAGATACATATTTTACTCTAAGGGTTTAGAATCGAAATAAAAGATTCATCCCAATATATTGATTTTGAGTGTTAATACATAATTGATATGTACTGATATCATATTCCAATATTTTACCCATATATGTTTGGTTAAAATTGATTATCAGAATCCCTTTTGGGGGACTCAATGCAATACCTCATATGGTAGCACAATTTTTTATATATACTACCTTGACTTGAAATAGTTCCACAAGTCTGTGCATGAGATATCAAGCATTTGATGTTCTTACATCTATATCCACAACTCCTTCTTAGATCTGTATCAAGAAATGATATATTCTGTTACAAAAATTTCATTGTTTAAATTTCATTGAATGTTTAAATTAATCATTTTTCATTCTAGATCTGACAGTAATCCCCTCGTACCTACTAATTGGGGTACCGTAGATGCATTTCCTATAGCTCTCTAAAATTTCATTATATGGATGGTACGAAATCAACGACTCATCCTAACATTAGGATACATTTTTTGTCACAAAAATTTACTTTCTTCATACGATATATCAATAGATTGAAGTAATTGTATGAGTGTGTGTATATTAACATAATTTTAGTTTTTTTCAAACTAAAAAAAATGTTTTTCAACATCATTGACAACCCATCCCTTAAATGGTATTGTTAAGAGATATTCTATTCAAAATTAAATATATATTATAGTATCATTCTATAAAACAAGAGTCTTTACATGATCTATGATGTGTGATGTATTCTCCATTCGAAAATTCTCTAAGAATATGATAATTAGTCATTTCATGACTATTGCATCTGTTTTTTTATGTGAAAGACCAAAGGGGTAGCCCATAATGTCATAAGTAATCCCTTGTATGGAAAATTATGATTTCACAATGATTTTAGTTTGAGATTTGAAAATATCTTTTTCATGATCATAATTCACGTAGTAAAAAAATAAAAAAATTTGAGGAATTATAATCCTAGTTTTTGAGCCCAATAGACCAAACTTCTCACAGGTAGTGTCATAGAAATAGTTAGAAAAAAATGTAGATTATGTACCATATGAACATGCCCAAGAAAATCCACATATGCCCTCTTCTATTTATCAATAATGATAATTTTAACCAACCATTGTTTGAATGTATATCAAAATATTTTCTTGAACATTTCCCTTCTTATAGAGTGCTCATTAATTTCATGATATATAAACAAATATTCATAATGAACTTCAATGGGAACTTCTTTTGAAGCAAAAACACATTCATATATTCACAAAAAAGCCACAAAATACAATCCAAATATATATTTTCACCTGAAAATCTCCAATGACATCATATGAATTATAAAAATGGGGGTTTTGCAGGTTTAATAATTATTATAGTTAATTATTTATTTTTTAATGTTTCTACAATTACATGTACAACTAAATAAATTCTAAAAAATACATCATCTTGAAAATTTCAATATATAGATTCCAATAATAATATATTATTTTAGTATGGAAATCAGACCACCCATTATTGGGGACACAATATTTATATGAGAAAACATAAGCAAATGTTCATCTTCATGAGCATCAAAAATAAAGGTACATGAATATCCATTTGATCCCCATCAAAATTGGCCTTGAATCCCTTAAAAAATAAAGGATGTAAGTAAATAAGAAAACCTTCCACTAAAATTTCTTGGAAAGAATGTGTTCCTAATATATGTGGGTTGTTGGATTTATTCAACCACATAAGATGCCCATGGATAACATCAAGATGTATTTCCAATAATATGGTTTCTTTTTCCCAAATTTTACTCTCAACTACTCATATGTTTGAAGCAATATGTTGTCTAATTAGAACATGAATGAAAAATATTTATCAAATATCAATTTATAGTACTCATGGAAATCCACATCGATGTAATGAAATTGAGGGGGACATAGTAATGAAAGAAAATTCTGAATAATCCACCCATTTACCATGAAATGTTTCAATCAATCTACCTTCTTTACCAGCAACTACATCTTAAAATTCCATATAATGTTGTGTATGATTGTTCGGCTATCCCTAGATTCCATTATCATAAAATGTATCAATGACTTCTTATTCCAATATCTCCTCACTCCTGACTAATTCACTAGGTATAAATACACTTATTACTACTAGATATGTAAGATTATAGTTCTAATACATAAATCTTATATATAGTTCACTAATACACAAGCTCATTTGTTTACCCCATTATATATGAATGATGGGTATCAGCTCAGGAGGATGAACTAGAAATGACATAAATTCATCAATTCTAGTTCGATATTATCTCAAATCAACGATTTTTCTAATTCAATTCATCAAACCAAAAAATCATTTCCTCTTCCAATCATTCTATCTTCCAAATCATTATGACCCATGGAGAACACATATTTTAAAAGATATTTCCATTCAACCAATGAATCATAAATAATGATTTTCAAATCTAGATCAAATAATTTTTCATGGATATCACCTACTCCTATAGATATTTAAAAATTATAAAATATATCACACCCTTGGGTAGTAAAAAATTTTAAATGTTGTATTTCCTAGAATGAATTTCATACTCAAATTCACCTCATAATAATAATAATGGTAGTTTTTTAAAAATCAGTCATTCAATATAAAATATAGTATATGTTAGGATCTGTCTAATATATCTAATCTATATTAGACCCCCTTCATAATCCTACATGAAATTTTCCTCTCATCCAGCTCAAGTTGTGTACCCTAAAAAAAAGAGAATATTTATTTCAATTTCATTCAAAATATTTATTTTAATATCTATAAAAATCAAAAAAAAAATTATTCCATACTCATGTAACCCTATTAATCATAACCCCATGAATCATTCTCTTCTAGTCGGTAATTTTTTATTCAAGAAAAGGTGAATGAATTTTTTTTCAAGTGTCTAATTCCCTTTAAATAAAATTTAAATTCCCTTTTAAAAGGGTTCGCATCATGGAATTCATGGATTTATTTATATATATATTGGCAAATTTTTTGAGTCTTTTTGGTCCCAATAATATTCCTCAAAATGAAAGATCCTTATACCATATAGAAAATAATATATGTGTTGTATAGAACTTATTGTAAAAAAATTTGATGGCATTTTTTTAGTTGGAATAAACATATTTTTTTAAAGGAATAGTTTTTTCATTCTACAATATAATAAAAATCATGAGGGATAGATTATATTCATCTTGAAATTTTATTTATTTGTTATGCTATCAACCATAGATCATATCCCATTTATATTGGAGTGCATCTGGAATACCAAAAATTCTGAGCTTTATGTTATTCCAATCTAAAACACATGTCAAATTCACTTCATCCGTCATTGATTTGATGGAGTGGGATTAAAATTTATCAGTTTGAATCTATAAATTTTTTATTTCAACCACATCAAACATCAAATTTTACTAGACTATCTAATTCCTTAAGAGATTGATCTAAAATATTCTTGACATAACTAATAAGATGTTACAAATACAAAACATGAGGTACTGTGCATTCCATTTTGATACATACAATTTGATAACTTCGTATTTGAGAATTGAAAAAATAGACTCCACACTTCTATCAATATTATCAGTATTCATTTTCATCTCTAAATTTTTCCATTATTTCCACAATAATAAATTCCACTTTTTCTAGGCACAAAACATCATCCACAAATTAATCCATCTTTTCTAGTTTATTATTTTTCTAATTATAAATATATGGTTTTCCACCCCTCCAACTATCTCACCACTATATAGGATTTTTTTTCCAAAAAATTGAATTTGAGGAGAAATATATCCCATTTGATGTTTTTGATATTTACACTGATCAATCAAAGAATCAAAAATATAATTTACTCTATTAAACATCCTTACTCCATATAAGGAAGTTCATTTCAAAAACAAGGAAATGATTCAATTCTAGATATAATGATTTTTTCTCTAAAATAAGAAATAGATGAGATTTAGAAGCATTATAATGGGATTATATTTTTATTCTTAGGATTGTGGTACCATGTAACTCATGATAGGAACACATATGGTCTAATTTATAGGTAATAATTTATTTTAAAATATGAGTGACCCAAATACATTTAGATCAAAAAACTACATTTTTATTACTTACTACTTCCTCTACAAATCCCTTCCTCGATGTTGTTGGATTTTAAAAAGTGTTTAATTTCCATTAGAACGACCATGTATTTTATCATCCACTTGATGAATTAATTTAAAAATATAATGCATTCCTATTAGAATATGTTTTCCAAAAGTATATATAGTTATTCCATCAAAGAGTCAACATTTTTTCAGATACACAGGTTCTAATACCAATGGGTTGGTAGTTGTATTACTGGCATAATATAATTTAGAAAAAAACAAGTTTTCATGAAGCCTTCTACTCATATTTCTCATCAAATGCTCCAATTAGTTAATGTTTTTCTATTATAACCCCTTCTAGCCCATTACAAAAATATAAAATATATCCTTCATTCAATCTTGATGATAATCATAATGTATTTAAAACCATATCAATAGGTATTCCATCTATAAAATAATTTATACAGTGTTTAGACAAAATATTTGAAATGAAACCATAACTTCCATGTCTTCTATTAACATTATCACCGAAGTATACTTTTCATTTCTGTGAAATAAATACACAAAAAATCATCTTTATGGTCACTATGAGCCATCATTTTCCAGATCCATCTCACATAAATAAGTTTGACTCTACTACAAATAGGTATATTTAGACATGTTTCATTTGATGTCAATTCTTGAATACATAGTATCTCCCATAATAATCTACTTTTCGAGGCATAAGTAAAATATTTCAATATATACATCTTTAATTTACCTACTAAAATATCACCATCCTCTACTGAAGAACCTGTCATAATAATTCCATTTTTTTCAAAATTGTGAAGTAAATGGAATTGAAAATGATGTATTTCATCAGTGATCCTTTCTGGGTCTAGCTTTTCATATAAGACTGAATTTCATATTTTTTTACGTGAAAAAAAGTATAAATATCCTCATATACTAGTGATTTTATAATGAGTACTAAAAATTCAAACATATAACCCAACATAGGCATATAAGTTAATAATGTTTTCTTATACAAAGGGAGTTCTCCACCGATTTTTGTGGCACCATCAGCTTAAATTTATCCAATTTTAATTTATTCATCCTACCAATCATATGAATTTTTATGCATCCAGGTATTATTGTTGGAACATTTATGTATAAATAATGTAATTTTAAAACAATCTCTGTTACTTAATAAATATATTTGATTATTTTCAGTGGTATTTTCATGGTGTTTGGTGATAATAGTAACCCCTGAATCGAGAGATTCATAGTATTCCAATCATGTTCTAACAATTATTTTCTCAGACTGAGAAAGTGGAGACACATTATTTTCTATATTAGAACTCATTAAACACCAATATGCAACATTATTAATTATAAAAGTAATGAGAGAAGTTCTAATAGAAAAATACTGGGATAACAAAATACTTCCAAGGTGAACATATTCCCATGGTATTATATGGAATTCCTGACAGTATCGAGCTGGAACAACCTTTTCTTCCCAAATACCTAGATTCAATTCTAAATATTGTCCTATCGCAAAAATATATTGTTCATCTCTAAATTGTGATAAATAAAGAATAATTATTTTTTGTCACTCAGAAATATCATAAAATGGGTTTTCATGAGATCCCCAATGACCCATCATTTAATAAATTTCTAAATATCCAATCAATCAAACAATTATTCCATCAAACGTATCATTATAAAAATACTTCCATATTGAATAAGATAATTATATCTTGTATTTTAAAATCGGTAGTTGATCATGACAATCCTACAGGTCCCAAATAACTCGTTTTTCATCCATGAACTATTTTTTAATGTATTTGATTGATCCAAAACATGGGATAATTGGTTTAAGCCCAAAAGAGATTCATAATTGGTTATTAATGATGTTGATGTTACAAAATTCCGGGGGTTTGGTATTCATTTATTCTACCTAATGGATCTACTTATACTAACACAAAACACATTTTTTAAACAAAACAGGTCCAATCGAAATTGAACATGTGATAGACCCACTATAGAATGAACATAATTAGTTTCCAAATTTTTAATAACATCAAGTGTACCCATTAAAAATATCACTATAATCAAATGATACAATGATTCCAATCTATCTCTTGGTAATAAAAACAAATAGATATTATGAATGTGAATTTTCTCTCAATGATTCACATTTCAATGACCAATCCTCTCCAATTAACATTTTTTTGAAATATTTTTTAATTTACTTACATAAGGATTTATAAAATGATGGATCCCTATAGGTAAAAGATTTTTTTTATAAAATTAAAAAAATATAATTATCTTTAGACCTAATACTTTTTATCTCCTTATCATTCAATAAAGACAATATAATTTCAGGGTAGAAATCATTCTCTAGAATTTATCATAAATTTCAACCCATAGATGATGATAAAACTTGAACTGAAATTTTCTTTTTCATACTCACAAGAACCCATATCCTTTATTTTATAACAATCTATATTTTTTATCATCCTACATAATATGATACTATGGTATCAGGGTAGACCAAAATTATTTTATGATCAAATTTTGACTTGGTAATAAATACTAGGTTTTGGTAATATTTGATTGATCAAAATTCTATATATTTTTTTCTCTATAAAAGATAATAATGAATTTATTATATGTATTTTTCAAAACAAAATGGTTTTTTCATTAATATCATTAGGTTTCCAAATGAATCTCATGGATACATGTAAATTAGAAGAATTTGAGAGTGATTTATAAAGAGCATCTCATTCTTTGATTGACTGTTCTACTAATTCATATGTTTCCAAAAATAGTTGAAATTCATATTCTTGATATGTATCATCAATTTTTGGAAACACATAATGTTCATCTTTCAAAACCACATCCACGAACCAAAAAAATCATTCTAACATTATATGAATAAATCGATGTATTGTAGTCATTCCCTCATTTCAATCCTAGAGCTTTAATATTAACATTTTTAAAAAAATAAAATTTGAGAATTGGTGATGTCTCCTCAACTCATATGAATTATGAATTGATCTATTAATTATATAATTTATATTCTTAAATTAAAAAATGAAACTTTACTCAACTCCCTATAGACAATACATATGAATTTGGAGGGGAATTTCTTGGTAGTTATGGTCTGGTTTTATTCACTAAAAACCATCGGGTTATGTAAGGTCTCTTAAGCCTACGATCCATGTAATCACTGAGCCAATGGGCCTTTTAAGTGTTCCCCCTCATCCCTTTATTGGGGGGTTATCAAAATATCAATAAAAAATGAGGACTTTAGGCCATTCAAGAAAATGAATTTGAATGAATGGATATAAAATAACATTCATTTTCATCCCCAGTTGAAACATGCATTGGAAATCTCAAAATCTGATAGAAATCATAAATGAAAAAAAATCATAGAAATAACAGAATTTTGAAACATAGACTAATCATGATTTGTATAGGATATTCAAAATTCCCTAAAAATAGGTATTTTATTAAGGGGTTGATTATGAAAAACAAGATATAAAATATTACAATAAAAGTACAAAAATAATAGGAATTTGAATGAGTGAATGAAAAAAAAAATTGTTACTCCTATTATGCTAAGGTAAATTGTCTAATATTCCAAAACCCTAAAACGTGATAATGTAAAGCTAACGTAAAATTTAAAAAGTCTCACTTTGATTTAAGGAATGAATAATGTTTGTTAAGGAGACTATTACCTTTGAATAATTTCATTAGTGTTCACTGACTAGGATTTGAATGACATGGATTTGAATTTCAGTTGTGAATCAAGAAAAAAACATTTGTGTCCAGAATTATACATCTTTTAGATTGCTCAGTTAATTTTCAAAATCCATATCATTTGATGGATTATATTCTAATTAATCTTGTTTAATTATGTTTACAGATTTTATTTATATAATAGAATGATATAAAAAATAAATAATCGGTTCGATTAGTTATTATTATACAACAATATGTGATTTTTTAATTTTACTTGAAAAATTTTCTTTTATAATATATTTATTGAATTGATGTACATATCATTGTATCTTTTTTTTGTTCTACTGTAACTATCCCACGAATTAAAATATTAAAAACTATATATGACCTTTTTTATAGAAGAATATTTTTATATTTTATTTATATTTTCTTATTAAAAAAATTATGTTAATAAGAAATATCTTCTGACTGTCTTCTACTTCGTCCATTTAATATTCATTATTTTGAATATTAAAATACATAATTATAAAATACTAAATATCTAATGACTAGAAGATTCTATTAATATTTATATTAGAGAAAATTGAGGACATTTAAATTCACTTGGATATATTAAGTTTCACGTGGACATCCTTAATTAGAGACATATACATTCAAATGGATACAGTTTGTTTTGTTTGGGTTTAATTAATGGATGTTTTCACATTTACCCATTTTCTTATTTTGTGGGGTAGAAATAGACTCTACATGAATATAAAAAAAATTAAAGAAATCTATTTGATAAATCAAAATTAATTTATTGAATGTTTTGCAAAATGTTATTTTATAAATCTAATGTCATTTCAACCAAAGAACACTTTTTGAAATGCCATTGGATTATAGTGGACTCTAGAAGGGAGAAAAGGTTTTTAATTTATGTATTTTACACTTTATTCATATTTCTTGATCTAATAAAATGTAATATTCATTAATTATTAATTGAAGATTATTTTGTATAAATAAATCATTTATATCTTTCTACCAACAATAATTATTTTATCATAAAAGTGAAATCTCTATTCCACACCACACCTTATTTAAAAGGTGGCATTGTAATATTTTTTTTATTTCTTAAATATTACTAATAAGTGAACATTAATTCCAATTTATTATTTTTTTTACTAGGTGTTTTGATATAAATTATATGTATAAAAGATGTTTGAACTAGAATGAATAGTGTAGTGGAAATAAATTGAAGAATAATTTCTTCCATAATTGAATCTTTTTATACTTTAAGATATAAAAATAACTCAAGATGGAATTCCTTATAACTAATATTGAATCTAATCAATATAATTAATTATAATATTTTCTAGCATGTCCAATTAAATCAATGTTGATAATGGAATTATATTACAAATTCTTATTAGTTAGGTCATATATACCTTTTCTACATTTGAAAATAATTTTTATTGTGTTTTTCCTACTCCAATAAAGAATTCTATATTGATAATTTTCCATTATTCAATAACTATCTCTATTTTACATTCATCTGATGTGATCAAGTATCATCCAAGTACCTTTAATTAAATCCGTATGTTGGATACAAATTTAAAAAACATAAAATCATCAGAAGGTTTTTAATTATTCCGTGTTTTTAAATGTTTTTATGATAAAAAGGTGATCACAAATTCCCTATGGAGTTTTTCAAAGAAAATGAATGTTTACTTGATTATTTAAGGAATGGATTCATCTGGACCAATAGGAATCATACCTGCATCACTCACCTTGATCGAGCGGTGCTCTGACCAATAAAACCACAATCCCAGGTCTATTCTTTTTTACTATTATATATATACACTATAATTATGATTTCATCCAAAGATTTCATTTTAGTTGTTCAAACTGTCAATGTGTAAGAGAGAAAGAGAAAATTGATATTGTTTATATGAATGGTTTTTATATTATTTGTGAGAATAATTTTATAGAATATTATAACAAACTAATATATTTGTCTTATCTTTTCATTTTTATAAATTGATCTTATTTTTAAAATTGAAAATTATTAATGATAAATTTTTTTAGTTTTAAACTATTTGACTTGATGTTTAAAGTTATAGATCCCCATTTTAATCATTAGATAAATTAACAGTATTTGGAGTTCATAATACAATAAATAATAGATCAATCCTAGATAAAATAATATTTTTCTTTATTTTGTATCAGGTTTTGAATGAAAAAAATGAAAGGAGTTTCTTCTGATATATCATTGAATAGTCATAATTTATAGATATAATTAAACAAGGGTATATTATTTCCAATTAATTTACATCATATCCATATTAACCACTCAGTCATCGACACAAAAGGAATAATCAAAATTATTTTAGCCTAATAAACCAATGATCATTTCATTTCATATTACCCCCAAGGGAAATCAAATTCCCACAGCCAAATTAAAATATAGATTCCCTAAAACACTAGATGATGGGGGTATATATATCGTAACTCAATGAACTTATGATAGAATATAGAATAGTTTGTTAAAATTTTCAATATTGATTATATAGTCAGTATGACTAGAAGATCCCTTGGATAATTTTATTAATGATTTCATGTCATTTTTAATTATTTATGATTAATAGTCAAAAATGAATTCTAAACGAAAAATAGTATATTATAGATAATATTTTTCCCAAATAATAAAATACTACCAGTTTTCTGACATTATTCACACATTAAAAAGATGTTGAATTTGATCATTTATTAATTTAATGTACTTTTTATTAAAATTAGAGTCACTAAAAGTACAAAATTATATTTGATCCTGAATGAAACAATACAATGTATTTAGTTATTAGATGATTGGATAAAGAATAGAAGAGAACGTTTTTTGACCCAAAACCCACTATGTCAATAATAAATTACATTCTAAAACTATTTGTACTTTATTTTTTTGTATATGACTTCATCTACATGATGAATTATAATCAATTTTAATGTAGTGTTAGAGTAACTCCAGGATAAGAGGTTAGTCATCAGTTAAAATTCGATATGGGCCTTTTTTATAATCATATAAGATTTTTTCTATAAAAATTTAGTCATTTATTATTTGGAAAAAATTGAATTGATAATTATCATATTAAAAATAATTATTATATTATATCATTAATGTATCAAATTTTATGTTTTTCTCATAAAAAAAATCATTTTTACATTGATTAGAAAATATAGAATCTCAAAAAATTGTGTGGTTTTGATCTATTTAATGACGACTCTATCTAATATTATAATATTTGATAATTTTGATAGAGTTAAAATTTGTATGGTGTATTTTTTTTAATTTTTCTCCACAAGAATCAATTGATTTATGATTAATATTTTAACATTAATTTCCTTCTAATGTAGAATTTATTTTCACTATTAAATCAAATAAAATATATAAAAATGATTTATAATATATATATATTTTATATAAAATATATGAATATTATATCTATTAAATTAGAATGATATTATATTATTAAAATTAATAAGTCCCCACTATATTATATTTACTTATATACTAATATATTATATATACGTATGTATACTAAGCGTAAATTATAATTTGGACCCATAACATTTTTTTCATCGAAACAACACACTAGAAATTGTAATATATTTGAAATCATATAAATTAATGACACATGAGAACTAAAATGTGAATGAGTTAGAATATAGTTTATTTTTTGTGAATAGGAGAATCATAAGACTATCTACCTTATAAAATCGACTAAAGAAAAAAAATGATTTTGCGATATTATTGATGACTGGTAACATAGGGATCAATTTATTTTTGTGGGTTAGTCTAATCTATTTCTGTCTCCTTTTTTTAATTTTTCATTAGGACGATGGTTCATTGTTAAATACATTTTAAAATCATGGTATAATCAGAGATTATTAATTCCTCCTTGGAAGGTTGTAACTTGTGAACCAATACAATTTCAACTCCCCTTAATAGTTTAGTACACTCTTTTTTGACTTTATGGGGACGTGAAGCACATGTGGGTTTGACTTCATGGTGTCAATTAGGAAGATTGTGGGCTTTTATTTCTCATCACAGTGGTTTTGGACTAATATGAATTTTATTAAATTAATTATAGCAAGCTCAATGTGTTCAATTACGACCTTCTAATACAATATCATTCTCCACACCCATTGTAGTTTTTACTTGTATTTATGAATTATTGAATACATTAGATTGGATGGTTTTTTACATCTAGTATTTGTGTCGCAACCATATTTTTATTTATCATGTTTTTAAGTGTTTCATAATTGTTTGTTGAACCCATTACATATTTTTTGAGTTTTTGGGGTATTGGGTGTCGCCCTTCTATGTACTATTCAAGGAGATTTGGCAGAGAAAACATTATTTGATTATAGATATGGTGAAAACACATTCTATGTTTTTAACCTCACCCAAGATGAATAAACTTATATAATGGAAACTACAAATCGATTTTGGTCCAAAATTTTTTTGTTTTGATTTTTTCAATAAACATTTGTTAATTTTTTTTATGTTATATATACCTATAAATATTTAATGGATGAGTGCTCTTGGAGGCATCGGTCTAGCTTGGAACCTATGTGTCTATGACTTTGTTTCCCAAGAAATTTTTTTAGGGGAAAATATTTAATTTTAGACTTTGTAACCAATAAATATTCTATTAAATGAAGATATATGTGCTTTGACTGTAGCCCAAGAATAGCCTCATAAAAACATTATATTCCCTGAGGATGTTCTACCCTGTGAAAATGATCTTTAATGGAATTTTCTATTTAGCTCATCATGATCATGAATGGAACAAATTTTTTAGTGGGATTGGAATTGTTTACTTTTCAGTTAATCTGTTAAACTAATTGGGGCCCATGTAGCGCATGCTATACTTATTATATTGTTGTTCGGGGAAACGAATCTATTTGATGTAGCTCATTTCTTACCAGTGAAGCCCATTTATGAACAAGGATTAATTTTACTTCCCCACAATGATACTATAGGTTGGGGAATACGTCATGGTTGGGAAGTGGTAGATACCATTCCATAATAGGTATCTGGAGTACTTCAAATGACGTTTTCTACATTATTGGGTTTTGGCAGTATTTATCATGAACTTCTGTGACCTGATACTCTTGATAAATATTTTCTATTCTTGGGTTCTGTATAGAACAATAGAAATATAATGACTATAATTTTGTGTATTTACTTAATCTTGTTTGGTAGAGGCACCTTTATTCTAGTATTTATCGATATTTTTGTTATTTTTATATGATTCATGGAATCCATATGGGTTATATGTAAGAAAAATTTCCAACTTGACCCTTTATCAAAGTGAGATATTGGATTATTTTCTAAAATCTCCTTATGGAGGAGTATGATTGATCGTGACTATGGATGATTTTAAATATATAATCAGAGGAAATGTATGGTTACCATTGATTTTTATACATGGGGGAATTTCAAATATCTTATCCATTCACTTTGAATGGGCTCAATGTTCACCTATCTGGTCTGGAAAAGAATACAGGTCCAATAGTTTGGGTGATTTATCTATCATTAATTTCACATCATTCAGCTTTTATGCCTCAATAATACTACATATCCTATTTAGTTTTATGTGTAAACTATACCAGAAGCTTCTCATGATCAAGAATTTACTTTTTTACAAATAGACTGGAATTTTTGGGTTAATGAGGGATCTTTTCAAGGGACTACTGGTTTAAGGAAATATATAATGTGTTCCCCCACTAGAGAGGTCATATTTGGTTGAGAAACAATTCATTTTTTGGATCTACATGATCTAGGGTTCAGAACATTAATGGGTCCTAATGGTTTTTACATTAGTTGACTAAAAATGACATTCTACCTTGGCAAGAACAGCGTTCCACAGTTAATATGACTTATGCTCATTCAGGTTCTTTAAATTTTGTAGGTTTTATAGCTACTGTAATCGATGCAGTTAATTTTATCCCTCCTAGAAGTTGGTTAGAAGTCTCTATTTTTTTGATTTTTCAAATTCGTAGGTCATTTGTGGTATGTTCATATAGCTAGTGCAGCTACATTAGGATTTGGAAAAAGAATTGATAATGATTTTAATCAAGTTCTTTCCATGAACCTGATTAACTGAGCCGATAGATATATATAAAATCTCCTTTTTTCCTTTTAATTATATATTAATACATTAAAAAATTATATATACAGTATTATTTTTTAATTTCTTAACTCATTTTTATTAGATAAAATATTGTTTTTTTATAGCTCGACTATGTGAGTGAGAAAAATGATATTTTATTATTGAAATAAATAATAATATAATAAATATTTTAATATCAATACAATATTCTATTGAAAAATAAATAATTTAATAAATAAAATAAAGAGAGAGAGGTATTTGTACCTTCGATGGTTCATTGTTCAGAAATATACTAATTTTTAAGATTGGAGCTATCAACCACTCAGCCATATCTCCATGAAATATTATTTTTTTTCCTAGGAGTAAATACCTGACTAAATACCAAAAATATTTATCAAATAAAGTAGATTTCGAGTGTCAAAATGGAGTTGATCATTGTAAGAATATCAGTAGTCAGTGAAAAATTATACATCAATCAAATATATGTCAATTAAAGTATAGAAAAAAGACATAAATTAATGATATTATAGAATAATTAAATATAGGATAATATAGAATTGGAAATAAATAGTGGATGATATATCATATTTATTTCTCCTTTTTTGTACAGAAAAATCCTCTTAAGTAAATGAATTAATGAAAATAGCAATGAATAATTCATGGAAATTAGAGTAAATAGATTCCTGGTACAATCATGTCACACTGCAATATATTATTTTAGATGATCATTTGAGTCAAAATTGAAGGTCAAATTATGTGTTTATTTCATTTGATGATAATGAATATTGCTTTAAATTTTTTTGTTTTTACATAAATTGATACTTCTTTATACATATTAATTTTATTAACCTTTTTATATTCTTCACCTGAAGATTGGTCGAGAAAAACTTTTCCACTACTAATTTTTTAGATTTGATTAGAATTTTTGGTAGGTATCCTAAATTTTGTTATCTCTTAATAATCTTTTTTTTTTCTATACGAAATCACATAAAATATGGGAGATATATTAAAATTCTATATAAGCCCAATGAGTACAAATAAGAAATGAAATGGAGTCAAAAATATTATTGAAATTGAAAATTTTTATTTATTCATTAGGAATAAAATATTAAAAAATTTCAATTAGTTATTTTATAACAAGATAAACAATAAAAAAATTGAATATAGTCCAATGATAATCTATCTATTTTTTAAGGGGAAGATACTGGTTCGATTCCCACTATATTCTTAGAGTTAATGAAAGGGTATTCAAATATTTTCAATTTCATATCGGTGGTATTTCACTATAATAGTGTAGTGGTTGTCTAAACTTTTTTATTACAACTCATTGAAGAAAAATGAAATCCCAAATTTTTTGATTGGGACATTTTTACGATGATGGTATTTGGTTTTGTGACATCTTGTTTATGATCCTTATGAGCTACAAAGCATCTCTACCCAACTCTTAATAACTTGTAACTAATGAAAAAAAAACGATGCTAAAATTATCCATACTACTATATATGTACAACTAGAATAACCCATTTATTCCAAATGGTAGTGGGTTGTTCTGTATATGTGCATCAAAATAATGATTTCAAAATTAAATATCAACTAGTTATTATTTCCCACTAAAACAAACATTACTGAACCATTTCTTGACGGACGTGATCAGATAGTCCAAAGTCTTGGTAGTTAGCTCTCAGACTTCATGTCAAAAAACATAGTCAACGAAGATGTGTGGGTGCACTATTGCATGGTAGGGATTGTAACTTTCCTTGAATATCCCATTTTCTACTCAGTGATGAATGTTTTCCTATTTCATTTTTTGATGATGGACTCATCAAATTATATTTATAAACAAAATTTTACATCTTATTTTTTCATTAAATCTAGCATTTCCTTTCCATAAGGGTTTTATTCCTATTGGTAGTATCAATGAAGATAGATCCTATATATAGAAATATATTTTTAATGAAGATAGTTTTTCATTCCTAAAAAAAATATTTTCTATGAGATAACTCATAAAAATGATAAATATCATAAAATTGATATAGTTGAATTTTCCAAATTTTCCTGATGTGGTGGAATTAAAGAATGTTACATAAGGGAATATATATCCTGTAAAAAATAATCTTTTCCAACTAATATTTCTTTATCAGTAGAAAGAGAAAATCTTTTCTCCCTCACGGGAATCAAATTGGCCAACGACGTGATCTCATGAGCCCATGAATGTATCTCAATCACATATTTCTAATATCCATGGAAATAAATTAAGAACATAAATCCATTCTCCCAGACAAGATTTCAGAATCAAAAATCCATTTCTAGACTGATAAACTATTCAATTCAAAAGGGTTATAGCCATTAATATGTTGTGAATATTTTAATAATTGATATCTTGTTAACCATACCATTAAATAAGTGGGAGATTTATTAAACTATAAAACATTACCCTACCATAATGTTATGTTATTATAGTTCCTAAAAATGTAAATCATCCAACGATATTTGACATCCAAAAAAACTGCAAACTAAAATGCATCCCAAGAAGAAATATCACAAGTACAACCCCACCATGAACCATTGTAACTAAAAATATAATCGTACACCTTATTATCAAGTATTGACATTGTACAATTTTCTTCTAAATCACCTTTCACAAATTTAGATATGGTAGTGTGTAGATCCAGTGCAGTAGCATGATGAAATAAAAAATATCCATGACCATTTTTTGATAATAGTGAATTAATATTTTCATAATTAATAGAATCTAACCATCCATGTAAACATATATTTAAACCTGCAACAAATGTCAGGGCATCTATTGAACATAAATGTACATCAAACCCATATGATTCTTTACCATGTGGAAATTTTATCCATTATGAAAATATTGTTTTGATCAAGATTTTTTTTTATTTAGTACCAATGGCTTGTAATACATCATTATGAACATAAATTACTATATCATGGAATCCCAAAAATAGACTGCCCCATCATAAATGGGATATTATGGCTTATTTATGGTCTAACATTATTTCCAAGACATTATCCTCATTCATTTCTAGATTGTAATCCCAAATAGAAAAAATAGCTCCATGGGAATAATCTCTTATCATGAAGACTACTGCAATATATTAGTGAGAGTATGTAACATAGTTTGAGTAGCAAAATCTTATTCTATTAACTCATAAAAGGATAAATAGTACATATGTTGATCTAATAAGGAAATAATTACTCCTAAAGAGTATACAACATGAACTAATTGAAAATAAAACGAAATATTGATTTTTTTCATAAATACCATTATTTTCATGTCCCAATCATCCCCAGGAGGAAAGTGTCCTTCTAAAATTTTTTCAATACTATTTCTAATCCTAATTTTATTTTTATACATAAGCCTAGCCACTAGAAATAATGATGTAGAAAAATGTTGATGACTAATATCTATTAACCTTAAACATTGATATTTCGTATGAAATTCCCCGAATAGGGTTAGAATGGTAGTTTTATCTCCATCAGAAGTTCCAAGAAAAAGACTACCAAAATTAATTTTTTTAGAATATAGGATTCTCTAGCCTAGAAAAGGTGTCTTAAACCTTGGGTATGATGTAATAAATCTAAAAATTATACCATAGAAGACATTCTACTCTGGATACATGAATATAAACATGGAATAAATGACCTTTCAAAAACATGGAACATACCATGAATATTCCTGACAAATGTTGAATGATACGAGATTCAGATGTTTTGAATTCATGAAATTCTTAGTTTTAAATTCTATTGTAACTGTAACCAACCTCTTATTGACGATATTACACAAAAAAAAGAATAAAAAATAGCTCCAGAATACATTTATTCATTACTGTGTAAACCAATAGTTTTCCATCACTATTAAAAACCTGAATAATAAATATTCATTGAGCCAAGGTCACCCCCTTGAGTTAAATATTGTTCTACTGGTTGAAAAAAATGTGGATCCAAAATTTCATGAGAAATAGGTCTTACATGAAATGATTCTTATACATATGACTAAAAATTTACTTACTATGATAAATGAAAGTGATTTATAGAATTACACAGAAAAATGTTATCTAATTATCCAATGTGAGAAGAAACAAAAAATCTTCTAAATACATTCCACTCTGATATGAACATGACTCTTGATTTCATGTGCTTAGTAATTCCAAACAAAATACAATTAGAAGTGGCCTCCTGAACTAATCCATGGTAAAATCTTGTAAATCGTAATTCCATTTATTTTTACCCCTAATATATTTAATCCTTTTATAAGAATAGTTAAATTATCCTACTGAAATAATTCACGCTATGAAAAATTCCCTTGTTATGGAAATTCCATCCAGAAGGTAATTGGAATCTCCTACTGCATATCCAGGGACATTACATAGTGTTCTAGAATGAGTTTCAAGAGAAAATTCTACATTTTTATAATCCCAAATGATGGATTCAATATGTTTATACCAATATCTATGCCCACATAATAGAAGCATTAAACTAAAAGTCCATAAAAATGACAACCTAGGAATAAAAGTCCATATAAAGATAATGAATAACCATAATACTGAATAACATGTGATTCCTAAGCACATAAGAAATCTTAGAGCCACCAATTAATAGAAATATGACTTTGTGAAAGTGTTTCCTCCCATAATATGAGTTAACACTCTATGATCACTTATAATACCTCACTAATTTAGCATCATTTTCAATGTGATGTTTAATATGAAAATATAAATGACATTGTACATCTAGAATAGCCCTAAGAAGACATGATCACAACAAGATAATTTACATGAACATCCCCTTACAATCCCATATTATGGGGAAAACCCCCCCAATATTTTCTCTATATGGTACCAAATGGGAGCTACTAGAAAATAATACTCCTTTCTAGAATATCAGTACCATAAAATGAATTGTTAATGAATGAATGGGATATAAAAAAACTCCAAAGATACTAATGGAATTGGTAAGAAATAGAATTCACTATCGATTGCTACTAAATCACCTCCCCATGTCAAGCTAGTTCTTACCATTATTGAATGATACATAGTATCGGGTGTTAATGAATGGGTATTTTGAATCCATTGAGGAAATACATGTTGTAATTTTATAGAAGTATCTTAAAAAATATATTTATGACGTCCTAATAAACTCATTGTATCATTATTAATATAAAACAAAAAACTGTGAAATACGAGAAATATAATTTCTTTTTAGATGTGATATGATTACATCACGATTTCTATAGAAAATATCTCATATATCATTTTATAGACTAGTTGGATCATAATATCTTACCATAAAAATAGTTGCATGTTCACCATCACCAACTATAATAAATCTACCAATTCACATGTGATGTTTGAACAAGACAGTTGTGTACTATATTTAGTAACTAGATATGGATAACGATGAATGAAATACAAATGATGAGTTACAATAAAGGTTAAAGATCCTAACATGTATATATTAATAGATTATTGAGCATGCCAAGTAGTTGTAAGGATTTCATAAAGGTCTTTATGTCTTTTTCCTTTAAATTGACCTTTATTAGACTCTAATATTACTTTTAGGTTGTGGCCAATTCCCCATATGGTGTAATAAAAAATACATTCTATGAAGAAAAAATATATATATCCAAATGATGTTGTGCTGTATTGGTCAACCATAGAGCAATATTGATTGGATCTAATCGTCCACAAAGGTGGGAACTTCCACATATTTTGACCAATGCATGGAAATAAATTGGCTCAATATCAACATAAAATTGGGATTAATTTATACCAAAAGATTATGATTCAAGATAAATTCATGATAAAGTGATGTATTTTTAGAAAAAGATCCTATATTTAGTAATTGGTTAATTGGTAAGGATACATGTATTTTATGTACTTCCTAGGAGAGAGATCCAAGTCCATATGGGCCTACTAAATGATGATTCATAATTGATGATACATCGTGGAACCAATCCAATATTGGGAAAAAAATTTGATAATGTAACAAACTATAAAAAAACATTCTCCCCACAATGATTAATTCAGCAATTTTCAAACAATAGAGTTCTAATTCAATAGTGATTCATGAGATTCACCAAATCTAAAAAAATAGAAGATATTTGAATTCCTCAAAACCCCTAACCAACATCTCTATTAAATATTTTTTCGCCCACTATTGGACAAACATGCTAAGAACTTGGTCCAATTTGACTAGGGTCTCTTAGCCAGGTTTCATAATTTAAAAAAATGAATCGTGAAAAAAAATTCTGCTCATCCCAAAATATATAAAAGAGAATTATCCAAAATGGGAATTAATCTATTCTGAGATATATAATTACAAATAACTTGTATGGATATTGAAATTGTGAGCATCAGGATTTAGGTTCTAGATCCATGCGGTAGTATCTGGGCCCTTAGAAATTGTTCTTGGGAAATGACTGGGTCTTCCATATTCCTAGAAATAATCATTTAAGGGATACATATCATTATTTTTTTGTTTTCTAATTCCAAAAACCGAATAATAATTTACTCCTCCCCTTATTCCACATAACAAATAAAAATTAAACTTGTTGATAGTGAAAATTTATTATTATACCTCTAATAGATATTTTTATTGTTATATTTTCCTCTTCCATACATAATATATATTATTTTTATTTGATATTTGATATTTTTTAAATAGTAGTGTTCATCACAAGTGTCCTGGTAGTTTTTTTGCGTAAATATTTTGGATATATTATAACATAAATATTACATTCACGATAGACCTTTTTATATATATACTAAATAATGATGGGCCAAATACATTTTTGGTGTGCAATATAGCATTTATACTATAATCATTCTGGATGGAACTTATTTATAAATATTAATTTTTAAATATTAATTGAATTATAGTATACAATTAATAATATTATATTCATTATGTTTTCAAATAATGTGATTGGTCATTATTAATTCTTTCCCCCTCACATCACTACCCATTAGTCATCAGAAGGTCTATTTGTTTTATGAAAATGAAATAAGAGATTATGTACTCTACATATTCTTATGAAATTTAAAAATGAATTATATTTGAAGATATATAATAAAATAATTGGAATATTACTAGCTAGAAGATTGATCCATTTTATTAAAGGGGGAAAAATATAAATATCTAAAATTATAACTAATTAACTATTTTCATTTAAATCATAATAGATATCTTTTTTATTCAAACCATCCTGTGATCTTCCAAAAACTATACACCTAATAATAATGATCTGGAGTTAGTGCTAATGTTTTTTTTATAATACACAACTTATTGATTTAAAGATGGCTCTAAAACATCAGAATCTTCATATCCAATGGACTGTTCTCCCAGGTAGGAATGGGTTTCATTCCATTCCTTAAAACTGTACATGATATTTTCATCTCTTATGACATATTATATTATTCTAACATATCTCTACAAACTAAACTGAGATTTATTCTTTTCTATTATATATTTTTTATTGGGTTAACAAAAATAAATTCATTAAATACATTATTTTTAATATTTTATCTTGATTTGATGAATAGTTAATTATTTTATCCAGTATTAAGAATTATAAGGATGTTAATGTAGAGACTTTTCGACTCATAAAATTTTCTGAAATGTAAAAATCCTAGTTTCAAATTATATTGTATATCTATATTTTTTTATTATATTCTAAAGTATATAAATGTGCATAAGAATATATATATATATAATTATTAAAAAGTAATTTCCTTAATTGAGAAGAAATACTTAATCTCTTATAGATATGATCCAATATCGCTACTTAATTACATGATTTATTGGCATATCAACTCTAATACAATAGTCTATTACAAAATGTCATTTCATAATTTTTAATCACTTAGAAATTAGGTTCATATAATCTATTGGAAGAAAATAATTAAATGGATCTTTATAGTGCATCATTCAGTTATGATCAATTCTTGATCCTTTTATCTATATGAGAATGTATCTATACTATATATTGATATTTATCAATATCAATCTAGTTTTTTCTCTTTAACTACCTAAATATGATGAAAATAATTATTCTAGATGATTGATCTTATATGTATTGTATATATAATTTTTCTTGTCTTTTTTACTATCAGATTGTATATTTTTTTATTCTATAGTTAATATAGTCTCACATAATGACATATCACGACCACACTATTAAAGGATTTGGGTAATAATGTATTTCATTCTAGTGCTCAAAAATAATATTTCGAAGCGTTTTATGATCCCTATTACATGTATCAATAAGGAATATATTATATAGAACATTAATTCGGTCAAATGAATCAATTTATAGTGACATAACATCATAATAATTTTTTAAATTATCATCATAATTTCCTTCAGATTGAGATGACATCTATTATGGTCAAGTTTTTATAAATAATGCCCATTCCAAAAATTTACATGACATTTTAACATCCTACGGATCCTCCTTTACTATTAATAATGAGGAATTATAGGAAATCAACAAAAAGATATTGAAAATATACGATCATTATACACATAGCGGGGCTAGTTTTTTCATAATAAATATCTAGCCATCCCTCCTGTAAGGATCATTATTTTGATTCTTAAGTTAAATTAATATTGTAATAGATGGATTAAACATTAAAAATTATGTCCTATAATTTGTTTTCTCAACGACCTTTTATTTCCGTGGATAAATCACATCAATATTCGTAGATGGTTATACTGGTATCAAAATAAAGTAAAAATATGATGGATATTTTTTCCTATCAATTCTTATGAACCACCCTCCTACATCTTAACGTGATGATGATTCTTTATCACAACAGTTTCATGTTGCTTATTCAGATGTGTTTAGTGCTTATTTTTTCTTATGCTACCAGATTTATTGGTTATTGGAATAATATATTGGCCAATCATATATTCATATAGAACGAACCTATTATTCTTAATATGTAGACTTTTCATAAATACTAGAATCATAAATAAAGGCATTTGAGGCTGCATTAACTCATGTTATACAAAAAATAATGAATTGTTTGATATAAAAGCTTCACCTTCTATAGGCATATATTTTATCATTTTTACTATCTATATTAGTCCTTCTCGTAAGACCAGTGAGATAGAAGAGTAAAAAAATACAAAAAATAATGAAAAAAATTACACCTTCTATGTTATAAGAAATTACATCCTTTTCTATTATAGTTTTCAAAGTCATTTTTAATAAGATATTGGTTAAATTTGAAAATCTTTTATCAAAAAAATTTTCATTGATCTGTGATCGAGGAATAGTAGGATCTTTCATCCATTCTATATTATCTTTCTCTTCTTGTAGGAAAACGTCTCTAAAAATGAATTTTTATAGTACTTAATAGCATAAAAAGATACATTTAAAAAAAGATATGAGTTAACTCATATTATATCGATTCGTTCTTTCTATGAAATAAGAAAAAAATGATTCCATTTCATTTTATTTTCTCCAATTAAGTAGAAATTTTATATTTTTAAATGGGGACCAATATTTATTCTGACTTTCTCACAGTTAATGACTCAATACCATTGTTCTAAAAAATAGAGAGATGAAATAATGAATCGAAAATCTGTCGATTTATAGTGTGTTATCACTCTATAATAGACGAATATGGAAAATAATTATCTTATGGTTAACAATAATATGATTTAGTCTCTTCCGCTGAACGAAGATGATTTATTTCATAATATGAATCATGAATCATATGCTACTCATTTAGGTCTCAGGTACAAATATTTTGATATTAGAGAGATGGTCAAGTGGTTAAAGTCGTATAATTTGAACTACTGTGTAGGTTTTTTTTACCGATGGTTCGAAACCCACTCTTTCCAGAAACTCTCATCACCTAATTCTACATGACTTAACGAATAAATGTATAAAAAAATAAAATCTTGTTTCAATTATTTAGATATGATAATATGATATTTATTTGAATTATTTAACATATATTTTATATATTTTACCTGATTCTGAATTTATATGGTACATAAATAGAATTAATGGACAGAGAATCAATAATCCCACCCCCCAATTCATGAAAATGAGTAAAAAAAGATATAGGAGAACAATTTACCCATTATTTATTATTATTATTTCAGTGAAATTAAAAAATAGAAAATATCATTAAACCTTATGTATATCACTTTCATTATTTTACATCTAACGAGAATAAAATTATACAAGTAGAAAATTATTTATTTTCAATCCTACCCATTCAATTAATTTAAATCCAATGATCATGTTTTTTATTTTCATTTTGGGACATCAAGAACGCCTTATAAAAATAATTTTGTTTAATATTATAACCATTTTTATTTGTACATATTTATTTAATTATAAAAAAATAAATTTATACTCTATTTTTTATTATATAAATTTATTGGATCATTGAAAAATGCAAAATATTCTTTTTATTGGATTAAAAATAAATTCCTCGATTGTTTTTTATATTTATAATTATTACTCTAATTTTTTTAATATTATAGTTAGTCATTCATCAATTTCAAATTAATATCACATTTTCTCACAGAACAGTTGTGAAAATCCATGAGAATCAATTGGACATATATTATGTTCTAATTTCCTTTTAGCTAATTATCCTGTTTATATTGATGTTTCATAATATGTACTTCCTGATACTAAATTTGAATCATTTGTTTGAATTACTAATGATATTCAATTAAAACATGTTATTTAAAATGGGGTCTATGAATTTGGGGGTTATTTTAATTTTACTCAAGGGGTTGAATGATCCCCCAATCAAATTTCTCCTAAGATGAATTAATAATTAGAAAATATATCTTTCCATAGTTATTAACCCACTAAAAAATTTATTGATATGGGTCTTATTCCTGATTAGAAATATAGTGAAATCACCCTTCAAATTCTATCTGTAACCCTAAAACTATGAATGATGTTTATTTCGTTAAAAATCTGATATATGAAGGTGGGAGCATGGGGAGAGTCCAGATTTATCATAATTGGAGCAAGAGTCACAATACCATTTATAATGCTACAACTACAAGAGTAGTAATTAGAATTATACAATAATAAAATGGTGGATGTGAGATAATCATTGTGCATCCATCTGTTGAATTCCATGTAGTTGATATTCTCCCTATGGTAATAGAACTACTTGTTTCCATGGGGGAATCCATAAAACATGATAAAATTTAAACATGTAATCCGAATTTGGGTGGATTTGGTAAGAGAGATTCTGAAATATTACATCAAGTTTCATTATGTGTTTAGGACAATTTTTTCTTCGAGGAAGTTTTTATTCTATAAAAAATATTTTTAGTTCTTAAAATTAAATTGTTTGAGAAGTTTTAATTGTCTGAAATAAATTTTTGGATTTGTGGACTTATTCATTACGTAAATATTTTTATATGTATGCTAAAATAATTATTAAAGAACAATTTTTCTTGTTTCACTACATATATTGTGGATGACATGTACCATATTTTTATTCATATACCACTTTTATAGGAATGATTTCCAATTTGATAGATCTAAAACAATATGTTTAATATGTTTTTTGATCCATATAATATATTCAATTCAGTGATATCTTATTTATTACCTTCATTAGTCAATTTTTATAGAAACTAAACAAGATATGTTTAGAGAATCATTGATGTTTAATATGCTTCATTAAATAAATAAACAAGAATCATAAAGAAAGGGAATTTATTCAATGAATCATTTAATTATTATTATCGATATGTCTCTATTATGGAATATGAATTTTAAAATCAAATAAATATTAAACCAATTAATAAAATATTAGTTAAAGAACATTTTATCCAAAATATGAATCCTTCCAGTAGTTTCAATAATTTTAATTATAATATTATCATTCTATTTGGTATAAGATTATTTTTTATGATAAATATTTTATTTAATTGAAGAAATAATTGCAAAAAAAATCATCCAGAATAAAGATAAGTAATAATCCCCAGTAAAGACTCATATGAATCAATTATACATTCTATTAAATCAGATTTTATTGTGTCATAACTCTATAAATAGGATTAGTTTAATCATTGGATGAATTTCATAGTTGATATTGATCCCAAAAAAAATTAGGTACAACTACTCCATGAATAGCTTACCATCACATTGTAATAATGGGATAATATATATCTATGGTCATTGAGCCTTCTAATGTAACGATTTTCTAAATTCATCTAGTTTTTATATAGGATCAAAATATAGAGTGATTAATAGAATTCTATGCATCTTTATGTAAAATATTCATTTGGTATAGTGATTCCAAACACATCATAAGATTAACCTGTCGTAATTAATAACCAACCTAAAATTAATTCGGAAGGTATAGTAATAAAAAGAGTGACCCAGTATCGTATACTAGTAATAATATTAGTAAAAGAACATTGTGTAGTACTTCCAAACATTCTGAGCTCAAAAGATTCTTCATTAAAAACATATAGATTCATTAAATGATAATATGAGACCATTCAACAAATGGGTTGACTAAACGAAATTGCTCTTTCATATTTTAAATAATGTATTTTTTGGAAGTATTACAAATAAGTATAACTAACCGTAGGTTAATATAGAAACTTGTTTTTAGTATCAAATAATCTTTTTTTTTACAATTTCATTTCTTTTCATATTTCATGCACTAAAAAGAATAAATTTTATTTTATGTAGTATTTTTTGGTTGAATTAAAACAAAAAATACATATTATAACTGAATTTAGAAACTTCTAGTTTATCATTCTAGATTTATATTAAATAAGTTCTATTTTCTTGGAATATTTCATGGTATTCAACTATCAAATTTCTTATTCTCCCATTCATAAATTAATGTAATATGTATAGATGTATTATTGAAAAATAAAATTTGAAAATATGGGAATTAAATGAAGTATATTTTAATATTGATTAAATTCAAATTATAATTTTTAATGATTAATAATATAGTTATTCGTTTAGTGTATTCACTAATTTTATCAATAAACCAATTGGTTGGTATATCCGAAACTACAGGTAAAAAACTTTCATAAATAATAGCATTTCATTTAATATATATTTAATCATCTTTTTTTTAGTTCCATCTATCATGGGTATCACACATGAATCCAAAATAATAATAATTGTATTTTTTTGTGAGTTATTGTCTACTAGGATATTTATTTATTGATATATAGGTATGTCTTATAAAAAACACATTGAGTGGTAAAATAATAATAAATATTATATTTTACATAGATATTTTTTTATTATGTATACTCTCACTCGTTGTTTAGGGGCTTTACTAGTGGTCTTTTATATCACCTCTAGTTTATTTATTAGTATGATTGTGATATTAATTATTAGAAATGAAATAAAAAAATCATAAAATTACAATACAGAATATTTAAACAAGATTTAATTTTTCTATAGTTTTCCCTTAGTAAATCTTTTTCAATGATATTTTTGAATAATAATGTTTAATAAAATTATTTTTATAGTCATTTATTCTTTTTTTGTTTAATAAATTAAAATGATTGATGCTTTTGTTTTTTGAATTGAGTTGGGACTAATTCAAATTAATTTAGATGGATTATCTGTAACGTATATATTTACAATAGATACGTTGTAGTCATATGGACCATTGATATATCTAATTCATATATCATTGTATTTCATTATTAATTCACAAGAGGTATAATTCATAATTTTTTCTATTTGTATAATTGTATCATTCTAATAAGAAAAATTGAATCATGCTTTATAGGATTTGAACCTACGAAATTGGGTTTTGGAGACCCATGTCCAACTGAAATGAACTAAAATTGATTTTAATTTATACTGCACTCTAAAATAAATAATAAATATAAATAATAAATAATAAAATTAAAATATATGTAATATATATATAATAAATAAAATAAATAATAAAAATGTTTCTTTTCTAAGAATCCTTCAATATACATTACACATAAGAATTATTTCATAAATTGATATAATGATGAACAATTTGAATACCATTTCATACTCTATGATATGGATATTAGAAAATGTATTTTGAAAGAACAAGATATAAAAGATATAGAGATATAGGGATGATAATATTTAATCCTATGTCATTTTGTACCAAAATCAAACGCATTACCATGTTGCGCTATATCCCTTTCAGGGTCTGTATCAATAATTCCCTTTTTTCTTATTTTATATAGAATTTTCTTACATTAACCCATATATCACGTTCATTTCTTTTTGGGACTCATTACATATATACATAGAATAAATCATAGAATAAAAAAGTTAAGAAAAATATATGAAACACCATAAAAAATTAATCCTTATTGTGGAATGTTCATGAATTAATGGATTTTTTTAATTATGAAAAAAATAAAATATACTATATATAGAATTCTTCATCATAAATTTCAAATTTCAATATAGATTATTCATCTTTATATTAGAATATCAGATGATATCCCAATATGTTAAAAAGGAGAATATTAAAAAAAGAATTTTCGATGTGAGAACTAAAAACGGGTCTTCCACTCCACTCGTACTATAAATGATATGGTTTGTGTATTTAAAGGGTATATTAATATAGAAAAATAATTTTTTCTAGGATATATTGATGATATTTAATTTTTTCATTTCAATTATTGTAATAAAAACGTTGACTCAATTAATAATTCCAAATGGGGGGTTCATGGCAAAGATAATGGTGTTAAAGATGGATGAAGGTGAGTCAATGATTTTTTATGTTTTTTTACATAAAAATATTTGAAAAGCTGTACTTACTCATTTGAAATCAACATGTATATCCGGTGGCTCCAAGGATGCAGATTTTCTAGTCGATTAGAAGTGATAAAAAACAATAACTATAGATTTTTTGTAGATATTCATATATCTAATTCAATTTAAGGCTAATAATAAATATAAATTGATAAAAAATAAACATGTGATGTAGAAACAAGACAAATATGACATCAATAAAACATAAAAACTCATTTTGTTACAAAAAATATATAATATACAAACTAATTTCATTTTGAATGAATATATTATATAATTATATTATCATTATATTATCATTATATAATATATTATATATTATTTTCATTCATCTAGCTGAATAAAATATGATTTTTAGGATAGAATAAAGAATATATTCAGAAATGGTGATGACCCTTTTGTAAATCCAGTCAATCTTTTCATATGTGGTTTTTTATTCTGATCCAATCATGAGATCAAATTTATTACTGAGACATGAGTTCAATTAGAAAATTTATTAATGACCAATGTAAAATATTCTCTAGAAAAATTAATATATTGTCCTTGAATAAAAAATGATTCATTAAAATTGCTACAAAAAAGATCATATTTTTTCTTTGGTTCCCTATTGGAATAATGAGAAACAATTTAAATGATCTAATACTATAAAAAAATAAAAAAATAGATTCATGTGGAATCATAAAAAAATCAAAATTTTCATTTAGGATAGAACTATTTGGTACTATATACTATATTCTTATTGTATAAACTCAAACATAGAATAATGTTATTCGATAGTATTATGGTGTTGTAATTAGATAAGAATTGAAATGATTTTGAAAATTTTCATTTATTTTTAAAACCGTATCATATATAATTTTTCTATATTTTATCATACAAAAAATATAAAATTTTCATAGATATTTTCCCTAGATTGTAAATATTTAAAATTAATATGTAAATGATTTTGGTTTAATTTTACTACTATCCTTCTATTTATGATTTCATTTAAAATTATAAAAAAGAAATTTCTATTTGATATTCTAATTTGTGCTAGTAGTTTATGGTTAAAATTAAATTTCCAATTGCACAAATCATAAATAAATAGACTATAGTAACATGAGGATTCACTATTCTCATTAATTAATGTGTTTATCTGAGCGATCCATAAATTGTGAATGTCACTTTTTTCTATCTCTATCTCAATGAGATGAAACCAATGATCTTATTTTTTGTTGAGAAAGATTTTGAGTAACTTATTAATGGAATCCTAGAATACTTGATGTCAATAAAAGAAATTTTATTTTTCATGTACGAGCTATATATCCACATATAATTCTGGGCATTGAACAAATGAATCTTTGATAAATAACAAATAATTTGAGTTTCGTTTTTCAATTATTTTCCCCCCATCATTTTATTAATAACCAAATTTATTTTTCCAATGTATAAAATATAAATTCCAATATTTTTTTATACAATATGCTTCCCAACTACGATCATTTTTTAAATGGAATTTTTATCTAGATACTAAATATAAGAATAATAGTATAAAATATAAGAATAGGAATATAAATTATGATTATTTGTTCACAGAAAATGTATTATGGTGGATTACATCATTTATATGGTGACTTATTTAAATGAAATGGCAAGGTTCTATCTATAAACCGATTACCTTTTCTTCATTTTAGGACAAATAGGTCACTTGTATAGTTCAAATGCTTCTCCTCGACCTATGAAATTATCCAGTTGTAATGGATCATTCACAATGAGATATACGTTTTCATATATGAATGATGATACTTGATTATGAAGGTTAACAAGTTCAAGGTAGCTGACCATGTTAGTCTGTTCTTTCAGGTGTGATAGAATTTAAATAAAATGACTATAAAAATAATATTATTAGTTTCCCCCACATAATGGAATTATATTTTATATAAATGGGAGAAAAATGAATTATACAATTGAATGTAATGACTTGCACAAAAGTAAAAAATACATAAATTTATTACAAGTGAATAGATTCCTTTTTTGTTTGTACATATAGTGAATGGAGGTAAATCCAGTACACTAGTGGTACTAATTATTGACAATGGAAAATCCAGTTCTATTTTTCAGACTCTATGATATGAAGAAGTCACACACACACCTTCTTACATGTTCCTCAATACTGAGGAAAATCCACAAGATTGGGGAATTTTATTACATTTCTAATTGTTTTTTCGAGTTTATAATAAGTATTTTAATAGTTGGAATACAGAATCATATCCATAATGAATTGGTTTATTTCTATCCTAACTATATTATTATGAATTATAAAATTAATTATAAATAAAATTGAAAACAAAATAGATAGAAATACCAAGACTCAATTTGTTCTTGTAAATATCCTTAAATTTTGTAATTAAATTACTTCTATATCAAAAATTTCATGAGGTTGGGCTTCTATTGTTGACCTAAAAACATCCCTTTAAGTAAATTTGATTACAAACCAGAAAACATTATCTTATCATTATTCATAAACATGTATCATGGTTTCATGTAGTTTCATTAGTTCTTCCACTTACATGATAAATTATACTATTTATGACTATAATTAAGAACATTAATGTTGATAGATCATTACTGTATATGAAAAAATAGAAAAATAATCATTTTTTCTTATCATGATCTAAAAATATAAAAAAAATTCATTATCAACGGTACATGAATTTTTTTGCTCATGGTGCATAAGACTCTTTAGGATCGAAATAGTATTTACAGATACTAAATTAAAAGAGGGGGGTTGAATTGTAATTTTAAAAACATACATTTTTAACATTAAGGAAAACGATTTTTAGGAATGTTAAAAAAAGGTAAATTTACAAACCCTAAAATATTTCTATAAGACAAACTTTCTTTTAATTCAGAAATATGGTTCTGGAAATGAAACTTAAGAAATGTTTACTTAGGAAATGATTGTACCGAGAATAATATATAATCTTACATATTAGAGTATATAGAAGTATAAGAAATATAATAATTTTATAAATACTCCCTTTATCAAAATACATCGGAAAATAAAAATTAATCATGAAAAGTAACAAGTAAGAAATCATTTCACCCCAAGTGTTGGTTATCCAACAAACATGGATAATGGTCCCATGATTTATACATTCAAATAGTTTGTCTAACCCACACCAGAAAAATCCCTCGATAAGATTATCAGAATGTTTTATGCTATCCTTAAAATATATTGATATTTAAGGTAGTGGGAACCTCTGTCATCCAATCCTCAAAAGTCCTCAAACATTAAGGTAGTCATCACCTTATCTTCCCAACCCTTAGAAGCCCTCGATTGTACTAAAAAACTATCAGTGTCTCGAGAATCAAGCTAATCAAGGTGTTCCAAGAACACAAAGCATGAGAGTATCTATCTAGAAATCACATCACATCATGTAATCTCTTGATTTTTTGGAACGGTAATGATCTCATTCAAATGAGATCTTATTTAAAGAAAAAACATCAATGTTCGACTCCCTCCTACAATGGTCATGTTATTACTTAAATTTTTGTAGGACCTGTACGCGTGTCAATCAGCCAACGGTTAGTTAGAAATTGATTTTAATACATAATTTCATAATAATAACATGTGTAAGGAAAATAGAAGAGGCATAACCAAATCAAAATATCTTGAATCTAAGGGAAAATAAAAATTTTATTTTAAACATCTAAGAAATATAATTCTAGAAAACATGGATATTCTAATTATGTTTTTCAAATAATATAGAATCTAATCTCTATTGATTCTAGAGTCTGAATTCCATGGAATTTAGAGTCAGAATTTCAAGGAAATCAGAGTCCAAATTCTGAGGAATTCAGTGTCTGAATTCTGATGAATTCAGAGAGTGAATTTTATGGAATTTGGAGTCTGAATTTTAGTGAATTTGGACTCTGAATTTCAGAGAATTTTGAGTCATAATTTTAGAGAATTATTATTCTAAATTTAAGAGATTTCAGATTTTGAAAAAATATCACTCTATATTGAGAAAACTATAATATTCCAAGGTTTTTGAAATGAATCCAAATTTGTGACTTAGTAATAAAATGGGATTGATTATTAGAAATTATAAAATGAGATAATGAAAAATAGGGAAAGTGTAAAAATTTCCATTGATATGGGAAATTTTCCTAATAAAATAGTCTTTAGGGAAATATAATTTTCATTAAGAAAATGTTTTTGTGATTTTAAGAACATATAAGAATGAAAAAGTTATAAGGAAACTTTATAGACTCAACATAATCTACAAAAAAAATATTTTTATTTTCCTTTTTAACATTCATTATAATAATATAAAGAATATTCATCAGATATATAAATAATTAGTATCATATTCATATAAAATAGGAAAAATTTCCAACTATCACAATTCGTTTCTTTTTCCCAGTGAGAAATACTATGATTTATTCCATTACATTCATCTTTCTTTTCCACTCTAAAGAATAAATCCCAGTGTTTTATTTTTTAGTGAATTCCAAATAAAATAATGAAAAAAATATATTATTAGTTATTATTCACTTCCATAAAACATAAAAATATTTTATGACCTCCAGTGTAAAAAGCATGTGACACTGAATACATTTGAGAGAAGAACTCAAAATATTCTTTCATTTCTATCATCCGACTCTCTAAATAAAGAATCTAATATTTTAAAAGATTAGATAAATACACAAAAATATATTTTTCATAAAAAATTCAAAATGAAACTCTATTATTACTCATATATTCTCTATGATGAATGCATGGTCATTTTAATATTCAAAAAATCATTGGTTTCAAGCATTAAGTAATGCTAGGCATTTGGAAATTGATCCTCCAACCAAGATAAAAGACCCCATCGAGGAAGATAATACAATACATATAGTATGTAAATCTGGTCGAACAAATATTCTAGTTTTATAAATAGAAATTATGGGTATGACCCATACCCCATGAGTTTTTATAAAGAAGTAAAAATCATTGGTACCATTCTCAATAATAAGATATACCACCAGACTAATAAGTTGATTTGTGATCTAACTATCTACTCTTAGACCTAAAAATATAAATCAATCTATATAATTTTTTTGATTAGTTCTATCATCAAATGGGTTTCCTTCAGAACTATACATGAATATTTTTATTTATATGGTTCAATAAATTGAACAAATCAATTTTTAGATTTTATGTAGATACTTTTTGTAGTAGTTTATTTATTTTATTAATTATCATTTAATTTTTTTAATATTTTAATTTAATTTATATTATTTTATTTTTTTTATTTTAAGGTACTTATGGTTTTTAAAAATATTTTTCCTTTATTAATTAATTTTAAATTTTTTTTATATATTTTATTATTTTTATTATTTTTAATTATATTTAATTTAAAATTTAATATATAAGATTATATTCTATTTTTATTCTATAATTTTGTTCTCTATTTTTATAGAATTTTATTATAATTATATGTAATAAATTGTAATTATATATAATAAAAATTATAATAATAATATAATAATATAAAAAATAATTTTATAATCATACCAAACTCGTCCTTCATTGATTTATTTTTTTGATTGCTTTAAATCATGATGTCATTTTCATTTTCCTGAGTGGGATTGTTCTATTCATCATTTAGGTTTATCTTCTACTATGGGTAAAACCATAATTTCTATATTCACAATAGTGAAATAGAAATGACAACATGAATCCCCATAATCCTAATATTATTTCTCTCCCTTCCATTTTTTCACAATCTCATACATCATATCTGCAAAATTTTATATGTTTCATAAAATTGATCTTATAATTCCAGAAGAATTTTGAACCTATTTTTATAAAAATAGGAATCAATTTTTATATGTTTTGATATGTATAGAAGTCCCAAAAATAGATATTTTCAATTGGGGTTTTTTAAAAGAAGCATGTATACTTCATTATTTAATTGGTCGAATGAAAAAACCATTAAATTTTGTTCATTATTTTTATTTTGGAATACTCCCAAAAATAATTTCTTCATGAATAATTTTATATCATCAAACTTTCATAATTTTCTCAAATATTTCTAGGGGTTATGGAATAAAATATCTCAATTGGGTGAGAAAATATGGAAATAACACAAATCCCAATATATCTCATATGCCACAATATATGTCAACCCAAGTTGAATACTCCTCTCTAGGAATTCGAAAAAAAGACCCTCAGAACACTAATAGGCATGAAGTGAAAGAAATAATGAATATTAATAAACTTTTATATTGAAACATAAATTTGGTTGTATTTCTCCAATTATATCCTAATCATATGTACTCGATTTATCTTTATAGAGATATTACCAAAATGAAATTAAAAATGATGAATCACAATAAAAAACAATAATTAATGATTTATTATGAATTAACAAATTATTCTAATAATAGCATGTATCCATTCGTATATATAACATATAAATCAATTTATATCTTTTTATATATTATATAATATATATATAATATAAATATTATAATACAAATATAATATAAATATAAGTCCCACCATTGCATATGGATAATTTTGGGTATAAAACAAATCTAATTATACTTATTCCTAGTAAATTTTTTTATACAAAACATAGAATACCAATAAGACAACTAAAACAATGAACATAGCTCTAATATAAGTCATATAAATTTGAAAGGGTGATGAACTCCATACATTCTATACAATATATTGATTCTTTTTTCTTCAATGTAGCAATAAAATTACATTATAAGAATATCACTGATATTTTATAATAAAAAGTTATTTTTCTATTAGTTTACCTTGGTATTGTGTCCATACCATCAAATTAAATGATATAGCTACGTTGTTTTCTCTCCACATCAGGCATATAACTTTGGTATCTTTTTGGGATGGTTAAATTGATCTCTATGAATTAGTATTTTATTTTATCTCAGACCCTATTCTCGATCCAATGTCGAGATAAGGTTTGTTTTTCATACCCCTCACGATGAATTTAGGAATTAACAATTCACGATCTATTATGAGTAACATAAGAGTGACTATCACTAATTCAGGTCTTTGGAGTTATAAAGGCATGGTCGGGGCACATATAGCCTTTTCATATTTTTACATTTAAGAAGATATCTAGAATTAGGTATTTTGGGATGTAGAAATATTTATTTTGAATTTACATGAAAAAACGTTTGTTTTCCCCTAGATATTTGGAATTTATTTAATTCTCCTAGGGTTATATTTCTTTATATTTGCTGCATTTCATGTATCGGAATTGAATGGTCTTGGAATATAGAATTCTAACCCATATCAACTTATGGGAGAAGTAAAACTTATCAATCCATCATGGGGGTGGAGGGTTATGATCCTTCTATTCCATGGGGTATATCCTTGCATCATATTGAAGTAGAGGCATTGGGTTTCTTAAAGTCTTTATTCCATCATAGTTTTCCCCTACCCCAGTGTCTATACAAATAATTATTTGTGGGAAATGTTGAATTGGTCTTGTACAATAGAAAATATGTATTATTTCAATTGTTTTTTTATTCTAGAACTATGTGGTATTGTCCAAAAAATACCCCAATAAATTTTTTTGGCCATACTCATTATCAATGGGATCATTGATTCATCTAGTAAGAAATATATCAATCAGTTGGTATTAGGATAGAAAAATATAATATTTTATGAGATGTTTTTTCTATGATTCTTAAAAACAATTCATTTATAATAATATTTACAATAGTCCAGAAAAAGAGACATTATTCACAGTGGGGTCAATGAAAAATGGGAATAAATTATTAGTTGTATGGTTAGGATACTCTATTAGTTAAGATAATTAAACTGGTGATATTTTTTACCCCTTATTCCAACATTTTTTAAACCATTTCTTGTTATTTTAGTATATGTGGATGGAATAATAATAGTTGATGTTCCTTTGAGAAGGGTATAATCAAAATATGGCGTTGAACAAGTTGGTGGTAACTATTTTATTCTATGGAGGTGAACTCGATTAAATCATTTTTAGTGATACCACTATTGTAAACAAAATATGGTGTTGAACAAGTTGGTCTACTATTCTTCTTCAGAAAAATGTTCTAGGGTTCTAGAACCTTGTTCATATATTTTTTTGTACATATTAACCCTGATTTGGATGATAAATTGGAATGTGGATCCTTCCAAAAAATAATATATTACTATAAGAAGATTACTCTGATACAACATGACTTTAGAAGCATTTGCATGTTTCGGTTGGGAGTGTGGAAAGTAGATGTGTAAGAGAGAACTATTTTTATTTTCACTACCTTTAATGTGTGATTAATACTTGTAAGTTATCTGAAATTTGATTATAAATATATATAAAAGATATAAATTTTATTTATGATCAAAATATGGAAGCATAGGTTTACACATTCATTTTGGTCTCAATAGTAGGAATCATTTTAACTCTATAATTTTTTAGGAATTGCCTAATTTTCCAACTAACCTAATTAAAAAATTACTATATTCAAAGGGAAGTGAATTTAATATCCTCTTTCAAAGTTTCTATACTTCAAATATTATTGGTGTTCATCAAATGGATATTTTATATTTTGAGAGGGCTTCCCAAAAGAGGTATAAAAATCATACCTGGTAAAACTGAAAAGTAAACCAAATATAGATCTGGAAACTAGGGAAGCTATTTTATTTATAAAATTTACACGACATGATATGATCCATTTTTTATGACTTAATGGGATACAAAGATAACAATCTATCAATGGGGCACAAACAAGGGGGATGGATTTCGATAAAAAAATTGAATATCAATAATCTGGTACAAGTCGAACGTACATAGGATATTTATTAAAACCATTGAACATAGAATATGGTAATGTAACTCTTTGTGGGGGGACAACTCCATTGATGGGTAATTCAATGGCTCTACTTGTGATATATCTATCTATTATTTTGTAAATTCATAATTTTTACATTTTCTTAGATGGAATTCAATGAATTAGATATCTATATATCTATATATATCATTAATAATTGTGATGATTTAAACTATCAAATCAATATGAATTTCATAGTTATTGAAATTTGGTGATTCAATTTGTTAGTCTGACCATGGAATTTCTTTATTTATATATTTATGAAATATGATTTTGTGACTTATTAGAATGATTCCTATGTATCAATGAATGGTTATATTATATTTTTTCTATTAGATGCTCTATTTATGTCAGATATTGATTCTGTTATTATCTGATCCATGTAATGGGAAATAGAATAATTCTATAAAAAATAGTTCCCTAAAATAAAATTTTAACTTTCAATATTCATACTTATGTAATTATTATAACTATCACCAGTAGGACTAGAAAATATAATTTTCTAAAAGGTTTCTAGATATAGAAGTATTTTTATTCATTTAATTCATATATAATTATTCATTACCACATTTACCAAAATAAATATCACTATTATTTGAATGCATGATCAACCAAGTGTTCTTACATAGGAATTCCTTGTTCTGTCTCCTTGGCTTGGATATTGAGATCATCGTGGTTGTTCAAGTTTTAATATATGATTTCAAAATATTTATAGGTTCATATGAATATACATTATTTCATATAAGGTTTAGATTATATTTATTTAATATAAAACCAATTTTTTTAAAAAAAAATAAATATAAAGTATATTGAAATTTAAATTATTATCTAATTATAAAAAACACATATGAATGCGACTACATTATATTATTGTATTATTATCACAAATAAAAATGATATCTATATTTTTCCCTAATTCTCATGAGATCCTTTTTTTACCATAGGAATGACTTCCATTAGTATATTTAGGTTTTTATCCATTAACTATATGAGATTAAATTCTCATATAATGTTTTAAGAGGCGTATATTCTAATCTCATCAAAATATATGTGTGACGTGAAGAAATCATGAAATTTAGGAGATTGAATATTTTATTAATATTAAATATGTTCCACCTTATGTCTTCATTTTTTATATTCTAAGATAAATTAAACATAATTGTTATTTACTATTAGTATCTATAGGATGTTCTATAATTTTTTATTATTGTATGACTATTACCAAAAAAATCTTCGATTCAATATAAAATGAGTATAGTAAATTTTTGTTGGTTAACATGATCCATTAATCGACAATCAAGAAGTATTGTTGTTTTAATGATGATCCTACACATATTCAATGTGTACCTTGCTGATGGATTTAAAAAACATCATGAATTCCCATGGTTTACTACAATGGTTATGGATTTATTTACTACAATTTTGGTGCATCTGGTTATTCTTTTTCATAATATCAATATGCTTATTGGGTAGTAAAAAATTATTATAGGTGTGCCTGAACAATTTATTGTAATAGGAACCCCATTGGTATAATTATTATGTGGAATGGATATTATGGGAAAATCCACTTTGACTTATTCTTAATGGTCGCAAACCATTATATCTCAGCTTTTTACAGTTGTATTTTTGTTAATTCACTTTACAATGATACTCAAACTATGTATTTAGGGTCATTTAAAATTTTGATTATAATTCATACACTAAAGGGAGAAACCAGAAGATTAAATTTTTAAATAATGACTTTACGAAAAAGAAAATATATATTTTTTAAATTTGAATAGATCCCTTCAACTCCACAATAAGTTCTATAGTTTATATGTGAATTTGAATGATTAATCTCTTCAGAGAAAATGTGATATGGTAGTATATGAAATAAACTATTGATTTGTCCATGGTGAAATGTTATTTTCTATTTCTCCCACATTTTAATTTGAAAAATGTGTTTTTATTTCACCCACCTTGAAAATCAGGAGAGTGATTCTCTTAATGTGAATAATTTCGATGATTTAAACCTAAATCATCATGCGGTGCATGAAAATGCTTCATAATATCTAGTATTGTCAAGGATTTTGTGGCCTAATCTGCAGATGATGTTATATATTCACATTAATATCATATGAAAATTAATTAATTTCTTCTACATTGACTAGGTATGTTAAATGATCAGAGTGATACAAGGTATCTAAGGAGAAGAAAAAAAATAGATCTACAAGGAATATTATTAGTAAAAAGTAAATCATATGTATGTAAAATTATAAATTTTGAGGATAAACTTCATGAATGGTTTTAGAAAACCACAAAAGGGATTTATCATGTAAATATTTTTTTTAAGACCATTGGGGTATGGAGTATTTATATATAAGAACATAATTCCATATTTTTCTTAACTCTGGAAAAAATGATAATCTGGTAAAAAATAGTGTACCATATTATATAACTATGAAATATATATTACATTAATTTAATCTATATTGATAGATGTTAGAATATGGTTCCATTTATGTACTTTTAATTATTTCTCAATCATTAGGGTGAAAAATTATCATGCCCAGTTTTATTTGGTGAAGGATATATAAAAATATTAACATATCTTAGTAAAAAAATAACCTAGCTTGAAATATATTATATTATGTTCAATTTTTCTAAAGGGATGAGACATTATTATTATGGAGACCACATGTGGTCTAATGATATTTTATATAATTTTTCATTAGTAATTCATTGAAAAATTTCCTGTAATATGGGATTAGAAGTTCTAGTACGATTCATGACCGTTGAACCAGTAAATCCAATTTTAACTCTATTGTAAATTTACCATAATGGTATTTTTCAAATATATCAATTACATATTATAGTACCCAATAGAATTTTATGTGTTCTATTAATGGTTATAGTACGTACATGATTATTCACAATTCCTTTTTAGAGAATGTTAGTCAGTCCCAAAATCCATATCACCATCTAGCTGAAAAACCCACCATTTTGATTTATATGGTAATTATCCATTGGAAGTGTATTGGAGGCACATTTCCAATATAAAATTCCCTATCATTACATATTTTTAAAAAATATATTCACTAAATGAAATAAATTATAAATAAATATATCTACAATAATTAAAATTAACTTACAAAAATACATTCCTTTAATGATCATTTTTTTGATAGATTGAAAATAGAAATATTCTTTTTCATATTTATTCAAAACATGAATGACATGTAACAATATTCAATAAATTGAAGAAAACTTTTGAAAATACTTATTGAAATTAATTTCAATAATGACTGATATCTCAATGATTTATTTCATGTAAAAATGAACATTTTTTCATAATATATTCTATATTATTATTCAAAAATTCTAATATTCTCTATATTTCAGATCATTTGACACAATTATAGATCCTATGATTCAATTATTATCGATCAATAAAAATATATTTACATGCTACATTTTCTTTCTTTTTATATTCTTTTTTATATATATCATAATGATTAATAGGGGATACGTTGTGTTTATTCTCCCCATGATGTTATCCTTTTTCTTCACATGTAGAAAAGGAATTAATAAATCAATGAAATTACAATAGAATTAATAATGGTATTCTTTTAATGTTAAACTTATTTTTGTCCATATTTTGAAAAAAAATATCTCTAGTTATTCATTCCCATAGTTTTGAATGCATTGACTTATATTTTTAAAGGTAATGAATACTTCTTCTTTAGGAAGAGTTCTGTCTAGAATTTTTTTGGCATTTGTAAAAAACATCCTCCATTCCTCTTAATTTTTAATCTAATACAATAATAAGTATTGTCTATTGAAATTTAAATATATTTATTATTATCAATGGTTTCCACAAGAGGTGGTGAAATATTTTCTTGGTAGTTACATATCTGGGACATTTGACATTAATGGACGTGTCACCAATTCTATAAGGATTACTTATTAACATAATTTATTTCTAAATAATTAAAATTTCGTGTATGGATTCTTGAATAACTTCTACAGTAGAACATTCATGTGTTTTTTTTCAGATTTTTCTCATGTTATACTTGTTCCTTCTATTTTTAAAACAATGATAATTTTTGTGAAATTATTATAGCCTCATTAAGAACATTTATAAGTTTATTTATAAAAAACAACCATAATGATAATTCTTATTACCTACTCATGATTCCACACAATTCTACATTAATGTCTGAGTAGAAAATTATAATTTCACTTGATCTATAAACTATAGTGTTTAAGATTTTTTTATTATATCGTTGTATATATTTATCTATCAGTGTTCTAGATTTTATAAATGTCATTTTGATGAGTTTGACTTTCATTATGTGGCATTGGGGTAACATCTCGTACAAGACATAATAGAACACCACTTCTATGAATAGATTTCAATAAAGCATCTCTTCCATGTCCTAGACCATTTATCATGAATTATTCATGTGGAATACCTTGATCTAATACTATATGAATTGATTTTTATATTCTGGTTTGATCAGAAAAGGATGATCCTTTTTTCACCCTTAATACATGTTCTGGAAGAAGACCAAGAATCTACTTTTCCTCGTATGTCTATAATAGATACAATGGTATTGTTAAAAAATTATTGAACATAAATGACTCCCATTGGAATTCTAGAAATCATTTTATTACATAAAATACATTTACTTTTACTACATGTACCAATACTTTGTATAGTTTTTTTCATTATATAGTATTATCTTAATATTCATATTTAATATATTTTAATATTCATATTTAATATATGTGTTATATGAGTTTGGAAAACATTATTGTAATATCCAGTTCAACTAAATAAAGATCCTTTAAATTTTGATTTGTATCTTGGTTTTTAGTAATATTTCATTGGAATCAATAAAATATTATATGTTTTTATATGTAATATTTTTGAAAATGACTATAATTCGTCACCAAGTACATATCGATTGAAATTTTACAAAACATTTATGAATAGATGTGTTTTTTATGTATTTTTTCCATAACATATCTCTCACTATATTTTGGCTATAACAAAATAGTTTTCTTCACATTATGATCCTCAAATTTAATTGTAATCTCGTTAATATAAAAGCAATGGTAAATTAATGGTTAGAACTAAACATTCATCACATTATAAAATTTTAATAACCTTGTTGCATAGTTTTATAATAAATACTATTCAATGTCTATCTTCTTGAGTTTTGTATCTATAAATGTGATTTACCTTATACAATAGAAAAATAACTTAGAATCTTTAAATTCTACCTAAGTAGATGGAAAAACTATTCGATAATAAACCCTGATGAATCTATGTTTTCTTTTACTCTAAGTCATAAAAACAATTATACTGTAATAAATTCATGGATTATAGAATTATACAATATATTATTTATTTTTAAAAAAAATATATTAATGAACGAATTGTAATATAACAAAATTTTACCAATTATAACACAAAATTTCTCCAACGATTGTATATAATATATCATATATTTTTGTCATTATTTGTTTAGGAGTAGAAAGAATAAATATCCTTATACCACCTAAAATTCAACAAATTTTTTAATAGTTCGAGAAGATTCATACAACATGAAGGATGATCTATTTTAAATTGTTAATAATGATTTTACTATGTGAATATTTTTATCTATTCTTTCTATTTTGTATGATTAAAACCACACAGTTGTTTCATTCCGGGTGTTTTTATATGCTTCTGATGATAACTTCTTGTAAAAGTATTTTGGAAATATTTTTATTAATTATAGTATATTCTATTCGAACTGGTCCTTTTTTATTCATATCATAATTATGTATCGAGGTGATCATATTAGTATGAGTGTTCCTAGCCATGATTAAAAAAAGATTGGTACCCTAGCTGATTATATCATAATAATGTTTTATTGTTTTTTGTTTTATGAACCATTAGAAAACTAGGTTACATTCATGGAATATATTGTCTTTTTTCATTAAAATATTAAAAAATTATAGTACTTTGAGAGTTAATGAAACTATTTTTGTAAAATTGATTTCTCTCAATTCATAGGAAATTGCATGAAAATTTCGAGTTCCTTTTGGATTTCCATCATGATCAATTACGATTTCCACATTCTCATCATATCATATTTTCACACCATTTTCACAATTAAATTCTTTACAAGTAAATACTATAACTTAATTCACTATTTCAGATATTTATATGGGAATATGAAGGACCTATTCTTATATCACAATAATAATAATGTAACCAATATGAGCATATTGTTGATTACATCCAATAATGTGAATACACATCAATTTTCAAGCCCTCCTATTATTTACAACATTCAAATATGACTTAGGCTGAATCATTTTCTATTAATAACTTTTTCGTGCAATGTACATCTGAAAGAAAGTTTAAAGAAAAAATAACATAGAACATTGTAAATGAAAAATATATCTAATTCGTATTTTTCACACCAATGAACTCTTAGATACATATTTTTAAATCTATTGAAATATTTAATTGAGTTCATGTAGAAATTTTTTATGCCACTATTAAAATAGATTTTATTCATATGTTTGTTACTCCACCCATTTAATAAATTATTTTACCTGGTTTAATAACAGATACCTAGTATTAGGGAGTTCATTTCCCGGAATCTATGTGTCTTTCTATAGGTTTTAATGTAACAATTTTTTCTAAAAAATATGCACCCATACTTTTTCACACCTATGCTTATTTCATTCCATTTGTCATCGTTGTACTTATATTTTTTCTAAATGTGATCAAAGTGGTTTCATGTTCATGGAGAGAAATTCTATCAAAACCAATATTATTACCTCAACAATCAACAACTTTCCTTTTATCTATATGTTGTTTATGGAATATAGTTTTTTGGGGATAATATTTAATCGTTTTGTCATAATTACATCTCTAATACATAACTAGACATGAAAAAAATTTCCAGCCCACTCCTCACAAATTAAAATAAAAGTAAAGATATATATTTCAATATTGAAATAAATATTTAATCTGGATTTATTAGATCTTATCTAATCTACACAGAATGTATAAATAATCAATATTTCAATTATAAAAAACATATATGTATTATAAAATAAAAAGATAATTCAAAATGATTCTAAATAAATAGATCTAAATATTACCCCTCATTTTTCAACATATTTGATACTCATACTTTAATTTTTCATGGATGAATGTACTTTTAATATATCATTTATAGGCCTTTTAAAGAATTTTTCAAAATAAATAATTCTTAGTTTTTTCTATATTTCTATCCAATGAATCATTTGTTTTCTAAAAACATTTTAATTCATTGGTTCATTCGTTCTCGTTGTTATCAAATTCAAGTAAATATTATTAGGTCTGAATTCTTAAATAGACTATATAATGAAATTTTTAGTCTATATTATCAGTCATTATTAACTTGAAGCTCATGGTTGGTAGGTTTAATGAATGGAATATTCCAAAAAAATTGTGTTATTTTTTTATTTATAGATAGTCCTATTAATAATAAGTTGAGTATGGAGAATCGGTACTATATCATGTCATGAAATAACTCATAGACTATACATATTAGAATCATATCTTGTTGATTCATATTATTTTTCTTTTTTACTACTTATAAAATAATTTTTAACTTTTTTTAATTTCAGGTTTTTTAAAAGAAGAAATACATTTTTATAATGAATGACTGTATAAAATTATCATATCATGATAGTTTTTTATTCATATATAGATTTTATTAGGTGATGGGTTTGTAATTATTAATTTTTATTAGTTCATATTTGGTTTTCACTCTTTTTCTTTTCATTTTTCAATAATCGTTACTTAAGGAAAAACACACTAAGCATAGCATCCATTTTCTCAAATGAATACTCTGTTAAATTTTTATTTCACCCTACTAAAATTTAAATTTGTAATTTATCAGTTTATTTTCATTGGGCATGAAATAATGTACTATCATCAAGATAAGATAATTTTATATTTTTTATAATTTTTCATTTTTTTTTCGGTTGTTATAGTTATAGTAAATATATGTGTGTGTGTGTGTCTGTGTGTATAAATAAAATAATGACACGTAAAATAATGACGATATCATTATTCCTCTTTAAATATCAAAATTTATACGCATAATATTACATAGATAGTTCATATTGGATAGGAGAAATAGTTAATTTTATCTCCAATAGTTTTTAATGGAATCTTACCTTTTCTGGTCCATTCAACACATGCAATTAATTTTCCATCCAACTTTCCTAAAATTTGTATTTGAATTTCATTAGTATCCTCTTGTTTCATTTAACTAAATATAAATTTCATGTCATTTATAAATGATTCTCATTGATTTAATTGTTTAACTTTAAATTTTGAATAAATATTAGGTACCTAATATGGTTTTTCTATTCCCGTAATAGACATATAATTTTTTTGGTTCACACAATTAAACGCTTTTGGTACGTTCATTTCTATATAAACTATTTCTCTTAGTCTATTAACTTCATTCACTAATAACATTTGGTATCCCATATAAATGGTGACCAAAATTGTATAAATTATTTTTTGAAACATTATATATAAAATTCAATTAGTTCTCAAAGAGGATATAGAGATGTTATTTTCTACAAAATTGATTGAATCTTATATTTTTTTATCTTCTTGTAATCCATTAGAATAATTTTTTCATTTTGAGAAAAAAAATTGATGATAATGGTTAATATCATGTCTAAAATCGAGTGGGATTATTTTTTGTCCCATAAAAAATATATATTCCCATTATACTGAAAATGTCATATCTGTTATACTTCCTTATACCCTATATAATAATATAAGATCATATAAGACTATATTATTTAATTTAAACCATATGATATATTTTTTATTTATGGATTCCTCTAAAAATAATTTATTTATTTGGGAAAGCATTGTTTGGATCAGATAACTACATCCTTGAGAATGATGTTTTAATTTATTCATGATAGTTCTTTCATTGAATTATACTTTACTAATGACTAAAGATACTTTCATGAAACCCATATTTTGACTCTCATTTTCTGTAGAATAATCAAATTAGGAAATGTGCTCATATGCTCGATAAAGAATTTGTTTCATTATATTAAGTCTTTCTTTCTAAGAACATCAACGAATCTGTTTCACGACCCTTCATGATTTATGATCAATGATGTATTGTTGTTGAAATAATACATATTGGTCTTCACATGGGTTCCCTTTTTCATGGTTATCATATAAATGCCTCTTATTAATGATAAAAAATCAAATAATATTATAAATTGTGATATATATTAATTTTTTTATTGTCCCCTGAATTTTAGAGTCTGAGAAAATTCTCCCAATTTGTGGCCTACCATACAACCTGTTATTAATATAGGTAAAATCTCTTTTCCATTATTGATAGAAATGTGATGGTGGATCATTTTAGGTATTATTTTAGATTCACGGGACCATGTAATGATTTTTTTTTAATATTCCACCTTTCCCTTAATATTTTTTATTTTTCTTTAATATATGATTCACTATAAAATGAATTTTTTTAATGAATTTGTCATGCATCACACTGTAATTGAATATATGAAGAAATAAATTCCACTTTATCTCTTTACATACCACATCAATGAAGAATCAAATGATAACTATATTGATTGATTTTTGTACTTCTTATTCTATGTGTATGATAACCCCAAAGGGTTATTTGTTTTTTTCTACCAATGGGGGCCTTTCCTTCACCATGCCTATGGGGATGGTCTACATGATTTATAATTACCCCTCTTACACTGGGTTGCTTCCCTGACAAACACATAGATCTGACTCTATGAAAACTTTTCTTTTTCACTCCAACATTTCCCACATGTACCAATATTGTTGAGCATTTTTTTGATATTAAATTAACATACTTTGAAGGTAATTTTAAGTGGTTGAGTTCCCATATTTTTTAGTCTATTTCACTACTCTTCAATTTAGTCTAGCTAATTTCCACCCTTTCTAATTGTTATTTCTTCGTTATGTATGGTTGTTCCTAAGGGAATATTGGTTGAAGTGGATTACGTTTTTTAGATCAAAACCTCTTCTGAACCTATACAAGTTTCTTTAAAATAATATTTATTTCAAGGTATATATCATTTTTATACAGGTGGATATGATATTTCATACAATTAAGTACCATGTGATGATATTTCATGATCAAAACATTCTGAAACTCATGTAATGATATCTTCATCCGAGTTCTTCTCATTTTGTCATCTGGATAATGTTATTCTTGTAGAATAGAATCCAAATGGCACTATGATGTCTTGTTGATACTTCCATTTTATATATTTGTAATATAAGAGAAAAAAACCTCCTTTTCCCTAGTGGAATATTTCTTATAATTCCCACTCTTTCCAATTCATATCTAACTATATGATGAAATGTGAATAAGTCTTCCTCCTCTCTTTGAAAACAGTGTGCATTTCCAAATTTTTAAGTGATTGAAACAATTCTCTTCTCACTATTAATATCACCTCTAGAGTCAATAAATTGGTATTATGAGGAACTACTGAACTCAATCACCTTCTGTTATGACACAAAAATATTTTTTGAGTTATATCTTGTATAGGTACTAGAAAATTGGATAAGTAATCAATTCCTAAGTTTCCTCATCATAAATTTAGATGGTTACATCTTATTATGTAAATAAATAATTTATTTCACATAAAAAGGTAGGTAATTTTCCATTTTAAAAGGAACTACTATAATAGAAACAATGGTATCACAAATTATAAACCCTTTGGGATGTAAAATATATCTCTTCTCCACATCCCCATAGTGTCTAAGATAAATGTATACATTGTTATTTGGGACATAACCTAGGGTTACTATTCTAACTAATATGACATTTTCATTATGTTGAAAATTTATTTTATGGTAGATATTCTTATACTCCCCCATTCCATGCAGTAATTATTCCTATGTCATTTTGACCATTACTAAAATGGTATATTCCATCGATCAAATTCATTCATGGGCAGAATTTTACATGACTGTATACATCTCCATTTCATGTTTTTAGGGTAGAGGAATTGTATAAATGTATCTCCATGATTCGTTTTATTTCATTTCTTTTTTTCTCTAAGAGGTGGAATATAATGGCCATGTTAATGAATACAGATAATTTTTCTATAATGAATTATACGTCTCGTGTTATTCGCAAGGCCCACTCTTCTAACCTTTCTTGGGAGAAAATGATTATTCATAACTAACACTATGATAACAAATAATAGTTTAACCCAATACGTGATTTCTTTCATAGTGGATCCTCATTATACATTGGAATTATAATGATTCATTTTTCCCCATAACCAAATAAATTTTTTTGTATGTAATACATTGATTCCATCCCTATATCTATTATATATTCCCTATAATATCTACTTTTAATAATAATTCTAGTTTTTAAAATTCATATATATTATTTATATATGTAAATATACAATTATTCATTATGTATTATGATTCCATTGATAAATATATAATTAAAACATAGATATGGGAGGTTCTGATTAGCATATATCCAGAAGGAAATGATCATATGAATTTTCCAATTATGAGTTGGGTGCTATCACAACTCAGTCGTGGATGCATATCGGGAATCCTGGTACATGGATGATTACTAAATTCAATTGGAATGGAAAAATTTATGAATAATCAATTGAATTTCAAATGAATCCAAGAATGTATATCCATTCAAATCCAATTTTTTCAAATTGATAGAGATATTGAGAGATATCAATCATTAACAATATTTCATAGATGTATGGACCCAATTAAATTCAGTGTGATATTTCATTCACATTTTCCGACAATGAAAACTTTATAAAACGACTAATTTACCCAAAAATTGGGTGTATACAAAATTTTCCACACAATTAATAGGGATCAATAAAAAAATTACAATCAAGGGTGTTTTACTATTTTAGAAGCAGTCCTCATATATCATATTATGAATCAGAATATAGTAAAAATAAAAAAAATCCCCATTTGAGAGGGATTATTCCTACTACATCTATGAATAAAATTGGATCAAAAAATAATATATTTGAAAAAAAAATCATTTTCCTCTAATATCCATTGGTTGATAGTTTCTCTCGTATTGTTTGTTTCAAAAGGGAAAAATATATACGAGTGTCATTTCATGGATCTGAAAGTGAGTCCTGGGCTTCTCCAAAAAACTAAAAATTGTATCATTTTTTACTATAGCTGGGGTTCACTGTTGAAGAACTGGATTATAAAAAATAGGAAGATTAATAGTAGTAAGATATCTGTCACTAGAATTGAGAACACCTACCAAGATAAAAATATGGATGATTTGATCCTCAATGAACATGATTGTGAATTTTTGGATCATCATTCTCTGAGGAAGAAGCAAAACATTATCCACTTGAATTCGGGATAGTAAATACAAACATTAGTGATAGATAGGATTTTTAATCTAATGTCTAATTTTATTGGAAAATACCCATGAAGGGGGAATTATTTTAACAACAAAGTGCTGAGTCCACAATTTTATCCAACGATATACAACATGTATTATCAAATATTTTATTGAAAAAAAAATTACTGATTTCTTTGAAAAATTGTGTAGAATTTTAAAATTCAAAATTATATCAAGATCTCATTATGAGTTGGGAGAATAATATTTACAGACTAGATTTGTTTAGGAATTTATGAAGAGTAAAACGATGGTTAGACAAAGGGTTGGTAAATAAGGATCGATATTTTTTAATGCACGGAATGTATTTTCTAATATTCCATGATATTAAACAGTATATAGCCAATATAAAGGATCTCTTGAATCTATAGATCATATTTTGGATTCAATAATTAATCCTATGGATTATTTAAAATTTTAAACATTGTTCAATAAAAGGGAAATTCAACATCTAATAAAAATATTGATTCTATAGGATCCTTCTATTATAAAAATAGAACAAATAGAGAGAGAATCATGCGGATTTTTAAAATTACTTTCAATATTTTCATCCATATATTGGATATTCACCATGGAATATTTGAAGTTGCTGAATATTTTCTTCTACTACTAGATGAAATTGACGAATGTATTGGGAATCCTACAAGATCCATTCATTCTTTTTTCTCTGGAAGATGGTTAGAACATTATCTATGTTTTAAACCTACTATGAGTTCGACTAAATAGTCATTGAAGGAACAACAAGATGTTTCTTTTCACCATGAAATGTATTCAAATCAGAAATAAATAAATAGTAAGGTCATTATGTATATCTAATATTTTGTCTCATGTATCCTATTTCATCATATCTAGGATGGGAAATTGTTCTGATGGATGATCCTGAAATGGAATGAGACCAAATTTCATTCATGAACAACAATATAGTTTTGGATTTATTTCATCTATTTTGTGTCTAGAAATGTTGGGACACTCATACCAATATGATTTTTAATTAGAATAGATATTTCAAACAGTTGATCTATTCACTCTTGCAATAAATATGATATAACTATAGTATCATATGGGGCTTTACTATTTAATTGATTCCAAAATATTGGATATAAATATATGAAATGAGGTATTCTACATGGATGAATCAAAAAATAAATATGTAGAAAATTAATATATTGATCAATGGATAACAAATGGTGTAGTTATCTAATGGGAATTTTTAATATCCAAAACCAAAAGGAGTGATATTTTCATACAACAACATAATGCCGATAGTAAATCCTTATATCCTGATCCGAACTCTAATGATTCATATATATATTAAAACCAAAGGGTACATAAGAAATTTAGGGAATCAATTTCTTTTAATATCTGATAAATATAGTGAATATGGAATTGAGGGGGATCCAATCGGGAATTAGACTCTAAATCATTGATCTATAATGAAATATATGATCAACCAACATTTATAGAATTTAAAAATAAGTTAAATGAAATTGTTTGATACACTTTTTATTTTTAGAAAATAGATATATCCATTAATCGGGATATTAATTCATATTTATACAAAGGGTCCAATGGGAGAAATCAGTTTAAGGAAATTTTCATTTCTAAGTAGAAGAGTTGTTGGATAGTAGTGTCTGATCACCTATATATACTATATTTGAAGGGTGGGGGTGGGCTTATCTTTAAAAAATATTTTTCCATGTCACTTTTTTTCTAGTTGATTATCTTGTCTAACCCAAATTATTTTTAAATTGTGAGTTTTGGGAATATCTCATTTCATAGTTCTAACATCCACATCTATCAAGAAGCTACAAATGAACTCTCCAATCCATTTTTAGAATCAGTAGGTATTCAAATAATTCATCTGAAACAATTAAAACCAATCATATTTGATCAAGATTCTTCCCTAAAATAAATAATATTGATCCACTGAGAAATAAGATCAACTATTTTGTTCAATATTAAACCAATATTGATGATTGACTCATGATATTCCATACTCAAAATAATTACAGTAATTTCTTCGAAAACATGGATTGAAATTTATTCTCAATGATATTCCATGATGATGAGAATTGGATGAATCATGGGAAACCATATCATAGAAGTTCATGGATATCTCATTCTTCTAAATAAAATCGAATACAATTATTGATGAATCAATATAAATTATGATTCTATTGTTGTAAGAGAAGGTTAGATTTTTATGTGGAAACATGTTCCCATATAAATAATGATGATTTGAATTATCGAAAATTCCTAAATATCATTTTCACTAAAAATCAAATATCATCTTTGTGCATCAGTAAAAAATATTCCTTTTAGAGAGACAAATAGAGAGAGTGAGAGGTTATTTCACCAATATAGTGACACGTATGAAGCATATTCATTCATAAGAATTTTCCAAAAAGTGGTGACAAGCCAAATAGATAGTAAAAATAATTCCATTTCCTCATACAGATTCATTATCTTGTATATCTATTGACTCGATTGCCGACATTTCAGGAACACCACTATAAGATGGACAAGGAGTTGTCCATTTTGAATGAACTTTAGGTCATCCTCTTTCAGATTTGAATCTATTTTATGATTATTTATAATAGATTCACATGCATCTGTATCTCTATTTCAATTCAAATTTGAGTTTGATTCCAATTCAATGTTTTTAGAAGGATGTACAATCCAAAAATATGACAAATTCATGTCTTTTTATAAATAAATGTTTTGATAAAGCATAGAATGATGCAACCTTTCCAATAGAATGTCGTTTTTCAACTATCTAAAAATGGAATCTATTCCAATCATATATTCCATGGTTCCTAACTTAAATAGTGTATAAATATCTATATTTTACATATTTAGATCCCTTTTCAGACATATTTCCTAAAGGATGATGTAGTCAACAATTTATATCAATTTTTCAATATATGATTCACGGATTAGATATATCACTGGTTAATGATTCTTCAGAAAAAATTAGTTCTTCCCAATGAAATATAATAATTGATATTTCGAGTTAGAGTTTACAAAATCATTAATCTAGGAAAATGATGCATTAAAATAACGAGTCATCTATTTCAACACATATTATATCTCCAACTATTTGATAGTTCCACCATTCCAACTTTATACTTCTTTTTATTTCTGGTTTTATCATTCATACACATCTTCTATTTGTTTCCAAATCACCCAAGTTATATATATAGATTGAAAATGTCAAATCCTTGAAGATTACAGCGTTTAATATGGAGTTTCAAAAATATCTAGATAGGTACCCTATATGCGAATTGAATTATTTTTTGTTCAAAAAAATTCATTCTTGTTGTTAGGTAACAAATTGGATATTCATGAAAAGATAAAATTCAAGGTTCTTGTATCAGAAAAATGATATTGGGTGGTCTCACTTATGGTGTCATACACTCATAAAAATATTGGAATATCAATGTCATTAATCTTATCATAAGTATCATCATACCTAATCTCATCCATAGAATGAATATTTCGATAAATTTGAGAGGTAAATGTTATACATGTAAATATATCTATTCATCGATAAGAAAAAAATGAACAGTGATTAGATAGATGATAAAATAGAATAATAGATTTCGAACAATGATTCGATGGATGTTGTAGATAAAGAATTATTATTTCAATTCTACACCTTGAGGATAGAAAAAATGATTGATCAAATTATATGGAGTCTATATCATCATGATCATTTATCAAAGAATGAATGTGGTTATAAAATCTTTTAACTTCCAAAATCAATTTATTTAGGATACTCGGTTGACATTCATAATATGTTTATCATGAATAATTAGTTTCATACATCATGTTTACTAGAAAGATAGATATTCATTTCTCATTATCATATAATCACATTTTTACAAAACACCTGTGAGGATAATCATTTTCATTTTCCATATCATGGAAATACCTTTTTTTACATAGTGCCCATATCACCCCCCCTAAATGTGTATATTAGTGATAGGTTCTATAATAACTAGACGATCATATTAGTTCAAATACGTAGATCAAAATTTCTATGTACCATATATTACAGTATTTTTAAACATTTTTATGGATAAAAAATGTTTTCTAATGGATTACATTGATAATAATTTGTAGAGTGATGATGATACAGATCTTGAGATGGATATAGTTTTTCTTATAATGATGAATTCACTAACTATGGACATGATTCCATAAATAGACCGATTTTATATTTCCCTAATTTTGAATTAACTGATGAAATGTATCATTTCAGAATATGGTTTCCAAAAAATAATCATCTAGATGTGAATGATTCTAATTACATATCCCTCAGTCCATTAGTGAACATTTACTCCATGGATATTGAATGTCTTTTTACATGAAAAATATCATTATTACTTCAAATCATAAACCACAGAAGTGGATCCTGTTCTAATAGATCTAAATCACACTATTACATTCATTAAGAAGTGAAGGATTCTTATTCTACAACTGTAAAACATCGTATTCACAATAACATATACTAGGGGGTTTTAATTTCAAAACAAAATGTTCCATAAAATTATATTTTGACCCATCAGCATTGGTTCAAATGAAAAGAGATCTTCTATCTGCTACCAATGAGGACCTATGAATTTTTATTACATATAATAAATAAATTATATACTATAATAAAATTAGATCTTATATTCATATAAAAACATGTTATTTGTGATACAGGTCGGATAATTTTATGATAATGGAATCCATTTCTATCAGATAGAAAGGGTTGTTAAAAAGGATATAATTCTAAGACATATGCATTTTATAATAACATTTATCAATATGAATATGAGAAAATCATGAATATAAGGGGGTTCTTATTTTTAAAAAAATTTACTTTGATATTGGAAGGAACAAGAAGAAATATACAATGCTTCTTAATCTTTTGAGTTATACTATTGTTAGGGTTGATCAAGATCAATGGTCTCTACCTGGACCCAATAAAATAAATGGGATAACATCTTATATATGCGATTAGAATGAGTATGGCCTAGTTCATGGAATATTATTTGAATAGATGGGTCTCTACTAGGATCCTTATTAAAATAAAAAGATAATAGTCCATTTGATATTGATTGAGGAGTGTAATTACTTAGGCCCGAACTGAAGAACTCTATAGATATGAATAATGGTTCTTATTATATCTTTGATCAAGTATTTCTCCATGAAATATATGAATTGGATTTTGAATAATGGGAAGGATCCCTCCACCTAGAATATATAATATAGGATGATTCATAAAATAAAATTTTTTTGGGTTCCTTGAATATGGAACCCTGGGGGATTTCTATTGGATTTCATCAAACCAAATTCATTGGGATTTTACTCTATGTGTGAAAAATTTTAGGGAAAAAATATCATTTATAAAGAAGATAATTTTCTTCAAGAGATTTATTTGGAGTTCTTACAGAGTGGATCCATACATTACCAGACATGAGATAGAGCTTCCATAGAATGAGAGTGTTTTTCCGAAATAATCCCTTTTAGGGACCCTATAGATTCAGTCTTTTTCATATTCAAATATCCTCCGTTTTTATTGTTATTTTCAGCTCAATAATCCTTTTTTTGATGAAGTGATGTCAAATTTACATTCTACATCCAAAAAAGATCCTCCTACATCTAAATATAGACACTTTTTCATCAACAATACATTAAAAAATAACATCAAATTGGTGATCAATCGACATAGATTTCTAATAAAATATCATTCATTATCAAATAGATCTTTCCATTTGATACAAACTCCATTCTCGAGATTTCCATATTTATCAATTCTATTCCTCTCTAATTGAATGCAATTTAGTTAAATGTAAATGATATTATTGTGAAAAATTTGGATTTTTCTAGATAAAATGAAAATAAGATTCATCATGTAATAATGGAAATATTTCTCACCCATAGCCTAAAATTAATGTATACTTAAAGGATGGATGTAGATGAATAGAATTTGGTGGTTTGATTCACGAGAAAACTATTTTTCCATATTCTGGAAATATTTTCCCTAGAGAAATGTGCTACTATTTATGAAACACGGAAGAATTTAAATTCAATAAAATCAGTATATATGGATTCAATACCTAAAAAATAATTCATAAACATTGAAAAATGGTATACAATGTTATTATTATTGATCACCACATCTAAAAAATTTCCATTAAACCTATAGAATTTGAAAATAAAAAATATGCCTGTCTAAAATGGTTGTTATGTTCTCTAATAACTACTCATTTTTTCACTGAATAATAACATAAAATAATAGACAATCCCCCACCACTTCTTGGTCATTGAATGAGAGATATCCATAACTTTTCATTGAAGGGATCTAGAACCTCCATGCTCTATAGAACAAGATTTTGAGTCTTATATGTCTACAAATTCACGACCAAGGAATTTTGAAAGTGAATCATATTTGTTGAATGGTGGAATATATTAAATATATGCTCATGTGTTGTATTATTTCTATTGATGGGTCATGTTATTCATATAACTACATAATAAATCCAATTACATTCATTTGAATCAAAATATGGATGGAAAACTATTTCCCACAATATATATGATTCCCCAAGAAGAGTATTGAATATGGCTGTGAATTACAAATATCAAAAGTCATGAATTTCGTGATGCGCCTATCTAATTCCATTTGATAGAATTGGTCGAACATAAGTATATCATTTACATGGGTGGATATCTTTAATTGGTTTCATCTAGTGATTAATTTTTAAATATTTTTTTATTCCCTTCCTCATTTCTGGGTTTGAAATAATGGCCTTTTATACTCACTGCTGACTAAAATTATTTTCAAGAGAGGAAATAGAAAAAGGGTTCTTCACTTTTTATCATATTATTTAAGGTTAAATTGTGAAAAATGAGGCCAAAAGGGAAGTTGAATTCATGTAAAATCAAATCATTTAAGAGAATAAGAAAATGCCTTTATCAGAAAAACAATCATAGAATCGAGAATCATGTTTTCATTATATACATGATAGATTGTGAATTAGTAACCATGTCTAATCTCCAAAAAATAAAAATCATTTCAATTTCTATTAGAATGAAGTATTATTATAATCTACATATCATGGGATTAATCATTATTCCATTTTTTACATTATATGACTATACTTATTAATCTAAATCAAGTCACCTCCTTTTTTCATAAATCGATTTTTTTGGGTTATTTCATTTCCTATTAGATTCATTAGGTTAATATTTGGGAATCTTGATTATTTTATGCATTCTGTTCCGATCAAGATGTATAATAGATCCATGATTGAGGAAAATGTAAAAAATATATATTCTCCTCTACCCTTGGATTAATATCATATTTTTTTTGTTTGGATTCGCCACTCCAATTGGTAGAAACCACTATTCCTTAACTTAATTTGAAATAAATATTTCTTCATAAATTAATATGGGATTCTTATAATACCAAATGAGTGGAAATTGTGTTTCCATGTGTTGATCCTATTTCCTTGGGAACATGATTCGATGATGTAACTATAAATTTTGTTTTTATTACAATATCAGGATATACTCCACGTATTTATGGATGTAAAATGGAATGTGGATTTCATTACACCATTGGTTGAATCATTCCCCGAATAGATATATAGTTTAATTGGATATTTATTTAATTTCATACATCAGAATATGGTTCACCAAAATCGTAACTAATCGATTATGATAATTTTGTTCAGATTTTCTAGTTATTTCTTCAAGTGTACCTCGATGTGACATGAGAATGAATGAGAGGATTAAGAAACCATTTATTGATATATAAGGAATCGAACACATGTATTTTGTATTTTATAATCTATATTATATGGTGGATCTCAAATGATATGAATTATCTCCTTCTAAGTCACACATATAACTTTTATTGGTTACGAAATTCAGCTAAATTAAATATTTACCTATGATATTGAGTATGGGATTTTGTCTACACACCTTCCATTAGGAGTATCTATTTCCCAATTTTTTCTTTCCTAGAATGGAAATCCAAAATTGTACATAATAATACCATCTGTAGAGTTCTTGGTTTTTCTAAATCGTTTAATAATAATCATAAGTGCTTCAAATCATGTCTTTTTATGGGTACCTATTTTAGAAAGTCGAGGTTTTCAGAATTGTTTTCTGACAATAGAGTCAGAGAAAACATCTTCTATTCTTTTTAATTATTTGGTGGACCTTGAGAGAATAATCATTTTGAATTGAATCACTTGAAAAAGATTACATTTTTTCACATCATGGTATCTTATTTATCCTATTATGAATCCTTCATGATTGGGCTATCCATACACTTCACATTTCAGTTCATGTGTCCTCATAAAATAGTAAAATTATTGGATAAGAATATAAAACCCACTAGAAATGCCTTGTTGATGATCCTTGACTGCGATAGCTTCTAGGGTTCCCCAAACAATGTGATATCTCACATTGGGTAAATCCTTAACTTATCCCCCTTTTACTACGACTAAAAAATGTTATCAAACATTATGGCCAATACTAGGTATATAAGATGTGATTTCAAATCTGAAGGGTAATCGTTTTATAGTGGCATCACATAGGAAAGAGTTTATATTTAGGGGTGATATTGGAAATTTTATAGAAAGGTCTACTAGACACCACTCTACAGGACCGTACATGATATTTTCACCTCATTAGACTCCACATTCAATTCATTCAAAGTCATAGGATCCTTTTCGGCATTGTGAAATCTCCCTTATACTGTCCAGAGTAATTATATGACTCATTTAGTCACATTTTCATGTTCCAATGGATCACATTCCATGTTGATTCTAAATTGAGAAGATTATTCTTCATTCCAATCATATGTGAATCGAATCATAATATTACAAATAATAATATAAATAGATCTCTCTTTGTCACTTTACCCCATTTATTGAGAATCATCCTTTGGAAGTTTTAATTTCTCATTTTGAATCTGTGTTCTTATACTACAATTTTATAAACCAATATTTCTGTCTTTTCCCTTCCATCATTCCTAAAGTCCCATAGGGATTTCCATGACCCACTTTCTTATCATAGAGAAATGGATATAAATGAATCAGATTTATTTTTCAGTCATAATACACATTGTTATATTTCAAATCCTTGGGCTTTCCCTTCATCTTCTGTATCCCTATCACATAGTTACAATGCTTGAAAATTTATAGATCACCTTCTTCTATATGAATTGATATATTTTCATTACATTTCCATCATTCAGTACCTCCCAAGTAAAATTTTAAATAAGATGCCATGTATGTGTTAGTGTGAGATTATTCATGTGGTTATGTATCATTCATGAAATAGGAATCCGTTTTTTAATGGATTGTGGAATCATTTCTTTGGTGGTTCAACGAAATAATTTCATTGAAAAATATTTTATTAAAGAGATATCTATATAATCTGATTAATTATAAAATATACAAATATAAACTAAAGTAATTATACAGAAAATAATTTTTTTCCTTTGTTATTGTATTGTATAGTTTATTATAGAAGTATTAGTGTGTGATTCTAACTCACTGAGTCCTTTATTCTATTATAAGGGTCTTACAATTTTTTCTATGTGCACTTGAATATGGAGAATAGGGGTTTCGAGGTACCATGATAAAAGAAAATAATATTACATATGTCCACAAAAAACAATGTAGTTATTCTCTTATGTAGATCATAATATTGAATCATAATTTCTTCAACAACTATAGAGGTCCATCATTTTCTGCTAGGCACGAGGATGGCTAATTACAAATTCTGTCTTGGTAGGACACTTAATTCTATTATTATTAAACTCAAAAAATGGGTAGTGATGTGAGGGTTCTTATCCTTTTGGTAGTCACTCATATTTTCTTCTTCCGAATATAGAAAAGATTTTTTTTTTATTTTAATAGGTCTCAATGAAAGTGCATTGAAACATAATTATAAATCTTGAATGGAAATGGGGATAATGGGATATGTAGTTCCCAAAAAAATGGTAAAATATATTTGGCTAAATAAGGGATGATGATCTGTATGACTCATTTATGCTTCCTCTATTGATTTGAGAAGAATACTGAATCAGGTAATTCTCCAACCCATAGAATTCTGACCCAATTCATCTTCCTGAAAAAGCTAGATTATTATCATAAAAATCATATGGTAATCCATCCAGCTACAATTGTTCAAATTCATAGCCAATCCAATTTGATTGAGATAATATAAAATCATTGAAAATTGAATCATTTGTTATATTCCTTTACAATTATATTCATTCTTGTACGTTTAAGAAAAAGAAAATAAGGAATGTTTTAGTGACACTTGATAAACCCTTTCATCAATAGGATGAGTAATTTATATTTACTGATGGGGTAGGTATGGGATATAAATCAGTGTTAGATTGTCCCCTTAAAATTGTGGAAGTCATCAGATCGATCCTGATTAGCAGTAAATCATTATTAGTTTTCTATATTGAATCCCTCCTATGATCAAATGAGAATGAGAATAGGATTGTGAATTGACTAAGGGGGTAGAAGAAGATGGCTATATTTCAAAATTTAAAATCTAGTTGAATATGAAGCAATTGATTTATTCCTTGAAATGAAATACAATTCTGAATTTTTTACTTTTTCTATTAATCAGGTAGCCATGTGTCATGAAACTATAGATCTCATGGAGAGTATAATCTGGTCATTGGATGAATGCTATCATCATTATTAATACATGAAAGTCGTATGGGAACTAGTATTTTCTATATATGATCAGTGAGATTAAAATATTAACTTTCCATTGGTAGGGGAGAAATAGCTAGAAACAGTTGCTCATACCCAATAGAATAAGGTTTAAGAGAAAAAGTAGGAATCCCCTAAGGAGACGCTCATGTCTAATTAGCAAGTTGGTGTGGAAATAGATTACTAAGGAAATGATCAGTAGCAGTTTTGAGAGGATAATCACCCACCATGGGACTGAGGCATACCGTAGGCTCCTACATAAAGCAACAACCAGTAATTTTCTACAATAGGAGAAATCTTGATAGAGAAATGTCGCATGGATGGGGGAGAAGTCCCTAGGATCATGAACTTATTTTCCTAAGGAAGACCCAAAGACAGTATCTTAAGATTATGCATTGGATATCTCTTTTCTAATAGCCATGCTATTATAAAGGATGAAATCATAATCCGGAATGACTAGACATACTACGATTGTATATTAATTTTTAATCTCACCATCAAATCCCAAGGTTGAACCCAGTAAAGGTTGTGGAATCTACCGAGATGGAGTATGGTAGGGAAAGACTGAATATCAAGTGGATTCATGAAATATAAAGAGATTAAAAATAATAATTATATATAATTCACTATTCTAGTCTGACATTAACATTGAGAGACAAAATCTTAGGGATCGAATGTGATTAGATACCAAAATATTCATGGCCATAAATTTTGGATATTATGTGATGTGTGTATCAACCCATGCAGTGTTGTCGCTAACACATTATGTATCCCACCTGGGGATAATGTTTAGAAGAATAAAACTCAAAGGAATCTATGGGGGGTTTCACAAGGAGTATAGAATGTGGTTTAATTTGATGAAATGTAATGCACCTTGTACGGGCTTGACAAACCATAAATCTTCTTGAAATGGAGGGGAGCCATTGGGAATGTTATTATAGTTGGTTCATGGTTGTAATAAACTCATTCCATAAGGTGTGTCCATAAGTCCCGCTATGAGCACAACCCTAATTTTTAGTTGACGTCGTTGAGGTCAATACCCTTAGTAGACTTCTAGTGATAAGCTGAAGGAATGTAAATATGACGTCATGTCATCATTCCCCTTATTACCTAGTAGAAATACATTCTTCAATGGCTAAGAAAAAGTGTGGTGATACCACTAGGGTGATCTGACTCCAAATCTATCTTCAGTTTTGATTTTAGTCTAAAAATCATCAACATTAATCCAAAATTTCTAGTAATCTTCTGTTAGCCATACGGTGGTGAATTAAATCATGGGACTTGTAGACACCACTCATCCCGCTATGGGATTTGACCATGCCTAAAGTCATTCCCTTAACCTAAAAGAGTGGGTGCTAATGGTAGGGCTAGTGATTGTAGTGAAGTCCTAATATGTTAGCCATATGGGATGGTGTGGCAGGATAACCACATTTTTAGGGATATCTAATACTTGGTGGATATTTGGGTTTGACACTGCTTCAAATGAAAAAGCGGTCGATTTCGGAATTCATATTTGGGGAGACGGAAGTATTCCTTCATTTCTAGATGGTGAAGTAATACCTAAGATCATGATATTATTATGATACAAGGTTCTAGAAACAAATAATAAGTGAATAGGGTCCCATTAAAGGTCTTCATTGGGGACATGGGGGAAAAAGGAAAGGTAGGGGGATGTGGTTTCTTGTCTCTTGATTATTTTTCATAAAGGGTCTCCTCCTATGAAGGAGGTGGCCAATATGATGGGTGATCATATCAGTTTTTGAGTGTGCCCCTAATAATTGTGTCCTTGTGCCTAGGCTATGAGAAATATCATCCATGATAGTACTATGTGCTCATTAGCTGCTAACCATGAGATTTGGATCATCCAGGGTACATTAATGTGGTGTACTCCTTACTTGGTATGAAACCAGACTTTTCCTCTCAAGGATAGATGATATAGTTTAAGTGAGATCTAATAATTTATATCCAAATATTGATATACTCATGGGATCTGGGAGGTCTGGGAGAAACACAACTCATCTCTTTTTTATATTCCATGCATCTCGTATATGTGTATGGTCTGATATCTCTCATGAAGATGAGGATTTACCTCAATTTAAATGTTAAATGGGGAACCTAAAAACTAAACTTCACAGACCAAAAACTATGACATCACCCCTTTCATCATTTTGGGGAGACATATAGATCATAGCATTGGAGCCTTTTTTCTAGATATATAATCAATGGGAATCAGATGAAATTATTTTTTTCCTAAATAATGAGATTGGATCTAGTGGTAAGAAGAAACCATTGTACAAATAAATTAACTCTTGAGGTATTTGGCCCTCCTCTATGTCACAATGAGCCCCCCCCCCCCAATTAGTTAATGGGATGTCTCTATTTCTCTATCTCTTGACATGGAGATAAATGTTTTGGAAAAGGATCGGCGAGTGGCTAGGGTTGTGCGAGGAGGGACACTTAATTTTAACCCTTATTTATCTTATCATCATTGGACTTCATTCCCAAGGACATGAGTACGAGAAGCAGGAGAAGACATTGAAGAGAAATAAAAGTTTAGATTTCTATATTACTATTGGGAATGAGGAATCCTTTCAGAAATGAAATTCATTGATTCTTAACCATAGGTGAGATAATTTACGTCATGAGTGAGGTGTTTGGTTCAAGTCCAGGATAACCGAGTTATTATAGGTATAGAATAAGCAACATATAATGGAACTTTCATGAATGTTCCACTTATTGGGGGATATAGATCTGTTTTTATAGCCCCACTCATGCAATTGGTTAATTTGAATTATGGTTGTGATTTATAATATCATAAGCTAAGGACTGAGAGTATCTTGTACTTAAACTGGTGGCTCAATTTTTCTAAGTCATTGAGAAAAGGACCGAGACATGCCACTGAAATACTATACTGAGACAAAAAGTGGGAATGTCATGAACAACATTGGGGTAGGATGGGTAGTTGGTCATATATAATATTATTGGTTGTACAAGGACTATATAGAGTTGGTGGATATCATAGGGATCATGGGATCTCTAGGTAAGTGGATCATGTGGGCCCTTGTGAACTACTTGATGCAGCACATCCTTTCAACCCTTTGGGAAAAAAGATGAAAATGAAAAGAAACCAGGGATCAATCCCTTCATCTCTACCCTAGAGTCACTAAAAGATCACCCCAAGGATTATGAAGGGGTCACAAACCCACCATAGAACCTTGGTCAACGATAATGCAAGTCTCCGTGATCTTTTTAGGAAAAAAGTGTCATAGAATGGAAGTAAATTGTTCTCAAAATCATTATTTTTAAGTCCAATGATTCGGGTATAAAACATTTGGGAAGCTATCCCTTCCTGGTTATCTTGTAGCTGGCCTCCAAAACCAACAAAATCAATAGAATGGGATTCCAGCTCTACCTCACCATATTATTGGGATGATTATCAGGGATTCTTTTTTGAGATCCTAGTATGATGAAGGTTGAAAGCTGTGTTTTAGGAGGAGGTCATATCTATTGATTTCCTCTATATAGAATCATTTGGGGATTTGAGAGGCAGGTTTTACCCTATGGTAGATGTTAGCGATTTTTTCCTCTTATATCCAGCTCTTGAACATAGATGATACAAAGTGATATAATTTTTGATTTGGTGGTTTGATCTCTGAAGAATAATTCATGGATGTTGACAAGATCATTCATTTTATTAGCACCTTATGATAGTAGAGTAGAATACATAAAGATTGATGGGTGACATTAAAATGAAGAAAGGCATGTAGTGGATACGTAGGAACCCAAAGCTGAGGAAGGTCCTATTAAGTAAAAATCATGCTTTGGGGAGTTGAAAAGAAGAATATATCCAGAGATTATGGAATAGGAAAACCCGTTAAAACTACTAAATCCAAGGGTAGGCAAGAGGAAACATGGTGATCTGGATCATATTAGTGCCTATAGAAAAATAAATAAAATGTGATTCCACTGGTAGCGAAGACCAAAATATGATTCTCCTAAACCATAAAAATGAGGTTGTGTGACATCCATACAAGCATCATTCTGTTAGGGGAAGTAGTGGAGTGTTTCACCCAATATAGTGAGAGTACTGTAACTGAAATCATTACTAGCTTACACTATAGCCCCAGTAGCATGGGGCATGTGGAATATCTTTTTAATCAGAAAGGACCACCTTAAATGGCTAAATTCTCTTGGGTTAAGGGTAGTAAAGTTGTACCATTAAGGAAGAGTGAAAATAACACCCATCAGGGAGGGAAATAGAACATGAAAAAATAATCTCCCAAGTATTTGGAGGAGCATAGGGATATAACAACATTCTTATTGAAGAATGATCTGGAAACTCTTATGCAGTGTATTGGTTAGGGTCACCCATCAGAGACATAACAATATAAAGTCATTATAGGGAAATAGTCACTACTTTTGGACTCAAACCTGGATGGTCTATCCATGACCAGGATGAAGATTGGGTGAAACCATGTGGAGTTCCAAATTGACTGATGTAGAGGAATCACCAGATTAGTTGTGGTTTGGGATGAAAATCCACTAAAACATGGAGCTATATATTTATCCCCGAAATTTATTGAATAAAAATAGTTTATTGGACATTTAGGGATAAATTGATAAATTTTTTTGGCTATGAGAGTAGTAAAAAATCAAGGAAAACATTGAATAATATATATGACCTCAAAATCCTGGGGTTCAAAGTCCTCTAGTTAGATGATGGGGTATAAAATTCATCATTGAGGGGGAAACAACCTTGATCACCTGTTAAAGCCCCAAAATGACTGCTAGGTCATAAAGGAGGTAGGGGTTAAAAGAAAACTAGTAGGGTTTCCATGAATAATCAACCCTTTAAAGAGTATTTAATACCTCTGAGATTGAGTGTTCTTCCAAAAAAGGTTATTGGGGATATGTGACATGACAAAGCAATGAGATGTCAAAATGCATCGGTAGGGGGATGGTCTTCCATAGACTAAGAGGAAAGAACCTACATGAGTAACGGTGGAAAAAGTGTAATTGAGAATGTCAGATTGATTAATTAAAAGATTGTTCAAAATACAATTCCTTGAAAACCAAGGGGTTCCTCTAAAAGGTTCTTCATTGGAGGGTGAGTTAGGGCCTAAGATCAGGATGAAAGGAATAGTTGATGTAAAATAGGTGACTATTCATGTACGACCCCTAGTTAAAACCAAGCTATAGTGGATTCTAGGTTAGATGAAAGATCATGATCATTTCAAGGATGCATGGAGATCATTTTTGTTTGGGATAATGGAGGGGTAGATAAATACCTCGAGCCAATGCTTGATTAGAATGTGAGATGATGATGTAGTAACCCTTGCGATGATCCTAGGAAAATCTAGAACAAACTTCAATATAAGATTACTTTTACCCAAAATTGACATAGGTGGGTTGGTGGGGAATACCTATGAGAATAATAATAATCTCTCTACGTAACTTGGAAAAATTTCCTAGTAAATTTTGGATAAGGGGTGGCTTCTCAAAAAGGAGGTCACAGTGACCCAGACTAGGAGACTATATAGCCAAAACATAGGTATCCACAACATCTTAAGACCATGTATGGGGCCTGATGCCTTCCTAGGGATAGAAGGTCAATTAATTGGTTGAATGGATGATATTGGAGTTATTGAATAAATCCCAGGTGAATGTCATTCATAACTATAATAGTCTTAATGTCAAGAAATTCGTTGTTGGATAATTTTTGACCCTTATGAAAGGAGTCTTGATCCGAGAACTATCTCAGAGAGATTCTTAGTAAAATAGAAATTTTTGTGAAAATATGGACTCCCTACACCTTGATAGAAAGACCCTATGAAGCATCATGTTTCCCTGAAATTGGGTTTGGGCCATTCCTGGGTAGCTTAGGTATAGAGCGAAGAAGGCCTCCTTCTGGAGGGTTCGAGTCATCAGTGAAATACCACTCGATAATAGGTAGAATTATAACCCTGTATAAGGACCAACATACCATGGGAAAGTGTCAATTATATATTTTATATGGGGAAGAGGCCTCCCAAAAGGTAATGGAGGGGCACAATGGTTTCCTTAGACTAAAGATATTGTCCCTCGAATACAAAGGCATAATGTGACTTAACTTCAAGAACCAACCATCAAAATGGGATTGATGTCAATATTTGTGATATGATGATGCCAAGTGGAAAGGTCATATATCAATGTATAAAGAAAAATATAGGGATAAAAGGTTGATCTTTCCCATGACCTCAAATCTATCCAATGTTTGGGCACCTCATTATCGGCTCTTCTCCACCTTGGGTTATAGTAAGTTCCAACGGTTGGGTTGTTCTCCCACGAAATAGTAATGTGAGATGGCTTCTGAACATCATGAAATAGATTAATCCATATTTGGTTTGGGAATTAGATTATTGAGATATACTTTTCATAGTACGAGAGGATAGAGAAGGATGGACATTTGGTGTACCAGTTGTCACACCCATGGTAAATGTTGGGTGGCCAAGTGCAGAGCGAGTAACTACTGAAAGAATATATGTAGTAATCCCAGCCAAAATTGTGATACCTCATAATCATACTAATCTAAATGCTCTAGTGTCACAGTCAATATAGAAATTGGTTCTCTACCTCTATGTGGATAGAGCGATAGATGTTTTGAGAATTTAAAATATGGTCATTCTGAGATGAATTGTAGTTCATTACTATAGGTGTCCTATGGAAGGTTTGTAAAAAAAATACATGTGAGGAATCATAATATACCAATATAATTGAACCTTTTTCGACACCCAATCTGTTAGATCAAGAACATTCCACCTTAAACATTTTCATCATTTAATCCTTTGACAAATGAAATATCCCTAACCTTTTCTTAGCATAACATGGATAGAAAGGGTGGGGAATGTGAATAAGTGCCCCTCCCAAATTAACAATAAGATAAGGGACATAAAAAAGACCGAATATTTTTTTTATTATTTCATGTTTGGATTTTCTGGTGTCTTATATGTATAAGAACCACAACATCATATCCCAAACAAGGTGGTTTAACTCGACTATGGTGATGATACTATAGGGGAGTTCCTGTGAAACAATAACTTGACTCTAGGATTCTAAAAAATATTACCACATATCATTGTTTTTATATATTATTAAAAAAAATTAAAATAAAGTCTTCATATTCAAAACCTGCTTTCGTACCCTCTATACCACATCATAAGATAATCAATTTTTGTATATATTCTATAGATAACATTCATGTATTTTTAACCCAAATGGAAATTTCTGGGGAGAAGACTAAGGTGAGTTGAGATAGAGTTCTACAACGAATAGACCTTCTAGAGACGAAGACTGTGGCTCATAGGATTAGATAACATGGCTATAAACTTCAGTGTGAAGGGATCAAATCCCTGCACACACAAAACTATGTCAGATATGCTTATCAATGGTATGGAAATTATTATCGGGATATTTCTAACAAAATGAAGTTATGGGACACGACTCTTTTGTTGAAATGGAATATCATACTAATTCTTGTTAGTGATGCCATAATCATGAATCATTCATTTCATATAGTATGTGTGAAATGGTCCATTCAACATATTTCTTTTATTTGATGCAATGTATAATTATTCATTCAGGATTTTGCATAGAATAGATGAAAAATACGTAGTATAAAATTTTCCTCATCATTTATATGTTTTATCACATTCATTGTGGCCTCTCAGGAGAATAGATGACATCATTGCTTGTAAACATGTGGTAATTATTCTAATTGGGAACTATTTGTATATACCCACACCCAGGACGATGGAACAAAAGACTCTCTTAGACCATCACGATGTATTGTGATTCGAAAATCATGAAAAAAATCATGTTAGTCTTTGAATAATATAATGCATAATCAAAAAAAGAAAGGGAAATCCACATTAATACTCTTAACAGTCAAGTGAAACCTCTTATTTTTATTCCCATTTCATTAAGAATGAATCAAAAAATCTCCCAAGTAGGATTTGATCAAAAGACCAATCTGTTAACCACCAACTACTCTACCATATATCTATTGAGGAGAAATGGGATATTGGATCTAATTGAGTTAATTCCTTAACCCATCCCATATAAAACTTCCTTGTTAACTCCCATAATTTTTTTTAAGTCTCCACAATATTTTAATTATTCAATTAGGTAACTCAAATAAGAAAGGGAGCTCTATTTGGTTCATAATATTCCATATACAATAAATAATAATTAATAGATGTTGAAAATCATCATATATAATTATCCATAAATTGTACAAATAAAATAGAGGTTTTTTGAGGATTTATCAATACATTCTACTAGATAATAAAATTTTATCATCTTTATTGATGAATATAAGAATACGAAATGCAATATTTTTGTGGTATTTGTATGAATATATTATATGTTTCATACTCTATTTTATATAGGGCCTTCATATATATATATATATTTATATTTCATCTTCAAATCAAATATTTTTGAAGAATAAAATGGGAAACTATTAGAAACTAATGGTTTTAATACTGGACAGATTTGAATGTCCCTATCAATTATTTTAGCCCCTCTACATCTAGCATTGAGTAGTCATCATGCCATCACTTTCCTAGATATACCTTATATTTTGTCATTTATTTTGGAATAAAAAAATATTTTATTGAATATGATCCTACTCATTGATCCATAAAATCAATATCTAGTTTAATCACTCCTTTTATATTCCTCAATAATATCATTTTTAAATTTTCAAACCTATTGGTGGTTTCAGGTTCAGTGTTAACTGAAGTTTTACATATTAATATTTTTCAATGCTATAAAAAATATTTTATTTTTACAATTATTTTTTTTGTTGGTCAATTAGTCTCGTTCTATTTTTGAATTTTTTAAATTATAACATATGTGTATAAAATTCATTGAATTAATGAATACTTTTGGATATATAAAATGTTATTTTTGCAGGTACTTGTATGGATAAAAATTTTATCTCTATTATATCACAGTTCCTAGAGAATGTTAATAACTTTTTGCCTCAAATAATTAGTATAATAGAAGACTAGTTCAATGATTTCTATCATAATTGATTGGTGGTACAATTAAAATGTTATGTGATATAATATTTACACCTATGTATACTATTTATTTCGAATTCATTCACCCATCCTAGTAACAAACTAATGAAATATTTGAAAGTGGAGAACCTATAATAGAAGGAGAAGTAGAAATATAAAATTTTCTAGGATGAAATATTCACAATATGTTTCTCCCAAATAGATTCATCATTTCATATTTTTGTATGAATAAGATGAATGAAGTGATTAGGAAATAAGGGATAATAAGAAAATAATGTGGAATTGAAAAAACAAAAAAAAGTATTATATGCGAAATAATCTTATAATGAAATTCAAATTTTGATTTTCTCAAAAAGAATAAAAAAATATGTTATAAAAAATTATAAATTAATATTTGAGAAAACTATTGTAACTATTATTTTTGACTATCAATAACTGATTAATCTATTATGATATATAAATAACTTAAATTATAAAATAATGAATGAAATTTAATTTCATAACAGATCATCCATACTTGTCTAAGTAATGGAAAACTAAAAATATGTTTCACTTATTTATCCAGCATTTTAAATATTTTGGAAATGATATACCAATATATTTATTTGTCCATAATAAATTTTTATAAAAATTATTATATATCCAATATGAAACAAGAAAAAATGAAGAAAATAAATAAGTTTCTAAAATTAATTAATACTTTAGAAAACAATTAAAATTTAATAAATATACCTTAATAAGGAATTTGATGATATAATAATGGTATAAAATTATACTTCCCAAATATATATGATTCTTTCAACAAAGGATAATATAATGGATTAACTAAAAATTTAGGTTCTACCACCACAAATAACACATTCCTATAAAATTCAATATAGTTTTTTTGGGTAAAATAAAATAAATGGTATATTTATAAAAGATTACCAAAATTTTAAAAAGAATAAATGATTAAAAAAACATTTGATCAAAAATATTATAATTTAAAAAGGTACACTTCTTCAATTTAATTCTATAATTGGATGAAAATAGGAAATTTACACTTCATTACTACTGTTAGAAAAAATATTTTTTATTTCTAGAACTAGTAAAAATGAATTCTGAATATCTATCAAAAAAATATTTCAAATTGATACTAAACAAATTTATAAATGAATTTAAGAACGTAAAGATAATGAGACAAAAAAGATATTATAGAAAAAATAATATATATAAAATATACCTAAATGGTCATACAAATGAATTAATGAGTTGGAACAACATTTTTTGCGGTTAAAGTGATATTTAAGGATTATCGTGTTATTTGATCAAGAAAATCCAAGCCTATAATGATCTGTACGAACAATTATCCAAAATATGATTCTTTTTATAATGACAGAGAAATTTTTGATCCTGATCAAGTTGATGAAGAGGTATTGATATGTTATTCAAAAAAATAATACTTATGTTAAGTGATTACCATTGTTACCACGTGAACTCAAAGATGTAAAATTGTTATTTGGATGAAAATTCATCAAAATACATATTGTCATCTTTTTTAAATAGAGAAAGTAAAATATTGTTTAAATTTTTAAATTTTTAAATGGATTTAATCAAAAGTGTATTTTTTTAAAAAATACAAAGAATTTATAGAAATTGATAAAATGTGTATGGAGATAAATTAGAATAAAAAATAAATATCGGCATATATGAATATTGGTATATCATTCTATTTTCTAATGGAATACCAAGTTGTATGTTAATAATATAATCAACTATTAGAATTTATATTTTTATACCTTCTTATATAATAGTTAAAAGCTTAACTCTAATGTTACTATTGTTGTCTCCAGATCAGTCAGATGATTTAAGATAATGGAAATGAGAGATTGATGGTAAATGTACCTATAATGATGTTAAATTATCCGAAAACAAATTTCAAAAAGAATAGATAACCAAAGGTCTTCAAATACAAATACTATTTCTTTTTTTTTGAACTCTTGGAAAAGAAAATGATATTGTTCTAATGATCTGATTATAAAAAAAGAGAAATAGATATTTTTTAATAGTTTGGGGAAGAGAAACCTAACTTCTTTTCGGTTCTCCAAATAATAACCCATCTTTCTAGACACTATTTTCCAAAAAATAATAATAATATATAAAACATATCAACAAGATATATTTTGTAGTTCAAAAAATTTAAAATGAAATAAAATTCATTTTCAGGATCTTTAAATATATAAAAATTGTTTTTAAGATATAGTTCATTCATTAGAATTAAAAATATATTTAAAGATAATATATTTGGATTGAAAAAAGATAAAGTAAGGAAATGAAAATGTGAAAAAATTTCAAAATGAAATTAGGTGATTTAAGAATCATCCATTTATTCCTCATGGATAAATTACGCAAAGAATTTATTTCTTAAACATAAAATAAAAAACACTATAGATTAAACAAAACTATAAAAAATAAATAAGAATTAGATACCAAAACTTATATAATAAATATAAACAATTTCTAAAATTGTTTGATAACAATAATTATTTTATTACATAGAATTATTTTTAAAATAATTAAAAAAATGATACAATTTATTAGACAATTACATATTTTCAAAAAAAAAAACATATTAACAATAGTCGAATTGATGTTGTTATGTATAATTTTAAATCTAAATATTACCAGTCATAATTCAAAAATGTTTTTAATAAAAAAAATATATTTTGGAAAAAATAATTACAAAATAGATAGAAAACGAAACAAAAGGTCATTAGATGATTTTAAATATAATAAATTAAATTTCTATTATCAATTTCATGGAAATTTCTCTTTTTGGAATTTTTAATCATCCTAAACATTTTTATTTTATAAATATTAAAAAAATTAAAATGATGAACATGTATTAGATTAGATATTTCCTTCAATATCATGGAACATCCAAATTTCTTAAAAATGAAACAAATAATTTACTTAAAATTTTCAATTCGAATAATAAATTAGGAATCATTCATAGTAATCCAAAATTGACATAATTGAAAAAAAATTTGTGAGATCATTCTAAACATGATCTATACGACATTTATATCCACAGATATCAAAAAATGGAAAATGACAGAGACATAAATAACTAATATACTTTTATTTATTTCCAAAATGATGTTTTTTATATGATGATAATGTAAAATTAATTCATTACGATAAAAAATAGATTATAAATTACTTCCCTTTTTCTAATTTAAATAATAAATGAAATTCCAATTTTTTCTATAATTTATTGAATTATGAATATAAAAACTCTCTCAATTATTTTATGGATCTTTTTTCCACGAAATTTTTAAAAGGTTAAATATTAATTACAATCTATATAACCCAAAAGTAGTCAATATTTTAGGTCATTTCAATAATAATTTTGGATAAAATTTTAATTGGAATATTAAAAAAAATATTAGACTTCATCAAATTCCAATTCACTTTTTTCTTCAAAAAAATATATATGAGTTCAAGTATATATATCAATACATGTAAAAAAATATATTATCTAGATTTAATTACTAATCATCCAAGGATAGATCTAATTTATATGAATTACAAAGGTATCTTTAACTCATAGTCCATAACAAAACATCTTTCAAATTATATTTGAATTGGATGGAAATGACTAAAAAACTAACTCATTATCCCAAAACAAATAATCATTGGATTTTTTAAGAAATAATCATATTATATAAATTATATAAAATTAATCATTGGGAACATACAATAATATTACGTATTCTATATTCTCGTGGCAATTGTAACGAAAAAATGGAAATGACTAAAAAAATATTTTTATAAATATGAAAAAAATAAACATAAATAGTGTACCCTACAATATAATATAATATATATAAAATATCAAAAAAAATACAATATAAAAAATTAAAAAAAAAATTCTCTTATCATCAAATATATTTTATTTTTCAACTAAAATTGGATGAACCTTTTAATCCAAAAATCATTAAAAATATTAAGTTATAATGATTACTACTTAGAAAAAATATAAAATATATGGTTTTATACTCTATTAAAAGAAGAAAAATAGTTTAGATATAATGATAAAGAAAGATATATCACTTACATGATTGATAAATAATATAATATTAATTATCAAACCTATTTTTTTATCAGTAAGAAAATAGAAATTTTTTTATGGTGTATCTAATTGTAGTTATTTCATTAAACTTTAATATTAATTATCAGAAAACTAATCAATGATACAATGAAAAAATAATATAGATTTCATTTTTAGATTGAGTGAAAAATTTATAATCTTCATGAAAAATAAAGAAATTATATAGATTTTATTTTCTCAAAAAAATATATTATAATCATGATGTTGGAGAGAATTTGTATTTAGAATTATTTTCTATTTGATAAATAATATCGATGAGTTTTATCATATAAATCTAAATATTTTTTGTATGAAACAAATAAAAATTTTGTCATATTTTATGGATAAAAATAATATTTTGATAGAAAATAAACAAATTAATTAAAATTAAAAAACATTCCTTGGCCCACTTATTGATTTGAGTTACTCACTTGTGTGAATCGATATTGGTTTGAAACCAAGAAAAATAGTCGTTTCAGTCTCTAAAGAAAATTTAAGGAATATTAAGAATTTGTATTACCTTATTTTTTTTATTCATATAAAGAAATTATTTTTTTATTTAAAATAATTCATAATTAGCTAAACATTTGAAAATAATTTATAAATAAAAAACAGATAAACTAACAATTACAAATTATTATATTAAAATATTATGGTCAAAAATATAAATCTTTTAGTTCTTTTAAAAAAAATAAAAAGGGATATAAAGATCATTAAGTATTAAATTTTACCAATAAGATATCAAAACTTACTTCCCATTTATAATTTCATAGAAATGACTATTTATCATAGAGAAGGCTACTAAAAATTTTGGGAAAAGAAAAATAAAAAATGGATTTTTTTTCCAAAAAAGGTCGAAAAAAACATATATAATGTAAATTCAGTTTAATATTTAAAATTTAAGAAGTTGTAAATTTTATTTGAAGAGTTATTGTTAAATATAATTTTATTACCTGTGATTGTACCTTTATTTTCATTAGAATTACTTATAATAATATATCTATTAAAAACTAGATAAGCTACAACATTAGAAGCCTCTTAAGAATATTCTATGAGTAATTCAGATAATGTTTTTAGTGACCATCTATTTTATTTTGTAGTTTTAGTATAACTTTAACTTATTAAAAAAATATTTTAAAATGATAAAATTTTATAAAACTGGGTAATACATTATCTATCAATATAAATATGTATCATTAAATTTGATTTTTATTATTATTATTATTATTTATATTGAGTTATAAATTTCTATTCTTATTTGTTTTGTTATAAATAAACAACCACATAAAATAATTAATTTGTATTTATTCAACTTATTAATTAATAATAAATAAAATTGATCTTCTGGTCATTTTTTTAACATGTAAAAATGTTTATTTGTTATATTTTTGTTTATTATCATTACGAGTTAATGTAAAACAGAATTGATTCGAAATGACTAAGAACATAGTCATCTGGTATATCAATATATTTATTTTCATACTTTTACTTGATTGAAGGTTTTATATTATATTATTTTGAATAAACCCAATGTCACATTTAGTTTAGACTTATGATAAATTTATTAAATGTACTCAATGTGTATGAAATTTACTTATTGATGTATTAGAAATGAGTCATTGGGAATTACATATAGGTATGGAAATTGATTATGATCTGTGAATAGAGGACTATGATGGTTGTATGAAATGTGGATCTTCCAATCTAATATATTTCTTGAGTATTCGAGTTTTTTCATAGAATTAATCAACTTGAAGTTTGGGGATATCTTGTTGATAATAGTGACACAAAAATACTTTTACTCCTACCATTCTATATATGTTATTCTATTCTATATATGTTATTCTATACTATATAGAATAGAATAACATGAAGGTGTTTTTAAAATATAAATATCTTTAGGTTATTCCTAGTGGTATTTTTTTGTTTTACTTAAATGTTTTAGTTACTAAAGTAAAAACGTGTAGTTTTTTGAATATTTTTTAGTTACTTTAAAATACTTTAAAAAATTTAAGTAGTTAGCATACCTTTATTATCTTTCATATTTATTTATTTATTATAATATATCAAAATTTTACGTAATGATTTCTAGTAAATTGACTCCAATATAGGATATAATAATCATAATAAATCCTATAAAAGCCGTAATTTATATATTTTTTAAAATATAACCTTCACTCTTTTTTTCCTATGTAAATAAACTTTTTTATATAATAAAATTAATTAAGGGCCATGTTTTTTGGGTACCGATTCAAATTGGATCTCCATGATTTATTTACCCATATTGATTCGGATATAATACTGATATTAAAAAAAATTACCTATAACAATAAGACAATAACTCCAATAATAAAATTTTGGATAAATATTTGATTTTAATAATTCATAATGAAAAATATATTAATTTATCATTATCTAAAATACAATTTTTATATTTCTCAAAGTTAAATTTTTATATTTAATAAAATTTATATGCTACGTTGCTAGAAGTGATACTGAAAAGAATGATCCAAATAAAAGAGCTACATAGCCAAATAAAGTATCATACTTATGTACATAATTATAGTGTGGGACTAGAGAATAGTTATTAATCTTTCCAATTAAAAAAAATTCAGTTAAAATATCTAATCTAGAAAAAATATGTTATAAGAATTCCCAGTTTAGTAATTTTGCTACAAAAATTTTTTAATGAAAGAGAAATATGAAGATGAACAGTTGAAAAAATCCAGTAATGAATCATTTTTTATTTAGATTAATAATATAATGGGAACTTACCCAAACCAGTCCAATAAGTTATCAATAATCATGTTATACTTTAAAAAGACACTAGAATTCCTCTTTCTGAAGAATTAAATAGTTCTCTTTCATCAATCAATTAATTTATCAAATAAATTTTAATTAGAATTGAAATAAATTAAAAGGCGGTTTGAGTAAATAATTTCTGGAAAATAGAAAACATAATCATATAAAATTTAAAAAATAATAAAATTTCATATTCTGTCTATTATAACTAACTTTTTAAAAAATAGGGTTTTCTGCCACTTGGACTTGAAATAATATACTCAAGCATAGCTACCTAAGAGCAGTGTGTATACCAATTTCACCTAAGTGGATTAAAAAAATATTAATAAAATTATTAGGGAAGGATGAATTTTTTTATCTTAACATATTTAAATAATTTAGTTATATTTTTTATATCATTTATTTATTTATTAAATATATATATGTATTATGAATTCATTATATATGAAATATATTTACAATAAATCTCAAATATTTATATAAAATCTATGAGTCATATTTATTCATAATATGTTTCATCTATTCATATATTATTTATATTTATATGTTGTAGTTAATATATTATATAATGTGATGAGAATATAATATATTATAGACAGTGGTAAGTTAAAAAAATTCAATTTATAATTATAAGCGGGCCTTTAATTGGGAAATAATGATAATCCCCCTAAAAATTTATAAACATAATTATTATATTTAAAATATATTGACCAAGTAATAACTAGAATTTCAATAATATAATTACTTCCATGGAGTGAAAAAACTTTTCAAATTTCTAATTACAATCGTTTAGCTAATGAAATTGATTTTATCAACATTTTGTAAACCTTTCCAAATATTTTTTCAACTACTATTTTAAAATTGAAATTACTTTTTCTAGAAAAATCATTATATATAGTTAATAGTTATTTATTAATTTGAGATATATGAATGTTAAATAAATATAATGAATTTCTTAAACTACTATTCCTAAAAAAGAATATAATATTTTATTATCTTGTAGAAAATATTGATAAATCACCAAAAACCTCCCTATAATATATAAAATTTATGTATGGTTATATATGATGATTTTCAGATCCTATTAATTAATATCAATTCTATATGGTATAATAATAAATAAATTAATCCCACTTTCATATTTTAGTTCCCTCATTCAATAATGACAATAATGAAGAGACTAAAAAAAATCAGGGATTTTAAAGGATGAGTTATATGGTTTGGGTAGAGAAATTCAAACTACTAGACCCAATCACTCATTTTTTTCTTAGTAGCTCAATCGTAGAGTGGTCAGTGACTAATAGACTAGTCATAGGTTAGAATCCTAGTAATGGAAATTCTTTGATTCCATATTCATTAAATAAGAATTAAAATAAGTGTCTTACTCTGACCGTTAAAAGTATGCATGCGGTGTTTGCAATATTTTTCGATTGCGTATTGTATTTTTCAAAGACTCGCATGATTTTCTATGTGATTTTAGAATCTCCATACCTCATTATGGTTTAGAAGAATCTTTTATTCCATAGTCCTGGTTTGGGATATTTATAACTAGTTTCTAACTATAAAAATGATCACCTGTATACAAGTGATGTAGTCACCGATTCTCCTAAGAGGACACAATGACCGAGAGGAAAAAATTTAATGATAATGAAATTTTAATACTATTACCATCTCTTATTTTCTTCTCAAAAATCCAATATGATTGTTTATATGAGGCATAAAAAATATATTAGGATTGAACAATTTTTTCAAATAATATAAGAAATGAATGATTCTTGATTATGGATCCACAAAAAATAATCTGTAAGGAATTCCATTCCAAAAAAAATCATATCATGTTACTTCTTTTTGGGGACCTCTATAATGATCATGATTTCATTTCCCCTAATATGTTTGTTTGCACTGGTTGTAGGTGGCAGCAGATTCAAAACCCTGACATAGTGGTTCATAGCCATGGGTTTTAATCCCCTGATCTATAGGACCCATCTTCACTGGGTCTGTTCCTGGTAGTAACCTCCATCAACCCACCCCTTTCCTCTCACCAGCCATTCTTATTTCATGAAATGAAGAATAAAATGTTATATATATACTATAGAGAACAAAATTTTGTGTTCATGAAGTGGTATATAAGGTTTGAATTGGATTCGCGAATAATATGACCTTATTTTCATATTCTTATATATATAATAAGAATGACAGGTGTTATGCCTTTTAATATCCTAGTGTCTAGCTAATTTTCTGTAGGACCTCACCTATAGAATTGTCACCCCATTAGAGGTTACTCATAATGTTCAGGATGTATTGATGTGGTTCCTCAATGCCTACTATTCTAGAATACCAACACATAAAAGAATTAATAAAGTATTGGGTCATTTGTGAGAGCCCTGATCTTTTTATTAACTAGGTAGGGGACATTGTTTCCCCCCCCCTCCCACTATATCAATGGTAGTATAAGAAACAATTTTTTTAGTTTCATGTTATTAAAGGCTATAATGATGAAAAACATAGAATATGGACTGTTCCCAATCAAATTGATATGGTCATGAATGTGGTTCAAGTCTACTGGTCTGTAATGATTCCTCAGCTTTAGGAGTCACTTCACTTCCACATGACTCTTATCAAAATGTAAAACAACTTGTATCATCATGAACTTATCTTGAATTCTAAAACCTTCGATCACTCCATAATTACATGGGAGGATAACCCATTTATGTATCAGATGTGATACCAGAGGCTTTGGGAAATTACTTATCCAATAGTGTGATTGCTACTTAGAGGTTTTTAGCAATTATTCATTCGACACATGGCCACCTAACATTTACCTTGGTTAGGATAATCTATACAACGGAGGTGAATTCGTCCTAGTATTATCATACTATGGAATGTTCCTCTTAATGATTAGACACCCACACTAGATATACAATCTCATGACATTCTGAACCTAGCTCATGTACCACTTTCATGTGTGAAAAACCAAACCCTTGGAACAAACTAGAACCCCAGATAAAGAAGAGCCTACATCGAGGTGAGAAAACATCACATTGATGTGATATTATGGGTAATATCAATATTTTATCCCTAGAGTAACATTTATCCATTCATCAATGACCCTTCCACTCAGAACTATCAGAATACTAAGGCTGACATTCATCATTGCTTAATGGGTTGGTCGTTTACTCAAGCTCCCTTCTGCCATTTTACTTGAGGGCTAATTAATCTAGCCTTAGGGTAAATTTTCGATCCATCGTTACCATTTGGGAGGCCTATCCACCTATAAAATTTCTAACTAAGAAATTCTATTTTCCCATATGACCTATCACATAGTTATAATTCTATCTCTTCTAGAGTTGTATCTCACTGATGGCTCAGGCCCCTGTAAAAGGAGGCCTTATTTTCCCACCACGTAAGCTTCGTATGAAAGACCCAATCACAATCCCTGGGAATAGTGAAGATTCATAATGTATTTCTATCCATGTTCATGGAGTCAGCATCTTTATAGATTTGCATATTTCACATATCCTATCTCTGTTACAGTTCCTAGTTCTTTATGCCTTTCATGCGGGTCAGCACATACCTAACATTGAATTTCTATTCCATATGACTATAATAGTTATGGTGACTGCTCACCGGGGATTCGGTAACCTACTACACAATCATTAGATCACCCACTTCATTGACCATTTATCAATGGGAATTCATAATCCCATATACATGGTCCTATTACTTTTTAGGGACCTATGTTTTTGGTAATAATTCACTCGGTCCTCCTCATTGTAACCTCCTTTGTGAGGATGAACCACTAATTCCAATGTTATAGTGATTTTTTACTGAGATACATAGACAGAGTTTTCTCAGGCCCTATGTATTCTCTACCTACCCACCCGAGTCAGTTTAGGGTACAGGTACAATTTGAATGAAGGGTTTTCAGGTTTTTCTTTAGAGTATGACATCAGTTATTAAGGCGACTTTTCACCTTGTACTCGAACATTGTCTCAATTTATTTTCTCCTCCCCTTTATTTTCATGAAAAAAAATGTTCCCCCTGTTTCTGTGGACCAATAACCAACATTGGTCTAACCATTAATCCTCCATCCCTTATGACAAACAAGGGGTAGTACATGAATATGAACCCATTTTATATAATGTATACCTTTTGGACAGATGTTATTCTCTGACTAACCCTACCTAGATGAGCCTTCTGGTAAAACCATTGGGTTTTTTGGGAATTTGATTCTCATCAATGTTATTGTTACTCAATATGATATCCTTACTTTCACTTCATCCACTTCTTCTAGAGTAGGTTCTACCCTTAAACTCTATGGTGGAACCCTCCACTACCAATTCATTTTAACATCCCACAACATTGATAGATTTCTTATCCTCATTCATCTTCAATACAAGAGAACTCGATGATTGAGTTATTATGCACTCTTAGAAGGGTTACAGAATCTATGAAAACCTCTTCTATATCTCTTGACACCTACTTCTTTTATAATTGAATGGTCATTTAGGGGCCTTAGTTGTACATCTGATTTGAATCCCTCTTGATGATGAATATTATCTATCATAGTATCATTGTCCAACCATGACCCCTTTGAGTATGAGTTCATATCTATTTTCCTAACTTTTCCTCGATTTGCTTCCACTCTCATGGCCATCACCATAACATGTCATTACCCCTAGATGTCTAGTCAAAATTAGCAGCTCAATTCATTTCATAGAGAACTATCTAGATTTGTGTTTGAGTGGCATTTCATCCCTATCAAAAACACATCAACTGTTTCTTCCACATCGATCGGTTTGGACAACAAAAAAGTTCCACCCATGCCTCATCCAGATCATGGATATATCATATAGGTTCGTGTCCATAGTAGTAACAATTTCCCTATAAATACTCTCTTTCACTACTATTATTGTGGGTTACCTTAATAAAGAACTGCATATGATTCTCTAGATCATTTTTTAACAGGAACACAGTTAGATCCTTGGGTCCTCTAACTCCTTGGGAGATTATGGTTCCTAATTATATTTCACTCCCCATTGGGGGTTCTTATCACCATTCTCTCATGGTGAAACTTCTCTATCATTCTCCCAGGATTATTTAGCCTTCATAGTTTATCGATACTAATTAACAGGTTATTCTGTGTGACCTTGCTACTTGAGTTAGAGGATAATCTATTGTTTCAATCAGCTACTAGACTCTTGCAATATTTAGGGCAGTACTCCACTACTTTATTTTCAGCAAGATGATTGTATAGATCTCCCACAACCCCATTATTTTTTATTTTGGTTGTTCCCATTTTTCTCACCACTATAAGGAGACTAACTTTTTATTTCTTTTTCATCTATGTAAAAATATTTTTAAGCTCACCCAGTTGTCTCTTTCCGGCCCATGGATTTAGCAGTTCGAAATAGTTGACCTATTCTAGATTCCTTGGATTTATGATTCTTTTAAACTCCCTACATAAATTCATCTCTTACTAATCCTTTTCTAATATATTGGATACTAGGTATCCACTATATTAATTTCCTTGTTTGAACCTCATCCTTTACACTTGATTTATAATATAAAACCATCCTATGATATTTCAAAATAGAATGATATTATCAAAGTACATGAATGAGTAATCATAGATTGAACTTCTATATAAAAAATTATATCACTTTTAACTGGCTACAATCAAGATTTTGATATTAGTGGGCTCAAACCCCTAACAACTTTCATAGGTAAAACTCTACCTATCTAGTCCCAATATGATTTTACACAGAGGCCAATGATAGAAAAAAACTCACCCCGAAAACAGATTACCACATACATCTTTCTATTATCTCAAAAATAAACTCTTATAACCATATCATCAATAAGTCTTGGTAGAGTTGAAATATTATTCTAAGGATTTTGGTATTTTTAGAGGATAGATACCAGTTAACCATGGATAGATAGATTTCGCACCCATGTTCTTCATGTCACTTTTTTCTTCTAAATGATGATATTAACAATGAGTGATTTCCGTTCTATACCCTTTGTTTCCCAACCAGAGAGTGTACTAATATGTTCTTATTTAATAGGGTTATATGGTACGTCTGTGACCCCACAATGATGTTAATGACATCCATATGGTGATCTCATTGTTACTACAAGGTGGAGACAAAGGGGCCAGCGCATGGTTTCATTCGTTTCGCTGCATTTTTTTCAATGGGTTGAAGGGACAATGTGTGTCAAGATATTGGTAAGGGACCACTTGACCATCTTCCCTATGGATCTTATGATCCATTGGAGATCCTTCGAATCCATAAAATCTAGGCATGATCCATAATACTATATCTGGGAAACTACCAATCAAACCTCTATTGTGTTCTTAATCGTCCCCCTTTTTGTCTTACTAGGGTATAATCGTGTCATGTTTGGGTCCTTTTCCCCATGACATAGAAAACGTGAGACACCTTTTTTGTACAATATAGTACCATTCAGTACCACTTGGAGATAGAAACCCAACCTATAATCAAAATTACCCCAATTACAAGAGTGGATCTCTACCATCTTAGCTATATTCCACCGATAAGTGGATCATGCATGAAGGATTAATATGATTGTGTTTCTTATTTACCTGGTGTGGCTAGGTCATCCTTGATTTGAACTTGATACCTCCCCTAAGAATTAAATTGTCACACCTATGGTCAAGAATAAATTTATTCATTTTCAACAGCAATTCTTCCTTCCTAAACACAGCATACAACCCTACCCTTATATAGTGCTCTCCAAATTTGCTCCCTAATTATCATAATCGTGTATTTGTAGATGATGTCTGGTGAAGATAAAATAAATAAGGCATTACCATTAGACACCAAATTATCCATAACCGTGACACTCGATGATCCTTATTCAACCCATATCCCGTCAAGTCCAAAGACAGAGAAATAGACACATCCCATTCACTGATCTGAGGTGCTCGTAGTGACTATGAATAAGAGGGTCGAAGTCCCTAAGAAGTAAGTTATTAATACTAAATAATTATTCTTATGAGTATATCCATTCTAATACTAAATGGAAAAAATAATTTTATATGATTCTTTTTTTGATTATATATCTAGACCTCTTGAGAATGAATGAAAAAATGACTTTAATGGTACTATCCATTTATTATCTTAGAATGATGAATGTGGTGATCTCATAGTTCTTGATTTTTGAAGATGCTTTATCAGCTAATCCATTTAATTTTTACATTATGGTAGAACCTTAGCTATTTAAAAGATAGAATCCCATTTGCAGATAATGGCTTTATGGATTCTCGGTAAGAGAGGTGTTGTGCTCCTTACGACCTTCCTGAATCTCGAAAGTGAATAGAAATAAGGATATACAATATTAAATATCACCTGAATCACATCATCTATCATAATAAATAAAAGATTGGTTTCAAACCTTACCATGAGTATTCAATGCTATTATTCCTTGGATGATCCACATCTCAAGGTTTGGTGATGATGGTAACATGGAAATATTTTTGCTGAGATCCCTCATAGTTTAGGCCCAAAAATAGAATTATTATGGGTTTTCTCTATCACTGAGATAATCCCATATCATGCGGGGAACCTCCTCAAAGGATGCATCCCTGAATGCAAAATAATATACATAATTTAAAGCCCATCTCTTTATCCCTCTCTTAACTTCTTTCACCACCATGTCGCTGCAAGGGGCCTTTAAGATGATCATATCCACTTATTTTTTATTTTTCTAGCCGGAGATCAAAATAATCTCCTAAGTTTGGGTATTGCATCTCCATCAAGAAATGAAGGAATAATTCATTCTTCACCATGTTGATCTCAGACAGCTCCCTCATTTCGGGTATGATGTAGTTTCAAACCGAAATACCCAATTCGCTTTAGCTCTCCATGGAATGGATGTGATCCAACCACAAATTCTTGTATGGATACCTTGTTGTTACTTCACTCCAGTCACTGGAACTACCTTAAAAATTTACCTTCTTGCAGTTAATGGAAAAACATCAGGCTTGACCATCACCCATAGGGTGATGGGAGGGGTGTACAATACCCGACAAAAAATTCACCACTGTATGGATAACCGGGGATTACTTGTGATTTTGGATTGATGTACATGGGTTGAGGCCAACAATACGAACTGAGGATGGCTCTCTTGTTAGCTCACCCTAAAAAGATCATGACCCTTTGTCCATTCCATTTTCAAATGTCTCTTAACAAAGGTATAATGGTAATGATGACACAACATCATCCTCGCATTCCTCTAAATTATCACCGGAAGTCTACTCAGGGTTATGACTTCAGTGGAAAAAACTAAACATGTGTGATGCGCTCATTGCGAGACTTAACCTAAAACCTTATGGAATTAGATGAGGAAATCTACACACGACCTGTATCTATATTCCCAAAGGCACCCCACCCTTTCAAGTGGATTCATGGCCTGTCAATCCCTGATAAAGTTCCATTAATTGCACATAATTAGACCAAATGATCCACTTATTAGGTGTGTCTACATCAATTCCATTGAGTTTCATTGTTGAAAACATAATTCCTATGTGGGATACAAAACATGTTTTCTACAACACTGCATTGTTTGATACATGAATTTTTTTATATCCACCATTTATGACTATGAATACTACGGCATCTAATCACAATCCTTCCCCTATCTTCCAACTCCTTATTTGAGTGTCATTCATACAGACTTTTTTCTTCATTGGTGTTCTTTAGGATCATTCACCACTCTATTAAAAAAATCATTCTGTCCCTACATTGCTCTATCCTGTTAGTTTCTGCCACCTATCCATGATTGATCCCTATGATTTGACTACATACATAAAAATCCACCTTTGGCTACTATTTTTTCATACATTCTAGATAACACTTGTATCATATGTATTACCATGGCTATTGGAACAGATTTAGAATATTTTTCCCCCATATACCCCTATTTATTCTTCTGATATAAAATAATTTCACTACTTGTGTTCATTATACCTCCTCCACACAACATTAAATCCTCATTCTTTCTCCCATTTCATAAAATTCCCGACTAATTCATATTGTACTATTTTAGGCCATGTCTTAGTCACAGTATTTTTTATCATCCTCCTAAATGAGAAAATGATCATCGCCTATAAAATCCATTGCCTCGCCAAGTAAATAATCAGATATGAGGCCATCCTGATGGGGGATTTTGCCCTTTTCTCCTAAACAATATTCAATATGGTATTATCAGCCATTTCCAACTATTGTTCCCCTCCCAAGGGTAAGTTATTATTCATTAGTCACCCTTCAAAAACTATAAAAACCACTTCACATCTGACTTTCATGTGTTAAGAATTTCATTGGAATTATTCATGAGCTAGTATCGAACTATCCATGAGATTCATTGTTAAATGATATATATCTTCCTTTTTCCTTTGAAAAGTAGCAGATTTATTATTTTCTTTCATTTCAAGGATTATTGTTCCCCATTTCTATTATACTGGATTTCTCTCCAATAAATATATCCATCAACCCCCTACGCCCTTAGTCAATACACGAGTATATTGTTATTCTCATTTGATCTTGGGTGACCCAGTCAATATTGAAAAGTAACAATGGTTTAGGGATAATCATGATCGAATTGTTCACTTCCACCATGTCATGGTGACACTTTACCATTGAGTTATATCCCTTACATGTACCATTGGTAAATATAACCGACTCAAACTATTGATAAAAGGGAAAATCAAGTGTCACTCAAATGACCCTTCTTTGCAATTTCATAAATATATGAGAATAAAAATAATTGAAAAATAATAAAATATCAGATTAAATATTCATCATTTGTTATCTTATAGCAATAAAATTGGGTTTTCTATGGATTTTAACCATATCAAATGGATGATTTACTATACATTTTTTTTAATATAAATGAATATTCATAATGAAGAATATTTTTGTCATCATTCTAAGGGTCCTCGAATCTCCCAACATGGTATTCTTCTAAAATCCATAGAGGATGTAAACCATATCATTTATATCAAAATTGCTACTTGGTCAAAATATATTTTATTATTTCATAGGATATTGTTGGTCACATTATCCCCATTTCAATTGAAGAATTTTGATTATGTTTCCATTCGCTTATTTGAGACCTCGAAAAATAGAAAAAAAAATCTTTATTAGGAATACATAAAATATGAATGAATATAAAAAGGATAAGAACACCCACCCCTCATTCAATATATGTTTTCCAAATTTTACAGTAATATAAATACATGTCCTACAAAGATGTGTTTTTTAAATCACTATCCACTTTCCTAGAAGGAAAGGATGGACCTCTGTAGATATAGAACAATGAATGATTCATTACATGGATCTAAATGAGAGTGGAACAACATTGAACTTTTTAAGAAATAGGTAAACCTATTTTATTTTACCATGGTACCTTGGAAGCCTTTTCTCCTTGGTCCAGTCCATAGAAATAAAAAAATACAGGGCCACAATCATATAATAAAGGACTCACCGAGCCATAAACACTCACTATTATGTAAAAAAAATACTATAAAATTATATAACATAATTAAAAAATAATTTATCTATAATTTTACACCATTTGTACCGTGATATTTATAAATTGATCGTATTCTAGAGAGTTAACTTCAACACAACATAATTCCTTGAATGGATCGTAGAGACCCATATAAATAATCATTCGATGATGTTTCAGAAAATGGATTTCAATTTTAAGATTGATGAATAACTGTATGGATTAGCTCACACAAACCCACCAATGAGATCTTATTCTGTTTTATTATTTGGAGGTACTCAAGGAAGGAATTGGAATGTGAACATATTGAATCATACAGAATAATTTGATCTATTGATTATAAAATTTTGTACCTGTGGGATTGGGATAAATAAGATTAATATAAAAAAATAATTGATTTCACATTAAAGATATAATATTTTGATCGAAAATTAAATATGATTTATTTATACACTTTAATGAATGATAATAAAATGAGTCGTCAAAATAACTATGGGACATCATGAAATATGGAAGGGAAAATATATAAAGATAGGGAAATAAAATAGTAGAAGAAGAAACCAGATTTGAAAATAATAAAATTTAAACATTCAAAGGATTATTCTCGAAGAATCAAAAAGGTGATCGAGAAAATTATTTATAAGACTGTGATCGAATCAATATATGTTTTATAAAAAACGGTAATCTTATCCTTTTAGAATAAAAATGGAGGGTGTTTCATAGGAACATGGAAACCATACTGAATGGGTCAATTACATACTCACGATAGAGTAAGGGAGATTCCCAAACCTAGAAAAGGATCATATGAATTTGAATGAATTTAATTAGAATCCATATGCAGTGAAAATATCATGTATGGTTATGTAGAGTAGCTATCATGGTGTCCAATATGAAACATTTTCCACTATCAACCTCAAAAACCCAATCTATTCCTTAGTGAAAGATTCCAAAGTATAATTAACTATATGATTGGAAGTCACTACTAATAATATAGGTATTATACCTAATTTAAAAGAAAATTCTATAGTCTTAGTAAGAGGGGAAGGGTTAAGGATTTACCCATTGTGAGATATCATAATATTCAAGGAACACTAGAAGATGATGGAGTCAAGGATCATCGATAAGGGAAATCAATTGTGTTGTAAATTCTTTTCCAATACTTGTATTAATGATGATGTCATTTGAACAAACATGTGAAATGTTTGGCTAACCTACTCATAATGGTTTTGTATAGAGATAATTTGGCTACCAAGATGAGATAGACGACATTCATTATAATGTGATTTCATTCAGATTGATTATATATCCATGGTCTTCCCAACAATCAAAAAATAAATGAAGATGTTTTCCCAAACATTTTCTTCAACTGACAATTCGAAAAACCTCTACATTCTATAACTAGTTCGGGTAGAATAGAAATGATTTAAGGAACTTATGATTATTAATTTTACAGGATTTCAGAAACCTGAGGACTAAATAGATGGTATGGTTATATAAAATACATGATTTTCAATCCTAGAAGGGAAAAAGTGATTCAGACACACCAAAATGAAAGTGAGTAAATATAATTCCATAATCAATATCATAGAGAAATATAGAATTATTTTCATAGATGCATCCAATGAAACCCATATGTATGACTTTGAGGGAGATCAATCGTATCTTCTGAGACCCACCCTAGAATATGAATTACAAAAATCCAAAAATAAGTTTTTTCCCTTACTTATCTATGTAACAGACCAATGTTTTATCAAAAAAATTACCTTTTTATAATTATTTCTTATAGTATATTCATATGCAATTAAATATAGATCAAATTAAATACCTTATAAATTAATAATGAGTGGAAAAAAAGGTATATCTATAAGTTACAGAATGTATAGTGATGAGACAGAAGATAGGCCTTTAGAATAGTAATGTGTCCCTTATGAATAGAAAACTGGCCAATTGAATAGTAACCTCATTAATGAAAGTATAAATAATATTCATTTACCATATAAGTGAGGATATGATATAAGTATGTCATAGTATAAGTAAATAAATTTTATGAAATTATTTAATAATGTTTTTGTATTTTTGAAAGTCTTGTTTATTTAATAACAATATTATGATCAATTTAAAAAATTAAATAAAAATTTAGTCTCATGAAATGAAATTATAAATTATTATTTTGATTTTTTGAAATCATAAAATAATTTTATGAGACCTTAATTAATTTTTTTAATTGTTTGAAATATAGTTTTAAATTTCCAATATGTATTTTTCAAGTAAATTATGATTTTAATTAAATATTAATTTTTTCATAGTTAGAAAATTATTTCCATAAAATGGAGTTCATTTTTTAATTCTACGCATTTATAAATGGTTAGGTAGATATTTTGGGAATTTTCTAAAATACATGATTTTTTGGTGAATAGTAAAATATGATAATTTATGAAAAATGCTAAATAAATGAATTTATGAATCATGATTGATTCAAAGATGATGTAAATGGTCATTGGTTCCTAATAACATGTCCTAAATACTGTTTTTCATCACAATAATCAAGAAAATTCATTGTCTTCAGAAATAATATTAAACTAATGATTCAAATATTAGGAAACCCTCCTCTCCTTCAATATTAATAGCATGCCTATTTACCTCCAATCCAAACACCTCGAAGCCTTTTTCCAAGACCAAATTCTGATCAAATATCTCCCTAAGACCATATCAATCATCCATCATCCTTTTTAATCTTCAAAAGAGAAATTCCTCTTCCCAAATTAGGTTCTAATAGAAGGTTATATTTAAAATTTAAATTCTCTTTTCATTTCATTTATATTCTTTTAAGTAAATTTCTTTTTCTCTATGTCCCCACCAAATTTCATAAAAATGTTATAATAAATAATTTACATTAAATTTACAATAATGTAATTATCATAATGTAATTATTCATCATCATCTATAATTTCACCTCCTTTTATACTAGAAAATAAAACATTATCCTATATGTGTCAATTTGGCACATTCCAGGATGATGGGTTTAAAATTTCTATTACTATCTTAAATTATAGTCATGAAAAAAATTAATTGTTGAACAAAACTATAATATATCTATTATATCTAATTTTTGTTTACATTATCATTTTTTAGATGATATTAATTTAAAAATAAAAATGTCTTCTTTGTGATTAAAAACTGCCAATTTACCAAAATAGTTATCATAACAGTTTTAGATAATGATTCATCTTACCTCGAAATAACCAAATGAATTTTATAATCGAGAAATAATATTTATGTTCACTAGTAACATATAACGTTAATTTTGGATAGTTATTTTCACCTAATATTTATATTATTACATATATAAGTAACCCAATCGCAAAAATCGAGGAAACAAACACTCCCAAATAATGAAATTAGACCTTGTACCCTATAAAAAAGGTCATTATTGAACTTAATAAGGTTATAATAAATAAATTTCATGAATAATTCTTTATAAAAATATTAATTAATAAATTAATTTGGTAATCCTTGAAATTATGATGAAGTGATGTTCACCATCTGACTTAAGGTGAGGGATTCTACATGAACCTACATTATTCCTTTGGGATTCTCTATCATTCATTCTACCTAAATAAAGTTATGTGATGTTTTTATGTACATATTAAAAAATCGGGTTAAATCCCCCAAACTCGTGTATAAAGTCCCATTTATCATACTATTTTTGGGAAATAAATGTTTGTAAGTGGTTCCCTCCACAATACTTCCTGATAAGCAAACTTTTTTATGGGAACTTCACACATTGTTAACCAATTTCAAGTTAACTATATAATCTATTTTAATCAACAATTAATTTTATAATTCCACTCATTTTATTATGAAACCTTTCTAATTTCCCTTTTTGTTTTATATAAAATATTTTTTTCATTTCCTATTTTCATTGATCTTTAATATTTTCCTTAAACAACACTAAAATGATTTAATTATAAATTATATAAATTCTAGTTTTCATGTTATCACTCAAATCTACAAAACAGATCATGATATAGGCGTATTATACCTCATGAATGTCCTTGAATGATCTAATTTCATTCCTTCATGGATACTGTTATGATAGACCCATTTTATAAGCTTTATGATATGAATATGATACAAAATTACTTCCATAGGTAACCCTTAGGTTTATGTATGAATGATTATGTATGGTTCAATATATGTAATTAATATTGATGAACATGTAATGTTAAGTGCACCTAGATAGTACTCCATTGCATTTGGTAAATTTTAGTCTCATGAGACGGTATGTGAAATGGTATTTTTGGTTTTCCTTTACTAGTGAAACCATGTGTAATTGTCTTGGTGGTTAACCTGGACTTGTGTTCCTCTTTGTGAAATGAGTCTCGAATTGGGATAAATTTCTGTTTTATGTTTCAGACACATTAATATTATTATATGCCTATATTATCCCATATTTATATGTAATTATTCTATATATTTTGTGCCTTTTTATATCTTTATTTCATGCCTTATAACTAATGTGATAAAGCTTTATTATTATGTTTATTCACTTACTAGTATTTATAGCTAATAAAATTATTCATGTTATCTTTATGTAATCCTATGAAAATTTATGTGAAAAATAAACATTTGGGTCTATTTATAAATATCAAATAATGAAATTTTTTATCTATCCCAATGTTTTTAGTCTTATGTACATAGACATCCAAGAGACTAGATTTCTACATCCTTGGATTGTAATATCATGTTTGATTATGCTTAAAACCATTAATTGATTTGTTTGGAAGGATAGGGACTCAATTTTTGGAATTATAGGATGGTCTAGTTATTTTTGGAGATTAGGAATAGGTCCCCTTTTTACGAAATTTATGGATGAGACAATGTGTATGAAAAATCTCTTAATTATCATAACTATATACTAAGTGGCTTATTAGGAAAATACATCCATGATTGGATAAAAACAATTGGATGTTGATTTTACACCGATGTATCTAGGGGTAAAACCAAAAAACAACACATAGAGATAGAATCTAATGTGAACTGGTGCCTAAAATGGGCATTACTGCACTCCTAGTTTGACCCTGCTGATGGATATGATTTTGTAAAGTCTTAAGCATTGTACGAACCATTATTAAAGGAACAATCAAAGAATCCCATAAGAATATATGTAAGGAAACCTATCATGGATAACCTAGATTTAAACCTATAGAATCACATATTAGTATATAATTTTCCATTATTAGTTTATCTTTTTTATGTTTTATGTTTACTTTTTAATTCTTACTATCTATGTATTAAACCCCCCTAATTGTATGTTCTTTTTCTAAGTTAATAGTCCTAAATAAAAGAATATGTGAAAACAATCAATTTCATATTCAATGTGATACATTCCCTAATGATATTCTTGATATGATGTGAACTAGTGATAAAAACATTATGATAGTACTTGCTTAGCTGGCTCAATTTATGAATAATAATGTGAATCGTGTGGAACTTACTCCACCTCTAAGAAAAAAGCATGTTGTCATTGCATCCTTCATACAGAAAATGCCTCCCATTTTAAGTAGACCTTCTGATCCCCACTCCACAGAAAAGTGTATTGACTCCATTGAAAATATAATCATTGTCCTATAGTGTATAGAACAAGAGAAATTCATACTAGCAATCTATCGTTTTGATTGGGAATCTGATCTGTGGTAGAAACATATCAAGAATATGAAATCCAAGGAGGAAATTGATTCCAAGGATTGGGAAGAATTCAGGAAAATGTTATTCAATATATATTTTCACTGAACCTGCAATCTAATGATGAGAAGAGAGTTCATGGGACATAAGGGAATAGAAGATGTGACCATAGGGGCATATAAAGCAAACATCACAAGGTTTTAAGAAACTCCATCATATATTTTTTGAACACTATATAATAGGGGGATCACATATTTACTGGACTAATGCTGAGTCTATGAAAAGTGTTGGTGATTCAAGAAATTAACAGTTATGATGAGATTGTTCATTCTGTACTCAAGGTTGAAATAGAGATTGGATACTCTTAATGGGCTCATGGGCCTAGTGAAAAAAAAGCATTAAATATAGTCTAATATGTGTGGTTCAACAAATAAATCCCATGATGTAAAGAAGATAGAACATCCCATGTGTCAAAATTGTGTGAAAAAGTATACAATGAACTATTTAAAGGGAATCTGAAATTCATTCAAATGTAGAAGAAAATGACATGTGGATAACAACTACTGACAGGATATGAAGAATCGCTCTAACATGGAAGAAGAATGGAATGTTCAAATCAACACTCATCATATGGTGTAGTTTTACAACTGTATGGAATATGGGCATTAAGTGAACAATTTCCCTATGACAAGGGTTGTCAGAGGTAATCCACAACAACATCTAATGCAATAAGGAAGGGATTATTCTATCACAACTTCTGAGGTGGATCTGTAAAATGATGTGGTAACTATTATGCTATTTATTCATTCAATAATATAAAATGGTAAATTTGATTCTATTTCTTCACATTATTCCCCATCTCTCATGTGTAGTAGAACAAATCTAACACAACCTCCAAATTTGGAGTTTCAGTTATCTATGAGAAATAGTGAATGGGGAATTTTTGTGGCCAAGGATTATAACTCCTCCCTGGTAAGTTTTTGTGTAATGGACCTCCAATAAAATATTTTCATACGTCCATTAGTGTTTTTTAATGAAATTTTGGGAATGAATTAATTATCTTTATACGAAGACAACATTAACTAGAGGTAAAGGGAGATCACACTTAACATCCTAAAGTATCCTTTAACAATGTATAGCTGATAGAGGAAGGTAAATATCCTTCAGAATCATCATCTCAAATGTGTATAATGTTGCATTTTTAGGAGTCATATATTTCTCATATTATTAAGACAAAATAGATTATACTTCTTGAATATATTCCCATACTAAGGGATTATACTGATGTATTCCCTAATTAATTATACGGTCTTCCTTCTGATCAAGATGATGAGTTCTCAATTGAATGTATTATTGTTTCCCTAAATATATCGGAGACACGATTTATAATGGCCACCATTGATATGGATGAACTGAAGAAGTAGTTATAGGATAATTTGGAGAAGGGTTTTATACACTTGAGTGCTTCATCATGGGGTACACGAGTCCACTTTGTTGAAAAGAAGGTTGGATAAATATGACTATTCATTGATTATTGGTAACTCAATAAAACCATAATAATTAAAAAGTGTCCCCTTCCTCGGAGAGATTACTTGTTTGATTAGCTACTCAGGGCCATTCATTTCTATATGGTGGACCTTCAATCGATATATCACCATTTAAAGGTGAGGAAGGATGATATTCCCAAAACTACCTTTAAAATGAGGTATCAACACAATATGTTCATAGTTTTCCCCATCAGACTCACTAATTATCCAAAAATACTCACAGTTTTAATTAATAGAGTCTTTAGATATTACCTTGACAAATTTATGGTAGTCTTTATCGATGATATCCTGATTTACATCAATTACAGGGAAAACATGAAGAGCATTTGAATACTATGTTGATTCATTTGGAATGGAGAAACATTATGAATATTATAGTAAATGTGAGTTGTGTATGGAAGAAGTATCATTTTTGGGGCATTTTATCACTAGAAAATGAATATCAGTAGACCACTACCAGACAAAGGCAATTGAATTGTGGCCAATGCCATCATCTGTAATGGAGATCCAAATATTTCTAGGTCTAGCTGGGTATTATCAATAATTTTTGAAGAAATTTTCACAATTTTCAAACTCATGGACCAAAATGACATGGAATAGAGTGATGTTTTTCTTGACTCATGATATTAAGGACAACATTAAGTAGCTCAAAATTAGTATTATCAATGCACCATTAATCTCACTTCTGATAACTGGATAACCTTTTTTGGTGTGTAGTGGTGATTCAAATATAGTCTTAGGTTGTGTGGTGATGAAAACTAATAATGTGATATCCTACACCATGAGGTAGCTAAAAATCTATAAGCAAAACTATCCCATACTAGATCTGGGGTTGGCAGTTGTTATCTTTGTGTTTAAATTCCAGCGACATTATCACTATGGGGAGAAGTGTGAGATATATAATAATAAAAAATGTCTAAAATATATTTAAAAATATAAGGCGCTTAAAATTCACCATCAAATATGGTTATAAATATTCATGGATTATAACTACACAATCTACTACAATCCTAATAAGGAAAATAAGGTGGTGAATGATCTAAGTTGACAAGATCCTTAATTTTTATCAATGATGAGAGTTGAAAAAGATCCAATCTACATAGATTTGAAGAGAATGGATATGGGAATAATTATGGTATTAATATAATCAATCCCTTCTAAAATTATTTCTCAACCATCCCACGTAGTGAAAATAATGTATTCTTGAAGAAATGATGTGGAAATTCAGAAAAAGGGTGGAAGCTATCCAAAATTGTAAATCCCCTAAGATCAGGATTGGAAAAGATGAAGTGTTATGATTTGGGTCATGATTATGTGTACCATATATTCCATTGATAAAGAAGGTTCTTCTGAATGAATAACATAGCTCAACCTCCTCTATTCACCTCAGGAGTACAGAGATGTATTGAGATCTTCCTGAGAAATTCTAGTGGGTCCATAAGATGAATAATATTAATGAATATACATTAAAGTGACTAGTATTTCTACAGGTTAAGGATGAAATAAAAAAGTATAAGGGGATGATGCACCACTATCCATACCAACATGGACATGGGAGAACATCACCATGGGCATTATAACTGGACATCCACGGACATCTAGAGTAAAAATTCTATAAGGTTCATTGTGGATCTTCTAACAAAGAAAAATCACTTTATCCTAATTTGAGGGTAAATATCATTGGAACAACATTCATGGATATATATTAAATATGTGGAAAGGTTTCAAGGAGTATCACTATCTATTGTATTCAATAGAGATCTGGTATTCACCTTGAAGTTCTGAAAACGTCTTCAGTATTCTCTAAGCACTGAACTAAACATCAGAATGTTCAATCATCCTCAAACTAATGGATAATCTTATTGAACTATTCATATATTGGAATATATATGGGGATAATATACTATAGACATATATAGATTGTGGGACAAATGTCTTCCACTGGTATAATTCTCTTAAAACAATAGTTTATACTCTAGTATATAAGTGGCACCCTATGATTCCCTTTATGGGAAAAGGGGAATAACATCAGCTTGTTGGGATGAAGTCAGTAATTGTTAGTTTCTAGGAACTGAACTAGTAGATGAAATGGTGGAGAATGTCAAAACTATTCTTCAGTACATCAATGAAGCCCATGGCAAATAGAAGAGTTATTAATATAATCATTGATGGGACCTTGAGTTCAAAGTTGGAGATGTGGTTTTTCCCGCAATATTTCCACGGAAGAAGGTCATGAGGTTTGGGAAGAAAGGAAAGCCAAGTTCCTTGTATATTGGAATCTTCGAGGTTCTTGATTGTATTGGATATGTGGCATATGGACTATAAAATCTAACCTCAATTTCTAACGTACATTATGTACTCCACATATACCTCTTAAAGAAGTGTGTACCATACACTTCACAGGTACTCTCTTCAGAGGTGGTAAAATTGGAGAATAATATTTCATGCAATGATAAGCCAATGAAGATCATGGATCATATAGTTAATGTTCTATGTAACAAGACTATTCACCTTTTCAAAGTACTGTGGAAGAACTATAATTAAGAAGAGGATATATGGGAACTGGAAGAGGCAATAAAGAAAAATTACCCATGCCTTTGTATAGCTTAGAATGTAAAATGAAATTTTGAGGCAAAATTTCATAAGGGGGAATAATGTAACAACCCAATGATTTATCCATAAAATTATTTTCTTATAATTATGTATTATATTATAATCATATAATATTACATATAGAACACAATAAAAAACAAACAAATAAATAATTAGTGAAACAAAAGGTATCTCTATAAGTTAAGGAATGTACAACATTGAAATTGTAGCACAAACATTAGAATAGTAATGCGGACCTTATGAATAGAAAACAATAAAATTGAATAGTAACCTCGCTAATTAATGTATAATAAAATTTAGACATCATATAATTGACAATATTATATAATTATATCATAGAATAAGAAAAATAAAATAAATTTTTTAATGAAGTGTGTTTATTTTTTGTATGTCTTGTTTATTTAATAATAATTTAATAAATAATTTAAAAGAATAAAAGATTTTTTTTAATAAATTGAATTCATAAATTATTATTATTTTGTCATATTATCATAAAATAATTTTATGATACCTTAATTAATTTTTCTAAGTTTAAGGAAATCCATTTTAATTTTAAAATTTGTATTTTTCATGTAAATTATGATGTTATTTAAATATTAAATTTTTCATATTTAGAAAAAAAAAATTGTAAAATGGACATAAATTTTTATTCAACCCATCAAAAAATGGTTGTGGTAAATTATTGGGGTTGTTCTAAAATACATGAACTTTTTGAATAGAAAAATATTATAATTTACGATAAAAGCTAAATAATTGATTTTTGGTATCCTGATTGAGTCATAGATGATGTAAATGTCCATTGGTTGGAAATCACATTCAATCCTTACTATTTTTGGTCATAATAATAAATAATATTCATATTCTTTAGAAAAATTAAGAAACTAATGATAAAATAATGGTAAACCACTCATATCCCCAAATATAAATACCACCCCTATTTACCTCCACTCCAAACATTTCTCAACCCTTGTGACTAGTCCAAATCCTACTAAAATATATAAAAAATTCCATATACCTCCTACATCAACCCTTGGTCTCTTAAAAAAATACTCTTCCCAAAATTGGTTCCTAAGGAAGTTATATTGAATACCTAAATTACCCTTTTCATTTCATTTATTTTCATTAAAATTCCATTATTTATTTTTCATTCCTCGCATCCATTCATCAAAATGTTATGATAACTCTTGTAAATTAGATGTATTGAAATTTTTTATGATAATGGAATAATTCATCATCATCTCTCATTACCCATCCTTTTATACTAGAAATTAAACCATCATCCAAAATGTGTTTATTTATCACATTTATGGATGACTGGTTTTCAATTTCAATTACTAACTTCAATTCTGGCCATAAAACCATTTTAATGGTTGAAACAGACTACAATATATTTATTAAGTCTAATGTGTGTTAATATAAATTTTTTCATATGATATTGATTTATAATTAAAATTTTTATTTTTTGATTAAAAGCCGCTAAGTATCCCAAATAGTGATCATTAGATTTTTATATAATGATTCATCTTCACTCTAAAAAAATGAATTTTATAACCACCTAATCCTAAAAATGTTAACTAATAACATTAAACATCAATTATGGAAATATTAATTAATGAATTTAATTTTTTTATTTGGTAAATTAAGATCTAGTGAAGGACACAATCATACCCAACTTACAGGATTCTACCGAAATATCCATTATTCTTTTGGGTTCCCCTATCAATATTTTTACCCATATGAATTTATCCAATATTTTCATGTACATATTATAAAATCTATGTACATTCTCTAAAAACATGTATCAAGGTCCATTATTTATTCTCTTTTCATGGATATACATGTTTTTTATGTGGTTCCCTCCTCAATACAAACTGATAAAAAAACTGATTTAAGTGAACTTCTCTATTTCATAACCAATTTCCAGTGAACTCTATAATATTTTTTAATCCAAAATATTTTTTATAAAACCACTCTGTAATATAAAAAAATTCTAGGTTCACATTATTTCTTATATAAAATATTGTTATACTCTTTGGTTTTAGTTTTCTTTGTTGTTTTATTAAACTGCACTATAAATTATAAATTCTAATGTTTCTTAAATGAATATTTTGTCTGTAATCAATTTAAATTAACCTTAGTAATCTTGATATATTCTTATTATACCTTAAAATTTTCTACTCATTATATAATTCCTTTCTATAATGGTCGCTTTTATGATAGACCCCTTAGTTATACATTATGACATGAATTAGATGCCCAGTTCATTATGTGGGCAACCCATATGTTTATTTATAATTGAATATATATGATTCATTATGTGGAAAGAATAATAATGATCATGTAATGATTGATGTTCCATGATATCACTATAATAAGTTGGAAAAAGTTTAGTCTCATGATATTTTATGAGAAATAATCTTCGCTGTTAGCCTTGACTCATGCACCCATGTGAAATTGTCTTTGTGGTTAACTATGACGTTTGTTCCTCTCTATGAAACGATACTTGACTCATGCTAATTTATTGTTTTATGTTTCTTAAAAATTACTATGAATCCATATTTCTATGATCCATTGTTTATATGTAATGATTTTATATATTCCATGCCTTTTTATATTATTATGGAATGCCTTCTAACTATTGTGAAAATGTTGTGTTCTTATATTTATTCCATTACCATGATATTCAGCTCATACCTTTGTTAATGTTATCCACAGGTTATACTATGAATATATATAAGAAAATTTTTATTTAGGATCTATTTGTGAAGATTAAATATTGAAATGTTTTCTTTAGTCCCATGTTTTTAGATGTATATACCTAGTCTTACAGGACACTAGACATTACAATCATTGTCTTAAAATATTATGTTTTATAATACATAAAATACTATAATGATTTTTTTAATAGGATAGGGTCACTACAATATATAAATAAATGGAATATTGGACCCCCCCCCCCACTTACGTCACGTTGACATATTGTTGCAGAAAAAACTGCACAATCTGATCCAATTAATCATTATCAATTATCTAACATGTTTGTACCGTAATTGGAAGCATAGAAAAAAATAATTGGCTTATCATTTTATCTATTGAGCTGTGAAAAATATTCAACAACATAGAGAAATAAATTCACTATCTTTTTTATTTTATGCAATACATGGTATCAATCCTAATATCACAATAAAAATAAGACATATAGGTGGATGAACATATCATGTTCCCATTGAAATAGGTTACACATATGTAAAATAATAGTCTATTTGGTGGTTATTAGTGCTATCTCAAACGTTTTTATATAGAAATAAATCTATAAAATTAATTTATGAATTATTGGATACTGCAAAATGGAGTGGCAATGCTATACACAAAAAAGAAGATAATTACCAAAGGTTAGATGAATATCATGATTTTCCAACTAATTATTAACCCATTATCAATTATGTATCTTGATTTGAAATGAATACATAGTTGAATCGAAGATGGTAATTATTAATCCTATCAAATAAAAAATAATTGAAGGAAACGACAAAAAAAAAAGTATCAATAAGAAAATTAAGGGGACTTGATTAATATTAATAAGTAGAGTCACCTCAAGTAAATTGAATAGAATATGGTCTAATCTCGGATATGGGGATTTTATTAATATAACATTCCAATAGAAATCAAAATTATTGTGATTTTTTAGATATTGGATTCAATTACAATTTCAAAATCTATAATTTATAGGATAAAATCATTATTCCTGATTCGGGGATCATTTTGTTGATGTATGCATATTTATCTTCTATTCGATGGTTTGATTTTCCCAAAATATATCCTCATTTTTTCCCATTATTCTTGATTCAACTACTGATAAAATGATAAAAAATAATCACCCCTGTTCTATTTCATATCATCAAAATATAATTAGTTATTAGTATGAAGAAAATTTCATACGTAATTATTCATACATGAGGAAGGAAATCGAAAAATTATAATTTTCATGTAATTACTAGACGAACCCAGACAATGAGAGCCCCTCGCATAAATGATATACATAATATCAGACAAATACATCAAATGGAATTAGACAGAAGCAATACCAAGGGCTTGCTTTTGGAATCTCACATTCACCAACCTATTCATTACACTTTTTTAGGCATCATATATATTATAAGAAATCGATTTGAGTCCATATTTTGATTCAAATTGATGAAATTGTATGTCTTACTATAGTATATGAATCACACAAGCGATCAATTGAAATACTCTAACACATCATCTCCTCTTTCATATATTCCACCATACATCCAATTCGATTCATATTCAGGATGACTTGGTGGTGAAATGGTAGACACACAAGAATAAAAATACCATGCTATAAATCATGGAGGTTCGATTCCTCTTCATTGAAAATTTATAGAGAATTATAGTTCAATTATCAAGTAGTACTGCGTATATCCTATAATTTTATGTTATTTTTTTGTGAAACCAAGGATTAGTTCTTGGAGTGGATGGGGACCATTTCAAATATCCATGTTTTTATTTTTCATATGTTACATCTTTTATGGAAAGGCCTAGATATAGTGATCATTAAGAATAAAAAAAGGCTCCAGTAATTCATTGTTTGAGAATTTTTGTTTTGGAAGTAAATAAATACATATTGTTTTTATTTAATTTCAATTTGTCCATGTTTCATCAAATGTAGAATATTTTTCAAAGGAACATTGCTCCAAAATATGGAATTAACATGTTTTTCTATGACTATATCCCCCAAATTATGTTCCCAAAAATACCTCTTTACATGAATCATTTACTTCCGACCAATGAATGAAAATATTTCTACTATTACATGATGAATAGAGTTTTCATTTCATCAAGGAAAATAAATCTTTTTTTAAATAATGAATTCATTGTATGATCAAATTAGGTTCCATTAGATTGGAAGAGATTTTATAAATATGAAATACTCTATAATTGAGTTGTATTTGAACATAAATATATATTAGATAATGAACTATTGGTTCTAAGGAATCTTGGCTGATCTATTAATAATTCGATGAGATTTTATGGCATATTTTTTTAAACCAGCATTTATATATTGATGTTGGACAATTTTTTGGTATATAATAAGTAACTTCGACATCTAATAATATATAGATAATTATAAATTAGAAAACATAGAGAAAAATGGAGGATCCCTAAATATAAGACAACTGTCTTTATGGGGTCCTGTAAGGGGATTATTAGAAAAAATACATGTTCTTAGGATGATCTATCTCTTGTTTCACACTGAATGGTTCCACTCTTCTAAAACTAAAATTATTTATCTATAAGCTCATCCAATAATTCATAAATGATCGGTGCGCCCCAAAATTTCTCCCCCATAGCGAAATCCTAATGAATCGGTTTTAATAAAATCCAATGGATATCCTTGGGGTGACATACTCTAGGAGCACAAAAAATTGATTTCATGAATCTTCCTCTATAATTTTTTGTGGGTCGATGGATCTTTCCCATTAATAAAACTCCAATTCGTGTTTTTCATAGATAAATTATATATCAACAATATAACAGGATCTATTTTCACATAAAAATGGTTACTCAATTTAGGCCAAAGAAACATCACTCAATGGTCATTATCTAATAGAGTGTCATAATTTTCAGTCCATGAAGATCCTGTCAGAGTGCTATATATTTATAATAATAAGTTATGTAATAGATCTGAATCATTCTCATCAAGTCCTCAAGAAGTGATACCATTTATTTAATTGAGTCCAGGTAGAGACCAATGATCTTGAGGGACCCATATGGCAGAACAACACAATATATAAATAAGTAACATAAATTTCTTCATGCTCATTCCATGTTAGATGAAAAATTTGTACAGTTAAGGATATCATTAGTTACATGATTCCATAATATAAATAAATATATAATATATTTGAATATTTTAATGACATCTATGTACATTTGGTGCAATGTCCCTTTCTATTAGATAAAAAAGGAATCCATAGTCTTGTATCGATATGGCTTGGGATCACAGATAAATATTTTTTCAATAAATAGTGTATACCATTAAATTATTTTCTATAATTGATTTATTTTTTGTAATTATATTGATCAGGTCCCATTGGTATGTGTAACAATTGTTGGCCCATGGTGATTGACCTAAATATATTTGTATAGAATGTTTTATTTTTGATGTAAATCCCCAGGTATATGTAAGAGAGAAAATTTGAATATTTTGTTAATGAATAGGAAACCATATCTTAATCAATGTATTTATATTGTTTAGATAAATTAGAGTGGGATCGACATTATAGGGTTTATGAGTTGAAAAAATAATGATATTTTTTTATTAAAACATCTTTCAAAATACCTTGAATGAATGTTCACTAATAGACATATGGATAAGGAATTCAAATAATTCCTATCCAGATCTTGAATGTTTTTAATACATATTATGTAGGGAGATATTTTCTTTCCAAATTAGATATAAATGGCGATATAAATAGGTATATTTCTAGAATCACATATATAGTTGTTTATGTTCATCATAGTAATAAGACCTAGCTCCGTCTCAAGATCCATTTCATCATCACTCTCCATATTGTCATCACTCTCCATACCAGCATCACTGTCATCCATAAGAAAACATTTTCTGCAAGGAGCTTGTTCGAGAATTAATTATGAAAAAAAAACATACGAGTTTGTAGCTAGGTATTTGACCCAATAGGATTGACTAGTTACAATATAACATACCAATAATATACACCTATAGGGGTTGATAGGGCTTCTATATGAAGCAAAGACATCTTTCCATGAGATGGTAAATAAAAAGTATTATCCGCAAATGATGTTTCTTAATAAGAGATTATTTAATATTGAGCATGGAATATCCTTCATTCTACTGAACTGAATGTATGAAACTCATAAATAACGAGACATTTATTATGAATGCCAACTAAGTATCATAAATTAATTGCTATTGGTTTTTCAATGAGTGGATAACTAGAGTCATTATTGGATAAACGATCTTGATGTTCCAACCTCCCAAGAATCTAATCAATCATTTTTTCAATAATTATGGTGGAAATTGGATAGCTATTTCAATTTCTTCATCATCCATCAAATCACTTTCTGTGATCCAGGATTCAATTTTATCATCCATCCAATCACTGCTCAATTTTTTTCTTACCAATGAATAGAGACCATTACATGAATGAAGTAGATCTCTCATATTTCATGAAAAAGTGATTTTTTGAGTGATATTATATATGATGATACATAAAATGAGATTAATGATATCTATGATATAGATATTCTAATCTTTCTTAGAGCATCTATCCATATAATCAAGACCACACAAAAACATGTTTTCAATATAAGAACTATTTATTATTTTATTTAACGAATCTCGTAATTGTTCCAAAAAAACCTATAATGATTATTTTGAACATGAAATAACTAATTTTAGATGTAGGATACCTACTTTGATGTTTTTTTTCAAATTCATAATAAATAATCGAATCATCAAATATTCGATCTTTTTAAAATCATTCTACAACACATATGATTGGGGATCAGTGAGAAGATATGTACAAACAAGATAGAAAACAAAAAAAAGAAGAATAATGATGGAATAAAAGTACTCACAAACAATTGACAATATCATATGTGTCAATATAGATGACATGTTCTTTCGATGAATAATTTCATTATACCTAATATAATGTAAACAATGACAATAAATTTCACTTATTAGTTTCTATTGTGGATTGAATAAAATTTAAGACTTATTCGCCATGATATATCGAATCCAAGAATCATGTCAGGAAAAATGGATACAAATTTTTTACTAATACATTGTATCACTAATAGGTCTAAAAAGGATCTAAAAACATGAAATATAAGTGTTTATACTCTATCAATGTAAGGGACCATGGAATATATGATTTGAATGGATTCCATTATGAGAGAGTTGAAAATAAATTTAATGTGGAAAGGGTTTATCCTTCTTCCCTTTATCAATGAATTGATTTAAAAAAAGAATCGATTTTCCCCTCATTTCAGATGGTACATATTTCTTAGAATGTAGACTGGAGATCAAGATCATCTTTGAAATAAAATAGATATACGGATTCAGGTGAATCTATTTTGAATAATCATCAGATATATTCGAATTTTAAAATGATTGACAATCAGTGTTTCCAAAATAGACGAATCCTAGGCCCTAGTTTGGAGCCTTTGCTGAATGAATAAAATCGAGTTAATAACTTTCTATAAGAATGGATTGATATAAGGAAAATGGATGGATTTGTAAAATATATTGATTGTATCACCAATTTTTGGAAAAATGTTAGGTATGAATTTGTATGACACAAGTAACATGATTGGTGAAATAGTTTATCTCTCTGAAAAATGATTTTTACCGATGCACAATGAAAATTATAGATTGTGATTCAACAAGATATATAGGAATTATCCTTACATAAAATCATTATTATTGATACGGGCCATTCTTTACACATAAAATGGAATCATTCCCTACACAAAATGGAGAATAATTTACTTTGATACCTCATTAATCTGATTTTATTTGATTTATGAAGAGATGATATCAATGAACTTCAATGAAATGGTTTTTTGGGATTCGGCCAATTATCTTGATCTTGGCATATAACTGAAAAGAAGTAAGAATATTTGTCTTCAAAGGATTGAATGTGATTCCTTCGATTATGGAATAATGATGAGTGAATCTTCAACTTTGGGTCCTTATTAAACAAAAAAGGTAATCTTGTTCCTCCATTGATCAATAGTTTAGAATTTTTGTGATGTATCATTGTCATATATTAAGGGTTTCAATTATGTCAAATGAATGATTTGAAGAGCTATTGATTCTAACAATTGACTGCAGAGTTCATTCAGTCATTTTTCATATATTTGGATTTTGAACTTATGAATGGGGATATTTTCAAAACTCAAAAAGATAAAAGGATGTGAGTAAGAAAAGAGAATCCACTTGGAAAAAATAAGTGACTTGAACAAATATTTTTTGTCGATAACCCAACCGTCATCCATCGAATACTGTATTGGTATGTGATCGAACAATACAATAAAATGGTTATTCTTATCAAGAATGAAAAGTTCCCATAATTGATTTCTTCCATTAAACCATTTGTATCTATATAGATTAGGATCCGGATTCGTGGATCTCTAGATTCAAAAAAATAAAAAAATGATGATTGAACCATTAATTTGGACTATTTTTCAAATTCGATAAACTTTGGCTGATTGAATATTTCATTATAGATATTTGATTGAGTGACTCATTTACTATTAGGTCCCTTTTAATTCCATATTCAATGTAGAGATTATATATTAAAAATTATCAATTCTAAAAATTTCTTATGCACCACTGATTTCTATTATAGACATCAATCATTATATTTTGGATCAAGATATATGGATTGACAATATCTGTTATGTTTTTTCTATAAAATACAACTCTTTTTTGGATCATCCAAATTCCATTTGAAGATCATTACCCATTTTTTTATGATCCCTCGAGGAAAGGATTCATTCTATGAAGAATTATTTTTTGATTGATCCCTATAGGATAAATCATTCCGAAATTTTTTATCCAGTACATAGAAATAAATCAAAAAATAAAATACCTTAAGATTCACTTGATCAATCTCATTTTTTGATAGAGTGAATAGATATGTCACTTGAAATATCACTTCTGATTCAAAACTATGGAAGTACGTGTATCCCCCCATTTTTAGTCATCAAATAGATGAAATAAATCTATGAAAGGATTGGTGTTCTTGAATGAAATGAGATCACTATTCAGATTTGATTAATCTTTCCGAACTATATCACATACCAAATCAGATAAAATAGGATGCATTGAGATGGTATTTTTGAAATACATAATGATCATAATACTCATTTCTTTCATTTCTGAATTCCTAGAAGGAAAGAAATGAAACATATTCTTATTTCTGTAATAATTCTCTAGTGGGACACTCAGTAATATTAGAACCCAGATGAATTTCTTGACCTTTTGTTATAGAAGAGGATTCTTACAAAAATAACCATTTTATTTTTTATTTTATTTTTTATATATTTTTGGTTATATATTTTTATCTTATTTTTTTAATTTTTTATTTTATTATATATTATTAATATATATTCAATATTTGACTATAAATTAAAAGAAAATTTAGTTCGTTTTAATAGAATATGGTTCTACAAAACCCAATTTTGTAGGTTCAAATCCTAAAGAGAATGATACAATTTTTCTTGATACACAGATAATATTATATACAAAAAAAATTTGACCCCTTATGAATTAAAAATTAAAAATAATGACAGACTATTTAAGTGAATAAAATGTCCAAATAATAACCATGTATATATTTTAAATATGTTGCTATAAATAATTTATCCCATGTTAATGGAATTAGACCCCACACAGTTCCAAATAGAAAACCATCAACCATATTAATTTGTTTAACAAGATAAAAAATGTTGTTAATATTAATTATATTAAACCAAAGTAATCGTAAATTTCAATGAAAAAAATACATAGATAAAATATATAGAAAACAATAGGCTCTTATAGAATGTGTTTATATTGAAATTTGATTAATTTTTCCATTTCATTTGAAATAAGTCATTTCTTAATAATAATAGAAAATGAAGTAGTGGTGATTGTAAATACCTCTAGTAAAACCCTGAAATAACATGTGAGAGTATACATATTAAAAAAACATCAATGATAAATATTTCATTTTATTATTATTTAATCACCTATAATGTTTTTTATAAAAATACCTATGTATACATGTAGACATATCCTAGTAATGAAAAATAAACAAAAGAAATAAAATCATCATTATTTTGGATTCGTCAATCATAGTCATGATAGATGGAACTGAAACAATGATTATTAAAGAGATATAAATAGAAATTTTATAATTTTTGATATTTTATTACCTATGCTTTCCAATATACCAAAAAATATATTTATTGAAAAAACATTATGAATTAACAAAAAGAAAAATTGTATTTTGTAACTATTATAAATTGAAACTCGCTTCGAATTGAATAATTATTAAAATATAATTCTTCTAATTCATTTTTTGATTAGTTTTATTTTAAAAAATATTCTATATATTTAACATTACATTTTGAATGGGAGACTAAGTAATTTGTTAAATGAATAAAATATAATATTCCAACAAATCAAAACTTATTTATTCTACTTCTTCAACTAAAACTGGAATTTGTTAAATTAATGTCTAATATATATATTTTTTAATTCAATTAACAAAATTCCACTAAAAAGAAAATATATTCGATTTTTTAGTAAATTGAATAATTAGAGAGAAAAATTAAAAATTTTATTATTCAATAATGAAATTTTAATTGCTATGTTATAATAAGGATACATATGCCTTTTTGTATACGTAAAAAACTACAGAATTAATATTTACAATATAAAATAGTTATTTGTTTTCAATCAATAAATTAGTTGACTGGTCTCGTCATATCATTTACATAATTGATTTATATAGAATGAAGAATCTTTGGATATCTGCATGTTTGGAAGTACTGGAGAATGTTCTTTTGTGGATATTATTAGCCTTATTCGATACTGCTTTATCCATAGTATTAATATATCTTCCCTATTCATTGCAGGTTGGTTATTAGTTATCATATGATTACCTTATGAGGTGTTTGGAATCCATCGATCAAATTCTTATTTTACAGATTGCCGATAAGGAATTTTATTAAACACTCATCATTTTAACCCTTTCAACCAAGTCAATAAATTTATAAAATATTTTTACTAGTATGCCCAATGAAATTATAATTAACATATGATATTTTTATAGTGTGATGGTTATATATTCTAGGAAAATCTCAACCTACGTTCTTTTTTTGGGATCAAGGTCATGAATGAAATTTGTCAAATGATCAAACTAATATAAATTATATAGATATGACACAATAAAATCCAAAGGAAGAAAATGTGGACTTGAATCATACTCATCTTTACAGGGGATTACTACTTATCATTTTACTTGGTGTTTTTTTCTAATTAGTTCTTAAATTATGTAATAAAATATCATAAAAAATACTATTATCCCATTTGGAATGATTATCCTAGAATTTGAATTCAATTAATGTCTCTTTGTGTATCTAGTATAATAAATTGATGAAATTTGGATGGGGGACTGGCCAAAACTACTTGAGGATTTTCTCTTTGAATAATAGTTACTATAACTAGTATTATAGGGATTGAATTAATACGTGTTTTCTTTCATAGTTTTCATTACATATTGGGGTATTATCAATAGAATTAATGAATTAATTCAAGGAAAATAATTTTTTATCATTATTTATTCTTTATTCATAGAAACTTATTTTACTTCTTTTTTTTGGAAAAATATATTATTTAGAATCTATCAATCTTGACTAAAACAGACAAGAACTATGAAATATCTAAATTTACTATATTATATGGCGAAACAAATATAGAATTTCTTAATAATATTTTTTTAAATTATTCATTTTGGAAATAATTTCTATACAAATGGTATATGAATAAAAATGTGGTACACGTGATTCTAAAAATATTTTGTGAAACAATAAAATCTTTCTTTCTAAATTTTTTTATAACACTTATCAATAATTTTTTGGGTTAATTTTTTTATGAATTTAAGAAATCCTCAAATCTAAAAAATCATTTTCAAAAAATTAATCTTCTAAAACTATTTCCTTTTAAGAACTAAACATAATTGTGATAAAATAAGAGAATACAAGTAGAACAAAAGGCCTTGCACATGTAATATAAATTGTTGTATCATTTCTGCATCTTCCTTGGAAAATCTACTTACATTTGAATTAATTATTAATATTTAATCGTTTATTATGGATTCCCCCTCTAAAACAAAGAGTTCTAGTCCTGGAGGTATAAGATCAACTACTTGGTGTTCATCTGATGGATCCAACATGGTTTTTTAATTTCCTCTATTTTATTTTTATCTCGTTTTTCTTAGTAATACTAGAACTGTATCATTATAAATTAAATTGTTACTCTAAATCCCATCTGAATAAATTTTTCCTTTCCCACAATTCCTATATACATACATGTTGTTTATTTCTAAGAAAAACATCATTCCTAGATCCAGGTTTGGGGATATAATAGTAAGTTTTATTTCACTATATTTCTTACTAATATTAGTACATATGACAAGTATATTGTTTTGATTGGGTTGATATATTTTAAGAGACATATTTCTTATTTTTTCTTTCATTTCAAGAGAAATACGATTTGGTGGGTAATTAAAACTGTTGGGGATAAATAATATAGCCCCCATATTAAAAGTCCCCATTTACCATTATCAAAGACTTGTTTCATTTGAATATCATAAAGAATTCAAACAACTACTTCAAATATAGTATCGGTATGTACTACATATAGAACCTCCATATTAATAGGTTTATTAGCTACATAGAAATTAGAACATACTATTTGACTAGTTTCTTATCATGGAATTTCATAACTATTCTTTAATGAAATTGGATATACATTTTAAATTGATTCCTAATTAATTATAATATTAAGAATATTTAGAAGAATAAATAGAATTAAAAAAAGGTAGAGGAATTTTATTAGTTTTCAAGTAAAATATAATTTTTTCGCATGGTTTGATTAACCCGAATATTTGTATAATTAAAATTGAGGTAGGCCCTTATTTTGTATAATTACAAAAATATGATCAAATAGAACTAGAAAAAAACATTAAGACCTCTTTTTCATAGAAGGATTTCATGATTTCAAAAAATTTCAATGAAAAAACATATTCATGGGCTTGAACTTAATTGAATAATTTTTTATTCATTCATGGGGTGATGAATCACTACAAGTCACTAAAATTTACGACGATACATGATATAAAAAATAAATATCAAAAAATTGAAACTGTATCTAAACTGTCCAAGAAAGCGGAACCCAGTTTAGATAAATTTTGATTATTATTTATAAATCATAATTCATTGTATATAGAAAAAATCATCAATTACCAACTATGTATTTAATGTAATTCAATAAATAAATCTTTTACTAAAATAATGGAAAATTCTTTGATTCTGTCATATAAGTTATATAATAATTCCTAAACCCATGATTTAATAATGAAATCTTTTCATTCTTATTCCTTAAAAATGGAATGTCCAATTAAAACAATGAAAAAAATGATTTTTGTTTTCATTTTTTAAAATTCATAAATATGATCCGCATTATAAATCTTTAACAATTGAATTATGTCATTATATATTTTTATATAATGTTTTTTATAGGTGTTTTTGGATCTTCCATTATCATTTCCTCTAAGATGATGAAATCCTATAATTATATAAATTTTTATATAATACTCAATTTTTGAATCACATCATCATTTTCCTTCAGAATTTTATTGTATTCCTCCAATTGAGAACCAAATATTCAAGACATTTATTAAAAAATATATAGAAACACCAGGTAAAAAGTAAGAAAATATATATAATATATAGTGTGTGAATAATTTTTTCTCCATCCTTTATATGTGAATTTTCATAACGAACATACCTAACATAGATTTGACTATCCCCTATGATCTAATATTTTAATCAATTATTATATTTACATATAAAGGTAAATCCAATGATAATAACCTTTTTTGTTGTAATTCAAAAAAAATCATTTAATAATTAAATAATCATTAAAAATATAAATAAATTAATAAAAAATAATATAGGAGAATTTTTTACTAAAATAAAAATATGTAATGATGGATGGGAAAGAATATTTTGAATTTTTTTATTCATTGAATATAAAAAAGAATGAAAATTTATTTATTCCTAAATGTTTATTTATTTATTTTCTTATTTATGGGATGAAAGTGTTTTAAAATTTTTGTCGAATTCTAAGTTGATTTTTATTGTACATGAATATATTTATAAACAAGAATATCTTTAGTTTGTTATAATGGTTTCTCTATAAAAATCATTGAGTGATGATTTATATGATAGAAAAAATGAGGTTTGTAAATTTGAAAAAGGAAAAAAATATATTCATTTTAAATGGAACACATTAGAAATAAGCCAATTAGATAGATTTTGTTTTCAATTTTTTGTGGAGTCAATTTCTAATCTGGAAAAATAAAAAAAAGAATTTCCACTTTACCTCACCATTCTATATAAAGCAAATGAGTATGATGATTTAAAATCAACTATTTCACTTCGATTTGGATGGATTGAATACCATTCATAAGGAACCAAAATAAGATGAAACACTTTTTTCAAGGAAATCCCCAATGAAAAAAACAATGATTCACCTTTTATAGCAAATAAATTTGAACCATTAACCATATTTTATGATATTGTGCACCACAAAGAGAGACTAAAAATGAACCCACAATTCCATATAAAGACATTACTATCCCTTATGGAAGAAATTTAATTTGTTGATACGAAAATAAACATATCAATGTACTACCAAGATAACTATCTATTTCAACCAATTAGAATCAAAATGTTCCCAAAAAATGATTAAGGGAAAAAATATATTTTTTAGGATGTTTTTATAAGTTGAATCCATATAAGGTGTGATAACTAATTCATATAAGATCTTATTTTTGTTAACTTTTTATAAGAATTGATAAAATAATCCCATTGAATATTACTTTCATATTAATCTAAATAAAGAAACCATTTAAATTTTTTGAATATTTTGGAACCTTAAAGAAACAAAAATGAAATAAAAAATCAGAATTGTCCTAGTGTGAGTACAACCAATTTTTTTATAGTTTAAAAGAATGAAAATAAAATGTAAACTTCAAATATAGATTGAATATAAAATTATTATAATTCCTATATCTTATAATGAACCTATGTATCTAAAAAGTGAGTGTTTTCTACCAGTGAAATGAATGTAACTAACAATTGTTCTACTTAACATTTTTTGGTATTTTTTAACTCCATGGAATGAAAGCATGGAGATGAAATAATTCACCTATAACACTTTTAATAAGAGAATGTGGTATCATTCAATCAAATAAACACTTATCGAATAAATATTGATCCAATTGTGAACCATCAAGTAAAATCTTTTTTAAATTTCCTTCAATGATTCTTTTACCTAAAACCGGAATGTAAGAATTGGGTTCGGCAATAATTATATCTCCACACATAAAAAAACATTCACCTCAATAATCATTGACAAATTAAGTATGGATATATAAAATATCCTTTTATTATACTGCAAATCATATAAAGATGTAGATATTTTAGCCATTTTCCCCAACCATGAACTTCCTTCTTGAATGTGTTCCCCTCTAGAATCACACACTCAATTAAGTGGTACAAATTAATGGGACGAATTCTCAATCAAACAAGTTATTTCCTCCTGGACAGAAGATCCTACACAACCCCCATAAATAGAAAATCCATTATTCTCATTTCAATGGTAATACAATTTAGTTGACCTATTCTTGTTTTAATAGCCTCCAGAAATATTTTCTTTATTTGAAAATAATCAATACGATCTTTATAAAGTCCCTTGTCCAAATGAAATTCCACAGGATCTAGTGATCTCATCACTATATCCAATGGATCACATGTACATAGATCCACCAAAATTTTGATTGTATCTGATCTAATCATTTTCAAATGAGTATTGTATTGTTCACAAATCCTCATTTTTTCCTTAAAAATATTCTATAACATAAGCCATTACAATTTTCACATTGAACCCATAAATGACTATATTTTTAGATAAATCAGAATTATTAGAATCTTATTTTTAATTAGAATAACCATTTTTCTTGCTATTTTTTATCATACAGGAATAAATATCACCTTCATAATTGTTTTCACCTTCATCATAATAAATACATCAATAATAATAAGTATCACATTGGTTATGACTATCAATTAATTTTGATATATTCTCAATATAAATTCGATAATGATGAAAACAATCAATGTAATTAGTCATGTAATTTTTCCAACTATATTTTTTAATGTACATGGAACTATGACAAGATAGTCTATCACTCTTAGAACATTTCAATTAACTCAAATTTTTAGAAGAAGTCAATTTACATTCATGTTCACTCAATGAATAAGGATAATTTTCAATTCCCACAATAAAATTCCCAATATCAAAATATATTTAATGACCACCCCCATTTTTGTCCCTAAGAAGAAAAGATTCATATAAAAATTATTTCCCTTGACATTGAATACAATAGTGAAGTGAATGATTTTACTATAACTAGACCCATTCATCTTGTATTTAGTGAAAAATGGTCTTTTCTTTGAAGAGTTTCAGTAGAACCAAGACTGGCATTGATTTACAAAACCCACACTCATTTCAAAACACCTCATTTAACAACATTGACATATTTATGAAACTCCATTTTTTCATATATCGTCCCCATTTTTCTTGAAAATTTCAATTTAGATAAAAATAGTCATTTGATGAATATTATTTGATATTTCTATTTAATAAAAAATAAAAATATAGAAAAAACCAATTACTATAACCCATTATTCACTAATAATTGAATGAATAAAGATAATAATAACGAGGCTTTTAGGAATACAATATATAATACCTTAATTAAATAATTCAATGTCAATGAAATTTTATTCCTTGTGAAATTCTCATGGAATAATGGAATAGATGGATCATTATATTATATATTTTTTAATGAAATATTACATAATGAATTTTATATTTCAACACAAAATGAAAATTGAAATATACTAGATGTGTGGGTGGTGAAATAATGTTCTAAAATTAATAAATAAATTAATCAATTGTAATCAATTGTTGTATGTAGTGAAATAAGATACAAAAAATACACTAATTCACTGGTATTAGCCTCAATCCTTTTTTAAGTAATGATTGCTCTGAGTTTCATTGTATAATTATGAATAGGGAATGAACTGTGATTATTGTGAATTAAAAGGTAAACTTATGGGAAATTAAAATTTGATTGCTTTCCATAAATCACAAGAAAAATCTAATTTTGGACTCGATTTTCAAGCATAACATATAATTTCATTACCCTCACAAGCAAGATCTCATCTCTCATTTTGAGATTGTACACATGTTTCCAGAGCGACTCGATTAGATATGGAACCAGGTTCATTTCTTAAATGGAGTCCAATGGTTTCTACAGCAAAATGTATTATGGAATAATCTCCATTTATCTCTGTCATAGTAGGGCATATTCCAAACATGATTACCCCCCCCCCAAAAAAAATCTATGATAAAACTCCTATTATAGACATACAATATTGAGTGAAATAAATCCATGAAATCTATATTTTTCAATAAAATCTTCATTTTGATAATCAAAAAACACCAAAGTGATGTCTTGTTCCCCTTCTAATTAACCTACAAAATTAGCCTTGTGAATATAATCTCAAACTGACACACATAAATCATTAGCGAGTACACAAAAATATATTCCATGATTATTTTTCTATAAATTATCGTATTCATTTTACAATTTATGTGAATAAGTAGGCCATTATCTCAACAATAATGATCCTAGAAAGTTTTTATAGTGTTTCCATATGTTGAATAGTCTAGAATTACTATACAAACTCCTAATTCTCTAGAAAATTGTCCTTTTCATCATTTTATCACATGTACTTGCTGTAACATTCATATAATTTCCTTTGATTTGACCTCTTTTAGCTTGTGCTTGATAAATGGCTTCCGTACAAAATATTAAATGTTCTCCCCAATGCATAAATGGTTGGTAAATTATGTTCTCATCATATTTTGTTAAATCTCATCCATTGTGAAGATATTCATAAACTGCTCTACTGTAGTTTTTAGCAGATAATTTTAATTTAGGGTTAATTATACATCCCAATAAGGGAAAAAGACCCTTGTTCTAATTTTCTCTCCCCACATGAATTACATGTGGTAGTCCTTTAAATTTTTTAGAATATGATAGAGATATTTTTAAATCATTTATTCATAGAGAACGTAGGTCTTTGAAACCAAATACAATACCCACAATGGAATTAAAACAGTTAGTAATAGAACCTTCTTCAAAATAGTCAAAGGGATACGCATCGTAAGTAATAAATTGATTTCATTATTTTAAAATGGGATTGATGTAGTATAATATTCCTTTATAGGGATATAGGTTGGTATGTTCATCAGTTAACACAGTTTTCCATGTAATAATAGGAGATTATATAGATAGGGAATCCCATGCTTCTTCACGTAGAACTCCTTGCTGAGGAGTAACTCATAATGATGCCAAGATAATTGTATCCTTGGTTTAATAATTATGAGTATAATAAGTCAATTTTTTATCCTCAAAACCCAATATTAATTCAACACTTACTTTAGTATCTTTTTCTAGTGACATACCCCAACCTACCTACAACTCATGAATTAAAATTTTCACATTTGAATATCTACTTGACATGATATAATAAATACTTTTGTAGTATTATTTCACAAAAATTTAAAAAAAATTATTACATAATGAATTTTTATTAGACCCACAATATATTATTCACAAAACACATTCTTATTGTATGCTCTATCATTGGTATGATGAAACCAAAAAATGTGGTTTTTAATCAGGAATCCATCTTTTGAATGAAAATAGATAAAACAATAACATTATCTATATATGAATATAACAATGAATCATTTCATCTATGTATGATATTAATATTCCATATGAAAATAAAATTATTATAATTATCAATCATAGAAAAATAAGTTACTTTCTTAACATTTTGATTAATAATGCCATTTTAAAAAAAATTGTCAATTGAACATTACTTAAAAATGCACTTGAAAATTGAATTTAATTAAGAAAATAATAAATTTTATTTTATTTGGTTAGAAGATAGTATTACCAAGTAGACCAAATGTTAATTCATATTTCAAATTAACTGATCCACTTGCTACTAGACATTCTTTTATACATTTTTACATTATTTATATTGTAATTACATTATATATTATATAATGATAATCAATAATAGGAGTATTGTAATTTAAAAACTTGAAAAAACATGGGGTAATTGGCTAAATCATTGGTCAGATACTCAATTTATATTTTCACGAGGGCAAAATTCTAAATATTTACAATGCTCTGATAGTCATGGGTCGAGATACTTTGGATCATCCAATAACTCTGACTTATGAAGTACATAAATTATTAGTATCAAATCGAGTGAGAGATATCAATATGAGTTTAACATATGGTATAATTATAGGAATAAAATTTATTGACATAGAAGATCCTCTATTGTTTTTAGTTAGTAAAGAAAGTCTTAGAAAAAATTTTAATACACTGGGAGAGTCCATTGATAATTTAAGCCATGTAGACACATTAAAAACATACGATATTCATATAACTTCAACTAAAATTATAAAGTTAGAAAATAAATTATCTAATTTTGACAAAAGAATAAATGTTGTAGATCTTTTAGCTTCATAGCACGACGGAGAAAAAATCACAACATTTAGGGGAGAGGGAGTGGGTAAAACTATACTCATTATGTAATAGATCAATAATATTTCTAAATATTATGGGGTGTATCTGTATTTTGTGGATTTCATTAATATACTCATGAATAAAAAGACATTTTCATATAAATTAATGAATCTGGGGTCATTCATGAAAAAAAATATTGCAGAATTCATCGTGGCTCATGTTTGTGGTCACATGAACAAACAACTAGGGGAACATATGAGTGATGGATTTACTTAACTTACTATTGAAGAATAATTCCATGATATTAATGAACAATATGTATTTTTTTAGTTATAATATATTATATTTTTTCCCAGCAGTGTCTAAGGAATAATCCATATTGTGTAGAATGCCATCACTTGTAGGTTATCAACTCACTCTTAGCAATAAAATGGGTTCGTTCCAATAAATAATTACTTATAATTGGTAAGGTTCCCTAACATATATTAAATACAATTTAATACCATTATATGATTTTACAAACCCTTATACATCCATTAATTTGTCAAATTAGAAATAACTACCAGACTATCTAGAGGATTAGCTGTAAAATGTATTTATCCAGTAGTCGACCCTTTGGAATCTAGGTCAACTATGTTCCATACATGGATTGTTAGTGAATAAAATTATGAAACTCATTATCATTCATGAAAACTCTACATAATATCAAAAAACATCAGGATATTATATCTATTCTTGTGTTGGATGAATTATCCGAAGAAGACCATTGAATCCTTTCTAGAGAATGAAAAATTAAACATTTATTATCACAAACACTTTTGTAGATAAAGTATTTACTGGTTCCTGAGTAAAATATTTTGGTTTAAAATAAAAAAATTGAGGGATTCAATTATTACATTATAGAGAATTTCAGATTATTCTTGATCATCCTTTTTATTTTGTGGGTGGAATAGGTGAAGCTATAACGAACGATATAATATAAAACATACTTTATACAAAAAATTATTCAATGTTTACCTTACATTTTTTTGTACTGGATCCTAATCGAAGAGATTAGGATTCATAAGTAATAGAAATAATTTTATCTACCAATAGGGGTAAAATTAGTGTATTACCAAACCATACCCTTATTTCCATGGTAATAGATATAAGTATTAGGATCGAATGGATTAATGACCAATGGTCAAATATGGATCTTATGGGTGGTTAATCTAGAATAGTAATTAATGAAATAACTATTTTTAGTAAACAATGAAGAGAAGAGTAGTGATAATTATCCACATGAAGTATGGAAACCCTCAAAATAGTGGAATACAAATTAAATAAATCCAAAGGGAAGAGATAAATTATCAAGGAAAATGTATCTCTATGATGATTGAGGATACGATTTGAGGCGATAATGTAATTTATCCTGACTAAACTAGTGGAATTATCTAAATAATCAATATGTATTGTTTATATACCCCCTATCTTTTTTCGAATTGAATAAAAAATTAAAAATAAAAAATGAATAAAAAATATTCGAAACATATTCTATTATAAACTATATAACAAAATTAATTCCATTAAATTTAAACTGAAAAATATAAGAGGAATAGTTTGTATCAATTCTTATTCAAGTAGAGAAATTGAATATAATTAAAAATATGTTATAGAAATTTGTTAATGAAATATGATGTGATACCTACTATTGTATTTGAACCTTCGAATCTCACTATATTAAAGCATTACTCTAACCACTGAGATATGTAGGTAAGGTATCATCAAAACATACCCAAAACAGATTAAAAATGGAATAAATATATTTTATAATCAATACTTTACATTTAGAACCATTCTATTCAATATAAATCTTATCATTTTCAATTCAATTAAATTATGATGCTAACACAAATACATCATGTTCCAAGAACCATATTTGACTGGTTACATGAGTATTTTTATTACTCTTCTCTACTTTCTGAACAATAACCAATTTTTTAGAGACACAATTTTCATATTCACAATTACATTGATTGGTTTTTTCTATTTCAATTAAAAGTATCGATAATTTATTACAAAGTACTATTTTGTCATTGGATAGTAGATAAAAAATATGTGATCGCAAGTAAAATTCAATTTGAAAAAACATTTTAAAAAAAATAGAATCTATATTAGAAATTGTATAAAAGAATATAAGACAAAATAATGAATTATGGGTGAATCACTAACAAAAAAGAATAAAACTAATAAATCATTTGGTGTAGAATCAAATTCATTGGAATTATTGTGGGAATAGATGGACATAACCCCAATAGATTTTTGAAATCAACAAATTTTCCAATTTCTATAAATTTTATTTCTATCGATATTCTATATTCTAAGTAAAATATATATTGAATATTGTAGAATGGGATTATATATTTATTATTTTATATAGAATCAATTAATTTGAGTGTATGGATTACTGAAATAGTGGAATTAATGAAAATTAAATTATTCAATATAATAGTACATTAGTAGAATTTATTCACAATTATCTTCTCTTTTTTTCATCAAAATAAATATTCAAATAATCATTCATAATTTGCATAGACATGTTATTCCTACAGATTTATTTCTAGAGTTTATAGAGTTTTGATGAAGGAATTTTTGTTATTGATTCTACCATACAAATACCATCAACTTTATTTTTATGATAATCTTCCATGAGTCTCGATACCTATCCTCTTTTTATTGTTGTTTTCTTGACCATTTTCATAATCTTATATTTTTTTTAAAATTCTGTATTAGGTTCAGAATTAACTATTTTTATTAATTCCATAGATTCCCTGCATTTTAATGAGATCTCTCTATAGGTTTCAATTCTATGAATCATTCCAATTTATTACTGTAGCATCTACCAATTTTCCCATATCCCCTTTTCTGAAATTTTAATATCTGTAATAATATATGACATCTTCTTTTTCTCCATTTTTATTATAGAACATTTGAATTAAATTTTCTTATTCTTTATATTTTTTGTAATTAATGATTATTTCTATTCCTCTTATTTTCATTTCTTTTTTTTTTGTTATAAAAACTCTTAAAATTGGATTTCTTTTCTTATTCACCAACCTTTCTAAATAAAATCGTATGTTTTTCATTTCTATGGGTGGAATCTTTCATTTTTATTGTTCTTTTATGTCAGTGTCTTTATCACTAATCAAAATGATAAATTTGATTTAGAAACAAATAATGAATATAAAGATAATTTAATGAAGTTATGTATACAACAAACTTTTATTTCATGTAGAAGAATGTATAAATTCTAAATGAAATTTTTACTTTTTGTAATAAATTTATAATTATTTGATAGGATTGAGAGAGGAATTATTTTCTATTATAATTTATATTCTATTATAATTGATATAATTGATATTATGTAATCCCAAATAGCTATGAGGTTAGAGCTTATCATTTTTAATGTGATCGGCATCAGTTCGATTCTCATTGACATCTTTTTATTTTATATTTTTTTCACTTTGATGTTCAAATATTTTGTAAGTTTTCTATTAATTAATATAGTTCATTCATAATTTCTATTATGTTTTTTATATAAATAATTTGAAAAATGAAATATACAAAAAATAATTAATAATTATAATAATTGTAAATAAATTATAAGTTGTCTTTATGTCACATTATAGAGGGAATCATTAAAATTAAATACTCTATCTTGGGGGTTCATCGGTACAAAATAATAAAAGGCCTAGGTCAGGTAATGATGCTAGAAAGCAACCATGTAATTGGAAAAGAATCCCAATATCATATTTTTTAGTAAAAAATTAAAAAACGAGGTTCCATTATTTTCTTACAGAATAATAGTTTATGAAATACCATCTTTTCCCCAAAAAATTCAAAGGATCCACAATTTAGATTATACTACAACTATTGGAAATGCATTTGTATAACATCCATTTTCGATTGTAAAGGACTTTAAACATATATTAAGTCCTCCAATTGATTAACCATAGACATCTTTTATTTAATGAATGTATTGTGGTTATAAAAAATTATCATTGCAAAACCCAGGAAATGATTACGACAAAAAAATTCAAAAATTATAATGATAAAATTCAAAAAATATGTAGATTTATCATCCTATCAGAAAATTCAAAAACATTTTAATCTTCACAAAGTCCTATATAAAGTAATTTTCAATCAATTTATTGATTTTCAATGTGCAGGATTAAAAAGAAATCAATTTTAGACATAGAATATTATTCTCATTTGACATAAAACTAATGAAGAAGATAAACAAAGGGTTTGAGGATAATTATCTTTATTTACTTTCACTAGTATAATAATAATAAATGGTAGGTAAAGAGTTTGACCAATATTTTTACTTATTCTTATTTGATTAATCGATGTGTTTTTTCTTTATTTATTTCTATTTTTTATTTTTCTATACCACATAAATTCTTAATTAGATAAATTATTTCCAATACATATAATATATCAATTATATATCTCATAAATAATATATAATTAATTATAACTAGATTATATTTTTTTTAGGCATTTTTTCTATCTGTAAAATTTAAATAGGTAATGAGAGAGTCCAAAATGAGAGGGATTCAAACCCTCGAGAAAGAATAGCCTACATAGTAGTTCCAATGCTATACCTTTAACCACATAACTATCTGCCCAAAAAAAATATATTACTATAGATAACCAAAATGAATAGTGAGTGATTCATGATTCATATACTCAACTAAATATTTTTCCTTTGAGAGGAGAGACTCAATTGTATTTTATTAAACCTTAAGATATTGTTTCACTTATTCATCCATTTTATAGTGATAACACCCAATAAACTGGTCTATATTTGAGCCATCATTTCATCTATTTATTTTTCTGTTGAAGGAAGGGATTGAATCTTTCTCTTTGAGAAGATTGAAATTAAGACTGATACCTATACATAAATAAATCATTTCTGTTGTATTGGATAAAAAATCTGATTAATAAAATTTCTTCTTATTAATTCTAATAAAAAAATCAATATAATATGAGTAATGTTGTATCAATTTTTTAAATGTATGATTTTATACTGTTTCGTACTTTAAAAATTCTTTTTTTTTGTGGGAATATTTTTTCATTACAAGGAAAATATAATATTGAATAGAAGACTCCTCCAATTTTTTTTGATCGCAAATAATGGAAAAAAATTATTGAAAAATTCTTTTAAATTGTTGCTAATTTTTTTTACAAATGGCTGTAACAAATTAATTTGAAAACAAAAAATTTTTCTTCTAAAAAAATTGTGTGATTTGATTCTTTATTTTATTTATTTTTTAAAAATGTATTTCTCGTTAATATTACCAGAAGAACTACTCTAGATAGAAAAAAAGAATAAAACTACACATTTAGAAGGTTTTGTTTGGAAATTGAACAATTCCTTCCTTCATGTATACCAGTAGTTAATGTTTCCTCAGATTCATTCACTATGATTCTAGTATTGAGAAAAAATTTATATGTTGAGAATAATTGGTTTGTTGTGTATAATTTTAATATAGGTCAATCTTCAATTCTAATCACTAATACATATGGATGTCTAAGTAATAAAGAAGCTATAAAAAGTAATAATCAATAGAACGAGCCAATTGTTATAATGAATCCTTACAATGATTAGATACAGGAAGGGGTTCACAAGAATGGATGGGAAAAAAATATCCCTATCGTTCATACTGTATTTGGATATCGGTGTAGCCATAAAAAAAATTATATTATGATTTATTCCAGAAAATAAAAGTGTTTTAAAAACAAAGAAGTTTCTTTGCATAATTTTTTCATTTTTATCCGTCTAATGTAAAATAAATTTCTCTTAATGATAATAAGAAGGTTCCGAACATGAGGGTTGGATAGATATTTAATATAAAAAAACTTGCCTTATGATGTTTATAATGATCGTATTTTTTCAGTATTTTTTGGTTTTCCCATTATTTCATTATTATTAAAATGAAGGGAGGTTTTGTATGAGGATAAAATATCATGTATAGTTATAGAATGGAGATTTTTTATCAAACAACGATCGTAAAGAATGAATGGCCAATCTAGAGAAAATTTAGTGGATTCTTTACAAAATTATCCTAAAGCTATGCGACTACAAATTGATCACTATGATCAATGTTAAATAATCTGTAACATAATACATATCCATATGAGTAACACAGAACATAAAAAATATTTTGAATATTATTTTAGAGTGCTTGAAAAAAAATCCATTTTTACACTATGTACTTAATTATATAGCTATGATCTATCATTATGTGTCACTATATTAACTATAGAATTAAAAATAAACAATCAGATCGTAAAAAATACTAAATAAGGATTTATACACTACATATAGGATTAGTGATCCGAAATAATGGTTTTTATCAGAAGTAGATAGTTAAAAACGAAAAAAACTTTCTAGAAGTAGATTAATATGAAGACAAACTATAAATACTATCATATATGGATAAATGATAAAAATGGACCATAATCGAAGGAAACACCATAAGGATCCATTTTTTTATTTTGTTCTATCCAATATAATGTACATAACTACTAATTGATTAAAAAAATTGAAATGATATTTAGGAATCAACTTATTAAATAGATTTGTTCTACTAATAAGTTATGTTATTAAGTAGCCGTGTGGGATCAGATCCAAAAGAGATTACATTTTTTTCTTAATGAGGGAAATTATTTTTCCAGGAATATATATATATAAATATATACTATAAAATATAATAAGAAAGTATACATGTACTATTTAATATGAATCCCTCGAAGTTAACTTTCATAAAATATGATGAGTCAAACAAACCACTACATTATCTTCCTTCTCATCCTCCAGGAGGGAGAAAACAAAAAATTATTCATCAAATCAAAATGAATTCTTTAAAATCATATGAGTTTAATGAATCTATTTTTTCTATCCCAATAAGAAATATATAATTGAAAATAATAAATAATAAATTAGTTAGTGCACATAAGTTAAATTAAATATTGAACCCTACAAGATGAAAATATCATGTACAATTCTATGGAAACGAAATAGCGAAATCCCATCTAGAGAGAACAAGACAGTCCATAGGGACATTATAATTTCACGGATGGTTGATTCAATCAAGATACTAAGTATTGGATGAATTCTATTGCACATATATTGATGTGTATAATTAGTTGAAGATCATGTCGTTATCTGAATAAAAAATAATTCTATTTTGATTCAAATGAATAAATGATACTTATTTATAATTTTCTATATTGATATCAATTTTACGCCTCTAAAAAATGGATCCATCATCAATCAAGTATGATCATAATGATTTTATAATTTATCTTCAAAAATAATTCTTTCTGTAATATCATAGGATGATTTAGTGTACATAATATCTTTTTTGATATTAATAAAAGAAATAGACCATTAGATGACTGATGGATAGGGAAGCGAGGTGGGAAACCTTGAAGATTGATTGTTCATATTATCTAAATGAATAATTAAAGTTGTACTATTACTCATATACTATACATCTATTAATATGTATAAATAAATATATATAAATAAGGTCAATACAAAATGAGTAAATTACAACTGTTCGATTTCCAAAAAAAATATTTGTGAAATATTCATAAAGAATAGATAAAAAATAATTTCTGTTTAGAACGTAATATCTATGTTATAATATATCTAAAAACATTAACTGAATATACAACTTTTCAACTTATATTTATGAATAAATTTATTTTAAAAAATAAAATTTAAATAAAACAATAAATTATATCAAATATGGAAGTGAAAAATTTAACTATAAAAATATCTACTATAGGCATACTAATTACTTCACCCTACTGGAAAGAATATTTTTTATGTGTTGTGTAGAATAATAGGGGTACTCAATGGTTATTCATTTTTTAAACCATAATTTAAAATTTTGGTAGATAGGGATCCCATAAATTCTTCTTTCGAGGAATGGTAAAGACTCTGCCATTTCTCAAGAATTATTACTAAGGTCCCATATACTACCACTGGGTTCTGAAACCTACATTTTGATTCTCAATGTTTTGATATCCATAATAGTGATTGGAGGAGATATCTGAAAAATCATTGAGATCCTATTTTGGTAAACTCACCATTATGTTTTTTGGTATAGTGGCTTGTTTTTTCATGGTTCTCATTTTTTCACATTTGAAATATCACTAACAGCCCCTACTCACATTGGACCCAGTGATATGGTGGTTTGACTAATACTGGTCCAAGAAATAATGAATGGATATGTGGGCATGGGGTTTCAAGGAATATATATAACCTATGGATTTTTCATATATGGTGAATATTTGTAATCACTGGTGAATTAAATTTTTTTGTATAGCAGTTGGTGCATTAATGATTACACTGTTAATGATATTTTCTGGTTGGTTCCATTATGAAAAATCATCTCCAAAATTGGCTTGGTTCTACGATGAATCATCTATGATGAATCATATTTTAATATGACTATTAGGAATTGGATATCATTCTTGGGAATGACATAAAATATATGTATCTTCCCAAATTAACCAATTTCTAAATGAAAGAGTATATCCAAAGGATACCCCACATCCTCATGAATTTATCTTGAATCGGGATTGTAACACCCCAGGTAAATAAAGAGTATGACATTTTCACATTTATCTATATTTGTGAATAAAATATTAATATAAATTTAAAGGGGAGTCTATGCTGGATGGCGTACCCAACACGCAACAACGTGTTTCTTGGGAATCTAACGTTGCACTCTAATAATAAAATAATATTATTTTAAATGGTAGTTAACGCCTAGCTGTTGTGATGGCGGGAATGAATAGAACTAACTAAAAAATGATTATATATGTTTTTCAAATATTTTTACTCTTTACAATAAATGTTATAGGATTAAAAATGAGAATGAATCCAATTTTAACCGTAAACATTCCAATATTCTTTAAAAGGTCGATTAACCACCTTTTGATGGTGAACCTCTTTTAAATCCAGTTTTTGACAATTTTATGTTTTATATTTGACAAAATAAAATTCTTATTTATAATCGGGACATCAAAATTTACTTTGAGTAAATATTTGGTATTTTTCTGAAAAAGTTCAATTTTTAATGAATAGTGAAAAATTTTGTATTTTAATTCAAAACCTCTTTTTAATCTAATTTATTTATATGATTATATTATCTTTTGAAATTATTTTAAAGTGAAATTATAATATATTTTTACCATTTAATACAATAGTGGTTGTTGGAATTAATTTCACTTTGAAATCGGACTTAAACTAGTGTCAATCTTTTGATACATTTTGTTTCATAAAAACACGCTATTTATTTTGACAGTGGAAATTAATTATTAAATTAATTAATGAAACTTATATGTTTTTTATTTTGTAAAATAGACATCATTTTTGAATTCGGAATATCAAATATAGCTTCGGGTGAATTTTTGGTAATTTTCTGAAAAACTTCAATTTTGGATGAATAGTGAAACCACGAAGTGGTACTTATAAAAACCGATTTTTCCGTTTAAATGAAATTTTTCCTGCATTGTATTTTGAATTTCAAAAATCCAACATAAATGTTTGTCATTAAGAATTAAAATGTGGTTCAATGGGTTTAGAATAATTTTTTGGTGAATAGTAACTTATTAAGATTTTAATCGCGATTAGAGATAAATAGTGTAGTTTAAAGTAAAAATAATGTTTTAATAAGCTGAAATGACCTAGACACATGTAATACCCTCATTAGATGTTTCATGGCCGACCAATAAAATCCATGGGTCAACTTGGGGACCCCACGGAGCCACTTTGGTTGGAAAATGACATAAATACCTTTTTATTTAATGTCAATGTAAAAATGACACAAACATGAGTTGTTTTATTAAAACAATTTTTACATGGGGTTATACAAGTCATATTTTTTACAATAAATATTAATTGGAAAGCTAAAAATATTTCCTACATCATAGTATATTTTTTATAATTTTTAGACATTAAATAAATTAAATTATTTATGACATCATGATGATGCCGTGATGACATCATTATTTAAAAATTTAAATAAAATGGAAAGATAATGTAAAATAGAAGACCTACACATGTCCAAAACCTATTGGATGGGTGGATTTATAACCCTTATCACCTTATCCTCGAAACACATCAATTTGGGACCATTAATATCCGAAACTCATTCTAAAATAATGTATCATTTCCTTACTTTCCAAGAGTGCCCCTCCCCTCCTCTAATAAAAGGCCCCCATCTCTACCTCCTCACCCACATTTCCAATGCCATTGGCTCGTCCAAAACCTTCCCATTTTTTCTCTAAACATCCCTCTTTAACTCCTTGAAGCCTCAAATTGGGCATAATTCTTCCCAAGGAAGCCTCTGAGCTCAAACCAACGGGAGTTACCCGATTGTAAGGCAATGTCTTCACTTGTGTCTTTTTCTTTTATTTTGCTTCTCCAACACCCTAAACTCTTTTTATTCATTTATTTTGTAACAAATCCAGTATATTAAATATACTAGGATGTTGTTATAATAATTATTCGAGCTACACTTACACACACCTACATCTAATGGTTAGTGAACACACTGTTTCTGTGGATGGCGAATTTCTGCCTCACGAAACGATGATTATTCAACATTATTCTAACACCTTCAAAGGTGGAAATTAAGATGAAACTATATTTATATATGATATATAATATGTTTATATTTTACTTAAGCTTCTTTATTTTTCATTTATTTCATTCCTTTATGGTTTCCATTATGGGTAAACGTGATATCTTCATTTAAGGAAGGGCGGACTACCGCCCCCTCAAAGTGATTTGATTCGTTAATACCATATATGGTATGTCTAAAGGATATATTTATTGATATTATATATGATATCATACTAGAATTAAAATACTATTATGTATCATTATGTTTTATTTCCATTAAATATGAAATAGAAATGGAAGTAGCGTTCATGCGTACGTACGGCTTACCGTCTCCATGAACGGTACATTTCATTTCTTATCTCAAAATGTTATGTACTATTATAAGTACATATATATAAGGGATGTATATGTAATATATTACATCTAAATGATTGATATCATTCTTGAATTATAAAATATATATATCTCTCTCATTTTGTTTTAATCCCATTAATATGACAAAAAATGAAAGTAGCGTTCATGCGTACGTACGACCTACCGTCTCCATGAACGGTGCTTTTAATTTTTATCTCCAAATGCTATGGAATAGTATAAAGTGAATATATACCAGATATATATGATATTTAAAAATAAATACTATTCTTGATATGATATACCTATAACTACATGGAAAATTATTTTCCAACAAGTTCAATTTTTGACTCATGTACGAAACATCGACAAAAACGTCTGATATGAACTCATATTTTTAACCAATTATTATAACATTAAAATATGTGATATGAACTGAATAATAATATTTATAGGAGGTCATGAAGCAATTATAAATTGAACAAAGTTTATTATTCAGGAATATAATGAAATAAACAAGACAAGTTGGACTTGAGGTAAGGGATCATACTCCTCGCTTTCTTTTTAAGTACACTCTTTTATGTCATTCCTTTTAAAGCTCATATTTCTTGTTATTGGGATGTTCTTTTATATTACTTTTACTTTAATTTTTATTTTCATATGATGAGAGACCCTATTCTCTCTCATCAATCCATTTTGGAAGTTTTGGGTGGCGTCGTTAGGATGTCGAATTTTCATAAGAGATCTAACCTCTCTCTTTATTTTTAAGTACTCTCCTTTATGTCACTTATTTTAAGCTCTTCTTTGTAATGATGGGGGATGCACTTTTAGATTCCTCTTTCTGTAATGTTTATGTTAATATGATGAGAGACCCTATTCTCTATCATCAATCCATTTTGGACGTTTTAAGTGTCTCTGTTAGGCTGCCGAGTTTTCGTAAGGAATTTTTCATCTCACTTTTATTCCCGTGAGATTTATGCCACATTTTCCACAATTTCCTTTGAGTGGTGTATGTACTGCCCATTATTTTACTCATTGTATAATATACTTTCATTTATGAGTATTTACATCAATGTTGTATTTTCCTCCTTTCACGGGATGTATGTTTCGAAAGATACACATGTCGGTAAGGGAACCTTTCACCCTCCTCCTTAAAAGACTTCTTTTGTTATTTCTTTTAATTCACATACTATTATGTTGGTATTTGTTATTATATATCCTTATTGATTTAAATTTTATGTCCATGTGATGAGATACCCTTTTTTATCTCTCATCAACTAATTTTCTGAATTTTGTAGTGATGTCGTTAGGCTGTCAAATTTTTGCAGGGGAACTTCTTAACCCAAATTTGATTCTTTGGGATAAACTTGTACACCTTGAATATTTAGTTCTATGAATATTTGTGTATAACCTCTGATTGTTTTACACTTAATATCAACTTATATTTGTTTTATTCATTTGTCACACAGAATTATGAAATTGATTTATCTTAAACCAAGGATACCATCTTTGTAAGGGACTTCGTCTCAATCTCCATTCATTGAGGCATATTTTGTTTTATACACAACCTTCTTTTATACGGTCGCTAAACCCCTTTGACTTTTACGTTTATCTAAAAATGAATATTTTTATACGAATCATTTTACTAAACGACAAAAGGGAATGTTTTTGTCGTACATATGCGGTGACAACGACTTCTCCGCCACCGTGACCATTATTTGAGTTTCGACTTCCTCTACATGCCATACCTTCTTTAAAAAAAATACCATGTTTTAATTTTCTTTTATTTTGTTATTGAAAATGGTTTTCATAATGTTTTTTATATCAATGGTTTTTATTGATATCTTGTGATTGAAATGTGGAAATGTTATGTTTGCTTTATGCATGTATTATATAGTTAGATTATGTTATGGTTCTTGGGCATTGTTATGAAAACGGGTGGTTCTGTGATAAACTAAGGGCGGGTGAGCCCGATATAGCTCTCCAATGAATTGGGTAACGCGAAGGAGTGAAACATTAAGGTTTCCCCAAAGAGATTTAGGAAATATACTGTGGTGGGTATTCCAAAGGTAACCAAGAGTGTTTCTCCCTACGTAAGAATGTTATGAATACCTCAAGTTACCTTTTATGTCTTATGATTTCTATGATTTATTCATGATTTTATGAAGTATGATAATGTGCCTATGTTTTATGGGTAAAGTATGATTTCATTATTATGTACATATGAACTCATGTTTGTTTTCAATAATTTTATAACCCTTACTGAGCTTTTTATGCTCATCCCATGTTTTTGAAATGTTTTCCACAGGTCAAGGGAAAGGTACATGATGTGATGACAGTGTCAAGGATCTGTCAAGAAAGAATCCATGTTTTATCTTAAATATATTTCTGTTGATGGGAAAAATGAATACTGTTTTTTATCTAACCACTTTGTTTAAATATGGAATATAAGGCAAGTTTCATGATCTAATTATCTAAAACTCTAATCCTGAAAAGATCCTCAATGTGTAATCTTGTAATAACTCAAGATTAAGTAAGGTTTAAGGATGGGGACTTATAGGGATATTTTGGGACAACATTTTCCCAGGTTTTTTTATGGCGTTAGCATAATTTTTGGCCTTGCATTAGTCAAAATAAGCATAATTTCTCACTTCATGGGGAGGATTATATCTGGTCACCTGTGATCTATGGTTGACCGATATTTCATACCATAATAGGTCTATATCTGTTTTTTCTTCATATCAAATGATATCTATAGGACCAACTAGGGATTTGGTGTAAGACTAAAATATTGATTCTAGGCTAATAATGGTCTATTTACAGTCTAGGGACACAATGAACATTATGATATCCTAAAAACATCAGGGAATGTTCAATTATCTCTTAATCTAGAAATGTTATGTTCTTTAACCATTGATCAAACTCACATTATGTATTTCATGCCTCTTTATCCATGAATATCTATTGACTATGGTACAAAACTGTGATTTTTCATAGATTACATGTGGATTTGTCGATTTCTCATAGTTGGTGCTACTACACATGTAGATATTTTTATTGTAGGATACTATGATCCAACCACTCAATGTAATAATCTATTAGATTGTTTCTTTACACATCATGATCCAATCATATCACAACTAAACTGGGCTTCTATATTTCTAGGCTTTTGGAGTTTTGGTTTGTATATTCACAATGATACAATGAGTGCTTTAATACTCCACCAAGATAGGTTTTTAGATACAACAATACAATTTCAACATTTATTTGATCAATGGATACAAAATATTTATGCTTTATAACCTATTACTACGTCCCCTTTTACAACAGCAAGCATTAGTTTTAATTTTAAAGGTTATTCAGTAGTAGTAAATTACAGTTTTCTTTTTTACCCATTCCATTTGGAACTATCGAATTTTTGCTAAATCACATTCATTCATTTAAAATTCATGTTAGGGTACTGATAATTAAGAAAGGAGTTTTGTTTATTAGTATCTCCCATTTGTTACCATTTAATGAAAATATTTTACAAAGGGGAGGGACATGTCATGTTTATTTGTTGTATCATATCTTCTTAGGGATTTTCTTAATGTAAAATGCAAATTATGTAGTCATATGTAATTTCAGTTGGAAAATGAAGTCTGGTGTTTGGTTTTGTATTAGTGATCAAGTAGTGTTAACTCATATTATGAGAGGAAACATTTTGTATAGTGCCTTTATAATTAATGGGTGGCTCCATAATTCTTTATGGGCATATAAATCCTAGGAAATTTATTATAATGGTTCTTCATAATTTGAATATTGTCTTTTGTTCCTAGGCTGTTATTTTTTCTGGGATTTTAGTTGAATTTTTTTATTCAGTGTGTATTATTTTTGGTAATATCTTATTTAATATGATGTTTGGTCTCATAATAAAATGATGTTTACTTTTGGAATTCATCCAAGAGCCTTGAGTATTTTACAATGACATGTTGTAGGATTAACCCCTTACCTTATGGGTGGAATTTCTACAACATGATAATTCTTCATAGCAAGAGTTATTTTTGGAAGATAATATTACTCTTCTAATATATGAATTTAATATAGGAGGATTCAAAATATATGGCATTAAGATTTATGTGATTTAGCCAATGACTTACTCAGGACCTGACTTCTCATGTTATTTGGTTTGGAATTGCTACTGAACATGAATTTTAGAGTCATGGTGATATTAATGTGGAACATCTTTTGAAGAGAATTTTTTCTTCTCACATCGCATAATTAGATTTTATTTTTCTATGGTCTTTTGAAATTATATTTCATGTTTCTTGAAAAGGAAATTCTGTGTCATGGGAATAAGACCCTTTACATGTTAGAACTATTCCTCATGAAATTTTTTACCCCCACTTTGGTAAACCTTCTATTGAACCTTTTACGTAAGGTTTTTATCTTTTACTAGTGTATATTTCTTATTTGGGAGTTTATCGGTGGTGGTACACTCTTTGTTTATGCAATAACAAACATCTTTATACTGGATGAATTTTTTATTCATTATTTCTATTATCTCATTAATAATAGGTATGATAAAATTACAACCGAAATGGAAGATGATCATTTATTACTTCAGAAATGTCAAATCATATATCAATAATCATTTATCAAGAATAATCGGGGTAATTTACTTGCCATGGATAAGTCATTTAGTCTAGTTTTTATTCTTGGATCCTATAGGGGATATGTTTAATAGAAACATTTTTATATGTATTACCATGTCCCAATGGTTTATGAACCCTTTTTATAAGATAGTGGATTATTTAAGATTAAACCCTTGATTTAAGTAGTCATTATTTTAGTACTTCTCAAGGAGCAGGAAATTACATTCTAATCTTATTTGGGGGATTTCATACACAAATGAAATGATAATTGAAAACGAGTATTTCACATCATCATTTAGCTATACGATTTTCCTTATAGTGTATGGTCATATGTATTGAACAAACATTGACATTGGGCATAGTATGAAAAATATATTAGAAGTTCATATTCCCCAGGGAGAGGATTAGGGTGTGGATATAAGAGTCTATAGGACACAATCAATCATTCGATTCATTTTCAATTAGGCATTTCTCTAGCCTATTGAAGAGTAATTACAACCTTGGTAGCTCAACATATGTACTATTTACCCTCTTATATGTTTATAGAATAAGGAATTAGTAATCAAGATACATTATATATTCATCATCAATTTATTTCACAATTTATCATGACTTCATCTTTTTCTCATTATGCAATTTTTTTCATTCGAAATTAAAATCCAGAACAGAATGGGGATAATTTCTTGGAAGGAATGTTAGGCAAAATATAATATATCATATCCCATTTATGTTGGGACATCCGAATTCTTGGATTTTATACCATAGGACCACTATTACAAAATTGGCCATAAAGGGTGTGAGAAATGGGTTTTATCATCGCTATAAAAGCACTGAATAGATAAGTGAGGTTAAAATCTCTCGTCTTTTATCAGCGCTTAAAATCGATGATAAATGTGTCCTTTATTATTGATAAAACAACACTGATAACGGAATTGTATATCATCGCATTAATTTAGCACTGCTAAAGGAACAATTTATCAACGCTTATATAAGTGATGATAAAATAGACTTATATTAACATTTATAAGGTAAACCTTTCCTACCACATTTACATGTGGTAATAAATTATGTTTTTATTAGTGATTTTAAAAGCATTGAAAAAGGGACATACTACAGTTTTATGTAACAACACACCGCAACAACAGACACAACAGATATCAATAAAAATATGTCCCAATACTGAATTTAAATGAAATCAATTTTGAACAAAATCAAATGAAAAAACCCACTATATTATAGACATTTCAAATAGTTGTTCTTAAAATTACATAAATAAAAATTATTACATATATTCAAAAACAGAAAAGTTCCTTTTAATCCCGAATTGACTCTTTATATTATCGAATAGTCCACCCCATCTTGAGAAAAATAATGATCCTATATACAAAATAAATTCTAATTTTATGAGTAATATAAATAAATAAATTAGCATAAAATGTTAATTTTACTAAAATTGATGTCAATTTTTAAAATAAATACTCACTTGGTGTCATACATGTCACATCATGCATTATATTTGGGTGTGGATGATTCCTCCACATCACCAATGACTTGATGATCATTTTAATAAAATATTTAATCAATTTGAATGTGATTAGTTGGTTTTAAAAATGTAAGTTTTCCTTTTTACTAAAATTAATATTAATTTTAAATAAGAACACACACTTGGAGTCATATAGGTCACACCATGTGTTAGATTGAGGTGTGGCCTATTCATGCATGTCTCAAATAAAATTTTGATCATTGTCCTAATCTATCAATACAATCTGAAAGAGTTTGTTTAGTTTTCAGTAGGTTAGTTTTTTTACTAAAATTTATTTTAATTTTAAATAGACACCTTGAGGCATATCAGTCATAATGTGTATTGGATTTAGGTGATGATGATTCCTACATGTTCTAAATCACTTATTGGTTTTTCAATAAGGTAAAAAAAAATTCGAATGTGTTTTCTCGATTTTCAGTACATCACATATATTTTTTACTAAAATTCCATTTTTAACATGAAACATGCACTTTCACTCATTCGGGTCACACCATGTATTAGGTTTACATGAAACAAGTTTCTACACGTCACAAATGATTGTTTAATCGATGTACAACATTATAATGAAAATCTGAGATTATTTTTCTGGGTTTTCTTGAGTGAAATTTTAAACATTCAATTGTTAATTTCAATATCATAATGAACAGATTGATTGATTTGATTTTTTATTAAATTGAATTACAATTTAAAATAAAAATATGTATTTTGAGTCATATCGGTCTCATCGTGTGTCATGTTGAGGTGTAGTTGATTCATACATGTCCTGAAGTCTCAAAACAATCTTAACATTCAATGGTATGATGATTTTTATTTAATTTCTTTTTTAGACATCCAAACTGACATTAGATTATTTGAAACAAATAATATTGACTCGAAAAAAGTAATCCAGTAATATCAGAAAAAATTTATTATTTGACTAACACTGCAAAGATATAAATTATGCATAAATATGAAACAATACATTAATTTAATAGTAAATTATTTTACTATTTAGTTATCAAGATTTCCTGTGTGATTTAGAAGAGGTAGCATCATTTCAAATCCCAAGACGTTAGTGTATGTAAATTGAAATAAATTGATAAATCCACCACTGTAGGGGGGAAATTTTTTATAAGATAAGAAACATGAATGTTGGATAGAGCACACCAACTAAAACAAAATAATCCACCTATATAAGAAAACATTTATTATGTGATTAATACTAAAAATAAGAAACATAATCATAAATATGAAATAATACATTAATTCGATGGACAATGATTTTATTGTGAAAACATAAAGATTACCTCAATAATTGAGTAGAGTCAGTGTCATTGTTCTTCCGGCAATATAAGTGGAGGTTACTTGAATGAAAGTGATCAATGTACCACTATAGGTGTGAAATAGTTTAGTGGGAGTAGAATCATGAAATTTGTATAGACAACCCCATATCGAACACTAAAATCCACCTATAGAAGAAAAAATTTATAATGTGAGTAATAATGAAAACTAATAAATTAAACATTAATATGAAACATTACATTAATTATATGGAAAATGATTTTATTGTGTAAAAATCAATATTACCTCTAAAATTAAGAAGTGGTAGCATCGAAGCTCTATATACTGTGAAAATGGAGGTAACTTTAAAGAAAGTGATAAATTAACCAATGTATGGTGAAATGATTTAAATGTATAAGATGAATTTAATTTGGAGAGTGAAACCCAAGTCAAACAAACAATCCACCTGTATAGGATAATCATTATTATGAGATTAATACTAAAAAGAAATAAATTAAACATAAATATGGAAAAACACATTAATTCTATAGTAGATGGTTTTATTATGAAAGCATCAAAATTAACTCTATAATTTAGAAGGAGTAGAATTTTTTCTCTTCCTACAAAGTTCGTGGAGGTAACTCGAAATATTTTGATAAATGCACCACTGTAGGGGTGAAAATGTTTTATGGGAGAAGAAGTATGAAATTTAGATAGATCTCCCCAAATCGAACTATTGAATCCACCTATACAAAAAACATTTATTACATATTCAATACTAAAAATATATATATTAAACATAAATTTTATTAAATATATTACTTTTATAGACAATGATTATAATGTGAAAACATCATCATTATCTCTGTAATTTCAAAGAGGTAGCATCATTTCTATTCCGGAAAAGGTAGTGGAGGTAACATGAAAAAAGGGATAAAAGAACCACTACAATGGTGATAATGATTTAAAGGAGAAGAATAAATATTTTTGGACAGAGCACCCCAACTCAAACAAAAGAATCCACCTTTATAAGAATACATTTATTTTGTGGGTAATACTAAAAAGAAATAAATTAAACAGAAATATGAAACAATACAGTTATTATATGGGAAATTATTTTACTATGAAAGAATCATCATTACCTCTAGGATTGGGAAATGATTGTTTCATTGACCATCTTTCAAAGGAATGACACATGGATAAAAATCTTCAAAATTAATCAAAAACATCAGATAATAATTAAATTTAAATAAATGTTTCATTATATATTATTTCAGAAAAATATAGAAAGTATATTGTAACATTACCTTTACATATTTATAAAGGGTTTCCATCATTATAGTTTATTCTTACATCTTAGGATGAAGAAATTTTATGCATGATTAGTTAAACCTTAAATTTATATTATTTTAATATAGTAGAGAATATATATTATTATGAGGGAAAAATAATATATTAAAAAACCATTTTACCTTCTCATTAAAACCTCTTTCTTTTCTAAAGGTTCCAAGGATTTGGTGCCTATATTGATAATCCAAGTTCCATATTTTTGGACCCCTCTAACATACTGACATTTTCTACATTGGGTCTGACATGAAATGATTCTCACATCCCAATGAAAGGGCCATCCATGATCAAATTTTCATTTGACTTGACATTAGTTCTAGTAAACTACAACACAATTTGAAAATTCCTATTTGTTTGACTAGAGATATAAAATAATATCACTACTTGTGATGCCATTATGAACAAATATTATTTTTCTACTTCCATGTTAAAATTCACTTTCAGAAATCCCATTTTATCAACTTTCACCCCATTTATATTCTCAAACCATTTGAAATGGAAACCAGACCTTCCAATATTGTATAATATAACTCATATATTTATTCGATATTGCCAAAAAAAATGACATATTTGGTTAAATTGGATTTCTAACCTTGTAACTAGAAATGTGCATCACATCAAACATAATATTAACAAAATTATTTTTAACCATTGAGAATTCATTGTGTTATTTAATATAAAATGTGTAACCATTGATTACAAAACCAGCATATGAAATAACATTGGCTTTCGGTCCTCTCACTATCCATTGATGGTGTTTGGAAATTAAATACATATATTCATATTACTCATTATAAATTAGATCTTTGTGCCATCCTATAAATTTTGGATTATGTGTATTTCATATCAATCCTTAATCCCTTGATGGATTCAAATCTCTAGGAATTTCCTTGTGGGATTCAATGTATGGATCATTATCTTCACAATTATGTAATATGTAAAGATGGTGTTTCTCTCACTCTATCAATGTAATTGTAACAATATCCCTTCTAGAAATCCCTTTCCCCATAAGGGGTTCTCTGTCACAATACATTAGGTGACCAATGATTACAACATATGATAGGTAATCGGTACCGAATTCAATATCTTCTTACAAAATATATAATTCAATAATATTATATTCATGGGAAACTTTGATTCTGGACATACACTTCCAAAATCATTATATACCCTTCAATGGGGTATATCCATATGTAATGGATAGGATCAAAAAAATTTACCTCTCTGAATAAGTGAACCATCATGTGGACCATCATATCAAATAATTATTGGCAGAAGAACATCTTTAATTCACATAATATTATTGTAATCTATATATTCATGATGGGAAACTTATTTGGTTCTAAATATTTGATGCATGTGGTATTGAAAAAAAAGTAGAGTCGTGTTAATGTATGTTATACATTTTGGGGTTGAATGAATTGAAATAAACATGCATTAAATTTTGAAAAATAAAATTATATTCATGTTATTTTTTTCCGTGTAACTAAAAATTAGTTATTTCCACGAAATTATTGGTATTTTATTAATAACATAGTAGAAATTTTAATCTAGTAAAGAGAAGATAATGTTTCAATTTTCCTGTTTGGATAGAATGTATGATGTTAGAGGAAAAAAATCCCACCTTTTACACTTCACTGGTGCTAACTCATCCCTTATCCCCATTTCAATCACGTACGTCCTAGATATGATCCTTTCTATTATTTTTTAATAATATTTAGTGACATGGAAATAAAATTTGAAAATACATAATTTCTATGTTCATGAAATCAAGAAAATATCTGATATAAAAATAATTCCAAAATGGTAATTAAAATAAATTTGATCCCTTCTTCCATTCTAATTTTGTAAGGTTTTTTGAAAATAAAATAATGAAAATAGTGTCAATCATTTATTTTCATTTTTGAATAGTTGATCACCCATTGCAAGACACATTGTTGTAACTTCATCAAAATTCCCAACGAATGTTGTCATCTATGATTGGTATTTATATCTTCGTGGTCAAAATATCTGATTTTTGAAAAACAAATTGTTCGAAGAATATTTCAACCTAACTATGTATGTCCATTTTTTCCATATCAGAAACCCAAACATTCCATTAATGTTGTATACTGATAAATTTCCCAAAGATGTAAAGTCAATTATCGTTTCATATAATATGACACCCAATATCAATTAGTCATATATATGAGAATCATACATTGGAATACATTTTTCCCATATAAATTTTATATATTTGATCAATGGAGCTAAATCGACATCAATATCATTATCGGGTTTCTTTGGACCCAATATAATGAGAGAAAAGATGATATATTTAAATTTCATGGATAATCATGGTGATAAGTTATAATTTACCAACATGATGAGCCATGTAATGTGAGTACTACTCTATATGCAAAAAGGATTTATTCCATCTGTAGAAAATAGAAAACAAAATTTTCTGAGCTCATGTCCAGATTTAAGAAACTCAACATCAATTTTCATCCACTGAATAGAATCTACTAGATGACATATGTTCCCATCATTAATTCTTGTATCATTGTGTCGTGTGAAATTTTTTATGTTTTCTATACATCCATATAGATATAGAAGTTGTGTAATGATAGTAAGTTAAATATATATTTTCAATGACATGATTGATTTTTCTTGTATCTCTAGGCGCCACACTTTGGTCATTTTAGGAGTGATTCACGGTCCTTGCAAAACAATATGAAATCATTTGAGCAAAAATATATTTTTTAAAGATCATTCCTATAGAATGTAACATTATTTTTGGATTCATATGTTCATCATGGTAGTTTAATTTCTTCTGGAAACAAATATATCATAAGAACAAGTAGTTCTATAAATATGGAGTCACTCCATCTGCTGCCAACTTTCAAATTATATAACATCAATACATCAGACAGTGTTTTGTATTTAGTACAAATGGTATACAATGGTTACATGGAATGTCTTTTGAACTCGTTGAACAACATTGGGAAATCATAAATGACATTTAAATTTTCATTTTCATTTATTCTATGAAACTATCATGATATTTTACAAAAGAATTCAAATCAAATGATTCAAAAACCGAAATATCATCCCAATCGATGTCCACATTCAGTTTTACCCATTTTTATTCAATAATTTATAATAATGATCTGTTCTTTGATATATAAAATGTTCTTATAACTCATTTGGAATAATTTTCATTCAATAAAAACAATGTAAACATGGATAATAGATTTTAAAAGGTTCATTTATATTCCCTCTCGATAACTTACTGAACTCTTTAAATGAATCTTTATATTCATTTTTCAAACTATTATCTTGAATCTATTTCCGGTTAATATACTTATTATTAGGTTCATAAAATAGTAATTTTATACAATATATAAATCAATTTAAATAAGATATTCATTATCAAATGTGAATGTTATGGAAAATTCTAATAAGGAAATCTCAACATTTTTTTATTTCAATGAATTTCAAAATGTTTTAGAAAATGGGTAATTAAATTTAAGAAATAAGTTTCTCTATATAAAATCATTCTTAAATCCCCATAAAAATGAAAATATAATATAGTAAGTTATGGAGCTATAAGAAACTCACATTTTGTGAACAAGAATGATAAACTCTAACTCAATGAAGTAGAACATAAAACACTATATTAGAATGAGTGATGTATAAACCTAAAGAATTAATACATTTAAAATTAATGGTATTTCAATATTTGAAAACTTCTCAAAACTCTTGGGATGTTATATTACCACACTAAACCATCTTAATCAACCTCAATGTACACCAACTAGATATAAAATTCACTTTTACTAATCGATTACAAGAATAGGAAGTTTACATCAAACAAATATATAGTTTTCTCATTCTATAATATGAGTATAACATTTGTAAATTGACAATGGTGATGTATAAATTAATACAAGAACTAAGAGGTCGTTATTGAAGGTTATAAGAATTATTAATATTACGTTAATTTAAAAAATGAGTAATTGATAATAATCACTACATTAAAATTAATTTTAAGGATAGATTGAATGTGTTTATCAATGTGTTTGAAAGTATATTTAGAGGTCCTTGAGATGAAGGATGATAACAACTTTCAACATTAATATTTACCAATGTTAAAATATTGATGATTAGTATGTTTACATTTTGTTCGTTTTATAGGTGACTCATGGAATTTACAAGATATTTATTTCTTAATCCATGAATGTGAGGGAAGTGTAATATATATTTAAAAAGGAATATTGAAAACCCACATTGACACCGATTGAAAAATTCAATAAAATTATAAAATGTTTGGGATGGAGTGTAAATTTATATCATGGAGGGTTGGATGATAGTTATATTCAAACATTATATATATCAGAAAGGTTTGACAAACTAATTTTATTCATTTCATATATATAACTATCAAAGTGATTCAATTGAAATGAATTTTTTAAAAGTTTAATAAATACGCAAAAGGGGGTAAAATTATTGAAAATATACATTTTTTAAATAGAAAATATTATATCTTATAGTGGAATATAGGTCTCCAAAAATAGGTATAACTAGAAAGGGGTAATCTCAAAATGATATTTTTTTGTTATTTATTGCTAGAGGGGGAGTATGAAGATAATGATAAGTTATACTGTAGTTAAAAAATAATATATAGTATAATAGTAAAATAATTAATATATTATTATTAAAAATATTTATAAATAAGGATGGATTAATCTAAAGAAGTAGAAAAATAAAATAGATTTTTTTTTAAAAGTGTAGAGTCATTGGAAGTATGATTATTGAGAAAAGGTGAAATACATTTAATAATAGATATAGTTTCCAAGAAACCCCAACACGACAATGTATCGAACATCGGAGCTGGTCCATGATAATGTACAAGGGATATTTTCAATCACCCTCAAACTGTAATCAAGAATCAGGGAATGATAAACAACACTGTGGGAATGATTTTGACAAAAATAAAAAAAACTATTTGGAAAAAAATTAATTAAAAAATTATGTGATGCATCCAATCATTGGATTCTCAATGTAACCCAAATAAGTAGAAAAAACAAGATATGAATTAGAAAGGTAAAATAAATCCCTAAATATACCTTCAACTCCCTCACATAAGACATCACATGTTTTAATATCGAAAATTTCACAAGTATTTAATACCATTGAAAAAAATTAATAAAAAACATGTATGATAGCTTTAGGCGATCAATTTGGAAAATTGAAACAAAATAAAACAACTAACTAATCTCTATGTGTGACCATCTGGTCCATAAACATGAAAATCTCCATGAGTGACCAAGAGTTGAACTAAAATTGAAAATTGATAAAATCATAAGGAATACCTTGTTAGTATACAATAAGCGGATCATAAATAATGGCGTAGTTGAAGAAGAAATTAAAATAGAAACAAAAAATACATATAATAATGGGAAGGAATGCCTTACTATGATGAAGAAAATGTGAAAATATCTACAGAAACTGTATCTTCCATTGAACATTAGATGTCAGAAGTGATGTTCCAGAGGTAGTTGAGTGGTGAGATTAGAGGTTCGATTCACCAAGGAGGAGCACCGGTGGCTGGTGGCTTCTACAGAATTCTTGTGATATTGTAAAGAGTTCGCAGGTGGATATGGTTTTTGAATTAGATCTAGTCACTTTTATCAATGCGTATAGACAAACATTGATAAAGAGTCCTTTTATCAGTGCATATAATTTAATCATTGATTAACGTACACTTTATTAGTTTTTTATCACCGATAATTCGATGTCTTTATCGGCACTACAAATTCACTAATAAAATCAATATTTGTCATTTCTTAAATTATAGCACTGATACATGTTAATTTTACCACTGCTCTTTTTAGCACTGATAAATCCACATCATTATTAGCTTGAAAAAAGCACTGATAAATATGCTTTTATCAGTGCTTATTACAAAAGTGCTCATCATGGATTTATAATTATAATTATAAATAAATGAGTTGAAAATTTTTATATATACTTAATTAATATATATATAGTTCAAATATTACTTTTTAAATATATTTGTCATAATTTTATAATTATTTTTTAATAAATTATGAAATATTTTTAAATAATAATATTTATATCATTATATATATTTATGTAATTATACATATATATATTCATAAATATATATAAATTTTGTTAATATATCAATTATTTAAGTTTGTTTATTATAAATTTAATAATTATTTAAATATATATTTTTATCTTATTATAATTATTTCAATTAAATTGGAAAATTTTTATTTATATATATAATAAATATATAATTTTATAAATATGGTAAATGAACATTTATAAAAAAATTTGTAAATATTTTTTCAAAATATATTTTTAACATTATTAATGAATATCTACTTTTATGTGCATAAATATAAGCTAAAAATAACTGACACTGAATAAATTAAGAATAAGAACACATTAAATTTATTGAAAAAATTTGTATGTTTTATGCGTGTGCATTATATTTATAAATAAAATAATAAAAAATATGTGAAATCGATATAACACATATTTGATCTATATACGTTTAATTGAAAAGTCAAAGGAAATTCAATTATATGTTGAGTACTATGTTCCCCCAAGGGTGTATCCTAATGATCACATCTTTGAGGGGTCTCCAGTGTGGTCTCAGGATCCTGTCTCCCTAAGAACGTGTTGGTTCAATAATTTGTTTGTTTTTTTGTAATCCCCCTCCCCAAATAGTTTTAATAAGTCGAGTTCAATGAAATTGGAAAATATTTCATATTTATATTAATTATTAATTATAAACCATTATTCAATAAGTATATGACTCTTTAATATAAAGTGCTTAAATATTTTTTAATATATAAATCATATTTATATACATTAATATATATCATTATATTTTTTATATAAAATTTAATAACATTAATTACTGTGATAATATAATTAATAAATGGTTTTATATTTAATAATGTATGGCCAATTTATTAATTTTTATCAATTATTATTTGATTAATAAAAATTAAATTTCTTAATAAACTCATTTTTTATTTTATTTTATTATTTAATTAATTTATTTTATTAATTTTGACCTTTATCGTCACTAAAAACTATCAAAAGAAACATTTATCAGTTCAAAAAATAATGTCTTTATAAAGGGTACCATTTATCAGTGCTAAAAATAAAGCATTGATAAAATGTTAAATTTATCAGCACTTTCTTTAGCATTTATAAATATGCCATATATCATTGTTTTTTTCTAATGCTGATAAATACTAGTGCTGTTAAATGATGGTTTGGTAGTAGTGTACATTATTTTCATAATGATGTATTTCTTTCCTTTAGTACTCTATAAAAACAAATTTTGATTGAAGATATATTTTCCAAGTGGATAAAATATTCTCATGGTAAAAATTCAAATGTGTTTGATGTACTTTTGTCCTCAACAGAGGGCCCTACATTAAATGTGTGTCAAAAATTATGGTTTTCGACTAGTTAAATGATATTAATGAAGAAAATAGAAATTCACTATTCTTTAAAATAGGTCTTTGAGATTTTTATGTAAATCATTATATTTCCCAGGGTTTATATACCACCACTTTGATATTAGTAAAAGGATCTTTAGATGGACGTAGTTCCATGTTAGTTCCAAATAAAAATGATTTTGGTTAAAGTGTTCCTTGTGATGGTTCAAGGAGGGGTGGTAATTGTGATATTTTGTCTTAGGAACCATTGTTTATAGAATTTTTTTATGTTAAATACCATTGGATGGGTTAATTTTTATTTTCATTAGAATCACCAAAAATTATGGAATCGTAATGTTTCACAGTTTAATGAATATTCCACTTATTTTATGGGATGGTTAAGTGAAAATATATTGTTAAACACTTCCCAAATTATTTATGGCTATATCCCTTTTGGGATTAATAGTTTATCAATCTATTAATGGATGTTATTTTTTGGACATCTTGTTTAGGAAACAAGATTTAGGTTCTTAATTTCATGGTGTGGATATTGGAAATAATTGATCGAGATGTTAGAATGGTCTCATGGGTTCACTCATTAGGAAAATTTGTTTCCATGGATATATAAACTAGTTTCTAATTTTATTTTTCAAGAATGATTAGTTGTCTTAGCCCATATTTCTAATATATATTCATTTATGAATCTTTCTTCATTGCCTCTACATCGGGAAAACTTGATTAATTTATTTGTATGATATTTATTATTTGTATCATTTTTAAGAGTTATCTCTTATAAAATTTCTATTTTGATAGAATTGAGAATTAACTTTATAATAATTATATTTATACTTCTATGATCTGACAACATTAATACTAAATGTTGGAATAAATCCATTATGGTATGGAAAAATTTGATTCTTAGTGAAAATAATAGAAAACAACTGGAACCGAAGTATCATCTTACTCGTCAATCCAAAAAAAGAGACAGGAAAATATTCATTGTTTATTAAAAAATGGGATATTCATGGAATTTTACAATTTCCCGCATAAAAAATAGCACTCAAATGTCCTTATCAACATTTTTTGGACCATAAGGATAATAGATAACTTCTAAGACATGTGACTATTGGTAAAGATCCTTTGAGAAAGGGTTTAGGCATCTTTTTCAACTAGGAAAATAAGATCTAGTTGATAATTCATTTTGAAGTATTCCTTTTGATGTAGATACACAGAGTCTCCCTTTAACATTCTGTATAGTTGAGATATCCTAGTTCTATAGATATATTAATATGGTTGAATTGAACAATCCTAGTTTTTTCATGAGTTTCCAGTTATTAACAGCATGGTAGGGCATCTTGGTAGCTCAGAAGGATCATAACATTATGTTCATCGATTCAAATCTGTCTCTAGAAAAAAAGGAACCAATCACAGAATTTAGGTTTCAATTGTCTTGGTTGAGTGCTTATAAAATATTTGAGAGAACCACTACACTATTCAAGTCAAATACCACCCATATGAAAGTGAATATATTTGAATATCATTCCATTCACTCTTGGTCAATAGCGGGAATCGAGCCCTCATTTTATCCCTGGAAAAGAGATATTTGACTAATAATCCATATCTGTTTTTTTATTTATCTAGATATAAATTAACTAAATTAAATATTATTATATTTACTTCTCCATACAGAAATATGAATGTTCATTTTCAATTATATGTTTGACTCCATTTAATTTTTTATTTTTACTATGCGGACATATAATGAATTTCAATATATCTCACAATGTGTAAGGTCATTTTCTCTAGGAAAAAATAATATTATGATATTATATAATTTAGGATGACCACTAGAATAACTAATACAATCCATGAAGAAGTACCATAAAATAAAACATTTATTATACTTGACCATCCTTCAGGATAATTAAATAGAGGGTACGCTAATTAATAAGACTAATGAAGTTGAAATTAATAAAAAACTCCAATTTGGAAATCAGTAGTCATCCTCCAATGGGATCAAAATATATTTTTCCACCCACTAAATTATGATTAAAATGAATAACTAAACTAATAAAATGGATCAGTTTGGGATTTTACCAATTGTCCATTGACTATAACTCCATGACTTCTTCTTGAAAATTATTATTCATTCTAGCACTCAAGGGAAAAATTTGTACTTCAAAAAATACATTGACATACTAGACCATCTTATATTCCATTTCCTTTCAATATTATCCATTATTTATTTCTTCAATATTAGCCTCTATTTATTTCTTTTTCTATATATTTTTGCATATATATTAAATTGATGTTTGTGTGTTTTATTGAATATCGATATTTAAATACAGTCAACTATATTTTAGCACACCTAATCATGTTTATTCAACAAATAATATTTTTAATCACACAGGTATTTACTCATAAGAAAAAAATGAATATTAATATGAGGGATGTTTTAGTGGTTCATAGATATGTTCATGAAAACTATTATTGTTTCGAAAACCAAACTATTGCTGATTTGAATCCCTCTCCCTCCATATTTTATTTCTTTTTTTATTTATTGTGGAATATATTTTTGTATTTATATTGATATATTGTTTATATTAGTACATTTTATAGTAAGAAAAGTCTTGTTATCTCACTCGCCAATCAGTTCCATAAAAAACTAGATTTGATTGAATAAAAATGAGTTGAAAGAGAAAAAAATAATGCATTATTAAAGTATTAATGTATTAATCGATGAATAAAATTAAAAAAGGGATTTATATGAAACTATCCTCGATCAGTTAAGGGGGGTCATATAAAGAACTTGTTTAATATCATCATCAATTACTTTCCCAAAAATTGTTGTAGCTTTATGATCCCTCCACGCACACTAGGAAAGCCCTTCGAATTGTAAAAATCCTAGAACCAAAGGAATGGTAGCAAACTAACTTCTAGTAGAGATTTAATTTACTTGATTGATCTCGGTGGATATCCCACCCATGGAATTTAATGAATATAAAAGATTATGGGTTATATATTCAATATAATTTTGTTCATTCCATGTTTTTATGTCTTTTGTTGGTCTATTAAAGACCAAACTGTTGGGACCTCATAAGGGTTCTAACAACGAAGCATGTAGGTCCCAAAAATGCATCATTTCTCTAATAAAGATAAATTCTCCAGTGGGGGAACGTATTAGATATTTCATTAAAAAATTTGTCCCATGAAAATATCCCACGTTAAACCCAAAAAGCTAGTCTTTAACTAAAAAATTAAATTCATGAACTTGAGAAGATTTGAGTCCATTCGACATGTAAAAATCACTCAAATAAAAAGTATTGTTGTTCCAATCAATCCAACATGCAATGGAACCAAATATGGATAAAGATCCTAAATTATAAGACAATTAAGCCTCTCTAGACTAGATAAGTATATGTCAATACCTTGTAATGGGGTAGGTTAAGATATTCTAGATTCCACCAAGTATACAAATGAAGCCTAACCATACAGTTCCTCAGATTATATCATCCAAATCGTCCAAACTCACAATCCATCCTTCACCTCCAAAGGTATATTTTTTTAAAGAATAAAATATCAAACTTCGACTAAGGGTCATGTAGGAAATGTTTCCTACATATACCCCTCCTGGAGCACTATTATCAAATACACCTCAAAATATTCCCTATTATACTATAAAAAAGAGCCTATAAAAAACAAGATAATGGGAATACCCAAAATATTAGTCATTTTATTATTATATTTCCATACATAACTAAATAATGGAAAATATTCTTCAGGAATCTCATGTCCCAAAAGTTAATGGTAAATACCACCAGAACCCAATACTGCAAAGTAAATTATGTGAATTAATCTACATAAAATGTATGGAATGTTATTTATCACATCTGTACCCGAACCTATCCCCCAAACAAGTGTATCTAAATGGGGAAGTAAAATAAGTCCTTATTCATTCATGGGATTCTCTAGTATGAAATTATCTACATCAAATAGGTTTATTGCCCCATCAAAAAATATTATTAATCCTTCATGGACTACGTGGTCCCCAAGTAGTTTACCAGAAATATTTTCAAGTCAAGCATTCCCATACCACCATGTGAAACCGGTCATTTCTTTTTCATGACCAGCTAAATAGAAAGTTCCATTAATGTGTGTTTCCTTGAGATAAAACCTCCTCTAGTAATATAAGGTATTCATGAGGATGATCTTGAGATGCCTTCCAAGCATGAATAACTTCATTTAATAGAATATTTTTGGGGTATAAAGTCCTAAATTTAGGATAATCCCCTAGATGGGTTTCCATGGAAGCAAATTCATTTTCAAGTAGGTTAACAGCTATACTAACAACTCTAAGATAACACCTCGACAAACTGGTTATAGTTACAAAAAAAGAAATGCAACCAATATTTATAGGAAAAATAAACCCAAAATATTTGGTAACAAAATAGATTAGCAATTACCGTTGAATATTTTTCCTCATCTTGGGTGGGATTAAAATCATGAAATGTGTTTCTACAATAACCATATTCAAATATGGACTTTCCTATAGAGGAAACATGATTTGTACATTGCAGGGTTGAATCGAATACCCTAATAACTCCCATCATATGAAATGTCATGAACATAAAACTATGAAACCCTTAAAAAAGATGATAAATCTAAATATAATTGTTACCCCAAAACTAGGTGCAGATAACCAACCAAACTGACCTAATGGATAATTCAAAAATACAAAAATAGAAACTACAATTGGTGTAGATAATGAGTTTGCATTAAAAGGTCAAAATTAAATAGATCAAGTAATGTCGAATAGATATAACATAAAACCTATTAGTTAGAAAGGGTTGTGAAGAGTAATAAAATTCCCCATATTTCTAAATTGACACCAATGTGTCAAATATTTTTGGGCTTCGGTTCCCCATAGTAAGAACAATGAGTGTTCTAAACTATTAGTAGGAGTTGAAACTGTGGATGTCAAGATGTTATAGCGTTACAATTAGTAACTAGATAGTCCATTGGTATACCATGATGTTATAAAGGGTGTACCTATGAACTAACCTCCTAATGAAAAATTGTAATAAGGAATGAATAAGAGACCAAACCAACTTACAAAAACCAAATGATCCTTGCATAGCCAGTCATCAATAATATCAATTTCATCATTTTCACATATGGCCTAACTACCAAGGGAAATATTCATTTTATACTCCTATTCACAAATAATTAAGGAATTTTTGAACATATTTTCTTTTCAATTCTTATGATTCATTCATTGATTTGATTTCTTGTACACTACAATTCCCAGTGGGTTGCTTCGAAGAAAAAAAATTGATGGATCCTATATATAATCAAGGATTAGATTAATAATATATATTTAATATATTAGTCTATATGAATATATAAAATAGTGATGAAACATTCATTATTATTCTAAAATATCATTCTAATTTAATACATATAAGTCTTAACATATTTTATATTATATATATATATATCATAAATTTTTTATTTTTTATTTTTGTTGAATGGTGAAAATAAATTCTACTTTTAAAAGAAATTAAAGTTAAAAAATTAATTGGAAATTCATCGATTCTTATAGAGAAATATGAAATCAATATACTATTGAAATATTATCCCTATCAAATTTATCAGAAATCTAAATAATAGAAAGATTCAAGATTCAATAGATCAGATCCACTCACTTATTTTTATTTTTTATATTTTTTATTTATATAAAAATGATTGATTTGATGAGACAAAATAAGGAATTTGATTCATTCCTGAGATGAATTAATCCCTCATTTAATCTAATTATTTAAGAATCAATTTTTCCAAAAAATAAATGACTAACTTTTCATAGAAAAAAACATATAATATTATAAAAAAATACATTTATTGGACTTGAAATGATGACATATGCCTTATCCTTTCGTTAAAATACCATTGAGTTAAAAGGGATTCTAGTTCATTTATTTAATGAAGTCATATAAAAAATAAGGTACATATAATTTTAGAAATCAATTTATTATTGACTCTATGAGTCTTGGGTCAAAAAAGGGTTTTATTTTATTTTTTTGTTGCCCAATATACTAATAACTAAATATATTGGATTTTTTATTCTAGATCAAATATCATTTAGTTCATTGAGTTACTCCAATAATAATAAATTAAAATTTTAATTGGAAGATTTACCAATTCAACATATTTACAATGGTTGAAGAATGTAAGAAAATTTGATGTATTTTTTTGGTGAAAATTATTCTCTAACAAATACTCATTTTCTTTTATAATATATTTATTTTATTTTTAAATAAATATAAATACATTTAATAAAAAATTATATGAAGTAATGAATAAAAATTTTCAAAGGATCTACTAGTAAAACGGTCTATTTAATCATTATTGACACATTCAAAAAAAAATCTATATGCAAGCATAGGTTCATAGAGGTCAGATAATTTTTACCACATAGTCTAGTGGTTCATGTTATATCTCATTTTGGGAGGAAATGGGGATTCAACATTTTCATGGGTTACTATGAAATGATGGGATTATAGGATCACAAGCCCAAACAATATTGATTATTCCTTCTGGGTCGAAGCGTGTACGGTTAATGGGGAGAGACATTAAATTTTTCGGTAATAGTCTATGCAAGATTAAATAGTTCTCAACCTCATAATCATTTGAGGATATATTATATGACTCTCCACAGTTTATTCCTTTTAAAACCTCAAATGAAAAAATGAAGAAAAATAATATATATATTTGTTCTCTATTATTTATTTTATTGTTCACTCCTAATATTGTTGATTATCCCATTCAATAAAATAGGGATATTTAGGTATAAATTTCAAGTCAAATAAGTAAAAAATAAATATATATATTCCCATAAATATTTTTCATTTTAAAATGTAAGATCACTCAACCAATAAGAAAATATAATACTTTTATAATAATATATTAAAGGATTCAACATCATTGTTATCTATAATAAATTTATAACCACACACATAATAAAAATACATTTTCTCATTCTCTCTTACAAACATTTAAATTTGAACAACTCAATAGACAAGATTGAGTGAAATATTAATTACAGTATGCATACCATAGTAAAATAATAATAGACATGGGGTTGTAGTTCAATTGGTTAGAGCACTGTTATGTCATGGCGGAAGCTGTGGGTTAAATCCACATTAGTCCAAATGAATCCAATCAAGAAATAATCAAGTCACTATTAATTTTCTATGAAAAAATCCAAAGTGCATCAGGGATCTTCTATTTTTTATTAAAAAAATACATAACTAAGAATAATTTCATTTCCTTATGGTAATTTTATGTTATTCAATATGCATCCAAAAATGTAATGTATGTAAAGATGGTTGGATGATACATGATCACATTAGATAATAGTAGAATGAATACAAATGTGAGAAAATGGAAATGAATAAATAATGAATTTTTAATTAGATCAAGAAAAATAAAATAAAATTTATTTTTAAACTGATAAGAGATCCTTATGACTTAAATTATAAGTATAATTAATATAACTCCATTCTCAATGATGAATTTATTAGCTAAGATATCTGATCTTAGAAGTTAATTATACTAATTTGATTAAATATCATCTCTCAGGGACTCAATCGCGATATATATTTATATTAAAAATGATTATAACTATTTAATTATAGTGGTAAATATTCTCTTATTGACTCAATGTTCATTCTAGTTCTGAATTACTTGTGGATTATAATATACGTCAACAAATTCAGTTGTCAAAATAATAAATTGGAATGAATGTTTACCTATAAGTTCTTTTAAGGATTCAAGAAAACAAGATTACAATGCCACATTTTTAAAAAAGTCACTGGTTCACTAGAGTCTACAATTTTATGAGATCATAACTATGGTAGGTATAATGATATAAAAAATTTATTTATACCATATGTACTCCTATTAATGATGGTTTAATGTTAAATATGATTAGAATAAACAATGGAATGAAGAATAATATACATATATAGAACAATTACACCCATAAGTACACTATAATATAATGACATTACAAAAAGTGATATATGGTTAAAATTCCATTAGACTTATAAAATAACATATTACAAAGCATTTTATAAATTGATTTTGATTTAACAGTTTAATTGTTTTTAAATTTTACTTATGGTGTCCATTTCTCCCCCATACAACAAGTGTTAGAATAAATGTAAAAACAGACATCAAATCAACCCAAGAAAAACTAAATATATACATTTGAATGTATATGACTCTTATTAAATTTTCCCAATATAAACATAATATATGTAGTTTAATGTATATGTCTCCAATTTTTTCTATGATGATTATGAATATAAAAATACATTCATTATATATTTAACATTTTATCATTATATATATTACTATTAAAAAAATTAATATTAAATGGAAGAAATAGGAAATAGTCAAAAACAATATTACTTATCAAACCTAAATTTTTTTTATAAGAAAATATAAAGAAAAGACCAAAAATCGGCTCAGAAAAATAAAATTCATATATAATTTTGGATAATTTAATGGTGGGATAGTTTAAGTAGAATGCCATCAGTGGATAGAGGGATTGTCATAAGAAAGTTTAAAAATCATTTTCGGATGTAATTATATATATAGAGGTAAGATTTTGATACACTTAACTAGATAAATAGATGGATTATTTGGGACATTTTAACATTATCGAGGCCCCCCAATTTCATTAAATTAAAATGGACAGCCATGAGAAATTTCAATTAAGATTTTCTAGAAATTTTTAATTCATGATCATGTTAGAAAACAACTTGATTAGAATATAGGAATAGATAATAATAAAATTCAAGAAAAAGAACCCATTTTATGAGAAATACATTAGCATGTTATGAACGAGTATCCAGTATTGTTGAATAGATCCCCTAATATCTATAGATTAGTCATACATTCTTCCCAAACAATTTTATTTTAAAGGATGTGCTATATTTTACCTCTGTTAGTTTGTAAGGAATTCCTTTATAATTTTTATTGGGATCAAATGGATGTTCATGTACCTTTATCATTAGAATCACAATAATAGGCTCATTTACTTATGATTTCTCATATAAATATTTTATCCATAGTAATGGGTTATCCCATCTCTACACTAACTCATGATATGGTTATTGGAATGTATGTACTTATAATTTCAAGCTAAGGTATTTTTTTACAAATCAATATAACCATCCATGTAATTTTTGAAACATTCAAAATGATAATATAGAAGATGATCATTGTGATACATGTAAAAAACACATTTTTTGTAATTCTTATGATTTCATTAAATATTTTTAGCATAAAAACCCATTTTGATAATATTGTTTGGCATTATTGGTGACTAAATAAATGTGTTATTCCTTCAAAATAATTTCCCATCGAAATTTATTATGAATCTTTCTCTATCTATCGTAGAATTCATGGGCCCTATATAAAAAAGGAAATAGTTAAGAAACAAATTTTCTGTATATTCGAACCATAGTTTTTATTTTTATCTTTTTAGATAAATAGAAGAAGCCATAAAAAATATTTTCTCAGGAATGTTCCTATGATACCAAATACATAAATTTATCTATCTTTTTTTATGATGCTACTGGTGAGAATCTGTGTCTATCACATTCAAAAACAACGATCCTAATATCTTACTTTTTACCTTATTTACATGGTGAATCAAGATCAAGAAAATAAATTTTTCCAATAACTGACTAAAATAATTATGAAATCTTAATCATGCATCGAATTGCGTACTTATGTAAGAATGGGTTAACACTTTAGAAATTCACAATAAAATTATTAGATGTTACTTACATGGAATTTCCAATTATTATATTCATAGAGCATTTTGGAATGGCATATACATTACACATCCTAGATCAAGTGAATAATCATGATTTATGTCAAGCTACTATATATATACTTCATAAGGAATAAAATACATTCTAACAATACCATTGAAAGGATGGGTACTCCACGATTCTGAAAAAGAAATTTTCAGTTCAGAAAAAAACACCTTAATTATCATAATATACACACACTCAAAAAATAATGTCAAACTATTATGACATGGTACGAAACAAGCATGTTTCTAAAAAAGAAATGAATCATAATTATAGGATGTGTGATCCTTTTAATCCCATATATATAATGACTTTTCTTGAGCTAGTGAAAACTCATCTCATGATCAACAAATATTAGGTATCATTGGATTAATGTGGGATCCATATGGCCTAGTGATTGATCTACCAATTCAATACAATTTATGCGAAGGAATTTTATTAAAAGAATATATCATTTCATTCTACAAAACTTGAAAAGGATTTCTTGATACAAATATTCAAACATCAGATGTTGGATATGTCTTGCACAAACTAGCAGACGTAGTTCAGAACATGGTAGTACATAGAACAAATTATTGAAACATATGAGGTATTTCATTGATTCCTTAAAATGGGGTTTCCAGAAATCAGTTTTATCCATCCATCTATTCATCGTATATTACCATATGACATCTATATGGATTAACGATGTATCTCTATGGAATATCATGATATTAGGATGAAATTTTACAATGATTCAATACCATTAGAGTAAAACCCATGTCTCTTCAAACCCCATTTAATTATAGGGGATTTCGTGGATCTTTATATTTTTCTATAGTTGGAGTACTACTCATGGAGACCTGGTTGACATTGAATAATTTATAGGTATTCAATCATATTGATATATTGGTGAGTTGAGGACTCAATTAAAATTATGATCTTTTCATACCAGTGGAGTCAACACAGCGGATACTATAGAACATAGAATATAAACCTCCTCTAATTGAAAATAGCATTTAATGTGGATTGGATTCATTCAACACATACACATCATGTATATCCTACTTTTTATTTTACACGGATTTATATGAATATATTGAGTGTCAAGAAGTTATGAAAACACATAATGTCAATATTTCTCCAAAAAACATTATTTTAGATCAAAATGATCAATATTCAAATTAGAACAGTCGATTACTATAATTCTCATGGGAACAACTACTTTGAATTTGAATGAGAGGTTTCAAAAAAAATCTATTTTCACTCTAAGGGAGAAATTAATTAGAGTACTGATGTGTAACATGCACCTTTTTTTACATGTACTGTTATTCATCTATTACCAAAAAACAAGTCATTTATCGAAATTATCTGGTGTTTCATTGAGAATAGACGTATATCTCTATAAATATCAATATAAAATGAATTTTTCTTATCCTCCTTCTAAAAGAATATCAGATTTGAACATTCCATTTAGTAATGATCATGTAGAAAAAAATTATTTAATTTTTAATTTTCAAGTAAAAATGAACACATGGTTGATTTTACAGAACTCAATAAAATCTTATGCACAATTCATATTAGCCATCGTGTCATTCTATAGTAAAATTCAGATTTATTATAAAAGAGGTTATGAATGAGATTCATTTTTTTCCGATGGATTATAGAAGTTTAGGAAGAACTAATCCCTATTTCATATATAATGGTGGATATACTTATCAATTTTATTTTCTGTAGAAAAAGTATTATTTATTATTTTTATGATCCTCAATATGAAACCAAATTTTTAGTCATTACTAAAAATGGGATAGCGGTGCATTAAATTTTAAAAAGAAAAAAAATTGATATTGAGTATCGAAGAGTCCAAAAAATATGTCCAATGTTCCAAAAAAATTAGATTTATTTTTTTCATTTCTGAGTAAGTGCATATATTACCTAGATATTCTTATATAATTATACAGAGCAACAGTCTCATTTCAGTTGATATAAAAATCACTTTTAATAAAGTAATCCCATCAGGTGGATGGGTCTAACTGGATAGAAAAGAGGATTGGACAACAAATATTTTCTAGAGAGATCCATTTACCTTTAGAAAAAGATAAGATATTCTACCATAGAGGAATTTTGATACCATTAGTTGGACGAATGGGAAAAAAACATGGAATTAAATGACGAAAAAATAGGATCCATGTACAATAGTTTACATCTACAAAAAATTTTGTTCGTCCCATAGTCACATATGAAATAGAACAAGGCATCAAATTATCCACACATTTTAAATAGAATATATTATTGAAAATTATCATGTGTGAGATTAAATTTTCAATTATAAATATAGTATAGAACCCATCATGGGATAAATTAATTGTACAAGTCTTCCAATCATTCAGGCATGTTTAGTGTTAAACCAAGACAAGAAAATCTTTTTAATACCCTTTATTATTATTTTTATGAATTAAGGTCTAATGGTTTGATTCGGGATTTATTAATATTGTACATAGTGAAATTCCCCTTTTTATTATACTATAAAAATAAACCATCCATTAGGATGGATCTCTAAGAATATATCATATGGCACCATTATCAATCCATTTGTTTCTAAGCCAACAATGGGGATTTAATAATCTCTTATCCAAAAAAATAAATAAACCATTCATACATTGTTGAATTGGAAGAAAGAATGACAATATTCCATCATTTTTCCATCCAATTTTTTTTTTTGAATGAGTCAGTTTTTTGTAGTCAAAAAATATCCCAATTCAATAAAATGATCATAAATAGGAAAATATTTCATTATTTGAATTAGGTATTCATTAGGTCTTTTCGTAATTGAACATCTCATTATTCATTTTTATTAATTTGAATATTATTCAAAAACTCATAATAAGACCTTTGAAGAAGATTATTCTACAACTTGAAATTTAAAATAGTGTTTTCAATGACTAAAAATATATTTTTTTCATTGATGAAAATTGAATAATTTATAATCCTAATCCATGTAGTCACATCATTTTGAATAAATTCCATTTGAATTGGTTTTTTCCAATAATTATTTTTTTGAAGAAACATTGATCTATTACACTTGTCTTTTTATTTGTGAAAATATATAGATAGAAAAAAATTGAACATTCATGTCATGTCATGTTTTAATTGTTTATGCTGAATCATTGTTAATAAGATCTGCTAAGTCTTATTTAGCCACTCTTGGAACATCTATTCATTTACATTATGGGTTTATCTAATACGAAGGAAACACATTAGTCACATTTATATACAAAAACAAAAAATATGATGATATCACATAGGGTCCCCCAAAAAGAAAACATGTAATTTATTTTCACTTGAAATATTCCATATCGAGGAACATAGAAACAAGGGAGAAGAGTTTGAAATAACATATAACAAGTATTATTGGGAATTGTATGGTTTTTTGTTAGTGAGGTGAAAACTATTTTGAAAAGTCATATTTATTTGGTGATTAAGATAAAATTATTTATCAATCTGAAGAAGTGGGATTTCAAAATAAATATATATAAATTATTGTATGGAAAATGATATCAAATTTTTGGATTTTAGAAGAGGGAATGTATCATGGTTTTTTACCCAAGGAACATAATGGATTTTCATGAGAAGAATGATGGTGTGTTATTTGCATGATGTTATCTGTTATTTAGTAAACTTGCTAAGAATAACATAAACCCCTTTAAATACTCAAATTTTTATATCTAAATATTTATTCAAGAAAATTCTTGAGTTTTGAAAAATGAATATGTCTTTGGTCATGTTAATTTGTTTAAAAAGGAAAACATAGAAAATTACTCTAGGAAGGATTATACCTTCTAGTATCAGATTCAAAAAATATTAGTTCATTGTTCAAGATGGTAACAAAACAACATTCTTTTAAAAACTAAAAAATCTATTCATTAGGGAAATGCGATAATTTTTTATATCACAGAGGGAAATTTTATTCTTTGTTCATTTTAGACAATTATCCTATAGAAATATCTTATCATAATGATAATTATATAAATATTGAATGATTATTAAGATATATATTCACAAAAATAACAAATATAAAGACAATAAATCGTTGGGTTCCAATGTAAATTATATATTTCCATGGTGTATCTCTTAATTTGTATAAATGATGAAATAAAAAATAAAAAAATGAGAAAAAAAATATTTGAACATCCTTCTACAATATATGTTGAAATTAACTGTTTATTTGGGTCATAGTACTATGGAATGGAATCCTAGAATGAAAACATTTATATCTAGAAATCACAAAGGTACATGTCTTACAAATCTTACTAAAACAACACATTTTTTGTCCAAATCATTTGAATTGTGTTTTGATGGAATAAAGAATAGAAGAAAATATTACTTCTTGGTACCAAAAATAATGAACCCTATTCAATCGCAGTGGTTTCTATAATGACATGGAGCCATTATTTTAATAAAAATAGTTTGGTGGTATGTTAGTAAATTTTTCCACTATAGAAACAAACCTTTATATGTTTAGGGACATTAGAACAGAACTAAGTACAAAAAAACTCAATTGAATTCCAAAATTAGATGAAACTATGTTGAAGAGTCAATTAAATCAATTTAAAACAAATCTAGGTGGGATTCAATATATGATATAGTTCCACAATATTGGAATTAAAGATGATAAAAATAATAATATATGGTGCCTAAAGAATTTATATCATTGGGAATTACTAAAAAAATTCTTGATACCAATTTTGACCCAAACATTGTGGATATTTTCATTCTAATGAATGATGAAGATTTTAATTCAATCTCTTGTGTTCTTGACAAAATTGTTTTTCCATTATTATGAATCATATTAGATTAAGAAATCCTTGTATATGGTGTGGTTTTTTTGGAAACCCCATCCATACTATTATTTACATAATAATGGCTCATCAAATAATTAGAGATGGAAATTTAGAGGGATATATTTGAATAAAAATAATAACCATTTCAAATTATATTTTTTAAATAGACCCACCAATATAGATAGTCTATCACATTTCATCAACCAAATATGTATCTATGATATATGGGTTGTTGACATAGCACATCATTTTTGTAAGAAAATAGGGGGATTCCATGTACATTACCAAGTTCTTATTACTTCTTAGGTTGTAATTTCTATATAATTAGGTTCTCATAAACTTGATATTTTAAATCCAAAACTATTCCAAATAATGGTCATTATTTAGAATATATACTTATATTTTTTTGAGGCCATTCTTTTACTCAGGTTGGAGAATAGTGTGAAACTTGGGATCACTTTAATATAAATATGTCTCATATAAATGTTTTCTAATAGTTATAGTTCTCTTTTTCCATGGAAATCATATATTTTCCTCATGTGGGGTAATCCACACCCCTGAATGATTTACATAAAATTATTTCATTATATTTTATCATGTTAGAAGAATATTTATATATGAGACATAGAAAAAAAAGATTCATATATTTCATTAAATACATGTAACCAACAATAAATAGTTTTATCCATTAACATTTTAATAGATTTTACAAAACCCTTGTTGCTTAGTTTTTTATTTTTTAGGAATATATTATTCGATGAATTTGTAGTTCTTATTCTTCTTTATTTAGTACCTTTAATGATTCCAATCCTTTTCATGTTCCTTGGACTGTTTATATTTTTTCATTGAAGCTCTTATTTCCACAACATTATTTGTGTCTTATATAGATTAATACATGGAGGTTCGTCATTGACTTTTTTTTTCTACTAAATCTACTAAATTGATTCTACTAAACAAAAAATTCTACATTATAGAGAGTTCAATGAATTGTAAAGATAATTGATGTAGCTGTTCAAACAAGATCAACAACATTAATATATTTAATCTAGTAATATCCAAATAAGATTATGAAAAATAAATTTTATAGGTATCTATTATTATTTTATAATTTCTTTTACTATCTAATATCTAATCACTATATCATACTATAGATTATAATTTTATAAGTAGAAAGAATTATCAAAATATAAAAAATCATGTGATATTTCAATAAGATTGATTGTGTAATCCCATTGAATTTCATGTTTTTTAGTACATTAACCATTTAGGTTATGGAATAAATATTTGGTCAGATTTTAGAGTATTGAAATATAAGATAAGAATGTACCATAAAAAAACCAAACACTTTGAATGCAAGTAATGCCAAAAAAATTAAATATCTAATGTATCAGAAGTCTTATACCAAAACTCAAAAGATAGGGGACAATGCCCAAAATGGAATGAACCCACAAACCTACTAAGAAAAAATCCCAAAATAACTCCAGATGAACCAATCCTAATGATACCAAAACACCTCCACAATATATTGGTCCTATGTAATCCACAAGTCTCTCCTTGTTACATGGTTCACTTGAAAATACCTAAATCCTACAAAACAAATCAAAAAATTAAAAAAGTACCATAATGGTTGGGTGGCATAAACATGTTTAGAAAACCATCATTAATTAATTTATGGTTTTTATCCATTATAAACAATAAAACATCTTACAATACATTTCAATACAAATCCACTTTAAAAATTATTCTTTTTCAAATAAGCCGTTAAAATTCCTTTCATTTCCACTTTCAAATAAAGAATATTTACTAAAACATTTCCCAAAATTGTTAAACTAAATAAATAAGGATTAATATGACCAATTTACCCAACAAAACAGGGACTCACATTTATTTTTCAGTATATAATCAATAAACAAAAATGGGGATTCAATATCTAATCATAATAATAATTTCACTAAAAATTTCCTCAAAGAATATAAATAAATTTTCTATGATTGATGTGAACCCACAGATCAATGTTTATCTTATTTTGTGAATTTTTAAAAAAAATTTGGATATTCATACTTCATAAGTGTTATATGGTTAACCATTAATGGAAATATTAAGTAAAAATTTGGAATCATTCTGAGAGAAAAAATTATTATATTACTAATTAAGGTCTTAAGAAATTTGGATAACCTGTTATAAAAACGATGTGTAGATGATAAATAATGAAAGATGTGATATCATATCATGTGTCTTAGTATCTTTTGGTTCATTAGGAAAGATAAATTCACCTTCTTATTAGAGAAATGTGTTTTGTTGATAAAAGAACAACAAAGTGTGAGGTTGTGTTGAAATCATTCAAGTATATCCTTTCATGATAATTTATTATATTTAGGGAAAAAGTATCTTGAAACAGAAAATCTTATCCTGGTACCTCCATTTATAATAAATCATATGGTCCCTTTGTTCATCAGAGATTTATGGCTTTCTAATTGTTCAATTTCTCCTAAACTTGTTCTTTATCACTGTGTTTCATGAAATGATTATTTTATTTCCCATACATGTTAATGTTTTCACTTTCCACCTACGTTCTCCCATGTTGAAGCATAGTTACATGTAACTCTGAGTAACTGTTATGTTTCAGATGTTTATTTTTAAAACGATGTTATAGTATTCATTCTCACAATGTGTGATTCTAAGAAATTAATATCCAAGTATTGATCGTTTAATAACTGTGTCGATTTTTTAAGTATAAAATCATTTTATGTGGGGTATAATGTAACAACGTAAGCATTTTTGAACTACTTTTTTAGAACTATTTTAGTATTTTTGATATTTTTCATTTCACGCAAAACTAAAAATTGATTCTTTTATATGTTCGAAATAAATTTTATAAAACACAAAGTAAATAATTCACTACCAAACACATAAACTTTAGCATAATATACCCAAAACACTGAGGTTTGATTACATTAGAGGCCATAATTATGTTCTTTGATGGATGGAGTGACACACATGCCAATGTTTTACCAAACAATAATATACTATTAAAATATTATTGTTTAATATAATAAGAAAAACCCTAGACATTAAATTTGATTTTCTGAATAGTATTAAAAAATTTATGAGAAAATATGTATTGAAAATGATATGATATGAATTCCTAGGTTAAAATTAATTATAAATGAATGTGAAAACCTTTTGAATATAAAGGAAAATATTAATATTTTTATGATCACAAAGATGTTTTACCCGGTTAAATTTTACTGATTATAATTTTTGAGTGATATAAATCTAAAATATATGGTATATATTTAATATAATTTTTTTATATTCATCTGATATAATATATAGACACAAGATATGAACAAACCCAATTACATTCATAAAAACCTATATTTTTTATAAAGGTTTATTTACCACCTTTTTATGAAGAACCCATTTTAAAATCAACTATTTTTTAAATTTTATATATTAAAATTTCCCATATAATCATCACATTTGTAATAGAGACATAAAAATAATGTTAGGATAAATTTTTGGTATTTTTCTATAAGGTTTCATTTTTTATGAATAGATTAAAATAATAGATTTTAATTTGAAACAGATTTTTCATATAATTTATTTATATGTATAAATTATATTTGAAATAAGTTTAAATGTTTAATTAGATAATATTATAATCAGTTAATCCAATTTATGTCGTTATAACCAATTAAATGTCGAAATTTGAATAAAAAGTATACAAATATATTGTTCATTTTTACATTGAAACAATGCATTGTCAACCCAAATCCAGGATTTAAAATAAATTATTTTTATCCACTTATGTATTTTTAATTTCCTAAAATAGATTCCATATATTAAAAAACTGTAATTTATAATATTTAATGAGGAAAAATATAGTTTTTTACAAAAAATATTATTGAATGTGATTAAAATTAATTACAATGATTAAGAGAAAAAATAGGTTAACAAAGTATTGAACCCTAAATTTCAGAACCAAAATGACCAAAAAAGTGTCTAGAACCAATTTTCAAAAAATAATGAGGCCATTAACCTTCTATTTTTTTTACTTTCTTAGGTAAAAACATGGGTACACCTAGCTTGTATTCAAAAATGAAATGTGTGTAATTTCCCTTTCCTATAAAATGGAAAAACCTCTCCTACTTCTTCACATGTCACAAAACACTTACTTTCCACCACGATATACCAAATCCACATCCTAAAATACCTAAAATACTCTAAGAATCCACCCATTTTGATGAAACCCACCCAAGTAACACTTTTTTACCAAACCAAAAGAAGTTACTCTATTAAGAGGTTACATATTCTCTCTAGCTCCTAAATTTTATTTTATTTATACACCCCATATAATATCTTTAGTCCATAATTTTGTTAAAAAAATAGTATCCTAAAAATATTATAATATTTTTTAGGTTTCTACTAACACTTACACACACAAACAACTAATGTGTAACAAACATATTTTTTATGCATACAACAAAAAACTGCTTCACTTAATAATGATTGCCAATTTTTCTTTTACCACCTCTCATCAGGGAAATTATGATGAATAATATATTCATAAATGTAATATATTATATATATTGTGTCTTTAAAATTAATTTTTTCTTTTACAACACACATCTTTATACTTTCTGTTTTGTGTAAATATGATAATTTTGTTTGAGGAAGTGTGGAATATCGCCCCCTCAATGTGATATGATTCTTTTACACGCTACATGGAATATATTAAAGATTTTTAGTGAATATATATGATATATATGATATAATGTATATAAATTAATAATATATATATATATATATATTTACAAATATTTCATTTATTTTCTTCCTTTCAACACGACACTTAAACAGAAATAATGTTCATGCATACGTATGACTTAATGTCTCTATGAACAGTGTATTCTATTTTATAATTATATATTATATGGATCATTATAAAAACAATATAGTCAATATTAATTATATTTAAGTAATTATTTTACATTCTATAAATGTTGATATAATTATAATGACCTAAGATATAAAAAATTAAGACACATGAAAAAATCAATGTGGATATTACCCAAACTGAAACCTTATCATATAATTGTTAAATAAAAGCTAGTAAAAAAACATAATATTACCATTTATTGAATTATATATAATAATAAATTCCTTTGATAAATTTATTTTAAATTTATATTTATTAAACTGGAGTTTTTTATGAGTACGGTGACAGTCAAGACGCAAGCTTATAAAATTTCATATCACTTTTTATTTACATGAGATTCACGCTTTATCCACCACCAATTCCTTTTTGTGTGATTTATACACTATTTGTGGATGTTTTATATGATTATTGAACATAAATTGGTGTTAATTTACATACCAGTTTATGAACATTATTTCACAGGGTTGATTTTTTAAAAGTTTCAAAATTGGTAAAGTAATCTTTCCTCAATTTCTCTTCTTTGACACACATGTCATGTTATGCCCCTATATTTTTCCATGGTGTGTATATATTTCGATTAAAATTTAATATCATGAATATACTTATTTTAATTATTTATTAATCCTCATGTAATTCCATTTTTTTACATGGGGATTATGGTCCCAATTTACCTAATGGTATAGTTTATTGAAACACTCTCATTGCTTTTTTAGATTGTTTATGTTTATCCTTAATTTGATTAAATCATATGATAAATATCTTAATATTCAATGTAATTTAATATTTCCTGGTTATTAATGATATAATAATGTATTTGCACCATTTTTCTACACATTGGTACATTGGATAATGAATAAATTGTTTTAATAAAAATATTACCTTTTTTCTCATATCGGTCAGAAATATGCGTTCTTTCAAAACCATGATTTCTAAAAATGATTTCAATAATGTTTTAATTTTATCATATTATTTTAAATTAAATTTATAAATTTGTTTTATCTTCTATGTTCATAGAAGTAATTATAATTTAATTTTCCTATCATGCCAAATTTCAAAACTTCTGAGGTAAAAAAAGAAGGATCAGCATGTATGGACTTAACACTATTGTGACCATAATTTCATTGAATATTCCATTATATGTATAAAATTTTAATATAGTAAAAATGTATTCATAATATTTTGAAATTTTTTTTTAAGTGTTTTTCAATAAAAATGCTTTTTTATAAAAAATTATGGGTTTTCAATGAATCATTTAAGATATTTAAAACTATTTTCAATGAAAATTATTTTCAAGAATGTTTTATTTTTATAAAATGTTTTAAATTCTTTCACGGATGTTTCATAATAATTAAAAAATCTTTCAAAATTATTTCAAATCCTTGTTTATATGTTTTCATGTTTTTTCCATGGAAATGGATTTCAAATGTTTTTTTTGTTTTAAAAATGAAATTTTTTGAAGGAGAAAGTTTATTTTCCTCAAGAAATGTTTTTAGAAGATATTTTCAAATTGTTTCCCTTCTAATATGTCATCAGTTAGTGTTAATCAATTATTTTTTACGAAATTAATCAATCATTCAATTCATATTATTTCTATGAATGATTAATGTTTGGATGGAATATTTTTTTTCTGAAACCCATTTCTCATCCACAAGTTATATTCTTTTGAAACCTTATTCATTTCATGGGTGGTGATTATGAGACCTCCCTATTTCCACATGTAATGATATGATTAAATTATCATTATACCTATCGTATTTAATGGGTTACGATATGATTATTTTTAATATTATGGTGGGACTCATTATTATGATTTGGTTATGTCTTGGGTCAGATCATGATCTCCCCCCAATGCATTGGGTAATTAAGGATGACTCGTTGGTATGTATGTTAGGTGTGAACCTAATTTCATGTTCAAAATGTTATGTGTGAACCAGATTATATATTCAAAATTTTATGCATGGAACATTTTGCATGTCCATAATTTTATTTTTGAACGTGATTTCATGTTAACAATGTCATGAGTGAACATTATTACATGTTACAAATGCTACGCATGGACCTGGTTTCATGTCTAAAATTTGTTGTGTGAACCTGATTAAATTTTCACAATCTTACATGAGAACCTTATAACATGTTCACAATGTTATTCATGGACCTAGATTCATGTTCATAAGATTATACGGGAACCTGAATACATGTTTACAGTGTTATGAATGGACCAGGTTGCATGTCCCTAAGTTGATGCAAGGGCCTGACTTCACATCCTTAACATAATGACTGAACTTGTTTCTACATATACATGATCACAACGTTATAAACAAATGTGCATGACACAAATTTCATGTCTTATTCTTATTTTATGGTTTCATGACTTATGCTCTTAATGCTCTTATAATCCATGTATTATGAGTTTCCAATCTCTATTTTTCTCTCTAATATTGAAGGTTTGATATTTGATTCTTATGATCATGTTTCATTCCCTATATTCATTATTTGATTAATAATTTTATTTTTTTACTATTACTAAGAATCTAGGCTCACCCCTTTCTTATGTTTACTTCACCTATGTTTTGATGAAAGGACATGAGTAGAACAACTAGTGGGGGATATATTTATGGGATATGTTGATGATCATTCACCATAATAGAATATATTGTTTCTAATATTTCAAATACACTAAACTATTATGGTCCTTAAACATGTATTTTTGTAATGAACTAAATATTCATAAAAAATGATGCAATATCCAAGTATGTTAAGACTCTATCTCAATAAAAGTGTTATAAATTTTATATGGGAAAATGGTAAAATCCAAATATTTAAGTGACCTAGACATGTTAAATGGTTTGGATGCATTATTAGTAAAATTGTGTGCCAACAATGGGGGTGCCACTATAAACTAATAAATGGACCCCATAATTACCCTTGATTGTCAAATAGTTTTGGTAACTATTCTCAAACACTGAAAAAGACCTAATATCACAACAATATCCCCTCGAATAATTTTACACATGGTTAGATAGACAATTCCCTGACAATGTTCCTAGTCTGTCTTCCCCCAAAACCATCATTTTCAACCCAAAGCATCAGAGAACTACACAAACAAACCAAAAGGTATGTAAAACTAAAAAAATTTCCTAACAGTTACATAGAGGGTGTCACAAACACCCATCCACGCCACTTTATACCCTTATAAACACCACAAGAATCTAATGAAGAAAACATGTGGGGCCACAACTTCCTCACTAATGTTTTATGATCCCATATCTCATGGTTTCCTCCATAATTCTACTAGATCACACAAACTATCCAAATAATCCTTCAATAAAGCATTATTATCAAAGTCCAAAACATAAACAACCTACTCCATAATAGTGTTTTTATGCTCAAAATTCAAAAATTACCACTCTAGATCATGATATGTGTCTTGATGGTATATCTTAAACTAGGAAACGTAATGGACCTTATGGACTGAGGTCAGAAATGGTGGAAATCCTACATATATGCTACCATCCTAACACTCTCCACTACCAAAAAAGGATAAATAGATAGGAACTACCTTTACCTTCATACCCTAGTCACAGTATCCCATACAAATCAACACTTGAATAAAAAATGAATATCAAAATAAAACATGGGCTGTTTATGATGACGGTGGCATATGACTTATAGAGAATTTGTGTTATATCTATCATTTGTTATACTAGATGAATTATCTATATTATTTCCTAGATGAGGCTCGGTCCATCCATGGAAATATCTCTAAAAACAACCAAACATAGTGGGGATTATCATGGTCATCCATATAATACATCCAATAGGACCATCCTAATCAACTATCAATAGTTATTATTATAACAATAGTCATCCAATAGTAGTTTCATTTATCAGATACGATTGAAATTTCACATGCATACTCATAACATACCGCCATGAATCTAGATGACCTACCTAGACTAAACATACATCTATGGGCGATACAGTGTTTTCAACATCTGATGGATTCTTAAAGACTCCTAGAGAACCTTCTAGTATTGGGAAGTGAATTTGGAATCCCTTTCTAAAAAAATCATAGTGGGAACTCCATTAAGTTAAAAAAATCCATGATATACTAGTTCCAAAGATCATCCGCCTTCGTTGACATCCCAATGGGTTGTAAATGAGTTGATTTCAACATACGATCAACAAAGAACTATATAGAATCCTTCTTACAGGGAGTACGAGGCAAAAAGTTCAAAAAGTCTATCGAGATATCCCCCTAATTCCAAATTATATAGGAATTTGGTTGAAAAATCATAGATAGTCTCTAGTGTATCACATTGATTCTTCGGAACATGAATAATCTAAATACAAAATATACCATTTTTTTATAATATACATGGCCAACAATATTATCCTTTAATGGTATAAAACATCTTTCTCTCCCATAGGTGAATGGACCAACTAAAATAATTTTTCCCCACATAACCACCTACCTGAAACTTAATAGAACCATTTTCCATCTCCAGAAGAGTAGATAGCCATTATGAGCTAGAGACAAATCAGGCAATTTTGCTTCACCATTTAAGAAACTACAAACCTTATGAAACACTTTGTCATAAACCTACTAACTCTTATACCGATCAATGAGAGGATATGTAACGTAAACATTGTATAAGGAAACAATTTCTCCATCCTCAAATAACCCAAGATTCAGATCAACATAAAAACTAATCTACCCCTACAAATCTATAGATTATCAAATAGTCTTTTCTGGACGATTCATTCTCAATGAGTCAGTGATAACATTAACCTTTCTGGGTGCATAAGAAATTCCAAATATCAAAAATTATGATGGTATTCAACCCAAAAACATATTATGAGCATCATATTCCTCTGGTGAATATCTATTTTAATATATTTTTATAAAAATAAACATTAAAATATTTCACTAAGTGATAATGTCATGAAAAAATTCACCGAATACATCACAGCTACTAATTCTATTCCATGGGATTGATAATTTATCTCATGTAGGTGTATATATCTTAACCCATAGTCCAAAACATTGTCATCCTACATCATCATGCACCCAAACCCACATCATAAGGATCAGAATACACATTATAATACTTCCCCAACTTGGGAGGGATCAAAACTATCATGCATTTCAAATTACCCTATAATATCTCAAAAGAACACCAATACTTATCATCGCACATAAACATGTACCCTCTCTAATTTAATGTTTTCAATGGATAAGCTTGCCTACATAAATATAGAATGAATAATTTTTAGTAATCATACAAGACTAGAAAACAATGGATCTTGTACAAAATCTTGGGATACTCCCAATACAAGAATGATCAAAGATTGTATGAGATTACTAAAACTCCTTCGTCGAGAATCACATGGCCCAAAAACATTAATTTATAAATAAAACACTTGAACTAAGAAACTAGTAATACATATGTAAATAACTCAAAACACCCAAAAACGTCAATGTGGTCAGTATGGTCGTACAAAATATGAGAATAAATGAATTTTTAATCCATAAACATGATCATATAGGAGTCAAAAAACTAGAAGATCCATAAAATCAATGACAAAAATATAGTATGATAATGATTATGAAAAAATGGAATAACCAAATACTCAATGTTTATTTACATTCTTTGAATGGTTGAATCTGGACCACCATATTACTTGTCCCTTTGATAATGGTACAAAGATCAAAGTTCAGTCATAGAAAAACCAAATTCCTTCCTAAGCTATTCGTGGTGGTAATCAATTTTAGAAAATGGGTATTTATTATTTATTATCACCTGATTTATCATAAAATATTATATTCAAATTAATATAATTCCATCTTCATTAGTTGATAATAACATGGGTGAATCCCATGGTGACACACTAGGCTGAATGAATCCCTTTCCCTCAAGATCATCTGGCTGGACTTTCACCACCATCAGGTCAAATGGTGCCATCTGATATGATATAATGGAAGTAAACTCAAATGTGGGAGCATATCTATGGTAAACTCAACATTTCATGGGGGTTGAAAACCTAATAATTCATTCGTAAACATTTTTAGGTACCAAACCATGACCACTATAAAACCACAGACAAGAAACTACTCAATAGCATCATGAAACAACCTAGAAAAATTGAACTATAAAAACCCCAAATTGGAAGATACTATTAATACACATCATGATCACGTGTCCCGCTCACCCAAGAATATGTGAGTACACACATCATGAGTAATAAAGTATATCCTGTTGTTGTAATAATAAATGAGTACATTCAATCTAATCATAAAATACATTTCTAAAATCGGGTTGAAAACATGAAGGTCCAAAATAGGGAAGTCCCATATAACTTCCATATAATCAGATAAAATATTTCACCTATGGAAGTTAAATAACATATCCTTGTTAATATCAAATGGGGTTTGAAAATTAAAAACAAAAAACATAAAATCAACCAAAAAACCAAATACTTAATCTGGTAAAGTGAAATGAAGGAATGAGATTATCTAATGTCAAACAAAACTGAGGTAATGGAAGACTCAACAAACTCCATACCACTAACAATTTTTTTTCTAGAATATAATCCCTCTTACATAACCTTTACTGTATTGAAAAGAACTTGGTTAGACATTCCTTACATTTTATTTAAATTTGGGGAGTCTCCCTTACCCATTGGATGAGATCACCAACCCTTGGAAGCCTCAGAATTCACCTAAGGTACCTTGGATAGAGAGTATGCCACATTTCCCCTCATGAAACCAACTAAAATAATAACTATATATATACTAACTACCCACAATATTTTCATCTTCTTTGAGTCTCAAAGAAATGAGTCCAACCGTGTCTATCCCTCCCATAAATAATGAAAACAACAATATTATGATATGAAGAATCCAATGCAACTCAACTCAACTCTTTTTATAATTTTTCCACTACCTCAATGAGACTCATCTTGCTTCATATTTGGTCATGATAGAGAATTCTAAAAACCACCCATAGAATTAATTCCCAGAATAACTATCTTGAATGTAAAATATGCATCCGTTGTAGATTCATTTTCAAAAATATTTTAATTCATAAGTAAAAATGATAGATAAGAATATATATGATAGTCATCCTCAATCCAATATCAAATGGTCGAGACTTTAGGTAATCATTCACACTGAGATCTGGAGTAAACCTACACCAATTCAATAAATTAGGCCTCATATTCCATAACAGAATTTTCCCATTTCCTTAATTTTGTGAACTCAAGGGCCTTAACATTGCATAATGTATCAGGGTAGATTTTTCAGTTTAAATCCTCCTCAAAAGAGTTCCATGGGACATCCTTGCCCCTTATCATGATAAAAATCAATTCCCACCACAATATACATGGTTTTTATAACACGTACAAGGAAAATAAACCATTAGACGTTTCATGGGTCTTCTATAACTCGAATATTCACTAGATATGATCCAACCATCCCTCTTGTTCATTTTGTCCCTTATCCCTACATACCAGTGTTGGATTATTCATTGTAAACATTTTAGAATGATCCTTTTTCAGTGTCTACACCTGACCACCCAATTGATCAAAATAATGGATTGTATGAATCACAAAATCCACCAAATCTGGATTAAGACGAGGTTTCACTGAGTAGGTGTTCTCTATAGTACCCTCTCTATTCCTATATAAGGTTCTTCTTGGAGGCATCATCCCCAAAACATATAAAAAACCAAATTAAACACAAATCATCGTCAAGGAACATCCAATGAACAAAAATACCCCCCCCCCCATTATGGGTATCGACAAGAAGCAATAGAAATTTCAACTAAAAAAGAGAGAAATCATAAAAATCCAACGTATTTCCCACTTTTCATATTTTTTTAAGAAGGTTAGAAAAGTTTTGTTACAACCACATAAGCGACACTAGGAGTTTGGAAGACAATTCCACACAACATGCACATAGTTACTATTAACATTGTGTGATAAGTGTGTTCCTCATATTGAACCCCCTTTTTTCAACCCAAAAACTCAAAAATACCCATGGAATTTCACAATAAATCAATAATAAAAAATAAATACATCAAAATATCATTAATAAGTACCTTATATGGTCTAAATAAGTATATATAATCCCAAATCACCCTTGAAAACTCAAGGATCTATAAGAAGAATAGTTGATCGGTAACTCCATCATTCCTACATATTAAGACCAGATGGTCTTGATACAATATACTATATAATCCCTAAATAAGAACCATATATATTACCATTTAATAATTATTTGGCCTGGTTCTTCATAGCATGTCATGCGATTTATGAAATCACATGGCTAGATGTATGTTCAGGGTCTCTAGAGGCTGGAGACAAGCCTTGGGAAAATTTTTAATCTCTTCTGGAATGGTTTCTCCTATTATAAAATATCGTGAACTATTTTTTCAAATTATGATTTCCATTATCCTTAAAATGGTACGTTTCATGGGTTTGAGTTTTGATAAATCATTTATATTAGGTTTGTTATTTCCAAATAGTTTCCAACAAGATTGTTTGTCGAATTGAAAACACCCAACAGTTGTATACCCATGTGGACCTTCGTACCAAAGATAGTCTCCCTTTAGGATGTTTGTCCAACAATGATTAACAACTCATATTGTTAAATATGATGGATGTTTGGGATTATCAAAGCATTTCAGGGGGGATTATTTCCTACACCAAGACTCTGTTATAGGTTTACACTATATTCATGAATCCTTGATTAATTGCAAATTTTGATGTGCGTTAACATTGAATTAAAAATCAATTTTTAGCTTGTATGGAATTTAGTATCACCTATATTTATATGAATTTTTTCGTCAATGGTGATGTTGGTATGTATTCAAGGTTCTCAATCAATGGTATCCTCTTATATATATATATATAATACTCATTGGTTGTTATTATAATGCTATAGGATTTATAGCTACATAGAGGGGTGCTCTGGAGTATATATTCATCTTGAGATATGTGATTTGTTTAGATGTTGGGATTGAAACCAGGTTATTTTATCCCTACATGTTATCATGAAATGAATTAGGACCCACATAGTTTGTTTTCTCTTAATATGGAACATCGTAAATTGTAATTCCACATGATAAGTCACAAACCATGCATTTTAACATCATGTGGTGAGGAAGATTTGGAGACATGTTCCTAGTTATTGTTTAGTATGGAATTTATGCTAAAGTGGCCTAAGGATTTTTTCCCACATGTGCTTCTAGAATGAATTAGACAATATAGGAAATATTGGCCAAATAGTATAGGATTTATATGGGATGTTGGGTTTGAACCTCGGTGAGGCTTCCTACATATCACACTTAGATGGGAATCAAGGCCGACAATGTTTAGTTATAAGGACCTATGCCTTTGGAATCCCTTGGTAGGTTTTTCACACCTGGGGTTATAGCCATTAGAGAGGTTATATTTTTGGATTATTCATGTAAATGATTTCATTTGGAATGGGTTTATGAGTGATGTCTCGACTCATTCTGATTTGGAGGCTTGTTCAGAGCTTCCACCTGAGTTGGAGGACCATATGAATGATTTTGGGGATTACTCCTCATGATTATTCCATAGTGATGGGTTGTGTTTTACAATTGGATTAATTCCATGGATTGAACTATTATGGGGATTATATTTGAGGAGGATTCTCAAGGATTAGTATGATTGTTTCTCACTAATAATTATGATTCTCATAGAGGAGGTGTTGGACGGTATACTAAGTATGAGGAACATAAATGCAGTTCTCGAGCGTATACCAAATAAGAGTCCTGTATATGTGGTGCTGGTGATTATACCATGTAGGAGGCCAATCTATGTTTGGGATCATGTGGATGTACTGACAATGTTAACCACTAAGCCCACATATTTCATGCTCAGGGTGAGAAACAAGAGGAAAAGGAAGGTCCGGAAAACCACAAAATATGTGTTTCCTAGATGTTCGATAAATTTTCATATGTATCCATGCTTATGGGGTCTCACTGAAAGAAGATGGGGGAGGATTGGAATGAAATTTATCTACCAAAACAAGCATCCAACTATGTGGAATCCAACATTTTGACTAACCTCAATGTCAATATAACAACTCTGCTATTTATTTCACATTATTAAATGATTTATTACATTAGAATAAACTTAATAGAACAAGGAATATCAATATTTCTAGTTTCATTGCGAATTTGGTACATCGAATAACAATTTGAAACTACAAAACATCATTTTTATAATAGAAACCTCTTTATCGTGCTCCCACTAAAAATTCCATGGGATAACCTGGGCACATACCAAAGAAATGGGTGAGCTAAAAATCCTAAAAAGGAAATAAACATGGTATAAAATTCATAGAATAATACATGTTATACAATAGGCTTATTATAAGGAGTAATAATCAAAAAAGAATAAATTTTTGACATTATATAGATATATATTCATAATGGAATGGTGGGAAATATGGAAAAAAACCAAAAACACGGCATCGTAAACATAGTACAAGGATAACATCCCATAAATCATGATGGACAGAGTCCCTTAAAGGAATTAGGTTCACTCCCTATCCAAACATGGAATCTTATGAGACTAAACATTACCCAATGCATTGGAGCGCTGTATAATTCTGGGTGCACCAGTTACATTTATTTCATTCTCATGAAATGTGTGCCACATTGATCATACAATATGGATTCATTCATCTTCGTATTTTGTTCCAAGATAAAGGAGTTTGGAATAAAATAAATTAAGTCCAAACTCAAATATTTATATGTGTATAAAGGTGAACACCATTGATAATAAATGGTTAGGTTATTAACTACACAATTGTTTGTGCAAATAAAATCATGGTGAAATTTCTAAAGCATTACAGTGTCATATAAAACTTTATAAAATGGGTTGAGGTGAGAGAAGGTGGTTTATCATAATTTTTACATCAAATGTTCTGTAATAGAGATATTTAATGACATATCCCAAAATGAGTAATTGAAATTATAAGTCATATGAAAATAAAAAAAATTGAATAAATAATATAAGGTGAGGATTACTTACATGTGTGTGTGATTAAAAATGATTTGGAGGGGATTCATGAGAGATTTTTTGTGTTATGAGAGGATTGAAGATAGTTGAGGGAAGAGTATGGTTCTTCTCAAACGAGTTTTAGTGTAGATCAATAGGATCTTGGTTTGGTTAATTTAGTAAATGAAGTGGATTTCATTATTATTATGTTTTTGGACTGTACATAATAAAATAATAAATACCACAAACCATTCCATGATTTTTCCCATTTTTTATATGAAATGGGTGTGGCTATAATTTTTGATATAAGGCCAAGTGCTCAACATAATAATATAATTCTATTTATTATGTGGAGGTGAGTCACAATCCTAGAGAACTGATTTAAAACCCTTAAAATATATCATATGACTTGGAAGATTCATATTGGGCTTATAAAATTAATAAAATAAACATAAAACCACATTATATTAAACCAAAAACGTATACTTTGTCATGAATAAATTTTATAGTTTGTAATACTTTTGTTTTGGGCCATTATGATGTCATATTACTGAAGTATATTTATAATATATTAAATTTTTATTTACAAATTTGTTTATCGTAGAAAAATATGAAAAATTCACCACTGTTAATTTATAAATTCAAATTTTTAAAATAAAAATCATTTTATCTAAACAATTTAATAAATATGATAGTTTTCACTATGAAAATTAAGTCAACATTTATTAAGAAATGCGGGGTTTCATGAAAAAAATAGTTTTTTAAACCTTATAAAAAGTATATTTGACTACAAAAAAAGTATATGATAATTTATATTTAGTAAATAATATTTAATTATATTAGTATACGAAAATGTTTTTTATTTACAAATTTGGTAATTTATCAAAATAAATTCCATAATTGAATTTTAATGTTATCAAAAAATATTGTTTGTGTTTCTTTGAATCAAACTAAAAATAATTTATAAAGTAAAAATAATAACATAAAAATCTTTTAATTATTTAAAAAATAATAATTTAAATAAAAATATTTCTAGATTCTTGGTACATATTCCTTTAACACTCCAAAAGACACCATAACAGTAAGGTGTGTGATAGTGATATTTTCTTGGGGTGGTACGAAAAAAATTGTTTCAGTCATGATCTCTATGAGATTGAACTTCTCCCATAAATGGTTTTTCACATTCTTAAGTAATTGGATATCATCTTGGGCTTAGTCAAGAAAAAAGCCTAGTGATTTTGTCTCCCTCAAAATCTCTAATAAATGGGATTTATAAGGAACGATATTTCTAGTTGAGGTCATCAATTCCTTTGTTCGTGTCAATTAGATTGGCTAAACCCCTATATTTATGCTAATCATGTTGGAACCTTTAAACATAAATATTATCAATGGTAATGAATCTATGTAGTCTTTTAAATATGAAAAAAAGACCAAATAATTGAATTTGCTGTCTATAACCATAATACAAATTAATACATTTTAACAGATGAGGGTAACACATTTTCATCACCACTTCTGGTTTCCACTTCGCTTCACCACAATTTTTTCTCTATATCACTTTTACGAGGAGAATTGTATTATTTCATAAAAAAAATTATCTTTCTTAAAATATTAGCACCTGCTACTTCTTATAAGAAAAATTCTCTTCCAGTGTTACAACCGCTGAATTGAGTACATGTGAGGGGTCTATTATGTACTTTCTTAATATATATACATAGAATACATCATGTATATGAGATAGTTTTGATGGGGGTGAATTCCAATATGACACTTCTTCAATGTTATCAAGTATATCAATGGTGCCAATGAATCATTGACTATAGTTTCCATTCTTCTGAAATCATCTAACATTTTTCCAAAATGATATGTGGATAAATAAATTGTCTCCAACATCAAACTCTAGGATTCATTGATTATTGGCAGCATATATCTTCTACCAACTTTGAGAAGCCCTGATTTATTGTTGAATTTTCATAACCTTTTCCACCATTTCCTAGATATTTTCAAGACCCAGCAGTTTTTGTTCCCCAACATCATCCTAGATTGTACGAGTTCTACACATCTCTATATGAAGGTATTTATAAGGATCTATTTTGATGTTCGATTGAAAACCGGTGTTGTAAGATAACTTGACCTGAGGAAGATGTTGGCATCATCTACCTTTGAATCTTATAGAACATAATCACAACATGTCTTCCAAATTCATGAATAGCCTTCTCAGACTGGATATTAGTTTGAGTATGATAATCCATACTAAAATACATCATAGTGTTTATATCATTATGTATAATTTTTCTAAACATGGTGGGTGAATAACAGATAACAATCAGATACACTTGATAGTGCTACTTAATTTATCTGTAAAATTTATTTGATTTATATCTGTGAAAATTGATCTAGTGAGAAGTCCTATATAATTGTTATAATGTTAGCTGTCTTTATAAGATGATCCACAACAATTGATATATAATTTTTTCCCCTAGATGTATTCGGTTGTCTTGTGACAATGTCCATGGTTATGTTTTCTCATTTACATGTTTCCATGGGTAATGGATTCTGCATCCTCATAGACTTATACCTTTCATCCTTCAGTCAAAAAAATTATAGGCATTTTGATTCAAATTCAGTGATCTATATATTCATATTCTCTATAAAATAGTGGTCTAGGAAATCTCGAGACTTCTTTTTTCTTACATTGTGAATTGTAAAAATCAAACTATGTGCATCATCCAGTAGTTTCTTCTTTAAATTATGATTTTATGGTACATATATTCATGACCCAAATTTGAAAATGAAGTCTTCATTAATATTAAAATTCATAGATTCCCATTTTCTTATAGAATCCATTTTCTTCTAAATTCCCACCTCATTCCATTGAGAATATTTTAACTTCTCTAAAATGGACGGTTTAGCAATCATTTGTGAGCTGGCTAATTATGTTCCTATTTTTCTGATTCCCATATCCATACTTCCTAAATATATCCATATCAAATACCTCTCAGTTCTCATAGATATTATAATTGATGTATCCTTTCTACATAGATCATCTACCACTTTATTCTGTTTCCCCTAATCAATGTGAATTTTGAATTCATAGTCCATTATCATTTATAATGCAGGGTCTGGAGTTGGATACAGTGCTATTTTTGTGTGAATATATACATGATGATTTTTTGATATATATTTATATTTAACACCTTTATATAATGAGATAATTTCTACATATTTTTAAAGAGAATAACAATGTATCCAACTCCAGACCATGCATTGGGTAGTTCTATTAATGAACTTTCAACTTCCTTGAGGCACATGGTATGAATTTATAATTCTACATTAACACAATACCAAATCCCTTCTAGGAGAAGTTGAATTCCATGAAAATATTTCCACTCATGGGTAGTGTAATAATAGGTTATATCATAAGCATCCATTTTAGTTCCCTAAATATATCCTCGCATTCATCATTCAAAGAAAAACATGACCCTCTTCTGGGTGCTCTTGGTTAGGGGGTTTGAAAATCATTGTAAATTTCTCGTACATTGATAATAATACCTAGATAAACTAAGTAAACTATGTAAATATATCATAGATGTTCACCTCATACATCCTTTAATTGATTGTATCATTGATGGTTCAATATATATACCATTTCTTATAATGATATGACTTAATAATGACACTTCCTTTAACTAGAAGGCATGTTTTTTTTTACTTGGAGTAAAGCTTCTCTTATTATAGGGTCTTTATACTAGTGCTCAAATGATCTTTATGATCATCCTTCCTTTTAGATTATATTTGAATATAATAAATAAAGACCACCCAAAATTTGTTGAGTTTATAACTAAATACTCTATACATCATGTCCAGGATTATTGATGGAGCATTAATGATTCTGAATAGCATTACTATGAACTCATAGTTCACATACCATGTATGAAAAAGAAGTCTTCGGATTATCCTCCTTCACACAAACATGGTAATGTACCAACCATAGATCCACCAAGGAGAAATATTTTTCCCCATGAAAATGATTGAATAATTCATCAATCTGTGGCAGAGGATACCAGTTCTTTATCTTGATCATGTTTATCTCATGATAATCAATGAAAATTTGTGTTTAACTGTCCTTCTTCTTGATGAAGAAGAATAGTGAATCCCATGGTGAATCACTTGGGCATATGAAACCTTTTTCAGATTCACAAATAGTTGTTTCATTAACTCATCATGTTACACAACATCTGTTCTTTATGTATTCTTGGATAATGGAAATGAAATATGTATAATCTCGATTGATAATTCTACCACACGACCATGAGAAAGAACAGGAATTTCATTAGGAAACACTTTAGTGTATTCCCTAACAATAAGAATGTCTATGAAGATGGATCTTTACATATACTCAATAATTTGAGACACATATTATTTTTTATAGGGATATAATTTCTATGAATTTTATTGTGGTGTCAAATAAGGTTCATCCATCTCCTTATACATGTACAGAATTGGAGTATTATAAACAATTCATAGAGATATTTACTTCTCTCTCAAATTTATGATTGGTATGTATATGGATAGCCAATCCATACCCATAATTTCATCTAATTCCACAAAAGAGGGTATGAAATGATTTGTTAGGTTGTTTGACCCACAAATTTTGAATGTGGAGGATTTATATACATGGGATGACATAATTTCATCATTTTTCATTTTCACTGACATCAGTACATCAATGTTTTGTGGTAATGATTGGATAGTTCAACTAAAATTTCATGATATAGAATAATGTCTAGAACCATAATTTATAAGTATGTTCTCTATTATAGAATAAATATATATCATACCTATCACTACCTCATTTTTGAGATACTACTCAGTGTTTGTGATGAACAAAACTCAATCTTGATGGAATGGAGGTTATTGGTTGCCTCTAAAAACCTTATCCTAGTAAATTTCTTTGGAAAGATCCCTAGTTCCTTGATTTTGATGCATTGAAAAATGCCCTAATGGTTTAATTGAAAATAAATTTCATCCATCTCATTTTTGGGTTTCACTTATTTGCAATAATTATCTTGGATTCCTTCCTTCCCACACCTTAACCATTTACTTATTCCCCATATTCTATTTTTTAGGTGCTTCATTCTTCACCTTTTACAAGTGGGATGTTTAAATTTATTAAAAATGTTAGATTTACCTATTGGGATACTATCACTAAATTAAACATTCATCTTTTTCAACCGAACGATACCATTTAGATTCACTGATTTCCATTTCAAATTTTAGGACACATCAGACAATTTCCACATATTTATCAATGTCTCAGATCACTAGGGATTTTCAAATACTCTATTTTTTTCCAAAAAATAATTATTCAACATTGAATTAGAGGGTAACAATAATGAACATGTTTTATCATGAATGTCTCGTGATGTTTTCATTTTCATCCCCGGTAGATTCCTCATATTTTTTTGAAGGTGAGGATGCCCCTTTCCATTTTATGTTAGAGAGTGTGAGGAAATTATTTATCAAAACAAATTTTCCAAAATTCCTTCTACCACATCACTTTTATATCATCCTTAGGATTCGTATTCTTGATCAATGTCCACCACTGCTCTTCTTATCCCTCTATATGATAATTGGACACTAGAACCATCTCTTATTAGAAACATTGAAGGATAGAAAATATATTCTCAATATAGTTGATCCAATTTTTCATGATTAAAGGATCATATTATCCATTTATGGATGGAGGAATTTGTCACATAAAGGACTCAATCACAGATTTCTCCATATTTTGGGTATTTATATTATCCTCTTGATTTTGGATTATATTCAGTACATGAGATAGATAAGAGAGTATAATCTTGATGTTCATGATTACTTTTCCCCTCAGGTTAGGAATATCTTTGGGGAAGTCATCACGTTTCCCTTCACATTCATTATTTTCGTAGTTCATCATTCTTATGGTCATTTTCTTCAATAAAAGGAAAATTATAGATGAGTATTTTTTAAAACAATTAAAAACATTAAGGGGTAATCTAATGACCTTCAATGGATAACTTGTAAATCTCATGTATTTTCTTATCTTATGAATTTCTTGGCTTTAATCTATGTTATCAATGGTCTATTTCATAACATATACTGTGTTGGTCAATTTTTGGTTCCCTTACTAATGTTTCATAATGAGCTTATGAATTTACCAAATAATATCCCCAATGAGTGTCAAAATCGGTTCACAGTAATTCCCTTTGTTGTGTAAGAAGTTATACTGAGTCAATCTCGGCACACCTTGTCAAAGTTGTTATATATATTTACATTTATTTGAGAACCACACCCACATGTTGTATCCCAAAAATGATATATTTTCATAGTAAATCTCTTAATATATACATACCAAATTTTAAGGATTTTATATTATTCTTATTCTTATCCCTTAGGCTTTCTCTTCTGTTTTCTAAGATGAATACAACAAATAACTATTGTTTCATTTGATACCAACTATAAAACATCATCGTTATTCAAATATTCATTACAGGCTCACACATAATATAGAATTTTATAACATAGGTACATCCATAAGAATGGGTGAGATACAAAACCATGTAAGGTAATAAACACATCATAACATGAAGAGAATAATACATGTTAGAAATTAGTCATCTCAGGAAAAGTAAGAATCATAAACATGAACAATGGGACATGATATAGCATGATATTTATAGAGGAAAAATGGAAAATTTTGAAACAACATAAAACAAGTCATCATAAAATTAGGTTAAAGATAACTGTCAAGACATCATGATGGAAAAAGTACCATAATGGAAGTATGTTCACTATGTATCCCAATATTATGTGTTGTGGGACTAATCATTACACAATTCCTTGGAGCACTATATAATTTCATGGGTGCCGGTCACTTTCATTTCATACTCATGATTAATTATAAAACATAGATAATAAAACATGGATTCATTCATCATCATATTTTATTTCATTATCAAGGAGTGTGGAATAAATAAATTTATGTTCTAGGTCAAAGAGGAATAATTTCATAAAGGTGAACACCCTTAATAGGAAATGGGTATGATATTCGCTACACAATTTTTTTCCCTGGAAAATCAGGGTTCAAATTACTAATTATAACTGTGTCACATAAAAATTAATAAAATGTGGTGATGAGAACGAAAGGGTTCTACATAGTATTTATAAAAAATTTAAAGTAATAGTGACATGTAAATAAAAATCCCATCATAATAAATTGATAATAGAAGGTATAAGACAATAAGAGACTTGAATACAGAAGAGACGGTGAGGATCCCATACTTGAGTGTGTGACTCTAAATGCTTGTTAGGGGATTTTTGAGATATTGGAGGTACCTAATAAGGACTCCAGAGAGTGGAGGATGGAGTATGGACATTCTAAAAATATTTTTACTGAAGATAAATGTGGGATTGTGTGGGATTATATAAGAAAAGAAGGGGATTTCACTTTTATTTAGGTTTTGGACACTGCATATTATAATACACAAACCCACAAACCAACCCACGGTTTATCTAATAATTTCTACAATATGATCATGGTTATCATTATTTTATAAGGCAAATGACATAAAATAACAAAATAATTACCTTTCTTATGTGGAGGTGAGTTACACTATTAAAAGAATGATTAAAAAACCGTAAAATGTTTAATAAGTTTTGGCGGATTCATAATGGATTTTTAGAATAAATAAAATAAACCTAAAACAACATTATTTTAATATAAAAACAAATATTTCTTTTTTTACACATGTTATATTATTTATTAAATCAATTTTGGGTCATTAGGATGTCATAATAAACAATTTATATTTTTACGGTAATTAATTTTTAAACAATAATTTGGCAATCTATGAAATTTTATTAAAAAATAACTAATGGATAATTTTTTTATTTTGATTCCAAAAATAATATTCATTTTATCTAAATAATTTTCTAAATATAAAAATTCTAACTTATAAAATGAAATCTATATTTATTAAGAAATGTTTTTTTCATCACAATAAAAGTTTTTGAACAACTATAAAATATTCATCTGACTTTATAAAAAATATTTGAACATATATAATTTTTATATATTATTTAATAATAATATTTTATTAAAATATTGTTTACTTAGAAAATCCATTATTCTCGAAAAATAAATTCCTTTATTTAATTTGAATATTATCCAAAAATATTGTTCGTGTTTTTCGTACAAAGATAAAAAAACATTTATAATGTAACAACAATATGAGGAAAATATATTAACCATTATATAAATATTATTGTAAAAATGAATATTTCTTTGGCCTTGATACATATCCCATTAAGACATAAGAAACCTCATAAGAGTAAGGTTCCCAATGGTAATATTTTCATGGGGTGGCTCGAAAAAATGGTTTGGGTTGTGTTCTAGATTAGCTTTAGCTTCTCCCATAAACATTTCTCCTCATGCCTTTGTTGTTGGATCCCATCATTGGTTTAGTCATGGAAAATTCATAGTGACAATACCTCCCTGGTAAGTTATTATAAAGGGGCTTCATAGGGTATGATCTTACTATTTGAGTTCATCACTTTGTTAGTCTATTTCAGTTGGATTTGTTAAAACCCTATATTTATATTAATTATATGTTAACAATTAAACAGTTATATTATAAATGGGAATGATGCTTAATGATATTTTGGATATAATAAAAATAGACAATAATATCATGTCTATTATCTAACCATAATACATTTTGATACATTTTCTAAAAAATGGAAATTTTATTTATAACAGTTTAGGTCATTATGGTCCACATGAGTCCGAATGAGTCAGGATTGAATGTGAAAGACAAGAGGAAATGAAATGTCTGGAAAACAACAAAATTGTCCTCTTTCTCTGGTGGAAGATGATGAGGGTACATGAGAATAAGGATCTATGGTTCACATCCCCTATAAAATCATCACATCCATGATAGTCTTGTCTAACTACCTGTATGGACAAGACCCCCACCAAGTGAGGTGGAGAAAGAGTGAAACATACTACAAGAATGTAAAGGGGGTCACTCATAGAGGGATGAACTAAATTTGGTTACGTGGTAAGGGGGAGGACCTCATTAACCTTTGAATTGAAAATAAATCATAATTATCACCCTCCTCGCCTGGAATAGGAGGATCTGGGTCTTAGAGACGTTATGGGAAGGACATGAACCTAGAAATAATACCCAAAACAAGGATCTCCCTCGAACCATCCACAGTTTCTAGGTCCCCATGATCCTTTTAATTCAAAACCAAATGTTCCCCCAAGGAAAATAACCACCAAGAAGGACAAGTTCACGAATCCTCTTACTGTATAAAAGAAAATCCAAATTTGAGACACATTGGTGTTCCCCATTTCATGTGTTTTCATGTCTAGATAAATTAATGGAGGATTGTATTTGGTCACTATCAAAAAAGGTAAACAAAGGAAAAGAGGCCCTTCCATGGATGGTTTTTGAGAGGGAAAGATAATAGGCTCATATAGGGTAGAGGCCATAATAAGACATGGTAGACTCATGCAGTTAGTCTAGGGATAACCAAGGGTGGCTCCCGAAGTAAGGTTTGGGTGAAGTGAAGGATACTTTAGAGAAGGCCCTTCTAGGTAACAACAATTGGGTGTGTCTTTTTGCAATCCCCCACGGGTCTCCAGAGATCTTCCAGGATATATCTATCAAAGGCCTATGATTTTTTAATAGTATATCGCAATTAATTTTTTTAACTCTGGGGAAGTGGTTTCCTCAATCAGGTTTTATGTCTTTTACAACATCGGTGGACTTTAGTTCCACTATACCCATTTAATTACATCGTATTTGGGTTTCAATGAATTACCTATCTGAATTCATAGGTCTTGGGAAAATGACAAGGGTGATCAGAGTATCAAGAGTCATTCAGGTATTTACATATGTGTGAACGAATAGCCCTAGAGTTCTATTTGTATGAATACATGGGACCATATACGAAGGGTATCTCTTACACAATTGTCTCATGTAGGTGTTCCATATAGGCTGATGCGATTGTCAGTCACAGACACTAATGTGATGCATGTCCATACAGGGCCAATGAATGGGTTATCAACACATGGATAATGCACATGCTTTATGTGTAGGGAGGATGTGTGGGATCGATGTGTAGGGATGATGTGTGGGGTTGATTTGAAAGGATGATGCACATGTTTTTCATGTAGGGTCATCACATAGGATGATATAAGTGTACCCTGTGTGAATGGCCTATGTGGTGACGGAAATTCCTATAAAGATTTTATCTAACTTATGAGAGACATAACTTTTGATTTTACATCCATTTTTTGAACTACGACTAGTAAATTCAATTATTTTGAAGACATACATTCTCCTTGATATGGAAAATTCATGAAATTTTCACTAAATTATCTCAGAAATTTTATTTTAATTCACCGACTGTTTTTTATCCTCGGTCTCATAAAAAATTGTCCTATACATAGAGGGTGGTTCTTTTAACATATCCCCATGGTGCAGTACTCATGTGGAACATGGAAATCCATCCCACATCTTCTTCTTCATCGGAGACACATATCTATTCAAACTCAATATTTTTTTCTAAGTGAGGGTCACATCATGAATTCAACAGCAATGATCATGAAACACATTTTAAATTATCAATTAAATAATCCCCTAGAATTAGATTCATTTGGAAAGAAAATAATTTGGTTCTATAGAAACTCTATGGAAAATGTACACATTCTAACTTAATTTTTTTGGATTTCTAGTTATCTCAATTTTGGAAGTATTATCTTGTTCTTTCCTTTTTCTTGGGTCCTAGAGAACATAGTTTTTCTATATCTAGGGTCTTTTGGACAACCCCATAAACCGTGTGTACTTTCTTTTACTGCAAATGTTTTTCCAAAGACCAATATGGATGATACTTCTTCAGAAATATTTCTTCTATGATTAGACCTATCTTTTAAAATTTTCATCCTAACATGTTTTGTGACTCTTATGTTGTCATTGATCAAATTTTTACCTAAACCATAAAGAATATAGGTCTACTGAGTGAATGATTAATATTTTTTTCGTGTTCCTTTTTCAGGTTTTTAATCAGATGTGTACTATGTCTCTTTTAGAATATGTTTTAATGTCATGAAAGTAGGAATAATGAGGCTAGTGTTTTAGGTCAAGCAACATAAACCATAAATTTTGAGATTATGATTGAAAACATGTCTTCTGCACCATTAATTTTATAAAATTATTTTGATAGTCCTAATAGGTATTTTGGTTCCTCATGATGTGGTTTCGGAATCTATGACAAGATATTCGGGTATATAGTAGGTTTCTAACGAGGGTGAATTTTCCACTTATTGAAGACCACATTTTGTCGGTGGATTATGCAAAGATATCTAGGGTCTATACAATAGTGTCAATAGGTTATTCCTTTAGAAGAAAAATAATTTTTGGTTTCTACATTAGGTAAATCCAATCGGGGCATGTCATAAAATAGTCGAGGAAAACATTTATTAGCAATTATAAAATTCTATTATCGATGGATGAAGGTAATTTATGGAGATCTTAATTTATTATGAAAATTATGTGTGGGTTTTCCAAAGGAAAATGTATGAGAGGGGATAAATCAACTATATTTGAACTGGCCAAGAATGGGAAGCTGTTATTACATTAATTTATCTTCGATGGAGGAGGGTATATTTTATAAGATGATCGACGTAACCGGGGGAGGACCATTCCTGAAAATGATTGAAACGTCATGTAGATTAAAGTTACATGACCAGGACACTGACCATGTAGTTTGACATTTTATTGGGAGAAAGTTCTTACATAGTCAAACATCCTGTAATTAAGAGGTTAGGTTGTTCTATTTAAATTCTGAGAGTGAGGAATTTATGTTATGAATTTTAAATTTTTATAATGAGGATATTAAGAGGGATATAACTTCTCGTGTTTATATTTGACTAAGAGGTTAATGATTCTCACATTTTGGGAAGTCATATTAGGAATGTACCATCATATTCAAGTATGATAAGGGAATTTTTTGAGCTACAATCTAGAGATCTGGAGACCTATGAAATGGTATGATGGAAGGGATTGTGGTGGTAGAGGAGGTCTATCCTAAGGATGAAGTTACGATTGATTAAAAACCCATTTTGGGGGATGTTTTATAATCGTTCGGTTGGAACATGTTACAGTATAGTAAATAGTGGATCCCTAGGATGACAAACCTATTTTGTAGGATACATTATGAAAATACAAATGGATTGTTTTATATCATAGTCCAGAACATATGTTCTCAAGAATTCAGAAAATCTATAACTAATATCTGATAAATGTTTGGTGAGATTCTTATTTCCCCAGGTATATAGTTCTGTTGGTATAATGAAAATACCATAATATGGGAGGTTAATTTTGATTCAAAATTATACAAGACTAAATAAATAAGGTTTCCCTCTACAGTCTGACCCAAATAGGTAAAATAGTGCCTATAGTTTTAGGTTGTACGACTAGAACTATAATATTAGGGAAATTATTGATGATATATGGCCTACCATAACAAGGGAGTTCCAGCATACATCTGTCATGAGGGAGGAAATTGTAATTCATGGTCTTGAGGGTTTTCATATCAAAAAAAATGATATAGGGAAATAATTCAAGGTATGAATGTAGACTAAATTTGAATCATGGTTTCTAACATAATATCAGCATAGCTTTCACAGAATGGAGAGGGTTATCCCAAGGGTGAAGGCTCCACTTGTTTCAAAACATGTTTTTTGAGATATTTGATGAATATCAAACTGGGTAATGTTATGACATAGTCAATAGCTACATCCATGGGAAAACAAATCTATTTTTTAGGATAATTTATGGAAATCCTCTAGGGAATGTTACAACATAGTTAGGAAAAAGATCCTCCATGGATCATATGTTCTAGCACGAAGAGTTGTTGAAATGTTATGGAGATCCAAAACTATCCATGATTAAGAGTAAGATGTGGGTATGGGATATATCCAATAAATATGGAATCCTTTCGGTGAATATATCAATGAGGTGTTGATTCCCATGCATTTATCTAACTCATATGTAAAATAGGGAGATTTTTTTTGTGGTAGACCCCCAACGACGGGACCCAAATAAAGAAAAAATGCATATATCTTTGTTTGTACACATGAGAGGAGGAAATAAAATTTTAAAATGTGCCTAGAACTATGACCTGAGGCCTAGCTATCAATATTTGTCTCATTGGAATGAGAGTTAAGCCATACATAGTTCATGAGGTTCTAAGTAGTTTAAAGACTTGTGGATAGGACATTAGTTGTCATAATTAACTTCATGTTGTGAGGACACATCTGTTTCAACATTAAGAGTAAGGGAATTCTAGAACCGGTATAAGGAATAGGACTCGAGCATCAATACACACATTTTCTTAGAAATAATCATTCCATATGTTGTTCTAAAATAAAGTTCATCCAGATAGATTGAATTCATATGTGGAGGAAATAGGGATGTTTTATTAATACTAGTCCATTCATAGGCTTAGAACCTGTATTGGATCCCCTCATAAATATGTTACTCATACATGGGAGAGTGAGGAAGTTTCCAATATTATGTTTTGGCTAGGCCCAGGATTAAAGATCTAAATTTCACTATGTATCTCATTGAAATGAAAACCAAAGACCAGGTATTTCTTGAGGAAAATCATGTTATTTTTTGGCATGGGATGAAATCATATGGTGTTCCTTTTAAGGTCTTTCATCCAGAACCATGGTAACCATGATTTGAATTGATATGAAATAATTATGTAGGGAATATTTTACCCAAACCACCAATGATCAAATGTGGTATGCTCGTTGTAAGAAATAAATGCATGCATTGGTTTCATCCACAGTACAATAGAAACACAAGTGAAGGATAGGGGAATTTATATTCTATTGTTGGTGGCCTAGGATATACGATGGAGGAATCTATACATAGTAAATTATGAAAAGATTCAATCCATATATAGTTCATTAAACCCCATGAATTTTTAATTATTGTGGCAAGGAAAAAGATAAAAAAATGAAAAATAATGGAAATGTTGTTGCTTAGTTATGGCATGGGACCTAAGAATCACTACATATCTCCTCATTGAAAGAAAAGTGGAAAAAATAGTTTTGGGAAGGTTCCCTATCTAGTTCTGGTCTATTCACATGGATTAGGGGATTTTTATTCTAAATGGGCTCAATACTGGAGATCATGGAATCACTACATATCTCATTAGAATGAGAATCTAGAAACACATAGTTCTTAAAAATATTGACTATGCAGGTCTAACCCATGAACAGGGGGAGGTAATTTTCTTGTATTTTTTTAGGAATAGTCCTGTGACTATAGAAGTAAGTGTCACTATGTATCTTGAGGTATCATGATTAATGACACATGATGTTCTTGAAAATTGTTCTCCCCCTCAATCAGGCTTTGACATGGGGAATGGGGCCTATGCATTTTTCAAGGATGATGGTTAGGAATGAAACATGTGGTTTGGCTATCATTATGCATCATGTTGTAAATGGAATCAACCCATGCATCCTGGAAACGTTCCCCATAGAGATCTGATTTGTACAAAAGGAAAATGAAGGGGTTTTTTATTACCATTAATTTTGGTTTGACCCTGGATGGGAGGTCATGGAATAACTATGTATCTACATGTAGTGAGGATAAATCCACACATAGTTCATGATAGAATCGTAGAGATTATTGTCAAGAGATGTGGATTTGATAGTGTTTGGTATTATCCACATGGTGATTGTCCAGGTGCCACTATGGGATAGAGATCATATGAGTGGGGCTTATTCAGGGGGTCTACTAGTCCATTAACCATCATGTATATACAAGAGGGAATCTCATCCTGCTGATGGGTTAGAGGGATGAGGTTTGGACATAAACCTGATATGGATTCCCTAATTTAGGGCTCTAAAAGGAGTGTCTTAGCTCATGGTATTAATGGGGTTAATTTATGTTTAATGGGAAGGATGTAAACCATTCAGGTTAATATCAGGAAATAAGGATGAATAGTTTCTTGTAGTTTTATGTAATAAGAATAAGACAATATGTTGTACAGTTTATGATCATGTGATAAGGTTTATGATGTAGTGAATTATAACATCATACATTAGAGACATGATGTCATTCCTTTTAAGCTCATGTGACAAATACAAACTGCATAGTTTAACATCTTGTATCTTTGGTGTAGATCATACAATTACATGAAATGTTTTATTAGGGAAATTACATTAATCATGTTTATACATATATCTCCATTATTTGAGATTAAATAGTATTATCTATTAGAGTATATGTTGTGTGTGGATTAATATCCCTCCCACATCAATCTATGCTTTTGAGGATTCCATCCTTGTGTCATCAATGTCATGGGGAACAATATCATATATCATTAGAGAATTCAACAGAGGAAAAATTCTGGTTAAAGGCTCGTACAATGTAATTTTGATAGAAATAAAAGTTATGCATAGGGTGAAATTTCTTATCAATGAAATTATTTAGTTCATCCTATGATTTATAAGATTTCTCATCCTTGGATAACTGGTCGTAGATGGAAACACAGAGTGAGGGAAACTAGACATTAATAGGAATGACTATTTCGGTACCTTATAGTAGTGAGTACGAGGATTCTTGTGTGGAAATATGGGTCATAGTCTAGTAATCCCATAAGGTATGCTAGATCATGTTTGGATAATTAATCTTATCATTACACATTGTCTTCTATAGTATGTTTTATAGGGTCCTCTTAAAGTTCTCTTTTTAACCATTTTCTAATACCTGAGATCATGATGAATTTCTGGAATTGATATTATACTCGGGGTGTATCTTTACCACCTCATCCGAACAAAAATTGGTACCATAGTCCATTAGTATTGTATGAGGGACACCAAATTTGGTAATGAAATTGGATTTCAAAAATCAAAAAATTCTTTTGGCCCCTACTTCAATGAGGGGTATTTCCTCAACCCATTTAGATTAGAAATTGGTAGTAGTTAAGATTCATTTTATCTTCATTTATATAGTTGTGGGTAAGACCTAATAACATCCATTTCTTGTTTGGAAAATGGATAGTAGTATTTCGTTTTTTGTAGAAACCTTGTGGGTTTATGGATGAAGACGGAATCCACCTAAAATGAATGAAATTTCTTTGTGAATTATATGAAATCATGTGTTATTAATGTCCATAACAATCATAATTATTCATATTTTATCAGAAGGTATGTTCCATGACTGGTGTTCAACATATGCTTCAATATGTTTGTAGTTTTAGATTTCGAATATTTTTTTATTCAACAATTATTGCACAAATATCCTGACTAGAACTGCCTCCTATTGTTTAGGGGTCCCCATCATGGGATCATAGTGAGAGAGGAAATGATTCAAATGTTTTCCTAGATCTCCTGATCCATTAAAAATGGGAAATTTTGGGTTCCCGAAATTCAGCATGGGAGGGGTTTGATCTACCCATTCACGGAAGTACTTTTTTTCTAGTTTTAACTATGATATTCATTCCACCATGGCTTTTAATTGATCCATGAATAACTCAAAAGTGTTCATTATCCCTCAAGTAATTAAAAGTTCAACTAGATCATGAACATGTGTAGCAGCTAGTACAGCCATGGGTGGTTGTACTGATGGTTTCTTTCATGGGTTTCTCATAGGGGTGGGATTGTAAGGAAGTGTCTATCCCTATTCTAGTTGTGAACCCAAAGGATGGAATTCTTTATCTGCTACTAGGGGTCCAAGAATATTTCTTATGGTATCCCATTTTTATCGTTCATTCAGGATCCACTTCAGTTTTTGTGACGAACCCTCTTTGTAAAGGTACTCTAATTGGTTGCGTGAGTTGAGGATATTCATACCAAATATATCAAGCTAGAAGGCTACCATGGTGTAGTTCTAAATTGAGTCTCTTTGATGCTTTTTTCCTTCCCTCCTTATGATAAAATATTTCTTCCAGAGAAAGGGGTTTAACCTCTCTGAGAGGTTGGTGAATCACAACCTAGCCATTACCCTTTCCATGTTAAATGATTTTCTATGAGGTAATTTTCATGACCCATCCCAATGGGGTTGTATTGTGATTCCTCATTCCCATATCCAGTAGGTCCGGGGATGGAGACTCACATATAGAAGGCACATCACTAACATGGGATGCATGTCCTATGTACATGTACACTCGCACAGATCTCTATGCCAAAAACGATGAAATGTAGAAACCAAAAAAGAGAAAAATGGATGAATACTAATAAAACCAACCAATAGAGTACCAAAAAAATGTAATGTATAGTAAATTAATCTATTTTAGAATAAAAGTCCATAAAAATAATGAATCTACAATATATATAGTCTAACATGTAATCAAAAAAGGTATTGAGACAGATGCTCAAAGCCATATTAACACCTCTACATGCCTAAAATCACAAATGTCGGTCTAGTTCTGGTATACCCTAAACTCCATCAAATGATCACTCTTTTTCACAAGACATGACATGTTCCTGAAAAGCAGGTACGGAGGTGAAGGTAACAATTCTGGGTAGGACACCTTGAAACCAAAATGAAAAACACAAATTAAAGAAATATTAATCTCTGAAAAACATGTATACAGTACATATAAAAATAATATATCCAAATATACTCAAACCATGACCCTTAGTATAGAGGTAATCCAAAACTACTTCATACCAACACTAAAGATTAATTCTAAAGATTCCAAAACCACTCAACCTGGAGAACATAATACTAAGTATAACATCACTGACGAAATATTCCTAATAAGTACAGCTCTTTAGGAACTATCATGAGAGATAATATGATACACTTATTTTGGGAGTACTCACTACATGGGCGGGGAATATCAAAATACATAGATGAGGATTACCACTGGGTCTAGGGGTGATACCAAGACTAATACAAATTCACCTATTATGTATAAGATCGATGATCGATTGGATTGGTCTAACCGATACCGAGAATCTACTAAGGGAACATGAATGGATACAGTATCCCACTCTATGACTCTGGAAGGGGGTTTCAAACTATATCCCGCACAATCCTTCTGGAGGGACTATTCTTCTTCGAAAATGAAATGAAACCAACTAAATATTAGACGAACAAGCAGGGGATCCAACCCTAATGAAACATGTCCAAGATATGGTGGAAAAGGGATTCAAGTCATGTAGTAATGGGTACACTGTGTTTAGTAGGGTCACATTCCATATCTCTAGAACTCAGGTATTGTATGTATTTAATGACTCGTGTTATTAAAACATGTCACATAGAAGTTATATTCACAACATGTAGAAAGGCTCTCGCATTGTGTCCTATAATCCAGGGTCGACCCATTTACTATGTCCATGTTCTAGTATATAGTGTCTACCCATGTTTTCAATCAAATGTACCAGTACACAGGGTAACCCATGTATCTGGTCTATGTTTGGTCATGTTGTGGTGTACATGCTGTGTAGGCAAGCCCTGTAATCCACCCCGTGTCTATGTAACTATCGAGAAACACGAAGAGCCTTGTGGAAGGGGCCACACACTGTGTGACAAGAGTCACACACCATGTGATACTTTTCTACCTCCTGACACCCATGAATCCACTTAGTTTGGGCCAACACCATTTAGTCTAAACTACACACTGTGTTCTGTATAATTTTATAGAAACACTAGTACGAACTTCATCATCTCCTCTGATGCTCTGACTATCATTTTTTGGCCCTGTCTATTTGGGAAACTAGAAATCTTTGGTTTTATTTTCCTATCAACTCTAAATTGGTATGATTAAATCCTTGAATCAACTTATAAAAAATATTTCCATTGTCCATCATTTTCTACGAAGAATGAGATATAGACACCCAGTGTCATTCGATCAGCTTCCACTACCATCTTCACACATCCCCCAATTCATGTTCATGTTGGCTCTTCAATTTTGGACTATTTAACCATTATGACAATTCACAATGACAATTTTTTCATTAACCATGAAAAACATAGAGAACGCGATGAATTTTGTTGTTGAAAATCACATGGAACAACCCAAAGAATGTATCTTGATCATTATTCATTTCGACCTCAATAAATTATGTATGAATGATCATGATAATAAAAAATTAGTATAACCATAATAATCCCTAAAAAAATACACAAGACAAACCCTCCCTCAAGATTGATTGAACCACGAGTTAACCTGTTTGTGGGTTCATCTGTGTTCATTGTAAAATCCATGAATAGAGAATATATGAATTTATACAACACACCCTACCTCATGAATTTATTGATCACTAAAGAGGTTTGATCGATGTGTCATAATTATTGTCGTGTTTTGCCATGAAAGGATTATTTCAATCTTCAATCCAACTTATGTCATTGTTTTTCATTGATAGAATTCTCCAGGTTCTCTCCGGAGCCTCCTGGAAGTTCTAGGGTTCTTAGTCTAATCTTTGATTCCTTATTTAAATACTAATTAAATGAAATTCCATTGGTTCATTGAAAAACTTTATAATAATAAAATAAATTCTTATTTTATTTTATCCATTAAAATATCTAGAAATTAACATCCTAAGTTGACCCACAACTGTAACACACCATGGTTTTGAAAATAAATTTTGAGTGCATTTTATAATCCAGAAGTTAAACTCAACATTTCCTTGTCAATGTTTTGAATTTCAAAAAACATTCATTTAGAGTTGCGATCAGTAAGTCATTTGGGTTATGATAGAACAAACATAATTTTTTAGGTAAATAGAACATACCCTTATGAATAGTAATATGACACTTATTAATAATAAACAATAATATTATGTTATTTAATTAAGGGAATAAGATAATGAGATCTTAATTAATTTTTCAATGTGATAAAACTAATTGCACCTTTCAAATTTTTTTTAATTAAATATTACTTTATTTAAAAATTAAATTAATAATATCAATAAATTTAATTTTTAATAATGGAGTTCATTTTTGAATTATACACGTCGAAAAATGGTAAGGGTAAATTTTTGGGATTTTTCTGAAATTCTAGTATTTTTTATGAATAGTGAAATACGATAAAATACCATATATACAAATTATCAGTTAAATACACTAATTATGACATCATAAGTGATTCAAGGATACTTGGTTAGATATCACATTAACTTATTCCTATTATGGGTCATATTAAATAACACTATTGGTTGTTTGGATGGATAAAATAAAATAATGAATTAAATATTCAAAAAATTACCCCTCCCCTCCACTATAAAAACGCCTCACAACTCCCTCTTCTCTTCACCCCTATAAGCCTTTGATCACCTCAATTTTCGGCCCAAATACCCTTCCTTAGTTACTACCAACTAACAAGAAGCTCTTTTTCTCACCAAAAGACCAAAATCCCTTCACGTAATGAGGTTCTCGAGGAGGTTGATTCAAGAGGTAATGCACCTTTCTTTTTTTAGTTTCATTCGAATTTATCTTATTTTGTTATCTTATCCTCACCTCCTCTATCCAAATGACCATAATAACTCAAGTATGAACTATATACTAGATTTATATCATGTTAATAGAATAACCATCAACAATATTCTTTCTCCCTCTCTTTTATTATTATAAACGAAATCAACTTCCATGCGGTTCCAATTTATAACCCTCATGGACGACGAAGTTTCGTTCTTCAATAGGTCCTTCATTACTGGTCATGTAACCATATTCATGGATTAACAAGACTATAATATATTTATTACAACCTAATTAGTATTCAGTAACTCGTATATGTACATATTATTAATTTATATGACAAAACATGTTCGTAATAATCCAAATACACCCAAATAATCGACATGATTGTCAGCTAATGATTCATCCTCATTCCATGTAACCAAATTATAGAAATCTCCATTTACAATTCTGGATGTTCATAAATAATACTTAATTTCAATATGGTATATTTTCGTCCATTCCACTTCATTACTTAAAAACAAGTGAACCGAATATGAAAATAAAGGAAATGAACACTCCGAAATGACGAAATTCAATAAAATAAATTATCAATAGAGACATAAACTAACTAACCTTAATTTTTAAAAACCAAAACCATGTATAATTGGTTCTTAAATAAGATATTAATAATTATAATTTTATATTTTTGCAGCTTAATTACTAGAGCAGAACAAGTTTGGAGTTAAGGTACAATTTTTCCACCCAGACTTCTATTTTTATTCGGGTTAATTTTGTTGTCTAATTACCTCAATGTAATTCTTATATATTGTAATTTATTCCTAAAAAAATCAGTTTGGGTATTCTATATATGTATAGAATCCATAATCCTTCCCTATTTTATGGATTTTTACATGTTTTAAGAAAAACATTCAAAACTATTTCCAAAATACAAGCCCAATTCAAGGGAATTTATCAAATTCATATCTATTATCCAGGGCACTCTATAATCTATCTTTGGAAAATATTATCTATCTAAAAATACATATTTAATTATGAAAATACTATATTACTTCACTTTTGGTTTTATACATATATTTTCCAAAAGAACTCTTCTTTTCAAAACTGAAATGTATTTATCTCAATATTGGTTAATGATTTTATAAGAGTATTTTCGTTGGATTCAACACTATTGTTGTTCCTTATGTGTTTTCAGGTTTAATAATTTATGAAGTCATCAAGCATATTTAATTTAATGGGATATGAGTAACTCTATTTTTGATGATCTTCCCTAAAACTATTCACCATATTACATGGAATTGTTAGTGTTTTATGTTTAATGGTTAAGGAAAGATAGTTACATTTCATATGATAATTCCAATATAGATTTATATGTAGTTTATGTTTATCCCTGCTCATATTAGGAATTAATAGAACTTATAATTTGATGGGTGGGCCATGATATAGCCCCACGATTCATTGGTAGGTCTCAAGAGACAAATAGACGTGGAATTGGATGAGTCCTTTCCCAATGTGTTGTATGGATTTTGGTCGAGGCATTAATCATTAGACGTCATTCTCGAGGCCTTAAAAAAATGTTTTAGAATATTAGGCATATGCACTTCACTCAATATGAAGCTAGTAATTGAAAGTTCATTTCGTTATTCGAATAGTATAATACCCATGATTATTTATCATTATGGCATTATTTACTCATTTCATATTCCTGCCATAATGTGTGCAAGTTTATAATTAAAGGCATGTGTTTTAAATTATGTAAAATGTCTTATGTTTATGATATATTCCATTGTATATCTTACTATTACTAAGCATTTAGGCTCTCCCCATTCTTAGGTTTCACTTTTCACAGTACATGAAGAAGTAAATTATGAATGACTTGCAAGCATAATCTAGGATACATGATGCTTCTAGTGGAATAAATTAGTGTTGTATTTCCCATCATGATGTAATGTTAAACTTATTTATGTATCTTGTTTCCAGAATCTATGAAACTACTTGGTCCTTCGGGATTCGTATTCATTATATGTATTCCAACATAATCAAATAAGGCACTGGTTCTAGGCAACTACGGTCGGGTCCTTATAGTTGGTATCCGAGAAAGTTTAGTAGAAAACAAGGAAACCAGATTTAGAAAATGTGGATTAGGGAAGAGTCCCTAATCTAGTTTTGAATATAAACATACATAAAGGTCCTGGTATTTTGGTAAGAAATATATTATGTGTATCTTTCAATCAATACATCCCTGTCTGGATACGAGCATGTAGAGGTGCCTCTGGCACATATTTATCTAGGGGTAAAACCTGAAAACACTGATTTGAGCAAGACTCGAACAGGAACTGGAGCACAACAATAGGCCTTGCTACACTCCGGGATATGATACTTCAAATGGTTATGCTTAAGATAAATTCACTTTTCTTTACAAGCCATTATGAAGGATTTAAATGAAATTTTTTTCATAAAGATACCATGTTTATGATTAAGAGATTAGCTATGCATAGAATTTCAATTTATGCATAGTATTTTTCCATATTGAGATTATAAATTATTATTCCTTCCCTAATATATTATATGCCATTATTTAGAAATGTATCCAAGTGGAAGTAATGGAAACCGCACAAATGCGCGTGTCCCTTGCAGGGATTTTCATACGATGCAAGATAATGATGTTGGCTCTGGTGCTGTGACTGGTGCTGAGAAACTCATAACTATACTAGGACAACATACTTAGGTTATTAATAATAACCTGACCTGTATGGATCATCCACACCCACCATGTGGAGGAGCTATGCTAGATCTCTTTATGCGACAACAACCTTCATCATTCAATGAGATTAAAAACCCATTTGTAGCTGAGTAGTGGATAACATCCATTGAGAAGATATTTCTTGCTTTGGGATGTAACAAAAGAGAGAAGGTTGTATTGGCAATTTATTGGATATTGGGAGATGCAGATCAGCGGTGGACATTAATAAAAAACAAAAAGTAGGAGGAAGAAATATAATAGGTTGAATGGAAAGATTTTAAAAAAATTCCTAGAGAAACACATTCCTCATGAATAGAGAGAAGATATTGAGAGATAGTTCTTGAATCTGAGGTAGAAGGAAGATGATAATGTTGAAAAGTATGAAGCAAACTTCACAAGGTTAGAAATAAGTGTTGTGGAATATATATGAAGTCCTAGGAGAAAAATTGATCAATTATTTGATGGCCTAAATCCATTCCTCTTTTGGGAACTGGTATCCCAATTTTTTCATCATATGGGGATATAGATTCATGTTATATCAAGAGAGAAAAATAATTATTTAACTCTTATGGAATTAAGGGAATGAATGAAAAGAATAGAGCTGCTGATAACTGTTGGAAAGGAATTAAGTAAATGGGGATGAAGGGAAGAGTTGAATTTCCACTCTGTGATAATTTTGGAAGGAACCACCCAAGTGCGTGCTTAAAGGGAAAAGGAGTATGCTTAAAATGTGCTCAGAAAGCCCATATTTCTAGTGATTGGAAGGGGAAGAATGATTCCACTAATATTCAATGCTGTAATTTTCATGATATGGGACTCTATTCTAATGATTGTCCAAGGCATCAAGGAAATCTGCAATAGAAAAGGCCAAGGGAGCTGGGATGAGCTTATGTGATCAAAAATGAATATATTGAAGTTCTGAATGATGTGGTGGCAGGTACTTTGATCGTTTCATCAAACTTAGCCAATGCTTTATTTGATTTTGGATCATCTCATTGTTTCATATCATCCCAGTTTGTTAAGAAAATTATATATTTCCAATTTGATTTAACAAGGGATTTGTCAGTCAAAAATCCTAAGGGAAGTATCATTGCAACAAATTATTGTGAATCAGTTCCAATTAGGGCACATAACTATTCTTTATCTGCTGATCTCATATTAATACCCATGATTTAATTTGATATAATTCATAGTATGTATTGGAATTAGACCATGATTTGAAAATTTATTGTAAGAAGTAGGAGGTTACAATTTTTGATGATGATAAGGAGTACCTTATCTTTTGAGAAGAAACATCCCAAACTGAATCTTTTCTAGATCCACCACATGAGCTCAACTAAATTAAATTATCGGGGAGGATGAGAATGTAATTACTATAGTTGAGTGAAAGAATTTTCACTCGGAAGATGTACCTATTATTCAAGAATATATTGATGTCTTTCCATAGGATTTACCTGGACATCCTTTAGAGGGGGAAATTGAGTTTTCCATTGACTTAATTCCTAGTTCAAGGCCCATTTCAAATACCACTTGTAGAATGGCCACCATAGAGTTAGTGGAGCTAAAACACAACTAGAGGAATTGAGTGATAAAGTATTTATTCACCCTATCTTTTCCCCAAGGGGATCCACTGTTCTTTTGGATAAGAAGAAAGATGGTTTTATTTGGTTGTGCATTGATTACAGGTAAATCAATGCTGTTACAATAATGAATAAGTATCGTAAGCTACGAATTGATGATTTATTTGATCAAATTCATGAAGCCCAATATTTTTCAAAGATTTATCTTTGATATGGATATCATCAGTTACTTGTCAGGAATGAAGAAATTTCAAAAACAGCATTCCGAACTACGTACGAGCATTACAAGTTTTTATTAATTCTTTTGGGACTAACTAATGGACCATATGTTTTCTTGGATTTTATGAATTTAGGTTTCAAGGAAAATCTTGATGACTTTGTGGTATTGTTTATTGAGGATATCCTGGTGTACTATAAATACTATGAAGAACATGAAAATCAATAGTGCGCTATTCTAAAAACTCTGAGAAGAAATGAATTTTATGGGAAGTTTAGCAAGTGTGATTTTTGGCTCTAATTTGTTTCCATTCTAGGACACATTGTCTCTTAGGATAGAATATCTGTAGATCCTGTGAAGAAAAAGGTTGTTCAAGAATGGCCTACTCCAACTACTGTAATAGAGTTACGTAGTTTTATTGGTTTAGGAGGTTATTATTGGTGTTTCATTCAAGACTTCGTCCATTTAGCCAACCCAATGACCAATATCACATGAAAAGGTGTAATGTTCATATGTAAAAATGTATGTGATGAATGTTTTGATGAATTGAAGAGGAGGTTACTGAATGCTCTGATCCTAACCCTACCATCGGGGAATGATGGGTTTGTTATCTATAGTAATGCATCAAAGAAAGGACCGGGTTGTGTCCTTATGTATAATGATCGATTGATTGAATATGTATCTTGTAATCTAAAAATTAATGAAAAAAACTATCCAACTCATGATCTTGAGTTAGCATTAGTAATATTTTCTCTGAAGAACTGGGGACATTACCTCTATAGAGAAAATTTGAGATATATACAGATCATAAGAGTTTTAAATATATATTCTCACAGAAAGAACTCAACATGAGAAAAATGAGGTGGATTGAGCTACTCAAATATTATGATAGCATAATAAACTTCCACCCGGGGAAATTGAATAAGGTAGTAGATGCATTGAGTAGAAATGACCATGGAATTCTAAACAAGATGAGAGTTTAAAGGGATCCTATGTTCATAGATCTAGTAAAAATGGATATGGGAATTATCATGGAACGTAATACATCACAACATTTTCAAATGGTTACTCAAACTTCTTTACTGAAGAGGATAATATGTTCTCAGGATGATGATGAGGAGTTTCAAAATAAAATTAAAGCTATAAATGAAGGGAAGTTGACTGAATTCACATATGAAGGTGGAATTTTGAAATTTGGGAAGTTGATTTGTGTTCCCGCTATTCCTGAGATAAAGAAAGAGCTATTGGATGATTCTCATAGCTCTCATTTCTCTATATACCCTGGTAGCACAAAGATGTATCAAGATCTCTCAGAAAATTTTTTGTGTTACAATATGAAATGTGAGATTGCTAAATATACATCAAAGTGCCGGGTATGTCAACAAGTGAAGACTGAGAGGAAAAATTCTAAGGGTATGATTCAACCACTACCTATACCATCATGGAAGTGGGAGAACATTTCCTTTGACTTTGTCACTGGACATCGATTGAAATCCAACGGAAACAACGCTATATGGGTCATTTTGGATACTGTTAAAAAGAAAGATCACTTTATCGTGATTCGAGAAGACTTCTCATTGGATCAACATGCACGGATTTACAAAAAAATAAGTGGTAAGGCTGCATGGAGAACCACTATCTATTGTATATGACCATGATCCTAGATTCACCTCGATGTTCTGGAAAAGTCTCTGGCATTCTCTATGCACTGAAATGAACATTATTAAGGCCTATATTCATCAAATTGATGTCCAATCTAAGTGGACTATTTAGACACTGGAAGACTTGATGAGGGCATGTTCTATGGAATTAATGGGATAATGGGACCAATATCTTCAACTAGTTGAATTCTCCAACAATAATAGTTTACACTCGAGTATCCGAATGGAATAATATAAATCCCTTTATGGAAAAAGTGTAAAACACTGTCATGTTGGGATAAAGTTTGTGAGCGAAAGCTGCTGGGACCTGAATTGTTTGACGAAATGGTGGAGAAGGTGAAAACCATTCAGCGGCATATCAAGGAAGCCCAAAATCGACAAAAGAGGTATGCGGATAACTATCGAAGAGACATTGAGTTCAAAGTTGGAGATCCAGTATCTCTACACATATCTCATTAGAATAAGGTCATGTGGTTTGGGAAGAAAAGAAAGTTAAGTCCCAGGTATATTGTCCCCATTGAGATCGTTGATCAAGATGGAACTACGGCCTATCGACTAGCACTTCCACCTACCATGTTGAAAGTACATGATGTCTTTCATGTATCCCTCTTAAGGAAGTACATACCAGACCCTCACATGTACTCTCTCTAGAGGTGGTACAGTTGGAGGATGATAATTTATATGAGGAGCTTCGGGTGAAAATATTGGATTGTAGAGAAAAAGTTCTACGCAACAAGACTACTCATCTAGTCAATTTACTATAGAGAAACTATATGTATGAAGACGCCTCATGTAAACTGTAGGAAGTAATGAAGGAAAAGTATGCCAACCTATTTTTTTTCTAGATTTTAAAATGAAATTTCGAGGGAGAAATTTTTGAAGGGAGGAAGAACGTATCATTCCATGGTTTTGAAAATAAATTTTCCATGTATTTTGTAATCTTGAAGTTAAACTCAACTTTTCCACTTCTATGTTTTTTGAATTTCAAAAAAATGGGCATCTAGAGTTGTGATCGGAAAGTCATTTGGTGTCTCATAGAACAAACATGATTTATTTGGTGAATAGTAATATAACCTTATGAATAGTAATATGAAACTTATGAATAGTAAATAATTTTATTATTTTATATTCTTAAGTAAAAAAGATAATGAGATCTTAATTAATTTTTCAATGTGATATAAAACTAATTGCACCATAATTTTTTTTTTCAAATTAACTATGACTTAGTTTAAAATTAAATTAATAATATCTACAAAATTAATTTTGAAAAAAGGAGTTCATTTTTTAATTCCACGCATCAAAAAATTGTAGGGGTAAATTATTGGGATTTCTCTAAAACTCTATAATTCATGATGAATACTGAAATATTATAAAATATCGTATATACAAATTATCAGTTAAATACACTAATTATGACATCATAAGTGATTTAAGGATAGTTGGTTTGAACTCACATGCACTTATTACTATTAGGGGTCACATGAAATAACACTATTGTTTGTCTTGAGGGAAATAAAAAAATAATGAATTAAATATTCAAAATTTACCCCTCTTCTCCACTATAAAAACCCCTCACCACTCCCTCTTATCTTCACTCATCTATGCCTTGAATCTCCTCAATGTTCTACCCAAATAATATTCCCTAGTTACACCCCAATACCAGGAATCTCTTGGTCTTTCCAAAAGACTAAAATCCCTTCCCTTAATGAGGTTATTCGGGAAGTTGTTTCAAGAGGTAGAGCACCTTTCTTTTTTTATGTTTCATTTGAATTTATCTTATTCTTTTATCCTCTCCTCACCTCCTCTATACAAATGACCATGATAACTCAAGTATCATCTATATAATGGATTTATATCATGTTAATGGAAGAACCATCATCAATATTCTTACTCCCTCCCTTTTAATATTATAAATGAAATCAAAGTCTAAGAGGTTCCAATTTATAACCTTCATGGACGATGAAGTTTCATTCCATAATCGGTCCTTAATTACTGGTCATGAAACCATATTGATGGTTTAACCAGACTATAATATATTTATTAAAACCTAATTATTATTCATGAACCGGTATATGTACATATTATTAATTTATATGAAAAAACTAGTTCATAATAATACAAATACAGCGAAGTAATCGAAGTGATTGTCATCTAACGATTCATCCTCATTATATGTAACCAAATGATTGAAATGGCCATTAACAATTCTGGATGTTCATAAATAATACTTAATTTCAATTTGTTGTATTTACATCCATTCAACTTCATTACATAAAAACTAGTGAACTGAATATGAAAATAAAGGAAACGAACACTCTGGAACGACAAAATAAAATAGAATAACTTATCAATAGAGACATAAACTAACTAACCAAGATTATGATAAACTAAAAACATGTAAAATTGGTTCTAAAATAAGATATTAATAATTATAATTTTATATTTTGGGACCTTAATTATAAGAGTGGAACACGTTTGGAGTTAAGGTAAGGGTTTTCCACCCAGACAGCCATTATCATTCGGGTTACTTTTGTTGTCTAATTACCTCAATGTAATTATTATATATTGTTATGTACTCCTCAAAAATTCTGTGTGAGTATTATATATATGTACACCAGCCATAATCCTTCTCTATTTTATGGATTGTTGCATGTTTTAAGAGAAACATTCAAAACTATTTCCCAAATACAAGCCCGATTTAAGGGAATTTCTCAAATTCATATCTATTTTCAAGGGCACTCAATAATCTATTTTTGGAAACCATTATCATTCTAAAAACACTAATTTTGTTATGAAAATACTATATCACTTCACTTCTGGTTTTATACAGATATTTTCCAAAATAACTCTTTTCAAAATTGAAGTGTATTTATCTCAAGATTGGTTAAAGATTTTATAAGATTATTTTCGTTTGATTAAACACTATTGTTGTTCCTTATGTGTCACCAGGATTAATTATTTATGTATTCATATACCATATTTGATTCAATGGGGTATGACTAACTCTATTTTGGATGATCTGTCCTAAAACTATTCACCATATTACATTGAATTGTTAGTGTTTTATGTTTAATGGTTGACGAAAGATAGTTACATTTCATATAATAGTTTCAATATGAATTTATATATTGTTTTTGTTTATCCCCTCTCATATGAAGAATTAATTGGACTTATTATGTGATGGGTGGGCCCTGATATAGCCCCTCGATGCATCAGTAGGTCTCATGATACAAATAGACATGGAATTGGATGAGGCCTTTCCCATTGTGTTATATGGATTTTGGTCAAGGACTTAATCATTAGACATCCTGGATGAGACCTTGAAAACATGTTTTAGAATATCTGTAATATTAACATCCCTCATTATGAAGCTAGTAATAGAATGTTCATTTTGTTATTCGACTAGTATAATACCCATGCATATGTTTCATTATGGCATTATTTACTCAACTCTAATTCCTTCCATAATGCGTGAAATGATATTATTAAAGGCATGTGTTTTCACTTATGGACCATGTCTTATATTTATGATATCTTCTGTTGTATTGCTCAAACTTACTGATCATTTGAGCTCACTCCTTTCATATGATTTATTTTGCCTAGGACACAAAGAAGTAAATTATGAATGACTTGCAAGCATAATCTAGGAGGCATGATGTTATTAGTGGAATAAATTAGTTTTGTATTTCCCTTCATGATCTAATGTTAAACATATTTATGTATCTTGTTTCCAAAAGCTACTAAACTACATGGTCCATCAGGATTCGTATTCCTTGTTTGTTTTCCAGTGTAATCCCATAAGGCATCAGATCTAGGGAACTGGGGTCAGGTCCTTAAAACAATAACTAGTGTTAGGCCACAAGTAGGGTAAATTTGTTGCTCTGAATGCAATGGTTCCCTCAGATATCTGATTTGAGAAACTATTTAAAATCTATTCTACTTTTTTCTATAAAAATTTTCATGCACACTATTTAATATATTTAATATATTTAAACATTTTATTTCGGTCACACCAGGCCTTAGAATCACACGTCGTCTTAGAGTCTGATCTTGAATTAATTCTATATAATATTTTAAAATAATATAAATACAAAACAATGAAGTTACATTCTCCCCACATTTGGGATTTACGTCCCCAAAAATACAAAATGAAAACTATATATAAAGTTGTGTGTACTGCGCACGAATCTGAGCCACCTTCTCCCATGTTCTCTCCTTGATATTTTTATTATGCCACCAGACATGCAATAAAGTAATCACTTTCCCATGAAAGATCCTCTTCTTCCAATCCTCAATCACCACTAGGTACTTCAGAAAGTGTTTCTTCATCATATATGTCTATCTCACCTCATCAGATGTAGTGTGATCGGTCATACATGTACCTTCTCACCTGCGATAAGTGGAAGATATCATGTACCAGGTCCAACATCAGTTGTAGAGATAAAACATATTCCACCTTTCCAACTATATGTAGTATCTAAAAAGGGATGATAAAACTCAGAGATGACATTCTACCCTTTCTAACTATATATAACCCATGTCACGATGAGATCCGAAGGAAGACATGTTATCATTCCTAAAACTCCAAAGGTTTTTGTTGTCTATCAATATAATATTTATGATGGATCTGTGCAGTCTAAATCATCTCTTGGATGATCTACACCATCTTAGTATTAGGTCACACAAATTCTGGACCCATGAGTGCTGACTCTCCTGGGTCAGTCCAGCAGAGTGGTGACATGCAGGGTTACTTGTACATAGTTTTGAATGGTGCCATACAAATGGTGGAGTGGTATCATTTGTTGTATTCAAACCCCTCTTGTTGTAGGTGGTCCTCTCAACTATAATTTAATTCTGTGATGCAATCCCACAACATTTCCTCCAGAATATGAATGGTCCTCTCCATCTGGCCATTCATCTGGGGTTGAAAAATCATGATCAATCTTAACTAAATCCCAAATGCCTCATGTAATACCATATCCATCCGGGATGTGAGATGATAATACAGTTAAGGAACAAGAGATGATAATCAAGTTAAGATAAAATCCTACATGTGATTCTATGGGGTAGAATTATGTCCTGAACATAGAGGCATCCAAAAATCACCTATATACTTTTCTCTCAGACAGCTAGAAATAGGGGAGACTTGGTGAGTTGGTCAATTATCACCCAGATGGTATCGTGTCCCCTAGACGTAGGTGGTAAACCCATAACTAATCGCATAGATATCCCATTCCACTTTCAATATATATACTATAGGGGTTGAGTCAATCCTATTCGAACCTGGTTCCCAACCTTCTCTTTTAGACAAGTAAGACATTAAGAAACAAACTATACAAATACCATATTCATTCCTGACCACCAGAACTAATCTCAGGGGACTTGGTACGTCCTCACCACACCTAGATTTACCTCCAAATTGGATTTATGAAACTCCCTTAGAATCTAATCCCAAAAAAACACTAATATAATAGTTTTTCCTCTAGAAAGGATAATGTTCTCCCTACCTTGGGAATATCCATTAGTTGTTTTCCCTCCGGAAATATGAACAAGTAGTGTCTCACAGTCGGTATCCCTGAGTTGTGCCTTTTGATTCACTATAGGATTAGTGGGGAGACAAACATTTATTGGAGGTAAGTTGGTCCATCTCTATCTATGAATGATAATTCTAACATGGAAAATATATCTTATTTCTTATTAAAAAACTAAAAATAATATCTCATAATGAGATAATCTACCACCACATTACCCTTCCCACGTGTATAGAAAATCTCAAAGACATAATCCTGGATGAATTTTATCTATCACTTCTATCTCATGGGAAAATTATTCTAATAGAATATATACATGAGACACCTATTGTTGGTGTAGATGATAAACCAACCACCCATTAGGTAGTGTCACCACATCTCCAATTTGAAGACTACCACTACTAACTCCAAATCATGGGCCACATAGTTTTTCTCAAGTGGTCTTAACATGCGAGAATCATAGTAAATCACTGCTTTCTTCTCCATCATGGCACAACCTTTTCTGTTCTCGAATGAATCACATTACACTATGTACTCAAAACCATCCTCTAAAAATCTCATGATCCATGCGCTCATCAAAATCGTCTCCAACTATTGGAAAGCCTACTGGAACTTATCTATCCAAACAAAAGGTTTCCCCTTTCAAGTCAAAATTGTCATAGGTGATGATATCATGGAGAAAATAGAGATGTATCTCTGGTAATAGCATACCAGCCCATGAAATCTTTGTACCTCTTTCACGATTCATGGTGGCCCCCATGTTATCATTGCCACCACCTTGGCCAGACCACTTCCACTCCATCCACTGAGATAACATATCCTATAAATTGAACCTCCTGAATCTAGAACTCGAACATTGAGAGTTTCCCATAATGATGGTGCTATCATTGTACATCCCGAACCATCCTTAGGAGTCTCTCTTAATCCTCCTCATACTTCAAGTACATAGGTATTTCTTCAATGAAGACTCCGTGAATTGATCTAAGTAATGTTGAAGGATCCATTTCATGAGTCCCATAAACTCTTCTGGGGAGTTCATCACACCAATTGGAATCACAAAGTACTAAAAATGAATATTTTCGAATTTAATAGTTGTCATCAGCATATCCTCATCATATACTCACATATGGTGATAGCCTGATCGAATGTAAATCATTGAATTCCATCATACCCCTCTCTACTGATCAAAGACGTTATCGATCCTTAATAGTGGATAATTAGTCTTTATGGTCACCTAGTTCAAGAACCATTAATCCATACACATCCTCAATCTCCCATATTACTTCATAGAAAACAAAACCGGGGCATCCTAGGGTGAAACCATGCACCTTAAAACGCCCTACCTCTATAAGTTCTATAGTTGCACTCTCATCTTATGACGTTATCTGGGAGACATCTGATTTTATAGTGAGGATATTGTTGTCATACTATGGTGTAAGTCAATGCATAAGTTGATATCATGATGGGGAGGTAACCCTAAAACATTTCTGAAAAGACATCCCGATACTCATCAACTATTGTTGGGAACTAAAAGCTCTAAAAATCAGCTGCTCCAACGAGAAGGCTAGACAACTCATGAGTGATCAGACACACCCTACATTTCATGATCCCTTCTTATGCATTCTAGGATTTCCTTTCACCATCAATGGAATACCTCATCCCATTATTGTGGACACACCGCACCTTTATCCTAAAATAGTCAATCTTGGTATACACTGAATACGGACAATGCATAATGTGAATGGCCTTGTAAGGCCTCGACGCTTCCACCAATATGTTTCAACTGAATCACTAGCCTCTAAGGGTCAGATCATACTTTTGGAATAGTTGATCATCATGTCTGATCCAGTAGGTGTGTCTAAGTGTAAGGGTCAGTTAAACGGTTCTACCAGAATCTAACGGTCTCGTACAAGTTAAGTTGTGAGAAAATAATGATTATAACCTCTATCTATATGTACCTAATATAAGGTATAAAATATAAATATCATACCTCGTTTTATTCTTAGAACCCCTAGGTTATATGCCTTAACCACATGTAGGTTCCCCCACCCCTGTCCTCCAGTGCCTGAAGCTTGGTATGGACCTCCTGGGGGTGGTGGTGTTAGTATATCCAATCGTATGCCACCTCCTTCATCTCTCCCTTCTCCTCTCCTATAAATACCACATGGTGGATCATCCTTCTACACTTGTTTCATCTTCCTTAGTGGTTCATACAACATCCTCCCGTTAGTTTCTTAGAGGGTTGGGAATTCTCTAATGAGATGTCTCATGTTGTTTAAGGTGAATTGTCACCTCTCTATAGGATGACTGGATCCATCATGAGAGCGCTAAACCACTTATCCATTTTCCTAGGACCTCCTATAATGTCTCCCAAATCCAGATCCCAATGTTTGATGTCATATCTCCACTAATGATTACTTTTAACCTATATTCCTACCACTATTTTCATAGGTAGCATCTACATAGACATGAAGCTATCAAACACCAAATCTTCCTCAAGAAATCCACCAAAACACATAATTAATATAGTTATAATGGTGGCTCATATGTCCCAATGTAGACCTTGCTCGAAGGTCATATCCCGGAACTACTGCTCCCTGACCATATCTATGGAGTACCAAGAGAGGTTGGTTAACCTCAATGAATAGTCTGTCACCATCATGATAACCTTATAGAGATGAAGAAACTGTCATATATTCTCTTCTCTCAGAAAAACTGGAAATAACTCATCTTTTAAGAGACACTAAAAATCCTTCATTGAAATAGTCACCTCATCGTGGGCCTTTGGGGTCAAACTCCACCATGTCCCTACCAAAACCTAAAGAGGGATCATCGACTAGATCACCATCTTGTCTGATGGTGTCCTCACTAGATTGAAAACTCTGGTTCCCACCTCAAGCCAGTCCTTAGCCACATGAGGGTTGGGATCTCCTCAGAACATGAGGGGTATCTGTCTCCGAGACTCATGGAGTGCGCTCAGCCAATGCCTTTCATCTGCAATTATTTCAGGTACAACAAGCTCGTCCACTGGTGATGGTATAGATGGTCAACAACCTTGGGGAAACATCTAAGAAACAGGTCATCATTCTAAATCCCCATAATTGAAGGACTCATCCTCGTGATTGAGATATTGAATACCAGATGGAATGTGTCATGGAAGAATCATGTAAGAAAACAATATGTACCATAGTCTATGACTAAATCTAGAGAGATGACTCAATAAGGACATGGAAACATAACCCATTACTATATGATGCATGTTCCATTATTTTCCGTACAGCTAGTGTTATCATTTACCGAGTTAAAAAATGTAATCAGAGTCATTCTATATGGATACGTCGGCCGACCATACAAACTGCAGAGTCACTGGACTAAAATCCAAACATGAAACAACTAACACTATTTCCCCAACAAAATCTCACAGACTCCTACACCTATGGTAGAACAGACCACCTTTGATACCACTCTATCATGACCCATCATAATAGGGCGTGTTCCATGACCCCCCCCCCCCAATCCCACCTCTAATACAGCAGGGGCTGATGACTAGAAACGAGCTGGAATATCACTAACATGGGAGTCATGGCCTATGTACATGTACACATGCACAAGTCCCCAGGCCACAAATACTAAAATGTAAACACTAAAGAACAAAATTCATGAATTCCACTAAGCCCTGCCAATAGAGTGTGATAAGAATTTAATGTTCTTTATATTAAACATGGATATAATTCAATAACATTGAATGAAAGATTTGGAAAACTACAAAGTCCAACTTGTAAATATAATAGGTACCAGGACTACTCCTTGAAGCTATAAGAACATATCGACCTACATAAACTAACAAATCACTTCATAGTCCTGGTCCGCACTTGACTCTATCAAAAGGTCACTCATCTGCACAAGACATGATGCATGATGGAAATTCCAATGCAGTGGTGAGTATAACAATAGTATTTAAGATACCACAAAACCACAATGAAATACACAATCTAAAGGTATAATCAACTCTAAAAAATGTATGTCTATTGTAAATAAAAAAATAACATATCCAAATATACACAAAACATGACTTATAGTCTATAGGTAAGTCACAACTACTGCATACCAACACTAGATATTCATTATGAAGACTCCAAATGCACTCCTTTGGAAGAACACACTCTAGTGTTTGACATCGCAAATGACATCTTCGTGAGAATTAATGTATTTTGGGAATCTTCAAGAGAGATAATATAATACACTTATTCCCATAGTACACACTCCATGATTTTTTTATATCAAGATACATAGATGAGGATCACTTCCAATGCCATGGGGAGATACCATGAATCATCCAGATTCACTTGGTAAGTAAATGATCAATGTCTTGTAGGATTGGTTGCACCGATACTAAGAATATACACAGTTAACAATAATGGTTATAAGATCCCTCTTCAAACCCCTCGGAAGGGATTCATAATTGAATCCTCTAAATGGGACTATACTCCTATGTATAATAAATGATGCCAAATGACCATCATAATAATGAGAAAGGCCACCAATCCTAATGAAACAAGTCTGATAAATGATGCAAAAGAGATGTAGGAAGGGGTATATGGTGTGTAGTGAGGTCACATTTCATGTCCCTTTACTCTGGGTACTCCATGTGATTAATGGCATGTGTCATCAGAAAATGTTGTGCAGGTTAGGTATACATGGAAAGTAAAAAGTCTCACACGTCATTTAACAACCATTTGGGGCCCACCCCTATATCCTAGTTCTGTTCAAGTATATGGTTTCAACTTGATTTCACCTTCCAATGTACCAATACATGGGGTAACCTATGTATCGGGCCTGGGTCTGGCCATGTGTTGGGGTACACACTCTATAGAGAAGTCATGTACTCCACATAGTGTCCTTGTATATCATGAGATATATGATGTTCCTTGTGGAAGGTCCCACATGATGCGTGAAAAGGGTGACATGTGTTGTGATACTTTTCTTCCTCTCAAAACCTTATATGCCACTAAGTGGGGTCCACATGCCATGTAATCCAAACTACATGTCGTGTTCTTCTGAATTTTAAAAAACCCTGGTCCTCACTCTATCTTCTCCTCCAGTACTCTGACTATTGTTTCCTTCCATTCCTAGTTGGGAAACATGATATCTGGGGTTGTCTAGTGCCACTATCATCTAATCGGTAAGATTCGGTCCTGGAATCAACTCAGCAAACAAGATCATCTCATTATTTGTCTCTGAAGAAGAATGAGAAATCAGTACCCACCATCATTTGATCTACTTATGAAACCATATTCACACCACCTTTGAGTCTTAATTATGTTAGATCTATAATTTTGGATCGTTGTTTCATGAGACAAAGGTGAAATGGTCATTTGTTAGTAAACAATGAAGAATGAGTAGAATGCGAAGAACATGATGAATTCTGTGTGAGAAAAGGCACATTGAACAACACATGAAATGAATATTTTCCATAGTTCTTTCTGGTTTCAATCCATTCTATAATAATGATCCATATGATAAAATAATTATATCCATGATTATTCCTATGAAATACCCGCAATCTAAAACCTCCTACAAGAATGATCATATTGTGGGAAAAACTATTCATGGGTTTATCTGTGTTCATAATTATATCTACAACTAGGGAAAAGAAATAATTGAAACAACACACCCTACCTTAGGGTTGGATAATTCTCTAAATAGGTTTTATCATCGTGTCTTTGTCATTAGCGAGATTCATCTAGAATGGCTCTCGTTGATCTTCGATTAAACTTCCATCGTCGTTTGTCTTCAAGAGAACACTCCAGGTTCTCTCCAGAGCTTCCAGTTAGTTCCAATGGTATGACCCTAACCCTATATCCCTACATAAATTGATAATTAAGATAAATTTCACTCCATCACTATGAAATGTTAAAATAATAAAATAAATTATTAATTTATTTTCTCCTTTAAAATGTCCAAAAAAATAACTTTCGTAGCCGACCCGCACAAGCTGATGTTAGGCCTCTACTATGTTCAAGTCACTACTCCAGTCCAAATGGTATCTCTAGATTTCTCATATAGGAATACATTTAGATCATATTCATCATTTTTAGTAATTACACTCAGGAATGAGATTTAATATATTTAATATATTTCAAACATTAACCTCGGGCACACTAGGCTTTTGAATTAGATATTGTCTCAACAGCTGGTCTCAAATTAATTATATATAAAAATTTAAAATAATACATGAAAAAATATGAAGCATTACAATAATGGTCGATTATTTGAGAAAATTAATAGATTTTGGGAAATATTCTGTTTCTATGTACATACACCTCCATCAATTATTTCAACGTGGAACTCATTGGAATCGGATCTTCCTCCTAGGAGTCCTACTCTAAATTGGTCTCATATTTTCCAAGGTCTCCAAGGTAATTATCAATGAAATTTACTAATGAGTAACACATGTTTGGAATTCTCACAATGTATTTGGGTGACTTCCCTCTTCCATGAATTGATGAGGCCACACCATATCCTTTTCCAGTTCACTATAATTACTTTTGCGGATGGAAATCCTAATGGAGTCTTTAGAATGTTCAGTCAGGTGTGTTTCAAGTGATTGTACCTGCTCCAGATATGAGACCTACTGAAAGGACCCATACTAGGGTGGTTTTCCTAATAGGAAGAAGACAGATTTCCACTTAGTGGGGGGGGGGGGGCTATTAAGGTGAATAATCAACCTGCCTAAGTGCTCGAGCTATTGCAATTCCACCTTCTCAACTCTTCTTCCCTGGTATGTTAGACTCAAGGATTGGGTAAAAAATACACATGCCATTTTTCTAGCGGATTATCCAAAAACATCATGGATGCTACTTTCATGACCGCCCTTCTAATTTTACAGATTTTTTTTCCAAACATGGTCTAGGTGAATCATTCTATTTCCAATTCGATTACCGATTTCTATTGACCATTGATCAATTTTTAATATTTTTTCTATTTGATGACACACTTCTCCCCTAAGGGAGGCTTTCCCATTATCTCTAGATACTTGGTCAAAAAGCCTCCCATTGGAATTCCCTCTTCTGTTCCAATATCTAAGGGAGTCATCCATGCTTTTTTTAGAATATCTTCATTCCTGGAAAAGATCCATTTGACGAATCTGGAAGTTTGGGAAGCTTTGCTGGATAGGGAGTGTGGTGAAATGTGACACTTAATGTGCACTCTATCCTCTGATATATACAATTATTGAGGTATTTTCAAAAAAAATTATCGAGCTTTTTAATGCACTGAGTCATGTACATTGAAGGTATAAATACTGTCACTATGTGTATCATGCATCAAGGAATGCCACTAGTTTAATTTTTCAGTGTTTCCCTTGTATTAACTATACATGAAATTTATACTCAAAATAGGATAATAATATTTCTCTCATATAATGATGTGTATTCCTTATATTTATGTGTATATCATTCACACAATTCTCTGAAAACACCTCTGGAATGTTGTATTGAGGGGTTTCTTAAGGCCATAAAATGAGGTTTTTGTTGTCTGTATCCAGTTTTTTTATCCTATTTTGCATTCCATCATCATATTTTATTGGAGGGTCCTCTACTTGATCTGACCAAAGTGGATGCCTTCCTGTTTCATTTACATAAGAAACAATATAAGTAGGGACTTACTCAATTACATTGTACTATAGGTGGTCAAAGGGGGATTCGATGAAGGATGGTCACCATTGGTTGTCTTCCAATAGATAGAGGATGTAAATTTACAATCACAAGGAATTATATGTGAATACCTATCTTTTAACAAGTCCCTCTTGATAGGAGGGACTTCATGTCACTACATTTCAATGTATATGATTCTCTTGAAATCATAAAATAATATTATGAAGATAACTTTTACAGTAAGAACCATCAAGTGGGGGACCACCATGGTGAATTAATGTAAGGGAAACCCCATATTTCTTCTTAATATACTAGCCATGAAGAAGGATTTTGTTATTCACGTCAGGATATGGCCTCTGTAGATAGATCAAATTAAATTCATTATGAAATACTTCATGGTTAATTTTCTATAAACAACCTTCAGAATTACTGCAACTACTCCATTAATTTTTTAATGTGATAGTATGATCTTGATGTAAAAAAGATAAGGGTTTTAGGGATTTAAGAAATACATAATTATGAGAAGATGGATAGTAGAATAGCTCTGAGTCTCCCAATTGACTTTGGTGAGGCATCTTCTTTGATTCATTCTTATGACCAACAAGGTCCACTTAATAGAAAAACTAGCTTTCTGGGATAAGAGTTTGTTCCTACATTAGAGAGGTCGTTGGGATATTTTGATTGTTTCTAATTGGAACTAGTGATTTTTCCTAATTTAGTTGACTGTATATTGCGGGGGAGTTTTCCCCAAGGCTCACCTGGAAAGGAGCATATATGTGGGCTTCTTTTGGGTAACATGATGCTAAGTCACTACATTTATGGGTATGGGGTTGTGTATTCATCCTTCTAGAACTATCGTGGTAACCAATATGATTTCCTAGATGGTCTATAGGTTCTGGGAATTAATTTATGTTTCCCCTTCACCATGTTCAAGATATTATTGGTTACTTCAGTGATTATAATGGGGATATATTCCACTTCCATATCTATAGATTGTGTGTGTGATTTCTCCTTTAGTCCCTTTTTAGTATGTGGATGCTGATTGTACTTGTCTGTCAGAGGAGAGAGTTGGGTCTTCCCATATTCATCATTGGGAATATCTAGTTGAAACCTCTATGTGCAGCCAAATGAAACTGATGCAATACTTGGTATATGTGGGCCTCTGTGTGTGCATTCTCATTTATTAAAATTAAACATGATTTTTTAGATTATTTTAGTTCTAATAGAAGATTCTATCAAATGGATTGATGGGGGTAGGATGGTGTACGTACCAGCTCGAGGTGTTCCCGTGGATTTGAATGGACGGAGTCCATGGATTCTTCAAGAAGACGTTTCTAAAATAATAAATTATCGTGGAATTTTTTATGTTGCCACTCGTAGTTGGCCACCATATTTTATTCGTGGGATTATCTAAAAAAGGTCAGTCTCATTCCCTACAACATTTTAGTCAGTTAGTACCCTCGAAGGGTTGCCTTTCATGTACGGGTATATATAACCTATGACACTCGACCGAGGAAAACATCCTCATCATCCTTAGGGCTCACTACCATGCAGATATTGTTGGTAGGATCCCTTTTAAGGGACCCATATGTCTTCTATATGAGGTTGTATGTGGCCTCTTGATCCACCTCCCAAAAATATGGTAGATACTCATTGTATATTTTTTGTGATAAAATCATAAAATGGATGACATTGGTAGTTGGCATCTTCTGCTTCTAGACCATCGAACTCTTCTTATTGGGTGATTAGTGGGGACTGGTGAGCTGATGGGGCTATTAGGAAACTTCTTGGGTCTGGATGGTTTGGGGTTGATGATACTACTATACTAGTGTGATAGAGACCCCACATTGAATACATTGGGTTGGTGATGACATCAATTTATTGGAAAGAAACATGCGTGAATTTCCCCTACATAATGTTTTCATATAAGCTAGAATGACATCATTGTATCAAAGGATGTTTTTGAGATAAAGTTACTAAATATAGTCAAAAATAGAAAATAGCTACAAAGAAGCATCTCATATTATCAAACACATGCACAATTTATTTTCTTAGCTGGACCATGTTATTTTTGATATTGAAAGGGTCCTGACATGTTGGTGATACTATCATCATTGTTAATGATTCTTGTTAGTTTCACATTTTTTTGTTTCCAATGATGATATGCATGTTTATCCTATGGTTTATTGAAGGGGTTTGAATTATTTTCATTCATTTACATCAGGATCACAAATTTTTCATTCTAATAGATATTTTCTTTTTTCACATGACAGTCAATTACCTGGGTTTTAGTTTTTTGTAATCATTTATGACAATTACACTATTTTTGAATGGTTTCCAATGGGTTTAATAGTGTAATAAATCATTTACAATGGTTATTTATCAATGGGAACCTTCTTTCCAATTTCCAGTGCTCATTTGAATGTTTTGGAAATTATGTTTAATAACTAAAATAGGTTTATAGGATGGAAGGTTAGGCTCATCACACCATTTTTTGGGGAATTATTTCCTATTCAGAGACTCTCTTATAAATTTAACATTTTTTCATGGATCCTCTATTAATTAACATGTATGATGTAGGTCATACATGATTTAACAATCAATTATTAGAATGTATGGAGTTTAGAATCATTTTTATTTATGTAAAGTTATTCATCAATGGATATATATATATCTATGTATTCGAGTTTCTACATAAATGGAATCCAATTATGTATAGATTATAAATTTTTTGGTCATTAATAGGATGACTCTAGTTTTCTCTTCGCACGGTGGGGATATCTGGAGTGTATAATTACCCAGGGATAAAGGAGATGTTCTGATATCTGTATTGAACGCATGTGATGGGATTCTTATGTATCCTCGTGAAAGGAATCAGAACACATGTAGTTTAGTGATCCTTAATACGGCACAACACATATTATAATTTCATTTGATAAGGGAAAAACCATGAATTTTAATGTTATGTTGGAGGAAGTCCTCAAAAAACTGTTTACTCAATGATTGGTGTTAGACTTATTCCAAATCGGCCCAGGTAACTCAAAAGGGATGCAAATTAAAAGGTTGAATAAGACCCTACGGGGAATATGTCCCATTGAGAATAGGTTTGATCTAGGGTGTTGGGTCTAATACATAGGGAGGTTTCCAACATATCCAATTTTTATTGGAATTAAATAATATTTCATTCTGTTGTAACACCATACGCCTATGGAGGAGAATAGAAGGTTCATCTCCATGGGGAGTATATCCATTTGGAGGATAAATTTGGGTCTTATTCTTGAAAATAATTCCTTGTATAAGGGGTCCAGGAGTAATTTCTCCAATAATAGAGATTTAGAGGCAAGTTCAGGTTTCATTCCAATGTGAGAGGCCCAAAGGTAGGATTTCAAGACTTATTCATAATGAGTATACCCTAATGATTGTTTAGTTCTTACACATAGAATGATGCCCACATATTAGTTTAGTTTGGGGATTAATCATGATGTGGATTCCAAAGGATCAATATGATCAAAGATTAGTCTTGATTAGGATTCCCAAAGATGAAGTGTGGGGGATTATACCAAGTAATAGTCTCATAGATGAGGTGCTGGGAATTAAACCTTGTTAGACGCCCATAAATGAGGTGATGGGATTTTATAATGTTGGAATCCCATCAAGGTATGGGATAATTTGGATGAAATAACTATCAATAACCTCTATTCTCATTTGATTCATGATCTGTGTGAGATATATAAGAAATTAGAATGATCGGGAAACTAAAAAATCTTATTTTCCCTAAGGTTGGTTACTTATCCTTGAGGACCCGCGCTTATGGGGGAACTCTGATGGAAGGTGAGAGGACTATTCAAAAGAAACTTCTCTACCAAAAACTGCATCTAACTATGTGGATTTTGTGATTGTGACTACCTTATATTTCCACATGAATCAATATCAGTCATTCTTGAATGTTGAATAGAAGATGATGTAGAAGATCCAGAAAACCACACACTTCTTTTCTTCTACATGATGAAGATATTGAGGGTATTAGATAAGAAGGAGACATGGTGGGAATCTTCTCTCTAATATTTCTATCCTATATAGTTATGTAAGACTACCAATATGGACATCACCCTTAGAGATAGAGGAGTAGCAAGGGTGAAACCTCTTGCATCAAAATATAAGATTTTACTACTCTAGGGATTCCCTAAAATTGGTTTACAATAGTTGAGGATTTTCTCATTACATATTTAATGGAAAATCAAGGGTCATTCTCACCCTCTCCACCGAGAACTGGATACTCCAGGTTATAAAAATGACAAGGTAAGGACATGGTCATTTCCATGTTACCTAATATTGGGAACTCCCTAACACCATCACCAGGGACATGGTCCTCTTGATTATGGGAATGTTAAACCACATGCACCCTGAGGACCTTGACAACATGGTAGGACAAGTGAGATAAAACTATGATCGTAGGAATGTAAATCCAAATGGAAGATATGATGTAGTGTCCCTATTCATTTTTTTCAAGAATGGGGTCTTTTATGGATATTTTTATCTTTTCCCTTTTAGACAAGGGATCCAAAGAGAGAGATATGTCCTGCCATGGAAAGATTTGAAGAGGGCCTGATTAGAGGCTTCAACAGGGTAAATTCTAGGTTGATCTATAGTAGTATCAGGTAGGTAGACTAGTGATAACCAATTGAGGCTTACACAATTGATAGTGAGATGTGTGATGGACCGCTTGGATAAAAACACTTGTGAGATTCTTTTTTAAAGACCCCAAGGGCCTACATAGGTGTTCCCAAATGTATCTCATGTAGTTCATAGATTAGTGAGTGGGACCTCACTATAAAATTTTTAAACCATTGGATAGGATTCTCCTCACATATTTTTCATGTGTTCTAATCCTTGGGATTCCTTTTGTTACACTACCCCCCTTAAATTCCCTCTTATCTGGGATTTAAATAAGTACCTCAATGATTTATATGTTCTTGGAAGAATGAATTGAGTGATCAGATTCTCATTAGGGATTCAAGAAGTTTCTTCCAGGAGAATGAAGATCCCTAGGTCCAATTTATAGGTAAATATGGTAACCTAAGAGATGGGGTTATCTCAAACAGGTGTTTCTCACATGTGTTATATACTGGAAGATGCATATGTCAGTCACTTAGGCTGATGCGTAGGCAATATTCACAGGTTTATTGAGAAGGGCCGATGAGTTGGGTTGATGCATATGGTGGATGCACCCAGCAAAAGTGTATGTCCAATGCGCAGGTCCATCGTGAAAGGTGATGTGTAGGTACCAAACATAAATTCCCCATGCAACTATACAAATTCCCTTACAGTATTTATCCAACATCCAAGAGCCATTAATTTTGATTCAATAGTCTCTTTAGGCTCTATGAATAGTAAAATAAAATATTTAAAATATAACTTTACTACTTGATATAGTTAATTAACCAAAAGTTCTTGAATGAAATGTGGATATATAATTTTAATTATCCGACAGCTTTTTATCATTGATCATAAGAATACATGGTCTACATTTGGAGGAGGTTTCATTCAACATATCCTTAATTACAAAGTATTTTGTGGCACATGGGAATTCATACCCTATCATGGACACATCTCCAATAAAACTCAATAGTATTTATCTATGTGAGGGTATCATAATGAGTTTGTGGAAAAGTAACTAAAACACATTTTTGGAATCAACACCTATACATAGAACAAGATTTCCACACCTATGTAGTCTAATCAAACCATCTCAACCAATCATATAGAGTAACCCTGTATAAGATTAGTAGATACCATAATGAAATTAAGATCACACATACAAGTCATTCCAAAACAAATGATATATATAATGTCTCTCAATTAATATCCCAAAGCTCACATGAAAGCGTATAATTACTTAATGTTCATATACCTACACCCCAATGAATATAATATCCCCGAAATTAATCCATATGAATATGTCCCTATAACACTACATATCCTCTATAAAACACTAGATTATATTATTCAAGAAGATCCACCCATGTACATGGTTCCCTTTCCTTTGACTATGTCCTGTAAAACAAAGGCTACAAATTCCCAAAGGCCCGTGTAGGTTGTAATATATGAATCATAGTACAATACCACCATGAATATATTTGAAGATTTTATCCATAAAAAATCAAGAATAAAACACTTTTCAGAATAAAAAAACATTGAAAACATTTCAATTTCAATTAAGAATTTAAAATCCCTTTGGTTTTTCCTTTTTAAATGAAGCAGGTTTTCCAAAATATTTCATAACATTGATTAATTAAATTAAAAATTTAAAACATTATCAATATAACAAACACAACAAGGTAATGAATAACATCTTCAAAATGAACTAAATAAATGAAAAGGGGCATAATATAAATCATCACATAAAAATGGATCAAATAAATTTCAAAAATCATATAAACCAATCCAAATCAAGTAATATACATCCAAGGATCTAACTATCTTGTCTAATTTGAGTTATTCTTGACAATTATTCAAGATTTCTAGAAAATAATGGAATCCATTCTAGTCTTCCCCTGACACAACTCCATAAGTTCTCACGGTCTCTTTGAAACACATCATGGAAGCTCTCATAGTATTCTTAATCTATGTCTCTCAAAGTCAACATGAAACCAAAGTGTTTGTTCACATAGTCTTCCCTCTGAAGGATCTCAAAGTCCCTCAAACAATATCTCTCTAACACACTGGTAACCCCATGTGCAACTATCATACAATAAAATCATATACATTTTCTATTTCAAAATATGAAATTTCAAAAGACATTTATAAAAACAACATTCGCTTTTTTTTAAACACCTTCCCATAGGGTAAAATATTTCCTAAAATTATTTATCAAATCTATATCAAAACCTCTAAAACTCTATTATCAATTTCTACAAAATTTGGTTTTGATAATAAGATACTATCTTTTATAGAACATTCGAATTTCTAAACCAATCCATGATAAAATCCAATCATGGAATACACAGAAATAATAAATCATTTCAATGTTAACATAATAAAATATAAAAAAATTGATAATAAATTGAAAAGATAATATATTTAAAATGAACCTAAATAGAGGATCTAGAGTCATTTTAATTTAAATCCTTGTCAAAATTTGTGATAACCACCAAAAATAAGTAAATGATTCCCTGGGTTAACTAAAAAACAAGGCACTAACCTAAATCCCAATCTAAAACATTTGTGTATGAAGCAAAGTTTTCTATGAGGTATTCCACCTTTTTTTTCCGTTTTAATTCCATTGTTTTAACCTATTATAAATTTTTACAAAATATTTAGAGGAATCAAGGGTGTTTTGGGAGTATTTATAGTCTGGAGGCCCATGTTTTAGAAGAAATATCATGGATACATGGTAAGTATAAACAATGTCACCGATATGAATAACTAGAGTAAATTGTGTGGGGTTGGTATAGTGCATTGACATAGGCCGCACAATTTGATGAAACCCAATAGAAGGTATACACACACATGAATTTTTTCAGATATTTTAATAGACAGAAAGTGGATAATTGGTGTATGACTTGTACAACTGGGTTCCATGACTACACCCGGGGGTATTGAGGCAGAACTAGGTACATGGTGGGTGCATCATTTGGCCAACTGTGATGTAAAACTGTGTGAACTAGTTTTTAAAGGGTAAGTAATCATTTTTACAATGGAAAATTACATTTTTAAACCCTATTATATTTCCCCATTCATCTAGTGGTTGTCCCTTCTCTCTCATATTGAGATATGCCATGGAAACTTAACTAAGAATTTGTAATATCTCTCTGATCTAGACCTTGATACAAAAATCATTCACATTGTTGGAATGATATAAGTGACTCCTATTTTCCTCATGATCCCTTCTTTGTTTAACTTTTTATCAACAATGGTATTTGGGTGTAGGTGCTTATGCCCCATTTTTAGGCATTTTTTTCATTCTCAATTTTTCTCCTGATCAGAACAAAATCATAGGTTAATACTAGAAAATTGTTCATCTATGGTCCTAAGGTAGTTGATATATACCTTATAAAAATTTAAAGTTGATTTTATCTTTTATTATTGTGTTGCACGCCAGATTTTTCGGGTGTTGAATCCTAAATTGATAAATCCTTAAAGTAATTGTTGAAAACGTGTTTGTGAAATTCCATAACACCAATCTCTAAGGATATATGTTTTCAACCACAAACAAAAACACATATGTCGTGGGTTCTACATTTTTATTATGATTATGTCACCCTTGAGGTGTGATGATATTACCTTGTATAATTCACTATAAAATGTGGTATTAAATTGAATTTTTAGAGGTTGTAAGCACCTTGTAAAACATTTTAATATGTATATAAAAGGTACAACTTATTAATCCCTGGGATTTTATAATATTATGATGGTATTTATGAAATAATGAATTAAGTGATTACATTTAATTTATAATTTATAATTCATGGATCCCATATAATTAACTTAATTGGTTTTCATAGAAATTTCAACTCCATAAATCTTATTACTTAATCTACTTGATGTGATGGGATGCCTTGTGCATTTCAACTCCACAGATCTGATAACCGAGTAGGATTCAAGAGAAATTTATAATCCTTGGAACATGGTTAAATGAATCATCGGGATGCCTTGTAAATTTCTACTCTTAGGATCCTAGTTACATGACTTACTAGGATGATTTAAAGCTTTCTAATCAAATATTCCAATTTGATAAGTTTACTTCAAATACTGGTAAGCATTGACAATTTCTAAACCTTGGATCTAGATACTTATGATACCTTGTAGATTTCTACTCCATGAATCATGTTTATATGATTTACATAGAATACTCAATTATATTCGACATTTATAATCCATTGACATTGGACCATGAAGTCCAAAAACATGGTGACACAAAATTTTTAGATGTTGTTTCTTGTTATGATTAATAGTTATCGATCATGATATAGTTTCTTGATCAATGTGTGACATGATGGACACCATAATATGGAAATATAGGAAAAAAATATGGCCCATTATTCTATATGCAGTTAATTTCTTTTATTCTACATGTATTTAGATACATTTATTGTTTTGGATACAAGTTGTAGAATATTACTTGACTTTTTATAGCATGTCATCACCATCATTTTATATGAAATTACTGGATGATATTACATTTTTATTTTTATGATGCTGGATTACTCTTAAATATTTAAGTTATTTAATATTATTCTTCTATTGATTTGTATAACTATAAGACTATGATTCACTCTATTATGGGCATATAGTCACCCCAATGATGCACCATGGACCCTCACTACTAGTGGATTTCAATTGGCATTTGAGGAGGTAAGCATTAGTCCGTGTGTCCAACCAGGTCTGGATACTATTTAGTGGAATAGTTCAAGGCCATCAAACCTAGGTTTGTCTACCCCCATCGCATATGGGTGCATACTTCCATCTCAAATGAATAACAACCATGGGAAGAAGAAAAATAAGGAGAAAAATAAAATAGAGAAGTCATTCCTAAAGTATAACCACCTTGAATCCAAGGTAAATCCACCACTAAATGATATTAGAATACTCAATTCATAATAGGAGGAGTTGAACGCAATGGGGGAGGAAAATAAGGTAAAAGGGTTATAAAATCGATAAGGGAAAATTTTAAAATATCAATTTTCCAGCAATCGGGATAGTCTATATGGTTTGGTCGAATGATTATAGAAACCATGTTCCAATCATGTAGGTTCCACTCTCCACCCAAAAAGATTCCTCATTGTTACTTATGGGTGTCACATAATTTATAAAATTATTGCAAAACTATAAAAAAATAAATTGTCACAACCTATAGCCAATTTCATAGACAGCAACATGGAAATATATATCATTCCCTACCAATGTGTTTGGTATTTAATCCCCCAAAACCCCCCCATTTATTACCATTAACACCTAGGAAATCCATGAATAAAACACAATGTTTTTTAAAATTCAAAACCAGATTTATTGTTTACCTGATATGTGAAATATTTCTAATACATATTTGATAAAATACTATTTTATTGAATGTTGTATTGATAATAAATGATATAATTTCCTCACATTGTGTTAACTATGTTTATTTAGAAATTATTTGGGATTAGATCATTCATTTGAATATTTGATGAAAATTTGTGTTTTTCCCTTTATAGTGCACTGCATTATTTCAAAGATAAATATTATTATATTTATAATTTGAACTTTAAATTTTGTAACAGTGTTACTAACTTAATTTTCTACATCTTGTATTCAGGACGCTAGATCAAAGAAATGCATTTGGATGGAGTAATTAGGCCATAGTGGCAAAGGTGGGCTGGACACGCCAGAATGGAGAAGCTTCTGTATTGCGGCCATAACTCCTTCATCGGGGTTTATATTGAGACCAAATATGGAGAGGCGATAGAGGACCCATATTTTCACATTTTATCCTTCTTGAAGGATTGGAAATTCACGCGTTTTGGTTGTCAAATGGGCGCTGCAAGTTGGCATAAAATATTTGTCCGAGATTCCCCATTCACACTTGAAACCACTTTGAACCTAGCCTCCCCACCAATCTATAAATTGGTGTTTTTCACATTTTGTGGGGTTGGGACATGAATTAAGAGATTGGAGGAAGAGGAGAATTGGTTTCACCCAAATTATCCAACCCTTGTAAGAGGGTTATCTCTTGAAGCAAGGATCCCCTCATCGAAGCCTCCTTCTTTTCTTCATTTTGTAATGTTTTCATTTGTGTAATAAACTTCTTTGATCTTCTTTTATTCCTCATATTTTCTTCTATTTAGTTTAAATTTCTTCTTCTATTAATCTTCCTAATTGGGTTGTAATTCATTAGTAGAATAGTTATAGGGATATACCCGTTATAAACCATTGCACATGCAAAACGCTTATACGATGATTATGCCACACATGGAACAGTAGTTCTTTTTAGTAATAGATCTACCTATATCCTTCTTCATTCATTTATTTTGAATCAATTAGATACTTTAATTCACATATTATTATCTATTAATTGTGTTTTCAATTTAAATGAAACTAAGCAAGAAACTAAATAGTTAACACAAAACACATGAGGTTGGGAATTGTGTGAACTCTGAGAGCGTAACCTTAACCGGTAATTCAAAACCACATGAGATAAATTTGTAGAGTTCAAATACAATACCTAAACTCAATTAATCATCATTTATAGAGTGGTTATGTGACTTAATTTTCCACTGTCCATAATATAATCATAGAACATCAATCAAATCAGGGTGGTGCAATTACATGTTCCGAAGTTAGCCTAAGGTTAAATTCACTTCATCTTCATGGTAAAGTTAATTCTCGTAGGGTTCGGGATTTAACAAATTAAGGGATCATAATTAAGTGAATATTAATTAAAATGATAATGATTAATAAATTATTGAAGAGGTATAGTTAGATCTATTACATCATTTAAAATATTTTCTAAAAAAACATCTTCTTGTTGTGTCTTTTTAATCTAACTTCATTTCAAAACTAAAAACAAAAAAATGAATTCTTCTTCCAGAAAACATCTTTAAGTTTTATAAACATCAAACAACCCTCATTCTTTCAAGTATTTTTTTTGTTATATTTTATTTTTGGAATACCTCTAGAATGTTATTTTAAATCTACTTCCTCCTTTGAGAGACAACCTTGGTTAGCCACTCTGTTGCACCTAAGTACCCCAAAATCACACTAATCATTTGAGGGCACCCACGACAGCGCTCTTTCAAATTGGTGCCATTACCGGGGAGGCAAGTAATTATTTCAATCAATTAGAGGTATTTATTTTATTTTACATTTTATTATCTTCCTCTCTTCTTTCTTCTTTCTTTACCCAATCTGATTTTTTTCCTTCTTCTTTTATTTTCTTCTACATCTTTTTGGACCACAAACTCAAACTTCTAATTTTTATTTTACTATGGTCAAATTTCCTTATTTTCATCATTCATTTATTGATGACATGAATGAATCCTGAATTTCTCTTAGAACTTGACCCGGAGACTGAATGCAGCCTTAGGGCACGAATCATACACTCTCAGTCTACGGGAAGTTTCAATATTCAACTAGTTGGTGAATTCCTCTCTTCTGGAAACTTTGGAATTGGAAGTTATTCAAATTCAAACATAAAAGAAGAACCAATGGATGACAATAGTGGAAATGAACTTAATAGAACCATTTGAGAATTTGATGCACCTGATATTCACTATCAACCGAATTGTATTGCATACTCAAATCTCGAATTAGACTTTGAACTGAAATCTGGGATAATTCACATACTTGCAAAGTTTCAAGGCCTCTATGGTGAGGATCCCAATAAACATTTGAATGAATTTAATGTGGTTTTCTCAACCTTGAAACCATGAAATTTATTTGAAGACCAAATCAAATTAAGAGCATTCCCTTTCTCACTTGATGGATCTGCGAAAGATTGGATGTATTATTTACAACCCGAAGATGTAACTTGTTGAAACGATTTGAAATGTCTTTTATTGAAGAGATATTTTCCAGCATCAAGGACCACTTACATTATTTAGGAGATCTCGGGGGTCAATCAAGCACAAGGGGAGTCATTGTATGAGTATTGGGAGCGATTCAAGAAGTTGTGTGCAAGTTTCCCACATCACCAAATCTGTGAGAAATTACTCATTCAGTACTTCTATGAAGGACTCAAACCTATGTAGAGGAGCATGGTGGATTCCGCAGTAGGAGGGGCAGTGGTGGACACCACACTAGTAGCCGCACGTGAATTGATCGACAAGATGGCACAAAACTCCCAACTATTTGGCGATCATGTTACACCACATGTTAGGGGAGTACATCAGGTAAGTCCTCCTCTTGAAATTCATTTTATTGATACCAAGTTAAAAGAATTATCCACTATGGTGAGGCATATTTCTCTGGCCCAAAAGATATCTCTACCCCCACCATCAAGGCCTTGTGGAATTTGCATTAAGAAAAGCCACCCAACTGACTTTTTCCCCCAACTACAGGAAACCGAAGATTGTGCAGCAGGATTCCCTTGAAGACCATATCATCAACAACAACAACAATATCCCCAAAATAAGATTGATTCATTTTCTCCAACATACAATCATGGGTGTAATGATCAACCAGACATGAGGTATGGCTGTGGCCAACATAAAAACCCACCCTTTCAACAAAACTTCCAGCAGCCTTCGCTATACAAGCAGGGTTTCCAACAACCCCAAAATAGATTTGAAGCCCAAGCATCAAAAAGCCAACAATAATGGAATCCCCCACCAATGGTATATTCTAATACTGAAGATCTTTTAAAGTAAATTGTTCTTAATCAACAAAATGAGGTGAACAGTCCATGTTCGGAGCTGAGGGAGTTGAAGACTCAAATGAGCCAGATTGCCACCGCCCTCCATGAACATGTGAGTAAGAATCATGGAAATCTACCTTCCCAAACCACTCCAAATCCAAAGGGGAATGTCAGTTCCATCACATTGAGAAGTGGGAAGAAAATGAACGATACATCTATAACTATCATTCCACCGGGATTCACCTCAACTCTAGAGAAGTCACATTCCATACCAACTGATGAGCAATCCAAGGAGAAAGATAAAGGTAAGATAAAGATTGATGATGTTCCTCCTAAACCCCTTCCATTTCAAAATAGGTTTGATCAAACCAAGAAGATGGCTGATGAAGCAATTCAAAAGGAGGTTTTAGACACATTAAAGCATGTGGAGATCAAAATTCCTCTACTTGAATCCATTAAGCAAATCCCATGGTATGCCAAATTCCTAAAAGAACTCTGCACCAATCGAAGAGGGATCAAGGGAAATGAGAGGATCAATCTTTGTAGGAATGTGTCAGCACTCATTACACCAACTCTATAAATGCCGACAAAGTGCAAGGATCTAGGGACATTCACCATCCCATGTACCATAGGGGAGTTTCACTTCTCTGATGCACTTTGTGATTTAGGTGCTTCTATAAATGTGATGTCTCACTCTGTATTCTCTTCCTTGCAGGTTGGTTAGTTGAAGCCAACCAGAGTAGTGGTGTAGTTGGCAAATAGAGCTACAGAATATCTAGTGGGAGTCCTTGAGTATGTACTTGTCCGGGTAAGAGACATGATCTTCCCAGTAGATTTCTATGTGCTTAACATGGAGGATGACCAGGTAAGTTCTCATGCCCCCATTATCTTAGGTAGACCCTTCCTCAAAACTGTAAAACAATCATAAATGTCAATGAGGGTAAACATTCCATGGAATTTGGGGATGAAGTTGTGATATTTAATGTTATGGACTCCATGAAGTACCCCTATGAGGACCATTATGCTTTTGTTATCTCCCATATTGAACCACCAGGGAAAAAATCCCTGGATTTTGTTTGTCCTATGATTAGGGAGATTATGAGTATTGGTTCTGGTTTAATGTCTAAGAGAACATCCACACCTATTTCTAATGAACAAGACTCTCTAATATTTGATTTTAAAATGGATTTATAATCTGATCTTGATCATGTGAAGTCTGATTATGACATTGCTATTGAGTACGCTGATGGATTTGGTGCTTTATTATCTGATTATGATGATTTCTGTTCTGATACTGATGTTCATTGTGCAGATATGTCTGTTGCATCAATTTCTCCATCCATACATCACCCCCTACATTGGAACTCAAGCCATTTCCCCAAAATCTTAAATATGCATACTTGATTAGTGGTGATAGATTACCTATTATCATTGATAACAATCTCTCTTTTGAACATGAAGATATTTTTTTAAATCTATTGATAGATAACATTAGGGAAATTGGTTGGACATTGGCAGACATATCAGGTATTAGCCCCTCCATTTTCATGCATAGGATTCTCTTGGAGGATGGGGCTAAACCGGTGAGACAACCACAAAGGAGACTCAATCCAACACTTTTGGAGGTTGTTAAAAAAGAAGTTGAATTATTGCTCGAGGCAGGGATAATCTATCCCATTTTAGATTCTTAGTGGGTATGTCCAATTCAGGTTGTTCCTAAGAAAAGTGGTGTTACTATTGTTAAAAATGAGAAAGATGAGTTAGTTCTAATGGGGGTGAAAAATAGTTTTTGTGTGTGTATTGATTATAGGAAACTAAATCAGTACACTCGCAAGGACCATTTCCCCCTCCCATTTATTGATAAAATGCTTGAGAGACAAGCTGGGAAAACACATTATTGTTTCTTGGATGGATTTCTTGGGAATTTTCAGGTTCATATAGCATGGAGGATCATGAAAAGACTATATTCACCTGTCCCTTTGGAACATTTGCCTACCGGAGGATGCCGTTTGGACTTTGCAACACACAAGGTACCTTCCAGCGATGCATGGTGTGTATTTTTTCGGATTTCATTGAGACCTGCATATAGGTATTTATGTATGATTTTACAGTGTATGGGTATTCATTTGATGAATGTATAAATAGTTTGGGAATGATATTGAATCGTTGTATTGAAAAGAACTTGGTCCTGAACATTGAAAAGTGTCATTTCATGGTAGAGCATGGCATTGTCTTAGGGCATGTAGTGTCAAAACATGGGATAGAGGTCGATAGATCTAAGAGAGAAATTATTTCATCCTTACCCTATCCTTCATGTGTGCGTGATGTTAGATATTTCCTAGGTCATGCATGATTTTATCGGTGCTTCATCAATGATTTTAGTAAGATTGCTTTTCCTATGTCACAATTACTTCAAAAGGATTCTGATTTTGTGTTTGAAGTTTCTTGCAGGAATTCATTCGATGAGATAAAACAACATCTGACCACTCCACCTGTCATATGGCCCCCACGGTGGGAGATTCCTTTTGAGCTTATGTGTGACGCCTCCAACTACGCGGTTGGAGATGTCTTATCTCCGAGGGTGGAGGGACATTCACATGTGATCTCCTATTCATCAAGGACACTGGATTCAGCCCAATCAAACTACAAAACCACATAAAAAGAGTTTCTTGCTGTCATATTTGCTTTAGATTAATTCTGTTCATATTTATTGGGCTCTAAAGTAGTTGTGTTTTCTGACCATGTAGCTATGAGGTACCTCTTGAAGAATCCAGATGCGAAGCCCAGGCTGATCCGATGGATGCTCCTTCTTTAAGAATTTGATATAATGATAAAGGAAAAAAAGGACTCAGAAAACTTGGTGGCAGACCACATGAGTAGGCTTACTCACACACTAGAGGATGACACCTTGGACCAGGTACCACTTCGGGACACTTTTCCCGATGAGCATCTCTATACCATCTCAGGTACACATCCTTGGTATGCTGATTTAGTTAATTACATTGTTTCCTCTGAAATCTCTACAAATTTAAAGAAACGTCAAGTACAAAAATTAAAAAGAGAGTCTAGGTTTTATGTGTGGGATGATCCTTACCTCTGGCGCATGTGTAGTGACCAAGTTATTAGGAGGTGTATTCCAGATCATGGGTTTAAGTCTGTTTTGCAATTCTGTCATACACTTTCATGTGGTGGGAACTTTGGACACCAACGGATAGCTAGAAACGTTTTGGACTCTAGATTATATTGGCCTAGTTTATTCCATCATGCCCATGTGTTTTGTATGTCATTATCTCGTTGCCAACACACTGTTAAAATTTCTAGGAGAGATGAGATGCCCCAACAACCCATACTATTCTGTGAGATTTTTGATGTGTGGGGCATTGATTTTATGGGTCCTTTTCCAAGTTCATATGGTTTCATGTATATTTTGGTTGCTGTTGATTGTGTGAGAAAATGGGTGGAGGATAAGGCCACAAGGATCGATGATTCTCATGTTCTTGTGGATTTTGTGAAGGCAATGATTTTTTTGCGAGTTTGGAGTACTAAAGGCCATCATCAGTGACCAAGGGACACTCTTTTTCAATAGGAATTTTTCTTCCCTCCTATGAAAGTATGGGGTGGCACACAAAACATCAACACCATACCACCCACAAACAAATGGGCATGTTGAGGTTTCTAATCATGAGTTGAAACAAATTTTGGTGAAAATTGTGCAGCCAAATACGAAGGATTGGAGAAAGTGCTTGGATGATGCATTGTGGGCTTATAGGATAGCATACAAGACACCCATTGGTATTTCCCCATTTCAGATTGTTTTTGGGAAAGCATGCCATCTCCCAGTGGAAGTCGAGCATCAGGCATATTGGGCTATAAAGATATGCAACATGTATTTGGCCCAAGCTGGAATTCAAAGGATTTTGCAAATTAAAGATCTTGAGGAGATTCGATTGTCATCATATGAGAACTCAAGGATATACAAGGAAAGATCAATAGAATCTCATGACAAAATGATCCAACAAAGGGAGTTTCAAGTTGGAGAGAAATTCCTTCTCTACAGTTCACGACATAAGCTGATGCCTGGTAAGTTGCATTCCAGATGGTTTGGTCCTTATATTGTATCTAATGTTTTTCCTTATGGTGTAGTGGGGATAACACAAGAGGACACTAGAAGGATATTTAAAGTCAATGGTAACCATTTGAAGAGATACATTGAGGGACTTCCTACTGATGTCGTGGATTTTATCACATTTCATGACCCCATCATCACTTGAGCACATCAAGCTGTTCCAAACCCTTTAATTTTTATGTTATTTGTCATATTTAAAAATTCTGCATTTAATCATATCATGGGTTCACATTGAGGACAATGAAATATTTTAAGTGTGGGGGAGGGAACCTTTTAGTTTAGTAATTTCAATTTTTTTCCTGTTTAAAATAAAACCAAAAAAACCAAGAAAACCAAAAAAATATTGTGTGTTTCAAATTTTGTGTGTTTATTTTTCAATTTTCTTTTTTTTAAATTTTTTTTAGCTGAAATGATTCTAATCAGAATTTTAAAATGCATATCAATGATTGAAACAATTTATCCCATGAAACTAAGCTTAAATGAATGCTGAAATGACTTTGTTTCAGGTTCAAATATTTAGTAATTTCATGAAAAGTACACTGAATTTTGAATCCCATGCCACATCTCACTATCTTTATATTTAAAATCACTTTCCTGTGAGGCTTCTAAAGCATTATTTTAATATTCTTTATATTCACCTCACTTCTTCAGAGAACCAAACTATGCTTGATTTAACCAGAATATGATTTATTTCTGTCAAAACATGAGGGTTTGAGGTACATATGTTTAAATTATTGAGGCATTTGTTTGGTATTAAAGCCCCCTTTTCAAAGAATCATTGTTTATAATGGCCTTCCATGAACATTTAATCATTGTAGCCCTTAGAATCCATGTAGAGCCTATTAGTTTAGCCACATTACAAGCCAATTTTCCCTATCCAACCAACTCTTGAAGTGAAATTGCATAATCTATTTGAGCTTAAGTGTGGGGGAATCTATCTTGTATTGTGCTACCACATTTTGTAATAATTTGGGTGGAAAATTAAATTCTGAAGAGATGTGTTTGCGGATGATGAAAATAATTATATTGAATGATGTGCCTTTTCTGGTGATTTCATAACAAGTGAAGTTGTGCCTTTTCTAGAACTTCTAATTTAGGTGGAAAGCTGTGCATATATAGAGCTTTCAAAAAAATCAGGTTTCAAAAGATTGACATTTTGATGCGGAAATGATGAATGGTGTAAAATTTTCATGACTTTTCATGATGATGGAGCTAAAATGATACTTTGGGGATTGAGGATAAGACCATATTTAAGTGAAAATTAGATTAATGCAATTTTTCTTCAAAAAGAGTCAAGCCCTCCTCCTTCGGCCTCAGATTTTTTAACATCTTAATCCTACCAAACAAAATCCACAGAACAACCCTAAAAAGTCCTCATGATAAACATATGTCCTTGAATCAAATCAGGGAGCGATATAGGAATTTATCTAGCCTATGGTGACCCTTGTATGAGTTTGGATGAGAAAGACATTGCAAAAAAATGACATTTGTGTGATAAGAGAAAATTCAAGCGAGGTAAATGTTTTGTGCATGGGAGGATAAATAGAGTGGAAATATATTTAATGATATACATGAAGAACTTGAAATAATGGTTTTTATGGGGCATTATATTTTTTTTCTTGGTGTGTAATTTTTTGATCTCAAAGATATGTGTTTTAAAATTGGTTTTGATTTGATATTGATGTTCACTTGATATGAGGTTTTGCTCAGGAGTGAAAAAGGGTAAGTGTGGGGGAGTTGATAAAAAACCATTTTATTGAATATTATATTGATACTAAATGATATAATTTCCTCACATTGTGTTGAATATGTTTATTTAGAAAGTATTTGGGATTAGATCATTCATTTGAATATTTGGTGAAAATTCCAGTGTTTCCCTTCATAGTGCACTGTAGTATTTCGAAGATAAATACTTTTATATTTATGATTTGAACTTGAAATTTTGTAAAAGTGTTAATAACTTAATTTTATACAACTTTAGTTCAGGACACTAGATCAGAAAAAGGCATTTGAATGGATTAATTGGGCCATATATGCAAAGGTGGGATGGACACGCTAGAATGGAAAGGCTTCTGTATTTTGGCCATAACTCCTTCATATGGGTTTATATTGAGCCCAACTTTTGAGAGGAGATAGAGGACCCATATCATCACATTGTATTCGTCTGAAATTCCTGAAAATTCACGCGTTTTGATGGTCAAATGGGCAGTGAAAGTTGGAATAAAATATTTGGCCATGATTCCCCATTCACAATTGAAACCACATTGAACCTGGCCTCCCCACCACTCTGTAAATTGGTGTTTTTCTCATTTTTTGGGGTTGGGATGTTAATTATGAGATTGAAGGTAGAGGATAATTGGTTTCACCCAAATTATCTAACCATTGTAAGAGGGGTATCTCTTGAAACAAGGATCCCTTCATCGAAGCCTCCTTCTCTTCTTCATTTTGTCATGTTTTCATTTGTGTAATAAACATCTTTGATCTTCTTTTATTCCTCATATTTTCTTCTATTTCATTTCAATTTATTCTTCTCTTAATCTTACTAATTGGGTTGAATTCTTGAGTAGAAGCGTTATTGGGTTATACCCATTATAAACCTTTGCACATGAAAAATGCTTCTACAATGATTACGCCACCCATGGAAGAGTTGTTCTTTTTAGTAATCGATCGACCTCTATCGTTATTCATTAATTTATTTTTAATCAATGAGATACTATAATTCAGTTATTATGATCTATTAATTGAGATTTTAATTTAAATTAAACTAATCAAGAAATTGAAGAGTTAATACAAAACACGCGAGGTCGGGAATTGTGTAAACTGTGAGAGCGCAACCTTAACCGGTAATTCAAAACCACATGGGATAAATTTGTAGAGTTCAAATAAAATCCCTAAACTCAATTAATCATAATTTACAGAGTGTTTATGTGCCTTAATTTATCAATAACCATAAGCTAATCTTAGAACATCAATCAAAGTAGGGTGTTGTGATTGCATGTTCTGAAGTTAGCCTAAGGTTAAATTCACTTCATCTTCGTGGTAAAGTTAATTCTCGTAGGGTTCAAGATTTAAAAAATTAAGGGATAATAATTAAGTGAATATTAATTTAAATGATTATTATTAATAAATTTTTGAAGAGGTAGAGTTAGATCAATTACGTCTCTTAAATTATTTTCTAAAAAAACATCTTCTTGTAGTGTCTTTTTAATCAAACTTCATTTCAAAATTAAAAACAAAAAAAATGCAATCTTCTTCCAGAAAACTTATTCAAGTTTTATAAACATTAAACAACCTTAATCCTTTCAATTAGTGTTTTAGTTCTTCTTTATTTTTTGAATAACTCTAGAAAGTTATTTTAAATCTACTTCCACCTTTGAGAGACGACCTTGGTCAGCCACTCTGTTGTACCTAAGTACCCCAAAATCACACTAATCATTTGAGGGTGCCCATGACAGCGCTCTTTCAAGCTTCAATTTGAATATGTCATTGTTTATTATGGATTTCAGGAACAAGTATGATCCTCTATCTAGAACTACGTAACCAATGTATTTACACCCAATAAATTTTGTAATTTCCATTTTATATAGAAAATATAATATGTCACATATTTACTATCCATCACATTTAATATTTCTCATGTAAATATGATACCATGATCAAGTATCATTCAGAAAAATGCCTGCATATTGGATAGAATATTAAACACAAATGCCTAAATAGTGAATTTTGGGAGCCAATATATTTTTCCAAATTGTAAATCCAGGTCCATAAACTGAAGGTAATCATTTTGTATTAACAAAATAGAAGTATGCATGAAGAAAATTGAGAGGGAGTCCAGATAACAGGCCATTTAAAATATCAATTTTAAGATCACTCATAGGATAACAAACATATAGAGTTTTTTGAATTAGTTTTTTTAGATTTTCCACATTTCATACCCAACTAATAATATAATATTTCCACACCTACCTCTATAACTCACAGATTTTTTAATATAAATGAAAAATATATTTTTTAATGAAATTTCTCCCAGAATATATGAAAATATCCCTAAATATTATGGTTATAATCCAATAGTTAAAAACCCCTGTTATTATTATGACATAGTGTTCATAGGAAAGGTTATGGATTTTAACGTAATTTATATTTTGGGTCCAACCAGAACATTGAATAATGACACAAAAAATAAAAATATTTATTTTGAAGAATGATGGGAAAATTTAATTTCAATCATAAAACATGTTAAGTAGATTTTTATATTCATCCTCCTCTAATACAAAATTTTAATCATCTCTTATCGAAATGACTCTATCAATTTTCATCACAATTTAAAAAATTAAGAAAAAAATTGTATTTTACACTCACTATTTATATATGCCTTGTCACATGAATATCATATTTTTTATCATAATGATCTCTATAATAAAAATTTAATGACACGCTATATCGTGGTACTATAATCAAATATTCATAGCCATTCTATAAGAAGAACTATATTCGTATGGTTTTTCTATTCATATATCTTCATTGAATGATTTTATTCATAAAATATAAAAATATATTCATATTTAATAATTATGTATGAATATCATATAGAATCATGGTTTAATCACAAGCCCTTAATATTTGGAACTATTAAATATAATACAATATCACATGGTTTTATTTTGTTTAGAATATTTATTTTTTAAATATATTATATTTATTGAATCATATTTTACTAACTATATAAGTCTTATGTTTCACATGTACACATTTTTTAACTTTCAATTTCCATTAGCAGTCTAATTTTCTAGGAAGAAACTAATTTTCATAATACTCAAAAACCTATGTTTCCAATTTTACATAAACTATTACACATTTATAGTAAAACATTACATACTTCTATAAAAGTAATATAAACTCATTTCATTTCAAAATTTCTCAAAATAAATAGTATTATGAATTTCTTGAAGTCTTAAAAATCAATAATCTTTGTGATATCCCACACAATTCACATAAATTTCTCCAGAATCATTATGAAACAATTTTAAACACTTATTTAATTCATCTCATGTCATCTCCAACTATACCAAATCAATATTGAAAATTTCTCAACACTTCAAAAACTGTATCAATATTTATTGACAACAAATGTTATTTTAAAAAAACATTGTTATTAGGTACACTATAAGATTGAGGAATTTTATTTTTCAAATAAAGTCCAATTTTTCATAACCATAATGTTCTATTTTGACCAAAAATATGATTTTATAATCATGTTAAAACCCAAACTAATGGGGCTCAAGCCACAACTACCCCCAGAATTCCTATGATTGGGTAGGGGCTGGCGACTAGTGATAATTATGCATACCAAACATAAGGGAGACATAATCCTAATGTACATTTTCCCACACACACATATTTATCCCATGAAATTATGAAATATAAAGCACTTGATACCAATGAATGAATATATCTTCAATGTAATAATCAGAGTATGACAAAATCTACTAGAAATCAGTAAAAGGGTTCATGCCCAATAACTATATAACAAATTATGATATTATCATATAGAGTGGACAACTATTAAATGTGACACTTGTATACACATTGTTATTTATATCCAAAACTAAACTCTACATTCTTCTACTCCAATAAAGATTCCGTAAAATGTTCTTTGTCTATATAAGACATTGCATGTCCAATAAGAGTTAATATTGTGGAGAGGATTAAAATACGTTGTACGACACCTCAAAATAACCATGAATAAATCATCAATATTATTCATCTAATCAATAATAGTTTTTTTAAGTAAGATATGATAATCAAAAATGACAAAGGATATCCCAAATATACTAATAAATGACTCAAACTCATAAAAGGTCTCAACCACTATCAGCCATAGATCTACTATGAGGTTTTAATGTGATGCTCATATAGAAGATAACATTCCACTAAAACGTTTATCACTAAAATAACTCTTCCAATAGATATAACTCTTCAATTATCACTAAATTGATGGCACATCCACTCCATGGAAAAGTCCATGTACATCTAGGTGGAACCATTAGACGAGTAATACAGCCATTAAAGACACTCATATCAGAGGTTATACATTTTAGGTATAGCCAATAAGAAGAAAATGATAAACATTGAGGATTAATATGAGATTAACACTCCATATGACTAATAAACCATCATAAATATTAGATCTCAATACACAACTCTTGGGGTCAACACCCAAGGCTTAGTTGGGGGACACTAAAACTTACTAGAAATATCTTCCTTGAGAGGGGATCGAAGCTGGGGTAAATATTAGTTGTTTTGATTCCGAAAAACACATAGAATAGAGAAAATTAAAAGGTATATGAGGATACATATGGGAATTTGGGAGGGATACATGCTCAAAAAAACTACGTTCTAGTCAGAGCAGACTAACACAACTCACTTCAGAATAAGGGAACTCTCCCCCATTTCACTGATTAAAAGGAAGCTTCCTCAGGGACCCCCACTATGATGAGACCGTGATAGTTCATCAAACATTAATAGGAGTAGGAAAAATGTGACATAATCAATTGATATTGGTCCATGGATGATCACACAATATCACAATAAAGAACAGATAATATGAAAGAAGAATCCAAATTATCCTCAACGAAGTACATGGTGGGTCCCAATGGGTACACGACATGTCTCACTAAGACTGGTACATCATGAGTCTTATTATCTCATGAAATACACTTTTCCAAAAAATAAATATGGGTTCCCTCATCATTCATGGCATGTAGATTTCGATATAGCACTCAGTGTTCCATTTTACATGTTCTTGTGTACACTGGGTTGTGCCATTGTACAAGGTCATGTTAGAGTACACGGCTTTGACTATGTACTCTATCCTACCCTTGAATGTCCAAATTACATTGAATTTGGGTCCACATGGACACTTTTTCGTGTACTCCCATTACAAATTGAGTCATTCTCTAAGAGTTACATGAGGTCTGACTTGGATCACACAATGTGTAACATTATATGTCCTCCTTGGCGTATTCCCCCTACAAAGGCCAAGATGGTGAGATAAGTGTCATATAGTGAATGAAATGTGTAACACTAAATGTTATACTTATCTCTACATGGAATCCCTAGCCTTTCATAGAGAGGAATACATAGTGTGTGTTCTTCTAGACTATATGTTGTGTATTCACATTTCATACAGAACCGAGGGGATTTTTCACACATCTTCACCAAAACCTCCTAATTTTCTTATATCATACACTATAAACCATAAAGAACATGGTTCATCAATCATATGATATCATCCATTAATAGTTGTTTCATTTTTTCCATTACCAAAATTCATGAATTATCTTTCATCGTGTCAATCCACTTCCACATGCCATAATAGAATCTGGGGTCTCAAATCCAACTTTCATCAACCATTGTAATCATGAACCATTGTCCCATAAATGATCCTAAAAAATGATTTGAAAAACTATATATTGTTTCATGGGTAGAATGTGCAAAAACTTCTTTAACAGTATTCGTCGAACCATAGACCCAAAAGAAATGATGACAATGATCACATGTAGAACAGGGCCTAAAAACACAAATTAAAATATGAGGAATGAACCTCATCCATTTTTCATTATTAACGCGATCCATTTCCGTTATAATGACAAATTAATAGCTAACAATAAACAAAAAAATTATACCACAAATCTAAAAAAATAATCATACCCGTAAAAATAGCCAATCTGTAAATCAATCTTTTATTCAATTGATTATTATTTTTCATGGAATAAAAAAATGGGGATAAATAAATAAAACAAACATCATAAGTGGAGTTTATCTAGACCACTAATGAACCATGGTCCCATATTATAATCATTAATGAAAAATTTGATTTTTGTTTGAACATGATCTTTGATCATATCTCGATCTGGTGTCATCTACATGTTACCCTCCAACTACTGCTCTCTAATAGCTCCTTGAAATCCCAAGGTTGTGAGAGTAACCCTAAGGATTTAGGTTTGTGTTTTTCTAAAATATAAGATTCTAGGTTTTTCTATCAAAATGAATAAATTTATTTATTAAATTTAATTATTTTACTTATTTTATTTTATTATTTTTTCCCTCTATAGTACTTTTGAAAAATTCACAATGCTGACAAATATTATGTCACTCCTAGGGTAAATTCAATGTTCATGACTCAACAACATCCATATATTTACTGTCATAGAATCAATATGGGATTTATTTATCTTTTTCAAGAAAACTGTGAGCACATGATATTAATATATTTAATATTTTTAAAATATCATTTCTTAGCTCACCAAGGCGTTGAATATTGTTTCATAACAGTTCCTGCATCTGGAAATATTCCATAAAATATTCCACTTTCATTTATCTAAAAAACATTAAAATTAAATTATTCCATTCTACAAGGATTTTATTCCCTAAAATCTCAAGAAGATGGGGTTATTGAACTCTAAACTGGGTCTCCCACTCTCTTGAGTTATCCTGATGGTTTTCTGTACATCCAACAAACACACACTCGAGGAAAAAATGACCCATCTGATGTTCTTCCTCTTACTATTCATAAGACCATGGGATCCTTGAAAATATTTACTATCCACTCTCACAACATTTCAGTGAGTGAAATGAATAGTAAGAGGAAGAAAATATTTACTCTCCACTCTTACTATTCTTAGTGACATCTCTTTTTGAAGTCGGTAGTCCACATGAACATGAATGATGTTATCATCATTCAGTGAGTGAAATGAAAGGAAATAAAATGATTTATATTATCATTAAAAAATGGTAGATATTTCATTAATTCATAATTATTTCCTTTACATTACATATAATTATTTAAATTATTGTCATCACCTTCCATGTATAGCATTTTTTGAAAGATAAATCACAACGCTTCGTTAGGTGGTAATCTACCGTATACATGAGCGACGTTATTGTATGTTCTATGTAATAGAAGGTAATATATATATATATATATGAAATTTTTACATAATATGGATAAATATACTATATATATCAAAGATATATACTTCATATGCTTCATCATACCCAACCATTAATGGTTGGAATGGAAAATAATCACCCTTAGTTTGTGATGCGGTAGTCCACCGTACATAAGAATGATGATTTCATAATCCATTTGTTGGAAGTTGAGATGTTTTTTGGTAAATAGATTATTATAATAACATCTTAATATATGGGAGATATGTTTTTATTATATCATAAAGATTTAGTAAAAAAATAAGGCGGTGGATAATGGAATAAAATAAATATTCTCGTTGAAGAATATTACCACTTCTTTTGACATCATCCTTGGGTTCCCAAAAAATCCATCCTAGGATTTAATTCTACAAAATATAAGTATTCATGGATTATGGGAGGGATATTTTTAATTTGTTGGACTTTATTTTTATAAACCAAAGAGGGTTTAATATTTTAGGAGAGTAAGTTCCCTTTTATAGTAGAGGATGAGTGGAATTATTTAAAAAACTCAATGGTTTCACTATTCGGAGTTCAATATTACCAAAAGTTTATCCAAAAATAATAATTAAATGTGTGTAGGGATTATATGGTTTGAACATACAACCAAATCATAATAAAACCAATTTTTTAAATATTTTTTCTCTAAATTCTATTTTTCCCAAAATTCTAAATTTTTGTTATTAAATATGATATCTAGTATTTTAATATAGCTAATTTATCAATTAATAATAAATTAATGTGAGAATTAGAAGGTAATTTGGGAACATTGACTCTAAATATTATATTTAACATAGAAAATATATATCTAATGTGTGTTTTAAATTATCATTAATGCAAGTACATGTAATGTGAAAACCCATTGATTTGACCTTAACCGAGCTAACAGGGTTTTTAATCTATAGGGGACAATATATTCATTATAAAATAATAATCTGTATATTAATGGATCATAGATAATATTTATTATCATTTAAAATCACTTGGGAGAGTATATTATTTTTATTAATTTTAATTCATTTAATAAAATATAATTTATCATAAAATACCATTAATGATAATTTTGACATTATTCATTTATCCTAAATTTATAAAATTTAATTCAATGATATAATTATAATATATTATATTAAAAAAATTCTATATGATTTATTCATCTAGAAAAATAATGTTACGAAATAATTAATTTAATTTACTGCAAATTTTTTGTTTTTAGTATTGGTTATTTTGTTTTTGTTTACTAAATAATTAAGTGTTCTCATTTTATAAGAATTTCAACTAACTAATTCAACTGTAAAAGATAAATATAAATTATTATGATGAAAAAATTATTTCTATTTCCTAATATTTTTTATAAATGAACCATGATTGTTTTATTTCAAATAAAAAAGCATTACACATATTAAAAGAGAGAAAAGTGTCTTTTTTTTCTTTACATAACATTTTATATAGATCATATTCAAAGGAAAGTGAAATAGAAATTAATTATTTAAGATACTTTTATTTCTAATATATAATTAAACCGATTTAAAAAAATTAAGATCATATTTTAGTTCATTTTCAATCTCTACATTCTAGTTATATCTCCTAGTAAATCCACTTTTACCTTAAATATGATAATTAATTTTCACTACATTAACTATTCAGTTTGGTAAAAAATTACATTAACCTTTCTAGACATTATCTAATATGATGAATCCAAATATTGATTCCATTTTCACAAAATTAAATTCACAGAAGTGGTAAATCTTGATTTAAAATTTATCCTACATATGTGATGGGAAAGTGGGTATTTAAAGTGAAAATGTTCAATCAGTTACAATGTTTTTATAACTAAATTCAATATGAAAATATTTCTTGTTAAAAATTGTATTAATAGACTTATAATTGATCTATTTTTACTTCAAACCCAATTCAAAATATAAATTATCATTTAATCAATTGTTAAGATTAAAGGAATGTTTTCAATTAAAATCCAATATATTAACATATTACTAAAAAAATGAATCATTCCAGTAAAATATAAAAAATTCATCATACCATAATTCTTTTATTATTATTTAAAAAATGTATTTTATTATTTCAAATAAATTTTATATATTTTTGAAAAACTAATTTTTCAATTATGTTTTCGAAACTCTACGAAACCATCATTTAAAAAAATTTATTTTTTGGAAAACTTTTATTTTTCCTTTAAATGATTCTTATTTTATGTATAACCAATAGATAATTAATAATCATGTATGGAATATATATATTCATAATTTTGGAAACCCTGGTCATAACTTCCATTATAATTTCATGGAAATAACAATCATATTGAATATTAATATTAATTGAATATTGTAATTCAGTAAAACTCAATATTCCATGTAACACATTATAATAAACAATATAATTATTATATATATAAAAATAATTCAATGAAAATAAATGTATTATAAAGGAAATATAATTAAATTTCTTAGTTTTTATATTCTCTTATTACATAGGTTTTTCATGTGTTGTTTAATAAAATGTTATGCTTTCATAATTTCAGGGTGTTAAAAAACTAATAACTATGGATGAATACATCGATAATACGACAATAAGATTATGGTATAAATTAATATAAATAATAAAAAAGTTACATATAGAATCCCCTCAAAAAACTATAAAATAGATTCTATCCCATCAAAAAACAAGAACATAAATTCTAACCCTTCTAGAAGGAGGGGACTAAGACTATATTAAACACTGCTATAAAACTCAGTCATTCTATCCCAAACATATCTCCACCAACTACTTATTCTTCAAGGACTCCGTAAACTGGTTCCGCATCTATAAAACACATGGAGTTTCTTGGATGTGATGATGTAGAAGTGAGTATAATAATACCTAGTGGAAACATGAAAATCACAAGCCATAAAGGATCAAGAGTAGTAAGCTAATCAAACAATGTTATGTAAAAAAATATAAGAGAACATTATATAACCAAGGATATCACATATATACTCATAAATTATTTGGAGTTTCAAAAGGTATCACCACTATAATCAATTGATCCACTCTGAGATATCATTATAACACTTGTCTAGGATATCTCACCAAATAAGCGCAGCCATTACTAGTAGCACTTAACCGAAAGGTATAATTCCTTAGGTATATCTAAACCAGTGGCACATCCACACCATCTTAAAGTTCATGTTCATCTAGAAGATACTACTCCTTATGTTATATTTTTACTAATGACACACATCCCACAGGTCATGATCATCCCTAATATAAAACAATAATAACATAGGAAACTGAGATGGTTTGTAGAAGATACACAATGTATAGGACTAATAAACCATCAGAAATATCAGAACTCGATACACTACTAGGAATCAATAGTCGGGTTCTAAATGGGGGGACCCAGACCCCATTGGAAATATCATCCTTGAAATGGGATCTATTCCTAGGTAAATATTGGACTTGTAGATTTCAACGAATCCTGCCTAGGGAAAATAACTACGGACATAAGGAATGCTCGGAGCCTCTTGGAGGGATATATTCTCTATGTCACTAATGGGTTTATTCAATGAAGACAGAGACATATCACTCCTGAATAAGATAACTCACTCATGTTGTACTAATAAAAATGATGTATCATGTGGTCACTATCTATGAAAATAATGGGAAGTTTCATCGATCCATCATTATAATGGTCCAAAGGGAACACCATCAATCAATCTAGAACTTAGTGTGTTGTTTTACTGATGTTAGGGTACATAAATCCATGCATGTAAAATTTTTCATGTTTGAGTACACGACTCTTCCCTTGTACTCTAGCATACCCATGTAATTCCCCAAAATAATATGTGTGGGGCCTCATGGAAAATAGAGTGTGTACTCCCTACACACACTAAGATCAATACAAAGAGTTAAACAGTGTGGGACTTGCATCTCTTGGTGTTTAACACTACATGGACCCTTGGGATTATACCCCATGTACGCGCCGTGAAGTTTGACTATGTCTCATGAAATATTTCACACAATGTGCATAGGTTCTTTAATGATCTAATAGGATTATTCATGAATTTTCACACATGCCTCCTAATTTCCTTGAATATACTTCTAAACTCATTTAAGAACAATGATATTGATTCATATGACCCAATCATTAATTGTCAAAATGATTTTATCTATTCCAACTACTCTTGAATTTTCCATCATCGCGCTTCTCTGTAGTTTAATGCCAAAACCAAAACTGGAGTCTTCAATATGTCTCTGATCTCTTGTTTTCATCATGAACCATGATCCCATCATAGATCCTAAAACATGATATTCATAAATGATATGTTGCACCAAATATTGAATGTGAAACAATCACAATATAGGTCTTCATCAAACCTCTGACCAAATGAAAATACAATGATAGTTATGTATAGAACAAGGGATGAAAATATCCAAAACAAAAATTAGATATAAACTTTTTACATTTTTCAATTAATCCTAGATATTTTATTATTATAATGATGAATGAATATTCAAGAATCAAAATAATAATAAATTTTCCTCAAATCCTTATTAATCAAATTCATACCCAAAAAATGATAGATCTAGAAATAAATTTTTTTGTTAGTTTATCAATGTTCATCATCAGACAATACAATGGGGATAAATCCAATGAAGAAATTTCTTTCCAAGAGTTTTGATTGATTTATGAAGAAGAATGATCTTGTCGTTCCATTATTGATGAGATACATGAACACTGTTTGCACATGATCTTAGATCTCATCTCGATCTTGTGTAGTCTTCCAATAATCCCCCAATTGGTCCACAACAAAAATACCCCCTCAATCTTGGGGTTATGTTTCTAAACATAGATATTTATGTATATCCATGTTTAAGTATAGGATCTCTGGTTTTTGTGTCAAAATAGACAAATAAATTAAATTAAATTATTTATTTTATTATTTTCAACCATGGTTTTACTTTACAATAATGTTCAACTCCAAAAAATAATATGCTTCTCTTAGTGAAATGTCCATGATTGAAACTCAACAATGGCTTCATATTTATAATCTGAGACTCCATTCAACTCGTATTCAATATTTTCTTAAACAATGTGTGTGTGTGATATTAATAAACTTTATATGATTTAAATTATATATTTTGGGTCATAAAGCCTCCGGATCTAATGTTGCCTAAATATCGTGGTCCAGAAATACTCCTAGAAATACATCAATGTTTAATATGTAAATAAACTAAAATAGTAGATATCAAGTTACAAAAAATAGATTATATATGTAAAAGAATAAAAAATTATTTCTACGATAAATTAATCAGCTTATAATGTTGTTAATAAACACAATGGAAGTATAGTTTAAAAAACATGTTCAGAGTTTCTAATAACTATTCATGAAATTCTATAAATGTTATTATATGACCAACTATCGTTATCCTTAAGCATTAATAAATTATATAAACACAAATTTAATTATTTTTATTTAATTCCTATCAGAAGTAATATCATTTTATCCTATAAAGACCTTGACTTAAACTTGATGAAATGTTCTTTGTCTTTTTAACCCTAGATGTACTTGATCAAACATGATTAGATCTATATTCTTCTTTTTACCCTACAATCCCTCATGTCAAAAAATCAGCTTCATGGTGTACACACTGGTAATTCATTCTTGTTTACTAGAAACCATCAATATATAATTTTGATAAAAAAATTATCATAAGTGAAACGAATTCATTTTATAAAGAAAATATTAGGAAATTGTATATATTTAAAAAATACTTAGAAATAGAAATTCACACCAATCACAAGCATTCTCGTGAAAATAACTATTTCAATAGTATTAGAACAACCAGAGACATTCAAATAATAAATTAAAGACTTCTTCAACAAGAATTTTCATCTTAATTTATAGAAACCATTTTAACAAACATAAATTTTTTAAATCTTATTTCTTCTAGGTCCATTTTAAAAGTATTTAAAGAAGCTTACTCATCTTTCTATGAACTCTGAAAAACGTTACTTCACCCTATATAGTTATTCCAACAGCATAATGATAATTTTATATCCAATGGGTATAATCTCTTTTGAAACATTAGATATCTATATTTTCATATTTCATACTATGTGATAAAAAATTTCATTTATCAAAAATTATTTTCTATATTTAAAATTAAAATAGAATATGAATTAAAATTAATTAATATTCTTATATAGCGTATTGTGATTTTCAAAACAAAAAAATAATGTAATTTTCTAAATCAAGGTCCTATTTTTTTCAGAAACACAAGTAACACAAAAAAAAATTGGAATGATTCATTGAATTCAAATATAAAACCCACTGTATTTATTATTGGAAAAAATTTCATATTTTTATTACAACATTAAAATGAACTCATTATCCAAAAAAGATAATTTGATAGAAAAATTCACCCTCTTTGTATCTCCCCATTTGTAAAAAAATATAAATATCTCTCATTTCGACACCATTTTCAAACAATAAGAACATAATGAATTCACACCATTTAGGAAAGAAAAAAGTTGACATAATTTACTCAGAGTTAATAAGAAATTTTAAATTTAAATTTATCTTTATTTTTTCCACATTCATAAAAATCATACATTCCTTAAAATTTCGTAAATTTCCCAATTTTCTTAATTTGTTCCTACTTTTTTATTTTCAAAAAGATGTTGAATAATAAAATAAAATTAAAATTTTTTGAAATGATTTTTAAAATTCACCAATGATTTAATATACTTCCCCATTACTTCTACTAGTAACACTTGGGGGTGTATTTTATAAATCCAATCAAAATATAATATAGTTTAATAAATTTATCCTCCAAACGTTATCTTCTGATACGCAAATAATCTTTTTTTTCTGATTATAGAACCTAGAAAAGTAGCCAAATTGAAATTTATTTTCATTCACTATATTGATGTTATTTTTTCAATTAACTACATAAAATTATGCTTTTATTTCTAAGAGTATTTCATATTATTTTTAAAGAACATGAATAATATTCATTTTTAAATAAATCATTTTATTTTTTTATTTACATCATATCTGACATTAGATGAAAATTTGATAAAATTAAAATCAGAAAGAAACGAATTAATATAAAAACAAATAGCTTACCCTTTTATTTAAAATTCATTCAATGATAAGAAATATGTTAAATAAAAAGATAATTAATTACAAATTCATGATAATAATTCCATAATTAGGATTGATGTATTCGAATCTATCAAAATTTAATGGTTTTAAACAAATCCAGGATATAATTATCAATTATAATTAGGTCATGAATAATATCTCATGTTTATGTGTGATCCCAATGTAAATAGTGTCTTCTATCTATATAATTATCACATGAGAAATTTGATGGATTCTTAATCAAATAAATATCACAAGTATTATAGAACAGATTTTGAATTCGAGTGAAAGTAAATATAAATTATTTGTGTTTGTGTTTCATCCACAACACTTATTCACAAAACCTTATATATATTATAGATTGATCATCATTAGTGATGAGTGAAATTGATTGTTCCTTTTGGTTGGACTATAAAACTACAGATTCACGAAGGAAAATATTTATGAAAATATTTTTATTTTCATTAGTGGTTTCATTAAAATATAATTTATGAAAATATTTTAATTATAGTTTTGCATAAAAATTATTTTAAACATATAATATGGTAATTATATAATACTATACTATTGTAAATTATTTCACTCCATATTTTTCTATAGTAAGATTAAATAATTTTTATTAATATTTAATGTCTTCAAAACATAGTGATTTCTCAATATAAGAATCCTCATTAAAAATCCTTTTTTAAATCCTCTTTTAACATATATTTGTATATGTTAAAATTTAGTTGTGTTGTAATTTACAATAAGATCTAGATACTTTCAATTATATCTACTAGTTAAAATGATTCAACATAGCTTTTTCCGTATTGAAAATATAATTTTGTAATAATTACTTCATTATTTTAGACATTAATTTAATTTATATCACAGTTTTTTTTGAATACCTATTTTAATCCCATCATTGGACATTCTTTAATATAATGAAGCAATGCCTAAAAATTATTGTGTTTGAATTTCTTTGGCTCTTCCTATACGGTCCTTATATTATCTTTATCAACCAAGGAATCATATTATAAGGCCCCAACATTAAACCTTACTTAATATTTAATTAAATGAATAATTGAAATTGAGGATCTTTTCAGGTTTAGAGTTTTTGAGAATTAGTACAAAAATATTACATCTCAAAAGATTACAAAGTATACACTTATACTAAGATTCCATAGAATAAATACTCTTAAAATGAAACATGTCTAGTTCCATGTTTTATATAGCATGACTTTCCCTTGATCCCATCCTTGACCCTATTCCACATTAAGTCCTGTGAAAAACATTTCTAAAAAACGTGGGTTGAGTATAAAAGGCTCAGTAAGGGATACACAAAGAATTAAAACTATTAGTCTATCAAAACAACAAGTAAACCATGTATACTTTATCAAAGTAATACTTTTCACCTTTATGAAGTAGTAAAAACACTTTACTAAATAAAAGATCATTTCTTACTCTTTTGTAACCAAAATATTACTATAAACCCTTATATTTATCACATAACATATAAAGGTAACTTGGGACATAAACATACTTAAATAGAATAACCATACGGTCGACTTCGACACATATCACTTAATGGAATAGCCATACGGCCAACTTCCATACCCAATTCATTGGAGGTTATAACGTAACCAACCTTCCTGGTAGTCAGGGCACCACCCGTCATATGGTTTATCACGTAACCACCCGTTAAATGTCCATGTACCATTATAAAATCAGAAGACATAAAAAAAATATAATGGAATGAAAACATTTCTACACATTGATCACAATATATCACTCAAATATATTGACATAATAAATCCATTATAAAAACCATTTTCGATACCAAAATACATAAAATAGTATGTGGTATTTATTTCATTTTAAAAACATAACAGCTTGTTGAGGAAGCCAAAGACCAAATAATATTCGCGGCGGTGGCAAAGGTTGTTGTCACCGCGTGCGTTAAAAGAAACATTACTTTTTGTCGTTTAGTAAAACACTTCGTAGAGAAAGATTCCTTTTGTATAAAATTAAAAGTCAAAGGGTTTTATACACCCTATAAAGGAAATTTGTGTATAAAACAAAATATTCCTCAATGATAGATGATTGAGACGAAGTCTCTTACCTCGGGTCTGACTTGACTCGATCGTTCATTAATGTCCTGAATAATAAACATGAGTTAATTTATACTTGCTTAAGAACCTTTTTCAGGTTAAATATTCCTTTTATATCACTTATTACCATGTTATAAACATTATGTAATCATTTAAGTTAATAATGTTTGTTTTGTTGATATTTGGTTCTTATGCCGAAAGTGGACTTCTTACAATTACATGGAGTTCGTGTGGTCATAGGATCTTTATATCCAGAATGATATTCATGATTTGGATATCATATATATAATATATATCCAGAATATTCATGTATTTATAATATTACATAATCATTTAGAGGTAAGAAATGAAATCCACCGTTCATGGAGACGGTAAGCCGTACGTACCCATGAACGCTACTTTCATTTCTATGTCATATTAATGGAATTAAAACTAAATTAGAGGTGGGTATATTTTAATTACAAAATTATATTCATCATTTATATGTAACATAAATCATATATAACAACTTTCAATCCATCCTTTATACGTCCCACATATGGCATTAACGAATCAAATCACTTTGTGGGGGCTGTAGTCCGCACTTCCTAAAATGAAATTATCATGTTTAACCACAATGGAAACCATAAAGGTATGCCACAAATAAAAAATACAGAAGAATAAGGAAAACATAAACATAATATATATCATATATAAATATAGTTAAATCTTAATGGCCACCATTAAAGGTGTTAAAATAAGATTGAACAATCATCGTTTCGTGAGGCAGAAACTTTCCTACCACAGAAACAGTATGTTCTTTAACCATTAGATGGAGGTGTGTGTAGGTGTAGCTAGAATCCTTCTTATGACAAAATCCTAGTATATTGAAGATACTGTTTTGTTACAAAATAATGGAATAAAAAGAGTTTAGATGGTTGGAGAAGCAAAATAAAGCAAAAGAGCACAAGTGAAGACATTACCATAAAATCGGGTAACTCCCTTAGATTTGAGCTCAAAGACTTACTTGGGAAGACTTCTGACCAAAGTGAGGCTTCTAAGATTTAGAGAGAGATATGTAGAGACAAAATGGACTGGGGATGGCTGAGTCAAAGGCTTTGGAAGTGTGTGTAAGTTGGTAGAGGTGGGGGCCTTTTATAAGAGGAGAGGAGGGGCACTCTGGGAAAGTTATAAAATGTTAATTTATCATAAAATTATTTTCGGATTTAAAAGATCCAAAAATATATATATCGAGGATAAGGTGATAGGAGTTAGAAATATACTCATCCAATACCTTTTAGACATGTGTAGGACTTAGATTTTACATTTTCTTTTTCATTTTATTTAAATCGTTAAATAATGAGGAATTGCGGCATCATCATGATGTCATAAATAATTTAATTTATTTAATGTCTAAAAATTATAAAAAATATATCATGATGTAAAGAATAGTTTTATATTTCTAATGAATATTTATAGTCGAAAATATGACTTGTATAACCCCACTTAAAAATTGTATTAGTAAAACAACTCATGTTTGTGACATTTTTATTTTAACTTTAAATAAAAAGATATTAATGTCATTTTCCTACCAAAGTGGATCCATGGGGTCCCCAAGTTGACCCATGGATTTTATTGGTCGTCCATGACACTGCCAATATGGTTAGAACATGTGTCATGTTCATTTAATATTATTAAAACATTATTTTTACCTTAAACTACAATAATTACCTCTAATCGCGATTAAAAACTTAAAAGTTACTATTCACAAAAAAAAATTATTTTAATCCCATTTAACCAAATTTTACATCATAATGACAACCATGTATGTCAAATTTTAGAAATTCAAAACACAGAGGTGGTAAAATTTCATTTAAACGGAAAATCAGTTTTTTTAAGTACGACTTAGTGGTTTCACTATTCATCAAAAATTGAAGTTTTTCAGAAAAATACCAACACATCACCCTAAGCTATATTTGATATTCCAAATTCAAAAATGAAGTCCATTTTAAAAAATTCAAAACATATAAGTTGCACTAATTAATTTAATAATTAATTCCCGCTGTTAGAGCAAATAGCGTGTGTTTATGAAACAATAAGTATCAAAAGTTTGACACTAGTTTAAGTCCGATTTCAAAGTGAAATTAATTTCAATGACCACTATTGGATTAAATGGTAAAAATATATTCTAATTAAACATTAAAACCATTTCAAAAGATAATCTAATCATGTAAATATATTATATTAGAAAGAGGATTTGAATTAAAATAAAACATTTTTCACTATTCATTTAAAATGATCTTTATCGGAAAAATTCCAAAAATTTACACAAAGTAAATTTTGATGTCCCGATTATAAAGAAGAGTTTTATTTGGTCCAATAGAATGTATAAGAGTGAAAAAACTATATTTAATGACGGTTCTCCATCAAAAGGCGAAAAGTAAACCTTTAGTTAAAATTAGGGTATATATGCCTAAAATTGAATTCTTTCTGTATTTTAGGCAATTATCTTTTATGGGATAAATGTAAAACCATTTAAAAACATATATAATCAAATTTTAGTTATTTCTATCCATTCCTGCCAATACAACGACTATGTGTTAACTACCATTTAAAATAATATTATTTTATTACTAGTGTGCAACGTAAGATTTCAATGAAACACTTTTTTGCGTATCGGGTAGGCTATTGAACGTAGTAACCCCTATAAAGTAAAATTAATATTTAATTTGTAAAAATTAATAAATATAAAAATGATTTATTCTTTATTTACCTTAAATGTTACATACTTCCCCCCTTTTGGGAATTGTGCCCTCACAATTTTATTCACTTATCAAAATAAGTGGGGGTATTTATCCCTCATAATATTTTCAGATTCCCACGTTGCCTCTTCAACCATATGGTTCATACAAAAAAACATTTCCTGGTGAATTACCTTATGTCGCAACACATTCTCTCTTTGGTCATGAATCTGGACTGGATGTTCTCCATAAGATAGATTCTCTTCCAACTGAACTACCTCTGGGCTCAAAACATGAGATAGATCTGGCATATACTTTATCAACATCGAAACATGAAAAACATTGTGTACCTAAGGTAAACTTGGAGGTAATGCCACTCTGTATGCAACTAATCCAACACTCTCCAAAATTTCATATTGTCCAATGAACCATGTACTCAGCATTCCTTTCTTACCAAATCGCATCACACTTTTCCACAGTGAAACTTTGAGAAAAACACGATCACCTACCTAAAAAGATAGATCATTCCTCCGGTTATCCGCATAACTTTTCTGTCTGCTCTGAGTTGTTCTCATGTGTTTCTGAATCAACTGAACTTTTTCTGCCATCCCTTCTATCAATTCTTCTCCCATTAGCTTCCTTTCACCAACTTTATCCCAAAAATCTTGAGTTTGACACTGCTTCCCATATAATGCCTCAAACGGTGCCATCTGTATACTAGAATGAAAAATGTTATTATATGAAAACTCAACCAAATAATGATGTTGGTCCCATCTTTCCTAATAATCCATAGAGCAAGATCATAGCATATCCTCCAAGGTATGAATTGTTCATTCTGACTGCCCATATGATTGCAGATGAAAAGTTGTACTAAAATTTAATTCAGTACCCAACGACTTCTGAAGGCCTTTCCAAAAGTTAGAAGTAAACCTGGGATCACGATCGGACACAATGGAGAGAGGAACTACATGTAACCAAACTATCTCTTTAAGATACAAATGGGAAAGTTGATCTAGGGATAAAGTATATCATATGGAAAGGAAATGAGCAGATTTAGTTAATTGATCAACAATAACCCAGATTGCATTATTACCTCGAGATGTCTTTGGTAATCTCACAAAAAATTCCATGGATATGTATTCCCATTTCCACTCTGGCACTGGTAAAGGCTGAAGCATCCCATTCGGTAGCTTCTGCTCTACTTTAACCTGCTGACAATTCAAACACTTCATAGTAAAATCAGCAATATCTCTTTTCATTCCATCCCACTAGTAATACTCCCGCCGATCTCTGTATATCTTAGTACCGCCAGGATGAACTGAAAACGGTGAACTATGAGCCTCACATAAAAACTCATTCTTCAACTGTGAATCACCAGGAACACATAATCTCTTCCCAAACCTCAAAACACAATCATTATCAATGTAGAATTCAGGAAACATACCCTTCTGAACCAGTTCTAACTTTTTCTACAACTCACTATCTTCCATCTATGCTAGCTTAATTCTGTCTGATAGGGATGATCTCGAGGATAACTCAAAACAAAATAGAGGAACATCTTGAACCAATAACATCTAGGCCAAAGTTCATCAAAAATAAAAAACAAAGGATCTCGTTCAAAAAATAGCATGGTTAATGAAGAATTACTTTTTTGACTCAAAGCATCAGCCACTTTATTTGCTTTTCCCGGATGGTAATGAATTGTACAATCATAAACCTTGATTAATTCCATCCATCTCCCCTATCTCATGTTAAATTCTTTCTGAGTGAAGATATAGTTTAAACTTTTTTGATCATTATATATTTCACACTTTACTCTATACAAATGATGCCTCCAAATTTTTAGAGCAAAAACAACAGCAGCTAATTCCATGTCATGTGTAGGATAATTTACCTCATGGGTTAAGAATATGAAATTACCTGATCATTCTGCATAAGGACACGACCAAGTCCTTTTAATGAAGCATCAATGTAGATAATAAACTCACCATTCCTGGAAGGAAGTTCCAAAACTGGGGCATTCACCAATCTTCTTTTCAACACATGAAAACAATCATCACATTCTTTTGTCCAGATAAACTTAACACCCTTCTGAGTAAGCTTAGTCATTGGACTAGATAACCGTGAAACATTTTCAACAAACCTTTGGTAGTAACCTAAAAAACCAAGAAAACTAAGGATCTCAGTTTCATTTTTGGGTATTGGCCATTCTTCAACAACTTTTGGTTTAGTAGGATCAAAAGTTATGTCATATTTTGAAACAATGAGACCAAGGAAAGAAATTTGTTGTAACCAAAACTCACACTTGCTAAATTTTCCATACAGTTTCTTTTCTTTTATGGTTTGCAAGATAACCCTTAAATTACTTTAATGCTCCTCTTCACTTTTAGAAAAAACCAAAATATCATCGATGAAAACAACCACAAACTTATCCAAGAACTCATGGAAAATTCTATTCATAAGGTACATGAATACAGCAAGTGCATTGGTTAACCCAAAAGGCATAACTACAAATTCATAATGGCCATATCTAGTACAGAACACAGTCTTCAGAACATCTGCTTCTTTTACTTTCAGTTGATGGTACCCCGTCCTTAGGTCAATCTTCGAAAAATACTGAGCTCCCTGGAATTGATCAAACAAATCATTTATATGAGGCAAATGATGCTTGTTCTTAACAGTAATATTATTCAAGGCTCTATAATCAATGAAAAGTCTCATTGATCTATCTTTCATTTTAACAAATAAGACAGGATCACCCCATGGTGATGTGCTAGGTTGAATGAACCATTTATCTAATAACTCCTTCATTTGATTCTTTAACTCTAAAAGTTCAACTTGAGCCATTCGATAAGGGGGTTTTGAAATTGGATTAGAATCAAGAACTAAGTCAATAGTAAATTCAACTTCCCGATCATGAATAATACTAGGCAACTCATCAGAAAAAACATCAAGATACTCATTTACCATTGTCACATCATTAATCTGAACAGTTCCTTTACTTTCAACAATATTTGCAAGGTAACATTCACATCTATATTTTACTAGTTTCTCAACATCCTGATATGTTATCAAAATCAAGGGTTCCTACTTCTACACAAACTGAAAATATTTCAGAAAAGAAACCATTTTAGTTCTGCAGTCAGTCTTTGCATGATAAACAGAAAGCCAATACATGCCCAAAATAACATCAAACTCTACTAGAGGCAAAACAATATGGTTTTCAGGTAGATTCTTTCCACACATAAGGATAGGAAGGTTCTTATAATTTCTTTTGGTCTCAATGTTTCCTCTATGTGTTTTTACCATAAGTTTAGGATTCATATCTTGAGATGCAATTTCCAATTTACTAGAAAACTTCTCAGAAATGAAGTAATGTGTAGACCCTAAATCAAACAACACATTGGATTAATCTAAACAAACAAACAGTATACCTGATACTACTTCATTCGATGGCCCGACATCTGTTGAAGTAGTTGCAAAGGATTTCACCACCCCTTTCTACTTGTAGTCTGGCTACTTTCCCCCAGTTGAGTTCTTCGTTAGACACTCATTTTCATAATGACCCATTTCATTACACTTAAAACATCTTACCGCTGACTTTTCATTGCCTGTTTGATCATCTTCCTTACAGTTACAAGCAATATGACTAGACATACCACACTGAAAGCACTTTCCAAACATGGATAAATATTCTCCAGGATGCATTTTACCACACTTCTCATAGGATGGATATTTGGTTTTCTTACCTCCTTGTTTATTTGATGAATTATTCCCCATTTCCGACAACTGGACCTCTTATTCTGTTGTTTGTCAAAGAACACCTGATTATCGGCAAACTCTATTTCCACATTCTCCGCACATCGAACAATCTTTTCATAACTTTTGAACTCATGAGAAGCTAAACCCCTTAGATACATTGTCTTTAACCATGAGTTAAAATGGTTTACTTTACTATCAAGATCTCGTACGAAGTTTGGAGCATAACATGCCAATCGAGTGAACTTTGCTTCATAAGCAGCTACTGAATTATCCTCCTACCTCAATTCTAGGAACTATTTTTCCATCCTAAGACAAACCACTGTAGGAAAATATTTCTCAAGAAACATACCTTTGAATTTTTCCCCGTGAAGATCATCAATCTCATCACTATCACTGATATTTTTTACCATCGACCACCACTTATCAGCTTCACCTTCAAAATGGTAAACAAAAAGACTAACCTTTTGATGTTCTAAACACCCCATGACATCAAAAATCTTTTCCAGTTCTTTAATCCACCCTTCAGCTAGCACGGGAGCAGATGATCCTCTGAATGATGGGGGATGTTGCCTCATGAAATGTACCACCACTCACATGTTCCTCTGCGGTTGATCTGGATGATCTCGTGCATGGATACCACCACCATTTATAGCCTGACTCAACTATTCATTCACTACAACAAACTGTTCAGTTCTGATTCCGACCATCTCAGGTTGGTGATTTGGAAGGTTGTCTTCCTCCTGATGTCGTCCCAACATAGCTGCTTTGTTTCCTCTGCGGAAAACCATTCTGAACAAAGAAATATCTTAGGAAAATCAACATGGTAATCTTTAAATGTTATATCATTTCAATCATACCATAAATTAATTTATAATTTAACAATTTTCTAACATCTAATGTTGTCTAAACCGATATCTGATACCAACTATAAGTCCCCAACCTTAAACCATACATAATATTGAATTAAATGAATAATTCCCATTGAGGATATTTTTAGGTTTAGAGTTTTATAGAATTAGGAAATAACTATTACATCTCAAAAGAATACAAATTATAATCTTCTACTAAGTTTCCATAGAATAAAAACTCTTAAAAACAAACATGTATACTTCCATGTTTTATATAGCATGTCTTTTCCTTGATCCCATCCTTGAACCTATTCCACATTAAGTCCTGTGAAAAACATTTCAAAAAAAACTTGGGGTGAGAATAAAAATCACATTAAGGGATACACAAAGAATGAAAACTGTTAGTTTATCAAAACAACAACTAAACCATGTATACTTTATCAAAGTAATACTTTTCACCTTTATGAAGTAGTAAATACTCTTCACTGAATAAAAGATCATTACTTACCATTTTGTAACCAAAAGATTACTATAAAACACTTATAAATATCACATAACATATAAAGGTATCTTGGGACATAAACATACATCAATGGAATAACCATATGGTCAACTTCCACACATATCAATTAATGGAACAGCCATAATGCCGACTTCCATACCCAATGCATTTGATGTTATAATGTAACCACCCATCCTGGTATTCACAGCAGCACCCGTCATTTGGTTTATCATGTAACCACCCGTCAAATGTCCAAGTACCATTATAAAATCATAAGACATAATACAAATATAATGGAAAGAAAACATTTCCACACTTTGATCACAATATATCACTCAAATATATTGACATAATAAATCCATTATAAAAACCATTTTCAATACCAAAATACATAAAAGAGTATATGTTATTTACTTCATTTTAAAAACATCACGGCTTGTTGAGGAATCAAAAAACCAAATAATACTCGCGGTGGCGAAAAAGGTCGTTGTCACCGCATACGTTAAAAGAAACAGTCCTCTTTGTCGTTTAGTACAACACTTCGTAGAAAAAGATTCTTTTTGTATAAAATTAAAATTCAAAGGGGTTTATACTACGTATAAAGGAATGTTGTGTATAAAACAAAATATGCCTCAATGAAAGGAGATTGAGACGAAGTCCCTTACCTCGGGTCCCACTTGACTTGATCGTTCATTAATGTCCTGAATAATAAACTTGTGTTAATTTCTACTTGGTTAAGAACCTTTTCCAAGTTAATTATTATTTTTATATCACTTATTACCATGTTATAAACATTATGTAATCATTTAATTTAATAATGTTTGTTTTGTCGATATTTGGTTCTTATGTCGAAAGTGAACTTCTTACAATTACATGTTGTTCGTGTGGTCAGAGGTTTTTTATATCCGGAATGATATTCATGATTTGGATATCATATATATCATATATATACATAATATACAAGTATTTTTAATATTACATAATCATTTAGAGGTAATAAATGAAATGCATTGTTCATGGAGACGGTAAGCCATACGTACGCATGAACGCTACTTTCATTTCTATGTCATATTAATGGAAATAAAACTAAATGAGTGGTATGTATATTTTAATTCCAGATTTATATTAATCATTTAGATGTAACATAAATCATATAAAATAACTTTAAATCCATCCTTTATACGTCCCACATATGGCATTAACGAATCAAATCACTTTGAGGGGGCGGTAGTCCGCACTTCCTAAAGTGAAATTATCGTGTTTACCCACAATGGAAACCATAAAGGTATGCCTCAAATAAAAAATACAGAAGCATAAGGAAAACCTAAACATAATATATATCATATATAAATATAGTAACTTCTTAATGTCCACCATTAAAGGTGTTAAAAGAATATTGAACAGTCATCGTTTTGGGAGGCAGAAATTCTCCAACCACAGAAACAGTATGTTCTTTAACCATTAGACGGAGGTGTGTGTAGGTGTAGCTCGAATTCTTCTTATAAAAACAACCTAGTATATTGTAGGTACTGTTGTTGTTACAAAATAAAGGAATAAAGAGATTTTAGAGTGTTGGAGAAGCAAAATAAAACAAAAGAACACGAGTGAAGACATTACCTTAAAATCGGGTAACTTTCATAGATTTGAGCTCAAAGGCTTCCTTGGACAGACGTTTTCCCAAAGTGAGGCATCTAAGAGTTATATAGAGATGTGGAGAGACACAATGGTCAGGTTTTGGCCGAGCCAAAGGCTTTGGAAGTGTGGGTATGGTGGTAGAGGTGGGGGCCTTTTATAAGAGGATAGGAGGGGCACTCTTGCAATGTTATAAAAGGTTACTTTATCATAAAATGATTTTTGGATTTAAAAGGCCCCAAAATTATATATTTCAAGGATAAGGTTATTGGAGTTCTAAATATACTCATCCAATAGGTTTTTGACATGTTTAGGTCTTATATTTTACATTTTCTTTTCATTTTATTTAAATCTTTAAATAATGTGGTAATCGTTGCATCATCATGATGTCATAAATAATTTAATTTATTCACCGTCTAAAAATAAAAAAAATATCATGACATAGGAAATCGTTTTAGCTTTCTAATTAATATTTATAGTAAAAAATATGACTTTTATAACCCCACTTAAAAATTGTTTTAGTAAAACAACTCATGTTTGTGACATTTTTATGTTAACTTTAAATAAAATGATATTAATGTCATTTTCCTACCAAAGTGGCTCCATGGGTCCCCATGTTGACCCATGGATTTTATTGATCGGCCATGACGCATCCAATAATGTTAGGACATGTTTCATGTTCATTTCATATTATTAAAACATTATTTTTACCTTAAACTACACTAATTACCTCTAATCGCGATTAAAAACATAAAAGTTACTATTCACCAAAAAATTATTTTATTCCCATTGAAACATTGTTTACTTCTTAATGAAAACCATGTATGTAGGATTTTTGAAATTCAAAACACAGAGGTGGAAAATTTTCATTTAAACAGAAAATCAGTTTTTGTAAGTACCACTTAGTGGTTTCACTATTCATCAAATATTGAAGTTTTTCGGAAAAATACCAAAACATCACCCTAAGCTATATTTGATATTAAGAATTCATAAATGAATTCTATTTTACAAAATTCAAAAGATATAAGTATAATTAATTAATTTAATAATTAATTCCCGATATCAGAGGAAATAGCGTGTTTTTATGAAACAATAAGTATCAGAAGATTGACACTAGTTTAAGTCTGATTTCAAAGTAAAATTAATTCCAACAACCACAATTGGGTTAAATGGTAAAAATATATTCTAATTGGACTTTAAAACCAAATGAAAAGATAATCTAGTAATATAAATAAATTATATTAGAAAGAGGTTTTGAATTAAAATACAACATTTTTTACTATTCATTAAAAATGAACTTTATCGGAAAAATACCAAAAATTTACACAAAGTAAATTTTGATGTCCCAATTCTAAAGAAGAGTTTTATTTGGTTCAATATAATGTATCAGAGTGACCAAAACTATATTTAATGGCGGTTCTCCATCAAAAGGTGATAAGTGAACCTTTAGGGAAAATTACGGTATATATGCCTAAAATTGAATTCTTTCCATATTTTAAGACTTTATCTTTTATTGGATAAATATAAAAACATTTAAAAAACATATATAATCATATTTTAGTAATTTATATCCATTCCTTCCAATAAAATGGCTATGTGTTAACTACCATTTAAAATAATATTATTTTATTACTAGTGTACAACGTAAGATTTCAATGAAACTCTTTGTTGTGTATCAGGTACTCTATCGAAAATAGCAACCCCTTTAAAGTAAAATTAATATTTAATTTGTAAATATTAATAAATATGAAAATGGTTTATTCTTTATTTACCTGGGATGTTACACATATGTTAATTTATGTTCTAATTATGATTGTAATCCATTGTAGTCACATTTATTTATTAATAAGGTTCTAATTATAACAATTTAGCATACATCTACCATGATATTATCAAAGGCATGACTCCTTAAGATTGACTAATTCTTAGTTAATGTTATATGTTCATACTTAATTATTAGTGGTATAAGAAATATTCAAATCTTTCAAAGATATTTAAAATTAATTGATTTTATTTCTGGAGGGTTTAGTTCTAGTGGATATAAATAATCACCAAAAAATACAGGATATTTACTATTAGTATATATAAATTATAGATATTTTAAAAAATAAAACAATCTATTTCAGAAAAAAATAATTTTAGAATTCTCTTCAAAAATAGTTTTTTTAATAAAGTCTCTATAAGAATTAGATGTTGTGAAATAACTAGAAAAAATTCATTATACATTGAATAAAATTTTTTGATGTTTACCTTTAGTATTAAAGATAAATACAATAACATCTCGTCCCACCTCATTGTCTTGAGGAGTGAAAGGGGTGATATTTGGTCTTAGGTGACATCCCTAAGACACCAAATGCTAGAAATAAATTTCAAGGGAATCAGGAACATTTGGAAGATCACAATACATTTTAATGATAAAACAAACTAACCATAAATAAATATAATGAAAAAACCTCTATATAATGCATGTGTACAAAATGAATCAATAAAATAAACTAGAATAAAATATCATAGTTCAAGAGGAAACTAAATGAAAAACACCAGAAAACAAGAAAATCCACAAAACAAAATATTCCAAATTGTAATGAATTTGAATCAACCCCTCACACTCCACTATCCAACTCTACATTCCAATCTAGTGTGCCAAGATGCATCAAAAAAGAACTAAGATACCTTGCCTTTATAACTTTCTTGATAGATGACATCTAAAAAATCACAACTATTCCTAAAAAGGGGGTGAGTATAAACTCTTTAGGTTTTCCCAAAATTATTTTCAAACTCACAACACTCACATAAGACTCATTATAACATTTTATAAAATAGTTTCAAGTAGTTCAATTTATTCCTTAGAAATATACTAACCCATTTTCCAATGATAGAATCAATAAATAATATAAACTAATTGTATTTTTATTTTGTATAATCATTTACATGTCCACACATGCATCCCTATACACATAATAAATCATGGTCTTACAATTAATAGTGAAGCTTTGCGTCAATATTCTTTTTCATTGACGAAGGTACTTCATGGACATTATTAATCTCATTCAACTCAAACACCACCATTTGCGCCAACATCATTACAAGTCATTTCAATCAAACCATTTTCTAATTAATGTGTTTCTTCAAATACTATACTTGTGTCAAACAACACCATAATTTTAATTAAATTTTTTTAATATTACAAACATGGTGTTCCTTAAAAACTAAAAAATTGTCCACAATTTACTATCCAATACCAAAACAATATTTTCAAAAATATTCAATATCAAATTTCAACCCAATTTCAATAAAATAATATTTGTAATATTTGTCCAAGAATTTATAAATCAAGTAGATCCAACATATAATCCATATACCTCTCAAAAATTGGAAAATTAAAATAAAGGAGCAATAAAACTTCCACATTTGAACACAACTCAAGTTCCCTCGACTATATAGTATAATATAACAACATAAAATAATCTATTAAAAATAGATATATCCATAATGGTCTATATATATGGTTCTAATTGAGAGATGAACCTTGGATCTAATAATAATTATGAATACCAGGTTCTTACCTATGAATATGAGCCTCCAAAACACTTTGGTTCTCCAATAGACCACCCCTCGATCGAAGAGAGACATATATCATGCCATAAGAGTTAAAGGATTTTTTGTAATAGGGGGGTTATGGGAAAATGAGAAATTAATTGTCTAATTTTGATTTTATCCATTTTTTGTGGTGGGAAAACTTCGTGTCATTGGGTTAGGTACCACAGTTTGGAGAATTCTGTGTCATTATCTTCTTAAGTCCACACATCACATGATTCCCACACAAAAAGAAAAAAACAATGTTCCAACCATAAAATTCCCTATATTTCGATATAAAAAATTTATTGTGGGAATCAAAATGGTTTGGAAAAACCATTTTCCAATCTTGCACCGACCTAGTTTTCTCTATCATCCCTTTCTTGGTTTTTAATAGTTGATTCATGGTTTCTTCTAACTATTCACTAAATTTACACCTCTATAAAATCTAGCAAACAATTTCAAATACTCTTAGAACATCCCAAAACATAACCCTCTTAGTATATAGATAAAAAATACACTAATAAATAGTCATGTAACTAATACTGGGGGTGATACATTCTCCCAAACAACGGCCTTTACATCCTTATAAATTAGAAAACCCCTACATTCATTGAATCTTTTGGTCAATTACACCACCATTTCCTTTTAATACTCCCATGTTTCTTCCCGAATCTGACCATGTAGCTTTAAAACCAACACTAGAACAATGATTTACCTCCAAAATATTTTCTCTTATATATAAAAAACTAATTCTAGTGTGTGAATCAATTAATTATCTGGCTCTAGATAAATTGGATCTCATTGAACCACACGGTCATGATCATGTTGGTACTTCTTCACCTAATATACATGAAACACATTGTGCACTGAAGTGATCCTAGGATGAAAACTTGATTGATGTTCTAACTCAGTGACTCATTCAAGTATCACAAATGGACCTTTTTATTGAAGAGATAACTTTCCCTTCTTACAAAAATGATGTTTCCCAAGCCAGGGATATATTTTCAAGAACACGTGATTACTCACCTCCAATGATTACGATCGTTGGCGATGATCTGCATATGATTTCAATTGACATTGAACTATCTCCATTCTTCTTATAGTCAATAGTTCAACTTAATTGTCACATTAATATGGATGGCCCCAATTAATGAAGTCTTTCTAATTTCTACTCCACCAAGTGGAGAATATTAAGGAAGCCTATAAAATTCATAAAAAAGATCCATATGCATCGAATCTTAATAATATCAACTATAGAATTACTCTATCTATTTAATGATGAAAAGTCACACTCATTTTCAACTATGTTCTAAATAAATTATATACATATTTCACAAAAATAAAAATAAACATGGGATTGTTTTCTATAAAACTGAGATTGGAATTTTTTTCGTCTTTACAACTTCCCAATTTTAGATTTCTGAAATCTCTAAAACTAAATTAGTTTAATGAATAGAGATTAAGTGATAATAACTTTCAATTTAATCCTAAATTATCCATATTGAATTTTTTTTTCAAAATATTATTTGTTTACTTGTAACAAAATTCCTGGTTAATAATTTAGGAACCAAGATGATATTCCTTAAAAGAAAAAATGTATGACTTTTCGATCTCTAAGACACTACATTGAGCTTCCATCCTTCTTTCATCCCTAAATGTTCTCCCCCCACATTGGATTTTACCTCAAATCTAATCTTCTAGGATTATATTTTTGAGCCTTTAACACATTTTATTCCCAATTATGAAAAAATGAATATAGAAATAAATTTTTGACACTACCCTCGTATGAGAATTATAAATTCATATCTATTATGTCTGACATTGTATTCCACTTGTCAAATTACTCTTTATCCAATCAAATACAAGAATTACAACTCAATGAATCCACTATTGTGTTCTCTTTACCCTTTGTATACATGAAACATAATTCAAACATCTATAGATACCCTATCCTTCTCTTCAATCTTAATAGAAAATCACTTTGTGATAAAATGTGTTTCACACTCTTACGATTCATAAACAAGGAGAATTTATTACAAATTAGCTAACGATTATAAGACTTAAAATTATAGACCACTACATAAAATTATAATCTATGTTTTAGGTGGTTCTTATCATGAAACCATAACTACTATGAGACATAAGAAAAAATAGGACTTATCTGCATGAGAAGACAATTGAACCATGATCTTGATGAATCACAATTGACAACATAGACCTATCCAAACTCAATAAATGTGAGGATAAGTGTTCATGTTGGTCATACATTAGGTTCTTAAAATTATTTATAAAAGTAATAATTCCCTTGAAAATGAATTATTTTCCTTATCAAATCTCTTATCGGATATGAAAATAATTAAAATTAATATACAATGTGTCTATAGTGTCTAGCTAATCTAACGAAACTAAATATCTAAAAGTAATTCATTTTAAATTTCCAAAAGGTGACACAATCTTAAATTTTAGTATATACGTAATCTTATTTTTCAAAAATTACGTGGCCAAGGAAACCTACATATTCTATCCATAATTCACACATTGATAAATTTTAACATAGAAACTGTTCCAGTAACATAACCAATATTATTTCCATGTGTTGTTCATGATCTAATTTTTCCTTTAATACCCCAATATATCATCAACAAGCACTATAAAAATGGAATCCAGATACCTTTAACATATTTGATCCATCAATTACATATATAAAAATGATGCATTTATAAGACCAAATGGTATAACAACATATTTATGAGTATGTCTACTTAAAAACGTGTCTTTGGAATACCCCCCTTGGTAACTCAAAATTGTAGATATCCTAAATGGAATCCTATTTTTTAGAACCATTGGGATCCAAAAAAATTGATCAAAATTATCATCAATTTGTGGAATAGGATGTGGATTATTAATCAGAACATTTTTAAGCATTCAGTAATCAATGCGAAGTCTAAGAGTTCCATTATACTTATTCAAAAATACAAACAGTTCTACCGAAAGAGACATACAGAGTTGTATAAATGCTTTTTATTCAAACTTTTCCAACTAAACATTAAATTCCATCATTTATTTTGGTTCCATCTATTAATATAGAAATGATATCAAACTAGTCCCTTTTATGAGATCAATCATAAAATCCACTATTATTTGTAGTGGAAACTTCGAGAAAGTATTTTGGATAATATTGGGAAATTGATCTAAAATAATTGGGAAATATCCATTACTAATAAAATTAATAGATACCATGGTAATTTATTCTAATTAATTAGATATTCTTCAAACCACTAATTCAAAAATTCCAAGTTTACTAGATTTTACACCCAAATATCCCCTAAAGAGATACTTTATGTCATTGAAAAATGTGAATCTAACCATTCTAGCATAACAGTTGATGTGGTACATGAACAATTTCAACCAATAAATACTCAAAAATAATGTTATATTTATTTATTTCAAACACATTGAAATTCCAAATCAACTTATCTCTATCGATATTTATAGAACTAGCTTTACACATAAATTCATTACAATATATTTGACTAAGAAATGATTATAATTATAGAACATAAGGTATCAGGTCAATAAATAAACCCATATTATCGACAACATGAAAGGAAATAAATGATTGGTACATGCCTATAACAATAAAATCTTCTATAAGGTTGGATTTTAAATTAATTTTACCTTAAGAAATTAAATGAATTGATTTATCATCCCTGATCATTTTCTCATATCCATATAATTTCTTACTCCATATATTTATCTCTTTATTACCTTGTTGAGGTTCCACTAGTTGATAATTCATGGTGCAATATCCTTATTTTTATAGGAATAATAAAAATCTTGTTATGATAAATTAAAAATATCTTATTTGGGAAAAAAAATTTCAACAACATAATTTAATAAATGTGTTAAATGCCTTAAAACCCAATTAACACTTTCAAATATTCAATCAAATTTTTTTGAAGTCAGACACTATGTTGGTGTAAGATTTTGAGGCTTGTAATGCCTCGGTGAAGACAGAATAAAATTATAAAATATATATTATTAAGCGGGTGTAATTTGTTAAAAAAATTTAATAACATCAAAATGGTACATCAAATGGGATATTGGAGACCAAAGATATGTCTGAAATATGATGTTTACCATAGGTGGTGTATAAAATTTGTAAGCATTAGATGTAACTCGCTAGCAATGATAATTTATTTAATAATATTTTTTATATTATTTTTGGGTAATAGTTTATTATCTCCCAAGTGGTGCATCATATGGGAAATATATGACAACATTTTGGTCCAGGACATGGTGTTTACCCTTGATGGGGTGTAGCATTGGTAATCACCTATTGTTTGGATAGATATCTCTCGATAAAAAAAATTATAATTTTAATTAATTATTTGTTCTATTGATTAAATAACAAATCCTTAATATCTCTCAAATGGTGTGTCATATGAAAAATCTCAGACAAAATTTGGGTCTATAATCGGGGGTTTACCATAGGTAGGATATAACATCTATGTGCAATAGACTTTTGATATTAGTTAATATTTATGTTAAATAGTTAACTTATTATATTAATTAAAATAATTAAAAATCGTTTTTTTATATTGGTCATCTTCTTCAAAGGATATACCACCATATTTATGGATGATACATTTCAAAACCAAAATTTTTCAATAATTCTTGATTATTTTAGTTACTAACTCATTAATGGAGTAAATTAAATCCCACCACCATCAATTTTCAACTGAAACAGAGGATTTAATTAGGGTTTTAGTTTCTTAGGTGAATTAATGGTACACATATTGGGTTCTAAATACCTGAACCCAAAGGTTTTGGTTTTTGGTTGATTATCTCACATATAAGGACCCCAATTTACTCATGAATGTGATCAGTGACGTTATATCCCTCGTCCACGGTCTTCACCTTTGGTAGTGGTGACTCCATCATGCGTAGGTCCTATGAGTGGATCCCCTAGTTTTTGATTCTTTTCATTAGTTATTTTTTAATTATTCCCTTTCCTTCAATATTATTATTCTCTTTTCTAAATAATACCAAAAAATTGGTTAAGTAATAAATTAATTAACCCTAAATTATCAATGAACATTTATGTGGAATATCCAATGATAATTATCGAAATTTGATTTCTCAAAAATTTTGGGAGATATGTAAATAAATATATTATATGTTTTATAAGGATACTTATAAATTATAATCTTATGATAATTATAATGGTGATTTATTTTGAGAACTTAATCTTGTTAAATGAAATGATATTCTCAATGAATTATCAATCAAAAAATAATTAGGGGAAATTAACAAGCAATAACAGTGTTGATTTATCATATGAATATTTCATCAACTTATTTAATGTATTATTGTTTAAAATTATCTGATGATAATGAATAATCAATATATATATATATATATCTATCGATAAACAGACTTTTGAATTTTTAAACAATATATATTTATTTATTTTGATTATATAATTATATATATACACACATAGATATAGATATATATAGTTAGATATATTTTTTTCATAATCACATCATAATTTAATTATAATATTACTTAATATAAATTTTCATTTTGTAATTGCATGAACTATTGAGGAATAGTTTTACACAGATGCTTTATTTTATTCCAATGATAACATAAAATTATCCTGGAGAGATAAATTATCATTGCACTATAGAATTTATGTAATAATTTAAAAATCATCCGAGAGAGAGTTTATCATAAAATGTGATGTTTTATTTCCTTGTGACATAAAAGAGATGATTTAATTCATGGAAACCATTAATATAACTCAATCATTAACTTGGAGACTTTTACAAAAATATTTTTGAGTAGAGGTGTTCATGACTGTTGAGGTTTTCACTATTGCTATCGTACCACATAGGTTGGTTATCTCTTCCTTTTAAATCAGTTACTTTTGAGGTTGGAATTCCATTACCTTCATAGGCTCACTTTTACCCTTGTTTCATTGATGATTATATTTTTTCATCTAATTGATTTTTCTTGATTGTAGATGCATGTATCAATGCTGATGTAGCCCATACAAATAGTTGTGATTCCATGAGTGATATTAGGGTAGTTTTTGCATGTTTTATTATGATCCGATATTATTGTGTCTGTTGATATGAACTCATGTTGATATACAATGTTTACTCATGTTCTTACCCTATATATCTTTTACCATGCCTTTTTGGTTTATAGTGGTATTTGAAACTGATGGAATTTCATGAAATTTTTGTCCACTAGTAGGGATGAATGCTTTTTTGCAACCATAGTGATGAGGTATCCAAGCATATGTGGGAGGTACGAAGATGCCATGGAATCGTGTCATGGGTGTTCTTCATGACGCATTGATGCCAAGTTATATTCCCTATGAGATATCCTATTTTATTTGAGTTCTTCTCGTCTAGAGGATCCGGGTGACACAGTCCACATGATGGATATGTCACATCATGTATCATCTCCACGACATTTTCATGACGCCATATATGGCATGGTTTTCTTCTTCTGACTCCTTCAGTTTTCATCTACTGTAGAGTGGAAGAAGGTATGGTTGGGGGTTTATGGAATTATGATTAGTGCACTACCACACCATTTGATATTTCATGTCTACATGCTTTCTGTATTTATTATTATCATGGTATACAGTTTTATAATTCATCACATCAGGTTAAGGAGCATTGGTGGGGTCCAAATGATTCTTATACTTATACCCTACTTGAATGTTTTGATGTGCTGGTAGATTTCATGAGAGAATTGTTGAAGGGAAAGGTCTCAATGTTGATTAGCTGAGTAGGTGGAGTATGGATCTAGTGTTGACCAGGACAGACACTAGATAACATGGTAGTTCTTTTATTTTCCATATGTTTTTCATTACTCTGGATATCTTTTTACATTTGACGCTCTTATTTATAAACCATTTATTTCATATTTTGTTTATTCATTTACCATAATTGATTATTTTATATTGATATTATTATTTTCATACCCTCCTCTATGACTGGGCGTAGAGGATATAGTTTCCCCATTATTGGACATATCCCATCGCTACTAGTAGGAAGCCTCTTGAATATAGGGAGGTGAGAAAGTAGTAATGGGGAATTTTGTATTTGACCCAGATGAGGTTCATATCAGGATGTTACAAAATGGAATTAGAGGAGGTACTTACTAAATTTTTTCTTCTCTTATCATGGTTTGGGACATTTTATATAGTTAATAATAAATTGGGACTCGGGAATGGGGATTATGTTAGTGCTTGGACAACACTAAATAGTGGACCTCTGAATTTCCAAAAAGTAAGTAATTTATGTTTTTTTGTTACTATTGATTATCCTTGGGTGACAAACATGATGTAATATGTGATTTTTGATTTTTTGAGTACGTTCACGCATCGTGACAATGAACCTAGGTTCACAAGCCATATATATACTTATAGTTGTGCAACATTATAGATCATTAACTAAATGTTTTGATTTGTTCTATATGTTCGAGATATTTTATTTTTTTGTGATATTTTTTAATTGGAATTAATTTTTTGAAATGAGAATGATGATGTGTTAATGTATATAAAATGAATGTGACTGATGTGGAGGGATAAATACAAGGGTTAGTTCTTGTTGGGTAAGGGTTAACTCATCAGAAAACCTTTTTTGATCCCATTGATTGGTTTAGAGAAATCCGTGTTTGATGCTACATACTTTTTATGACTTTCTATGTCCCTAATCTTCTTTTTGTGGTAGAAGATTCTTCCATTCAGGCATTTGGGGGGCCTGCCATCTATGTAGGCTACTCTTGAGAATATCCACACACCATCCCCACTTGTGAAAGCATTAGTTCATTATTATTCACTAATGGGGTCCATTGATAACTATGTTAGAGATTCCCATTTCTTGAATCCTACCACCTTCTAGGGAACCTGTGAACTAGAGGATGTTGAGGATTAGTTGTATATCATAGAGGATGCCTTTGACATCGTGGAGACACAATAAAACAAGAATGTGAAGGTGGCAGCCAACATACTATAGGAACCCACTAGAAATTGGTGGGGAGTAATGGGACCGTATAGAATAATTGACGGTCTTACTTAAGAGACTATCAAGTCTCCATTTTTAGAGAGCTTTTCCCCAAAACATTTAATATCGATCGGCCATAATATTTTATGGAACTCAGATAGGGCTACATGACAAAATATGTGTACTCTAAACATTTTATTGAGATCCTTTATTTAACACGTATTCTGGATGGTATTTAGTCCTAGAAATACATGAATTTTTGAATTCAAAATTTGACCTGACATTAGATAGTAGGTCTATATATTCGACCTTGCTGCATTCCACGAGGGTCTGAGGAAGGCCATGAACACTAAGTGGATTTTGGATAATGGATGAACAATTGGTATTTTCTGTTCTTTCACTTTTTTACATGTGGATCTTCTACTACTGTTGTGAACACCTTTTCTGATGGCAGAAAGGGGAAGGATAGGAAAATGAACCAGGTTAGTGGAATTCAAGGGCAATAGAGCTCCCTCTCTTAGTTCTTTCTTGATGTGACCCGAAGTGCTTTAGTTGTGGATGTTTTGGAAATTACAGTCGACTGTGCACGGCACACTAGATCTGGTACCAACAATGTGATATGACAGGAACCCTCCAGTAGTTTTGTGCTTGAGTATCAGCTAGGAGAGGGAGGCCAACATGGTCGTTGGGCTAGAGGCCATGTGTAAAAACTCAAAAGGGGATACAAACTCCCCAAATGATTTTTACTTGGGAAGGTCATATAAATGATGAAGGAATATAGGAAGGGAATGTCTATGAAAGGGATCCAGAACCAAATTATGGTGATAATGAACTTGTTATTGTGTGATGTATGGTCTAGACCACATCCATTGGATCATCATCCTTGTTTTATACTGTTATTTTCCTTTTATTTGTGATGTATGTTTAGATTTGACAAGAAAGTAGAGTTATGTTTCACTGAAATATCTTCGTATAAAATTTTATTGAATGATAAAAATAAACTCAAGTATATAAGAGTTAATTAATTAGTTCTAATTTTAGTGATATACTGATGAGGGACTCACTCTTTGGATATGAGTAGTGGAATTCCATCTGGACCTCCCATCTCGCTATCAGGATATGAAAGGTATGTGCTATGTTTCTCGACTTCTATGATATATACCTGATCCTATGTATTTTATATAATTAATGGATGTTGAGTTAGAACTTATTTTATATATCAATGACTATCAATTTTAGATTACATAACCAAGTGAGAAGAATCCATGAAATTAATTGGTACCACTTGTGTGGTTTCTGGGCGGCATGGTTGTATCTAGGATGAGATGTGAGAACATGAGTATGGCGTTCGAGATAAACAACATGACTTGTCTGGTCAAGAAAACTAGTGTTACTTCTTGAGGATGAGGATTTTATATAGGGGGAGAATTATAATATCCTGATTTTTATAATGATAATAAAAATTGTCTTATGTTAAATTATTAATGTCTTAGGTGGGTAAAGTCTGATTTATCAATTAAATAACATAATAAATGTGTTAATGTCCATAAAACCCAGTTAAAATTTTTAATATTCCATTGAATATTTTCTAAATCTGATGTTATGATGGTCTATGATTCAGAAGCTCATAAATACATGGTGATAATAGAATGAAATTATTAAATATATTATATTTAGAAAGCCCAATTTATTCAAAGTAATTGAATAACTACAAAATGGTACGTCGAGTGAGAAATATGAGACCACTAATATGTCTAAAATATGATGTTTACCAAAGGTGGTGTAAAACATTTGTACGAATATGATGTTTTTATGCCTCAAAATAGAATGATAATTTATTTAATAATTTTTATTATATCATTTTTTGGAAAAAAAAATTATTGTCACCAATGTAGTACATCATTGGGGAAATCTGATACCATAGTTATGTTTGGAATGCAGTGTTTACCATATATGGGGTATAACATCTGTAAGCATCAGTAATTTATACAGATCGCTCATGATAAAATCATTTTTATTTTTAATTATTTATTTATTCTATTTTTTAAATAATATATCATTATTATCTCCCAAACAGTGCATCATATTAAAAATTAAAGGCATCTATTAGCTCTGGAACTATGTTTATACCCTAGATAAGACATAACATCTAGGTGCAATATACTTTTGATATTAGGTAACATTTATATTAAATAATTAATTTATTTTATTAAATAAAATAATTGAAAATCCATTTTTTATATGTGTAATTTTTTCAATGGATATACCACCATTTTTTAGGGATGATACATTTCAAAACATCAGTTGTCTCAATCATTCTTGAACATTTCAGTTTCCAACTCATTAATGGTGTAAATTATGTCCTTCCACTGTCAATGTTTAGTTGAAATGGTGGATCAAATTTGGTTTTTAGTTTCTTAGTTGAATGAATGGTATGGAGATTGGATTCTAAATAATAGAACCTATAGGTTGTGGTTCTTAGTCGATTACATAGAACATGAGGTCCTTGATCTCTTCATGCATTGATCAATGAGGTTCTGTACCAATTTTGTGGGCTTCTACCCGGGTAGTAAAAACTCCATCTTCTGTGCTTTTAATGAGTGGCACCCCTGGTTTGTGTTTTATTTTATTTTATATTTATTTCTTTCATTCCTTGCACTTATTTTTTCTCTTTTCCAAACAATACAAAAATTGGATGAATAATAATTTGAGGAAACCCATATTATCAATGAATATTTATGTGAAATATCCAATGATAATTATCAAAATTTGATTTCTAGAAATTGTTCAGAGATATGTAAGTAATTTTCTAATATAATGAACATGGATAATTATAAATAATAATCTGATGATAATTATATATTTAATTTATATTATGAACATAATCTTGTCAAATGAAATGATAATTGCAAAGATTTATCAAGAATTAAATAATTAGGTAAAATTTTAAAGCAATATCTATGATGGTTTAACAAATAAATATTTCAATAAATTATTGAATAGATAATTGTTCAAAATAACCAAATGATAATTATTTGAATTAGAATATGATAATTAATTATCAAAAGATATATATATATATATATATATATACATCGATAAAAACACCCCATGTAATTTCTTAAATTTATCTAAATATTTAAATTTATTTTCAAATGATACACACACACACACACGCACACACACACACACACACACATATATATATATATATATTTTTGGATATATTTTTTTCATAATAACTTTTGAAGTTAAGGATAATATGATTTATTGTAAATTATCAATGTGAAATTACATGAACTGTTGAAGGATACTTTCAAGCACTTGTGTTGTTTTGTTTTAAGGAAAATTTATATTTATCCTAGAGAGAGAAATTTTCATCAAAATTGATAATTTAATAATAATTTGAGAATTATCCAAGAGAGAGTGTGTCATTGCATATGATATTTTCTTTCTCGGTGAAATAAAATAGATTTTTTTCTTCTTGGAAACGTTTAATATACATCAATAATTGACAAGTAGACATTCACGAAAATAAGTCTATGAAGAGGTGTTCATGACTATTGAGATTTCCACTCCAACATTTGAACTACATAGGGTAGATTATATTATCCATTGACATCAACAAAATTGGAGGTATGATGTTCCTTACCTTCTTAGGCATTCATTTATACTTGTTTCTTTGATGATTATTTTTTTCCATCTGATTGGCCTTTCATGATTATGAATTCATGGGTGGGTTTGAGTGTGTCTATGTAGTCCATAAAATTATCGTTATTCCATGAGTATTATTAGTGTAAATTTTTTTCAGGATTGATTTGGATCATATGTTACTGTGTGTGCTACTATATACTCAGGTTGATATACTATGTATACTTTTGTTTTTCCATGTATATGTATTACCTTGCCTTGTTGGTTTTTAGTGGTATTTGAGATAGGAGGATCTTCATGAATTATTTATCCTCTATTTGGGATGAACGCTTGTATGTATCCTTAGAGATAAGGGACCTGAGCATAGGGTGGATGTACTAAGACATCAGGGAATCATGTCAAGGGTGTTCATGGGGACTCCTTGATTCCATGTTCCATTGACCACAAGATAGGCTAGTTGATGTTAGTTATTATCACCTACGAGAAAAGGGTGACTCAGTCCACCTGATGGATAGATGAAGTTGGGTATCATCTCTATGAAAATGTGAGGGTGTCGTATAGGGGTTGGTTTTCTTCCTCCAAATCATATAGTTATCTCCAAGTATGGAGATAATGTAGGTATGGAAGGGGGTAGTAGCAGCATGATTACCTAACTACCAATAAATTTTCTATTGATTTTTTAAACGATTCCTATATTTAGTATTATCATCGTAAACACTTGTATAATTTATATAATAAGGTTAAGGAGGAATTAGTGGTTTCCTACTGAGTCTTGTACTCACAAGCTACTCAGTTTTTCCAATGCGCTTGTAGATTTCACAAGATACTAGATGAAGGGAAAGGTCTATATGGAGATTGGATGAGCTGGTGGAGCATACAGATGGGGCATACCAGGGTAGACACAAGAGGACCCTTCTTTTCAAATATTAACCATCTCTTTTTCATTACAATTGGTAGCATTCCACATTGGAATATCTTATTTATAAACCTTGTATGCCATCTTTAGTTTCCTCATTTATCTGATTATTTTACCCATTCTCTTGTAATTTTTAATTATTATCCTACTCAATGAAATGACATAGTGCATATAGTGTCCTCATTGTAATAAATAGACCCTCACTACAAGTATGCGATCTCATGCATACGGAGATATATGATTGAGGATATGTGGATTTATAGCTCAGACTTAGTGGAGGTTCAGATCGGGATGATACACAAGGATTTGGAAGAATCACATTGTCTTACACTGGTTGGATGTTAAGAATTATTCTACTATACTTATCCTATTTAAGAATATGATTCCTGGGAAACATGATATGTTTCTCAAGAAACCATACATGGTGCAATTTGATAGTGGTACTAAATATTTCCCATCTTGTTTCAATTATGACATGATTTATGTGGTTCCTTACTATATCACATGAGGTTATTCAATGAACCAAACATAATAAATCATGGCATAATTTTTGGTTGAGGAGGAATATTTAATAATCCAATGGGGGTGATTATAAGTGTACCACCACTCTAGATGTCTGTTTCTCTCTTTCTCTTATTCCCATATTTTGAGTTCCCACCTATTCCTCTAGTAATAAACATGATCATTCAATCTATATATCCCAAAATATCTCTTTCAACTATAGTGTATCTATTGAAAATTTCTATATAATCAATTATATAAATAATGGAAATATTTTAGTGAATATTTGGTTGTAATCACAACTAAAAAATCATGGATTCATGGATAGACTTCTATAAACATTAGGGGAAAAGAAGACTAATTTCATAACTTGATCTGTATACTCTATCCCTGATTGATTCTCTTTATTAAAAATGAATAAGTCAATTTTCCCGGAAATCTAATTTTTTTAGGATAGAATTGACTATTAAATATTATTAAAACACTTATCATTTTATTCCATGGTCCAATTAAGCCTAATCAACGAATTACAAAAAATATCAAGAAAAATCCTCTAACACAAACATGACCATCTTCACATCCAACTCTGATAATTTTTCTAGTAAATCAAAGATTTTATTCTTCATTTTAACTAAATATCATCATTTTTTGGCTCAGACCCCCCCCCCACAAATCATGAACGGAATCTACATTTGGAACTAAAATGAATGGTCCAATTTCGTTAGATTAACATTCTTATTACACATATCCATATCCAAGAATGCTTGGACATCTATTTTGACCACTTATCAGTTCTATTATTGCTCAGGTGAAACCACATTTTTAGCAGCCTATTTTTATTGGTTTCTAGGACACCTACCCAGATCCATTCACTATAACCAGAATAAAACTATATTTAATATCACTCAATAGAAACTGAAGGATTAGTAATTTTAATTTAACACATTTACACAAATTAAAACATATCCTTCCCTAATTCAAAAATTTTTAGCATTTCAACCATTTTTTGATATCAACAATTTTTATTATTTTCAAAAAACAACAATTTAATTCTTTTCAGAACCTATTATACTCAAAATGAATAGATAAAGTTTTTTGGGAGGTCTTACTATCAATACATTTTTGTTACTCTCATCAGTTAAACCCATAATAATGAGGTGGAAAATCCCCTAGATGTTTTTAAAACAATCATGTGCCCAAACTCTTGAATAACGTAAATTTCTGAATAATGAGGTTTCTTAGGCCTTTTATGCTCAATATTTCATATTCCAAAAAATAATATTCCATACTATAATCCCAATAAAAGAACTGATACTATTTATAACTCCATGATTTAACAAAATTAGTATCTTATCCTATGTAAATGACCAATTAATAGTGATACCATTTTTTAAAACAAATTGTATAGAAAAAATGAGGTTGATTCCATTTTTTATGTTTATGATTAAAAAATTATACAATTTGACTCAAAAATGTATTTTGACTAATCATGATTGATACCATTTGTCTTAAAAAATATTTTGACTGACACTGGATGATACCATTTGTAACATCCCACCCCTACTCATTGGATTGAGGAGTGAAGGGAGGATACTTGGATTTAGGTTACATACCAAATACATGAAATGCTTGATATAAAATACAGTGGCATTCAGAACATTTGGGGGATGATTTTACCAATGAAATATAAAAAATTACTTCCACAAAAGTAATTACCAAAATAAATTATATGAAGAATATGTAAATAATACAACTCAAATCTTAAAAAAACTAACAAATAGTATCAAAGAATTAGAAAACCCCAAAATACATTATCAAGGGGACCAAAAAAGGCACAAAATTCAAAACTCTAATGTGTCAACAACCAACAACACCCCACTCACTACAACATCAAACTCCACATTCCTAGCCACAAAATCAAGAAGCATCCCAAAAGAACTATGAATCCTTTCAATTACCTATGTCTCGATAGATAACATCCTCAAATAGAAAATAGTGTCCATGATTTGGGTGAGCTTAAAATAATTAGGATTAACCCAAATTACTTCCCATATGAACATCACAAGAAAAAAACTCATTATAAATTTTTATAAAGTAGTTTCCATATGTAAAAAACATTTCATATAAAAGCCATAAACCTTATTTCTCTATAAAAGAATAAAAAATCCCTTAAATCATTTTTCATTTGAATTGGAATATTCATTTCCATTTCCACACACACATAAAAACTCAATCATTATGTCACCATTGATAGTTTAACTTCAGGTCCATACTCAATCCAATTGATAGTTTTATTTCATGAAAACTCTACATCCTATTCAACTCATGCCAAAAAAAATTTACAACATCATGACAACTCATATCAATAATAAATTAAATAAATTTCCACAAATAATTTACATGCGTCAAACTAAAGTATAATTTTAATATATAATTTATAATTTATATATAAGTGGTTTTCCAAAAATCAATCAACTTCCACAATTTTTTAGGATATACCAAAACAATATTTCCATAAAGAGTCACACAATACCTTCAAAAAAATTTACATGAAAATAAATTAATTAAATCTGATCCTTTATGTTTTAATACATGATTTGTCGAGATAGAAGCCACATACCGCACAGATTTGGGCGAAAACAAAGAATTCCCGAATAAAACATCAGGATCTGAACACTACCCACCTTCCCATCACCGTATACAAGAAGATTCCATCAAAAAATTGTTCATAAAATTTAGATCTATCAATAAATGACTAGATATATGATTCTGAGAGATATTGACAGGTATATGTTGATAGATATATAGATGAACCTCATCTCTAAGATGAACGAAGAAGAATATGCCCTTACTGATGAATTCGGGCCTCCAATGCACTTTGATTTTCCTATAGATCACTATTGAATAAAAGGGGGTCATCTATAACACATAGGGAGAATAATGAATTTGAGTTATATGAGGATTAAGAGAAGAAATTGGTCTAATATTTATAATTTTGATTAGATCCACTTTTAATGAGGGATAATTTTACACCTCATGGTTAGGTCATGTGGTTTGGAAAACCATATGACCCTACTATCTTAAGGTGATTCATGACATGTTTGGATCACATAGTTTGTAAAACCAAGTGAAAATTATTAATTTCCCTCTATTTGATGATAAATGGATTATCTTAGGCATCCACATGGTTTGTCATAACTGTGCACCAATTTCGTGCCTTCCCAGTTCCCAACAAATTGTGCCGCTATAGAAAGACTCCAAAATAATAAAAAAACCCATTTAAACCTCCTCATACACAACCAAATCTTCATATAAACTAAAAATACATAGATAATGTCCCATGAAACTAAAATCGAGAGTCTTATAAATACTTTACTTCCCAAATACTCTAATGTATAAAATATGATTCTATATTCAAATCCCCAACTCATAAGAATTTTATTATGAAATGGATGAAGTAAAATCTAACTGATAGTATAAACATATTCACAAACTAACTTAACATAAAATTTTCATATAATATAATACTCAATTTGAAATTTTTTGCCATTTCATGAGGGTTTCTATTTATTCATTCAATGAATTTATTTGTTTACAGTTTCTTTAGTGATAAAAAATTATGAGTAATAATTTTCACAATACACATATTATTAAAACCCATGTTTATAGACTCACAACCATGATCACCTCAGATAGTAATCAAAACAATATTTTTATCATTTTCAATATATTTATAAAAAATATTGTAATGAAAATTTGTTTCATGATTTCATGTGAGAAATTATACTAAAGTAAATCTACTGTAATCATCAACCAATAAATAAATATAATTGATTCATCAAAGCATCCCAATTTATATTGGATAGAATAATAACATGTGCAAGAACTATAGAATATTGGGTTTAGATACTTCACATTAATGTTTTGAAAAATAATTATGTTATTTAGAAAATTGTCATGAATAAAAAACTCTAGTGTATTTAAACTAAAGTTATGTTAAATCCCAATCCTATATCTTCTAAGAAATTTTATATAAAGTTATAGTGTAATATAATTCAATACCACAACCATGATAAAATTCAGTTCCACTTAAACAAGATAAATTTTGAGCTAATAACACTTCTACGTAACGTGTATATACATTCTCATATCTATCAATAACTTGATTGAATGTACATTCAAAAATTTTAATAGTACATTTTTCAATCTAAAAATTAATAATTCATCGATCACTGTATAATTGAATAATTCTAATAATGTTCTTCTTAATTCCTAAACCATAAACAATTATAAATTAATGTTTTCCAATGAAAATAATGTATAAGAATTCTAATGGTTCCACCTTTATGATGTATCGAAAAGTGACTCACCCTATGCTAACCTTTTTCATATTTTTGGAATTTGGAATTAACCCCATCCATATTGAGAACAACCTTTTCCCATTAAAAATTTATAATGGATATTGTTACATAACCATATATCTTGAAAAAGATGAAAATTATTTTCTTATTTCCCCAATTTAATTGGGTCTAGTTATTTATAAAAAAACATAGGATCAAAAATCCACCCAAATCATTTATTATGAACATATACTTGTTATTTGGAAATGATATATCTATGAAAAAAATACACTCAGTTAAAAAAAATATTTTTCTTAGTAAGAAACCATTTTTAATTTAGGGTAAAAGAGCTCAGTTTTAGATTAAAAGTAATTTGATTTGAAATATGATTTATTAGAAGTAAATCCAATTCCATTTGAATATAAAAAAGGTTTTTGTTATCAATAAATATATCTATTTTTTGGGAAGTAATGTTATAAAATAGTTTCTTTATACTATTAAATATTCTTCAACATAAAATATTTTCTATGAAAACCCATATTTTGGGGTTATATGGGAACACCAAGAAAATTTAATACCATAGAATATTAAAACATAGTGAAAAATTGATATCCTTCCTATTGAAACCTATACTGGTTGAAACTATTCTCTTGATGTATGCTCCAGTCAATCGAAGAAGGCTTCCATTCCATATTATCATATATGAGATCCTCAAAATAGAAGGTCATCTTGTCAAACATACTAATGTTATTATTCATATTTGTCTTCCCATCATTAGAAACATGGATCCAAATGTTGTCTTAAAATTTAATAATTTATTTTGGTATATGGTGACTCTTATATGGATTTTTATATAATCTATCTTATTAATATCTTCATTTGAATCCCTAATGTGAAAATCCCTTCCGACCTCCTTATATTATAACAGTGTGATAAACCCACTATTAATGTTAGTTCATATTCTATAATTTCCAACTTCTCTATTATCCTTCTATTATCTTTTTTGGTTTGAACTACCCAAAACATAGAAACATACATAGACACATTAATTAGAGTTTTCATTTTATAGTCAATCGATTGTTGAAAAAAGATCTGTAATTCTGAGCGGTTGACATTAATCCTAATCTAGATACCATTACTAGCTTCACATTCTCACTATCTACTCCCAAGGGTACAATTTCATACCGCTTATATATGTTTTTTCCTGATACAATTATCAAAGGATTTGGTAAATTTTATTATTGTTTTCAAACCCCAATTATAACACTTTTTACTAGAAAAAACCTGAATTCATATACACCTATCATTCATATTCCCAATCCAAAACCATAAATAAAGTGTTATATTAATCCAAACTCTTAAAAAAGGAAAACTGAGTGAACTAAAACATGTTATATGTATCCCTGTATGTATATGGATGAGTCCTTTTAATCTTTCTTCTTCCTCATCTTATTTGTGACACTTTTTAGTACAGTTTCCTCCTTGTTCATTGTTTCCTCATTTAAAACCTCAAATTTATTTTATGAATTGAAACACTAGTGGGTACCTTGAAGAGTATCTTGACCTAATTCATTTTGAAACATCTCAAATAGGATGGATACAAGAGGCTCCTATTGTGTCCTAATTTATTTCATTCATGTAGTTGTAAGAAATTACATAGTCCCTTTTACCACATTAGGATTGGTGGAATCCTTTGATCTTCTAGAATAACCACACCCTAGTTAATTTTCAATAATAAACATATATGTCATCTATGGTGGAGATGTAGCTTAATTTGAAATATCATATATCAGTTAGACTTAAGAAAATTCCTAAAAAGAAAACCATTTAAAGAAAAATCATAGGTATTTTCCCACAAAATTGCAGAATCCATTCTATCCATATCACATCCATGGTTCTCCTAAGATTCATGTTGATAACCATTACTAGAAAACATCTCATACACCTATCCTTATGAAAATTATATCACTTTTCCCCTTCATTCACTAGGATCAGTCTCATTAATATTGAACAAAATTACCATCTTAATATGGGGTATATACAAGATTCGGTGTTTCATATCCCTAATTATCATCAAAATCTGTGGATGGTGTACTAAGATGACCTCTATCCTAGACCCTAAATAAAGTGCTAGAGGATGGAATCATACCATCAATAATAAAATAGATAATGAAAACATTAGTACCAAAAATATGAAACTAAATAACCTAACCTGAAATAGAGACCATGGTTTATTACAAGAGAGTACACTAGAACATTGATTTGGAGTTATCGAGGGACATATAAGAGGAACTGAATTTCATACATGACTCAATTAACTCTAGTAACTTATAGGTAAATTCTTCACCTATATCAATCCAAATTAATTCCACATGTATAATGTAAACATCATCTTCAACATTAATATGAGGGGAAAATTAGCACTAATGGAAAGAGTTCTACTATATAATCAAATGTAGTTAAATACGAAGGTTTAGAAACATAAAAAGATATCATTTCAATTATATTATTATTTTTAATGTGATTTTTCTCTACACAATCATAGTAAATTTTCAATTTTTAGCTTATACAAAGGGCTTACATATATAACCATTTCATAAAATGTTAATATATTATCATTATCATTCAATGAGTTTACATTTTCATTATCAAATGTATTATCTATTTCATCATCTAATAAACATGAATTATTATGAATATAAGTTTATGAATATTTCGAATATATAGTTATGATTTTCAAATATAATAATGATACCTCATCCATGTATAATTTTTCACCCATCAGATTGTTTAAGTAAAACCCAAACCTCTCTTGACTATCAATTACACTATTTTCTAATGGTATTTTAGAAATAGTATAACCTTAACTATCACTCAAAGATCCTAAATCCTTCAAACTATTTTTTACTTCTATTTTTATATTTATTATTTTAATATTAATCATTATGCATCAATCACACTCATTATGGCCTTATATTACCTATCTTCATAGATTAAAACAAGAATTAATCTTAAAATTAATTCTTTTCATGCCTAAATTTTCTTTATTTATATTTAGTATACCAAATATTATTATTTTCCAATATCTTATTAATTCTCATAGAATCTTGAGTAAGTTCATTCTCAATGTCTTCTGAACTAATTTTTCTAAATTATTTGATTTCTTCTTGGAAATCAAATATTAATAAGCGCTAGTTTAATAGTTTAGAGTACCTGATGTTGAATTATAAAAGATTATGCAAAGACCACTCTATTAATTATTTTCACTATTTGATCATGGAATATAAATCTTATTTTAAATTTAATTAAATTATCAACCAAGTCTTCAAGATTTTTCTTTGGAGAATATTTAGTATTATTTATAGTTTACAAATTTCACTCTTAGTCCTTTGGTATAATATCAATAATAATTTAAATGAGTTGACCATTTTATAATCATTTTCTCCCAAATAATTTTCACTATATACAATAGTCATTAAGGATTGTTAGATTCGCGTAAATATTTCTGCAAGTAGGAAATAAAAATCTTGATAATCAACTCCAAATATAGATTATCATATTTCTAACACTTTAGAGGTTCCAAAATGTGTATCCTTTAACATTATCATAAAAATCTATTCTGTACTACAACATGATATTTGGATAAATATATTTCTATTAATTAAACACAATAGAGTATTACATATTCCGTGATTTTACATATATTCAATATTTTCATCACAAATAAAATTAACACACTCGTTCCTCAAAATTTAATATCCACTGATCTTAAAATATTTTTATGAACACTGGTATTGATGAAAAATTTCATCATATCATAACAACAATAGTCATATTATTATCCAATAAAAATGATAGTCTATTCTAAATCACGTTTTACATCCCTCTAAATACAAATCCAGACATTGAAAAAATAAGTGTATATTACTTCGACAACATAGTCAGTGTTAGGTGTAAAAGGTTGAATTTTTTAAAAAAAATAATAAATATATAAATTAGATGTGTTTTGTTTACAACCGTGAATGGATATAAAGGTTTTTCCAAGTTTTATTTACTAGGTATACAACATGAGGGGTGTATACTATAGTTTACAAAAAATACACATTTGTGGAACCCACAATTTTTATGTTGATAAGAAATAAGATCATATGATTATGTTAACAAAAAAACAAATTATTCTTTTAAAAATAGTATATATTAATATTATTATATATTTGAAAACTCTATATGAAGTTAATTATCTCCATAAAACCATGTTAAACATAGATTTATTTTACATAATTTATATATGTAATACATTAAAATTCATAAATCATTTCACAATCCAAAGTACGTAAGGGTTAGTGTCTTTGAGGACTGTCTAAATAATAAATTATTTTTAAAAACACATATCAAAATTCCTATATAATTCTTCCAAACTAAACACCCTTTTAAAAATCTCATAAGTTATATTTATATCCATAACATGGAAAATGGAAACATTGAAAATTTTGGGAGCTCAAACACTAAGTAAGGGTAAAAAATTTCAATGTTTCATCAAATATTTATATCGAAAGAATAAAATAAACTTCAATAAGGGGAAATTTTATATTTAAATGAACTTTTAACGATATGTTTTCCCATAAATCATGATAGGATAAAATAAAATCAAGAATGAACAAACATATACCATAGAAAATGAGTTTGGAATCATGAGATAATAAATATGATCCACAATTAATAATATTTATCATTTGGAATTGAAGTGTGATATTACATTGATATATATAATAGAAAATAAATTTGGAACAAAAATAATCAAATAATGTCATAATTTTTTTTAACATATCCAACAAGGACTAGGATTTATGTGTTTAGAGTAATCTAAGAAGGATCACCATAAAATTAGTCAGTATATCTAAGAAGTCCTAAGTAACATTATACAATGAAATATAAAACATTAACCAATGTGTTGGATGTATATATTAGAACCCACCTATCATCATCCATATATACACGTTCCATAAGTTATTAATCATTAATAATATCAGGAAATATTATAGAAAGAAACTTTTTCTTTTCTCATAAATAAATGGTATTGCTTGACATGATTTCAAAATTGGATTAGTTGATGCCAAAATTTCAATCACCTAGATGGTATTTTATCATTATATGTGTTAAGTGACTCCTAAAAAATATATACATTGTATTTTTTCCTATAAAGTGGAAAATGGAAGAAAAAATATTAAAATGGTATTTTAGAAATCATCTATTAACATATTAGTTTTGATATAAAATTAAGATTCACTTTCAAAAATCCTTTTAATGAATGTAACAGAATAGCACTCATAAAAATTATTAAAATAAATTTAACAAATAGATTCATGAAAATGAAATAAATCATTTATATATGAAATGTAGAGTGTAAAATAAAAATAGGAATTAGAGATGGAAATGTGTTTTAATGTTTTTTAATTAACTTAATGGAAACCCAAATTAAAAATATATTGACAAATCATTCATTTGAAAGAAAATATAAATAAAAATTTTAAAATTAATTGAAAAAATATCCCTTTATGTTAGAAAATTTTATATGATAACATTAGTTTAAAGTGTGTAAATAGATATGGAAAAAAATACCATTTATAAATAATGTGAATTATTCTTCACATTATCAGATTTAAGGAAGCAAGAAGTTTATTAATGTAATTACCAAAATAATTTTAATTAAATTCATTATATTATCAAAACATATCATAATAAACCCATCTTTTGAAAACAATATTCATGAAATAATCACAATGAATGAAGAAAATACTTTGAGTCATCAAAACCCCTTAACTTAATTCCTAACGCAATCTAAATCAATTGAATCTCCTATATAAAAATATAACTATCTTAATAATATATGTAAGAGGTTTATTAATATCAATAATCTTTTAAAAACATCATCTATAATTATCCTCTAAATATATATTAATTAGCCTTGATTCTTTCAATATTGAGTGAGATTAATCAGGATCGTTTTGAACTAGTTTCATAATAGTAGTGTTATTATTCATTATTCTCTAATATTTAATCATTATATGATAATGATATTTAATTTAATATATTATTTATAATTATTTCAAATGTAAAAATTCCATTATATTTTATTTTTAGTTAGAATTCATAAAAATGAAATTTGATCTATGCATTTTTCTATGATTGTTAAAGAATGGACGTTTATATATTAATTAATTAGTTTAATATTAATTTCTTTATCATAAAACCAAAATAGAATAATTTTAATATTATTTATAGTATATATGTAATGACCCAAACATTAATTAATGGAAATTCCTCTTGATCTAATTAAATGTTTCATTATGTACAATTTTAATATAAAATGTGAACTTCCAGGGTTTTATGTTATTTGATATTAAAATACCATTAAGGATTTTGATTTTTGCGAATATATTCATTGAATAGTGATCACACGATTAGTATAAATATAGGGATTTGAAAAATTTAATTTAATCAGACTAAGGAAGCGATGGGCTCATCTAGTAGACTTTCCCCATACGAAGCATATTACTCGGAGCTCGGAAAGGAGGTGGCGTCATTGGGATTCTCTCTTTATCAATCCCAAGCCGAGCTTGAATTTGATAAGCTCAAGCGGAACTGCCTATGAGAGGAATAGAAGCTGATTAATATTTCCACTCTAGCAATGTCGTCCGAGCCCCACCCAATAGTATGTCACCATCGCACACCTTAACCATTGGTCATATGCTGGTGTTATATGGAGTTATGTAACAATACTCTAGCACTATGACTATGTACATTATTTTTGTATAAAGAATGTGCATTCATTTTATTATTGTTACTTTGTAGATAGTTTTTAAAGCACAAATAGTATTTTTATTTAATATTCAACTAAGAAATCTATTTTGATGTGTTAATGGTTTGACTAATTAAATATTATTATAAAAAAAAATATTATTATAATTACATTATTTTTTAATAAATATAATTGATCATATAGTTTTATGAATGTAATTGTAATTTATTATGGTTTGAATGCTGTTTTTGTCAAAACCCATGAATTTTTTATAAATGTTGGTTTTTCTTTTAAAATTAAAAATTAAAATATGTTGAAAATTATTTAAATAAAATGAATATTATTTTTGGAATCAAAATGAAAAAATTATCCAATGGTGAATATTTCATATGTTTCTGTGATGGTGTAATTTTTGGGTAAAAATTAAATACTGTTTAAATATATAATGTGTTTGATGACATAATGATGACCCAATAGTTATTTAATAAAATACTATAAATGATATTTTCGGCCAATATATGTTTCAAAATTATAATAATGTGATTTTATATTTTTTTGATTTATTTTATGAAGCATTAGTGGACCCTCCAGGGCTTATAAAACATTTTGTCTTTTTAAATTGCTTTTCTTGAGAGTGTGACTCACCTCCACATAAGTACCCCCAATATTTTAAGAAGTTAGAAAATTATTATTATAAAATATTGTTTTCCACTCTCCTTTGGGAAAAACCATGGTAAGAAACAATGGTTTGGTTTTGGGTATTGATTAGTTTAATGTGGGGTGACCCAAACCTAAATAATAATAAATTCACTCTCTTTTCCTATATAAACCCACCCAAGCTCCCACTTCCTCTTCTCTCAAAGCCTTTTCAGTTTGACCAAACCCTACCCCCCACTCTATAGAATCCTCACAAGGTGCCCCAACCTCCCAAGAATCCTCTCTCAAGCCTCTCATAAGCCTTTGGGATCACACTTCAAGTAAGGGATTTCCTATTTTCACAATTTTTTCTCAATTTCGTTATGTTGTTATGCCCTTTTTTTCAATTATAAATGTTGGGATATGATTTCAAACCTCCCCCATACTTCCCTATCTATTTTTGAATGATTATAGACCGATTTTTATCTCATTTAATTCCCCTCATATACACTCGTTACAACACCGAAATTCCATAAGGAATCTCTCTCTCCTCATTTACATTCATGCAAATATTTTGTATTATGAATATAAATTCTATTACTCATGTTGGAAAATGTATCTATATGACCCAATTACTATCCATTTTATGTACATATGATTAGATACCCATTTCTCTGTCATCGACCATTTTTATGAATTCATGTGTCACGTTGTTACACTGCTGAAATTGCACCACGATTTTCAAAGCCAATGTCATTGTGTAGTGAATACCATGCCCATTTCTCTATCAAGTGTATTAACCCTTAGTAAAATATAATTATTTATTATATTGTTTCATGTAATAATTACTAATTTCCTTTATCATGGAATAAAAGATGAGGTTTAATGAATCCTTGTTATATGATCTATGTGGCACACTTATGCCTGAAATTAAATGTTTGAGAAGGGTGTGTCTTGATAGTTCTCCAATGCATTGGGAAAAGATTAGTATCATGAAATGTAAATTTCAATGAGGGTTTACTAATTATAATTCATGTGCAATGAGGTTTTACTCATTCTCCATGTGAAATGAGACTTGAATCATGCTAAAATCATGTTAAATGTTGTTTCCACAATTCAATATAAAGATTATCATTCTTTATCATGACATTATGTGAATGTTTCTCTAGTTCTCCATTGATATGACTATTTTCTAACATGTACTATATTCCTCATGTTATTAAATTATTATTCCCTTACTGGGATTTATATATCACCATTTTTCATGAATGTACTCAGGTTATCATATGCAATGCTAAGTACGAGTGAATGTAGTGGTCATGTAGATGAATTTTTCAAAAAAGAAGTTATATTTCTTGTTCTCAGTTGTTATGTAAAGATCCTAAGCTCCAATGGTACTATAACCCAAGATATTATTTGTTTTACCATGTGAATTTGATATAATAAATCATGTTTAAGTGTTTAATAAAAACCAGGGTTGTCATAATATATTGTTGTAAATTATGTTCTCCAAATCATTTATGATATTATTTTATATTATTATTCATATAGGTCATTAGACCGACCTAAACAATATCATGGGATAATTAATGGATGATTATTATTATTAAAATGGTTTATCATAGAATAATAAAATTATTACATAAGTATAATGATATTATCTAGATATTTAAATGATATTGAATCATATTTTATGGTATTTCATTATCTAATAGATAAAATAGATGAAAATGAGATATGATACTATGTAGAGGCGATAGATGCACGAATGTGGTTTTTTGTTTTTTAAAATTCAAAGGGGGGATAGGTTCTTAATTATTGTCACCATAGAATTATAACATTCAGTAAAAAATTTCTTTAAACTATGTTACAATGAGAAAAAAATTATAGTTAGAAATGAGAAATAAATTTAAGAATAATTAGTAATCTTATTGATAACATGTGTTTTCAATTCAAGGTGTCCTTGTAAATAGATGTCTTAGGTTTTTTTAATGTGATAGAAATATAAAGAAAGTGGAAAGGGTTATATGAAAATAAATAAAATTATATGCTTGTGATGAAACCAATATTTTATGAGGACACGAATAGGTAGTGGAAAACCCATTTTAAAAGCCCTCATAATAAACAATTTATAAATACTTCATCTTAATATAAAAAGGGTGCATGTTTAACAATTAAATAAGAATAAAAAAATGATAATAATGTGTTTTGTGTAAAATAAGGTCAATAAATACATCAAATAAATAAATTTGAATCATTTTTCAATCATTTTTGGAATTTTATCCCTTTGGTGAACCCATTTTACTATTTTAGATTATAATGTGGTAACTAGTTTTAACCTATATAATAAATTAATTATATCTACAAAAAAAATGATCATTATTAATTAATGTGGAACTTATAATTAAAAATCCAAAATAAATTTTTATGGCATAATTTTCTAGAAGTGATATAATATAATTTGAAATAATAAAATTATAATGTATTAAAAACATTTTTATCTAATAGTGTCACTTGTGTTCTAAAATATCATACATAGGTTTGCAAACTAAAATAAATATTTCTTAAATTATAATATCTCTTATAAAATAAATTGTTTTTCTTTAAAATGGTTTCATAAATTATAATTTTAAACGTATATACGGATAATGTAACAAAAGTCCAAGTTTTTTATACAAATGGTATTTTCACCATTCCCATAAATATCAATCTTTTATTTAAAAATAAAAAAATAAATCTCAAATAATATTTTTTGGCCAATTTCGAAGATTATTTTCATTTTATAGGATTAAAATTATAAATTTTTAAAATTTAATTTTTAAATAACATCATTAAATATAAAGATAATTTTTTTTAAGAGAATGGTTTTTTAAAATAATAAAAAATTATTATTATTTCATATAAATTACTATTAAACTTAATGTTTATATATGTATATCATAAATATATTTGATCATATAGTTACCTCAATATATTCAATCAAATTGGATGTCTACTCTATGATAGTGATATTAAAATGATTTTGTGTTTTTTTAGTTTCAATGTTGCACATGAAACATGATAGTTAACACAATGTTTATTTAAGGGGAAATATACACTAAAATATGAGGTCATTAAATCCTACCCCCCCCCCAATAATTTTTCCCTTGAAATTCTATTATTATAATAAAAACAAGTTAGGGCACTTCTTATCTCATTACATCCTCAATTTCCCTCATAGAATCCTCAAACTTATTGTTCCACCATTGAACATTGTCAAGGATGGAGGTCTTATTTCACAACACATTATTTATTTGATCCAATACATCCACTAGTTTTTCCTCATTAGAGATATCATGATCTAATTTCACAACATAAATCTATGTACATGAGTGTTATTTGGTACATAATTTCTCATAACTGATTTGTAATACACATCATGAACCTGGGAGAGATCAGTATGAAGTACCAAAAGATAATTAACAGGAAAAACACAATCAAGGATCTCTAAGGGACTGATATACACCAATTTCATATTTCCTTGATTCCCAAATCTCATAACCTTACTCCATATAGATGTCTAATGAAATACCTTTTCACAAACACGAAACTCCAGATCTCTTAATCAATTCTATCTATAACTCTTCTATTGGGTTTTTATCGGTTTCATCTGACACATAATTGTTTGAAACATATCTATCATGTATTGAATAAGGTAATGACCTATATACTTCCCCCCTCTATCTTCATCCCATTATATTGGAGTCCTATGTATTTTCATTCAATGAGCCTAAAATTGTTCCACATGAATGCAGTATTGAAAACCATTGTCAAATAATAAATGTACCGACGGGATGTATTTTCCCAACAACCTTCGAAATACATTGAATTTTACCTCAACATTTCTTGAATTGAGTTTATGTTTCTCTTAGACTGAATATCCTTATGAGGCTAATAATAAATGTTGAATCTCATATATGTCACCAAAACTCATTGAACACACACACACACACACAAATATATATATATATATATATATATATCATTAATGTAAACCGATTGAATCAATTAGTTATAATGGAGTGACACACCATGCCACCTTACTACCTCACATAAGTATATAATTGAGAGTTTTTCAAGTGATAAATCTTTTTTGATGGTAATAAGATGCAATGAATTTTTAAGGATATGGAATACAACCCAAATGCATGTATGGACTTTAAGATCATAGAGAGTATTATAATAAAATCCACTGTGATTTTTTTCCATTTATATACTAATATCGGTAGTGGTTTCAACATACCCTTAAACATAAATCATTCATTCTTAACATTATAGAATACCAAGAATCAATATATGTATTTTTCAATATTCCACGTCATGCAATCCCACTAGATGTATTCATTTAGGTATCCATACTTCTTCATTATTCCATGATGGTTATTTAATGATGAGATATGTTTCTCATCAAAAAGTTTTGTCTATAATTTAGGATTTATGGGAAACACGTCAAGATAAAAAACCATATAATACCATCTTTATTAAAGTTAAACTCTTGAATATTCACTACCTTTTTTATATCTCTACATCAACCATTATATGATTAGATGATCATTATGCTGATTAAATGTTAAGAATATAGTTGGTAAAGATATTATTTATGACCTTTCTATATGAAATTATGATTCAAAATTTTCAAATCCATGAGTATTTGGACTTTTTCTATCCTCATTATGGGTACTGTAGCTTGATTTTCTCTACTTAGGGAATCGACAAAGCTATTTTCCATCCTCGGTTGCTAATATATAGAAAACATGTAATCCTTTTTAAATTATAATCATCTCATTTAGAACATATTATAATCCTTCTATTTTAATATATATTTTAATATCTTTTGATCATTATAAATATATCTCATTTCCCTATAAAGATATTTTACCCAAATAGTTAATGCAAAGATCACAGTATCCATCTTAAAATCATACACTTGGTAATTATAGTCCTGATTCTTTAATTGTAAAGAGTAATTATAAATTACCTTATCCTCCATGATGAGTAATAAACCTAATCCCATTTTCATAGAACCACAATTTTTTACTAACCCTTCCCTACATCATGGTATTGTATGTACAAAATCAGTGACTAACAAATTTTAAGTTACATAAAAATTTATTCATATTCCTCCATCCAAATGAAATTAACTCCCTTTTATGTTAAATATATTAGTGGATATAATTGTCATTCGAAATTCCTTAAAAAGGGTCAGTAATATCCTGAAACCCTATTAAAACTATGGATCCTTGTTATAGTGGTCATTCAAGTAAATTTCATGAAATATCCATCTTTGATGGATCTGTTATCATGTTCTTCCTTGTGATTTATTGGCCTAATAAATGTCAATTATTAGTATATAATTCAAACATTCCAAATTTTTCATACAATTTCTATATTCTCAATGTCATTAAAACAATCTACAAATAATCATCATGGTCTTCCTTTCTCTTTTAATATATAACAATGTCCTCTCTAACTACATCCATGATTTGTAAAAGAATTCTATAAAGGATCTATTCACAAAATCCATAAAGATAGAAAGATAATTATAAACTATAAAGAAAATCACTATAAATTTTGTGTCTCTACCATATACTAAATTTTTATTATAATTTTCATCCTTTTACCTTTAATTAATTAAATCTAGATCAATGATTAATCTTTGATAAGTACTAATCTCTTCTTAGTTAATAAAATATAACATCAATACATGATGGAGGAAAATTATTCTTTATCATGATTTTAATATGAATGAGATGATACATATTAAGACACATTGATTCATTATTTGTTTCTAAAAATAGATCTGCCTACTCCATGGGGACTAAAAAGGGAATCTAAAAACCCTCTTCTAAACTCTCATATAGTTTCTTACGTAATTTCTCCAACCCAATTGGTGATATTATATAAATACTCACTAATATAGGCATGGATTCAGGAAGAAGTTCAATAAAAAATTCAACACAATTATTTAGGGGAAGACGAGGATGTTCATTTGAGAATACATCAGATTATTTCCATATAATAGGTGTATCATCAATTTTTATTTCCTCCCCATTCATTGGACCAAGAAGACCCTCATTATTTTGTAACATTACCCATATTACTAAATTTTATACCAAAGGGAGTTTGTGATCCTCCTTATATTGATATTTTACAATTTGATGATTTAGGATATGAAAAGAAATTTCATTATTCCTAATAATAATATTTTCTTTTTGTAGGTAGAGTTAATTCGTACACAATTATATGTCATATTAAACCAAAGGATAAGAAACTAGTTAGGAATGATCTATCCTCCAACAAAATTATACTGAAAAGAATGTATTTATTATATTTGATCATTGTGAAACCATTTTTTTCATAGATATTTTAATACCAAATAATTTATTTACTAATGGAATATTCCTAGTTAACATGAATGACCACAAATAATTAAAGAATTAAAATAAAATGATGAATTCATAGCTCTAGAGTAGAGATTTAGTGTTCCTTGCATCATGTCTTTACCACGAACCACTATAGTGGTAGTAATACGACACATTATTCCTTTCTCCCTTTGTTAAATAGTTCTGTAGGGCCTATTTTATTCATTATATCAATGGTTATGGCATTGATTTTAGAATTTCCCAAACTCTTTTAATTTAATGTATTGTTGTGTGCGTGGGACCAAGGTTTAAAAATTATTTTCATCTATTTAATTTAATGAACTATTCACCACCTCTCCATAATCCATAGATTTGAACAACCATCCCACACTTGAAACACTTATGTGTTCCTTCGAGGATATTACCCAATAATTTACTCCAACATTTTGTATATGTAGGTAGTTGAACTTTATTTTCACTAGGTGAGTTATCAATGAATCTTTTATAATAATATACTTTTTTTCAATCTACATAACAATGAGAGTCTTCAGTTTCCATATCCACTTTTGGTGAACATGAAACAATCTATTCATTACCTCTATATTATATTTTTTAATGGAATAAATATGATTGGATTTAATGAAATATTAATGGTCTATTTTACTCATAGGGTATGATATAAACTGAGATGCATACCTTTTTAGCCTCATGAATTTTATTTTATATGTGTCGATGGATTCATCAATTATTTGTTTTAAACCATGAAATCTATTTGTTGAATAATGAAATGAATTAAAAGTAAATACATTTTGAAGAAAACTTTCTTGAAAACCTCCTATTCAAAAAGTCTATATCCTGAATTTTTCATTATATTCATATTGAGAATAATTTATTGGTATGATTCACCATCCTACCAAAAAAATACAGGAAAAAATATCATGTACTAAGAAAAATATAATGGTGAATATATTTCCAATTACATTTATCCATTTATTGTAAATAATTATATTGATAGATCCACATAATTATCGTGTAAATTATCCCATGAAATAATTCATTACAACCATCTCATTCATTGGGGTGTTTAGGAACTCAACCTATTTTTCATCATTATTTATAGATAATGAGAGTTTTTTGATAATCACCATAAGATTATGTACTTATTCCCCACATACCATTTGGTTTCTCATTGGCACAGTCATTAAAATTCGTATCACACCCATATAGAATATAATAAAATTTTTCTAGAAATATTTATTAAATAAAAAATGTTAAATATAAAATTAAATAATCTAAAAATAAAAAATATTAACTTGAATGGAATAAATAATAAATGACACACATAACCTAACTTGTCTATTACTTAGTTTCAATCTAGATTATTGATTATTTAAATCTAACTGTGTTTGAAAATCAGAACATAAAGGGATTTATAAATCATTTAAAATTGATCATAAATAGGGAGTAAAATTCCAAATAATATCCCTTATGTCTATATTTTTAAGGGACTAAATTTTATCCACCCCCCCCCCCCCTAATAAGTGAGAAAGTACGTACTGATTTTATACTAAACTATCATTTTTTTGAGTGGTTACCGAGTGGATCATCTAGGGAAATGATGAATCCACTTTCTTGTATACAGACAGGGCTGTAATTAGTTAGAAACCAAAAAATATGTAATTTATTAAACCATCTGGATATTACCTTATACTTATACATTTGATTTTGATTTGTTTATAGGGTTTTCACTAAATTTATCTTATTTCAGTCCCCAAAATTGACAAACTAATTCAAAAAATAACCAAACCTTCCCCTGTTTCCAACTTAAATATCCTGAGATAAGCATATTGGTATTTTACACAATTTCCTTAAGATAATCATTGAAAATCAAAAAATCATCTAAAAACCAAAAAAGAAATGTTCAATTTCATTGATGACTATCTACTTAAGAATAATATTATATAAAACCTCTACAAATTCCTATATAATTGAGCCACAAAACATATTCTATTTTATTTTTCATAACATATAATCATCTTCACAACCTATAGAATCAGATCATTATAAAATGATTGATCTAGAACAATGAGTAATGAAAAAACATATCAATATGGTATAAAAGGGTTAGATTATAATCATATGATAATAAAAGTATAGGGACAAATTTCTTATTAAAAATAACATGGAATAACACTAATTATCATTAAATTATGATATAATGACATTAAATCCCAAACAAATAAACAAATACAATGGAAAAAGAGTTTGGCACAATGAGATAGTCAATATGATATCTTTCTCATAATCATTATTTTATTTTATTTAAATATAACATCAATATAAGATAAACAATAATGAATAGATTTGGAAGAATCATAATCATATCATATCATCATATTTCACATTTAAACAAGGGGACCTTTTTCTTTTTTTATTATGAATGTAATCCATGAAGTCTGAAACATTATTTGTATATATGTCAAATAATTCTCATGCTATATTACCTTATCTAATATAGAACAAAAAAATACATTATATGGTTATATTGTACACCACCCACAATAATCCCTACATATGTGTGACATAATTGATCAATCATTCAAACTATCATGAAACCTCCAAGGAAAAAATTGGGTTTCATAACATTTCGAAATAGAATCAAATAACAAGATATCAAAAGTCATTCAATTGATACCAAAATTTCAATCAACCAAAAATAGTATTCTTTTCATATAATTTATTATTTTATTCCTAAAACATTACTGTATAAAAGTTATATATTTAAAAAAAATTAATTGATTCCTTTGAAAGTATATTTTAGAATCTAATTCTTATTAATTTTGTATATAGATAAAGTAACGAATCATATTCAAAAATCATTTTCAATAAGGTAACATGAAAAAACTTATCAATAATAACTTTAAAAGAACTAGATATAATAGAGTATTAAAAAAATAAATAATAATTTTTCATAAGAAATATATATTTAGAGACCAACATAAAAACATTAATGGGGAAAATTATGTTTTAAAAAAAAGATTAATTAATTTCTGCAATGTAAATATAGTGATAAATGATTAACATGAAAAGGGGTAATCAAAAATTATAAAATTACCATAATTAAATCATACATGTATTTACCAAAAAATAGTATAAAATTAATGGGATGATTAAATACGGACTTAGAATAAGAATAGATCATTTGGAAAGAATGTGAATTAATTTGAACATCATTATATTTTATCAAAAAATAGTTTCATCAGTTTAATTACATGAAAAATAAGGATAAAATTAACTAAAATTTCATATTATATCATAGCAAAATAATCTTGTAACAATTATAGGCAAGAAGGAATCATCATGTCTTAATAAAAAATATTGAGTCAAGAAAACACTATACCTTATTTCTAGACTTCCATTAAACCACATGAATCACAGATACAAAAAATTTATCAATCACTTATTTGTGAAATATGTTCATATCTATAGAATTTTAAAAAAATAGGTTTTAATAATTTAATACATGTATATTAGATAGTTAATATCTATTTACAATATTAGGTGTGATTAATCTTGATCATATTGAAGTAGTCTTTTAAAAGAGATTCTTTTCTTTGTTATAATCCAATGTTTCATCATTCATAGGTCCTGAAAGGTACTAAAATTTATTATTTATAATTACTTATAATGTTATAATTTCATTCTATGGGAGATTTGGTTATTTTATGTAAGGATTAAACTAATAATGAACATGTCAGGGTATTTTTATTTTATAGACGTTGGAATCTTAATAATTTTAATATTATTTATAACATTCTAAAAAAGAAAAATCATTATTTACTTATCTATATTCTATATTTTTGGTAATAAAATTAACATATAAAAACATGATATTACTTTATAATTATGACGTCGTAGACCCAGATGTCATTCAATGGGTTCCCAGAGCCTAGTGGGCCACATGTCTTTAACTGCGTCTCCCTGAACACCAGAGGTTTCTGAATAGTAGTGAGGGCTTATGGTGTGTAGCTAGGGAGAAAATTACCTCATCACCAAAGTGTAGTGTAGTGGATTTCAGCACACATTGGGAAATCATGGAAAATTGTAAGTAAATATGTGGCACAATGGAATCAGAGACAACAATAACAATAACTGGACAAATGAAATAGCATTCAACAATTGATGGTATGTCATGTCTCTAGAAAACTGGAAAACAAGGATACAAAATAGTAGGCATAACTTGTTTCACAAAAGTATAAATGATTCTAAAGACTATCCCAAGAATCTTGAGTTCCAACTCAGTCCTTTGCAATCAAGATCCATACTAAATATCAAGAAATAAAGTGTTTGAAGTCGTATGCTTCCCTATGTCAACACCTACAACCATGTAATCTTACTTGTGTAAAAAATGATTCCCAGAGAGGGTGTGAGATATATCACATTGGGTTACCACCAATGGTGTCTATAAAACTATCTCGTGTAATTGAAATGTAACTGTTTAGAGACATGAAAATATAAAGTAATGTAGTTCAATTTAACTAAATACACATGTTCCTACTTCAACCCTTGGCTAGTGTATGAACATGTAATAAGTTCATTTAATTGATTATTTACCACTTTTATCAAGATAGGTCTCGTGTGGCATATCTAACAATAACATTAACTTGAGATGGTATAAATAGTGAGTGCTCTATGATGTAATAAGGAAAACATGATTTTTGATATCTAATAACAAAGTCCCAAGGTAATAACCAAGGAATTGTAGACCTCATGGGTCACAAAATCAGTAAGAACAATAACCTAGCATCGATTATGAGTGTAATCAAGGGATTGTAATATAAGTAATTCCACAATGAGATGCCTACTGATTCTATGTTGGTCGACCAAGGTAAAACAGGGCTATGAAATGATTGTGCCTGATGGGATTTAATTGTGGAACATACTTGTCAATAATGGATCAAAGGAGAGTGTCCAAGTAATAATGTATTGATATTTAATGTATCTAAAGACTGTATCCATGGAATCCTATAGTACTACCTAAGGGATCCTGTGATATCATATTGGGCAACAAAGAAAATACAAGTATCTAGATCTTGGTGGGAATCAACCTATACAATTCATATCCTTGAATAAAAATAGGTTCCCAAGTGCTCATGGAATTCCCCTATTAGAATCCCATGAATGATCAAGTCATTAAAGTTATGATTAATTATGAATTCATGTAAAATTTCATTCGGTTCAAGCCTTTCAATTCATTAATGTGATTTAGTCAGGTAGCATATTAGATTTTCATTAAGTCATTGGGTTCCATCCTTTCCTTTCATTATTGTACAAGTCCAAGTCACAAGAAACCATTTAATCTATTTATGGAATTTTCCATATTTAAGTTTCATTATCGTGCCTTCCATTAATGTGGTAAGGACTTATAAAAAATGCAACCTTCTCTTCATTCTCATTATATATAGCCATGTTATCTACTCAAAATACATTCCAATTTCTATTTCACCATTAATTATCAATTTAATCACTTCCCTTAGGTGGGTCAAGTGCTACACATACATGGAAATTTTTATAATGCAAATCTCAATATAATAAAATTCCATTTAATATAGAGAAGATTACCCTTAGCGTGGTAAAACCAAGACACACCTGAACGGTGGCTCAAACGTGTCAAAACACTAAAAACCCATTTATGGCATAACATTCGACATGGAATCAATGGAGTCGTGGTCATAACCACTAACAATTAATCTCATATTTTGAAATAGTATATCCATAAATTTTAAATAATTATAAGCATGTCATTGAAATTCTATAAACGGACCTGATAAAATCGGTTGGCCCCACATAACATTTTCTAAATCAACAAACTTTAGGGATGGGTTATAGACCACCCAACATATGGTTGTGTGATCCTTCTCCTCTGGTGTTGGACCCTAATTTGGCTCAAATTATAGTATATCTATGAAAAATCTCATTCCATGATTTCATGATCAAGGGAAAAAAGAAATAGAATGGCTCAAGAGTACTCGAGTACATACCTTTGTGCATAAAACGTGATGAATGAAAGCTTGATCGGTTTCCCGATGAAGAAAATATCTTGATTCCAAGGATATACCATCAAAAATTCCAAAATTGAGAGAGAAATAAGTTAATACTACATAATCTTGGATTATGGAAGATCGACGTGGCATAATTATATCATTATGATAAAAAAGGACAATTTAACCTTAAAATTATCATGTGCTTGGTTTTTTTACAATGTTTGAAAAACCATCTGAAAACCCTACATTAGTACTTAGGTAGAAGTGGGACTTGCACGGTTTGGACAAACTTCCAGGCAGTAACTGTGCAAGGGGGCACTATCTGGAAAAAGGAAATCCGCACGGTTTTCCAAATAGTGTCGAATTCCTGCCCGATTTCCTCTAAACTGTGTTCAAAAAATATTTTTCTAAAAAAATGTGTCTTAGGCCTCAAACCTTCCCCAGACACCCCTGAGACCATTTCTAACCCCTTAGGCAACCATATTGGGTTCAAATTAAGCATTTAGACTGAAATTTTATAGGATCAAAACCTGAGGGAAAACCTGGGTTCTTACAATAATTCCCCATTTAAAATAAATCTTCCCTAAGATCACGTTATGAGGTTAGAGGAACATTTTTAGATAATAACTATTGATATTGGGCATGTACTTTATCTTCCATCTCCTAAGTCTCATCCTATACTCAGTCATGATACCATAGCACCCATACCAGAGGGACAGATCGTCCTTAGAGATCCTTCATGCTCTGATCAATGATGTGTATTGGATACTCCGCAAAGGTAGAATCATCATCTAACACAACTTAAATTCTATAAAAATTTAGATATCGGTAAGCATGATATTGGAAAATCTTCAAAACATGAAATATTTCATGCATTTAATGATACCCCTTAGGTAAAAGAAATGGATAGGCAACCAGCCTAACAATCTCTAGAATTTCAAAATGCCCTAAAAATGAGGCAAGAGATTTTTCTTTCTTTATTAAACATATATGCCCTAGCAAGGGTGATACCTGAAGGAAAACATGATCCATGACCTCGAACACAAGAGGCCTCTGATGGCGATCAACATAATTTTTTTTCTGGACTAAGTAGTAGTCATATGCTTTCTAATCAGGTGAGCATGCCCAGAATTTTCCTTGACAAGGTGAGGACTTCATATGGCTACATCACCTACATCTATCCCTCATGGGGGTTAACGACATGGCCAACTATACAAATTCTCAAATGGATCCATCTGAATTTTGGCATGAAATCTATTATTATAAGACAACTCTAGAAGAGGGATATGCTTCTAGCATTAACCAACGAAATTAAGGACACATGGTCAGAGCATGTCCTCTATAACATGGATCATTCATTTTGATTATCCATTAGTCTGAGTGTGATTTGTTTTTTAGAATCACCTGAGTTCCCATATATTTCTGTAAAACCTACCTGAACTCTGAATTGATATGATCATCCCTATCTAAAATGATAGTACATGGAACCCCATGTATTCATATGATCTCATGGACATTCTATCATCCCAGCTCATTCACTGGTAAAGTATCACATATAGGAATGAAGTTACTTTATTTTTTTATGGTGTCGATGACTACCCAGGTATCATTTCTACGCCGTAATGACCTAGGAAACTTATCCGCTAAATCCATGCTAACATCTTCTCATTTCAATTTCAGGACTGTAAGTAGCTGTAACAAGCCTACAGGTCTCTAGTGCTCCACCTTGACCTGAAGAGAGGTGGAAAACCAAGTGATAAATCTTGTTTTCTGATGTTTCATCCCACGGTACCAATAATATCATTGAATATCTTGATATATCATTGAGATGCCTAGATGAACTGCCTACTGAGAGCTGTGGGAATATTTCACCAACTCTTCTATGATGTCTATAAGAACCCAAATATGTCCACATAGATGTAGGACAACATATCTCTTAACAGACCAATCTGGATGTGGTTTATCTCCCGATATACTCTCATGGAGAACCATGCCTTCATGATCATAAAATCATATACTCATTACCTTCTCAAGGATTGAAAACATAACTATTAAGGCATAGACGTAAGATTGATTTTGACTATCATGAAACTCTAAATAAAACTCAGAAAAGAGTAACATTAACAAACATTAATCACTAGCTTCCTCTACGTCATGTGTATGAGTTTCTTGACTCAACTGATCGGCAACCACATAGCCCTTTCTAGGCATATAGGAAAGCTAAAAATAAATAGACTCAAGATATTTGACCCATCTTCATTGTTTTATGTTCATGTAATGCTATGAAAATATATATTTGAGGCTCTTGTGGTCTATGTAGATCACAAAGCACTCACCAATTAGATAATGTCTCCCACAACATAAGGCATGAAAAACTACTTCAAGCTCGAGGTCATGCATTGGGTAGTTTCTCTCATGAGGCCTCAACTGTCGAGATACACATGCAACAACTTTTTCCCCCACATCAAAAATTCTCTCCTTGGATGATTCATGATGAATCAGAGAAGATGGTATAACGTACACCCAACTTGAGAAGAATCTGAATTGGTGCAGAGAGATGCCTCCCTTTCATCTCCTAAAAGTCTTTCTCTCATGCTTCTGAGCACACAGACTTCAATCCCATATTTGTATAACTAGTGAGGGGTGAATATAGGAATGAGAAGTCTTGTATGAAATGTATGTAATATCTAGGTATCCCCGTGAACCCTTATATATCAAAAAAATTCATGGGATACACCTAAAAACTACGGTATTATCCTTTTATGGGTTAATAGATACTCCAAAATCTGATATTTTATGACCCAATAAGTTGATTTTTTCAATAACAAATATCCATTTAGTAAGACTCATATAAATATTATTCTCACTCGATTTAATCAGAATGATCTCTAGATGTTTGGAATTGTTGTTATGAGTGCAAGAATATACTAAGATATCGTCCAAAAAGACCATGAAAAAAGAATCTAAATTTCACTAGAATGCCTTATTCATTAGATCTATGAAAATGACAGTCACATTCGGAAGACTGAACGATGTTATAAGGTACTCATATAGACCATACAAGCTACGAAATGTTGTATGAGGTATGTCATATGGTATGAATCATACATGATGATAACCCGATCTCAGGTCGATCTTGAGGAATATCGTTTCTCCTCAGGAAAGTTTGAGGAGATCATCTATTCATGATAGAAACCATAAGTTCATGACCATAAGCTAGTTCAACCATTGACAATCCATGCCTAAACGTAAGGTCACATTTTCCTTCTAGGAAAAAATTACAGTCCAACACCAAGAGGATATACTGGGATATATAATACCAAAGGTTTCTAAATACCTTAACACACACTTCAACTCTTGATGCTCTTTAGGTGTTATCATTCATAGAGGAATGGACACTGGAGCTTCTCCTAGAACATGCTCGATCATAATCTCTACATATCACTCAGGATGTAAGCTAGAAAAAAACATGTAATGAAATCCTAGAAATGATCCCCTACTAGATGGAAAAAGCCCTTATATAAACCATCATCCTTTAGGAAGATATTTTCAATATTTTTGCTCACTCCACCCATCCCATGATGCTCTGGTCCCGTTCTACCAGCCTGGACATCCCACACACTCTTATATAGTTAACTATAACCTTATATTGATGTAAAAGATACTCTGGGGGGATAGTAGCCTACAAAAGCATGATACTGAACCAACCAATACTTTCTAACAATTACATCGAAGCATGTCATCTAAATAACGATGATGTTATTTAAGAATGGGTAACTGCATACCTCAAGGGGATAGTCCTTACATTGGCACATTCCCCCTATTCAAACCCCTAATAGAATATCTGGGGTCATTACACCATAGTGATACATTATCTCTTGTCTGAGACTCTCCACAATATATACAGATATTCAAGGGTTCTATATACCTTTATTGAATAAAGTAGAAACTCTAGTGGATGCTACATGAATTGTGCCTCATATGTAGAAGGACCCATAGCCTGGTCCTCAGGAATTTGTTGTAGATTATGAGAGTGAACTGATCCATGGACTTATGAAATAGATCGACTGCCATGATAATAAATACATTGTTTGTGATGTTGGTGATAATGGGTTTGGCAACTATGACCATGACCTCCCCTCAGCCAGGTCTACTAGTCAAATTTAAAATCCCTGCCTAACACGACATAAGATAACTCATTCTTGAAGGTGGAGCTAGTGCATATCTTTTTCCAAATGAAGTTGGTGGAAAGGTCCTATATTAATGGTTAAGATTACCCATAGGACCAAAATCCAGGCACTACATTGTGTCTCTATCACACTGGGGCTTTGAATGTCCATAGCGTCCACACTAATGACACACATTATAGATAACGAAACATATACTCTAGTTGTCACTAATCTGATGAGAAACTTCAAGAGGATGCTTCCTTCCACTAGATGAACTATTGGCCTAACGTGGCACAGATCATTCATGTCTGATTCTATTTTCAACCCCCAGGTTACGCACAATTATAAGATCCTGACCAAAAATTTTCAAAAACATGGTTTAGTGACATAAATTTACCTATATATGAATGGTGTACTAGAGAACATCCTAAAATAGTCTAGAATGTGAAATATCGTTACCGAATAGTAGCAGTGAAAAGCCTTACAAATTTATGAAACATGATTGATATTATAAAACTAATAAAGAAACCAACTCTAGATGAAATCTCTCTATAGCTCTTTTATCTCTCATTTTTTTAGGAATGAACATTTCATAGAAGATATTCTAAAAATCAACCCATAACATGCCTAGATTCCAACCGGCCTGGGTAACCACTTCCCACCAACATTTGGACGAATACCACAGCATGTATGTGGAAATCTTGACTCTCCCTTCTAGAGGTGTTTCCATATGCTCAAAGATAGGAATGGTGGCTTTTAGCCATGACTCAAAAGCCTTCTGACCGCTATCCCAAGAAAAGGTAAGTGGATTTTTCTACTGGATGTCACGATTCAGATCAGGTATAATAGGTGCAAGTCATAGAGCACCATTCTTGGATTGTATCAAGCGTAAGAAACTATGAAAAACATGGGAATCAGTGCCCAAATCAGGAACAAAAGGTGGTGACTCAAGTGGAACTCATAGAGGTAAGACTATGAGGTCATGCCCCAGCATGACTAGAGCATGGTCATCACCACCCTCCGGGGGTATGATATGAGGATTTCATGGTGGAATTGGTCTACAAATTACAAAGACACACCTTGGAATAATCTTAATAAAAAATATAAAATCACAACCACTAACTACACTCGTGAAAACTCACTACCCAAGGTATACTACCCAAACTACCCTCTTAAATGACTAGGTAACGGTAAGTGATCAAGTATATGTTTCACTTCATTTTACATTTAATTTACAGGTTCAATCCTTTTCCTTTCATAAACAAGATAATGAGTGATAATGATGTGCGACCATTTCATTTTCTATGCCCTGATTCACTTTATAATGGATATCCATTCCTATTGAATTAGTTCCCATACAACTGTCACTAAAAAACCCATTTATTTATTTCTAATGGATCAACTCATTAAATTACTCGTCACAACCCATGAGGGCCCATACAACTCATGAATGGAGATAAGGAATCACTCAATCATAGCCAAGAGTAATATAAGAATAAACTAACTATCACAACATAACTCATCAATAAAAGGCATATCAAGCATTGTAATGTAGTTAAATTAACTTATATAGCATCGAAATATGCATGAAATGTGAATTCAAGGTTCATATAATGATGCATGTAACAATGATCCTTACCATCATATCATCGAGAATAGGATGAAAGAAAACCCTCAAACAGAGTAACAATAAACAACACCATAGAGCATGTCCTTCACCCAACAGTCAAATAATATCATCTGTAATAGTAAAAAGTAGAATTGTAATTATAATTTAGGAAACGTTATTTTTACCCCAAACATGGGTTTGAGAAACCTAAGTACATCTTATGACCATGTCCCAAGCATTCCTAATCTCTTACTAATTTCCCAAAATTTTAAAGAATAAAAGGAGAAGCATTACCTTTCAATCCACTCTTTGATGTCTCGGACACTGATGCCACTCAATAGGTTCCCTAAGCCTAGGGGGACACATAGAGTGGGGGCCTTGCAGTGTTCATATGGTGACTAGGACCTCATTAAGAATGTGTATCCCATCAGATGAGAGTAAACATAGGTAAATAATAGAAGCAATATAAGTAAATAGAAGTCCGGGTGGGAAATAGAGACAACAGTAACAATAACTAAAAAACTAAAATAGCATTCAAAAACGGATGGAATGTCCTACCATTAGAAAAATGGAAAACATGGATACAAAATAGAAAGCATAAAATAATTCAAAAAAGTATAAAGTATTCAATAGACTATCCCAATAATCCCATGTTCTAATGGGGTCATGTTCTATCTATCTCCATACAAAACAACAAGAAACCAAGTGTTAGAAGTTGTATGCTTCCCTTTGTCAACTCATGCAACCATGTAATCGACCTCATGTACAAAACGACTCCAGGAGAGGGAGTGAAATAAATATTAGGGTGACCCCACTAATGGTGTCTATAAAATCTATCTCAAGTAAAGGAAATGTAACAATGTCTAGGAATTTATATATAATGTAAATTAGTACAATGAAAATGAATACCCATGTACCTGCTTCAGCCCTCAGTTAGTTTTTGAACAAGTATCCGTTTTATGAAAATAATTAATTATCAGTTTTTTATTGATAGATCTCATGAGGAATATCCGACACTAACATCATCTTGGGGTAGTATAAATAGTGAAGGTTCCATTATGTAATAATGAAACCATGATTTATGATATTTAATAATGAAGTCCCAAGGTAATAACCAAGGTGACGTAGAACTCAAGGGTCACCAACTTAGTAATAATTGTATCCTAACATGGGGTTAGAATCTAATACCATGATCGTAATCCAATTATTCCTTCAATGAGGCACCTACTGATTCCATGATGATCGACCAAGGAAAAATGGGGCAAAGTAATGACTGGGCCCGATGGGCATTAACCCAGGCATGTACATGTCAATGATGGATCTGGGGAGTGTATTCAAGGCATAATATAATGATATTGAAGGGATTCTAGGAATATATCCATTTAATATTTTATTAATACATGATTGATACTACGGTATCATGTCAGGAATCCATGAATAAACAGTGATCGGGATCTAGGTGGATATCAACCTATGGAAGTTGTATCCTTAAATTGAAATGGGGTTCTCGAGTGCTCATGACATTCTCCAATCAGAATCCAAGGCAATCTCGAGTCATTACATTCTATTTATGTATTAATTAATATAATATTTAATTTGATTCAAGACATCCCTTTCATTTAAGTGATAATCTCAATTATTGTGCAACCTTTTAATCAAGTCATTGGGATCAAACCCTTCCATTCTTTAGTGTGACAAGGACAAGCAGCATGCAACCATTTAATACATTTAATGCATATTCCATAATCAAGGTTCAATACCTTTAATTAATGTGCTAAGGGGTTATATGGATATTCAACCTACTATCCATTCACATTCAATAATGCCATGTCATATACTCAATATACTTTCCAATTTCATTTTTCCCTTTAATTATCAATTGAATCATATATCATAGGCCAGTCAAGTGGTTGGAATACATGGTAACTTAAATTATAAAATTCAAAATATAATAACATTTCATTTAATATATAAAATCATACCCTTACAGTGTTCAATTCAAGGAATCCCCAAACGGTAGATCAAACTCTCAAAAATTTTAAAACCCAACTATGGAATAACCTTGGACATGGAAGGGATTGATTTATGGTAAAAACCAAAAGTAAATAATCAAATATATAGAAAGAGCATATCCATGTATTTATAATGATTATAATCTTGTCATGTAAATTCAATGAATGAAACCCTATGAAATCAATGGGCCCCACACGACAATTTCATAATTCTATGAAATTTATGGATGAGTTATAGGCCATGCACATTAGGGTTGTAAGATAATTATTTTCTAGTATTGCACATTGTTTTATCTTGGATTTGAGTATATAAAATAAAATAATAAAAATTATCATACATCAATATCTTAGTTGAGAGATAAGGATAAGGAGAACATGTCACGATGAATCGATTACATACCGCTATGCATCCAACGTGATGAACGGAAGCTCGACCAGTTGTAGGATGATGGAGATCTCTTGATTCCAAGGATGGATCTTCCAGAATCCATAACATATTAGAAACATTTTTTGATCATGAATATGCTCATATTAAGGAATATGGAGGCCGTTTAATTAGATTTTCAAGGGAAAAATGGATAATTTACATCTAAAATTATAATTTTCATTGTTTCTTCACATGATTTTAGAAAATTTGTGCAAACCATGGACAACTACCTAGGAAGAAGGGGCACATGCATGATTAGTCTAAACAACTATACCCCAACCACGTGAGGTGGATTTTCTTGGAAAATCACAATCTTCACAGTTTTCTAAACAGTGTGGAACTCCGGCACGATTTACTCTAATGTTGTCACCGAGCCTTTTTTTCAAAAATATAGGATTCATACTTTGAAAATCAGATGGAAACCCCTGATTCATTTTCTATCCAATTAAGAATCCATATTATTTCCAAAGTAAATAATTTAGACTAAAATTTTAAAGGATCAAAAACTGAGTGAAAACCCAGTTTCTTACAATAACATGGTTAAGGTAGCTATTTAGACCAACCCAAAAAGGGAATAACATAATTAATAGATGAGTATGGTCATGAAAGTGGTTTATTTTTTGAATTGTAACATTATTACCCAAAAATATTATTATTATTTATATATTTTTGAAGTGGTAAATATAATTTGAAGATATTTTAAAAAATAATTAACAAACTAGATGAAAATGACTTATACTACTTCGTAGAGGCAGAAGTCTGCACAAATGCTCGAACAAATTTTTTTTTTCTTGATGGAAAAGAGTTAAGGTTATTAATTATTATTACCTTATAATAATTATATTAATTATAAATCCAATATTATTTTTAATATAGAGTAAAAAATATAATTAGGTTTGGAAAATTAAGACAGAAATGAAAACAAATCATAAAATGACAAGAACTCATGTTGAGAAAATGAGTTTGAAATTAGTGAAATCCTTGAAAATAGATGTCTTAGGATAAAATATATTCACTATAATATAAGAGAATTATAAAAGTTTTATACAGTAAGTGAAAAGGCTATCGTTTAATTAGTAATAATAATTTTATTGTGTAATTTAAGGGGTGGTGGAAAACCCATTTTATAAGTGTAGATAATTAAATTCCATTAAATATTTTATCAAAATATAGAGAGATCAAATGTTCCAAAATTCAGGGTGAAAAAATATTAAAATAATGGATTGATAATATTTTTTACTCAATAAACATATGTAAAACACAATTTGAAACTTGTTAGTCCATTTAACACTTAAGTATCTCATTGTATTATTTTATTACTGTGATAACTTGTTTTTACCTAATTCATTATCATTCATAATAAGACAGTGGTCATTATTTAATAATATAGAACATAAAATTAATAAAATTTATATTCATTTTATTATATTAGATTTAAAAATGTTGTAAAATTTAACATTAAACTATTTAATATATAAAGTGTCCAAAATAATTCAGTTGTAGTAGTAAGAACAATTTTAGAGAAAAATGTCAATCAAGTGCAAAATTTTCAAACATAGGATTGTAAACTAATATCAAAATTTTTAAAATTAAAATTTCTCTTATGAAATACATATATTTTATGTAATAGGTTTTCATAAATTTCAAATTGATACTTATATATTGATAATTTTATATATGTCACAGTTTTTTAAAAATGGAATTTTTTGTATTCACCTAAAAATCCATCATTCTAGAAAATAAAAAAATACTCCAAATATAATAATTGAATTATAATTCCAAAATTATTTTAATTTTTTAATGATAAAATTGAAATAATTTATATTTTATATTTTAAATAAAATCATAAAATATAATGAGATATAATATTCTATAATGAAATGGATTTTAAGAATGATAACTTTTACTATTATTATTTCTTATAAATTTCTAGTTAAATTTTTGTTAATATATAAATATCAAAAATATATTTAATAATTCGGGTACAACTATTTATTTCCAAAAATTTCATAGATACTTTAAAATGTATATATTTAAAAGGTATTGTGGTTCATTTTGGTTTGGTGTTTCATGTAAAACACACTATTTAATACAAGGTTTAATTAAGGGGAAATATGAAATAAAATCATGGATACTTTCAAAAAAATATAATAAATGTATAAAAAAATATGTAGAGTGTATAATACGTATCTAAAAACTCTTAAAATATATTATAAAACTTATAAGATTTAATCTTATGCAGTAGGGATATTTTTAAATATGAATTTATGTATTTCTGATTTTATAAAAATCGGAAGGCTTGTCCTTCTATCCTTAAAATCCCTAAAACACCATTGAAAGCTTCTTTATCTCCCTTTATCTAGAAATAGTCAATAATAAAGTATTATTTCTAAATCTATATTATTATCCTTGGAAACCAAAAACTTGTAAATCGATTTTACGCTTTAGACGGAAAAATCATTGTAATCATTAATAGATTCCCCTGATCCTGATTATTGAAATCAAAATTATTATTAGAAATAACAAGATCATTTAAAATTATATATCATAGAATGTTATCTTTTATAAAAAATACTTATAAATAAAAACTTACATCGGTGATATTCACTCTCTTAGAAATAAGGAATTTTGTAGCTTTAAAACCGCCAGAGACTTTCAAAGAATCATGTAATATCTTATTCTCCACATGTTTACTCATTAAATTATAGGATTCATTTAAAAAAATCAAACATTATACTTCTTAATTATTTGGTATTATTTGGATCATTTTCAGAAATATCCTCCTAATATTCTAAAAAATTCAATGAAACATCACATCTTCTGAAAGAGTTTTTGATGAACTTTTATAGTGCTTTTACATCTTATAGAAATTTTCTATCCTACAATATCATATCAAAACATTTTTATATATATTTTTTTGTTATCTAGAATTTAATATTTCAAAAATTCAATTCTGTACAAAACAAATATTGGATCAAGACACAAAGTTAAATAATATTCTAATAAACTATACTCAAATTTTCAAAAAAGTAGAACAATTTGAGTCACTGACTAAACAAATACAACATCATCCTCAGGTGGTTTCAATATAAAAACTTTTTTAGGATCATGAAAAAACATGTTCTACATTTTCTATGAATATTTAATAAAAAATTTATAATATTATATATCATATAAAGTATTATATTTGTTTAAAGAAATATTCTAAAAAGATAACTTTTATTCCAAAAAATTATCCTTTGATGGGTGGTGGAATTATGATTACTCATGTTTTAAAAAAATCAGGGATAAACTAATTTATTGAAAATAAAACACCTTTTATCCATATCTTATTTTCATGTATATTATATATTTTCATGAATCATAAACCATATATATTAGAACCCACAAACCATGTTTGTTCATAACGTGTTTTTGTAAACAAATTACTTCCCTTATCATAAATAATAAATTATATATGAATAAAAATACTTTCTTTAGTAACACACAAGTAAAAAAAATTCCATTATATTCAAAATGTAAATAATAAGAAACATCACTACTAAATTTTAGTCCAAACTATTTGGACCATCAATGTATGCCTTCATTTTTATCCCCTATATATTTAAAATACATTTCAAGGATATATATATATGGAATCACATCCCCTTTTAATTAAATAGATTGATTTATAATAAAGATACCAAATATAGGAACTCTATAAGTAATATGAAACCCCCTTTTATACATCTCAGTCCATTATATCTTATTTAATTATTTCTTATCCATTTTAAAACCACATTTAGTTTTTAGTAACATTGACAAGTTACTCAAAAACATTATTGGGATTTTTAAGTGACTTTTCTTCGGCTAATTTAAACTATTATCTATTTATAATATAAATACATAAAAAGAACATAAACATATCCTTATTTGATCATATTTCCATATCTGTTTAAGAATAAAGGGTAAAATTTTATTGAACTCATCCACACCACTATAATGTTTACACTAATTATTATATAATTAATTCTATTTAAAAAACAGACTTAATAGAAATAATAGCCTCTCTATGATAATAACTTACCGATTCATACTATGTAAATGAGGGGTGAATAAATATCATTTGGTAATTTTTTATCATATACCACTAAAATTATTATATAAACTCTAGTATGATTCTTATCAGTATAAAAAAAATGTTAAACAGCTTCTTCATTTTGTTACATAGGAAGGTGTATCTTTAACCCATAGAATTTTATTTCTTTCTTAAGAATAATTATAATTTTCTATACTAGTTTAAAAAATTTTATACATTAAGTTATTCCTTGTAGTGGATTAAGGTCAAATTGATGATTGATGATGATCATGGGGACATTTTATCTAAAATATAATGTTTTATTAGATGATTTTTGTGCTTTCCATTCATTTAAAAAGTAATATTTTTAAATAATCTCCCACTAAAATGATAGAAACATTAAAATTCAACCACATACCTTTGTGGAAAAAAATCCATTTTTCAATAAGCAATGATTCTAATTTGGAGATTATCTCACCTAACTATTTAGGTATAGTTTCAAGATAATTATGAATTATGTGACTTTTTGATAGCATTGAAACATGGTACATGATGGAAACATGGAATTAGTGAAAATTAATTTTTTTTCACAGTGAATCAGTATCTTAAAATTTGATCTACTTTAATAGTACTCGATTATTAGTAAATAGATCCCGTGTAATTCAAATAAGAATGAGAACTAAATTTAAATGATACCTCATTGGATTTAAATAAATTGGTGTGCTCCAAACACCATCAATGACCTCTTCTTAAGACATTTAATGTGAAACCCTCTCGAATATCTACATTTTCATTAATAGATGTATGATTCATTTAAATATAAACTATGGGTGGTATCACAAAGGCTCAAATAATTTTTTTAATAGTCATTATAACTGGAGCACCAATTAACTGATTTGAGATGGTGATCATGGGTCTTGGTGATCCATCATCACCTTTCTTGCTCTAGAAAAGGTTATTATGAGGGACAAACTCTCAAACTCTTTGGAGAAATAGTTCTCATGAACTTGTGGTTATAATGGATTATATAGGTAGGTTAAAAGATATTAAAATTGCACTTTGGTCTTTATTTTTATCCATATAAATAAACCATATATTTCAATAATGGTCTATTAAGCTTTTCATAACAGAAAAATACATTTTCTTACTTACTTATAACATAAAAATTACATTATCAAATGAAATATGAGTCATTAACCTAACTTTTTTATCATATAAAATATTTTACAATCCTTTTAAAAAAATATAAATTTATAAAAAAATATTATATTTACTTACTAATTTTTTATTGCATTATTGAATTAAACACCAATTAATCTAAACTCAAATAAAAATAGATTTATTTATTTTCATATGAACTTTAGTACTTGGACATTTATTGACCCCAATCATGGGGTCCATTATGTCTGAAAACATCAATTAATTATATTTTGTGGAACATTTCAGTGCACTTTGTGTCCAAGCATCAAGGAATATATTTCGATAATAGTTAGTGACACTCACTAACTAGGAGTGGTGTTCTAAAACACAACGAGGGCCCAAAATATATAGTTTTAAGTCTTATTAATAAAAGCCTTACCAATGAAGGAACACTGTGTAACATAATATCTCTGTCTTATTATGCCACATAAACCATGTTTCATATATTATATAACCCTATTTATATTATTTTTAATTTCTTTTTTTGACCATTCCTATTGGACATAACTACTTTTACCATGGCCATAGATATTAGAATGTATTACCATTTGGTCCAATAGGTCCTGATCTATCTCTTCCTATACTCAGAATTGAAAAATCTGTTTTTGTAACTCAATATATGTCATATCAATGATAATGAACTCGATGCATGATACGTCAATGAATAAAACAATCATGGTCTTACTTTTTCATAAAATTATATAAACCATGATATATATTCTTAATAATAACATTTCAAGAGAAAAATTTACATGTCTACGACTATGAAGAAATCAATGACATAAAAAACAAGTATTGTTCATATGGGTGAATTCTCCCTCTTGATCCCAGGTACTCATGATCAGAAAGTGTGTTCTAAAAAAGAAGAAGTCTCAATGTTTATACACCTTTAAAACGTGATAGTAATAAATTATCTGAGTCCCTCCAGAACTATGTATCAAAACCTAAGGACATATGTTAAAAATTAATGACATAAAATATAGAAGTTCCCATTATAGTTGGAAGATTTTATATGTTCATGGTACAATATGTAATTTAAGTTAATTTCTATATATATAGTATACACAAAATTAATATTATAATCATGGTTTATAAAACACATGTGTATATGAAATTGAATAATTTTAATGGTAATAAAAGCACATTTTGGTGTTGGTTTTAGGGAACTCACTCTCACAACACTCCCACTTATACTAGAGAAAATATATAACCACGTTCAATGTAAAAACTCTCACCTATGAATCATTCTTTCGTTGAGATATTTCTACAACTAGGGGATTAACATGTTATCCTATATAGCTACTCATCTAACAATGACTTCACCAATTTGAGTAAAATTATTCAAGAGATGAAGTTTCCGAAGTGTACGTATTGTCCTATGGTGTGAACAGATATCCTTGAAAAGTACCATTAATGATGTATTATCATAATATATTGTAACAAGGTCTATAATATTATGAATAATTCCAATATCTAAGAAATATATGTTTTTTCAAACTAATTTTGTTATTTTCATGAAAACAATTATATGCTAATATTATTCTATGTAATCATCAAACAAATCCCTCATTGAGCTTCTCCTTGTCACTACTACACCATTCACAAAAAATACATTTCCGAAATATGATTTAAGACCACATTCACCTATCTAGAATCTAGCATCAGTGTATCCCTTCATCACAAGCACTCCATCTCCTCCATATAATAGGATCATATCCTTTGAACTTGTCATGTACATAATGATTAATTTAACTACTTCCCAATACATATCTCTTTGGAAATATTGCTATTTTCATACCATGATTAAAGTATAGTTCACATCAGTCATAGTATATAGAATAGAATACGAGGTAGATTCTACTACCAAATAATAAAGAAATCTTCTAATTATTTATACCTTCTTTTTTATTTAGATAACTATTTTCCCTAAATGATTAATTTCATGTGACATTGGCAATAGTCCTCACTTGTATAGTATTATTTTGTAAAATTCGAGTAGCTTGAAAATGTATGTACTTTTAATTACTACAATAAATGTTATATATTTATCTCTATAGATCATTACCCTTATAATTATGGCTGCTTCACTTAATTTTGACATGAATAAACATTAATTTAACTAAGTATTTTCTGATTCTAATAATTTTGCATCATTTATAATTAATAATATGTCATAAATTTATAATACTTTAAAAAATATTTCATTTTCACTAACCATCATATAAACACATTTGTTTTTATCATTCTTAATAAAATAAAATTTCCTTGTAGCGTCATGAAAATAAAATTTCCATGATCATGATTACTTTTCTAATCTCAAAATGTATATCTTTATATTCTACTTTTCATTGTAATTTATAGTCATTACAAACCCTTCTAGTTTTGTTATTTATAAATTCTTAACCAATTCCCATTCATGAATTCTATACAAAAATATATTTTCTAAATATCATAATCTACAAAATTGGTATTTGAAATTAATATTGTAATTAACATTTTCATTGTGACAGGTGAGACTGTTTCTCTATTTCTAATGCCTTTAAGTTATTCAAACCCCTTTGAAACCAATCATTATACATAATTATTTACTCTAAATTTCATGTTTATCTTTTTATTATTTACCATATTGTACTCAATAGTTTTTACTTCACTAGGTAGGTCTACTAAATTCTAGAAATGTATTTGGTATATGAAATATATTTTAAAATTCATGGTTTAGTTTAATTTAGAATCATATTTTCATTCTGTTACTTCCTTTTTGGATACAGGTTCGTTATCTTCAATGAATAACATGTCACCAGAATCAGTGACAAGTAAACTATATCTCTCTAGTTATATAATATTTTTTATTGGAATATATTTTATTTATGCCTCAAGAAGTTATTATTCTCCCATAATCATCTAAGTATTTTATTCTCCTACCAACTCTTATCAAGAAATATATTAGACTTCTTTAATGTTAAATTTCTCACACAACATCCATATTAAATTTTTCTCCTTTAAAGAAATATGGATCCACCCTTCCATAATGAATTTTCTACCAAAACGTTTATGTAGGCATAGTCCTCTAATTTCATTAGGATAATTTATAAAAATGTACATCATGCTTCAATATTCTATTTTTTCATTAGGTATTATCTTGAAAAATACCTCTCATCTCTATACATGTATGGGAGATAGTCTAAGGTAATTTATATACCATAACTCTTATGGAACCCTGTCAGTCACCTTAGATGGTACTATATTTAGGGATTATAACACTGTATTTAGTTCATATACCCAAAATTATAAAGTTAGAGATGCATGACTCATATTCGATCTTGCTATGTCTAATCATATACGATTTCTCTTTTTATTTAATCCACTACACTACGTTTTACAATTTCTAATGAGTTGGGGGACTATCCCACACTCATTCAAGTAAACTATGTATTCTTAGTTAAGTTATTTTTCACTGTGATCCAATGTGAGACTATTAATCTTCTTATTAATTTTATTCACTACTAATTTCTAATATACCTTAAATGCATTATATAAATTGGATGTATATGTTAACAAATAGATATATCCATAAATACAAATTTAATCATTAAAAGTAAATAATTATGAGAAACCAACCACTACAAGTACTAAAAATGTACCACATACATGAGTATCAATCAATTATTTAAAATTGTAGTCCATTATCATTTCCAACTGAATTTTTTTTTTGGTTTACCTTATAAACAATCACAACACACATATAATGGTGTTACCTCCATAGAACCTATGTAACCTACTTTATTTTGTTTCTAAAAGTGATTTTCATTTCCATGACAAAGTGTGTTGTTTTTTAGACTTGATAGATGTGATATTTTCTCACTGTATTATTCATTAATTATTGAAACATTTTTTTCATTTCAAGTATGTAAAATAAATTATTATTATGTTACATACCCAAATATATATTATCCATATAAAAAACAACTTTTATTTAAAATAATGAAATAAAATATCTTAATATATAAAATTTAAATTGAGAAAATAATTATTAATTGAATGTACAAAATAATAATTATTTAACAAAATAACCAAACATATAGGTAATGTAAGATGATAATCACAAACATCTAATGTTTCTGGCCTTTCACCATTTACTATAGGGAGATCCACCTCAAATATTTTAATCTCCTAATCTCTAATTGGTCATTTTATTTTATTAATCAAATTTGCACTACAATCTATATACAATACTCAAATTTTCAAAATATATATATTTCATTCAATGAAAAATGTACCTAAAATAAATTCATACCTTACTTCATCTTCCAAAATTATTAAATATTCTTGAAGTGGCCATTATTTTCACAGGAAAAGAATGTATATTTCTAAAAAATTACTTCCAATGAATCTTTGGATTTAAAATGTGTTTGTTTTCATCATATTATTTTAATGTTGGTAAACCATATCCAAAAAATCTGGAATATCACCTTTAGTAATTTCATATTATTGATAATAATTTTGGTAATTATGAAGGGAGATAAATACAAGATCATGGGATCTATAACTAGATATTTGTTCATTTTTCACACTATAAATTCATGTTTCTCAATATACCCATTCCTCTTAAGCACATGAGGTCTTTATAAATACTCTTCTACCATTTTTCTTATAAAATTCCCTATACAGAGATGAAATCATAGTAATTTAGGTTCCCAATGCATCCACAATACACTTTTATATGATTTTTCATCATTCATATTTTTAATTGATGATGATCTATATGAATTTAGTACTCCATCTCATAAAACCCCACTTGTTGTCATAATACTATGTGCAAGTGCCTAAACCACTCCTAGAATTTATTGTCGGTTGAGGTATTTTATTTATCCAAAATGTATTTAAGAGATAATAAGTTGATACTGTAGGATTCCATTTGATCTAAAATAAATTTCATTATCATATTTTTACTTTTTATTGATTACCAATATTGTAATCATTATTTTTATTAGTCATTAAATATATCTCACTATTTTTTCAAATATCATAATCCCAAAAATACTAGGTTCAAAATACTATTTAACATTAATATTCTAGTGGAAAGGATCTGTAAAAGGTATTCTTATAGTCCATGTTATGTTTACACTACTACATAGAGTATTTTCAGGTCAGATCTTGATCATCTAAATGCATTAAAATAAGACTCATTGATTTGTTGAGGGGATATCTAACTCCAATAAAACATGATCCTGTAATTACTCAATTACTTTACACTAATGATTACATTACCCAGATAATTATATATATTTAAGGATAAAATTAGTTAAATCAACCCATTACACTCATTATAACTCATGGATAGTATATTTCACTCCCAATTATAGCGAATGAGCACTTTTTAGTTATGGTTTTCTTAAAATTCAAGTGTTCGATGGAATTTGAATTAATATTAATTTGATGGGGTTTTTCCTAAACTGAAATATATTTTTGTTTATCATTATTGTAACAATGTGATAACACTCACAACATAAAAACAAATATATATATATATATATAAACATTCAATCCATGCCAATTAAATTTATCTATGAATGCTTGTTTATAATTATATGGCATCACATATTATCTACACATACAATAAAAGAATAAAACCTCCATATGTTAGATAAATTAAATGACCTAGAACTAATTATAATGGATGATGCATCGAGTGGATAATTTATCAACTAAAAGGCTAGTGGAAACTCCATGACTCATATTCAAATCAAGTTACAGCTCTCACCATGTCTGATGAATCCATCTCTAAATCGGTGCTTCATCGAGACTTGATGAAATTGTGTCTTCTTCAACATTTTAATTATTCAGCAGTAGTCACTCATAAGTGTGGGGGTATTATGAATGTGGGATACATATAAATAATATATATTCCATATACAAAGACCCATATAAATATAATGATGTTATATAATTATGCACAAATCATCATTTATTCTATAACAACATGGTTTTTTCCAGTGCAACATTAGAATATTTTATGGAATATTTTTGGATTCAACTACTAAATTAGCATTATATTTTGATACTCAATGAACTTTAGTTTTGATATAATAAAAAAATATTATATCATGTGCGTTTAGTTTTACAGAAATAATGGGATAACTGTTGGATAGAGTCTTAGATGGAAAAATAGAGACTTACATTAAATTAAGAATATTGGTTAACCCATGGTGAGACCTAACCTTTATCATTATCATGTGTTTTGTTTAAATAGGTGTCATATGTGTGAATAATAAAATAAATTAATAAGGTAATTTATTTGGTTATTAAGTAGACCATACATAATTCTTCATCTATTTAGAGTATGTCATTTCTAAATCCTTTCATAAGATAATATGTTTAGTATGAGGGTACATAATATATTTTTGAAGTATACACACCTTAGGTTTCAAGGTGAGAAATGCCCCTAGGTATAAGAGGATTAGAAAAAGTTAGTTGGGAGATATTTCAACCCTTTTAGAACCCCTACTAAATAGACGGTATTCTTAGAATCTTGAGTTTTCAAATGCTGTATAGGTAAATGGAGGAGTATGGTTACTCAAACACATTAATTGGAAACTCTCACTTTTACATAGTTCGAGTGTCTCCTTATAAAGGTGTTCTACCAAAAAAATTCTATGAGAAGTTCATATCTAAGAGGTTTTGAGGATTCAGTATAGTTGGTTATCTGTTTTAGAGTCTTGATTGGGGATCACTATCTTCTCTTTGTACTACATAGACATGGTTCGTGATGCATACATTAAATAATGGAAATTATGAAATCCTATTAACTACAATATCAAGGATTGAGTGGTATCACTCAATATCTTTACTTAAATATTCATTCTAAAGAACTCCATAGTAGTGGATATATTACTCTTTGAGTAAATGTCGATAGTTGGTTTGGGAAGTGGATATCCTTGAGGTGAGACTTCATTAGCTAGCATCCAATGACAGATACAGGGACATAGGGTTGTTTGGAATTCCCGGAGATAGTATTTTGAATAAAGGGTTTGTATTTTAGGGCTCTTAGGATGGTTTTACTCATTCTTGGGAGATGAAACATTACATATATGATGTCTAAGGTCATATTTCAATAGACTATCTAACACACCATGCTATATAAAGAGAGTATCTCGATGGACAACATAGATAAGGGCATAGGTTTGAGTAGGATCATAACCATAGTATTGATCATGGATGAGGTGGTTGGAGATCAATTTGAAGTGTTTTATATTCTATTATGCTTCTAGAACCACGCTCGTGTGGTATATGAAAATCTCTAGGAGAGTATGTTCAGGTATAAGGGTTGCATCAAGAAGTAGAGGATTATGATCCAGAGTCAACCAGGAAGATTTATGGTATGATTTCTGTCTTCTTTTTCATTTATACATTATGTATAGACTTACGCATGAGTCATTATTTCTTGACCACATCCCTTGATGGATATATAGATATTCTCATGGAACCCTTAACATGACCCTTGAATTGGGAGACTCCAACGATGAGAGATTCAGTAATAAAATAGTTTTGAGGATAGTGTAATATAACTCGTAGAGGAGATAGATTCTAATTATGAATTTTTAGGACCACAATGATGGCTTAAATTGTCATTACTCATATAAAATTTCCCTTCATGGTTAATTTATGTATTTACTATTTTAGGATGAGGATATAGTGTTTTCTTGTAGCTGAGATAACACTTTCCTTTTTATGGAATACCTGTCCACTAATTGAACTATTTTTTCATAGACATAAACATATATATTTCCTCGATATCTATAGTATCATATTAGATGGATCCCATAGAGCATTTTTAGTTAAAGTTGAATTTTTTCGATTTACAGAGAAATGGATTAGATAGACCTAGTGTATCCCCATATGAACCCTCTCTAATAATGAATATGGTATCATTAGGTTATGTGTGTATTATCGTCACCTTAATTTGGATAACTTTAGAAATAATTATCCACTTCATTGAATTGATGATCTCATTGAATTTTTGTAAAGGGAATGGTGGTTCTCGAATATTGACCTGTTGGTGGTTTATGACCAACTCCATGATCTTGAGGTTGATAAAGCATAGATGGAATCCTGAATTTGCTTTCACCACTATGAGTATATAGTGTTAACCGTCGCTGTGATGATTTCTCCCAAAAGTGATCATGGGACTCGTGGACGATATATTTATTCCCTTATTATATTGTTTCATGTAAGTCCTCATCGATGACATCCTAGTGTACTCATCTTTTGAGTAAAATCATGTAACTCATTAAAGGATTGTTCTATACATACTCCAGTAGAAATGTATTTATCAGAAACACTCAAAATATCAGTTTTCAGTTTAAGAGGTCCACATTCTGGTATATTATCTCATAGAAGTGGTTGTGGTGTTTTTTGATCTCCCAAGAATTGGGATTGAATGTGTTCTAATGTACAGGTATGAAATGATGACTTGTGGGTATTGAAATTTGTGACCCCATTATTAAAAAAATATATCCCTTATCTAGATCTTATTTTGGAAGTATCCACCATGTAGAGAGAAAGGTACAACCTTATGGGTGAGCAGTTTATCATCAATTCTGACCACAAGAGTCTCAGGTATATCATTTCATAGAATGATTTTAACTTAATATATAGATAATGGCTACAGTTCCTATAGGTTTCGGACATAGAGATAGTATATACACATATAAAGGGGAATATGTGGAAGATGGTCTCAACAAGATTTATTGACCATAGTTGTTGAGAGATGTGTCATGGTAGTTAGTCCCATTAATGTTTTCCTTTGTGGAAAATTATGGTAAATAATGCCTCCTGTCGATGGTTATTTCCCCTAGGACTCTTCAAAAAATTTTGGACGATCATCTTAGAGATATTTATTATGATAAAATAAGCGGAAATCTAAAAATTTAATGGGATCATTGAAGAATTTATAAATCTATAGTGAATTTCATTATTTTCTAAGGGGTGGATAATGGTAATAGACATGCTCTAATGGAATGTGAAAAGTATGTTTCAAATATCACCATTATCAGTAGATTCAATAGTGTAAAAAAGTAAAGGGGAAACTCGAATCAATTCTACTGGCTATGTATTGAGATATGTGTGGATGATTTGATCTCTCTATACCTCAATTTTCAGTAGGTGAATATTAAGAACAAATTTCCATAAATTTTTAACTGATCCCTTAATATTCCAAAGTGTAAGTGGTATGATATATCAATAGACTCCATGATGGGGATTAAATGGTCAGTTATATGTCATGATACTATCTATTTGATTGTAGATAGACTCACCAAGTCAGGCCACACCTTATCCATATAATATAGACATTCAGTTGAGAGATTTGGACAGCATTACATACAGAACATTGTTCATATTTAGGTACGTCATAGATTATCATATTATACCATACATATTTCTTTAAATCATGATTATAGACAATATTGTGGAAGGGCTTTGCGACTCAGCTTCATTTTAGGATAATGTTTCAACCCTAGAAATATAGCTATAATTAATAGGCCATTCAGTTTCTAGAAGAAATATATTGAGGTATCATGGTAGAATTTTTCTATATCTTTTAGGATCATCTACCATTGGTGGGGTTCTTATATTGAAGCAGACACCAATCCACTATCAGTATGGATCCATTCGAGGAATTTCATAGGAGACTGTGTATTTCACTATTGTTCTTGAATGATCTATGTGATTTAGTACTAATGGTCCTAGAGTATATTTGAAGAATCATAGAAATGGTAAAATACATTTAGGATTGAATGAGAAAAAATAATGACCATCAGGAGTCTAATGTAGAATAACGGCAGTGGCATTTGGAAATCAATGAGGGAGACAATGTGTTCCAGATGGTATCACCTCAGTATGGTCTACAAATATATCACTAGAAAAAAAAGATATCATGTTGTTTCATTGGAAATTTCCAGATACTATGTAGGTTTGGTGAGGTGGGGTACCTATTATCTCGACCACTAAAGTTATATATGGTACATGACTTCACCCATTTATCATAGATAAGTATTTAAGTGCATAAATCATATAATTCTATCAACTAGGATGATCTTGACTTTAAATATGGAGTTATTGTTATAGGGTACATAGCTGAGATTGAGTATTAGTAGGAGATGACCAGACATGGGTGACAGATTCCCTTGGGTTTTGCCAAATTGTAGCATGATAACCTCTAGGATAGATATAAGGAGTGGGAGAATAAGATGTGATTTTGATACCCTAAACTTTTTGAGCAGTATTTTCACATTTTGGGATAAAAATTACTTCTGTGGGGAAAATGTAAAATATCTTTTTGGACATGTAAATTTTTTTAATATTCCATGTAATATTTTCGGATGCAGGTTATATGATCCCAGATCTTTAGTTTCAGTTAAGGATCACATTTATGGGATTTTTAAAGAAAATGGAGAATTTGGAAATTTCTTGAGTACACGTCGTGTACTTGTGTACAGGACGTCTACCCTAAGTCTGTGTACTGGCAGTGTATGGTCAAGTACATGTCGTGTGACACCCGCTGGCTCCGCTTATATCAGAGGCCACTAAAGGGAATTACACGGCGTGTACATATAAAGTGCATGTCGTGTACTTTTTTTTTCGTTAAACAGACCGGGTCACATCTAAAACATAATTTCATCTTCTTCTCCGCCTAATTCCATCCAGAGCATCTGAGGAGGCCAAATATTCTCGGATACACTGATCTGTCATTGGTTATCTGACTCGAATATCATCAGTTGCAATAGAATCATAGCGGTGAGTTCTTGGTTCTTCTTTGACAACGTTTCTTGATTCTTTCTCTTGTATGAGTTACCTGAGGTTGAAAGTTTTAGACATTTTTTAAGATCTACTCAATTATAGGATGATTCACGGGCTAAAGTTCATTTATATTGATCTTCAAGGATGGAGGTAGGTGGGTTGATTCCTTACGTTGAACGTCTTTGAGTTTTTGTGCAAAAGTGTCGGATACCCATGTATCAGGTATCTCGGGTTAGGGTTTTGATCCTGCATTATTTTCTACCTTAGATTGCTTGTATGATTGAGGCTATTATATGAATAATGATTGCCTTTTAGCATGTTTGAGGATCACCCCATGGGTGTTTCCCTTGTTATGGATGTTTATCATCGTTTTTCTTAGGTTTCCTGTGAGGCAGACCTTGTTGCATTGATTTCCTACCTTGATATAATTGATTGCATGTATTACCTACTGTTTATATGCTTTTGATGGATTGAGTCTATTAGCCACATGGTTTTTTTAACATACTTAGGGTTGCTTATAGTATATTATGCATGACTGGACAACTCAGGTCTGTTTGAACTTGGTGCGGTATACTAAAGAGGGAATTGACGATTAAGGGCTTCCCTAGATAGTCTGTTATAAATTAGTATCGTCCGCAGGACCTATAGGAATTGGACTTTGAGCTTGCTCAGAGTGTCCTTAGTAACTTATTGAGACTACTGGGGTAATTAGATGTAAGTGCTTCCTCATATAGTCTATTGCTATCGTTGCAAGACCATAGGGGAATTGACGGTGAGAGCATGCCAGAGTGTCTATGCCTTTGTATGATTATTTGACTAGAGGGATCTGCAAGTATGAGCCACCTAGAGAGTCAGTGTGAATATATTTTGGTTGGTTGTGACCAGACCACCAAAGCCAAAGAACAAGCTTGTGCATTTTACTGCTTGTTGTTTGGGTAGTCTGCTGAGATACCTATTGTGTTACTTGCTATGCCTTGGGAATATAAATTTTTTTTCTAAAATCATTGGTTGATAATTAAATGATTGATTTAAATAAATTAATAAATGTGAAGGGATATTTTTAGGATTGTTTACTCTAGTGCACTATTGTTTCTATGCTGCATTTATTTCCATTACGTTTGTTATATTTCTCACTGACAATAGGGAAAAGATATTGTTTTTGTTGCCTACTCGGTTAGTCTCACACACTGTTTGGGTCCTACTTTTCATCCCAAACAGGATATATTGTAGCCGGTGTTGATAGGGATTGTGGCCCTTATACTTCAGGTACTTGATTACTAGTTAAAGCTGGAGAGCATGGGACCGAGCCTAGGCTTGGGATGTTGCTGGAGTTTAATGTTTATTTTAGTACATTGGTTTCAGTTTTATTTCAGCACGTTGCATTGTTTACTGATTTCCATAGATACATATACCAAGAGGCATCATTATTATATTATACATTGCTTTTTCTATTTAGTTTCAGTATTTTTATGGTGTTTATTACTTCCATTGTGGTTTATTATTTTCCTTCCGCTGTATACATTACCAAATGAGGGCATAGTTTCCCCGCTGAGTCATCAAGGCCCCTGTTGCTAGTCGGCATCCTCTAGCGTTTGGGGAAATGCGCTTGAGTTCATGTGGTGAACCGGGTATGGGGCACTAGTTGAGTGGCTCCGGATTCTTGTCGTTACAATGTTGTATCAAAAGGAGTTTTTTTCTTTTCTATTGCCTTACTATTTAGCGACAATGGTCTGGGATAGGAAAGAATAGGTATTTGGTACTTAACTGTGACTGGGAATAATTAACCCGCGTATAGGGAAAAGCTATATTACCTCAGAATTGGAATTTTTGGTTTTTCAAGGGTTACAGTTGATTATATTTCACCATTGGGTGATGCACTTTTGTTGTGGCATTACAGATTACTTTATTGAGGTTCTATTTATAACAACCCTATGAGATGAGGGTGTGCCATCTCATGCATCATATAGGCACTTGCTAGAAAATCACATGTCATGCATTTTATCCATAGAATTTAGGGAGCATTAGAAGATTCATGCTATTGTGATAGATGCCATGATAGATTATGCTGTTATGATAGTTGTTGTCATAGAAATACATGCTGTGTTGATAGGGTAGTGTTTATTTTACAACTTATTTAGTATGAACGCCACGCTTTGGTCTTAGAGGCATTATGGGCCCTCGAGGATCGGAGTTTGCCAGATCATGGGATTATTATACTTTTTAGATGTTACATGCATAGTTATGATTCCATGCTTTGATTAATGGGGAGTATGGGCCCCACTGATCGAAATTAGGCACATAGATGCTAGTTTTCAGTGTTTTTAGTGATTTTTGGAGTTTTTGTATGTTTACTTCCCAGAAACCTGGACAACATGGAATGTGGTTTGTGGAACACATGCCATGTGGTCTTCTATTTCGGAAGAACTACTTTGTATGGTTACACAACATGTAATTTCAAGTACACATCGTGTACTTTTCTTCCGTGTGACCCATCCCTGTAGTTGAATACATGGGATGGAAAAACATTATGAAAACATGTCATGTACAATGTTGACACGACCTTTAGTTATGGTTAGTGTACTAGTCCGTGTGACTAACGACATGGACAATGGAAATCTTTTAAGGGCACGCATTGTAGTGGAAAAACACTCCGTGTAGTCTTCAGCTGAGATAGTCCGTGTGCCTTCGTCATTTAGGTGTAACCGGGATGGAGGAAAAAGGGTAGTACACACCGTTTAGTTGGGTAACACACCCTTTAGTTGACGTTTACACAGCCAGGTTGGCCGATGTACACGCCCAAGTAAAATCTTTTGGGAACACACCGTGGGTATGGACTACACGTCGTCTAACCATGTTTTTCTGGTTTTAAGTGTTTTCCTCTTCATTCCGTTTTTCGCACTTCTAAGTTGCGAATCACTACTAGAAATATGACTTTTACCAATAGTTTTGGCCAAAACATTGGTATGGTTCATTAATTTGGACCTATACCAATGGTTTGTCCAAAACCGTTGGTATAGGTCACTTATATGGACCTATACCAAGGGTTTTGGAAAAACTGTTGGTATATGGTGGAACTATACCAACGGTTTGGCCAAACCATTGGTATAGTTCCGTATAGGTCCATTATAGAAACCATATACCAATGGTTTGGCCAAAACCATTGGTATAGGTCCCAAAATCAAAGGACCTATACCAACGGTTCTCAAAACCATTGGTATAGGTGCTTCGATTTTTTATTGAATCTTCTTCCTGAAAACATTATATAAATCAAAATTTAAAATAATTATAACAATAAATATATATATTTATGAAATTATGTTAACAAAAGTCATGTTAGGTTAGTTGTTATGTCACTCAATTGTAAACTAGAGGTCCTGGGATCAAATCCCACTGAATTTTTTTGAAAATTCATATACTAATAGTTATGAGAACCGTTGGTATAGATTTTCATATTAATTATACCAATAGTTTTCAAAACCGTTGGTATAGGTCTATACCAACAGATTTCCAGAAACCGGTGGTATAGACCTATTGTCATGGCTTACTTGCCAAAGATCATCCAAACTGTTGGTATAGGGTATTTTTCCAGCAGTAAATCTTGATTGTTTTGAACTGAGGTGTCAATTTTGGACCTTCAAGTAGTCCTTTCTAAACGTTTTTCCGTGTAGATCATGATGGTGAAACTCGTGGATATTTTTGGGGACTCCTAGTTAGTGTTTTTTGGATTCTATCTAAATGGAGAGGTTCTTACTCCATTTAACGTTTACTGTTATCTCTTGAGAGTGAGACCAGTTGCTTCGAGGATCCCATGTGAGATACCTCTACCATTCATCTGGTTACCATGGATCTAGAGAGATGCCTTGGTTTATGTGATGAGTTAGGGAGTCCCTTGTAGGATCCTTGTACCTGTGTATCGTTTTGAGGATCCCTATTGTAGGATTCTTCTCTTTTCTTGACTTGAGTGGCCCAGTGGGTGCCCTATTGTTTGATCAGACTGATATTGTAGTGATTTTTAGTAGTAAATATCGTTGGTTGATGCCCATACCTGACCCATGGGGCAAGCATTGGGGTGAGTTCTTAATGGAAGATTTTGACCTATCCTATTTTTTCTAGACGTTTTTGAGCTGCGTACATTGATGTTATGATGTTAGACACTCCCTTGGGACACAGAACTGCTAGTGTGCATTAGTTCAAGGAGTTACCCCTTGAGGTTGGTGGGTGTCACTTCTTGTGGGATATTTATGTCCTAGAGATGACGGATTACGATGTCATTCTCGGAATGGACTGTCTAGTTCCTTTTCAGGCCTTCTTCGATTGCTATCGCCGTAGGGTGAGTTTCACATCACCAGAGGGAAGATCTTTTCTACACAAGGGTGAATGGGATACCCAGGCTAGCGAAGCCAGAATATAGCATCATGGTTTGGGCGGTATTATAGCTCAAATTTCTAGTTTATATCTAGATGATCAGGGGACTTATCAGATGGATTTCCCTCCAGCGGTAGATCATTTTCCGGATATCATTCCTAAAGACTTTTCAGGGTTTCCTACAGAGCATGTGGTAGACATATCTATTGAGCTTGTGCGAGGAGCAGCACCGGTATCCATACCTCCTTGTAGGATGTCTATGCATGAGTTACAAAATCTCAAGAACCAGTTGCATGAGTTACAAGGAAAGGGTTTTATCTGACCCATTACTTCTCCTTGGGGTTTACTTGTTTTATTTGCGAAGAAGGTATATGGTACCTCACAGCTTTGTGAGGATTATCGAAAGCTGAACCATTTGACGGTCAAGAACCGATATCCTTTTCCCCAGATTGATGATCTCATTGATCGGCTTCGAGGAGCTAGGGTGTTCTCGAAGATCGACTTGAGATCCAAATATCATCAGTTGCATGTCAGACCATCTGATATACCTCTTACAACCTTCTGGAGCAGGTATGGTATGTACAAGTATTTGTTTTTGTTGTTCGGTCCCATGAACATGCCAGCAGTTTTCATGGCTCTAATGAATATAGTTTTCCATCCTTACATTGATTCTTTCATGGTGATTTTCATGGATGATATCTTGGTGTACTCTCACACTCGACACGACCATTCTACCCATCTTGATATCGTACCGAGTACACTAAGAGAACATTAGTAATATGCCAAGCTCTAAAAGTTCCACTTTTATATGGAAAAGATTCACATCCTAGGTCATGTCATCTTAGAGACAAAATTATCAGTAGATCCAGAGAAGGTGAGAGTAGTAGTTACCTGGGAGCAGCCGAAGAATGTCTTTGAGGTACGGAGTTACATTGGGATGTCTGGTTACTATAGGTAGTTTACAAAGGACTTCTCACGCTTAGCAGTGCCACTGATAGGCTTGACTAAGAAGGGTGTGAGGTATGTTTGGTCAGAAGGCTATGATTCAGCCTTTTAGGAGATGAAGGGGAGATTGACTTCAGCACCAATTCTAGTTTTTGCAGAGCTGGGTAAGAGTTATACATTTTTTTGAGGTGCATCTGGCATCAGGCGTGGAGCATTGCTTATACAGGAGGATCGTGTTGATTTGTACGGATCTGGGTAATTGAGGCCACATGAGAGGAACTACACTATGCATGATCTGGAATTTGCTGCAGCTGTTCATGCTTTGCGTTCTTGGATACATTATCTTACAGTAGAGCATTTTGTGGTGTACACTGACCACAATATACTCATGTATATCTTCACACAGCGTGACATTAATCTGAGACATCGAAGGTGGGTTGAGTACCTACAGTCTTTTGACTTCGATCTTGCTTATACGCCAGGGAATGGAAATGCTTTGGCAGATGCACTGAGTAGGAGGACCCAGATACAGGCAGTTCAAAAAGGCCACACCGAATGGCAGCTTATGGCTCTGTTCTCTGATATGCATTTGGAGGTGCATGATAGACAGGGACATATGGTTCTTTCTTCTATAGATATTACCTCTACTCTTTTGGATCGAGTTCAAATAAGGAAACTGTTAGATTCAGAATGCATATTCCTACGAGAGGGTGTGTCATGTGGAGACCCTACTCCTGGGTGGACAGTGGTCGATGATGAGGTGTTATGTTTTCATGGCTGCATATGGGATTCAGCAGACATACGTGGGGAGAAGAAGCGGGAGATTCATGCTTCATCTTGGGAAGTTCGTCCTGGTGTCACCAAGATGTATGGAGACTTATGTCATCAGTATTGGTGGTCATGTATGAAGAAGGATGTGTCTAGTTTTGTTATGCGGTGTTCCACCTGTCAGAAGGTGAAGGTGGAGCATCAGTAACCAGCTGAGCTTTTACAACAGTTACTCATTCCTAAGTGTAAATTGAATGATGTCACGATATACTTCGTGATAGGGTTTCCGAGATTGCCTCGGGGGAATGATGTGGTTTGGGTTATAGTTGACAATCTCACGATTGTTGCACACTTCTTGCCGATCAAGGAGACCATTGGTGTGGATTAGCTTGGGCAGTTGTACATCTGTGAGATTGTATGCTTGCATGGGGTTATGAGATCTACCATTTCTGATAGGGACGCCCACTTTACCTTTCATTTCTGGAAGGGGCTATAGAGGGATTTGGGTACACATTTAATTTTGAGTACAGCTTACCATCCCCAGACAGATGGCCAGTCAGAGCACATGATTCAGGTGCTGGAGGACATGATATGTACATTCGTCTTTGATTTTGGAGGTTCTTGGGATAGGAATATACCTCTAGTGGAGTTTTCCTATAATAATAGTTTTCAAAAAATTATTCATATGGAACCTTACGAGTATTTGTAAGTAAGGTTGTGCCGATAACCCTTGTGTTGGCTGGAGGTAGGAGAGGAAGCTATGCTAGGACCTCATCTTATTCATGAGACCACAGAGCAGGTGGAGTTGATTTGGAAGATGATGGCTATAGTAGAGTCTCGGCAGAAATCATATGCTGATTAGAATAGATGACCATTGGAGTTCAAGGTCAGAGATCAGGTTTTCCTACATGTTACCCTGAGGTTGGGACACAAGAGGATTAGGAGATAGGGGATGTTTTCACCGAGATATGTTGGGTTGTTTGAGGTTCTAGAGAGAGTCAGGCTGGTTGCCTATAGGTTGCAGTTACCTTATAGGTACCAGTCTATGTACGACGTCTTCCATTTTTCTCAGCTTCGATGGTATTTCTCATACCTGTCTCAAATTATTAAACATGAGTAGGTTTAGTTAGACTAGAATGCATCATTTTAGGAGAATCCTATTAGGATTCTTGGTCATGGTGCAAAGGTACTTTGTGGCCAGTCCGTTCCTCTCGTATGAGTGCTATGGCAATATGGCCGTGTGCATGAGGAGACATGGGAGAGGGAGGCCGATATTGGATCACAGTGGCCAGTGTTTTTTGAGGATTCTTCTTCTCCATATTTTTAGGGAAAGTGAGAGGCAAATTTCTTTAAGGGGGGAAGTTTGTAAGAACCAGGATCATCAGTTTCAGTTACATATCTCGTTCATGGTCTTTTTAATGAAAAATGGAGAATTTTGGAAATTTCTTGAGTACCGTCCATGTACTTATGTACATTTCGTTTACCCTAAGTCCATGTACTGGCTGTGTATGGACGAGTACTTATCGTGTGAAGCCCATTGGCTCCGCTTATATCGGAGGCCACTAAAGGTAATTTCACGGTATTTACATATAAATTACACACCGTTTACTTTTCTTTTTATTTCTTTAAATGGACTGGGGTCGCGTCTTAAACCTAATTTCATCTAATACTTTGCCGAATTCGATCTAGAGCATCCGAGGATGCCGAATCTTCTCTAAGTTGTCGATCTATCACTGGTTATCTGAATCGAACATCGTCGGTTGTAATAGAATCCCAGTGGAGAGTTCTTGGTTCTTCTTTGACCTTGTTTCCTGATTCTTTATCTCGTATGAGTTATCTGAGGTTGAACTTTTTAGAGTTTTTTGTATATCAACTCCATTAAAGGCTGATTCATGGGCCAAGGTTCAATTATATTGATCTACGAGGATCAAGGGAGGTGGTTTGATGCCTTACATTTAACGTCTTTGAGTTTCTGTGAAAAAGTGTCGGATCCCCATTTATCGTGTATCTGGGGTTATCATTTTGATCCTGAATTTTTATCTACCTTAGATTTCAAGTATGCTTGAGGCTATTATATGAATAATGATTTCTTGTTAGTATGTTTGAGGATCAACACAAGGGTGTCTCCCTTGTTTTGGTTGTTTATCGCTGTTTGGCTTAGGCTGCCTATGAGGTAGACCTTACTACATTGATTTCCGGCCATGATATAATTGATTGCATGTATTTCCTACTGTTTATATGCTTTTGATGCATTGTAGCTATTAGCCAAGTAGTTTTTTGAACTTACTTAGGGCTTCTGATAGTCTATTATGCACAACTGGATTGCTTAGGGATGTGTGAACCTGGTGCGGTGGACTGAAGAGGGAATTGATGATCAAGGGCTTCCCTATAGAGTCTGTTATAATTTTGTATCTTTCACAGGACCTGCATTAATTTGACTTTGTGCTTCATCAGAGTGTCCTTATTCACATATTGGGATTATAGGGGGAATTAGACGTAAGTACTTCCTCAGAGAGTCTATAGCTATCATTGCAAGACCGTAGAGGAATTGATGGTGAGAGCTTCCCAGAGTTTCTGTGCCTTTTTATGATTACTTGACTAGAGGGGTCTACCAGTATGACCCATCCAGAGAGACAGTGTGAATAACTATTGGTTGTTTGTGACAATTACATCAAGACAAAGAAGAAGCTTTGGTTTTGTACTGCTTGTTGATTAGGTACTCAACAGAGATACTTGTTGTGTTACTTGTTATGCCTTGGGAATATATATCTGTTTTCTAGATTACATAGTTGATAATTAAAATATTTAATAAAATTAATAAATAAATGTGAACGGAGATTTTTAGGATTCTTTAATTTAGTGTACTCTTGTTTCTCGTCTGCATTTATTTCCATTACTTTTTCTATATTTCTCACTGAGAGTAGGGCACAGATTTTGTGGTGGTTGCCTACTAGGATTACTCTCACACCCTATTTGAGTCCTGTTTTTCGTCCCAAATAGGTTATATGGGTGTATGTTTGGATAGGGATTGTGTCTCTTATACTTCAGTTACATGATTTCTGGTTAGAGCTGGAGAGCATGGGACCGAGCTTAGGCTTGCGATGCTGTTGGAGTTTACTGTTTACTTTTAGTACTTTGGTTTCAGTTGTATTTCATCGCGTTTATTTGTTTACTACTTTCTATATGTACATGTACCATGATGTGTCATTATTATATTATACATTTATTTAACTGTTTAGTTTTAGTATTTTTATGTTGTTTACTGCTTCCGCTGTTGTTTATTATTTTCCTTCTGCTACATACTTTACCAAATGGGGGCATAGTTTCCCCACTGACTCACCAAGGCCCTCTCTACTAGTTCACAGCCTCTGGAATATGGGGAAATGCACTTGAGGTCATGTAGCGAACTGGGTATGGGGCACCAGTTGAGTGGCTCTGGATTTGGATCATTACACAGGTGTTGCATCAGTATGAGATTTCAGGGACCGAAGATCTGTGGTGTTGATGTAATAAAAATATTAAATATATTACGTCATGAATGCATATTTTTTGTAAATAATGGAAAAAATATTTAATTGTTTCTCATATGGGAAGACCAAGACCACCATTAAATCTATAATATAGGTTTTAACTTAGGCATGATATAATAATTTTTTTTACATCTAGTGGTTCTTTTAAAGAGAAGTTAGGAGAGATAATAATAAAATAACTGAGCTTAATAAATTATTGGGTTATGAACATTCCTAGACCTAATTCTCCATCTCATTAAAACATATTTTGGACAAATCCTTTTGTAAGACACAGAACCATATAGATTAGAATGGTCCATAGAGGAGTTATTTGTTGGAAATAACCAAATCATGGATTGATGATCAATATAACACAATGATCATCAACACCTACAAAATCTTGTATATAACCAATGAAGAAAGAATTGAAATAATTATTCGATAGTGATGGAACCAATATTAAGGTAGGATTCTTGATTTTCATTAGTTCAATCCATATTTTCTTTACCCCCATATGAATGTGAATCAATTCTAATAAAAATTTATTTTTGGATAGATTTTTTATTTACAGTTATTTATTTATCTTTGAGGAGTTATAAATTTATAATGGTTTTTTATACATTGTGTTTTTCATTAGCTTCATCAACAAATGGAATCCAAACCGAATAATGGATGAGGTTCATTGCTTGTGTTTTTGTTTTGGGATTTTGATCCCCCCATTTTATTAATATTCATCATCCATGTTTCCTTTCACCAATGGTTTGAAAAATACCATAAAACTAATCATTTCTTATTCATCCTTTTTTCAAAATGGATCATTAATGGGGGTTCAGGTTCAGGATCATTGGAATGATTGGGGTGCAATGGCAGTGATGGAAGATTAGTTTTTCATTGGAGATATTTGTTTTATAGGTTGGTCTTTCAATGATGAGGTGTGATGTGTGATGGATTCATGAGAAGATTGGTGGATAGAATATGGCTTCTGGTGGTGATAAATTCTGGTTAAATAAATATCTTGGATCTTCGGTTTATCCTATGGTATAATTGAGGGGTTGGGGGCACGGGCAACACATTTTGAGCAATCTTGAACTTCGTTAAATTGTAGATCTAAATAGAATATAGGTCAAAGGAAAACATATCATGTGGTCCCCCCCATAAATATAAAGGGTTTTTACAAGGATAAAAATATCTCATGTCATGTGACATGTAAAACATCATGTGATCAGTAGCTAGTGGCCCATCGTGTATCCCGATTATTAAAGGACACAAACATGACATGATATATGATAATAGATTTGTTACGTGGGTACAACTAAGTTACTTGGGAATATAATTGTATATGGTAAAGGACTGTGTACAGGGGAAATACCAGAGTACCTGGGCATGACCAAAAGAACATGGTCATAGGTTTTGGTCTATGCTTTTCAATACACATCATATACTACCTATATGTGTCATGTACGTTTATGAGGACATATGAAATCGATTTTTCTCTTATGTCTACACCAATATGAGTAGGGTATGTCCCCTTGGTCCATACCTATGATGGTAAAGGGATGAATCCCATCTTGATCATATAAAGAGAGATTCCAACTATTAGTAATTTTTTTATAGAGTCTGGTATATCATTATGTGGCTTGGAGTGGGATCCCTTGTCATTTATCCATAAAATGGGACTGGTATCTCGCACCTAAATGCAAGGTCATGTGATCCCCATCAAAGAGAGTTAATTCTCATAGGTTTTGGCATCCCCCATAGATCAGGGGTGTGTTCCCATATCATTGTATCATACTATCCTATGTTTTAGTGTGAACTTATTCTCTGTAATATTTAATGATAATGGCCTCTCAGATGAGTTCCAACATTGTTATAGGGACCCAAAAAATGTTTTCTCATAGGAAACCATGTCCTTGAATCCTTAATATAAATATTAAGCTGAATGTATGGTTCTTAACTTAATTTGAGACTTGGTATCTATCTAGTGCATATTTAGGTTATTTTTATTTCTATTTTCTCATATTATGATTGACACAACATTGTTATTTTGAGATAATCAATCTTTGAGGCTTCATATTTAGGGATTTCTGGGTTTTCTATTGAGAATGTGGTACTCACCCCTACATGGGGGCTACTCGTGTGTCTCATGTATTATGAATATGATAATACATCCAATGGAGTCCAAGGATGAATAGGATTTATTCAACCTTAGAATTATTACAAGGACCACAAATAGTTCTTGAAGCTTCATTCTCATCACCTGTATCCTCTGTCTAGAAGCTAGGACTCATTCATTGTTTGGGTGTGAATGAATTTTCCCCATATTCATTTCCATTCTTGTGTCTTACTCTAATGTTTGATATAGTTGTATTTATACATCGTGGTATTATTTGTGTATTTTGTTCTAAATTATATTGGTACTTAGAGATATATGAATATATATATATACATTAGGCTAAGGCCTCCCATGTCTATGATATATCTACTCAGTTATAGTTTCCAACCACTATCCGATTAGTGGAGGGATTGGGTTATCACAGTCATCATTAAAACATCCAGGAGATCCTTGATGGGTTCGTTCATGATATACTCATTGATTATTATAGAAATTTTATTTTATCATAATTAAATGAATAGATAGTAAACAAAAAACATACATTGTGTTCTCTAGTTCATGATATGCCTATATTAATTGAACCTTCATAGAAAAATTAAATTTTAATATAAATCTACTTGACAGAATAAATTAAATTTAAAATTAATCAATCTAATTATAGTTCATAATTTATAATTTTAACAACCCTAATAAGTGTTTCAAAATTTACTTATTATTTAAGAAATTTAAATAATTGTTTTGATTTTTATTCAAAATTATAGGCCTTAAAATACACACTACCTTGAAGGGGTTAGTAGCCCTTATTAGGATTGGATGGCCTAGGCGGGTCTAGGAGGTCTGGACTTGGCTGAGTGGCTAGGTTGACCAAGGGGTGACGTGGACTAATTAGGTCATTCCCATGGGGATCCACCAAAATAGATTTTTTATTTTATGAAAATGTGTATATATTCAATAGATTCCAACCTTCTCATCACCACAATAAGTTTTTCTAAATTATTTCCTTATTTTATATGGAATATTAAAAAATGGTTTTTAAAATTTTTTGAACTGAAAAGTTGACTCCCACCCCCCTCAAAACCGTTTCCCAAACCATAAATAGTGATCCAAATTTCCATTCATGGTCGATTATCATAATTGATCCATATATAAATATATATTACTTTAAAACAATTAACCAAAAAATTGATATCAATAATAAAATAGACATATTCTATCCATTTGATCTCTAATAAATGCATTTTTAGAGGTGTTGGTACATAATCAACACCTGATAACTTAATTCTTACATGATAAATTTAAATTTCTACATACAAAATTATGTGAATATATTGATATAAATTATTTATTCTAGGTGAACTATAAGATCCTCGATGAATGTAAATTTAAAATATTTTATACCGATTAAAGTTCCTAAAATCATATTTGGAATGGTAGTACCTAGTTATCAATTCAAGGATATATTATAATTCAAATAATCTTGAAAACTAAATCAAAATGATATATCAAGTTACTGGAAGATATTAGCACGTTTTTCTACTCACTAATATTCCTTAATTAAAGGATACAAAGAGATAACCTTCAATAGTTTTCACAAATTCTTGAAAATCATTCCAATATGTTAATCTACCAACATCAAGTTCTAGCAGAGGGGTTATAAGTAGATTTTTATGTACTTGTGATCATTAAAACATAAATTAATTAATCCAAGAAGAAGATCTTCGATATGGGTTCTCCAAAATCTCTTTTATTACACTATAAAATGAGTTTTATTAGGGAAAAGATATATAATTTATATATCCAATTGTACCATATAATTTTTTCTTATTTTGGTTTACATATGTAAGTTAAAACATATTGAAAATTCAATTTGGGCCTTTAATAAGTTTATTCCTCAAAATAAATCCTATAAAAATATAATGACCAAGTAAACATGTAATAATATTCAAAAATAGTTAGCCACATACTTATAACATAAATAATTTTTCATATTATAAAATATTAGTCATTAACTCTACTTGTTTCTGCCAAAAAATATTTAAAGAACCTTTAGTAAAATATATTCCTTAGAAAAATAATATATTTATATTATTTAATTAATTATAATAAATTTAATAAATTTTAAAGTAATTATTCTATAATCAATGAATATTAAATTTATTTATATTATTGTGATCATTTTTATTTGGTCATTACCCAACCCCTATTAGGGGTCCCACAAAGTTCTAAAACTCATGTTCACTATAATTAGTCAAAATTAGAAAATATCTTTTTTCTGACCCTCTATACCCTTATTGCGATTGTATTGAATGTCACTCATAACCAATAGAATTTTATTGAAACATGAATAGGTCCCAAAAAGAGATAAGGTTATATCATAGACCATACAACCCATCCTATGAATATATGTATAAATATATATATACTATGAAATATAATATCTCTATCTCATGATATCTCATAAATATTGTGAATATCTTGTGTAACCATCCACTACTATTTTATTTATTATTTCATTAACAATAAAAGGTGTAATTTCTTCCTCATAACATGGCCATGGATTTAATAAAGGTAGTACTATCCTTGACAATATTTTCAAAGATATATCTTCTTATACTCAAGAGATACAAAACCTTTTTTGATTCTCCAATTGATGTGATATTATCAATAATGAATCAAATGTAAGCTACATCTGTATTGACATAAACGGTCTTGGTTATCATCATGCATGAAATTATGTGTCCAGTTATATAAATTAATAATAATATCATGTCGGGGGACTAATACATGTGTTTTTATATAAGAATAACAGTTGCAACCCAAAACACATGTTGTTCTTATTTGATGAACAGTCTTCATAATATCATGTACTCGGGATCACAACGTTATGACATCATTTAATGAATTAGAAATGCATATGAACCTCACAACACTAGAAAATAAAACATCATATAATTCCCTTTGAAATGACTTATCTGGACTATAGGACATATGTTAGATATTACATTCAATGTATCTAGAGATTTTCATTATTTCTAGTAACTATTATTTCCTTTGGATAAAACATGTAATATAATGAAATTTCCATATATAAATATCACTACCATTTTACGTGAAACAGGTGAATATATCAAGCTACTCACATTTAATGGTAATAAGTACACACATAAGAGTCAGGTCAGGGTAACATACTCTAATAACATATAGTTGTGAAGGAAAATCCGTTCTCATTCCATCATATTGATAATCCCAACCCCAATCCACTATAATTCTAACCATTTTAGGATTCCCACAAAATTGTAAACCAAATAATACACCAGGAATATGCACATAATCTGATTAAGATCACCTATAGCTTCTCATACACTAGATAATCCATGGGAAGTCGGTATGGGTTGAACCTACAGAATTGGATGATGGATTTCTTGAAAAGTATCACATTTTACGGAATCAAATACATAACAATTTTATGGGATTTAAATCTCACAATATTATCACATGTATTTCTTTTATATGTATACATATTTTTAATAATTGAGTTTTATATTTTATTTCTTCCACTAAATTAATTTTTTTGAATAATATTATCATGTAACTATTTACACAACTCATTTTTTATGTTACAAAAACAAATAAAAAAACTATATTTACACATACTAAAATATACCTCATGAATATGTTACATGAAACCATTTCATGCTATTGAATATTTTCATATGAAACAAAATATCTCCATAAGAGTAATCATATAGTGATAGGTAGCCATCCCCCACATTTTCAAAAAGGGCCTATGCTCCCAAGCCCATGAGTCTATGTGAATTATATCCACCCACGATTCATTAATCATGTGGGGACATGAGTATATTGTAATTATAATAATTAATATATATAAACTATAATTAACTTCTTAAATTCATATATAGTAATTCATATAATAAATTTAACACCATAAATTAAAACATACAATGATTCATTATATAAAATTTATATCTAACTATAAATAATGAAATAAAACTAAATAAATGAGCAATTTATAAATGTAGACATTAGATAATTATTTTGGAATATTTTATGAAAAAACTAATGTAAATACATTATAATTCGACCATGAAATATAGAAATTCAATAATACGATAAATGTAAAACATTAATTTTATTTTCAATATGAACTACTTTATATTGTCATTTGTATGAAATTTTACTTAAATATATGATATTTAAAATATATATATTTTATATTTTATATGATAAGATATTAAATTTTAAAAATATATATATATTTCAAACCCATAAATAATATATAATTAAAAAAATCATATCAATTTATTAAATCTCATTTTCACGGGTTTTAAATAATTTCTCAAATTTGCATTTAATTTGAACATTTCAAATTCACAATTATGAATGATAATTAATTTCAATACAAAATATTTTATATTTTTCCTCATTTTAAAATTTTTAAACACTTGATAAATTACCTTATAATTTATTTACAAACATTTTATACATAAAATATAAGTACTTTCATATAAATTGAATTTTATCTTAATATTAACAATTAATATTATGGATACATGTTTAATTGATGTTTTAAAATAATTTTTTTAATTAATTATAATCACATTATAAATTTAACTAATCTCTCAAACCACCTCTTATATTGTTTATTGACATTTTATAAATTATCTCACTCAATTAAAAACAGAAAAAAAAATTATGAAGAATATTTATTAATGTAATATTTAATGATATCTTGATACTTTATGTCCTGATTCAATTTGAAATCAATATCCCATAAAAATTATGTTTTCTGTATTGTTATTGAAAATAAGAAGTGTTATATATGATTTTCTAGAATATATCCATATCATTTATTTTGGATCACATTAAATGGTTGTAATATTATATAACACACATTTATATTGTAATGATGATTTTTCTCTATTTCTATGGCAGATAAATTGTTCAATTATATGCCTTTGTAACCCTCGATTATCCATATCATATACTAATATATGTTAAAAATTATGGATTATAAATTTTAACTATTTATGATATCATATTTCATCCAATGAAATATAATTACATATTATGTCATCATATATGTAAAACATGGCACAATTCAAAACTGAAAGCATTTCGTAGGATATCACATATTGTAAATCATGCCACAGTTCATTTTCTATATTGCATTTAATAAGTAAGAATATTATATATAAATATGATCTTTTGAAACAAGATATCATGAAGTATTTAAATCATAAAATGTTATAAATAGCTGTCATGGTATTCTATATATTTATTAATACTTATTTAAGAAGTAAAATGAATCTATGGTATCCAAATCTGAATATGTCCATTTTATGATACTAAAGTTAGGAATAAAAAGGAATAATATAAGTGTATTTTATAAAAATTATAGTTGATACTCTTTTCATTAATCACATGCTGGAAGAATATCTTGAAGAAGTATCCAAAGGACTACTTCCACTACAGGGTATCCCCACGCTGAACTGAATTTCTCAAAAATTTGGTGGGTTTGACATAAACTCCCATAGAATGCTAGTGAATCTCAAATAAAATTATAAAGTATAATAGATTAATAATAGAGATAATCCACCATAATAATAAATATAATTATCATGGACTTAGACCTATTTATATGTCCCTCAACGATACTTTGTGATCCTTTGTGAATTTACTCATATGTTACAAAATGTTCAGGAAAATAAAAAGTTGTTATAATTCATATAACCCCTTAGGTGATGTTTGTATACAATTAACATTTAACTGAATCATTTTAATCACTCATATGTTTTATCATATAATAATAATAATAATAATAACAATAATAGAATAAATATGAATGTTAACACTTAGTATTTAAATTAATTATTAACAATTTAATATGAATTACATATGTTTCAACACAAAGAATGTGACTATATAAAAAAATAAAATATATATTATTGGTAATGATGTTATATATCAATATCTATCATTATGATATGCCATGTTTTACCTATTTTGTTTCATACTCTATATTTATATCATCACATCAGATATAGAAAAACATGTCATATGAATTAAATTAGATTTAGAGAATATATCTAATACTAGCGATCATAATTAAGGTATCTCCTAATATACTTAGAGGAATTACATATAAAAGTATCATTTAACTTGCTACCATATGACTTCATCCACCAAAACAATAAAGAATCTAAATTTTTTTTTTAAACACATGCATAAATAATAACACCAAAAAAATTTATCAATGAAAATTGACCTCCATATACAATAATACATATAAATCCAAGGATATCTCATATTTTTATCATGTGAGAGTGATTGAAATAATAAGAAATCAGTTCCAGTATTTTCAACAATTATGATAGACCGTTGAGGTATTATGATACCATTGAGTAGTATTTAATCATTTTTGACCAAAAATTTATTCATAAATTAACATTTATTCCATTTTTGGTTTATGTAATTAGATATTAATGGTGACGAGGTGATAATGATATATAAAGTGAGAAATAACACACAATTAAAAACGGTTTTTAAAAAGTTCACTGACCCTTATTAACTAGTGGTTAATCCTTGATGTATATTGGTTTTGATAACAAAACCAACATTTTTATTTCATTATTAAAAAGAATAAGGAATTAATAAGGGATATAGACCGAAACATAGAATATAAGTAAGAACAAAAGTCATAATAAGTTTACCACTTTTCATTTCTCAACCATAAGTTCCCCTCGAAATATATATTAATCGTTCACCCATGTTCTTGTCCTCACTTTGAGCTAAAATTTTGATATTATGGGAATATAGATATCTTAGAGTTTCACCAATTTTATCTTAATGTTACCTATTTAGATCATCCTATATTTATGAAAAAATCATGATTCATTGTGTGGTTCACTTTTTGGGGGCATAGTGGGAATATTTGGAATATATGTAATGTGAATTCCAAAATTATTGCATCCCCCATTGACTATAAACATAGAGTGGTATAGTGAATTATATCATGATGACTCTAAAAAAATTGGAACCAACAAAATAAATAGATTATTGGGAAATTCTATGGTGATATAATTCATTGGATTCTATCGTGACTTTTATCATATATTTTTAAAACTCATCATTGTGAAACAAACCTTCCCGGGAAATGTCTTAAGGATTCACATCCTAAGGAAAATCCTATGGATTGTGGCATAACCTCTTACATAATATTAATGGGCACATGTGGATAAAATATATCATTATTGGAACCAAATAGATAAAAAATTTATCACCTACATAAGAGTAAATAGATCATCATTGTCAACTACATCAATATGTAACAAATATGACTACAACATAAGGTATTATTGTATAAGTAAAACTCATTCATATAGAATTCTCATTGTAGAATAATTAATATATTCTGGTCATGATGTGTATATCAATAGAACATCATTCATTCCTATTTTATCTCATGTTTAATAAGATTCTGAATCATCTATAATCGTGTTTTAAGGAAATATAAGGTGTAAATATATAGAGTCATGAATGAATTACCACAAGAAAATAATTATAAAATTCATTTAATGTTGTGGATATTTAAACACCACACCATATGATCATGTTTTTCTGGGATTTCTTCAACCCTTTCTAAAAATATGATTACTCTATTATCCATGTCGCAAATGAGATCATCTCATAACACCATTTTGACAATGTAATTCATGATGGGCTTCCTCGATATCTAAAAAAAATACATGATCACTATGGAATATCCAATCAACCTCCCATCTATATCCCTTGATATCATTATATATGAATATAATATTATTTACAAATACAATAGTTGAACAATATACCTGGGTGCATACAGGGGTGACAAATAATACTTTATATTTTCTTTCCTTGTAGTGAGCTGACCCAATGAACATCAAGCGTTCATATACTTAATAAATAAAAAATTTGTACAGAATCCAACATCATTAAATGTCGTCATTTTTAATAGTGTTATTCATAACAAATCCTTATCAAAATACCTATATTTCACATTCATCATTCTCAATAAATAATGATGATACATAAGTATACATAAATTGACGAGTTTATAAGAATAATAAAGGGACCCCAAAGAATATATCATAATATGGTGTTACTATAACAACATATCCTAACCTAGTATCCCAATAATCATAAGAGAAACTCTGATATAGTTCTACCCATCCTTTGTTATAAAATTCTAAATTATGGACCACATCAAGTCCACATGTTCATGGTACTTGATAAATAGTAAAAAATCCAAAAATAATAATCATTTATCAAATCAATTTATAGTTTTCTTCCAAATAATTAAACCTAGATGAAACAATAAAAATATTTTAGAAAAAAACATGACATCATAAATTCTTTAAATGCAAGTGGAGATATAAGTTTCAATAGATGTATCCATATTCATATCAAGATACAAATATTTATACTCATATATAGGTATGTTGATGCATACATGGATGTTGGATGAAACACACATCTCCAAGGTTATATGTTTTTATTTTAATGTACCAACCCAACATACCCTCATAAACGTGTACTCAACATGATCAATCACATTCTCAAAGGATATTCTCGATTCTCACAGGTTGGAGAATAGTTCTCGGGTATCATTAAAAACTAGATGAAATGATTTCACATAACATGAATCAGATGACATCATATATATATAGACGAATGAAATATAGGAAGGATGACCCGAAGAAATATATGCAACAGTTGAATGAAAATTGTAGAAGTGATACAACTGAGTGTAGTTAGAACATAACAAATTTAATAGTCCTATAGAAAAGGAAAGATAAGACATAGATTTACTACTCCATGTGATAATGTGGGAAATGTAATACCATCTAACCACCATCTACCCACTACCATTTGATAGAACCCTCACCTCCTTACTATGACAACATGCATTTTCCTACATTAAATGACATAATAAGTTGTACACGTCACCAATGGGGTGTTCAGGATGTGACCTAAATAGTACTAGTAGGATCCCACCCATGTGTTTCATATCTGGTATCATTACAAACAATCCCAAATATTATGTAAAAAATAATCCACAACAGGTTCCACAAACCTCAAAATGAATTAAAATTAGACAAACAAATCTAAATAAACAATTACGATATCTTATAATCTCATTAAATAATATCAAGAGGAAGTAGAATGGCCATAACACATATACCTCAATAAGCACACCTGTCGCACCATAACAAACACAATGGTGAGCCTCTATATAATGATAACACAATAGATTTAGAAATGACATAACAATCAATAGCATAAGGATAATGAATCTACAAACATATGGTAGTCCACTTCCATAATAAATGGAAATTGAAAATTAGAAAGGCCGCATGTTGAGAGAGATCTCATGTCACCACCATGGATATCAAGCCTCAGACAAAATGATCAGGGAGGAGAGGATACCCCCAAAATTACCTAGAAGATCCCAAGGTTCGAGACGCATGTCCTTATATAGAGATAATGTGGCACCAAAATATTTATTATGAAAATTTTCATTAATATATTTTTCATATAGTATCATTATTTTCATTAAATTTATTGTTTAAACAAACCGTGATATTCCCTTAGGATAAAATTATCTTTTTAGCTTAGTCTTTAGTTTATCGGGAATAATTATAACCAACTTATGAAAATGCATTGTCAGTTCCTTGGAAATCGCTGAAAAATATAAATTTAATATTTTTTTTGAGTGAATTATTATTGGTGATTAAATTTATGAGATATATATTTTATGTAATTAATAAATTATTTTCTATATTCATCCATTGGATATTTTAATCATAAGGTGTGAATAAACCCTATTTGTTGTATAAGAACAAACGTAGTTTTAAAAGGTTAATATTACTCCTTTGAATGGAGAACCCCATTTAAATTATGATTATAGAACCCTAATAATTTTTATATGAAAATATAAGTATTTTATTGTAATGTGGGATATAAAAATTTACTTTTTTTGAATGTATGATATTGTTTGATAACATCCATATTTTGATGTATAGTAAAAACACACAAAATTTTAAGTAAAACCCCTTTTGTCATTCAGAAAAATTATATAGTAAAATTATAATATTTAATGGCTTGAAATTATAAATGTAATATATTTTTATCATTCAATATAATTTATATCATTAGAATTAATTTTACATTGAATTCGTATGTTAAAACATTTCAAAAAAATTCAATGTTTAAACTTTTAAAGACTTGTTCTCCCATTCTGACAAAAGAATTGATTTTAAATTAATTACTGAAACTTTTGTGTTTCTAATTTTTAAAAATGGATTTCATATTTTTAATAATAACGTACAAATTATACTAATTGGATACTTTTATTTTTTGGGGCATTATGAATTGTAACTTTGGTAATTTTTTTATTACCGGGGATGATGGTAAATAAGTTAATTAAAGGTATGAATAATATTATAAAATTTCCTTAACACCTATAAAACTCATATTATGGTACTAAATTAGACCATTATTGTATATTTTTCAAAATTAAATAACTTAATGGACACTTACCTATGAATATGACAAGAATATAATAAAAACTAATGAATGTGTGAAAATGTCCCAATCTCATTTTATATAGGTATACTAATTTTAATATATGGATACGTAAGAGATAATATAGACAATAAGTAGTATCTATAAAGTTAAAGGAATTACCTACATCATATAAATTTATTAATATTTTTTATGAATTAAATAATTACCATTAAGGAATACACAATAGTGACAGAGAAATTATTTTACTAATAGAAATAACAAATAAATGATTTTGAAAATATTAACTGAAATATAATTTGAATTAATTAATGTTATAAACTAATTTTATATGTGATTGTGACTTGTTTTGAGTATAATAAATGTTTTTTTAATATATATTCTTTGTGTATTTTAGTTAAAATAAAAAAAAATGAATGTTGTCAAAGTTCACACTATTAATATATTATAAAAATAAAAATTTATTAAATTATTTAAAATCATAAAAATAAGTAAAAATTAAAAAGTGATAATTATAATATCTAAAACATCATAAAATATCCATTATTTTCCAATTAACACAATATAAGTAAATATTAATGACCATTAAATGTTTAGAATATTATTACCACAATTAAGATAAAATAGAATAACCAAGTGTGAATTAAAAATATATGTTTAAAATTGAAAAAATGACATGTCAAAAAATTATTAGATAATGATATTAAATGATATCTGGCGTTATATTTGAAATTCGGACATTTTTTATGTTATTGGTTAGGTTTTTATTTTTTTTATAAATTATTATTTATATAGTTTTTTAAGGTGCCCCTCACCTTAATTCTAAAAAGGAACCTCCTCTCTCACCTTTTAACTTCATTTAGAGCCTTCAAGCATTGCCATACCCTACCCTTTTTCTATCTAAACTTCCCTATTTTCATTCTATTATTTTTGATCATCTTCAAAGACCAACTCTAGTGCTCTAAGAAGAGATTTAAGGGAAGCACATCGACGATGAGGAGGTTTGGATACATTCAATGAATATCATACCTAAGGTAAGGGATAACACTGCCAATATCAATTTTTATCTGAGATTTTTTACTCTATAAGTATTTAATGGGTAATATTTATCATCCATTCCCATTTTTCCTTTATATATTTTTCTATATATTCTTAATATATATCTATATTTTTACACATTGGGGAATTTTTACTAAACAGTATGAATGGAATCTTTTGTAGTTTTCAGTACGAGGTACTTTTGGACTTTTTCAGAAATAGTATGAGAAGAATATTTTTTTCACATGTACATCATGAATGTATTTTTAATCCATCATAATGTCATATTTTCTTAATGATTCCCCTATAAGTTTACAAGGTTATTTTCATATAAACATTTTCTTCTAAAATTGGGTGGTATTTTGAGGAAAGAAAATGTTTTTTATGAAGACTGTTTATTTTCTTGAAGAATTAATTTCAAGTGTTTTCCCATAATTATTATTCATCAAAGATGACAATCTTTAAATAGAATTAAAATTCTAACCCTCTTATTTCTATGATATTTCTGTGTTTATAATAGAATTTTATTTTGGAAATCCATTTGTTTAATATCAATTATGATTGAATGATATTTAAGAAACCCATTTTATTTCATGGTTTATGCTATGGTGAATGTTATTATGTTTTTGTGGTATACATAAAAATGGTTTCATTATGATATTAGTGGGATAGATATCTCACTCCATTGAATTGGGTAAATATTTATTTATCATGAGATATGTATGACTATAATGACAAGTAAATTTGGTTTAGTAATACAGGGATGGAACAAGAAGTTAACTTAGTTCAGTTATGGACATTGTCTTCTATGAAGTTCTTTACAGTGATCCTTGAAACATATGAAATGATTTTCTATACTTATGTGTGTATTTCACGAAAATTCATGCCTTTTTATGATTATTGGGATTACATTTCACTTTTATGATATATCTCGTGACATGATTTTATGATCTTTTATATGCATGATAATATTTTTCAAATTTTAGGTTCTTATAATTATGATATTGTTGATATTTCCCTTCTTTACGCTTAATGAGCATTTGAGATCATGCTTTTATATGTTTATTTTCCAACAGTCATGAATAATGTTATTAAGTTAGATATGTAAAAATGAGTCTTATTATGAAGAAATAAGCAAGAGATAATGTGAATGTTTTATGAACCAGTTGTTTATGTTTCCCAGTTTCTAAAGACCCAAAAACTATACATTCATGGCATGGATTGTGTTATGTTATGTAATAAATATATTTCAATTTTTTAATTTATATATATATATATGTAAATTTTGGGTCATTATAGTTGGTATTGGAGGAAAGGTATAGTTAACCTTTGGAAACTAAGATAATAGAGCCTTAGTAAGAGCCCTAATAATATGCCTAAGTATAGGTTATAATCATATCCTAGTGTTTTTGAGATGTTCATGAATAACCTAGGATAAAACCTAACATACCCTAAATTGAAATTTTATTCAGGAGATATGTGGATTTTTCATAATGGTTAGTGTTGCAAACACAATGCTTCTCGGTTTTAGTAAATTGGTGGAACCCAAAGGAACCAAATTAATGATGAATGCGATAGGAAATGAAATGATTTCCCCCCTGAGAAAACTAATGTTATGGGAGATGAAATAAAAATCGTATATCCATGCTTACTCAACCTTATCAATATATAAATCATGCCTGAAATTAAAATCAGAAAAAGAAGGGAGAAAGATTCTGTTGAATCATTCATGAGGAAGCATCCACCTTTATTATATGGGTCTTTTGATCCATTAGTGGCTGAACAGTGGATCAATACCACTAAAAAGATACTTTTAGTTCTGTAGTGTTCTAAACATGATAAAGTCATCTTAGCAGTATATCATTTGAAAGGTAAAGCTGATCAATGATATAATCTTTTTAAGAATACTAGGTAAGGAGATGAAATTCAGTCCAAGGAATGGTATGAGTTCAAGAACTTATATTTCAATATTTACATTCCTCGTATTATTATAGAAATTACTTATAAGGAGTTCCTTTAACTTAATAAAAATGATGATAAATCTTTTGGCACCAGTGAAAAAAATTTACAAGAATTCCAACATATGCATCTGGAATTATTATCGTATATGAGAGTAAAATTGACTGATTTTATAGTTTCTTAAAACCATGTCCATGAAGGGAATTATCAATAAGGGACTTCAATAGACATGAGGAAATTTTTCGATTTTTTCTCAAGGTTGATATGGAGATTGGAGTAACCCATCAGTAATATTGGTTTGATAAGAAGATAAAAATGGAATTCATATGAAAATATAAAGACTACACTAAAAAGAAGAAGATTTTTCACTAATGCTCAAAGTGTGGAAAGAAATAAATGAGTAAATTTTCATAAATGGACTTGAAAATGTTTTAAGTGTGGAAAAGTAGGCCATCACACTTCTGAATGCCGAAGTGATTGGAAAAATGTGTCTAATGATGAGGAAAAAAGGCTACACAGAATGGACCTACAACACATTAATGCTACAAGTGAAAGGAAATGGGGCATTTTTTTCAATCAATGACCTAATCCAAATGTTATTGATTAGGATCGACACCAACAAACACTTAAGGCCAGTGAAAATGGAAATTCACATTCAGTCACTATCGATGATATGGATTATGATAATGAAGTATTGAAAGGTACACATACCATCAACTATAAAGTAGAAAATGAATTATTTTATTCTATATCCACCCAATCATTTATTTCTGAATAATATTATAAGGTTATCATCGTATTACCTCATCAATTTGATTTTGAGTTATTTGTGACAACTCTTATTGGAACAATGATAACATCAAAAGTTTATAATTATTATTTAGTTGATGTTTGGGGGAAATTTATTCCGAAAAATCATGTGATTTTTCCTACAGTAGATTTTGATATGATTCATAACATCTATTGGATTTCACTCTATGGAGATCATATAAATTTATGAAGAAGGGAAGTTTCATTTCATATACCAGATCGATCTAATATCATCTATCTAAGAATGGATGAATACAACTTTCTAGTAGAAATTTCATTCCTCTAGTGGGTCTTAATTCCTAGAAATTAAGTTTATTTATCTCATATTGTTGGGGATAAAAGCATGATTAAGAATATTTCCACTGTACAAAAATTCTATGATGTCTTTCTAGTGGAATTTCCATGTCTCCCACCAAATCATGAATTTGAGTTATCAATAGAACCCATACCAAGTGTTATTCCTATTTCAAAGACACCTTATAGTATAGCCCTAATTGAGTTGCATGAATTGAATAAGTAAATCCAATTGAATCTTGATAAGGTATTCATACAACCTAGTGTGTCACCTTGGGGAGAACTTTTTTTGTTTTATTAAGAATAAATATGGATCAATTAGACACTACATTGATTATTAAGAAAATAATAAGATCAATATCAATAGAAAATATCTCCTTACCTATATTGACGACTTATTTGACCAACTAAGCAGAGCTCAACTCTTTTCAAAGATTAAAATTCATTCAGGATGTCATTAATTAATGGTAAAAATGAGGATATACCAAAGATTTCATTCTATACAAGGTATGGAAACAAAGAATTTATTTTAATTCCTTTTGGTCTTACTAGTTCCCCCAATATGTTCATGGATCTAATGAATAGAGTCTTTTGGGACAATCTTGATCAATTTTTCATATTCTTTATAGATGAAATTATTTTCTTTTCAAAGAGTAAGAAAGAACATAATGGCCACATTAGAGTTTTATTGAAGACCCTGATAATGGAGAAGCTATATGAAAATTTTACTCAGTATGAATTATGGCTTCATAATGATCTGTTTTTTGGTCACATAATATCAGGAGAAAGATATCAATGGATCCATGAAAAAAAGAAGTTGTTGAAAGTCTGTCTAGACTAAAATTGGTAACTGAGATCTGAATTTTTCTTAGGTTTTTAGGATATTATCGGCGTTTTATGAAATATATTTCTCGATTATCTAATCAACTCATCAATTTAAATCAAAAAATATTTATGTCTGTTTTGATAGATGAATGTGAATGGAAATTCAATGAGCTAAAAATATGGTTATCCAGTGAACTTATACTAACACTACCTCATATTAGAGAAAGGATTGTGATATATAGTGATGCATCCAAGAAGGGGAAAGGATGCGTTCCTAGAAATAATTACATGGTGACAGATTATGAATCACAGTAGCTGAAAATTCATGATCAAAATTACCCAAATCATTATTTGAAGTTATCTGCGGTAATCATTTCATTAATGATATAAAGGAATGGTCATTATAGTGAAAGCTGTGTGTAAAGACCCTGAAATTCCATGTAATCGTTTTTAATTAAATGGGAATTTTATGATTCCATGAAAATTGACGGTGTGTGATTCCTAGGTCTGTAGTGCCCGTAATGAATTTCATAAAATATTTTGGGTATGTTCACTAAACGTGCGAGCGGGTTTTTCTAAATTTTGAATCGGTGCTTGGAATTGAAATTCAAGGGCACTGTTGAACGAGTTGCTCAAATAGTCGCTTAAGGATACCTTCACCTCAACCGAATTAGCTCGAGGGTGGGTGTTTTTTTTCACTTTTTCATGAAAGAATAAAATAAAATAAAATTGTGTAACATTTTATTTTCATTTGAAACTCCCATTTGGATGTTAAGAGGTGGGGACCACCAGAACTAAACCTCCCATTTGAGTGTTGAGATGTGTGGAAAACCAGAACTAAACCTCCCGTGTGAGGTTATGGAGGAGGGTACCACCATTCCTAAAAATCCCAATTTGAATTTAAGGGTGGGGACCGCCCGAACCCTCCTAATGGTAGAAACCTCTTGAACTCCCTCTCTAATGAGGGAGGTGACATTTAGGTTTCCGCAAAATTTATTATTCCAACCTCAATGTAATTATGATTCCAATTTAATTTTTGGAAATGATTAAATTGGGGAAACATATCATATTGGCTACCATTCCTTTTTGGTGGAATTGGAGGAAGTGTAGGCAAAGGTAAATTGGGAAAGAACCTTGGAGGAATTATTCATCTCCAACGAAGAACGCTCCTCCATCTAAGAACATTTCTGCATGACTTTGACTTCTTCTTTGAAACATCCTCCAACGTGGAACTTCTTCAATCGACGACCGTCTTTCCCTCCTCATCGACGTCAACAAACAAACATGGTATTGGTTTAGTTTAGTATGATTATAAATTCCCATGTTCTTCCCTTCTAAAATTAAGAATGTGGAACAAATCTCTAACTAGTGGTTCCACGAATGATTTATTTTGTGGTTTTGGGAATAATCATTGTGGGATGATGTAGGGTTTGACGTTCTTCACTCAATATTTTCTTGAATTGCTTGATACCGCTATAACACAGAGGGTGCGGACCAAAAAAAACATGGCCTGATCCCTCATCCGTTCTTCTAGAATGGTGCGTTCTTCACGATGGAAGAAGGCGGCATTGTGCCATAGTGACGAACGTATGAGGCGACTCCAGAAGCCTCCACGGCCTATGTTGCTCTATAGCCTCACCTCGTGGAGGCCCTATGCACTGCCCAGTGGCCTCGCCTCCCCCCTCACAACCTCTACATCCCCCGCCGCTCTACGGCCTCTACCACCTCGCAGCCTCGCGGCCTCGTTGCCTTCCATGCCTCTTCATGGTCTCTCCATCCCACATACCTCCCACCCCCCTCCTCCCCCCTGCAGCCTCACGCCTCCCTCGAATCCCCCATGGCCTATCCGCCTAGTGGTCTCGGGCCTTTGTGGCCTCCCCGCCCCACGGACCTCATAACCCCCCTCGCAGCCTCGCGTGGCACGACATGGGCTAGGCTACCCCGTGCGGCCAGGCCTAACCTAGTGGGCTAGACTAGACCCAATAGGGAGGGTAATCCATAATCGGGTTGGGTCATCCCAGGCAGTGTTGGGCCAGTTCGGTCCGAACGGGTCCGACCAGACCCAGGCTCACTTCGATCTTTTCGCTCTACCGACCATACCTTTGGCACCAGACGTCTGATTGACGAACTTCCAGCAGTGCTAGAAAAATTGGATAGAGATGGTCCCTTTGAGTATACCCCACTAGATATTTGGATAAATTTGGAGTACGATCTGGTTGGATCGATCATGAATCCAACTGGGCCCTTGGGACAAATGGCTAATAACTCATAGACTGGGCGTTCGATTGACGCATCATCTATTGCGTTGAGACCCCTATGGCATGGTAGTTCTTTTAGATACATCATCGTGAGACTTCATGGTAGTTGTAGTATCGACCATTGGATTTTAGAGCGGACCCTCCCAAATGAAAGAAAGCATAGTTTGGGAACCTTGTAACTAGTTGGGACGTGAAGAATGAATAGCGATCCTGTGTGGGTCAGCATCGAGCGATCATGTGTGGGACACCAACGAGCGATCCTATGTGGGTCAGCACCGAGAGATCCTATGTGGGTCAGCACAGAGCAATCCTCTATGGGTCAGCACCTAGTGATCCTTTGTGGGTTAGTACCGACTAATCCTGTGTGGTTCAGCACCGAGCGATCCTATGTGGGTCAGCACCAAGAGATCGTGAGTGGGTCAGCACTTAGAGATCTTATGTTTGTTTGAAAACATACAGGAGATGTACTAGGATCTTGTGTGGGTTTGATGATGTACCATAGCATGTAATAGGATCCCTTATGTGCCTAACGATGTACCAGAGCATGTACTAGGATCCTATGTGGGTCTGAAGACGTACTTGAGATGTACTAGTATCATGTGTGGGTCGAAAGATGTACTAGAGATGTACTAGGTTCATGGGTGGGTCTGATGACATACTAGTGATTTACTAAGATCATGTGTGGGTCTGACGATGTGCTGACGATGTACTAGGATCCTTTGTGGGTCTGATGATGTACTACGATCATTCTTAGGTCTACCTCTTAACAGAGTAAGATAAATTATTAGTTACATCTAATCATCTCTACTATTGATCTAAAGTTATAATTGGTGTGAGCTGAGTCCATACCTGTGTGGCACTTTCCTTTGTGTTAATACCTTGGTGTTATTCTATTGGGTGTCGTTCATATGTGTTACTTTCTTATGTGGTATTCCTTCCATTGTGGAACAGTTGATCTTTGAGCATTTCAGTTGGACTCGGTGTTTTCATCATGATTGAGATGGGTTTACTTGAGAACTTATGTATATTTATGGGTATATACCTAATTAGGGTTTTTGATTGATTCCATACTTTGTGGTTTATCCTTGGTGGACTTTGTGAGACCTTGAGTGTCACGACCCATCCTCGGGGCCCATGTTGTGACTACCCCAAGCCCGTCTTCCATAGGCCAGGGGCTGGCGACTAGCACCAAAGGCTTAAATCACGATAACTGGGAAGGCATTGCCTTTATAAAAGTAAAAAAACACCATAGAGTACAAGCAGAAGTAATACAATAAGTACAAAAGAAATTACTGAAAATTAAGTGGGGCAGAATAAAAATCCAACTAAAGTATAGCTACAACTGAACAAAAGTTCAACAGGAAAGACAAACAACTGGAAGAAGAAATAGAAGCCACTCCTGGGTCATCCACCTCAGATCCTACCTAAAGGGTAGGTACAGATAGCGCAACTCCTGGATCGTCCGCCACGGATCCTACCTGGAGGGTAGGTACAGATAGCCTCCACAGTTCTCTTTCCCGTCAACCTTCTCCGAGTATGGTCTCGTTGTGAATTCCACCTCCGTATACTGACTCATCGTGAGGTACACCTCTGGGTACCGTCCAGTCCTCGAACACTCAGCCTCTGTCAGCACTGCCCGTCGTCTGCAACCAACACAACGAGGTGCATGCATATCCCATTTAGGGGTGAGTATACGATACTCAATAGGGACACTGAGACCCTCAAGGTGTCACTAAATCCAACAAGTATAACCACAAAGAAGGATCTCAACGGCTAACCTTTACTTAGGTATAGGCCCATACTTATACCTAAGTTATCAAATAACTCATCTCAATCATGAGGAAACACAAAGGTTACGATATCAACGGATAACCACTACCTAGGTATATTCCCATACATATACCTATGTTATCAAGTTTCCATCTCAATAATGAGGTAAACACAAAGGTCATAGACCCATCTCAAACCAGGATTTTCATTATTGAAACTGTAACTGCTGAAGAGCCCCGTGTCTGACGATTACAGTGATCCTGTTATGACTCTGAGGTACTGCTCGCTAACCTAAGACTGCTGAGGTACTCCTCCGGTTGAGTACCGCGGGTCAGCCACCCAAACATAGTCGTGCTTCTCGCCGGGGTCTTCCACCCAAACATAGTAGTGCATCCCCCCTAATAGCCTGCAGAGGTACTTCTCCTATCGAGTAATGCGGGTCTGCTACCTGTTACCAGGCGCTCCATCCACCGGGGTTCTGCACCCAAACATAGTAGTGCTCTGTCCACTGGGCTAGTCGACTCACTCCAAGTCGAGTCGGTCAAGCAGTCGTCAGGTCTCAGCTGGCTACACGGTCTCCGTACTCCGTACACTCGTCTCCGGGAGGGTCCTCTCCACGAGCTACAGTTCGATACTCCATGTATCACAAATTCCCACGAAGAAGTATCTCAAAGGACCGCCTCATCATAGGGGTCTCAACGCAACAGATATCGCGTCAATCGGACGCCCGGTCTGTGAGTTATTAGCATTTTCGTCCCAGGGTCTCAGTTGGTTTTTTTTGCGAACCAACCCAAACATATCTCAACTATACCCCGAACTATCATAGGGTATACTCAAAGGGACCGTTTCTCAACAAGATCACCAATGCCACTGACGGTTCGTCAAACGGACGTCCGGTCTGAAAGTTATCTGCTTTTCCGTTCTAAGGGCCTAGTTGGATTTCGGGTACAATCCAACCCGGCCATACTCCAACTGCGTCAAAAACATAGGAGAATTATGCTAATGTTCCAACTCATTAAGTGGAATCCAAAAAAGTTGACGGAAAGTCAATCGGACGTCTGAATCTCAAGTTATAAGCGTTTCCGCTCTGAGGGCCCGGTTGGTTTTGGGTTCGAAACAACCCGTCTGTACCCAAAGTCTACCAAAACCTTGAGTGTGAAATACCAAAACGACTGTCTCGATCCAAGGATCCCAACTCAAATGACGGTGCGTCGATCGGAGGTCTGAAGCCCATGTTATGTGCAAATTAATAAAATATTCCGAAATGGGGGTTTTGGGCTTGGACCGACCCAGCCCGAGACCCCCTAGGTCGTCCCAAACCCAGTCGACCAGAACCGAGTCCGGGTCCGGCCCATTATGGCATGCCCCGACCCAGTCGGCGTGGCCATGCCTGGTCGGCGTAGCCCGACCCGGCCTGGGGTCGGTTGGCATGGCACGCGCGTGCGGCCAGCGGGGCCTGCTCGGCCAGCCCGTGCTGGACGAGCCATTACGGGAAGGGGGGGGGGGGGGCGCAGCCCCCCACATCGGGGCTGCTCCCTTTTTCCAGCCGGGGGTTACGACCCTCGGCTTCTCAGAAACCGGCCAGCTCGGCCGACCGTTGTGTCATTGCGGGACCCCCTCTGTGGGTCCCGACCTCCTTGCTCTGGAGGCCGTCGGTTCCGGCCGCTGCTCCCCCACCACCGCGTCAAAAGGCCATAGCCTTGTCTGACCGGCACGGCGTGACGGTGCCGTACCCCCTTCGTCGTGACCCCACTCCGGTCGCGGCCACTTCATAGTTCTCTGGCGCGGCGTGATGGAGACGTGGCTTTGTTCGACCTCAACGTCGCGGCGTGACGGCATCATGCTTCTTCTTTGTTTCCGCACGGTGCGACGACACCGCATCACCTTCATTTGAGCCACAACAGGTACGACAGCAAAAGGGGGAGGTGGGTCGGCCGTGTTTGTGCGGTCCGACCTCCTCCTGTTATAATGATTGCAAGCGGCCAACAATTATCAACGAAGTTCGTTAAATAAACTTGAACGAAGATTAAAACCCTACATCGATGTTGACGTCGCATGTCGTTGAGTCGCCGAAGTCGAACTTCACGGTAGAACGGTATCGATTCCATCGACGTCGGAAGAAGAAGAAGAAATTTGTTGTTGGTGTCGGTCTCCACGGTTGGTGACTTCTCCCTTGACGCGGAGGAAGAGAAGAGTTGATGGTTGTTCTTCGTTGAGAACGTTCTTCATCGTTAGAGGAATGCTCTCCCTCCTCTACTTCTCTTCCTTATCTCTCCACCAAGAAATTAAGCCCCCCGCCCAAATAATAGAGTTTTCCCTCTTTTATTTTTATAGCACTAATCCCAAGGGTTATCACTCATAATGTGACAACACATAGATTAAATTTGGAGAGATTAATTCAAAAAGATTTGAATTAAAAGAATCAACTAATTCACTTCATTAATGAGGGAGACTGGGTGAGTTAAAAATTAATGAGAATTAAAGGGAGTTGGCACATTAAGTGCAAGAGAGTTTAAGGGGGCGTTATAAGAAGTTCAAGGGGTTATGGTCTCATGTGGGCCCCACAACACTAAACTCTCCCATGAGAGGTTAGGTGGGTGTGGGCCCCACCTCCCACATATTCCCACATGGGAAGTTGGGTGGTTGTGTACCCCAGCAACAACTTCCCATTGTAGATTTTAACTTACTTGAATAGAAAAAATAAAATAGTTCACAATTCTATTTATTTCTTCCTTAAACCTTAAAATATAACTTCCTTCCCTGAACAAACATACCTATGGTAAAAGTCCACTTAAGAAAATACCGGTGTTGCGGTTTCATCAGGGCCCTCAGATTTAAATTCCGAGCACCGATTCAAAAGTTAGAAAAACCCGCTCGTTAGTTCACTAAACGTACCTGAGCTAAACATCGGGAATTGATTTCGAGAACACCGGGCCTCGGAATCAGGTGCCGTCAGAAGACACAGACTCGTAAAATTCCAAATAAATTAAGAGAAAACTTTCCTTCAAATTTCTGGGTCTTTACATTTCTCAACCTCAGGTCTTTACGTCCCCATAAAGCTATAACACAAACTAGGGAAACAAAAGTGGTACTGAGCACACATCTGAGCCTTCCGCACCCATGTGCTCTCCTGGAGGTTCTCATGATTCCAGTGGAAGCGCACCCAAGTAATCAACCGTCTTTGTAGGATCTGCTCCTGTTGATCCTCGACCCCCACTGGAACCTCCGTGAATGTCACCCTACCATCGACGTCCTACTTCCTGAGGTCGATGATGTGTGAAGGGTCATGCATGGAAGTCCTCAGTTGAGGTAAGTGGATGTTATCATGCACCCAGTGCAACTGAGGTGGATAGGTGAAGCAGTAAACCATCTCACCAACCCTTATGAGGACCTAGAATGGACTGTTGAACCTCGGAGATAACTTTCCACCTTGGCCACATCTCTGTAAACCTCGTCGAGGTTAGACCCGTATAAGGACGTAGTCATCATCCTAGAACTCTAGAGGCCTCCTGTCTGCTCTGCTGGAAGTGGTTCTGCAACTCTGGAGAATTCTAGCACAAAGGTATGTTTGGCAATCTCCTGAGTGATCAAATACACCCTCTTATGCATGATTACATCTGGTGATGCCTGGGTTTTCCTTTTCGCTGACCGAGGAAAACCCCATCCCAACATTGTAGATAAACCACAAACTTTTTTCTTAATACCGTAAATCTATTTATGAACTATGGATCCAATCCATACTCATACCAACATCGTAAGGTTTCGACGCTGCCACCAAGAGATTCCAACTGAAACTCTCACCTCGTAGGTCAGATCACATTGTCGGCGTAAGTATGATTATCGAGTCTCCTCCCAAAGGTATCTCCAGACGTGAGGGTCAAGTCTACAGTTTACCAGAAACTCCAGGCCTGGGACATGATTCATGGAAGGAAGGAATGATTCGTATCAATTTCTTGTTGTTACGGCATCTAGAATAAGACATATTCTGTACATTGAATCATCCTTAGATCCTTTCGGTCTCACTCCTTGACCGCATGCAGCTACTCTTTCCCCTTCCCTCCAGCTCCCTGATCCTAGTGGGGATTACAATGGTGAGTGGTTGCAACATGTTAAAATGTTCACCACCCCATGCTGCTCTTATAGCACTGCTTCCATGTCATCCGCCTTGCAGATTCATCTGTCCTTTTTACTACCTCTACTTGAAACATTTTACACTCCCAAGTCTCCGATACTGGCGCTAGTTTCCAGCTTTCCCACTACTAACCTTCACTGACTGCATCCATTCAGTAAACGAATTCTAAACCACAAAGGTTCTTTATAGTACCCTAGCATAAGTAGGAATGTATAGAGAAAAGGTGCTATCTCGGATTTCTGAGCCCTGAAGCACCAATCGCGTCACATTCATCGAGTACTAGGAATGGTTTGGTACGCCCCGATGAATCCTCAGCTACCGACATGTCGTCCTGCCGAAGTTGTATAAGCTCTAAAAAACTCCCATCCACCTCCTCAAGCCAGTCCTCAGCTGCCTCTGAGTCGGTCTCGCCTCGGATCATTAGGGTATCTGATGTTGGAACATGTTTAAGGAAGTAATTATACAAGTGTCACATACCGGTACCGCCAGTTGTAACTGCTGACCAATAGGTAGTGATGTATAGCTGGCACACTACCCAAAGGCAATATCTCAGGCATCAGTCCACATATTGAAGCCTCATAACTATGAGGACCATCCCCATGGTCACTCATTAGAAAACACTAGTATCCAAGTCCACCATCCACTCTACTAATGTATCAACTAGGCGAAAAACTCTAGCAATCGCCTCCAGCCAGTGCTCTACGGTCTGGGAATCTGCCTCGCCTCATAACCTCAGAGGCCTCTGCTGCTGGAGCTTGTGCAATGCACTCTTCCAGCATTCACCATCCACTAGTACGGCTGGTGGAATCTACTTCCTAACGGGTGGTGGTGATGCTGGTACACCACCCGAAAGAGCCAACATAGAAAGAGGGCCCTACACCGGAGCCTCATCGCTTGGTGAGCTGTCATCGAGTACTCTCTCGGAAACTCTAACTGATTGTCTGCGTGGAGACATCCTGAACAGATGTGACACGGTCAAATGATTTAAACCTGGTGAGCTGACCTGGTTTGAGATGACTTAAATAAAACTTTTGAAACACACACGCAATCAATGTTTTCATGCACTAAGTCAGAAATCAGTAGTCAGGGTACTGGTGTACAGATATGTCTGTCGCTGCACCAACACTGGACTCCCTGAACTGAAAACCCCACTTAGTACCCTTAACACTATTGCCTCACAGAAATAAAATATCAGAGTCCTAGGTTCTGCGGTATAACCGACTCCTCTGATACCAATTTATCACGACCCGTCCTTGGGGCTCGTGTTGTGACTACCCCAAGCCCGGCTTCCATAGGCCAGGGGCTGGTGACTAGAACCAAAGGCGTAAATCCCGATAAATGGGAAGAAATTTCCTTTATAAAAGTAAACATACACCACAGAGTACAAGCAGAAGTAATACACTAAGTACAAAATAAAGTGCTGAAATGTAAGTGGTCCAAAATACAAACCCAACTGAAGTACATCTACAACTAAACGAAAGTACAACAGGAAAGACAAACAACTGGTAGAAAAAATAAAAGCTGCTCCTGGGTCGTCCACCTCGGATCGTACCTGAAGGTTAGGTACAGATAGCACAGCTCCTGGATCGTCCACACGGATCCTACATGAAGGGTAGACACAGATAGCCTCCACAATGCTCTTTCCAGTCAACCTCCTCCGAGTATCGTCTCGTCGTGATGTCCATCTTGGGATACTGACTCGTCATGAGGTCCACCTCTGGGTACCGTCCAGTCCTCAAACACTCGGCCTCTGTCAGCGCTGCCCGTCGTCTGCAACCAACATAATGAGTTGCGGGCAAAGCTCGTGCAGCGGTGAGTATATGATACTCAGTAGGGACCCCAATACCCTCAAGGTCTCACTAAATCCAACATGGATAACCACAAAGAAGGATCTCAACGGATAACCCTTACGCAGGTATAAGCCCATACTTATACCTAAGTTATCAAGTAACCCATCTCAATAATGAGGAAACACAAAGGTTACGATATCAATGGATAACCACCAACCTGGTAAATGACCATACATATACCTAAGATATCACGTGACCCATCTCAATCATGAGATAAACACAAAGGTCGTATACTCCCCTCAAACAAGGATTTTCATTATCGAAATTGTAACTGCTGAAGAGCCATGTCTCTGACGAGTACAATGATCCTGTAACAACTCTAAGGTATAGCTCACTAACCTGAGACTACTGAGGCACTCCTCCTATTGAGTACCGCGGGTCAGCCACCCAAACACAGTTGTGCTTCCCGCCGGGACTGCCACCCAGACATCGTAGTGCATCCCCCCTAATAGCCTGCAGAGGTACTTCTCCTGTCGAGTACCACAGGTCTGCTGCCTGATACCAGGCGCTCTATCTGCCATGGGGCTGCACCCAAACACAGTAGTGCTCTGTCCACTGGGCTTTTCGACTCACTCCAAGTTGAGTCGGTCAAGCAGTCGTCTAGTCTCAGCTGGCTATACGGTCTCTGTACTCCGTACGCTCGTCTCCAAGAGGGTCCGCCCCATGAGCTACATGTCGATATTCCAAGTATCACAAAATCCCATGAAAATGAATCTTAAAGGACCGCCTCATCATAGGGGTCTCAACGCAATAGACGGCGCGTCAATCGGACGCCCGGTCTATCAGTTATTAGTCTTTTCGCCCCAAGGGCCCGATTGGTTTCGTGTACGAACCAACCCGGTCGTATCTCAACTGTACCCCGAACACTCATAGGGTATACTCAAAGGGACCGTTTCCCAATGTTATCACCAAATTTGCTGATTGTTCATCAAACGGACGTCCGGTCTGAAAGTTATCAGCTTTTTCGTTCCGGGGGCCTGGTTGGATTTCGGGTACTATCTAACACTGCCATACTCCAACAGCATCAAAACATTATGAGAAGTATGCTAAAAGATCTGTCTCATCAAGAACAATCCAAAAAAGTTGACGGCACGTCAATCGGACGTCCGGAGCTCAAGTTATAAGTGTTTCCGCTCCGAGGGCCCAGTTGGTTTCAGGTTCGAACCAACCCGGACATTCTCAAAGTTCCCCAAAACCTTGAGTGTAATATACTGAATGGACCATCGCGATCTAAGGATCCAAACTCAACCGACAGTGCGTCGATTGGAGGTCTGAGGCACAAGTTATGAGCAAATGACTGAAAACAGTCCGAAATGGGGGTTTTTGGCCCAGACCAACCTGGCCCGAGACCCCTGGGTCGGCCCGAACCGGTTTGACCCGAACCGGATCCAGGTTTGGCCCATTAGGGCGCAGTCCAGCCTGGTCGGGGCGGCCAGGCTCGGCTTGGGTGGCCCGGCCCGGCCTAGGCGGCCGGGCCTGGGGGCCGGTTGGCCCAGCGCGCGAGTGCGGCCCGCGGGGCCGGTTCGGCCAGCTCATGTTGGCCGAGCCGTTGGAGGAAGGGGGGGCACTGCCCCACTGATTGAAGTCACAGCCCCCCACATGGGGGCCCCTCCCTTTTTCAATCCGGGGGTTACGACCCACGGCTTCTTGGAAACCGTTCGGCTCGGTCGGCCGGTGTGTCACCACGGGACCCCCTCCGCGGGTCCCGCCCTCCTTTCTCCGACGGCCAGCGGTTCCGGTCGCCGCTCCCTACCCCACCACGGCCTTGTCCGACTGGCGCGGTGCGACGGCTCTGCGCCCCCTTCGTTGCAGCCCCGCTTTGGCCACGGCCTCTTCGTGGTTCTCCGGAACGGTGCGACGGCACCGCGACCTCGTTCGACCTCAACGGTGCGGCGCGACGACGCCATGCTTCTTGTTTGTTTCTGTGCAGTGCGACGGCACCACGTCACCTCCGTTCGATCCAAAATGGGTACAACAACAAAAGGGGGAGGTGGGTCGGCCGTGTTTGTGCAATCCGACCTCGTCCTGTTATAATGATTGCAACCGGCCAACAATTATCAATGAAGTTCGTTAAATAAACTTGAACGAAGATTAAACCCCTACTTAGATGTTGACGTCGCATGTCGTTGAGTCGTGGAAATCGAATGTCGTAGTAAAACGGTATCGATTCCATCGACGTCAGAAGAAGAAGAAGAACATTGTTGTTGGCGTCGGTCTCCACGGTCGGCGATTTCTCCCTTGACGCAGAGGAAGAGAAGAGTTGATGGTCGTTCTTCGTCGAGAACGTTCTTCGTCGTCGGAGGAAAGCTCTCCCACCTCTCCTTCTCCTCCTTAGCTCTCCACCAAGAAATTAAGCCCCCCCAAAATAATAGAGTTTTCCCTCTATTATTTTTATGGCACTAAACCCAAGGGTTTTTACTCATAAAGAGACAACACATAGATTAAATGTGGAGAGATGAATTCAAAAAGATTTGAATTAAAAGAATCAATTAATTCACATCATTAATTAGGGAGAGTGGGTGAGTTACAAATTAATGAGAATTAAGGGGAGTTGGCACATTAAGTGCAAGAGAGTTTAAGGGGGGTTATAAAAATTTCATGGGGTTATGGTCTCATGTGGGCCCTACCACACTAAACTCTCCAATGGGAGGTTAGGTGGGTGTGGGCCCCACCTCCCACATATTCACACATGGGAATTTGGGAGGTTTTGTACCCCACCAACAACTTCCCATGGTAGATTTTAACTTACTTGAATAGCAAAAATAAAATTTTTCACAATTTTATTTATTTCTTCCTTAAACCCCAAAATTTATCTTCCTTCCCCGAACAAACACACCTATGGTAAAAGCACACTTAAGCAAATACCGGCACTGTGGTTTCATCGATGCACTCATATTTTGATTTAGAGCACCGATTCAAAAGTTAGAAAAACTCGCTTGTTCGTTCACTGAATGTACCCGATCTAAACATCGTGAATTGATTCTGGGCACACCAAACCTCGGAATCAGGTGCCGTCAAAAGCCACAGACTCGTAAAATTCCAAAGAAATTTAGAAAAAATTTCCATCAAATTTTTGGGTCTTTACTTTGAGGGTATCAGTGCCCCTACTGAGTATCATTATACTGACCCCTATGCGGTCTATGCACGCACCATGTTGTGTGTTGTGCAGATGACAGATAGTACTGACTGATAATGAGAGTACCAGGACTGGAGGTAGCTCAGAGGTGGAATTTAGACGAGGAAAACCACAAAGAAGGTCATTCGTGAGCTGTACCTACCATTCAGGTTGGATTTGTTGTGGAAAACCCACGAGCATCTTTTCACCTATCAGTCATCTTTTAATTTACAGTTTTCCTTATACATTCTAGTTGAGCTTGTATTTTGGCCCTTTTTAATTATTGTACTCACACTGTTTACTAATCAGTTTATTTGAGTTCTTATCTTTCTGCGTGATTAGTTTAATGTGTTACAGGTTATAAAGGTAATGAATTACCATATTTAGGGAATACTCCATAGGTTCTAGTCGCCCTCCTCTGGCCTATGGAAGGCGGGATAGGTGTAGTCACGGCACATGCCCCTGGGGACAGGTCGTGAAAAATTGGTATAAGAGGAATCAGTTTTACCGTATAACATAGGGATCTGATATTTTTTAATGGAAATAGTGTTATGTGTAGTGCATGTGGTTATCATTTTAGGGAATCCATTATTGGTCTAGTGACCCACGTATCCATACACCAGGACCCTTACTTCCGATTTCTGAACCAGTCCACAGAAACACTAATTACTTGTGTGTTTTTGAATATTTTATTGTGTTTTCTTGAGGCATCTCACCATGTATAACTAAATGACCATGGAACACCTATTCTTTATCAGTAATCCACTATCTAGACATCCATATAGGTTTCCTGAGAGAGTACATGATGACGGCCCACCAAGCGATGAGGCTCTGGTGCAGGGACCTCTTGCTATGTTGTCACCTATGGGTGGTGTACCAGCATCGCCACCACCCGTTGGGTATCAGATAGCACCAGCCACACTGATGGACGATTCACAACGACTGAACGCGTTTCACGAGTTCCAGTAGTAGAGGCCTCTGAGGTTTCTTGGAGAGATAGATTCCCACAAAGCTTAGGGCTTGCTGGAGGCGGTTGATAGAGTTTTCCTCCTTGTTGAGACACCAGTAGAGCAGATGGTGACCATAGCTACTAGTATTTTATTGTGAGATTCCATGATTATGGTCCACATAGTGATGAGGATTTGGTACATGGACTGTTGCCTGAGATAGTATATTAATGTAGTGTGTCATCTATATCATTAGTCGTTGATCAGCTGTTATAATCATCGGTACCAGTAGAGGACACATATGGGCTTAGTGCCTTACACGTGATTCATCATTCGATAACCCTTAGGTTCTAAGGCAAGCCTGACTCACATGTGGATTATAACTACCTTGAGGAGGTAGCTGAGAGTTCTCAAGAGATTCTATATCTTCGTCAGGATGACATGTCGGTAGCTCAGTATTCATCAAGGCATACCGACCATTACTGGTACCTGCTTAATACGATACGATCAGTGCATCAGGGATCGGACATCTGAGCCAGCAATATTCCTCTATAAATTCCTACTTATGTTTCAGTTCTAGAGAGAACATTTTTGTTGAATGTTCTTTAGCTGATCGGATACAGCCAGTGAATGTTATCAGTGGGATAGTAGTAAACTATCACCAGTCTTAAAGACTTGTGCGTTTAAAATTTTTTGGGAAGAGGATGTGACGGGGAAAGAGAAATCTGCTGAGCATCCAATGTGGAAGCAGAGCTAGGAGTGTAGAATGAGTTGTTGTGCATTTTAAAAAATCACAACCACCCCTTTTTGTGGACCCCACCAAGGTCAGGGAGTTGACGGAAAGGGGAAGGGAGTAGCTGCATGTTGTTAAAGAGTGTGACCCAAGGACTCTAGGAATGATTCGAGGTACGATATGTGTCTACTACTAGATATCGTATATATTGACATAGGTACCAATCATTCCTTCATTCAACGAATCCAATTCAAGACCTAGAGTTTTCGGTTCAGCCGTTGACTTGATCCTCACGTCCGGAGATACCTTTGTGGGCGGACTCGATAATCACACTTACACAAACGGTGTGATCTGACCCTTGAGGCGAGAGTTTCGATTGGATCCACTTGGTGGTAGCATCGAGGCCTTACAAATTTTGTTTGGGTATGGAATGGGAAACCACGGTTCATACATAGATTTACTGTATTAGGAAAAAAATGTTGTGGTTTCTCTACATCGTGGAATATGGTTTTCCATGGTCGTAAAAAAGGAGTCCCAGGAAGCACAGGATAAACTCATGTATAAGAGTTTTCAGTTTTCAGTTCCAGAATAGAGTGGTAGAGCAGGGGGGGACATCATTTCAAAATATGTTTCCAGTAATACCTCATTGGGGGGAGAGGGACGTCTACTTTGGATAGGTACTACCATAGGTTTGTGCCAGATTTCTATAGAGTTGCAGCACCACATTCATAGTTGACGAAGAAGGGGAATCCCTTCGTGTGGTCAGAGATATGCCAGCAAAGTTTTTAGGGGATGATGCAGAGGCTGACTAGTGCCCCCCATCTTGAGGCTTCTAGAGGAGGGATTAGGGAATGTTGTCTACTACGACGCATTAGGGACCAGGCTCAAATGTGTCTTGGTATAGGAGATAGCAGTGATCGCATACAGTTCTCGGCAGCTAAGATAGCATGAACAGAACTACGCTACCCATGACCTAGAGTTACCAGTAGTGGTCTTCACCTTGAAGATGTGGCAACATTATCTGATAGATGAATTACAGTATACTCATATCACAAGTGTCTCAGGTATATCTTCTATCATAAAAACATGAACCTGAGACAACAATGTTGGCATGAGTTCCTCCAGGACAATGACTTAGAGATGGTATTTACTCCTGGGAAGGGGAACGTTTTTTCAGATGCACTCAGCTGGAGATCTGGTATACAGCTACTAGGTGAGGCGATAGAGCAGGTGGCCGCTTTGCAGATATCCTTTGGTGATTGAGATGGAGTATCTTTTCTTCAGTCTTTTATAGTCACTCCACCACTTCATCAACAATTCACAGAGTCATAGCATGGCTACACTGACTACGAGACACAACGTGCTCAGATATCCACAGTACAGGAACTTGATAGATTTTCTGAAGTTAGGGAGAACGTCATCCTCTACAGAGGATGTACCATGGTACCAGTGTCACATCAGGATAAAGTGTTGAGGGGTTTCCACACTTCCCCTTTTTTGTTACATCCAGGAGTGGAGAAAATGTACCAGGATCTCCGAAGACAGCACTGGTGGCCAGGAATGAGGAAAGCAGTTACAGAGTTTGTCTCTTGGTTCCTCACTTGTCAGCAAGTGAAAGCAAAGCATCTGGTACCGGAATGCATGGTTTAGACTTTGGAGGTTCCAGATTAGAAGTGGGATGGGATATCTGTGGGCGTCGTGACATTAAATCCATGTACATACAGGGGACATGACTCGATTTGGGAGATCTTCAACTAACTCACCAAGTCAGCCCACTTCATACAGATTAGAGAGCGGGGTTGTAACGCCCCGACCCCATTAACCCAGAGTCGGTGCATTATTACATAACATTGGCATGATCACGAAAGATGAAGTCTTGAATGACCGATTAGTTTAGTAGCCTTGGAAACATTAGATACATTCATAAAAGTTACATTACATGATAAAGTGAAAAACTAAAATAACATGGTCTCCATAGAACACACTCATATCCCCTTATGACTATCCCTGTAAGTCGATCATAAAATAATTCTTCACATCCTGGAAAAATTAAAACATTGAAAGGGGTGATCTTAGATGCTCAGTAAGGATAACAGTATAGCAGAAGAATTCATAAATAAACATAAACATTTAAGGCAATGTATACCTAAAACAAAAGCCTTTTAAACATGATCTTTAGCGTAATATTGAAAAAGTAATATGAAATAATGCCATTTACTTATTCATATGGATATTCTAATAGTTGAATAATCACATGAAATATCAATAACCACTTTCATAATGATGGAATGAATAATTCCAGACTATCATAACCATAAAGCCAAGGCCTTGTGCCATGACTACAAATAAGATATTGTCAAGGCCTCGGGCCAAGACACTAGTTCGTCTCATGAGACCTACCGATTTATCGAGGAGCTATAGCGGGCTCCACCCATCACTTATTAAGTCCAAAGCATTCCTCATATGAACAGGTTTAAACATATCATAAATAATAACATAATCGTATCACATAAAACATGCATAAAGGAAACATAAACTTTCCACATTTCAATCACAAGATATCAATACAACACCTTGATATAATAAAAGCACTTTCAAAACCATTTTCAATACCAAAATAAATAAAAATTAAAACATTGTATTTATTTTTCATTTAAAAAAAAGTTATGGCCCGTAGAGGAAGCTGAAACTCAAATAATGGTCACGGCGGCGGGGAAGTCATTGTCACCGCATACGTATGAAAAAAAAACATTCCCTTTTGTTGTTTAGTAAAACCCTTCGTATAAAAAATATTCCTTTTGAATAAACGTAAAAGGAAAAAGGGGTTTATACACCGTATAATAGAAAGTTGTGTATAAAATAAAATATGCCTCAATGAAAGTAGATTGTGACGAAGTCCCTTAAAAAGATAATTTTTTTAATAAAATAGATCTATTAGGTATATTCACTATATGTTCACATAAATAAAGTACAAATACACGAAAAGACATAATAATATCATGACATAATTTTAAATTAGGAGATTAACCCAAAGAATAGAAATTGGGTAAAGAAGTTCCCTTACCTCGTGTCCAACTTGACTCGATCATTCTTTAACATCCTGAATAATAAACTAGAGTTAATTTCTAATTGATTAAGAACCTTTTTCAAATTTATTATTCCTTTTATATCATTTATTACGATGTTATGAACATTATGTAATTATTTATGTTAACAACAGTCGTTTTGTCGATCTTTGGTAATTGAGTCAAAAATAAACTTCTTATAATTACAAGTTTTTTATGTGGTAGAAAATCCATTTTCTCCATAATTATATTCATGATGTAGATATCATATATATCATATATATACAGTATATACATTCATTCATAATATTACGTAACATTTAGAGGTAAGAAATGAAATGCACCGTTCATGCCGACGGTAAGCCGTACGTACGCATGAACGCTACTTTCATTTCTATTTCGTATTTAATGGAATGAAATCATAATGATATAAATGTATATTATAATTCCAGTATTATTTCATATATAATATCCTTTACTCCATCGTTTATACATCCCACATATGGCATTAACGATTCAAATCACTTTGAGGGGGCGGTAGTCTGCACATCCTAAAATGAAATTATCGCGTTTACCCATAAGGGAAATCATAAAGGTATAAAATAAATGAGAAATACATAAGCATAAGGAAAACATATACATAATATATATCATATATAAATATAGTGATATCTTAATGGACCCCATGAGAGGTGTTAAAATAAGATTGAACAATCATCGTTTTTTGGGGCAGAAATTCACCAACCACAGCAACAGTGTGTTCTTTAACCATTAGACAAAGGTGTGTGTAAGTGTAAATAAAATCCCTCTCATAAGAACATACTATGATATTTAATATACTGGTGTTGTTACAGAAGAATGGAATAAAAATATTTTAAGGGGTTGGAGAATCAAAATAAAACATAATATCATAAGAGAAGACATTACCTTAAAATCGGGTAACTCTTTTTGATTTGAGCCAAAGGCTTCCTTGGGAAGCATTATGCCCAAATTTAGTATTCTATGAGTAAGATAGGGAAGTTTAGAGAGTATTTGGGAAGAGTTTGGCCGAGCCAAATGGCTTTGATGGTGTGAATAAGGTGGTAGAGGTGGGGGCCTTTTATAAGAGGAGAGGAGGGGCACTCGTGGAAAGATTGAAATGTTACATTATAATGATATGTTTTTCGGATTATAAAGTTCCCATAATGATACATTTAAAGGATAAGGTGATAAGTTTTATCAATAAGATCATCCAATAGGTTTTTGAAAAGTGTAAGCCTTAGATTTTACATTATCATTTTATTTTATTTAAATCGTTAATTAATGAGGTAATCACTACATCATCATCGTGTCATAAAAACATTAATTTATATAATGCTTAAAAATTATAAAACAATTACCATGATGTATGAAATATTTTTATCTTTACAATGAATATTTATAGTTGAAAATATAACATATATAACCCCATGTAATAATTGTTTTAGTTAAACAACACATGTTTGTGGCAATTTTATTTTTACTTTATATAAAAAGTTTTTAATGTCATTTTCTTACCCATGTGGCTCCATGGGGTCCCCTAGTTGACCCATGGATTTTATTGGTCGTCCATTACTCATACAATAAGGGTAGGACAAGTGTGAGGATATTTTCATATTTTTATAATATCTTTTTTACCTTAAATTTCACAAATTACCTTTAATCTCGATTAATAAAACATAAACGTTATTATTCACCAAAAAATTATTTTAATCCCATTGAATCAAATTTTACATCCTAATTACAAACATGTATGTTGGATTTTTGAAATTCAATTCATAGAAGTGGTAAAGTTTCATTTAAATGAAAAATTGTTTTTTTAACTACCACTTAGTGGTTTCACAATTCATCAAAAATTGATGGTTTTCAGAACAATGCCAAAATTTCACCCTAAGAAATAATTGATATTCCGAATTGAAAAATTATGTATATTTTTCAAAATTACAAACATATAAGTTGAATTAATTAATTTTATAATTAATTCACGCTGTCACAACAAATAGCGTGTTTTTAAGAAACAATATATATCAAAATATTGACAATTGATTATGTCCAATTTCAAAGTGAAATTAATTCTAACAACCACCAATGGATAAAATTGTAAAAATATATTATAATTATACTTTAAAACCACTCAATAGTATAATTTATCACTATAAATTATTTTGATTTAAAAAGTTGTTTTTAAGTATTTTTCAATATTCATAAAAAATTGGAAGTTCCCAGAAAATTACAAAAAGTTCAACTTAGTATAATCATGATATTCCGAATAAAAAAATGAAGTCCATTTTGAAATATAAAATTTATATATTTTAAAAAAGTGGGTATTAATATTCATAACGGCTACTTTGATTGGTCGCGGTGTGTTAAAACTAGAGGTTGCATACAACACACGCGGCTCTATTATTCAAGGAGAAGCACACCATGGAATCTTGGGGTGTTACATTCTCCCCTCCTTCAATAAATTTCATCCTCACAATTTAAAATTTTTATTTGAAAATAAAAGGTTGAAAATAGAAAATACCTTTGTGGAAAACCCACATCGGAAATAAGGTTAATAAAAATATAACTTTAAAAGAAAGAAAGATAAGTAAAAAGGTCACTCGAGATAGACCATACCAGGATTCTATGGAAATATGGATATGGAGGAAAAACAAACCAACAAGTTCTGATGGAGAGTTTTATAAAACAGGATTAGGAGAATGTTAACTATAAGAAAATCACAAACTTGTGATTGGTTAAACGATCATTGAGTCCAAAATTGGAAAAGTTAACTGAAAATATTTTTTGTTTTAAGTTACCTTTCATAAGGTTGAGGAATTTATTTAGGAGATTTACTAAGAACATAAGGAAATATACTTACTTGTCATGTAGACTTTCATTCGTTAATAAATTTTTACCACAAACCCATCATTCACTCCAAAAGGTAATAGAACTCAAAATATTCTATTTATCATAATGGTGTAAGGTTCCAAATATTAACACATATCATTTAGATTAGGAAAACTATTTTGTAATAACTAGGGAAATCCTGTAGGCTATTGGTAGGTTATAAAGGCCTGCCGCACTATGGTTGTGGATTCGATTCCTGCAGCTTTATCTGACGTGACAGGTTATCCCCTGACCTGCAGGTTGTCCTTTTCATGAAACTATATTATTATAATATTCCAAAAATAATCTTCATAAATGTTTTAACATTAAACAATACTATCCAAAGTTCATCTTAATCCATTCCCACCTTTATAGTTATCCAAAATACCTCTGTCCAGACTTTCTCTAAAAGGTCTCTAAATTCCAAACTGAATTGTAACATCAGATTCCCCAAACAAAGTAATGTTTCTCTAATTGTCACATACTAAAAATATGATTACCTTCATCATATTAAAACCTTAATGAAAACAACAAGTACTATAGTACAATCCTTATATATATTTCACATTATTCTTATAACCACAATATAATCCTTGAGTCCAAAATCACCAATACATTAATTATTCCACTTCAACTGTACTAACAGCATAAGATTGGCCTTGATCCCTTGGCCTTTTCTGAGGTATGTTTCCCTAACACTTAGGACATTCATTTTCATAATGGCCCATTTCGCTACAATTGTAGCATTCAACATTGATAGCCTCTTTCTTTCCCTTGCAATCACGAGCCTGGTGACCTTTTTATCCACATTTATAACAAACTCCCATTCCTTTTAGGCAAGTAACGGGGTGATTCTTCCCACAATTATCGCATTATGGAAAATCCTTCTTTCCCTTTTTCCCTTTATCTGTCTCTTGTTCCACTGTTATCTTCTTCTCTTTCTTTACATAGTTGTCATAAGACTTAGAGAATTACTTTTCTGTCTTGATAGAACACGAGACTATATCTTCGTATGTTGAGAAAGATTGTGATACTAAAGCTCGACGGAGAAATGGTTTTAACCCATTAAATAAATGATCAATCATACTTCTTGGGATACATATATAATCTACATCGTGTCTTGCTATCCTTTTAAAGGTGGCCTCATACTTTGCGACATTCTCATCCTCCTTCTACCTCAGACTCAGAAATTTCCCTTCCATATCTGATCTATGGTCATGAGGAAAGTATTTTTCTATGAAAATTTCATTAAACTCCTTTCATTACATACATGATACTTCTTCATCTTACTTTGTGTTTTGAATCATCGACCACCATTGATCAACATCTCCAGTGAGGTGGTAAACTTGCATGACAACCTTCTCCCTTTCGCTACTCCCCAAGGCATGGAATATTTTCTTTAAAGAGTTTATCCATTTCTCAGATACTAATGGATTTGTACCCCCATTAAATATTGGCGGTTTTTTCCTCATGAAGCGGTTTAACATTGATCCTACACGTTGCGGATCACTTTTCTCCATACGAGTAAGGTTACTATTCATAACCTAAGTGAGTTGTCCTAGTATGGTGATAAGTTGATCAGCACTAGTTGTATCACCAGCTCCACTATAATTATCTTGAACAGGAGGGAAATCCCTACTTGGAGTGCATGCATTGATAAGGTTTCTGTTCTCCCACAAGGTTCCATTTCTAAACAATGGCATAAACTAGATTACTTTATGAATCAAAATACATAATTAAAAACTTGCAAAACACTTAACATAAATTGAACTATTTATGGATATAATCCATAATCATAAAAATGTTTTCGTTGAGAAAGTATAAACTCATAAACCTTCCTAGTGGTTTGTAAAGAAAGTGAGAATTATACTAATCATATCCCCCAGGAGTGTCGTAACCAAGAGTGCAGCAAGGCCCCTTGTCGTGCACCAGTTCCCGTTCGAGTCTAGCTCAAAGCGGTGTTTTCGGGTTTTACCCCTAGGTACATCTGTGCCAGAGCTGCCTCTACCAGCTCGTATCCAGATAGGGATGTATTTCTCGGAAAACTCACAAAATCTATATAATACCAAAATTCATGGAAGTTCTTCTATACTAATCCTCAAAGTCTATCTTTGGGCAATGTGCTCTAATCAGAGTTTATCTAAATCTAACTTCCTAGGTTAGTACTAAACTGCCTCCGATACCAACTATAATGCTCTGACCCTAGTTACCCAGAGTCGGTGCATTATTACATAACATCCGCATGATCACGAAAGATCAAGTCTCGAATGACCGATTAGTTTAGTAGCCTTGGAAACACTAGATACATTCATAAAAGTTACATTACATCATAAAGTGAAAAACTACAATAATATGGTCTCCATAGACCACACTCATTTCCCCTTCTTACAATCCCTGTAGGTCATTCATAAAATACTTCTTCACATCCTGGAAAAATTAAACCATTTGAAAGGGGTGAGCTCAGATGCTCAGTAAGGATAAAAATATAGCGAAAGCATTCATAAATAAACATAAACATTTAAGTCAATTTATAACTAAAACAAAATCCTTTTAAACTTGAACTTCAGCGTAATGTGGAAAAAGTAAAATAAAATAATTTCATTTACTTATTCACATTGATATTCTACTAGTCGAATAATCACATGCAATATCAATAACCACTTTCATAATGATGGAATGCATAATTCTATTCTATCATAACCGCGTATCCAAGGCCTCATGAGATGACTGCAAATACGATTTTGTCAAGGCCTCATGCCAAGACACTAGTTTGTCTCAAGAGACCTACCGATGAATCGAGGAGCTATATCAGGATCCACCCGTCACTTATTAAGTCCAATGCATTCCTCATATGAACAGGTTTAAACATATCATAAATAATAACATAATCGTATCACATAAAACATGTAGAAAGGAAACATAAAATTTCCACATTTCAATCAAAATATATGAATACAACACATTGATATAATAAAAACACTTTCAAAACCATTTTCAATACCAAATAAAAGAAAAATGAAACTTTGTTATTATTTTTCATTTAAAGAAAGTTATGGCTTGTAGAGAATCCGAAACTCAAATAATGGTCACGGCGGCGGAGAAGTCGTCGTCGCCACTTATGACAAAAAAAAATTCCCTTTTGTTGTTTAGTAAAATGCTTCATAAAAAAAAGATTCATTTTGAATAAACATAAAAGCCAAAGGGGTTTATACACCGTATAAAAGAAAGTTTTGTATAAAATAAAATATGCCTCAATGAAAGGAGATTGAGACGAAGCCCCTTACAAAGATCATTTTTTTAAATAAAATAGATTTATTATGTGTATTCACTATAAGTTCACATAAATAAAGTACAAATACAAGAGAGGAAATAATAATATCATGACATAATTTGAAATTAGGAGATTAACCCAAAGAATAGAAATTGGGTTAAGAAGTTCCCTTACATCGTGTCCGACTTGACTTGATCTTTCTTTAAACTCATGAATAATAAACTAGAGTTAATTTCTAATGGATTAAGAACCTTTTTAAAGTTCATTATTCCTTTTATATCACTTATTACCATGTTATGAACATTATGTAATTATTTAAGTTAATAACGGTCGTTTTGTCGATCTTTGGTACTTGAGTCAAAAATAAACTTCTTATAATTACAAGTTGTTTATGTGGTACAATATCCATTATCTCTAGAATTATATTCATTATTTAGATATCATATATATATCATATATATCCATTATATACATTCATTCATAATATTACGTAACATTTAGAGGTATTAAATGAAATGTGCCGTTCATAGAGACGGTAAGCCGTACGTACGCAAGAACGCTACTTTCATTTATATTTCATATTTAATGGACTGAAATAATAATTATATAAAGGTATATTATAATTCCAGTATAATATTATATATAATATCATTTACTCCATCGTTTATATATCCCACATATGGCATTAACGATTCAAATCACTTTGAGGGAGCGGTAGTCCGCACTTCCTAAAATGAAATTATCGCGTTTAACCATCATGGAAATCATAATGGAATGCCATAAATGATAAATAAAGAAGCATAAGGAAAACATAAACATAATATATATCATATATAAATATAGTGACATATTAATGGCCACCATGAGAGGTGTTAAAAGAAGATTGAACTATCATCGTTTCGTGAGGCAGAAATTCGGCAACCACAGAAACAGTATGTTCTTTAACCATTAGACGAAGGAGTGTGTAATTTTAAATCAAATAATTCCCATAACAAAATCCTATTATATTTAATATTCTGGTTTTATTACAAAATAATGGAATAAAAAGAGTTTCAGGGGTTGGAGAAGCAAAATAAAACAAAATAACATAAGAAAAGACATTACCTTAAAATCGGGTAACTCTTTTTTATTTGATCCAAAGGATTCCTTGGGAAGAATTATTCCCAATGTGAGGATTCTAAGAGTAATAGAGGGATGTTTACAGAGTATTTGGGCAGATTTTGGCCGAGCCAAATGTCTTTTATGGTGTGAAAAAGGTGGTAGAAGTGGGGTCGTTTTATAAGAGGAGAGGAGGGGTACTCTTGGAAAGATTGAAATGTTTCATTATTATGAAATGATTTTCGGATTATAAAGATCCCACAATGATATATATCAAGGATAAGGTGATATGGGTTGTAAAATTCTCATCCAATAGGTCTTTGCCATGTGTAAGCCTTATATTTTACATTATCTTCTCATTTTATTTAAATCATTAATTAATGAGGTAATCACTTCATCATCATGGTGTCATAAAACGTTTTATTTATTTAACGACTAAAAATTATAAAACAATTTCCATGATGTAGGAAATCTTTTTAGCTTTACAATGAATATTTATAGTTGAAAATTTAACTCATATAACCCCATGTAATAATTGTTTTAGTTAAACAACAAATGTTTGTGACAATTTTATTTTTACGTTATATAAAATGTTATTGATATCATTTTCATTCCCAAGTGGCTCCATGGGGTCCCCAAGTTGAACCATGGATTTTCTTGGTCGGAAATGACTCATAAAATAATGGTAGGACAAGTTTCAAGATATTTTCATAGTTTTATAATATCATTTTTACGTTGAAGTTCACTAATTAACATTAATCGCGATTAATAAAACTTAAAAGTTACTTTTCACAAAAAAATTATTTTAATCCCATTGAACCAAATTTTACATCCTAATTACAAAAATGTATGTATGATTTTTAAAATTCAATTCATTGAAGCAGTAGAGTTTAATTTAAACGAAAAATCAGTTTTTTAACTACCACTTAGTGATTTCACTATTCATCAAAAATTGATGTTTTTCAGAACAATGCCAAAATTTCACCCTACGCTATAATTGATATTCCGAATTCAAAAATGATGTCTATTTTAAAAAATTCCAAACATATAAGTTTCATTAATTAATTTTATAATTATTTCCTGCTGTCACAATAAATATAGTGTTTTTAAGAAACAATATATATCAAAAGATTGACAGTTTTTTATGTCCAATTTCAAAGTGAAATTAATTATAATGACCACAATTGGATAAAATGGTAAAAATATATTTTAATTATACTTTAAAACCACTCAATAGTATAATTTATCACTATAAATTATTTTTATTAAAAAAGTTGTTTTTAAGTATTTTTCACTATTCATAATAAATTGGAAGTTCTCATAAAATTACAAAACATTCATCTTAGGATAATTTCGATATTCTGAATAGAAAAATGAAGTCCATTTTGAAATATAAAATTTATATAATTTCAAAAAGTGGGTATTGCTATTCATAACGGCTACTTTTATTGGTCGCGGTGTGTTAGAACTCGAGGTTGCGTACAACACACGCTGCTCTATTATTCAAAGACAAGCGTAGCATGGACGCTTGGGGTGTTAGAGGGGTTCAGCAGAGAGCTTGTGATGCCTCTATGTGCAGGAGATTTTGTGACTTCATGGAGTACACTTAATGATTGTCTCTGATCATGATGGACATTTTACTTCCCAACTATGGAAGGGGTTGTAGGAGGCTTTCAGGACACAACTTCGTTTGAGCACCGCCTTCCATCCTCAGATGGATGGCTAGAATGAGCAGACCATTCAGACTCTCGGGGACATGTTGTGTGCCTGTGTCCTAGACTTCGGGCATAGTTGGGAGGATCACTTGCCTCTGGTGGAGATTGCATACAACAATGACTATCACTCTGCCATTGGGATGACACCATTTGAGGCATTGTACGAGAAACCTTACAGATCAAATTTGTGTTGGACTCACCCAGGGGATTCAGCACTAGCGGGACCTGAGGTGGTACAGACTACCACAGAGAAGGTGCAAGTCATCCAGAAGAGAATGAAGATTGTACATAGCAGGCAGAAGTCTTATGCTGACAGGAGATGGAGACCTCTGAAGTTCGAGGATGACGACCAAGTCTTTCTACGGGTCTTACCTCGAAGAGGTTTGTAATGATTTGGATGAGGTGGCAAGTTAACTCCAAGGTTCATCGAGCCCTTCCAAGTGCTCAGTAGAGTTGGCAAGGTGGCTCACCGCATAGCATTTCCACCTTAGATTCATCAGGTGCAAGATGTTTTCCACGTATCCCAGTCGAGGAGACACGTGCATGGCCCTTCTCACATCATCGACCACGACAAGCTGGAAATCGACGATGGGGTGATGTTTGCAGAGGTTCCAGTGGATATTGGTGATCAGCTGGAGCGGTTCCTTCATGGGTGGTCGATACCTCTAGTGCGTGTTCTCTGGATGCACGGGAACCTCTAAGAGAGAAAATAAGAGCGGGAGGCTCAGATTCATTTTCAATACCCCAACTTGTTTTCCTAGTTTTGTGATATGGGTTTCGAGGATGAAAATCCTTATGGTGGGGAGAACATAATGACCCAAAAATTCCATTTAATTGTTTTAATTAAATTGGAATTTTACGAGTCTGAAAAAATTAACAGAATGTGATTACGAGTCCCGGAGTGCCTGAAATAAATTTCTGAACTTTTTTTCAGTTACATTTAGTAACCATGCATGTGGGTTTTTCTAACTTTTGAACCGGTGCTTGGAATTGAAATCTAAGGTCACTTTTGAACTCACATTATCGTTATTTGCTTAAGGAGACCTTCACCTTGACCGTAGTAGTTCAAGGGTGGATGTTAGTTTTTTACTTTTTTGTGAAAGAATAAAATAAAATAAAATTGCGTAACATTTTATTGTCATTTGAAACACCCATGTGGATGTTAAGAGGTGGGGTCCAATAGAACTAAATCATTCATTTGACTGTTTAGAGGTGGAGACCACAAGAACAAAACCTCCCATGTGAGGTTATGGAGGTGGGTACCACTAAACCTAAAACCCCCAATTTGAATTTAAGGGTGGGGACCACCTGAAACCTCATAATGTAAGAAACCTCTTGACCTCCCTCTTTAATGAGGGATGTGACCTTTAGGTTTCCCTAAAATTTATTAGGCCAACCTCAATGTGATTATGAAGCCAATTTAATTTTTTCTAACAATTAAATTTGGGAAACATATCATATTGGTTACCTTTTATTTTTGGTGTAATTGGGGAAGTGTTGGAAAAAGGGAAATTTAGAGAGAAACTTGGAGAAATTCATCATCTCCAATGAAGAATGCTCCTCCCACGAAGAATGTTGATGCATGACTTCGACTTCTTCCTCATAACATCATCCAATGTGGGATGTCTTCTATAAACGACTGTCATTACCTCCTCATCAGTATCAACAAATGAATGAGGTATGGGTTTAGTTGTGTATGATAATATATTCCCATGTTCTTCCCTTCTAAAACAAAGAACGGGGATCAACTCTCTAACTAGTTGATCCATGGATGATTTCTTTTCTGGGTTTGGGAATAATCATTGTGGGAGGATGTAGGGTTTCTCATTCTTCACTCAAGATTGTGTGAGCTTCTTTCTACCGCTCTAGTGAGGTGGGTGAGGGAAACACAATCATGGACCAACCCCTCCAACATTCTACTTAAATGGTGTGTTCTTCGCGATGGACGATGGAAGATTTTTGCCATGACGATGAATGGATGCAATGGCTGGCACATTGTCGGCCACGATGAAGGAGACAGCTTCTGCGGTCTCCGCCGCATTACGGCCTCACCGCCGCGCAGTCCTCTATGCTTCCCCGCAGCCCCCCCCCCCCATGTAGACTCGCACCACCCTAGTGGACCCTCCCGCTCCCTCCGTGACCTCGCGCCGCCCGTGCAGCCTCTGTGCCGCTAGCGCAGGTCGGGCCGCCCAGCGCTGTCGCGTTGGACCCAGCGGGCTAGGCCGGACTCAGCGGGCCAAGCCGGACCAAGTCGGTCGGGCCAGACACACCAGGTGGGGCCAAACCCAATGGGCTGGGCTGAACCCACTGGGCTAGGTCGACCCAAATCGGGTCGGGTCTGCCCAGGCCAGGTTGGCCCGACTAGGTCAGACCAGACCCGGGCCAACATCGAACTTTTCGATCTACCATCCATAACATTGGTATCGGGCATCCGGTTGATGAACCACCAATGGTGCTGGTAACCATGAAGCGAGACGGTCTCTTTGAGTATACCCCACAAAAGATTTGGAAAATGTTGGAGTACGGGCGAGTTGGATCGAGCACGAATCCAACCAGGTCGTCAGGACCAAAAGGCTAATAACTCACATACTGGGCATCCGATTAATGCACCGTCTATTGCGTTGAGACCACTATGACGTGGATTTAATTTGAGATACTTATTAAAGAGACTTTTTGGCAGTTGGAGTGTCGATCAGTTGCCTATGGAGCGGACTCTCCCAGAAACAAGCGACTGTAGTGCGTGAATCATGTAGCCGGATGTGCTGTGAAGAATTGATAGCGATCTTGTGTGGGACAGCACCTAGAGATCCTATGTGGGATAGCACCGAGCGATCCTGTGTGGGTCAGCATTGATCTATCCTCTGTAGGTCAGCACCAAGGGATCCTGTGTTGGTCAGCACCAAGCGATCCCCTATGGGTCTCCACCGAGTGTTCTTGTGTGGGCCAGCACAAAGAAATCTTGTTTTGGTCACCACCGAGTGATCCTATGTGGGTCAGAAACTAGCGATCCTGTGTGGGTCAGCACTGAGCGATCATGTGTGGGTCAGCACTGAGCGATCCTATGTTGGTCATCACCGACCGATCCTGTGTGGGTCAGCACCAATATATCCACTGTGGGTTTGACATTGTACTGGAGAAGTACTAGGATCATGTGTGGGTCTGATGATGTACCATAGCATGTACTTAGATCCTGTGTGGGTCTCAAGATGTAACAAATCATGTACTAGGATCATGTGCGGGTCTAACGATGTACTGGAGATGTACTAGGATCATGTGGGGGTCTGACGACTTACTTGAGATGTACTAGTATCCTGTGTGGGTCTGAAAAAGTACCGGCGATGTACTAGAATCCTGTCTGGTTCTGACGAAACATTCATGATGTAGTAGGATCATGTGTGGGTCTGATGATGTAATATTATCCTTCATTGGTATGCCTCTTAACATAGTAAGATAAATTATTAGTTATATCTAATCATCTCTACTACTGTACCTAAGTTATACTTGGTGTGATCTGAGTCTGTACATGTGTGGTACATTCCATTTTGGTAATACCTTGGAGGTATTCTTTTGGGTTTCATACCTGTGTAGTAATTACCTACGTGATATTCCTCCCTTTGTAGAATAGTTGGGCTTTGGGCTTTTGAGTTGGACTCTGTGTTTTCCTCATGATTGAGATGGGTTTACTTAATAATTTAGATATATGATTGGGCATATACCTAAGTATGGTTTTTACTTGATTCCCTGTGGTTTGGTTTATCCTTGGTGGGTTTTTTGAAACCTTGAGGGTCTCGGGGTCCCTACTAATTATCGTTATACTCATCCCTACATGGGATATGCCCGCACCCTATTCTGTTTTTGTGCCGATGACAAACAATGTTGTTTGAGGACGAGAGTACCTAGATTGTAGGTAGCTCAGAGGTGGACGTTAGATGAGGAAAACCGCAGAGACGGATCTTCGTGAGCAGTACCTACCTTTAAGTAAGGATTCATGGTGGACGACCCATGAGATACTTTTCACCTATCAGTAATCTTGTACTCTCCATTTTTCCTTATACTTTCCAGTCGGTCTTGTATTTTGGCCCCTTTTTCATACTGTACTCACTCTATTTAATATTCAGATTACTTGAGTTCTGATCTTTTTGTGTTCTTGGTTGTGAGTGTTACAATTTTAAAGGAAATTACTTCCCAATTTTATGGAATACACCTTCGGTGCTAGTCGATACCCCCTGGCCTACGGACGACAGGGTTGGGGTAGTCACGGCACGATACCCGAGTGACAGGTCGTGGCAGTGTGATATTTATACGAATCCTAATAGTTTAATGTATATTTTCACATAAAAGGATATGAATATGCACCAAAGATGTCGGTTGGAGTTGATTAAATATTATACCTGCTTAATATATTACCACCATGAGAAATCAAACAAAGTGGAAGATTCTTTGAGTCTATAAGACCATGCTTGCCTATCTAGTATGAGTTTCACATGAGATCCAATATTTCAGGATTTGTAAAGGATGGATGTTGATATTTTAATGTAAGGGGAGAAATCATATCTTTCTCAAATGGATGATCAACCAGAAATAAAATTGATGATTCAGGAGGCACGGAATAATGATTTAGAGCTATAAAAAAGGTAATAAATGTTCCTAAATTCAACCATGATTGTGATGAAATAATATAGTTCAAAATATCATTTTTATTCCTCTCATACCAGTAATAAATAAGGAGCTATTGGATGAGGATCCAAGTTTTTCATTCTCTATTCACCCTAGAGGAATAAAGATGTACAGTTACCTGAAAGAGTATTTTTAGTGGGATGGAATGATAAGACATGTGGCTGAATATGTCTCTTGATGCATGGTTTTTCAACAAGATAAGGTTTAGAGACATAATTATAAGGGGATATTACAACCATTACTCATATCAGAATGGAAATGGGAAAACATAACATTAGAATTTGTCATAGGACATCTAAAAACATCAATATGAAATAATTCTATCTGGGTTGTAGTTGATCGCCTTACAAAGTCGGCACACTTCATTGCTATTAGAGATAATTTCACTCTGGGTCATCTTGCCAGGATATGTGTAAAATAGGTGGTATGATTTCATGGATTTCCACTTTCCATTATATCTAATCATGATCTAATGTTTTCCTTTATGTTCTAGTGAATTCTTTAACATGCTCTAGATATAGAGATAAGTTTCATCACTACTTATCATTATCAGACAGAAATTCATCCTGATGGGACAATTCAAACTCTAGAAGACATGTGGATAGCTTGATCTTTGTATTTCAAAGGTGGTTGTGATAAACACCTTCCTTTGGGGGAATTTTCATATGAAAATACCTTTCACTCCAGTATTCAGAAGGCTCATTGTGAATCCCTTTATAGAAATAAGTGAATAACTCCTTCTTGATGGTATTAAGTTGGAAAAATAAAACTAGTTGTACCTAATCATGTTGAAGAAAAGGTATAAAAGGTCATATCTATTCAAAAACACATAATAAATACTCATATTTGACAAAAACGTTATGCTTAAAACTGAAGAAAATCATTAGAGTTTGATGTAGTTGATAAGGTGTTTCTACAAATACCTCCCAGGAAGAGAGTAATGGGATTTGGAAACAAGGTCAAGTTGAGCCCTTGGTATATCAGTCCTTTAGAAATTCTAGACCTTATTGGGAAGGTAGATTACCAGTTGAAACTTCAACCAATTCTCTCTCATGTTCATGATGAGTTCCATGTATCTCTCCTAAGAAACTGATACCTTATCCTTCACATGTACTAATCTCAGAAGCCATACCACTGGAGTAAGATCATTCTTATGAAAAACAACTAGTAGAGATTCTGGACCATTGGGAAAAAGTTCTATAAAACAAGACCACTCAGTTGATTAATGTTTTATGGAGGAACCACCAATTTGAAGAAGCTACATGGGAACTCGGTGATATGACATGGGTAAGGTATCCTTATCTATTTTTTCCCCAAGTTAGGAATTTCAAGAGATAAATTTAGTTTAAGTAAGGTAGAATGTAACACATGGATGTTTTTTATGTAATATTTTCTTTAAATAATTTTTTTTCTTCTTTAGCTTATTTTGCAGGAAATTTTGAGTTTATATGAACCACAAGATTCCCTTAGTATAAAATTACCATTATATCCTTGTCGATTGGTTAACAGGAATAAATATAACTTACTTATCAAATTGCATCGTGAATTTATTGTCTATAAATGAAAAATATGATTTAGATATTTTTATTTTTGAGTGAATTACTATTAGTAATTAAATTAATGAGATATATATGTTATATACATAATAACATATTTTTTATATTCATCCAATGGATATTTAATCAAAGAGTGTGAATAAACCCTATTTGTTGTATAAAAAACAATATTTTTTAAAATCTTAATCTTAAGTCGTTAAATGGAGAACCCCTTCAAAATTATGATTCCAAAACATTACTAATTTTATAAGAAAACATAAAAACTTTATTTTAAAGAAGCATTTAAAAATTTACTTTGGTTCAATTTATGATATTTTAAAATAACATTCATGTTTTTATGAATAGTATGAACATAATAAATTTTAAGTGAAAACAAATTTTTTCATCGATATAATTTATAATGTTAAATTTTAATATCTAATGGTTTTAAATTAAAAATATAACTTATTTTTTGTCATTCTATTTTATTTATATCATTATAATTAATTTTACAATGAATTTATTTGTTAAAACATTTCAATCTTTTCCTATTTATCATCTTTTAAAAGACCATTATCTCATTCCATGAATGGGATTGGTTTTGAATTAGTTATTGAAACATAATTTTTTTGAATTTCTAAAATATGAAAAGCATATTTGGAATTAGTATGCCAAAATTTTGTTAATAGTATACTTTTAGATTTTGTCCATTATGAATGGTAACTTTTGTAATTATTTTTATTATCATGGTAGAAGGTAAATCGGGTAATTAAAGGTAAAAATAATATTAAAAAATGACCTCAACAACATTAAAAACCCTATTGGATTACTAAATTAGACCCCTATAATCAATTTTGGGAAATGGAATCACTTAATGGACCCTTAATTTTGAATATGACCTGAATATAATAACAACTAATGAATGTGTCAAAATGTCACAATCTCATTTTATATAAGTATATTAATTTTAATATATGGATAGTTGGAGATATTATCCACCATAGATAGTATTTGGAAATATAATAGAAATAACTAAGTAATAGAAATTTATTTAATTATTTTTATAAACTAAATAATTACCATTAAGGATGACACAATAGTGATGAAAAACTATTTTATTAATAGAAATATCAATTAATGTTTTTGAAAAAATTTAAAGAATTTTTTTTAATAAATTAAGGTTATCAGGGGTTTTTATAGGTTATTATGACAGGATTGGATTATATTAAATTTTTTTGTTAGAATATGTCTTCTATGTGGATTTAATTTAAAATAAAAAAATTAATAGTGTTTAAATTGAACTAATAATATTTTATAAAAATAATATTCTATTAAATTATATACAAATCACGAAAATATTTAAAAATTAAAAAGTTATAATTATATGGTATATAATTTCATAAAATATCCATTTTTGGTAAATAAACACTATATAATTAAATATTTATAACCATAAAATATTTAGAATATCATTACAATAATTAAAATTAAATAGAATAACTAAGTGTCAATTAAAAAGATGTGGTTTAAATTGAAAAAATAACTTGTCCACAATTTATTAGTAGATGAAATTAAAACCCCATCTCATCTCATCTTTGAAATTGGGTTATTTTGGAGGTTTTTGGGTAGGGTTTTATTTTATTATAAATTATTATTTATGGAGTTTCCAATGGTGCCACTAACCTCAATTATAAAAGGGCACCTCCTCCCTCACCTCTTGACATCATTTTTTACCTTCAGTCTCCTCCATCCCCTTCCTTATTTCTGTATAAACTTCTCTAAATTAATTTTAGATTTTATTTCATCTTCAAATACCAACTCTAGTGCTCTATGAAGATACTTAGAGGAAGCACATCGAGGAAGTGGAGGTTCAGATACATACAAAGCATATCAGACTTAAGGTAAGGGATAAATTTGTAAATCTCATTTCTATCTGAGTTTTTTAATATATAATTCTTTATTGGGGTATACTTATCATCCAATTCCATGTTTCCTAAATGTTTATTTCAAAAATATTGATTCTATCCTTCTATAATTTTACTTATAGGTGAATTTTTAGGAAATGGCATGAATGGAATATTTTGTTTTAGCATGAGGTCCATTTTGACTTTTCCAACATAAGTATAAGCATAATGTTTTTCAAACTTATGTAGAAGGTATTGATTTTTCTGATTTCATAAAGTCTTATATCTTTGAATCATCCCATATAATCATAGAAGGTTATTTTCACATAAAATTATTTCTTCTAAAACTGTGTTGGATTTTGAGGAAGGAAAACATTTTTGAAGAAGAAATGTTACTTTCCTCAAGAATTAATTTTATTTGTTTTATCAAAATAATGTTCCATATAATATGAAAATATTTAAATGGGGTTAATTATTTATCCCTATTATTATTATGATTTTATTATGTTTATGATGGATTTTTATTCTGGAAATCCATTTGTTTTATATCATTTATGATGGAATGATGTTTAAGAAACCCATTTTATTTCATGGGTAATTCTATAGTGAATGTTTTTATGTTTATGCGGAACATGTAATAATTGTTTCATTATGAGTTGGGGGGGACCTATATCTCCCTCCAACTCATTCGGTAAAGATTTATTCTCATGAGACATACATGACTGGAATGACAAGTAAATTCGGTTCTGCAATACATGGATGGAACAAAGAGTGAACTCAGTTCATTAATGGAAATTATCTTGTACGATTGGCTCAAAATTGAGGCCTGACTAACATGAAATGATTTTATAATCATGTTTGTGTATTCTAGGAAATTTAATGTCTTATTTTATGAATATTGGTATTACATCACACTTTTATTATTTATCCCATTACATGATATCTTGTTCTTTTATATCCAGGATAATATTTCCAAATGTTTTGTTATTATGATTATGATAAGATTGATATTTACATTTTTTACTCTTATTGAGAATATGAGCTCACCCATTCATATGTTTCTATTCCTTAGGTAATTAATAATGGTATTATGTATGATATTTCATAATGGATTCTACATATGAATAAATAAGTGGGAGAGAGTGTGGATGTTTTACGAACTAGCTGATTATGATTCCCAGTTTCTAAGGACAAAAAACCTATACGGTCCTAGCATGATTATTATTATGTTATGTGATAAATATACTTCAATTTTGAAGTAATATCTATATGTAATGTATGTTTCATTATATAAAGGATTAGATAAAAGTGAATAGAACATAAAACTTATTGTGTTGAATGGTTTATGTCATAAACCAAGTTTTTATTGTGTAAAATTCTTATAATCAACATTCACCAAATAATATGTCAACAAAAATTAAAAATATCGAGAAATTATTTTATATTGGAAAGTATATATTTAAATAATAAAAAAATTATATTCTAAAGGGTTTCTTTCCCTACCCCCAGACATTTACACCAAAAGCTAAAATGTAATTACATAAAAAATATCCTTTAGGAAGATCCCAACCCAAGCCTTATCAGAAACAAAAAACTATTTCCCAATGCCCAATAGACTCAAAGAAACACACTTAAACATTTATATTTAAGACCTCGTGATATAGGATGTTAAAATATCCCTGTCGTAGTACTTTATATCTCGGATAATTCATGAAACATAAGGCTTATTCAGAAAGAGGTGATTCCACTACTCCTTCACTTTTGATTTATGCTCTCATGTCCTGTGAGAATATGGTCCTTATCACCATATTACTCTGGAAAATGGTATATAATTCCCCCAAAAATATCCACATAATAATAAATGATATCCACTAGTTTCTCTAAAACATAAAAATATTGTTAAATCTCAATCTCTTCCAAACTCAAAACATGAGGGAGATCATGATGATAGTTCTAGATATCAGATATGTGGAAAACATCAAGAATACAAGTCATCTAATCCATTAATTCTAAATGATATGAAAATAACCAAGCCTCTCAGTGACCTCAAATGTTCTAACATATCTCAAAACCAACTATACCTATTTCTCAAGCAGATGGAGACCCAACCAAGGAAAATCCTTCTAGGAAACCAGATCACCTATAAAAATTTGAAAAGATAGCATTGATGTTATGTATAAGATTTTAACTTAATCTTTGTTATAACCAGATATCGAAAAATGTTAGGAATTCAAACTCATATATCTTATATGGGATTCATTATCATAATATGTAACTCACCCAAATCATCCCAATGAAGAGGTAATCTGCAAGGGAAACCATATAAATCTTTGAAGGGGGCATTCTGATCGATGACTAGTAGATTTTTTTATATGAAAATTGCACCAGTCACAGATGGTTGTCTCATAGTCCATAAAAATCCCAGAAACATTAACAGAGAATATCCTCTAAAATATGAATATATCACTATATTTGAATATCCATCTTTTGATTTTATGTTGTACTCAACATGACATGATTCCCCATCACTTCATGGATACTATTCTAAATCTAAAAGGTAAAACCAGATCCCAATATGAAACCATTTTAGATGGAACCTTATATAACCTCAAAATATCCTATACATATATCTTACATAGATACATAACTTTATTTTTATCCTTGATTTGAATAAAATGGGAAGATTCTTTTCACCCAATCAACCATCACCCAAAGATCTTTCTTTCAATAGTAAATATTTGGTAATCCAACAAAAATTACCACATACAACTCATCTCATTCCTATGATAGAACCAAAAGATCCTAGAGAGAACCATAAGGTTTACTATGCTCTGTATTTATTTCCTGGTTGGTGTAATAGTGGGGAAAATAATCTATAATGTCACACTTCAAACTCATCCATCAATAACATCATTTCTTATTATAAATTTTTTTAATTCCAAAATAAATTAATTATAAAGAACTACAATAGTCATACAATAATGAACTCCTCTAAGATGATGGGTTGAAAAAATTAATACCAAAAATAGAGTATTCCATTATATGGGAGAGACTAAACATAAATGGTCACCCCACTATAAAGGGTTTGTCTATGTTATCAGAACTCATCATCTTTCTATTGACGTTGAAGAAAAGAATAAATGACATATTTGATAACATAACAGTAGTGACAATTATTCATTAAACATCCTATTGACTATCTATATGAAACTATGTAAGGAGTCCCATCAGGTTCCACTCTTACATCGATTCAAGAATAGCCAGCAATGGTACTTTCTTTCTAATAGATTTTTCAATGGAATTCCCCTTCCATGGGGTGTAGGTGATGTTGAAGTTGAACTTATAATGATATTCAACAAACTACCTCTATAAGAAATTCAATTCCTTCTGAGAAAATATAAAACATATACTCTTATAGTCAAAAAACACTATGAATATATCCCAAAAAGATAATGTATGCAACAATTAGGAACATTAATATCTATGTCCAACTATAAATCTAGATGGGGTAATTCCTCTCATGTGTCAAAATTTGATGAGATCCATTAGCCACAACATCATAGTCCATCACAAATGTGATGAGATCCATAGGCCACAATTATAGTGAACTATCAACATTCATGTAAAGGATAAGTACCATGAAAAAACACTAGGATGAACAAAATATTTCTCTAGCATATTATCCAACTATATATTAATCTATTTTAGCATTATCGGTGACATGCAATATGAGGGTATCGAGATAGGATGTATACACAACAACAGGTCAAATACAAACTCTACCACCCCCTCTTGAAGAATATAGGGAAATTCATTTGAGAAAAAAACATGAAATTATATAAAAACAATAGGAATAACTAAAAGAGAAGAAACCATAATCATATCATGTGAAATAGTCAATAAAAAATCTAGATCATTATGGGAGGAGTGTCTACATAACCTGACCATAGATTTCACACCCAGCAAAACACCTGAGATCACTCATCTGTAGTATGGAATGTGTAATAACTTTTATTCCAATAAAATTAAAAATGATGATAGATAATCCAACCCATCCCCATGATGATTTCAAATGAATGCCTAACTAGAAAAACTATCTCCCATACTAACTCCAAAAAATCTACAGATAAAGAAAAATTATGGACCCGGAAAACCATGCTCTTTCTTATTTATTGTAGGTGTCTATAAATCCATAAAAATGAGATGAGCACCATTTTATGTTTTAACACATAAAAAAAATTGGAAGATACGAATGAATGGGAGGAACTTATATCAAATATATCAGTTGCTATAGATGATTTTAGAAAGATAGAAGCACTAAATCTCAGTTGAACGGCATCAGCCTCTATTGGAAACACATCCACTTCATGAAAGCTAATCACTTTTGAGGAATATGGATGGAGCCTTGTGGGATTTGAATCTTATAGATACACATTTGTGTCCCTTGGAAACAATGATCCATGACCATATAAAGGTGTAGACATATCCTAGAAGAATCATTGTTGATGGTCATAACAACCACTAACATTTCACATCATTACATGGGTGGGACTAGAATTTCGGGTATGACTAACATTTCCGGACTAGTAACATGATAGGGTCACACTAATGCTAACTGTTGGTGGTGTATATAACACTCTCTACTAATAACCACTTACAAAATCTTTTTATGATCATACCAGTTCATCTTTATTCTCTATGTTCCACTAAAACATCACCTATGTGGAAGGGAATTGGTGGCATAGAAAATAATTCCAAACATATCTATCCCGAAAAATATTTCCTTATCTATCATATAATCATAGGTAGGAAGTTTCTGCATAAACGCCAATGATATGATATTTTGTTACAAACCCCACATGTAATTCTTAGATTTAAACTGATCAATATTTATCACCACAAGATCAAAACAAACAAGATTCCAAAATCGATTATTTTTTTATTACATAAATTAAAATTCCTTAAATAAAGAGAGGAACTCCAGAGAATATTCTATCATCACAAAATCTAGTTAGGACATTTAAAGTAAATGTATCTTGAGACCCTTATAGTCTAATCCCATGTTTCTATCCACCAACACCATATAATCCCATTATAACTAGATGTGGCCCTCGATCCTGATCACTGCACATTTAACCTTAATGGTATAAAGTGTTTCTAGGAATTATATGATATAATAAATATTATATATCTAGTAACCCACCTATTGAGGTTCGTTAACACCATTAAAGGATGGTGGCTTCTAATGTATAATCTCTTAAGATCGATCCTTATCTCCTCTGGCTTTTGGATATAACAAAACAACTGTATTTTGGTTTTACTATAAGTTTTGTCTAAAAAAGAATCTTTTGAAGACATAACCTCCATAATATTCTAGTTGATAAGAATATTCCCCAGAGTTTCCTCTAATTCACCCTCTTGTATAAACAATGGATGTTGTTTTAGAGGCATATCACTATATTATAAAAATAATAGAAGATGCCAGAAAACAATAAATTCTCAACTCAAACTAGAAAATCATAAGAGAAAACTGATATTAAATTCTTAAAATCAACATTGAAGACACATATCCCAGCATTCTATGTAAAATTGAATCTAGTAACTAAAATATATAGATATTACCTCAATATAGTGTACCTCTCATGTCCCAAAAATCCTATATGTTATCTACAAACATCCTAGGACTGAGCATAACCACCATATAATACGACATTTTAAAGATTACACCTAGGATACCCATGCAACCTACTACCCAACCCAATCCTCCATATACTCAATATGTGTTCCCAATTCCCATGGGATGGAGACTAACACCCATGTAACAAAACTAACTAGGGGGAATGATTTATCCAAACCTAAAGTAGACCCCATAGAATATATACATAGAAGAAATAAAAATTGAAAGGATAACTAGCAGAAATATACACTAGAACAAATTGAATATTAAAAAAATATAATGTTTAAAACACTAATAATAAACCCAAATTACAAGTCTAACAATAAAGGACAACTAAAATTGAGACCAGTTACTCAACCTGATAATTTGGGAAACTACCCAACATCTCATCCACATCTACCCAAACCCAGTTGAAAGAAACTCAGATACCTCATTGCAGCACCACACATTTTTCTACATAAAAATACACAGCCATGTTCACACACCAGGGAAGGGGTGTGCATAGTGCGAGCTAAACATGATCGGTAGCATCCCACCCAATTGTTCCATATCATGTATCTATAAAAAATAGTCCCAAATATTATTATTTATATAAAACATACCATAATATGTGATAAAAAAGTTTATATCAAAATCAAACTAAATAGTTCCCATTTTCCAATGTTCAAATAATAAATTGGTAAAATTAGTTTCAAAAACTAATTTTTATAAACATTTATCAATGTGATGAAAGAATATCAAATAAAAAAAATATAATACTAAATCACCATGGTAAATTGGAAAGGATGGAAATATATTAGGCATTAATAATAATCATACCATAATTAGTGAGCTTTTAACACACAATCCTTTAAAAAATAGGCCTCAAGAGTATAGGAAAACCTAGAGAGGGAAACCCCTGATAATGTAAGATCAATTCTCTACAAAAAAGACCTATAGAGAAGAAGAAAACCAATTGACTGAACCCTATAATAGTAAATGAGGACAATGGTCCTTAGTTATACCTTCCACATATGTACCCAAGGCTTCTCATTTTCTTCATTTATCAAATGAATTCCAAATAGAATTTTCATAACCAATTTCGAATGAGTCTTTTTTTATTTAACATTATTTGAAAACCAGTTTTTCAATTCTGTGAAAAACCCCATTTTACATTACCAAAACCAAGGTGAAATCATATTCTTTTGGAAAATCTATTTATGCACTATAAAAACATGATAATTAATTAAAAAAAATATTTATAAAATAAAATCATTCATGGCTCATTTAAAATATACCAGATAAAGAACCACCAACATCAAAATTGGGTCAAACACAACCTGTGACGAGTTCCACTAAAATCGTAAGGAAATAAAATACAAAAACCTAGTCCTTATAATTAATTTAAAAAACTCATAATATCATTCCATAAAAAAATGTTCCATTGGGTGGTTATATCACATATTTGTTGATAAACACACCCGTTTCACCACAACCAACATGAGGGTCGGCCTGTATGAGAAGATCACACAACAGATCTAGAACGAAACAAACCAAAATAATTATAAGGTAAAATTATTCAAAAACTAAATATAGAGTTTCTTATGAAACCAATATCAATGAAGAAATAGAAATTTCCCATAATGAGAGAGGTGTTTCCCAACCAGCATAACGATCCAACATCAAACAAAGCGATCTAGATGGATAGGTGACACCTGAAATCACCTAGATGAGCCAATGGTTAGAGACATATGGATAGAAATTGAAATATTATATGTTATATGTGAGTTCAAGATAAAGCATACTAAGACAAAGGGTTTACATTGTAAAACATGTATTTATGGCACAAATTTCCTATAATCTACATATATGGAAAATATGTCACCTTAATTAAAAAATACTAAGTAATTATTTTACATAATAAAATATATATATACATCGTAAAATCATTTCACATACAATAGTGTTTTATTTCCAACCCCAAAAAAATTACACCATAAACTATAGTCTTATTATGTAAAAATATTCTACAGGAAATTCCCAGCCCAGGGACCTATTGAAACTCTCAAACTGATACACAATGCCCTCTAAACATAAAAACACAGTCACACTAGTCAAATTGGAATATGTTAAGATTCAATTTGTTAAATATATCTAGTCATTATAATCCCAATTTCATTTATTTAAGAATATTTAAGGTCTTGTTTATCATTTTCTTCCATGATCCTATTGTTATGGGAGAGAAATAAGGAAAACACATCGTTAAATTATCATCCATCGCATTCTCATGTCCGGGATGCTGGATAGAATAACCATCACCAAATATATTCTACCAAATGATATTTGGGAATTAATGAACATTAATTTTCTTCTAAAAATATCTAGTCTATCTAAAACAAAATATGTGGCTGTTTGGGACAGTTATAGTCATGGTTCATCATCGGTCACAATCAGGATTAGTGGTTGTGAATAGAAGAGGTCATCATCTTTTCACTCTAACCCAAGATTATAGGGAACTATTATGGAAACAATTATCATATCCTAATTAAATAAATATTAATTTTACACTTAACTAGTTCAAACCTAAAAGTAGGGGATAATATAATCACTCACTTCATTAAAATCAGTAATCATACTATTAATCACATCAGAATTTGTGTATAATAAACCAGGTCATATCTATGAATACTCAATTGATTCTTCACTTCAATTATCTAACATAATTATAAATAATAGTATTGTTATTATACTATCCAATTCCCATATAATTAACCATTCTATAAAGATTCCAAGGTACCATCATAAACCATAGACATTCCCGCCTTTTAGGTGAACCTAAATCTAGAGTATTATGTCAAACTAATTCCAATGATTCTTACCACCATTGTTTATTGAATTTACATTAATTATAGTACACCGATGAGGAAACCATAAACTACCGTGATTTTAATTCTTAATTCATAAAATAATCTATTACAATAGATACAATAAATATTACATTCCCTTTAAGGGTTAACCACATTAGCTTTCGTAATCATCTTTTATAATTCATTCTCTTTAAACTCGTGTATTTATATTAATATACTTCATTTCCTAATAAAAACACACACATAAATAAGTATAAATATAATCCTCTATCATATATTATTAAAAACAAAATCTTCTTGTTTTCTATTTATTATATATACATACAATTTCTACTACATAAAATCTACTTTAAAAATTAATATTTTTTTTATTTGGTAATCAATTTATGTGTTTTCAAATATGACTATGATATGTCAAAAAATATTTTAAAAATACATTCTTCCATTTCAATATTAATGAGACTCTATATCTCATTATAATAAAATATCTGTCGACATTAACTATTCTCATTCTTCTTTTACTAAAGAACAAATGAAATTAATTAATTCAAAAACATATTTAATTATAATAACATCTTAGGTTATAATATAATTATTTCTTAATAATAGTAATTTTGACAATTAATATGAAGTAAACTTCACATTCTAATTTATAAATTCACAATACATGGAGTTCATTTCCATTATTAAGTCAATTCTCAATGGATAAAAGTAATCACACACTTAATAAATTATTTTATAAATGTTCAGTTATTATTAATTCACATATTCATAATTTTAGTATTTACTAAATCATTAAATGCTTAATTAGTTCATTAATATTTTTGATGATCATCTGACCTTAGTTAATCAGGATTGGAGCATTGAATGAAGTTTCACAAAAAAATCATATCCTAGATAGTCCAAGCCTCATCCACCCACATGAACCATGAATCCACCACCAACAAGAGGGTTCTATGTGGTTCCCCCACATGCCACCTCTACCACACTAACATAATATGGTCGATGAGTCATTGATCATATGACCATGGATAATTTACTCAGCATAAGATGAGTTACCCGACACATGGATGATGTCATATTGTGTCATCTAAGGGTTGGATTGATGTGAAATTCCCCTTGTTGTTTAATAAAATAATTCAATGATTAAAAAATTCATATTACATGACACGTAGTGTTCCACTATTGGACCTTGTTAGGTATATTGGGAATGAAACCCAGTATTCAACTAAAAATTCAATGACCTATGCTTCTCTCTTTCTGAATACCATTCCTCCATCATCCTTCATCACCAACTGCTACACACAGTTTCATTCTTTAGATATATAATGCTTGATAATAAGTACATTTTTCCAATAAATTTATATTCATATGTGGATTCCCAAAATTTCCTTTTTTCATAAAAAAGATTATATATTGTAGATTAATAAAAAATAAATATTTAGAAAGAATTAATATTTCTCTCTCTTACTGATCAAACAATAAATTTGATTGATGTGTTTCCAAATTCAATAGGATAGTTACTTCAATATCATTATCATGATACAGTATAGGATAAATAATATATCCATAGAGAAAATTTGTCTACAAATTTTGGAAACAACAGCTAAAAATAAATCAACATTTCCAAATTTTAATAAATTATATTTTGATAAATAAAAATTCCTTGAATTACATTTATAAAATTGAAAATTTATCATAGTGTATTTATCTTAACGAATATATAAAGACAATTTACTTTTAGATAGATATATAAACCCTAAAAATTCACTCTATGAGGTCTTATAATAAATTAATTTGATTTATGAGATTCTTTTTAAATTATTGCTATATTAATTAATAGATTAATGTAAAAATATTTACATGAATGATTTGAAGATTAGGTAACAGCTCTGGAAGAGAGAAATCATGTCTTCAAAAATATCATCAATGAAGAATAATAATCAAATATCCATACCATATTCAGAATGATATGTAATTATCTTGTGATGATCCTATATCTAGTGAAGTCTCCAAACAATAACCATATAAGCCCTATACTCCCTAACCGTTACTCTAAATTATGAATATATAGAAGTGGTATAGGTAAAAACAATATCTAATAAAAATATTTTTATCAATTAAAAACTATTTATACTATCTTCCAATAACCTTACCTTTATCCAAAAATTACCAAAATGTTATCCCAAAGGAAACAGTCCATTCCACACTCAATAGTAATGTTTATTTACAACCCCTCCTTTATATTAACGTTTAATTTAAAATTTTATCCTTTTATAAAAATAAATATCTTCATTTAAAACAATATAAGGAATTGAAATAAAAAAATTAATCTCAGTATTTAATCAAAATTATTCCTCAAAAAATATAATGAATTTATAATTTTTATAAAATTACAAGGACAATAATCATCATTTCCTGGAGAAGACTCATGGTAATTCTTACTTCCCGCCACTAAACATTTAATCCATGAAGAAAATAAACCATGGATAAAATGATCAATTTCTTAGAGACATTCCATTTTAGATTAAATATTATATTAATGGTCATTCTAATCAATAGGACATAATTCTACTTCAAGGTCAATTTTCACTTATATTCTATTTTTTTATTAAATTTAAATTATCTTTTTTATCTAATACAACTCAAAAATATAGAATATCAATAATTATTACATGTCTGACATCACCATATTAATATTTGGATTATTGTTAATACTTAAATTTCATATTTCAACACACTTTACCATCTCTATATATATAGCATCGAAATCCATATGATAACACCTGAAATTTGAGATTTTCATTCATTGAAAATTTCTCAAACTATGTTTTTTCCAAAAAAAAATTGGATATTGGAGAATATATAGGAAATTGGGTGAAGCATTTGAGGTGTCTTTCATTTTTTGGGATAAAATAAAATTTCAATAAGCTCACCTTTAGACAATATGAGGTTTTTTGGAATGGTGTGTTTGTGTTATTGATACATCTAGTTATGCATCAAAAACTACTTAGACTAACATGATACAGTAGGTTCATTATATATTAGAAAAATGAATCATACAATAATGGAGGAACACAGTTTCTAGGTGTTATTAAATAATGGTGGGATGTTTTATGAACATCTTTTTCATGTCAAACCATGTCCTCTAGATAACGACATTGGATAGTAATCCATATTTTAAGGTCAACCCATATTTTTTCTTGGTATTTCTTCTTAACAAGTTCAAAATCCCCAATTTATAGAGATATTCTGAGTTTTTTTAAATAATCCTGTTGATTATGATTAAAACGGCTAGTGTCTCTAAGAATGTTTTTTCCTTAAGTCTTGAGGTGGTAATATATTTATGGTAAAACCTATAAGCTCATCGGATAATCGATTAGCATAATGATTTTTATGGTTTGGGTCTACATATATTTAAATCTAAATTAGTGTGAATGAATAATGATCCAAATAGTGAAACCCTCAGCCCATTTGGATAATCCAATTGGGTGTCCTCAGACCTCATCCATCTGGCATAAATAATCATAGAAAATCTAAACCCCTATAAAAAAATTCATGTGACTATAAAATTTAAATAACATTGTTATAAAAAATGAGACTACCTATTTTCCCAATGAAAATTTTCATATAAGACATCATATGATGTTTTATTTTTTTAAATTTAATTATAAAACTCTCGCACTCTAATTATGTAATCTTATCTCGCATCAAACTTACCTATCCTCTACAACAACACTCTAAAATAGTGGGTCATTTCCTAAATTTATATTTCTGTCATTTTCCAAATATATTTAAATATTATTTTTCTTAATATATATATATAGTTTAGTTTTAGTTAGGTATTTAATTTAAATTAGAAACTCTCATTTGGTAAACATCAATAATGGTAATTAAATATAATTTTTTAGGTCTTCAGGACAATCTATGAGTCCATGTGTCCCATATAGGTTAATATAGGAGGTCATTTTAAAATAATTCATTATACAAGGACTTGTAATTCTGACTCATCATAATTTTTTACTCATATGATCTCCCTCATGGAAAATTCAGGCCTTTCTTATTAACAGATCTAGGTAGAAAGTCCTTATATTCTCAACAAATTTGTATGTGATGGAATTAGATTTTATGATTTTGGGTGCATGGGTTTTAATTTGATTCATCTACATACTATATCAAAGTGATTATGTGGGTGTAAATGATATATTTGGAAATTTAAAGGGTATATATTTTTGTTCGAGGTTGTTTATTAACAAAATAGAGTGTTTACAGTGGATTGGTCTTTGTTGTGATCCATGTTTAGTTACATATAATGTTTGTGGTTAAAATTATATATTGTGAAATAAATAATGTAGATTAGTTCATGGGAGATTATTATAAACTCCTTTATCTAAAATGTTTTTAGGGTTGTTATGTTTCTTGTATGGGTAGACGACATGAGTTTAGATAATAAAGTTTCTAATAGGTTGTCTTCTTAGGTCTAAATTTTTTTATGACATGATAAATTGATTGTGTAATCCTATAGATTATTAAAGTGACTCTACTTCCAATATTAGGTTATATTTTAAATAATTATATCTATGTAACCATACCATTAAATAAGGTGTTTGTTTAGTTCACATGGATGTTTGATTGTATTACTCTATCCTCAAATCGTTTCACGTAATTCCCTATAAATGCATGAATTTTCCATTTGACCTACATAATGAGGGTTTTTGTTGTCTTATGTTGGTTGTTTTCTATATTCAACCCACCTCAGACCAATTCATATTTTTACTAGTGGTTATGATAGATATCCAAGGGATTTTACCTATAGGGAGGGAGTCAGTTAGTCTTATCATGTATTAATGCGATATTACACCCACCACAGTCCACTTCCTAGGACTATTGTAATAGGTTTTTTGGATGGTAGAGAAGATTTATCCTATCAATGATTACAACAAGTATGGATGGGGTTTTTATCATCATGATTTAAAAAGGATAACTCAATATGGTTTCATGGTTTCTTTCAATTATTTTCAGTGCATGCAATCAGATATATCTATCACACATTTTATAAGGATCAGTTAGTTGTGTCCTACTTGACTATATTATCACACCCTATATGGGAACCATATTATACCTAATTATATTTTTAATTTAGTTTTAGGTTAAGGGAAAGTCCTTGTTTTTAGTGACTGAGCAAGTCGAGTTTTTTATGGATGGACGTGGTAATAGGGAATGCTACGGGATCACATTAATACCATGAATCATACATTTATTTTTTTAGTATTTCACATTTCTAGATCCAAAAACTCTGGGGGTATTCATTTGATTGGATATATTAATGATATAGTACACTTCAATATTTCATGGGATGTGACTTATATAAGTGTCTTACCGTTCTAATTCCATATTTTTATCATATCTACAATCATTTGTTATGAAGTTATTATATCTTAATGACCTTATATCAAGTGTATAGTCAAAAAATATACATAAATCCCTACCTATATATTGGAAGCCCCTTTCTTATAGGTAGTTGTGTGTGTGGCCATGAAATGCTCCAACATAGAAATTCTTCACCTAGAGAGGGTCTTACAAAATGGTATCGTATACCTACTTCAATGTTTTTAAAATATATATATATTAGATTAAGGATTATTTGTCTAGAGGTAAGATAAAAATGATGTTAATTCATATTCACAGCGCATGTATAGTGACTGTTGGACCCTCCATGATATTGTAGTTTTCATAATCACAAATTATTTCAATTTATAGATTCTACCCATTAATGAAATTTCAATCAATTATGTCGTACATCAAAATAAACATTATTAAGTAAATTGATTATAGTCAGGGATTAATATTTTTAAAAGTTTATTTTAAAATATACCTTTGATTAACACTTAGTCTTGTAATGGTATATGTAAGATAGACTCTTTATAATATTTTTTTGGATTTCCTGAAAAACCAAAATTGACACACCGAAATCGAATTCGACACACCAAAACCGAGGTCGACACACCAAAACCGAAATCGACAAACCGAAACTGAAACTGAGACACTGAAACCAAATTTGACACACCAATGTTGACACACCAATGTATGCCACACCGATGTTCAAAAGCCCTAATATGACACACCGAAGTTGAGACACTGAAGTATGACACACCGATGTATGACAGACTGAAGTTTGACAGACCGAAGTATGACAAACTGAAGTCAACACACCAAAGCCGTCAAAACGAAGATGACTCGCCGATTGATATAAATAACTATTTCCATTTTATTAATTCAAATTTATATCTAACAGTCATATGTAGACAGGTTAATGTTTCTGACATTATTTAATGTTGTCTGTAAGAGTATCTGTAGACAAGTACGAGGTACATGCACGTGTGAAGATATTTATTCCTAGAGGATCATGGAGTATAAAAGGACCTCATGTTTCACGTTATAAAATATATGATAGTAGTAGTACAAACTGAGACATAGACTTTGTGAATACAAAAAGAGAAGAACTAAGTGCTTGAAATTACAAGAAGACTGTAACAAGCTACCTTTTCCAGAAAGGGATTCAGTACACATCAAAACATTAAAGTGATTAACATTTTTTTCACTCCTTGAAGCTAGATTACAGAAACTACGATACTCTATTCAGAATACTCATTTGAGAAGAAGACTCAAATACCATATTCTAAACATTCGTTGAGTCTAGATCTTTACTTCACAACACACATAGAATTCCTAACTCTATTCTCTTTCATAACTCTATCATGTTTTATATTCTCTACTTGAGAAGTGTTTATATTTTTTTGTATAACACACACTGTCTCCTGATCATAACAGGAGGATATAAAACTATCCTCATACTCAATCACTTATTACTTTTTTTTACCATGGATAAATGTGGTAAAGGTCATGTGTAACTTGGATAGTCGGGTGTGCTGTTGTAAACCTCGATCCAGTGTGTGGCTCAAAAGTTTATTTATATAAACATATTGTTGGCAGGTGATCACAAAGTGGAGAGGATTAAGTCTCTCCTTGAGACTAAACCTCTTGTTTAAATTGTTTTCCCAATCATCAATTACTCGGTTTTTTATCCACTACTTATATTTTATAAAACAAAAAATTGTTTCTTCTTTCACTTTGATAGTTAGTTTTGGTTAGTGTGTGTATTTTTTTAAATTAGTAAACTAGTTCCAAAAGTTGAATTAGTGTTCTATACTGATTCTTCTGTGTATTATTCTCCTTTTTTGAAACCTATTGACCAATTGAATATTTACATTTTATTGCCATAATTAACTGGGCTATTTTTAAATTTGGTGTCTTTCTTGATCAAAATGTTTTGAAAAGAAATTTTAATTGGAACTCAATTCACCCCCCCCCCCCACTTGAGTGTCCACTCCGACCAACATTTGGTATCAGAGGGTTGTTTATTATCAATATTTTCAAATTATTCTCAACGATGATTTTAGTTGTATCTTAATGATCATAAAATTTTTGTCATATCTATATTTTCAATTCTTAAAAAATCTATGGAATCTAGAGTTTAGGGTGATACTACTAACACACCACCTTTCTTTAATGGTAATAACTATGCTCAGTGGAAATTAAAATTGAAAATGTATCTTGAGAGTATGGGACCTGAAATCTGGGATACAATTGAAGAGAAACATGTATTGCATGCTACTACTAGGGACACATGGTCATAGTTGACAAAAGCTACATATAATTATATCTTTAAAGCAATGAATACCTTGTACTTTTATCTAGGTGATGATGAATTCAATAGACTCTTCTTGTAAAACTTTATATGAAATTGGGTATACTATAGTCGTTTCTCATGAGGGAACAAATAATGTTATAGAAATAGGACTAAATACACACAATATAAAATATTATAATTTTAAACTGAAGCCTGATGAACCTATCTCTGAAATGTATCTCAGGTTCAATGAAACAATGAACACTATGAGTCTTCTTGGAAGACTAGTGGACAATAAGGACCAAATCATGAGACTGCTTTGATACCTACCCGACGGATGGAGGGGAACTTCTGTTTCCATCTGAGATTCATGTGACATAAGCAAGATACCTGTCAAGGAACTAATATGAAAACATAGGATGTACGAGGAAGAGCTTAAGGTGAATCAAGAAGTAGGTGAGGGACCAAGGAAGAAATCAGTATCATTCAAGACTACTACCTCAAAGAGAAAAAAAAAGAAAAATTTCAAGATCCTATAAACAGCTTTACTAGTGAAGATTCAGATTCAGATAGTGATGAGGAGATGGATCATCTTACAAGAAGATTAAACAAATTCTTCCAAAAAAAGAGATTCGTCAACAATTCAAACTACAAGGGAATGTATGATAGAAAAGGAAAATGGAAGAAAGAAAAAAAATGGAATGACAACTCAAAAGAAATAATCTACTATGAGTGCAAATGAAAAGGTCATGTGAAGGCAGAATTTCCCAAGATGAAATTTAAGCAGAAATATGAAGACAAGGGAAAAAGATACAAAAAGGATATAAAATCTACTTTAAGTGCTTCAGAAGATAGCTCCAGTGGATCTGATGATTCTGATAGTGAATAGAATAATCATTCCAACTTATGTTTCATGATAGAAACATATTAGGTGACACTTAACTGTCCTATACAAAATGCCTATTATTCTGGGAATGAATGTGAATCAAACAATGATGAAAATATTACTAAGGATAAACTATTTAAATACTATGAAATGATTGAGGATACATTTAATAAGATCAAGGAAAAATATAAATCACTAAAGAGACAGCATGATTTAAAGGTAAATTACAATTTAAGTCTTGATATTGAAAAAGAAAAAGTCACCCATCATTTAAAGGAAAATACTGAACATAAGTTATCCAATGAGAAATTAAGAATAGATCGTGAGATGTTTATTGCAGCTATAGATACCCTGACTCAATTTCTAGGAAAACATATTGCCCAATAATATACAACTTGTCTAGGATATCAACTAGGACAACGAATGATCATTATAACTAAATTTATTCCAAAATCAGGACAATTCACAACTAGTTCAAGTTCTGGACCACTTCTTGAAAACCAATTCTCTAGAGGACTGAACAATGTTCTTATGTCTCAAAATATATCTGCTGATTATAGGAAATCTTTGAGACAAGTATGCGTTCTCAATGTTTCACTTTATAACCTCACAAGATCCAAGAAAATCTGGGTACCAATGTTACCCCATGTCTATTTTTTTTTTGCAAGGATGTTGCCTAAATAGTTTCTGTAAGACTCGTTGGTACTTGGATAGTGGATGTTCAAGATATATGATAGGAGACTACTCATGCTTCAGGATGCTAATCAATGTGATTGTGGACATGTATCTTTTGGTGATAATTCTAAAGGAAAAATTGTCGACCTAGGCCAGATCGGTAACCCTAATACAGTATTAATTTCCAAAGTACATTTTGTTGATGGATTAAATTACAATTTACTTAGCATCTCTTAGTTTTGTGATGATGGTTTTAATTTTAAAATTTAAAATGAATCATTTAATGATTTCAATTTTAAAAATGATTTAATATTTACTACTCTCAGAAATGAGAATGTATATGTGGTTGATATGGATTCTTTAACTAAGAAAAATTTTTCTTATTTAAATTCATTTCATAAGGAATCTCGGATGTGGCAAAGAAACATTAGGACACTGTAATGTGAACTATCTTAGGAAACTGACTAGGAATGGTTTAGTTAGAGATATACCTAAATTCTAATTCCCTCTTAACAAAGTGTGTAATCCCTATCAAAGGTAAAGCAACACACGGTTTCTTTTAAACCAAATAAAGAAGTTTCTACTTCCCAACTACTTGAGTTGGTTTACATGGATTTTTTTGAACCATCAATAGTTTCATGTTTAAATGGGATGCACTATGTTTATGTTCTTGTAGGGGATTTTTATTGGTACACTTGGGTATACATTCTTGCTCACAAAAGTGAATCTTGTTCTTATTTTATCAAATACTCTAAGTCTATGGAAAACCTTAGTGGACTTCGAATTAAGACCTCGAGATGTGATCATGGCCATGAATTTGAAAATCATGAGTTTGAATCCTATTTCTCACATAATGGCTATAGTCACAACTTATCTGCTCCTAGCACACCTCAACAAAATGGAGTCATGGAAAGAAGAAATAAGACCCTTTAAGAAATATCAAGGACTATGCTTAGTGAGTACAACCTACCTATTTATTTTTGGTGTGAAGCTCTAAATACATCTTTTTATACCATTTATAGTGTCTTGATTAGACCTATTCCTATGAAGACCCCTTATAAACATTGGAACAATATAAAGACTATGGTTAACTACATTAGAGTCTTTAGTTGCAGAGTTTTCATTCTTAACACTAAGGACACTCTTGAAAAAATTTCTTCCAAAAGTGATAAAGGTATTTTCCTAGTTTACTCAATATAGAGTAAAGCCTATAGAGTATTCAATAAGAAAACCAAATTTGTGGAAGTGTCAGTTCATGTAAAATTTGATGAGACTGATCCAAATGAACCCAAAACCTCTCTTGAATATCTTGAGGAAGACATGTCAATTCTGAACCATAATGATAATTATGGTGAATCCTGTGTAAATGTAACCAGTTATGGGAATCTTCCAGAATCTGCGCCTGTTGAGTTTGAACAAACATACATTCCTGAGGAGTCTCGTTCAACTCATTCTAGAGGTATTCAAACTCTCAATAATCTTCCTTTAAATGCTATTGTAGGTGACTTAAATCAAGGACAAAAACTGGAGATTCTCTGAGAAACCAAGTTGAACATCAAGCTTTTCAATCCCAGCGTGAACCTAAAATTATAAATGATGCAATCAATGATGAATTTTGGGTGATTCCTATGAAATAAAAATTGAATCAGTATGAAAGAAACAATGTTAGGGAACTTGTAGAAAGACCTAAGGACACCATAACCATAGGCACTAAATGGGTATTTATGAACCAAGTGGATGAGTATGTAAACATAGATAGAAATAAGGCTAGACTAGAAGCAAGTGTGTGTAGTCAAGAAGAAGGAATAGACTACGAGGAAACCATTTCTCCTGTAGCTAGACTAGAACCCATTAGGATACTACTGTCATAACCAGCTTATCTAAATTTCAAACTTTATCATATGGATGTGAAAAGTGAATTTCTAAAAGGATATATAATTAAAGATGTATTTGTTAAACAACCCCCATGATTCACAAATCCTCATTTTCCAAATCATGTTTTTAAACTGTCTAAATCCTTCTTTGGTCTAAAAAGAGATCCAAGTGCTTATTATGACAGACTCAGTTCTTTTCTTATTTAATAATTTTTTACAAAAGGGAAAGAAGATCATAATATCATTATTAAGAGCATTTCCAAAGATGTTTTGATAGTACAAATTTATGTAGATGATATAATTTTTGGATCTTCTAAAAATTATTTATGTAATGATTTTTCAAAAATAATGAAAATTGAATTTGTAATGAGTTTAATGGGAGAACATAAATTTTTCATTGGATTTCCTATTTTTCAAAATAAATATGGTATTATTTTAAGTCAATGTAAATATACTAAATATCTTTTAAAACGTTTTGGTTTGGATGGTAGTAATGGTAGTGATACACTTATGAGTTCCACTTGTAAGTTGGATGTTGATGATGCTGGAGAATCAGTGGATCAAACCAACTACAGAGGTATGAAAAGAATTCTTCTCTATCTTAGTTCTAGTAGATCATATATTATGTTAAGTGTATGGATGTGTGCTCTCTTTCAAGATAATCTCAAAGAATATAATTAAAATTTTGTTAAAATGATTATCAAATATCTCAAATATACTCTCGACTTTGTAATATTTTATCCAAGAGGACAACAGTTTGATTTAATAAGTTATTCAGATGCTAACATTGTTGGTTGTAAACTTGATAGAAAAATTTCATCAGGGACATGTCACATGTTAGGCAAGTCACTAGTGTCATGGTTCAGCAAAAAACAAAATTTTGTTGCATTATCTACTGCCAAAGTAGAATACATTGCGGCTGGTAGTTTTTGTGAAAAAATTATGTGGATGAAACACACTTTACTAGACAATGGATATCAATTCAAACAAGTCTCCATTAACTGAGACAACACTACTACTATTAACATCTCTAAGAATCCAATATCTCATTCTAGAACAAAGAATATTGATGTAAGACATCACTTTTTGAGATATCATTATCAAAAATGAGATATAACTCTTGAGTTTATTGATACTGCACATCAGCTTGCTGATATATTCACTAAACCCTTAAATTCTGAGAGAATGAATTGCATTAGACATGAAATAGGAATGATAAATAAGTAACTAATCATTATAAATATGATCTTTATAAAACTGATCTTTATTAAACTGATCATTATAAAAAATATCTTTATAAAAAAGATCATTATAAAACAGGTCTTTATAAAACTGATCTTTATAAAATCGAACATTATAAAACCGATAGTTATAAAACTGAGTTTTATGAAATCGATCTTTATAAAACTGATTTTTGTGAACCTTATTTCTGTGAAACCAGTTTTTGTGAAACCTATTTTTGTGAAACCGATTTTTGTGAAAGTAATTTTTGTGAAACTAATTTTTGTGAAACTGATTTTTTTGAATCTGATTTTTGTGAATCTGATTTTTGTGAAACCAATTTTTGTGAAACCAATTTTTGTGAAACCAATTTTTATGAAACAAATATTATTAAAACAGATTCCTTGACATGGATATATTTAAGGGATGTTTTGTAAATTTCATCTTCTATAAGTGAAACGACGTTTTTTTATCTCTTTCAACTTTCTACGTTTAAATTTTATGGTTTCCATATTACAATACCTAAATGATATATTAATTCCAATCCATCCAGACCTTTCACCTTCTTTTTAGACATAAAGCCTTCTATATTTATTCAGTCACTCTCCTGACTCCTGACCTCTCAACACAGTTAGAATCTGAAGCTTATCCATGGCAAAGACAGAGCACGCAATGGAAGAACCTCAAAAATATTATCCTACTAACCATCAGAAGGGTGTAACCAATGGTACTACAAAACCAAGAATAGAATATCAAGTAGTTACAGCTGAAATGGAAGTGGCTTCTAAGTGTCTTCTATTAAGAAAATATTTTTTGGTAAAGGTACTGGAATCTCAAGGGTGGCTCAGGTGGTTTACCAACAATGAAAGACCCTATTATACCCAGCTAGTGCATGAGTTTTATCAGCATTTGAGTAAAACACTAGATGAAGCCAAGGTAGCAAAGATGAAATATTTGGTAAAAGGAAAGGAAGTATCTTTTTCATCTAAGGAATGGGATGAATTCTTAGAGGTACCTCATGAAGGTGTCTATTCTAACCATCCTGGTAATATTCCACCTTCATAAAATTTGTTTTCATATGAAGATTATCTGAAAGAGTTTACAAGAAATAATGAATCTATAATAACTGTTGCAAATGAATTTGAAAGAGAAGTGATATTGATTTTTAAGTTCATACAACATCAAATCTTCCCAAGGAAGGGAGATTTCTCTACTGTGAAATATCAATATTTCTTCTTTATTTTTTTGTCCAAACATGGAAGAAAGGTGAATATGTGTAGGTATATTATGGTACATATTTCTGATTTGATTAAACCATCTATGAAGGAAACCTTCTTATACTATCCAAGAATGATTTATGCCTTATTGGAAAAATTATACTGTGTAGAAGATTGAGATGAAGTGATAACTGTCTATAGTAGTTTTTGTCTTCAGAAAGACATTGGTAAAAGGATGAAAATATTCTAGAACCTATAGAAAAGATGTTGGGTAAAAGATGAAGAAAGGATGTATGAGGAGTTCAATTTGGTTGACCATACATTTAGAACAAAGGACCAAGTTGATCCAGGTCTCAAACTATGAGAAGTTCATGTCTATTATGATGAGGAAGCTGAGGCTAAAATGCCTATGGAATAAGTGTCTCTTTTGATGATAGTAGTGATACTATTATTGCTGAATGTACCAAGGATATGGCTTATGGACCTGCTAGTCCACCTATAAAATTGCATTCAAGAGAAACCATTCTAGGTGATGAAGAGGAGGAAGAAACCGAATTTACTGGAGTTGAAGGTCATGTTATAAAATCAGACGAGTAATCTGATGATGATCATGAGGACGATGATGAAGGTGGTGATAATTGTGATGATGGAGGAAGTGTTTAGCATGTGAGTGATTCTCTAAAAGTAGGAAAACATGTGGTTTACAGATCTAGTGGGGAATCTATTCATTGAGATAGTGATGGAATTGAGCCTATTGATCAATAGGATGATGATCACAGAGATGCTGGACATGAGGACATATCACACCATCCCAATGCTGAAAACAAAGAGATCATTCATGAATTGAATGATCTTATGGATGAAACCTTGGAGGAAGAATATGTAGTTATAGTGCCTCAAATTGAAGAAGTACCAGGTGTATCTAAAGAAGTTGGAGCTCAGGTAGAACCAAAATTTTGGTTGGTTCTTTTCCCCAAACAAGGTGTTATGGCCATAGACCAGGATGAAGAAATTGATGATATTAATTTTGTTCTTGAGCCTCAGGGAAGAAGGGTAGGAATTGATATCGTTGATCCTAGAGATTGGAGCTATGATAGATATTGTAATAGTAATCCCTGATATATTCTTTTCAGTTTAGAATATGACTTATATGTGGAGATGGTACCTCCTCCTCCTGTTCCACAGGTCCATGCTAACCCAGAGCCTGCTACACTAGTTCCAGCAGTTGCATCTCTAGCAGACCCAGTTTCTCAGTCAGTGCCCAGTGACTATGTCACTAAGGATGATTTGGAAAAGTTTAAGAATGAGTTATGTGAGTCTATAAAAGCATCAGTGGGATACTGAAATGAAACCTCCACCTCGATATGTATCTCGGATGCTAATGAAACCACGATTTCAAGAATTTTGATTCAAGAGATTCAACTTTATTTTATTACTACAGCTGATACTATTATTAGACACAACACTTTGTTGCGTGAGGAAGTAAGAAAGATGAGAAATGAGCTGAATTCCTTAACCTATGACTTCAAGACATCCTTTAGTGGTGTTCTGGAAGTTCTTAGGATCTTGTTAACTCATCTACTCAGTGCAGATTTGAAATATTTTAAAGAAGAGCTTGGAAAAATTTTGGTTGTCCCATCTAGTTCTAGGAGTGGGAGAAGTGTTGTTGCTGATTTGGAGTCTCTCAAGGCTATGATGAGAGAGGAAATTCATAAACTATAGATTTCTTTAGATAAGGAAACCCCTCAAAAAGTACATTATAATTCCGATCTTGTATACAATATGGTTAGACAGTGCACCAATGAAGCCTCTGCCTCTCACAAAGAAATTCAGGAAAAATTGGATATGTATTTCACTAAGATATATACCAAGCATGACCTCATAAATAGTTTCATGTTTCTGGTAGAGAAAATTCGAATTCCACCAATCACAGAAGCATTCAATAAGAAATTTCTCTAATTGAAAGAGTTTACACCTTTACAGAGTAAATTTATAGAGAATAAGGATGAATTTGAGAAGGCAATTCAATATAGAGTAGAAATCATTAATGACTTCATCAAACTACTCAAACCTTATATACATGTTCAGGTCGAGGCTATTGTGGTCTCTCCAGCTGCTTCAATTGGTACTGCCTCTCGATATCCTACTCCAATGAATGTCTCTCAAGTTCTTACTCAGATTTCACCAATCATTACTGAGCAGTCTCCCAGTATTGTGTTGTCAAAGAGAAGGCCTACCCTTATATCTACTGTTCTTATAGGTGTTTCTCTGCATGGTGTTGTAATCAGATCACCTCCATCCTCTACCACTACTAACCCTTTTTCTTCTCCATTAGATTCTTCAGACAAAGGCAAAGCTCCTCTGTATCCAAAGCCTTCGTGATGGATTGTTTCATTTTTTATAGGGATTTTTTCTTTTTGTTTTTCTTATACTCTTATGACTTTGAATGAAAATTCTTATGGTGTCTTTATTTTCTCTTATTTACCCTTACTGCTTTTCTCTTTTTGTTAATCCTAAATGGGGTAGAAAATAAGGATGGTATATAAAATAAGCATGGAATATACTCTCCTTATTTCATTTAGTGAGGGAATATTTGTTTTAAATAAATTCTAGCAATGCCAAACTTTAGTTATATTGGACAAATACATTTCAAGTATGTTAAAGCTATCTTTATTCTATATATTTGCACGTATTATATGATTTGTGATTATCAAAAATGGAGTGATTGTTGGACCCTCAATGATATTGTAGTTTTCATAATCACAAATTATATAAATATACAGATTCTACCCTGTCATGGAATTTTAATCAACTATGTCAAAAAACAAAAGATAATTTAATAAGTTAATTGCTTATAGTCATGGATAAATATGTTTACAAGTGTATTTTAACATGTTCCTTGGATTAACACATTATCTTGTAGTAGTATATGTAAGAAAAACTCTTCATTATATTTTTTGGATTTCCTGACAAACCGAAATTGAGACACTGATACCGAATTTGACACACGGAAACCGATGTCGACACACCAAAACCGAAATCGAAACACCAAAACCAAAGTTGTCACACTGAAGTATAAACCACCAATTTTTGACAGACCAAAGTTAACACACTGAAGTATGACACACCGAAGTACGATAGACCAAAGTTCAACAGACTGAATTATGATATATTGTAGTCGACACACCAAATATGACACACCGAAGATGACTCACCGATTGATATAAATAACTATTTCCATTTTATTATTTCAAATTTATTTCTAACGGTCTTATGTAGACAAGTTAATTTTTCTGACATTATTTAAAATTGTTTGTAGGAGTATTCATAGAAAACTACAAGGTACATACACGTGAAAATATCGTTATTCCTAGAGGATCGTGGAGTATAGAAGGACCTCATCTTTCAAGTTATAAAATATACAACGGTAGAAGTACATAATGTGACACAGATTGTGCAAATACAAAAATATAAGAACTAAGAACTTGAAATTAAAAGAAGACTATAACAATCTACCTTCTCCAGAAAGGGATTCAGTATACATCAAGACATTAAAGAGATGAACCTTTTTTCACTACATGAAGCTGGATTACAGAAACTACGATAATATTTTCTGAAGAAAACATCAAGAAGAAGACTCAAATACCATATTCTCAATATTCATTGAGTCTAGATCTTTACTTCACAAAACACAGAGAATTCTTAATATATTCTCTATCTTAACTCTATCAAGTTTTATATTCTCTATTTGATCGGTGTGTATATCTCTTTGTATAACACACACTGTCTCTTGGGAATAACTGAAGGATATCAGACTGTCATCATACTCAATCACTTTTTACTTTTGTTTCCCACGAATAACTGTGGTAGAGGTCAAGTGTGATGTGGACAACTGTGTGTGCTGTTGTAAACCCCGATCTAGGGTGTGGATCAAAAGTTTATTTATATAAACAGCTTGGTGGCAGGTGATCACCAAGTAGAGAGGATTAAGTCTATGCTTGGGACTAAACCTCTTGTTTACATTGTTGTGCCAATATTCCATTACTCTGTTTTGTTTTATACACTGCTTATATATGATAAAAAGTTAAATTTTTTCTGCATACACATTGATAGTTAGTTTTGGTTAGTCTGTGTATTTGTTTAAATCAGTAAACCTGTTTCAAAAGTTGAATTAGTGTTCTATACTGATTCATATGAGGATTAATCACCATTTTAGAAACCTATGGACCAGTTGAAAAATTACATTTTTTCTACCTTAATTAACTGAGCCATTTTTAAATTTGGGGGAATTGTTTATCATAATGTTTTGAACAAAAATTTTAATTAGAAACCAATTCACCCTCCCCCCTATTGAGTGTCCACTCCGACCAACAGTTAACACTCATTTTTCCATAAAAGTGAAACTATTTAATTGATTTTGAGTATATTGTTTCATTTTATTCTTCATGTGATATTGTATAGTTATGTTTTATTGATGATTTATAGTTTTGGGGTAGTGATGTTGGGTGAGTTTATTATTTATGAATCGGTATATTGGTACACTTGTCATGTTCCCACAATTAGAGGAATTAATGTGGTTTGGCTTATAGTGGACCAATTAAAGAAGGTCAAGCCTATATTACTTTTCCAGGAGACCAAATTAGTGGATAGTCTAGGATATTTTTATGTGTGGGAGATCCAATGACATAATGATATACTTATAATATATTATTAGAATGAGATATCTATTTCAGATCTATGTTTTTGAATGTATTAAAAAATATATGAAAACTAGTGAAAGTTAAGCATAGAGTATCACTCAGTGACATATGAGCCTCCTTGGAGGATGATCCAGATACTCAATGTTATGATGAGAGCTTTTCTATTGGATTTTAGTCTGGAATAGGATGGCCATATAAACATAAAAAAATTCATACAATTACATATATCAATATTTTATCTAGGGTGCTCCATCTGGTTCACAATATATTTGGTCATATTGATCAACCCTATGTCTCCAAGAGTCAAGAAATTCAATGATCATTGGTATTAGTTTAGTGAAGGGTTCTATTGAGATTTTGAATTTTCTTAGTTAACAGTTGGTTAACACTAAAACATAGAAATACTCTTATGATAATCAGTGGTGAAGACACCTTCATTTCATCCTGGGTTTCCACATATTATTATGGATATCATTATCATTACTTTATAATTAGTTGAGGAGTAATATAATGATTTCATTACTTTTTTTAGGTTCATTTTAGGATATGATGTGATTTTGAACTATTTATTAAAGATTTTATCTACTTATGAGACAACAGATCAAAAACTATCTATTTCATGTGTCACATATCTGAAAGTACAAGATAGGATATACACCTATTATTATAGTGCTGGAAAATGGACATATAACCACAGTTTTAGAAAAACCATTGTATAGTTCAATCCTATATACAAGGGTTACGTAGAACCATGGATATAGGTTTTCCCAAAAAAAATATTTCTCTGGAAATAACAAATACCCATTATTCTCCAAAACCAATGGGTATTTTCTAACCCAATACCAATGGTTTTCTGAGAATTGTGGGTATAGGTTCTGTGGAGATTTTTTTTTTGAGAAAGACCTATAACCATTATTCTAAAAAATTGTGGGTATCGGTTTGGCTATACCCATATTTTTTTAAACCATGGAAATATGATTCAGGGGAAAAAGAATTTCAATGTATACCCACTATTTTACCAAACTGTCGGTATAGGATGACCCATTATTTTTCAGCAAAAAAAATGAAAAATAAATTCGATATATATATATATATATATCTGTTTGTGTGTGTGTTCATATGTGTATGATTATATATATTATATATAATATCATAAAATGTGTGATAGAGTAGTTTTAAGGACGTTGGACAATAAAGAAAAGGTGTTGGGATCAAATCCTATATGGGGTTCTTTTTATAATGGACATATTATAATGGTTTGAACAAACTGTGGGTATCAACCTATACCATGATATGGTAAAAATGTGAGTATAGGTGTGCCCACAAAAAATTCATATACCAAGGGTTAAAATTTGTGGTCTATACTGACAGTAAGCCTTCTGATGATTCATTGAACCATGGGTATAACCCATACCTGTGAGTTTTTGGGCTATATCCACGGTTTTGAACCATGGTTATATGTAAAAATTCCAGTATAGTTAACACTGGTGATGTTGGGTTAGAGGCTGATACATCTTTTGATGAGTGATTTTCCTATATCATATACTAGAGTGAGAAGTTTCTACAATAGAAGACAGTTTCTCTTGTATTTAGGTTGTCGCAATACACGAGTATCTTTGAAGAGACCTAGGAGTGCAAATAAAATGTACGGTCTTAGTAGATAAGGATATTCAGTGAGGATCCCATGGGATTTTTTCTAATGAAGAGAATCCATTAGTAAATAGTTTTCAATTAACTAGAAAATTTAAGGTGTGATTTTATTTTAAATTATAACAAACCATATATATTTCTATATTTTTTGGATGTTGGATAATATGAAATATTTCAGGGAAAAATATTAAATAATTGATCAGTTATAATGATAATATTAGGTTTCATAGAGGGGACTATGGTGAAACATAAGGCAATGCTTTTGTGCCTTTTTTTGTGTAGCTTTTATGATTAATTTATTTGGAAACTAGGGGAAGATCCTGTGCCAACATGGTTTTTTAATCATGAATTATTTAATCATGTCCTATGGGAAAATAAAGGTATAACACCTCATGACTATGAAATATTTTACTTTTAGAATACAAGTTATTTTTTTGTTATATTTCATTATACGCGACATCATTTTAAACCTAGGCTATACACAACACATATTTTTCTTGTATTACACGCAATATCGAATTTTACCACCTTTTAACGGCATACCTATTTTAAAAATAAAATTTTAAAATTTTATAAATTTTATTTTTAAAAACAATAATCATTTTTGAATCTTTAATTTCTAAATTAGATTAGTTATAATTTTTCATATTTTTCTAATGTGTTTCATTTTTTGATGAATAGTGAGAAATGCAGCATTGTTGTTAAAAAAATAGTTTCTTTAAAATAATTATTCATTCCAAATTCTATTTTAATTTGGTTATTATTTTTAAAAAATATTAATTAAAAATATATTAAACCAATTAAGTTTATTTAAGTATTTTTATATTGAAATTGGATATAAACACTTAATGAACTTTTAAATATTTTTACTTTAAAACCAAATTTCTTGCCACATGTGTGTGATTGGCGTTAAACTTTCATTAGCCATTTATGTGAATAGAATTTGGAAAAATGGAAATACAATATTGTAATAAGTATTATATTTTTCATTTAATAAAATAAACTTAGTTTTCGAAGACAAATATTAGTAAAAGTAATTAAAACTAATTAAAATGATTAAGGTAAAATTAAGTTTAACAAGGGACCTAACATTAAACATAAGGTAAAATGTTCTAGAAACATGTACTATTGAAATTTTATATAAATAGTTATAATATACATCCTCTTATTTCTAATTTTATTAGTTGGTGGGACACATGTTCATGAATGTTCCCTATATGATACGTTATGTACTGGAAAAGACAATAAATAAACTTCCTTACCTTTATCATTTATAAAACATTAAGATATGGAAAAACACCATATTTTTTATTATATATATAATTTAAAAATATAAACAAGTTGTTTTTCTCATATTAATTTATCATTAATTTTCATTGATGAATCAGCTAATTTAAATTCATAAGAAACATCAATGTAATGATTATTTAGTTAATAATTAACTTAAATAAATAATACTATAAATATAAAAGTGAAGTAAATTAATTGAATTATTATATATAATTTTTTAGATGAATATATAATGTTACATGTCTTTTAATTTAATATATTTTAAATCCAGTATCTTTATGATCTTTTTAAATAAAAATTAAATAAATTCATTCCAAATTGATATTAATAATATATTAGAATAAATAGTATTTATTAAATAATATAAATTTTATAAAAACCTATATTCTTCCAATTTATTTATAAGTGTTAATAAATAAAAAATATTTTCTATTAATATACCAATTGATCTTTTATAATTATCATATGGACTCATAGATTGTAAAAACACTGTTAGCATGGTTTATGATAAAGTAGTGTTTTTTTGCGCATTGCATGTGATTGTGTTAATTTGTATTTCCAAAACATATGGGACTTTTGTTCTATAAATTTGATATAATATTTATAATAAATTAGTTTAATATTTTATAATAAATCTCACTTTAATTTTTCTATAATGGTTAAATAACTTAAGTTTAAAACTAGATACATTAATAAACACCAAAACGTCAATATTGTGGGTTCTTAAAACATAAAAAACAAAATTACAAAAATTGGAACAATTTCTTGTTGTGGAGGTGTTTATCAATAATTATTAAAATTTAATACATTATTTTTAAATTTTTAAACCTTTTTAGTAAGGGAACCCTCCATTAGTGCTTACCTATTGGTATCTACAAGAAAGCCACTCCTCGTCTACTAAAAAGAGGCAAGTACTCTTTCTGTTCCCCACACATATAAATCCACTTTTGATAGAAAAATATATATCCAAGTATATTATAAACATACCACTAATAAACCTTGAAACCTCCATTTGTGAATAATTATATCCAATGAAACCCTTTGGTTCAAACTAAAAAGAGTTAACCAAATAAAAGGTAACATCCTTCCTCAAGATCCTTAGTTTTTTTATATTTCTAATCATTCAATTCACCTCATTAATTTATTTTTTAACCAAAAAAGTATCATAAATATTATTATATATTTCAATGTTAAGGTTTCTATAAACACATTCACCCACATCCATCTAATTGGTTGTGAACTTACCTATCTTATATACGTTGAACTACCACCTAATGAAACAATTTTGTTCAATTTTCATTTACCACGACACATTGGTGGGAAATATTATATAATCACTATTTATAGTTGAAATATATGATCATTATTATGTATTTATACTTCTATAATTCTTTTATAATTCATACCTTTAAATTTTTCATTTTTTTGTACATATAATATCATCATTTGTGGAAGTGTGTACTACTGCCTCTTCAAAGCGATGTGATTCATTCACACTAAAAATAGAATGTATAAGATATTTTATTAATTATAAATATGAAACATAAATGAAATATATATTATATACATGTAATAATTACCTTTCTATAAACATAATATTTCAATTTTTTTATAAATTCCACTCATCAAAACATGATAACTTCTGTTGTGGACATGCAGACTAACGCCTCCCCAACGCGTTGCGATTCATTTTACCCTCGGGACGCTCAGCCATCTTGGCTTCCAACGGCTCCTTCCCTAGCTGGGGAGTTTCCTCTGGGCGCTACCTCTTCATGGGGGAGGGGGGTTTCTCTATGTGGAGGGTTCGAAAAGGCCACACTGGGGAATTCCCTTTCTAACATATATATATATATATGATAATATAACATGATATTACTGATATAATGATCATTTTGAAAATATATAATTTTACTCACCTTATTTCCATAAGTATCATTGAAAAATTGGAATGCTACATGTGCGTACATACGACCTACCATCTTCAAGATTGTAACGTTGGATCATTTTTCAGACCCATGTTTTATGATTGGTTTTAAAAATATAACTTATGTAAAAATATGATATTTATTAAATAATTATTATTATATATATTTATATATAACGAACCCTTTGACCATAGTTGAGCTACCAATGTCATTTTAAAACATGAATAGAATTTGGTCAAAACACCCAACATAAACTTAATTACTTTATTAGATGTTTACAACACTGTAATAAGTGTTATAAAAGTAATGATTAACATGAATATAGATCTGAATAAATAAAATAACTAATATATATTTACGATTCATGAATATAAAAACACAAGTTACAATTCAGACTCATGGTAAGATATTTCTTCTCAATTTACATTCATTGGATACTTATTTGTTGTTATGCACCAATTCACTGTTAAATGGTATATATTGTGCCCATTGACATGTTATATCATGTATATAATAATTCTAGCGATATTTTAAGTTTTATTTAATGTTCTTACATGATGTGGATTATGATTATAATGTTTCAAATTTATATTGACACTTTATAATGTGTAGCGATTATTTTCCTCAAGAATTTTTTAATGACCATTTAATGGAATTTACATTCATAAACATAAATAACCCTTGTTCTTACTAGTCATCCATTACATAATTATTGATAAATCATTATTATTTATTCAATATGGTTATTTTATGATAAGACACTTTTTTATTAATTAAATCGATTATTCTACAGAGGTAGAATGCATTGGATTATGTATGCGATGGGTGGTGCCCACTGTGTCCCCTCGATGTATCAGTATGTTTCTTAGTAAAAAATAGAAGTGGTTTTCGGTGGGGAATTTTCCATTTAATATATTCTGGAATTGAAATCATGATAATTATATAATTTGGGAATGAATCAATGATACTATTAGATTCATGGAATGAAGCCTTAACTGTATTAGACTATTGGAACGATGCCTCAATTATATGTTTTAGATATACATAGTTTTGCATTCCAACCATACGTATTCAGTATTTTTTGTTCTATGTAATTGTTTAATTAGTTATAATATCCACAATTAAGTTTATTTCTCAGATTATTGATTAAATGACATGTGTTTCATTAATCTACCTTTACATACTAATTATCCCTTATCATGTTATTTGAATAGAAAGTGTTGTCAGTTATTTACCATTCAAGGTTGATTTCTTCTCATTGATTCAATATATATTCTACTTCAATTACCCTTAAATAGAATTTTAGCTCACTCTGATTTTTTAACCTTTCTACATGTTATATAGAAGAATTCATTGAATAATATTTCAAGGATGTTGTTCATTTAATTTTATAATATATCATGTTTTATTCACCATTTTATAATTTAAAATGGGTATCTTATGTGTAATCTGGATTTTCAAAAAGATAAACTAATTGGTTCTTCAAGATTTGATTCCTTGTAATTTTGGTAATGTAGTATAACAATTCACCAATGTGAGGCTTATATTTTTGGGGAATTATAGTTGGCATCATAGTATGTTTTGTAGCAACCTAGGAAACTAGATTTAGAAAACATAGATTAGAGAACATAACCATAAGAAATAATTTTATGATATTTATAGATGAAATTCCTATAATTTTGGTTAAGCTACCATTATTTGGATATTATAATAAATACATCATTTTCTATATACTTCAAGTGTTTGTGGTTCTAGAATATTTGTACATAGGAGTGACTTTTTAGACATGGTGTTTTGAGCCAGACTCGGTGTGACATGGTACTCAACAACAGACCTTACTACACAACTAGTTTGACACTCCTAGGGAATGCACTTAGAATAATTCCTATTTTCTTTACAACCCATTATAAATGATTTTATAATATCCAAAAATAAATAATGTTGGTGATTATGAGATTATCTATGCCTAAGTATTTCAATTTATTTTATGTGATCTTCAATATTTATAATTTTACAAAGTTCATAAATGTTTTAAACTAATATAGTATTTGTCATTCTGTATAAGTGGAACCTAAAAGGAAGAAGTTTATCAACAATCATGTTCAACGTAGAGGTTTCCATGAGGATAAAGTCAGTCTAGCTAGTATTATAATTGGGCAAGATATAGATATATTGGGGAAGCTTAATTAAGTTATGACACATAACCTTTCCCCAATCAATCAGCTGATTCCACAATGAGACAATCATATGTTTGATCACTTTATATGAAAATATCCCCCATATTTTAGGGAGACTAAAGATACAATTATAGATTTTTAATGGATTATGTATTTATAGAAGTTATTTTTAGCATTAGGATGTTGTGAAAAAAATCATACACCAACAATGTATTGTCTTGAAGATGATGATGATCAGTGGTGGATATTGATCCAAAATACTAGGGATTTAGAGGATATATAACCCAGAAAATGAATGTATTCTAGGGAGAAATTATTCAATAAATATTTACCTCATGATAAATAAAATTAGTTGAATATAATTTTCCTTAGTTTAAATAAAAGGAGGAAGAATGTTTTGTGTAGTGTGAATCTACCTTTTCAAAGTTAGCAAGGAATGAAATAAATTTCATACACAATATGGAATGAAAGATTGACCATTTCATTAATGTTCTTGAAACAAGTCTTTGAAGGGTAAAGGTGTCTAAAATATTTTCCTCATATAATGATAATGTATATGTGACATCAAGATAGATAATGAATTATACTATTTTTATGGCATCGAAGGGAAGCAATAGAAGAAGAGGATAGTAGAAAAAAATTGGATAAAGGGAAAAAGGTAAAGAATAATTTTCAAACATATGATACTTCTGGAAGGAAACACCTTGGTATATGCTTAAAAGTGAAATATTTTTGCTTTATGTTTTGAGAAAGAGTCCATCATGTTCAATATTTCAATGGAAAAAAAGAATTTTCCACTATTTAGTGATTCAAGTATAATGATATAGGTAAGTATAAAAAAAACTTTCCCCAAGAACCAAGAGAATATACACCCAAAAAATCTAAAGAATCAAGGTCAAAAATATTTCATTGACACAACTGAAGTGGAATGATTAATTTAATTCTATATTTGGATATAATAAATATGTTTTAATCATATTTTTTGATTATTTTCTCATCATATTATTTATGATATATATATGTATTTTACTGCAATACATTTTTATTATATATTTGAAACAATATGTTGAATGGTACCAGGAAAATTGATTCAATAGAAATTTAAACTTTTTTGGAAAACACGTGGTTGAGGGGAAATATACCATATCTGTTCTTGATGTTGAGATAATGATTTTTGGATATAGAGATGATTGATATTGATAATGTAAATTGGATGATACTAAATACAATGGAAAAGATTCTAAAGTGTTGGAACATGATCTTTTAGAAAGGATATCCATTTAGGAAATGGTTTAAGTTAAACATTGGATGTGGTTTAGAGTTTAATGTATTAAATCCCCATGTGAGGTAAAATTTTCTAACAGATGAAGTATAAATAAATCAAGATGAAATCAAAGTATAAGGTTATTTTTATAAAAATGTATCTTCTCTTAAATAATTAGTGAGTGATAGAATCTCTCAACTATATAAAAAGGTTATTCAAACAAAAATTTTTTCATGTTATCATAGTCGTTGATGATATCAATATCTATTATTCATACTTCTATTTTATGGTTCACTAGTCTATAACATTCAACTGAACATGTTCTCAAACACTTACCATCAGAACATGAATGTTGGATTTCTCTTCCATGTCAATGTTTTCACTAATGTTCTCTAAATAAAAAAATAGAATTATTTTGAACATACCATTTCATTTTTCATCTTATAAAGAATATTTTTTATTGATACTATTTACAATGTATCTCTATGAGAAACTATATTTTCAAATATCAATACCTTGATTACTTAGATAAAGACTGAATTGTAAGAACATAATTTAATTAACGTGAAGAGAATGTAAGACCCCAAAATTTTAAAATATTTTCAATTTACAATAAACTTTATTTTGTTTCTCTATTTAATTATACACAATTCCATTTTAATAATACATTATACACAACACTGAGTTATCTTGTGTTACTTGCAAGAATGAGGTTTACTTCATTCTAATGGCGCATAAAATTTAAACCACAATTTTTTCATGTTAATAAATTTTATTTCTCATAATATATATAATTTTTAATTTGGAATGTAAATATTAGGTTATATTTAATTTTTTGTATTTTTCTAAGAAGTTTCATTTTTTAATGAATAGTGAAGAATACTTCATTTTAGTTAAAACAACAATTTTTTAAATATTTTTAATTGATAAATTGTATTTTAAATTGGTTATTAATGTCACAATGTTGAAATTATACATATATTAATCAAATTAATTTTATTTTAATAAATTTTATATTGTTATTGAATATAATGTCTTATTGAACTTTTGATCGTTTTTACTTTAAAAACGGCTTTATCACCACCTATGCGGGGTTTCCGTTAAACAAAATTTAGCCACATCTATGAATTGAATTTTTAAAAATGTACATACCTGATTTTAATCATTATGATATTTTTAGATTAATAATATAACTTTTTTGACTAGAAATATTATTAAACGTAAGTAAAATTAATTAAATCGATTAAAATAAAATCAAACTAAACAAAGGACTAAACCATAAAATTATGTTCCAAAATCACCTAGACTATAATCCCCCCAAAACATTTATGGTGTGTTTCTCTTAAAAAATACCAATTATTTAGATATCCTATATTTCATGAATCACTACGTTGCTCTGATAAAATTATTGGTTATTTTAGAAGATAGTCATAACCTATCCATTAAACATAAATTTTCCACATTTATGTTTTTCAATTTCAAAGAACCGACATACACGGTTGAGATCAGGGAAATATTTATGGTCTGATAGAATCAACATAATTTTTGGTTAATAATAACCTACCCTTATAAATAGTAACTTTCTTTATGAATAGTAATATGACTCTTATAGATGGTAAAATGAAAGTGTAAATAAAATTTATGAACCTTAAAAATGAAGATGATTATTTTAAGTGTTTCCATTTTTTGATTAAATTATTAATTTAATTAAAATTGAAATTTATCATATTAAAAAATTGTTTTTAAAAAATACGGTTTATTTTTGGATTCTACATGTCGATAAATGTTTTGGGTGAGTTTTTTGGAATTTTCTGAAATACTTGAATTTTATTGAATTAAGAAATATATTAATTTACTATATAAAAACATAATAATTTAATTTAACTAATTACCAGCATCATGAGTGATTTAAGAACCCAAATATCAAACTCAAATTCATTTATTACTATTATAGGTCACGAAATACTCACTATTTCTTGTCTTTTTTAGTTATAATAAATTAAAGATTATACTATTAAGAAAACCCTCCTCCCCTCCACTATATAAACTAGCCCCTCCCCCTATTCCTCCAAAACCAATCAATCATTAAACCTTACCTAAATCTGAATAATTCACTTCCCAATCCCTCCCCCATGTCCAAGACCATCTGGTCTCACCAAAAGTCCAAAAACAAAGGCCTTAATTAGAATTTCAAGGAGGAATACTCATGAGTTGAACCTCTCTTCCTTTTTCATTCCACTTATTTTACAAGTTCCATTATTTTTTTTCTCTCCTCACCTTCCCACATCCAAATTATATGATAATTATAGTACCTTTATTGTATTGGAATTTTATTATGCTAATTTAATATATTATCATCATCTCTCTTTTCCCCCACCTCTTACACTAAAAATGGAAATACTGTTCGAGATTTGATAATTTATCACCTTCAAGGAAGAAGGGTTTTTAATTTCCATTAATATCCTCAATACTAGTAATGAATCCATTTTAATGGTTTAGATAGATATTAGTATATTTATTTAATGTTATTCAATGTTCTATAATCCATACACACTCGTAATATAAAATAATAATACAAAACAAGTTCTTTATTCACAAAACCGCCAAGTAAATCCAAGTGTGTATCATTAAATTTTATCTAATGAATCATCATAATGATATAAAAAAAATAATTATAAGATAACTTCTGCCTCTATAATTTAACTATTAATATATATTAACGGTTCGGGATGTTTAACCATATTTCAAACAAACTTTCTTTCATTAGTACTAGTAAACTGATCATGAAAACCAAAGAAGAAATTGCTTCCAAAATAATAAAATTAAACCACTTAATCCCATAAAATGTAAAATAATGAAACTAAAAAAGTTAACCTAAATAAATTCAATTTAGAAGTGGCTCTAAAATTTTGATGCAAAATTTTATTATTCAGGTCATTATGATCAATAAAATTACACCTTCGGGCATATGGTAAAGGGTTTCATATCTCACTTTTAATTCATTGAGATTTCCATTATTCACCAATTATTTATTAGATGTGGTGTATTGTATAATTCCATTTGATATATATTATCATGATTCTCTTTACATTCCTGGTATTTTGTGATTCAATTGGTGGTTTTTAATTTTTGGTCATACAGCTCGATTGATTAGAATGTGGTTGCGGACTTTGTCTCAATTTCCATTTCAATGTCATTTACATGTTATTGTGAACCTAATATTTCTTTTGTGGTTTATCCACTGCCCATTTGAGATCATATTTCATTTTAATTTTTAAATATATTATATATCAATATTCTTTTTCCATGGATAGGATTATTGTCTTATATCCTAAACCCTTTTACATACGGTGTTTTTTTTGGAATGTTGTTTTAACTATGGAAATACTGATGAGTATGTATCCTCTAATCTATTAGGACGTAAATAATATATACAATAATTTTATTAAATATATGTATAAATATCCATTTTATAAATTAATGATTTATGGGGCCACTATATCCCCTTGATGCATCGACAGGTCTCATGTGTCTAATCAGTTGGTGATAAAAACTTCGAGTTTGTTTCCAACAAATTAAAATGGTTTATACCCATAGAGTTAAACTATTTTGATGGTATATTGGTAACATATTCATGATGAATGAAATCCAAATAATAATCATATCTCATTATTCATTTTCAGTTGTTACTATCCATGATGTTTTTACAATGACAAAATCTATGGATGTGGTTTCATTTTGAGTTTTTTAATGGTGTGGGGTTTTCATTTATTCACCATGCCATATTGACTATGCCAATTTTTTTATAATTCTGTTAATATAGTTTCATGTTTTCGCTATATGTAACCCTTATTGATCATTTTATCTCACCCCTTTCATTTGTTTACCTTAAACAGGTTATGATTTGGATAGCAGTTACTCAGTTATCGTGCATGAAATATTTTTTAGTTGTCATTGTGTATTGTATTTTGATTCCTTTTCAATATTATATGAGTTACATCTAAATATATATTTTCTTCATGTCTAATAAATTGATTATCACTTTGGGATTTTATTCCTTTTAATAATTTCAATGTAGTAAAATAATTCACTGACTCCAGGTATCGGGGTCGGCGTGTTACAGTTGGTATCAGCTGGAGTTTAGTAACAAACATCGAAACTAGATTTAGAAAACATAGATTTGGGAACAAACCCCAATGATATTTTTTGAGGATAAAAATACAATAACATCCTTTTATTTTGGTAAGAAATGGACTATCTAGATATTTCTAGAAAATCTGCCCATGTCTGGATAATACAAGTGGATGTGGTTTCAGCACAACTAAACCTTGGAGTGAAAACTGCAACAAGGAGATTCAGGGTTGACCCATGGTATCCTGGTACATGAAAATGGTCCTTACTATAAACCTGGTTTGAAACTCCTAGGGTAAATTCTTAGGAAAATTAAAAAAAATTAAAAACCATTATTAAGAATTTAATAGTTGATATAAAGAATGTTTTTTATGACGAGATTAGTTCTGGAAAAACATTCAGATTATCTTAATATTTTTCCAGTTATAAATTATGATCTATGGCCTCATTTAATGTATTGAATTATTTATTGATAGTTCCTAATGGATTAATAGTAATTTATACCCTTATAAAATCTAGGGATTTCCCCACAGAGAAAGTCAACATAGTAGATGTTATAGCAGATCAGATCATGACCATATTGGGAAAACTTACTCAGGATGTGATGAATAAACATGATACACCAATACTCAATTTTTTCTTGTGGCTAAAGCCCCCATATTTTGGTGGGACTAATAATCTGGTGGTATATGGGTATTGGATCAAGTCCCTTGAAAAGATATTTCTAGAATTAAGAAACAATTAAAATGAATATGTAGTACTGATAGTGTATAGCCTCAGGGGTGATGCTAATCAAAGGGGGTCCTTGATCCAGAATACTCAGAAAGAAAAATAAATATAAGATATGAAATTGATAAATGTTAAGTACATATTCTTGGAATAATATTTCCCATGAAAACAACAAACTGAAATAAAGAGGAAATTCCTTAGCCTAAAGAAAATTAAAGAAGAGAGTGTTGCATATTATGAGTCTATCTTCACAATATTATCCAGGTATGATATAGAATTCATAAGTGACTCATAATACAATATTTATCATTTATTTTAATTTCTTAATCATAGTCTTCTATGGGAACTGGATTCACAAAAAAACTCATCATATTATAAAATTTTATTATGTTCCCTCAAAAAAGATAAAGAATTTTCTCGATCAAATTTGTTTAAGGGAAATATAGATAAGAATAGGCATTCTAATAACCATGTAAAATCTAAAGTTCCAATGAAGAATATGGTGTTGAAGAAATTTCATTGTTTGGGAACAATGGAAATAATCGGCCTGAGAAATTTTTGAAAGGCATGGGAGCTTTCTACAATCTTGGAGAAAAGGGTCATCATTCTAATGAATGAAAGTTTAAGAGACAATTCAATGATGTTCAATGCTTTAATTGTAAATATTTAGGACACTATGAAAACGATTGTCCTATACACTACGGAAACTTCCTTCAGAAAAGGCCATGAGGGTAATGGAAAGCATACCAGATTATAACCGCAGAGGATGAAGTTCTGAATGATGTGGCGGTAGGTACTTTAGTTTTTTACTCAAATTTATTCAATTATTTATTTGACTCAACATCATCACATCATTTATATATTCTTAGTTTTCTATGAAAATTAGATATTTCCATGTTGATTTAATTATGGAGTTGTTAGTCAGAACTCCTAGGGGATACATCATTGCAAGAAAGATGTGTCAATCAGTCACAAACATGAAACATAAATGTGCTTTAGTTTCAAGACTTATCATCATACCAATTATTTACATTGATATACTTATCATTATGAATTGAATGTTAAATTATGATGTGAATATCTATTTCAAGAAGATGGAAGTTAAATTTTTTGAAAATTGTGTAGAATCCCTTATATTTAGAGTAGAAACCTCTCCATATGATTCTTATCTAGATCCACCACCAGTAGCTCTACTGAATTAAATTCTTATTGAAGAAGAGAACAAATTATCTATTAGTGTAGAACGAAATATTCAAATCAAATATGTACATATTGTTCAAGAATAAATTGAAATATTTTCAAAGGACTAACCTGGACATCCTCCATAGGGGGAAGTTGAGTTTTCAGTTGATTTAATTCCTGGTGCATAAACTATATCAAATACTCCCAATAGAATTTCTACTCTAGAATTAGTGTAGCTAAATTAAGAACTAGAGAGATTAAGTTAAAAAGGATTTATTCTACCTAGAGTTCCCCCATGGGGCGCCCTTGTACTATTTTTAATGAAGAAAGAGGGTTCCCTAAGGCTCTACATTGATTATAGGGAAATCAATGATATTACAATAAGGGAAAATTATCCTCTACCACACATTGATCAACTTCATGAAGCCCAATTTTTTTTGAGGATAGATGTTTTCTCTGGATATCATCAGTTCTGTGTGAGTAAGGGAGATATTCTAAGGACATAATTTCAAACTAGGTATTTACATTATGAGTTTATAGTAATGACTTTTAGACTATTTAATAAACCCTCTATTTTCATGGATATAATGAATAGATTTTTCATGGAATGTCATCATGAATTTGTTGTGGTATTCATTGATGATAGCATAGAATACTGCAAGATATATGAAGACCATGAGAATCACTTGTGGATTATTTTGAAAACTCTTTGATGAAATTAGTTGTATGTGATGTTTTGGAAGTGTGAATTTTGTCATAAATCAGTTTCCTTTCATTGCCATATAGTATCTAAGGATGGGATATTAGTTGATCCTATGAAGACAAAGGAAATAAATGAATGACCCACACCAATGAACATAACTAAGGCATGTACTGTGATTGCCTTATTAGGTTACTATTAGTGTTTCGTTCATAATTTCTTCAGACCGGGTAACATGTTAACCAAGATCCCATGTAATTGGGTAAAGTTTCTATGGTTGAAATAATGCACATAATGCTTAGAATAATTGAAAAAAATATTGGTCAATGCTCTAATTTTGACTTTAATATCTAAAAATGATGGATTCATGATATACTGGGATACCTCCTAGAATATATTGGGTTGCATCTTTATGAAAAATGATAAATTTATTGCTTATGCATAAAGGCAGTTGAAGAATCATGAGAAAAATTACACAACTCATGCTCTTGAGTTAGCAGCCATAATCTTTGATTCAAAAATATTAATATTTTATCTCAACGGTGAAAAATTTGATATATACCTAGATCACAATAGTTTGAAATACATTTTTACATAGAAATAAATCATCATGAGGAAAAAGAGATGGCTCAAGTTACTCAAATATTATGATTTTTCAATACATTACCACATAGGAAAGGAAAATATGGTGTTAGATGAATTAATCATGAATGATCCTGGAATTCTGCCCAAAATAAGGATTAAGAGAGATCATATATTCATGGTTCGACTAAAGATGGATAAAGTAATTTTTATGGAAGGGGAAATATCTTTCCTATGTTAATTATTGATAAACGCTATATACTAGAGAAGGTAAAAAGATCTCAATGTGATATTGTGAATATACACAACAAAATTAATGCAGTTAAGGATGTAATATTTCTACTCTTCGTGCATGATGGAGTTAATAAATTTGGGAAGAGGTTATGCATTTCGTTAGTACATGAGCTAAAAAGGGAACAATTAAATGATTCTCACAGCTCAAATTTCCCTATAAACCCTAGTATCACTAAGTTGTATAGAGATATTATGGAACATTTTTCATGGGATAATATGAAGTTATAAATTGTTGTCTATGTGTCAAAGTTTTTAGTTTGTCAACATGTGAAGGTATAGAGACAACATCCTTGAGGGGGGATGCAACCTATACCTATTCCTATGTGGGAGTTGGATGAAATTAAAATGTATTTTGTCATAGGACTACAGGGGACACATATAAGGATTGATGAAATATGGGTTATTGTTGATCCTCTCACAATATCAGTAAGTTTCTTTAACATAAGATAGGATTTACCAGTTGAGCATTTGGAAAGGAATTATATTAATTATGTTGTGAGAATTCAAGGTGCAACTATATCAATATTTCCCAACAGAGATCCCCAGTTTACGCCATCATTCTGGGAAATTCCCTAGAGGGATTTGGATACTGAGATTTATATGAGTACTTATTATCACATCCAAACCAAAAGACAATCTGAGAGTACTATTCAAACACTTGAAGACTTTTTGAGATCATGGTATCTTTACTTTCTAGGTATCTGGGAACAATTTTTTACGATGTTGGAATTTCCTACAAAAACTGTACCTATTCTATAATTCAAATGGTGCATATAATGCATCATATGGTAAGAGGTGTCAAAATAAAACATGTTGGGATGAAGTTCGTGAGAGGATACATATAGTCCTAGAACTTATCAAAGAGACAACTGCAAAGGTAATGAAAATTCAGGCCCATATTAAATCAACACAATGATGGAAAAGGAGTTCTTCTACAAAACAAATAAAGGATTTGGAATTTAAAGTAGGATATCATGCCTTTATAAAAGTATATCTATGGAAGGGTGTTTTACGGTTCGGTAAGAATGTAAAACTAATCCCCAGGTACATCAGAACATTTGGAATTATGGAAAGGATTGGAATTATAGCTTACCATTTAGAAATTCCATCATGTCTCTTCAAATTTCATAATGTGTTCCACGTGTCGTTGTTAAAGAAATAAATTTTGGACCCAATTTATGTACTCACCTATGATGAAATAGAATAGTAACTTGATTTGTCATATTGTGAAGATCCTATCAGGATTCATGACATAAGGGGGTAGGTATTGACAAATCGAACAACTATTCTAGTAATTTTTTTTCGGAGAAACCAGAAAATGGATTAAGCAACGTGGTCACCTGAGGATATTATCCCGAAGAACCACTCATATATTTTAGGAGGGCGTTATATATGACCAATTGTGAGGATAAAATTTCAAAAGGTGGGAATAAAATAACTTCCCATTATTTGTTTAGTATGTTTCTCTTAAATACATTAAATTCTCAAGATATACTACATTGCATGAAGCACTAATTTTGTGTGATTAAATACTTTGTTATTATAGGACATATTCATTACCTATGAATTAAACAAAACCACTTGTGTGTTTTGAATTTTGAAAAACAGACACACACAGTTATGATCAGGGTGATATTTGGACTCTAATAGAATCAAATTATTATTTGATGAATTGTAACCTACCCTTTTGAATAGTAACATACCCTAATTATTAATAACATACCCTTATAAATAGTAATAAGACTCTTATGGATGGTAACCATACCTATGAAAGTGTAAATTAAATTTGGGCACCTTAAAAATAAATATTAATATTTTATGTGTTTGTATTTTTTGATTAAATATTGAATTTAACAAAAAATTAAATTTATCATGTTTAGAAAAAAATTAAATGGAGTTTAGTTATTTATTCTACATGTGGAAATAAAATTTATGGTGAATTTTCGGATTTTTTTTGAAACACTTGAATATTTGTTGAATAGTAAAATACATTAATTTTCCGTATAAATACTTTATAATTCAAATTAACTATTCCTTGATTTATGATTTATGTAAGCACCCAAATCATGAAATCACTTGAACTTATTACTATTCTATGTCATGTAATAGTCACTATTTCTTTTCTTGTGAATAAAATAACAAATTAATGATTATAATATTAAGATAATACTCCTCCCCCGCACTATATAAACCACCCATCACCCCCACTTACTCCCACACCACTCTAGCTTTGAGCCTTTCCTATGCTCTTAGAAATACACTTCTAAAGCCCTGTCCTGCATCAAAGACCTTTGGGTCTCACAAAAATCCCAAAAACAAAGTCCTTGAGGATATGTTTAGGGAGGACTAATCAAGGGGGAAACCACTCTTCCTTTTGATTTAAACATCTTTAACAAGATCCATTATTTTATTACTCACTCCTCACCTCCCCGCATCCTACTTATATGATATTTATAGTACCTTACATGGAATGTAATTGTATTATTCTAATGGAATATTTCATCATCATCACTTTTTTCCCCATCCTCTTACACTAAAAATTAAAATACTATTCGAGATGTGTTAATTTATCATATTCAAGGACGACATGTTTTTAATTATCATTACTATCTTCAAGATAGGACATGAATCCTTTTTAATGGTTGAAACATATCATAATATAGGTATATCAACATACTGAATGTTTTGTAATCCTTACACACTAAGAATATAAAATAATAATACAAAATAGGTTCATTATGCACAAAACTACCAAGTTAATCCAAACATGTGTCATTAACTTTTAAATAGTGAGTCAACCTAGTGGTATATAAAAAAAATAATTATAAGATTATTTATATCTCTATAGTGTATCTAATAAATATATTAACAATTTTGGATGTTTATCCACATTTCAATCTAATTTCCATTCATAAATACAGGTAAACTGATCATTAAATCCAAGGATGAAAATGCTTCCAAAACAATAAAATTGATCCTCTTAAACCCATAAAAAAGTCCACTAATGGTCCTAGTAAGGTTAAGATAAATAAATTAAATTTATAAGATTTTATTTACTTATGAATATTAATTTTATTATTCAGGTCATTAAGATCAATCTAAGAACACATTCGGGCATAAGGTAAGGGGTTTTTTATCTCACTTTTAATTCCATGATGTTCCCATTGTTCGCCACTTATTTTTGCATGTGGTGTATTGTGTGCATCAACATGATATATATTATCATGATTATATTTACATAAATGGTAATATTTTATTCATTTTGTGGTTATTAATTTTTGGTCATATGACTCGATAGATTACAATGAGGTAATGGACTTTGTCTTAATTTCCATTTCATTGTCATTTACTTGGTATTGTGAACATAATATTTCATAGGTTTTTTTTCACTGCACATTTTAGATCATTTATCATTATAAATTTTAAATATATTATATATCAATATAATGGTTTTAGGTATATGATTAATTTCTTATGTTGAATACCCTTTTACTCACGATGTTGTTGTGAAATGTTGATCTAACTATGGAAATATTGACGAATCTGTATCCTCAAATCTATATGAATATTGGGAAAGATTATTGTACTTGAATTAAATATATCTATAAATAATTATTTTTACTTTCAATGATGGGTGGGTCCTGTTATAGTGCCTCGATGCATAGACATGTCTCATGACACAAATCGGTTGGTGACAAACCCTCAATGTTTGATACTATAGAATTAGACGAGTTTCTACCAACACACATAAACCGTTTCAAAAGCATAGTGTTGTAAGGTTCCAGATACATTATTTACGATTAATAATAATATCAATTTATTCATTTTTAGTAATTACTATCCATGATATTTCACTATGGAGAAATCTATGGATGCTGTTTCATTCTCAGTTTATTAATGGCGTGTGTTTTTTAATTATTCACCATGTTGTATTGACTATGGAAATTTTTATGATTCCGTTATTTTAGATTCATAATTTCGCTATTTTTAACCCTTAATGATCATTTGATCCCTCCCCTTTCACTTTTTTACCTTAAATGGGATATGAGGAAGAGAGAATTCACTGAGTTCTTGTAGATGCAGTTTTTTAGTTGTTGTCATGTATTGTTTTTTTACTTTTGTAGTGAAATATGAGTTACATCTAGTAATCTAGTTTCTTCGAGACTACTAAATAGATCATTACTTTGGGATTTATTTTGTTTTCATCATGTCAATGTAGAAAATTAATACACAGTCTCCATCTTTCAGGGGTAAGGGTATTACATAAACACATTTCCAAAGACCATTGAATGAAAATAGTTAGATAAAATCCCCTATTGGTCCAATTTTTTATAATTTAGTGGGACACATGTTTATAAAGTATAAATATATGATATGTTAAGTAAGGAAATGTAAGAAAAATGAACCTTACTTACCTTTAACATTTATAAAATTTTGAGATATTGAAAAAACATAATATTTTCAGTTATACATATTCTTTTGAAATTCAAATGGGCTATTTTTATCATAATAATTTATCATTAATTTTCTTAGATGAATAAGTTACATAAAATAATTATGAAATGCTAATGGATTGATTATTTAGTTAATAATTAACACAATTATATGGTACTATAAATATTAAATTTGAAGAAAATTAATTGAATTAAATTCTTTAATTATTTTTTTGATTAATATATAATGTTACAAAACATAGAAAATGATTTTTTTAAATACAATATTGTTTTCATATTTTTAAATTAAAATCTAACTAGTAAGCTCAAAATTGATATTAATTTTATTTTATAATAATGATTATTTTGTTAAATAATTTAAAATTAATACAAACCAATATTCATCAATGTTATTTATAAGTTTTAATAAACATTAAATATGAACTATTAATGTACTAATTGATCTTTTATAATTAAAATATTAACTCATATATTTTAAAAACATTTTTAGCATGGTCCATGTTCAAGTAGTGTTTTGGCACATTACGTGCGCTTGTTTTAAAATTAATTTCCCATACATAAAGTATTTTTTATTTTTTAAATTATATATCATGTTTATAATATAGTGGGTCTATGTTTTCTAATAAATATCACTCTAATGTTTTCTTATTACAAATATTACATAGTTTAGGAAACTAGATACTTTAATAAAAACCAATTTGAAAAAATTGGGGAATCATAGAAGTTAAGGATCAAAAAAATAAAAATGGACTAATTTTTGTGTGATGGACGTTTTTTAGAAAATTATTCCCTTTATTCTGTTATTTATTCAATTTTTTAAAACAATGAGGTTATGGAGACCTCGCATTAGTGATTACCTTTTGGTATTTACTATAATGTCACTCCACCTCCACTATAAAAAGGAAAAAACTATTTCCCTTCCTCACACCTCAAATTTCACTTTTTAACAATCAACATCTTCATGTTTATATCCTAAAAATACCCCCACTGAATATATAATCCACAACCTAGGCATAAATCCATCCAAGGAAGACCTTTGGTGCAAACAAAAATAAGACACCCAAATAACAGGTAACATCCTTCCTCAAACACTTTAGTTTTATTTCTCTATCCCCTAATTATGTTTTCCTTATTACAATATTATAAAAACTCCATTATCCTAAATATACTAATATGTTGTTATGTTACAGTTTCTACCTATACATACACAAACCTCCTTCTAGTGGGTAATGAACATTCCTTTCTTGTGTACGGAGAACTACCGCCTCAAGAAACGAAATTTTTCTAGTTTCCTCTTCCTCATCACAAGGGTGGGAATTATGATAGAAAAACAATTTTTATATTATATATATGGTACATATTATATATTTCTTCACCTTTAATTATTTTTAATAGGAACTTTATTCTTTTCATTATTAATAAATACCATAACATTGTCTGTGGAATTTTGGATTGTCGCCTCCACAAAGCGATGTGATTTGTTTACAATATACATGGAACATATAAGTGATGGTTTTAATTAAAAATATGTAAATTAAATTACATATATAATATATTTATTAAATAATTAACTTTATAGTAACATAATGTATCATTTTCATTTTTACCCTTTTGACACACTAAAGTGTTAATGTCGGTCCTGGATGTATGGACTACCACCTCCCCAACGCGAAGTAATTAATTTTACATAAACATAATTATATATATATATATATATGTATATACGATTATAAAATGTTTTTTATAATATATTTATCATTCTAGAAATTTATAATTTTACTCACCTTCTTTCCATAATTATTATTGAAAAAATGGAACGTTACTCATGCATACACACGCCATGTCACCACCATGATTATAACATTAATTTGCTTTTCATAACCATATATCATGATTGATTTTAAAAGTATAATTGTTGTAACTCCCCAACCCCAGTTACCCAGAGTCGGTGCATTATTACGTAACATTGGTATGATCACAAAAGATCATGTCTCGAATGACCGATTGGTTTAGTTGCCTTGGAAACACCAGATACATTCATAAATGTTACATTACATCATAAAGTGAAAAACTACAATAACATAGTCTACATAGTCCACACTCATATCCCCTTCAGACTATCCATGCAAGTCAGTCATAAAATATTTCTTCACATTTAAGGAAAAATAAAACAGAGAAAGGGGTGTGCTCAGATGCTCAGTAAGGATAAAAATATAGCGGAATCTTTCAAAAATAAACATAATCATTTAAGGCAATGTATAACTAAATCAAAAGCCTTTTAAACTTGATCTTTGACATAATATGGAAAAATAAAATGAAATAATGCCACTTAATTATTCACATGGATATTCTACTAGTCAAATAATCACATGAAAAATCAATAACCACTTTCATAATGATGGAATGCATAATTTCAGACTATCATAACCACGTAGCAAAGGCCTCGTGCCAAGACCAAAAATAAGATTTTTTCAAGCCTTGTGCCAAGACACTAGTTTGTCTCCTGAGACCTACCGATGTAGCGATGGGCTATAGTGGGCTCCACCCATCACTTATTTAGTCCAATTCTTTCCTCATATGAACAGGTTTAAACATATCATAATCAATAACATAATTATATCACATAAAACATGCATAAAAGAAACATAACATTTACATATTTCAATCAAAAGATATCAATACAACACATTGATATAATAAAAACATTATCAAAACCATTTTCAATACCAAAATAAAATAAAACTAATACTTGGTATTTATTTTTCATTTAAAACAATTTATGGCTTGTAGAGGAAGCTGAAACTCAAATAATGGTCACAGTGGTGGAGAAGTCATTGTCACCGCATACGTAAGAAAAAATATTCCTTCTGTCATTTAGTAAAAACGATTCGTATAAAAATATTTCTTTTGAATAAAAGTAAAAGTCAAAGGGGTTTATACTTCGTATAAAATAAAGTTGTGTATAAAACAAAATATGCCTCAATGAAAGGAAATTGAGACGAAGTCCCTTACCTCGTGTCCGACATGACTCGATCATTCTTTAATATCTAGAATAATAAACTAGAGTTAATTTATACTTGTTTAAGAAACTTTTTCAAGTTCATTATTCATTTTATATCACTTATTACCATGTTATGAACATTATGTAATTATTTATGTTAATAACGGTCATTTTGTCGATCTTTGGTACTTGAGTCGAAAATAAATTTCTTAAAATTACAAGTTGTTCCTGTGGTAAAATATCCATTATATCCAGAATTATATTCATGATGTAGATATCATATATATAATATATATCCAGTATATACATGAATTTATAATATTACAAAACATTTATAGGTAAGAAATGAAAAGCACCGTTCATGGAGACGGTAAGCCGTACATACGCATAAACGCTACTTTCATTTCTATTTACTATTTAATGGAATGAAATCATAATGATATAAAGGTGTATTATAATTATAGTATAATATAATATATAATATCATTAACTCCATCCTTTATACATCCCACAGATAGCATTAACGATTCAAATCAGTTAGAGGGGGCGGTAGTCCGCACTTCCCAAAATGAAATTATCGCATTTACCCATAGTGGAAATCATAAAGGTATGCCATAAATGAGAAATAAAGAAGAATAAAGAAAACATAAACATAATATATATCATATATAAATATAGTTACATCTTAATGGCCACCATGAGAGGTGTTAAAAAAAGATTGAACAAATATAGTTATGGGGTATTTTTAGTTACCCTAAATTCATTATCCTAGATAGTATCATGAAAAAACATAACATACAATTCTATATTTGATACACATATATGATCAAAACTATTTCTCACATTTAAAATCTAAATAACTATTGTTTTATAGTGTTCGATAATTATAACAATGTATTAACTAATAATATCAAGTATTCACAAAAAAAGAAATTTTATCCATTGTATAAGAAGTTAAATACTATATAATGAGACATTAAAATCTCCCCAAAATTCTCCATGAAAGACACTATTCTATGATTATCATACATAATACTTTATTTCATAACATGGGGAAACGTAAACATAAGAAAGGGTGTGCTCAGACACTCAGTAATGGTAAACATAATAACAAATAAAAACTTGAGATGTGTGAGGCATAACCGCATATCATAATTATTATTATCATAAGAATGGAATCCTAGAATCATGGAATTAATATATATGTTGTTATAAGTACATGTATTAAATAATGAAAATGACATAAGAGAATGGAATCATAGGAATGTGGTGACAATATGAACATGACATCACAAGAATAATTCCGGACTCATTCCCTGTTAACAAAACATAGTTGGCCATGTTAACTTGCCAAGAACAATTGTTGGATAGGTTCACCCCCAATGCACCATGATATCTCATGAGATATAAACACTACCCAATGCATTGGAAGACTATATAATTCCATACCCACACCTCAAATAATTAAAATCATACATCTGTGTTACACATGGTTTTAATAAACTTATCATAAAAACCCTTTAAAATAAAATGGGTTTTATATCTTTTATTAGTGGTTACTATAAAGAAGAATTCATTATTTCATTAATAATAATGACATGATAAACCCACAGAAAATAAATATGTATCCATTGGATTTAAGATTCATACAATGTAAATACCACTCAATATATATGACAAGTCATATAGTATCAAAACATTATTTGAAAATGGTATGTGTTTTAGAAAATTATTTCCCCATTCAATTAAGGTATTGGGAATCATGTTGAATACCATAAAATCAGAGTGATGGAACCAAGTACATTCACATTGAAATGAACTGGAAGAAAATATTACTGATACAGGTGGATGATTAGGTAATACAAAATAAATAATGGATCATCCCATAGATTTAAAAGATAATTTCATTATCTATCCATAAAATGATGGTGTATGGTATTATCTGAATAATAACCATGATCAGGCATGCCACCTAGATGAATAATACTCAAAGAATTATTAGGAAAATTGATCTGAAAATAAGAAAAATAATTCAATAAAAACATTTTCAAATGAGTATTCTACTAAACATGGAAATAATATTTTATTTTTAAAATATAAAATTATAGTGGGGAATTATATTGTAATGTGATGAAGGAAGGAAAAATATATGTTCACATGGAACCATGTAAAAGAGATACGATCTATTTAAAATTACCCAAGTGGAATATGGATAAAAATAATTTCTTTCTGGTTTTTTTAAATAAAATACATATAGTTGAAAATAAATTTAAATAAATATTTTAAGACAGATTTTTTAAACATTTATAATATTACATGAATGGATTGCCATTTTGAAAACTATCCATGTGGAAAACATTAAAATTAATTTAAAATATTTTATGAAACCCATCAAATAAAAAGAATAATAAAAAATAAATATGAAAATAGGTTAAGAAAATAATTATTTTCAATTGAGTTGAAACATATTTTGGTCATATGCTATACTTTTTAATGGAAATACATAGACATGGAAGAAAAATATCCACAGGAAATTATAGGAGTTATTCTAATCAAAAGAATTCATTTTTATGAGGATTAATTTCATAAAATGGGTGGATATTAATAATAAGAAGTAATATCCCCATATTAAAATAAAACATACCACTTGATAATATAATGGTATGGAAAAGAGACTTTTAATATTAAAATTAAAATTATATTTTATGACTTGAGGGAAACGACTTGAGTTGAGAAAATAATTTTAACATGAGTAAAAATTTAATAAAAAACCTAGAAGGTGAAATATCTTGTAAATAAGCCTAAAATACCATTAATAAAATATATTTCAAGGAAACATAAAAAATTGGCTTCATATACACCATATAAAATTAAATTTATGCACAAAGTAAAATGGGTCTCAATAAAGGGAGTTGGAGAAGAAAATACCATTCCATATTGCTTCTCTTAGTTTATCGCACATTAAATTATTTTAAAAACAATTATTATATTAATAATATATCTCAAAACCTTATTCAACAAAATAAAACTTTTTTACTGTTAATTTTTAATTATTTACTATGAATATATATGGTCATAATAGCTTTTTTTACATCGGATGTTAACACTTTTAATTATCTTTCACATGACTAAAATATAAATGTTAATATTTGATATTTGATAATAATTTCATAATTACAAGATTAAATATTTTTATAAAATATATATCACATGATTATTTTTAATTTTACACTTTCATACCAATATATATTTAATTAAAACTCATGTAAATAATGTTAAAGACAAAGTTATTTCATCAGTTTTTATCGAATGAAAATGACACATATTTTAAAAAATATATAAATACTATAACTCTAAAGCATTTTTAAAATTTTTCATATCTTAATATTATATTTCATTAATATTATATAAAATTCCCTAATCGTTCACTATATATAAATTTAAATATCACTCATGTACGAGGTAAGCCGACCAAAACAAAAACATGTCGTAATGATCGAATAAGTAAGAAAGTCCTACTGAAAAATATTAATATAAAATTTATATAGTCATATACATGTAATATATATTATATATATCCATAAAATACATTCTTATAATAACTAAATATGGTTTCTTTTGTTAAATTAAATCCATCATTCATAATGGAAGTTGTATGCTTGTACGCACGATTACCAAACTTGTTTCTCAACAAATGATCAGAGTGATGGTATATGAAAAATTATAATTATAATATGAAAATAAAATTATTATAATAATTAAAAAATTTGGTCCATTATTGTTAGTTGGTTAATTTAAATGATACATGGTGTTTAGGGAGGTGGTATTTCACAAATAAGAATGATTAACCATCAAATATGTTAACAAATGGAATGAATAAAAGAAAATGGAGAGAATGGTTTCCATTTAAGAATATTTTAATTCAAAAAATTGTCATAAAAAAATTTTATTCCATCCTAAATAGTTTGTGATATAAATTTAACCGCATTATTTTACTGAGGTGGTAGTCTACGCATACACATGATCAATGTGTTAGTTTTTATTAGAAGATGCTCCATAATGAATGAATAATTTACATTGAAAAAATATTATGACATTTCATAATATATATGATACATAATTAATTATATTATCAATGTTATGGAACATTTGTAAGATTGAAATTAATAATAATGTCTACGTGCAGTGTAATAGTAACATCGAGAACTTCGATTTTCCTTCGAATTATTCTCAGAAATGATGGGCTTAGAATTATTAAGGGTAGAACAAGGGTATGGTTCATGGGATATCGATATTTTATAAAACAATTTATAGAGTTTCAACTCATAACAATAATATATGGTTGTGTAAATAATGGGTTTTAGTGTGCCCTTTTAAAAGAGAATGGAAGGGTAGTTTGGGAATTACCTTAACTTGTTAAAATATTTTCTTACACTATCATGGTTAAAAGTACCTAATAATTAAAACTTTTGTAATGAGGAACATGATATGGCTATTATAATCCCATAAAATCATGCTGCGACATCATTCAGTGGTATAAGGGTTTTTACTTTTTCTTTTTTACATTACCCATGTGTACTCTTTCCAAGGTAACTTTTACTATCACCCAAGTTAATAAATTAAAATTTTATTTATTAAAATTTATATTACCACATAATTTGAGTTTAAGGTTTATTTAAATGATATATTTTTTAAATAAAATTATTTTGTTAAATTAATGTTTATTTAAAAAAAATATGCTTAACACATTAAAATAGATTTCATGGTAATCTTGTTTTTTAGCATTATATTCTTGTGTGAGTTAAAATTATCAATGTAAAAAAATATGAACTAAATTGATTTTTTATAAATAATATAAAATTTAGTTGAAATAAAAATCAACATGTGACTAAATTTTAAATAAATATTAATTAATTTAATGAAAAACACAAAAAAAATCTTTACTAAAATAACCTTTTAGTTATGTTATAAAAATGATGGCAATGCATTCTCTAAGTTAAAGTATTATTTAAAAAGAATAATTTTAGTCTTTAATTTCATATATGATCACTAAAATGATTTTTTTTAACTTCTAGATCATTAGTATATATTCATAAAATTATAAATGTTATTATTTTCATAAAAGCACATTTTCGACTAAAAATGATATCTTTGGAAAATTCACAATAATTTACAATTAATAAATTTAGATATTAGAAAATAAAAAGTAATTATAATTTTATAAATTTTTATTTATGAAAAATTATATATTTAAATGTTAATTTTAAAAAATATAATAATATACTACTTTTATTTAGAAAGTCCTTAAAAAATATGTGTTTTTAAAAATATTTTATACCAAAATTATAATTTAAAAGAATTTAAACATTTTATATCATGTACAGATATATTATATGTTATTATAATTATCATTTAAATATGATTATTTTAATTTAATAATGTATCACGACCTTAGTTTTAGTGCAGGTGAATAATGAAAAAAAAAACTTAGTACTATTTAATGGAAAACTAAAAATGAAACAATATTGGGATGATATAGTATTGGTGTAGGGTATATTCCCTATTTAGTTAGGGAAAAGTGATTCTCTTAAAATTTATGTGATTCTAAAGTGTGTGTGGCCGGGATTATTATAATATGTTATAAAAAATTTAATTGATAAGGGGTTTAGGTTAGTTTGTGGTTAATATGGTTAAAGGAGGTGGATTGAGATAACAGAGTGGAAAATGGGCATTCCCATGGAGGTATAAGTTGGTAATGTTGTGATAATGTGTGTGTGTTTTCCTAGTTTTGATTTTAGAAACTCTGATTCAATTTTTATATTTTTTTTATTAAGTACGACCATGGGATCATGCCTGAGATGAGGGTAATGGTTCACATTGTACAGGGGAATGGATTTGATAGGCCCTTTTAAGATTTTTATTACCATGATTAGCATAAAAATGACTAAACAATGGGACAAACCTCAATGAGGGGTTGGTTCATGTTTTGAGAGAAATTTGTTTTTTATACCCTACTAAAATTACATATTATATTGAATAGTTGATATGACACATACCTAGGGGACATACATTCTATGAGGGTGTTGGTTTGGCTTATGTCGGTGTTGGCTATGTTACAACCCATTTTTAATTCTTCCTGTGATTAGTTTAATGGGTTATTAGAATGGAATTACTATATTTATTTACAGATAACCACATCATGTATGGTTTATTTCTTAGTTTTATTGGTAATTTTATGATATCCGAACATGGTTTAATGCCTACTAATGATATTAGTTTTCTATTAATTCATGAAATAAAATATCTATCACAAATATATTAAGGAACTATTAGTGGCTCTCTACATTGTTTTATCCTCACACCCTAGAGAATCCCCAAGGTGAAGGAATAAATGCCATTATTATTTATTAAATAAATATAACACCACTATATCAAGTATTTATGCTGGTTGAAATCAGTATAGATAGAGGTTATACCACGAATTAATCTGGGATCATATTTATTGAATGACCTCTACTTTTTTCTTATTTATTCATAATACATACATTTATCCACCTCCAGTGTAACTATATTTTAGTATGAAGTAATATTAATATAATCATTTTGTTATTTCTTAGGATCTAAAATAAATTTTTGGATTACTATTTGGATTATATACTGTTGTATTATGTATTATTATTGCAAAAGTTTTTGTATATATAAAGATGACTCAATTACAAGTGAGTAATATCACCTATATATGGCTTATTACTTCTCCACTATTTAGTGGAAACACTCGTATGGGAAGTCTGAAATGTTCTAATGTTGTGCTCTATATTAGACCACGTGAATTAGGTTAGGATTATTCACTTCCATCATTTATTAAATATTGAGTCAATAAGGATTCCTTATGAATTTTCCGTTAATTCATGTTGGGGGAGATTGATGAGTCAATGAGGATTCCTTATGACTTTACAAATCCTCATGTTTTGAAAATAACAAACACATTATCTCAAGAAAAATTTCATTTTACCCTATGTTTTACATTCATAAGGAAAATTTTCCTTCCCCAAGGAAATTTATCCTTACCATGTTTTCTATTGTTCACTATCTTGTCTTGGTGTAAAATTCGGTTTCATATCTAAAACCTTGGAATCATATAATACTTATATAGAGAGTATTTTGTTTTTAGGATCTGAATATAGACTCCGAACTCTTCTGAGTACTGACTCCGAGTTCTTTGAATTCAGACTCCAAACACTTATAAGTTCTAACTCCGAGTTCTTTGAATTCAGACTCTGAATTCTTACGAGTTCTGAATATGAGTTCTCTGAATTCAGACTCTGAACTCTTATTAGTTTTAACCTCAAGTTCTCAAAATTAAGACTCTAAACTCTTACGAGTTCTGACTCCAAATTCTCATAAACTCCAACTCCAAACATTGTAATTTTAGGTTCTAAATTATTCTGAATCCAAATACTGAATTTCCTTGCAATTCAGACTTCGAAATTCTATTGAGCTCATGTTCAAAATTCCTTAGAAAATATAATCTGAATATCCTTGAATTATAGACATAGAATGTGTTTTTGGTTAGACTCTGAACTTTTATTTTCGTACATTCTGAAGATTTTATTTCAGTTATGTAACCATATTTTTTCTTACACATGATTTTGTTATAAAATGATGTCGTGCATTCAGTTACTAACTAAACTTTGTTTAAGTGACACATGTACCGGTCCCTCTGAAATTCAAGGAATAATATGGCAGTTGGAGTAGGGAGCTGACTATTGGAGTTGTTCCTATAAATAGAATCACATTTGAAGGAGCTCACAACATTGATGAACTATTCTATGAATCTAGATATTACATGCTTTTTAAGTGATTTATAGAGAGTGACTGCCATGCGTAGTGCATACTGAATGTCTTGTTCAAATTTTCTTCGTGCGACTCCAAATGTTTCAGAGTGCAATCGAGGGAATTCGGGGATAGGAAGATAGAGGTGTCGACTACCTTGAAGTTTAGGACTTCCTTTTTGATGAAGAAATAGGTTCCAACTACCTTAAAGTTGAGGGCTTGCGGGGATAGCAAGACAAACTCTGATATTTGTATCGAGGGCTTATCCTGGTGTGGGTAAGATAGACTTTCTTGAAAGTATAAATCAAGGGATCTATATCCAAGGTTGTTGGATACCATTCTCTTTGGGTTGAGAGATTTATTACTTGTTACTTGGTTTGTTTCAAGTTTTCCGCTGCATTTTGAATGTTTAGGACTATATAACTATCTTATACTTCCTTATTATTGTATACTATAATTTAGTAAGATTATATATGCTTTCAGGTAAAATATTTATATTTGTAAACTTTTGTTAAGATTCCTTTCCCGAACCATATTTCCAAAATTGACTTCTCAGAATCACTTTTCTGGATTCAAGCACGTTTATAGAACTAGTGGTTTTGTGAATTTTTCCATGTTTAACTTTGTTAAACATTACCATCTTTAAATGTTCTAAAGGAATTTTTAAAATTGTATAATTTATCACCCCCCCCATCTTGTATTTTGATCATTATTGGATACTTCATTCAGTATCTATATTATTTTGATCTTACATTTGGTATTATAGAGTATATCATACTCCACATACCATCTCAACAATTCATATCAGTGCAGGTTTCTGAAAAGCATATATTCACATAGAAGTTTTTCTTGATCAATCTATTATTGTTCTGGTTTTTTTCTTGCTATGGAATATTTTCCTTGTTTACTTATCCTTACTACTAACAAGTTTGTGTGGAGACTGTATTATTTAAGATGGCAGGAATCAATGTTGGTTCCATTGACAACCGAAATCCAACAAGACCACCAATTTTTTATGATAATGAGTACGAATATTAGAGAGATCACATGAAGACATTTATTATCAATACTAGAGTTGACAATTTTATTATACTTACTCGAGGATATAAAATTCCAGATAGGTTAGTTAGTACTTTCACAAATAAATAAAATCATGAACATCAAATGAATTATAAGGCACGCAATACATTGCTTTTTTCCATGAATAGAAATATATATAGCCAAATTTTATTTTGAGAAGCTGCAAATTGTATTTGGATGAAACAAGAAGTTACACACATTGGAACTCCAAAAGTCATTGAAACTAGAAGATCCATGCTCAAATCTGAATATCATGGATTTTTATTTCCTTATGGAGAACCCATATGTAAGGTGAAACAAAGATTTGTGACTATTGCTAATAGTTTACAATCCATGGGAGATAAATGATTAGATGATGAAGCTCTTGTTGATAAGATCATAGACATCATTTCCAATTAGTGGGAATCCAAGAGGACTATTATTTATGAGAACAGTAAGCTTACTCAGATTTCTCTTGATGAACTTTTTAGAACTCTACTTCAACACGATACTAGAATGAGGAGAGTTAATTATAATATAAAGAAGATGAATGGGAATAGGAGTGTTGCTTTTTCTCCAAATTCAAATCATATGAATGCCAAGACTCTGAAGAGAGTTACAAGATCCAAATGTAAGAATGTTGTTATACAATCCAAATATATTGGTAGTGAATCTTCTGAAAATGAATTAGGAAAACATTCTCAAAGAATGAACAATATAGTTGGACATAAAAATTTTCAATCCAGATATAACAAGAAATAAAGGAAAGATAAGAAAGATTCAGAAGTTATATGTTATGAATCCAAGAGAGTTGTACATATAAGACCTGATAGTCTTATGCTTAATAAAAAATAAAGAAAGGAAAATCATTTTGAGTGAAACATAAATAAGTACTATAAATATAAAGCTAAGAAATTCTTTAAAGCTAATGACAGCTGGAGTCCCAGTGGTGGTGAATCTTCTGATGAATCATCAAATTACGAATCTTCTAGACATCAGAATCTTGGTCTAATAGCTAGACTACCAATTGACAATCATTGTTTAGTGGATAAGGTACACAATTTTGAATCAATGACCAATGTTTCGTTAATTGATAATTATAGTAATAATAAATCCAATGAAACATTGGATGAAGAATATTCTTCTGATGAAGATAATACTTTACATACCAGTGAAGAAGTTTCTAGGTTTTCTATGCTTCTTGATAATGAAAATTCTATAGTCAACAAGAAGCTTTTTAAGAAAAATTCTTTTATTTCTATACTTACTAAGGAAATATTTGATCTTTATAAAGATCATGATAACAAAACCCTCGATTTTGAAATTATTTCAAAAAAATCTTGAGGAAGTAAATTCTGAGAATGATAAACTTTCTAAGGATCTAGAAAATGTAATTTCTATGAAAATTTTTTTCGAGCCTAACTATTGTTCTAAAGCTAATGTTTTTAAAGACAAGAACTTAGTTATCTGACTAAAATCAAAAAAAAAATCCTTGAGTAAGTGTTTGTAAAAAACTACCTTAGGTAAAGTAAATTTTGATAAGATGTATTCTTGAATCTGACCCCTAAGAAATAATTCTGGATTTGGTTATACTAGTTCTAAACTATTTTTTAGTAATAATTATTTTGTTCCTAAAAGTGATCCTTTCTAAATTAAGTTCCAGTGTGGTGGAAACTGGGCAAAAAAATGTTCCCTAAATAAAACTCAGTCTTTACGATTTATTAAAGCCTATTTTTCTAAGACAATGTGGTTGCCTAAAATTTTAATTTCTGATATTTCCAGATCCAAGAAAGTTTGGTTTCTAAAATTCTAACTAATTTTTTTCAGGAAAATAGAGAATATACCAACACCAATATATGGCACATGGATAATGGATGTTCCCGAAACATGACCGGTAACAAAAAATACATTGAAAAGATTATGAAGATGAAAGGAGGAAAAGTAACATTCAGAGATAATGCTCATGGAGAAATAATTGGTATAGGTAAAATCGTTCTTCTTGTAAATACTTTGATTTCGAATGTTTTCTTTGTTAAGGGTCTTAAACATAACCTCATTAGCATAATTCAATTATGTGATAAACTTTACCTTGTGAATTTTAGCAATGAAAAGTTCGTAGTACACAATTCCAAGGAAGAATTTATTCTTTCTGCCCATAGGAAAGAGAATGTATACACACTAAACATATAAGTACATATATTCCAAGAACTCCCTTTCCTAAGTGCAATGGAAAATCATTTTTGGTTATGGAATAGAAGGTTGTGACACTCTAACCTTAGAAACCTAGGAAAACTCTCTTAGAAAAGATTAGTTAAGGATCTATTAAAGCGTAGAATTGATTCTTCAAAAGTTTTCTATCCCTGTCAATATGGAAATTAACCTAAATCATGTTATAAATAAGTCGGTTAAGTCTCAACCACTAGTAAATTACAGTTATCACATATGGATCTTTTTGTTCCAACACAAACTAGAAGCATTGGAGGTAAGTATTACGTATTTTCCTTAGTTGATGATAAAACTAGATTTACATGGGTCTATTTTCTATTAATGAAATCTTAATATTTTTCTTATTTAAAAAGTTTTACAGCCCAAGTAAAAAATGAGAAAAACCTTCCTTTGATAAATATTCATAGTGATCAGGGAGGAGAATTTCAAAATTCTGATTTTGACGCTTTCTGTAGTAGAAAAGGCATTACTCATAGCTTCTCAGCACCCAGAACACCTCAACAAAATGGTGTTATTGAAAGAAAAAATATAATTATTAAATAGTTAACAAGTACCATGTTGAGTGAGTATTATGTAGCCAAACATTTTTGCGTGGAAGCTGTAAGTACTGCTTGATATACTATAAATCGTGTTCTGATTAGACCATTTCTTAATAAAACTTCCTATGAGTAATAGAAAGGTAGAAAAACTATACTTTCCTACTTCAAGGTTATTGGTTGCAAAGTATTCATTCTGAATACTAGATTTAATCTACAAAAATTTGCACCAAAATCTAATGAAGGAATTTTCTAAGGTTACTCCACAACTTCTAAGGCCTGTAGAGTTTTAAAAGAACACTTGTACTGTTAAAGAAAGAGTACAAGTTAAATTTGATGAAACTGATCCTTTTATTTTTAGACAACCCCAACCTACATCTTTAGATGTGTTTTCAAAAACATATTATCAACCCTTGGTAGAAGATCCCTCTGATAAGGAAAACGTCCAAGAAGATATTTCTGAAACATTTACCCCTGATGATTTCCTACCCTATGTTGATGAACAAGTTTTTCAAAACCCAAATCAGTTGTTTCTTAAGAACCATCCATGTGATAGTATTAATAGGGATGTAAATCAACCTATAAAGACTGAAAGTTACATGAGAAATGATGTAGAAAATCTTGAATTTCATTCCTAATTAGAACAAAAAATCATTGATGAAGCTTTCGGTGATGATGATTGGATAAAATCTATGCAAGAGAAAATAAATGAATTCAAAACAAATAATATCTGGACCTTGGTTGAAAGACCTAAGGAAACTTCTGTTATTAGTGAAAAATGGGTCCTCATAAATAAGTGTGATGAAAATAGAATCATAGTAAGAAATAAAGCTAGATTGGTATATATTTAAGCAAGCCCCTAGAGCTTGGTATGATAGACTTACATGACTTTTTCTTCCAAATTATTATGTTAAGGGAAATGAAGATCCAACCATTTTTATAGACAAATATATGAAAAATGTTTTGATTGTTCAAATATATGTTGATGACATTATATTTGGTTCAACTCAGTAATCTTTGAATGATTCCTTTGCGGATCTAATGAAATTTGAGTTTGAAATGAGTATGATGGGTGAGTTAAAATTTTTCCTTAGCTTTCAAATTTCACAAAAACTAGAAAGAATATACATATCCCAATATAAGTATATTAAATATCTTCTTAAAAAGTATGGATTTTACAACACTAAATGTATAAGTACTCCCATTGGTACCTCAAATTCATTTGATCTTGATGAAGCTCGGAAACTAGTAGATAAAACATCTTTTAGAGGTATGATAGAAATTTTACAGGACATGACATCTAGTCTTCTAGACATAATGTTTTCAGTATGTTTATGTGAAAGATATCAATACAATCCTATGGAATTTTATTTAATGTCAGTTAGAATAATGTTTCACTACATGAAGGGAACCACGAATTTAGGACTCTTTTATACTTCTGGAAATGATTTTGTTCTAAAAAAATTTCGAATGATTTCTTTGGTTGATGTAGAATGGATTGAAAAAGTACATGCAGAACTTGTCATTTCTTAAGAGATTAATTAGTTTATTGGTAATGCAAGAATCAACACTTAGTATCACTTTCCACTGTTGAAGTTGAATATGTAGTAGCTAGAAGTTGTTGTGGTCAAGTATTGTGGATGCAACACACACTCACAGAATTTGGAATGAGTTTTACCAAAACACAAATTTTGTGTGATTATACTATTGCCATTACTTTAAACAAAAACCCTGCACATCACTCTCATGAAAAACACATATATATTAGGCATCACTTTATTAGGGGTCACACACAAAAAAGAGATATCATTCTTCAATTTATCGGAACACAAGATCAACTTGTTGATATTTTCAAAAAAACATTACCCTCCAATAGATTGGAATACATTAAGCAGAAGTTAGGAATGATAAATGTAAGGTAATCTTCCTCGTTGATATTCTGTTGAAATTAATCTCCTTACAGTAATAAACTCTTTTTCATGGGGGTTTACATTTGTTTGTTAGTTTTTCTAAAAAAATTGTAAACAAATTTTGCAAAAAATTTTTTAATGAAATTTTTCGTAGTATTTTTTTTAAAATGTTTTTGAAATGAAATTTTTCAAAACATTTCATAATTATGTTTTTTTTTAAAAATCGTAATGAAGTTTTTTTAATATTTTTCACAATGATGTTTTCAAAAAAATTGTAATGAAGTTTTTCTTAAAAATTTGTAAAGAAGTTTCTTTCAAATTTTTCATAATAAAGTATTTTTTAAATTATTTTCATAATTAAGTTCTTCAAAAAATTTCGTAGTGAAGATTCTCAAAAAAAAATTTACTCAGCTTTTCAAAATATTCTGTAATCAATTTTTGAAAATATAATGTTCTTCAAGAAGAATTTTCCTTACTATGAATTATTTTCCTAGAAATCTGAAAGGACTGATTCATTATTAAGACTTTGTAATCACCATTTACTCTTTGGTATTTTCATTTGTTTTTAAAAAAATTTGGATTCTGTTTTCCTTAAATTTGAATTTTTTTCTTAAAAACCTCAAAATATTGGATTATATCATGTTTTCCTTGCAGATATCATATCAAATATTAGATCTGATCAGAATGATTATCATCCATTGGATTGAGTTTGGACGATAAAGTGTCCATCAAATGCCTATATAAAGGACCCTCGATGCTAGTCCTAAATTGATCTCAAGCTCTCATGTACTGATGTTCTGACCCTCTAATTAAGCCCATTCTGAACATCTTAGACTTTTCTCAATTATGAATGACTATAGAAGAATCCTCTCAGAAAGATATTTCTACTGTCAAGCCAATTCAAGAGTGGGAGGTGTATAGACAAAGTTTGGTGCATCCAAACTTCAACGCCAAGTATGATTCAATCATTTCGAAAAACATAAAATTGAATGGATGGGAGAGTGTTTGCATATCGAAGCTAGGGGCTCAAGATTTGGTTTGTCCAGATTTTCTTGTTGAGTTTTATGAATCAGTTATTTTATTCAAGGAAGAAGGCCGAGAAAAGTTGTCCTTCAAAGGCTATAGAAAGACCTATGATCATTCATATACTAATTTACCCAACTTATTTGGTATTTCATATGAAGGGGAAGCTGAATTCTATTCCCATAAGTTTCCGGATATCAAAGGATGCTTTTTAAAGGTGAAATACATGGAGTGACTCGGTCTTACTGAGGTCAAGACTCCGAAGACTACTCACCTATCTACAAATAATCTGATCCTTGAATTATGGGTTCAAGGATTTATCATTCCGAGAAAAGGTGATAAGGACACATTAAAGAAGAGTGATATCTACGTCCTAGATTTTTTGGTGAACTTGAGGAAGGTTAATTTGGTTAATCATATTTTTATTATGATCGATAATATCAAGAATGAAAATATGAAGGCTCAGATTATCATGTACCTGGCTATTCAATCTAAGTTGATTGTTCGATGCTTAGAATCCTTTAAAATCCCTTGCTGTTCAAAACCTAGAAATTGCAAAGTCATTTTAGTCAGTGATGATAATTTTATGAGGATGAACATAGGATAATCTATAGAATCCGGAAAATTTTATAACCTACCAGAGGAAGAAACTGAAGTTATTCTGAAAAATCAAGAAGTGGCTGAACCATCAAAAAAAATTGGAAAGAAGGGGAAGCTGAATGAAGTAGAAGAGGAAGGAGAAACCCCAAAAGCTAAGGAAGATCAATCTGCAAACCCTAAACCTAAGAAGCAAAAATCCTATCCAGATGAGGTTATAGAAAAACTAAGGGAAGATAAGAAAAACTGGCAGGATGGAGGGCCATAATTTTTATTGGATCTGGTAGAATCAAAGGATTGGAAAGATAAGACTACTGATGAGATTTAGAAGCAAGCAAGATAAAAGAAGCAAAATAATAAGATGTCTGAAATATAGATTCAACAATCCCATCTAATGGATACTGAAAAATCATCCGAAAAAATTTGGTTTCCAGAATCCTTCTTGGTAGAAGCATTACCAGAAAATCTAGGTAAAAAGTTTTTCACTCTAGACAAATAAAAATAAGTAGAAAAAGTTGTGGAAGAAGTGGAAGAAGAAGAATGTAGTGGTGACACTTATGATCTCATAAATCAAGTTAAAGAATTCCATGAGAAAGAAAGTCCATCTGGGAAATTGTCAATACAATCTTTATAAGCAGAATATTCAAAACTTGCTACACCTAGGAAAGATCAGAAAGAAGAGGATGAGAAATTTGAAGATGAAGTGAACAAGTTTTCTAAGGAAGAATGAATTAATCATTGTTTTATTCATCCTAAATATGTTGAGGTGGGAGCTGAGAAGGAGTAGATATATGAAGATAGAATTGTTCTGATTTCTGACAGTGAACATGAATCTCCGGATGGGGAAGTCATTCCGAGAACTGATAAGGGGAAATAGGTGGTTGTTGATACACTTACTAAAGCTATTGTGATGAAAAATAAATATGGTGGATCGTCAAATAGGAAACTTATTGAGCTAGAGAAAGATCCTTCACCAAGAAATGTGTTAGATTCCGAATCATCATCTCTAGGACATAATTTTGTTGTCCAGTCATTGAAAAAGCTGGTCAGCACCATTCCAATTTTTCCAAGCATAGACTCTAGATTTCATATGCTTCAATACAAACTAAATCAAAAATCAGATTCAGTGTCCATGGTGATGGACAAGTGTGTCAAGCTTGAGATTGATTTCAAGAATTTCTTCATTAACTACGATGCCCACAAAAGGTCCTGTAAAAATTGGTTGGATGGTCAAAGAAGACAGTAGAAAATTTGAGAGAACACGATGAATTCCATGAAGGTGTCAAGGAGTCATTTGACATTGAATATGGTAGGATCAATGATATTACAAACAGTTTTGAAGAAAAGTTATCTTTGGAACAAAATTCACTGATTCAAGAAGTGAAGGATCTGAATGGAAAATTGTATTTTATTGGTCAATGTTGGAAGAGATAAAGGGACCTTCGGATTGAGATAGAAGAAAATATTTTCAAGTAGGAAGAAGTCTTCAAGGCTCGGGAAGAGGCTCTTAAGTATCAGGATGAAAGAGTCAAGGATTTAGAGAAGAAATCTGAGGATCAAGATCAGCTTCTTAAGTGAGCATAGGAAGATCATAAGGAGCTCAAAATGTTGAAGACTATATTCATGAAGTTGATGTCGAAGGAAAAGGAAGGATAACTTTATTACAATATGATCTTTTGTGGTACTTTTCTTCCTTGTACAAATTCTTTCTAATAATAATGAAATTTTTGGTTGCTTGTCTATTTGATGTGTTGTACTAATCTTTCAGGTACCGTAATTTCTTTTCACATTCCTCAAATTATTTTTGAAAATCACAAATGGAGTGAAAGGAATAGGAATACTAAGTAAAGAAGAAATATCCCTAAGTAAGGGGGAGTTTATCTAAGGATGAGTTTTCATTAAAAATATTTTTGTACTCAAGATATTGAAAAATATCATTCCAGAAATCTAGAATATGATCCTTAGTGTTCCAAAGTGTAAGGTTGAGTCAGTCGTATTCATATTTTCCTATCTGATAAGGAAGATAAGTTTTATTTTCAATGTATAGAGAAATATTTTCTATGTCCTTATTTTCTTTTTCGTAAGGATGTTTGTTCTTTACAAAAAGGGGGGATATTGATGAGTCAATAAGGTTTCCTTATGACATTTCCATTCCTTCTTGTTTGGGGAGATTGTTGAGTCAATAATGTTTTCTTGTGACTTTACCCATCCTCATGTTTTGAAAATCACAAACACCTTATCTCAAGAAAAATTTCATTTTACCTTGTGTTTTACTTTCATAAGGTTAATTTTCCTTCCCATGGAAATTTATCCTTACCATGTTTTCTATTGTTCATTATCTTGTCTAAGTTCAAAATTCAGTTTCATGTATAAAACAATGGAATCATATAATACTTAGATAAAGAGCATTCTGTTTTGAGGATTTGAATTCAGACTCCGATCTCTTCTATGTTCTGACTCCGAGTTCTCTAAATTCAGACTCTAAACTATTATGAGTTCTGACTCCAAGTTCCCTAAATTCAGAATCTGAATTATTATGAGTTCTGACTCCAAGGTCATGGAATTCAGACTCCGAACTCTTATGAGTTCTGACTCTGAGTTCTCTGAATTCAGACTCTAAACTCTTATGAGTTATGACTCATAATTCTCGTGAACTCTAACTCCAAACATTGTATGTTCAGGTTCTGAATTCTTATGAATCCAGATTCCAAATTTCCATGAAATTCAGACTCTAGAATTCTATAGATCTCAGGTTTAGAATTCCTTAGAAAACAGAATCTTAATATCCTTGTATTATATACACTGAATGTGTTTTTGGTTAGACTCCGAACATTTATTATCATACATTCCTAAGATTTGATTTTGGTTATGTAACCATATTTTTTCTTAAACTTGTTTTTTTATAAAACGATGTCCTCCATTCAGTTACTAACTAACCGTTGTTTGAGTGACATGTGTACAGGTCCCTCCAAAATTCAAGGGAAAATATGATCGTTCGAGGTTGGAGCCGACTATTGGAGCTATTCTTATAAATAAGATCTCATTTGAAAGAGCTCACAACATTTATGAACTGTTCTATGACTCTAGAGATTGCATACTATTGAAGTGATTTCTAGAGAGATATTGTCATTCTTAGTGCATACAGAATGTCTCGTTCAAATTTTCTTCTTGTGAATTCGAATGTTACTGAGTACATTTGAGGGCATCCGGGGATATGAAGACAGAGTTACTGACTACCTTCAAGTTGAGGACTTCCTTGCTGAGGAAGAAAGATGTGTAGACTACCTTGATGTTGAGGTCTTGCGGGGATAGCAAGACAGACTCTGATCTTTGTATCGAGGGATTATCCTGTTGTGGGTAAGATAGACATTCTTGAATGTATAAATCTAGGGACCTTTATCCAATGTTGTTAGACACCCTTCTCTTTGAGTTACAAGATTTATTAATTTTTGCTTGGTTTGTTTCAAGTTATCCTCTGCATTTTGATTGTTGAGGAAAGTATAACTATCTTATACTTCCTTATTCTTGTATGCTATGATTTAGTAAGATTCTATACACATTAAGGTAGAATCATTATATTTGTAAACATTTTTTAAGATTCCTTTCCGGAACCATCTTTCCAGAGTTGACTTCTCGGAATCACTTTTCCAGATTCAAGCAAGTTTATAGAACTATTGGTTTTGTGAATTTTTCCTTGTTTAACTTTGTTAAACATTACGATCATTAAAAGTTCCAAAGAAATTTTTAAAAGTGTACAATCCCCCCCCCCCCCTTGTATTTTGATAATTATTAGACACTTCAATTTCCACGTATATTATTTCGATCCTAAAATTGGTATTATAGAGTATATCATACTCCACATACCAGCTCAACATTAAAATCCTAAGGTTCTGACCCAAAAACAATAAATCATTATGAATATTTTTTTCAAAAATTTCTATGAGAAAATATAAAAACTCATGATATTAAATACATAGTGAAACTATTATCTACACATCAAGTTGTTCTTAAATATATAAAAATACACTAGGCCATACAGGTATTCCACCACAACTATATAATCACTCTTTTGAGTAAAATAAAAAATATTTTAAATTCTACTATATATCAACAATGGTCTAACCCGATACCTTATCAACATTAATCATCACTAAAACTCTTGATTTTCATATAATTCTCACACAAAGTTGTGACTACTCATAGGATAAAATACGAATAAATATATTTATAATAGAACTAATAAATGTAACTTGATAATAAATTTCAAAGATCATTCAACCAAACTATCTCATAATAAAAACCTAATATTGTATAATAATTCTTCTATATATAGAGATGACTAATAAATCAGTAATGGAAAGTTACATCATATTTTTCACCAGAACTTCTTCAATTTACAAAAATAACTCCTTATTGAATGTATTTCCACCCAGAATAGAATGAAAACTTATAAATTTAAGGTCATATTAATGATACATCGCCCAATTTTACTGAAAACCCTTATAATACTAGTATTTCATCTCCCTTATTATTACTACTATTTGATAAAACCTTCAAGTTGTTAAAAAAATTAATATAAAATTGATATATAAATTTTCTTTCTTTCTTCTTCTAGAAATTAAACCACTAGATAATGTTATTATACAGACCATTCTAAAATATCATTAAATAAAACTCCAACATCCATCCTTTTTCCACTACAGCCACACTGACATAAGATGGCCAATGATCACAATACCGCCACACATATTATGACTCTCTATAGAATGTAATCTTCATTGAACTTATCCATGAAATAATAATAAAAAATCTTTGTAATATTTCCAATATTACCTTTATCAATTTATATAAAACTATACTTCCAATGTGATATTACATTCTCATTTCTTCCTCTTTTACCAGAGTGCAAAATGAATGATAATTTTTCGAGGCTGTGTCACTATTTCTCAAATAGACAATCATATCAATATATAGATGACCATATGTGGTATAGTTTGATTAAATCATATAACACTGGACCAAATTTTAGAAACAATAATAATTCCTTCAAAATACAAAACATTTATCTTAATATAATCCTCACATCAATCATCGTAGTTTATTCTAAATAATTTTACGAACTCAAAATCAAAGGGTAGTCTTAGCTTTATTGATAATCCTTATAGCACATCACCATTTAAAGACCAATTAACTATAAATTGAGAATTAATATAATATTTATTTGCAATTTATAGAATTTATCGTTTTTTATAATCATGAGAAGTCACTAAAAAATCATCCATACTTGACTCAAATTCCACAACTCAAATATAATCAAACCTCATATAACAAACAAAATTCTATATATAGACCCCAAAATAGATAAAAATAAGTTATACCATTATCAAATTCTTATAAAAGCTTATATCCTCTCAAATATCAAATAGAAAATTCTCTATCTGATTCTTCTTTTTTATTCAAGAATTCTTTATCTAGTTTTGTACCATAATATATAATTTATTGTCTATGTGTCAGTATGAAACCACAACGACTGATGTAACTCAGAACATCCTAATCATAGAAATTCCTTCTAGTTATCTCTATGGAAACATCTCCATATCAAGAAAATAGTAGACAATGTGGACGATAATAATTCTCCACATGCCTGACCCATATACATTATCCACAAATATAGTCAAAAGAATCATAAAATAATTGATCCATTACCTAGAACTATATGATTTATATTAAAATCCATTACAATCCGAGTTTATACACAAATTTCTGAGTCACATTTCATGAATATTTTATATTCTCAGGAATATTCTAGTTACTCAGAACCTTTTAAAATCCTTTATTATGATTACATGAAATAATGTCCCTTAGTAAATCTCAGTGAATACTATCCCATAAAATCTTCACATGTGGAGAAATATAAACTCCATACATTCACTCTAATACCAAAATGTAGTGTACCATAATACCATTTTGTGAATAACCTATCCCCATATCACATAGTCTAGGGGCTCGTGATCGAGATAGGGGTATCTGTTCTAATGTTGGGTGACACTACTTCTAAATAAAACTTATAAGAATATATCATGTAACATCATCTACTAAGACAAAAATTAATTTAAAATCATGTAATGGAATACATGTATATATAATAAAAACTCCATAATATAATTTAATATGAAAAAAATAAACTAATGGATTCAATAGTACATCATAAACATATGAAATCTTGAACTCTGATGAAATGAGTATCATCATCATAATGATAAATCTACACTACTAGAACAAATAAAGTGTATAGAAACAGACATCACTACATATATTCATCATTCATGAAAATATTCATGATTAATCATTTTCAAGGAACCCATAGTTCGCTTTCATCACTTTAACAAATTCCAACGTTACTTAGTATAAAAAACACATACATTTATAAGAATTATATTGGTTCCTCATATACAATGATGTTCTTGGTTATAACAAGAATCTCATAGCTTAGTTAAATATTTCATTAATGAGGAGACACTAGCACAACCCTAACCATTGGTTCACATAACAATCTATATTTTAGAATTCACCCTCCCCACATATTGATGATAGTCATGAAAAAAAAATTATAAAGATAATAATCAACCTAAAAATTAATTCACAGTTATACCACTAAATAATTATCCCCAGTTTCATTAATATAGAGTTATATTAAATTCACATCTATAGAATTCTATGAAATACTATTGAAAATAAAAAGGCTCACAAAGACAAATGTATTCGTATTTTAATGTTGAATAAAATACACATCTTTGGATCCAAAACTATATATATGAAAGTGATTGAAAAACAAATGTGTGGGTATATAATTGAATATCTAGTTATCACAGTCGTAGTGTTATGAGAGGAGAAGAGATAATATTTTTATCACTACAATTCATCTCAATCACACAATTGTGGGACGGAAATAATATAAAAACATATGTGGGTAATCATCCAACTCATTCTCTTGTTTGGGATGTTGTAAGGATAAACCATCTCAAATAATATTATATTGAAGATAAAAAATGAATTTTACATCTATACTTTTCTCAAAATTTATATCTAGTCCATCTAAACCAAGACTTTTTGGTGGGTTAGGGAAAATATATATCAGTCATCCCTAAAATCTACCTAAATAAGAGCACGAGAAGGTTAAACATCTTCATTATCTCAATCTAACCCCAAAAAGTGGGTGACTATAAAAATAATCCATTATATCATATTAGTTTTTATATCCCTAAATCATTGGAATTTACCACATCTAAAATTATATGAGAACATGAACAATCAATTCATTCAAGTTAAGTATCATCCTTTTAGTCACACAATACGTTTCATAAATTAGAACAAAATTGTCATTACATCCTCAATGAATTTTTTTTTATATATTATCATTGGAATCTAATAACTAGTATTATTATTGGATTATATAGTTCACATAGAATAAAATTTTCTACATGGCCTCTAAGGCACAATCTTTCAACACAAAAAACTCCCACCTTTCAGTTGAACCATTATATAAATGATTTTATCACACTAATTAAAAAGGATATGGTTATCAATATTTATTATCTATCACATAATTAATGTACATAAATTTATCACCATTATTTATCATGTTCATAGTACAATATTAATGGAATAATACCTTAAAATGTGTATTCTCATTATTTAGTTCAAATTAAGTGTTTACAATAATAGCTGTTGTTAATAGATTTTATAATTCATCATCTTTAACCACATTAATTTTATTTTATAAATATTATTTTATGATATATATATATATATAATTTTATTTCCTTTATTTAGTTTCATAATAGAAAACACATTTAGAGTAATATCTAATATTTAATAGAATTGATTTACATATTTTTTAGTTGACTCACATATATCATACAATTTTTGATGTTATAGATAATATTAATATAATTATATTATTTTTTTAATCATAAAAAGAATCATATTATATTCATTTTATTATATATATATATATAATATTCACATTATAAAACCATCGACTATAATTTATTTATCCATAATTAATTCATTTGATCACTACTAAGAAGACATTATTTCTCCATAAAAATTGGATCCCTCAGCACAGATTATTCACATTATTCCTTAGTTAATAAATTAGAATAGTTAATTAATCCAACCACTTTGAAAAATTAAAATTGCATCTCAAAGTATATTATTAACATTGAGTATTAATAATATTTTTTGTTATTAATAAAAATTATGTTTAACAACCCAATTTATAAATCCACGCCACATAGAGATACATTTCTTCATTAAAAAAATTATTGATGACCAGACACAATCATTCACCGAATCAATGGTTTATAAATGTAAAATTAATTTTTTACGGTAAAAATTTATAAATTTATTTATTTATAGAAAGAATAATGTATCCATCAAATCATTAAAAATTTACCCAGATTTGGTTTCATTAGGTATGGGATATATAGAGAAGACCAATAAAATTTATGTTCTCTTGATTTCCTTTTTCATGTGACCCTACATTGTTTGTGAAGTTTCAACCAACCTGAGGTTCCATATGGAAACCATATGTTCCACCCAACAAGACGATGAAGGGTTGTGTCACACCATCCACATAGATTACTAGTGGTCAACTTATCATTGATTGGTTGGTATAGGTTACCTAAACAAGATTAATCTAATCAACCCCCCATAGTCAACATCTACACATGGGACATAATAAGATAAATTTTATTGTATTGGATATATTGATCTGGGATCCCATTCCATCTGCATGATGTGGTCATGTATATTTTATTCTAATCTAATTGATTAGATGACCTCATCTAGTATCTTTCCTCACTATGTAACCCTTGGTTTTTGCCAAAAATGAAAATACATAATTATTTTAATAAAATTATTTGATGTTTAGGTAAGGGCGATGTTGTTCCATGTGGTTCAATATATAAAGACCCTAATTAGGGTTATTTATCATGATTCCCAACATCCGAACAAGAACAAAATGACCCTTTTTGCTCAATAATCTTCTGATCTATCCTAATATTTTAAATATGACCATTTTAAAAAAACATATGTCCACATATAAGTCAATAGGAAGAGAGATGTCAAGAATGGATTAATTTTATCTATATTTTTTTTATCAAAACATAAGCACAATATGGTTCAAAATTCACTATTTTTTACTCTTTTAGAGTTTTTTGATAAAATATGGTTGTCTTTTTAATAAATATTTATTGAATTATTAAAATCATCCCAAATAATTCTATAAATATGTTATAAAAATCCATGCATAAAATTTTTATGAATTTAAAGAAATTGGATTAAATTTATCAGATAGAATAATCATGTAAAATGATTTCATATAATTCAATATACATATTCTTTAAATTATAGGGGAAATTTTTTACCCTAAAATTTCTCCCTACAATATCTCATCATTCAAAAATATGATTTATGATATTCATAGAACATTAGTAACATACAAAATAAATGAATCACATAAACAAATTTCATTAATAATATCAATCAATAGATCATGAATATATAGTGTAATTCTATAAAAATTTATAGTAATGTTGCATTAGAATCAAAATCCATACATTATCCATGAATATACTTTTTCATATAGTGAGGATCCTCCCACAAGTGGTATCCTTCCAATGAGGTCTTTCTAAACCCTATCCTCCCCTTAAAATCCCCCTAATGTATGAATATATATAGGGTAGATAGGTCAAATTAATATTTAATAAAAATATCAGTCCGGGTTAAAAAACATCGTGCACCATTTATGCCCCATCTTCAAAATGTTTGAAAATTACCCCAATATTATATTCGAGGAAACACATTATTTTGGACTTAACTATAAAACTATTTTTCTCAATCCAATAATCCATTAGGGGTCAATTTATTATTATATCCATTTTTAACTAAAAATTAACTTTTTCTTCTAAAACTTCTTATAAAAATCAACTCAACCACTAAAGCTTTTCATTTAATCAAAACAAGTGCTGATAAATTATATGAAATAGAAATGGGAATAAAATTATATGTAAATTGAAATTTATTTCCTGGTAAATAACTAAATTTTTACTATGTGTATGTGAGTTATATTTATATAAGTAAAAAAAATTAATGCTCTATAATACTATTGTATATTTACATTATATATATAAATTATTCATATAATATTATTGAATATTACATATTATAATTATATATAGATATAATATAATCGTTCAATGATATATTATATGCATTCATGGCATTGAAAATGGGTACCCATTAAATGTAATTATTCAACTCCCCTTATTATTTAATTCCCCTCTCTCTTTATATCAAGATAATAAACCAGGAAAAAATATAATTAAAATAAAAAAATTGTTAATGAGGAACACCTCCTTTAAGAATGACTACATCCCATGTGTGTCATTGTTTTTATCCCATACACAAAGGTCACTTATTGTTGTCAAAATAAAAAAAATCAAGGGTCTATCATTGAACTCATACAAATACTGGCACCAAACAATCAAATTCTCACATTAATAGAAAAATAAATCCTCTATAATAACATTTACTAATGAATATATGATCATCTAGAAAGAATCCTTGAATTTTGATCTCCTTAATCTTCCTTTCACAAAATTATCTTTTGGCTATACTCCATTGTTATTATACTTTAATAATGTATCAAAAATTTTACATATCATAAAAAATTCTCAACAACTCTCAATAGTCATTTTTAATAATTTATATTCACTTAATGTGGCCTTAATATTTTTCTGTAAGATTAATGGAAATATCTTCATATCTCATTGGAATTAATAGAATCACACATTTTAATTTAACTTCATTTCATGGTACTTTATTTAATATTCCTTAACAACCTTCTTATTATCCATCACATGATACATCAAAAATTATGGTCTTATTATCTGTTTTAATTCTCCCAAATCAGTGGTTTAAACTTTTTTTGAAATGTACTAGATATGCAAGAGAGTGTGGATCAAAAACTAGCAACGTGGAAAAACTTACTATAGTTTATAGATCATATTCCTATAGTGTTAAAAATATCTCAAAAATCCATCCTATCCCACTAATATTATTTCTTCAAAATCATCTTAGATCATGATCAATGTAAGTGATCATGATGTTCAAATCTATAAAGATCAACACAATAACATCTTCAAAAAAAGATCTAACTTTTATTCATAAAAAATAGAGTATGAAAACTTAAAATTCATTTACACTGCCTCTAGTTGATTCTTACCCTTATTTATATCTATATGAGCATTATTTATCTCATAGAAACTGTCGATTAATTTTTAATAGTGATGACGATTATATTTCCCTCATAATTTCTAAGATTCCATTATGTAGCATGAGTTTAATTATATATAGATCTTGATCACCTTCATGTGGGATCTCAAATTAATTAGATCTAAATTTCTAAGATCATTAACATATCTCAAAGACAAACACACAAGTATTTCTATAAACCCACACATTGAATGAAATCTTACGGTCTCCATAGTGTAATGATGATGTTTTATAGTGAATTATAATGATAGAAAAAGATTAATATGATTGGATCAAATGATTATGATAAATTTATAGAATAAAAATGATTTACATTGATGACTTACAATATCAGTAAAGACAAACGATATTCTTCTGAAGGCATATAAAACTCATGAAATCATATGAATATCCAGGTGACTTCGAGCCTCTATTATTTTCCTCTCCATCTCAAATTCTTCAGAAAAATAATCAACTACTTATTATAATACTAATGTCATATACATATATCGAAAATTGATATGATCAAGGACCTTTCCATTTTTAGAGTTTGAGATAAAAAGTTCCAGACTTATTCAAATAATTCTAGGACTACTTCAAACTACCTATAATCTATCTCAAACTCCAAAAAATATAGTCCAAGGTATATTCACAGTATTTATATCCAATTCACATATCTCTATTAATACATTTTTTATTTACAAAAAGATTATTTAGAAAACATTCCTCCAATCTAGTATTGAAAACTAATACCACACTATCCTCTAGGGGTTAGATAATTCCCCTCTTTATATTTTTCATAAATAACACATAATTTTATCTCTCTTATTTATAATAATACATAATTGAATATCTATTGGGGATCAACTCAATATTTTTAATGAAAACTAATCCTAAACTAACCTTCAATAAATCTATTTAAAGTGTCTGTTTTTAGAAAATAAGAGTGATTGAATCAATAATAATTATTTTTATATAACAACTCATCAAAATTAAATCACATATGCTTGCATAAATAAAAAAACAAGAAGTAAAATATTTTACAAATTATTTCTTGAACTAATAAATAGATAATGTAAAATTGATCAAAAAAATGAAGAGTATTTTTCTCCCACTTCAGACTTCATATCATCAAGAATTTTAGAAATATTGAACTAATGAGAGATCTAAAAAATTACATACATTAATGGGATGGTGTGGGATACACATTGATTTGTATTTTTAGATTCTCAAACTATTTATCTGTGAAGGGTTTGGTAAGAATATTTGAAACCTATTACTTTGAGGGAAGAAATTCCACCCTTGGAATACCTTCTTCAACCTTTTTCATTAGAAAGTGTTGAAATATTTCAAAATGTTAAACATATACTATGATACAGGATATTTGGATAGGTAATAGAAATTTTATTATCACATCCCATATTTAAAGGATAAGTAGCATAAATATTCATGTCTTCATTCTATGTCATTATCTATATCATCTATGTAGTTGGTTGTTATGTAGCCACATATTCAGCCTCAATAAAGATGAGGGTAATTTATTTTTAATTCATTAAATTCAATAAATCATGAATTCTTCTATAAAAAACACTCAAATACATGTGGATTTTCTGTCACCAATAACCCCAAATTAATCAAAATCAATACATCCTCTTAGATCTATCTCAGATATCATATTATACACAACTCCACAATTAAAAATATTTTTTATGTATTTAAAGATTCAATTTAGTTCTAATGAATGTGATTCTTTATTTTATGATTTAAATATAACACAAAGAGAGGTATAATATAAAAATTTAATCTTTATATGAGACTTAAAATCAAACTTATGATATACTTCTCACAAATAGTTCCCCCTTCATCATCCTTGTTCATCTTTCTGCCCACCTATATTTGGGTGGACCCTCATCAAGATTCCTTTATTTAAAACTCATTAATGCGATCATTTTCCTATTTTTCTGAGGAAATGATATAAATTTTTTGAATAATTTGTAGTCCCATGAAAAATATCAATTCTCTAGGAATTAAAATTCCAAACCTTTATTTCATATGACTTTAAAACTACTCACACAATCTTAATTATTTACATTTTATTTTTATTACATCCATTTACTAAATAAAAAATTTGGAAATGTGTTAATCATATTAACATATAATTTATTTTCCACCAACTATTTATTAAATTATTTTATTTTATGATAATAATCCATCTTAAAGTATAAATCTCTTGGAGACCTCTTCAACTACCAGAAGTATTTTTTCATCTTCTATAGATTTTCTCAAATTAAATATTGAATAAATACATTATGTTATTATATATTATCTTCTTCGTCAACAACAAAATTTAAAAAAGATGTTTTAATATATATTTAGAATATTTTTTGAATTATAAGTGTAGATATCGTTAGGAAAATTCAGATAGACTAATGTCTAGTAATTAGAAAAAAAAATATAAACATCTAGCCCCACAATTTTAGAATAAGCCTAATATATAGGTTTGGGATTGTTCCAAGTCACAACACTAGTCTCATCCAGTTTATTTTTAAAAATCCATTTTCCCCAAATCCATTATTTTTTATATTTCTAGATAGAATATCACAAGTTTGAATACATTCAATCAAATTAAGTTCATCATTATTAGCATTTAATAATTATTTATGTTCAAATTATTTAAAATATATATAAGGTTCAACCTCTAACTGTAGTCTGTAATGGTCAGTCATAGAGATATTTCTTATTTATTTACAAATTTATTATTTTTTATAATATTTTTTTAAACATAATCATTTTTTAGCCTTTCATTCACTCATTAAGGCTCCAGTTCAACATATTTATCACTATAAAATATAGGATCTGAATCTTTAATTTGAATCTGTGTGATTTATGAATTTTATTCAACAATTTCAAGACATAAAAATCATAATAATCAAATAAAATGATATTATTTATGATTATTTATTTATTTCAAAGGACAGTGTTATCATCAATATCAACATGTATTTTGATTTTTTTTATGTTTATAGGATTTCTTATTCAATGTATATCCAAGAAGAATTGAGTCTTCCTATTTTTTAATATCATATAATTTTATAATTTTATATTTCTTATAGATCATACATGGAATTACAAAACCCTAAAGTGTTTAAGATATGGGTTTCTTTTTCTCTACATTTCATAAGAAGCCATGTGTGAGTTTTTCCTTATGAAACATGTATTATAAAATATTCCAACAGTTTCAATAGAAAGTAATCAATAATACCTTAAGGTGTAGTTCCATTTTAGCATTGTTCTATCCACATCTATTCATCCTTCTATACACTCCATTTTTTTAAGAGTTTCTAGAACACTAAACACATCCCTATATCCTTAATTTTTAGGATATTAAATTAACATAATTTGGGTATATGCACTCCCATTATAAGATATATAGCTATTTATTTACAATTATTTTTTCTTCTATAATACTCTTTTGAAACTCTTGAATCTATCCATGTAATGTGATTTTAGTTACATGAATATGATTCATCTCACTATAGAGAAATAAACTATGAAAGTGAGGAAATATAATTCTCCATTTATGTACTTTTTCGTCATATTACTATATACATTAGAGTGAATCAACTCCATGGAGTTAAAGCATAAATTTCAAATCCAATATGAGTTTTTTCATAATTTTTCCATTTGTAAAATATTTACAAGAAGTGGTTGTATCCTCTTAAAAATGGTTAATTCCTTAATGCTTATTCTTTAATAAAACTCTTCATACTATTTTTTCCAAGATAACCAAGGATTATATGAAATATATAATTTTATATTTTCTCTTAAGTAATATTCTTCGATTTAATCTCCAACCAGATTCACATTCTTATGTATTAAAAACCCCATTTTTACAATAACCCCATATTTTTTTGTTTTGATAGCACATCCTTTTTTATGAAGATAAACTCCTATCTAAAATCACATAGTTTTAATACATTCAAAAAGTTTTGTTTTAACCTACCAATAAAAAATAAACTATTTTGAGTAATTTAATTTTTATCAACGGTCGTTTCCCTAATATCATTGATCATAAATGTAATATCACTTTTAAAATTAATAATTACACATTCATATTTATCAACATAATTATTTATTATATCACATACCACGTGTTATAAACACCCCAAATCCATAATATAATTCTACTCTAATTTTCATGCCTGAAATTAAACTTCAAACATATTTTTCTATCACACCATCAGACACTAATTTTGAAAATTTTCAAACCTAGGACATGCATTTAACTGAGCTATGATTAAACTGAAAAAAATATATATGAGGCGTCCCCTTCTTAGAAACATGTTCCATTGTCCTATTAATGGATTTTAAATTTTTGCCATTAATATTTTACTCAAACCATTAAGTCATTTATATAGTTCTCATATGTGGTTTTTATCTCCCCCTTGATTCACACACTCTTCTCAATTGAGGTAAACACCTATTATAATAGAAATTGAATTCCATATGGAGAAGAAAGGCTAAATCATCCAAAGTATTCTTGAAATATTACTTTTTAATTAAAGGTATGCTAAAAATGGGTTCTATCATGATTTTTTTCAACCCATAAATTGGAATACCTACAAAGCCCCTTTTGAAATTCTTCCATGAACATTCACGATAGATAAACACTAATTTTGGGAAAAAACTATATCTGATTATTTCTATACTTTTTATTCGATATATTAGTTGTTATGTAAAATAATTTTCTTCCGATTCTTTAGTAAAGTAATTTTATTTTTAAATAGAACTTGTTTATAATTTTAATATTATTTATATTAAACCATGTCTGAGTATCTAATTACAGAAGGTTTCAATAAGAATTAACACTTCTCTTTAAATATATTGTTCTTATTCAATTTATTTTTCTCTTCTTGATTCAAAAAATTTGAAGTATATTTTTTTAATTTTTCGTTTCATTTATCCCCAAGTCTTGTAGTAGAATTCATTTCTTTAATTAAATATCCTTATTTATAAGATAAAGATTCATCATCTAAATTTATTTCATTAAACTATACTTTTTATCTTGTTGTTGGATTTTTTTCTGAACCAAATTTTAGTTAATATTTCCCTTAAATCGACATTTTTTTTATTAAATACAAAATTTTATTTACATTCTCATGGTACATTCATTGATTGTATCTCATTCCTATACAAAAAACATATTGTTTTATTGTGACTCACCAATTTATAGGTTAAATTATTATTATTCTTATTCTAAGAGAACTATTTTAGAGAAAAATATATGAACTTATTCATCATAATTACCTTTACTATAGTAAAATATTCTTTTATCATCTAAAAAATGATCCTTCTAAAGGAAATATGGGGAATCATATTCATTATTTTTTACTGGTCAAGTGAGATATCTCCCCATGTGGTTGGTTTTCTTATAGATTCATCATTATCATTTTACGTTCAAAAATTCATAGGAAATTTAGAAAATAAATGAGAATAATTCATACAATTTAAAAATTTGAATGTAATTTTACCTCTACCCATACCTCTTATACATCTTATGAAATTTGATAACATGATAGAAAGAGTTTCTAAAAAACCATCTTTGTTTTCCTTTCCCATAGTAGTATTTCATTTCTTTTTTCTCCATACCATGTTCTGTTTTAAATTTATTTTTATTTTCCCTTATTCTATTATTTAAATTATATATTTCCTTTTTTTTATAGTTAATAATAGTGTTTTAGAGTTTATCGATGGCGAATTAATAAATATTTAGTGGCATCAAATTCATCATCCCATATTCTCACAAAATATAATACCATATTACAGTTATCAAGTGTTTCTCTAAACTCTTTAATTTGTTGAAAATCCAATTTACCCTAGTAAATTTTCATCCATAGTTTTATCCTCATACATTCAAAAATTATAAAACTATTTTTTTCTGCCCTATGGATTTTATTCTTTGACATTTTTCTCCATTATAAATTATATAAATATTTTCTTCAAATTGAATTAGTAATTCAACACCATGGTACATTTGTAAGATCCTTATTTTATATAGATGTTAAGAATGAATCTCTAACCTTCTAATAACTTTCAATATTTCTTTTTCCATGGGGAACCATTTTGAGAGTTCCTCCAGCACAATGAATCTATATTGTACAAAATAAAAAAAACATTGAGCCTTAGAAGAATAGTTTAAGGTACCAAAATCTCTTTTTATTAATGACCACATTTTCTAAGAAACATTTTAATTAATTTTCTTTTTAATTAATTGTGTTAATCTATAACATGTTATTGATAGAAATAATAGATTGGTATTGTGCTTCGATGCCAGCAGATAGATAACATAAAAGGATATATACACTGATTTGGGGGAATTAGTTTTTATGGTCATTTAAATTCCCATTAAACTCTCATATATATTGATAATAAATCCCCCATGATAATCACTAAAGAAAAAAAATAATTCAACACATTTTCTAATGAGTATCACATCATTTAAGTATCACTATACCCATGGTGAGTCGCAGTTATTATCTCAATTGTATAAATCCATTCTTATTATCAAAAATACCATCTTAAAAAGAGTAAACCAGAATTCATACATCTATTGGAACTAAACAATTATACTCTCGCATCAACAAAAAACACATCCTACTGAAGAATGGTAACTGATAAATTTATGAGAATCTACATAGACTCTACATATGATGATCTTTTTCCTCTTTCTTACAAAAAAATTTCCTACAGCTACATTTCGTACTACATATTCTTTGATACATCATCATATAGGTGTTTTTATCAAGAAATTATTGATTCATATCACAATATTATTTTTTGGAAATTTATCTTTTAGAAAATATTATTCAAAAATTATTTCCATAATAATCATTCAAATATCCTCAAATCCTAGTGGAATGAAGCAACTCATTCAAGATCATTTAATATTAAACCAATTTTCTATTTTTAATATTTGTTAATACCACGATTGCATTCCTTAAAATAATAAATTAAATATCATATTATTTTTTCTAACATTAAATTAAATAATAAATCCATTATTTCAACTTCTTTTAAAATCATCAACATAAGCATGATAATGTTGAAAAGAATCTCATGACATGAAAAATATTCAACCATAGTTAAAATCAACTATATCGGGTGCATATCTTATCCGAGTGACCCAAAATATCCCTTTATTGATATTTCTTCAATATAATCTTAAATCATGAACAATAAAAATGGTTATGAAGTTTGAACCCATTAAAAACATTATGACAACATCATTTGAATACGATCTATCTTTTATTCATTATAAATGAACTATGGAAATTATCATACCTTAATAGAGACTCTTTTATTTTTGTTACCCTTATATAGGTCCACATGAACTTTATATAGCTCATATAAACCAAAGAATAATTTTATGTAAGTTTATATGAAATTAAAAATAAATTTATACTTCATGAGTTACCTTTATATTGGGTGACTTTTCCAATATACAACAATTAATACCAACTACATAAATTTTGATAACCTGAAAAGAAGTTATAAAAGGTTATTTGGTCTAGATTCATAGGCTTATACCTTTAAAACATATATCAATGCCAAATTATTATGCCAAGCCATGTAATACGATGAAGTCTTATGATCTCTTGGTTTAACTATTAATTATTATGATGAACAATTATACTTGAACACAAAATCATATGATTGGATTAAAGGATTATTGTGAGTATAAATGATAGGTTTATAATGATAGAAAAAGATCATCAAGTCTTACAAAAATCAATGTGACTAGAGGACATATCTGTTTTTACCTCCAACTCAAATTCAGATGAAGAATATTCAAATACATTCGATCAACCTGGTGTCAAATGATTAGATGTTAAATTGATATTATATGGAAATTTTCCATTTCCCATGTTCTAACTCAAAAATTATAGACTTGTTTAGATGATGCTTGGACTTTTTTAAAACAACATGATGTCTTTTCAATCCCACAAAAACATAATCCAATGAATCATCACATTTAATATATAATCCACTCATCTATATTATAAGTTTTAATATTTTTTAGAATATATGTTCAAAAATCATCCAATTATTCATTTATTGACAAAAAATAAAACACAATCCTCAACTAGGTTCTGTAAATTTCTATTAATATATTTTATAAAAATAAACTTGTATTGTTACTAAGAATAATTTTATAAAACAAATTAAATTTGTGAGAGAGTCTAATAATGAAAAAAAATCATTCTAGTATGATTATACATCCTTTCATCTTGTACATCTCATAACACCATGATCACCCTACCAAATTGCTAAATGAAAAGTTGGGAAATAAAAAATTAAAAATAAAAATTCTGAAAAATAAATTAAATCATTTACTTCTAAAAGACATTAATTAACCAATAATTTATAATTTTAATAATTCACTAATGAATTTCATGTTCAAGATTCTTAAAAATCCAAATGGAAGCTTCACTTAATGGATGAAAAGAATTCATGATTCACAACCATCTCGAGGGTGTTTTATTGGAAACCATAATTTCATTAAACCAATTAAATTTTGTATTATTACCACAAACTTATTTTTTTATTTCATTTTCAATCATCTTATCTCTGAGGAACTAATTTCTTCTCTCCCTAACACTGAAACATCGTTAATCAACAGTATTCATGCTCGTATGGGAGAGTTTTTATGAACGTGTGATCTCAAATCAAATAGAGGAAAAATAAATCTTAATGGGATGAATAAAGTAATGTCGGTTCCATGTTAAAAAGGATTAATGGGATAGATTTTCACTATCCTGGCATCAAACAACACTTGTATCCTCTCCCAATAGTGAGAAAACACACCCTTTCCTTGGTTATAGGAGGTGGATGACAACATTCACAATGGATATGTTGATTAATAAATGTTTCTTTATAGGTATCCTACCTTTTATGGTCCTTAAAAATATCATAAATCCCCAATATTTGTAAATATTTCTGAAGAGGCTCTTCCCCAATCATCTTGGATAAATCACAAAAAGAAGTTCCCATTGGGGGAAACCTAAAACTATCACCCAAGAGTAGGATAATTTTACCATTTCATCTAAGACTACTATGGTACTTCATAAAATACCAATGAAAAAATTAAGAGAGTTTAGGGTCATTCAAGTATAAGGCCCCAAAAATCCTCTATAAGTTCTATGATATCCATTGAAAATATCCCACCCCTTTTATGGGGAACCCAATATTATAAAAGAAATCTGTATAATAAAGCTTGTATCTATCAAGATGATCCTACCCTTAGTGACACTAGAATATACCATAGAGGAAATCACTAAGGTAATATAAACATAAACAATTTTTCATTTATTCCCCAGAATAATTGGATCAATCACCTTGGTGGTCATCCACATGATGAGTAATCTATCCAACATAATGTTACTCTCATTCTAAAAAAAACTCATCAACCATGGTTGTTCCACCCTGGGTAACTATCTCGGTGGTTCTAAGAATAATAAAAAAATTCATCCAACACAAAGGGTTTCCCCATGATAATAAAGATATCAACTATAAAGGTTCTCTACTAGGTAACACACATATAGATCTTCCCCAATATGAAGAAAACCAATGGCATGAAGGTACACCTCATTCCTATGAAGACATCAACCAAGTATTCCCTCCCATTAGTAATCATTATGAAGGTCCTACCAATGATAAATAATCCAATATACAAGATGGTCTAACCTATTAGAATAAAATAATAAACATAGTAGGTCCTCCACATTTTAGTCACAATGGAGGACCTCCCCAAGATGAATAAATCAACCATTATAGAGGTCATCATAAAATAAATCAACAAAATACTATACGTTTCCACTATATGATAAATAAACTGACCATAATAGAGGTATTACTTATGATGAGGAAACCAACAAAAACATAGTTTCATCCTTTAATGAATAAAAAACCCCCAACATAGGTACCTCCAATCAGGAAGCAACAAACCAATAAAAAGGACCACTTGAAGAAAATGGTATAGATAATTTTATAGGGTTTGTCCTTATGGTTTTAGAGAATTATATCCAATTCATTTAGTTTATAATACATGTGGATGATAATTGTTTCATCCTTAAATCTCTTCATACGAATATTTTATTGGGAGATTATTGAAAGTATTATACTTATGTAAGTATGGCCTAAGATACATTACATATGATTTAGTTTAACTAAATACACATTAACCCTATGGTAATCCATAAGGGTTTCCTATTTTGGGAAAAACATATGATTAAGTTTTAGAGTTAGAATATATATAGTTTATGGTGAGGTCACCAACCCACTGAGAGATACCCTTGATGTGAATATTTGTTTTAATAGAGGATTCAACACAGAATAGTGAATTTTTTAAAATATATTAAATTTTTAGATTGAAATCATCATCACTCCCTCCACTAGATCATGTGAACATAATTAATGGTGACTTTCCCTTATAAAATTCATCCCCACTTGATGAATCCATTTAAAAATAACATATTATTCCAAAATAATACCACAGACCTTCAAATAGATATGAGGTTAAATTAGATGAAACGTGGGAGGAACTATAATGTAATAAAATACCAATTATATTTTTGAATATCTCCACTCATCATTATATCATGCCCATGCATATCAAGGATGAATGAATATCATTCCTCCATCAACACTTTTGCAAGTTTTTAAAAAATTAAATTTATCAATGAAAGTCATATATCAACTAAACTTACCATATCATTAGGCTTTATGATAAATTTAGATAGGCTTAATTAGATTCTATTCCCTTAAAAATTAAACATAAATACATTGGAAAAAATGAATTCCTTTAATGATCTTGTATGGATATGATTATAGTGATTTTTAAAATCATTAGTATTACCCCAATAAACATTAGAAGATAGTAGAGATATATTATTGTACAATTTTATACTCTAAAATATCATCATTGTCTTCCTAAAATAAAGAGAAATAATCTTTACATTGACCCATAAACCCATGATTGATCCAATATAGCCACTGTGGGTGGCACCCTAAATCTATTCAATAATTGAAATAATCAATTTTATTAAAAGAACCACCTAATATATAACGAAAAAATTGATGAATCTGGTTATATTGAGAAATCAATAAGTTATTTCATGAAACTAATAAAATAATGTAGGATTTGTTAATCATGATAAAGTAAAGACAAGGCCACACTTTAGTCTATTTTCCCCTCAACCGAATCTTTTCTAGTAAAGAATATTTATACAAATAAATTCTCTAAATTTGGTACATATCTTAAGTCAATCCCATGTTATAGAAATATTGATCGATATAGTAATAACATCACAGGGGAAACCCAAGATGATTGGACTAGTGAGATATTTACTCGCACCATTTTTTCCTTACTATCAACCATGAAAAAAATATACCACATTTTCTTCATCCTCTCTCCATTTTACCTCCACTATGACCAATATATGTTCTATATACCTCAACCATGATGACCTATACACTAGAGGATTCCAAGTAGATGTGAGAACCTCTGTATCAAGTAGATGTGAGAACCTATGTATCAACTTGTGATAAAATACCCCTTTCATTATAGACAACCATAATCCCAGTGAAATAAATAATAATTAATAATTAACATTGTGTAAAGAAAGAATAAATAGAATAATAAAAGAAAAAATCCATGAACAATAATCAAACAACCCATGATATATCAAAATAAATAGTTTTAATAAAAACATATCAATACATAAGAGAATAGGAATGCTCAGGATCCAGTTAAAGATATCCATATCTTAAAAATGAAAAAAAAGGACAATAAAAAATTTGACCCCATGCCCTTAAAGTATCCCAATGCCTAATTCCAGTAGAAATCCAGAACTCAACCATTCAATTCAAGGCCCCTTACATATGCCTTCAACCAAGAAGTATGTTCGATTACCAATATTCATGAGCGGTGTGTGAGATAAACTCAGTAGGACAACACTAATGGTGTCCCTAAATATAAATAGTACAAGTGTGTGAATTTATTGTGTGATATATCCATAACTAAAAGATATAATATGTGAGAAATTGTAGTAAACATTTCACATTCAAGAGTATTACACAATAATACAGGCATGAACATATATTCTATAACCAGTGTCAGAGTGTCTCTAAACACCCAAAAAAATATCATTACCAATGGGGTAGTATGTTTTCAAACCTATATGGTCTCATGTTACAAAATATTAACTATGGTATAATAATATAATTCTCAAGGGTAGGTAAACCACTGGATATATTCTGTCATCCCTATGGTATCTCAATACTAAATCAAATCAATGTTATCATAATGTAAAAATATCCTACGAGTACAAATATCTCATCCTAATTGTATCATTATCATGATATCTCAACAATTAAAAAATGGGATGAGTGGAACTTATCAATATGGTCTCACCCCATCAGTATGTCAAATGTTTCATATAAAAACTTCTAGTATGGTAAAGGTTTCATGTATGTTAGGTCTCACCCCATGGTTATCTCAACCATTTCATGGAAACACCTTATGAAGGAGGAATATGGACCATGTTAATATGGTCTCACACACTATCCATCTCAACACCTAATAAGGAATGAATAACATAGAAGGAAAAAATGATGATCTAATAATACAATATAAATAGAAAAAGGAACTAGAAAGTTATCCATGGATATAATAACAAACAAAATAACCATATGAACATTAATATTAAACTTTAAAATAATGTAATGAATAATAACAAACATCATAAACTTACTAATGAGGCCCGGTTCTAAGAAATCAAAAATGCTATCAAGGCCTTATTCCAATACATATACATAAATGTTTAAGGCCTCGGAAAAAACCAAATCTATTTTTTCTCATGAGACCTATTAATGTAATGAGGGGATAAAAAAGGTCATTCACAAGACTTAATATGTCAAATTAATTAATATTATGCATAAATAATTCAATTTGATCATCATGCCTTAGGAATCAATAATTGCACACATTGGCATAACTAATATATTGAGTATCAATACTTTCCATAGTAAACTAGTCATAAACCATCCATATAAATATATTTTATGTAGTAATTAGTGTATATCCCAAAAAAATGTTGTTCAAAGGATATTTATGTAGATAAAATACTTTTAAAAGATCATTGGAAAGAAATTGGAGAAAACAATATTTCCACATTGAAATCACTTATTTAAAGTCTAAAATCATTCAGGTAAAACTTAACCTTTAAATTAACCATGAAAACATGTAAATTAATCTTTAAATGACTTATCTTTAAGTATATGGTAAATTTTTTCATGACTTATAAGTTAAAATAAAATATTCTATTCACATTTTGGTAAACAGTCAAAAAGTACATCATTTGGATAAAACCAGAGGAATAATTTAAATAATTTTTTAATAATACAAACATGGTTAAAATTACATTAAAAAATTATAGACTTATATAAAGATATTTATTTAAAACATTTATATAAAACATGGATATGGAAGAAAAAATTTACTGAAGAGAAAATTAAAGACAATATTCCTCAAAAACATATTTTCGGACACTTAAGTACTTATGTTGAGGAAAATTATATAAATTTTTTTAATATATATAAATACCCATATTAAAATTAATTAAAATTGCTTTAATAAATAAATATCAAATAATATTCCATGGCGATAATTAAAAATAAAATATCTCAAAAAACCTTGAGCTTGTGAACTAAACAATTACCTAGAGTCCAAATTCCTTTGAACGTGTTAATAAATAATTTATAAAAAATATAGATTTATTATATATTTTTTCAAAAACAATTATAGTATATAATACTTATATGATTAATGTATAATATTTTATCCCAAATTTATTAACTTTTCTTCATCAAAATCATTGTTCGGGGTAATAACTTCTTCATTTTTCATATATGTTTTGCTTCGATTTTTTCAATACTTGAATATATGATCATGTTTAGATAATCTAAAAAATTTATTCATAATATAAATATAATATGTATTAATTATATGCATATTTACAGTCATATGTAAATTTTATAGAGAGAAAATTGAATTACACCATTCTTAGAGACAGTAGGTTGTACATATGCGTGAACGTAGTTTTCACTTTTCAAAGAATAGAATAAAAGAAAAAGAAAATAATTATTTTGAATTAAATAATAACTTTTCCATCATATTTAAAATACATATTTATTAAATATATCTTTATTATCATCCATGTAAATAAAAAATGAAAATTTAATCGCATCGCTTCGTGGACGTGGTAATCCACATGTACACATGAGAGGCGTTATCATTTTCCATTGGATTGGATGCTAAAAATGTTGGTAAGATACAATAAATTTTGGACTATAATTGTTTCAAAATTTATATATATATATATATATATTCATTATTTCCATCTTTATAGACATCATTTTAATGTGGTGATGAAAAAAATTACACATTTATGTGGTGGTGGAAAGTCGTGTGTATACATAAGTGATGATTTTTCTTTTTGTTAGATGGGAAATATATACAACTTTTTTTTTAAATAATAATAATAATAACTCATTTTAATTTGGATAATGTAATTAATATTTTATTGTGGGTAAAAAATATTTAGAGGAAGTAGAAGGATAAATAAATTTAAAGATTCATGAAAAGGATTTCATTCTCTTAGAGAGACCTCCTTTAGTTATCTTAATAAAGACCCTTGGTTTGGTATTTTGGGATTAAAAACACCTACATAAATTATATAAGGATATTTATAATATAGTATGTAGTTTAGTTTCAAACATTATGGCACAGAGTTGTGTAAATAAGTGAGGGATGAGGTTCCCATTTATAATTGAGTGGAGGTGGACGTTTTGGAAATTCTTAAAAAAAATTAACAATTTAATTCTCTAGAAAAAAACTTTTAAATGGATATGTATGAGAATATAAATTAGTATGAGGTTAAAATCCTATTAAGATAATATTTTATAGGTTTATGTGGGGTTTTAATCCTTATCTTTTGGTTTTACCATAAAATTAATCTTTCGTAACAAAAATAGTAGTAACATATTTTTCAATCCTAAAGGGTTAAACATTTTCATAGAACGTTGAAATTGGCTAATAAATGGCCAATATATGAAATTTTAAACAATATATTATATTTTTTCATATTTCAATATTTTTATTATTTTTAAATAATTTAATAAAATATTGTTTTGCAAAATATCATTAATTTCTGTCATTAATTATTCATTAAAATTGATTTAAAATCCAGAATGAAAAAAGTAGGAATTTGAATATAATCCTCTAAAATATCACTAATATTTTATATTTATTCAAAAAATTCTTGAAAAACTATTACTCCTTTAAATTATATTACTTTTAATTTTTTTGTAAATCAGTTATTTTGTTTTTATATTAATTGAATAATTACTAAGTCAGTATTGTGTAAGAATTTATTGTAATTATATTTACCTAATAATTAGAAATAAATTTGTATTAAAAATATAATAAATCTCAAAATAGATATTTATATTTATTTAAAACATTAGTTTTTTCCTTTATGAACAATTAAGAGATATTTAAAATTAAGAGAATGGAATTTTATGACTTTCATTGATTCAAATAATATATTAGTCATTTTCAAGGAAAAGTGTCCATTAATAAAGTCAATTTCAATGATAATGTATATAAGGTCCAATTTACATCATCCATTTAGAAATAATATGTATTATTATGATCATATTTTGTAGTTTTAAACTAAATTGACCTTATTTTCCCGATACATAGGTGATAAATTTTATCAATATTACTATTCGTATTAACCAAAATTAAAAAGCCCCTATTTACCAAATTTTAACTTCATAATTAAAATTTTGGAATATAATTTTCTAAACTCAAATTATATAACTTGAGTAATTTAAAATTAAAAAATTCCTAGAATGTGATTAGAAACAATTTTTTATAAAAAATCCATTTACGTGTAAAAATTATTTTATACTAAATTTAGTGATGAAATTAATTCCAATGCACATAATTAAATTATTGATAATATTATATAACTAAATTATGTTTTAAATCATTTTAAAAAAAATTAACTTTGAAAACGATTGAAACAAAAAATATTTTTTTTCAATAAAAAATTGGTAATTTTCACTATTCACTAAAAAATCAATCTTTTAAGAAAAATCAAAAAAAATCATAAGATGCTTTTTTAATGATAATTTTATAAATTTTATTATTTTCATAAAATAACCTTTTTATATTTCAGAAAAATTAATTAAAATATTTTCTAACAAAAATTAAATAAATATCATTCTGGATGAAAACATATTTCTGAAGCATAAAACAACATTATTAAAAATTGAGTACAAATTTCCTAATAATTAATCAATGAATTTTTATTTAGTGAGAGCTTTATATATTTTTTATAATTCACTTATTATTGTTCATATCCATAAATTCAACGTCTAGGTTATAAGGTTCATATTTAAATAATAATATTTTGTAGCTTTTTTAGGCTCAGTGTTCAGTTTCGTATATGATATCAAACATAGTATTCTCTTAAAATATAAAGGTGTAACATTCTCCCACCCCCTCATTAATTTTTTCCTCCAAATTCTTAAATTATTCATGGTAATGAATAGTTTGACATTTGAAAATTCCTTTGGGGAATACCCACATTGTATACATGGTTAATAATATTTTCTCTTAAAAAGTGGTCAAGGGAAAAAGAATGGTCTTCTGGAATAACAAATAATAAGGCATTAAAAATAATAGTTCATTACTGGGAAGTGAAAATATCTGCACATATGAAAATAAAAATTTCTAAACAATTAATCAATGTGATTGAGATCATTGGTCAAAATAAAGTAAATATTCATGAGAATGTAAACAACCAGAAACCCATAAACCAAATAGATCTCAAAAATACCATCATTAAAAAATAAATGAATGTAATAGGATACATTTTTTCTATTAGGATCCATTTCTCAAATTTAACGAATTTCATTAACATCTATACTAAAAACTTAAGGAAATTTAATTACCTGACAAGTATAAACTAAACCTTTAATAAATTTCCACCAAAATCTCATATTCTTTAATAGATAATATGTGTTTAAGAATAATTTTTATACTTGCATAACTAAAATCAAATTTTGACAGACCAAATAATCCAATTATGATAATAATTTTTTCCCCATATCTCTAAATATTTTTCAAAACCAACATTGCTTGCACAAGTTATACAATATTAAATTAATCTCTAAAACCTCAATAAAAACACTCAAAAATAAACTCAATCTATTCAATAAAATTTAAAACCTATAAACCTCCAAAAATATGTCTAAAAAATTGAAACTCGACTTAAAAATAATCCGAACAATATCTATTAACTATAACATATGATATATGGTAATTTCTTGATCATATATTCTATTAAAACATAATAATTACCATAAATACAAAATGAAAAAATATGTGATTCGAAATTTTAAATTTCTCCACATTCTTCATAAAATATCATATTACCAATAAATCAATTTTCATAGTTATCAATACCATTCAATATATACATTAAAATACTTAATAAAAAGAACTATAGTAAAATAATTATATGTTGCATGATTCTTATAACTGAAATATATATGATAAAATACATGTAAAAAATCTTGAATCAAAATGCACATGAACTTTAATAATTCCACTTCAACTATTTGAATAACATAATCATAACCTTAAACCGTTTGCTTATTCTGAGTTATATTCCCGTGATTCTTGGGGATTTCATTTTTTCAGTGCCAAATATCCTTATACTTGAAATAATAAACTATATAGGTTTCTTAATTGACCATATATTCACACTATTGAGGTCAATTATCACCACATTTGAAGAAAACTCTCTTTCCCTACATGAAATTTTCAAGGTTTTTCTTTCAAAAATTATCACATGATGAAAAATTCTCACTTCCTTTCTACCCATTATCATGTTTTCCACATATATCCTCTTCTTCTATTACTTTACATCAAATAATTAATTCATAGAGAATTCAATTTTTATTTTGATATCACTTGATATTATATCCTCATATGATGAGAATATTTTTCAGAATATTTCCCTTTGAAGAATTCACTTTAACACATCAAAGAAATGGTCAATCTTACTCTTTAGGGTAAGAATATTTTCCAAAGCATTCCATTTCATCCCTATAAAACTTTACTTATATAGATAAATACATTTCTCTTCTATTTGTGTAAGGCTCTAGAACTATATCTATATATATTTATGTTATTTTGGAGGAAAATATTCTTCCAAGAAAATCCCCTTAAAATCATACCATTCCTTGTTTGTTATTTCTTACACATTATTAGTGCTTTGAATCAATTACCACAATTTATCTTCAACCCCTAACTGATGATAAGATTTCATGAAAACACTCTCACTTACATAAATTTATAAATTGGGACATATATTAAAGAACTTACACATTACTTAGCTACAAATGGATTTTCAATCTCATTGAATCATAGAGGTTTCTAACCTATAAAAGAGAATAATATTGTTACCCCACATTATGAATAGGTAGGAAAACCCATCTTGGCAAGGTCATAGGTTATAAAACTGTTTGTATTCCCCAATATAGCTATAATTCATTTATCTGTAGAAGAATCTCTGGATCTAACATCCTTATCTTTCTAGGGTGTCAAATCTATGTATGGATTATATGCATTAATAGGGTTTCCATAACTTTTACTATGTTTCATTTTAGAATAATTAAACACGAAAGATTGGATTATAACATTATCAATAATATTTTAAAATTTCCAGACATGTGAAATACTTAAAATAAATAGAATTTTCTATATAACTAATCCCAAAATCATATGGTGGGTTTATTTTAGTAATATTATAAATGTCTATTATATTATTACATTTCTTATTCTATGTTTTCCTAAATATAGTTCTGAATGTTCCTCCAAAAAATATTTTTATACCAACTATAAAAATCCTAGATTCAGTAGCCTATAACTTGTTGTTTCTATATTACATTGTCACTAGAAACAAGAGATAATATCCCAAAGGAAACAATATATTTGTAGTATTTGTAAATAATATAAATAATTGAACCTCACACGACAATTCAGAGTATAAAATAAAAAAACATGCTGAAAGTTAATATTCATTATGATGGAACTCATTAAATAATTCTTCCATCATATTATGGGGAAAGGAAACAAAATTAGGGCGGGCTAAAATGGTTAGTAAGGGTTATGTACAATGGATGATGATATGGAATGAATAATATGGAAAGATGAAATGATGATCAAATAATTCAATATAAATAGTCACATAAGCAAGAGACTCATCCATGTTTATAAAAAAAAACATGTGGAAATCAAAAAAAGATTTCATAATGAAGGAATATATAATGTTTTACATCTGAATCATACCATCAAGTAATTGTGCATATATATTGGAAAATACATTTCAGGAGTTGGGCCAAGGAATTTATATAAATGGTTAAGGCCTCATCAAAATACCAATTTACTTTTTCTTATTACATTTAATGATTCATCAAGGGGATATATAGAGCCTCACTCATTACATAATAAGTCCATTTCATACATCATATGAATAAATAATACAACTTAATCAACCTTCCATAATGATTAATAATTTTCTTTATTGGAAGAAATGTATACAGAATATCTATAATTTCTTCGGTAAAACTAATAAAAAACCATTCAAATATATTTGGTATATGTTATCCTTATAGTATATCCTTAACATAAAATTAAAAAATATATATAGATATATTAATACTTCAAATAGATCACTAGAAAATCTATTGAGGAAAATAACCATTCTACTTTAAAATCCCTTATTTAAAATCTAATATTTTTACCAAAATTTATGGAAAACATTATATTTTAATGGATCTTTATAACCCTATAACTAAAAAGTATAATAATTTATCAGTCCTAATGGTAAGAAAAATTATAATACTGTATAAGTTAAAAAAAACATTCCATTAAAATTTTTTAAATAGTAAAAAAGTACCTCATTCAAGAAAACAACAAGAATATTCCACTTAATAGATTTTTAAGAAGTAAAACATGAGTAAATATTAGTTTAAAAAAATATAATATAATATTAAAAAATATCATTAAAATATTTTTTGAAAGCATGGATATGGAAATAAAATGTTTTTTGACCAAAGAGAGAAATAAAGTTGATTTTCATTAAAATATATTATTAGTCACCTAAGAACATAATTTGTGGAAGATGAAAGGAATATTTGTATTTTTTATAAATATTAACATGATAATAAAATAAGATAAAATAAATGTATAAATATACAATAATACACCAAATATTTATTTGAAAAAAAGCAATCCCAAATAACGTTTAGATTGTGATAGAAACCCTTACATTTAGTCTCACGTCTTTAAAATGTGTTAGAACCACATATATAATAAATATATATTGACTATATAACTATTTAATAATAAAAATCATATATATCATACCATATATTATTTAATTATAATTTTTTAACATCTATTTATTTATAATTCCTCATTATAATAACTATTCTGGATAATAAGTGCTATATTTTTCAAGAAAGTTTTAGTTAGGTACTTTCAGTCCTTCTAATTTGTTTATATTTCCATAAATTCTAGAATTTTAATAATTATATAAATATAATATATATTAATTATATTAATATTTATATTCATAAGTTAAATTTATATATGGAAAAATTAATTATCACATTCATGGAGATGAAAAGTCATAAATACGGATGAACTATATTTTCACCTTTCAATGGATGGTATGAAAGAATGAAAAATGATAATCCACATTTGTGAAATAATTTATATATCATATATATCATATATATTGGTTAAATCTATCTTTGTTACCTTCCATGTAAAACATTAATGAAAAATAAATCACAACACTTCGTGGAGGAGGTTGTCCACACGTATGCATGATGAACATTATCATTTTTCAAAACATTGGAAGACAAAAAGGTAGGTGTGATATTACAACATCAAAAATATAATTGTTTTATAAACATAATATATATTCATGATTTCCATATTTTTTATCCATCCTTGTAAACTAGTGACAAAAAAAATTACTCTACTAAATAGAGACTGTAAGTCGTACGTACGCATGAGTATTGTTTTTTTTTCATAGGAAGTAAAAGAGATGAAAAATAGATAATAACATAATAATAATTACATATAAGTAAATTTATAATATTATATTTGTAATTTTCGTAGGATTAGAACATATTTATAGACATTATAAGTGGAAATAATTTTCAAAGAATTGTGTAAACCAAAAACTTCTCATAGATAAACCTCATTTGAATCTCTTATTAAGGACATTAGGGTTGGTATTTTTCAAAAACAAATACCTCAAAAACATCTCTAGGTATGTTAATAATATAAGTGGTTAAGTTATTCTCATTTTATATAAGAGTCAAATTTTTTTCAAGAAGTGAGGGAGGAGGTCCCCCTTGATGATTTAAGAGACATTCACTTTTAGAATTTTGTAGAAAAATTAAAATATAATAATTCCATTCTCTAGAAAAATTATTCAAAATGGTTTGGTATTATAAAATAAAGTATGGTTGGGTTAAATTACCCCAAAAAATAATATTTTTATAGTATTTGTGGTTTTTTGAACTTTATCGTTGAGTTCAAACCCTTAATTAACTTATTTTAACTTCAATTACAGATATGTCTTTTCACTCTTAAATGATTATAATATTACATATAAGGTGAAAATCGGATCATAAATTTCCAATATAATACATGATAGACCATATATAATCCTACTTATCATATTTCAATATTTTTTTGTTTGAAAAAAAATAATGAAATTTTAATTTGATAAAATATCATTAATAATAATTCCCACACTATGATTTTAATTTGACTTAAAAATATGATTAAAAAGATTTAATTTTAATATAATAAATAAAAAACAATAATATTCCGTTTTTACCCAAAAAAATCATGTAAAACTATATCACCCTCAAACTATAATACTTTTAATATTTATAAAATGATTTATTTAATTTTCCCATTAATTGAATAAATATTTTTTCGTTATTTTTTAATCATTTATGGAAATTATAAAATACCTAAATATTAAAAATAAATTTTCATTATAAAAATAATTTGATTAACCTAAAAATATATATCTATATCCTTTTTTAACTTTTTTCACTATATTTATACTTAAATGATATTTAAGACTAAGAGAGTGGTATTTTGTAACTATCTTTCATTTTAATATTATGTTGGTAATATTCAGGGACAAGTGTTTATTAAAAAAATAAATTTCGAGGATAATGAAATAAGGGTTGTATCAAATTAATCAAATAATAATTATGATGAAATATTAATACATTATCACTAACTTCTACCCTAGATTATCCCCATTAATCCTTTGATGAGGTGCTAAGATTTACTAGGGTAACTATTCATATTGACAATAAATAAATGTGAAATATTTATCACGTTTTAAAATCCTAATCAAAAATAAATAATCCATTTTAAAAAAAATTAATTTTTATAAATGATATAAATTAATTTTAAAATAAATATGAAAAAACTTTTGATAAACAGTTTTAAAAAAATTATTTTATTGATTAAAAGTGTTTTCATACTGAATTAAATGATGAAAATAATTCCAATGGACCTAATTAAAATATTAATATTATAAGAGAACTAATTTTATTGTGGAATAATTTTTCAAAAATTTAAATTTCTAATTTTTTCAAATAAGAAAATAGTTTTCAATAAAAATCGATATTTTCACTATTCACTTGAAAATCAATATTTTCAGAAAAATTGAAAAAAATTCCCATGAAAAAAATCTGATATTCTTATTCCAAAAATTATATTATTTTTAATTTATAAAATTTATAGAAAACTAGTAAATTAATTATAATATTTTCCCACAAAAATAAATAGATAACATTTTTTAAAAAAATGAATTTCTAAAGCATATAATAACATTACTAAAAAATGAATAATTATTTCCTAATAATTACTGAATTAATTTTTATTGAATTCGTACCTTATATATATATTTCATAATTTTTTAATACAATCAATACCCAAAAATACAATGGCAATGTCACAAGTTCAAATTTAAATAATAAAATTTTGTGGTTCTTTTAGGTTTGATGTTGTGTGTTATAAATGGAATCAGACATAGTTTCTATTAAAATATTGGGGTGTTACAAAAGTGTTAATATATAATAATTATATTATAGTAGTTCACAAATTCAAGAAGTCCATGTAAGAGGTTCTCTATGTTTATATCATTTTTAACCCTTTGGATTCTCAACCCCTCACATTACCCATTATGGTTTACCCAAAAACATACGTAAAAAAGCATTTAAGGATGGTAATAAAATACCCCTCATAGTAATAATAAAAAAATTGACATATCCCCTAGAATATTATCACAACTTCAGATAACATAAATAAAAAATAGAAAATCTAGATGCACAAGCACCACTAGGTCGCAATAACGAACATCACCTTTTACGTTTATTCTTTTTCATGTCCTCACAAAGATAACCTACATCCATATAAATAATGATGTATGACCTAACAATATTAATAAAATATATAATGGGAGTGACACTAACAAGATGTATAAGTAATATAACCCAAAATGTTAATATGTCATCATAAATTATCTGTTCGAGTCAATCCTAATGTTGTAATTTCAAAATTAAAACATATCTTTCTCAAGGGAGACTATGGGAAAAAATTCTAGGATATATATATTATATTCAACCATGGTGGAATACATTTTCGTTTTGATTCTATAATTACAACCATCTTAATTATCACCCATGTCCCTTAGTGTTTGTTCCATAACTATATATCAAATGGCCCGATATAAAATACCCCAATAATGAACAATCTGTCTCAAGTGGTGTAGAAAAATATCCCAATGAAAGGATCATGTGGCAAGTGTTAAATTATATATATTTTTTATATCCAAAGAGGCTATGAATCATAATCATACACCTACATATTATAGAATAAATCATGGTAATCCATAATGGGTCATGAGTATAATATTTAAAAACTAATAATTTAATACTTTGATCATCGGGGATTAATCTGTCAATGAATAGTTACAAAGGGTATACCATGCCCTTTGAAATACTTACAAAACTCATGAAATCCAAGGTTAAAAAAATTCAATTTAATATTTTTTTAATCTCAAATTCTGTCAATACTTCTTAACACATGTCTGATGAAAAATGTATAAAATATAGGTAATGGGTTGGGACTATGAATCTCATCCATCCAATGGTCCTAAGGCCTTAAATTGTTTATTTTATAAAAAAATAAGCCCCTTTTAATTGAATAATGTGAGAACCAAGACATCATGGACATAGGACATCACACAGTTCAAAGGTCAAATAATTTATAAACTAGAAAACAATCCATCATATCCATGAGGTTAAAAATGGATTAAAATCATTATAATTAAGTAAAAATAATTATGATTAATTCACAAAATTAATCTATAGTTTATTAAATTAGGAATAATAAAATAATAGCACATTAAATGATTTTATGATTAAAAAACCTTATATAATGTCATGTAAATAACACCCCGCACCCCCCAAGGCCACTAACACTTAAATCTATAACATCGAACATCAATTAATCAACCAAAACCATTATAATTTAATTTAAAAACTAAAACAAATTATGTATATATATAAACAAAACTAAAACTATATAAAACCTTGTTCATTCATCCTATTTGGAAATCCTTAATGAAGGAAACACAAAATCCCCATTGTGATGGACTAATTCCACCAAAAAATATTAAAAATCAGAAGAAATCTCTAATTCCCATAAATTGAAATTACAAAAAAAGAGTAACAATGAAATTAGTTATATAAATTATGTACTACTTCTCCTTAAAAACCAAAAAAATAACATGGTACCCATCCAACCAAAACCAGTTTCCAAGTAGCTCCATGTAGGGATATGATCCCTTAGGACCCCCACCAGGTAACTAATGCCACCTAACTGTGTACTCGATTGATTAATAAAAAAATTATTATGTTCCGATTTTCCTTCCAAACCATTGAAACATTATTTGGGTCCCATCCACTAAAGCTACAACTAGAAAGTCAATTTCCAAAACATTTAAAATATTTCTTTTAGTGTCAATTCTCGATTAAAATCTAAAACATTATAATGGACAAAGATTTCAAATGTAATAAAACTCAGTTTTCACTTATTTTAGTGATAATAACTGATTTAATTAATTACAACCTACCATCAAAAACACATTATATCCTTGAGAATCCTCTTTGTGTATTATTAATCAACTACATTTGTCACCGACCAGTGATTCAAGGATTAAATTCACATGCCCCATTTGTTATGACTAGGGAAACATTACAACTTAACTATAAAAACTTAATTACACATGGATAGTTACATTCTCAATTATATCACACAAATGGGTCAACATCCGGGGGATGTATGTTGATCCCCATCTTAATCATAGTACACAATCACATAAGAAATGTTGTATATAGTTCCTCACTACGTTGACTAACCCCGAAATACCGATCAATCCAATCACTATAAAACTATAAAATCCAATCATAATACAATGATTCCCCACATGTGGAGACTCAATTGGATTCCTCTTTCACCATTACCATATAAAAGATATTAATAGTATTGGTCTATTTTAGACCAACATGTGCCAAAAGATACATAGAAGTGCCACAAAAAACAACTAGGCCTTTAATGCAGGATCTCACCCTTGAGAATCAAATTGAACATGAATCCTTGGTATGTTGCACATATCATTATAAGTATTAGGAATACTAACAACCTCATTCATTTTTATCTAACTAATTAAATTTCCAAATTTTCAAGTGATCAATCACAAAAATATCGGATCCACTCAATAGACATGATATGGTACTAAAATATATTTCTCTAATAGTGACTTCATATATATATATATATATATTCGACTTCTATATAGGTGAAATTGTTTAACCCTTTCCACCACCTGACTAGGTTTTCCATATGTTCTATAGCTAACACTATCAATACACCACCCAAACTTGGGTTGAAATAAAACAATATCAATGGTGTATCACCAATATATAACATCCCTTAAAATTGATCAATGAATGCTAACTTCCTCATATCATATAATTAGTTATATGTTTTTACTCATGAGACCCAACACATCACATCCAAAAACTCTCACCATATAATCCTTGGACCATGGCTTATGACCTTACTATGATCCACACATTTTCTGTTTATAATTAATAGTAATTTATCATCAAATACTCAGCCACAAAAGACACAACCCCAATACCAGTGATCTCCATCATTTCCACAAGATACTCATATTCTATCGCACTAATAAAAACATACAGATTCCCTAAGGGTCTATAAATTCATGGTTCCAAACATTCATACACATTTGAAGTAAAACATAAGGAATCACTAATCAAGAAGCTCCACTCATAAGCTTGGAATCCTTCCAAATCCATTGCTAACATCAATAATTTCTACATCACATAAGAGGCTATATGAAGAACCTATATAATGTCCAAATAAATACAAAACATCATTTTTTAACAACCATATAGGATAATAGGTTTCTCACACTTTTCCATATATATCTCTTACGAGATCATTTTTGAAGGACGATCATTTACAATGATATTGAAATTCCTAAACCAAATGTGAGAAGTAGAGAATACTAAGTAGTGCATAACCCTTCCAAAAACACAGGTACTTCATAAGTTCATATACCAGATATGGTTATAGTGGGACTAAACATGCATCCTTTTTAGGCATAACAACATACTAAGAAGGTACCATAAGAAATCATGAAACATTGAAAATGTTACCTTGGAATTACATTATAAGTCATGTGACATGTATAAAAACTCTCCTTTGTAATAAGATATTTTCAAAATCCAACCATTATCATACTTCACATGCCAAACAAAATTGATCAGAACTATTCTAACATTCATATCTTTATTCAAAGGCCAATCAAAGACCAAAATCATAGAAACAAAATCATACACAAGAATAGAATACCATCATTTTAATAAAATTAATGGTGGATTCAAAAGTTCATACCTATAATTGTGTTCATGGATACTATGGAAAATAGATAAAAAAAATCTCACACCTTACTGTTATCTTCTGAAAAATTTTATTCTCCTCATTCATCGCTATATCTCAACATTCCTACACTCATTAGCCTAAAAAAACTATATATTCCCCACATTATTTTAGATAGGTCACCACCAAAATCATCAATAAAACATACATATCAAATAATATAAAGGTTCAGCTCATGAGAATTAAACATGTAATCAAAATCCACTCATATATTTTTCATATCATACTTCTCAAACTAGAATATGTCATGTATTTTGATATGGATGGAATCTGAAATCCTAGGGCCCTGCCCTCTCCCATCTAACCTCACATAGTCACAAAAAATCATGGGTATTAGAAGAAAATATAACTTTACAAATGATTAAAACATGACACATTATGATCATGAGCTAAAAACATCATAATTGGGATCTTAAAAATATTATTTATACTATATCTTGTGAATTTAAAAACCATAAACTAACTTCAATGTGTTAGTATAACTACCCATAAATTACGTATAGATATTACTTAAAAATTTATGTTTATATATTTTATAACATAAAAAACCATGCTAGGACCATATAGGTCCAGTTTCTTTAGAAGCTAGGAAACATAAACAACAGGTTCATAAAACATACACATTATCTCTTGCTTATTTCTTCATATCTAGACTCCTTTTTTACATATCTCTGTTAATTCCCTTAGTCATGAAATGGAGAGAAAGAAACATATTAAATGGTGATCTCAAATGATCCTTAAGTGTAAAAAATGGAAATATAAATCATGCCATAATCATCCGAACATAACATATGAAAATATTCTCCAACATATAAAAGTTCCTTATATCATGTCATGGGATAAATCATAAAAGTGAAATTTTATCCAAATATTCATAACATAATACATGAAATTTATTATCATACACAAATAAGAATATAAAATCATTTCCTATTATTCAAGGCTCATTATTGATGCCTCATAGTGGACAATGACCATTAATGAACTGGGTTCACTTCTCGTTCCATCCATGTGTTACTGAACCATATTTACTTTTTGTTCAAGTCATGTCTATCTAATAAGATATAAATAACTACCCACATATTGGGGGTAGAAATAGGACCCACCCATCTCATAAATAAACCATTCTTACGAGTTCCACAAAAACAAAAACAAAACATTCACCATAGCATAACCCATGAAATAAAATGGGTTTCTTAAATATAATTACATTATAATTGATATAAAACAAATGGATGTCATAAATAAAATTCCATCATAAACACTATAAAATCATAGTAATAATTGGGTTAGAAATGTAACCCTATTTAATGAGTGTCATCTTTGATGGAAATTGTTTTCAGAAAACAAATGAAATTAATTCATAAGGAAAATATCCTTTCTTATTCTAAAACGTTTTCCTTCCTCAAAATTCCACATAATTTTATAATAAATAATTCAATTTGAAAATAATTTTGAAATCCTAGAGAAAAATCCTCATGGAAATAAATTATTATGAAATCAAAAAATATATATATTCATGTCGTACAAGTTTAAAAAAATTCATCTCTTACTTTTGACTGAAAAGTCAAAATATACCTCCTACAAAAAAAGAAACAAGATTGAATTCATAACATTCGGTAAAAATTCACAAATGGGTAAAATTATAGAAGGATGCAAAAAAATATTTTGAAATACATCTTTCAGAAACATTAACATCGATGAAAAATATACAACAGTTAATACATATGAATAAACAATCTATGATAAAAATGATATTTGAAAAGTTATCCCTTACCTTAGGTCTAATATAAATCATTTGTATATGTTCCTACTTTATAATGATTTAAATAATGTTAATAATTTATTCCCTAATCATAATGTATTTTATGATAAAAATTATGGTTATATTTTTATCTATTTTTGTAACATTTCATTGTTACTCGTTATATGGGTATAACTACTTTGTGTTCTTATACTTATTTTTTTGGATAATTTCTTATTACTATTTTTAAGTTATTTCTATATAATTTTTAGAATGATATTGGTATAATATATATCATATTTATTCATTCAATTAATTTATATAATCATGGTTTAATTAATGTCATGTAGAATAAATCACATCGCATCATGGAGATGGTAGGTCATACATATGCACGAGCAATTATATCATTCCCAAAGTTGTTGAATAGCATTGAACGGGATACTGTATAATATTTCAGAATCATTATAATGTTATAATAATTATATGTAGTTATTATTTACATCATTATACCCATCCATGTAAGGTGGTGGTGAAAAACATATCACACTAAGACGTGGAGACGGTAAGCCCTACTTACGCACAAGTAGTGATTTCCTTTTTCATAGGATAGATAAAATCTAAAATGTTGTTATTTAATATTTATAATAACAATTAATTATATCAGTGATGTTGATGTTATTACTTTTCAATTAATCAACTAATTAAGTGGATGTAGATGAAGAAAAAAGTTTGAAATAATTGGTAGAGTAGATTACCTCTTTGTCAACGTGCTTCCTCTAAATCTATTCTTAGATCACTAGAGTTGATCTTTAATGATGACCCAAACCACTAGAATAAAAATAGGGATGTTTATAAGGAAAAATAGATGGTTATGGCTGATATTGAAGGCTCAATATGAGGTAAATAGGTGAGGGAGTATGTTCCCGTTTAAAATTGAGGGGAGGTGCACCTTTGGAAACTCCATAAATAATAATTTGTAATAAAATCAAACCCCACCCAAAAACCTCAAAAATATCCCAAATTATAATATTGAATGTGATTGGGGGTGTAACATACTCAACCAAAAAAATTTCTACTACTTATTTTTTCAATTTAAACCATATCTTTTTAATTGACAGTTTGTTGTTCCAATTAATTTTAATTGTGGTAAAAACATTCTTAATATTAAATTGTTATAGATATTTACTTCTCTGGTTTTAATTGAAAATAAATATATATTTAATTACATTTTGAACCATATATTTATCAATTTTTAATTTTAAAATATTTTTATGATTTTTTAATTATTTAATAAAATGTTATTTTTATAAAATATCAATAGTTTCACTTTTGACACTATTCATTTTTTTTGATTTTAAATAAATTCCACACATAATATATCTTCCAAAAAATTAATATACTCAAAAAAAATCATAATAACCTATAAAATTCATGGATAACCTTGTTTAATTCAAATTATATTTCTTTTAATATTTTCAAAATCCTTTATTTGATATTTCTATTAATTAAATAATTTCCCTCTTACTATTGTGTCATCCTTAAGGGTAGTTGTTTAAGTTTTAAAAAATATAAATTTGTTTCTATGAAGTATGTAAAGCTTTTATATTTTATATAGATTATATATTATTGATATTATCTCCTAGTTATCCATATATTAAAATTAAAAAAAATATATATAATTAGATTATGACATTTTGTCACATTCATTAGTTTTTATTAAATTCATGTCATGTTCATAGGTAATTTTTCATTAAGTTATTTTATTTCATAAAATATTTTATAAGGGTATAATTTAGTCATCCAATATGTTTTTAACAGGTGTTAAGGTAATTTTATAATATAATTTTTTCATTTAATTATCTGATTTACCTTTAACCATGGCAATATAAAAAATTAACGAATTTACTATTCATAATGCCCATAAAATAAAAAGTCACATATCAAGATTATTTGGACCTACTGATTCCAAATATAGAATCCATTTTCAAAAATTCAAAACACAGAATTTGCAGTAATTAATTTAAAATCAATGTATTTTTCAGAATGAGTGAACTGGTTTTTAAAAGTGAACACATTGCAAAAGATTTAAATGTTTTTACATATGAATTCAATGTAAAATTAATGATAATGAAATAAATTATATTGAATAATAAAAATATATCCTATTTATACATTAAAACATTAAATATTATAATTCTATAATATAAATTATCTCAATGAAAAAAATTTATTTCACTTAAAAATTAGTGTTTTCTTACTATTCATCAAAACTTGAATGTCATCTAAAAATATCATAAATTTAAAGAAATAAATTTTTATATCCCACTTTAAAATAAAAATTTTATCTATTAAAATAATAATTATTAATGTGTCATAATATTAATTTAATAGGGTTCTCCATTCAAAGGTGTTCGATTACAGCTTTAAAAAGCATGTTTTTATACAACAAATATGGTTTACCACACCTTATGATTAAAATATCCATTATATGAATATAAAAATATTTTATTAAGTATATAAAATTTATATGTAATTGAATTTTTTACCAATAGTAATTCACTCAAAAATAAAAATATCTAATTTATATTTTTCAATAATAGCCAATGAATTCATGATGCATTTTCATAAGTTAGTTATAATTATTCCAGCTAACCTAATGACTATGATATAACCAAAATTTTATACTGAGGGTGTCTTTCATTTCAATTAAACTCATAATTTCATGAAAATAAAGCTACCAATGACTGAAAATTATTTAAAGGAAATATTTCATAAAAAACATCCTAGTGTTATAGTCAACCTTATAAATCCAAGTAATTTCATGTAGCATCACCATATTATGTTCCTTTATTAATAATGCTATCTCACTTACCATACTAGTCCACCCACCTTGGGGTTACAATCATCATCAGGTACCCATATAATAGAATTCTCCCTCAAGTATTATTATCTTATCTATAGACACATCCATGATAGTGCCTACAAGAGAACACTTACAATCAAACTCTCCCACACTAAAATAAGTTAATAGTATTAAATACATCTAAATACTCTATACTCACCATAACACATAAGAATTTCATACATCTATTAAATAACTCAATTCTAACCTACAAACTCTCAATTCTAGTTATCATATACTTATTAGATCCACCTAATTAATTACAAAATATTAATAACATAATTAAAAAATTCAAGTTCATTATAATGTCACCATAAATGTATATAAACAAATTCAATATAATTTGATATTGGAACTTTAAATTAATAGACCGCATTTCGTAGTTAAGGTTCTTGAGTTTATAAAATGACACAAACATCATGAGAATCCTAATTATTGAATATAACGTATGAAATCATCTCCCTTTTCGTCCCAGGACAAGAGATAAATTCTAAATCAATAAAAAACCCATTTTTGGCATAAATCAAACAATTAAATTATAAAAATTAAACCCCAATAAATAAATCCCAATTCCTATGTAACTTTTAATCTAATCTAGTATTTTTTTCCCCAAAAAGACATAATGGTCTTTATAACCTCAAACTAGTCCCATTATCATCTACCATATCCCAAATAATAATAAAATATAAGGCTCTAATACCAAAATGTTGAATCCCTAATAAATTTCACCTCCACATTGACCAAACTGAAAGCCACATTCCATATGTTCTCCCCCTCCCACACCAAAATCTGATGACTATGATAAGGTTTGATCTATAATGTGGGGATCGTATACCCCCTTTGTAAACATATCTATAAACATTATTGAATAAATAATAATAAATATTAATCACTATATTAAATTAGAATAAATACGGACATCATAACTAAATTCAATGAAAAAAATAATAACACCCATACTATATCAAAATAAGTATTTGAAATGTCACACAGTTCTATATAAAAGAATATAAATTCCTGTGGTTTGGTCATATATAACAAGTTCCAATAATAAATACAGCAAGGGTCTCCCAAAAAACATGTATCTATACCATTTCCAACACTACCACCCAACTCTATTCAAACTTTATATATCAACCACCCAAATAAGGGGCATCTTCCATTACCCACCCCTTCAACCAGGAAATCTTTTCAGGTACCATGCTTCTAGTGCAGGGTGTGAGTAAAACTCAGTAGGTCACCCTCATAAGTTTCTTTAATATTATTAAATATAACTAGATGAAATTATGGTGTGTTGTTTCCATTAATAAAATTCAAATTGTCGTAGTAATAATGGTAAATATGTTATATTCAAAGGTACTACACAACCAGTCATGCATTATTATACCTTCTTTATCAAATTTTGGGTTTCTTTGAACACATTATAATAAATTTTAGGGGTGATGGGGTAGTTCCTTCCCATGAATATAAGTTTTTAACTAAAATAATATTTACTATGTTATAATATTATAATACGAAGGGGTAATGAAACCCCTGCCAATATTATTTCAAAACTATGGAATCTTAATCACACCTAAATTTATTCTCATCCTAATGGAAATTCCTCCCATCAATATAAGGATCTCAACCCATGGGGATATTGATCAAATATTCATATAAATTTACATATGGGAGAGGTAGACCCAATCTGTATTGTCTCTCCGCATGGTAATCTCATCCATTTAATAGAAACCCCATTTGTAAGGGAGAGGTGGCCCTGTATATGAGGAGTTACCCCATGGGAATATAGACTATTTCATTAAATCCCTAGAGAAAATGGATAATTCTCCATAATCAATATAGTCTCACCCTATAGTAAAAATATTTCTAGATCAAGAAAATAGTATTAAAAATATGAATAATATCCCAGATCTAGAATGATCTCATCTCAATAGCATCTTGAACATGACACATGTCAATTGAGATATTCTGGGGAAAATATACCCAATTCTATAAAATCCTAATATCAATATAATCTTCATCAATGAAAAATTTTTAATAAGTACATGGAAAATAAATCCAAGGTACAAAATGACCACATCCCTCTAATAACTTGAACCCATATGATATCTTCATAAGTAGAACAGGTAAAATTTTCACCTACCAAGAGTGATTTCAACTCAAAATAATCATAATTCCATTCAAAATATATTGAATGAAGTGGTACATACCAAAAATTAATATATATTTCTCAACCCTAAAGTTTCTCAATCCTGCACAATACTAATTAAGGATTAAAAGCCACAGGAATAAATAAACCACTTAATGCTGGGAAAAACCACCTCATTGTAATAATAATACACTTTTCCATAACATGTCACAAAATAGTCACAACACAAAATGAAATAAATAATAGATTTAGAAATATATTTGTGCACGAACCGTAATTTATTCATAACATCTTACACTTTTTATGAATAATATAGGATGATCCTCACATTCCAAACCAACATCCAAATCTACAAATTGTGTTATAAACTACTTCATTTCTACAAGATGGGAGGGTTGGACAAACACCCCCCCCCCCTCGTGTGTTGGTTATATAAGATAAAAAGGATAAAAAGGTATCACTTATGATACATTTATGTAATTATTCAAGACGAACTTACACAATTTGCAAATATCTTACTCAATGGATGATATTGGCAACCATTCTAGGTTCTCTCCATTATTATCTTCCAAGAAAGAATCCATTTTAATTATAAAGAAAAAACTATAAAATCTCTAAATTTCCCTCATGGACCTCATGGTTCATAGCATCACACAACATTACAAATAAGGATACAATACAGTACCCACAGCACACACTCACTCTTAAGTGGTGAAGTAGAATATCTCAGTCAAAGGGTCATACATACCTCTCTTAATCACAAATGTCACCAGTGTAAAATTAGGTTTCGATCTATAACAAAGGTATTAAACAATATGACATAACACAAGGAAATTACCAATGGGTTTTGAGTACAAAATTTAACATAATTTAATTTGACTCTATGATCATCATTGATAAAGGAACTAATTAAAATGAAAAAGAGGGTCCATCATGTCCAAAGGCATCTATTTCGAAATCATATGGGTTTTTGGTAAAAATTTTAATTTAGTTTTAGGTAAATCACAAATAGTGGTCAGAATATGTAACATATGTCACATAAAAAATTTATAAACAACAAGAAAATATTGGGTACCACCTACCTCAAAATAGAGTTATCCCTTTAAGAGATGCTTGACCACTATCACCAAATCTAATCCTAGCCCATTCAATCCATCATTAACATACATGAAAAACTAAATCAATCGTTAATAATTCCTATTAATTATAAATAAATATAATTAATTAATATAATTAATTAAATAATTTATTCAATTATACATAATTGATGGATAAATCCTCATTCAACGTAATAATTCCAAAGCATCAAGAAATATGGTAGGGATCATCACTAACACACCCTCGACCCAACATGTCATAAAATCCCAAAAATATAAAATCGATTAATCAACCTTTTACATTCTAATTTATGGATAAACTAAAAAAATTATGGCAACGAATTAACTTAATAAACCCCACATGAAACCTTTATTATTCCAACCACTTGAGTAATCATATAGCCAAGGCACGCCAAAGCCCAATCATTGCACCCTGGTTTCATCATGATTTGGTATAATTAACAGAAAATACCAAACTCCCATACATCAAAATTAATTAAAATAGGTGAGAACACAATATGAGGGAGTAATATGAATAACCTATGTCAAACCATGGAAGAAGCGCCTCAAAATAGATCCCACACCATGGGGGAGAAAATAGGGAGAAGAAATGAGAATGGGTTCGGATCCACCTTTTGTCTCGAAGAGTAAAAAAACAACCTTGAGCATGGTATTCAAATAATTGCAATAAAAAATATTCTACCCTTCCTAAAAAAACATTGTGTACCTGATACACAAAGGCCACCGAGTGGCTCTATGAAGGGGGTAGGTCCCCTGAGGCCTACACAAGGAAACTAGTGACAATCTATCAAGTACCCAGTGACATGTTTCAATAATGAACTAATATTATCCTGCAAATAGAATCCCTCAAAATGATTCAGGACTCCATTACTAAGTCTATCACCATAGAAATTTCTATTTATTCCTTCATAATTCATCTATAAATTCCAATTTGCAATTCCAACCGAAAAGTTCAAACCAGTACCTAGTTTCCCTTCCACTAAAACCTAGTTTTATTATATTTTAATTACATAAACTAGTGTGGTTCATTTCACCAATAATTACTATAAATCCTACAAGGATATCAATATTTAAAAGGATAGATAAATCTCTACAAATTGTCAATAATTGAACTCATAAACCTAGTCAACCTTCAGTGGAAGTCCGAGTGAATTCAATTAGAATTACATTTGTTGAGTAATGACCCACATTACCTTGATGAGTGTGTCAACGTAACAACGAAAAATGTTACAGGTATTGAAAATCCATTATCCCCTTGAACGTATTAGCCATTGGGTTTGATTATAATGATACCCATGTTGGTTACTCAAAATATAATAATGCCCTATATTTTATGGATCAAGATAATGAGTTGGCTCTTTTTAGGTTTAGATCACTGGTTATCATCATCATTATCCCAACATTCACCTCAAAAATTGATATTCACAATGTTTTATTTATTAATGATTCTTCCATGGAAGACATCTCTTAGACTAAAGTATCTAAAGAACCTGGAATCAATACAACAATTGTGTGTTAGGGTCACTAACTAAACCAAAATTTCTAGATACTTTGTATATCATTTATACCGAAAAGGGTTTATATACATGTTATTTTCACCATTAATATGATATTATAAATGAAATGAAAATTCATTATGAGATACTTGATTTCATTAGTACAATACTAAAGACCATATAATATCAAAATATTCTAATATAACTATATAACAATACATACCCAGAGTGGACTTATATGACCCTTCCATCGTAAAATTTAGACATCAATAACTTCTCTATATTTAATGGAATGAGATATATTGAGAAACATCTCATTAATTTAGCCATCCAATGTGAATTAATGTTATTTATCCTAAAATTCAGGAAGAAACTAATAATAAATAATTTTTTAAAACCTTGTAAGGATACACAATCATCAAGTATAATAACTTTATGACTAATTATGTCACAAAAAATGTGTAATTCAATCAAAATATACCCTATTAATTCATATTGATACAAAGGAAAGAAAATAAAGACCAAACATACTCTAATAGATGAGAATATAATATATTTTTTAATCTTATCACTCAGGGAAAGGGTCAAATATACTTCATGGAGATACAAAATCCCACAGTAGTAAAATCTAAAATTATATATATATAGCATGATTGATGAGATGGATACCACATTAAACCTGTTATATTTTCTTATTAGATTCTAGGAGTAATCTAAAATTAAATAAAACTAAATAATTACACTACAAAAAATAAAAATATAACTCATAAAGAAACTTTTCAATAAACAAGGAAGCTTGGAAAAACATAGGTATACACCATTACTCTCAACAGTGGAAGTGGAATCAGATCTGACCTCTAAAACAATAATTTTTTTCAACAATTATACCTTTTAAACATCAATATAAACAAATTACAGGACATAATTCATATGATATACATAGGTAAGGAACAAGAATATGAAGACATTGAGAGTTTAAAAAATTATGAATCCTTTCATCTAGACCATATTCTATGTTATTTAATTTTTTACCTAGATAATATTTGGGTCAAAGTACCAAATATTGTGAATCCTAGGGAATAATATACAAACAACCATCCCAATTGTTTTCCATATAAATTCATAGTAGTCTAAAGTATCTAATACTATTTCATTTTTAATTATTTTTTAATGACACGGGGGATTAAGGTTAAATTGAATTAAAATCCAAAATCACCTAAGCTAAATAGAAGCCAACTCACTCAAAAAAGAGGTGAATGGGAATAAAATAAAAATAAGTGTGCATAGTAATTTGATGAATGAATTATATAGAAGTTTCCATCTCAATAACACATAATCATCGAGGAATCAATGAATCAGTTTTTCATTACCCTAGTTATCTTTGTCACTCCTAAAGTGGAATCCTCCACCAAAAATTTCACATAGATATTCATTAATAAAATATAAAAAAAGATCCTAAATAGAGGCCATGTAGGTACCCAAATTAATCTATAATCTTTTGGGATTCATACCCATATTATTTAAAATAAGATCATCATCCCATAAAATAAAAACTCCCTTTGATAGAGAACCCCAATTCACCTAATTCATTGTCAATACACTATTATACATCATTGTTAAGTGAGATGAGTTTTATGTACTGATATCTTCTTGAAATTCACATCGAAGTATCCTTGGTAATAATAGACACACCTAAAGCATAACTTTGAGTCGGAGACATGTTATTTTTCATATCATCTATGTATCTAAAATAAGGATAAATGGGATCTCATGAACTTAATATTAAAAATGGTATGAACCAAGATATTTTAATTCTGACCTATCTATATAAAGATTTGTGTATTGACTATATATATTATTGTTACACAATAATTAATAGGTTTACTGAAATGTATGTTTCGCTATACCACATATAGAATCAATCATTTCATAAAAAATTATAAGGTAATCATCTTCATTATCATCATTTTCATGTTTTCAATAAACATGAGAATTAACACAAGGAAAAAAATACCTATCCTCAGAGCCTAAAATATGGTATATTGAAAAAAACATAGTACTAACCTAACACTCAATCTAAAATTTTTATTCTCTATACAAAGGGATTTAAAATACAATTATCAATGCCTTTCAAAATACTTAAGAGTTTGAAAATAATTACCTCGTTTTGTGTAATATTATTCTAAATATATTTCATAAAATACAAAAAAAAACAAACCCCTTTAAAATAAGTCCGATAGATATCCACATTAATGAAAATATAGTTCTAATTTAAAACTAATATGCTCAATAATGTTGATATTATAAAAAAACTATTGAACACTGATTCTCTGATCATTATTGATCTTTCTAAAACCTTTCATCTCATACAACACAATGAATCCAACCAATCCATTTATAGTACGATAATTTACGTTTATGAAAATATGAATAACAGATCTTCTGAATAATTATATTAAAAACCCAATTCAATTAACTTATGTCTAATAATAAATTCTTGGTGGTCAATTATGATGTTATGTTTAACACACTACTAAGAAGACCATGGTAATATCTTCATGTAGAATAATTATATCCACACTATAAATCCCTTATTTATTATAATTGTTAAAGAGTATCAGTAGCATAGGGAGAGGGTTCTCCTATAGAATCATTTGAATCTGGTATAATGATGTTCGGTATTATAATATAGAGGGTTCATAACATCAAATTGATAATACAATATTTATTCTAGACCTAAATTGATGAGATTACACCACTTATAACTTCAATATTTATGTGAAAGAGATCTTGTTACTCCTTATAAATCAAAATTAGGGGGAAGTTAGATTTTAGAAGTCCCCTAATACATTTATCCATGTGTATAGATCCTCTAAATAACTTCTTATTCTATAATGGACAAATATATATATATTGGATCAATTACTATCATTGGATGAAGGGATTGATCATCCTATGTGGTATATGTGAATTGATCATGTTTTAGACTATATCTATAATAATGAATGTTAGACAGATTCGTAGTCAATACAACAGAATAATTATGATGAAATAATTGGGAATTGAAAAATGATAAAAAAAAATCCTTGAATACCCCATCCCTTTTCACATGCTCCTGAAGGAGAATGAAAACTACATGTATATGTTTTACAATAATCCCCCTATATAAGGGAACATTACCCCATGAAAGTATTTAGGGTTTATAAGGCACATCAATCCTCAATATTTTTATATATTGATGATTTAGATCATAATGTTTCCCCTCTTTGAATTAACAAAGGTATCCAAAACAATCTTGATGACTCGGATATGTAGATATCATCACATGAGATGATCCATGGCCAATGATAATTATTGTTTTCATCACTCCTGATGATCAAGAGTAGTGATTTACATTCCTCAATAAACACATGATTGTATTCAAGTGGATCAATATAAAAATTCAAGGATCTAATCTATAAGTGGTATTCCCTAAACATGGTCATATAGTAAATGACTATGGTTATAAATAGAAAATAAGAATATTCCCTCACAAACTAATATTTTTTATATTTAATAGGATAATAATATCAAATATGACTTCATGAAAAAGGCTCAATACCTCAAGTGGATAGACAGTATGGTCAGTGTTATGCAGAAAAACACCTATACTCAAATTTTTATTTATTTAAGGGGACTCAATTTTCATTTCCAAAAATATTATTTTCCTATTCCTAAAATGATTCGAATAATCAATGTGAAATTTGGTTCTCAATCCCTTTATTTCTTTGATGGGTACTCATGGTACAACCAAATTTAAATATCCTCTTGGAGTAAGGAAGTTAAATCCTTTAAGGAATCTCAAGGATATTACATCTATAAGGTGATTTAATTTGGTTTAAATAATGATAGAACTATATATCCATAGGAAATGAATTTCTTATTTAAACCTTAATTGAAAACATTTTAGTGTGTTATCTCAGTAATTTGGAAGTCAAATAATAAAAAAAATCTTGATCACTTCATTGTCCATGAGGTAGTAATTTACAAAAATTGGTCACATAATCTAATGATAAACTCTTTGAGGAGCACATTTGGTTTGTATATGAAATTAATTATATTTATAGTATATTATTAATTTATAATGTTTGACCCTAATATATCGAAGGTAATAAATAAGACACTTTTTCCATGAAACTTCAATGAAGTGAGAATAATCCATTGATAACTTACGTAAATCATGAATTTAATTGAAAATATTACCATAAAATGCATAGAATTCACAAATATAATCAAAATGGATAGACCTAATAGTGGGATAATGGAAAAAAGATTGAATTTGAAAGTCTTATCCAAAACCATTCATATAATTCTATCTTAATTCAACATTTTCATAGAAATAATCTAAATTTAATGACACGTGTTTTTATGGATGTAAGAAATATTTTTAGGTATAATTTATTATTTTTTACCGAATAAAAATTATTAGTGAGTCTATAGAGGAACGAAGGGTTTCTGAGTATTTTAAAAATTATATAGCCTTGCGTTTTGGAGAAAATTGTTGGGCCACATAATTAGTAGAAATCATGACACCTAGTTTTTATAGTTAGAGAAAATCGTGCAAGGCTTTCTAGTAAATGGTATAGGGTTTTGCGATTTTCCAAAATCATGAGGCCTAGGTCATATTCATGTTCAGGTGCTATAGAACTCTTAACATACAGGTTTTTCATGGGTTTCACAAGGTCATCAAAAAGAGTGGGAAGCCCATGAAATTTCTTTATTGAGGAAGTGCCTGGCGCATGGTTGGAGCAAGGATTGTCTAATCATGTATCTAGACCATAAACCTCTTTAAAATTGGGTGAAATGAGTAAAATTTCCAAATATCTTAGTAACAAACTTGCCTCCTTAATTTTATTCCTCCAGAAGATAGAAGCAAACTTTTTTATCCTGTTTGAGGTACTGTTCAACCCTAACCTAGACATTGGTTCTGTTTTCTATCAAAACACTAATATGAGTTTATTTTATCTCATCATATCACCACCAGTAATGGATCATGTTCATTACCTTCTTCTATAAATTTGTCTCAACTTCGACAATGTTATTTTTCAGTAAGATATTATACCCTATTTTCATAGTTTGTTTCTATTCATATATTTTCTTTTGATCTATACTGAATCAATGGCTATGAATGGAGGAGTACTTCTCCAAATCATTATGTTAGGTGGTATATAACATTTACATAAAATTGTTTTGTTTATACCCTGTTTCTTTTTAGTTTCATGTCGAGATTTCTGGGTGTTGCTGAATAATTTTGAAAAACCTAAATAAAATGTTAAATCCTAGTTTAAGACATTCCATGAAAACCTTGTAAAATATTGGAGGTTATTTGCCTAATCCTAAACCGCCCATGTGGTGGGTTATTTATATTTTCCATTTAAATTTCTCCCTTGGGGTGAGATAACCTTGCTATTATTTATGAGGAATTGATTATGTAAATATTTTGGTTCATTAGTTTTTGAAACAACCTTAAATCACCCTATAATTTGTATATAAAAGTTATTAAATGGTTAATCAAAACCATTATATATGATTATGAATGTATTAATGAAATTATTAAAGAAATAGTTTATAAAATGTTGAATAAATTTGTTATGAAGATAATGGAAGGTTTGTGGAATGGCACTGAAAAACCACTAGGATGCCTTGGACATTTCTACTCCTTGGATCTGGACCACTGGCATGCTTGGGGAATTTCTACTCTTGAGATAAGACCTACTAGGATGCCTTTGAAATTTAAACTCATTGGATCATAACAATAGGGATAACATGTACATTCTCCTCCTTAGATCCAACCTACTAGGATACCTTTGATATTTCGACTCCTTGGATCTCGTCCCATGTAAGTATGACACTTGATAACGTGGTGTAGGTTGTTAATGATGCTTATAATGATTTATTATCAGCCATTATGATTTATTTTATCGATCATTGTGAGCCCTGTTATACAAGGAAGTATCATTTTTACTAAAATAACATTTATTTCTATTATATATCGACACAACTTCATCTTATATGAACATGTTATACTTGTTATAGATGTCGTTGTTGGTGGCCTATTGAATTTTATGTCACACACTATTTGGGATGCTATTTTGTATATGGAAAAACATTATGGATACAGGTAGGGATAGAGGTAAGTTCCCACTTGGTGATGCTTGATTTATTATTGCATATGAATAGGGGATCATATTATTGGGCAATGTCTTACGATGTTATCTAGAGATAGTTTATTTTTGAGTGTTTTGTAAATTCAATACATGTACTCTATTGGATTCCTATTTTCATGATTTTTCTACATTTTTATAGATCTATGACAAAAAAACATTTTTTTTATTATGATTTCATTATATTAATTATTATAATTATTTTTGAGATTATTTATCTTCAATTTATGGTTGATATTATGCTTCCTCCTTGGGTTTATTTATCATCCCATTGTGTTACTGTGATTGTGAGTGTATATTCTCCCCACCCTAACATCACAAATCCTCACTTTTAATCAGTAGCCTCAAGTATATAAGATGCATTCTTGGGGCCATGTGACCCACCAGATTGTGGAACTATTTAGTATCTCTATAGGTGGGATGCGACAAACTAAAATCATTAGAGTTTTTATTTTCATTTGTCTTGCTATTTGGGATCTCTAAATAGGAGGATATGAAAGAGTATGAATTTAGAAATGAGATTATTCATGGGATTATCTGACCTGTGTATTGGGATGAAGAACTTTTCCTTAGATGGGATATGATGTTCTAGTTTATTCTAGATATAGTATATTTGATTACACCCTTCGGTGATGAAAATGATGTGTGAAGTTATTATTATTCAAATTTTGGTTTACATTTTTTTCCTATCCAAGTATGAAAAATAATAATTGATCATGAATCATTTGTTGAATTTTATAAGACTAATATGTCATAAATTATTCCTTTCCATGTGGGTTTAATTTCATGATTTCATGATACTTATGGTCTATTCAATGAATTATATATTATCTATTCAACTAAAATTTTTGTAGGGGAATGAGAAACATGATTGGATACATAAAATTCCTACATCATCCAAAAAATATAATAATGTATAGATTAATGAAGATACCTCTACCATAAAATTACAGAAAATTGATTCATAGGCCATTTGTCACAATAGTAGAACATTTTATGGTTGTGATTAAATAGATTCCATAATTCTATTTATAATGTATATGGATATTAATAAGTTGTAAATGGTAATATATGTAATTCAACCATTTAAAAATATTTTTAATATTAATAAATATGAATTTAAATTATAACCTGAACATGTTTTCATTAAATTATGGTGCCAATAGAAACATAAAGGGTGTTTCCTGTATAACATGCAATTGAAACTTTGTATATTAAAACCCCATAATTAGAGTAGAGAACTTGAACATGAATTGTCTATGTAGTGGGTAGTGGGTGGTATCTATTTTATTCTTATAATCTATAAACTATGATTTAAAATCTTTTAGAGGTTTCTGACTCGTATATTTGAAGGCTTCTATATGTCTTCTTTAAATATAAGTGATCCTATAGTTACCAAAAAAAAATATGTAGTATATTAGTTGAATTTATATAGATATTACACCATTAAGGCCTCTAGTAATGTACTAGGAGATTGGATATGACCTTGCTTCAAATGTGGTGGGCTCAGGGCCACCCACATAACCCCCCAAAGTTCCACTTATGGAATCGCCAATTTTACTTGATATGGGTGTTGATTCTCATTTTTGAGAGTGTTTTCTACACTTTAGGATGTTTATATAGGGAGATCCATGGCCTCACATGAAAATTCTAGAGTTGATGTATGAGTTCTAGTAGTACCATCCACACACTTTCTCAGGGGGATAGTGGGCCACAAGCTACTGTGTTTTGGCTTGAGACTGATTTTTCTATCTTTGAGAACCAAAAGATGACACTAGATTACAAGGTCAATATCATGATGCATATGCCTTAGGGAGCATCCATGAATTGGTAGGACATCCCGAATTAGGAAAATAGGATTAAATACATTTTTTAGATGGATTTTAAATCCATTTTTTACTGTGATTTCTCTAAGACCATAAGAGTTAAACAGTCTATAGAGTTTACGCATATGGAGTAGGGTTCTATTTATATTATGGAGTATTTGGATCACTTTACTAATATTAAGAGATTTGTTCCTATCAATCTTGTTGATGAGCCTTCTAGGGAGAGACACATTGATGAAGGGCTCAAGAATACCATTTGATCTCTATTGAATGTATTTATATTAGATAACATATATAAAATAGTGAATCATAAACTTATTTCTGATTGTAACCTAAGGGAATAAGTGGTGCATAAAGAAGGGTATTCCATCTTCTTAACGCAATGGAATAGTTTTAGGTGGTAGGAAGTGATGCTTAGATATATCTTGTGAGGGAAATACCATCCAAAGAATGAGTTATAGTAGTTCTAATTTATGTCACCGGTTTGTGAATTTGGGACATATAAGGAGACACTATGGTGAAAACCCATTTGAGTGATGATCTTGTAGCCAGATGGTCTATCTAAATTTTTTTTGTAGGACCTTCTCTCTAGTATTAAAGGAGAGAGGGTATGCATTGACTCCACATTCATGAGTGGGGTTAGCAGCTTCTAGTCAAGCAAGGAGCTAGAATATGTCTAGCTAATCAGGAAAAGGTAGTGGTCATGGTCAAAGTATCCTAACACCAAATATACAATGATATAAATTTGGTCCAAACCATGGTAGTCATGTTATTCTTTAGGTTTTCATATCATCCCAGATATATAATGTGAAACAGATACCTAAGGATCAGTGTGACAAGAAATCTACAGTGAAAGGTGTTGTTCATGAACCCCCAACTTTAGTATCTTCTATTTTTGGTAAAGTTACTTCTCATTCCTTCAGATATATGTCCTTATTAAAACTCATTGGGCTCAATATTCATTTTCAACTGTCCAGATTACACAAGATACTCCATTGGGGATTTTATGGGATAGTGTACACTATTGTAGGGAGTGTCTCTTTGAGATAGGTGGGTGTTTCTTGGTATATAACCTCTTTTTTTCTCCAGATAATAGAGTTTTAAATTAGTCTTAAGATGGATTGGTTGGTTCCTTATCAGCCTTATGTTGACCACAATCACTGAAGTGCGACTTTCACATCACTAGAGGGTGGGGATATTATTCACAAGGATGAAGGGTATGTCTAGGTGATTCGATCTATACCTATGAATTGTCGGTTGGGTTGGATGATTTCCTATATTTATATCTTATACATGGATGATTAATGAACATGTAAAACTTATTTCCCTCCTATTTTGGATTTTTTTTGGATATTTCTGTGGATGAATATTCATGATTACCTCTCACTGTAGAAGTATATTTTTTCTATTGATCTTATGCTTGTAGATGCACTGGTATTCATGCCATGATACAAAATGGCTAATACTAAGTGTCAAGATCTCAGGAGGAAGCTAGATTGACTGGAACAAAATGGGTGTATATGACCAAGTACTTATTTGTGGGGTTCTCTAGATAATTTCACTAATAAGGTGGATAAAAACCTTCATTAAGGTGTGAAATAATAGAAATTTAATAGGTTTAAGGTTTATAATCAATATCATTTACCCCATATAGAAACCCTATTTAACCATCACTAAGGAGATCAAAGTTTATTGAAAATTTATTTGAGGTCGAGTTATCACTGGGAATTTGTTCAACCTTTAGACATTACTTATACATATTTACATAGAATGTATAATATTTATGAGTATCTAGTTATAAAATTTGGTTTTAGGAATTTACCATACATCTTCATGGACCTGATGAATAATTTTTTCAGTCGAATTTATATTCTTTTATTGTTGTTTTTGTGGACAACATCTTGGTGTACTATCAGACTCGACATGAACATGTCAGACCCTTTTTCATCATTTTAAATACATTGATAAGGAATTGGTAATATTCCATGATAAAAAAAAGTCAATTCTGGATGAATAAGATTAACTTCCTAGTTCACATCATCTTAGAGAATACAATATATTTTGATCCTAAGAAGGTGATTATTATGGTTTCTTGTGAGAATATCATGAATGTATTTTCCATCTGGAGTTTATTAGGCATGGATTTTTATTAAAAATTCTTAATCTAATAAATTTTATGTCTGTATATTCCCCTCACAGGACTGAATAAAAAAGGGGTAAAATATATATATTCTTATGCAAGTGAAAAGGCCATTCAGAAGAAAAATGGAAGGTTGAATTTAGAAACCAAACCTAACTCCACCATATCCTAGAAAAATTTATATGATTTAATATGAGTCATTGGGTATCAAGATTGGAGTTGTCCTAATTAAAGGGAAATAATCCCTGGGACATAGGTCTTTCTATTTGAGGCCATAGGAGCTCAATTATCTTCTGCACGACCTCGATTTAGCTACAGTAGCATACACCTTGCATTATGGGAGGAATTATTTCCATGGAGAGAATTATGTGGTGTACAAAGACCACAAAATTATTAAATACATATTTACATAGGGTGTATTGATGCTTAGACAAAGTAGGATAGTATATTATATCTGGTTTTTTGATTCTGAGCTACCTAATATTCCTAGGAAATGAAATATAGTAGTCGATTCTCTGATATGGAAGACTCAGGCACATCTGGTTCATGGGGCCAGTGGTGAGTGGCTGCTTATGGCCTTCTTTTCATATTTTCATGTGGAGGTTCCAAAAAATCAAGGGATAATAGTCTTCATTGATTTATTAGTGACCTCTACCCATCTTGAATCAGTATATATGAGGCAACTTTCAGATCCTAAGAGCCTAGCCATAAGGGATATTGTTTCTAATGAGGGTACATCTCTTGGTTGTATTGCAGGTGTGGATGAGGCCTTATGCATACATGGGAATGTATGAGTTCCAGTATAAATCTAATTAAAATTAATTTTGGAATTTCATTACTTTACATAAGCATTATATCCTGGTCTCACCAAGATGTAATGAGAGTTACGTCGCCAGTATCTGTATCATTGTATGACATGGGAGATATCTTACTTTATTGCTCAATATTCCACCAATAAGTAGGTGAATGTGAAACATCAGTGATCGATAGGACTCTTACAACTATTTCCATTCCTCGATGGAAATTGGATTATTTCACAATGGATTTTGTGACATGTTTTCCTAGATAACATCATGGATATGATAATATTTTTGCTACTTTTTACTGGTTGATGAAGTTCTCTTACTTCTTACCTATTTGAGATACCTACAAAATGGATAAACTAGGTAGGGTATATGTCAGGGAAATTTTACACCTTTATAATTATAGAATGGGTTGAATAAGGCCTTAGATAAACATGTGATTCTAATCACGACCTATCATCCATAAACTAATTGCCAGAAAGGGTATATAATTCATCTGTTAAAGAAATTTTTTATGCATGTGTCCTTGAAATTGGATATTCCTCAGAGAATCATATAACCCTATTTTTGTTTTCTTAAAATAATTGATTATAGGATTCAATCCATATGGCTCTGTACAATGCCGTATATGGTAGATCATGGCAATAACCAATGTGATTATTGGAGGAAGGGGAGGAATCATTTCTTGGACCATGTTTCATTCATGAGACAACAAATAAAGTGTTCTTAATTAGGAATAGCATGATGACCTCCCAGTCTAAGAAGAATTAATATGCCAAAATATGTTGATTTATTCAAAATATTGTGGTTGGGGATCAATTTTTCTTGATCTTTTTTACCCATCTAGGCCATCGATTGATTCTAAAAAAGGGTGAGTTACCTTCTAGAATCATCAGACTCTTTGAGGTTATAGAGAGAATCGGACTAGTGGCTTACTAAATTTCACTTCCCCAGAGATTTTGTTCGAGGCACAATGTTTTCTATGTATCTAAACTCCACCAAAATTATCTAGACCAGATGTAGGTTTTACCTCTAGAGGATGTTGAGTTAGATGTGGATACTTCTTTTTAGGATTACCCTATACATATTGTTGATCATAGAATAAAGTCTCTCTAAGGGGTGTCATTTCCACTTATACTAGTGATATGGAATCATGGATGAGAATAGAAATATACCCAAGAGTGGTATGATGTCAGATCTGCTTGGTGGATACAGAATTAGTTAGATAATTCTTTATTAACCTCAATAGGAAAACATGGAGACAATTTGACTTATGGATGTGAGGTTTTAACTACCAATCATTTTATGAAGGTTTGGATATTTTTATTATTCCCTAGTATTGACCTAATATGAATTTTTAGTGAGGCTATGGAAGCCATAACTGTTCATAGGGCTTGTTTAGAGCATAAAGCCTCATATTTTAGAGGAGATAGCAGAGCACCATGGTTAGTAAAAAAAATTACCACCTATATTCCATGATTAGAGAAAACTGTGTGGGGTTTTTCAGTGTACAGTACAGTATCACACTATTTAACCCAACAATGTGACCCAGAACAATCAAGGATGCATGTTTTGTCGAACTCTTAAGAGATAATCTTTAAAAATGTATAGAAATATTGGTCAAACTATACAGATAGCCTTTGTGAATGGTCTCTTTATGAAGTTCATGGTGCACCGTTTGGCCAACCGTGTGGCCAAACAGTGTACCTCTTTAAATGTGGCTGAAATGAAAAATATTCCCTAATAGATTTATAAATTAATTTCATCCTTTATTATTTACACCAATTTATAGAGGCCACATTTTCTCCTGTTTGATCTTCTCCTCTTTCTTATACTAGGATTTTCGGTCGTTTCTCTGTCTAGGTCTTGATTTTAGTGTCATTCATCTCATTGGATCTCCACCAATAAAATCTCTAGTATGTTACATTCTTCCATCGATTTTTATCACAGTCGGTGAAGCTATTTTGGTGCAGTCTCTTCAACCCTATTTTCTGGGAGTTCATCAATTATTTTATTATCTTCTGATCTGGACCGAATTAGTGGTTGATACGGGATGATTACTCCTTTAATGACTTAATGTAGGTTGTATATACCTTTTCTATCATAGTTTGGTTATTTGTGCCATATTCTCATTCTTCCTCATGTGGGACCTTCTAAACATTCCTTCCTAAATTAGTAAACCACTAAATCATATGTTAAATTCTCATTTAATAAATTCCAGGACACTCTTGTACTCGGATGATGGTTGTTGACTTCAACCTGAACCACCCATGGGGTGGGTTCTTTCCTTTTCAATCAAAATGTCACCCTTATAGTGAGTTGACCTCACAATTCATGACCGGGAATTATTATGGTAATAATGTGGTTTGTAAAAGGTTTTTTTCACAAAACAACTCTCATTCATTTCCATAAGAAAGTTATAAAATGGATAATACCTAGGATTTTATATGAATATGAAAAAATTAATGAATTTTATTATGAAATTGATTATTAAATATTTAATGTATTTTTTATAATGATAATGTAAGGATTATGGTATGGTACCGAAGACCTACTAGGATTCCTTGAACAATTTTACTCTTTGGATCTAACACACTGGTTTCCCTTGGAAATTTTTAATCCTTGGATATGGACAATAAGAATTATTTGGACATTTATACTCCTTGGATAGGTCCCACCATGATACCTTAGAAATTTATACTCCTTGGATCTCAATTACTATGATTCCTTGAACATTCCAAATCCTTGGATCATGGCCCGTGTTGGTCTTCCAATTGATTACAAGATATATTCCATTAATGAATCATACCATGTTACACTGTTATCCTTAATGAATTAGTTTCTTGATCACAATTAGGTTTTTTATACTGGGAAGTATTTCTTCAACTTTGATTACTTTTATTCATGTTATAAATGCACACTACTTAATCTTATATACATAGACTGGACATGTTATAGACATAGTTAGAGGTGGCCTAATGAGTGTTATATCACACCCTATTCTGTCCACTGATTTTTACTAAGAAATACTTAATAGATGCATGAAGGGACATAAGAAAACACCTACTTTGTGATTCTTTATTGATTTTTTCATAGGATAATGGGAGAACAAGACCAGTCTATGGATCGTAACACTATCTATAGATAGTTTCTTTTTTGTATTTTTATACATTTTTATACATTTGAATTACTGTATTAATGATTCCTTGTATTTCATGTATTTTTTATCGCACCGCGAAATACATATCATTTTGATTATGATGCATCCCTTGGATTTGATTATTATAATTTTTGTTTCAGGTGATTTTTTTATTGAAACCAATGTTGTTCCTTACTAAAAATGGAGAATGGTTTGTGTTTGTTTTCAATCCACATTGGGCTGGTAAAATAGTTCTCATCACAAGGATTATTAGAGTACATTCCGAATAAGGTATTTAATGTGTCATGGTTTCCTAGTTTTTTCCAAATTTTTAGACCTCCAAATGTGGAAATTATTATTTTGGAAAAGGAAGGTTTTATACACAAGATTCCTACAATTTTAGTTTATGGACCGAAAAGGACTATTTTCGGACCATGTAAGAGGTACATGGGTCAGTGAGGAAGAATTCAAAAGGAAGGATTTCTGCATACTAGTGCTACACAACCGGGAAGGGTGGTAAGTAGATCATGAATGAAAAATGGTTCATGAGATGGATATGGTTCACGGTATGATTTCCCAGTATATGGAAGGAAAATAGTTTCCTTGATGGATATTCATTAGAAAAAATGAGGTGGAGAGGTTCACAAAATAGTTGGTTCGTGGAATAGATTGTTGTTGGAAAAAACAAGGTGGATATTGGCTCGCAGAAGAGTTCGGGTGTTGCAAAGGAAGATTGGAATTACACTAATTGTGTGGGTAAAATGGTTCATGGTAGATGCATAATATGAGGTAAAGCTCATTCCATATCAAATATTTAGTAAATCTATGTTTAGTGAATTATGTGGATCTATTTTTGTATATTATGAGCCCTAATCTATTATTTAGGATGATGTATTAAGATTAAATATCTGAGAGAAATTAGGAGAAGACATTAAGTGGTTAGTGAGAAGACAACCACAAAAAAAAGGATACTTTGATTAGAAACCTAAAAAGAATTTAGTGGAGTCTATAACAGTTCAGAGAAGATGGTTTTCAGAATACATTTCATGGAATAAAGTCCCCAAAGGATGGGTTAGTCCGTAGAGAAGAATAATAATGTGGACATGGTTTGTAAAAGAATTACATTGTCCCAGTTTTTTGAGATAGTATGGGAATCCCTTTCAGTACGTGGTATAGTGTGGTAAGCTGATTAGGAAGGCCGGTTTGCAGAGGACATTTCATAAATGAATAGTACATGGAAAAGTATATTAAATATGTAGGGAAAATAGCACTTCAATAGATCATCTATCTATAGTTAAGGATACATGATTTAATGTCAACCCATTAAAACGACCTTCAAGTAAATAAACTATGTTCATATTATTCCAAATGCAGTGAGCAATGGAGAGTCAACAGAAGTGATCCCAGGGATGTAGTCTACTATCCCTAAAAAATTTTAAAGTCATTTCACCTATCACATAGTGACTATACCAAACTTTTTTAATCCAAAACTAGTGAATATTAGTGGACTTTTGTATGACTAAAACCCTTTTGGTGTATGCTCCTTGGACTAGACATTATTGGTATACAAAGAATAATTATTGTGTGTTCCTTCATTGTGTGATTGTTTAAATTATTGCACATTACAAATAGATATATTTAATAACTTCTTAACAATGTGGGACAAAGATCTGTTACTTTAAAAGAAACATTTGACACCATGATTCAACCCTCCCCTCTATGGGTGTTCCAGGGTCGACCATTTTGTTTTATTTCTGTTTGATATTATTCTTACACCTTCTATTTATTTTTTATACCTATATATTGATACAAATATAAGGGTCTTGTCTACCCACCATATCATCATATACCCTTTCTAATATTCATAAACCTCTGTGACTTGAGGAGTCATGCTTGAGGCCATGTGACCCACCAGCTCAGGGCACTGTTTAGTAGATCTCGGGCTACGATCTTATAATAAATCTCTATGTGGAAACATTATAATGATATTAAGGAATCCTTCATTCCAATAAATAATGATAAAGATAATGATAATATATTTAATTAGCTTTTTATGAAAAAAAAATTGTTTGAGGGAAGGAATAAATGTATTTAGAAGAATTTCCTCTCCTTGATTTAAATATTAAAAATGTTGTTCCATTACCAGAAATAACATGTTGTATATATGGTCCCAAAAATGGTTTCTTTTATATGATTACTCAGTCATCTCTTATTGATTGGGTGGTTATAAATATGTTAAATATTTCTCTAAAAGTTCTATATATAGGTCATCTCATATAGTGATACCAAAATATGGACACTAATATACTTCCTGGAAGTAGATTTAACTGTATAGTAATTAACATTGGAAACAAATCCCCCTAAAGAGAAAAATTTATCAACAAATGAAACCTTCCATAGTTTGAATATAGATATTATTATAAAAAAATGAATCTCAATAAATAATGTAATAAAGGATTCAAAACTCAATAAGGTTATCCTTATATTAATACTCATCTCTTCCATAAAGTAACTCTTTTTAGACTCTTTTCTTGTTTTTAAGGGTTAGGGAAACAATTAGTTTGAATATCATGAAATTATTATATGTTAGGAATTACATCAATAGATATCAATCAATCACATTAGTAAAAAATGTGATTTGAAATAAGTTTCTATTAAGATCAATGGGTAATATAATGTCAAGAAGTATGATTTGATTCACCATATTGAACTTCATGATAATTAATAGACTAGTTTCTCATTGAGAGAGTTACATCTCATATCACATGGTAATATAATCTCTAAACAGATGCATTTTTTAACCTTACATACACTATTTCTGAACCAAAATAAGAAAAAATCAACAATCAAAATGCAAATAAAAGAGTGGTAATACCTTTCAGAAAAAATGGATTTTTCACTCTCTTTATTCTCTTTTTAATTAAAATACACTTTGATGGTAATCGTCACTATAAATAAGAAAATAAAAAAACAAATAAGATAGTACTATAAAGATTAATATTCCTTCATTAGTGATACATAATAATTACAAAAAAAATTAAATCTATATGTACTGAATGATTATGTTTCATAGGGAGAGTTTTTTCACATTCCAACAATAAATCATATTTATCACATACAAGATTAAACTCATGACTCTTCTTCTTATTTCAAGTCTTCAGGTTCGTCCATGATTAATCAGTTAGACCATTTCCCCCTTCTTCAGATAGAAGATGAAATTGACTCATGGATCATAAAATCATTTTGTTATATGAGATAAATTAAATAACCCACATAAAACTTCATTCACATTTTGATTAAAAAATGATCCTTAGGATCTAAAAATAAAATTCTTTATTCTTTAATCTTCCTCACTAATCCCCTTCTTCATCATTTCTATTTGATCTATAAAAAAATTCAATGAAAGAGAAAATTCAAACATTACCGTTCACTAAACGTTCATAATATGGATCATTGGTCATTTTAAAGAGATGTAAAATTATCCAAAAAGAGAAAATTATCATGCCTGTAAATTTAGTACTATTATATTCCCTATTAGGTTAATCATATACTACCTTCCACACTTCCCTATATAAATTGAATTAGCTATCAACCTTCAAAATAGTTGACAAAAATTTATCTTTCACTTTTTTATTATTTTTTCTTATTAAACCCATAATTAATTTTTGGATGAGTTGTAGTAAGATCCATTTCCACAACCATGGTACCCTATGTACTACTATGCACAACATCAGGTTTCAAATAATTCTGTAAATATAGATCCTTCCCATGATTATAGATTTTACATGAATTACTATGATTTTTATCAGTGACATATCTTTACAAATATAATATGTATTGAGTTTCATCTCCGACCTATTTCCTTTATGTTGAGGTAAACCTCAATCAACAATTGAGTAAAATAGGAAAATGAAATTTATATGAATATACCTTGGTCAGAGTCCGTATCTATATAAGTAAACTAGTAAACTGAATGGATTTCACTGCTATTTTATTACCTATATAATAATTCTATTCTTTATAATGGAGAAAAATAGAATTGGTCCATCGATATGAATTCAATTTTGTATTCTACAGTGGCCCAAATTCCATGGAAACTATTTATAAATATGTCTTTTATTGGGAATTTTTCATGTACATTAACGGTTATGAGGCCCTAAAAACTTATGTAAAATGAATATTCTCATACATGTGGTACACATAATAATCTAACCAATATCTCTCTCAAAATAATGTGATTGTTATAACATTAGCCTTCAAAATTATAAGATTTATTAGAAATCAGAAAATCAGTGCCTTATATATCAGGTTTATAAAACATTATTATTTAAACCATGAATTTGTTACCAAATACAAAGTAATCTTCCAATTTTGTATAAGGAAAATTTATGTTATGGGTCCTTACCATATACGTAATATTAGGCATCCCATATTTATCCACACTCTAAGTGACTTCTTTTATAAATGGGATTATTCTATACCTATAAAGGATGATTAGAAAAAATCTATAATCACTATTATGTAATCAAAAATTATAACATGATTTTAATTTTCTCATACTATCCCCATGGAAAATAATACAAATTTACATGTGTAAGTGTTAATGAATATACACTCCAAAAGATACATCTAATTCTACAATTATTATTCCTATCACGGGACTATAAATGGAAAAATTAAATCTCTAAAAAGTGTTAACTATATATCTAAAAAAGATGGGGGATAAGGATAATAATCCATGATCTGAAAAACTCTTCAATACTCTCCGTTCATATAAATCCATTACATGTACCCCTACACAAGTAAAACCATATTTTCCGGTATATGGGTCTGAAGTGGTATTTACCATTTTGGCCTAATTACACTCTCATGATATAGTAATATATGATAAATTGATTAAATCATAAAAATTAAAAAATGTTATGGGATCTATAATATTTACTATAAATCTATAACCTTGAGTATCATTTGAATCACATGACCAAGAATTCAATAAGAAGGTATGCCTATACTCATTTATCAAAAATAAATTGGTATTGGACTTTAGGACACAAATGATACTGTTAAAAAACATCCAATAATGGAACCCAAATAGGAGTGACCAGTCATCTTTCAGAAGATATACTCTAAAAAACAAACTCCTCAATCACCAAAAATTGGGAAAAAATTTCACTTCCTACCAATATGATTATTCTATGGAAATACTTCACTTAGTGAATCACATTAGATACATAAGAACTTTACAAAATACTATAAATACATTCCATAAAGATCATCTTACATTAATATAAAAATTATAGAGAGTTATTTTTAAAATACCAGAAACATCATGACATACAATCCATCCCACAAGACATTAAAATTGTTGGGGTGCTCCTTGATATAGTGCCTAAAACTACAAGACATTTTTTTTATCCCATATGAACTAAAATTAATTGTAATGGTCCTAAAAAATACCATAAACTATATGACACAAAAACATTTCAACATGATAACAAAATATTATATAGTTTTCCACCTTGTATGGACCTTATTTGTATATATATTTCTAGAAAATTTGAACTATATCTTAGATTCTCCTATTTCTAAATAATGTTTGGGTTCATAGTCTATCTTTTGAGCCATAAAATGTTTTCCAAAATTTATGATCTCAATACATGATATGACTTTAGATCACCCACATTTACATCATATTTTCCATAAACTAAGAATCCTAGAAAGAATCCTCTTTCCATTTTCACTATAGGATTCCCTTAATTGGTATTACTTATGGATTCATCCCTATTTTAATAGGTTACATAGTATTCCAAGATCTCTTATCCTAGGCCAAGCCATGTGTTTTTAATCTAATTAATTTACTCAATACCACTTATATAGTCTGTATCTTTATCATTCCATATAGATTTTTAAAAATTGAAGTTCCCACCACTGATTCCACCCAAGTTTTTAATCCGCATCCAATTCATGTTATGTTTGACCCATCACACCTACACTCGGGTGTTTTTCTTTTTAATAACTCTATGTGGTTTGATTCATATCAATAGAGGATATATATAAATTCATAGAAATCCTATATTGATCATGTCTACAACCATTCAAAATATTATTCACATTTTACTAATCTATCATATTCTATATTCCTTAATAATTCATGCCTAGTTCAAATCATTTTTCTTACACCAGGTTATTCTTTTCAATAATTATTAGTGTTTCACATAAATAATGATTGATTGGATTTCTTAATTCCCAATTATATAATTATATAATATTTTAAACCCCTTTTGAACAATTATTTATCCTTTCAATGAACCATTTTTTCTTGATTACATAGTTTACTAAAATTCCCCTATGGTTTTTGGAAACACATCATTTTGAACTAGAATGGAACCCATTAGTATAGTAATGGTACATGTGTCCAAAATATGGCCATAAAATACTTATAAAAGATAATATACTTTTCAATAATATAATATACTTGAATTCCATATATCTTTGACATCATCATTGTGAAACCTTCATTTTGGACTTGGTCATTGGTTGTCCTTGGTAGGAATTTTTAACGATATGGTAATGGAATTTTTATTAAAAATTAATTAGTTGTTTTTATTTCTTATCTATTGTTATATTATTATATCAAATAAAAACATTTCAAGTGTTGATTTTTCTCATTCAATATTTATATATACAAATTGCATCGAAATAATTTTTACTTTTATAACCACATGAAATATCCTAACTATTAAGATAAATTTTAATTAAACATAGATTGAGAGGTTCTTCTTATTACTCAATTTTTATTAAGGTTTATTTTATTTATTTCCTCTTCCACGGATCTTCATACTTGTTTTACTTATTATTCACAATTATTTAACCACAATCATTTTCGGTGGATGACCTTATGGTAGAATTCATGACCTATGTTGAAAGAGTAAAAACAATATACACTTCAGTTGATTCTCTACAAATATACGCTATGAGTTACCCTTTGGTCCGATTTATATGCCATGAATCAAAACGAAATATTTTTTGTGCAAGGTACATGGCCATTGATGTGAAACCATATAAAGGCTCAATTTAAGTTTAGAATTTATAATCTTGGGAAGAAACTAGGGATATGACCAGAGTAATGTATCTTGAGAATAATTATTGACTTATTTGTCCACCATTTGATTTTTTTAATTTTTTTAATTTTTTTAATTTTTTAAATTTTTTGTTGAAAAAATAAATGCGGTTTGTTTTGACATAAAATTAATCTGAACGTCAATATGAAAAGTGTGATGATCCTTGGAAAAAACTGCAAAACAATAAATTCATTATACCTTATTGAATACTCATTCATCGTCTCTAATTAGTAAACACACTCAATATTATTCATGTTATCATCCCTCAAAATATTTTTACTGTAAATAACTAGTGAATTAAAACCATATGGATACTAAGTTATGTATCATCATGTGTATAATGGTAGGATATGTCCATCAATCAAGTAAATATACCACCTACCACTATACATATCTGAACCAAATAAGTGAAATGAATCCCATATTATATAGAAAATAATTATCAAACCACTCATTTCATTCCCACCCAACACTTCCATAATATAGATAACCATATAAGGATAGGTATTATGTTATAAAGGTGGGATGAATAATCAGAGTTCAATAATAGATTCTATGTAACAATTTTTTCATCATCTACTAAAAATTCTTTCTTAAAGGACTCAAATTTTAAAAGAAATAACAATTGGAAGATTTATTAAAAAACTTTAAAATTTTAAAGTAGTCAACCACATAAAAAAAAGATAATTGGTTATCCCTCTATATAGGAGGTTTTAGAGTGAAATAACACAAAAAATAAGAAAAAAATGTAATTTAAAGCTATAGATAATACCATGGATTAAGAATCCCAAAAAACAATTCACTAAGGCCTCTCTATCTATTAAATAGCTCCTCAATATCAATTGTGGAAAATGTATTATTTCTATAAAGAATCTATTTTAATCTCAAATATTTTTAATGTATAGGTTTCATTTCCCTATGATTATCTCCACAAGATCTTCTTTACATGGTCTTCTTGTTAAGATCATACCTTATTCGATAAGGCAATGTGTATGGGTACGATTTTATAGCCCCTTAAAGTTTTACATTAATCACATGTTCATTTTCTTCTTCATTAACGGATGAGATAATATTATTATTCATCTATATCATGGTGTATTTTTGAAGAAATGGGGATAAAGCAGTATCACCATTTCAATATAGTTTCATGGTGGCTCATTAGGTTACATAGAGGAATTAACATAATTTAAATTATAGGCTTGGGACGGTATTGATAGGTGATTTGGTGAGGAATTTATTCATGATTTCATTTAAAAGTTAAAGGATTTTGTATTAGAGGCTTGAGAAAATATGGGAGTTCTCGCAGCGTTCTCCAATAGGCGTCTAGAAAACCTAATTTGCTTTACTGATCAACATTGAGATTCTCTAATGGTTGGCTTTGATCCGGCATGGGAGCTTTCTTCCTCTCCTCCTCTTGCTCCTCTAGATCTTGGTTCATCTAAATTTGAAGTGGTAAGCCTCAAAATCCCCCTTTTCTCTTTACCAGTCTCCTTCCGCGATGCCTTGAAAGGATCAGATCTTTGTAGCGTGAAGGATTTCAAGTAGCCACTCTTCAAAAAGCTCGAAGATGGTTTCTACTTAGTTGACGCAGATCCAGAATCCTTGAAACAAAGGGAGTAGCTGTTCAAACACTCGGTTCTTGGCCGAGTCTCTTACAACACAGGTGACCGGCCTTGGCCCCTCTTCGAGCTTAGGAACCGGATTGCTCACTGCTGGGCTCATCAAAATGGAAGATGGTTCCCATTGGTAAAGGTTACTATCACATCCTCTTCAGCACTCAAGGTGAACTTGATCAGGTATGGAAAATGGGTAATTTACAGCTCAATCCGGGATTTCTTAGACTGTCAGACTGGGATTCTTCTTTTAACCCATTCACATACAAAAATCATACGGCACATGTATGGGTTATAATTCATGGACTTAATTGGCTTTACTGGCACCCAAAGATCCTGAATGACATTGCTTCCTGCATAGGATCCCCCATTAAGATTGATCATAGAACTTTGAATGGAGATCTTGGTCTCAATGCTAGATTAATTATGGAAGTTAATTTGGCGTGTGATCTCCCAACTAATTTAGACTTCAATGCTCTTGACAATAGAGTTGAACTTAGCATTGAATATGAAAAAAACCGCCCTTTTGTGAAGTATGCAAACTGATTGGTCATAACTATGCTAATTGCAGGGTGGTCAGGAAACAAATGGACCACACAACTATTAATGACTAGTAGGACTCTAAACATGCCAATAAAGGGAAGAAAATCATAAACAAAACTGGGCTTCCGGAGAAAAAACAAGACATTTGGGTTAAAAAATCTAATGTCCTCACAACCTTGGATTGTAAATCCTTGGGGGATTTGGTGGGGGAGGAAGAGGCCAGTCAAAGGGAAGATAACACTGCTATTGGATGTCAAAAAATAGTAACTGAAAGTGATAGTAATAACCTTAACATAATCAATCCCAACTCTATTCCTAATTCAGTTAATATTACTTACATTTCTGGTATATCTACATTGAATGAGATTGATTGTAGGGACTTAGAGACCTCAGTGCCTTCAGTGCTGAATGGTCCCTCTGATGTCTCTAATAAGAGACAAAGTGGCATGGAAAAGGTTTCAGATCCAGGTATTTCTGTTCTTCACACTTCTATTTCTAAGTCTTGTCCTCCTGTTTCTGTTAATCCTACAATAGAGTCATATGATCCTAATATTGATACTACTACTAATACTACTACACACAGCATCACACACACGTCTGTTCCTATCCTTATTCCTCATAATGAGTTGGCTACTGTTAACAGAGGAGTGTCCAACCCTCCTGTTGGCATACAGAACACATTTGTGTTACAGCATCACATATCTGTTGAGATAACTACCACTCCTACTCTTATAACCACTGTTTTTTTTACACTAAAAACATTGTTAATACTTTTATGCCACATAACATCTCACACACTCCTCATGTTGTTTCTGTTCTGCAACCTGAGTTTGCTCAAGCTCTTACTTCCTGTTTAGACAACAGGCTGTTTCCCATCCCCTCTATTGAAAAATAGAACTCTGATATGTCTCATCATCATCCTAATACTTCCTCTTCCATTTATGTTCCCTTTCAACCTAATGATTTCGCTGTCACGCCCAAAAATAATGTGAAATCCTCAGCCAATCCTGTCAGGATAGCAGCTGTAAATTGTCACCCCCTGCTCAAGTTGCTATTTTGTACCATGGCCAGACCATTTATTCTATTGCTTCTCCCCCTACATTGAATTACAGGCTGGTTTCCAGCCCTTCTGTTGAAAAGCAGAACACTGAAATTCCCCAGCCTCACCCTATTATTTCTATTCCCACACCTGAACCCTTGAAACCTGAGGATTACACTGTAAATCTACCCAAAAATGATGTGAAATCCTCAGTTAATTCTGAACCTATATAGAAAATAGCTGGAAACCCCCTGCTCATGTTGTTGTTTTGGTTCACAACTAGACCAGTGCTCTTATAAATTCTCCTCCTTCTCTATCTAATCCAGATCAAGGATCACCAGATTCTAATCTTTCTCTAGTTGGATTAGAAATAACTGCTTCAATTGAACACAACACTACTCGTGGAGCTACGAGTGATACCCCCATGGACAGTACTGTCAATACTCCAATTCCTGAACATAGTTCAAATTCTGTTTTGGAAACAAATTCTCTTAAAAGTTATGAAACTTATGATAACAAACATAAATCTGCTTCCTCCCCTATGGTCACATGATCCCAAGGGAAGAAGGGTTCTGGAAAATCAAAAAAAAAAGAAGGGTTCCAACCCAAAACACAAATAATTATGAATCTTCTTTATTGGAATTGTCATGGAGTGGCTAACAAGGATACCTTCACTACTCTTAGGAGGTTTTTAAACAACCATAAGCCCCATTTTAGAACCTAAATTCAATTTTAATACAAGATTCATGATATTTGGCTCTCTTAACTATAGTTTTCTTAGATCTTGTCAAAATAGTCCTCAAATGGACTCCATGTGGATATTTTTTCATAATTCCCTTAAGAATATCAACATCTTTAGAATTTCTGAACAGCAACTCACCTGTGATTTCTCGTGGAATGGAAGGAACATTTTTTCACTATGGTTTATGCCAGGAATAGATATCAAGATAGAAGAGTTTTATGGCATGAACTTATTGATTTAGCCAATGCTATTACTGATCCTTGGGTAGTGATGGGTGATTTCAATTCCATCCTTAGCTCTCTTGAAAAAATTGGCCCCTCGCATATTTCCATATCCTCTAGGGAATTCAGTTCTACAATTGAAAATTGTAGCCTTTTTGAAATCTCTCTTGTTGGTGCTAAATATACTTGGTACAGGAAACACTACAACAAAAATTTTGTCAGTAAGCTTGACAGAGATTTCGTTAACATGAAGGCTCTTGATAACTGGGATAAAATATCCAGTGTTACACTCCCTAGACTCAACTCTGATCATCATCCCATCCTTGTTAGCTACCTTATGAATGATCATAAGCCTATTCTCCCCTTCAAATTTAATAATGCTTGGTCCACAAACCCGGACTGTGTCACTTTAATCTTTAACACTTGGAACTCTATGAATCATCATAATTATTCCTTTTCCTGTTTACACAAATTGAAAATTCTTAAAAAGGACCTTAAAGATTGGTGTAAAACTACAAACTCGCAAATAGATCTTAATATATCATATCTTGAAAGTGAGCTTAATAGGGTTCAAATTCAAAATACCAATTCATATTTCAATATGGATCCCCAATTGGAAGCAATAATTTCCATCAAACTTAACTCCTTGCTCACTTTTAAGGATGATATTCGTAAGCAAATGTTTAGGACTAAATGGCTTGCAGATGGCGATCGTAATACCAAATTTTACAATTGCCTTCAAAGAATCAGAAAGTTCAATCGCCATCTTTCTAAGCTTATCCATAATGATTTAATCATAGATTCAGAAGAGGCCATTAAGGACCATGTTACCTCTTACTTCTATAAAATCTTTAACGGCCCGGATATTAATACTGAGCTTAAACTTGACATCATTGCCTTAATGGTGGATGAAAGGGACAATGTATTGCTTTTAAGCATTCTTCTTGACCATGAAATTAAAGACACTATCTTTGGCCTTAATCCAGACAGTGCACCTGGCCCAGATGGGTTCAATAATGGTTTCTTTCAAAAGCATTGGGATATTATCCACAATAATGTTTGTAAACTTTTCAGGACCTTCTTCATTCATGGATCTTTACCACATGGGATCAATGCTCAATTTTTAACCTTAATTTCCAAGGTTGAAAATTCCTCTCAGATCCATCAATTTAGACCGATTGCCCTGATTAACACTCTTTATAAGATTATTACCAAAATCATTGCGAATAGACTTGCTCCTATTTGTAATAAAATTGTTTCTTGGAATCAATTTGGCTTCATTAAAGGTAGGTCCACTCAAGACTGCATTTGTCTTGCCTCTGAATGTACCAATAGTCTAAATAAAAACACTAGAGGAGGATGTGTGGCTATTAAATTAGATATCATAAAGGCTTTTGACACCATATACTGGAATTATATCTTCAATGTCTTAAAAAACTTTGGGTTTAATGATAACTTTATTGGCAGAATAAAGACTCTTTTTCAATCAGCTTTCATCTCTATTCTCATTAATGGCACTCTTATAGGTTTTTTTAAATGCTCTAAAGGTGTTAGACAGGGCGACCCCCTTTCTGCCATCCTTTTTGTTATTGCTGAGTATTACCTAAGTAGGCTTCTCAGTAGTCCGGTGGATCAAAGTAAACTTAATCCTATTCAAGTTACCAAAAACTTAATGAACCCTACTCATCTTTTATATGCCGACGATATTATTCTGTTTCTTAAAGGGGATCAAAAAAAACATTCAAGTTTTCAAGAAATCCATAACCCACTATGAGGAAGTTTCTGGTCAAGCTATCTCTTGGGATAAATCTCATATTTCTTTTGGTAAGAACATTCTGGTTAGAAGAAAATCTACCATTACCACTTATCTGGGTATCAAAGAAGGTCTCTTACCTTTCTCTTATTTAGGTGTTCCTATCTTTTGGGGTAGACCCAAAGTTATCCACTTTTCTATTATCATAGATCAAATCGTTAACCAAGTCTCTAATTGGAAGGGTAAATCCTTTTCCATGGCTGGGAGAATATGTTTGGTTAAATCCACCATTGTTTCTAAAATGGTCTACGCCCTCATGATTTATAAATGGCCTATAAGCATCTTCAAAAAAATTAATACTTACATTAAAAACTTTATTTGGACTGGAAGTATTTTTGAAAAGAAGCTTGTCACTATTCCTTGGAATTCTTGTTGTAAACCGATTGATAAAGGTGGAATTGGCATTAAAAATCTAAAGTTGTTCAATAGCGCTCTGCAAGCCCATCTAACATGGCGTGTTATCAATTCTACTTCTAAAGTTTATGATTTTTTAAATAATAGATTTCTTCATAAAATTTTAATGGGTAATTCGGATTTCATCAACTCTTCAATCTAGATTTCTATCAGAGACTCTTACCGTAAGATCATGGAAAATTCTAGATGGATGGTCAGTGCCGATTCATCCATTAATTTTTGGTGTGGAAAATGGTGTGGTAACCCCCTGATCTCACTGTTACCACCCAATGTCATTCCAGCTGATACTAGTCAGCCCATAAATTATGTCTTACATTCACATAGACATGACCTCCCTAAAGATATTGTGCAGACTATTGATAATTATCCCTTTTCCTCTGATGGGGACTTCCTTGTTTGGGAACCTACTCCAAATGGTATGCTTGACTCAAAAAAACATTTATAAGCATTACTTTTCTAATGAGGAATCTAATTATCTTTGGGTGAGTCATTTCAATAAACCTTGGATTAAACCTTCTAGGATCACCCTTATTTGGCGTATTTCTCATAATAGATTGCCCACTGAAAAAAAAATTCAAAAGTTCGGCATTCATCTTTGTTCTAAATGTCGCTTGTGCAATCAACACAGGGAGGACGCCGATCATCTTTTTCTTTCTTGTTCCACGGCCTTTGCTTTTTGGAATTATGTTTTTGAATTATTCAATTGCAGATGGATCTTAACTGACTCTATTTATTCATTTTTTAAAAATTTTACTAGACATGAAGCTTCTTCACAGGTTAAAAATATTTTTCTTGCAGTTGTGGCAGAACTCCTGCATGAGATCTGGTACGCTAGAAATGATCTCATTCATAATAATCGCTCATTTAGGCTCAATGTAGTAAAATCTTGGATTCTTATTGCAATCCATGAAGCCACCTCAATTCAAAAATATTGTTTCAACAACTCAGTTGGTGACTTTGAGATACTTTCTCATCTCTGTGTTCCTGGAATCTACCCTGCACCCAAACGCTCCTTTGAAGTTTTCTAGCAATCGCCGATACCGGGATGGATCAAAGTGAACGTTGATGGTGCTTCTAAAGGCAATACAGGAGTATCTAGTTGTGGTGCTATCTTCAAAGACTCAGATGGCCAATGTCATGGTTGCTTCTATGTTTGATGTGGTCACTCTTCATCTCTGGAGACGGAAATGCTTGGAGTGATTCACACTGTTGAGTTTGTGCTTCAAAAAGGATGGAGAAAGCTTTGGATTGAAAGTGATCCTACCACCATCATTCATTCTATCTTGAATGGCATCATTCATCTGGCATGTCCTCTCACTACATGCTGGATGAATTTCTTAAAGACTCTCCATGGGATTGATTACATTGATACTCATGCCTACCGTGAAGCAAATGTTGTTGTTGATTCCCTCGCTAACAAAGGAGTCCATAAAAGCATGACTTGGTTTGACACTCTGCCAGCTGATTTATGTTATCTTTTCGACAGAGATTGTAAAAATATCTCATCTTTTTGTCTCTTGTAACCTTTTTATTGTATATATTGTGCTTTTACATTTAAAAAAAATTAGAGGCTTGATAATTTTTCATTGATTGAATGATGTTGTGATGTGAATGTCACTTTGCCTCTTCTAAGAAATTACATCGCAATCATGATTATTCCAAGTCAAAATCATAACTTGGGGTTCGATCTTGATATTATATTTTGATGGAAAAAAATTTCTTGGGATCCAAGGTTTCTCAAAGGATTATTTTTCATCTTCTATAGCTAGTTTTTATTCTATTGTAATTTTATATTGTTATCCCACTCCTATATTTCCGAGAGAAAAGTAATAAAAATTATTTTGTATCTTCCAAGACTAAGTTAAAAATACAGGATATTCAATAACCAGTGTTTAATACAACCAAGATTGTAATTATTCGTATATGTGATCTATGCTTTTGGGTTTAATATTACCAACAAATTCAGTTAATTTTCTCATCACATGTAGCTAGTTCAAAAGGTATACAAATTATACACACTTTTTTGGAGAATGTTTTATACAAACATGGAATCTATAATATTTACTTCCACAAAAAAAATACACCTAAATTGATGTATGAACAGATCATTTTAATACAAAAAAATTAATTAAATCAACAAAATCTCAATATTAGTCCATTTTAATAATAAACATTAAAAACAATTAAAAACCTAAAATATAGAAAATTCCTAACAAATATGAATGTGGTGTTGATATTGAAAATCAATAATAATAGAAAAATATTGAAAAATAGTGACTTTTCACCCCCAAAGACATATCCTTTACACTCCTTGATAATTCCCTTACACTATGGAAAATAAAAATTATCAATGAAATATTCAAACAACTTTTAATTATCTCATATTTCAAAATATCATGATTCTTATATGAATTTAATTTTCTTAATTCCTTTATATCATTAAAAACATATTCATCCTCCTACTTCACCCACACATAGTTTATATGTCATAGCCCATCCATGGAAATTATTTTATTTCATTTTTTTTTCTTTTCCTCGGATCATTTGGATGAGGTTCTGGTTGAGCTCTGAATTTCAATTTTTTAGTTTTGGTAGTTTTAAACTAAATATTTCGTGGAAAGTTGAATATTTGGGCTTGATAGTAGGTGGACCAAAGTTGGCACGTGGTTAGGGGAAACTATGCAATCTTTCCATGAAAACCATATAGAAAATATGTATTTTGGACAATAGTGACTATACGGTTAGCACATGGTTTGGAAAACCATGTTCCATAAGCATAAGTCATTTCCTCTATGATAGCTATGGGTGTATGATTGGTTCAGGTTTTAGTAATCTATGTGTCCAAATTTTTTGGGTTACCTAGGTCATTAAAAGTTGTAAATTACCTATTTTACCCATTAATGTTTTAACCCAATTTTAGGTTTTTCTTCCCTTACTCGACGTAAGAAGACAATAAAAGCTCCAAACCATCCCTCATTTATTCATTCACTTCCAATTAATAAATCATTATGGTTATAAGGATATTTATTCTTTTTTTTTTGATTTCTTACTCTTATCTCTTTTCTCTCTTGGTTTCTTGGTTTTTTTCCAAGGGTTTAATCTTGGATGAACACTAAAGGTTATGGTTGATATATGGGTTGATTTATTTGGATGACAGGATGTTCATATTTTCTCTATGTCGTGGTTCTTATTTCTCCCAATGGTGGGTTATGTTCACAGGACTTTGAGGTAGGTGTTTCCATCTATTTCCTTTCCATCACATTCTCTTTTTTCTTGAGCTTCCCCGGAATTCTTTAAAAATGATATAATATCACTTCTTATGTGATTGAATAAATTTATTCTATGTTTTCATGTTTTATTATTGGTGTGAAATCGTTTCTAGAGGGGTTCTTTAATTATTTCTTTCTGTAAATGGACACATGGTGCTTGATGAAATTCCAATTGATCTTTTAAAGGAATATTGGGTTCTTTTTTCAATTTTATCCCTTGGTAATGTTTTTTTAATGTCTTTGGGTTGTTTATTTGATGTTGCGTGTCGAAGTGTTTTACTATTAGGGTGTGAACCTTGCGTTAGGCTTCTTTTCTGAGTTTAAAATCTAATGATGTTTCTTTAAAAATATATTTTTAAAGTGATTTGATGTATACATGGGTTGAAATATGGTTTTCTAAAATAAATTGATTACAATTCATGTAGTCCTCTTCATTTTGCTTTATAAATGGGTTTCATTCCTTCTGTGAAAGCTGTGAAATGTATTTTCAAAGGGATTTGAAGGTGAAAACATGTTGAATGTTGGTTTTTCAAAAGAAAATATTTTTGAGGACCATGAAATTATATAGTCTTCACCTAAATAATTTTTTTAAATTGTAAATTTGATGAGAAGCAATTTTAAAATTTATTTTGTGTGTGTTTCAATTTGGAATGGGTAATTTACCATGGGAATGGTTGTATTTCATAATGTGTTTTTTTAATGGTATCTTTAGGACCTTTTGAAACTTTAATGAAAATGTTTTGTTCCTTGAAACATGTTTTCCAAAATCTTCTTCTTCAATTTCTATTTCTTTATCCGAAATGGTTTCGCAATTTTTAAATGTTGCAGTGGTGAATCATTTGGCTTTAAGAGTGGTTTGAGATATGTTCTATAAAGATTCACTCGTTCAGAATTACGAGACATGTTTTCTATAATACAATGTGTAAGGTAAGTTTGGCACTTTAAGAAGCACTTGGTGACGAAGTCATGAAAAATTACTATTTTTAACCTTTGGTATTGTTGCGCGTTATCATATTTCTTTTAAAATAGTGGTGTAATTTGAAATAGTTTTTGAAAATGTGTTTCCTAGATGGTGTTTGGGATGTCTATGAATTTTTTTAAACTCCAAATATGGGAAATATCATTTTGATTTTTAATTTGATATGATATCAATGATTGATTGGAACCTTATAATGTATTGAAAATTATTTTTGGAACTCATGTGATGTATGGGACCAGTGGACATATCAGTATGTTTTGGAAAATCAGTTCAAAAGCTAGGTATCAAGAGGACTGGTAGATGTTTAAAAATGATTGAGAAATTGTTTTTGGAGTTCCAAATGAGGTGAAGACCTGATTGGAACTTTTGAAAGAAATGGTTTTTCATGTGGGTTTTTTATGATTTTGCTTATGAAAAGGAGAAAACTGGATCCTTGTGATGGAATCCCCTCTAGTGGATTCTGCATGAGAATGGTTTAGAAACCACTGGAACATGGGATGTGTTCCACTCCAGTGGCTCATACACAAGAACATTGTGGTTTATGGTTGTTATACCATGTTTTACTATGTACTGTTATTATGGGATTGTAGGACTTCATCTAGTGGATCAAGTGATAGTTTCTTATCAACCCTAATTAGATAGGATTTATCCAAATAGATTTTTGGAGAGGTCATGTTGGATCTTCCACTAGTGAGGCTTGTTGAGAGTAACAATTGGTTATAGACTATGGAGATGCACTATATACTGGAAGGTGAGTCCAACCTAAATATGTTCAAGGGTTGCCTCAAGATGTATATTGAAAATTCCCAATGATTATTATTTGTACAATATTCTTATTTCTGCTTGTTGTTTGGATTTTAACCCTGATAGTTTATGTAGGATGTTTTTGTTTACATTAAATTGTTTGTAGCCCTTTTTAATTACTTGTTATGGATTTGTACATGGGTTTTGTATTTGAAATGTATTGTGAAAAGTGGATATGTTTTTGAAAAGGAAAGTGGTGTCTGTTTTTTTTTAAGGATTTTTTTTAAATTATGCTTACTTGCTAGAAATGATTTAAAATCCTATTTTGTAAATATATTAAAAACTAGTCTTTATGGAATGTTTTAGGAAAGGATTTCATGGACTCTATGGTTATTATCTTATAATCTATTTAATCTCACACTGTAATTGTGCCACTTGGGATCAGTAGAGCCAATATGTTTTGAAGTTTTAGTTACTTGGATCAATTTTTCATAATGTATATTGGTCTTATGGTTTTCGCAAACCTAGAGGTCAAATGGAGAACATGTAATGTTGTTCCGTCTCTGTTTTGTTTTGAATTTATATTATATTAAAATGCTATATCTAGAACATTTTATATCTATTTAATTTTATTTAATATTGGTTTATTGTTATGATCTCTATTCGGAAAAATTTTATCCTATTTTTATTTGGGATATATCATTCCCATAGGATAATTTGATCCTTGACAATAGTTTTCAGCCCATGAGGATATATAATTTTTTTGAGGCCTTCTCTTTGGCTAAGTATGGTTCCATGTTAGATGAAATACCTTCTTGGTTAATGAAAATATAGTATCATATCTAAGTTATTACTATTTGGGGTGTTAGGTAGATCAAAGATTTGGACTGTCCAAAATTGGGTGGTTGGTATGGGAAGGACGTCATGAACCCATTCTTGTTATGATCCTTGAGTTTCAAAGGGTAGTCCAGGATTTGAGCCTTTTTGTTTTAGTTTATGTAGATGAGGAATTAAACTTGATCCAGATAGTGTTATATTTTGTTCTCACATAGTGTAGTGACCCATGTGCAGTTTGATTTCATGGTTCATGGACTTATTAGTTGTTAATTCTTACTTGAGGCATGTCCCTCTTACCATGTCATCTGATTAGGCATGTACCCTAATTTATCATTCGCGTAGTTGGGGTGAGTTGTGTTTGGTTTTGGTTTTTGTTGTTTTTAGTTGTATTTTTAAGTCAAAATTTTTTTTGAAATGGGAATAATTTCTTTCAAATTGTTTTTGGATTTACATGGACGGGTTTTAAAAGATAATGTGGTTGGAAATGAATATTGGGTAAATGGTTGGGTGTGGTTATTGAAATGGTAAGTGTGTCCCATGGTATTCCTTATATACATTATCATATTTGTGGCTACGTGTGAAAAGTTAATATTGACATGATTTCATGGTTGATATGAGTTTCATTTTGATGAACACATATGTGATGGTTTGTATGATTCCATGAGTTTGTATTTGAAATCAATGGTTTTTCATGGTTTTGGATTCAAAAAGGTTTTGAAATGGAAAATTATTTTGGGGTTGGTTTTTCATTAAAAATTGGGTTTCGAATTTTTCAAAATTGTATTTAGTTATTTAGATTGTTTCCTTGGACGAATTTGGTTTTTCAATTGGGAAAAAAGTATATTTGGTGTTGTTTGTGGCATTTTCCATGTGAGATTGTTGTTTTGGATTAATATGTTCTTTTCGATTAAGTTTAGGGTTTATTCTGATTTTGGTTTTGTGTTTCTTGTGTTGTTTTGAATTTTTATCCTATAATGGTCCAAAATTTTCAATTCATTCATGCCTAGTTTCTAGTACATCTCGATTGTTGACTCCCTTTTCTAGTGATCAAGGTCCATTAGAGGTAGTGGAATGACATGTGGAAGTTGAGTGTATCTTTAAATCAATGGTAACTCCCAAAGCTGTGAGAGTGTGTGTTGTTCTGGGTTGGTTTGAGGGTCCAACCTTAGATCAATGGATGGTGATCTCTCTATCATAGATACATGTTGGGATGATGTGGTAGGATTTCAATGCCACTATTTTGTTGTGGTTTTTACGTGGGGAGGTGAAGAGAAATGATGTGTAACAGCTCCTGTGTATTCCACAAGGCCAACCGACAATAAAGGCCTATGTTGACCCTTGAAGGATCTAGTTTCCTTTTCCCTAAAATTATCGTCACATGATCATTCGAAGTATCCTCTTTTTATATAGGTTCTTCATTAAAATATCAAGAAGTAAACCCTCTCCCAAAAGGATACTCATTTCGATAAGTTTGTGGATGAAGGAATCTTTGACATGTTGGACTTGTGGGGTAGTTTTTTAGGTTGATGAACCAGTATTTCTTGGTAACTATAAATGTTCCCCATCTGTATAGGGGTGTGTCCCAGAGCCACCTATTTCTAAGAACTAAATTATTTTGGTTCTTAATTCTCATACATCTGACAGTTTTCTTGTGTGTTTTCAGTGTGCTTTGTTTGGGTATTTGAAATATTCTTTTTGTAATCATCCAAAAAAATATAGTATTTTTTGCTCTTTGGGTAACCAGGAGAAGTTTTGTAAGAATAATTTCTTGAGGAAGAGGCCCTGATCAGAGTATTTAAACTCCATAATGTAAGGAATTGGATGCTTAAAACATTATAACTCTGGCCACATACCCAAGATTGAATATTGTGTGTAGTCATGAATTTTAGGGGTTGTTGGGAACCTTGGATCATTTTTTGACTCTAGTGTTGTTGTGGATATGGTTAGAGTTGTTTTGGTGTAATTTTCTATACTATTTTGAGTTATCTTTTTTTGTTATAATCATAGTGGTTTCTTTACTTATGAAATTATAATGGTGGTACCTTTTGAATATGATTATATAATCATTAGATCTTTCTTGTGTGTTCTTGTCCTTTATTCAGTCTTGTTTTGGTTTTTGTTTGAAATTATTTGAAAGATGTTTGGATTTTTATAGAAATTATGAATTTTGGTTTCTTTTCATTAATTCATTTGGATTACATTCATGGGTTTCCCCTTATGTTGCGTGTTTTGTTTTTAATGGGAAATTTCTAATTCAAGTAGCATTTTTTTTTCTTCTGTGTATAAGTTCAGTTTAGTTCATGTTGGGAATTCCCATGATATAATGATTCAAAGTTGTTCAATAGTTTTAGTCATGTTCTTGTGGTTGGAAGAACCCCCTCATGTTTTATTATTGTTTTTCATGTTGTGGTTTACTATAGAAATAGTTGGGTGTGACTTGGGGAGTCGAAGGTCTCCCCATGGTTCATGGTTTTGTTTAGTCTTATTTGATTTTGGGGTTGATTTTTGTTTATCATATGGATGGGTGACTTTTTTCAGGTGGAAAGTGTTTGTGGTGGGGAGAATTATCACACCACAACCTTAAAATTCATTTATTTTATTATTTTCTTGAATTTAGATCATTTTTTTAGGTTCGATATAATCACCCGGTTTGAATAGTTGTGTTTTGGAAGATTTTGGTCTATTCATTGGTATAAAATGGATTTTTTTGACTTCATTGTATGTGGTGAATGATTAGGGGAAACTATGCACCCTCTCCAAGTAAACTATATGGAAAATATTCATTTTGGATCATGGAGACCGCATGTTTGGTTCATGGTTTTGTAATATTTCATGAGATAACCATGTGTTATGTTCCTATTGCATATTCCGGGGTGACTAGTTGGTGTATAACTTGTAAAATTGTGCAGAAAAACCATGTGATTCGCCCAAGTAAATAAATGTGGGAAATTACCTCTTTTACCCCCAAAATGTTTTAACCCTATTTCTTGTTTATATTCCCATTCTCATACTGGGAACACCATGGGGGCTCCCATGAATTCCTACTTTGGTCCTCCCTTTTCTATGGATGCATTTTGAAGGTTCTATAATGGTTTATTCAGGGTTTATTCGATTTCTTCATCTTCTCTCTTTATTCTCTTATTTTCTCGGTTTCCCTTGGTGGGGTTTCATCTTGAATGGTCTCTAAGGGTTATTGTTTATGTTTGGGTTGTTTTTTTGGATGTTAGGCTATGCATATTGTATCTTGGGATTCATACATCTTTTTTCCAAAGTTATTTGTGTTCGCATGTCATTGAGGTTGTTTTTTCATCCATTTATTTTCCAACACATTTATTTGTTTCTTGATCTTTCCTTTAATACTATAAAAATATATAATAATTATTATAATATGATATCATAAATTTATTTGGTTTTTTTATAATCGAAAATTGGTGATAAATGGTTTTGAAATGGGTTATTTTATTATGTCGTTATGTCAATACACACCTGGTGTTTGATGAATTGGAAATTGATGTTTTAAAGGGAAATATGATTCTTTGGGTTTTTTCTACATTTTTATATTTTATTAATGAGGTTTGGTTGTGAATTGGAAGTTTTTTGTATAATTATGTTACTTTTATCGTGTGATACTAAATTTCGGATTGTTGTGTGGGCTAAGAAGCAGGTGATGTTTCATTAAAAACGTGTTTTCAACATGATATTATGTCTTCATGTGTGGTAAGCTGGTTTTTTAAAATAAATTGATTAGGATTTAAGTATTCCTATTCATTATGATTTATAAATGTTATTATGCCTTTTTTGGAAAGTGGGAAATGTGTTTTCAAAGGTATTTGAAGGCACAAACCTACTAAAAATTGGTTTTCCAAAAGAAAAGGGTTTTGTGTCATAGGAAAAACCTTTTTTTGCACCTCAAATGTCTTTTTAAATTGTAAATGTGATGTGAAGCATGTTTTAAAACGGATGTTGTGTGTTTATGAATTTTTAATGGATCTTTTTCCATGGGAGTGGTTCTATTTCATAATGTGTTTTCATAGTTGTTTCTTGAGGGCCATTTGGCACTTAGTTGAAAATGGGTTCTTCTTGGACCCAAGGATTTCCGAATGATTCTTATCTATTTCCTCTGTTTTTAATAAAATGTTTATTTATTTAGAAAAGGTTTGGTGGTTCTTCATGTGTCTTTAAGAGTGGTCTCAAATATGATCTCTAAATATATTCTTATTTTAAATTTTGAGATATGTTTCGTTGAATACTTGGTTTAAAGGAACATTTGGAACATTAAGACACACTTTTTGACTTGGTGGAGTAGAAGTCATGTTTGGAACTTTTAACGTTTTTGAACATTTTCATATTGGTTATGAAATTTTTTTGGGATTAGAATTGGTTATAGAGAACCTTTTTTTAGTTGGAACATGAGATGTCTTATTGTATTGTTTTAAAACATAAAAGATGTGAAATCACATTTGGTGTTTTAATCTGATGTAATGTGAATTCCGGTTTTTCACCTTGTGATGTAATGGAAATTAGTTTTCAAACTCATGTGACATATGGGGCCAATGGGCATATCAACAGGTTTTTGGCTAATGGTTTGAAAACCTTTCTAGTGTGAGGCCTGATTGGTGTTTAAAGTATGTTGATATAGTTTTTTTAGAATTAAAAATTTTCTAATATCCCAGTGGTCACTTGTGAAATAATTTTTTTCATGTGTGTTCATGATGAGTTGGCTTATGACATGGTGACCACTGGAACTTTTGCTTGGGATCCCCTCTAGTTACTCATGCATAAGACCGATTTTGGTAGACAATAGATCTTCATAAGTGTTCCCCTCTAGTGCCTCAGGACAAAGGATTCTATGGGATATTGTTTTTATACCATGTTTCACTATGTATTATTATCATGGGATTCAGGTTCATCATCTACAGGGTCGGGTGAAGGTTTATTGTCGAAACCGATTAGACTGGTTATATCCCCTTATATTTTCTGATCGGCTTGGTGGTACGTTCCACTAGTGAGGCCAGTTTATAGAAACAATTTTGTTATAGACAATGTTGTTACAACATATATCGATAGGTGAGTCCGAACTAACTACATTTTGGGACTGCCTCTATAGATGTTCAAGAAATTACCATGATTACTATCCAAATGTTCTTCTTATTTCTGCTGCTTGTTTAGATATTAGCTCGACTAGTTTATTCTTGCGGGTTTAGTTTCCTTCACTTAATATATAAAACAATTTTATTACCTATTAAGGGTTATTACTAGGGTTTTTCATTCAAATTGTTTGTCAAAAGTGGATATGTTTTTGAAAACCAAAGGTTTTATGTTATGTTTAAAAAGGAAATTCTTGGAAAGCTATGTTTAATTATTGGAAATGATTTAAAATCCTACTTTCTAAATGTATTTCAATCTAGTGTTTATGGAAAATATTAGGAAAGTAAATTCAGGGAATCTATTTTGATTGCCTACTGAACTGTTTGAGCTCACATCCTACTTTTTCCACTCAGCGTCAGTAGACCTGAGCAATTTTTCAGGTGTAGTTCCCTATTTCATTTTCTCTTCAAGCAAGTTAGTCTTGTGGTTATTGGTGATGAAGTGGTCATTAGAAATCATGATTTTTTGTTTTGTATCAATTTTTTCAGTTTCTTTTTTGTCTTGTTGTTATATATGTATCAGTTTTGTATCTATTGATATTTAGTAATAATTGGTTATTATTGTTTTGTCTATTTAGTTTATTTAATCTCTGTTTTATTTTTCCTAAATCATTCCCACTTTAATATTTGATGTTTTCCACTAGTTGATAGCCTTTGCGGATCGAGAATTCCCTTTTGGTCTTGTCATGGGCTGGGTCAGATGTCGGCTTAGATGAAATCCTATCTTGGTTCGTGATATTATACCTACCTTCCCAAAAAAATTATCTCTCTTATCATTAGTCATTTCAACAATGCTTTTATCATCTTTAGTAGATGCATTGATTCTGTGAGACTATTTCTATATAATTTTTTTACTTAGTAGATTCCAAAAAGTGCTCCAATCCAAAGGTATTTCCATAGGTTGATCAATTGTTCAAGGAGGATGGTTTAAATTAGAAAAAGAATAAAATATATTCTTTTGTCTTTAAAGAACTATGCATGATATACATGTGTGGCACATAATGAAATAATCCACACTCATTACCGTTCATATGATTCATCAGTCCCATCACTTATCATTTATATAGGTCCAAATATCATGATTAAACCATGAATTACTCTTCATTCATTATATCACTCTCTTGACATTATTTTTTTTAAAAAAAAAATTAGAAATAGAGGGAACTTGATTCTAGAAAATATATTTAACTCTCCTACCCAAAATGTGATATAATGCCCCAAACACCTTCTATGTAAATAATATTTCCTCCATTAATTCCATGGAGAAACCCTTCCCACCCCATATTATTTTTATGAAATTATGTATAATGTTGAAGAGAATAGTGGGAAGTGAAGATAGACTTATAATGTTAAAACATTTTGGGTAATTTATGGACTCTATGGGAATATAAAATGGTAAGATACAATGTAAGTCTCAATACTAGGTGATATTTCCAAAGGGGTTTTCCAAAATAGTGCCTTAATCATTTCTGAAACATCATAAGATCCAGAACAATTTTTATAGGATAAAAAAATCCTAATCAAGATCTCATGCCAGGACTCAATACTCAGAGGAAAAATTAGAAATGGAATATATTGTCAAAAAAATTGACTCTTCTCAAGATGATCAGTTAATAATTGTATAACACTTGTTCCCATGGGTTTTACATTTAACAAATGTTCATTAAATATTAATATTAGAAAATTTTGGGCTTCATTATTTTCAGTAATTAATTAAATATTTAAATGCTCAAATTGAGAATTTTTTTAAAATATAATAATACAATTTAATTTTACTAAATTATTCATTTCATCTCAAAACATCCTAAAAACTATAAAAGGGTAAATGGAAAAAATATATTCAAGTTTTATATATTATTGGTATCATGAACAAGCCCATAGTTTTGCTACCCACATTGAATTTCAATTATAAATAAAAAAATTATCTAAATTATGAATTGAATGTAATAAAACTAAGGAAAACTATAAGAACGAACTAGTGGTTATTACCCATGAGTTTTCATGTACTCTACTCTTACCCTCACTAGAAATTCTACAACCTATAAGAAAACAAAATACATTATAAAAATAATGAAAAAATAATATTTGAAATTAAGGGATAAGGGAAAGAAAACTTGGTTTAAACCATAAATTTTGTACTGAATTCATACTATCATCATCTAGGTAGTACCATATGTTAGCTAAAATCTAATAAAGGATGTAGTCGATGTGATTTGAACCACTATATCCCTTTTTTGATTTGATCTTAATGAGAAAATGGATGTTAAGGTTCCTCGTAATATGTTAGGTTTTCCACCAATTTATTAATGTAATTTTTCATATGTAATAGGGGAGTATGAATGTAAGGTTCCTACTTCTCTTATTTATAAGCAATGGTATAGCCCATCCAAGATTCCTTATATACCTTTTTGTGGTAGATTTTCTTATATTTTTGGTTGCGATGTATTTTCTTTAATGAGTTTCATTTCTTTTCCATCTATCTAATAAAACCTACTGAATAGTACCATGGGTGTAACGAACCTAAGTTTTTCAATGGAATTTCACTTCTTATAAATATGTCATAAAATCACATGAATACATAACATAATTAACTACTAAGTTCTAAGTAACCTTTAAACATATGTTTGTCACTTCTGGGTGGGGAATTTTGAAAATCCGACATACACGGTTGTGTTCAAGATAATTTTTTGAGTCTAATGAAACAAAAATAATTTTCATTGAATAGTAATGTACCCTTGTGAATAGTAACCTACCCTTATGAATGATAAATCATCGAACATAAGAGTAAACTTACCCGTGAATAATAATATAAAAATTAGACATCTTAGAAAGTGACAATTTGACCTTAGCAAACGTTTTAGTATTTTGTAAGCCATAAATAATTAATTATAATTAATTTTCTTAAAATGTGTTCATTAATTATCAAATCAATTTCTTATAGTTTTTAGATAAATTTATAAGACCCTACATAATTTTTGAAAGCACTATAAAATCATTTTTAATTTTAAAAACTATTTATTAAGTAAATTATGATTTTAATTAAATATTAAATTAATAATATTTAGAAAATTATTTTTAAAAAATGTACATTATTTTTGGATTCTACACGTCGAAAAATGGAAGAGGTGAATTTTTGGGATTTTTCTAAAATACTTGAATTTTTGTGAATATTTAAATACATTAATTTAACGTATAAATACATTATAATTAAAAACCACTATTCCGGACATCACAAGTGATCTAAGCACCCAAATACCTAACTCACATGTCTTATTTAATATTATTGGTCATGGATGACTCACTATCCTTTGTCTTAGGAGAAATTAATAATCTAATGAATTTTATATTAAGGAAACCCCTCTCCCCTCCAATATAAAAACCACCCTTCACACCCTCATTCCCTCACACTTCTCAATCTCCAAGCCTTATATAAACTCTACCCAGACATCCTACTTACCCATCTCCCACGTCCAAGAGCTACAGGTCTCATCAAAATACAAATCCTAGATTCCTTAAGGAGGAACTCAAGAGCAGGACTTAATAGGTAATTTCTCTCCCTCTTCTCCTTTAATTTTCGTTCAATTTCAAGTTCATTTATTGATCTCTCCACACCCATATCAATACAAACGGTATTTTAACTCCATTATTATACATGAACTTTAATTTTATGATTCTAATGGGATATTATATAATCCAACCCCCTTTCCCTCTTCTTTTAATTTTTGTAAAGGGAACGTTCTTCCTGAGGTGTTAATTTATCACCTTCAAAAACGACATGTATTCTTCTTCCATTTACACTTTCAGATCTAGTCATGAAACCATTTTTATAGTTGAAACCGAATATTTTTTATGTATTATCTCCTATTTAACGTTCTAGATCTAACTTATGAACATATTTCTAGTGATAAAATAAAACAAGTTCATTATGATCGAAAAAATTCTCAAATTAACCCAAACAATCATCATTTAATTCTTATCTAATAATTCATCCACATAGATCTAATATAATTCATTCTAAGATCATTAAATCTAATTTAATATCATTAATAACATGTAATATCAGTTCTGTATGTTTACCCTTGTTCTACCCGAACATCAATTTAATAATATAAGTGAACCACTCAAGAAAACCATAAAAACAAACATTCTCGAACAATGTTTTTAAATACTATAACTCATCCAAAGGCACATAAAATCACATAATGAAACCATAATGAACCATATAAATTTACAAAAGGATTTTTATTTATAATTAAGTAGTATAATGTCATTATACAGTACATTAATGAGAAGGAAGCATTCAGATACAAGGTAAGGGTAAAATCTCGAACCCAATTTTCTTTCCTCGGGTTCTACCTCTTTTACTTCAATTTGGTATGGTCACTTCGTAAAAATAATTTTTACATAATTGAATTTTCTTTTCTAGGATATACATGTTCACCACTATTGTTTATGTCAAAAAAAGTTTTCCAAAAGAACTCTTCTTCTAAGAACTCACCATTTACTTCTCATCCAAGGTTGATGGTTCTTGTATCAAGTATGTTCTTCCCTCTTTGTATTGGGAACCCAAATTTTATGAACGTGTTCCTATGAGATGAAACTATTTCCTTTATATGGTTTAGTTAAGTTCTTATTTGATTTATGTTCTATGTGGCATGCATGATAATGATAATATTATGATGTGACTGGTGCGCCCGGAAATATGTAGCACAATTTGAATGTTTGAATGTGACGGGTGCGCCTGGAATTATACAGCGCTCCAATGCATTTGGTAAAGTAATGAATATCATGAGTAAATCTGAAATGATGTGTGAACAAGATGATATCTTGTTTAAAAAGTATGTGTGGTAGTTAACCACTAAAACATGATGTTTCATTTTATGCATTGCCACATTTCAAGTCTTTCATTTGTGATCCTCTCATGTTCATGATATTTTTCTTATGTCATGATTATGCTCACCCCATGATATATTCTTCTAATCTATCATATTACTAGGTTTCTAGCTCACCCCTTTTGGTTTATATCCTCTGGTGTCTACATGTACTAAGCAAAGGAAAAGTGCCAATAAGAAACTAGAGAAGAAGAAATTAAATAAATGTGTATGCTTGATGTTGTAAGTGTTAGGTGTGGTCCTAGTTTACCCAAGACACTAATCCTTTGGATCCTCTATGTGTAATACTATTATATTGTTTATATTTAATATGATTTAATAGTAATGTATGAAAAGTTTGGGTCATTGTAATTGATATCAAAGGAAAGTTTTAGTTAATTTGGGAACTAGGATTAGTGAACCCTAGAGAAAACCTCTAGCATTAGAATATGTACAAATATGTACACAAGAAGCTTTATATAGGGATTGAATATGTTATGATTTTAGTATAAATTGTGCAAATAAATAAGTTATTTATTCATTAATTGTTGACTTATGTTTTGTTCTAACCTTTTCTATTTTAGAAAATGATGGGAACCGGGAGAAATCAGGCCAACAACTCGTGCGAAGGGAATGCAATGATTTCCCGAACGACATCCCCAATGATTTGGGAGGTGGAATTCAAAACATCATGGAAATTTTTACCCAATTATCTCAGGTTATAAACAATAACCATAATAATGGGGAACATCCTCCTTCACCAAAGAGGGAGAAACTGGCTATCGAATGTCTTAAGTGTCAACAGCCACCGATGTTTAGTGGATCTTTCGATCCTCTAGTTGCGGAATAGTGGGTCAACTCCATGGAGAAGATCATTTCTATTCAACATTATTCGGAGATGGAGAAGGTGTCCCTAGCCGTTTATCATCTAGATGGAGAAGCCGATCAATGGTGGGATTTGATTAAGAACACCAAACAAAGGGGGGGAAATTTAAGAGATGGAATGGGAAGACTTTAAGATAATGTTTCTGAACAAGTATTTCCTAAGAACTCTTCGCACAACTTTGGATAGAGAATTCATAGAGCTCAAGAAAAAAGAATGATAATCTTTGAAAACTTATGATGAGAATTTCACAAGGCTTCCAAGGTACGCTTCGGGTTTTGTTATCAAAAATGATAGAAAAATTGATAGATTCTTTAGTGGATTAAAACCACACCTTCAAAAGGCTCTTTCAATTCGGGAGTTTAGGAGTTATGAGGAAGCTCTTTGATGTGATCTAAAAGTGGAGATAGAGTTCATAGAATGGTCCAATGGCTATGGTGATAAGAAACGAAAGACGGAATTTCAAGCTGGAAGATCTAATGATAAATGTGGGAAGAAAAGTCAGCAAAACACATGGAAAAAATGTGGAAAGTTGCACCATGGGAACTGCCTCAAAGGGATAGGGAAATGCATCAATTGTGGGGAATAAGGACACCATTCTCAAGATTTTCCAAAATGAACTAAAAGAATGGAGAATTTAGCCGATGAAAGGAGATAACTACTCATGGTTAAATGCTATTACTATAGGGATCTAAGGTACTATGCAAACCAGTGCACTAATCCTCGAGTTCTCGAGGGTAATCAGCATCAGCAGCCACCAATGCCAAAGGAACAAGGGAAGGCTTACTCCATCACTGCTGCAGAAGTGGAGAATGATATTGAAGTCATACAAGGTACACTTCCCATTAACTCAAGAATGGAAAAAGTTTTATCTGATACAGGTTCTATTCATTCCTGTATATCTTGCAAGTTTTCTACAACTATAGAATGGAAGCCATGAAACCATGAAGTAGAGATATCTATAAAAACACCAACTGCTGCAATCATTTCAACCCATGTGTTTGAATCTTCTCATATTTGCGTGTGTGGGAAGATCCTTCTAGAAAATCTTGAAATACATCCTTTGGTGGAATTCGATGCTATAATGGGAATGGATTGTCTCTCATTATATAGAGCACATATCAACTGTCGGGAAAAGGAAATATCTTTTCATATTCCGAAACATCCCATGATTCTCTAAAAATCCAAGGAAGATCATGAATCTCCTTTGAAAAATCCTTCAATGTTGTGGGTGTTGATTCCCTATGAAGAAGCATACCTTGCCCAAATGGTTGAGTTGAAGGAGAGTGTCAAACTTTAGGAAATTCCCATCATCATGGAATTCGGTGATGTATTTCCAGAAGAGTTACCCGGAATTCCCCTGGATCATGAGGTAGAGTTCTCAATTGAACTCATACCTGGTGCTACACCTATCTCGAAGTGTCCCTATAGGATGGCTCTTATCGAACTGGAGGGGTTAAAGAAGAAGCTTCAAGAGAATCTAGACAAAGGGTTCATACGCCCTAGTGCATCGCCTTGGGGTGTGCCAGTTCTCTTTGTGAAGAAGAAGGATGTAACTATGCGGTTGTGTATCGATTATCAGGAACTCAACAAGATCACCATAAAGAACTAGTATACTCTCCTAAGGAGTTATTACTTGTTCGATTAGTTAAGAGGTGATCAATACTTCTCAAAGGTGGATCTTCATTCTGGATATCACCAGGTAAAGGTGAAGAAGGAATATATTTAGAAGATAGCCTTCTGAACAAGGTATGTGAACTATGAGTTTTTGGTGATTCCCTTTGAACTTACTAATGCCCCAGAAATCTTCATGGATTTGATGAATATAGTCTTTAGACATTACCTCGACAAATTTGTGGTGGTGTTAATCGATGATATTCTCATATTATCCAAAAGCAAGGAGGAACATGAAGAACATCTAGACTTGTTTTGGAAACATTAAAAAAGGATAAGTTGTACACCAAGTTCATCAAGTGTGACTTTTGGTTGAAGCAAGTCACGTTCTTCGGACATGTGATCACAAGCGAGGTAATTTCAGTGCATCCTTTAAAAACAAATGGGATTGAAGAATGGATCAGCCCCTTCAGTGTCACAAAAATCCATATTTTTCCTGGATTAGCTGGGTACTAAAAAATTTTTGTGAGAAACTTCTCACGATTGTCAAGCCCACTAACTAAGTTAACAAGGAAAGGGGTATAGTATGTCTGCAAGGAAGAATGTGAGGGAAGCTTCATGGAGCTAAAGAGAAGGTTGATCACTGCACCTGTACTCACACTAACGAAAAGGAGAGAATGTTTTTTGATATATAGTGATGCTTCAAATAAATTCTTGGGTTGCGTACTCATGGAAAATGATAATGTGATAGCCTACGCCTCACGACAGTTGATGATCCATTAGCAGAACTACCCGACACATGAACTAGAGTTGGACACTGTGATTTTTTTCCTTGAAAATATGGTGGAACTGGCTTTATGGTGAGAAGTGTGATATATACACCGACAACAAGAACCTAAAGTATATATTCACACAAAAGGATCACAGTATGTGTCAAAGGAGATGGTTAGATCTAATCAAGGATTATGATTGCTCTATTCACTATCATCCTGGAAAGGAGAACAAGGTAGATGATGCATTAAGTAGAAAAGAACCTTCTACACTATCCATGCTATGGATTGAGAAAGATCCTATCATCATAAATATTCAAAGAAAGGATTTGGAAATCATAAGGGCAGGGGATACATCCTACCTTGCCAAAATTATTGGGCAACCATCCATCTAGGAAAAGATTAAGGAAGCACAAAGGGATAATGTGGAGATACAAAAGAGGGTGACTGTAGTAATGGAAGGGAAGTTGAAAGAGTTACATATCGATGATGATGGTGTGATTCGGTTTGGAACGTGGCTTTATGTTCCTTCAATAACCAGGATGCAGAAGGAGATATTGGACAATGCACATAGCTCAACATTCTCTATCTGTCCTGGGAGTACCAAGATGTATCGTGATCTCTGAGAACACTTCTGGTTGTATAACATGAAGAAGGAGATTGTGGAATATATATCAAGGTGCTTGGTATGTCAAAAAGTTAAATCTGAGTGACAAAAGTCAAAAGGTATGATGCAGTAAATGCCTATACCCATGTGGAAATGGGAAAAAGTTACTATAGAGTATGTCAAAGGTCTCCCGAAGAGGTCAAAGGGAAATAATGTCATATGGGTTGTGGTTGATCGACTCAAAAGACTTCCATTTTTATAGCTATTCGGGAAGATCCCTTGCTTGAGAAACATGCAAAGATATATGTGAAGGAATTGGTGAGACTACACGGTGTTCCACTATCAATTGTCTCTGACCGTAATCCACAGTTCACATCTAAATTCTAGAAGAGCCTTCAACATGCTTTGAGTACTGAATTAAATTTTGGCATGACCTATCACCCCCAAACTGATGGCCAGTCTGAAAGGACTATTAAGACACTTGAAGATATGCTAAGAGCATGATCTCTAGATTTCAAAGGTGGATGGGATCAGCATATCCCCTTGGTTGAGTCCTCACACAAAAATAGCTTCCACTCGAGTATTTAGATTGCTCTATAAGAGTCTCTTTGTGGAAAGAGATGTAGAACTCCAACAGGTTGGGATGAAGTTGGAGAAAGAAAGATACTTGGACTCGATCTTGTTCTAGAGATGACAGAGATGGTTCAAGTCATCCAGAAACACATCAAAGATGCTCAGAGTCGGTAAAAGAGTTATGTTGACAACCATTGAAGGGACTTGGATTTAGATGTTAGAGATAAAGTCTTCCTACGAATATCTCTATGGAAGAGATTCATGCCACATGGGAATAAAATAAAGCTAATTCCAAGGTACATTGGCCCCTTTGAGATCCTTTAATGCATTGGAGCCGTGGCCTATCGACTTGCACTTATACCTAAGATGGATCAATTTCATGATGTGTTTCACATATCACTCCTGAGGAAGTACATACTGGACCCCTCACATGTACTAAACTCAGAGGTGGTACAACTGGAAGATGATCTCTCTTATGAGGAGCAGTAAGTAGAGATTTTGGATCGAAGAGATATGGTTCTACAAAACAACACAACTCATCTTGTTAAAGTGTTGTGGACGAACCATATGTTTCAGGAAGCAACTTGGGAACCAGAAGAGGCGATGAAGGAGAAGTACCCTCACCTGTTTATATAAAACGAATTTTTGAGGGTGAAATTTCATAAGGGGGAAGAATGTGACGACCCAAAGTTTTTCAATGGAATTTCACTTCTTATATATATTTCATAAAATCACATGAATACATAACATAATTAACTACTAAGTGCAAAGTTACATTTAAACATATGTTTGTCACTTTTATGTTGGGAATTTTGAAAATCTGACAAACACAGTTGTGTTCAAGATGATTTTTGGAGTCTATTGAAACAAAAAAAATCTTCACTGAATAGTAACATCCCCTTGTGAATAGTAACCTACCCTTATGAATAGTAATATTACCCTTATGAATATTAAATCATCAATCATAAGAGTAACCTTACCCAAGAAGAATTAAATAAAATTTAGACATCTTAGAAAGTGACAATTTGACCTTACCAAACGTTTTGGTATTCTATAAATCATAAATAATTAATTAATTAATTTAAAGGAAAATTTATTTTCATAAAATGTGTTCATTAATTATCAAATCAATTTATTATAGTTTTTAGATAATTTTATAAGACCCTATGTAATTTTTGAATGCACTATAAAATGAGTTTTAATTTTTAAAACTATTTTTTTAAGTAAATTATGATTTTAATTAAATTTTAAATTAATAATATTTAGAAAATTATTTTTGAAAAATGTACTTTATTTTTGGATTCTACACATCGATAAATGGTTGGGGTTAATTTTTCGTATTTTTCTAATATACTTGAATTTTTGGTGAACAGTAAAATACATTAATTTACCGTATAAATAAATTATAATTAAAACCCACTATTCCTTACATCACAAATGCTATAAGCACCCAAATACAGAACTCGCATTCCTTATTTACTATTCTTGGTCATGGTTGACTCACTATTCTTTATCTTAGGGGAAATTAGTAAACTAATGAATTCTATATTAAGGAAACCCATCTGCCCTCCACTATAAAACCAGCCCTTCACACCCTCATTCCCTCACACCTCTAAAGATCCAATCCTTCCCTAAACTCTGCCCAAAAATATTCCCTAGCCCCTCTCCCATTTCCCAGAGATATTTGTGTCATCAAAAGACCAATCCTAGCTTCCTTAAGGAGCATCTCAATATGAGGATTGAAGAGGTAATTTCTCTCCCTCTTCTCCTTTAATTTCCATTCAATTTCATGTTCATTTCTTGATCTCTCCCCACCCAACTCCAACCAAATGGTATTGTAACTCCAGTATTATAAATTAAATGTAATTTTATGATTCTAATGCAATATTATATCATCCAACACCCTTTCCCACTTCCTTTTATTTTATTAAATGGAACGTTGTTCATGAGGTGTTAATTTATCACCTTCAAAAACGACATGTTTGCTTCTTCTATTTATACCTTCAGATCTGGTCATAAAAACATTTTTATGATTGAACCTGAATAATTTATATGTATTATCTCCTATTTAATGTTCTGTAACTAACTTATGACCATATTTCTAGTGATAAAATAAATCAAGTTCATTATGATTGAAAAATTGCTCAAATTAACCCAAACAATCACCATTTAATTATTATCCAATGATTCATCCACATGGATCTAATATAATTCATTATTAGTTAATTAAAACTCCTGTAATACCATTAATAACATGTAATATCAGTTCTGGATAATTTCCCATGTTCTACCCGAACATCAATTTATGAATACAAGTGAACAACTCAAGAAAACCATAAAAACAAACATTGCCGAACAGTGTTTCTAAACTCTATAACTCATACAAAGGCACATAAAATCACATAATGAAAAAATAAAAAACCATAATTATGTAAAAAAATTTCTGGATTTATAATTAAATAATATATAGTCATTATATAGGACATTAAAGAGAAGGAAGCATTCGGATACAAGGTAAGGGGAAGATCTTGAACCCAATTTTCTTTCCTCAGGTTCTCCCTCTTTCACTCAAATTTGGTATGGTCACTTCTTGAAAATCATTTGTTCTTCATTTTGTTTACTTTTATAGTATATACATGTTCACCATTGTTTTTTATTTCAAACAAAATGTTTTCCAAAATAACTCTTCTTCTAATAACTCACCTTTTACTTCTCATTCAACGTTGATGGTTCCTGTATCAAGTTTGTTATTCCCTATTTGTTTTGGGAACCCAAAGATTATGAATGTGTTCCTATGAGATTTAACCCTTTCCTTTCCATGGGTGAGTTATTTTCATATTTTATTTATGTTATATTTGGCATGCATGATAATGATAATATTATGACGTGACTGGTACATCTGGAATTATATAGCGCAATATGAACATTTGAATGTGACGGGTGTGCCCGGAACTATAAATCTCTCCAATGCATTGGGTAAAGTAATGAATCCCATAAGTAAATTTGAAATGGTGTGTGAAAAAGTTTCTATCTTGGTTCAAAATCATGTTTGGTATTTAACCACTACGACATGATGTTTCTTTTTTATGCATTTCCACATTTCAAGTCTTTTATTTATGCTCCTCTCATGTTCCTGATCTTTTGCGTATGTCATGATTATGATCACCCCATGCTATATTCTTCTTAACTATCCTATTACTGCACTTCGAGGTCACCCCTTTTGGTGTATATCCTCCAGTGGCTACATGTACTAAGGAGAGTACATGTTCCAATAAGAATCTAGAGAAGAAGAAATTAAATAAATGTTTATGCTTGATGTGGTAATTGTTATGTGTGGACCTAGTTTTCCCAAGACCCTAAACCCTTGTATCCTCTTCGTGTAATACTATTATGTTGCTTTTCATTAAAATGATGTAATAGAAATTTAAGAAAGGGTTAGGCCTCTATAATGGGATCCTCTATTCACTCAGTAAAATTAACCATAACTTATTTCTCTTGTTCATCTTGAAGCTCATACAAAACCTATATAAATGGGGTTTGCACTACATATACATAAAAATTTAGGTCAATTTGTAATTAGATTTCAATAAAATATAAATTAAATTAATGAAATAAAAATGTTTCTCCATCATATATTTCATCTTAAATTTATTTATACCCATTCATGGTCTATAGGAACCTATTTATTAGGGCAAGTAACATTCTGTCATTTCATCATATTTTAACTTCTCTAGTGTGGCTCTATATTTTTCATCCAATTCATACAGGATGAGAAATGTGTCTACATTGAGGAACTAATGGGGATTTTTATGTTTTCAATCTTAGAGATAGTTTTCCATGTATCTTGCCAAGGATAATTTACCTTGCTCAAATTCCTCATCTGTAAAATATTTTAAATTTTTATAACTTCTTGCAGATCACAAGTGATAGTCGATGGAGGATTTTCCAGTTATTCTTCTATTTCCTAAATATCTTCCTTGTATATAAGAAGGAATTATATTATTTATTCCATATAAAATTATATCCTCTATTATTATAGGTCATGGTTGGATTGGATTATTTTCACCCTCATTATAACACCCCAATGTTTTATATTTATTCCTTTGAAATAAATTTAAATTATCTTATAAACCTCTTTACATGCAACCACAAGTCTTAATGGACCATGATATATTATAACATCTCAAACCAACATACTAAATTTAAAAGTAAGAATAAAATTTAAAAAAATTATTAAATATTTATAGAAAATTATTCCTTAATTCAAAGTTTTATTAATTTCTAACAGATAATCATTAGATTTTTTATAGAATCATTTCATGATTTTAATAACTATTTTTCTAAATAAATGTATTTTCTGGGTGTTATGAATATTTAGATAAAATTCTATTTTTTTCACAATTAAAATTTTATTTCAATTAGATAAAATAATAATTTAGGAATAATTATTCCTACATTCGTTTTATTATGGTTAAAAATGAAAATTAATTAATTTGAAGGTAAAAAAGACATATTTTTTATGAAAAAAATTAATGTATACAATTTTTTTATCCTAATTAATTAAATAAATCAATAATTATTCAAGATTATAATAGAATAATTATACATGAATATTCCAAATAAAGTTATATCCAATCTAATAGTTTCAAAATTCAAGGATTTAATGTAAATCTAGTAGGTTTCTTAAAAATTCATATTATTAATAAATATTTTCTATCGCATTTTTACACATTTATTGTAAATTTTAATCTGAAAAAAAAATCATAAATTTAAATATATAAAATAAATAAAATATTTTTAACCAAAATTAAAAAAATAATGGTGATACTTTAATTTTTGGTAATAATGAAGATTAAAAATAGTAAAAAGTTTGTTACTACTGTTAGGGTACAAACGAGTTTACTGGGCTCTTAAACTAAGAGATATGGGGAAAATAAAACATAAAATTACATAAATATTGTTATAAAATATATTTAAACTCTATATTATATTAAATTATAATTATGTTCCATTTGGTTCCACTTTCACAGTAAAGTGACTTTATAATATTTAATTTTTTTTGTAATTCCATGTATATCCCTCCCCTCACTTGTAAAAGGGAACTTATTCACCTCCATTATTCACAAAAAATACTAAATTTATCATGGAAAATACCTTCAAAAAACCATCCTATATTAATTAACATCCTTCTTTTTCTCCTTTTATTATGCTACGACAGTCTCAATAAGGCATAATGTGTAATTATAAGGAGGTATCCCAAATAAGAGGTGATTTTGCAACTCGACACTTTCAACATTTATTTAGTATTCAACATCATATAAATATATTTTATCTATCCCAACATAATGAATCAAATATAATAAATATAAATATATTTTTTTATTATTATGTTGTGACTATTTTTCACCAATTTTCCATTAAATAGAAAATTAAAGTATCGCTCGTGCATACGTGTGGACTGCCACCTCCATGTAGCGATATGATTCATTTTCCATAACCTCAAATAATTGATAGATATAATGATGTATGTAATAAATATATATGATATTTATTAGATAATATCTTTTATTCTACAATTAAATGATATTATTTATATTATCTCAATCTTTTTGTCAAAAAATGAGAGCATTTTTCATGCGTACGTTCGAGCTATCGTCTCCATGAATTGTGTAGAAAATTTATTTATCTATATCATTTATGGATTATAATAAATATCTATATAAAGAATTGATATTATATTTATATCAGGACTAACAGTTTATAATTTATACAACCATGATCAATAGATGATGATCATAACTTTTTAATAAAAACATACATGAAAAATAAAAATATTAGCACCTGAAATCTTGTTGATAATGAAATTTTATTAACGAAAAAGTGGTAAGATTTCATAATTAAAACATGTATTTTCATATAAGTATGAATTTTACTTTTCTTTATAATTTTAATAAATTTATATTTATTATAAAGGAGGTTAAAATTACATAAAATGTAAGTTGAACCTATGGTAAGGGTTTTATATTACAGTCTCAATGTTTGTCGGGGTTATGTTTTCTAAAATTTATAATAATTAAATTATAGGATATGTCTCTAATAAATCTCACATATTTTAGTTTTCTATAGTTATTTCTATATATTAAAAGTTTTCCTTAAATTTTACTCTTTCTATTTACTCAAAATTATGAAATAAGGTTTTTAAAACAAATAGAATTTGATTCTCTATTCAATCGAGAAACATTTTATTCCAGATCCATATTTCCATAAATGTTTTAAATAAATTCATTTTTAACCTAATATAATTTTTAAATTCATTTTTACCAAAGTTTAAGTTTCTATAAAAAAATTAAAATTAATCATCAAGTCAATTCCCAAAGAAGGCACTGTTTACAAAAAGTCTTAACTGGATCTTTTTTTTACATATACTATAAGAACGAATATTCCCACTATCATATTCACTCTTCACTTTGGAGAATACTTTAAAAGTTCCCATATTCATTTTCAACAAAACGTTTTACCTTTATATTATATAAATATTTATATTTTCAATTAGTTATTTCAAAATGAAACATCTATTTTCATCAAGAAATTTCTACTGATATTTTCCCAGAATTTTAATTTATGACCACATACATTGATGTTACTTATTATTAATACGGTAAATAATAAAATTTTGTCATTTTTAATCTCTATTTTTATGGTTATTTATTATGATGATCCAATATTTATGAAACATATTTTCTTCTCGATGGGTTAAGAAATGAATAAATAATAAATATTTTCATTGTATTATAGAACACATATAAATTAATGATTATTATGTGAGTGGTGGGTCCATTAAATCCATAAATAAATTAGGTAATAATTAATGTTTTTTGGGATCAAAGGTTTTATGGGTGGTTAGCCCAAGACCAAAATAGTTTACATTAGTGGTTCAAACAAGCCTAAAATATGTACACGAGTGGTTGGCATGAGCTTAACATTTGACAAATGTCTTGGTGGGTATCATTGAAATAAGTTTCCGATAATTATTATTATGCAACAATTTTCATACCACTCTCTATGAAATTTTCTTATGATAATGATATAATCTCAAGATCTTTGATTCTTCTATGATTCATGTTTTATGATATTCCAATGCATATGTCATCATTGGGATCAACAAATTACTGTGTATGATTTTAAAAAGTTAACCTCATTTTCTAAAACCCTTATTATCATGTATTTATTAGATTTTATTATTAACTAATATCCCACAATTTTACCCTTACTAAACATATATGCTCACCCTTTCTTATTCTTACTTTTCCTAGGTTATTAATACAGGTTTTGAGATTGGTATGACTAAAAATTGTACTATTTAAGGAGAACATAATTGGATATTTAGAAGATATTTCATGAAATAATATGATTATGAATCTAATCTTAAAAGGATATAAAAAAATAAAGTTATAGGGAATGTATTATTATAAGAAAATTGAATATTGAACTACAATGTTGTAATATCTAAGTATGAAATTATTCGGTCACCACAGTTCATATTCAAGAAGGGTTAATTTATTTTTTCAGATTTGGATTAGTGAAATTTGTTTAAAATATTGGGGAGAAATATAATTATATAATAATATATTCAAAATTTTGAAAAAATAGTTATTATTTGGTTTTTGTAGAATACACAAACATGTTGGGATACTAGAATACATATACAGTAATGAAATAGATCCACCCATGGGTAAAGACACTGAAATGGGCATATTGGATATTTAACAGATATTCACTTGTTCATGATGAGTAGGATTAACATTAAACACATATATAGACAATCCGAAAAGATATTATTGGGTTAATTCATGTTTACTTTATGAACCATAATGAATTATTTTAATAGATAATAGACGAGGATGACAATGGATAAAAATAAGTTTTCATATATTTAAATTAAGGTGTCAAGATATATAAATCCTATGATTTTTCAAGATTATTTTATTTATCAGTATGATTATTATTTCTAACAAATAAGAGTTTTTGTTTTAGTCCAAGGATGGAACCTATTGGAATCATGTTGATGATGAATGTGACGGATAGGGAAATGAGTGTCCTCCTATATAGTTTAAAGGTATGAAATATGGAATGAAAAATATTATTTTTATACATATGACACTATCTCAATCCATGAATCATAATGAAATTAAAAATGAATAAAATATGGAAAATATATTATTGAGTCATTCATGAGGAAACATCCACCATATTTTAGTCGGTCTGTTGACCCGATAATTACGGAGTAATACATCGATGGTAATAAAAATAAATTTTCGGCTCTCCAATTCGTGGAGAATAAAAAATTTATTTTATTTTTATATTATTTGTAAGGTAATTAATTTCAATGATTGAACCTTAGTAATAATGGGAGGAAATTGAATAATTTGACACTATGAAGTTGGGTCATTTTTGGAGGTTATTTTACAATAAGTACTTTTCTCATAATCTTTATATAATAATGGAGATGGGATTTCTTAAGCTAAAGTTGAGTGATAATTAATATTTCATTAGCTATGAGGAAAATTTTATAGTCTTGAGAGGTACTATTTTGGTCTTACTATCCATCCTGAATGCAAAATTTATTGATTATTTATTATATTAAAACCATGTGTTTGAAGTGAGTCAACTATAAGAGACTTCAGTAGTTACGAATAAATTATTCGATATGATCTCAATGTAGAAATTGAAATTAGAGTCACACATCAATATATTTTTTATAATAATGGAAAGATGGAAATAAAACTAAAATATAATAATATAAACCATTAATTGAATAAGATAAGTATTCCTTTATGCTAGAACTGTGAAAATAAACACAGAGTCAATTATCTTAAGGGTAATTGTGAATGATTTAAGAGTGGAAAAGTTGTTTTTCGGGAAATAAAATGTTGATGTAATAGGAAAAATTTAGTTAATGTTATTAATGGAGAGAAGTCTCCAAATAATGTCCCAACCATTCTCTTATATTTAAAACTCTAGTATTTTGTGAATTATGTTAACTAATGCTCAAATATGTAATTTAATGATGAAAATCTATGTCAACAACCTATTAAGCCTTAGGGAAAAGGTAAATATCATGTGACCCCTTTTTTGATTTTTTTTATAAATAAGTGGTGAAATTTATTGTTATCATCTACTCTTGAACTACTAAATTCTTATTTGATTCTGGTTATATCCACTCTTTTAAATCTAAATATCTTGCTAAGGGTATCACATTATCACCACAATGGTAAGATGTTGAATTAGAAAAAAATTAATATGGTAAGATACATTTATCAAATGTATATGGTTATACTATTATTGATATTTATATGAATTTCCTTCCTAAAATTATTGTTTTTCTCTATCTGGATGAATTAGATATGATATTGAGCTTGGATTTTCTTCCTCTATATAGATCCCATCTCAATTACATAGGAAAGAAAGTAAAATTTCATATTTCAAATAAACTTAGGAACACCTATTTGATAAAAGATTCAAAAAAACTTTTAATGGAAATAACTTTTATTTTATGGGCCTTGGTTCTTATTCATAAGGAGTATTTATCTCAGATTGTTGGGGAGAAACTCAATATTAAAAATATCCACATTTAATGGGAGTTTGTTGATGTATTTCCCAAATATTTTCATAGTATTACATATAATTTTGAAATTATTTTATCAATATTACTCATACCTAATGATACACCAATTTCAAGAAGACTATATAGAAAGGTCCTCATTGAGTTTTAGGAATTGAAGAAGAGACTCTCGAAGATTCTTGATAAGTGATTCATTTTTCTGATTGTGTTTCTATAGGGTACACCTGTTCATTTTATTTAGAAGAAATATGGATCAATATAAATATGAATATATTATCAAGAAATTAACTATAACACACTGATTTTTTATTCTATTTTTATAAATAAATTAAAAGTCTTTAATAGCATTTGGAACATGTGACACATTGTTTTATCGAACTACAAAAAACTATTTACATTTGAATTTGAACAAGACAAAAATTAACTAGTAGTTAAACTTAGTGGAATGAATAGGAATAACGAAATATTAACTATTAAATACAATGGTATTATATGAATATAACATATTGATAAAAAAGAACTCAATTTTTAGAAAATCCTTTATATGTTTTGGAAATACTAATTTTTCTATGAAAATGGTTTTTTATTTAATTTTGTGAACAATAATAAATTAATTATTGTAACTTTTAGAGAATTAATATGAGGAAATTAAATTAAAATTTTAATTCATAATATCAAAATTAACGTCGGGTGACTTTTTGAGATTGTTCTGAAAAGACTAATTTCTTGATAAATAGTAAAAAATAATAGTTTTTATTGAAAACTACCTTTTCATTTGAAGAATTTATCATGTTATTTTTTATTTAAAAATGGATTTAATGTAAATATTAGTTAAATTAAATATTGGTTAATGAAATTTATTTCATTGGAATCATTTTCATTTGGAATTTTGATATAAAAACATTTTAATCTTTTTAATATTTTCCCTTTTGAAAGCTGTTTTCTCATCATGACTATAGTTTTAATTTTAAATTATTTTTTTCACTTATGTGAATGTATTTTAGAAAAAAGACAATAAATATTTGGAATATAGTAATTCATATTATCCTATAATTTAAACATAGTTTTTAAACAAATTGAATAGTAAAAATAGTGAAAATTATTTACCATGATTATGGTACAAATAGGTTTATAAGAGGTTAAAATAAATATATAAGGGTTAAAAATGACGCAAAAGATTTTCCAAAACCCGTTTTATATCCATATATCTACCTTATCTTCTATATTATAAATAAATTTCCATTTTTTTAAAAAATATGTAAAAATGTGGGTACATAAATTTCTTTCCAAAAATTAGAAGTGTGTCACTCAACACACTTATCAAATTACACCCCATATTCTATCCTTTTCACACATAAAAACCCTTTGGTTCAAAAAAATCCTTCCAAAATCTATAATTAATTACTTAATAACATACTAGAAGCCTTATTTGGAACTTAAATCCATCCTAGAATTGTTTTTAATGGAAAACTAAGGAGGCACCCCGAAAAGGAGATAATGCTTTTCAACAAGTGTTCTTGATTTATTTCTCCTCTTCCCCAATAAATTATTATTGAAATATTATTATAAAATAATATTAATATATTAATTTTATTGATATGCTCTTATATTATGGTTATTATCTACATTAATCAGTTATTCCCTAAAATATAAAATGATAATGTTGCTTGTGTGTATGGCGCACTACCACCTCGCAAACTGATGTAACATGATTTCCATAAACACATATTATAGTTGGGTATGATGATTAATGTAATATATATATAATTTATATTTTTGAAAAAATTATACTTCTTTAAATAAATTTTCATATATACCATTTTTACTTTCTATTCAATAGAGAATGAGATAGGGTCGATAGTGTGTACGGTGAACTATCAGCTCGTGATGCAATGTGACACATTTTTTCACATATGATTTACATAGAAAGTAATAAGGGATAAACATAATTAATATATGTGATATATATTAAATATATATTATTATTAGTTAATATATTAATTTCCATTATTTTGATTCATCATTCTAGGAAATGAAAACAATTTTCAGGCGTTCGTAAGGTATATTGTCTCTATAAAAGGTGTATTTCATTTTCTATGTGTAAAATATATAAAATACTATAAATAAATATATAATTAATAAATATGATATATATAACCTTTTAAAATTCCTTAAAATATACATCCCAGATAAAATTAAGAGGAAAAAATAAAAAATTACGCAAAAAAACAAAGCTATTATTGCTGGAAACATGACTTAAACATGGAATTGTTAATAAATGGTTAATAAAAGGTCACAAGTAAATAATATATGGTATGATATATATAACTATGGTTCTATAATATATTTGTAATGAAATTATAATTGAAACACCCTAAGCTTCCACGGTACGTTTCCCTTTGAATAATGCAGTAGCTTTCGTTGTACGCAACTTGGAGTTTTAACACACAATGACCAATAAAAGTAGATGTTATGAATAGTAATACCCAATTTTTAAAATTTTATAAATATTATTTTTCAAAATGGACTTCATTTTTTGATTCGTAATATCAAAATTAGCTTAAGGTGAATATTTGGTATTTTAATGAGAATTTTCAATTTTGATGAATAGTGAAAAACACTGTGTTATTGTTTAAAAACGACTTTTTATTTAAAAAATTAGTTGTTTTATTTTAATTTATTTCAGGTCAAAATAGATACATAATACCTATATATGTTCAGTATAATTCATTGTAGTCATTTTATAATAAGTTTAGATATAAAAAATTTTATTGAACTTTTTACCGTCTTTTACCCACCTTCAAGGATCATTTTAAAATTTGCATAAAACCTGATATTACTGCTTCAATGAGTTGAATTTAAAAAATATGAGAGACATGGTTTATATCAGTAATTAATATGTTGTTCAATAAGATGAAAATAATTTTTGGTGAATAGTAACTTTTGACTTTTATTTAACACGGTTAAATGTTAATTGGGTAATTAAGGGAAAAATGAAATCATATTTACCCTAACACATGTCCTAATTCTATTGGATAAGATAAATTATACCAAAACAACCTTAGGAATAAAATATAATCCCCTTTGGTTCACTTGGATTAGATTTGGACATTTATTATTATTTTATTTAAAGAATAGTTAAAAGAGATAAATTCATAGTTTAATAAATAAACGATTTTTAAGAAAGGGTTAGACACAATATAAATTCGACTATAAATATATATTAGAAATATAAATATATTTCTTACATAATGGTATTTTATTTATTATTTTTAAAATTTAAATAATTTAATTTATTTATGACACAATGAATCATATAGTAATTAACTTATAAATGAAATATTAAAATATTTGATATTATAAATATCCAAATAAATGTAATTTGAGACTGTTGATGAATTACAAAAATTTTATAGGTTAATATGACATTTTAGGTTTTATTAAATAATTTTTTTCAAAATAATAATTATTTTATTATTTTCACAAAACCAAAATACTAAATAATTTTAAAATTGACATAATTGAGTTTTTAAAAACAATACTATATTATTAATTGATATAATATTCCTAAAAATCTATAATTCAGCCCAAGTAATTAGATAAGGTTATATATATTAATAATTAACCTCTTGGGCTTCTCTTGTCTTTTTATAGTAAGTTTATTAACCATATAATTATAAAATACAAAGAGACATGGTAAATGTAAAACTATTTAACTAAGAGTAAAATATAAAAGATAATGTTAATATGGTGACCTAAATATGAATAAAACCTATTGTTTGAGAGTTTTTCGACCCATCCCCACCATAGATTGTAAATAAAACATTTTGGAGCCATTAGAAACTAAAAATGATTTTATTATAAAATAATATTTCATGTTTTTTCTAAAGTGACCATCGCCTCTCTTATAAAAGGGTACTTCCCGTTATCTTAATTTCAAACTTCCAAATCCATTTCGCACTGCCAAACCCTACCTGAATATCCTTATAACTTTCCTTCCTTCATTCTAGATGCCTTACATTGGTCATAAATCCAACCTATGGAGCCCTTTTGACCAAATCAAACGGAAGAACCCGAATAAGAGGTAAATATTGCATCACCTCTTTCAAGTTCTTTTCTTCTTCGACTAACGCTTTATTTGTTGTTTCCATTATAAAATAATAAATCTAGTATCTTATATATATTTTGATGTTATTATAAAAATGGTACAACCATATTCATTATTATATCCTTCATATGAATGACAAAGTCACCATATTGCGTATGTACGGCTTACCGTCTCCACGTCATCGTGTTGTTTGTTATTCAAAGACTTTATTATTGGGATGGGTATAATATTGAGTATAACTTATGTAAATAATAAATATAACATGTTAATTATTCTGTATATATGATATACCATCCAATTACATAAAAATACTCCATCAATATAATGATATTGTCGCTTGTGCATACGTACGGATTACGATCCCCATGAACACGATGAGATTTATCCCCCATCGTAATCATTAAAGAATAATTTTCATTTTATGATTAAAAATAATTTTTAGGAACATAATATCATTTTTATATGAATAAAATACATCATATCCATAATAAAAATGTCTTATATAATCAATAATATAAAGGAAAATGGATCAGTTAACACCTGAAACGATGATACTACTGAAATATTATTAACAAAGCAATATTAGAGGATCATATATGATATCATATTTTTGTATATAGTTGTTGAATAATTTAATAATGATTTTTTAACTATTATACAAGAGGTTAACATACCATCTACTAAGGAAAAGTACAAGGTAAGGGTTAATTTCACAATCTCTTTATTATCTGAGGTTGTTTTTACATAAGTATATAATAGAACCTCTTTATCATCCACATTTGTGTTTTCTTAAAAGTGTAATTGAAAAAAAAATTACTATTTACTATACTGTGGGTAAAATTCATCTATACCCTTATTTGACCATATATGTTCTGAAAGGAATCATTCTGTCTTTTTCCAAACAAGGTAATTTATGACCTTTTTGACAAAATTAAGGTAAGAATGTCTTTTTTAACTTATACAGCTGGTGTGGCTATTTTCCACCATTATATCATCATCTAAGATTCCCATACAAGATTATAATAATATTTTCAAAATAAAGGGTTTATTTTATAATTATATGACTTTTAAATTATTTCAAAATATAAAGAGATATTTCTCTAAAAAAGTATTGATTTCATCTATGTCAACATCCTTTGAGGGATTTTAAGCTTGTTTGAAGTTGGTTTATTATGATAGGAAACACCCATATTTTATTGAAGGTTTTCTGATATGTTTGACTATAGATGTGTTATTTTTACCCCATTCATGGTTTATTGATAAAGTATTGACATTTCATAAACTAGTTTTAATGATAAAGTTTATGTTATATTTGAACCATTTCATATGAGGAATGCATCAGACTTACTAAGTGAGGGGTGGAGCCAGCTATAGCTCCTCGATGCATCGGTAGGTCTCATGAGACAAACTAGTGTCCTCCCACAAGGCCCTGACAAAATCTTATTTGTAGTTTTGGAACGATGCCTTGACTATGTGGTTATGAAGTCAGGCATTATGCATTCCATCATTATGAAAGTGGCTATTTATATTGCGTGTGATAATTTAACTACTAGAATAACTACGTGAATAAATAAATGGAATTATTTGATTTTATCTCTTCCATATTATGCTGAACTTTATGTTTAAATGGTTTTTGTTTTATTCTTATACATTGCCTTAATTGTTTATGCTTATTTATGAACGTTTCTGATGTATTGTTATACTTACTGAGCATCTGAGATGACCCCTTTATATGTTTTATTTTTTCCAGGATGTGAAGAAATATTTTATGGTTGACCTATTGGGATAGATTAAGGATATAAGTGTGGTCAGTGTGGACAAAATTTTTTTGATGTTTTTATTTCATGATGTAATGTGAAACTTATGAATGTATCTAGTACTTCCAATGCTAATAAACTAATCGGTATTTTGGGATTTGATCCATTGTGATCAGGCCAATGTTATGTAATAATGCACCTACTCGGGGTAACTAGGTTCGAGGCATTACAGTTGGTATCAGAGGAAGTTCAGTACAAACCTTGGAAAATATAATTAGAACAACTCTAATTAGAGAACACTACCCTAAGATAAAATTTTCAGATTTGTCTAGAAGAACATCCTAGAATTTTGGTACAGTAGGGATTTTGTGATATTTCATGCAATACATCCTTGTCTAGATAAGAGTAGGTAGAGGTCACTCTGGCACAGATGTACATAGGGGTAAAACCTAAAAACACAGCTTTGATCTGGACTCGAATGGGAACTTGTGCACAAAAAACGGGCCTTCATGCACTCTTAGTTATGATACTCCCAGGGGATATGCTTAGGATAATTATCATTTTCTTTACAAAACATTATAAAGGGTTTATGAGTATATACTTCCTCAAAGAAGACATTTTATGATTATAGATTATATCCATAAAATATAAAATTTATGTTAAGTGTTCTAAATGTTTGGAATTATGTATTACAGTTCAAAAACATATCTACTATATGCCATTTTTTAGAATTGGAAACTAGTGGATGGAATGGAAACTATATAAATGAACGTAATCCATGTAGGGATTTCCCTCCTACTCAAGATAATTATAGTGGATCTGGTGATGCAACTGGTGCTGATCAGCTTATCACCATACTAGGACATCTCACTCAGGTTTTGAATAATAACCTTACCTGTATGTTGTACCCTAATCCGAAACACGGAGGATAAATGTTAGAACATTTCATGAGGCAAAAACCACCAAAATTAAATGGTACTACAGATACATTAGTAGCAGAGAAATGGATATGTTCCTTAGAGAAATTATTTCAGACTTTGGGGAGTAACGAAAGGGAAAAAGATATCATGGCAGTTTATCGCCTCACGAGAGATGCTGATCAATGGTGGTCATTAATCCAAAACAAAAAAAAAGATTAAGAAGTATCAAACATTGAATGGAGAGAGTTTAAATATATTTACTTAGAAAAATACTTTCTTAATGACCATCGAGCGGATATGGAAAGGAAATTTCTGAGTCTGGGACAAAAGAATGATGATAATTTCTTAAGTAATGAGGAAAACATTACAATGTTATCAAGGAATTCAATGAATTATATAGGTAACCCAAGTAGTAAGATTAGCCGATTAATTGATGGGGCAACATCATTTATCCTTCGAGCACTAGGCTCACAATCCTTCTCATCGTATAAAGATATTGTCTCTTGCGCTATCAAGATAGAAAAGTAATTCTCTATCTATTACAAATTTAAATAAAAATAAAGAGAAAACAAGATTGTGTGAACACTCTGGAAGTGGAAAAAAGGGGAATAAGGGAAAATTTGAAGGTCCATCCAATGGTAAATGTGTGAAGAAACACCTCGGTACTTGCCTGAAGGGAACGGGAGTCTGTTACAAGTTTGGTGAAAAAGGCCACCAAGATCATGATTGCAGTGGGAAGAAAGAGGTTTTCAGTGTTGAACGCTATAATTATAGAGTAAAGGGGAAGTATGCAAATTAATGTCCAAGGCGCCAAGGGAAATTACCTCAAAAAAGGCCATGGGAGGAAGGACAAGCTTATGCGATCACTACTACTGATGTTGAAGCTGCGAAAGACGTGGTGGCAGGTAATTTAATGGTTTCCAGAAGTTTAGCCAATGATTTATTTGATTCTAGATCATCACATTGTTTCATATCTTCCCAGTTTGCTAAGAAAATTAGATATTTTCAATTTTACAGAACAAGGGTTTTTCATTCAAAACACATAAGGAGAGGATCATTGTAATAAAGTTTTGTGAATCAGTTCCCATTAGGGCGTATAAATGATCTTTGTCTACTTATCTCGTCTTCATACCCACGATTGAATTTTATATAATCCTCATCATGGATTGGCTTTCGGACTGTGATGTGAAAATATAATGTAAAAAGAAGAAGGTTACTATTTTAGATGATGATAAGGAGTACCATATCATTAGAGCAGAAATGTCTGCACTTGATTCTTATCAAGATTCACCACTAGTAGCTCTACTAAATTCAATTATTTGGGAGGAAGAGAATGAAAAAACTATGGGTGAGGAAAATAATGTTCGAATAGAGGACGTACCTATTGTGCAACAATATATTGATTTGTTTCTAGAGAATTTACCTGGACATCATCCATAACAAGAAATTGAGTTTTCCATTGATTTATTTCCAGGTTCAAGGCCCATATCGAAGACCCATTATAGAATAGAAACTATGGAATTAGTTGATCTAAAGAAGCAGCTATAGGAATTGATTAATAAGGGATTTATTCACCTTAGTGTTTCTCCAAGGGGATCCCCTATTCTATTTGTTAAGAAGAAAGACAGATACATGAGTTTGTGCATTGACAACAGGAAGATCAAAGCTATAATAATAAAGAACAAGTATTCCCTACCTCTCATTAATGAGTTATTTGACCAACTTCAAGGAGCTCAATATTATTGAAAGATTGACCATCGTTCTAGATACCATCATTTGAGCGTGAAGAAGGAAGACATTGCGAAGAAAGCATTTCAAACTAGGTACTGGCATTACTAGTTTATAGTAATTCCTTTTGGATTGACTAATACACCCTCTATATTCATGGATCTAATGTATAGAGTTTTCAAGGAATATCATGATGATTTTATAGTGGTATTTATTGATGATATCTTGGTATACTAAAAAGGCTACTAAGATCAGGAAAATCACTTGTGCATTATTCTAAAGACTGTTAGGAGAAACGAATTAAAGAGGAAGTTTAGCATGTGTGAACTCTGGATTCAAGAGATTTCTTTTCTTGGATATATTGTCTCTTAGCATGGAATATTTTTTGATTATTCAAAGACCAAGGAAGTCCCAGAATGGCCAGCACCAATGAGTATAATTGAGGTACACAGTTTAATAGGTTTAGCAGGTTATTATAGATATTTTTTCTAGAATTTTCGATGGTTGTCTAACACATTTACCAAGCTCACACGTAAAGGGTTTAAATTTAGTTAAAAAAAGAGTGTGAATAATTTTTTTAAGATCTGAAGAGAAGATTAGTCAATGCTCCTATATTGACTCTACCATCAGGGAATGATGGTTTTGTTATTTAGATTGATGCTTCAAAGAAAGGACTTGGTTGTATCCTTATGCAGAATGATAGAGTTATTGCATATGCATCATGACCACTAGAAATTCATGAGAAAAACTATGATACTCATGATCTTGAGTTAGTAGTTGTAATAATTGCACTGAATATATGGAGACATTATCTCTATGGTAAAAAATGTGAGATTTATACTAATCACAACAGTTTGAAACATATTTTCTCATAGAAAGAACTCAAAATGAGGCAAATACAATGGATTGAACTACTCAATGATTATGATTGCACTATACACTACCACCCAGGGAAGGAAAATAAGATGTAAGATGCTTTGAGTAGAAAGGATCATGGAGTTTTGAACAAGATGATAATTGAAAAGGATCCTATATACATAGATCTAGTAAAGATGGATATGGGAATAACCATGGAAGGTGAAACATCAATGCTTTTCAAAATGGTTTCCAAACCATCTTTACTAGAATGGGTATAAATTTCTCAAACTGATGGTGAGTAATTTCAAAAGAATATTAAAGTTGTGATCGATGGGAGATTGAGTGAATTCATATATAAAGATGGAATTTCGAAATTTAGGAAGAGACTTTTTTTCCTAACATACCTGATCTAAAAAGGTAATTGTTGGATGATGCTCATAGATCCAATTTCTCTATACATCCTAGGAGCACCAAGATGTATAGAGATTTGAAGGAACATTTATTATGGGAAAACATAAAGATGGATATTTTTTATTTTGTTTCAAGATGTATATTTTTTCAATAAGTGAAAGCTGGAAGGTAATATCCTAGAGGAGTCAAGAAACCTCTTCCCATACCTGAGTGGAAATGGGATAATATTATGATGGACTTTTTCATGGGGCTACCAAAGACTCTTAAAAGGAATGATGTAGTATGGGTCATTGTTATTCATCTTACCAATTCAGAACATTTTCATACTATAAGAGATGATTTACCACTTGAATGTCTAAAAAATATATATATTAATGACGTTTTAAGACTCCATGGTGTATCCCTATCAATTTTTTCTGAATTTGATCCCCGTTTTACATCAAGATTCCGAAAAAGTCTTCAAAAGGCCCTGAATATTGAACTTCTTTTGAGCACTGCCTACCACCGTTAAACGGATGGACAATTAGAATGGAATATTAAAACATTAGAAGACATTTTGATATCTTTATCACATCACTTTCAAGGTATGTGGGATCAATATTTTCCTCTGGAAGAATATTCAGATAATAATATCTTCCATTCAAGTATTCATATGGAACCATATAAAGAATTATATAGAAATATATGTCACACACCAACATGCTGGGATGATGTTGGTGATAGAAAATTCTTAGGCCCAGGACTTGTTGAGTAAACAAACAAAACAGTGAAGGTCATCCAAACCCCCATCAAAGCATCCCAAAGTAGGAAAAATAGCTATGCCAATAACCGAAGGAAGGATTTGGAATTTCAAGTAGGAGACTATGTTTTCTTAAAGGTATCTCCAATTAAGGGTGTTATACATTTTGGTAAGAAGGGTAAATTGAGTCCTAGGTACATCGGATCTTTCGAAATTCTAGAAAAAATTGGAGTTGTGGGTATCATTTGACAAATTATTCCAAGTCTCTTTAAAGTTAAGGATGTGTTCCATGTATCACTGTTGAGAAAATAAATTCATAATCCAACGCATGTACTCACCTCTGAGAAAATTGAACTGAACCATGATCTGTCTTATTGTGAAGAGTGTGTCAAGATTCTTGATACCATAGAACAAGTGCTAAGAAATTGGATGACTTTTCTGGAAAAAGTTCTATGGAGAAACCTAAAGATGGAAGAGGAAACATGGGAACCTGAGGAACATTTGATGAAGAACCACCCAAATTTTTTTATGCAATAATATTCTAGAAATTTCAAGGAAGAAATCATTTAAAGAAGAGGAGAATGTAACACCCCAAGCTTCCTTAGTACGTTTCCCTTTGAATAGTGCAGTATCTTGGGTTGTACACAACATGGAGTTTTAACACACCACTACCTATCAAAGTAGCCGTTTTGAATAGTAATACCTTGTTTTTGAAATTTTATAAATTTTATTTTTCAAAATGGACTTCATTTTTGGATTCAGAATATCAAAATAAGCTTAAGGTGAATAGTAATACCTTATTTAGACATTAAATAATTTAATTTATTTGTGACACAATGATTATGTGTTAATTACCTTATTAAAGAAATATAAAAATACTTAATATTATAAATATCCAAATAAATGAAATTTGAGACTTTTGAGGAACTACACTAATTTTCTAGGTTAATATGACATGTTAGGGTTGATTAAATAATTTTTTTCGAAGTAATCAAGATGTCATGATTTTCAAGAAAACCAAATACAAAATAGTGTCAAAATTGTACTAATTGAGTTTTTAAAACAAATACTATATTATTAATTGATATAATATTCTTAAAAATATAATGTTTGGCCAAAAGACATATATAAGATTATATATGTTAACAATGAACCATTTGGGGTTTTCTTGGCTTATTATAGAAAGTTTATTAACCATATAATATAAAAAATACAAAGAGACATGGTAAATGTCAAACTATTTAACGAAGAGTTTAATCTAAATGATAAGGTTAATATGGTGACCTAAACCTGTCTGAAACCTATTGGTTGAGAGTTTTTTATACCCAGGCCCACCTTATCCTATAAATAAATCATGTTGGAGTCATTAGAAACTGGAAATTATTTTATTATAAAATAATATTTCATGCTTTTCCTAACATGGCCCTAACTTCTGTTATAAAATGGTACTTACCCTTCTCTTAATTTTACACCTCCAAATCCATTTTTCTTTGACAACCCCTGCCCAAATATCACCAACAAATTCCTCCCTTCATCCTAGAGTCCTTCCTTTGGTCATAAATCCAACCTAAGGATCCCTTTTGATCAAATCAAAAGGAAGAACCCGAAGAAGAGGTAAATATTTCATCACATCTTTCAAGTTCTTTTCTTCTTCCACTTCCTATTTCTTTATTGTTTACATTATAAAATAATAACTCTAGTATCTTATATATAATATTATGTTATAATAAAAGTGTTACAACCATATTAATTATTCTATCCATCATATTAATAAAAAAGTCACCATATGTGTGTACGTACAGCTTACCGTCTCCACGTCATGGTCTAGTTTGTTATCCAAACACTTCATTATTTGGATGGGTATAATAATGAGTATAACTGATTAAATAATAAATATAAGAGGTTAATTATTCTGTGTATATGATACACTATCCAATTACATATTATTTTACCATCAACATAATGATATTTTCACTCACTCGTACGTACGGATTACTGTCTCCACCAACGTGATGAGATTCATAACCCATCGTAATCCTTCAATAATAGCTTTCATTTTTTGATTAAAAATAAATTTTAACAAAATACTATAATTCTTTAAATGAATAAAATACATCATATCCATAACAAACCTGGATTACGTAACGGATCATATAAAGGAAAACAGATCTATTAACACCCAAAAACATGATACTACTGAAATATTATTAACAATGCAATATTATATAATCATATATGATATCATATTTGTGTATATAGTTATTTTATAATTTAATAAAAAAAAATTAACTATTATACAGTAGTTTAACATACCATTGATCAATGGAAAGTACAATGTAAGGGTTAATTTCATAATCTCTTCATTATCTGAGGTTGTCTTTATATAAGTATCTACTAGGACCTCTTTATCATCCACATTTGTGTTTTCTTAAAAATTTAATTCAAAACATTTTCACCATTTACTAATATATGGGTAATGTCATTTATACCCTTATTTGACCATATTTGTTTTGAAAGGAATATTTCTGTCGTTTTCCAAACAAAGTACTTTATGGCCTTTTTGAAAAAATTATGGTAAGAATGTCTTTTTTTAACTTATGAGGTGGGTGTGGATAATTCCCACCATTTTATCATCGTCGAAGCTTACCATACAAGATTATAGTAATATTTTTAAAATAATTTTTTTTTATAATTATTTGACTTTTAAATGATTTCAAAATAGAAAGAGATATTTCTCTAAAAATGTTTTGATTTCATCTTTTTTGAAATCCTTTGATGGATTTTAAGCTTGCTTTAAGTTGATTAATTATGATAAAAAAACATCCATATTATATTGCAGTCTTTTTGATATGTTTGACTATGGATGTGTTATTTTTACACCATTCTGGATTTACAGATAAAGTATTGAAATTTCGTATGTTAGTTTTTATAATAATGTTTATGTTATGTTTAAACCTTTTCATATGAGGAATTCATTGGACTTAGTAACTGACAGGTGGAGCTTGCTATAGCTCCTGGATGCATCAATAGGTCTCATGAGACAATCTATTTTCATGTCACAAGGCCTTGATAAAATCTTATTTGCAGTCTTCACACAAGGCCTTGACTATGTGGTTATGAAGTCCGTCATTATGCATTCTAACATTATGAATGTGGCTATTGATATTTCATGTGACTATTTGACTAGTAGAATATCCATGTGAATAATTAAATGGAATTATTCAATTTTATATTTTCCATACTATACTAAAGTGTAAGTTTAAAAAGCTTTTGTTTTTGTCTTATACATTGCCTTAATTTTTTATGCTTATTTATGAAAGTTTCCGCTATATTGTTATCCTTACTGAGCATCTGATCTCACCCCTTTTTATGTTTTATTTTTTGAAATATGTGAAGAAATATTTTATGTTTGACCTACAGGGATAGGATAAGGATATAATTTTCGTCTATGGGGAAAAAATTTGATGTTTTTATTTCATGATGTAATGTGAAACTTATGATTGTATGTAGTACTTCCAAGGAAACTAAACTGATTGGTCTTTTTGTATTTGAGCCCTTTTAATCATGCCAATGTTATGTAATAATGTACCGACTCTAGGTAAATATGGTTGGGGCATTACAATAATTATTATAACTATGTTTTGATCATTTATTAAGGATTTCAAGACATAAGGTATACGAGATTTGTCTACATTTACCTTCTTTGATACATATGTTATATTATGGACCTATCTTCTTTTATGAGGTATATATATAGACATTTTTCTATTTTATATCTCCAATATCACCATTTTTGTGATATTTAATGTTTCATTTGATTTAAATATTTACTGGTACTTTTTATTAAAATGATACTAAAGTGGTAATTATTTTATATTACAAACATGTCAATTATCTGGATTGTTATGATTATGATTCTGATGAAGAAATACTTTGATCTGTATATCAATAAACTAATTTATTTTTTATACTATTTTTATATCATGAGGGTAAATTTATTCTTTCCATTTTCCTCTATTTCTGTACTCAAGTCAAAAATTGTTTTTATTCTAAAACAATGTTTCGAAAAAAAATCAAAATTTTTTCTACAATTTTAAAAATAATTTATCAAAATAAATTATTTCCCAATTTTGAATTATTACAAAATTTTTATACATGAATCTCCATACTGTTCTCCAAAAAATGCACAATGTATTTTACTGAAATTGTCAGAGGAATATTTTTTAAAAATGCACGACATGATTAGAATTTCTAAAAAAACATGAATTTTTTTTTTGAAGATTGCATTATTTGTTTTCAAGGTTATCTTCAAATAAAATATTTTCAAAAATATTTTATGAATATGTAGTTTTGAGAGAGTAAATTTTGAAATAAATGATGTTTTCTTTAATAGATGTTGCAAGGGATTTTTTATTCAAAATCATTTTCCATCTAATATGAAATCCTTTGATGTTACTTAATTATTACTAAAGAGACGATCCAATTATACCATCATTATTAATTATTTTTGTGGATTATCTTTATGATGATAATATGCTTATAAAACCCATTTCTATTCCACAGGTTATTGGATGATATATTTATAATTAAAATAGTTTCATATTAATAGTGTTTTACCTTGATAAAATGATTAAATGATTATGAAACAAGTTTATTTTACATAGGTTATGTTTTTTTTGAATTTTTATAAAACCCATTTATTTTCATGGTATCTAATTTGATAAATAGTTTATGATATTTTGGTACACATATGAATTATTTTCACTATGTGATGAGTGGGACCTATATCTCCCACTAATTCATTGGGTAAAGATTAATATCTCATAATATAAATAGCACTTTAGTGGGGAGTAATCCCAGATTAGAAAGGGACACTATCCGCTATGATAGTTTTGGGACTGAACCTTGACTACTATTATGGTTTTGGGAGTTCACTCATTCCACCATTAAAACCTTGTACATAATCCTTGAAATACTAAGATATTGATTTTCAATGCTTTTCTATACCAACATTCCACATAATATCCCATTATTATGCTCTCATGGATCATGTTATTTGATTCCCTTATGAGTCATGTCTTATAAACTATAAATCACTATTATAGTACCCAAGATTATAATCATTGATATGAAAGTTATGGGTTTCAAATGTTATGATCATGTTATCATAGCCTTCTATTAATTTTTTGTTTATATATATCCCTTGTTTACAATTACTAATCTTTTGATCTCACCTGTTATTATATTTCCACTACAAAATAATCAACATATGGTGGTTGTTTTTTGTATTTAGGTGGTTTAAACGACCGCTATATTATTCTGCGATGGTTTCAAAAAACATCCACTAAATTTTTCATCGTAAATCAACCCATGTCAATTCCATCAATTTAGCATCTGTTTCTAGGTACTATGGTAGAATATTTGTTTAGTGGAAGTTTTTTAGGTTTTAGAAGTATTTTCCTATCTTAAAAAATAACTATGGAATAAATATGGTTTCAACCACTACAATACTTTTGGCATTTTATGGGAAGAGAAACACCCACTAAAACCCAAAAAAAATACTACTAAACAAAAAAAATAATCCAAAATAGTGCCGGTTTAAATATATGCTAAACAATAATTTTTCATATATGAAAGCGGTTTAAACCATAATTATATTTTGATTTTACAAAACAACTGCTATTTTTTCAGCCCCAAAACATCCAAAAAAACATATATCCAATGGGTCATGTACGGGTTGCCCGTCAACCCTTAAAAGGGGTATTATCCATAATAAAATAAAAAAGTAGGCCTTCAGGCCATTCGGGATAACTATAACACCTCAATATATCCATCTATAACACATCAATGGGTTTCTAATATTTCACAATAATAAAATTTATTATCTTAAGTATTTTGTGAAGACCAGTGAAATATAAAAATAAAATCACCCCCATTATAGAAAATGAAAATGAAATAGAAAAAATCCCCATTTATTAGTGTTCAGCATTCACTACTCCATGTACCATCCAAATGATCTCTACTACACATCCCCTCTTTCTCCATCTCCACTTCTTCTTACTGAAACTTGTATGGTTGGTGGATCATCATCTGTCAATTTGGTTGAGAGAACATCGACTAAGAGTTGAAAAGGAATAGTAAAAGGCTTCCTCCATGACATTCCTATCATTTAATCTAAGAAAATTAACATCAAATCATATATTTCCAAATATTCTTGTAGAAAAAAATATAAATAATACCATATACATAGTACTGACAAAAATATATACATATCTATGATAATGAATGAATACACAAATAAACAAATTGGTTGATAAAAGAATTTATGACTACAAATAAAATCATTTTTTCATTAAATCATGTCTTTTTACTACTCCATCATTACTTTATATATATCATCCACCCTTGTAATACTAATGATTTCAAAATAAAGATTATAAAATAAGATCACTTATTATTGTTGATGAGATTCACTTTAAAATTTGAATATTCCAATTAATCTCTCATATCATACAAGTCACATTGTTTTATGTGAAAAACTACAGTTCAACCTTCATCTGCAATATCTTTCACATTATATACCATTTTTTTCTAGTGATGATATGGTAAATGGATCATGTAATTCACAAACACCAATATCAATCAAGTGAGAGTAGTTCACTAATGCAAATTTCAAGGAATCTATTTTAACACCCATGATAATATCAACCCAATTTAATTTGAATAAAACTAATGAAAAATTCTTGTCTTAGTTAAATTCAATAATATCAATCAACTGTACATAGAACCCCACATCATAAAATGTAAATATACCACTATTCTATGTTTTCAGTCCCTCTTTTTGATCGACTATTTGAAATTTAAAGTCATTCACAATTTAATAATTGACCTTTATAGCCAACATTAAAGGACCACATGATAGAATCTTTGAATCTTATAACAACAGAACTCGAGTATTACTATTCTTGATATTCAAAAAGTAATAGAAATTATTAAAATTACAAAATATATGTGTCAACCTAATATCCATCTTGATTGAAATATTTATGAACTTGCACATTATGTAAACTATTCTACAAGTTCTTCATTAACAACTTTTGTTATGAATTTCTTATTCCATGGTAATATTCTCATTAGTATCTTTGTTTGTATCAAGGGATCCTTACAAATGAATCTGTAATTTCATTATTCAGCTGCACATATCTATGTGCTTGTAAGAATTTAATTTCTGTTTGTATAATATTTGAGATCCTCTTAATAGATCAGCCAATTATAGGAAATATTTTTGATATTTCATATAGTTGAGACTGATTAGATGTGTCTTCAACAAGTCCAACTCAATTTAATCTTATCTCGATATCATCCAATTAACTAGAAAAAATTATAACAATCCTCTACCAAATATCTTTCAAAAAGTGTTCCTTCTGGTTGATATTTATTTTTCACGTATGATTTTAAATACCAAAGATATCTATGAAAAAAATAAGACATAATTGTGTATTTATTGATGTTCCAATAATTTTTCACATAAGAACCAAAAACATATAAATAACGTACCTCTAAATTGGATATATCTATCGACAATGTATGTGGCCTCCAAATTTAGCTTCGTTGACCAAATGCAATGTAAAATGCATTATTATTGTAAAAAACAATACAAAAAAGATCATCTCCATTAAAAAAGTGTAAATAAAAATCTCTCTTAAAGCTTTTAAAACTCAAATTTTTATATATTTTTCACACATAGTTGTCTAAGGAATGTGAAAAATTGGAGTACAACAACAATAAACTTTTCAAGAAATACTGTACGCAATCCCAATGGTAGTAACTGTGGTAAAAAAAATATGAATCATGACTTGTAAATAAATTTAACATATGATGCTTTAAGTCAACATGCCTTGGGATGTTACTTGAATACCCATCAGATACATTCACTTGTTTTAAATGTAAGAAATATATCTTTATTCCTATTTTTCATTGAAAATTTTACTAGAGAAAGCCTTCCATTATCATATATCCAGATATCTTTCATTATGTTAATTTCTTGAATGAAATTTTGAGCATTCAGAAGGTACTTTAATTTGTAATGATCATTATTAAATTTGAAGATCAAATTTTAACAATAATTCTTCTCAATATGAAAAACATTGAGATTATGCACTAACAAACTAAAAACCTAACATGGAATTTTATAGAATATACCTTTTTCCTCTATTTTTGCATTCCATTTTCATTTTATGATGATCCTTGAACATTTTTACCCCTATCATTCAATTGATACACCTTCCCAAATATTGTTTCGACATTTGTATATTGTTCCAATATTTCAGAACATGTTGAAAACTTTGGAGATCGTGTATGATCGATAAAACCATTTGAATTTTTACTTGTTCAACCAAAATCTATGAGATGTTTCAATAAAAAATCAATGACACAAGAAGCTTCATTTTTCTATGAGTTAGTCATTCGGGCTCAAAATCAAAGTTACATACATGATAAACCAAACTATGTATGTATTTTAACCTACTAAACTCTAAATTATGTGGAAACCACTAATGGTCAACATTGGAGAATCTTGCATTTTGAACACAGTTCTATATGATGCATCATCTGTTTCAACACGATTACTCCATACCTCTTATATTTATTCAAATAGAGCATACAAGTATACATCTATATAATTTTTGATAATTTTTTCTTGGAATAATCATCAAAAAAAATTATTTCCATACACATCCATAGAGGCAGATTGTAAGGGATCAAAAAAACTAGAAAACTTCTATAACCAATGTTCAAATTCCCAAATGGGTTAAATCCAAAAGCGTAAAATTCCATTCACACACTCCTTGGATCAGATTAGAAATTTAGATGAAATTAATCAATTTTTTTCTTTGATTTTGAATCTCTTGGACGTTTCATTAACCATTAATTGTTATTATCTATAAAATCAAACTACATTTGCTTGGTGGTTTATCATGACATGAATAATCCTTGGAATGAGGCTTTAAATTAAAGTAACACAAAAACTTTTTAGGTGGGTTCCTTTTGTTATTATTCATAGTATTATAATGATTCAGACTTCTAATATCACCCATTGACTTCAACCTAGAAGAATACCTTTTTTCTAATCCTGTATTCTTGAATCCACTCACCAATAATGCACACAATCATTGGGACAATCATGTTTTTTTATAATTTAGACCAATCTTGTTAACAACTTTTTTTATATCATAAAAATAGTAGAGGATATTATCTTCATGAAATGCATCACGCAAAAATTTCAATATCATGGACAACTCAATATTTTAAATTCCACATAGGAATTTTAAATGAAACAATATTGTTAGAAAAGAAAGTTTTATATATTTCAAACATCCACCATATATCCCTTGATTTTAATCATCAAACAAACCATGAAACTCATTTTTATGCTCAGTTAATTCCTCTCTAAGATTAGTCTCAATAGAATCAATGGTATGATCTAATGATAGGTTACAATATTGATCGGTTTTTCCTACCCTCTTAAAAATGTAACTTTTCATGTTTCTATTTGTAACACCATCCTCTGGGTGTTCTGATATGTTTTAATTTTTATTTTTTTCTCTTTTAATAATGAATTCATCGTTTATAATGGTTTTCATTTCATTTTACATTGTTGATGAAGGTGATATATCATTATTTTTATTGAAAGTAGTGCTCAAATTTTATGTAACATTAGATTATACACGCCAAATCCAAAACAAATATGGGGTAGGGAATCACTTCAATATCAAGGGTTCATAAACATCATATTTCCTCAAACATTTTCTAAATTCACATATAGTACAATGAAATATTATTCTCCCATCAACAGATTGATTAGAAATTATAGAATCTAAAAATTCATCAAAACCCTTAGCATGCCAAGGTTTTTTCCTCGGTAATGTGGTCCAGCTTTTATCCATATATATCAAAATTTTCTTAAAATTTATTAACAAAATTTAAATACATAAATATTACAAAATAAGAAAAGATATAAATGGAAGTGGAAAAAACAGAACCCATGTTATTATAAGAAGTTTCATACAATTACTTAAAAAGTTAAAGTAAATAAAGGAAATAAATAAGAGATAGTAATATGTGAAATAGAAGAAATAGAAAAATTATAGAATCATTAGAAAAATCACTAATAATTTTAACCACCACTTGGTATGTGATAATTAAATAATAATGAATATCCCTTTTCGTGGTAAACCATTTCATGAATGGAAATTTTAATCCACGAGATAGATAATATATATATACAATTTATTGTTCATATTAATTTAACAAATAAATTATATCATTTATATTTTATTATATAATTATAATTCATTTTGATATATATATAATAGAAATTTAATTAATAATGAAAGAGAAGTGTGAGAGTTTCTACATAATATATGAAAATAAACCAAGTAATCTGGAATCTGACCTACGTAGGATAACGAAAAGATTCTAATCTACCCAAATAAAGATGTGTGCTTTTAAGAGTTAGTTCTTACTAGTTCATTATAGTTGGAATAAAATGTTTTAAAACACAATATGGTTCAAGTCATCGTCGAGAGAAAATTTATTATTTCAATTAGATCTGGGAAAATAGATATTTTGTTAGCCCAATATCCACTAAAATTCAATCTCTAAAATAATTAATCCTTATTAATGGTATATAAGTGTTCTTTATTGATCTATAAGGTCGAAAGAAAATATGATAAGATTGAATATTAGTTTAATGATTTCTTTTTTAGAATATAAATTTTAAATTAAAATTTCAATTATATGTTGTTTACTCTATAATGAAAGAATAAAATGAATAAGGTCATAAATTTTAACAGGTAAAAAGTACATGATATAACTAAAAAAATAATAGAAGAAATATTTTGAGAATAAAGGTAATATTATACCTAGAGGAGTTAGTCTCTTGTAGAATATTTTTGTGTCTAACATATAGAAGAACCAGTAATGTTTTTGTCACAGCTAATCAGAATATGTAGATGATGGAACCGTAATATGGTGTTTTGGATTCATTTTTAAACTGAAATAATAAAATACATGAACTTGTAAAAGAATGTAAAAAAGAAATAATTATAATTATAGTCTTTCCACATTTAATAGGAAGAAGAGGTTATTTGAACTACATTTCATATAAAATTAGAGGAAGGTAATTGAATGTTGTTGTTTATGTAAAAGTAAAATAAGAGAATGGAAAGAAACATAAAAATAATATATTAGGATTATACATTAGTAAAGAAATATTTTTTTTACTATTATCTTTTGAATTTTAAAATGTAGGATTCACCTGAGTGTGGGATACACCAACCCATTTTGTGTGTGATGTGCACATAGACAATACAGATCAAATATTTTGTAAATATAAATGTATGATATATGGGATGAAATACCTAAAATTTTGGTTATATTTGAGTTAAAAAAATTAATCCATACAAATTAATAAGTATTTGTATGAGAATGAATTATCATTCAAATCCATGAATGAAGATTGTTCCTCAAGGAAATACAAGGATGTAGAAGAATAAGTAGATGAAGTTATAATTACATATTCAAGGGAGTATGTTGATGTGAGGATTGAAAATATCATTTTATACATCTCAATAGGAGTATGAATAGGGAAAGATATATTTCATGGTGATTTATACTTAATATTATATAAGTATTTTAATTTTAATGCAAATTTTTTTAAATCTATTAGAAAATGAATTTGATTATAAAGATGAGCCCTCTCATATTTTTTCAAGGAATAATTTGATTAATTTCAGAAGATTAGTGTTTTAATCATGTTGTTCAATAATGTAATATTATTTTAAAAATGTGTAAGTTATTTATTTAAGAATGATAAATCAATATGTTATGGCAGTGAGAGTTATTTATCCTCAAGTAGTTGTATATAAAATACATAAATTTATATAGGGGATATAAAGGAGTCAAGAAGTGAGGACAACTGATGTAAAAAATTATTTCCATCATTGTTTATGAAGAGGTAAATTAAGAAAAAATGTAGTTCCTATTGAGGAAAGAATTACATAAACTTTTATATGTGGTTGATAAGTTATAGAATGAAACTTAGGTACTTAATAACTCATCCAAAAATGTGAAATTTGAATGTTCTAAATTCATTTTGAAGGAATTATAGTGACACCATAGTGTTAAAGAATTCAGATACTTACTCACATAAGAGAAAAAGAATGCAACAATTTAGAATGAGAAGTGCCTTAGAGAATACAAATAACATGAATACCTCATGATGAATCTTCTACGTAACCAAAATATTTAATTTTGTAAATACACTTTTAAAAAAAATTCATTATAAATTATTATTAATCAAATAAAAACAATAAGGATTTCAAAATACCAATGTTTATCAATATTTTTCATTCTCCATCAATAATGATGTATAATGCAATGATTTACATTCAAATGTGGTTAATATAAAATATGATTCGCAATCGAGACAGTATATTATATTAATTACATTATTTAAACAAAAATCATAAAGTTAAAACTAATTAATTAATAAGGTACTCAAAAAATATTTATAACATTAGTTTAAATAATATGAAATATTTAAATAAATAATTTAAGTCTCAAAGTAGTAGTTTTCCCAAACAAAATGCATTAAAAAAATTTGATTATAAGTATAAATCAGTATTCTAACTAATATAAACTAAAGAAAATACCCACAAAATCCTTTATAACCATTAAATGTAAACACATTATACATCGAGACCCATGTGATGTTTACAAGTAGGAGACTGTAAAATCAATCCAATAATCAACCTCATCTACCTAGAAAACCAAAATCCATATCATTAGAGCATCATATGAGTTAGTAAGAATAGGGGAAAATTTTAGAGGGTAAAAGGATGAAAGTAGAAGAAAAAATACAAATAAGGGAGGGCTTACCTCTAGAGTGGTGGATCATGAGGCTTGGGGTTGAGAGCAGCTCCGATGTGGGATCAAGAGAACATGACGTCTTGGGGGAGGGAGATGGAGAGGGTGATGGTGATAGATCCGATAAGGGAGAAGGAGGGGGAGACCGATCAGGGGATTGTGACTATAGTTCCAGTGAGGGAACAGTGGACTCGGCCTCAGAGGGATCAAGATATTCCCTAGCACTGGCGAGGGGGAAGCCTAGAGGCTCTAGGGTTCAACATTAGGGGGGTAGCACTAGGGATCAGTGGTGGTGGGGTTGGAGGAGTCTATGGGAAGCATGGGGGCTCTAGGGTTTGATATTGGGGTATCACTAGGGCTTAGTGTTGGGGGAGGTGGAGGTTGGGGGAGTCCGGTGGAGCTTGGTGGAGTCAGGTTTAAGGAGAAGTTCATTTTCAACAAAAAAATATAATATTTAGTAGTGGTTTTAAAAAAAACATCTAGTAAAAATGGTGTAGTGGTATTTTTCTTTTCTCCAAGTTATGAATAAATATATTATGTATGATTTCTTGAAGAAGGGTTCTATTTATTAAGAACTTAGTGGTAGATGATGTAGATCACATATGAACCCATTGTTTAGGATTCCATGTTTTCAAAGGCACTGTACCATTATGATGATCTTGAATTTGATTGTGAAATATAATGAATTTTCATCAAAAAATGATCTAATATCTATGTATGAAAAGTTTATTTCATTATTGTTGGTATCAGAAGATAGTTTTTGTTATCCAATGGAATTTACGATGTGAGAACTTTTGTGACAACCCTAAAGATAAGACTAAGTATAAGGTAACACCCTAAAGTTTTGGTAATGATAATATTATGTGGCTTTATTACTACTAAATGCATGTCAATATACTAATGGTGGATGTTGTTCTGGTAGTGTTGTACCTATGGGTAATAAGTCTAAAAAATGCATGTCCATCTTTACTAGATTGCTACTTGGTTCCATTAAATGGGATTTACTACACACGACATTTGACACTCATGGGGGATATGATTTTTGTAAAATCAAATATTCATTTCAAACCATCATGAAGTATTTGAATATATTATGATAATGGATGACCTACATTTAATCTAAGGTTTAATATAATTACAAAACAATTCTTGATTTAGATATCATAAAAAATCGTTCATGCCTACGTGGTTTTCTTGAATGATTAGTGTTTTTGACTCTATGATTTTTTTTTGTTGATGGATGGAACCTTAGTAAATTATTTTAATGTTGAATATATTATAAAATTTTATTATGTTCTTCATGTGAAATTGAATTTTTTGGGAGTATGAATTATCAATATCATATTTATGTTCACACAAATTTATCAAGTTATGAATCATAATGGACTTCCAAAGAGGAAATTGATATAACAACATTCAATGGAGTCCTTCAGGAGGTTAAATCCATATTCTTTTAATGGATATTTTGATACACTAATTGTAAGAAATCAATCAGAAGCACTAAAAATATATTTTCTCTCCTCCAGTTTTTGGACCATGAGAAATTCATTTTGTTTATCTACCATTTATATGGTGAAGTCGATAATTAGTGTACACTTATCTAAAATACAAGGAAGAATTATGAAATTTACTCCATGGATTGGGTTGAGTTCAAGATCTTATTTCTAAATAATAACATTCTATGTATTATTAGATTAAGGATAGATAAGTAGTCCCTAAATCTAAATCAAAGGAATAATGAATTCATTGATACCTATTTAGAAAAGTTTAAAATACTATATTGGTAATTTTGGTATTATTATCATATCTAAAAGTAAGGTTAATTGATTCCTTAGTCTCATAAAACCAAGTATCTAAAGGCTATTATCCAAAATATGCTTTATAAGACATGAAGATATTATAAACTTTCCTATAAAGGATGAAATATAATTTATAGTTAGGTGTCAAACACATGGTATAGATAAGAATAAAAATATTTAATTTAAAGGAAAATATAAAAAACACAGATAGTAGAAGATGATATTTCCTTTATACTCAAAGTGTTAAAAGAAACCAGGAAAAAATTATCCAAAGGGGCATAGTAAATTTTTAAGTGTGGAGAGGAAGGTCATTGTGTACTCGAGTATTGAAGTGATAGAAAAAAGTTAGCTAATGATGTGAATACAGAGGAATCTCTAAAAAATACTCCACCCACACTCCAATGTTTAAATTTATAGAGAGTGGGAATTAATCTAAATAGTTCCAATTTTTTATGTCTAATGATGATAATCTATTTCATTAACATCATAATCCAAATGAAAATTGTAAATATCATGTTATTATTGTTTTTGATGAGCAGTATGATAAAAGCATGGTGAAAGGTTCACTCCCCATCCACTCTAGAACTGCTTGTGTCTTATTTGACACAAGATCTTCCTATTTATTCTTATCTAATTTTTTTATTAGTGTATAGAGATGCCACAAAAAGGATTATTTGAATAATTAGAAGTTAAATCCCACTAATGGTATGATAATCACATCTAAAGAATATAATTCAACTCTAGATGATGTTTGTGGGAATCAATTTCCAAAAAATATTTTCATTCTTACTCTGGATGAATTTGATGTTATCTTAGGCATGGTTTGGATTTCTCAACATAATTCCCACATTAATTTCCATGGATGAGAACTCAAATTTTATATTCCAAACCAACCTATGATATCTTATCTGTTTCATGATATATATTAACTTCTTAATGAAATCACATCCATTGAATTGGTTTCCATTCTAAATCAAGAGGGAATTTATCTCAGATGGTGGGGGATAAACTCATCATTGATGACATTCCTATCTTGTGGTAGTTTAATTATTTCCTTCAAGAATATTTTTTTATCCTTAAACCAAAACATGAATTTGAGTTCTCAATAGAACTCATACATGGTTTCATGCCTATTTCAAAGACTCCCTATAGAATTTCCCATATTGTGTTGTGGGAATTGAAGAATCACTCCAAGTAAATCTTCAAAAGGGATTCATTTGGCCATGTTTGTCACCATGGGGTGATTATATTCTATTTATCAAAAGAAAATTGATTCATTTGACTTTTCATTTATTATCTATAGTTTAACAAGATCATAATCAAGAAAAATTTCTATATACCCTATACTGAGGAATTTTCTATTCAACTACATGGAGCTCAACACCTTTATATGAATAGCCTTAATTTTCAATATCATCAATTGAGGGTCAAGAAAGAGTTCATACCCAATAAAAAATTATGTATGATGTATGGACACTTTGAATATGTAGATATTGCATTCAGTCTGACTAATTCCTTCACTATCTGCATCGATTTAGTTAATAAAATATTTTCAGATTACATTGATCAGTTGGTGGTAGTATTTATAGATGATATTATTATATATTAAAAGATTAAGGAAGAACGTGAAGAACACTGGAGTATTGTATTGAACACCTAGAGAAAATAGAATTTTCATGAAAAAATTACAGTGTAATTTTTCACTGAAGAAAGTTTCAGTTTTTGTCATATAATCTCAAGAGAGGGTATATTTATCGATTAAACAAATATGGGGGCTATTGAAAGTTTTCCTAGACCAACTATAGTGAATAAGATCCCAATTTATCATCGTTCGGATAAATATTAGTGTTATTTTGTGGAAACTTTCTCGTGACTATCTAATCCACACACCATGTTAAGTTAGAAGGTAGCCTAGTTCCTATGGAAAAATCAGTATGAAGAAAATTTTATATAATTGGAGATAATATTTTCCAATGAACCTATTCTTATATTAACCAATTTTGGATAAGGTTTTATAATCTATAGTGATGCATCCAATAATGGAATAGGATGTATTTCCATGAAGAATGACTTGGTTATAGCTTATGCCTCATGAAAATTAAAGGTTCATGAGAAACATTTCCCAACTAGTGACTTGGAGTTATCTGTGGTAATATTTTAATTAAATATATAGATCCCTTCTAATAATAGAGAAAAGTGTCATATATATACCAATCAAAAAAGTATAAAGTTTATATTCACATATAAGTAGTTGAAAATTCACATGTTAAGATAGTTAGAGATGATGAAGGATTATGACAACTCAACACATTACCACCCTGGGAAAGAGAACATGGTGGTCAATGATTTGATTGAAAAGGATCATGCTATATTAACCATGATAAGGATCACAAAAGATCCAATATTTTTGGATTTTCAAAGTATGGATCAGGAAATATTGAAGGAAGAGGAGAAATCTTATTTTCCTCAATTTATGATTCAACCATATATCTAAGTGAAGAATGAAGGGGCATATCAGAAAGATGTGGAACTACAAAACTAGGTTAGAAATGTTCCTGAGTTTTTTATTAATAATGAACTAATGATAAGCATTTTTAACCTTGTATTTTTTTCTTACATACCATTTTTTAAGAAGGAAGTATTAGAGGAATATCATAGTTCTTCATTTTCAATCCAGTTTGTAAGTAAAAAGGTATACAGAGATTTGAAAGAGTATTTATGGTGGTATGGAATGAATAGAGATATCGTAGAGTTTTTATCTCGATGCTTGGTATGTTAGTAAGTTAAGTATAATATATAAAATTCGAATTGGATGTTACATATATTACACATATAAAAATGGAAATGGGAAAACATCACCATGTATTTTTTTTGTTGGATTACCCAAAACATATAAAATGAATAATTATGTATCAATTTTAGTCAATCACCTTATATATTTAGAAAACTTCATCACGATCAAAAAAATATTTCTCTGTAGATCATATTTCTATAATATACATTATGGAATCCGTAATATTGCATGGATTTCCATATTAACTTTTATATTATAGGTATCTGAGGTTTACCTCTAAGTTATTGTGATATCTTTATCAAGAACATTATACAGCATTGAGTTTCAACACTGTGTATCATTATCATATAGATTGTAATTATAGGAGAAAAATTAAACCCAAAGAGTGTATGTTTACATATTGTGTTTAAATCATTTTCCATGGATTTAAAAAGTCTTTGGAATCAAAAACTTCTTATAGTTGGGTTTTCATACAACAATATATTTAACAATAGTATTCAGATGGATCTTCATGGTGCCCTATGTAGAAAAAAGTGCATATCTCCAATGTTCTAGAATGAATTTATAGAAAGGAATATATTTGGACATCATATAGATGAAAAAATGGAAGATAGTGTCAAATCCATTCAAAAACATAAGGTAGGAAAAAAGTCAAAAAAATTTATGCAGATAATCACACTACTGGAAAACATCCCTATACCCACGGTTTAAAACCATGGGCATAGCCCCCTAAACCGTGGGAATAGGTTATACCCACAGTTTTGGGATCCATGGGATGGAACGGCGTCCGGATATGGGGGTCGGCTTATTCCCACGGTTTGGAGAAACCGTGGGGATAGGATTTCCATAGCATGGCAGGCCCGTGAACACGCTGGCACAGCATTGACCCCACGGTTTGAGAACCATGGGGATTTAATATTCAAAAATAGTGGCCAAGGGGTTTCGAACATGGGCCTCGCATTGATCCTGGCGGTCGTGCCCCAACAACAGACCACCCGAGCTATGAATTTTATCTATTAATATACATATATCTTCCTATATATGTTAATATGCGGTATTTAAATTTAAAAAAAATGCCCAGCGAGTTTCGAACCCGTACCTCACACTGAGCCTCGAGGCTGCATCCCACCAAACAACCAACTGAGCTGTGATATATATTTGTTATATATTCATACATCTAAGTATATATATAAATATGATCAACATGGTGTATTTAAATTCAAAAACATTTCCAGTGTGATTTGAACCGGTGACCTACAACACCCACAGAGAATACTTCACCAATCGTGCTAAAGAACTTTTGAAAGGTTATATTTATATGGATATAAATATATTAATCAAAACCGTGAAAAAATTTCTTCCCACGAAATATTTTTCGTATTCCACCTAATTTTCTTTCCCCGCCATAAAGCAAGAAATCTATACCCACGGTTTTTGAGAACCGTGGGTATATGTCTTCAAAAAAAACTGCAATACCTATGGTTTTCAAGAACCATTGGTATAGGTCTTCAGAAAATACCCTATACCAACAGTTTTCTCCAAAAATGGGGGTATATGTCTTAAAATAAAACTACAACCATGGTTTTTGGCACAACCGTGGGTATAGGTTCACATACTATCCATATACCCACGATTGTTTGCAAAACTGTGGATATAGACCGATTTTCTAGTAGTGTCACCACTGTGATCTTGAATTTAAACTTTTTGATAAGGTGTTTCTAGGAATTTATCCTTCTAAGAAGCTTATTAGATTCAATAAAAAATATAAAAAGATCCCTACGTATATTTTACCGTTTAAAATTGTTGATCATATTAGGATGTTATCCAATCAGTTGATTCTTCCACTAAACATCTCTTAAATCCATTTTCTATTCCTAGTATCTCTCCTAAGAATGTACATACCTGAAATGTCATGTATACTAAAATCATAGTTCATAACATTATGTTAGAAACATTCTTGGGATTAATAATCAGTGGAGATTCTAGTTTGTGGGTAGAATTTTATATGAAACAATACCACTCATGTAGTCAATGTTTTATGGTCAAAATACCAGTTTGAGGAAGCAATGTGGGAACCTGATGATGTAATAAGGCATAAGTGTCCTCAGTTTTTTCTACAAAAGTGAAAAAACAAAATTGAGATCAAAATATATTTTAATGAGGGTATAATGAAACACCTAGGGGTTTCTGTAGTTTATTTTTTTGAATAAATTATTCTTCTTTGATATTTTGTGTAACATGAAACGCTGAGTTTTTACAAAACATGACAGACTATTTATATTTCAATATAGACATGACTGATATTACCTAGAAATTAAACATTGTAGAATAAATAGTAATAATAATATTCTAAATATTAATTATAATAGTTTAATTTAATAAAATATATTGATAAAAATGGTTATTTATTTATAAAGCCTTTATAAGTTTTCAAAATACTATTTTCTCAAAAAAAATGTTTTTAAATTTATTTTTGTGAACAATTATAAATTATTTTATGAGTATTTTAAATAATTAATATAACAAAATAAACTAAATTTTCTAATTCTTCATATCAAAATTATCCTAGGGTGAATTTGATTTATTTTTATTAAATTATTAATTTTTGATGAATGGTGAAACATACTACATTTTATTGTAAATAGATTTTTCATTTAAAGAGTTCATATGGACCTTCTTCATATTAAAATGGTTTTAAAAGTATAATTAGATAAATTATATATCAATTAATCCAATTTAGTACATTTTATTCATTTTCAATAAGAATTTTGGAGTAAAAACATTTTGAGCTTTTGAACATTTTTTTTTTGAAACTAGTTTTCTCTTCCCGAAAATGAGTCTAATTGTAAAATTGATTTTTAGACTTCTATAATATTAATTTTCAAAATTGAATTAATTATTTGGAATCATAATAATTTATATTATCTAATGAGTTCAATCTAATTTTTTCCCATAAATAATAGTAAAGACAATAAAAATTATTTATTATAGTTAAGTGAAAAATGCATCTATAGGGGGTTAAATAAAAAGATAAGGGTTAAAAACCACCCAAAACATGCCCAATGCCAATTTTATGGAAATTATTTGGCCTTTTATATTTTATGGTTAATAATTGTCTATTTCTATGTCTTTTTTAATGGGAACAAATCAGTACGCCTTTTGTACCAAAATTTTCAAGTGTGTCACTAACCACGCTTTTAACATGTCACAAACTCTCATATCTTCTTGAAATATATAAAATACTTTAGTTCCTCACTACCTACCCAAGTAAATTCCTTGATTCCCTCATCTATTCCTCAAATACATAGTTTTTCCAAGAATCCCTCCTAGGAAGGCTTTTGGAGCAAACCCAAGGAGGTTACCCGAACAAGAGTTAATGTTATTCAACGGGCCTTTTATTTTATTTGTTCCTCAACATACATTGATTACTATTTAACCATGATGTTATAATAACCTAGGTATCTTCCATATACATATATTTTCTTATTTTAAGGTTATTACCTACATCCAATGCTTATTCCCTCAAATATTAAATGATAATGTTTCCCATTTGTACAAAGGACTACCGCCAAATGAACAGATGTAACAAGTTTTCAAACAACACATTTCACGATTGGGAATGATAATGTATATATTTTTTATTTTTTATATTTTTAAAAAGACTATAATTTTTAATATAAACTATCATATATATATTTTTATCATTCCATTCCATAGAGAGTATGATAATGTGGTTCATGTGTACGGTGAAGAAACACCTCCTGAAGAGATGTGATCCATTTTTCACTTATGTTTTACATGAATGGTAATCAGTTATAAGTTTCATGAATATATAAGATATATGTAAAATATATATTATTTTGTGAAGTTTATATGTTATTTACCATTATTTTTCTTCTTCCTTCCAGAAAATGGAAACATCGTCCATGCATATGTAAAACTTATCATCTCCATGAATGGTGTATTTCATTATGTATATATAACCTTAATATATTAATAAAAATAAATAAATAATAATTATATATAATATATATATATATTGTTTTAAATTATTCATATTATTGAACCTGGATATAATTAAGAGTACCAAAAATAAAACATAAAACCATACATAAAAAACAAATAAATTATTTCCCAAAACGTGACTTTAACATGGAATTGTTAATACACCGGTAATAAAATGTCATAAGTAAATCAAATATGGTATGACATATATATATGTGTGTTTATTTTTTAAATATATGTATAATAAATAATTTTTATTATATTGTATCATGAAATATGTTCGAAGAAAGTCGAGATATAGGGAATGAGATTTTTTTCTCTATTTTCCCTCAATGATACATATGTTATGTTATGCACTTATCTTGTTTTATAAGGTGTATATTGTGATGACCCAGACTCTCAGGGTCCTTTCCTTTGCCAACATTTTTTATCCTAAAGGGGTAGCATCTCGGCGTGAGACCGATCGGCGCGACCGATCGGTGAGACCGATCGGTGTCACCCAAACTTGTCGGGGTTTTTCGAGTAGCGCCTCCCTCGTAAATGGGGTTTTAAACCCTATTTTGACCACTTTATGCTTGTTTTAAAGACCGTTAATTCCCATAAATGTTTTAATTAAATATTTAATTAATTAACCTGGTGTGTGCATCGGTTTAAATCACCCGACCCCTTTAATAACGTGTGGGGTCGCGTGGTCAACCCATGACCCCAGCTCCTTACGCGGTTCCATGTTGTTATCTCAACTGTCCCCGACCCTTATAAACTAAATGGTTAGTCGTGGTTTCTTATTTTCTCGATCACCCTGTGTTGTAGTACCCTTCGTTCAGATGAACCTCTTTTCGTTCAGACGAGCCGCGTCACTATCCGTGAAGTTCCGCACACGGCCTTATCGTCGATCATTGATCAACAGGTAGGGTTTTACCTTCGACTCTCCATTCTGTGCATCTTGTAGGGTGGGCGTGCTTTTGATTATATAGAATTGGATGAGCCAAACCTAAATAAAGATAATGAATAGTTTCTACAAAGAACGAAGGGGGGCAGTGATTGATTACGTTGTTCTAATTTATGATCTTATTTACTGAATTTTTGTGGGCTTACGCCTACTGAAATTCATGGTTGTTGGTGGTCTTTCTCTGTGCACTAATGAACCCCTGGTGATGTTTTAAGTGGATTGTTTTGTTGTTGTTAATTCCTTCTGTAAAAAGGAAATTGGTTAATCCAGTATATCTGGCTAAATAAATTAAGGCACCACGATAAATCCTTCTGTGATAACCCCGGTTAAAGCACACTGAAATTGAAATCATGGAGTGTGTTAAATCTTATAAAAATGAAAATACCAGCATGGGCCTTCTTTGTGCTGGTGGTGGTGGTTTGGTTGTTTTTCCTTTCACAGGTCATTTTCTGGGTGATGTGGGTGTGGATGGGATCCCCTATTGTTTATGGATTCAGTGGTCATGAATTTTAAGACTGGGTGGTTACATTGTTTATATCACGAATTGGGGTGGGATCCTCTATTGTTGATAAAACCTTTTGGATCATGGATTTTGGACAAGGGGCTGTATCTTGGGGTTTTCTTTGGTTGTTTTGGTTTTACCAGAGAGCCAGGTGTGGATGTTGTAGTTAATGATTGATTGTTTGCTTTCCGGGACATGTGTCTATGATTTCTAGTTGCCCAAGTAGGTGAAGAATTTATTTAAACATCATTACTGAACAAGAAAACAAATGGGTTTTGTTGGAGAGAGTCGTGACTCGGACTTGAGTGTTGTTTTTGTTCTTTAGGCTGGCTGAAGAAAAACCTAAACTTGGGAGGGTGCTTGTTACCTATATATATATATACTTGTAGTTTTTGTGTTTCTTATTCACACCCCACCCAAGTTGAGCACTCAGTGCCGAACAACCCCATTTCATGGGGGAGGGTGTTTTTCCCAACACTTCTAATAGTGGCTGGTTATTATCTCCTTTTTTCTCCATTTCTCGGATAGACCAAGTATCTTCTGGTAGGCTTTGATGGCTAGAAGCCCATTATTATCCCAAGAACCATCGGTCAGGGTAGTGTGGTGGTTGGCCCAGGTGTGTGTGGGAAGGTGGTTTTCCAAGTGTCTTTAGGATGAGGCCCAAGTGTCTTCGGGCATGGCAGTGGACTTTCTATCCCAGGTGTCTTTGGGCGTGGCAGTGGTTGTTCTGGCCTAGGTGTTTGTAGACGTGGTTACGTGTGACAGTGGTGGCCCAGGTGTGTGCGTGCGGGGTTTGGTAGTGGGACTGCGTGAGGTTGTGGCCCAGGTCTGTGTGGGCGGGGTGTGGCAGTGGGACTGCGGTGAAAATGGTGGGATTTGTTTGATGTGTAGAATGTCTTTAATAACTATTGGTAAACTGGCGCGGGGTACCCAAACATTGAGGTGCTTTTATTATATATATCACTTGACTTGCGTTATTTTGTTGAGTGTGGCCAGTGAGTGGGATAGATTAACTCCTTGATAGTGTTGGTATTCTACTTCTCACGGAACTTTAGTACATTCCCCCACTTGTGCACGAGAGTCTTTGGTTTTTTCCCTACTGAGTATAATTTTATGCTCACCCTACGTATATAAAAATGCTTCCAGGTTTCCAAGAGGACTTTGGGGATCGCGCAGGACCATACTAGCTCGGACCTTTGGGGCAGTTGTAGTTGCTATTTTCCATTATTAGTACTTTATCTTTGTAGCCACTTGTACTATGTGGTTTTTACTTTTGGAACATGCATATGGGAATGGTTTACTTTTGGCTTCACTTTTCTTTTAGTTTTGGGTTTTTGGGTTTCATCATCTTATCTCCTGATCCTATAAAACAAAAAGGGTAATGCCTTCCATTTGTGTGTAATTCCTATACCCTTGGTTCTAATCGCCACTTCGGGACCTATAGAAGGCGGGTCTCAAGAAGTCATTATCTCTCCTTCAACTTAAAGAAAGAAGGGCATGGAAATATTCTAAACCTTCCCTCCTTTTGGTGAAGGCAGTTCGTGGCAGAATTGTATCAGAGGCGAGGATGAGAGATTGGATGGAGTCTGGAGTTAGAAAAAATGAGGATTGCATGGGATTGTAGGTCAACAGTGTTGGGTGACCTTGGTGTGTGAATTAGGCCAGGGAATACCGGCTAGGACACAGGATTTTAGGGCCCCCCGTGATCCGATGCAAGGACTCTGGACCTACCGAACGACCAAGTGAGGACACGCTGATTGCAGGGTAGAGACCCTAGGAAAAGTACATGTATCATAATGACTTGTGTTCTCATGTTTTTGGGGTGTCTTGGGAATTAAGAATAAATAAAAAGTTTAAGAAGTTTTAAGAACAATATTCTGCACTACTTGGGCTTAGGCATTCCTTGTTTACCTTATAGCTATGGCACCTTGAAGACGACCACGTTTGGTGCGGGTGATCGAGGAACCGGATACTACCATAGCCGATCGGCAGAGAGCTGATCGAGAGGAGGAGGACGACCAGTGGCAGAAGATACTTTGGGCCTTCCAACGACAGACCCTCAAGAAGTATGAGGGAAGCACCTCTAATATGAAGACGGAGGACTGTCTAGAGGAGCTAGTGATAGCCTTCAGCTTGATCTGGGCTCCGACTGAGTACTGGGTTCCTCTGGCCGTCATCCAGATGCGGGGAGAGTTGCGTCAGTGGTAGATGCTTTAACTGGGGGAGAGGAGAGAGGCTGAGGGGGCATGGGCTGATTGCAAGAGGGAGTTCCAGGCGGAATTCCTCTCTTCAACGATGAAGGCGGAAAAGAGATAGGAGCTACTCTCCCTCCAGTAGGGGATTATTTCAGTGAGGGAGTTTGGAATCAAGATCAAGGACCTCCTACATTTTTCTCTGGACCTCTTTCCTAACCAGGAGTCTCGTGCAAGACGTTTGGAGGAGGCTCTCCGACCCTCCCTCCAGCATGTTGTTACCCCCTTTACCCTGTCGACGTACTTGGAGGTCCAGAAGAAGTCCCAAGTGGTGCAGAGGATGAACACACTAGGAGGTGTGTCTCAAGAGGGGATTCAGCTGGGATCATCGAAGGGGAAGGCCGTCAGTACCAGGCCTCCAGCGTCAGGACCCTCTAGGTTCCGACAAGCAGGGAGCAAGCCGCATTAGTTTAAGTTTCGATCCCCTAGTCCTCGCCCTTTTCCTTCGGGCCCAGAACCGCGATGCTTTGTCTGTGGGTGCCATGGACATCTCCGGGGTCAGTGCCCGGACCGGGTACAGTACGGCGGTGGCGGAAATCCCCAGCACCTGCCCTAGCAGGAGCTTCCAGCTAAGCCCTTCTAGCAGCAGCAGTAGGGACAGCGAGCTCCCGCTCCTCCAAGGGAAGATCTATGAAGAGGAGGCCAACCTTAGGGCGCTCCTCAGGGACCTCGACTGGGGCATGGTCAGGGAGGTGGCCGACATCCAAGTGACAGCGGAGCTGGGCGTGGACAGTTACACGTTGCGAAGGCAGCAGTTCCAGCAGGGCCTGAGGTCATTTGAGGTTCGATCAGTTTTTTTAGCACTCTTGCTTATGCCTTGTTCGATACCGGAGCTTCACACTCCTTCTTTGCACCCAGTCTAGCCCATGCTTTGGGCCTCGATGTTGAGAGAATTCCAGTGCCCCTAGTTCTAAGAACACCAGTCGAAGGACAGACCGACTTGTTATATGCTTGTCGAGGATTCAGACTAATGATAGGGCCACATCAGTCGGTCAGGGATCTTCTTCTGCTATAGATACAGCCATACGATGTCATCCTAGGAATCGACTGGCTATTCTCTGTGTGTGTCGTCATCTACTGATTCTTTGGAAGGGTTGTGTTCTTAGACTTGGGCGGCCGGCATGTTACTTTCACCGGCGAGCGGAGCAATCATAAGGGAAGCAGGTGAGAGGAACCCCTCCTCTCCTTGTTAGCCGAGATGTCAGTGGAGTCAGCAGATGCTGAGATGGTGGAGGTGCCAGAGATCATCCGTGAGTTTATGGACGTCTTCCCTGAGGAGGTGATGACTCTACCCCCTCGACATGATATCGAGTTCGGGATAGACCAACAGCCCGGCTCTTGTCCGATCTCGATGGCTCCTTACCGGATGGCACCTTCGGAGCTATGGGAGTTGCGGATTCAGATTGATGATCTAATAAAGATGGGTTCTGTTCGACTAAGCATGTCACCATGGGGTGCTCCTTTCTTGTTCGCAGAGAAGGCAGATGGTGGTCTTAGGTTGGGCATAGACTACAAGAGGCTGAATCAAGTGATGATTAAGAATCGCTACCCTCTTCCATGGATAGACGATATTTTCGACCAACTGAAAGGGGCAAGATGGTTCTCGAAGATCGACCTGCGGTCTGGGTACCACTAGCTGAGAGTGAAGGAGGGATACATCTTGAAGATGGCCTTCAGGTGCAGGTTTGGGCACGTCGAGTTCGTAGTCATGACTTTTGGTGTTACGAATGCCTCAGCTGTGTTCATGGGGCTTATGAACTCCATCTTCCGGGAGTACCTGGATCAGTTCATAGTTGTGTTCATCGACGAAATCCTGATCTATTCAAGATCAGAGGAGGACCATGCAAAGCACCTGAGGGTGGTTTTGGAGGTCCTCTGATAGCTCCAGATCTATGGGAAGTTGTCAAAATGAATGTTCTGGACACGAGAAGTGCACTTCCTTGGGCACGTGGTGTCCGAGCGGGGGGTAGAGGTGGACCCATTAATGGTTGAGGCGGTTGTTTCTAGGGAATCACACAAGAACGTGGTAGAGGTTCGTAGTTTCCTTAGGCTGGCAGGTTACTACCGAAGGTTCATACCCAACTACTCTCATTTTTCATCCCCTTTGACAGCCCTGACCATGAAAGACTAGGTTTTCATGTGGAGTGAGAAGTGAGAACCAACCTTCAGCTATCTGAAGGAGATGTTGGTTAGTGCCCCAGTGCTAAGATTACCAGAAGAAGGGGCAGCATATGAGGTGTTCTGTAATGCTTCAGGACAAGGCCTGGGATGTGTGTTGTTGCAGTGACAAGGGGTGATCTCTTATTGGTCTAGGCAGCTATGCCCTCACGAGTGTAATTATGCCACCCATGACCTAGAGATTGCAGAGGTCATTTTTTCACTAATGTTATGGAGGCATTACCTCATCGGAGAACGCTTTGTGGTCTTTACAGATCACAAAATATTGAGGAATATCTTCTCTCAGTGGGACTTAAACTTACGGCAGTGGAGATGGCTTGAGTTCCTCCAGGAATACGACTTTGAGATCTCTTCTGCTGAGGGAAAGGGAAATGTAGTGGTCTATTACTTGAGTAGGAGGACGCACAAAGATGCGGTCCTAGAGTCAATAGACGCCTGGAAGGCGATGGAGGAGTTGGCTGCCTTACACCTGGATGTGAGGATGGATGGTGGTAGAGGTTTCCTGTATCATATGGCAGTATATTCGTCTCTGCTCCAGCAAGTGGAGGAATCTCTGTGGGGAGACCCAGAGTGAGAAGTAATGCATGACCTAGTTGACCAGAGAAATGATCTGGAAGGGTGGACGGAGGATGGTCAGAACCGGATTCTTTTCTAGGGAAGGTTGTTTGTTCCAGAAGTGATCCGTGGAAAGGTTCTCAGTGAGTTCTACAACTCACCCCCAGTGGTACACACAGGAGTTTCCAAGATGTACCAGGGACTGGAGAGACAGTTTTGGTGGCCCGGGGTAAAGCGAGCAGTGTCAGAGTTTGTGGCCAAGAGCTTAGTATGTCAGGAAGTGAATGTCGAACACCATGTTCCAGGCGGCCTACTGCAGTATCTAGATGTCCCCAAGTGGAAGTGGGATGACATCTCGATGGATTTCATCATGGGACTACCCAAGGTCCAAGGAGTATACGATGCCATCTGGGTGGTAGTGGACCAGTTGACGAAATCGGCTCACTTTATGGCGATCAAGGATTCGAGTGTAGTGGATGCTTTGGCACGAAAGTACATGGATGAGGTGGTGCGGTTACAAGGAGTTCCGAGTTCTATAGTATCGGATAGGGATGCACGGTTTACCTCACAAGTCTGGAGAGGATTGCAACATGCTTTAGGAACCCAGCTATGCCTTAGCACTGCTTTCCATCCCCATACAGATGGACAGACAGAGCGCACCATCCAGACCTTGGAGGATATGCTGCGGGCATCTATTCTGGACTCAGGAGGATCGTGGTTGTGATACTTACCTCTGGTAGAGTTTTCCTACAATAATAGTTATCACTCTACCATTGGTCTGGCCCCATTTGAAGCCTTGTACGGGAGGCTGTGTCGTTAACCTGTGTGTCGGACCGAAGTATGAGATGCAGACATCCTTGGCATGGAGGTGGTGCAGAGCACAACAGATAAGGTTCAGCTCATATGGGAAAGGTTGAAGGTGGCCCAAGACCTACAGAAGTCGTATTCTGATACCAGGAGGAGGCCCTTGGAGTTTGAGGTTGGAGACCACATGTTCTTGAAGGTCTCCCCTCAGTGTGGACAACGGAGGTTCGGCAAAGGGAGTAAGCTTTCTACGAGGTTCATCAGACCCATCGAATTGTTGCGGTGGGTAGGTGAAGTGGCTTATCAGCTAGTTCTACCACCACTGATACTGAGGATACATGATTTATTTCATGTGTCCTAGCTTCGTCATTCCCTGCATGACGATTCACACATTCTTGATTGGGGAGAGATAGACATTGAGGATGACGTGACTTTTGTGGAAAGACCAGTTTTGATAGAGGATCATGAGGAGAAGGTGCTTCGTGGGTGAACCATCCCCTTGGTTCGTGTGTTATAGAGACATGGTGGGCTTGAGGAGAATACATTGGAGAGGGAAACACATATGCGTGCCCAGTACCCAGAGTTGTTTTTAGTTTTGTACTATTATTTTTATACTTGTTGTGGTGGATCGTTTTACCTTTGGCTATGGAATATGTGTTTTAAATGTGTGCGAAAAGTCCTGGATATGGGGAGGGGAGGACCTGACCCCTAATCAAGACACATTAAGGTGGATGTGATTAAACTCATGTGGGCAAGTCAGGGCCGCCCAAAGCAGGTAGTATCTTGAAATGGGGGAAGGAGACTCCCCAACCCATATGGTTGGGCAGTTTGACATGGTAACTTTCTTGGTTCATGACAGAGAAGTGTTCTTAGTTAACGATGAGGTTCACTCTTGAGAGGTATCTTTCAAGGAGGTTGTTCATACCCGCTCTTTCCTTCGAGGTTGTTTAGATTAGTGAGGGCGAGAATAGTTTGAGACGTATCTGATGTGATAACCCAGACTCTTAGGGTTTTAAACCCTATTTTGACCCCTTTAAGCTTGTTTTAAAGCTTAGTAATGCCCATAAATGTTTTAATTAAATATTTAATGAATTTACCTGGTGTGTGCATCGGTTTAAATCGCATGAACCCTTTAATAACGTGTGGGGCCGCGTGGTCAACCCACAACCCCCGCTCCTTACGCGGTTCCACGTTGTTTTCTAAATCATCCTTAGGCCTTATAAACTAAAGGGTTAGCCGTGGTTTCTTCTTATCTCAATCACCTTGTGTTGTAGTACCCTTAGTTCAGACAAACCGCTTTTCGTTCAGACGAGCTGCATCGCTATCAGTGAAGTTTCGCGCCCGACCTTAGCATCGATTGTTGATCAACAGGTAGTGTTTTACCTTCGACTCTACATTATATGCATCTTGTGGGGTGGGCGTGCTTTTGATTCTGTAGAATTGGATGAACCAAACCAAAATAATGATAATGAAAGGTTTCTATAAAGAACTAAGGGGGGGTTGTGATTGATGAAGCTCCTCTGTTTTATGATCTTCTTTTCTGAATTTTTTCGGGCATACGCCTACTGAAATTCGTGATCGTTGGTGGTCTTTCTCAATGCACTAATGAACCCTTGGTGATGTTTTAAATGGCTTAGTTTTTAGTTGTGAATTCCTGCTGTAAAAAAGGAAATTTGTTAATCAATTATATCTGGCTAAATAAATTGAGGCACCAGGATCAATACTTTTGTGATAAACATGTTTAAAGGACATGGAAATTGAAATCATGGAGTGTGTTTAATCATATAGATCTGAAAATACCGGCACGGGCCTTCTTTGTACTTGTGGTGGTGTTTTGTCTGTTTTTCCTTTCACGGGCCGTTTGCTGGGTGATGTGGTTGGTGATGGGATCCCATGTTGTTATGGATTCAGTGGTCGTGAATTTTAAGACCGTGTGGTCATATTGTTTATATCATGAATTGGGGTGGGATCCTCTATTGTTGAGAAACCCTTCTGGCTCCTGTATGTTGGACATGGGGCAGTATCTTGGGTTTTTCTTTGGTTGTTGTGGTTTTACCAGAGAACCAGGTGTAGATGTTGTAGTTAATGATTGACGGTTTTCTTCCCTAGACTTGTTCATTTTCTTGATAGTTTCCCAAGTAGGTGTAGAATTTATTTAAACATAATTACTGAACATGAAAAGAAATGGGTTTTGTTGGCGAGAGTCTTGACTTGTAATTGAGTGTTGTTTGTGTTCTTTAGGCTGGTTGAAGAAAAACCTAATCTTGGGAGAGTTCTTGTTAACTATATATATATACTTGTATTTTTTGTGTTTCTTATTCTCTCCCCACCCAAGTTGATCACTTAGTGCCGAAGACTCCCATTTCATGTGGGATGGTGTTTTTTACAACACTTCTAATAGTGGCTGGTTATTATCTCCTTTATGCTCTCTTTCCCGGATAGCCCAAGTACCTTCGGGTAGGCTGCGATGACCTGAAGTCCATTATTAGACCAAGATCCTTCGGGCGGGGTAGTGTTGTGGTTGGCCCAGGTGTGTGCGGTCTGGTGGTTTCCCAAGTGTCTTCAGGATGAGGACCAGGTGTCTTTGGACATGGCAGTGGATCTTCTAGACCAGGTGTCATCGGGGGTGGCGGTGGTTGTTCTGGCCTAGGTGTTTGCAGGCGCGGTTACGTGTGATAGTTGTGGCCCAGGTGTTTGCGAGCGGAGTTTGGCAGTGGAATTGCGTGAGGTTGTGGCCCAGGTGTGTGCGGGCGGGGTGTGGCAGTGGGGCTGCGGTGAAAATGGTGGGATTGGTTCGATACGTAGGATGTCATCAATAACCAGTTGGGAAGTGGTGCGGGGTACCCAAACATCGATGTGCTCTTATTATATATATCACTTGACTTGCATTATTTTGGTGAGTGTGGCTGGAGAGTGGTATGGATGAACTCCTTGATAGTGTTGGTTGTCTGCTTCTCAGGGAACTTTAGTATGTTCCCCCACATGTCCATGAGAGTCTTTGGTTTTTTCCCTACTGTGTATACTTGTATGCTCACCCTACGTATATAAAACTACTTCCAGGTTTCCCGGAAGACTTTGGGGATCACGCAGGACCACACTAGCTCGGACCTTTGTGGCAGTTGTATTTTTTGTTTTCCTTTCTTGGTACTTTATCTTTGTTTTCACTTGTACTCTGTGGTTTTTACTTTTTGAACATGCATATGGGAATTGTTTACTTTTGGCTTTACTTTTCATTAAGTTTGGTGTTGTTGGGTTTCATCATCTTATCTTCTGATCCTATAAAACAAAAAGGGTAATGCCTTCCCTTTGTGTGTAATTCCTATACCCTTGTTTCTAGTCGCCACTCCGGGACCTATAGAAGGCGGGTCTTGGGGGTCATTATCTCTCCTTCAACTTAAAGAAGGAAGGGCCTGGCAATCTGCTGACCCTTCCCTCCTTTTGGTGAAGGCGAGTCGTGACATATATACAGTCCCTTTGACATTTTATATCATGAATATCTTTACTTTAATTATATTTAATATTTAATTTTATTTAAATATATAATAGTACTTTTTATTCAAAATATACTAAAGTGGTAAATATTTAATGTAACAATCTCATCGATTATTGGGATTGTATATGATTGTGATTCTGATGAGAAAATAATTTGATCCACATATTAAGAAACTTATTATTTTTATTGTCCTATATTTAGGTCATCAAAATATATTTTTTTCCCTTCATTATTCTCTCTTTATGTACTCATGAGACCAAAATACTATTTTTAAGAAAAATCAACATTACTTCTCTATTCAATTGAAAACCATTTTCCTTCCAAAACCATGTTTCTTAAAAATATTTTCAAAAATATTTTCAAAATTATGAAAATCATTTATGAAATCCTTTTTTACGCATTTTTTTAATTTTTACAAAATTATTTTAAATTAATCTTAAAATCATTTTTAAAGAAGTCCCTTTTGGATTTTACCAAAAATTTGAAAGTAGTATTTCTTTTAATGTGTACGACATGGATGTAATTTCATGATATCATGACCATTATTTTAATTGAATATTCCATTATAATTCTTCAAATTTATTTGCAAATAAAATTGTTTCCATAACATTTTATATATTTTAAATTTTAAAAACTGGTTTTTAATACAAAGGGTATTTTCTTCAATAAACGTTCCATGTTATTTTCTTTGAAAATAATTTTCCATCAATGATTACACCATTTGATGTTAATAAATATTTACTATGGATATAATCCTTTTATAACATATTTATTTTTTATTTGCATAACTTATGTTTATTATGATAAGATTCATATGAAACTAGTTTCTCATTCATGGTTTATACCATGAACAAATGATTATGAAAGCTACTAATTTGTATATGGGTTATGCTTTGATGAAATGGTGAAAATATTATGAAACCTACTTCATTTCCAAAGTTTATATTATGTTGAATGTTTAGGAAACCCATTTATTTTCATGGACTTTGATATGATGAATGTTTTATGATCTTTTGAAACACTAATGTATGATTTTCATTATGTGATTGGTGGGGCATATATGTCCCTCTAATGAATTAGGTAAAAATTGATATATCATGCGATAAAAGGGACTCTAATGGGGAGAATTCCTTGTACATCAAGGTATTCTATCCAACAGTATATTATTTGGAATAATTTTTACTACTATAATGGTATGGGGAGTGACCCCATTCTAATATGATAGTCATTGAAGCGATACATTAACTGCTAAGGAAATTATTTTCTATTCTTATGTGTATGAAACAATTTTATGTATTATTCCAATGTTATTCTCTCATGGATAATAATATTTTATTCCGTTATAAATTATTTCTTATGAATTGAAACTCTTTATTCCATGACCTTATATTATTTTACTTGATATATTGGGTATGGATTTCAAATTTTACGTGCACGTTTTCATACTCTTATTCTCTTGTTATGTCAAAATATAACCCCTCTTAACCCTTACAAAGAATTTGAGCTCACCCTTCTCATGTTTCTTTTCCCCAGGTTATGAGAAAATATATTCTGTATTATATTTCTTTGATGGGTTCTAGTTTTGAATAACTTAATATAAAATTATGTTGTGAACATATAAAGAAGTTTTTTGTGTTTCCAGGTTTCAAAAGGAATTATACCTTTATCATACTTGGGTGTATGATTAATTAATGTAATGAATTTTTATCCAAAATTGATTTAATATCTATGTATGAAAATATTGGGGGGTTATATTAATAGAATCATGATCAAGAATAAATATAATCTACCCCATATTGACTATTTTTTTGATCAACAACAAGCAGCATAAAAAATTTCCATGATTAACCTTCATTTTGGATTTCATCAATTGTTTCTAAAAAGGGAATGAATACATAAGACATCCTTCCATATGTGGTCTGGAAACTATGAATTTATAGTTATTCTATTTATAATTACAAATTTTCCAACTATCTTTATGGATTTAATTAATATATTCTTAACAGATTACCTTGATTAATTTTGTGTAGTCAGTTTTGATTATCTTCTCATATACTCCATGTTTAAGAAATTTCATGAATGACACTTGATAATTTTTTTAAGACCCTAATTAATGAGAAACTATAAGAAATTTTTTTTAATTTTTTAATGGATTCAATTTACATTAGACTGATGAATGTTGAGAAAATTTCATAGAGCTAAAGAGATGGTAGGTTAGTGAGAATATACTCACATTACCTTATAGTGGAGAAGGAATTATGAATTCTAGTGTTTTATCAATGAATGTATTAGGATGTATTATTATTTAAAATGATATCATTATAGCTTATCTATCTTTTTGATTAATGTTTTATGATCATAATTACTGAACAAATGACTTGGAGTTATCATTGGTAATATTTATATAAAATATATAGAAGTATTATCATTATAAAGAAAAGTTTGACAAATATACTGATCATAAAAGTTTAAAGTATAAATTTACACATATGGAGTTGAATATAAAACATATAATATGGTTATAGTTGATTAAATATTATGATTTCTCAACACATTTCCACCCTGGAATGGTGAACGGGTTGGTTGATGATTTTAGTCAAAAGGATCATGCTATATTATCTATGTAGATGGTAAAAAATATCCAATGTTTATGTATTTGAAAAGGATGGACCTTGATATTTTAAATGGGATAAAAACATTATTTATCAAATTTTTATTCAATAATCTATCCATGTGAAGATTATTGAGGCATAAAAAGAAATATATAGAGAAACAATGGAAGGTGACAAATTATCTGGAGTTCAAACTTAATTGTTAACGATCGATAAGGTTTAGGAATAAATTATGTTCCCCTATTATACCATAATTTAATAATAATATATTAAATGGAGATTATATATCATCATTATCTATTCTTACTTGAATTTCATAGATGTATAGAGAACCTAAGGAGTATTTAAGGAGAGGTAACATTATAAGAGAGGCAATAATTTATGTATCGCGGTGATTTTTATTTGAACAAGTTATGGTTGAGTTGAAAAAGTATAAGGTAATGTTACCACCATTACCCATTGCTATATATGAATGTGAATAAATTAACATGGATTTAATCATAAGACTCCCCAAGATATCTAAAGAGGAAACTTTTATATTGCTTACAATCAATTTTCTTATAAATTCATCTCATTTTATTTCTATCATATTATATTTAACTATTTATTATCATATATATATATAAATTATTTAATTATTAAGGTTGTATATACTAGAATATTCTATTGTGTTGGATTGAGATTTGTTTTTTACCTTGATGTTTTTCGTAAGTATTCAGAAAAATTTGGATATAGGGTTTGTTTTAGTATATTCTAGCATCCTTAGATAGATTTTCAAATGGATAAACCCATTCAAACCATATTATATATACCAATAAAATTATCTCTAGATTAAAAAAATTGGGATCAACACATTCGTCTTTTTGAATTCTCTAACAGTAATATCTTTTACTCAAGCATTCAGATAGCTCCTTACGAAGCACTTTATAGAAATATGTGTAGAACTCAGACATATTGGGGTGAAGAAAGAGATTTAAAGCTAATGGAAAATGATATTTAAAGAAATGTAAGATAATATTGGATCCATTCAGAGAAACATCAAGGCAGATCAAAGTTGACTAAATAGTTGTGCTGAATATCATCACTAAGATCAAAAATTTTAAATTGGTGATAAGGTATTCATACAAATTTTTCCATATAATAAAGTAATGTAATTTTTAAAAGATGTAAAACTAAGACCTAGGTTTATTATCCCTAGAAATATTATTTATTTAGTAGGTATGATAACCTAACATTTGGAATATCCACTAAACCTGTATCAAGTTCATAATGTGTTTCATGTATCTCATTTTAGGAAGTGCATACCTGATCCCTCGCATCTAATGAACTTAGAGGTTGTACCACCGGACCATGATATTTTCTATAAAGAACAACCATTAGAAATATTGGATCATAGAGATAAAGTTCTAAGTAACAATACAACACACCAGGCTAAATTTATTTGGAGGAATCAAGAATTTGAGTAAGCTACATGGGAACTCAATGATGAGATAAAGCATAGATATCCTCATTTTTTCAATATAAAGGTATAATTATGGTGGGGTAAATCGTTTAAAGGGGCTATAATGTAAAACCTTGAGGTTTATATTTATTAATTTAAAATAAATTTTAACTATTTGGTATCTTTTTTTACACAAAACCCTAAGTCAAAATGACCCATGATATATTATAATATTCAAAACCTAGACATAAGACTAATGGGTATGAATAATATTAAGAAAATTATGAAATATATATCTATATATAAACTTTTTTCCTCATTTAAAGTATATTGATTAATTCCAAATAAATAATAATTTTATTATTAATAAATCCATCTAATGATTTAAAGATCTATTTTTATGGAGAAATGTTTTTTATACATATTATAAATTTTAATATAGAAAATATATTTGTATCCATTAAAAAGATATTTTGATGAAATTTATTGTTAATTTATGAATATTCATTTAAACTATGGCACCCACATGTCACAATATAGCTTAATTTACAATAATGTATCTAATATTTCGTTGTTTTAGGTCTATTTCATTTTTTGGGCGGTAATATTTAATTGTTTTATGCATTTGGGTGTAAAATGGTTTACTTACATGAATAGAAGTAACCATGAAATGTCGATTAGAAGGGGTATTTAATGGTGACAGTGCCTTTTTCACATCATCAATAGGGTTATCTAAACTGTGTGGAGCACCTCATAAATTTTGTGAGTGCTCAAAGCCTATACAATAGCTAGTACAAGGACATCCCACTATTTTAAAACCCATGTATCCAACCCATGAAGCCTTCCCAAAATCACTAAATGTTAATTTTTCCCTTTTCCCATTTTATAATATAAGTGTATTTCATCCCTTTTATCCCCCATACACATTTACACACCCTTTTAAACTCAATAAATATTTCCACCATCCTTCCCTTTCATTCTTGGTCTTTATTTAATGTTTTTTAGGAATTCCGAAGGTAAAACTCCCTATCTTTCACTATTTATTAATTTTCATCATCGTTGCTTGGTTTTGGTTTCTCCCATTAACCATGGAAATCTTGTAGATAATTTTATGATTTTTTGTGGATCTAATTTTGGATTTATATGTCTCTCATGTTTAAAGATTTCATCTCAATCCTTTTTTAGTGTTAACTATTTAAGATGAAAAGTTATGTTTGGTTTCAGCTCAATTTCCACCTATTCATGGAAAAATTTTATATAAAATTATTTCATATTGGAATTCAATGTTTACCTCTGTTTAAAAAAATAATCTTTTTTATGAATGTTTGAATATATTTGATATCAATGGATTATTTAAAATCATTTTAATGTCTTTTGAAATTACCATAATGGGTTTCTCTTTTAAATTACATGATTTCAAGTATTAAATGGAATGTTTTTAGGTCCATTTTTTATGTGAAATTAATTTTATCCTTTTCTAAATAATTTTAATTATGGGTACACTGTATTGATCTGGTATTCATTTTCTATAAGTTAAAACTTTTCCTTAAAGTGTAAATTATTTTAAAGTGAATTTTTAACCTCAAAGTTGTTTACAAGGGGGTTCTATGATTGATTTTAAATGTTTAGATGGAATAAGTGTTTGTTTTAACCCTTGAAGAAAACCATATAATATCTTATTAATTTAATTTGATGGAAATGGACATAATTCATCCTTTCATTTAATTTTAAAAACAATTTTTCAAGTTTTAAAGAATATAACTTAAATTTATTAAAAGGTGTGAGATTTCTATAGATTTCCAAAGAGTATTTGAAATGGTATATTTTGAAAATTGAAATGGATTTGTAATATGATCCATGATTTGTGATAAATTATCATTTGGAACTTTTATTTTAAAAGGTCTATTGCGACAGACCACTCTTGATTTACCCCCGTTGAGTTTTTTACCCCTTGTTTGGGTCATTTATTATTATGTGATGTTTGTTACTCCCCTTTAGTATTATATGATAGTTTATGTAGAGAGAGCATACGATATATGTTGATATTCATTGTGAATGTATTGAGGGTGAGGGATAGACATTTATTTTGCCTTTGGTTTTAATCCTAGCTGGGGTGTTCTTTCACTTGTATTCTTTATTGCTAATGGGAACCTATATACTAAGTTGATGATCTAAATTAATATTACGCTAGTTTATTCATATATTTCTAGTGTCCCTCTATCTGGGTGAGGAACAAGGTCTTGGAGGGGGTTTCATCACAAAAAATCTTGTGTGGGATAGTTGGATGACTATTGATGTTGATTTTATCATATATTTGTAGTTGATCCATGATAGAGAACTATTAAAAGATAATATGAATCTCATGTTAGGGATCCAAAGTTAGAGCATATAAGACATTTGATTTGATGATTGATAGTTGACATTTGAGTTTTGATCAACTACTTAATTTTATCATTTCCCATAATTAAACTATTATTTCACCAATATCATGCTTTCATTGATAATTTTCTTGTTACATTTTGGTTCCCACTATTTCATGGTTGTACCATGTGTGTTTAGGTCATTTACATTGAATTTTGTTTTTTGACGATGGTTGGAAACCCAATTTTAAATTTAAAGACTTTTGTGTGGGATTTTAAAGGGTATTTAAAAATGGGAGTAATGTTTTAAGGTATACATCATATAGAAAATTCTAATAAGAATTTTTTTCTTTTAAATAAAACAAATAGTATTTTGTGATGTGTTAATGGGTGTGTGGATTTAAATGTCTCAAGTTAGTGGAATTTTTTTTCAAAGAATGTCTTTTTCTTTAATTAAAAAAATTCATATTTTTAGAAAAGTGTTTTTAAAATTTTTAATTGTTCTAACATGATTGTGTTTGAAATATTACTTTCTAGTTATACATTCAATCTAGAATTTATGATATTCCTTGTGAAATTAATATCGCTGTCTTGGTGGGTTTTCGTGACCTAATGTGATTCTTAGAACGAACCAATATATTTCATGTTATAGGTTTCTAATTGGATTCAGGGTTATTTCTTAGAAGAAAATATGGGGTGATATGGGTGGGTTGGGAAACCAGAGGTTTCATGGAGTTGGTTATAAACTTGGATCAGGTTTTCCTTATTTTTTCTAAGTTTTGTATCAATGAAGCCATCCTTCTTTATATATACTTTAAATTTTGTATTTTTGATGTATGTTTTTATTCCATTTTTTATAATTATACTTATGGATTATTTTTTTATATGTATTCAAATTTATTAGATCAATATTGTTGGTTTTTATTTGTTTGAAATGGTAATTTAATTTGGATACTTATTTATGTGATAATACGTTGACATCCAATGTATGTGTGGTCCATGTTAGATACTCAACTGATGTGTTATTCTCTTTTATCAGTAATTATGGGTCAAATAATTCAAAAATGGATTACTTTGAGTTCAAGGAACTACTTTCCAACTCATAGGGAATTAGGAACACACTTCGGGCCTTATAGAAAGCCGATTAGGGTTCCAAGTGAATAATATCATTGGTTGTTTCTCAATAAAATGGTATTAAAAAATTCAATACTATGTTGATAGCCTAATATATTTTAGTGGGTCATATTTATTTAGGTATATCCTTGTATAAAAGAGATTATGGTTTTTAGTGATTGAGAGGTAAGTATATGGAGAATCTAGATAGCTCTTTCTCATCCAAAACAACAGGCTTCTAGGGGAAGTTGTGTTTTAAACTGTGTATTCGAGTTCTTTTAGTTGTTTCTGGTGTATTTTGATTTAAATTTATATTCTCTATAGCCTTTAATAATTTAATTTATTTTGGGAATCATTTATTTCATTTATTGTTCATCATTTTAAATATTTTTTTTGAAGATCATGAAATTTTATAAAATTTTAAATTTTAGAACATCATTTTTTGAATCATTGGGAAGAGTATATATCCTTAGTTTCCATGAAATTTTTTATAATATAATTGTATTCATTTTTTAAGCATTGAAATTTTTAAAGGGATAATGGCAGGGTTTAAATTTTCTAACTTAGTTATTACTAAAAAGTGAATGAAACATAAGGATTTTTTATAGATGTTTTAGCATTGAAAATGAAATTTTTGTAAACAGATTTGGAAAGTTTTTTGAAAGGATATAAAGTTTTGATATTCATACATAAATTTCATTTGTTTTCAAAATGGAATAGAATTATAAAAGTAGTATTTCAACATTCATTAATTGGTAAATGTGGTCTCTAACAAGGGTTATATAACACCAATAACATTTTTTGGTATGCTTCTCATAAATATATTCTATTCATGGACTATATTTCATAAAGAATGATGATCCATTAAAACAACATTATTTTATTTAGGATATATTTATAACATAGCTATTAAATATAAACTTTCCACTTCTATGTTTTGAATTTCAAAAAACGGTCATCTAGAGTTGTGACCAGCTAGTCATTTGAAGTCTGATAGAACCAACTTGATTTTTTGATAAATAGTAACATACCCTTATGAATAGTATTACGAATAGTAATATTTACTTTATGAATATTAAATAATGACAATATTTTATTTTCATAAGTTAAAAAAGATAATTAGATCTTAATTAATTCTTCAACATAATATAAAACTAATTATACATTTAAAATTATTATTTTTAGAATTAATTATTTTTTTATTTAAAAATAAAATTAAAAATAATTATAAATTGATTTTAAAAAAATGGAGTTCATTTTTAAATTCTAAATGTCGAAAAATGGTTATAGGTAGTTTTTCAGATTTTTCTAAAAAATTGGAACCTTTCGTGAATAGTAAAAATACAATTTTGATTTTTCAAAAGCTGGATGACATCATAATGATGTAATAATTTAATATAAAATGATGGTATACTTCTTTATATTAACATATGGCATGAGGTGTAACAAGTTTCTAAATTCGTGGGCAAATACCATGGGAAAACACATGGTTTTTCAAAAAACACAAATGATGTGTCCCTTTTAATTAATAAAAAACTCCCTCTCATTTACTATAAATACCCACTCACCCTATTTATTTTCATTCATTCCAAACACATTATCCTCAAAGATCTGGTATTATTACATCCTTATGAGTCCTCCTAAGGTTTCCTCAAACCCCCAAGGTCCCAACCATCATGTTTTGGGAGTTACTCTACAAGGTAATAGAATCTATCACCCTCCTCTTTTCTTAATGCGTTCATTTTATGTTTTCTCTTTTATATTCAATTGGATTTTGTTATGATATATAATTCCATATTACCAATTTTTTATATATTATGTAATAGTTATGAGAGACCCCATTTCTCTCATCAAACTATATTATGAAATTTTAAGTGACGTCATTAGGCTGCTGAATTTTCGTGAGAGATTTCTCAATTTTTCATCTATTTTGAGTTCCTTTATTTTATACTTATTTTCTCATCACCCCTCCTCCAAATCATATGACAATTATTGTACCTTATATGATATGAAATTATATTATTCTAATGTAATATTTATCATCATCTCTCTTTCCCCCTCCTCTTATTCTAAAAATGAAAACATTTTTTGAGGTGTGTTAGTTTATCACATTCAAGGATGGTGTGGTCCCAATTTTCATTACCATATTCAATTCTGGTAATGAAACCATTTTTATGGTTGAAACAGATCATAATATATGTATTTCATCTCATAATGTTCTGTAATCCTTACACACTCATGATATAAAATAATAATACAAGACAAGTTCAATATAAACATAACCACCAAGTTAATCCAAACATTTGTATTTAACTTTTTACTAATGAATCATAATCATGGTTTATAACCCAAAATAAGTATAAGATAATTTATATCAATGTAATGTCATCAATATGATATATTAAAATTTATTTATGTTTAACCACATATCAAATGAACATCCATTAATGAATACAAGTTAATGAATCATGAAAACCAATGAAGAAAATGCTTCCAAAACAATAAAATTGAACCTCTTAAAACCATAAATAGGGCCATGAATAAACCTAATAAGGTTATACTAAATCAATTAGATATATATAAGGTTCCTGAATTATTTATAAATGAAGATAAATTTTATTATTCAGGTCATTAAAAAAAATGAATAAGACACTCGAGCATAATGTGAGGGGTGTCTCATCTCACATTCATTTCTGTGAGATTTCCATTGCTCGACACATATTTATTTTGTGTGTTGTGTTGTGTACTGACGTTTGATATATCTTATCATGATTATATATATATTCAAGGTATTTTGTGATTCATTTGGCGGTCATTAGTTTTTGGACATACGACTCGCCACATATTGATTCTTATGTGGAGCACCAACTACACATTTGAGATCACATTTCATTTGAAATTATATATTTATAAAAAAATCCTTATTCTCATATCATTGATATGATTAATGTCTATGTTGTATACTAATTACATATGGTGTTTATTTTGAAGGTTGTTTTAACTATGGGAATATTGATGAATCTGTATCCTCTACTCTATACTAATATTGAAAAGACATATTAATATTGTATTAAAAAAATGTATAAAACATTATTTGTAGATACAAATGTAGGTGGGACCCACTATATCCCCTCGATGCATCAATATTTATCTTCAGACAAATTATATGGCGACATACCCTTCGAGTTTGTTTCCAAAAAATCAAACGAGTTTCTACCCACAGAACTAAACCATTTTAATGGTATTACGGTATCATGTACCAGATAAATGATGTCAAATTAATAAGCATTCCCTTTATACATTATCAGTTATTATCATCCATGAGTTTTCACTATGAAAAAATCTATGGATTCAGTTCCACTCTCAGTTTGTAATTGGCAAAAGCTTTCCATTTATTCACTATGCCATATTGATTACGTCAAATTTTTTATTTATTATAAAAATAATGATTGCACAATTTATAACCATTATTGATTGTTTGAGCTCACCACTTTCATTTTTTCACCTTCAATAGGTGATGAAGTGGAGAAAATTTTTTCAGTTTCTGTGGATGGAGTTTTAATTTTTCTTTTTTATTATATTATATAAACTTTTCTAATGTAATTTGAGTTACATATAGGTTTCATATTTCTTCAAGACTAATAAATTGGTCGTTCCTTTAGAATTTTCATTCCTTATAACCATGCAAATATAACAATTAATGCACTGGCTACGATCTAGAGGGGTCGGGGTGTTTCAGTTTGTATAGAAGGTAGTTTAGTTTAAAACATGAAAAGTATATTGGAAAATGTATAGTATCGAAAAAAAATTATAAGATAGTATTTGAGGATAAATGTACAAGAACGTCTTGGTATTTTGGTAAGGAATAGATTATGTGAATCATTCTAAAAAATACATCCCTGTTTGGATAAAAATAGGTAGAGGTGGCTCTGGCACAGAAGTACCTAGGGGTGAAAGCTCCGACAATGAGTTTCGGACTTGACCTGGGGTATCCTAGTACATGACAACCGGCCTTGATTCACTCTTGGTGTTGACACTCCTGGTGGATATGCTTAGGATAGTTCACATTTTCATTACATGAAATTATAAAGGATTTTAATGTAAATTTATCCTCAGAGAAACCATGTCTATGAGATTATCTATGCATAGGATTTCAATTTATGATTATTAATTTTCTAGTCAAGATTATAAATTATAATTCATATCCTAACCTAGTGTATAACATTTTTTAGAAATGGATCCTAATAGAAGAAGGTGAATAAATGCTCATGGGAAATATAAAGATTTCCCCACTTAGCATGTCAACACCGTCAATGTTGGAGCGATCAGATCATGACCATATTGGGACAACTTAATCTGGTTGTAACAAATAACCATTCAACTACTATGTTGGATAGTTTCATGTGGAAAATCCCATATCTTTCAGTGGGAATACTAATCTGGTGGTTTCTGAGTAGTGGATCAAGTCCCTTGAAAAAAATATTCATGGAATTAAGATACAATGAAAATTAAAACGTGGTGATGGAAGTATATTGTCTCAATGGTGATGTTGATCAATGGTGGTATTTGATTCTAAATACCACTGAGGAAGAATAAATAGAAGATATATAATGGAGGACTTTTAAGGAAATGTTCTTTGAATAATATTTACATCGTTAGTAATGAACCTAAATGAAGAGGAAGTTATTTATCTTAATGAAAAGGGAATAAGATAGAGTTATAGAGTATGAGGATACCTTCATAAGACTATCCAAGTATGCCATAGATTACCTACGAGACTCAGAAGACAAAATTTGATCATTTTTTTCGAAAGTCTTAAGCCATGTCTTCGAAGGGCACTGGATTCTCCAACATTTTCATCATATAATGAAATTGTATAAAGTGCCATCAAAATAGAGAAGGATTTTGATAAATCAAATTTGTTCAAGGGTAACCAAGATAAGAAGAGGTGATTTGATAACCATAGAAAAGGTGAAGCACCAAATAAGAACAAGGTAATGAATAAATTCCCATTATATGAAAACTGTGGAAAGAATCATCCTGGAAAATGATTTAAAGGCATGGGAGTCTAATATAAGTACAGTTAAAAGGGTCATTGATCTAATGAATTCAAGGGGAAGAAACAATTCAATGATGTTCAATGCTACAATTATAGAGATATGGGACACTATTCAAATGAGTTTCCTAAGTTCCAAGGAAACTTTCCTCATAAAAGGGCAAGATAATATGGGAAAGCATATGTGATTACAACTATGGTGGTTGAAGATCCTAATGATGTGGTATAATGTACTTTAACTGTTTCCTCACACTTGTCCAATGCATTATTTGATTCTAGATCATCGCATTCATTTATATCTTCAATGTTTTCTTAGAAAATTAGACATGTCCAATTTTAATTAATAAAGGAGTTCTTAGTCAAAACTCCTTGGAGATGTATCATTGAAACAAATGTGTGTCGATCAATCCCCCTCATCACACATAAACGTGCTTCTGTTTCTAACCTTATCATCATACCAATAATTTACTTTGATATAATTTTCGGTATTAATTGGGTATCAAATTATGATGTGAAGATCTATTGTAGGAATAAGGATGTTACAATTTCTGAAATTGGTATAGAATCTCATATCCTTATAGAAGATACCTCACCACCTAATTCTTATCTAGATCCAACCCCAGTAGATCTACTAAATTCAATTATTAGAGAGGAAGAGAACCAAATATCAATGGGCTGGGAAATAAATCATCCAATTGAAGAGACAACTAGAAGAATTTGGTGATAAAGGATTTATTCTCCCTAGTGTTTCTCTATAGGGAGACCATGTTCTTTTAGTTAAAAAGGAATATGGGTCTATAAGGTTGTCTGTTGATTAGTGGGAAATAAATGCAATTAAAATAAATAATAAGTATCATATGCCACCAATTGATGATTTATTTTACCTACTTCATTGAGAAAAATATTTGTCAAAGATTGATCTTCGATCTGGATAACATCAGTTTCTTGTGATGAAGTAAGACATTCCAAAAATATAATTTTGAACCAGGTATGGGCATTATGAGTTAACAGTATTGCCTTTTGGACTGAATAATGCACCATCAGTTTCCAAGGATCTGATGAATATAGTTTTCAATGAATATCATGATGACTTTTTAGTGGTGTTTATTGATGATATCCTGGTATACTCTAAAATCTATGAAGATATTGAAAATAACTTGCGCACTATTTGGAAAACTCTTACAAGAAATAAATTATTTGCGAAATTTAGTAATTGTGAATTTTGGATCCAATCAGTTTCCTTTCTGGGCCACATTGTCTCTAAGTATGGAAATACATATAGGTCCTATGAAGACAACAGTTTTGAAAGAATGGCCTACTCCAACAAACATAACTGTAGTACATAGTTTTATGGGTTTATTAAGCTATTATAGCCGTTTAATTCAGAACATCACCTGTTTATCCAACCCAATGATCATGCTCACACGAAAAGGGGTTAAGTTTTTATGGACAAAAGAATGTGAAGAATATTTTGAAGAATTAATCATAAGGCTTGTGAATTTTCCAATCATGACTCTACTATTAGGGAATGATGGATTTGTGATATTTAGCAATGCATCAAATAAAAGAATTAGTTGTTCCCTTATGCAAAATTATAGAGTGATTTCCTATGCATCTAGGCAAATAAAAATTCATGAAAAAACTATCCAACTCATGATATTGAGTTGGAAACTGTAATCTTTGCTTTCAATATATGGAGACACCATATCTATGGATAAAAATGTGAGATTATTACCAATAAAAAGAGTTTTAATTATATTTTCTCACAAAAAGAACTAAACATGAAGCAAAGACGATGGATTTAACTACTCAAGGATCATGGTTTCACTATACACTAACACCTGGGGAAGGAAATTAAGGTGGAAGATGCTTTGAGAAAAAATTATAATGGATTTAGGAATTAGATGATAGTGGATAGGGATCTTATGTTCAGGGATCTTGTAAAGATGGATATGGGAATAATCATGGAAGGTGAAACATCGATAATTTTTCAAATTTTATCCAAATAATCTTTACTAGAAACGATAAAATGTTCTTATATTGATGATGAGGAATTTCAAAAGAAAATCAATGATGTGAATGATGGAATATTTATTTACTTCATATATGAAGATGGAATTTTGAAATTTTTGAGAAGGCTTTGTGTTCCTGATACACCTGATCAAAAAAGGGAATTGTTGGATGATGGTCATAGCTACAATTTCTCAATACACCCTGGTAGCACTAAGATGTATAAATATTTGAAGGAACGATTTTTTGTGGGAAAACATGAAGATGGAGATTGCTGATTACATGTCCAGATGTTTGGTTTGTCAACAGGTGATGGCTGGAAGACAACATCTTGGATGAGTCATGCAATTCCTTCCTATTCTTATATAGAAATGCAATGATTTTAAAATGGACATTGTCATGGGACAACCAAAGACTCCAAGAAAGAATAATGTGATATGGTTCATTATTGAACGCCTTACAAAATCAGCACATTTTATTTATTTAAGGGAATATAAAACACTTGAACTTTTAGAAAGACTATATATTAATGATATCATAAGACTTCATGGTGTAACCTTATCAATTGTCTCGGATCGTGATACCCATTTTATATCAAAATTCTGGAAATTTCTCTAGAAGGATTTGAATACTGAGCTTCGTATGAGTACTGCTTATCACCCTCAAACTGATGGATAGTATGAAAGAACAATTCAAACATTGGAATACATGTTGAGATCATTCTCTCTTAACTATCAAGGTATGTGGGACCAATACTTTCCTTTGGTGGAGTTTTCCAACAACAATAGTTTTCATTCTAGTATTCAAATGGGTCCATATGAATCATTATATGGAAAGAGATGTCGAAATCCAACTTGTTGGGATGAAGTTGGTGAGAGAAACTTATTGGCACAGAACATATTAAAGAGACCATTAAAAAGGTGAAGACAATACAAGCCCATATTAAAGAATCCCAAAGTAGGCAGAAGATTTATGCTAACAACTGGAGAAAGGATTCAGAATTCAAGGGGGAGATCATATATTTCTGAAAGTATCTCCATTGAAGGGTGTCTAAATGTTCGGTAAGAAAGGGAAATTGAGCCCCATGTACATCGGACCATTTGAAACTCTAGGATGAATCAGAGTTGTAGCTTACCATTTAGCAATTCCTCCAAGTCTCTCCAAAGTTTATGACGTGTTCCATGTGTCATTTTTGAAGAAATACATTCCATACCCAATTCATGTACTCACCTATGAATAAAAAGAACTGGAACCTGATTTTTCATATTTTTAAGAGCCTATCAGGATCCTTGACACAAGGGGGAAATTCTTGAGAAATCAGATAACTTGTCTAGTAAATGTTGTTTAGAGAAATCGAAATATGGATAAATCAACATGGGAACCTAATTATGTTATGAAGAATAATCGCTCATAACTTTATATTGTACTTCATACATAAAATTTTGCGGATGAAATTTCTGAACGAGGGAATCATATAAAACCTCAAATATTTTATGGTATGCTTCTCTTAAATATATTATATTCAAAGACTATATTTTCATAAATAATTTTGTTCCTTTAAAACAATACATGGTTATTTAGTAGATATTCATAACTTTTCCATTAAATATAAATTTTCCACTTATAGGTTTTGAATTTCTAAAAACATTCATTTAGAGTTGTGACGAGAAATTCATTTAGAGTTTGATAGAACCAACTTCAATTTTGGATGAATAGTAACATACCATTTTGAATATTGATATGAATAGTTATATGTCCCTTAGGAATAGTAAATAATGATAATATTTTTTTCATAAGGTAATAAGATAATGAGATCTTGATTAATTTTTCAATGTGATATGAAACTAATTATAACTTTAAAATTGATATTTTTCGAATTAATTTTGATTTTATTTAAAAATTCAATTAAAAATACTTAGAAAATTATTTCCAAAAAATGGAGATAAGTTTTGAATTCTACACATCAAAAAATGGTTAGGGTGAATTTTTGTGATTTTTCTAAAATATTTGAATTTTAGTGAATATTAAAAATAGAGTTTTCAGTTTTCAGTAATTTAATGACATCATAATGATGTAATAATTAAATATAAAATGCTGGTCAACTTCTGAGCCATAAAATATGGCATGATGTGTCCCGGGTGGCTAAAACCAATGGAAAATATCAAATTAAAGCCTAGGGTTTTGCAAAAAAATACAATGAGGTGTCTCTTTTAATTAATAAAAAACTCCCCCTCATTTACTATAAATACCCACTCACCTCATTCATTTTATTTCATTCCAAACTCATAATCCTCAGAACTCTAGTCATATTACCTCCCTATAAGCCCTTCCAATGTGTCCTCAAACCCCCAGGGTCCCAGCCTTCATGTTTTTGGTGTTACTCTACAAGGTAAAAGAAACTACAACCCTTCCCTTTTCTTAAAGCATTCATTCTATGTTTTATCTTTTATTTTTAATTGGGATTATATTTGGACATATCGGTCTATATTCACCTTTATTAATATATTATGTAAGAGTGATGAGATATTCCCTTTCTCTCATCAAACTATTATATGAAATTTTAAGTGACATTGTTAGCCAGCAGAATTTTTGTGAGAGATTTCTCAATTTTTATTCTATTTTGAGTTCCTTTATTTTATACATCTTCCCTCATTTACCCTCATCCAGTTGATTTGATAATTCCACTACCATACATGATCTGGAATCATATTATTCTAATTTAATATATTATCATCATCTCTATTTCCCCCTCCTCTTATGCTAAAAATGAAAACACCAAACGAGATGCGTTAATTTATCACATTCAAGGACGAAGGGTTCTCAATTTTCATTACCATATTCAATTCTGGTCATGAAACCATTATTATGATTGAACTAGATCAGAATATATTTTTTTAATTTCATTAATTTTCAATAATAATTAAACACTAATAATATAAAGTAATAATACAAGACAAGTTCATTATAAACAAAACCGCCAAGTTAATCCAATCATTTGTAATTAACTTTCAACTAATGAATCATCATCATGGTGTATAACACAAAATAATTATAAGATCATTTTTATCTATCTAATTTCATTAATAAGATATATTAACAATTCTGTATTTTTAATCACACATCAATCAAACTTCCATCCATGAATACAAGTAAACAGGTCATGAAAACCAAGGATGAAAATGCTTCCAAAACAATAAAATTGAACCTCCTAAACCCATAAAAATGGCCATGAATGAACATAATAAATTTATAATAAATCATTTAAATATATATTTTGTTTAGTAATAATTAATTATTGAGCTAAATTTTATTATTCAGTTCATTAAAATAAACTAAGAACACACTCGAGGATAAGGTAAGCGGTTTCTCATCTCACTTTTATTTCTGTGAGATTTCCATTTCTCACCACTTATTTATTTTGTGTGGTGTATTGTGTACTGACTTTTGATATATATATTATCATGATTATATATATATATATATATATATATATTCATGCTATTTTGTGATTCATTTGGCGGTTTTTAGTTTTTATACATATGACTCGACTGATTACATTGTGGTAAGGGACTTTGTCTCATTTTTCCCAATCATTGTGACTTACTTTGTATTGTGCACCTACTACTTCTTATGTAGTGTAACTGCTTCCCATTTTAGATCAATTTTAATTTATATTTATATTTTTTGTTAAATATTCATATTCTCATATCATGGATATGATTATTGTCTAAGTCGTATACCATTTATATATGGTGTTTATTTTAAATGTTGTTTTAAATGTGGAAATATTCAATAATCGGTATCCTATACTCTGTATGGATATTAAAAAGGAATATTGATCTTCTTTTAAATAAATGTATAAATAATTATTTGGAACTTCAGTGGTGGGTGGGGCCCTCTATAGCTCCTCAATACATCGATAGGCCTTAAGAGACAAATCAGTTGGGGACAACCCCTTTGAGTTTGTTTCCAAAAAATCATATGGTTTCTACCCACATAACTAAACTGGTTTTTTGGAATTAAGGTATAATGTGTCAGATATATGAATTTAAATTAATATGTATTATCTTTCTTCATTATCAGTTATTACTATCCATGAGTTTTTCACTATGACAAAACTATGGATACAGTTTTATTCAGAGTTTGTAAATGGGTTGAATTTTTAAATTATTCTCTATTCCATATTGATTACATAAAAATTGTTTACTTATCATTGAGTTCATGAATCCACTATTTTTAATCTTTATTGAGTGTTTGAGATAGCCCCTTTCATTATTTTACCTCAACTGGTGATGAAGAGGAGATCATTTATTGAGTTTCTATGGATGTAGTTTTTTGTTATTTATTGTATTTTGTAACCTTTTCCAATGTAATTTGAATTAAATATATATATATATATATATATATATCTAGTTTCATCAAGACTACTAAACTGATTATTCCTTTGGGATTTTCATCCCTTCTATCCATGCCAATATAACAAGTAATTCACTGACTCTGATCTAGAGGGGTTGGGGTGTTACAGGGGAGTTATATTCAGAGAGAGAGTTTGGATGGGTTTTCATGCACTTTCAATATTAAATAGTGTTTTCAAAATTACATGGTAATAGTTGGAAATTACAAAATGAACGTTTCCCTTATTGTGTGAAAGTTTTTTCCATGTTCGAGTGATTTATCTTCTTAGTTTTCATCCCTAGTATATGATGTGATTTTTTTATTTAGGTTTTGAAACATGAATTGATGTTGTTAATTCCATGTTTTGTTTGTTGAATGCCACCTAGAATGGTTGAAAGGGTTTCTTCAATTCTATATCCTACCCAAGCAATGAGGGGAGAGGTGAGCTTGGGACCTTCTATGTGTTCAAACTATATTTTGGACTTCATGAAATCGACCTTCGTTATATAGTGATCATGGTTCAATAGAAGTTTTAAGGTTGTGTTAGATGGTTGAGGTGATCCTAATTCTCTTAAAACACATGAATATTCCCACATGATTATCGTTATGAGTTTGATCGTTGGTTTTAGTTTAGTTTCTAGGAGTCCATGGCACCTTCTCATCTTTATGATGGTATATCTTGGGACATTATCAAGATGGAGTTTATCCAATTGTTCTTTTATAAGTTTTTGAAAGTGAAGAGATAACTTGATCTTATTAGCCTTCATCATGGTGGTCGATTAGTAAGAGAGTACATCAATCACTTCCCAATGTTATTTGTCTTCTCTCCAATTTTTTCTACAAAAGACTTTAAGAAAGTATATTTATCTAGAGGTTTTCTTCACCCTTATTTTAGTCAAGATATACTTTCATCTATCTTGACATATTTTCTAGAGTTTTTCAATGAGTCCATTTGGGTGAAACTAGGACAGTCAAGGTAGCAATATTGGGTGAATCCTTGACTACATCTGATAAGGATAAGGGTAACCTTGTGACTGAGGAGCAGAAGAAGGATGATCCAAAGTTAGATGCATTGGGTCCTTCTCATGGGAAGAATATATATTTTTTATGATTCCATTTTTTGGGATCTATGAAATTATAGGACCTTCTATTTTAGTTCTCCTAGAGTTTTAATATATTTTCTCCTTTTGGGTCATCTTTATAAGTTTTGTAATTTGGTTTTTTGAATATATCATGGTTTTAACCATTTTTTGGATTTGTTTTTGTAGCGAAACGCCTTTAATGGTTATATATTAGGGCTGAGAATTTTGTATACATGGTTATTATTGTTTGGAATATTTTGGATGGTTTAATTTATGATTGTATCTTCCATAATTCCATGTTATTTTTTGTAATTTCATAAGGGGATGACTTGGTATTTTATGATTCAGTTTAGATTTTCTCTTCTTTGGTTTTGTCTGAATATTGTTTCATTTTTACTCATTTCATGGGTGGACCTTCCTTGATATTATCGGTATACAACCATTGTTTGTGTTGATATTTGAAGAAGATTGTTGTGATAAAGTCCTTGACTACATGATTGGATTACTATGGTGGGTGAATCTCTAGTTGATTTTTCATTCTACTGGGTGTTTGGCTTGGGTTGGTTGGGATTCATCATGTGAGGGTGATAGGGTATTTAACACTAGGTAATCTATATATCTTGTAACTTGAAGTGAGATATAATTTCATTATTTTGAGGATTATTATGAGCATTTTTCCTTATTTGGGTTTGGAAGTGCCTTTGATTTGGGTGAGTTTCTCTAATAGTCACTCAGTTTCATCAAGGTTTCATCTCTTAGTACATTCTTTGGTTTCACCATGTTAGATAAATTCTAAATGGTGGGGAGACCATGATCGGTCTCCATTACATCTTATTAATACTCCTTTTGTGAGGCTCTTTTTCAGTTGCACATAGGGACACTTGTAAATTTTATAGATGATTGGTTTGATCATTGTTGATTATTTTTATCCATTAGCCTTTAAGGTCAGAGTTTTTGAGTGGTTCAATTAGATAGGTTCTCATTATACATTTTGTTTTCATTTATTGTCTTATTAATTTCAACCAGGGAATTTTGGGGGGTATGAAGTAGAATGGTGGGGATAATTATTATCCCTACATGTCACTATAGGCCTTAATTTTTAGTATTTTATATTATATTGGTAAAATCCAGTTACTAATTATTTTCTAGATAGATTTTGGTATTTTTTTAGGCTTCTAGATGTATCAAGATTTACCCACATGGTTAGAAGTAACCTTGTAGTTCCCATGTGAAGAGGTATTTCAAGGTGATTGAGATTTTTTATGTTTGACATATGGATTTTCAAACTATACAGAGCACCAAAAAAACTATAATATTTTATTTAACCTTGTAAATGGAAAGTGAAAAGTCAGAACACTATTTAAAAAATAGTGCGTAAAACCCATGTATCCTACCTTGAATCACTTAAAGTGGTATTTCACCCCATTCCCCATTTTGGAATAAAATTTCTTTCACACAAATATTCCCCCATAAATATCGACCAACCTTTGGGATCCTATGAAAGAGCTACACCCACATCCCCGTTCAATTAATGGTAATTATTTGGTGGTTTTTATGAGGTTACATGGTCAATATTCCTCAAATTTAGTCTTTATTCCTTTATCCCCACCCCCATTATCCTTTTTTGGTTTCTCCCATGAATCCTAGAACTCTTGTGGTGAATTTTATGACTTTTGGTGGACATTATACAGGTTTTTTTATTTCTATAGTTTTATAGACACTACCGCTATCATTTTTTGTGTTTTCATCATTGATATAAACACATTTCATTCAGTTTCTATGAAATTGCAACATTTTAATGGTAACTATATATATGTAGTTGTTTCATTTTGGAATTAAAAGTGTTCTTGTTCTTTATAAATTCCTTTTTCAATAAAGTTTGGATATATATGATACCCATTTGATGATCAAAAATTGTTGCATTGTGTTTTTGGGTTTGTATAAAGGTTTCATCATTTAAATTCCAATTTTTCATGTTTGAAAGGGAATGTTTTTATGTTCTTGGAATATGGTAAATCCCTATGAGGCTTTTGGAAATGGTTTTAATAGTGTGGGTATGATTTTGATCTAGTTTTAGTTTTCTTAGAGGGAAAAATTTGTCATAAATTGTAAATTGTTTGAAAGTGCAGTGTAAATTTCCAAGTGATTTAAAAGGTTTTCTTTTATAGATTTCAAATGTTGATTTGAAATTAATTTTCGGTTTACACCTGTAAAAAACATTTATATAATTTCTAAAAAAACTGATGAAAGGGGATGACCTTTAAACCTATTTTATATTATTAGTATGGAGATCTATGGTTTTTAGGATAGATTTGAATGTTTTAAAATGTGTGTGAGATTTTCATTAGTTTCCAAGGAGTGTTAAGAGTGGTGTTTTAGGAAAAATAATGGTTCTTGTAAATATAATACATGATTTATGATAATGGTTCAATTGGTACAATTATTTTAAATGGTTGGTCGTGAAATACCCATCTTGATTTCCAACCTTGAGTTATTTGCCCCTTATGTAGGTTAGTTACCATAATTTTCTCTTTATTACTCCCCTTAAGTGGGGATATGCTTTTATATATGGAGGAATGATATACATGGGTTATTCACTCTAAGGTTTTTTGGGGTGATGGGTTTTCATTGGTTGTGCCTTGTATGTTAATCTTAGATTACATCTCCATTCACCTCACTTCTTAATTTTTTATGCAAACCAGGATACTAATGGAAAAATCTATATTTATATAACATTAATGGGTTTACATTCCACTAGTGGCCCTATAGTCATTCTAGGGACTGGGAATAGTAGGGGGTGTCATCGTAAAGTGGCTTATGTGAGCTCGTCGGAAGACTATGGGTTTGGATTTCAGTATATACCGGTAGATATTTTCTGAGTGGAAACTACTAAAAGATTAGATGTGTCTCTCATTAGAGATCCTAGTGTAGAACCCATGACATAATAAATCGCTTGATTAGTATTTGACATTACGAATCAAATCTAGTGTAAGATTTTTTTCATTTCCTATGATTATATTGTTATAGAACCCATATATATATTTCATTTCTTATGTTGATATTACATTATGGTGCAATAATTTTTATTATCATAACATGTGTTTTTGGAAAATTTTCTTTAAAAATTGTTTTCATAGATGGTTGGAAACCCCATTTTTTATTTAAATACTCTTCTGTGGGATATTAAAGTAAATTTCAAAATGGGTGTTTTTATTTAATAGAGGATCCATCTGGTTAAATTTTTATAAAGAGATCATTTTCATTTAAATATATATAATGGTTTATTTTTTAGATATATTAATGGTTGTATGGTTTGAAATGTATTAGGAAATTGGAAAAAAATTAAATCATGTGTTTTCACTTTAAAGAAACAATGTGGAATTCTTTGAAAATTTTTAATGAACTTGTGAGTTATTTTCACATGCTTATTCTTAAAAGATTAATTTCTTTTCATATTCTAAAACTAGAATTTATTACTTTTCTAATGAAATGAATTTTATGGACTAGACAACTTCTAGTGATCTGTTATTATATTTAGATCCTGATTATATATTTCAGGTTCTAGGTTTCTAGCTGGATTCGGGATTAGTTCCAAGAACCTGATGTCGGGAATGTAGGGTGGTGGGGATCAGCTAGAGGTTGCATGGACATGGTTATAATCTTGGATTGATAATTTTTTAGAGTTATATTAAACAAGATATCTTTCTTCATATCTTCTTTTATTTTTATTATTAATGAATATATTTATTCCATGTTGTATGTTTTCTCTTATGGACTAATGTCTTATATTTATGTAAATGGGTTAGATCAATATTATTTGTTATGAACTATATAGAATATTTGTTTATTTTGAATACTTATTGGTTTTATGATGTATATACATCCATTTTAAGGGTATTCCAATTAAAACGTTTATTTTATGTTACACGATATTTTATCTCTGATTATGGGTGAAATAATTCCTAAATGGATTCCCAGGATACCCCAGAACTAGTTTCTAGACTATGTGGATTGTGAAAACCCTATGATCCTTAAGGTAAGACAATTCAGGTGCCATGTGGATCGGATCCCACATTTGAATTCTATATATATATATATTGGTTATGTATTGGTTAAGAATAAATAAAATATATTTTGAAGGTACAAATAGTTATTTTCATAAAACTATTTTAATGTGCATAATTGTTTTCTATAAAAAAATTAAATGAATAATTATTGATTAATAATGATAATGAAATTTGTAGATTATGTATTCAACTAAACACTTTAACATTGATATAATAGTTTTTAAAAGGAAATTAATAAATGTAAATCTTGTTTTCTACTTTAAAATATATTTTTCTAAAAAATGGTTTTTATTGGGTTTCACATGTTTATTTTAAAATAAATTTTTAAACATATAAAAATGAATATTATAAAATTGATTCCATATCTATAGTTATCATTCTCAAATTTGGTAATATGTCCACTTTTATTTTTTTCATAATTAATAGTAAAAAATTAAATATTAATTACCATGGTAAGGATTAAAATGGGTTTACCAGGTGTTAAACTCAGAGATATGGGTAAAAAAGGTAACTTAATCGTGTCTAAATGTTACTGGTTGAAGATATTTAATCCTTATATTATATTAACTTATAATTTTTATACATTTGTTAACACCTTTAAAGTAAATTGACTTTACATTAGTAAATCCACGAGTAACCACTATAGGGAAATTGAAATTCAAGGCGATTTTTTACCGATGATTTTCAAAAACTATCACCAAATATATAATCAATTAAATAGGGGATGTTTTTTACAAACTACCACTTATCAAATTTTTCAAATTTTTAATAATAATAAAATATTAATTTTAGAGGTGGTTTTTAAAATGAGAAACAAATTATTATGGTTTTTTAGAGAAATACTGGTAAAAATAAATAAATTTTTTAAAAAAGTCAAATCATATTTCAGCATCAAATGAAAATAAATTTTGATTTGGGTATCTATATTTGATCAAAAACTAGTAAAATAAAATCTTATAAAATTAATAATAATGAAATTAGATAATAATTTTGAAATAAGTAGTAGAATAAAATTTATTCTTACTTTAAGAGAAGTTAAAAATTGAACATTAACTGCAAATAGACATAACAATTGATCCTAGAATATATTTATGATCAATCATATATAAAATCAGATCCTATGATTAAATCTATTCTATATTAATGTGTGGGGCGTCAGTTGCTATTTTTGTGAGTTAAAAATGCATAGATGGCCTCCATTTTTGAGTTTTTTGTTAGGATACCATGATTTTTAAACATTTGATGTCATTTAAACTCTATTTAATATAATACTCTTATGCTTGATGGGTTTTCTATGATTTTATTAGATGTATTTACATTCATGTTGATTTTATGGTGTTTAAGTTTTTGTGGTTTTTCATCTTTTGGTGGTTTATTATATTGTGTTATATATATATATATGTATTTGTTGGTATTTCAATACATTTATGTATATATATACTTATAATATATTAATATATAATAATTTTTATTTAAAAATTATTTGTAATTGCATCTATAGAAAGATATTTATATGTATTAATGCATATTCGTCTATATTTATATGTATTTATATCAATTTGTGTATATTTGGGTATTGTAATGTATATCAATGTATATGATGTTAGTATATATGTCTTTATGTATTACGTTGATTTGGATTTGTGTATGTGTGTATTTGTTCTTGTATTTATATGCATTAATATAAATTTATTCATATTTATATATTTTTGTAAGATAAATATAACTATATTTAAATAAATTTATATTTTTTATAATTTTTTATTTTTTATTTTTTATTAATTAGTTACAACTTATTATTTCTTTTTTCTTTTTTTATTTATTTTTCCTTGAATATTAATATATTGTCTATTATTAATATATTACATATTTATTATATATTAATTTATTATATATTATTATTTTATTTATCTGGTGAAATATTAGTTATATATTTATTTATTTAATTATTTATTTATTGTTTTTATTCACAAATTATTTCATATATATTATTTAAATGTTACTTAATAATTATTTAATTATTTATTTTCTTGTTTATTATTTATTATTTATTTATTATTTATTATTTTTCAGTTATTTATCAATTATTTATCTATTATTTATCTATTATTTATCTATTATTTATTATTTATTTATTTTCTGTGTATTATATATTACTTATTATTATTATTTATTTATTTATTATTTTTTATTTGTGATTTAATCTTCATTCATTGTTATTTTTTCTTTTTTCTTTTTTTCTTCATTATTTTTTCATTATTTCATATTTTTTATTCAATATTTTTTCTTATTTATTCTTTATTAATCACCTTTTTTATATATTATTTATTAATTATTATTTATTAATTTCATATTTATTTGTTATGTATTATTTTTTTTGTTATAATTCATTATTTATTATTATTCATTAGTATCATTATTTATGAATACGGATTTATATATATTTGTGTGTGTGTGTGTGTGTATATATATATATCTGTGTGTGTGTGTGTGTGTTTATTAAATTATGTTTACTCACCACAAGAAGAGATTACTAGAGTGTTAAAGTTATTATAGAATAACTGAGAGGTAATATGTTCAAATATCACTCAGCACATATATATGATGAATTTTTTCATGGAATGCTTGAAATATTCGTGTATAGTTTGTTAAATAATAATAACTATGTATTAAATAATATAAAAAAATAAAATAACAGTAATAAATTAAAATTAAAAAAATAAAAATAAAAAAAATAAATATGTGAAACATTTAGTGATGGTTTTAAAAACTAACGCTAAATTTTTCAACAAAACTTTTTGAAAACTATCATTATATGTTTAATTGCACATTTTAAAGGTTTTCTTTTGAAACCACCATGAAAATTTTTACTTCCAATTTAAACTACTTCTAAAACCAAAAACACTACTAATAAATATTGTTTTTATTGTAGTGTTCCCTCCCCTCAATTATAAAATAGAACCTCTACCCCTCCGTTATTAAATATTTTTTACCCCTCTAGCTCATAAAAAACAGTATCCAAAAGACCTCCTATTTTCCTTCACTTCATTCTTAAGCTCCTAGCCTTACTCTAAAACCATCATAAGAATGCTTAAGGTGTAATCCAAATGTAGACCCTTAAAGAATGGATAGTCATCTTTCCCAATTCAATCAAAGTTTATTTATTCTTATACTTCCTCTATATCTAAAATATTCATCCTAACATGATAACTACATAATGATCAATATATTTATATATCATTAGGATATGGGAAAAATATTTTCCACCTCCTTTTCATCAAATTGGAAATGAAATTTTTGCACATGTGTATGTGTCGATTACCACATCCACATAGTATCATATTCATTTACCATCACCTCCACTCATTAATTGGAATAATAATGGATTTAATAAATATATATGATACTTATTATATAATTCTGATTCTATAATGATAAAAAAATATGTTTCTTTCCTTATATAGTATTGAAAATGAAAACAACAATCGGACATATGTAAAGATTATTGTCTCCAACAAATGGGTAACTCCTTTTTTGTTTATACCATCTATCGATGGTTCATAATATGTATACATTGAATATGTGTTCTATTTATATCATTAAAAATATTCTATATATGATGGAACCATGATCAAGATACAATGACCATAACTACGAAATTGAAATATACAGGAAAAATGAAGGACTCGACACCTAAAATAACGATGATAATGAAATATTATTAACAGATAGGTGATATAAAGTCATAAGTTAATCAAATTTGTTATTATAAGTATGAATATAATTTTGATATAAAATTATAATAAATATAAATCTGTTACACTAGTGGTTTAAAGCACTTATGAAGTAATTCGGACCTGAGGTAAGCGTTTTTTGATAAAATCTCATTTTTTTCTGGGACTGTATATACTTAAAATTACTGTGATAAAATTATATATTATATCTCTCATAAATATCGTGTATTTTATTATACTCTATTAAATAATATAGGTTTAAATGTTTCCTTTCATTTTACACTCACTAAGTACTCAATATTCGTTAATAATGTTTCAAGGATACCCGATTTTGTTTCTCTATTTGATCAGTAATCTTTTACTTCCACAACTATAATTCATTAAAATTATCTCAAGAATGTTTTAAATATTCCCAAATTACTAAATAAATTTATTTTTACCCATGTTTGTATTATTATAAAATCATTCAAAAAAATATTCATATAATTTTTGAAACAAGGATGTTATTACCAAATGTTTGAATTTGATGTACTTTTTAACATATAACGCATGGTCGATTTTTACCACTATCAGGAAAAATATTTTCTTTTAATATTACGTTAATGTTTTCCATGTTTCATTTAAGTTAAAATTATTTACTTAATATTTATCAATTTTTTATATTTTAAAAAATTTATTTCAAAATCAAAATGGATGTTTTCCCAAGAAATGTCTAGTGGTCTTTTAATGATATTTTATCTATGAAATATTAAAATGATTTAACTTATAATTAATTGTATTTAAGATTATATGATACCACCATAATTCATTAAATGTATTCATGTCTATTTTCATGATGCAATCTTAATGAGACTCATTTTCTTTTTCTATGGGTTAAGTGAATGAAAAATGATAAATATTTTTATGATCATGCTGTATATATATGAATGGATTATGATTATGTTATGGGTGGGTATATTTAACCCATAAAATTTATTTTGTAATGATTAATGTTTTATGATCATAAATTGTAGACATTTAGTTTTCCTAAGCCCAAAAGGGTGTAAATCGGTTGTCATCCCAATCCCAAAATAGGTATTTTAGTGGTTAGCTCAATCCTAACATGTGATGAATGTCTTAATATATATCCTTGACATAATATTTATAATATTATGACTATTCCACATTTTTTATGTTTTTATCTATTAAATTTTATTATTATTATAATAATATCACATGATATTTTATTCTTCTATGATTCTTATCTTATGATCTTTTAAAGACTCCTTCTACGGTCATGATTTATGAATTCACGGGATTGACTTTGAAATGATAAACTAATATTATCATACCATTATGCACATATTATTCTTATATATGGTAATTGATTGATATACCCTATTTTTACCCTTAGGGAGAATTTGATCTCAGAATTTATTATGTTTCTTTTTACCCCGTTATAAGGAAATGTTTTATGTAGGGAATGAATAATAAGTGTAATATAAGGAGAGATTTTTGGGTGATATAAAATATCATTATTTTCATAAGATAATTATATATATAGCCATAAAATACATTAATCATTTATGGTTGTAGGGAATTAATTATTATGAAATTTTTGAATATTCATCAATAATGACATACTATTTATGTATAGAATGTCTTGGTTACCTCACTAAAATTATACATTCCATATTTTAAGCATCTTAATTTCCCATCCTTGAAATATTATTTACTGTTAGAAGTTTTTTTATTGTTATAGATGACTCTAGAACTTTTAGTTTCACCCTAGATTCTTCCCCATTTATGATAGTATTGCACAGGTTGTTATGTGCACTAATCTTAGTTTTATGCTCCATTTTTTACTACTACTTAATGATGTTATGAAATCAAATAATTTTTACAATAAATTGATATCATTACTTTAACCAATAATTGAAAATTTTCACAGGAAAATTATGACACCCCATAATGTGACTATCTCAACTACTATAATTATATTAATATTTTTTTATAATTAATTCCCAATACCTTTTATGTTTAGAGTTTTTGAGAATTATGGAAAAAAAATAACTAATAAAACCCATTTCCATTTAAACTAATCCACATTTTCCTACTATATAAATTTTTTAATCCATAATAAATCTCCAACATATCCCAAAAATTTTAAACACGTGATTCTATTATAGAAACGTCTTATATATTAATTTTATTAATAACTTGGGGAAATTGAAATATAATAAATGGGTGATATCATAATCTTAGTAAGGGGTAAATAATTAAATAAAACATATAATAGGTATTACTATGGGAATAACATAAAAATTTTAACAAAAGAACATGAAGATATATAAATGAGGAATAAAATATTCATAATTAAATAAATAATAACATGGAACTGTGGGTATATCATGCGAATGTGACATTCATAATCATATCAACAAATTTCATCACAAAGGCATCATAAAAAAAATTAAAATGCTTATTCACCAAAGTATTATAAAAAATTACCAAGGAATACTTCCATCGTATCTAGAACATTCTGTATATAGAGATTAATTATTTACCCAATGCACTGGGAAGATATCTGGGTGCACCCTTCATAATACCAAGGAAGTTCACCAACTTATCTAAAAAAATTAACAAGGCATGCTTCCAAGGTATCATGGATATGTCATATCATGATATAAATTCTTTACTGCATTGGATAGTTATTAGGGTGAACCCATCATACTACCAAGGTTTTTCACCCAAGTATCTTAAAACTTTTTCCGGGAATGCTACCAGGGTTGCATAAAATAATATCATAGGAATGAATAGAGCTAATTGACATTGATATTAAATACTTTTTGAACCATTAAGAAAAAATTTCTGGATAAAATAAATATCCTTCTAAATTTTTTAAACATTTGTAAAAATATTTCATGTATCTTGGGGAATAATAATTTCTTTGAAAACCCATGAATATGAATTGAATAATATTCCTATAAAAATAAAAATATGTTTGAATGATGTTTCCATCAGGATGAAACCCACAAAAATATATTTTTTGATATAATTTTAATATTATCATAAAAGATGAACTTATGGGTTAATTTTAAAATATATTTTCAAAATTGTGAAGTGAAAATAGTGAGAATTTTTACTTTTGGAAAAAAAATCCATTATATATCCTAGTATATATATAAAGGTAATTAAAATAACTCTGGGTTGGAAGATAAAATATTTTAAATTTAATGGATGGAAAACCTTTTTAATGTTTTAACATATCATTATCTTAAACCCACATCATAAAAGGATTAACAAATCATATTTTTTAAAAGTAATATAATGGAAATATGGATTTCACATGAGAGGGCACAAAAATTAGGTTTCCAGATATAATGGTAAACATTAGAGATAAAGGAAAATATGTAAAATGGGGAGAAATTATAAATAAAGTGGTTGGAAATATTCTTAACAATGATTTAGATATTGGGAATAATATTTTTCAAAGTAAAATATATTGAATAAAATGAACTCTCAGTATATATGAATATAATGTTCCAAGAAATAAAACTTTGGGTGGAAGAAATCATGCTTTGAATATGGAAGCTCAAGAAGATTTATTATAACTCAATCAAGGGATTGGAGTTAACAAAAACAATTTCACATTGGAATATTTTAAATGAAAAAAAAATTTAAAAATAATTGATACAAATATTAAATATCTAGTAATAAAATAAATATGTTGAAATCAATTCATTATAGAGTAATAAAACCATACTAAAAATATGAAGGATCACAATAATAAATATGTCTTGAGAATTTAAATATGTGATAGAAAACCCCTTACATTAATTACTGAATTTCCACTAATGTGATTGAATCTTATGTATAATAAAAACAACTATATTAATCATCTATATTATAACCCTACAAAATATATAACATTTTTTAAAAATATTTTACAACTATTATCTAAATATATATTAGTAATATATTATCAATTTTTTACAGCAGTGGTGATTAATCTATATCTTTTTGAACTAATTTCTTAATATTAGTGTTGTAACTAACTATTCTCACTAATTTCATCATTACTCAATTATAAAATGAATAGTAATTTATTCATTATAAATATTTATAATAATAAAAATTCATTTCATAATCTATTTAGTTATTATTTACAAGGATGAAGTCAGTGAAGAGTTTGTTTTTATAATTTATAAATGAAAAAATGGAGTTTTCTTAATTAACTATTTATATTTTTGTATTACCAATACATAAAAATTTATTATTTACTCATTAATATCAAATATTATTTTTTCAGAGCCATCCATGATATAAATTTATATCAGTCTTCATGTAGTTGTTTAAAGTGACCCAATAAAAACATGCTATAATCTATGTGTTTGTATAGATATAGAAGACATTATTTTGTTATACTATAATTATCAAAAAAGTGTAATAGAATTATTTATAATTTTTTAACGTTATGAACCATAAATTGGATGTTTTATAACAATAATTTAAATGAAATATAATTTTTCACTTATAAGTAAATCTCTTTTCTTCTTGGAATGTTCATTTTAGGCAACCAGTTTTAAAATAACAACTTATTTATAATATTATTTATATAATTCCTAATTTATATTTATACAATATAAATCATTTAATAAAAATATATTTATTCACTAAACCCTTTTCTATAATCATACTTTAAAGGTGGTGATGAAAAATGAAATCTATCATTCATTGAGGTGGTAGTCTACAAACGCACATGAGCAACACTCTAATTTTTTTAATTGAATTAGAGGGGACTAGGTAATGGTTTCATCAGATAAAATATAACATTTCCATGTATAATCTATACTGATTTAATTATTTACATAGGGTTAAAATGTTTTTAGATGTTGGTGTATGATGAGGATAAAGAAAGGATGTTAAATTGTAAGTAATACTTATGTTGATAATTCTCTTGAAGTAACCTTTGGTAATGAATGTCTTCAGGAACATTTTGAGTAAATAGAAAAAAAATGTAAAGGGATAGTAGAATAAGTAAAATTATAATAAAAATAAATCTGTTACACTAGTTGTTTAAAGCACATATTATCTAAGTCGGACCTGAGGTAAGCTTTTTTTGATAAAATCTCATTTTTTTCTGGGACTGTATATACTTAAAGTTACGGTGATAAAATTATATATTATATATCTCATAAATATCTTGAATTTTATTATACTCTATTAAATAATATAGTTTTGAATATTTCATTTCATTTTACTCTCACTATGTACTCAATATTCGTTAATAATGTTTCGAGGATACTCGACTTTGTTTCTCTATTTTATCAGTAATCTTTTACTTCCACAACTATAATTCATTAAAATGTTCTCAAGAATGTTTTCAATTTTCCCAAATTACTAAATAAATTTATTTTTACCCATTTTTTTATTTTTCTAAAATAATTTAAAAACATATTCATGTCATTTTCGAAATAAGGATGTTTTTACCAAATGTTTGAATGTGATGTACATTTTAACATATAACGCATGATCGGTTTTTAACACTATCAGGAAAAATATTTCCTTTTAATATTACATTAATGTTTTCCATGTTTCATTTAAGTTAAAATTATTTATCTAATATTTATCAAATTTTTATATTTTAAAAAATTTATTTCAAAATCAAAATGGAAATTTCCCAAAGAAATGTCAAGCGATCTTTTAATGATATTTTATCTATGAAAAATTATAATGATTTTACTTATAATTAATTGTATATAAGATTATATGATACCAATATAATTCATTAAATGTATTCTTGTCTATTTTCATGATGAAATCTTAATGAAACTCATTTTCTTTTTCTATGGGTTAAGTGAATGAAAAATGATAAATAATTTTATGATCATGTGGTATATATATGAATGGATTATGATTATGTTATGGGTGGGTCTATTAACCCATACAATTTATTTGGTAATGATTAATGTTTTATGATCATTAATTGTATACATTCAGTTATCCTAAGCCCAAAAGGGTGTAAATCGGTTGTTATCCCAATCTTGAAATAGGTATTTTAGTGGTTATATCAATCCTAACATGTGATAAATGTATTAATGTATATCCTTGATAGAATATTTATAATATTATGACTATTCCACACTTTTTATGTTTTTATCTATTAAATTTTATTATTCTTATAATAATATCACATGATATTTTATTCTTCTATGATTCTTATCTTATGATCTTTTAAAAACTCATCCTACGGTCATGATTTATGAATTCACGGGATTGACTTTGAAATGATAAACTAATATTATCATACCATTATGCCCATATTATTCTTATATATGGTAATTGATTGATATACCCTATTTTTACCCTTAGGGAGAATTTGAGCTCAAGAATTTATTATGTTTCTTTTCCCCCCGTTATGAGGAAATGTTTTATGTAAGGAATGAATAATAAGTGTACTACATAAGGAGAGATTTTTGGGTGATATAAAATATCATTTTTTACATAAGATAATTATATATATAGTCATCAAAGACATTCAACATTTACAGTTATAGGGAATTAATTATTATGAAATTATTGAATATTCATCAATAATGACATAATATTTATGTATAGAATGTCTTCGTTCCTCACTAAAATTATACATTCCATATTTTAAGCATCATAATTTACCATCCTTGAAATATTCATTACTATTAGATGTTTTTTATTCTTGTTATAGATGACTCTAAAACTTATAGTTTCACCCTAGATTCCTCCCCATTTATGATAGTATTGCACATGTTGTTATGTGCACTAATCCTAGTTTAATACTCCATTTTTTACTTCTACTTCATGCAGTTATGAAATCAAATCAGTTTTACAATAAATTGATATCATTCTATTAACCACTAATTGAAAACCTTCACAAGAAAATTATGACACCCCATAATGTGATTATCTCAACTACTATAATTATAATAATATTTCTTTATAATTAATTCCCAAGACCTTTTAGGTTTAGAGTTTTTGAGAATTATGGAAAAACAATAACTAATCAAACCCATTTCCATTTAAACTAATCCACATTTTTCTTACTATATAAATTTTTTAATCCATAATAAATCTCCAACATATCCCGAAAATTTTAAACACATTATTCTATTATAGACACATCATATATATTAATTTTTTAATAACCTGGGGAAATTGAAACATAATAAAGGGGTGATATCATAATCTTAGTAAGGGGTAAATAATTAAATAAAACATATAATGGGTATTACTTGGGTAATAACATAAATATTTTAACAAAATAACATGAAGATATATAAATGTGGAATAAAATATTCATAATTACTTAAAGAATTACATGGAACTGTGGCTATATCATGAAAATGTGACATTCATAATCATATCAACAAATTTCATCACAAAGGTGTCATAATAAAAATTAAAATTGTTATTCACTAAAATATTATAAAAATTTACCAAGGAATACTTCCATGGTATCTAGAATATTCTGTATATAGAGATTAATTATTTACCCAATGCACTGGGGAGATATCTGGGTGCACCCTTCATAATACCAAGGAAGTTCACCAAGTTATCTAAAAAAATTAACAAGGCATGCTTCCAAGGTATCTTGAATATGTCATATCTTTATATAAATTCTTTACTGAATGCATTGGATAGTTATTTGGGTGCACCCATCATACTACCAAGGTTTTTAACCAAGGTGTCATAAAACATTATCCTGGAATAATACCTGGGTTGCATAATATAATATCATAGGAATGAATAGCAGTAATTGACATTGATATTAAATACTTTTTGAAGAATTAAAAAAAATCTGGATAAAATAAATATCCTTCTCAATTTATAAAACTTTTGTAAAAATATTTCATAAATCTTGGGGAATAATAATTTCTTTGAAAACCCATGAAGATGAATAGAATAAGATTCCTATAAAAATACAAAGATGTTTTAATGATGTGGCCATAAACAAGAAACCCATAAAAATATATTTTTTGATATAATTTTAATATTATCCTAAATGATGACCTTATGGGTGACTTTTAAAATATATTATCAAAATTGTGAAGTGAAAATAGTGAGAATTTTTGCTTTTGGGAAACAAAATTCCATAATATATCATAGTAAATATATGAAGATAATTAAAATAACTCTGGGTTAGAAGATAAAATATTTTACTTTTAAAGGATGGAAAACCTTTTTAATGTTTTAAAATATCATTCTAGAAAACCCACATCATAAAAGGATTAATAAATCATATTTTTTTAAAGTAATATAATGGAAATAATGAGTTCACATGAGAGGGCACAAAAATTAGGTTTCTAGTTATAATGGTAAACATTAGAGATAAAGTAAAATATTGAAAATGGGGAGAAATTACAAATAAAGTGGTTGGAAATATTCTTAACAATGATTTATATATTGGGAATAATATTCGTCAAGGTAAAATATTTAGAATAAAAAGTAACTCTCAGTATATATGAATAGCATGTTCCATGAAATAAAAATTTGGGTGGAAGAAATCATGCTTTGAATATGGAAGATCAAGATGATTTATTATAACTCAATCAAGAGATTTGAGTTAACCAAAACAATTTCACATTGGTATCTTTTCAATGAAAAACAATTTTAAAAAAAATTGATACAAATATTAAATATCTATGAATGAAGTGAACATGTTGAAATCAATTCATTAGAGAGTAATAAAACCATACTAAAAATATCAAGGCTCATAATAAGAAATATGTCTTGGGAATTTAAATATGTGATAGAAAACCCCTTACATTAATTACTGAATTTTCACTAAAGTGATTGAATCTTATGTATAATAAAAATAACTATATTAATCATCTATATTATAACCCTATAAAATATATAACTTTCTATAAAAATCTTTTAAAACTATTCTCTAAATATATATTAGTAATATATTATCAATTTTTTTATATCAGTAGTGATTAATCTATATCGTTTTGAAATAATTTCTTAATATTTGTCTTGTAACTAACTATTCTCACTAATTTAATCATTACTAAATCATAAAATGAATAGTAATTTATTATTTATAAATATTTATAAATAAAAAAATTTCATTTCATAAGCCATTTAGTTATTATTTACAAGGATGAAGTCAGTGAAGAGGTTGTTTTTATAATTTATAATGAAAAAATGGAGTTATCTTATTTAACTATTTATATTTTTGTATTACCAATACATAAAAATATATTATTTACTCATTAATAAGAAATATTATTCTTTCAGAGCCATCCTTGATATAAATTTATATCATTCTTTATGTAGGTGTTTAAAGTGACCCCATAAAAACATGCTACAATCTATCTGTTAGTATAGATATAGAAGACATTATTTTGTTATACTATCATTATCAAAAAAGTGTAATAGAATTATTTATAATTTTTTAATATGATAAACCACAAATTTGATGTTTTATAACAATAATTTATATGAAATATAATTTTTCACTTATAAGTAAATCTCTTATCTTCTTGGAATGTTAATTTTAGGCAACCAGTTTTAAAATAACAACTTATTTATAATATTATTTATATAATTCATAATTTATATTTATACAATATAAATCATGAAATAAAAATATATTTATTCACTAAACCCATTTCTATAATCATACTTTAATGGTGGTGATGAAAAATGTAATCTATCATTCATTGAGGTGGTAGTCTACCAACGCACATGAGCAACACTCAAATTTTTTTAATTGAATTTGGGGGGAATAGGTAATGGTTTCACCAGATAAATAATAACATTTACATATATAATCTATACTGATTTAATTTTTTACATAGGGTTAAAATGTTTTTCGATGTTGGTGTATGAGGAGGATAAGGAAAGGATGTTAAATGGTAAGTAATACTTATGTTGATAATTCTCTTGAAGTAACCGTTGGTAATGAATGACTTCAGGCACTTTTTGAGTAAATAGAAAAAAAATGTTAAAGGACTGCAGAATAAGTAAAATTATAATAAATATAAATCTGTTACACTAGTGGTTTAAAGCACTTATGAAGTAAGTTGGACCTGAGGTAAGAGATTTTTGATAAAATTTCATTTTTTTCTAGGACTGTATATACTTAAAATTATTTTGATAGAATTATATATTATATCTCTCATAAATATCTTGTATTTTATTATAATCTATTAAATAATATAGGTTTAAATCTTTCCTTTCATTTTACTCTCACTAAGTACTCAATATTCGTTAATAATGTTTCAAGGATACCCTACTTTGTTTCTCTATTTGATCAGTAATCTTTTACTTACACAACTATAATTCATTAAAATGATCTCAAGAATGTTTTCAATATTCCCAAATTGCTAAATAATTTTATTTTTACCCATGTTTTTATTTTTATAAAATCATTCAAAAAAATATTCAAGTCGTTTTCAAAACAAGGATGTTTTTACCAAATGTTTGAATGTGATGTACATTTTAACATATAACGCATGATCGATTTTTACCACTATCAGGAAAAATCTTTTCTTTTAATATTATGTTAATTTTTTCCATGTTTCATTTAAGTTAAAATTATTTAACTAATATTTATCAAATTTTTATATTTTAAAAAAATTATTTCAAAATCAAAATGGAAGTTTCCCTAAGAAATGTCTATTGATATTTTAATGATATTTTATCTGTGAAAAATTATAATGATTTTACTTATAATTAATTGTATATAAGATTATATGATACCACTATAATTCATTAAATGTATTCTTGTCTATTTTCATTATGAAATCTTAATGAAACTCGTTTTCTTTTTCTATGGGTTAAGTGAATGAAAAATGATAAATATTTTTTTATGATCATGTGGTATATATATGAATAGATTATGATTATGTTATGGGTGGGTATATTTAACCCATACAATTTATTTGGAAATGATTAATGTTTTATTATCATAAATTGTACACATTCAGATATCCTAAGCCCAAAAGGGTGTAAATCTGTTGTTATCTCAATCCTAAAATAGGTATTTTAGTGGTTATCTAAATCCTAACAAGTGATCAATGTCTTAATGTATATCCTTGACATAATTTTATAATATTATGACTATTCCACACTTTTTCTATTTTTATCTATTAAATTTTATTATTCTTACAATAATATCACATGATCTTTTATTCTTCTATGATTCTTATCTTATGATCTTTTAAAGACTCGTGCTACGGTCATGATTCATGAATTCACGGGATTGACTTTAAAATGATAAACTAATATTATCATACCATTATGCACATATTATTCTTATATATGGTAATTTATTGATATTCCCTATTTTTACCTGTAGGGAGAATTCGAGCTCAGAATTTATTATGTTTCTTTTCCCCCCGTTATGAGGAAATGTTTAATGTAGGGATTGAATAATTAGTGTATATATAAGGAGAGGTTTTTGGGGGATATAAAATATCATTTTTTTCATAAGATAATTATCTATATAATCATCAAAGACATTAAACATTTATGGTTATAGGGAATTAATTATTATGAAATAATTTCATATTCCTCAATAAAGAAAAAATATTTATGTATAGAATGTCTTGGTTACCTCACTAAAATTATACATTCCATATTTTAAGCATCTTAATTTCCCATCCTTGAAATATTCTTTACTGTTAGAAGTTTTTTATTCTTGTTATATATGACTCTAGAACTTGTAGTTTCACCCTAGATTCATCCCCCTTTATGATGGTATTTCATAGGTTGTTATGTGCACTAATCCTAGTTTCATGCTCCATTTTTTACATCGACTTCATGCAGTTATGAAATCAAATCATTTTTACAATAAATTGATATCATTCCATTAAACACTAATTGAAAATTATCACAGGAAAATTATGACACCCCATAATGTGACTATCTCAACTACTATAATTATATTAATATTTCTTTACGATTAATTCCCAATACCTTTTTAGGTTTAGAGTTTTTGAGAATTATGGAAAAACAATAACTAATAAAACCCATTTCTATTTAAACTAATTAACATTTTCCTACTATATAAATTTTTTAATCCATAATAAATCTCCAATATATCCCACAAATTTTAAACACGTTATTCTATTATAGACACATCATATATATTAATTTTATTAATAACCTGGGGAAATTGAAACATAATAAAGGGGTGATAACATAATCTTTGTAAGGGGTAAATAATTAAATAAAACATATAATGGGTATTACTTGGGGAATAACATAAAAATTTTAACAAAATAACATGAAGATATATAAATGTGGAATAAAATATTCATAATTAAATAAAGAATAACTTGGAAATGTGGCTATATAATGGAAATGTGACATTCATAATCATATCAACAAATTTCATCACAAAGGTTTCATAAAAGAAAATTAAAATGGTTATTCACCAAATTATTATAAAAAATTACCAAGGAATACTTCCATGGAATCTAGAATATTCCGTATATAGAGATTAATTATTTACCCAATGCACTAGGGAGATATCTAGGTGAACCCTTCATAATATCAAGGATGTTCACCAAGTTATCTAAAAAATTAACAGGGAATGCTTCCATGGTATCTTGAATATGTCATATCTTGATATAAATTCTTTACTGAATGCATTGGATAGTTATTAGGGTGCACCCATCATACTACCAAGGTTTTTCACCAAGGTATCTTAAAAAATTATCTTGGAATACTACCTAGGTTGCATAAAATAATATCATAGGAATGAATAGTGGTAATTGACATTGATTTTAAATACTTTTTGAAGCATTAAGAAAAATTTTCTGGATAAAAGAAATATCCTTCTCAATTTTTAAAACATTTATAAAAATATTTTATGTATCTTGGGAATAATAATTTCTTTAAAAACCCATGAATATGAATAGAATAATATTTCTATAAAAATACAAAGATTATTGAATGATGTGTCCATAAGGAAGAAACCAATAAAAATATATTTTTTGATATAATTTTAATATTATCATAAAAGATGAACTTATGGGTGTTTTTTAAAATATTTTTTCAAAATTGTGAAGTGAAAATAGTGAGAATTTTTACTTTTGGAAAACGAAATTTCCCTAATATATCCTAGTAAATATATAAAGGTAATTAAAATATCTCTCGGTTGGAAGATATAATATTTTACTTTTAAAGGATGGAAAACCTTTTTAATGTTTTAAAATATAATTCTTGAAAACCCACATCATAAAAGGATTAACAAATCATATTTTTTAAAAGTAATATAATGTAAATAAGGAGTTCACATGAGAGGGCACAAAAATTTGGTTTCCTGTTGTAATGGTAAACATTAGAGATAGAGAAAAATATGGCAAATGGGGAGAAATTATAAATAAAGTGGTTAGAAATATTCTTAACAATGATTTAGATATTGTGAATAATATTCATCAAGGTAAAATATTTAGAGTGAAAAGGAACTCTCAGTATATATGAATATCGTGTTCCATGAAATAAACAATTGGGTGGAAGAAATCATTCTTTGAATATTGAAGCTCAAGAAGATTCATTATAACTCAATCAAGGGATTGGAGTTAACAAAAACAATTTCATATTGGTATCTTTTAAATGAAAAAAAATTTAAAAAAAATTTGATACAAATATTAAATATCTATGAATGAAATGAATATGTTGAAATCAATTCATTAGAGAGTAATAAAACCATACTAAAAATATCAAGGATCACAATAAGAAATATGTCTCGGGAATTTAAATATGTGATAGAAAACCCCTAACATTAATTACTGAATTTCCACTAAAGTGATTGAATCTTATGTATAATAAAAATAACTATATTAATCATTTATATTATAACCCTACAAAATATAAAAAAATTTATAAAAATATTTTACAACTATTCTCTAAATATATATTACTAATATATTATCAATTTTTTTATGTCAGTGGTGATTAATCTATATCGTTTTGAACTAATTTCTTAATATTAGTGTTTTAACTAACTATTCTCACTAATTTCATCATTACTCAATCATAAAATGAATATTAATTAATTATTTATAAATATTTATAATTAAAAAATTTCATTTCATAAGCCATTTAGTTATTATTTACAAGGATAAAGTCAGTGAAGAGGTTGTTTTTATAATTTATAATGAAAAAATGGCGTTTTCTTAATTAACTATTTATATTTTTATATTACCAATACATAAAAATATATTATTTACTCATTAATATAAAATATTATTTTTTTCAGAGCTATCCTTGATATAAATTTATATCAGTCTTCATGTAGGTGTTTAAAGTGACCCAATAAAAACATGCTATAATCTATGTGTTAGTATAGATATAGAAGACATTATTTTTTTATACTATCATTATCAAAAAAGTTTAATATAATTATTTATAATTTTTTAATGTTATTAACCATAAATTGGATGTTTTATAACAATAATTTAAATAAAATAAAATATTTTAGTTATAAGTAAATATATTATCTTCTTGGAATGTTCATTTTAGGAAACCAGATTTAAAATAACAACATATTTATAATATTATTTATATAATTCCAAATTTATATTTATACAATATAAATCATGAAATAAAAATATATTTATTCACTAAACCCATTTATATAATCATACTTTAAAGGTGGTGATGAAAACTTAAATCTATCATTCATTGAGGTGGTAGTCTACCAACGCACATGAGCAACACTCTGATTTTTTTAATTGAATTAGAGGGTAATAGATAATGGTTTCACCAGATAAATAATAACATTTTCATATATAATCTATACTAATTTAATTATTTACATAGGGTTAAAATATTTTTAGATGTTGGTGTATGAGGAGGATAGAGAACGAATGTTAAATGGTAAGTATTACTTATGTTGATAATTATCTTGAAGTAACCTTTGGTAATGAATGACTTCAGGAACTTTTTGAGTAAATAGAAAAAAAATGTAAAAGGAATGCATAATAAGTAAATTGGTAAGAGTTTTATGGGAATTTCTAACATGGGATATGTTTTGAAATGGGTGGGAGTGAAAAAATATTATAGGTGAAAAGAGGGAGAAATCATTAGAAAAGAATGTTAGGTAAGGGATAGGAATGGAATTTAATTATATTTGGGTTAATCAAGTTGAGAAATGTTTTTTATCTATTTAGGTATGAATTTAAAATGTAACAAAATTATTCAATAAGGTCTAACTATCATATTGATTCAATAAAACTAGATCCATATGAGATTAACCATTTCTTCAATTATAAATCTTGAATAAAATTTATCCATGGTATTTATTTTATTTAAAAAAATATAATATTCCCATTCTTATGAAATTAAAAATTTATGAATTTGAATTTGGAATATGTTTAATGTAACAAATTTTATAAATATAAAAAAAATTTAAATTGTTACATAGAGCATGTTGGGAAAAAAATTGAAGAACACTTTCCTTTTAATAATAAAGGGTTCTAAATATTATTTAACATTTAATACCAAAAAAATTTGTCTTAATTTATTTTTATATATATTAAGAAAATATTATCTTCTATATTAAAAATATATCTACTTAATTTAATATATTAATATTTAGAAAAGTATTTTTCCATGCAAAACAACAATTAACCCATTATAAATAATACTAATATTGGTAAATTAATTTTATGCCTAAAAATAAAGTGGACCCTATTACATAATTTTAAAATGAAGATTACATATATTTAAATAAATTTATATGATTTAATTTTTTAAAATGGAAAAAATAAATTTTAATTAAATAGTGTGTAAGGAATAAAAAAAATTTTATGAAACATGTATCCTATAATCATGAAATGAATTTATTACCTACATGGTAATAATTATAGGATGGATGTTAACTTATTTTATTTTATATATTATCAATAATTTCCATTAAAATCGTTATTTAACCGTAATATAATAACTTTCATAGTGAATGGAGATGAAATAATTAATGAAATATACTTTTACACATAAAATGATTTTATTTTTTATTTATCTGTACTAACTTAATTTTATCGATTCCTTTTCATTAAAAAATAAATTTATTATTTTATACATACATTACAAATTTCAATTACCTTTATTTTTACAATCTAATCCAATTCCCATATTTTGATGATTGCATAATTTTTTTTGATTCATAATGGTTCAATGCTGCATATGAAGAAATATATTGAGCATATCAGGATTAAAAGGAAAATATATAATAGAAAATATCATTATATTACACACCCCATAAATAAATTGCATCCTTATGATATTCACCATCACTCGATGATAAAATTATTAAAGGTTTTATAAAAGATAGTCATAACTGATGATATATCTTCAAATTATATTCCTACCATAATATATTAGATACAACTAGGAAAAAATATTTTCCCTTCATTATGTAAATTTATTAGTTATCTTTTTCTTGAAAACATGTTTCTCATTGATCTTCTTTTCTAAATAAAAAGAATATTTGAGTTCATTAACGACATTCCAGTCATTTCTTAATTGAAAATTCTTGACATATTTGAAATTAAATATACTTTTTTCAACATCATTGTTACTAAAACTTCCATGAGACTTCATCCTTCACTTATTTACTTGGTTGGAAAATTAAATTATGTTCAAATTTATAATCATAATTAATGATTTTTATTTTCTATAGTAAAATGATTTCTCACTTAATTTCTTATCTCATAAGGTTTCTCAATGGGAAATTGTTGGATTTATCAATGGTATCCATCGTTAACGTTGTTATTCACCCATTACTAAAAAAGTAGTTAACATGAGTAATGAAAAAATAAATTTATAAGATAATTATTGTATGATGAAAAAATGAACCTAAAAATATCATACTCTTTGAAATTACTCTCTTTCAATTCAACATAACTCACTATAAGTTTAATCTTTAATCTTTAGGTGGGTTTTTATCATAATCCATAACCTAATTCTTTAATATAATAAATCCTTCATAATGTATTTTATAGAGAATGTGTTTAACGAGAAAATATCCTCTGAGAGTGTCTAGTCTTTTGTGTAGTCTTGGGACAACTCATTATATAATATAGTGACAATAGATTAAATAATAAAAAATAATTTTTTTGGGTGATTACCCATAGGTTTTTCTATTCCACAACATCATCCACTTGCAAATATCTAAATTGGGATGTTATTTCTAGCAGAACCATATATTATCTACTTTACCAAAACATCAAGATTTTTTTTAAAATAGGCTTATTCCTGGTGTTTTTAATAACATTCGATTATCTTAATCCATAAAATATGAAATATTAAATCAACTAACCCGAAAGGTTATCTATAACTTTTAAATTATGATAATACTTATCTTATCAATCTTTAAAGTTTCCTTACCTTATATCCAAAGCTATAAATTTATTTAAAACAATATATGATACAACCTATGACTCTTCAAAATGTTTCCAGCTTAATTATTTATCTTAGAGAAGATATTCTTTAAAATATATTTTTATGAAAATTTTGGTTTAGAGTTCAATAAAATTACGTAAAAAGTTATCTAACAAAAATTGTGTTTTTTAAACTAATGGACATCTTTTCCACAATAAAAACAATTCTTAGTCCATAAAAAGTATTTTATATCTCTAATAATTCTCCACACATGATACTCTTATAGAGACATTATACTTATAACTTTTCTTCATAACATATATCAATTGAAATATAATAAAGGGGGGATCTGAAATTCTCAATAATGGGTTTAAATAAAGTTGAACATATCATGGGTAAGACGTGGGGAATACCATAAGAATATAAACATAAGAATATAAATATCAGTACAATATGACTAACAAGATCAAAATTATATAAATAATAATTTGGAAGTTTTTCTTCCACATAAACATCAAAAATTCATAAATATATCACTAAGGCCCATCAAAATGGTTTCATAAAATCATATCACTGATGATATTCAAAATGGTGTCATAAAACATTACTGAGAAATTTTTACAAGGTATCAAAAAAATGTAAAATAAGGAGATTAACAATTTAACTAATGAAGTGGATAACTATAAGTGGTAACCCATCATATTACTAAATATTTCACCAAGGTATCATCAAACATTACCAAGGAATTGTTCCAAGATATCATAAACATGTCATCTCTAGAGATTAATTCTTTACCCAATGCATTGGAGTACTATAAGTGTACACCCTTTATATTATCAATTTTTGTCTCTAATATATTATAAAAATTTACCAATTCATGCTTCAAAGTTATCATTTGATAATATTATAGTAATTAATAGAGGTTCTTAACATTGATGTTAGATAGTTGTTTTAACCATTATGAAAATTTCTTTGGAAATAAGAAGTATCTTATACCATTTTAAAAGAATTACTGAAATATCTTATGATACTAGTAAAATAATAATTTCTTTGATAAAAATATAAAGTAATTGATAGATATGTTCACAGTAATAGACAAATATGGTGTAAATATGTGATGAAAATGAATAAAACATCAAAAAAAATTTGGATACATTTTTAACATTATTATAAGATAAAGTTATGGGTCACTATCAAAATATATCTCTAAAAATTTAAAGTGAAAATATTTACAACATTTAAATTTAAAAAAAATTCAATAATAGATACTTGTAAATACAATGTCCTAAAATAAATGTGTGTTCAAGATATAACAATTGATTTTTAAAGGATGGAAACCCATCTTAATGTTCTGAAATATCGTTGTTGAAAACCCACCTTATAAAAAGAGTAAAAATCAACCTTCTTATAAGAGAATATGGGAAATATGGAGTTCCCATGGGACACAACAAAATTCAGTTTCTAATTATGAAGGAGATAATTATTATTAAAGTAAAATAGTTATAAGGAGGGGAAACCTTCATTAATGAGGGTAAGAATTATTCTTAAGAATGAAATACTTTTTGTAGAACAGATTCATCAAGGAAAAATATCTAGATTGAAAATTCATTCTCCTCATATAGTAAGATAAATTATAATTATATAAAATATTAAGTTGGAAGAATCTAAATTTGTAAAAGTTAATCTTAAGAATAATCACTATAACTTAACTAATGGAGTTGAGTTAACCATAACACTTTAAACTATGGTATCTTCTGATTTGAAATACATTTGATGAAAGAACATAATATGAATATTCTAACCCCATGAATTAAATAAATATAGAATTACTCTCCCAAATTTCATTAAACCCAAATCTTAAAAGGCACTATAATTAAGTTTTTTTGATTATTTGTAGTATTATAATATCATTTTCTAGTTATTTTAGTTATTATTCATGATGACGAAGTCGAAAACAAGCTTGTTTTGGTAATTTATAACGAACAACTAATGTTGTCATTATTAACAAGCTAAGTATATATATTACCATTTAAAAACTATAAAAATAATTATTTACATATTAATATACAATATTTTGACTCCAAATGCATCCTTGATATAAATATATATTATTTTTCATCTAGGTGTTTAAAGATATCCAACTTGAATATGCTACATTCTATGTGTGAGTATGGATATAGAAGTAATTATTTTCTTATAATATCATTATCACAAAAGTATAATGAAATTATATAGAAATAATTGGAGTGATGAATTTTAATTAGTAAGACATGTAATAATATGTTAAAATAAAATGAATCTCTCATTTATAAATCATTCATTTTCCCTCTTAGTGTGTTCATTTTACAGTGTTATTTTTACAATGATAATTTGATTATATTATTACGTAAATAATGCCTTATTTTTATTTATAAAATATAAATCCTGAAATAAATAACATATATAATATCAAAATTCATTTATAAAACTATACTTTAAAGGTTGTAATGTAAAATTAAAATTTTCATCCAAGAAAAAGGTAGCATGCACACACATATAATTTAATTTTTCATTTTCTTGATTTAATTTGAGGCTAATAGATAATGTTTATACCATAAATATAATAAAATTTCTATATATTGTTCATAATTATTACATTACATACATATGGTTATAATGGGTTTGTAAGAGGCTGGATGATAAGTATAAAGAATTGGATTTAATGGGTAAGTAATACTTATGTTGAGAATTTTGATCTTCTCATGAATTATCCTTTATAAATGAAGGACTTTATAAACTTTATTGAGTAAATATTCATAAAAATTATTATAGGGAATATATAAGAACTAAATTGGATAGATTTTATTTTTAATATCTTACTAGAGGAGTGTCATGAAATGGGTGTAAGTGATATCCTTTTAAATGTGAAAATGAGGGAAAAATATTTAGAAAAGAATGATCAGTAAGGGTTAAGAATGGAATTACATGATTTGGGTGAGTTAGGTGAAGGAATGATAGTTATATATGCAGGTTTAAATTTTATACCAAATAAAGGTATTCTATAAGGTTTAAGTATCAATTTAGTTTAGTAAATTTTGAGACACATTAAATTACCCATTTTCACAGATATTCATATTGATTGAAATTTAACCATAGTAATTTATTTAATACAAAAAATAATAATATGAAACTTATTTATTTTTATATATGTTTAAAAACAAAATTACAGCCAGGATTTAAAATAAATCAATTTAATTCAAGAGCATAATATTTATAAAAAGTGTTGTTCCATGAAAACTAATTATTTTACCGTGGTAACTTAATTTTACTCCTAAAGATGAAATTTACACCATTAACTAATTTGAATGTTATGATTATAAATATTAACATAATTTTATATTATACACTTTCTAAGAGAGAAAAAATTAAATTTTAATACAAGTGTGTATAATTAAAAAAACATTTTCTGGAAACATGTATCTTTTAAGAATAAATTAAATTTATTAGTAATAACTATTGGATGTAAGTTAACCTATTTTATTATATATATTATTTATAATATCAATTTAAACCAATATTTAACCATTATATGATAAACGTCATTTTTCATGGAAATAATCTTGTTAGGAAAAATATATTTTACGTATAAAATAATTTAATTTTTTATTTATATATACCCACTGAATTTTATCCATTTTTTATTATTAAAAAAAAATTTATTATAATTAACACATATATTTAATAATTCATTTTCCTCTATGTTTACTCTCTAGTTAAATGAATTTATATTAAGGGTTATATAATGTTCTATGATTTGATTTTTTTATTTTTTGTAAAACAAGATATTGAACACATTTTATAATAGAGGAAAATATATAATTCCAAATATCATGGTATTAAAAAAAAATTATACTGAATAAATATTTTTATAATACATTTTTTATGTATTTTAGAATGTAAATAAATAATCATATTAATAGGGTGTGAAGAAATAATGTTAGAAATGATTCTCTCCCCAAAAAGTAGGCCAAAAAGTGATATGGAGAAAACTTATTAAAGTGTTTCTAGCCACTTTAGAATTTATAAACTTGATAAAAATATATAGAGATAATCAATGTCATATATCTTGAGGTTTTTTTTAGATTTCTCATTATCCCATTTAGGTTTTTTATGTTTTCATGGTTTCTATTTGTGGAAAATATCAATAAAATGTTTTTTTATTAAAATCAAAACAACGTAAAAGTAAGTAAGATATGGATGATAATCCTTATAAGAATACCTAGAATAAATCATTTATCGTTCCTTATTGATTACTGAAGATTTATATACAGTAAATAAAAATTATCAATATCATTAATGGGATCAGCCCTCACATTATCATGTCAGAAACGAAATCGGTACATCTTCATGTGTGATAGTCCTTCTATCTTTATGTGTCCATGGGTATGAGATATCCCTCAACATAGTGAATAAATCCTTAAAACCTAAACATATCTGGATGGACATGGATATAATTCATTAAACCACTCCCTTCATGGATGCCTTCAAAATCCAAAATCTCAAGAAACATTTAAGGAGAAGTATTGTGGAACTAGTATGGGAAGTAGAAACAAAGGTTAGAAAAATAATTTTAGTGATAATCACAGACATATCCCCTAAAACACCACATTAAAAATACACAAAATGTAGAATAATAAATAATTGATATATTTATTTCATAAAATCTTGGATGGAAGACCCATTCACCCCCCTCGGATCAAAATATTTAGTTAGACCTCAAGGAAGAAGGTTTCGTAAGGTAATAAGATAATGGAAAATATAGACTACCAAAATAAGGAAATTATTAATGAAAAACGATAGCTAATATCATATATCTATTATCTTAGGGTACAATTATAATAACTTACATCCTTTATATAATATTTCATCAATTTTCATTGGGTCAAATTGTTGATTTGTAGTCAGAATCGCCATTTATCTCCATGAATATATGTTTATGGGTTTCAATATCCAATGATAATCTTCCTTTGACATTCTTCATAATTTCCTACATTCTGATAGATTAATTGATTTGATTATAAAATGGATATAGAGAATATTTTTTGGTGCTATTATGTTTTTTCTAAATTCCACATAGACGTTATTCCACAAAAATTGTCAGGATGGGATTTACAAATATATTCATTATGCATGATTCAAGAGGAAGTGGAGAAGAAGTAGTAAAACCTTTGTAATTTAGTCCCAAGATAGTTCCCAATGTTGTGTGGTGGTGAGAATGTAATCTCAAATATGGGATTAAGACATTGTTATTGTGTGAATAGATATAGCATCACAATTGGGGAGTCATTTCATGGAAAATTCATGATACATTCAAATCTAGAGACTATGTCACTAGATGAAGGTTGCTTGGATGTAATGATCACTATGCCTCTACTAATATATAGAATATTATTGATGATTATGCTAGGACAACTTCATAATATGGAATTAAATCCTACAATATATTAGGATAGTGACTTAATCTACATTGGGGGTTGAGGTTGTTTAACATATTCTTTTAAACATTATATAGTTTTTTTTATTATAATTTAATCTTATGTGACTGGCCCACTCCTCAATTTCCTATCATAAAGGAACAATAATTAAACTATATCTACCAAGCCATGATTAATATTATGTAATATTTTGTATGTATAAAAAAATTGAACAAAAATTTTATCTATTCAAGCATAAAATTCATAATTTCAGGTTTAATCACTTATATTTAAGAACATTTAAGTACCCAAGTTAGTTGGTACAAAGAAGAGGGAGGTGAATCAGTGGTAAACTTTTAAACCTATTTATTTTTGAATTAACCTCAATTTCCTTCGAAATTACGTATCCTTTAAATTTAAATTAACTCAGCCACACCTCATATACTGTTGAAATGAAATAATAATGGAACATAGTAATTCAAATGGTTCAACTTTAATCACCAACTCATTGTCATGATTGTTAAGTCACCCCAATCATAGATTATTCACTAAAAATGCAAGTGGTTACACCACGGACAATACTAGTCTAGTCATTATAGTGTCACACTATGACTCTATTCCACATTCCAAATAGAAAATGTTATTTCCAATAACCACAAAAAAAATTGTGCTCATACTAAAATAATGAAAACCATCACAAGGCTCTAATTTTATTTAGAAGCACTCGTGAATAAACTTTCGATAAAGAATCATAGATTAAGTGATCAACACATGTTCCATCTTCATGAAATTCAGTAGTTGATTAATATGGTCAATTATTCTTAACTATCTTTCCTTCTACGGATATTTATTAATCTAGATCATTCGTAGTCACTAGAATACTCAATCACACAGATCTCTTCCTTCTTGATTGGACCACATCTTAGATGTCCTTCATCTATCCTCAATTAAATAATGTATGAAGTTAATTCTTAGCTCACAATAAATAGTAGATATTACAGGTCCTTCTTTTCCACTTCAACTTCACATCACTCAGTCTAATCGAGTATTTATTTTTTGATCCAATCCTAGTTCTTCAACTCAGTATATGTTTCTAAATATCCTTAGAGAATTACACTCTATTTACTAACACACCAAAAATCTCATACTCAGTAAATAAATATATTTGAGAATGATTCATTATTATTTAATTAAATAATTTAGTAATTTTAAAATTTAAACTCATCCTTCTTGATATTTTTCTTAGCAGAATCACATAACATGATCTGACTAATTTTCTCCTTCAATAATCCTTAAAACCATCCACCACAATTTTATGTTTTTTTCAAAATTAATTAATTTATGTCTCCTAAAAAATTCCTCAAATAAAATTATTTTGTTCCTCGTCAATTATTTGGAAATAAAAAATCCTATAGAAAAATATTTAGCTTGAATATACAAAATAATTCGCAAATAAATTATTTTTCCACTTCAATAAATACTCATTATCTCCATCACACTAAAATGACTTTAAACCCCATATTCATCCTACTCACATTAGAATATATTGAATCTCTTTGAAACACCTAAGAACTAAGTATCTTGAATTTTCTAATTTAAAAAAATATAGATTATATCATTCCTAAACCAGATGAAAGTGATTATTTCAGATCAATAATAACAAATCATCATCAAATTAAAACACCATAATTATTTTGTATTGAATTTAACTAAATAATTTCAACTTCAACTTAATTTATCTTTATACATTGGACTTATTGATTCATTTTTATATTCATTTCAAATAGTTATTAATCAATTTATTTATCTTATATCAAAAGTAATTTATGATGTTTTTATACATGAATGTTATCTCAAGAGTCATATAATTTATTTTCTTCAGTGATTATAAACAAAAAAACTCAAATTTATCTCATGAATCTCAGAAGGATAAAATTGGAATTAAATTATGATCATCCTTATAGTAGAATATTTCCATAGTGTGATCATCATAATGGTTCTATAGGATTCATCCTTATGACCTCATCTTTATGGTCCTGGATGATCCCTACAGCTATAATCCCTTGATATTTATCTATATGGATCTAGATGATAATTGCAACACTTAGCTATAATGAAATTGTCCTTACTCTCTAAATAGATATTTATGTTGAATTCTTGATTCCTTTAAGTAACCAAAATACCAACTCCTGTAATCTCAAGGCTACTCAGAATAACCCCAAAAAACAACAAATCACGCATAAAAATTTTCATAGAGATATTCAAACTCCTAACTAAGATCTTACCAAAAAAATAGAAATTTCTTAAAGAGTTTACTCAAATGCACATCAAGATGACCAATATGCAGAGTCTTAACGACTTGTATATAGCTTAAATAGACATATACACACATTCCAAAAACTCTCGAACAACTCCAAATTACTCAAATGTTATGTAAAAGAATTACTCTTATTCATAATGGACTTAATCATTTTTTTGATGATATTAGTAATAAAATGACTCATACACAACTTCTCCACTGTAAAAATATCAAATATATATTTCTAGAATTAAATAAAAATTAATAATAACCTCTTAAAATAAAATCGTTTCTTTTTTAAACACTTCAAAAATATTCATTGACATTATTCCCACATTAAAATAAATTCAATAGTATATTTTCTTCTACATAATCACTTTTCCTTTTCCTTGAAGATCAGATCACCAATAATCATCACATATATAGGCGCTAATATATTAATTTTATCTATCCTTGTTCTTAAAGAAGAATCAAATATATTTCCCTTTCTATTAAATATGGTAGCAACTCACTCATCCTCAACATCCCACTTTTACTTTCCTTATTCATAGCCTTATTAATAAAAAATTCAACTAATTCATTTGGGAACCTCAATATACACCTTTTTATTTTTTGTTTGTACCCCTTTCATCTTCACCAAAGTCAAAGTAATTCATATTACCCTTATCCAAAATAAATGAAAATTATGTAAAGGGTACTTATCATCTTATCTTATTCACATTAATCATCTTTTTATATATACTTTATTTAAACTATATTATTTAATTTATAAAGAGAAAGAGATAAGATATCACAGGTTATCTAAGTAAAGAGCCTCTAGTAAAACATCGATATGCCTACATATAAAAATGAGTATATAAAATAATAGAGTATAACCCAGGTGATCAATATTCTCTATAAGAAAACCTTCACGTGATACCAAACCCAAAATTCTTATTTTATGGCCTGTTTTAACCAAATTAACAAAGAGAGAAAATAACCAATTCATATATCAAAAACCCTTCAAAATCATTCATGTTCATGGCATGTTACTCTACCTTTTTCTCATATTTATCCTTATTTAAAACTCTCAGTTTGAAAATCTATTTGAAAAATTCATAATCAATAGTTGAAAAATTAATTTTGATAACAATTTATCCATATTTTCAATGCATTATAGAAATTATATATATGCTAAATCATTATATTTTGATATATTTCCTTCATATTTTCTCCCCTTAATGTGGTACACTAACTTTATTATTCATTATAGTATCTTGAGCACTCCCATATGTATAAATTCTTTTTTTATAGTGTATACAACATCCAAAAACTACCATTTTTATCAAATCATTCAATTGCCAATATCTAAGTACATAATCAAATAAAAGTTTATTAAGAGGGAAATCATACATTTTTAGTAGTAACACTAAGTCTATGAGTTTTCTATCAACATTTTATTTTTAATAATTTTAACATATACATGTAAATATTTCCCAATTAACATATTTTTATTATATGTATTAACATGATGCATACTTATTTTATTTTCTTGATCTTCTTCCATGTGTGGATAATTTTTAATCACTTTAGTAATTAATGAAAATTTATTGGTTAATATGTTCATTATCTTTCTCGTCACTTTTTATTGGTCTTATAGTATTTTCATACAATCTTTCATCCTATACCAAACCTAGCCAAAACATTGACACGTGTTTGAATCACTATTAAAGTCACGGCTAATGAATGAATTCTCTTGAAATCTAGCATTTTCTTATAAATCACATAATTTCCCATAGAAAAAGCATACATTTAATCTTTCTCCATTTTCTTATCCACTTTTAGCTATTGGAGAAAAACTGTCAAAAATTCCTTATTCAATTGATCCCTTTATAGTCTCACTATAACATGATTTTTCTTTGATTGTTTTCTTATTTTTCGTCCGCTCGCTCTATAGGGACTTCTCCCTATAGGTAAGTCATGAACACCTCATCTCTTTTCCCTTCATGTAGATATTTTCTATAGAGTTCTTCTAAATATCCAAATATATTTTTGGAGGATATGTTTCATATATTATTGATCAAGGATTGTTTATTTAAGAATATTTCCGTAAAAACTCAACAAAGCACCCCTTAGTTCATATCGCTTCCCTGGAAATGACATTTCATTATAGAAAAAAAAAGTATTTGTGTATATACCTTTCACATCACCAAAAAAACATATAATCTTTGACCTTCCACAATGAATGTAAATATTTACAAAAAATTAGTATTATTTTTCAAATCTAATTAAGCCACTTTTTTCCTTTTGGTAATAGTATTAATAACATATTACTCTTCCATTTTATATAAAATATTACCTATAACTAATTTTCGTATACCAAAATATTTTATACATTATTTTTAAATATGTAACTATATTTATTTTAGATTTATTTTGATGCTTATTTTTTATTGAGTTGTCTTATTTTTGTTGACCATTCTTCACGCCAACTTGAAAAGATTCATGCATAACCTCAACTAATGTGGTAAATCATTTTATAATCATATTTAACAGATTTTGAGATGCTAGACATATAGATTGTGTCTTAAGAGGCTCTTCTTATTAATCAATATTTTCTTATTAAACATCATTCAACATCATCTCTTTTTCATCCATCATTAATTTTTATTACTTGATCTCATCAATTGTTTCACTAATTTCTTAATACAATCCTTTTTAACAACCAAAATATTTTTATTTTATTTTAGTTTTCAAATTCCTTTCTAGATATTTTTATTTTTCATTAAATATTCCTTTAAAACATTTTTTATCAGGATTTCCAACTATGTTGATTCTCCCTCATCAACATCACTCATTAACGTATCAAAAACCTTCTCATCATGTGCCTAAAAATTAACATCATATTCTAATTTGTTATTTGATTATTTATCCTCTACAATTATACACACTAAGTTATTTCCCTGTTTTATCAGTATTCTTACAATTTTGAGGTTTCTCATCTTCTTCTTCTAATTAAGATGTAGCAGCTCTATTATATAGTCAATTTAAGGAAAAAATATATATATAACTCCATTTAAATTATAAAACCTTAGTGTTCACTTTTCCTTTACACTCCACTTTACCTAATTAACCCATTTTGAAATAAAGTAAATGATCTTTTTTATGTCTTCATAAACTTCTTCATTATCAAAATTACATAATTTAAAAACATCTTTATCTCTTTTTTCAGTTTAATCATAAACAGAACGTTCATCTCATTTTTCCTATTTTATTAACATTTTTTATTTTTCTTAATTGATAAAAAATTAAAAGATTATGAATTTTATGCATGGAATTATTTATTAAATCATCCAATAATAAAATATTTATTTTAAACAAATCAGAATGTATCTCATTTGTTTTATAACAACAATAAAATCATCCAACTTCTCACAAAACCCCTGGATATAGCTAAGAGTATCCTGTAATCTTTGAAAATAATCATCAATTCCTTCATTATATTATATTTTAACTTCCTAAAACTTTTTTATCCAAACTTTTATGTTATCCTCTTTGACTTTTATATTCCTTCTTAACGTCTCGTAAATTTTTTCGAACATTCCATGGACATTTGGGGTCCAATGGCCTTTGTATGAACATTATCAGAAATAGAAATCCTAATGAAATTCTCAGTTGTTACATTTACATAAAAAAATCTTATTAAAAATTTCAATATATTATCCTAAAAAGGGATGGAATCCCAAATAAAGAAATATCTCTTACTTTCAAACTAAGTGATAGGAGGTAGGCTAGAATCATATTCCACCAACTAGAATAGTTCATTCCATAAAAGTTTTGGGCACCCCAGATATTTAATGAATTTAAATTCATCATACTCAATTCGATTGGTACCACTGAGAGGTGTGTGAATCAATTTCAATCTTTTACAAATTATTCTTATATAATTCACCATTGTGATCTCGTGATGTCTTGATCTGGTGAAATTTAATTAACTCATCCACACATATTCTACAACATGAATAAATAAATAATGATAACGAATTTATTTAAAAGGATTGACATTAAAGACCTTCACCTTTATATTATTAGTTAATTTCCCTAATAATTAATTCTCTACTATAGACACAAGTGTCTACACTAAGGACATTACCAATATTATCAACACGGAGTCATGCTATTATCAATCCCTGGAGTCCAACTAGACAATCCAACTTCCATCACTCACTTTAAAAGTGTGTTCTTTTTGGAATAGTAACTATCATCACTAGAATCTTGTTTGCTTTAATAACACATGGGAATGACCTTCCACCATAAGCCTCAATTTTTATGGGAACCGCACATTATCCTTCTTCAAAAACATCGTTAGTTTATGTGTATGATCATCTTTTCTAGTTTTCACTTACCTTATCTAGACCTTCATTGGTCTGAATCATTATTAATCACATTAATTATGAGACACAAAAATATCCACCTTCATAATTAGTTCTTGTATTCAGTCACCTTCTCTCTTTGATACAATAATATACCATGTTTTTATTATCTCACCTTCAATACTGGATATCACATGTCCTTCTCTCCTTTAGCTTCATCTAAAACCATCTGATATCATACTATTTTTTGAATAATCTTTTCCACTTTATCTTTCTAATTATATTTATCTCTTTAAACATCGATGGATATACTTATATTCTAAACACACCCAGTAGATCACAATTGACTACAATAAAAATCCAAGAAAGAATCAATATTCAAGATTAAAATTATTTCGGGATAATAAAATTATATCTTCGTAATCTTAAGAGTTCACTCAAAATAATATTGTATCATGATCATTCTCATTTCTTAGTTAGTATAGCGTCAACACCATGATCCATGATCTTATAATATTCTCAATTTTAATTAATCACATGTATCTAAGAAAATTCATTAAATAAACATATTTTCTTCCTTATCAACTTTTTTGAAATACACTAGATTTAAGAAAAACTCCAACTCAAATATCAGAATTAAATAAAAAATAAATAATCCTCTGCATTCTATAAATTATCATCATATCCATCAACTTAAAAGAGATAGTGAAACCATTTTCATCTTCACATGGAAAAAAGTGTTGAATCTTCATGAAACACTTAAGAACTCAATATATTAAATATAATTATTTGAAAGACCCAACATGAATTACTATCAAACCAATTGTAAGTGATTAATTGAGATTAATATAAGAAAAGAATTAACACACTGAAATAACAAAATTATTTCTTAGTGCATTACACTAAATAAATTCATATTCAACTTAATTCCACACTATATAAAATATTTTATGATTTAATATCCCATTTATTGAAAATTTCTCATAGTTCCCTAATTAAACATCAATTAAATGTTATTTTTTATGTTTAAATCAATGAAAATATATCCATGAATTGTCATATTTAGTAACATTAGAAATAATAAATATATAAATAACAAATATATCTAAAAACTAATAAGGTTAAAATGAATCTTATGTGATTATCATCCTTAAAAAGTAATCCACAACATTTTTCCTTAAAATTATCCATGATTAATCCTTAGATATTCATCCTTTTTGTTTAGGATTTTCTTTAAAATACTCATCTTTATGGATTTATCGTTATGGATCTTGAGGATCATTATTGGAATAACCCATATAGTATCCTTCCTTATACTAAATATTGATTCTTATAAATAATTTTGAGTTCATTTAAATAACCCCAAAACCAATTCAAATCATCTCATGTTTGTTCATAAAATCTCAAACAAATTCCAATATCCAATAAATAATCTCATAGAAATATTCAAACATATCATGATTATTTTACAAAAAACTCAAAAATTTAACAAATGGATGACTCATAAAAATGTCTAGAATACTCATAAATTGAGTAACACTTACTCCTATCCAACATATATTTACAAATAAAAACCATTAAAATACTCATATGTAGATTCAAATCACTCATACGTCGAGTGAAAAAGAACTCTTTGGGAAAATGACTTATTCATCTTTCTAGCATTCCTATTGCTGAAATGAAACATATATAGCTCTACATTTTCAAATATTTGTAGTATTTATTTATAAAAAATACTCAAACATAATCATTGTAGCATCCTGATATTTTAAAAGGAAACACTATGTTCGATAGTGTACAAGATACGCAACATCATGCTTAAACCTACAAAAAAATATTATTATTTAAATGTGAACATTATTACCTTTCCATTAATTTGGAAGGTTCGAATATGAATAATTTTTTTTGAAATAAATATAATGATTCTACTCAATATTAAATTTTTTATAAATGATTATAAAATAATAACATTACAAAGTCATTTTAATCATTAAAACTCTGTTTTATTCAAAAATTGGTTTTCATTGTTTCCATAAATGAATATTATAATTAATTTCATGAATTTTTTGAAAATTTAATAGAAAATTTTAATTTAATTTTTTTTTCATTATGCCAAAATTAACTTAGGCATATTTTTTGAGAATATTTAGAAAATATTTATTTTTAATGAATTGTGAAAAAATAACATTTGTTTTAATTGTATTTCATTTTAATTATCAAATTATGTTACAGAGTAGTTTAGAATTTTAATTTGTTCAATTTATTTTATAATAATAAAATTATAGTTTTTGAAATGTATTTTATACTTTAATTAATATAAAAACTTTTTTATATTTAAAAAAGTGCCTTTTTGGAAAAAATTATTTTCATTGAATTTTTCTGGATTAAAATTAAATTTAATAATGAAAATTAAATGTTTTTAATTAGATAAAATATATTTCATACTTTTAATTTTTATTTTCAAATGTTTTATTTCATCACCTTTAGTTACTTTATCAATATAAATAGTGACTCTCAAGAAATTTTTACCTCTAAAAAGGGTAAAATGGGTTAATCTATATTAAAAATAAATTATAAGGAAATATTTTTTTAACCTAAATATTATTGGATGAATTTTATTCTAACCTTAAAAAATAAGGTTTATAATTTAATTATTTAATGGACACAAGTCCATGAAAATGACTTAGATATTATTAAAATCAAAGAAAGCGATAAAATGCCAGACTATTGTTTTTAATAAGTATAATATTCTTATATGGGTTTATCCAAAATATATATTCCACTATAAATAGTAATATCAAATTTAAAATATTTCTCTTCTTAATGCTAATTAATTTAAAAAAATTCGGGAAAATAGTTACCTTCAAGGGTTGAAAAATTATGATGCAGTAATTGTTATATTTATGGGAAAATCAAATAAATAATATTAAAAATATTAAAATAAATATAATTTGAGATATTAAATGTGATAAAATAACTCTATAGATAAATATGAAATATATTTTATATAATAAAATATTTTAAAATAATTTTACAATTTTCTCATGTTTTTAAAGTCATAATGATGAATATGATTAAATTTGAGAATAATGACATTTCATGCATGTAATATTTCATTTAATTATTAAAAATCATAAAAATGTTAAACAAGTAAATAAAGGATAATATATAGTCAAAAGTTTCATACCCAATACATTTAATGTCTATTTTTAATTATTTTTTTCCATAGTAGTCTTTTTATATATTAATATTTTGATGAATTCCTAAAGTGCCCAGCACCTCAATTATAAAATGGAAACCCTTCCTTAACTTCCCTTCTAAGAATTAAGACTTATATCTCAACCATAATATAAAACATTATCTCCTACACTTCCATAGAAACATTATGTAGGAATTAGTTTAGGTATGTCACTAAAATTAGTAGTCATAATGTGTTAATCAAATGTGATTTCCCAAAGAAGAGGTAGAGTTTTTAATCAAGTGTTTCTATTTTATTTATTCTTACACCAACTTAAAAACTACTTAAAATATGATAAAAAAATAAATCCATTATCCTACATAAATTCAAATGTAATTATGTTAGTTTCGTGACCTTTATCCATCACCACTTCCATCAAATGGGAATATAATTAATTGTTTGGAAGAATACTACCTCACAGACCGATGTAATTTGTTTTCCATCAACATATATCAAGATTGTTTCTAATTATAGAGTTAATTTATATATATTATATTCATTAAATATTTAACATTTTTTAAAAACAATTCTTCACTTATATTATTATCATTCCATTTACTGAAAAATGATAATGTCCTTAATGCGTACATGTGATCTATCACCTCCAGGAAGCAATGCTATTCATTTTTCATCACCATATAACATGGATGATACATAATTATACATAAAGAAATAATAATATATAAATGATATTATGATAATTATGTAAAAATAAAATAATACTTTCATTCATTCCACGATTATCATTGAAAATTTAAAACATTACTCATTGTACGCACAACCTACCGTATCCATTATTAAAACATAGTTAATTTTTCATAACAATGCCTAATGGTTTGATTTAAAAAAATATTGGATTTATAAAAATGATTATAATTTTATAAATAATACTTTGGTGATGATGTAACATTTTTAACTTTGGCTGTAATAAATCGACTGAAGTCATTTAGGGGACATGAACTGAATATCATCAAAATGTCTGAAGTGAACATAAATAATAAATTAGTTGTTATAACATGGAAAAAAGTGATAAAAAATGAATAATAAACATGAAAAAATTATCAAAAAATTAAATAATTAACATATATTTATTATTTGGGAAGATAAATGACATATGTGACAAATCAAAATCGATATAAGGTATTTTTGAATTCAATTTACATTCATTACGTTAAACTTATTATTCATTGATTATTTCATGATAATATTATGTGTAAAATAAATTTTCATTACCTTATGTTGTATCGACCCATGATTTATTTTTATTCACACTAGATACAAATAATTTATTCATTTTATTAATTCTCACTTAATTTATATGGTCTTTGTAAGGGACTATTTAACTAAAAACATCATTTTAAATGTTTTAAAGATTTATTTTTTAAATATTTCTATTTCATGTACATGTTTTGAAAATGATTTATATGATTTTATTTATATAGAATTCTTTTTTTTTAATTTAATTTACAAATTTCTTTCAAATGTTTTAAAAAAAATCTGTTACAGTTTTTTGTAATCGACATTATTTTATAAATATACTTTTAGAGTTCCTATTTCAACTCTTTTTATAACACACTAAAAGAATGTTTTTTTAACTAATATAGCATGAGAAAAATTTATTTCTTTCATGTCACTTTAATTATTTAATATTTCCTTTATAAGTTTTCGTTGTTCTTTTCAAATAAAATTGTTTTCTTATTTTTTTAGGGTTTTTATATTTTAAAAATGATTTCTTAAAGACCCAAAAATTCCATATAAATTTATTTAAAATTATATGCATTTTTTTCGAGACTTTGGAATGCGATGGCACAGGATTCTTAGGCCCAGTGAGCCTGTGAGGAATTTCGAACATTTTTTAATTTCACTTAATTAAAATTCCAGGTTTGTTTTTCTATCATTTTAATCGATGATCAGATTGGAAATCCAAGAGAACCGTTGAATTTACAGCACCAGAAGTCTCTTAGTAAAAGAATAAATTTTAATAGTAAGGGTCAGACGAAAAGGTTAAATTTTTTTTTTTTGGAAAAAAATTATAAAATAACTATTTGAGTTATTTTATTTCTCTATTCAACAATTGAGTGACAATTGGAAAAAACGCAGTGTAACGACAAGCATTAAATTAGGGTCATTTAATGAATCATTTATTTGTATGTGTAACCACAATTCAAGTTTAATTAATGGTTCATTAATTAAAGTTAATTAATGAGTGACAATAATGAACTCGACAATGCAGTGGTGTTTCTTTTGTTATTCAAATTCATTGAAGACCGGAAGAGGGAATGTGGAGAAAACTCTGATGAACATGCTGATGAAATCCCTCTCAAATGAAGAAAAATGAATGAACATCAATAGTTGGAGGATCTAATCCAGAGATCGACCAGCAGTAATGAACACCAATGAACATAGAACATCAACGAATATAGAATTCCTCTCTCATCTGCAACAAATTCAACCGAATCCAGGTAGGGGTTTTATCCTTTCTAAGTGAACTATGTTTTCTTATCTCCTTGTGGAAAATTTACAATGAATGTGGATCAACCAACTAGTGGTTTGATCTGTGATTTTCTCAATCTTGCGGGAGTATTTTTCTTGTGGGGATTTCATGGGAAGTAATTCAAGCTCTATGATTCATGTTATGACTACACCATGATTAAATGCTAATGTTAAGGGAAAGGGATAACTGGAACAACACTTGGTCCCTCTATTCTTCTTGGTTGATGTGCATTCTACGAAGCTAACTGATCAACCTATCAGCAAGGCAAATCTGAGTGGTTCGTAGTGAAGGTGGAAACCTACCGAGGCCATATGTGAAAACTGTTCCAAGAACGGGCCATCAGAGTGACTTTGGTGTCCCATCAAAGCCCCTACTAGCACGCAGGCGGTGGCCCGCAAAGGACCATGGGAGGGAGGTGGCGATTCACCCATCGGAGCGTCATTATGGCAGAGAGCCATGGTCAGACGACCGCAGTGCCAGTCGATGCTTCATGAAGGAGGAGAGGCCCGCTTGGGCCACTCGGTTGGGGCATAAAGGGTCGGCCTCTTGCTGGACATTACAGGGAAATGGGGTGGTGTCAGCTAGCACTACCAGCTAGAATAATTGGACGACCCGCATCAATTCTCGCAAACCAGCCACACCATGTGGCCTGAGTTCCTCTGGTGGGATGCACCCCATAGGGTAGGTCATGCCACATGCTGGCTGGACACGCCCCAGCCGGGCTGAACCCACCATCGGGTTTGACTGGTAGACCCAACCGGCTAGATGATCCAATTGGCTCGGACCCTTACTGAACCCACACCGGACCCTAGGGTCGGGTCGGGTTGGTCCAACCGGGTGGGACAGGGCCCAGACTCAACAGGCCCTCTTTCACTAAAACGGCTACAACTCATAGACTAGGTGTCTGGTTGACACACCGTCTGTGGTGTTAGGACCCTTGTGATGGGTTGATCCATTTGAGATACTACACATGACTTTTGGAAGAAGTTGGACTACGTCAAAGTTGAACTGGACTCGAATCCAACTGGGCCCTATTTACCTTTTTGACGATATCTTATAGACAAGACATCCCATTGACGCGTCGTCTGTCGCATTGAAACCCTTATGTGAAGATAGTCCTTTGGGTTACATCTATGTGCCACTTCATGGTAGTCGAGATACGATTGGGTGATTTCGGAGAGGATCCTTCGAAAATAATGAGGGAAAAGTGAGAGAATACAATGGTTGGTTATGATGTGATTAAAGAATAGCGATCCTCTATGGTCCAGCACCTAGATATCCTCTATGCGTTAACACCTAGTGATACTCTATTGGTGGTCACCTTGTGATCATCCATGGGTCAGCACCTAGCAATCTTCCATGGGTCAGAACCTAGCGATCCTCCGTAGGTCAGTACCTAGTGATACTCCTAGGGTCAGTCCCTAGAGATCCTTTGTGGGTCTGTACCTAGAGATCATCTGTGGGTCACCACCTAGAGATCCTCTATGGGTCAGCACCTAGCGATCCTCTTGGGGTCAAAACCTAGCGACCCTATGTGCACCGGCACTGAAGCCTCCTGATAGAATAATATGATCTATCTTTAAGACTAATCATCTATATTCTGGTTCATACAGTTGTATTCTTTGTTTGAGATGTCTTTTAATTTGTGCTCTGGGATTGAGATCATGCATTATGGTTTTTTCTTTGTGGGATTTTGAGAGACCATAGGGGGTCACAGGGTCCCTATTGAGTATTTTTATACTCACCCCGTCATGGGATTTTCCAGCACCTTGTTGTGTCTTATGCGGTTGATGGATAGCTTCACTGAGACTTTGGAGAGCTGGGGCTAGACGGTGCACATAGGTAACCAATTGAAGTGGTGAGCCACATTGACGAGTTGTTCCTTCCCTTTAGGTAAGATCACTGGTGGATGATCTCTGAATATGTTTTTCTAATCTTGTAGTACTCTTTCATTTTGGCTTGTATACTAGCCGCTTTACTTTCAACACGTACTTTTACTCTCAGTAGTGTTACATTGTGGTGGTTGTACTACTTTCTCTCTTTTGTGGTTTTGTTTGTGTGGTATGTCTTGTCTCTGTATGTATAGGTTTAAAAGAGATCTCTTCCCTTTTGGGATATGCCACTATGATGATAATCACCGGCCCCTGGCCTATGGAAGGTAGGGTTGGGTTGGTCATAGCATAGGCCCCGAGGGGTAAGATTAGGTGTCCTAGAACCAACACGTTGTACTTTGATTACATGGATATTTAATGAATTTAAATCTTAAACATCTTATTACATATTGTTCATTTTTCTGCATGACTATGATGTAATAATGTCTTAGAGTAATTTTTTCATTACTGAGGTCATGGAAGATCCCCGCTATGATGAAAAACTTGAAATGATATTACAATATTCTAAAATATAGTTATATGTTTGGATGAAATACTATGATGGGACACATAGCTTGAAGACCATCAGGTGCGAGTACTCATAAGCATATGAGACTTCCTCTCATGAAGATCACAATTGGTACTCTCCAAGATAGTATATTATGTGAACAGACCCGCCAGTATGAATTCCACATGTTTTAGTGTCATCAAATATTTCTATCTCCAAGTATGTGTAATTATACTTATACTTTAAGATTATCATTAATACATTTCATGTCACACCCACTTTAATTTACTGACAAAAACTGCCAAGCAAACCGTTGATGGGAAGTTGGGTGCGTTGGGTGCATCATGAGTGGCATTTTATTAATGGATAAGTAGAGGAAAGATTTTTCCCTTCCATTTATGGAAGTTGATATCTCATCCCTTTGATAGAAATAGAACCGTCGTGAAAAATTCCATTTCCATAGTGTAACGATGAGTTTATTTCAGTAGTCAAAGAATGATGTATCAAGTAAAAACCTTGATGACACTATCATGAAACATGCTTGATAAGATATTGTGACAACGGTATTGTATTACATAGTGAGCATTTAAATATGGATATTGTTGTTGTGAATTTAAGTTCATTCTCATGGGTTCCTTGACCCACTTCTAGACAGTTCTCTTGGCCTTTAGGTAAGCCCGCCTAATGCCAATGAGAATGAATCTTAGAGGGTCACACACTAAGTGTTTCTAGTGGTCTTATTTAAATTCATATTTAAATTTTATTAATAAATATTAATCTCAAGACAATTAAATAATTTTATTCAAGTTAAAATGATTTCATAATTAAATAAATATTTATTCACCAGATTGTGGGAAAAATATATTTATTTATTTATTTGAACATTTAATAAATATTCATTTACTAGTTTGTACATAAAATATTTATTAAGGGGAATAAATTATTTATTTATTTATTTAGGTGTTCAGTAATGGAAGTGGTGTTCAAGAAAACCAAGTTTATTCCAGTAGTAAAATAATTATTTTCAAGACGATAAAAATTTATATAACTAGTTGGGACAAATTAAAATAATGCTAGTATTATTTTGTGATGCGGAATTTTATTTATAATTCTATTTTTTGCATGTTGGTGCACCATAAATAATGATGTTTTATTATTATTAATAGCTTGGTTTTCTATAAGGTTATGGTTGTATTTAATTGTTGTTATGCAATTAAATATTGTAACGGAAGTCTCATGTCAATAAACAGACACATACGTCTATTACGCCATGTACCGAACCGCAGACCTAGTGAATTGAGAATTTTTGAGCGAAAAAATTTCTCTATCGAATCCTCTACCATCCCCTCTCAATAACGAGAGACGTTCTTCAAGGATGAAGAACAAGCGATCAAGAATGACTGACACAAGACACTCGCTTCATTGCGCTACCACCCAGAGAATTAGCGGTGTCGATCAGAGTCCATCAGAGCACTTGTGGTTCACTTCTAGAGGGATTCTAGTTTGGATCCATGCAAGAAAAACAAGATAATATGGAAATGTCATTTTAGATGTTAAACATCATCAATGAATAAAATACTGAAGATCTAGGTATTATTTTCTTTATGAAATTAATTAAAATAATTATCAACATAATGTGCAAGATCATCTTTAAAGGTTTTGGGCCTCTTCCTTATTTATCTAAATATTTGATTCTATTCCATAGAGACTAGAATTCATTGTCATATTGATCCTAGAATAATAATTGATCATGGTAAAAATCAATGATGGCTGTTCTTCAAACCATGCTTCTACTAAGCCTGGAACCCTCACGGGGGACAGGTCGTGAAATATGTTTACGATAAAAGTTTATTTTGATATCTGAAATTGTTTTTCACATGGGTTTAAAATAGTTTTCAAGGTTTTTATTTTGGATATGGTCCTTGGAAATCATAGACTCTAGGTGGCCCAGATAGCACCAAGTTATCCCATTTTAAATTATATAACAGAGGGTCTGAGATAGTGTCAGGTGATCCTATTATAGATTACACAATGGGGGCACACAGATTGCACCTGGTGAGCCCATTATTTCACCTTTGATGGGTACACCCAGATAGTTCTCTAATTCATTAGGTAATGTACCATGTATTTTGATGGAAAGAAGGAGGAAGTTGTTGAAGCGTTCCTCCAATAGATTTAACTAGGCTCCAGTTATGTCTGATATGGGTTTAATATAGGTTATGAATGTGATGATATAAGTTGGTAAAATGAATTTTTATTTTTATGCTAAGAATTTAAAGGATTTTATATGAGATAAAAGTGTGTTCACATTTTAAAATTATTTAATTCATTATCTCAATTAGAATTGAGATAATGGTAAATATTATATGGGTTTTCATGTTTTCATTGTACTAATAGTTTTCATATTTATATGTCTTTTACTGAGATTTTTATGCTCATTTCAAGATATAAAATGTATTTCATAGGTATCTTAGAATTTATAAATTGGATTTTTTTGATCAAGGAGTTATTGAATGTGAATAAAATAATTTATTTTATATTTTCGGTAAACTACTATGTTATTTAAGGTATTTTCTAATCCTCAAGAATATATATCAAAAAAGAACCTAAATTGTTTAATAAATTCCCTAATTTTCAATAAATTTTTAATAAAAAAATACAACTCATTTTTCTACACTGAATCTGGATGTTTGGGTTGATATCTTTACATTTGGTATTATTGATCTAAAAAAATTTAGAGACTAAGTGATGTAGTTTGAAAAAGAAAATAGCGATTGAATTTTCTTTTGAACATCTAAGAAATGAAGATCCCTTAGAAGTTCTAGATTTTCCTAATTATAAAATGGAAATTAATAATTATATTAAGTAATAAGAAAAAATTGTGATAGAAAATTTCATTAAATTGGGGAGAATATAACATCAAGAGATTTTAAAATCAAACACTATGTTAGATACCACACAAGATATGCAACATCAAGCTCAAACAAACAATTAATTATTATTATTTAAATGTGAAAATTATACCCTAGGTATTAAATTAAAATGTTTGAATATAAATAACTAATTTATGAAATATATATACCGGTCTAACTCAATATTAATGTTTTGGTAAATAATTATAAAATAATAACACAACAAAGTCATTTTAATCTTCAAAAATATGTTTTCTTCAAAAATGTGTTTTCTTTCTTTTTATGAATTAATATTATAAATAATTTATTAAAGTTTTAGGAAATTTAGTAGGAAATTATATTTTAATTTTTGGTTTTATCATGTCAAAATTATCTTAGAATGAATTTTTCAATTTTTTTGAAAATTTCAATTTCATTAATGAATAGTGAAAACATATTTATTTTTTAAAAATTGTAAATTATTTTAAAGGAAAAATTATATTTTGGGATTGTTTTTAAATTTTAATTAGTTCAATTACAATTATAATAATTAAATTATAGTTTTGAATGGATTTTATACTTGAATTTAGTATAAAAACATTTTATATTTAAGCAAGGGCATTTTCAAAAAAAACATATTTTTCATTGGGTTTTTTCAAAATAATTTTTAATTAAATTATGAATCTTATGTTTTTTTAATTTGATAAAGTAATTTAAATTTTAATAATATAGTGGTTCAAAGTTGGTAATTAATCCACTTTTATTTTTTATCAATATGAATAGTGACTATGGTAAAATTTATTGCCATAGTGAAAGGTAAAACAGGTTAATATGGATTAAAAATAAATTATAAGACCACAATTTTTCATATTTATTTTTATTGAATTAATTTAATTATACCTTAATTCCATATTTTATGGATTAATTTATTTAATATACACTTTTCCATAAAAATGACTTATATATAATTAAAATTAATCAAAGTGAAAAAAATTCTCACAATTGTTTTAATAAATATAATATTTTTTAATATGGTGTTAACTAGAGAATATATTCAACTATAAATACTCATTTGAAATATAAAATATTTATATTCATCATGGTAATTTAATTTTTATTTTTATGGAAGAAATTATTATCATAAAGGCTTTCATAATGATGATGCAGTAAATATTGAATTAATGGAAAATTCAAATAAATGATGTTAGAATTATTAAAATAATTACAATATAAGATATTAAAGGTGATAAAAAAATCCTATAGATAACTATGACATTTATAGGACATGGAAAAATAGTTGGTTTAAATTTGACTCTTTTTTTTATTTTTCTAAAGTCAGAGTAATGAATAGTATTGAATTCGAAAATAATTATATTTCATGAATATAATATTTTATTAAATAATTATAAAATAATAAAAATATAAATTATTTGATATATGATAATATATGGTCTATAATTCCATTTATTATGCATTTTATGTCAATTTTGAATTATTTGATTGTATATTAGTTTTTATATTTTAATATTTTGTGAAATTCCTAAGGTGACCCTCATGTCAATTATAAAAGGGAACCCCTTCATTCAATTCACATCAAAACCTTGAGCTTTATATATTTAAAATAATATACAAAATTATCTTATCCACTTCCCTATACATATCATAGAGGCCTTATTTTATACATAACACTAAAAATAGTGGTCATAAGTTGTTAATCAAAGGGGATTTTCCAAAAAATGATGCATTGTTTTTAATCAAGTGTTTCTGATTTATTTCTTCTTTAACCTCAATAAAATTTTCTTCATCCATGATAAAATAATAAATATAGTACCCAAAATATACTTCTAATTTATTATTTCAATTTCATGAACTATATTCATCTTCACTTTTGTCGAATGGGAAAATAATTAATCATTCATGATTACAGAGGACTACTGCCTCGTGAATAGATGTAATTTTTCCTCATCCCCATATATTGATACGAGTTATTATGATGGAATTAAAGTTTATATACCATATTCCTGATATATTTATCAATTTTTAAATATAATGTATGAGTTCCATTCTTACAATTCTATGTAGTGAAAAATGATAATGTCATTCATGCATACCTAGGGATTATCACCTCCACATGGAGATGTGATTCATTTTTAATCTCTATATCACCTGAATGATGTATATAATTATATTTAAATAAATGATTAATATTTTGATATTATGATAATATTTAAAAGATAAAATAATACTAATCTTTTTTCTATAATGATCATTGAAAAATGAAAATGTTACTCATGAGTACATATAACCTAAACTATCCATGATTATAACATAGTTCATTTTTTATAACCATAATTAATGGTTTTATTTAAAAGTATAATTGATGTATTAAAAATGATAGTAATTTTGTGAATATTATTATGGATATTATTAAATAATGTTCACTTTTACTATATTGAACCGACAAAAGTAATTTTGGATATGTGAACTGAATATCCACATAATGTTGGACATGAACATAAATAATTAAGTAATTGTTATAACATTAGAAAAACTGATGTAAAAAATTAATAAACATAAAAAATGTTATTAATAATGTAAATAATTAAAAAAAGTTTATTTTTTAGAAATATAAAGGATATAAATTACAAATACGACTTGAGGTAAGTGATTTAGTAACTCAATTTCATTTCATTTTGTTAAACATCTTCTTCAATGATTAACTCGGGTTAATATTAACTATGAAATGACTTATGAGAAACTTAGGTTATATTTAAACGTTTTCTATTAATATTTAAACTAGATATACATAATTTTTTCATTTTATTAACACTCACTTCTTTAATATGATCATTTTAAGGGACACTTTAACTAAAACCTTATTTTAAATTTTTGAAATCTTATTTTTCTAAATATTTCTTTTTCTTGACCAAGTTTTAAAAATTATTTTAAAGAATTTATTTAAGTGGATATGAATTTTTTTAAAATTTAATTTAATAATTTCTCTCAAATATTTTCAAAATTGAATCTTTTATGTTTCTACGAAAGGGAATTTCATATAAAAACATATTTTATTGTTTATATTACATCTATTTTTACAAAACACTAAATGAATGTTTTTTTAACATATACAGTATGATTAGAATCTGTCACTTTCATGAAACAAAAACTAATTAATGTTTCATTTATAATTTTTCAAATTCATTTTCAAATAAAATGGTATCATTATGATGTGCATAGTCTTAATTGTTCAAAATGATTTTTAAAAGAAAATAGAATTTTGATATCAAAAAGTGACTTACACAAGGATTTAAATAAGTATTTAAGACTTTTATTCCTGATATGGTCCATCAAATCATATAAGATGGGTTGTCCAAGATAGTAATGGTTCATACCGTTATATATTATATGATGGTAAGGCTCAGATAGTGTTAGTTGATCCCGTTATAGATTATATAATAGAGTGGCACAGATTGCACTGGGTGAGCCTATTATATCTAATTTGAGGGGTTTACCCAGATAGCTCATTATAGTATTGGATAATGTACCTTTTATATTTTAGAAAATATAGAGAAGTTTACCGAAGGGTTTCTCTTATGGATTTAATTAGCCTCAAGTTATTTCTGATACTGGTTTAAAATATGCTATGAATGAGATCCTATAAGTTTCCAAAAATGGTTTTATTTCTTTCTTAGAGTTTAAAGGATTTTCTATGTGATAAAATTTTGTGTGTACTGGTTTTAAAATTATTTAATTCATTATATCATTTAAAATTTAGATAAAGTTTAATATTACATGGGTTTTTGTGTTTTTCACCGGACTAACGGTTTTCATCTTAATATGTCCCTTACTGAGATTTTTGTGCACATTATATGTTTTAAAATGTTATTCACATGAATTATTGAAGTCTTAAAAAATAGTACTTCATTTAAGGAGTTAGAGCATGTATATCTAATTGGTTAATTTTTTTTGTAAAATCTGATATTATGTAATGTATTTTCCAATCCTCTAGAACATAGATCATAAAAGATCCTCGATTGTATATTGTACTATCTATTTTTCAATAATTTTTTTAAGAAATACACATCATGTTTTATATTGAATATGGATATGTTGGTTCATGTGTAATGGCCCGGACCTCTCCAGTCCATTACTTTGTGGAATTTTGGTGTTGGAGGTGTTCCGGGAGGCCAAGGGGACATATCCCAAACACTTTGCCAATTTTCCAGTTCTGTGAACAGTGTTTCCAATTTTATGAACATTAACAGATCGGTCTCACCGATCGGTCTGACAGATCGGTCTCACCGATCAGTTTCACAGATCGGTGTGACAGATCGGTTTCACAGATCGGTCTGACAGATCGGTTTCACAGATCGGTCTGACAAATCGGTTTCACAGATCGGTGTGACAGATCGGTTTCACAGATCGGTCTGACAGATCAGTTTCACAGATCGGTCTGACAAATCAGTTTCACAGATCGGTGTGACAGATCAGTTTCACAGATCGGTTTCACAGATCGGCTTCACAGATCAGTGTGACAGATCAGTTTCACAGATCGGTTTCACAGATCGGTGTGACAGATCGGTTTCATAGATCGGTGTGACAGATCGGTTTCACAGATCGGTCTGACAGATCGGTTTCACAGATCGGTGTGATAGATCGGTTTCACAGATCGGTGTGACAGATCAGTTTCACAGATCGGTTTCACATATCGGTGTGACAGATCAGTTTCACAGATCGGTTTCACAGATCGGTGTGACAGATCCGTTTCACAGATCGGTGTGACAGATCGGTTTCACAGATCGGTCTGACAGATCGGTTTCACAGATCGGTGTGACAGATCGGTTTCACAGATCAGTGTGACAGATCAGTTTCACAGATCGGTGTGACAGATCAGTTTCACAGATCGGTTTCACAGATCGGTGTGACAAATCAGTTTCACAGATCGGTTTCACAGATCAGTTTCACAGATCGGTGTGACAGATCGGTTTCACAGATCGGTGTGACAGATCAGTTTCACAGATCGGTGTGACAGATCAGTTTCACAGATCGGTTTCACAGATCGGGTTCATGTAAAGTAACAGTGGGTGAACAGTGTTTCCAGACTCCTACAGTTTTTCCCCTTTTGACGTTTCCTTTGATGTAAAATCCATTTAAAGCCTTATTTTAAGGGCTCTTAAGGCCGTTTAAAATGCCATAAATCCTATATTAATTATTCCTAAGGCTTGGAATGTTTTACTTGGTCAACCACGTGGGTTAATGCGATCCATTTTTAATAGAGAATTAACCGAATCTTAAACCGTCGCCCCGTTAAATCTTAAAAAGGGATGAGATATCATTCTTCCTTGTTCTTTCCCTTTGTTCTTGATTAAGAGGCACTAGAACCTTTCAATCCTTTCCGTAGGAGTTGCACAATCAATCTTTACTCCTAGGATTGGTTCCGCTTTGTTTTGATGCAACCAAGCTGTGTCGATCAATCTTCAATATAAGCATCCTCTGGTGGATACAGTTGTCGCGAGGGGAGGATCGTGACCTGTTGTGTGGATAAAGAACGTGAGGAACTGTTTGAGGTAGGGGATTCATGGCTTCTCTAGTTGTATATGTGCAATCGTAGAATTAGCATGATTTATCCCTTTGGATCACAATGAAATTGACCTAATTAAATACTTTAACCTGATTAAAAGAATTGGTTGATCGCATTTTGTTTCTTTATACCGTGATAACGGTTTGCCTCATGTTTTCCTAGATATAGTGATATCTATGTTTTCTTTGATTTGTTATTCGTTCATGATTGAAATTGATAATTAAAGTAAAGCCGGAATTAATTGTTAATTAATTGAAAAGATAAAGAGGCATGTAAATTAATCTTGTTTTGTCGTTGTTGTAGTTGTTCAAATTTGAGGATAATCAAATTAGGGAAGGAATCATTGTTGTTTAATTTTGATAGCTTACTGATTAGGTATCTATGATGGGAACCTACGAATAACAAATCTGTTAATTCAATATGGATTAGAGAACAGATTATGTGGGAATTTCTAAAAGGGTTCTAAGTTACCCTCTTGTTTGTTAAAGTGTCAAGACCCATGATGTGATGTTTGTTTTCCTGCTACTTGTGCTGTGATGTGAGCCTGGATGGTTGTTGTGATATGTGGAGGCATGGAGGCCTTGTGGTTATGGCAGCAGATGACGCCTAGAGTGGCAAGATGCATCAGTTTATGCATGTGGGTGTCGGGGAGGACACCAGGGGTGATGGAATGGGATGGATGTGGTTGCTGGTTGCTTGCGGTTTTCTTGAATGTTAATCTGCTTTGATTTTCCCCACTGCTCAAGTCAGTTGTTCTTGCTACCCTTCTTCCGAAGGAGGCGAAGACGCGCTGGGTATGCCACGTGCTTTCCGTGTTTAGCCTCCCGAGGGAGAATGGGTATATGCTCTTTCTATAGGCAGCAAAGACTCGACGGGTAGTATATCTACTCACCGTGTTGAGCCTCCTTTGTGTTTAGAAGCATAGGATGTTTTTCTAGAATTCCTGGAAATGTGGAAAAGTAATTAGGTAATGAATGTTTGATTAAATGGTGAAAATCCATTGGGATGGAGATGCTGGAATTTAAAGGTGATGTGAATCTTAAAAAGGAGCAGTTGTTTTTGAAAGTGATGCCAATTCAGTTTAATGTGGAATTGTTCATTCTTAATTAATGTTTAAAGAATTAATTAATGTACAGTGGAACTGATAAAATGTGAACGGGGTAATCTAATAAATCTCTTCAAATGTTTGTGTGCTTATAGGATACCTAGTCTTAGAAGTAGCAGCCTGGAGTCTGATAGACGTTAGCTACAGTTGTATCTAAGACTAGGTAATTCCCATAGTGTGGATGTGAGTTACTTATATATTCTGTACTTTTTGTGTTTCTATACGCTACTCCACCCTGAAGGTAAGGGAAACTGACACCCCGGGGATTCTGAGCCCTAAGGGGGGTGTTTTCCCCAACATTCTGATGGGAGGTTGAATGGCTGACTACCCCCTTGGGCCCCGCTCTCTTCTCTTGGTAGATACTTGTTCCATAAGGCACAGCGGTTAGTTACCCCATTTATGTGTGTAGAGGGCTGTAATGGCTTGTGGTTATTCACACGCATATATTCTGGATATAGTATCCTATGGACTACTATAGGTGTAACGTGTATAGGCTATGATGGCTTGAGGATCCTTACTCGGCATATGGGTTGTAATGGTTTGAGGTATTATATCCGACGTATGATACACGTTATGCGAGCTGTGGTGGCTCCCGAAAATTACCTCGTTACTTTTGGTTGTGAGGACGGTGTGGTGCTTAGCCCAGGTGTCTGCGGGCAAGCCTTTGGAGAGAGATGCACATGACGTATGTCGTTGGGGAAAAGCGGCAAACCAGTGGGGAAGTAGTATCAGGGTACCCTTGATATTCTTTACTATATTCCATATTCTTGTATGCGTTACTTGGTGAGAATAGCCATGGTGAGGTTGGGAACATAGTATACATGTTTTGGTGACGAGTTAGTTTCACTTGTTGTTCACTGGGCTTTAGCATGCTTTCTTTACTTTTACACGAGAGGCTTGGGGAGGATCCTACTGAGTATACTGTTATACTCACCCTATGTATGTATAAACTATTTTTCAGGTCACTTGGAGCAGGTTGGAGATCAAGCTGGTTACTACTAGCTTGCGGTTGGAGGAGGAGTTGTTCGGGCTTGTGGTCGCTGCCGTTTTACTTTCTTTTGGGTACTTTTAGTTTTCCCTTTCAGTTGTAGTACTTTTTCATGACATTTCATATATGTACTTGGTTTCCTTTTATATTTCAGTTATGAGTTGGAGTTGGTTGGAGTCTATTCTATCTCTCTCTTATGCATGTGTTCTCTTAGAGGGTAATGCCTCCCATTTGTGTGTGTATTATACCCTCGGTGCTAGTCCCCAACCCAGGGCCTACTGGAGGCGGGACTCGGGGGTCATTATCTCCCTTCTCACATTGCCGGCCCAGGAGGGGTACACTTTGTGGGGAGGGGGTTGTGATAGAGTGGTATCAGAGGTCTGGTTGAGGGATAGGATGGAGTTTGGAGTTAGGCACAGGTGAGGATGCATGGGATGGTAGGGCAACGGTGTCATTCATGTTTAGCAAGTGGGGTAAACACTGGAGACCGGCATAGACATAGGCATTCAGGGCCCCCTATGATCTGTTGCATGGACCTTTAAGTTTACAATGGCTACTAAACAAGTGATAATGATTGCAGGGTAGAGACCTAGGAAAGGATCACGCATCATTATTCTTTGCGCTTGTGTTTGAATGGGTAGACCTTGGGATAGGTAACCTAAAATTAATAAAACAAAACAATTAATTAATTAATGTTGAGTCTTCCATATTCCAGGCCTAGGAGCTCTAACAGTTGTTATTTTACAGGTATGGCTCCAAGTCGACGTCCTCGTCAGGTTTCCGCAGAAGATGCCCAGCAGGCTGTTCCAGCAGATCGCCACCGGGTAGAGGTTGACGACGATGACACTTGGAGGAAGACACTCCGAGAGTTTCAGCGCCAGAGCCTACAGAAGTACGGGGGATCCGTTTCAGATGCAGTCATAGAAGACTGGTTGGAGGTGGTCGAGATAGGCTTCAGTTCGATTCGTGCTCGGAAGGAACACTGGGTGTCCTTGGTTGTGATGATGTTGCGTGGAGCAGCGAGACAGTGGTGGTTCTTGTTCCTCGGGAATCGTGAGGAGTCAGCGATCTCATGGGAGGAGTTTCGAGATAGGTTTAGAGTCGAGTTTCTTTCATCGACTACGAAGGCGTCCAGTCGCCAGGAGCTACTCACCCTTCGACAGGGGAGATCCAGTGTTCGAGAGTTTGGAATCTGTTTCAGGAAACTTCTACGATATGCTTCAGACCTGTTACCAGATGATGAGGCCAGGGCGAGGCATTTCGAGGAGGCTTTGCTTTCAGAGATCCAGCGCCAGGTCACCCCATTTATGCTGAAGACATATCTTGAGGTGCTGGTGAGGGCAGAGGTTGTTGAGAAGAATTTGGCTAGGACCGGATCATCACGAGAGGGGAATCGTCATGATTCCTCGCGATGCAGAGCTGTGCTCTGAGGTTCCCGGTTTTCAGGACAGAAGAGTTTCTGTTCACCTGAGGGTAGGTCCCAGCCCTTCTCATCACGTTTCTCCAGAGGCAGCAACTCTCAAGCCTATGCCAAGGGATCAGGCGCTTGTTTTTCTTGTGGTGGTCGTGGTCATCAGCAGCGGGAGTGCCCGACATTTCAGAGCAGTCATCGTGCACCAGGCGCTCCACTCCAGGTTCCTCCGTTGAGGCAGTTCCATCCGAGGCAGCAGCAGTAGGTTGCACCAACTTTAGATCACCAGAGGGTAGCTGGAGCAAGCAGAGGACAGTCCCATGACGCTCTCCGTCCTCAGAGAGCAGAGCGCGGCTGTGGTGGTGGTCGTCATCAGGGTCAGAGAGGCAGTGGAGGTGGTCGTGGTCAGCTTCATGCTCTAGCGTTGCTAGCTCCAGGCGATCCAGACGTCGTCCGAGGTACCCTTTGCTTGTTTTCTACCTTGGTGTATGCCTTGTTTGATTCAGGAGCGACACACTCCTTTATATCCCCTACCCTTGTCCACACTTTGGGACTTGAGGTAGAGAGGCTTCTAGTGCCCTTGGCGTTGACTACGCCAGTTGGAGGTTGATCTAGCTTGTTTGAAGTATGTAGAGACTCTGAGCTAGTGTTGGGGCAGCACCGCTCTTGGGGAGATTTCCTATGTTTACGAATACAACCATATGATGTCATCCTCGGCATGGATTTGTTGTATTCTGTGCAGGCTATTGTGGATTTCTATAGGAAGAAGGTCATTTTCTTTGATGAATTTAGAGAGGATGTAGTGTTTGTTGGTGAGAGAGATCCTCGGATGAGTCATAGAAGAGTTTCATCCATATCATCCATGATGGTTGGGATGATGCTGAGTTCTTCAGAGGTTCAACAGTTGGCGTTTCCTAGGGTCGTAGAGGAGTACCCTGATGTCTTTCCAGAAGAGTTTGTATCCTTACCCCCTCGATGAAAGATCTAGTTTGGGATCAAGCTACATCCAGGAGCGTCTCCAATCTCTATGTCTCCGTATAGGATGACCCCTTCTGAGTTATGAGAGCTACGTATTCAGCTCGATGGTCTGTTGCAGTGTGGTTTTGTTCGTCCAAGTGTGTCACCTTGGGGTGCACCAGTTTTGTTTGTGAAAAGGTTGATGGCAGTTTGCGGTTGTGCGTCGATTATCGTCGGTTAAACAAAGTGACAATAAAGAATCGCTATCCTCTTCCACGGATTGATGACCTATTCGATCAACTGAAGGGTGCAAGTTGGTTCTCAAAGATCGACTTGCGGTCAGGATATCATCAGATGCGTGTAAAGGATGAGGATATTCCGAAGACTGCTTTCCGTTGTCGTCATGGGCATTATGAGTTTGTTGTAATGCCATTCGGCATGACGAATGCTCCAGCTATTTTCATGGGGTTGATGAATGTTGTGTTCCGTGAATTCCTGGACAAGTTTGTTGTGGTTTTAATCGATGAAATCCTTGTGTACTCCACATCTGAAGAAGAGCATGCAGAGCATCTACGAGCCGTTTTGGGAGTTCTTCGCCAACATCGGTTGTTTGGGAAGTTTTCCAAGTGTGAGATCTGGGCTCAAGAAGTTCATTTCTTGGGACATGTTGTGTCCCAACAGGGAGTAGTTGTGGATCCTTCGAAGATAGATGCAGTGGTGTCTTGGCCATCCCCCAAGACCGTGTCAGAGGTGTGAAGTTTCCTTGGTCTCGCAGGATATTATAGGAGGTTTGTGGCTAATTTCTCCCGAGTTGCGACTCCTTTGACAGCATTGACCAGGAAGGATCAAGCGTTCATATGGACTGATCAGTGTCAGGCAGCTTTCGAGTATCTAAAGTAGAAGTTGGTAAGTGCTCCAGTCCTTTGTCTTCCAACGGAGGGAGTCCAGTTTGATGTTTTCTGTGATGCTTCACATCTGGGGCTAGGCTGTGTTCTCATGCAGCAGAGGTCTGTTGTTTCTTATGGGTCTCGGCAGTTGCGTCCCCATGAATGCAACTATGCCACCCATGATCTTGAGTTGGCAGTCGTAGTGTTTGCGCTGAAGTTGTGGAGACATTACCTCATTGGCAAGCGCCTTGTGGTTTTCACCGATCATAAGAGTTTGAGGTATGTTTTTTCTCAGCGGGATTTGAACTTGCGGCAGCGTCAGTGGATGGAGTTCTTGCAGGAATACAACTTCGAAATATCGTATACACCTGGGAAAGGAAATGTTGTTGTTGATGCACTGAGCCGAAAGTCACATAATGATGTTGTGCGTGAATCTGGTGATTCTTGGAGAGTGATAGAAGAGCTATCAGCTTTGCATCTTGATATGGGAGAAGTTGGGGGAAGAGGTTGCCTTTTCCAGATGACGGTGCAGTCATCCCTGATGCAGAAGGTGGAAGAGTCTCAGTTGGGTGATCTAGAGGTGGAAGTTTGGAGAGATAGAGTTGTATGTGGTGAGGCCCCTGATGGTTGGTCGGAGGATGAACAACACCGAGTGTTGTATCATGGAAGGATTTTTGTTCCCTTGGCGATGTGCGAGACGGTTCTCCGAGAGTTCCATAGTTCACCCTTGGCGGTACATCCTGGTGTGACGAAGATGTACCGATCCTTGAGGAGTCAGTTTTGGTGGCCTGGGCTGAAGCGTACAGTTTCAGAATGTTTGTCTCGATGTTTAGTCTGCCAGAAGGTGAAGGTCGAACACCGTGTTCCTGGTGGTCTTCTCCAGCACTTAGAGATCCCTCAGTGGAAGTGGGAGGACATCTCAATGGACTATTTTATAGGTTTACCTCGAGCTCCGGGAGGACATGATGCTATATGGGTGGTGGTGGATCGTTTAACTAAATCGGCCCACTTCATAGTAATCAAGGAGTCGAGCTCAGTGGAGGTTTTGTCGAGGTAGTATCTGGAGGAGGTGGTGAGGCTTCACGGAGTTCCTAAGACGATCATTTCTGATCGAGATCCTCATTTTACCTCTAGGGTGTGGAGAGCTCTCCAGCATACTTTTGGCTCTCAACTATGCCTTAGCACTGCTTTTCATCCTCAAACGGATGGTCAGACAGAGCGAACAATCCAGACTCTTGAAGACATGTTGCGCTGTTGTGTTCTTGATTTTGGAGGTTCATGGAAAAAGAACTTAACTTTGGTAGAGTTCGCTTACAATAATAGTTTTCACTCTACCATCGGCATGGCGCCATTTGAAGCCTTGTATGGCCGGCCATGCCATTCTCCGTTATGCTGGACTGGGGACGGAGAGTCCGCAATTCTCGGACCAGAACTAGTTCAGAATACGACAGAGATGGTTCAAGTGATTCGTGAGAGGATGAAGACAGCACAAGATCGTCAGAAATCTTATGCTGATCAAATAATGAGACCCTTAGAGTTTAATGTTGGGGATCATGTGTTTCTAAAGGTGACTCCCCGTCGTGGGCAGCGAAGGTTTGGTCGCGGAAGTAAGCTTTCTCCCCGTTTTGTTGGGCCTTTCGAGGTGTTAGCTCATGTTGGAGGTGTGGCGTATCGAGTATCACTTCCCCCTCAGATGAGTTGGGTACATGATGTTTTCCATGTATCGCAGCTCCGTTGTTACCTTCATGATGAATCTCATGTTATCGATTGGGGAGAGATCGATATTGATGATGATGCAACCTTCGAGGAGCGACCTATGGAGATCCAAGACTGCAAGGAGAAGGTGTTGCGTGGGTGTTCTATCCCCTTAGTTTGTGTCTTGTGGCGACACGGTGCCATGGAGGAGAGTACCTGGGAGCGTGAGTCACAGATACGTGCTCAGTACCCAGAGTTCTTTAATGTTTAACTCCTTTCATTTAATGATGTTTTCTTTGTGGTTGGACCGTTCATGTTTTATTTTTGTACCTTTGATGAGATGTTATGTTTGAATTGTTTGGTTATGAATTTTTTGTTTCCATACTCTCGGATGCCGTAGTTTTGTTCTAGCTTTTGAACAACTCATGGTGGTTTACCCCTGAGAGGTATCTTATGGGGTGGTTGTTCGGACCCCTCTTTTCTTCTGGGATGGTTTTTAATTCTCGAGGACGAGAATGTTTTGATAGGTATCTAATGTAATGGCTCGGACCTCTCTGGTCCATTACTTTGTGGAATTTTGGTGTTGGAGGTGTTCCGGGAGGCCGAGGGGACATATCCCCAACACTTTGCCAATTTTCCAGTTCTGTGAACAGTGTTTCCAGTTTTATGAACAGTAACAGATCGGTCTCACCGATCGGTCTCACCGATCGGTCTGACAGATCGGTCTCACCAATCGGTCTGACAGATCGGTCTCACCGATCGGTTTCACTGATCGGTCTGACAGATCGTTTTCACAGATCCGGTCTGACAGATCGGTTTCAAAGATTGGTGTGACAGATCGGTTTCACAGATCGGTCTGACAGATCAGTTTCACAGATCGGTCTGACAAATCGGTTTCACAGATCGGTGTGACAGATCAGTTTCACATATCGGTTTCACAGATCGGTTTCACAGATCGGTGTGGCAGATCAGTTTCACAGATCGGTTTCACATATCGGTGTGACAGATCGGTTTCACAGATCGGTGTGACAGATTGGTTTCACAGATCGCTCTGACAGATGGGTTTCACAGATCGGTGTGACAGATCGGTTTCACAGATCGGTGTGACAGATCAGTTTCACAGATCGGTTTCACAGATCGGTGTGACAGATCAGTTTCACAGATCGGTGTGACAGATCGGTTTCACAGATCGGTCTGACAGATGGGTTTCACAGATCGGTGTGACAGATCGGTCTGACAGATCGGTGTGACAGATCGGTTTCACAGATCGGTTTCACAGATCGGTGTGACAGATCGGTTTCACAGATCGGTTTCACAGATCGGTGTGACAGATCAGTTTCACAGATCGGTTTCACATATCGGTGTGACAGATCAGTTTCACAAATCGGTTTCACATATCGGTTTCACAGATCGGTGGGACAGATCGGTTTCACAGATCGGTGTGACAGATCAGTTTCACAGATCGGTTTCACAGATCGGTGTGACAGATCAGTTTCACAGATCGGGTTCATGTACAGCAACAGTGGGTGAACAGTGTTTCCAGACTCCTACAGTTTTTCCCCTTTTGACGTTTCCTTTGACGTAAAATACATTTAAAGCCTTATTTTAAGGGCTCTTAAGGCCATTTAAAATGCCATAAATCGTTTATTAATTATTCCTAAGGCTTGGAATGTTTTACTTGGTCAACCGCATGGGTTAATGCGATCCGTTTTTAATGGAGAATTAACCGGATCTTAAACCGTCGCCCCGTTAAATCTTAAAAAGGGACGAGATATCATTCTTCCTTGTTATTTACCTTTGTTCTTGATTAAGAGGCACTAGAACCTTTCAATACTTTCCGTAGGAGTTGCACAATCAATCTTTACTCCTAGGATTGGTTCCGCTTTGTTTTGATGCAACCAAGTTGTGTCAATCAATCTTCGATATAAGCATCCTCTGGTGGATGCAGTTGTCGCGAGGGGAGGATCGTGACCTGTTGTGTGGATAAAGAACGTGAGGAACTATTTGAGATAGGGGATTCATGGCTTCTCTAATTGTATATGTGCAATCGTAGAATTAGCATGATTTATCCCTTTGGATCACAATGAAATTGACCTAATTAAATACTTGAACCGGATTAAAAGAATTGGTTGATCGCATGTTGTTTCTTTATACCGTGATAACGGTTCTCCTCATGTTTTCCTAGATATAGTGATATCTATGTTTTCTTTGATTTGTTGTTCGTTCATGATTGAAATTGATAAGGAACGTAAAGCCGGAATTAATTGTTAATTAATTGGAAAGATAAAGAGGCATGTAAATTAATGTTTTTTTTCGTTGTTGTAGTTGTTCTAATTTGAGGTTAATCAAATTAGGGAAGGAAGCATGGTTGTTTAATTGTGATAGCTTACTGATTAGGTATCCATGATGGGAACCTACGAATAACAAATCTGTTAATTCAATATGGATTAGAGAACAGATTATGTGGGAATTTCTAAAAGGGTTCTGAGTTACCCTCTTGTTTGTTAAAGGGTCAAGATCCCATGATGTGATGTTTGTTTTCCTGCTACTTGTGTTGTGATATGAGCCTGGATGGTTGTTGTGATATGTGGAGGCATGGAGGCCTTGTGGTTATGGCAGCAGATGACGCCTAGAGTGGTGAGATGCATCAGTTTATGCATGTGGGTGTCGGGGAGGACACCAGGGGTGATGGAATGGGATGGATGTGGTTGCTGGTTGCTTACGGTTTTCTTGAATGTTAATCTGCTTTGCTTTTCCCCACTGCTCAAGGCATCTGGTCTTGCTACCCTTCTTCCGAAGGAGGCGAAGACGCGCGGGGTATGCCACGTGCTTTCCGTGTTTAGCCTCCTGAGGGAGAATGGGTATATGCTCTTTCTATAGGCGGCAAAGACTCGACGGGTAGTATATCTACTCACCGTGTTGAGCCTCCTTTGTGTTTAGAAGCATAGGATGTTTTTCTAGAATACCTGGGAATTTGGAAAAGTAATTCAGTAATGAATGCTTGATTAAATGGTGAAAATCCATGGGGATGGAGAAGATGGAATTTAAAGGTGATGTGAATCTTAAAAAGGGGCAGTTGTTTTTGAAAGTGATGCCAATTCAGTTTAATGTGGAATTGTTCATTGTTAATTAATGTTTAAAGAATTAATTAATGTACAGTGGAACTGATAAAATGAGAACGGAGTAATCTAATAAATCTCTTCAAATGTTTGTGTGCTAATAGGATACCTAGTCTTAGATGTAGCTGCCTGGAGTCTGAGAGACGTTGGCTGCAGTTGTATCTAAGACTAGGTAATTCCCATAGTGTGGATGTGAGTTACTTATATATTCTATACTTTTTGTGTTTCTATATGCTACTCCACCCTGTCGGTAAGGGAAACTGACACCTCGGGGATTCTGAGCCCTAGGGGGGTGTTTTCCCCAACATTCTGATGGGAGGTTGAATGGCTGACTACCCCCTTTGGCCCCGCTCTCTTCTCTTGGTAGATACTTGTTCCATGAGGCACAACGGTTAGTTACCCCATATATGTGTGTAGAGGTCTGTAATGGCATGTGGTTATTCACACGCATATATTCTGGATATAGTATCCTATGGACTACTATAGGTGTAACGTGTATAGGCTATGATGGCTTGAGGATCCTTACTCGGCGTATGGGCTGTAATGGCTTGAGGTATTATATCCGACGTATGATACACGTTATGCGAGCTGTGGTGGATCCCAGAAATTACCTGGTAACTTTTGGTTGTGAGGACAGTGTGGTGCTTCGCCCAGGTGTCTGCGGGCAAGCCTATGTGGTGCACGAGGTGCAGATTGTGGAGCTTAGCCCAGGTGTCTGCGGGCAAGCCTTTGGAGAGAGATGCACAGGACGTATGTCGTTGGGGAAAAGCGGGAAACCAGTGGGGATGTAGTAGCAGGGTACCCTTGATATTCTTTACTATATTCAATATTCTTGTATGCGTTACTTGATGAGAGTAGCCATGGTGAGGTTGGGAACATAGTATACCTATTTAGGTGACGAGTTAGATTCACTTGTTGTTCACCGGGCTTTAGCATGCTTTCTTTACTTTTGCACGAGAGGCTTGGGGAGGATCCTACTGAGTATACTATTATACTCACCCTATGTATGTATAAACTGTTTTTCAGGTCACTTGGAGCAGGTTGGAGATCAAGCTGGTTACTACTAGCTTGCGGTTGGAGGAGGAACTGTTCGGGCTTGTGGTCGCTTCCGTTTTACTTTCTTTTGGGTACTTTTAGTTTTTCCTTTCATTTGTAGTACTTTTGCATGACATTTCATATATGTATTGGTTTCCTTTTATATTTCAGTTATGAGTTGGAGTTGGTTGGAGTCTATTCTATCTCTCTCTTCTGCATGTGTTCTCTTAGAGGGTAATGCCTCCCATTTGTGTGTGTATTATACCCTCGGTGCTAGTCGCCAACTCGGGGCCTACTGGAGGCGGGACTCGGGGGTCATTATCTCCCTTCTCACATTGTCGGCCCAGGAGGGGTACACTTTGTGGGGAGGGGGTCGTGACATCATGTCTTTACTTTTGGTAGTATAAGAATTGTCTATACAACTGTGGAGATTAAGAGTTGCAGTTTGAAAAATAAAATAAAATAATTAGTGATGGAATTTTCTTTTAAACATTTTGGTAATTAAATTCCCTTAGAAGTTTTAAATTTTTATAATTCTAAAAATGGAAATTAAGAATTACATTAATTATAAGAATTAATTTTGAAGGAAAAAATAATTAAATTGGATAGAATGTAACATCTTGAGATTTTAAAAGGAAACACTATTTTTGATATCATTTAAGATATAAAACATCAAGCTCAAATAATCAAATAAATATTATCATTTTAAATTTATAGTAATAGTCCTGCCATTAAATTGAATGGTATAAATAGAAATAACTAATTTATGATATAAAAACATTGGTATAAATAAATATATTTTTTTTGGAAAATCTTTAGAAAATGGTAACCTAATAAAGTAATTTTAATCTTCAGAAATATGTTTTCTTAAAAAATGGGTTCTCTTTCTTATAATGAATTAATATTACAATTAATTTATGGATGTATTAAAAATTTTACTTTAAGAAATAAATTTTATTTTTGGTTTCATCATGTAAAAATTATCTAAGTATTATTTTTGGACAATTTTCAGAAAATTTTTATTTTTTAGTGAATAGTGAAAAAATACTAATTTTTTTTAAATTGTATTTTATTTTAGAGGTAAAATTATGTTTTGGATTAGTTATAAAAATTCATTAGTTAAATTTCAATAATAATAATAAAATTATTATTATTGGAATGTATTTTATTCTTGAATTCATTATAAATCATTTTATATTTAAGAAACAGAATTTTCTGAAAAACTATTTTTCATTGCGTTTTTACATTTTAATTTTAAATTAAATTACAAAACAAATTTATTTTGTATTATATAAAATAAATTAAATATTTATAATCATGAGATTCAAATTTTATAATTAATTCACTTTTATTTTGGGTCAATATGAATATTGATTATGGTAGAATTTATTGCTTTCACGAAAGGTTAAATGAGTTAATCTGGATTAAAAATAAATTGTAAGACCTTAATTTTTCATATTAATTATTTATTTATGAATTTAATTCAACCATTAACACCTAATTTTAGTAGTAAATTTATTTTAAAGAAAGTATTCATCTAAAATGACTTACATATTATTAAATTTAAAGAGAGGGACAAAATACCAGACTCCTGTTTTTAATAAATCTAATATTTTTTAATTTGGGTTTAACCAAAAAAATATATCTGATTATAAATATTTATATAAAATATAAAACAATTATATTCATCATGGTAATTTATTTTTAATTTTTAAGGAATAAATAATTACCTTAATGTTTTTCACAACAATGATGTAGTAATTATTTAATTAATGGAAAAATAAAATAAATGATATTAAATAAATTAAAATAAATATAATTGGGAATATTAATGGTGATAAAAAACAATATAGATAAATATTACTTTTATGAGATATAATAAAAAAATTGAATTTGATTCTTTTTTTTGAATGTTTTTAAAGTTGTAGTAATGAATAGTATTAAATTGGAAAATAATGATATTTCATTAATATAATATATTATTAAATTATTTATAAATCATAAAAATATTAAATAAGGTCATAAGTGAAAATATATGGCATAAAATTATATAAATTATAAATTTACAGATTATTTTTAATTATTTGGTTTATAAATATTTTAATATTTTGAAATTTCCAAAAGTACCCCTCACCTCAAATATAAAAGGGCACCCCTTACATTAATTCACTTCACAACCTTTATCATTATATATTAACCGTAATCTAAAATAGTTTCTTATCCACCTCCATAGATACATTATATAGGCCTTATTTTTTTCATAACACTAAACATTGTGGTCTTAAGGTGTTAACTAAAGGTGATTTCCCAAAGAAGATGTATAGTTTTTATAAAGTGTTTCTGTTTTATTTCTTATTCCTCCTCCATATACTAAAATTTAATAATTTCATTTTTGTTACCTATATCCATATCAACAACTCTCAAATGAGAAATGAATTAATTGTTCGTGTGTACGGAGGACTGCAACATTTTTCAAAAATGTAATTTGTTTTTCATCTCTATATCTTGATAATACTTATAATGATTGAATTAATGTTTATATATGATCTTAATTACATAATTTTCATTTTTAGAATATAGTGTATCACTTTCATCCTGACCATTCCATGTACTAAAAAATGATAATGTCGTTTGTGGGTACGTATGAACTATCACCTTCCAAAAGTGATGTGATTCGTTTTTCATCTACATATCACATATATTAAATATATAAGTATATTAAATGAAATTAGTTATATAAATAAAATTATTATAATTTTTAAAAATGACATAATACTTGCCTTCTTCCTACGATGAGCATTGAAATAGAAAATATTGCTCATGTGTACGTACGAACTACCATCTCCAAGATTGTAACGTAATTCATTTTTCATGACCGTAATTCTTGTTTTGATTTAAAATTATAATTTATGAAACAAATTATAAAAATATCATGAATATTATTCTGGATATTATGTAACAATGTTCACTTTTTCTATTGTGAACCGATTGAATTCATTTGGGACATATGAACTCAATATCATCAAAATGTATGATGTGAACTTAAATAATTAAGTAATGGTTATAATATTAAACAAAATAATTTTAAGGAATAGTAAGCTTTAAAAAGTTTTTCAATAAATTAAATAATTTACATAAGTTTATCATTTAGGAAGTTAAATGGAAAACAAGACAAATCTGACTAAAGGTACAGTATTTCTTAACTCAATTATCATTCATTTGGTTAAACTTCTTCTTCATTGATTATGTATTACTAAGATTATGTGTCAAATTACTTTTTATTACCTAATGTTTTATTTACACTTTTTTATGTGGATTTACAAAAGATACACATAATCTATTAATTTTATTAATTCTCACTTCATTGATTTTTTCTTTTTAAGGGACTCTTTAACTAAAAAAACTCATTTTAAAAGTTTTAATGATTTACTTTATAAATATTCCTATTTCATTCCCATGTTTTTTAAATTATTTTTTTGAATGTATTTATATGGAAATGGATGTTTTAGAAAAGTTAATTTTCTAATATCTCACATAATTTTTCAAACATTAATCTTTTTTTAAAGGTTAGGGCCGAAGCCATAATTTATTATTCAAAGCAAAGACCTATTTAGTGTGTGTACATGAAGACCCATTACATAGCCCGAAGGCCCAAGGCTATGTGGCCTGAATACAAGGCTTGAGAGCCCATTTTTTGGCCCAAAGGACCCCTCAGTGAACAGTACTGCTATAGTACCCACACTACGATAGTACCTGTTACAGTGCATCCGCCGCTACAGTGTCGTCGCTGATACAGTTCCGCTACTGCTACAGGCCTACTATATTGCCCTACTATAGTACTACTACAGCACCCAAAAAAAATTTCCCTACCCATATTTGATCTTGGGTATTTTGGATGCCAAGAAAGACCTTGTGCCACATGGGTACAAGCTCATTAGCAGTCTTTTTTTTATGTTTTAAGCTACCTTCTTTAAAAAAATATTCTTTTAAAGTTCCTATTTCACCTATATTTATAAAATCTTAAAAGAATGTGTTTTAACATAAATAGAATGAGAATATTTTCTTACTTTTATGAAACTTTTATTGTTTAATTTTTCCTTTATAAGATTTCGTAGTTCCTTCCAAATAAAATGGTTTAATTATTATTTTCATGGTTTTTATATTATAAAAATTATTTTTAAACGAAAATGGAATTTTGATATATGATAGTGTTTTATAAATTGTTTTAAATGAGTTTTCAATGGTGTTATTAATGATTTAGTCTTTATAAATCATGTAAAATGGGGTGTACCAAGTATTTTCAGGTGAGCACATTATAGATTATAATGTGTAGTGGCTTAGAGAGAACCAGGTGAGGTTGTTATAGCTTATATGCTAGGGTGGCCAAGATAGCACTAGGTGACCCATTATAGATTATTAGACAGGTGCACCCAGATAATTCTATAATGCATTGGGTAATGTACTTTTTCTTTTGAAGTCAAGGAGGGATTTACCTTAGGGTTACTCCTATGGATTTAACTGGGCTCCAGTTATTTATGAAATGGATTCAAAATGGGTTATGAAATTGATGCTCTAGGTTTCTGAAAATGGTTTTTATTCTCTTTGTAAGAGTTTAAAACATTTTATATGAGTTAAAAGTGTGTGTTTATTCATGATAAAATTATATAATTCATTAGCTCAATGAAAATTGAGATAAAGGTAATAATTAAATTGATTTTCATGTTTTTCAGTAGACTAATGGTTTTCTTTTTTATATATCCCTTACTGAACTCTTTGTTCTCATATTTAGTTTTAAATTGTTTTCAAAAGGTATCATAGATGTTCTAAAATGGATAGATTTTTTAATGAGTTAGAACACATGAAGACAAGAAGTTTTTTTTTTGAATCTCTGATATTATGTGAGGTATTTTTTAATCCTCTGGATCGTAGATAGGAATATATCCTCAATTTTATAATGTACCATCTATTTTTCAATTTAATTTTTAAAAAGAAATACACGCTATGTTTTTACCCCAAATCCATAAGTGCCAGTTTCGGTATTTATAGTCCGAACCTCTTAAACTCTGATTGTTCCCTTCTCAAACACTCAAAAACAATTCATCCAACATATTCCTAAAAATAATATAAATTGAAAAAGATATTTTATACTATAAAATAACTTTTCATTTTCCTTGAATATTAACTCACCAACCAGCATCACATATTAAGGGAGATATACAATAATTTTTTCTAGAACTTTTATTCAATGAGTAGCACACATATTCCCTTTTCCATTTAATATTGTTGCAAATCACTCATCCTTAACATCCCACTTTGAATTAACTTTTTAAAATACTTATTCAAAGTAAATACAACTCATTGATTTGGTAACTTAACAATTCTTAATTTAGTCACACATATCTAGTTGAAAGTGGATTTAATAATATTCATTTTTCTTGGAGAATGATTCACAAAAACATGGACAAGATTCTCTTCCACTTCACCTATAAACTTCTAAAAAACACTGAAAATTAAGAATTTCAATTTCCTTTTAAAATTTATAAATAATAAAATCAATAAAATATCAATATTACTAAATTTGTACAATAAAATTTAAATCTCAACTGAAAACATAAAATATAGTAAATAAATAAAAAATATGAAAATTTTGTGGATAATAACAATGAATAATAAGAGTAAAATATGAAAAATAGTGATTTTTAATCTATAAAATAAAAATAGATTTCCCAAAATATTGAAACAAGGGTTGTTTTCACTAGCACTTCTCCTCATTTGTGTTGGAAATAATATCTCATCGTATAGTTATTAGACACTCATTAAGAGATGCTCTATATCACAAGTGCATGAATTGAAAGATATTTTGGTTCAAACTCTATAACCTTAAAATATGATCCACCATTTGTATAAGAAATATAAAAAAAATTAATCATCATTGTTATTATAAATGATATAAACATAATCTTCAAAGTGAAACTAAAAAGGCCTTAAACTACATAAGAAAATACATAAAATTTATTGAGATAAAAACATTTAAAATGACACTTGATAAAAAAAGAAAAGTCTCTACTTTCTATCATTGGACATTTATGGATTAGAAAAAGATACAAAATAATAATAAAGTGGTAAAATTCATATAATATCCACATTTTTTCTATGAAACGGATTTTTATATTCACTAGTCACATATATATTTTAAAAAATTTTACAACCTTATTATTATGGGGTGATGTAACCCCTGAGTACTTGAACCATTACTGTAAATTTCATTATTTTTTAAAAATATAAATCATGGTTTCAACTCCTATTGTTATTACACTACTTTATATTAAAACGGAATAACTTTAGCTCATAGTAATATAAAATTCCCCCTTATGGTCCACTTATATCAATCCCAATGAATCTTTTATCGAGAAAGTCGAATATGAATCCATTATCTTTTAGATTAACCATGTGTTATGGTGATAACACATATCCCCCATTTATGTTTCACTTATACCCTTCCAAATATATATATATAAAGGTGGATAAATCTCTCAATACTTTCAATTTTACTCAAACATTTTAAATTACAATTTGTCTAATTCACTATTTCTAATGTTTCGAAGGATTTAGTTACTTTTGGTGTTTCTACACCCCCCCCCCCCCCACGACCACCACCACAATGAGTAGTAAATATTATCATGGAAAATTAATTTATGGATCTATGAACACTTGGAGATTTTTTTAGCTTGTAAAATTGTTAATGTATCATTTTTTCCCTAACCACATGATTTCTCACCCTCTTTCCCACTTAGGAAACAAATGTTTGTAACATACTAACCCAAACCACCAAGTAAAATTCAGATGTTATATGACATTATGCCCACCTCCTCATAAGAAATAGGTTCCCGACTAGTAGTGAGGGTCTCAATTAGAACAATTGGGAGACTATATCCTTTATAAAAGTGCATATGAGAAATACATAAAAATATAAAAAAAATAAACAATATTATAAAAAGTGAAATTAAATGAAGAAACTGAATAAATGAAATACATATAATAGCTCCCATTTATAAATTCAATCCATAATGTAAGAAACAAATAAATAAATAAATATCCTCAGGTTTTTTGAATTCTTCCATATCATACTCCTTCTCCATGATCCATTTCTCAACCATCCACCATAGGGTTGATTCCCTTCTCTAGATCTTGGGTAAGGAAATCTATAAATGCACCGAAATTCCCAAGTAGGGTGTGTGTAAAGATAATTGATAAGATTCCAATAATGTATCCCTAACAATTTTTCACATGTATAAGAGACAATAATATAATAATAGACTAATATGAGGCATTCTTGTGCTAACAAAACTGCCACATACCCATGCTATACCTACTAGAGTGCCATAATGGTGAATATCAAAATAATAATAGAAACATATCAATTTAATATTCAACCTCAAGATTTTAAATAGTCATAAATTCCCTAGGCCTCCAATTAAAACCACACAAATTCATCATGCTTAGACTCTATCTCTGAGTCAAGTCAAATTTACCATCATACCACATTGTTTAAACCGGATCCCCCTCAAGGTATACGGATCCATGATGAGCCCGCTTATCACTCTGGTATCATGAATAACACACCAATATGGTATATACTATGAATACTACAAGGTAAAAATGGAATCACACATAAAATATCATGATTGTGATCAAATATATCCATAAACATATGTGAGTAACTCAATATGGTATAATGCTTGTCCAAATTCATAAAAATAATATGTCAATCAAGAAGGAGTCAAGGCTATAAATACACCCACAAGCATTAAATAAAAAGAATGGGTTAGTCCAAAATAAATCACATATCATGCTGACATCATATACATGGGTAGAAATGGTAAGGAACATTCTACCTCAAAGTTGACATTGTCAATGTAAAATTTCATCGAAGGTGCCATCAACCAAACCACATTAACCCATCAATCACAACAAAATCACATGCTAATGAATCCTAGAATCAGAACTAAATGTTTGTTTCCTGAAATAAATATAATATTTAGTCATCCATAATTCTTAATATTCCTAAAAAATGATCTTATAACTTTATCTGGATATTTTCTTTTTAAATAATAACTTTTCAATTTGTTTCAACAACCAAATCCATCCAACTCATTTTAATATATTATAAATGGTTCATATTCCTCTAACAACACTTTTGTTTGGTTTCTATGAAAATAATCTAGAAAATAATTACAAGTAAGTGGTTTCTTCCATGAACATATTTTCCCATCAATCCCAAGTACCAACTATATTCCTTTTCCAATTTATATATGAAAAAGTAACTCAATCTCTATATTCATTCAAGGGTATCTTTTATCATTACCCAACTTTAACATATGTTGGATTTAATTCTCATAGATAGTAATAATAACAAATAAAACCAAACATTTTCTTAATAATAATATAATTGGGGTCTTCATTTGGTTTATTTTATATAGGTTAAATAGGAAACTTCTAATTAGGTTACTAAGTAATAGCATAAAACTCAATCTTATCAATATCTGATGCCACAACTCTCAAACCATAGTGTCACTTTATGTTTTTCTTGTTGGACATATATCTTTAATTGACTCATCTCTAGGAGTAAAATTGGGTAATTCATTATCATCTTGTCATTATCCATTATTGTACATGGGATTAGTGGCTATTTCTATATCATAAGTGACTAAAAATTTGATTGATAGTGGAATTAATGCTAAAAAATTCTCTTTCATAGGCTCAATAAGTATAATTCCACTACTAAGTGGGTGGATAAATTAATGGTTTCAAAAAACTAGCACTTAATATATATTTTTTCCAGAACCAATTAGTGTAATTGGTTTTTAATTTCCATGATGAGATGATACGAGATAGAGTGAAAAAGAACTCAACTGTTACAAGGATGAATACAAGGTTCACTAGATATTTTTATAAAGGGTCTAAATGCTGGTGAAAAACTATTGTGGTCCCACTATGCATGTTTCAATTTTACTATCAATAAAAAAACTAATGAGGTAGATATATGGTATTGAACTCTAATTATAAGAAATAACAATGAGAAAGAATAAATTGATTGATCTTTTATTCCCATGACATCATGTTCCTCTATAAATTGGATCACATGTGAACCCTCGTTCTTATCATCGGTCATGAGAAATCAATCATATAATGGGCTTTCAAATATCTCACAAATTTCTCTTGTTTTCATCACAGACGTGATTTTTCATGTGAGATTTCTCATGTTTATTGTCATCTCAGGAACTATGGTATAATACCCTACAAATTCCATGAACACTAGATCCACGGGATATGGAATCATAATTAAAAATATCATATATCACTATTTTTACCGCATTGTGGCTTGATAAATTCCATTACAGCATAGTCCAATTTCATTCTTTGATCTAGTGAAACACCAGATACAAATCTCCTAACAATTACAATGTCTCCCTTCTATTTTGTTGAATGATCCATAAAATTCTGGAAAGATACAATGTTTTAGGGAATATATCCACTCCTATAATACATAGTGTAGCACCAAAATCACAAATTATCCTCCTTATGCTATAATAAAAACCCTAAAATCTATTAGAAAAATCCTCACTGCACGATGATTCTTGCTATGGAATGAATATTTTATGTTATAAAAACTTCACCTCAACCTCCTCTTCATCACCAAGAAACCAATATGACTACGGTGTGAGGGTTGAACATAATATTAAAACAACTATTTAATACTCAAACAATTGTGGTTTTTCTCATTACCATTATGCCATGGTTTGACCTTCCCCAATAAAAAATCAACACTTTGGGAATCCACCAACCTCTAATGTGTTGTAAACTCTTACATTGGTATTTTTTCAATAAATAAAATAAAAATACATACCTAACTCATTAATAAATTTCCTCTATGAAAAATTCATGGAATTCTTCTAATGTGAAGGGTATCTAAATAATGACCCATATGATATAATACTATTTTTTTATAAATCTAAACACTTAGTATAAAGACCATTATTATATTTTACTTGTACCAATTGAGATAAACTCATAGATCTCCCTTTATCAATTCCCCTCATAAGGGGATCCATCAATACTCATTTACTCCCCTGATCAACAAGTAGTATTCAATCTCACCCTTTTTATTTTTCTAAAACATGAAAATCAGCACAAGATCTCTTCTCCAATCTTCTTCTACCAACTCCTAAAGAATCCCCCTCCAAAAAAACATCTATTTCTTATTCACAACTCTATATCTCTTATAAAAGGAACTATATTTTCCCCCATTTTTTAAATGATCTCATTTTATATTGTCCCCCATTTTTAACTTATGAAAAGTAATGAATGAGGGAAAATAAAAAAACATACAAGGATTTTTTTAGATAATTCACTCCCGAAAACACTCACGAGTGTTATAATGCATCCTTAATTAGGGGATATGTCAATATAACAATGAAATTATACTTGGAAAAAACATAATCTAATAAATTCCCGCCCAATTCCATATTTTTTTAAGGAATTGGCACTTGATATCATCATGATTCAACCTTGAATGTTGCACCAAAATATCTAAAAATTTTACTAAACATTGATTCTCACAGCCAATCATTAATGTCCAAGAACATTTCACCCAAATTTCTTAAATATAAGAGTTTATCCACATTAATTGTATCATGTATTGATATTCCTAAATATATTTATATTTTATCATGCTTAATGTCAGTTAATTTTTCTTCTTGGAGTTGAGGAAATTGACATTCCACCAATAAAATGTTCACCTCTAGTTGTAGCCTTTTAATCCCCAATAGCACCTACCGAATATTTATAAAATATTTATAAATCTAAAATGATTTATCCTTTTCATACCTTAAACAAAAATCTAGATTTCCTTTGATGTATCATAAGATCTGTTTCCCCACTTCAAGATCTGACTCCTAAGGATTTATTCAAAATTATATTAGAAATGTATCAACAAAAATAATATCTAGCCTAGACAACATCAATAAGATTAAGCTACCAATTATCCTTCATAACTATATTTTATCCACACAACTTCCTACTTCATTAAGGGAAAATTTTTCCCTAGTGTTATTTGAGTATAGACCTCTCTTGATTCTTTACTACTCAACTTCTCCAATAGATCATGAGCATACTTTTCTTGTGAGATAAAGATATAAATTTTTTTATTTGTAACTTGAAAACCCATAAAAATGTCACCTCATAGATCATTTATATCTTATATATTTTTCATATTTGTGTAGAAAATTTCTCCTAATTTTCCTAATTATTTTTATATAATATTTTTTTCATTGGCATACAAAGTCAAGTATGTGAATTTAGGCCATATTTATTGACATAAATATTAGAATAAAAATTTATTTTTTTCCATTCATGATCCTTAAATTGATGTAAATATTTGAATACATGATTTTGGTGCATGATGAAGCCCGTATAAATCTCTAATTTTTATTTAAACTTGAGAACAATCACTTTTAATGATAAATCCTTTAGGTTGTTCAATGTAGACATCATCCTCAAGTTCATTATTCAAGAACAATAAATTAACCTCTATAATGAAAATATTATAATTTCATTGATAAAAAATCACTAGAAATATACTTATTATTTTGATCCTCTTAATTGGGAAAAAATTATCATCAAAATAAATTCCCATAATGTAAGAACTTCCAATGAAAATAAGTTAATATTTATTCTAGGATACATTATCGTTCTTAATGAGCTTATTTTTTATTAAAAAATTTGTCCCGATCAAATTCATATCTTTTTTAAACAACTTTAATAACAAATTTATTTATTTCTAATTATCTTAAGATATTATTATACTACTATAATACAATCTATATATTAAAAATATTATTTAACTTATCCTGATTCAACTTTAAAATTCTTGAATGTATGATTGGAATTTATAAATATCCTTAGGGTTTAGACACCCTTGATGTTGTCTCTAAGAATTTTCTAATCATTTATATGACATATAAGTCTTAATAACTTAGTTTCCTAACCTGGGATTCCTCCATCACTAAATATTTCAGAATCATCCTGAGTGTTTTTAAAAATATTCTTGTGCATCTATAATACTCCCAGGTTCTCTAACATCTACTCCAAGATATTACTTATCTTTATCGTCAATATAAAGTTTTTTTGTTGGGGAATTTAATTTTCTAACATAATCTCAACAAATATATCAATTGTTTTTGATATATTTTTATTTTTTCACCTATAAATACTTCTATAGGGTATATAACCCTGAAATATACATTCATTATCAATTTCATTAAACTTACCATGGGTTTACCTTTAATATTCAAATAAAAAGGTTTTAGTTTAAACACTCATTAAACATGTGAATGGCTATTATTAGTGATTTCCTCTAACAGGTTCCATGGTATGATAACATGGTTCTTCCCATTTCAACCAAAATATAGTTATTTCAGCCATCAAATACACTTTCCAGGGTGTGCATATAGAACTATTTTCATCCCTTATTTCATGATTATCAATATATGTATCAAACTCAAAATTATTGTATTAAAAATAATTATTAGACCAAAATATCTAGATATAACATCCCATTTACTTCTCAGCACTCCTCTAAAAGTATTTTAATCTCTCAAGAGATTTTTATTTACTCAATATAAAATATTAATAAGACATATAATTAAAATCATCAACAAAAATTAATGAAATTATTATTCCAATTGTTGACTTTAAGATCATTAGACCACACTGGTCAAATAATATCTAATAAAACCTTTTTATAATTATAATATATATATATTTTTGGATCATTTTCACAATATTCCCTTCATAAAATGTTTCAATAGTGCTGATACTTTGATGATTTATCTTTATATGATTTATCAATTCTTCATGTTTGGAAAGCTTATATATATTATTTTTTCATAAATGGTCCATTATTCAATTTCATGGATGATTTTAGTATTTCATGACCCTGTAAAAAGTATCATGATCATTGGAAATCAGAAATATATTTCTAATTGTTTATTTTCCCATCATATAAATTGTTTCATCCTTGATTCTCCTAATGACGCATCAATTAATTAATAATATCACCTCATTATCATGGTCATAAATCTCTGATATAATAAACATATTATACCTTAGTCCATCAACTTATATAACATCACTATATTTATTCTTTCAAATCTTATTGAATCCATCTACTTTGATATTTAGTGATCCAATATTATTAGTTATAATAAGCTCTTCATCATACCTCTGGATAAATGTGAAGAGATTTTTTATCAACCACATGTGATGAGAAAACACTATCAAGAATACCATTTTTACCTCTTTTACATATTTCTAAGTGAACTAAATCGCCATTATGGGATCTTATTTTTCTATAATATTATTATATTTAGAATTATTCTTATTTAATTTCACTTGGAGCATATTTAGAGATTTGTTGGAGGTGTCTCCAGGTGAATCACACCTCACACAAGTTTCATCATGAACATATAAAGGATAATTTAATTATAATTTCTCGTTTGGATATTTTCTAGACTACATTATATGATATTTATGTTAAATACCCCTTGATTAATAGCATCAATTTGATTTAGAGGTAATAAAATTATAATAAAACACATATTATTTAAGATTGTAAACTTTATATCACCATCACATACTTCAAAGTCAAAGATCGTCATATAGTGTATAGATTCTCTAAAATATTATCATTGTTTTTTATTATAAATTCAAATATAATATTTTTTTTAAATTATCATGACTGGTAGATTTATCCTTCACATTATCATCTCTCTAAGGCTACATCATGATAATCTTCTTATTTTAAACTTCATTGAATTTATAACCTTTGGAAACACCACTAAATAACGTAATGGGTGTGTTCAACATCATGGGTGATAAAACTACCTTCTTCACTTTATTATCACTACTAACACTGAAAATATTTCAATATTGGGTTCCCAAAAATGATAGTTCATGTAACCATAATATAATATATATGTTTCTTGTTAGAATTGGAATCTCTTTCCTCAGCATCCAATATTTCACCAAATTCATTAATAGAATGTTGAATTAGATGGAAAGTACTCATTAAATAATTTCCACCAACACCCCTAATTTTCCCAAGTTATTTTACGTATTTATTCTTAGCAATCATGTTTTCTATAGTATTATCAAATATCTTATCCCTAGATTCAATGATGTTATAGAGATCTCCCATCTTTATAGTGAAATAAACTTGAATATAATAAATGTTTTTAGTTTTTGAATCATAAAAATATTTTCTCAATAAATAATTTTCACATTTCAAAGTGTTGTTTTCTCTATCAAGATTCTTTCTTTCGTTGAATTTCATCAAAATATCCAATAATTATTAGAATTCCATTGGTGCTTTTGTGTCACTGTTATCTTTCGTATCCCTACTATAACACCCCTCCCCTACTGATGAATGAATTTTATTTAGTTTTGGTAAATTATATGTTATTTTTTTCTATCTTGGATTTTGGAAGGTTTAAGGGAAGATAAAGATGGTGTTTTATGAAAATGGTACAACTATTGAAATTTTTAAAAGTGCTAAATTTTATATCAAATTTCTGGTGGGGTCCACTAGATTTGATGTGTTGGAGGCAGAGGCACCACCACATCCATATGGGTAGTTTTTTAAAAACAAATTAATTGACTAAAATGGATTAAAATTTATAAAATTATAATTTATTTTAATTTATCCCCTAATAATCATACACAAGATCTCTCATTTCCCTTTAACTTCAGTTCTATTGTCTATGGTTGGATCCATATCACTTTTGGTCAAAAATTAAGTTTCCTCAGACCCTATGGATTTTTAAGAGTAACTCTACCTCTCCATCATGTATATTTATTACATATATCATTTCATAATCATATTCTATCAATTAAACCAAATTTTCAATTTTATTATAGGTTTTTTATTTTCATAAAATTAGGGACAAATTAGATAGAAGTATTCAAAGAGAGATAAGCTGGAAGACCCTAGTAAGCATTTCCTTATTTTTCTGTTTGATATTAAAATCATGTAATGCATTATATAAAATTTTAGATGTTTCGAATATGTTTGAAACCCATATTAAAATTTTAATTTTTTTATACTTTAATAATGAGTGAGACCTATTGGGATCATGAATGGACCTAGAATTGTTGTGTGTTGTCTCCTTGGTCATAAAAGACCATTTTTCATATTTTTTGGGTTATATAACCATGAGTTAGTGCACATAATGGGTAAACTGTGATAGATATTTGACATTAGGAATCCTTTTTGGAATCCTTGTACAGTCATTGGGGGTACATATTTTGTGATTATTGAAGGTTAGAGGAGCGATAGCCTCAAAAAAATACTTTTAATTGGATTTTATCTTAAGAGCATGACCATTATCAAGTACGCCTCCATGTATGGTCATCCCTATATTTATATCATAAACAATAAAAACATTATTTTCATTATCAAGGGTCCACTCATCCTAGTCTTAATACTGAAAGGTATAAATTTTTACATAAAATTTTTCTAGGATAATTCCCATAAATTTCTTTACCATGGTAAAATTTTCAAGAATTTCTCTGTAGATTTCAATCGCTTTGAAAATTAAATCACCAAATTATAAACTCAAAAACTATTTCTTATTATATTATCTAGATATCCCAAAATTTATCATGGTATGTTTGTAACTATGACTCATTCACCTCTATATCTTATTTATGGATATCATAGATTTTATTCCAGTTTCTATAATTCATCATTATTACCATTACACATTTCAAATCTTTCATTGAAATGGTTGAAGGTAATATGTTTCATGATCTCACATCAACTTCAATATATTTATTTAATGTAAGTTATAATATGAAGAAACATAAAGGTTATTATCACCATACTTAATGATTCAATGAATTTCTAATCCATGAAATGAACAATATAAAACAATACCCTCACACTATAGATGGGATCCCTTTCCAGAAAACATAGGATCTCCTTTTTTCTGATGTTTTTCACATCCTTCATAGATCTCATAAATCAAAATATTTAATAAATAAAATAAAACCCATACTCACGGTAAAAGTTACCTATATTCACTTTAATAAGGCTCTGATACCAATTGATTAGCTAAGGAGATAGTATTCCACCACTAAGATGGGCTGAATTAGAGGTTACCAAGAACACAAACTATTATTCAATTTTATTCCTATCATCTGTTAGTGTGATTGGATCCCAATTTTGAATATTTTAAAATGAGAGATATATTGATAAAGGATACACACAATATAATGGAAAATGAAACATTCATCTACACATTTTACCATGTGGATAATCCTTAGAAAACTATCGTATGTATCTCATTGTGTATGTTCCTATTTGATTATTAATAATATTTAAGAATGTATTGCTGAGTTAGCCTTAAACTATGATTATATAAAAGGAATATAAGAGAATATAAGTCAAATAATATTTTCTTCTCATGGCTTCACGTGGCTCTAGAATTTAGAATATGTGTGCACACTTTTAGTTATCCTCGGTCTCATTCAATATACTTCTAGAATGGTTAACTAGTTATCTTATATATTTAACTATTATTTATCACATAGGAACTTTTCCAAGTGTTTCATCACATTTTTATAATTATCTCATGTATCTTAACAAAACACTTTTCACTATGCTATGACCATTAGATATGAAAGATAAGTAAATATAATCCAAAATATCTCATATCTCCCTCTAGAAAAACATTGTGCCAAGATCACTTTCAATATAGTCCCTTCTATTTATCATCTCAGATACAATGATAAAGAATATATTTATATCCCAGGGATCATGGCTTGAACATTCTCTTGATTTATGTGAGCTAGTATATTGTTTCATGAGATTCATCTTTGTTTTGTGACTCCATTTATTTTCCAAATAGTGTGGTACTAAAATGTTATGAACTTCTTATCAGGGTGAAATTAACACTTTTTAATCACTTAGAATCATCTTTATGGTGTAATGACTCATTTTTCATTGTGACTCTTGTACATAAGTGTAAAATTTACTTATAAAACTTCTATTGCACAATATAACTGATATGACTACAGAATTATGTTCTTTGTAATAATAACAAATTTCATTCAAAATTAACCTATTGTGGTGTAACCTTCACTTAACACCGTATTTTGATCTTCGTTAGTATATTTTCATTCTATTATAACTTGAATCAATATTAAGGAGTCACTAACTCATCAATAATGATGTTTTCAATAAATAAAATAAGAATATATCTATAAGTCATGAAAAAATTTCCCCAAAAAATAAGTCGCCAAATGCCTCATATCGAAATATTATATAAACACCAAACCATATGATATAATGGTTATTATGAGAGTTCTTTATCCTCTTATATTAAGGGCCGTCATTATATTTAGTTTTTATCAATTGAGATAATTTCATATCTCCCCCATTGTATATTTAATCCATGAGGGGATTCTTTAAGGCACATCAACTCCCTTCACATCCATTGGATCTTTATTACTCACTGATATCCTTAAACATTCCTCTAATTTGGGTCTAGATTTCACTGAAATATATGACTCAAAATAATACAAAAAATGTTTGAGTGTTATTTTGGAGATATAGATATGAAAATAATAGGTACTAATTGCTTACTATGACAATCCACTATTAATGATTAAAATTCAAAACTCAAGTTCCATATCTCCATGAAGGAGGGTACATCACTTTTTAATAAAGGGTCTCTATTAGAGTAATAATATTCTATGGGCGGTCAAAAATAAACTGAAATTTAATTTTTTTTCTATTATCTATTATATAATTAGATGTGAGCCTAAAATTTACTAAACTGGTCAGTACATTTATAATTAGTATGTTATATTATTTTCTCATAAAATTTTATTTCCTATACTAAAGGTAGTATATCTCATCTTATTTAAGTTGGCTCTAGAAACACCCCATGGGTTATGGTCCTATATTCCTCAATCTCAATATTTTTTTAAAAAAATTACCAATGGAATAAAAAAAATTACCATTGGTGACTAAAACACCAATCATCTCACAAAAAATATTATAATTGGGGGGAAAATGTCAATATTTCATCAATGACCTCCTATAACTAATGAAAATAACTAATGAAAAACATTTTATATTGAAACTAAATTTAACATATACGTGATATTTACTCATCGTGTCATGGATGTGGGGATGTTTTTATACAAAAATTCCCTAAATTTACTAGAAGGATATAAACTTTCTGAGTTATGATTTCTAAGTAAACCGAAGACTGTATCAAGTCCTCCAACTCTTAAAAATAATATTTGAAATTTTTGGGATAAATTTTGAAGTTCATACCGGTTGATTATATAATAGCATCAGTCCTTGGATCTCCACTCTTATTTGAAAGTAATTATGAAGTTTTTCAAGAGATATCAAGGCCCACTATGTGTTATACATTGATCATGTTTATGGTTACAAGGTGTTTTAAGGGATGTAGAAATCATTTTCAATTACTTTAGAAGTGAAATATATATTTCTATTCTTAATGAATTTCCTTGCACAAGACTTCTCTTCCACTAATCAGAAAAAAAATATGTATATCCTAATATTCTTATTTTACATAGTTTCCTTATTCTCTTTCTCATTGGATTATCCTTTGGTACATTTTTATTTTGGTTTAGGAATCCTTTCTTTTAGGATACTAAGTTTTCAAAAATGGTGTCAATAAAACAGATAATTAAAACCTTCACCTAAACATGAAGGAATATTTCTATTTAGTTTGTTATAGGAATCTTGAACAAGTTCTATATAACATTACACATTAGCATAAACCAATATTAATTAATTAAAATTATATATTTATAAACCTAGGAATCATAGGGTGATGAGAGAGTTGTTAATTATGAATAGTATGATTTTCAAGGAAATCGGTATGGTATGGATGCTATAAATCGAGACACTGCCTATTATAGATACCAATATGTAGTCTATTTTGTAAATGAAGTATTAAAAATACTTATAAGTATAGAAGTCATTTTTAGTAATAAATATAATGGGAATATCTATATATGAAGAAAATTTGTACAGTGATTGGTGCCTAAGTGCAACCATTATATATTTTGTATCTATTAATATCAGTTAATCTTGGGTAATAATTTGAATAAAACTCTTAAATTAGGACTAAATGATAGAAATTGGGTTTTTGAAATCATAATAACAAAAATTTTATATAATCTATCCCAGAATGATGTGGAATGGATTAGTAATAAAAAATTATTCTTTCCCTATGTAAATAAACTGAAACACTATATATATCTTCCTTAAGACAATAAATTCAGGTTTGATGGTATTTCCAAAAGTGAGTTGGGAAGTCGTGTTATTTATACTTACCCCATGGTGTGAATCATAGACTACAAGTAAGAACATTCTCAAAGAAATCACAAATATTCCATACAAATTATGTTTTTTACACACCCCTGGTATATCAAGCATCAATCCTAAAAATTTACCTTTTCAAAGTGGCCTAATACACACCATAGATTCCATAATTTTGGTGACATCACCATCATTTTTTATTTTAAACTTTATATAATCGTTTTGTTTCTCTAAAAATATTTTAACCCATGTGGTGAATGAGATGTCTATGTGTGTCCATAGATCCTTTACTGTGGTTTATTAGGTAGATTTTCAGTATATAGTACACCATGGATGGTGATTTCAATTCATCCCTTAAGGAAGATGATGGGGTGATATAATAATTATGAGTATCCCTAATAATATTTTCCCTCCTATTTTATAGTCTTATCATAATATAATGAAAACCTCAACATCTAGATAGGGTAAGTTATTTTTCTATAGTCTCAAATATATTTATAAACCCAGGATGAAATACAAAGGATTTAATAGTGTATTATGTTACATAGGATCCATATTATAGTACCTTAACCATAAAAATTTCCTCAAACACAAGACATCTTTAGTGAACACAGCACACCCATCCCCAGTTACATCTAAAACTCCCACTCAGAGAAAACGTTTATGCTTGATCTATACCCATTAAGGTTGTTATCAAGTGAAATTAAAAGGATCCAAAAGTAAATATGAACTTCGGGATATAAAATAAATATGTGAATGTTATAGGATGAATCTACATTTAATTTTCCCCCCTTTTATAATTCCCAATGAATGAGATATTCATGTCTCACATATTAGTTTCCAAAGAGAACCATTATATCAATATGTTATGATTTAGCATGGAGATGGTGGAATTGATAAAAAATAAAAACCTATATAGAAAAAAATTAATTGAAACATTTCATAATCTCAGATTGAGTGCTAAAGTAGTACACTAAACTATGGTGTGTGGGTTGGTAGGACGAAGTTTTGAATGATCAATATTCTTGAAAATTAACCTACATTATTAAATTATTCCATATGAAGGACGGTGATATGAGTGACATTATATCATTTCTATTAAAATATTTGATGTGATTTAATCTTAATGGTAGATTTTTAAATTCATGAAGTTCACAATACTTTTACATAGTAATATTCTATTTTCATACATTATACACTATCTAGATTGATTTTTTGTTATTTGAATAATGGAAAACATAAAAAATATTGTTATATAGCCTTAAACTTCATAAATTTTCATAGAGTACATTATCATTCATGATATTCTATATTACCCCTATTTAATATGGGTCTCTAATATTTATAGAGTCAGATATGCCACACCAGACATTAATTTCATTCTAAGTGAAGAAAATAGATAAAGGTACAATGATTTTTATAAAAATTTTATTATTTTGGTCTCTTGTTGATATAGTTCTAAGGGAAGAATTTATATACACCCAAAATATGGATAATTAATTGATACAAAAGTATGAAATATGTTGATATATTTTTTCACCTTGAACATAAAATTTCACTATACCTCAGAATATATGATTTCAATGTGTAACAGGGATACATAAATTTGAATGCCCCATGTATCATATAAACCTCTAATTCCTATAAAAATTTCAATAATTTTTATACAAAATACCTAGTATATTAAGGATTAGAATGTTTAAAATATAAACTTCAATAACTATTTCCTATATAAATGATGTATTCACATACCCCTCATAGAGAAGTATTTTACTCTTATATGTAAATATTAGGAAACATAAAGACTTAAAAGTATGAAACAATTATCTGTGACTTTATTTTAAATCCTTATAAAAGAGTCAATTTCACATAATCCAACAAGTTATAATTCAAAAATAACCACATATTTTCTTCAAATAAAAGTTCAGATAATTTGTTACAGCCACTACATACCCCTTTCACTAGAAGATATATTTGGTAAATCTATTTCACATAGACGAAATGACTAAAATTAATATATCTTACAGATATATGTGATATCATCCTACATGATTCATAATAATTTAATTTCCATGTTTTTATCACTTTTTTTTCTTTCTTTAAAAAAGGTAGGGGTCGGGAAACAATGCGGGTGATGGCCCAGCCCCCGAGTGGTTACGCGGTCAGGCATGCAGTGGCCCGAGAATCCCCTACCTTCCCCAGGCCCACCCAAGGGGTGAAGCCGAGTTCCCCAATGGGGGCCGGCGCCGCGTAAACGCTTGGGTAACCGGCGTGCAATCGTGCACCGCGTGTGGTGAACATGCTTCTAAAGAGATTCTCATTAGGGGTATTTAATTCATACATATGGATCAAATGATTTTGTAATCCCTTGATAATGGACATTTTCTATCTTCTAAAATATCCAACCATGGTGTTCCTCTCCCTAAATTGGTTCTTCAATGTCTAATTGATCACATTCCTCTAATATATTGGGGATACTTTATCTTGAATTACCCATGTTATACCTCTTCTATGATTAGATTTTATAATCGATTTTTTACATGGATTTCAATGATTATAAACATAAATGGTGTATGTCACATGCATATTCAATTGATCTCCACCCATTATAGATCAGACTACATCATGGTATAATACTACACAATACCAAACTAGTATATATTGTTTTCCCCCACATTATATTGGAATGTTTAATTCAATCATCAATTTAATGTAAGTGACACAAAAAAATGGTCCACTCGGAAAAGCATTAAACTACATTGAGTGGCCATTTTAATATGAAATTAAACTAAATGATACCGATCCTCACAATCCTTTACAATCCCTACATTGGATTTCTTCTTCCCTTATTATTTCTTATTTATCCTATTTCTCTTAGTTTGGATGTCCCCTATGAACAAATATGGGATACTCATCTATATATAGGATTTACATTGGTTTCTAATCTAAGGTTTCAGTTGTTAGGGATTACAGATGATTTTTTCTTGCTTGATTAGTTGCTCTCCATCTTAGGTGATGCGTTTAAGAATTATTATTCTTGGTATGAAGTTAGTGTTTGTATGTGTTTCATTTAAATTCAATATCATTGAATACTTGGTAGATTAAAATTAGTTTTTTCTGTTAAATTAGGCCTATGTATAATAGCTATGGGTGATTTTATAAATATTTTAGATGTTTTTTACTTGGTATAAAATCAGATATATGGTTTTCCTTATTTAATAATTGATTCATTTTCTTCCATGTGTTTTGAAATTTCATACAAGTCATGTTTTAAAAGATATGTAATTTTTAATGGCATTTGACCCTATTTGGCTCAATGAAATGGGAAAGAGTTTCATTCAAAGTGGTCATTTAATATTAATGAATTGATTTTGGAATTTAAATGTTTTTAAAAATAAAATATGTATTGGAAATTAGATTAAAAATGGATATTAAATGTGGATAAAATATCTTGTCCCTATAATATTTTAAAGGAATATTTGGAACCTTTAAAGAAGTTTTTTCCATATTTCTGAGTCCTTTGATTGAGACCCTACATTTGACTGATTTTTATAGATTAAGATTTCGTAGGGTATGTTTGTATTTTTGTATATTTATTGATGTTTATAAATTTTGGATAAAATTGTTTGTTTCTTGTGAGGGTGTTGGAGGTCAGATAATAATTATTAGTAATGTTTTGTTTTGATAAATTAGGATTTTTTTAATGTTGTTTTCATACCATCAGTTTCTCTTTTCATGGGAACTCAAGTAGCAAAGAGAATATCCTAATTCATACCACACTAGATTTTTTTGTGAATAATTTTTATTTCCCTATGATATTTTCACTCTCCAAAGGAATTATTTTCACTTGATGACCTTGTGGGTAACTAAGAGGTATGTTTTAGTTTCAGTAAAGGAATCTTATATAGAGTGCCTTTAATGTGATCTGGTCTAGTATCATTCTAGTTAAATACTTAGGTGTTACCAATAATGATAGAAACTTTTTAAGGATACATAGAGGATATTTATTCCTATGTAATATTTTTATCTCTATTTATTTTACTATTTAATGGAACTATAGCTTGAGTTGTCTCTTATTACATAACTTTTTATTATTTTGGTGCAGTATTTGTTTACATTCTATTTCAGTTATGATTTATGATTACAATCAATGTAATTCACTAAATGGTTTAGAATGTGTTTTAAATTGAAAATTATTATTTTTTATTAAAAAGTAGTATGAGATATGATTTGGAAATGTGAAAATGGGATTTGGGGTATTTTCAGGAACTTAATAAATTATCTACGTCTTTCAATTTGAAATGGTTTTTTATTTAATAATTTATTGTTTCACCCTTTATAATTATAATAAGGGCTATTTTTAAATGTTTATTATCGAATGATATTTAGTTTTATCTATTTTTCATGTAAAACACATATTTTTCATTATTGTTTCAAACTAGAATTAATGAATTGGCCTTTTTAAAGGATATAGTGCAAAATCATTGGTGAATTCCTACTAAGATCATTTTTTTCACAACCTAGACACACCATTTAGTGTATTTATCTCATATTATTCACCTCACATCAATTAGTAAGTTATTTTTTGGAGTTGTGATTTTTTTGGTTCGTTGATGGTTAGTTTGAGACATTGTGAGGTATTGTGGGTCACTAAGAGATGGTTGTTTGTGGTCAGGGTTGTTTTTCAGTTTTATTTTCAGATACTTATATATCACCCTTATAAGTCCAAAACATTATATTGTATTAGTTTATCTATATATTCTATCTTCTTGTTCTTTTTTTTTGTTCATCTTTTCCTTTCTTTTATTTAAGAGTTATTAATATTATCTCTTGTAGTGAATTACTTTAATTCATTATTTCATTTAAATTGTTATCTATTTATTTTTTATTTAATGGATATCTATTATAAGGATGGACCATATCCGATTTCATGGTGGGATAATATTTTTAGTTAATTTGATTTAGATGGAAAAATCATTCACAATGATTCTTTCTTGATTCCTAGTAAGTAGTTTTCATCCCATGGGGAATAATAAATTCCTTGAAGTTATAAAGAGAGTAAAATCGGGTGACTGGTTTGGTAAGCCCAATTCAATTCATAAAAAAAATGGTATCATAGCCTGGTTTTCTTAAAGGACTGGGTTTTGGTAAATCCTTCTAATTATTTTGGAATTTATTTAGTCTAGAGACAGGACTATCAAAACATTAGAGGTAGGTGCGGGGGATATATTTTGAACACTATATCATCCTAAGAATTATGTTTCCTTCGGTGGTTCGGGTTTCAATGATAAATTTTGTGTCATTATTATTATTATTTATATGTTTAAATATGATATTTTGGTATTTTGATCCACATTAATTATACTTGTGATTTTGGGTGTCCCTTAATGTTTTAAGAAGAAAATGGGAGGATAACTAGAGTCTCACAGTTAGCTCACATGTTCTGGAAAAAATTGAGGAGCCCCTATAGGAGGGTCCATAACCCCAAAATCATACTCCTTTAGAGTTGGAACATGGTTGACCAACCCATGTGGGAAACGTACACTTAATTTTTATTTCTCCTTATATTTTATGTTTTGGATCCCATGATTTTATAATTCATCTCAGTTGTTACTACGATTGATGTGGGGTTAATTTATGGGGTATTTACGAAAAATAATATTTTTTGATAGTGTTATGATAGATTATATATTCCTTGTTGTTGTGATTTTTTTTTTTTTTTTGAAAGGTTGGTTTGTTATTTTGAAAAATAGGTTTTGGGAGGAAAAGAAAATTTTATGGAGTAATTTCATTTTGAATCTAATTTTTGTGTAGTAATAAAATAATTTTTTATAGTTACAAAATGTTTTAAATATTGTTACCCTTCCCCATTAATTTCAATTTCATTGTTTACGTTTAAAGTTAATGGTTAATTTCTTGATGATTTATGTTTCTAAAAACTGAGTGTCTTGGTTTTTTGAAAAAATGAATTTTTATTAATTTAATACGTTTAATAAGCGTTTTATTTCATTATGAAAATAAATTAAATTCATTATAATTTATGATAATTCATTTTTGAAGTAATATAGGATTTAATTTCAAATAAGTTGAATTGATTTCAAGCATGTGTTTCCTTAGAAAATGTATTTGAAACCATTTTGAGAATGATGTTTGTTTTTAAGAAAATGATGTTTTAAAAAAATATAGTATTTTGATTTACCTCTATAGTGTATATTGGGTATATTTTATTTTTTTGGTGAAGAAGTGTGAATTGGTTAGATTTATTAAATTTATTTGTTCCTCCTTGGGAGTTCTTAGTGAACGTAAAAGTCTATTTCCCAAGATAAGCCTCAGGGTAAATCCTCTTTTCATTAAGTGTGTATCTTCTAGTTTAGTTACACTATCTGAACTATGAAGGGGGTGTTAAAGTCAATATATTAATTACCTTAGGACTTGTATAGTAACTTTATTTTTTTCTATAGAGACCCAAATCATTTAGGGGGTTTTGAAATGGTTAGATCATTTTTTTGAAATCTGATGGGATGATATTTTCTGTAATAATTTTAGGTAATTATCTGTGTTGGGATTATTTTTCTCATTGACCTCTTATTTAATTATGTTCCTAAAGATATTGAATCATTTTTTATGGTCATGGTTCTGCTTGGTGAGGTTTTTTTTTTATTTTTAAAAGTTGTGATCATGCCTTAGTGTTTGGTCTAATTTCATGAGGTTTTTGTGCGATGCTTCCTCTAGTAAGATATTACCCAGATTGGGAATGGGTGATTCGTGGGTGTGTGGATCACAAGAATATAATATATTTTACACTAGTTTAGGTTATGAAATTTAATATTATACATATAACTTATTAGGTTCTACATGATATAGAGACCCTGGTATGATTTCATAGGTCAACCCTTGCATTCAACATTGTGACTCAATGTTATAAACCATATTATTTCTTATTGAGGTATGTTTTTGTTATGATATTTCATTATTTTTGGTTATAATGGATGTAATAGTTTTAGTTTATTTGGTTTTGTCAATCATTTTGATGTTTTGTTGGGGTTTCTCTCTTTTATGGATTTGGGAATGATTGTGTTTGAAAGTTCATTTTCATTCATTGAAAAATGATTTGAGGTATTGAGATTTATGGGGTAACGATATCATGTGTGGTCATTGTGAAAAAATATCTATCATTTACCCCAATTTATAAGAATTATACATTTTTGGGACACCTATAGTGCGTCTTAATTTTATGATAGCTTCTATTTGATTGTGATGGTTTGGATTAGGTTTTGAGATGTTTGTAATTTTTAAGGATCAATTATGTGGTTTTGATGTTTTTTGGTTGATTTTACAAAGAGTTATATTTTAATTTTACATTCTTGAAAATTCATATCATTCACAAAAATTATTCTATTGTGGGAGATTTTAGTTATTATTTACCTCTACCTTTATCATTAAATTTATGGGAGAACCAATTTCCATGGTTGCGGAATTTTGAAAATAACTTTTCATTATTGTTTATTATGTAAAATTATTTAAAATTATATTTATGTGGTTTTAATTTTTGAGGTTTTGGGATTAAATGTTTTGAATTTGGTAAACTTTTCACTTCTTAGTGGTTTAAGAGAAACTATGTGGTTACCCTCACAAAGGCTTTTTTAGTTCATTTTGTTCTGGTACATTTTAAGGTTCATAGTTGGCACACCATTTAGACTAAAAAGGTGAATTACAAGAGATAACACATGTGTTTATGTAGTTCTTAACAATATTTTTCTACATAGTGGTCATTCAGTTAGTAAATTGTGCTTCCAAATTTTCTAAGGGAATTTAGTCATGCTAATGGAGTCCACACTCTTGGAACATTGTTAACCAACCCATCAGTGCAAACCATATGTACTAAAAATATTTCTTTATATAGGGAAAGAGTCATTTTCCAAAACTTGGCCCTTATGTTAGGAATTTTTTGTTCTCTGTTAATATTTTATGTCATTGAATATTCCAAACCCTCTCAACATTTAATGTTGAAATCATTTATTATTAGCCAACTATATTATTATTATATCTTGAGTTATAGTGATTGGTTTTATAGAAATCATATTTTTTTCAAAAGATAAGAATCTTAATTTAAATTTATTCAACTACTAAAAGGTATAAAAAAATCTCAAAAATGTTCTCATTTTGGTCTGAACAAGATGTAAGATTCTTATCCCAAAACTAATTTTTAGTTTATAGTGTTTTAAATTTTTTTAGTTATTCTATTAAAAATTTATTTATATAGATTAGATATTTATGATAATTGTTTAATTGGATATAAAATAGATTTATTTATATTTTATTAAAATAATTGGATGTTTGAAATCCTTGTATGGTGGTCTAAATTTTCTTGGAGTCTCATCAATAGTTTTGAAATTCTTGAATTTCTATAATATAATTTCTTTGTATCTTTTTTGATAACTCTGATAATATACGTTGGAATCACACACTATTTTTTACGTTGGAAAGATAATCAATTTTTAAACATTTGATGAAATTTCATGAAAGGACGATAACTCTATTTAAATACCATAACAAATGGTCGAAGTTATGAAATTTTCAATTTATCATTTCAATAGTTTTCTTATATATTTTTTACTTATTTTTTTATTAAATCATGCTCTATATATGTATAATATAACTAGTGTTTGATCCATCAGAAATAAATTGATTTTTTATTCATTTTTGTAAAATGTGAATTTTTTTAATTCTATTTCTTATATTCCCTAAAATTTAGAAAAAATTTGAGATATCATGTTGTACTGGTTTTTAGTTCTACTTTTTATCTTGACAATAAAGTGTGGGTAAGCATCCTTCCTACCATAAGTCTTCAGTTCTAGTTACCTCAAATAGATCTATACTTCCCGCATGAATCATATAACTTACTATATAAATAAATATTAATTTCTTTATTTTGTATTTTTTTTAAGTTACCACATGAGTTTTCCTACCAAGTAACTGTATGAAGTTGTCTCCAGAACCTTAAAACATTGGTGACAATAAATAGGTTCAAAATATCCATGTAGAAACTGATTATTTTCAATTGTATAGGGCATCATCCCACTTCAAACAAGAGTTGTGGAATACCATCATGAGCATCTTGAAGTGGGTGTATAACATTGGACATTCCCTTGCTTGTAGTAATGAATAGTGTGAACCTCAGATTTATAGTTCTCTACTGTACCCATTCTCACCTCTTTCCTCTAAAAAAATGATACATGGTTGAAATTTCATCAAGTTTCCTAGATTTAACACAACCTCACTATTCACACATCGAGGTGTATATAGAGTTGCCATATTTTTTAAATTTTTAATCTATATCTTCATTTAGTCTATGAGGTATATTCAAATGATGGTATCACTACACGCTCATTTTTATAGTATAATAAGTTTCTCATTTCTCAAATGATTATGTGACTCATGTTTTTTCATCTGAAACCAAATGCACATGAATTGGTTGGAGCCTATGTGGAAAATCACAGTAAATAGAGCTACTGCATGATTTTATTTTCAACTAACCATGCATTCATGGAAACTATAACAACTGCATGTTGAAAATTTCAATGGGTTGTGTATTCATAGTTAATATTGTGATGGCATAATATAATTTTATCACTATTGGTATACTAAATACAATTCCATTTAAACTGACTACAAGACCACTGGGAATGCATGGATAGTTCTTATGTTATTTATTTTTTCTAAAATCTGTAATTTTTAAGATTGATCTTTTTTTATTAATTTTAATAATATGATTAACTACATACATACAATAGTTATTTAATGTTTTTTATTAACTTCTAAAATTGTTATATATTATTTAAAATCTATTTGAAGCCTTTTGAAATTATTTAAAATAGTTTTAAAAATGTATTAATTTATTCTTTATTCACGTGTACACAAACAATAAATATTTGGGGTATTTACGTTTTATATTTTTATTCTATTTATAATTATTATTATTATTTAAACAAATATTTAGTGTCTTTAAAAATTATTCAAATAAATTTTATGGTACTTAATGTAGTTTAATTTAACTTTGAATATTTTAAACACTAAATATAATTATAAAATATTTTCAAGTTTGAAATTAAACTGATAATTATATTAAAATATCAAAATAATTACCTTGAAAATTATTATAAAAAATATTTCAATCATTTATTATGTAATTAAAATTAGTCGAAATCGGGCTATAAGTTCTGAATTCAAATGATTTTTTTAGGATTATTTGGGAATGATAACTTTCACTATCTTAGATAATTATGTATTTTGAATTTGAATTTATTTACATTAATATATATAAGATTATAAGTTTTTATAGATTCTATTTAAAGGCATCAGGATACATTCAAATCATAAAAAAATGAGTAAAGAGAAAATAAACCTTTTGAGAATGAAATCCATATATAAAAACATTGATTTTTTGTACAAACCATGTCACATGAGATCAATTATTTCTACTGGTGGATGATATATCATGGGATGAACAAAAAGTGGGATATTTATGTGAGTTTTTTATTTTCATTTAATATTTTTTATTTTAAAATATTCAAAATACTCACAATTGTTTATGGGGAAATCAGTTTCTAATAGAATACTATAGTATTATTTCATATTGATTTATAGTGAATGCATTTTTATAAGTACTACTCTAGTTGAATAAAAAGAATTTTATCTATAATTTTTTTAATAAGGAAAATTATAAATAAATAACTATAATGTTTTCATTTTGGTCCAAAAATTCTTCATGATTTTAGCTTCAATAATAATTTTTATTTTCTAGTGTTTTAATTTTTTATTTATTTTTACATTAAAACTTGAGTTAATTATATCAGATTTTTATGAGATTTTTTTCCATATACGGCCAATAAATTTATTTATATTTCATTAAACTAAGTGTAATTATAAAATATTTTTTAAGTGTCATAAAATTTCATAAAGGATTTTCAAAAATTCTAGAATTCTTGATTTTCTAAACTATAATTTATTTTCATTTTTTAATAACTACAGTGACATAAATAGGAATTTCATGCCATTTTTTAAGTTGTAAACCTATACATTTGTTTAAATTTAATTAAATTATATAAAAGTATAAAAGTTGTAACACCACAAGAATTTATGGTTTATCGCTTTTTTAAAAATAAATTTAATCTATTCGATTGTTTATATTGCACGGAACACTATGTTTAAACAAACTCCAAAACATTATTATACTAACGGGACCGCTATAAACAAGATGTTAAATAGGTGGGTGTGAATAGGATAAATGATAATATAAAACATAAATTAATTTCATGTTAAATAAAAATTTACTTATTCTTAAGAAATAAACACATAATTATAAAAAAAAGTCATTATATTCTTCAAATATATGTTTTCTTCAAAAATTGATTTTTATTTGTTTCAATGAGAAAATAATTATATTTAAATTTTCAAAATTTTAGGAATTTATTTTGATAAAAGTAATATCATTTTTTTATTAATCATGTAAAAATTATCATGGGATGATTTTTTGATAATTTTCATAAATGTTTAATTTTTTAGTGAATAGAGAAAAATACCATTTTTTATGAAACTCTCATTTTCATTATATTTAAAAGTAATTTTATGAATTTAAATTAATCTAAATTTAATTTTATTTATTTTTAGTTAGATATAATCTATTAAATTATATAAAAACAATCTTTATAACTTATTTTCTTATATGTACATTTTTTTGATAAAAAATAAATTTTAAAAAAAATGTATTATGTTGCATCTTAACTGTTTAATTTTAAATTTTATTTTGAAACTTATGTGTTCTTAATTTAAAAAAAATGAATTCAAAATATTGAATTAAGAGGTAAAAAATTTATAGGGTCATTTTAATTTTTAGGCATAAAAAATTTATCAGGGTGAAAAACTATTTATCGTACTATAGGTAAAATAATGTAGCAACTTAAAGTTAAAAGGTAAAAGATTAAAATACCTAAAAACTAAAAAATTAAATGGGTGTTTAATATTTTTATCATCATTAACCAGAATGTTTTACAGTAATTATCATCCAAATTAATTGGAATTAATTCCCCAAAAAGTTATTTGGCTTTAAATACAAAATTATCATTATTTAATCACTTAAACCCACCCCTCCTTGAGTATAGAGGTTACACCTCACCACCCACACTCTCCTAAAAAATCCTTTAAGATATTAAAATATCTATAAAATCCTATCACCACCACTACTACCATTTCCAAGTGATACTATTCTCACCCAAAGACCAATTTCATGTTCCTTAAGGGGTCCTTCGTGGAGGTGTTATTCAAGAAGTAACTTTCTCAAACAATCTCTCTTAATTTCTTTTCTTGTCTTACCTTCTCTTAACCTCATTATTCTATAAAACCATATCAACACAAGTATCATGTATATACTGTAATTTTATATTACTAATGGAATATATTATTTTCATTTCTTTTCCTATCGTCTCTTATTCAAATAAATGAAACCATTGTTCAAATTGGGTAGGTTAATAGTCTTAGGGAATAATGATTTTTGTTTCACATTATCACCTTGAAAATTGATCATAAAATAATTATTATAGTTAAATGATATTTTAAAAGGGAATATTATAATATTTTTCATGTTATGGAACTAATATATATACACAATATTAAATTAAATGAAACTAGTTTTTGATGGTCGAAAAAACAACCAAAAGAAACTACACAATTATTATTAACATTTTATCAAATTAATCATCCTCATGTCAAAAATAAAAAATTTATATGGTAACATTTAAACTAATCGCATTACATGAATTGAATTTCATTTCAATTCTAAATTTTTGTTACCATTTTATAATAAAATCCATAATTATACATAAATTAACTGATCATGAAACCAAGAAATGAACGCACAAGAAACAATAAAAATAATGAAATATTATTAAAGAATGGGTGGTAAAATGTTATAAAAGCATCACATAAGGTATTATAAATATGAGTATATATCTAAATTAATTAATAACATTATTTAGTTATTTAAATATGAGGATTATGTATCAAAAACTAAACAGAAGTGTGTGGTAAGATTATCCAATCTCAATTTTACTTCTATGAGATACATGCCTTATTCACCACTTATTTCTGGTGTGTGGTGTATATATTACATTTTAATATATCATATAATGAATCTAATTATCTTAATTTTATTCAATATTTAATTTGATAAATAATAATTTTATAGGGAGTATAATTCGAATATTTACAAATTGGTATGGGAATTATAAACCCAATATTCATTTTTGGGTTAAACTTCTAATTTATTGGTTAATTCATGATAAGAAAATGTGTGGAAAGACTTTCGATTATCTTATGATTTTATATCCACTTATTTTATATAGTTTTATAGAAAATATACATAATTTATGATTTATATTAATTCTCACATCAATGATATGATATTTATAAGGTACTTTTGTTTAAAAGTTATCATTTAAAAGTTTCCCATAAAGCACTATTTTTCATCCATGCCCTTATTTTATAAAATTATTTCCAAAAAATGTTTTAATTGTTATCTTATGATTTTTTAATTTAATTTTTAATCATGTTTTAATTTTTAAAAAATGGTTAAAAGGGATTCTTTATATCATTTTTAAAATGAGGTTCATTATGTATTTTCCTACAAACTTACGGAAGGAATTTTTTTAAAACTTATACAGTTTGAGAATATTTTCCCACTATCATGATGAATTAATGACTTGAAGCTTACTTTATAATATTAAAAGGTTATTTTAAAAAAAATCGTTTATAATTTCATGGAATTTAAAAACAATGTTTTCAAAGTAAAAAGGATATTTTCCTCAAGTATTACTTCAGGAGTTCATTTAAAAAATAAGTTTTTCATCTCATATAAAAATATTTGTGTTACTTATAATTTAATGGTTTTATTATTAAAGTATAAAAATATTATTCTTTCTATTACTATTTTATATTTATCATTTCATGATATTTATGAAACCCGCTTCATTTCCATGGGTTATTCTTTGATAAAATGTTTATGAAACCAATTTATTTTCATGGGTTATGATAGGATGAAATGATTTATGTTCTTGGGGAACACATATGTATGGATTTAATTATGTTATGGTTGGGACCTATATCTACCTCTAATGAATTGGGTATTGATATTATTTCTCATGATATATATGGGACTAGAATGGGAAGTGAAACCAGTTCAGTAAAATACTTTGTCTATAATGATCGCCTAGGGAGTGAACCTTGACTAATATGATGGTTTTAGGAGTGAACCCATTCCACTATAATAGTCTTGAAATATATATTTGACTCTTAAGGAAATTATTTTCTATGCTTATTTTTATTATATATTCAATTTCTTATTCTAATATTTTTATCTCATGGTTCATGATTTATTATGATTAATGTCTTATGAACTTATGTAATTCATTATATGACTCAACATTATGATCTTTGATTTATAGGGTATAATTTTCAAATGATATTTTCTTTTCCTTATTCCATTATTTTTATATTATGATTGATATCTCCATTTTTTACCATTACTAAGCATATGATATCATAGTTTTCTTATGATTATTTTCCCTATAATATGAAGGAATATATTAAGTATGGAATGTAAAAAATGGTTCTAGTTATTATGGAATAATAAGGATATTATGTATATATTTTAAGAACAAGTTTTTTTATTTCCAAGTTTCCAAACACACGAAATCCATTTAGTTTTTGCATGGTTTTGTTATATTTTGTAATGAATATTCATCTATTTAGATTTCACATATATATATATATATATATTAAAAGTTTGTGTCATTATAGTTGGTATTAGTTAATGGATTAGTTAACAATTGTAAAATAGAATAATAAAACCATAAGTAATATTGCTAAGGATAAGTCAAAGTAAAGGTTAAAATCCTAGAGTTCTCGTAATAGTCATGGATAAAAATGGATTAAACCTAAGGTGTCATAGATTTAAAACTATAAGAAATTTACCTTCATTTTGTGGTTTTCCAACTATGATTAGTTTTTCTCGCATTATGCTTCATGGCTGTTGGACCATCTATGATATTGTAGTTTTTATAATCACAAAAAATGTCAATATACAGATTCTACTCTTTCATGACTCTAAGTAAATAAATTATGTCAAACAGAATAATATACTTAAATAATTCAATAACCTATCTTCATGAATAAATATGTTTACAAGAGTATTTATACTTTTATTTTTGGGTAACACTTAGTCTTGTTATGATTTGTGTAAGATAGATTCCATGTTATTGATGTTCAACACACCGATTTTCGAAACATCAATGTTCGACACACCGATGTTCGACACACTGATGTACGACACACCGAAGTAGATAGACAGAATTTTATAGACTGATGCTAACACAACGAATTTAACACACCAAATTTGACAGACTAAACTTGACAGACCGATGCTAACACAATGAAGTTGAATTACTGATGTTGATGGACTGATGATGACTCTCCGAAGATGACTCACGGATAGTCATAAATAACTGATTCAATTTTATAAATTCAAATTTATTTTTAAAGGTTATATTTAGACAAATTAATGTTTCTGAAATTATTCAATGTTGTCTTTAGTACTATCCATAGACAGTACGAGGTACACGCATGTGTGGATATCTTCACGCGTAGTAGACCCTGATGTATAAAAGGACGCCAACTTCCACTTTAAAGACACAACGAAGAACACACTGAAATAGTCATTGTGCAAATACGCAAATAGAGGAACTCAAAACATGAAATCATAAGAAGTTTCTAACAAGAAACATTTCGCTGAAGGTCACTTCACATCGAGACATTAAAGAGTAGAACCTTTTCACACCTGGATGCTAGATTACCAAAACGGTGATACTCTGTTATGAAGCCCACTTCCAGAAGAGGACTCAAATTTCATTTTCTCTACATCCAATGAGTCCAGAGCTTTACTTCACATAAAAAAGAGATTTCTAAACTCCACTCTTCCTTATTAAAATCTATTGGGATCTTGTAGTTACTATTTTAGTAGTGTGCATATCTTTTTATATCACACACACTATCTCATGAGAATAACTGGAGGATACCAAAATATCCTCACCCTCAATCCCTTCTTACACTTGTATCCCATGTATAACTATAGTAGAGATCCTTTGTGATCTGTTTGTTAGTTTTCCCCATGAATAATTTTGGTAGAGGTCAAGTGTGACATAGACAGCTTATATGTTGTTATGAACCTTGATCTAGTGTGTGGATCACATGTTTATTAATTTAAACTTCATGGTGGTATATGATCACCATGTGGAGAGGACTAAGTCGCTCCTTTAGACTGAACCTCTTGTTTTATCCGTTGTGTTGTTTATCTTATAGTTATAACCATTATGTATTTATAACATTAAGACAAACTAAAAATTGATTATTAGATTAGAAAGTGTTTCCATCTGTTTTGAATTAGTAGGTTTGTTTTGAAAGTTTTAAAAATCTTTAGATTGGTAAAGCTGAGAACTAATCAATCTTCTGAGAACCAAATTGAACCTTCATGATTTTTAGAAATTCATTACAAGTTAACTTTGTATTTATTTTTATAGGGGGATATTATTTCGTAAAGAATCTTTTTAACTGAAATTTTAATAGATAATCAATTATCCCCCCTCTTGAGTTATCTACTCTGACCAACATTTGGTATTAGAGAAAATATGAAAGTAATTATTAGTTTTTCAAAACATGTCAACTGTGATTATAGTTGTGTTTCAAAGATCTTAAAATTTCTATTATTTATAAAAAAAAATTCTCTTTGAAATTATTTTACAACCTTTATCATGCAAAATAGATTAGAAGGTGCTGCTAACAATAGAAAACCTTTCTTTAACGGAACTAGATATACTGAGTGGAATCTTAAATTAAAAATACATCTAGAAAGTATGGGATTTGAAATCTAGACTGCTATTGAAAGTAAATATGAAATACCTGAAACTGCTAGAAACACTTGGGATGAACCTACCAAGACTGCTTATAACAATAATTGTAAAGAAATGAATGATATGTACTGTGCACTAGGTGATGAAGAGTCTAACTATATCTCTGCTTGTAAAACTGCATCAAATTTTGGATACTCTATCTTTTAATCATGAAGAAGCATATAATGTTAAAGAAATGTGATTAAATACTTATACTATAAAATACGACAACATTACAATGAATACTGATGAGTCAATTTATGATATGTATCTCAGGTTCAATGAAATTGTGAATACTATGATATCTTTAAGAAGACATGTAACTACCAAAGAGCAGATAATGTGGATTTTGTGATGCATAGAATAATGATGGTGTGGAAAATCTATGTCTATTAGAGAATCATGTTATATTTATAAAATGCTAGTGAAGAAATTGATTGGAAAATAAATTATGTATGAGGAATAATTGAAGGTAAATCAAGAGGATGATGAACCAAAATGAAAGTCTGTAGCTTTCAAGATGACTGCATCCAAAATCAAATACCAAGAGACAGTTCAAGCTATTTTTGAAAGCTCATGTAGTGATGAAGTCCCTTCAGATAGTGATGAAGAAATGGCCTAGTTGTCTATATGATTTAATAAATTCTATATGAAAAATAATTTTTTCAAAAATATGAGTTACAAAGGAAAGTATGATAATAAGGGAAATTGGAAAAATGGGTGGAAGAGAAATGATAAATTTGAAGAGATAATCTATTAAAAAGGTAAAAGGAATGGACATGTCAAGCCTAACAATCCAAATATGAAATACAAGAAAAATTATAGAAAAAAAGATAGAAGGTATAAGAAATCATTGAAGGACACTTGACGTGTCTCCGAGAACAGCTCAAGTGAATCTGGATCTTCTAAAAATGAGAAATATGATATGGCTAATATGTGTTTCTTGAAAAACACAACTGAGGTAACCTTAGACTCTCTTGTACATACTTCAAATTATTCTGAAAGTGAGTATGAAAATATAACAAAGGATGAATTATTCAAATATTGCAACATGTTAGAAGATACATGTAATGAGTTAAAATATAAGTATAAATCTTTAAAGAAATGGTATGTCTTTATTATGACTGATAAATCTGAACTTACAAGTGAAATAGAGGTAAATGTGTAACTACTCAAAGAGAACAATGAGTTAAAAATGTCTAATGAAAAGTTGAATAAAGACTTAGAAACGTCTACTAATGGAAACAAATACTCTAATTCAAATTCTTGGTAAAAAAATATATCTTAAGTATACTTATGGGATAGGATATCAACCAGGTCAAAGGAATTTATCCAAATCACATTTTGTACCTAAATTTGGAAAATCTGATAGCTTTTTCAAAAACTAGAATTGTACTGCAAGTTCTATTCCCACAAATTATTTTACTGTATCCAATTCTTCAGGACCAAAGAGATTTTATTTTTTAAATACTCAATATTCTCCATATAGGAAACCTATAAGATAGTTGTGGGTTCCTAAATCATATATTACTAATGTATGTGGACCCAGAAAAATATGGGTACCAAAGCTATTTCTAGGTTAAACTGTTTTGTAGGTAAACTACCTAAAGATTTCTTGTAAAAAGATGTGGTACTTGGACAGTGGGTGTTCAAGACATATGATAGGGTATTTTCCACGCTTTAAAAGTCTTATCAAGATTGATGGAATACATGTCACATTTGGTGACAATGTTAAAGGAAAAATAATCAGTCTAGGCCATATTGGTAACCCTAACTCTATTTTAATTTCTAAAGTACAGTATGTTGATGGAATGAAGTATAACCCACTCAGAAAATCTCAATTGTGTGACGATGGATTCAATGTTAAATACAAAAATGATTCATGTCATGTTTTTTATGCCAATAATGATTTAGTATTTAATTATTTTACAAATGATAATTTATATCCTATAAATCTAGACACACTAGCCTCATAGAATGTCTCTTCTCTAAATTCCTTCCACAAAGAGTCTTGGCTCTAGCATAGAAGACTATGAAATTTTAATATACATTCTCTTAGGAAGTTAACAAGAAAATGCGTAGTTAGAGACTTACCCAAATTATAGTTTCTAGAAAATAAATTATGTAATCTTCATTAATAAGGAAAGAAACATAAAATCGCTTTCAAATGAAAGAAAGAAGTAACTACATTTCAACTTCTCGAGTTGGTTCACATGGACTTGTTTAGACCATCTAGAGTTTCGAGTCTCAATGGGAAGCCCTATGTTTATGTTCTTGTAGATGATTTCTCTAGGTACACCTGGACCTTTTTTCTGGCTCATAAAAGTGAAGCATATTCACACTTTACAAAGTTTACTAGGACTGTAGAAAATAACAGTGGATTTAAGATTAAATCCTTAAGAAGTGATCATGGTCATGAGATTTAGAATCGAGATTTTGAAGCCTTTTGATCACAAAATGGCTATAATCTTAACTTCTCTGTACCTAGAACACCTCAACCGAATGGTGTCGTAGAAAGGAAGAATATAAACTTATGGGAAATTTCTCGGACTATACTCAATGAATATGATTTACCCATTTATTTGTGGGTTTAAGCAATTAATACAGCTTGCTACATAATAAATAGAGTCTTAATTAGACCCATTCTTAAGATAACTCCTTACAAGTTGTGGAATAATAGGAAATCCAAATTAATTTATTTTAAAGTGTTTGGATGTAAATTTTATATTCTGAATACTAAATATAATTTAGATAAATTTACTTCCAAAAGTTATGAAGGAGTATTTCTTGGATATTCTGCATTAAGAAAAGCCTACAGAGTCTTTAATAAGAAAACCAAATGTGTGGAATAATCTGTAAACACCATGTTCGAGGAAGCAGATCCACATGATCCCAAGAATTCACTAGAAAATATTGAACAGAATATGTCAAATCTGGACATTAATTATAAAATATCAAATCATCATGTGAAGGAATCCCTGAAAATTTCTAGTTTAGTAAATTCTCAACATCTTAACCATAGTGAACCATATTAACCCTACCAACTTGAAATATCAATTCCTACTTTCATTAGACCAACTAGCACCCTTAAAAATCATCCCCTGGATGTTGGTTTTGGAGATTTAGATTAAGGAACACAAATTATAGCTTTTTTGAGAACTAGGTCAATCATCAATCCATCTTGTCCCAACTTGAACTTAAAAATATCAATGATGCAATCGATGATGAATTTTGGTTAATGGTCAGGCAAGAAGAACTTAATTAGTTTAAATAAAGTAAAGGTTGGAAACTTGTAGATAGACCTAAGGATACTTTGACCCTAGGAACAAAATGGGTGTTTAGAAATAAGGTAGATGAAGTTGTAAATATAGTTAGAAATAAATCTAGACTAGTTTTAAAAGGATATAATCATGAAGAGTGAATTGATTATGAAGATAATTTTTCACCAGTAGCTAAACTTGAGGCAATTAGGATCTTACTTGCCTATACAGCACACTTGGATTTCAATCTGTATCAAATGAATGTCAAAAGTGCATTCCTAAATGGTAATATAATTGAGGATGTTTTTGTTGAACAACCACCATGTTTTACAAATAAACTTTTTCCAAATCATGTGTTCAACTTATCAAAAGCTTTATATGGTTTGAAAAAACCTCCAAGAGCATGGTATGAATGGTTGAGTAATTTTCTTATTTCTAATGGTTTTACAACGGGACTCACATATCCAAATGTATTTATCAAAAGAGTTCCAAAAGAATTCTTAATAGCCCAAATTTATGTAGATGATATTATATTTGGATCTTCTAAAAATTATTTATGTAATGATTTTTCAAACTTAATGCAAAGAGAGTTTGAAATGAGTTTAATGGGTGAACTGAAATATTTTATTGGATTTCAAATATTTCAAAATAAAGAAGGTATTATCTTAAATCAAAGTAATTACACAAAACATATTATGAAAATATATAGCTTTGATAGAATTAAGATTAGTGAAACTCCAATGAGTTCTACAAGTAAGTTAGACCTTGATGAAAATGGGAAATCAGTTTATCAAACTGCTTACAGAGGAATGATAGGGAGTTTTCTATAATTAATGGCTAGTAGGCTGGATATTATGTTCAGTGTGTGTATGTGTGTGAGATTTCAAGCCAACCAAAAGGGTCACATCTAAATAGTGTTAAAAGAAATTTCAAACACCTCAAGTATAAAACTAACTTAGAACTATTCTATCCAAAAGGAAAACCTTTTGATTTAGTTATCTATTTAGATGTTGTTTTTGGTGGATGTAATTTATACAGAAAGAGTACCTCTCGAACATGTCACTTTTTGGGAAAGTCACTAAGATCATGGTCTAGTAAAAAATCAAAATTTCATTTCATTATCAACTGCTGAAGCAGAGTACATTGTTGCTGGTATTTTTTGGTCACAAATTTTGTTAATGAAACACACCTTATTAGACTATGGATTTCAATTCAGACAAATCCCCATAAACTGGGACAACACAAGTGCTATTAACATTTCTAAAAATCCAATATCTCATTTTAAAACAATGAAAATTGATGTAATACATCACTTTTTAAGAGATCATTATCAAAAAGGTGATATAACTCATGAGTTTATTGGGATTGAACATCAGCTTATTGATATATTCACTAAACCCATAATTTATAAGAGAATTAATTACATTAGACATGAACTAGGAAGGATAAATTTGTAGAAAATCCTTAAAACTAGTCTCAGGAAACCGATCTCATGAAACCAGCCCTTGAAATTGATCCTTGAATCTTATCTCATGAAACCGATCCTTAAATATAATCCTTGAAACCGATCCTTGAAATATATCTCATGAAACTGATCCTTAAAACAGATCCCATGAAACTGATCTCATGAAACTGGTCCTTTAAAACTGATCCTTGAAACTGATCTCATGAAACCGATCATTGAAACTGATCCTTGAAACTGATCTCATGAAACTGATCCTTAAAACCAATCTCACGAAACTGATCTCATGAAACTAATCCTTGAAACTGATCCTTAAAACTGATCTCATGAAAATGATCCTTGAAACTGATCCTTAAAAACGATCTCATGAAACCGATCCTTGAAACTAATCCTTGAAACCGATCCTTGAAACCGATCCTTCAAACTGATCTCAGGAAACTGATCCTTGAATCCGATCCCTAAAACTGATTTATTTCCACCAATGAACTTAAGGATTTTTTCATAAATTCCGTCTGTTTAAAATAAAATAAAGTTGTTTTACTCTCTTCTTCCCATGTTTAAATTTTAAGTTTTATGATTTACAATCCCTAAATGATATATTTAGTTCAATCAAATTTGACCTTTCACCTTCCCTTCTACCGTAAAGCATTCTACCATTTTCCATTGTCCCTCTCGATCCTCGGCTTCTCAACGCTATTGGAATCTGAATCCTCGACATGGCAAGGACCAAGCATGATATGTAAGAGCCAAAAAAAATTTATTCTAAGCGTTAGAAAGGTGAGTCTAGTGGGACTGTGAAACCAAGCTTGGAATGTCAAGTGGTTATGGATGAAAAAGAGGTGTCTGTCGAGTGGCTTCTATCAAGGAAGTATTTTTCATTAAAAGTTATAGAATCCCAAGGGTGTCTCAATAGGTTCTCCAACAATGAAAGACCTTATTACCCCCAACTAGAGCATGAATTCTATCAACACTTGAACATATACTTGGATAAAGATGAGGCATCAAATATGAAGTCTTTGGTAAAGGGAAAGGAGATAGATTTTTCATCTAAACAATCGGTTGAATTCCAAGAGATGCCTCATGAAGCTTTCTATACTGACTATCCAAGTAATATCCCACCTTACACTAATTTTTTATCTAATGGAGATGCTCTGAAGTAGCTGACTAGAAATGGAGAATCTATATGGACTATTGCAAATGAATTTGAAGGAGAGGTAAGACTTCTTTTTAAGTTCATACAACATCAAATCTACCCAAGAGAGGGATATTTCTCTTCTTTGAAATATCAAGATGTTATCTTTATCTATTTGTCGAATCATTGGAGAAAAGTGAACCTTTTTAGGTATCTAATGGTTCTTATATTTGATTTTATTAAGCCATCCAAGTAGGAGACCTGCTTATATTGTCCGAGGATGATTTCTACCATGTTGATAAGGGTAGGTTTTGTGGAAGATATAGATTAAGTGATAAGTCTTTGTAGTGGGTTTTCTCTTCAAATAAACATTTGTAAAAAGATGAAAATCTTCTAAAACCCATGGAATAGATATTGGGTAGGAGGTGAGGGAAGGTTGTATGAGTATTTCAATCTAGGTGACCACCCTACTAGACCAAAGGACCAAGTTGATCCAGGTCTCAAACCAGGAGAGGTTCTTGTTTATTCTGATGAGCAAGCTGAGCCTAAAGCACCAAGGGGAGAAGGATCTCTTTTTGATGATAGGAGTGATCCTAATATTGTTGAAAGTCCAAATGATATATCGTATGGACCTAGTAGTCCACCTTTAGACTTTACCTCAAGAGAATGTTTATTAAGTGATGAGGATAAGGAAGAAACTGAATTTACTAGAGTTGAAGGCTTGGTTAGTAAATCAGATGAGGAATCAGATGATGATGATGATGATGATGATGATGGTGATGATGGAGGAAATGATGATCATGTGAGTGACTCTCTAAAAATGTGACAATAAATGGTTGACAGATCCAGTTAGGAATCTGTACATGGGGTTGGGATGGTGTTGAGCTTGTTGAACAATAGGCTATTCATCATTAAGATGCTTAACAGGATGACAGGTCACCACATCCTAATGCTGAAAATCAAGAAATCATTCAAAAATTGAATGATCTTATGGCTACGTTCCAAGAGGAAGAAGCTAAGGTTCCAGTGCATCAAATTGAGGAAGTTCATGGTGAAGTTGAAGTGGTTGGAGCACATACAGAACCTGAAGTTCAGTTGGTTCCTGTTCCCAGACAAGTTGTTATGGCTAGAGTCTAGGACGAAGAAGTTTATTAATATGATTTTGTTCTTGAGCCTTATGGAAGAGGGATCAGAATTGGTTCTATTGAGACAAGAGACTGGACCTATACTAGAGAGTGGAATAATGATCCAGGATACATTCTTTTTAGTTTAGAATATTTCTCGGATCAAGAGAGGGAGCCTTCTCCTCCTGCTCCACAAGTCCACGATGAACGAGAACCCGTTTCACATGTTCCACCAGTTGCACCTCCAAAAGTAGAACTAGAAGCTCAGGCAGTTCCAAGTGACTATATCACTAAGGATGACTTGGAAAAATTCAAAAATGATATATGTCAGTTTTTGATAGCCTCATTTGGATCCAGAAGTGAAGCCTCCACCTCCATCGGTATCTTACATGTTGATGCAGCAAAGATTGAAAGAATGGTTATCTAAGAGATTCAACCAAATCTCATTACCATTGTAGAAACCCTTATTATACACAATACCATGATGAGAGAAGAATTAAGAAATATGATAAATGAGTTAAATTCCTTAAACTCTGACTTCAATACCTCCTTTAGTGGTGTTATGGAAGTTATTAGAAACTTGGTTACACATCTACTCAGTGTGGACCTGAAGATGTTGAAAGAAGATATTGGGAAAATGTTGACAAGTACATCCAGTTCTAGGAGTGGTAAAAGTTTTGTTGTTGGTATGGAGTCTCTCAAGGTTGTTATGAGAGAGGAACTCAAAAAACTTCAGAGTGTTTTAGACAAAGAAAATTCTGAAAGAGTATATAGAAATATTGATATTGTGTACAGTGTGGTTAGCCAGTGCACAAATGATGCCTCTGTAGCACAAAGAGAGATTCGTGAAAAGGGGGATAAGTATTTCACTAAGATATACACTAAGATTGATCTCATCAATAGCTTGAAGTATCTAGCTGAATATCTCAGAATTACCTCAGTCACAGAAAAATTCAAGAAGTATGTCACTCAATTGAAGGGGTTTACCCCTTTGCTGAGTAAATTTATGGAGAATAAGGATGACTTCGAGAATGCCAAGAAATATGGTGGTGAAATCATTAATGACTTCATCAACCTTCTCAAACCTTATCTCCTTGTTCAGGCTGAGGCTATTATGGTCCCTCCTGCTGCTTTAATTGGTTATGCCTCTCGTCCTCCTGCTCCAATGACTCTCTCTCAAACTCTTTCCAAGATTTGACCGATCATCTCATTGAAAACACCCATTCGTGTGTTGTCATAAAGGTGGAATACCCTGGCAGCCACTGTCCCTACAGGTATTTCCCTTCCTGGTGTTATCTTCAGACCACCTCTTCCCACTGTCACTCCCAAACCTTCTCCTCCTCCCTCGGATCCTTCATACACAGGCAAGGCTTCTTAGAATCCAAACCCTTAGTGATGGATTGTATTTTTTTAATGAGATTTGATCTTTTTGTTTGACTTGTACTTTTATGCCTCTTAATGAAAATATTTATGGTGTCTTTCTTTTCTGTTATTTCTCCTTCCATTTTTTTTCTAATCCCAATAGGGGGAGAAAATAATTTATACATTATTTATCTAAGGGGTAGATTTTCTGGTATAAGACAGATGGAATCTACTGATCTTAATCTATTTTTTGAGGGGAGAATTCTTTTAAAAATTCAAAAAAAGGAAGACTTTAGTTATATTGGATAATTACATTTAGTGAGGTATGTTGTGTCAATCTATATTTATTCAATATATTTGGATGTATACCACAATTTTTTATTATCAAAAAGAGGGAGATAGTTGGACCCTCTATGTTATTGTAGTTTTCATAATCATAAATAATGTAAATATACAGAAACTACTCTTTCATCACTCTAAGTAAATCAATTATTTCATATAGAAAAATATACTTAAATAATTCAAAAACCTATATTCATGAATAAATATGTTTACAAGTTTATTTATACAGGTTTTTTTGGGTAACACTTAGTCCTTTTTTGATTTCTGTGAGAAAGACACTTCATAATCTTTTTAGATTCCCTGACACCAATGTTTGACACACCGATGTTCAACACACTGATGTTCGACACACCAATGTTCGACACACCGATGTTCAACTCACAGATGTTCGACCCACCAATGTTTGACACACCGATGTTGGGCACACCTATGTTCGACACATCATTGTTCGACACACCTATGTTTGACACACCAATGTTTGATACACCATTGTTTGACACACTAAAGTTGACAGAGCGAAGTTGACAGATTGATGCTAACACACCAAAATTAACACACCAAAGTTGAAAGACCGAAGTTGATAGACTGATGCTAACACACTGAGGTTGATAGACTGAAGTTGACAGACCGAAGATGACTCACCGAAGATGACTCACCAATAGTCATAAATAACTGCTTCGATTTTATTAATTCAAAATTATTTCTAATGGTCATATTTAGACAAATTAATGTTTCTGAAATTATTTAATGTTGTATACAGGACTATCCATAGACAGCACGAGGTACATGCACGTGCAGAGATATTCATGTGTAGAGGACCCTAGAGTATAAAAGGACTCCAACTTCCAATTTAAATACACCACAAAGAACATGATGAAATAGAAATTGTGAGAATACGCAAATAGAGAAACTCAAAGCATGAGATCACAAAAAGTTTCTAACAAGCCACATTCTTCTGAAGCACACTATACATCGAGACATTAAAAAGAAGAACCTTTTCACACCTGGAAGCTGAATTATGGAATCTGTAATACTCTATTCTGAAGCCAACTTCCAGAAGAGGAATCAAATTTCATTTTCTATACATCCAATAATTTTATAGCTTTACTTCACACCACACAGAGATTTAATAACTCCACTCTTCCTTATTAAACTCGTTTGTCATCTTGTATTTACTATTTGACTAGTTTGTATATTTTTTTGTATCACGCACACTGTCTCCTGAGCTTAATTGGAGGATACCAAAATATACTCACTCCCAATCCCTTTTTACACTTCTTCTCCACGTGGAACTATGGTAGATATCCCATGTGATATGTTTGTTAGTTTTTCCCATAAATAACATTGGTAGAGGTCATGTGTGACCTAGACAGCTTGTGTGCTATTGTGAACCTCAATCCAGATTGTGGATCACATGTTTTTTAATTTAAACTGCTTCGTGTAAGGTGATCACCAAGTAGAGAGGGCTAAGTCCCTCATTGAGACTAAACCTCTTATATTATTTTTTGTGTCGTTTATCTTATATTTTTATCTATCATGTAATTTGGGAATTAAGATAAATTGAACTTTGATTGTTAGTTTAGAAAGTGTTTACATCTCTTTTGAATCAGTAGGTTTGTTTCGAAAGTTTAACAAATCTTTATATTGGTAAATATGGGAACTAATTAATTTTATAAGAACCAAATTGAACCTTCAAGACTTTTATAAATTCACTACAAACTGAATTTGTGTTTATTTCAATAAGGGGGTGTTATTTTGTAAAGAATATTTTTAACAGAAATTTTTATAGATACTCAATTCACCCCCCTCTTGAGTTATCTACACCAACCAACAATGGGTTTTTTGTAATGGCGGGAACTTGGAGGATTCATGTTAATGGGTAATGTAATGGAAAATGGAATGATATTTCTCATGAGGAACCAAATGCAATGGGAGTTAGAAGGAGAAACCTTATTATTATTTCAAATCATAAATCTTATAATATGATCAATAATACCATCTTTGGTGAGCATAATAACCCCTATAATAGGATAAAGATGATGTCTTAGGGTGACCATAGAGGAATGAAAGTTCAATTTTCCTCATGTAAACAATGTGTAAAGAGGCATCAAAAAGAATGTTTAAATGGAACTAGCATATTCTTTGGGTGTGGGAAAGAAGGACTCAAGTCAAGTAATTAAAAATGAAAAGTGAATGGTTCAATTAACTTAATGGATGAGAGTAATGGTATTCCAAAGGGTAAATCGATTGATAAAAGTTTTAAATGTGAAATGTATGATAATTATGAAAATTGATGCAGTAGGGGGGGAATCTCATGAAGATAATTGTCTTTTTTGTATGAGTGACGATTATATTTTAGGTAATGAAGATCCTAAAGACTTATAAGAGTTAGAAGAATAGTTGAGAAGTAAAATGTTGAATCCCAATTAAAGGTTTAAGAATGATGAGGAATTATTGAGTGATTGTATATTGGAATTAGATAATAATGTTGTAGAAGTTCTTTTATGGTATTATGGAAAAATGAAACATCTTAGGATTATTTTTCAATAGTTTTTCCTTAAGTATTTGAATGTATATGTTTAATGGTACTGTAAACGAGGAAAACTGAATGATGTGGTAATGTGATATTTTTTTAGAATACATTATTAAGGGTAATATAACTCATAATATGTGGGTGATGATGGGAAAATAATGACATAAAGATACTTTTTGTGATAAAATAAATGGGATAGTATCAATAACCTTGGGACTGATTAGTAATATAATGAAAATGAGGTTTATGGATTAGGTTTATAGAAATTCTGGATTTATACAATGAATGAAAAGTTAATTTTTTTAAAAATGCATGTTTTCACTATGGTTTTATGGTAATTCATGTTATTACCATGTTTCAAGAGAATATATGATAATGTTCTTCACGTGTTTGTACCATTTCAATTAAGAGATCCATCAAGTTGTTTTGGGTTTTAATGATAAGTTTATTTTGAAAATTTAGTGACCATAATTTGAAATTTTGGATTGTAATTTTTTTGGAAGGTCCATAAGGATAAAAATTTATGAAATATTTTATGTTGAAATTGAGAAAAGGTTTTACATATTAATGGTTTATATAACCATATCAATATTATATGTATTGAATAGTCTAAGATAACGATTTTGTTATGATTACAATAGATATATGGAAAGGATTTTCATTTGATTATGGATCTTATGATCCACTAGTTTGGCAGTCATTATAATTTCAACTTAATTTATTAGAGTAAAAAGTGAGTCCAAGATTGAGAAAGTCACAACCAAAGGGTGGGATTGTACTTATGATAAAAAATTAATTATCTATATCTTCTCATGTGACCTTTAAATAAAATATTTTCCTATTACCATTATTTCTGATGATATCAATGACCTTTATCAGACCTATTTGGTCAATGGTTTTGACCTCATTAACCTTATAAGGACCATGTTCTATATCCTTACCCATAAAAACAGAATAGTTATAGTATTCTTCCATGTCCAAATTTTCACATTCCACTAATAGTCTCCTGATCATAAAAATATTTTTGTGCTTGTATTTCTCTTTTACTTTACCTCTTTTTTAGAGATATTTTTATTGACCCTTTTTACGATTTGTGTTTCCTGTATAGTAATGTTTAAATATACACCTTATATTTTCAATGTGAAATTTTAAATATCTAGAAAAAAAAATTATTGAACTTCCTAAACATATTAGGATGGTTTCTTATCAAATTTCACTTTCACATAATCTCGCTCAAGTTCATGATGCGTTCCATGTATCTCTCCTAAGGAAGTATAAACCTAATCCTTCACGTGTACTAAACTCATAGGTTGTATAACTAGAAAAAATATTTCTTATAAATAATTACCAGAATAGATTATGGTTCATAGATTAAAAGTTATATGAAACAAGACTACTCACCTAGTTAATTGTTTTTGAAAAAACCACCCATTTGACGAAGCGACGTGGGAACCTGAAGATGTGATGAGGCAGTGGTATCCTCAAATATTTTTACCCAGGTGAAGAATTATGAGGTATAAATTCATTTAAGAAGGATTATAATGTAACACCACAGTATTTTAAGGTATTTCTCTTTGTTTTTAAGTTAATTTAATCTCTTCTACAACTTAAGTTTCACGGAACACAAGCTCAAACTAACTCCAAAATATTATTATTGTAACACAACCACTATAAAATAGTCATTAAATAGAAAATTATAAATAGGATAAAAATAATATGAAATATATTTGAATTTTAGGTCAGATACAAATTTTTATATGTTTATGGAAAAAACACATTATTATTTGTAATGTCGTTTTATTCTTCAAATAAATGTTTTCTTCAAAAAGTGATTTTTATTTATTTTAATGAGAAAATAAATATAACTAATTATTGTGACTTTTTTAAAATTTATTTGATAAAATTGACATAATTTTTTGATTCATCATTTTTATATTATCTTAGGTTAAATTTTTGAGAAGTTCCTCAAAGGTTTAAGTTTTTAAGGAATAGTAAAAAATACTGATTTTTACAAAAACTCATTTTATTTATATTTAAAAGTAATTTTTGAAATTTAAATTTAATCTCAATTTAACCTAAATACTTTTTATATAGATATTATCTAATTAAATAAATTTAAAAAATATTTACACCTTATTTTGGTATAATTGAATTTTTGAGATTAAAAACACATTTTTTTTTCAAAAACTTTTATTTCATTGTGTTTTAATTTTTAAACTTTAAATGTAATTTTGAAACATATGCTTTTTCAATTTTTTAAAATGGATTCCATATTTTGAATCAGTATTTCAAAATTACTTTATAGGTTTATTTTCACTTTTAGGCATAAAAACTTATTGCGGTGAAAATAATATTTACCATTTTATAGGTTAAATAATGTAATGGGTTAATCTTAAAAGGAAAAATGTTTAAAATACTTAAAAACTACAAAATTAAATGGTTTTTTTATGTGTTTATCAACATTAAAAATCCTTTTAAATATTATTTATCATCCATATTGATTGTAATAAATTCCACCTATATTTTTCTCACTTTCAATATAAAAAAATCATTATTTAATCACTTAAAACAACCTCGCCACAAGTAAAAACAACACCACTCACCCCCCCCCCTTCTCCTAAAAAAACATAAATATCTAAAAATATCTAAAAAACACTCTCCTACCCACTATACCGAAATATATGTGCTTATGATGTCACCCAAATTCTAATTCAATGTTCTTTAAGGGGTCCTTTTAAAAGGTGATATTTAAGAGGTAACTTTTTCAAACAAACTCCCTTAATTTATTTTCCTTTTTTACCATATGTTCACTTAATTCATCCATCAATGAATAATAATTCATGTAACATGTATATGGATTAATTTTATAAATATAATTTAATATATTATATCCATCCCTTTTAATATCTCCTCTTATTCAAAGAAGCATAACCATTATCCATATTATGGTGGTTTTCCATCTCTATAAGTAATGATTTTTCATTTTTCGTTAATTCCATCTGTGATGATTATAAAATTATTATTATGGTAAATAAGATTTAAAAAGGTTATATTATAACCTAATTCATTTTTTAGAACTTATCTATATAAATAATATTATTTAAAATGATATTAGTTTGTAACACTCAGAAAAACATCCAAAATAAAATAAATATTTATCATTTATATTTTATCAAATGAATCATCCTAACATAAACAAATATTTATAAGTGTGTGTGTGTGTGTGTGTCAATATAAGACTATTAAAAACTATGAAAGTGCATTAATATAATTTCATTTCAATTCTGATGTTTTATTTCCATTTTCAAAGAAAATCGATAATTATAAACAAATGAAATAACCATGAACCATAAAAAACGCACCCAAAACAACAAAAATAATGAAATATTATTAATGAATGGGTTGAAATATATTATGAGAGTATCATATTAGGTATTATAAATATGGAGTGAATTTTCATTAATTAATTAATAAAATTTATTCAACTGTTATATAGGAGTTTAAATTATTCAAAACTAAAGGAAAGTGTGATATAGGGGTTTCTCATCTCACTTTCACAACTATGAGATATATTACTTTTTCAAAATATATTTCCTATATTTGGTGTATCTAATTCACTTTGATATTTCATTTCATCAATTTCACTTTATTAATGTTATTCAATGTATTATTTGATAATTATTAATTTTATGGGGTACATGATTCGACTAGTTACAAAGTGGTAAGGGAATTCATCACCCAATTTACATTCTTTGGGTTAGATGTCTACTTCATTGAATATGTAATGATAAGATTATGTGTGGAAATAATTTTTTTTATATTATTATTTAATTTCTAATTTTTTTATTTTTAATTTTATAAGATACACAAAATTTATTAATTTAATTAATTATTTCTAAAAATATGTGATATTTATAAGGGACTTTATTTTGAAAATTGTCTTTTTAATGTTTCTATTAAAACTCTATTTTCCATAAATTCCCATGTTTTATAAAATAGTTTATAAAAATATTTTTAAACTTTTCTTATGATTTTTTAAAGAAATTTTTAATCATGTTTGATTTTCTGTAAAAGGGTTTGAAAGAATTTTCTTTTTGTCTTCTAAGAGATGTTCTTTATGACTTTTCGGACAAAAATATTGAAGAAATATTTTTCTAAGTATACATCATGAAATTATTTCCCCTATGAAGATACCTTAATTCCTTGAATATTATTTTATAAGCCAAAAAGGTTATTTTCAAAGAAACATTTTTCTTTTATAATTGTATGGAATTTGAAAAAAAAATATTTTCAAAATAGAATGGATATTTTCTCAAGAATTATTTCAAGTGATCCTTTAAAAAATTATTTTCCCATCTCAGATAACATTTTTATGTAAATTCTATTTTATTGGGGTTATTATTCATGGATAAAATTCGTATTCATTCTTTAGTTTCGTTATATTTATGATGGAATGATATTTATGAAACTTATTTATTTTACAAGGGTTATACTCTGATTAAATTTTGGTGAAAACCATTCCATTTTATGTGTTCTAGTATAATGAAATGATTTATACTCTTATTACACACATATGTATGGTTTATATTATGTGATGGGTGAGACCTATGTCTTCCACAAATGCATTGGGTAAAGATATTTTCTCTTTTGGGATATAAAGGATTGTAATGGGAAATGAAACTATTCAGTAAAGTATTGTGTCCACTACGATGGTCTTCGGAGTGATCGTTAATATACAATGATAGTTTGGATAGTGAACCCACTCCTTAATGATAGTCTTTCCATAGATCCTTCACTAATAAGGAAATGGTTTTCTTGGATTATGTGTATGCCGCATTCCAAGTCTTATGACAGAATTATTTACTCTTGTCTCATTATTTCATTTGATTCATGTCTAATGAACTTCTATGATTTATTTCATGACTCAAGATTATGATCTTTGGTATACAACTTGAAATTTTCAAATGTTATATTTATTTTATTATACCCTTATGCCTATGTTATGATTGATATCTCCCTTTTTTACCCTTACTGAGCATATTAGATCACCCTTTTTCCTATGTTTATTTCCTCATTACATAAATAAATCTATTAAGTATGACATATCAAAATAAGTTATGGTTATTAAGGAATAAGTGGGTGATGTTGTAGATGTTTTACAAACTAGTTGTTTTTGTTTCCAAAATTACAAAGTCCCTAAAACCATATGGTTTTGGCATAGTTTAGAATGTTATAAAATGAATATTAATATATTTAGATTGATTATCTATGTATTAAAAATATAGGTGATTATAAAAATGATATTTATATACATAAAAAATTATCCAATGTTCTATAACATTCCAATTATTGTTTTTCAGTTTTATGATATATTTTTCACTATTTTTTATCATATATTTCTCTACAGAGGTCATATTAAATTGGTATTTAATTCATTATAAAAACCATAAGTTTATTTAAATTTATTAAACTAGAAAATTTTCTCTTTTTTTTAGTGGCTCAAAAATTTAACTGAAGTCTGAGATATCAAGTTGTACAGATTTTCAGTTTCAGTTTACAAACCAAATTTGAGTATGCACCTAACCTACCTTGAGTTTTTAGTTTTATTTACCATAAGTAGATTTATTTTTACTACATGAATTATCCTACTTATTGAATAAAGATATTTTACTTTCCATGTGTTTTATTTTTGGAAGTTACCACATGAGTTTTCCTTCCAAGTAATAGTAAGAAGTCATGGTCTCAACCTTAAAATGACGGTGGTGATGAATAGCTGCAAAGGATCCATCTAGAAACTGCATCTCCTCTACAAGATATGGCTTCATCCCATGTCAAATATGAGATGTTCTATACCTTAATGAGAAGATTTAATTTATTTTATAAGGCTTATACTACACCTTTCTTTTTAAAACAAACAATGTCAACCTCACTACTACAGTGCTCTACTTTATTAAATCTAACCTCTTACCTCCACAAATATTAGACATTATTGAGCTTTCTACAATTTTTATTGAGTTATTTCACCCAAATTCTTCCTACCTCATTGTGTTTATGGATATTTTGTTTATTTTACATCATTAATCTATATATTTAAGCAATTCAAGAGCAACTTCCCAATGACAGTATCTTTTACTTCAAGAATCTATATGTTATGTAAGTTTATTTAATGATTATATTCTATAGACTATTCATTCATGGTAACTATACCTATAGAACATTTAACATTTTTATTGACCCCATATTCAGAGTTAGTATAGTGATGACATGATATAAATTTATCATTGTCAGTATATTGACTACCACATCATTAGAACTGACTGTATTGAATGGTAAGTATATTGATTACAAGACCCCTTGGTTCACATGGTCATTTCTTTTTTTATTTTTTATAAAATCTAGAATTTTTAATCATGCTATATTTTTCTTAATTTTTTATAATATTATTAAATGCATATTTATATTTGTTATTTAACTATTTTATTGATTTCTAAAATTCTTATATATTATTTAAATTCAATTAAAACTTTTTTTAAATTATATTCAATTATTTTAAAATATGTATTAATTCACATTGTATTCATGCATACAAATGATATATATATATTTTTTATTTTTTTGAGTTAATTTGCTCAGGTTATTCTTTTCTAATTAAATATTTACCACAATCAAAATTATTCAAATTTATTTTGTGGTATTTGATGTAGCATAATTTGAATTTGAATATTTTATGAACTAAATGTAATTAGAAATTATTTTAATGTGTGAATTTAAATAGTTGATTTCTGTTATTATATCTATGAAATTTCTTTTAATTTTATTATCCTGACTATTTGAGTCACTTAACAGCAAATTCAAATGGTTTTGAATTAGCAATTACGTTTTAAATTTAAGTGATTTTAGTTATGATTATTCAATAACGATAATTTTCACTCTCCTAAATAATTTTATAGTATGAATTTGAATTGATTAACCCAGTTGGAGATTGGATTTTCAGCTTTTAAAAATTCTATTTAAAGCTATTGAGATGCATTAAAATAAAACACATATGAGTTATGATAACAAGAAACCTTTTATAACCATAGATTAATGATAAAACATTGAAGAGTTTTACAAAAAAAATGTGTGATCAATACATTCTATTGTTGGATGATCTTGCATGGGATAAACAAAAAAATTTATGACTTCTTATTCTACCTTAAAGAGGAAATTAAGCTGATCCAACTCAAGAACCAATAGATGTGTCTTACCATTATTCGATCTATTTTTTCTAGATTCCTGAGTCTATAAAACTTCTTCCTATCTCTCATGTTCTTTCAATTTCTCATTATTATTTTACATACAAAAACATTTTTGTCTTTAAGGTTGTGACTCCCAAATTCAAAAGTCAAGATCAAAGGGTTGTGCCTCTTGGTATCAAAATTTGGTGTTGTATCAGGTTGTGACTCCCAAATTTTAAATTCAGGAACATTAAGATTCTAAAACCCATTGTATAAAGTCAATATTTTAATTAGTTGGTGTCTCTCTATACAAAATATTGGTGTCAATTCGTTATACTTCTACTAGAAGAAGTATGTCATAATTATTTTGTGATTTACCTTTAAAAAATAGGTAGTTTATAACGTATCTATTTCCAAGAATAGATGTATAAGAGTACACTAGTTCCAATTTGTACTGAACTACTATAAAAATATCCTTGTCTTCGTTTCTTTATTTTATTATTTACACTACAAATTAACTCTCTAAATTATTGTTAATAATTATTTTAGACAATTAATATATCTCTATAACATATTTTAATCAGGTATATTTACCTCCCCCTGACCATCTTTAATTACATTTTTTCTCCCAACATCTTATGTTTTTGGAATCTAGGGAAAATAAATTTTCTTTTATAGATTATTTAAGTGGTTTATATCATAGAAAATGTGTTTTTTAATGGTCTTGAAATGATTTTTTCTTTGTATGGTGGAGTTTTTTTGTGTGTTTACTTTAACATTCATATCATTGAATGTTTGGTTGTTTTAACTGTGTTGTTTTATTAATTTAAACCTGAAAGTAATTGTTATGGTGGACTTTATAAATGTTACAAAAGTTTATTACCTAGTATATAATGGATTTTATGGGTTTCCTTGTTTTCTAACTGATTTTTTTAGTGACAAGTATTTTGAAATTTCTTATACAGAATGTTGTAAATGTGATGTGATGTTTAAAGGTATGTGACCATGTGTGGGTCTACAGTGAAGAAAATTATTTTCATTAAAGTGGTTTTTTTAATATAATGATTAATTTAAATGATTTTATGGGAAAATAGGTTTTTCAAATGAGATTTAAAATGGTTTCTAAAGGTGGATAAAATGGATTGAAACCCCCAAAATGATTTTAAATGGACTCTTTGGAACCAATAAATAATTTTTTCCTCAAATGTGTGAGTCCCTCAATTGATCCCCTATATTCGATTAATTATTATAAATTAAGACCCTATGGGGGGATATTTATATATTTTAATGTTTATTGATGCTTACGAATGATCAAGAAATATGGTTGTTTCTTGAAAAATTATAGGTGGTTAGTTGATATTTATTTTAATTTTTTTAATAAATGATCAACATTTGGATGGTAGTTTTATCGCCTTCTATTTGTCTTATAATTGGAATATGGGTGGCGAATATAACATTTGGATACATGTTATACTACTTTAATGTGTGCACACTATCCTATTCCCAAAATTAGTTTCACTATAAAATGGGTTTACTTCTTACTTATTGACCATAATGGGTATAGAAATTTATGTTCTAGTTACACTAATGTGCCATGTATCGAGTCTTTCTATGGATACCAAGTCCAATATCATTATATTTATAGACCAAGATGTTACTCATGTGGCTATATCCTTTTTTGAAAGGCATAGGGGATCCCAAGACCTCTGTATTCTTTGAATATCCCATATATTGACTATTTCATATAAGCATAATATGGTATAGCTATTTTGGTATACTCTATTTTTTTCTCAGTATCTTTTTTTTTACGTTTCAATTCAGTTGGGATTTATGATTACATTCAAATAAATTTAATAAATGGTTTGGAAAGTGTGTAAAAAAGTAAAACAAGTGTTTTTTCTTAAAAAATAGATAGAGAGATGTTTGGGAAATAAAAAATCAAATTTGTTGTATATTAATGAACTTAATAAAGAATATTTTTCTATTTATTAGAAATAATGTTTTTTACAAGTTTTTGCACCATACTTTGCTTAATCTGAGAAAGGGGGTGTTTTTTAGAAAGGTAATTAGGACATGAAATTTTCTTTTATCTAAGTATTAAGTGAAATACATGTATTCTATTAATATAATAAAATAGAATTAATGAAATGGACTTTTTAAATGAAATGCAATGGAATCTATGGTGAAATCCAACTATGATCATTTTTCTCACACCCTACATAGACCATTCAGTGGATAAAACTCATATATTTTTTCTACCAGGATTATTATTCCAGAATTTAACGATGTTCTGATCAGTTTATACCATAGATGGTTGGTTTGGGGAACGATCAGTGATAGTGGGTTATGAGGAGATGATTTGTTACTGTTTATATTATTTTATTAGTTTTCATTTGATATTCTTAGTAATCGGTCTTGTAGAACTAGTCATTTTTATTAGATTATATTATATATGTATACTTACTACTAGTGTCGTTTCGGATTAATTATGCCTTATAATCATTTATGGGTTATTCATATTATATACAGTAATTAATTCCTTCGATTCGTTATTTCATTTATATTGGTAGTTTTTTATTTTGATAATGTGGACATTAATTATCTAGATGGGTTGTGTCATATTTCTGAATGGGATACAAGATTTAGAAAATCATATTTGGACTTTGAAATAATCCCCAATATTACTTTCTTGATACATATGCACTAGTTTCTAGCATGTTGAGATTAGGATTTCCCTTCTGTCCATTTGGAGACATAGGTGGGGTGATGGGTCAGGTCATCTCGAGTTGGTTTGTTACAGAATGGTATCAGAGCCTATGTTTATGAAATTACTAGGTTTAATTAAGTCTCACTTATTATTTGTAAAGTTGGGTAGTGTAGAGATAGAAATGTTGAAACTTCATAGGTATGTTTGGGGAAACTATCTTAAGCTCTTTCTCATCCTAATCCTTTTGTTTCCATGGTTTGTTTGGGTTTCAATCTTGAAGTTAAATTACTTTTCTATTATTCATATTATTTTTTGATACTCTAATGTGGTATATTAATCCATATTAAGTATACTGATTACTTTTTGGGTCACTTAAAGTTGTTGGGGGGAATGGTAAGAGAACCAGAGACACATGACTTTCTCACAAAACATATAAAACCATGTGGATCCTATACATATGCCTTTTCAACCATGTTAGTAGATTTTTTACACAATTGGAATTTGTGTGGAAAACCCATGCACTGTGTTTTTATCTCATTGAATTTTATGTTTATAGTCCTTTTTTTCAAATTCATCACAATTATTCTTACCAATATTTTCATATTGATCAATGGAGTTTTATGGTAAAATAATATTGTTGGATAGTGTTTAATTTGATTGTTTGAGCCCCGTTTTTTGGATATTTATTGTGAAAGACTCATTTTTTCTTTAAAAATTTGTTTTTTTAATAGAAAAGTAATTTTAATCTAGAAATTTAATTTATAATCCAATTTTTATGAGGGAATAAAATAATTTGTATAGTTATAAAATGACTTCAACATAGTTACTCTACCCCATTTATTTTTACTTAGATGATACAGTTTTGAAATAAATGAGAAATTTTTTGAGGCTTTTTTTTATAAAAACATGGTACCATGGATTTCTTGAAAAAATAGATTTTGATGAATTTTAAAAAAAAATATAAGTGGTTTATTTTAATATAAATAATAAATAATGTTTCTAGAATTTATAAAAATTACTTGAAATGGAAATCGTATTTTTATTTTAAATTAGTTGATTTTTTTTCAAATGTTCCTATTGTTGAAAATTATTTCAAAAACAATTTGAGAATGCGTTTGATTTAATAAAAATTATGTGTCAAATATTTTTTATTTTATTTATATTTCTCTAAATAGTGTACATTAATACTACAATATTTGGTTTGATTGGTAAATGTGAACAAGTTAGATTCATGTTTCATTTTATTTTGTTATGCCTCTAAGAAAGTTATTTAAGAACATGGATGTTTTTTTTAATGATGATACTTTGGGTAAATCCTCTCATAATAAATTCTTTCTCTTCTATTCACCCAAACTATGAAGGTGGTGGTAGATTTAGAATCTTCAATTCCTTGGGAATTATAGAGTCACTGAACGTTTCCTTATTTGGTTACCACTATTTTCAAGGGGTTTCGAAATGCGTAGATCATTTTTCTTTTTTTGAAATCAGGTGGGTTGAATATTTAGGAATAACTTTGTGTGATTATCTATTTTTAAATTCATGCATGACGAAATTGGATGGGATTGAGATACTTGTGGTTGTAATTCGAGTTTGATGTTTGAATTTACTCTTCGTGAGGAGTTGTTAATGGTTATTATTGTTCTTCTCATTCCTTGATGTATTATCATTTTCCTTGAGAATTCCATGTGATGATTTCTATAGGTGGATATTCCATGGATTTTACATGGGTGATTCGTGGTTGTGTCGATTAGGTGACAAGAAATAATATAGAACTAGTGGGAATTATACACTGATAAGTGTCTATATAGATATTTTTTGTTTCTCCATGAGATTTAGACCTTGGTATGATGTCCAAAATCACTATATAAATTCATTTATGTGACAATAAGTTAGAACCAATTTCATTTGTTGTTGAGTCATGTTTAAGTTAGGTTGTGTCTCTCTTCTTAGTTATATAATATGTAATTGTTTTGGATGATTTGTTTTGGTAATTGTTTGAAATCTTCCTTGTGTTTGTGTTTTTATATTTATTTGAGTGTGGTTGTTTTTAATTATTCTTTTTGGTTTGTTTAGAGATCATTTGAGGTAACATGAGATCTTGGATAATGATCTATTTTGTGGTTATCTTGAGTGGTTTCCCATCATTTCCACAGCTTCATAAGAACTATAAATGGTGGGGGGGACCTAAACTCAACCTCCATCTTTCGAGAGCATATATTTTATGGTGATGAGTTGGGTTGTTCTTGGTATTTTATTTATATTTAATGATTTGGATTCTTTATTTTGATTTTTTGTGTGAGTTTTCCCAATGTTTCATTCTCACTAAACCTCCTTGAACTTTCTTGGCCCTCCAATGCCCTGTGTAAAAGTCAAAGATCTAATTTTTCCATTACTTATAAATATATCAATGAATTTCAAGGAGATTGAATACTAATTATGGGGTGAATTATGAGACCTTTATGTCACTATTGTTTGTTATATAAAAATATTAAATGTTATTTTGATGTAGCTTTAATTTTCTTGGTTTTGAACGTGAAATTTTAGAGTTATAGAAATTTTTTATCTAGGGAAAGTTTATGATAAACAGTTTGGTTACCCTTATGCATTGAGGTTTTCAGTTCATTTTTTTATTCCATGGTTTAGTATTTACAGGTAGCACACAGTCTAGGCCAGAATATAAATAGTCTTCGAGAAACTATCTAAGGTGTTTCATTTCTTAATAGAGATGTTCTACATGGTTGGTGTATAGTTAGTACACCATATATCCATACCATGTGATGGAATTTTTTCAAGCCACTAGATTCTATAAATTTGGTACATGGTTAGCCAAATTATGCATCCAAATCATGTGAATTGTCTATATTTCATTAAATATTGCAAAACACTCTATTTCTTCACTATACACTTATATTTTTTACTCCCCTTTTTCCTAGTCTGTCTTGGGAGGCCTATAGTGAATAAAATGGGAGCTCCCCCATCCCTTCATCCTTAATTTTGGTGGATTCTTCCTCAATTTCAAGTGATATCTCCCTGGTAGAACCTCCATCGGTCCCCCCCCCCCACCGTCATATTCTTCACCCTTTCTTCCTTTTTCCTAGGTTTTATTTTCTAGCATGAACCCTAAGGGGATATTTCATCATTTTATTGTTTTATGTGGGTTTTAATATGTTTTTTAGTTGATATAGTATATATAAGGTGTGTTATTTCTTGGTTGGGTGTTCACCATCATAGGTGACACATTTTCAAATGGTTTCGGAATGATTCTTCTTGGTTTGAGGTAGGTGTTTTTGTACGTTTCCTTTAACATCCATATAATTGAATGCTTGGTAGTTTTAAATCTGTTTTTTATTTAATTAAGGGAGTTTTTAATTATTATAATGGATTTTATAAAAAAATTAAGATTTTCACTTGGAAAGAAATGGTTTTTTTAGTTTTAAATGTATTATAAATGAATTTTTGTTTCCAAGAGTTTTGAAATTTCTTGTAATTCATGTTTGAAATGTAATGTAACTTTTAAATTTGATTTAACCCTTTTTTGTCAATAGGGAGGAAATTTATTTTCTTCAACGTGGTTGTTTCAAATTAAATAGGCAGCTTTGTAATTTAAATGGTTTTAATGGAAAAAATGGTACATGAAATGATATTTCAAATGGTTTCTAAATGTGAATAAAAATAATTGGTATTCCATGTATATTTTTAAGGCCAATTTTCTACCTTTAAAAATGTTTCCCTAAAATTTGTGAGTCCTTAGATTAATCCCAAAAATTTGGTTGGTTTTTTTGTATTGATACCATGTGTGGGGATATTTATATAATTATATGTTTATTTTTTCTTATGAATAATTGATAAAAGCATTTTTTTCTTATGAGGGTGTATGAGATGAGCTGAGATTTATTATAAATATTTTTTATGATAAATTATTACAGTTTGGTATGTTATTTTCTCCAATTTTATTTCTATTATCATGGGAACCTAGATAGTTAATAAAATATATATATATATATGTATGTGTCTTATACTAGTGTGGTGTGCACACATTTTCTTTAGCCTTAAGAGAGTTTATTTTTATAGGAGTTTACTTTATAAACAGTGACCTTAAAGGGTGTGACAAGGTATGTCATTATTTAACAATGGATCCCTATATAGATTGTTTCCAATGATATAAGGTCCTATATAGTTCTATTTAATCCCTATCCATAATGAAAATCCTTTTTTGGATGATTTAAGTGATTTATGTACCAATGTCCTCATTGTATCCCATAAACTTTGACAATTTCATAGAAGAAGGTCTGGAAATTCGAGATTGATTTATGGTTATCTTGGGGATGTGTTTGTTTACTTTCAATTTTATCTTTGATTTATGATTAAATTCAAATCAATTTACAAAAAATGTTATGAAAGTGTCTCAAAAATGAAATGTGAAATGTTTTTCTTAAAAAAGAGTTTGAGATATGTTTTGGAAAGTGATAATTGGATTTATAGTATATTAATTATCTCAATAAATAATCATATTCTATTAATTAAATATTTTTTGATTTATTAATGCTTTGGATCCTCCTGTTCTTACTTTAATAATGGGGTATTTTTATAATGGTAATTGTGGAACGATGTTTTGAATTCTCTAAACATCCTATAAAACCTTTATTTTCTATTATTATTTCAAAATAATGTTATAAGAATGGTATTTTGAATATAAATGGAATAGAATATTTATATTAATTCTATTAGGCTCATTTTTCTCACACCATGATTACATTATTTGGTGTTTGTAACTTTCATGTTTTCTCTCAGGTGCCTTGGTTAGGTCTCTATTAGAGTTGTGATTAGGTTGGACCATCGATGGTATATTTAAACATTTTTAGTGATTGTTGGTCATGAGGATATAGTTCATTATGGTTTGGTTTTTTTTTATATTCTTATGTATCAGGATTTTAGTCCATTACCATTATTTTGGATAATGTTATATATGGATCCTTTTTTCTTGTTAATTTTATGTTAAATTATAATATTGTAACTATTATTAATTATGATTATTCTATGTTATAACAAGTTACTATAATTTATTATTTCTTTTATATTAGTAACTATTTATTTTGACAGATGGTACATCTTTATCCAAATGGCCCATGCTGTATTTTCATATAGGATCCTGGTTTTGGTTAATTTTATTTAGACGGTGAAATTATTATGAAGGTTTGTTTATTAATACCAAGGCACTAGTTACCCATCTAAGGAGACCAATAATTCCCTTAAGACCATGTGTAAATAAAGTTAGATTATTTTTTTAGGTAATACTAGTTTGATTCATTAAATTTTCATAGTAGCACACGGGGGTTCCGAGACCCCATCATTACATTGGGGAAAATGGAGCAAAATCCATGCATATATAAAATATTTACTGTATTGAAACATAGATTTCTAGAAATATTAATATAATATTAAGCTCAAAATTAGTTTTTATATCCTTAATTGTATTTTATATAACTCTTTACAAGATATGTAATAGTAGTTTGGCCTTCTAGAGGCCCAAATGGGGGAATCATTTTAGAAACCGTAATTTGAACACAATTAAGTGGGTTGTTTTAAATTTTATCCCTATCTATCAACATATATATATCATTTCCTCTAACTTATGTGTTGATTAATTTAATTCATATAAAATAATCTTTTAAACTTTTTTTAACTAGAGATAATAATGTCTCCAGGAAAAATTATGTGTTCTAAGTGGTATTATTAAAACAAGGTTCCAAAAGCACTTTTTGTTTGTCCTATAAATTGAATCCTCGGATACCTAATTTTTAAGTCATCCTGAGGGATTGAATCTTAAATATTTTTTAGAACTATATTATTCTTGAAAAAAATCTATATTTTTAGTAGTTACCTATACTCATAAATAAATTAAATATAATGATATAGTTCTACGAAAACCTCCTCCACCTCACCACGGTGAGATTATCATTTGGAGATCATTGAGAGGAAGATAAAAAAATTTAAATGGAGTTACAACATATTAATTTTCTAATTATATGTTTCATTTTTTCTTTAAAATATTTCATATAGTTTTATATTACTATATTTCATATTTGGATACTTTTCTATGAGTGAATGAATTTCTATTGTGTTTGTCACCAATAGATTTGATAATTTAGATATATAACTTATGTTGTTATAATATTAATATAAAATTATCGTTTCCTTTCTCATATTTGAGAATTAAATTTTATTTATAATATATTATTTTATGTACTTCATGGTTTAGTTTTATATGAATTGACATCATGTTTTGGATGATACTCAAAATTTGGATAATCAGAAACTAAAGAATTTTACCAAGCATAATAAAAATTGTAGAACAAAGATGTTGACATATTGTGTGTTGAACTTGAAATTATCACATTCCAATACCTCTCTTGAAACTTTCTTTATTTAAAAATCACAAAAAACTAATTCAATATTTTCTATTTTTTTACATTGATCCATTTTCAAAACCCCCTCTTTTAGTTTTTTTGAAATTATATATGTTTCATAGTTACTTGAATCATGTGTTCTAGATTTAATAATCATTGTGTCCAGGCGATTTCAATTAGATTTATTCAAAGAAGCAGAAACTTCCAATAGTTCATTACCCAAAGAGGACCTACTTTCCAAAGGTAGGTGTTCATTAATTTTTTAACATTACAATAATTATGAACGTACAATGGTCGAGAGGATGGGATTTTGGACTCATCACACCCTTTTGGGGGAATTATTATCTACTCTGGGGCTCTCTTTGTAAAATTAAAATATTTTCATGAATCCTTATTAATTCACCAAGTATATCATAAGTATACCTTAGAATTTATAATCACTAATTTAACATGTAAAAAACTGTAGACTCATTAGTGTGTATTCAAGATTCTTTATTAATGGAAATATCAATATGTATTCCAGGTTTTCCATCTATGGTATCCTTTAATATACTTATTAGAGATTCTTTTTATCATTTTTGTGATGATACTGTTTTTAAGCCATTTAGTGGGGATCTCTAGAATTTATTTTCATATAGGTAGATGAAGGTTTGTTTTGATCTTGGGATCGTGCCTGTAAAATGGGCTACCTACGTATCCTTGTCAAAGGAATAATAACCCTCGTAGTTCGGTACCGCTTAATAGGACACATCATTCCTTTTAAGGTCATGTGATAAGGACCTCTAAGAGGAAGGTGCTTAATTGAAACTTAGTGTGTGACTTATGCTGAAGCAGCTAAAGGAACTTGGAAGGGATATGCGTTTCCAGGTAAGATCATAACCTACTGGGAATATGTCCCAAAGAAAATAGGGTTGATTTTAAGTGTTGGGATTGAACCACAAAGAGGCTTCCTACGTATCCCATATGGATGGGAATCAAATCCCATGAAGTGTGATAAGTCTCATATGAGAGTATCGTCCTCTGAGATAGATGAGTTCAGGATTACTTCTTGAAAAGGATGCCTCGATGATTTGATAATTGAATTTGGGGCTTATTTACTAAGTAGGATGCCAAAATAGGGGGAATTTGAGTTAGTTCCTAAGGAGGATATCTAGTGAGCTCGGTCTCTGAAAGAGCTTCCTACGTATCCTCGTTTGAATAGGAATCAGAGTTCTTGTAGTTCCTTCCAATGAGTGTTTGTTAACATGTTACAACCATCAAGTATCATTAAGCCCACATGAGTCGTGCTCAGTGTGAGAAACAATAGGGTGTGAACGATTCAATAATGACACTTATCACTTTCAAATATTTCCTACCCGCTGATGGAAGAGGGCTCGTTGATCGTGGAAGAGGGTGAGGTGATGAACCTTCCCTCTCTTCTATTTACATTGGGAAAGGTTCCAAAGTATGGAACAAGGGGTGAAGGTGAGGGGCTTATACCAGGATGGCTTCCATTTTTATATTTTTTAGGGCTTACACCTAATTAGGATGCCCATTAGATGATTGGTTGGGGCTTACACCTAAGGAGGATGTCTGTTTGGTAATTGTTTGGGACTTACTCTTAAAGAGGTTTCCCATTTGGAATTTAACCTCGCAAAGGAGTCAGGTGATATGGTTTGAGTAGTTTCTTGAGGAGTGCATCGACTCTAGGTACTCGAGGGATCCATAAGGATAGTCTAAACTCATAATTTGTGAAAGGAACCAAGAGGAGTAATTGGAATCGAGGAACTTCATTGAGTGTGACAGAGTGTCTCAAATCATGGTATTCGGAAGTTGGAAGTTTGAACACATAAAGGGCACAATGGAAAATTTCGTTCACCATATTTCAGAAGTTCCCAGTGTGACTCTCATTTTTTCATGGGGGTAAGTGATGGAAGAGAAGGGACTGGCCCAAAGGGCCAGAACCGTAGCCCGATAGTTATCCGAAGAGGGGTTGTGGGGGCGCAACCCTCGTTGTATGGACCAGTAGGGCCGCATAGTTGCGGTGTATAAGTGCTCCTCTAAGGTGTGTCACTTAGGTGCTCTGACAAGTTGTGTCGTATAGGTGCATCGCACAGGTGCTCCACCAAGGTGAACCGCGCAGATGCTCCGCCAAGGTTTGTCGCATAGGTACGTCGCGTAGGTGCTCCGCCAAGGTGTGTCGCATTGGTGCCCCGCATAGGTGCGGTGCATTGGTGCATCGCGCAGGTTCTCTGCAGAGGTGCACCATGCTAATGCTCTGCCAAGGTGCATCATGGAGGTGTGTCGCACAGGTGCTCCTCCAAGGTGTGTCACACTGGTGCTCCGCGCAGGTGCGGTGCGTAGGTGCTCCGTGCAGGTCCATGTGTTCTAGACTTTGATGGGACTTTGAACCATGTTTTTCCCTTTAATTATCTCTTCTATCATGTTTTAGAGTGCTACCTAAGAACAATTGGGGGATATTGGCGAAAGAGCTGCGCAATGGGAGCTTTGGGACTTCTTACAACTTTTTTTCCGTCTCTGAAATAGGGAGCCCAAGGGTCTTATTTATAGGCAAGGAGGGGACCTGGTCGAAGGAAAGTTTTCCACACAGGTCCACCACGTAAGTCCTCCACATAGGTCCCTCGAATAGGTGTGGAGAAATTAATCTTCTGAATAGGTCCTCTGCGTAGGTCCTCTGTGTAGGTCCTCCTCGTAGGTCCCTCATGTAGGTCCCTTTGTGAAATTTTACTCGTATTCTGAGTGCCATATCTTTTGATCTGTGAGCCTGTTTGGGCTCTACGACCAGTCCAATCGAAGGTATTGAGGATATCTACATTTCTTGATATGGTAAATATATAGAGTCTTATCGAATGAAACTCGGAAACGTAATTTAATGTGTCGACACCTTTTCATCATAGATCTTGGAAATCCACTTCCAACTTCTGGATGGGGGAATCAGTCCACTTATCCATTGGTATGGAGTAGTATTTTGGCATATAGAAATCCAGCTTGCATCTCCTTCTTTTCTGGTGAAAACATATTTACTCATACTTGAAAAAAGTTTCTATGTGATAGTTATATCTTCACTCTACGGAAAAGTGCATCGAACACATTCCATGGTGTCTATAGAAGCCCCCTTTAATAATTTTATTCGTTCGGAATTAAAAGAATCTTTTTCTAAGGTAAAATTAGGGCACATAGATGCATTCCTACATCATTTGGTTATAATTGGAGCTACGTCAAGTTTGGAAGGATGCTCAAATTTTTTTCTAAGCCATCGGGCCGAGCGAGCATAGTTTGAATATTGATAGGGTCATATGGACAATCCTACATTACTACGTAAACCATACAAAAATGTATATTTAGTGAGCTGGGACTCTACTTTTGTCCAGATTTACCTATGCGGGTTTCTAATCTGGTGAGTACCACATCTCTTGTTGTTTACAATGTAGAGTCATTCATGTTGGACTATAAAGGGATAATATTTAGGGTCGAATTGCTTTGACCATAAATTTTGAAATTAGTTTATAAACAAGACTTTGTGGCTAGGAATTTCTTTAATATTATTTAGATATTTATGAGGGGAATCTTGGGCCATGATTTTTACGGTCAACAAATCTAAAACCTATATCAATATGATGGGTGTCTTTTTCAGGAACAAAGTTACCATTTTTTAATAAACCCATTATGTGGGCCGCGTTATACCGGGCCAACTAAGGCATATGCTGCATAGCCAAATACTGGAATCGTTTGACTGAGAGTCCTGTTAGGTAGGAAACTTATGCAAGGCCACCTAAGGTCACGTGCTACAGATTCTAGAAAAAGAGTTCTTTGTTAATTTAAAATTCTATACTGATAGATTAGGGGAAATCAGATTTGTGTGACTCAGGACCATAGTAGGTGGTTTTTTCAAGGAAATGAATTTTAAGAATAAAAAAGGGATATTTTAGACCAATATAATTTATGAATAGGAAAACCCTTTTATATAATTTTGGTGTATGAGTAATGGTTAAAAATTTATCAGAAAAGGGGAGATTTCTGACATCGTACTATGCAGCTTTAAATTATGCGGTAAGGACATTGGTACTGTGAAATTTTAAGTCATGCAGTGAGGACATTGGTACTGTGCAGTTTTAAGTCATGTAGTGAGGACATTGGTACTATGTAGTTTTAAGTCATGCAGTGAGAACATTGTGTGGCTTTAATTTAAAGTCTTTATCTCTAACTAAAGGTATGAGAAAACTCTCCCAATTTCTTGATAATTTGTTTGGAAACATATTATCATTTTCACGTATGGAAGGAAAAACTGTAATATGTGGTTTAGGAATTTTTGGAATCGAAGAATGATATGGGAAAAGGGATAAAAGCATTAGAGGAAGTCTTTTCTAATAATGAAGTTACCATTACTCGATAAAACTATTATGGGGGATGTATTATTTAAATCCAACTGGGGAATATGCTACATAACCAAATAGTGGCATCTTTTTACTGACAGACATTTTATGTAGTCAACTTATGCAAGGCCACCTAACGGCACGTTCCATATAGTAAAGAAAAAAAGATCTCAGAAGATTGATGTTCTATTGCTAAAAGTCAAAGAAAGTTTATAGAGATTCAGATTTTCCAAATCATAGATTTTGATTTATGGAGAAAGGTACCTGAAAATTGGAAGGGTATTTCTAATCAAGATATCCAAAGAATCATAGGAATATAACTTTTACGAATGTCTAACCCAAATGTAAAAGATATGGTGCTCGTATTTTAGGGTTATACAACTAGGACCAAAAATAGAAACAATATATGATATGTGTCCAAGTGATTTCAAGGTTATTTCATAGTGTACTGAACACATGGTGGGGGAAATGTGTAAACCTTCGTCTTGAATATTTTCAGATTGTGAGAGAGATAATGAGACAAATATACTTGAATGGCTATTTTAAAATACTTATTCGTGTATATTTTCATCAAAGATTAAAGGGAACAAAGATACTATAACTAAGAACGAAGTTACCATTATTTGAAAAACTCGTCATGGAGGTTGTATTATGGAGATCCAACTAGGGCATATGCTGCATAGCCAAATAATGGCATCTTTTGGCTCATAGGCCTGTTATGTAGGCAACAAATGCAAGGCTGCCAAAGGGAACATGCTGCATAGTCAAGAAAAAGATCTCTCAGAAGATATAAATTTTGTCACCAGAAATCGTATGAAAGATTATGAGGATCTGGAAATATTCAAGATCAAGAGTGTGAAATACGGATGAGGGTTTATGTTCAATGTTTATGAGAAATATTTAAATCAAAATTGACCTGAGTTTGATATCCTTTACATAGATCTGATTCATATGTAAAATGGATACATTCTTTTTTTCATTTGAATGAATATGATGGTGTGTAGTTTTATTTAATGCATTGAGGACATTGTACTATGTAGTTTTGAGTCATGCAGTGAGGACAATATACTGTGCAGTTTTGAGTCATGCCGTGAAGACATTATACTATGCAGTTTTGAGTCATGCAGTGAGGACCTTGATACTCCCATAAGAAATTTAAAACACCTTATTTATGAAAGGAATTCATTTACTCAATTCCTAATCCCACATTATCTATGCTCGGTGTGAGAAAAAAGGAGCATTAAGGGTTTGTTTTACAATATAAAGGTGATGAAAATGAAGAACAGGGATATTAGATTTCCAAGAAATTTAACGTCATGTGTTAAGGGCGACAAGGAACCAATATAAAAGGAAAGACATATTGTAACTGTATTAAGGGATAAAACCAAAGTGTCACTATATGTCTTGCTGGGGAAAGAATAAACTCATACATAGTTGTTAAAACATTCCCTATGCTGATTTTATTTTTATCTAAGAAATAAAGTGGGGTTTTTTATCCTGTGGATAGGCCCAAGATTGCAGATCTAGGAGTCTCTAGAAATATCGTTAAAAAAATTAGAATCAATCCACATGTAGTTCTTAAAACAATTATTCCTCATGCTAATGGTGTTGACATGAATAATGGGAGATTTTTTACACATTCTAAGAGAACAATAAATCACAAAGAATATATAATGGTATAAAGACTAAATAATATGTCTTAAAAAAATGCTCTGTATAGATCTGCTTCTCATACAGAATGAGGAAAAGAAAATCATAAGATTCTATGATTGTGGTAAGTCCCAAAATTAGAGATTCAGGTGTCTCTACATATCTCATTGAAAAACGAGAATCAAGCCATATGTAGTTCTTGAAACAATGGTCTCTATGCATATCTGACTATGACATAGGAAACAGATGGACTCATGTACCACTAAGGAGTAGTGATGATGTCAATAAAGTTTCCTTATGGAAGCTTCTAACGTCAAATAAAGAAAAAATTAGTTGTACGAATGATGTCATGTAGTTTAACATCATACAACAAGGACGAAGATGCTATTCACTTTAACGTCATACACCATAGACACTTATGGTTGTTATGTTGTTTAATGTCTTGCAACTAGGACCTGGGGGTTGTGCAGTTTTATGTCTTGTAGCAAGGACATTGTACTGTGCAGTTTAATGTCTTGTTGTGAGGACAAATTTGGTAATTACACAATGTATTTCTTCAAAAATCTCACATTGGTTGGAGATGTAATGAGCTCTCCATCCATTGAGATTAAATAATAATATCCATTTAAATTGACCTTATGTATGGAATAAGATCCTTCCCATTTTGGTTCATGTTTTGGAGTTTTCTTTCCTGCTATCATTGGAGTCCTAAGGACTAATAGAAATTCTCATTGAAGGAATGAACGAAGCTGAACTTTCTTATAAAAAGATCGCGCTATTCTGTTATGATAGATTTATAAATGATGCAAAGTATGCAATCTTTTCTCAAATAATCATTCCAACTCATTGAAATTTTTCTAACATCTTTCATCTGTAGACAACTGATCACAGATTTCAACTCTATGTAAAGGAAATTATATTTCAATTGGAAAAACTACTTCAGTTTCATATACCAATGAATAAGGAGTTGTTTGGGTAGCAGTATGAGTAGTTTTCTGGTAAGCCCACAAAGCATTCAAAAGTTTATCAGGTCATGATATCTTACCTTTATCTACCATCATATAGAGTATATTTGATATAATCTTATTGAAAGCCTCTATCTATCTATTAACCACTGCATGATAGTGAGATGAGTGGTTGGAATTGATATTATGTTCCTGATTTAAATTTTTTACTTCAACAGAACAAAAATTGGTGCCATTGTCTGTAAACATATTATGATTGATGTCAAATCTGGTGATGATATTAGTTTTGACCAAAATAACAATGATTTTGGCTCTGACTTCCTTGAGAGGTATTTCCTTAGCCCATTTAGAGAAGAATTCAGTATTAGTGAGAATATACTTGAACTACTTAGTCGTGGCTGGATGATAAGGCCCTACTACATCCATTCCCAAGGTGGAAAATGGCCAGGAATATTTATCTATTTGTAGAAACTCTGGGGGTTGATGAATGAAGTTGGAATGCACTTGACAGGGATGATATCTTTTATTTAAATATGTACAATCCAACATCATTGAAGTCCAAAAGTATCCAAACCTTCGGATCTTATTGGAGAGCTTGTGCCCTAATTGGTGGGCACTACAAGCTTCTGAATATACTTCTTTCATGACAGTTGCGGTCTCATTTCCATCAATACATCTGAAGAGGATTCCATCAAATCCTCACTTTTAAAAGAACTTTTGGTGGTCTGGACTATCATAAAGACTAAAATTGGCTACTCATTTCCTGATCTGCTCTTTCTTAGCCTTATTTAGTGGAAGTGCCACATTTTGAAGATATTCCATGATGGATGTTCTCCATCCCACAGTATGACCATATGGTTCAAAAATAGGGAAAATTTCATTGATTTCCTCTATTCTCGTTTGAAAAAAAGGTAAGACCACATGATGATGGATAATGCTGATAATTATTTCATCCTGATTTGGATCTAACAAGGTTGTAGTTGCATTATCCAGTGCATCTATTTGGGAATTTTGTGATCGTGGGACATTAGACAATGTTGGATCTGAGGGAAATTCATCCATTAACTCTCTGATGTAATCACACAAAGGGATTAACTCTTCTTTTTTTATAGAATATTCCCCATTGATTTGTTTGATTACCAATTCTGAATCACCTGTTACCTTTAAATGATCCATTTTCACATGAAGGTCCAATTCCAAACCAACGATGAGAGTTTGGTATTCTGCTTCATTGTTGGTACCACCTTATGATAATTGGAAAGAATAAGGCAATACTACCTTTTCTGGGAAAATGAGGACAATTCCTAATCCAACCTTATTGAGTTTAGGGTTCTCCATTCTCTTTCCTATTGGAATTATGGAAGCACCATCAAAATAAATTTCCCATGTTTGGGAGTTATCTTGAATAGAGAAGACCTCTTCTTCAGGAAGTTCAGTATTAAATGGTGTATCTTTTGCAGACGGGTTCTTAGCATGGAAATCAACCAGATCTTGGCCCTTTATTTCCTTTTGAGGCAAAAACTGGATATGAAACTGTTGCAAAATAACCACCCACCATGCCAGACACCCTGTATGCATAGGATAACTAAGGATAAATTTGAGCGGCTTATTACGAGATACCAATAGTACCTCATGATTTTTCAAGTAGTGTCTCAATTTCTGAACTTTAAAGATTAATTCCAAGAAGTACTTCTCAATACTTGAATACCGAGTATCTGCATCAGGCATAGTGCGACTGAGATAATAAAGGGTATTTCCATTCCTACCATCATTCTTTTGGGCGAGAACGGCACCTAGTGATTGATCTAAAGCTATCACATAGAGAATGAGTGGTCTTCCTTAAATAGGCGGCATCTATACTGTGGTCTCAAGATATATTTCTTGAGGGTATCAAATGCTTCTTTTCACTCTTCAGTTCATTGGTAGGTAACTCCCTTCTTCATTAATCTTGTGAAGGGTAAACACTTTCCTGTCAAATTGGCAATAAAGCACCGAATATAGGCCATGTGTCCTTGAATTCCTCTTAATTACTTCAAATTTCATGGAGGTGACATAACAAGGATTGATTTTTTTTCTCAAGATAATCTTTGATACCACGATGGCATACAACGAAGCCAAGAAAATTTCTTGTGGTTACCCCGAAAGCACATTTCAAGGGGTTCATCTTTGAACAATGTTGCCAAAGTTTATTGAATATGGTTTCCAAATCAGCCAAATTATTGGAATGTTTTCTGGATTTGACTACCAAATCATCCACATATCGTTCAACAAATTTCCCTAAGAAGGGTTTGAAGATATGGTGCATAGAACATTGGTATGTTGCGCCTGCATTCTTTAAGCCAAAGGGCATTACCCTATAGAAAAACACACCTTGAGGGGCTCTAAAGGCTATAAATTATTCATCCTCTATGGCCATATGGATTTGATAATACCCATAGTATACATCCATAATGGAAAGATCTTAATAGCTAGTCATTTCATCAATTAGAAGTCTCTATAATCAGGACAGGAAAATCATCTATAGGAAAATGTCAGTTAAGATCAATAAAATCAATACAGACTTTATTTTTCCCATTATTCCTTTTCACTGGGACTATATTGGCCAGCCATTTGGGATACTAAAAATCCCTAACAAATTTAGCCTTTATAAGTTTTTCAACTTCAGCTTCAATTTTAGAGGCATGAGTTGGGTGTGTCCTTGCTGCTTGCTTGAATCCACGATGTTCCTCTGGGAAACCGAAATGATGGGTGGATACATCAGGATTAAGACATGGCATTTCTATATAATTCCAAGAAAATATATCTAAATGTTTCTTTATAAAGTAATTATACTCCTATTGCTCTTCAGATTTCATGTCCTCACTAATTTGAGTGGGTCGTGGATCTTCTTCTATTCCCAAATTTATTTCTATGAGTTCATCCATGGTGGTAGAGACACCTTCTTCAAATGTTGGAGGAGCATCCCCAATATCTTCCTATTATTACACATTATGTATTACCTCTTTTGTCTCATATTTGATAGTATATGACAAGGAAATACTCCCAAAGTTAAGGGAGGAGTTAGTATTTGAACATCCCGAATAATAAGCCACCATATCTACTCCTACTGATGACTAAGGGTCTTCTTGTGGTAAAGAGGGATTGATGGATTGAGAATCAACATCTTTGCCTTCCTCTAACGTTTCTACAATTTATTCTATTCTAATTGACGAAGTAGAGGCTCATTGTAGTTCAGAAGATGAAATGAAAACATCTTCATTCAAGATTCCATCATCGCTTGGTGTATCAATAATTTCTTCCATGTTATCAAGCTCATTCACTGCAATTGGCATTATGGGCATTACTGGATGAGTGCATGGATTTGGTTTTTCCCTTTCAATTATACTGATGGTTAATACATAATCTGTACTGAAATTCATGAATGGATTTGCGGGAATCTTTTCAAGATTATTTGGATCATTCACTCTGGTTATCTCTTTGGTCATGGGCATCGTTCCTTTTGTTTGATAAAGCTCTTCCTGAATGTATTGAGATTCACATGTTTTTAATGGAGCCTTGTCACCATAAAATGTCCCAATTTGACCATTGAAATAGTATTTTAGACATTTATGGTATGATGAAGGTATGGTTGCATGTTGATGCAACCAAGGCCTTCCAAGAAGAATATTCAAGGTCATGTCCTGACGAACAACCACGGAATTTGAATTAGAAACAAGATCTCCAAACTGAGTTCTGAGTGTAATTTTACCCAGAGGATCGTGTTCATTCTTTTCATATCCTTACAAACATAAATTCAAAGGAGATAAGTCAAATTCAGTTAGGCTCAATCGACGAAGTGTATGAACGGGAATGAGGTTAACCCCGAAGCTATTATCAATGAAGGCTCGTTAGATATCTATGTCATTGACCTTTCCAGACAGATACAAAGGTTTGATATTCCCATGTACCCCATGGTCTTCATCTTTATTTTTGAAAGATATGACTGCATTACATTTTGTTGAATCATTCTTTATAGGGTAAACCTTAGCAGCAACAAACTCGATTTCAAACTCTTTAAGACTTGATAATTCCTCAATGAGTGCCTCTAGACGATCTTTTGATAGATTCAAAACATCTAGAATTGACAACTTGGCCAGTACTTGTGCCAATTGATTCAAAACATCATAATTTTTATCTAAAGGTATGCATCTCATAGTATGGAGATGTGGTTTTTCAGGTGCTTTGGAAGTTGATGCTTATGTTGTATATGTACTTTTTGTTGAAGAAGAAGCTGGAAATAATGCTAGATTTTTTAAATTAGACTAGATAAGTCTATTAATCTACTGAGAAGAAGACGGTGTGGCTTTTAATTAGTCTTCTAGAATAATTTTGATAGAACTAGATTGTTTTTCATGGAAGAAACTCCTTGTTCTTATTGAACACGTAAAATAGCTCTTCCACGAGTTTCTACCACATATATGGTTTGAGAAGAGGTAGAGTTAAAATGGTGGTTTCTGTAATTCCAACTTCTTTCCCTATATTCTTTAATTTGGTCTCTTCTTCTAGTTCCCCAATTAGGTACAAGGAATTCTGGCTCACTACTCTCAGAATCATCATTGGAATAAGGATCCATTAAATGGATAACATTAACAGAACCAAAAATCAATTCCTCGTCGGATGAGGATTCTGCCTGATAGGTTACTTCTGGTTGTGCCGTTTTGCGGGGCGGTGCCCATGGTTTTGAAATATATGGAATAAAATCTACTAGGGCTAAGGAAAAATTTGTCCGTGACATGATCTCATCTTCTTATGACTACTCTTTGTCTTTATCATCACTTTTCTTCTTTCAGGAATGGTCTTTTGATGAAGATGGTTTTATTGTGGAAAAGTAGTATAAGACAGAATTGGTTGTTTCAACTATGTTCGTAAAATAGCATGAGTCTGGTTTATTGTTTTTTTGATCATCCAGTCATCATATTTTTGCACACTTTTACTTTTGACTTTTATACATTATCCTTCTTCCTCTGGATTGGTAGCAGTAACACATGCTACTTGAGCAGATAAAATTTTCAATTTCACTTGTCTGGATTCTACTATATTTTTTCGAAGGTCATTGAAAAAAAATCACTCCTGAATGGGGTGTCCCAATATTTGAGGAAAGGGATAATAATTTGGATGATCTTCATCTCTGTATTTATTTGACTTCTTAAACATTGGCAACTGGACCAAATTTTTTTCTAAGGCTAAGATGAATTAACCAGGAACTTGTTCATTCCTGAAAGAATAAAATTTATTCTTTAATTCCAAAAACTCTTTCCGCCTTTGATCTCTTTGATCATCTTGATGAGGCGGTCGTTGATGTTGTTATTTAGGAGGTGGAGCCCTTCGGTATGATGATGGTCTTGAATTAGAAGTAGGTACAGGTGCCTGTTTGAGTGTGATTGTAGTAACTTCTGCCTTTCATATCCTCCTTCCTAGAGCTGATGGAATTACAAGTGTTTTTCCTTAGTTTATATAATAGATTCTTCTATCTAATGAGCAATTGAATTATAGTCTTGAAACCCTCCTGTGTATTTCACAGGGATCAATGCTGGGCATAATTCATCACACAGATTTTCCACACTGATTTTCCACACAGATTAGTCGCAACTCTTCTTGAGGGAGTGTTAGACTTACATAATATGTTAATCCTTTCCATCGTGCAATGAAATCTGAAACTCTTTCATTCTCCCTTTCTTTATAATTGGTAAGATAGAAAACATTTGTCTTTGGTATCATTGATCTAAATTGAAGAAGGAATTTCTAAGAGAGATATTCCATTCTAGTAATTGATCATGATTGCAAACTTATATACCAGACAAAAGTTGGTCCTTGTAATGGCTGCACAAAACACCTAAGCTTTACTGCTTCTTGTTGTTGAGAAGTCCCCATCATAGAATCACAATGAGAAAAAAATGTGTTATGTATTATTCCGAATCTCCCAAACCATTAATGATTGGGAATGCGGTATTGAAAAAATTTGGTGGGGGAGGAATTGCATCTACCCATCCAGGGTAAGCTCGCTTTACAGGATGAACTAGTGCACGTTGTTCCTTCACAGATTCCAACCGAGTCGTTAATATCTCAATTGTGTTCATAAGCAGTTGGGGAATACCCGTATGAGCTGGATTATGTGTAGGTCCAGCAAATGGAGCTTGAGCTGGTGCAACGACCGGTAAGACCACTGATGGTGGTGCTGATATCTTCCTTGGATAACCCACCGGAATAGGTCTATCGGGATTTATATGATCATGTCTTGATTGTGTACCCAATGGATGGAATTCATTACCTGTATCTGTATTTACTACAAATCTCGTTTACTGATGATCTACTACATGGTTTGCAAGTTGGGAATTTTCTTGGTGTCTATGTCTAGCAGAAATGCTGCTTTGAAGTAACTTTTGTTAAGTCTTTTCAACTCCCTCATTTCCTCTTCTTGCTATGAAAATCTCTCTTCGAGTGAAAGAGATTGACCTTCTTCAGTGTAAAAGTGAGATGTGATCTGACTTTTTCCATTCCCCTTGTTAGATGCCTTTCGAAGAGGGGGAGTTGGTTATTTTTAGGCATACTTAAATTTTGTGTAATCCTTTGATTTTGAGTACAAACCCTTCTTCATTTGCCTCGGTGTGTACCATATTATAGACAAGAACTTCATCATCTGATTCCCCTGAACTGAACTTGTTTTATATAGGATCTTCTTCAATGGTATTAATAACATTCACTAATGCATAATGCATGGATGTAATTCTGTCATTGTTTATGGTATATCGTCTCCCTTTTTGTCTTTCACGAGTCTCTATTCTCCTATATGAAGAATTCTCTAGAACTATTTGGCATCCAGTAACGTAAAGGGAATCATTGGATAGTTCAGTTGTACGCCTTCCTTGTGACTTCTTCCCTAATCAGGAGAAAAATGACTTCCATTGAGGACTGGATTGAAGATGTGAATAATCCCCCAGCTTGGTAAGCTGGGGTGACTCTTAAACCACTATAACCGAAATTCGTGCAACTGCTCTTTTGATTTTGTGGATTTTGGTTCGGACATTATGTGGATGCATCATCCGATAATCACTTAAATCACCCATTTCAGAAGATCATTATTCTACTTTAGAAATTTGAATCCTCTGACACCTGACATCCTCTAAATGGGATGTCTGTTCAAGATTCTCAAATGCTTGATGTAAATGTATCTCAACAACTTCTTTTCTTTGTGCCTGATTCTGATGAGAACTGATTGATGCCTCTTCTTGAGCATACATTTGATTACATACAGAACCTATTGATTGGGGTCGGTCATGGGCAATAACATTGCATGAAACCACTTTTTCCGGACTTTTTTGATTTTGGAGTGCTGTGAAATGCAATGCTCTATATGCACCCCATCCTCTGATGTGAACACTAGATGGGGAATTAGAAATTAATTGGCATAGTCTCCTTAGATCATTGGTATATGCACGTTGAAGGGTTCCCTGTTGTTTTTCAACCATTAGATATTGGGAAACTAAGAGGTATTCTAAGTCAATTTGGCATTGGAACCCTTATAGTACCTTTACATGATTTTGATATTCATAAAATGGTAATAATTTGGTTTTCAGATGACAAAAAAATTTCCATAAGTTGAGATGAATTTCATGAATGCAATATTCTGTCATCAATTCTGGAACATCATACAGATAATTTTCCAAAGTCCAGAACATGACTGGTATTTCTCCTTTAGCTAATTGTTTCCTCATGTTCAACACGTCTTCGTCATCTTTCTCTAGAGGTTTCTCCACCTGGTCTGACCAAAGTGGATGCTCTGTATTTGAAGATAAATGACCCAAGGGAGGTTAGGAGAATTATTGTTCCCTTAAGATGTCTTCTGAATGGGAAAGTGTTTCACCCGTAAATGAAAAGGCATCAGACAAGACTGGCCTTGTGTTTGCAAGTGCCTTGAGATAGGAGGGCTTTTTTATTGCTACATTGTCAATTATGAAATTTTTTTGACAATGAATGATACTACTACATAGAGTAATTTCACTTAAAATGAAATCATTGGGAGGATCACCAAGGTGGATTACAGCAAGGAATAAATCTTCTTGCTCCTTGGTCTTCTGGCCACACTGAGGGTTGTTGTGGCTCTCATCTGGAGATAGAAACTCTGGACTGACTGAATTTTCATGAATCAAGCCTTCTTGATGAAGTTTCCAATGAGAAACTTCATAATTACAACTATCACTCCCAAAATTTGGTAATGAGAGAGTAAGATCTTGAGAAGCAACAGATAAATGTCTGAGGGCTTCAAGAACACCATCATTAAGAGGTGCTAAATCATAGCATGAATTTTGATTTTCCAAAAGTGTTTGGTGAGACTTATTTTTGGATGTTATCTTATACTTAGTTGGGGACACCTATTGGGAGAAGTGTTTATAATGGTTAGGTGTATGTGCCTACTTTGGAGTAATTACCAGAATAGACCAATTAACTCCAATTGGAAAGGGTATATGTTATCGATTTTGTTGTCTGTATAATATGGGTGAATATGACCCATGACCCGCCTCGACAGGAAGAGAGGTGTGTGTCTGCTTCGGGATGGAATGCCAATGTGTCATCCCATGTGTGGGGATATATTTATGTTTATATTCCCCTAACACCGCAGAATTAGTTAATAAAATAATCGGGAATGTTTCGAGAATATGGGAAGGGATATGCGTCTGTCCTTTCACCATTGATAAGATATGTTTGGTGACTTCAGCGGCTGGAATGGGAATATACGTCCATTCCATATATGGAGTAGGTGTGTGGGCCTACTCTTGTCCTTCTTTTCTTGTCAATGCGTATTTACAGTACTCACGCATGGGGGAAGAGAGTTGGGTCTTCCCCAAATTTGTCATCGGAGCTTTTTGACAGACTTCAAGGTGCTACCAAATGATATTGTTGGTAGGCTTGATGAAAATTGGCAGGTGTGTGTGCATTATTTCTATTTTCCATCAATTATGGTTGATGTAATTCCTTCAATACGGGCAGATGATGCTACTGATAGAATTAGTGATTGTAAATAGGTGTATGTTCTTGTTTACCAGATGCCACCATATTATATTAGCGGGGCTCTTTAAATGCAGTCAGACGAGCCTGCTGACTGGATGATTACTTGAAAGCAGGTGTGTGTGCTTTCTCAAAATATTCCATTGGGTTTATCTGGTGGGATTAGTGAGTTTTTGTCAGATGAGCCTGCTGAGAAAAAAATTAGGACGGTCAGGTGTATGGGCCCGTTCATTGTTTTCCATAAAGTTAGGTCGATGGAATTCTCTGGAAGATGCAGAGGTGAGAACCTGCTCCCTTTTTACCAGACATTGTCCCTGGAAATTCTTCTTGTGTTCCCGGGTCTAAGAGACTCTGGCTGAACGTCCAGAGACAATACCCCCATCATGTTGGGGGTTTACTACTGCATGATTCTGGCAGCGATTGCTGGTGGTATTCCTCAGGAAGGACTTCTTTATTACTGAATTCAGGCCTTGAGTGACCTCTTAATCCACCTCCCTATAGTATGGGAGGTTTTTTTTGTTTCGCTCTGGGGATAAGGACCTGAAACGGTTGGAGACAATGGTTGGCACCATCTGCTTCTTGATCATTGGTCGTCGTTGGCCAAATGATTGAGGATTTTTGTTGACCTGGAGGGCTTATCGAGCATCCTCTAAAGTCAGGATTGTACCATTCTGGTGATATTCCTTCACCATCACAATAGAGACCCAACGTTGAATATGTTGGGTGGGTGATAAAATTGTTCCCGTGGATAGAGATCCAACTTGAGCAACAGTTGGGAAGTTTACAGATATTGTCATGGAGAAAGTCGTTCATTATATTGAAGAGATTTTTTTGGAAAACTGAGTACATTAATAAGATTAATTAAAACGACATCTTTTTATATGTATAAATGCATGATTAATACCTTTGTCTATCTTTACTTTATCAATTGATAGGGGCCTAATAGGTGGCTAACATTATTAACTTGGTCAATGATTCACATCAGGTTCACCATTTTTGTTTCATAGTTCCTTATATCGTGTGTTCAAGATTTAAGAATCACTATTCCCAAGAAGATTCCATTGGATTTATTCATGGAACCAGAAACATCCAACACTTCTTTATCTAAAGATAACATGCTTTCCATAGGCATGAATTTGTTAAGTTTTGAACATTACGATACTTAAGAACGTACATTGGTCAAGAGGATGGTAGGTCAGACTCCTCACACCCTTTTGGGGGAAATTATTATCTACTCTGAGACTCTCTTAGTAAAATTAAAATATTTTAATGAATCCTAATTAATTAACCAAGTATATCATAAGTATCCCTTGTAATTTATAATCACTTAGTTAACATGTATAAAACTTTAGACTTGTCAGTATGTATTCAACGTTCTTCATTAATGGAAATATCTATATGTATTCAAGGTTTTCCATCAATGGTATCCTTTAATATACTGATTAGAGATTATTTTAATCATTGTTGTGATGATACTAATTTTAAACCACTCAATGGGGCTCTCTGGAATTTATTGTCATCCAGGTAGTCGAAGGTTTGTTTTGATTTTGGGATTGTGCCCGTAAAATGGGATACCTACATATCCTTGGGAAAGGAATCAGAACCCTTGTAGTTCAGAGCTGTGTAATAGGAAACATAATACCTTTTAAGTTCATGTGATAAGGACCTCTATGCGGAAGCTGCTTAATTGAAACTTAGTACGGGACTTGTGCGGAAGCATCCCAAGAAACTTAGAAGGGATATGGTTTTCCAAGTAAGATCAGGCCCTATTGGGAATATGGCCCAAAGAGAACTGGGTTGACTTGAAGTATTGGGATTGAACCCCAAGGAGAATTCCTACATATCCCATATGGATGGGAATCAAAGCCAATGTAGTTCGATAAGTATTATAAGAGAGTATGGTCCTATGAGATAGATGAGTTTGGGATAACTTCTTGAAAAGGATACCTTGATGATTTGATAATTGAATTTGGGGCTTATTTCCTAAGGAGGATGTCCAAACTGGGGGAATTGGGGTTGGATTCATGAGGAGGATATCTGGTGAGCTCGAGCACTGGAAGAGATTCCTACATATCCTAGTTTGAACAAGAATTAGAGTTCTTCTAGTTCCTTCCAATGAGTGTTTGTGAACATGTTGCAACCATCACGTATCTCTAAGCTCATGTGAGTCATGCTCGGTGTGAGAAATAAGACGGTCTGGATGAATCAACAATGACACTTCACACTTTCAAATTTTTCCTCCCCGTTGATGGAAGAGGGCATGTCAACCGTGGAAGAGGGCGAGGTGATTAACCTCCCTCTGTTCTATTTATATTGGATAAGGGTCCAATGTATGGAAGATGGGATTAAGGTGAGGGGCTTATACCAGGATGGCTACCCTTTCAAGACTGTTTGGGGCTTACTCCAAATTAGGATGCCCATTAGAGGATTGGTTGGGGCTTACTGGTAAGGAGGATTCCTGTTTGGGAATTGTTTGGGGATTACTCTTAAGGAGGATGACCATTTGGAATTTAACCTGGTATAGGAGTTAGGTGATATGGTTTGAGTAGTTTCTTGAGGAGTGTATTGACTCAAGTTACTCAAGGGATCCATAAAGAGAGTCCAAACTCGTAATATGTGAAAGGAACCAAGAGAAGTGTGTTGACTCAAGGAACTTCCCTGAGTGTGATGGATTTTCTTAAATCATGTTATTCGGAAGTTGGGAGTTGGGCCCCATAAAGGGCGCAATGGAAGATGTTTTCGACCGGATTCGAGAAGTTCGCGGTAAGAATCTCCATAATTATGGGTGTCAATGATGGAAGCGAAGGGACCAGCCTGAAGGGTTGGGACCGCATACTGGCACTGATCCCAATATGGGGTGTGGGGGAGCATCCCCCATAGTGTGGACCAGCTGGGCCGCGTACGGGCGGCGCATAGGTGCTCCGCCAAGGTGTGTCATGTAGGTGCTCTGCCAAGGTTCATAGGGGTGTAGAAATTACTCTTCCACACAGGTCTTCCACGTAGGTCCTCCACATTGCTCCTCCACATATGTCCCTTTGTTAAATTTTGTCCATCTTCTGAGTGCCATAACTTTTGATCTGTGAGCCTGTTTGGGCTCTGCAACTAGTCAAATCGAAGATCTTGAATAGATCTGTACTTCTTAATATGGTAAATATACCATGTATTCAAGAATGAAACTCGTAAATGGAATTTATTGTGTCAACACCTTTTCATCATTGATCTTGGAAATCCACTACCAACTTCTGGATGGGGGAATCAGTCCACTTATCCATTGGTATGGAGTAGTATTTTGGATATAGAAATACAGCATGCATCTTCTTCTTTTCTGGTGAAAACAACTTTACTCATACTTGACAATTGTTTTCTATGTGAGAATCATATCTTTACTCTACCGAAAAGTGAATTGAACACATTTTATGGTGTCTAAAATATATAAACTCATACTATATAATTTCAATGCTCTATGAGGGATGGCCTATGTTCTACCATAAATTATATCCTATATATTAGAAATAATCCTATCAAGAAAATTTGGGATGTGTTTATTGAAAAAAATTGATGGACTTGTTCTAAAAAACTCATAATTTTGGTAAATATTTATCCTATATAGTGTTATAATACTTAAAGGAACTTAAGAAATACAAAAAATTACATTTTGGTAAGGGAAATACATACAACTCATGGTGTGGTTCTAAAAATTTCATAGTTATGTCAATATAATATGGAAATGTATAGGGTAGTCCTTGAGGTGTTTATATGCCTTTAAAAATGGGTATATGATCAAATAATGTCATAGAAAAACGAATTTCAATCTAAAATAGTTTTTGTGTAAAATAGGGAAGACCAAAACATTTGTATTAGTGGGAAATGTGTGAATATTAAATGGTGATTCAATCCATTTTGGGTGCCAATGGTAAATATCATGGAGAATAAATCCAATAGGAAATTGATTGTGAGACATTAAATTAAATTTTTAGACACTGTATTAGATTATAGAAATTCTTATAAAAAATTTGGAATCAAAAAATCATCATATTCTTAGTGACTATGTTCCCACATATGATTAATTAAAACTAGAATACCATGTTTTCTATATAATCTCATAAATAATTATGTCACTGGGTTTCATGAATTCTTGTAAAATAGTTAATAAGATATGGAGAAATACATTTCAAGTGGAAGATGGTTATACCATGGTTAAAAGTGCTCCCTGTTGTTGAGGTATTCAAATATTGGATCTGAAATAGTGATATCAAAAGATAACTAGAGATTTTAACGTAAATTTTCATGGGTACAGAGTTTAACAAACTTCAAAATGGGTATAGTGATGGTCATACAGGTTATGTTGGACTAAACTATAATTATTATATATATTTTTAAATACATATCTTTTGAGGGTATAAAGATATCTAAATTAGTGTTCTCTAAATCAAATTTGGAGGACAGTTTTGGATGAATCTTCCCACTATAATCAAATAAAATTAAAAACCATTAATGAGAAAATATAGTGATCATCTTTGAATACTATAGATATTTTAATTTACAAAAGGGTTAACATTATCATGGTTGAGGACATTAATACATTTAGGGGGATTAAAAAACATACCAATGAGGAAATAAAAAATTCAAGGTGTTTTGAGTGTTTAATTATAGAGAACCAAGCTTGATGTAAATGGAAATTTCATTTATTTTTCAGAATACTTAATACATGACACAAACCGACACCCAAAGACCATATTAGTTTAGTGTATTTGGAAACACAAAACAAAATCTTCTAATCATGGTGAAATATTTTCAACATATCCCATAAAGATCTTCCCCTTTTTCCTATCTAAAGCCTTTGTTTATCTTCTGGGGAAAATAAAATATAAAAAGGGTGAGCTCAATTTATTAAAAAAGGTAAAATAAGGAGAACATAAAATAAACCATAAACATTTTAAAGTGAACATAAAGTTTAAACATCAAAATCTTGAGTCGTGAAATAAATCTTGGAGTATGTAAGGCATGGATCATAAAGGAACATTAACCATGATAGAATATCATTGGCATGAAACATGTAGTTGTGGAAAACTAATAAGCACATAATATTATTTCTGTAACACCCCGAGATTTTATGAAAAATATTCTTTTTATTTCATTGATTTCTTGTGTTGTAAGTTACAGCAAGATTACCTTGCGCTATACGCAACACTGTACGAGCTTGCAGTATACACAACACTATTCTTGGATCATGTTACACACAATTTTGATAGTAGTTATTCTACAAAACATTGAGTGTATATATATATACATATTCAATGTATAAATGAAATATGGTTTTATTCTATTATACAAAACAATGAAGGTGTCTTGAACAACACGCAACCCTGACTTAGCTTGCATTACACGCAATCATGACCTTCCTCGATAGCGTGTGTTGTACGCAATACCAGGTTTCACTAAACAATGATATATGGTTATAATATTATTATGGACTAGCCGTTATGAATAGTATCAACTACATTTTGAATTTTATAACATTATTATTCATCTTACATTTTTTCTAGAACATGGTATGAGAACAAAATAAATTTTTTCGGGTAAAATAAGTATTTTTCAAAAAATACAGTTTTGCCGCCTTTTGATTGAGCACCCACATTAAATCTAGTTTTTGACATGTTTAGAAGTTAAATTTGACAAAATAAAATTCTTCCCTGTATTCAGGATATAAAAATTTAATTTCGATAATGTTTTAATATTTTTCTAATAACTTTCATATTTTAATGAATAGTAAAAACACACAATATTTTAATTAAAATCAACTTTTTTCATCGCAATAATTTATATGGTCAGATTATCATTTTAATTGGTTTTAAAGTGTAATTATAATATATTTTTACAATTTAATCCAATGTTGGTCATTGGAATTAATTTCACTTTGAAATTTGATATAAATAAGTATCAATCTTTTGATAGTTATTGTTTCTTAAAAACACGCTATTTGTTTTGATAATGGGAATTAATTTTAAATTTAATTAATTCCACTTCTATGTTTTGAATTTGGAAAAATAGACATCAATTTTGAATTCGGAATATCAAATAATGCTTAGGCTGAATTTTTGGTATTTTTCTGAAAAACTTTAATTTTCAATGAATAGTAAAACCACTTAGTGGAAGTTAAAAAACTAACTTTTTCATTTAAAGGAAAATTTACCACTTATGTGAATTGAATTTCAAAAATTCGAGTGACACGGTTAATATCAAGGACTAAAATGTGGTTAAATGAGAAGAAAATAATTTTTGGTGAATAGTAACTTTTTACTTTTTTTTCCACGGTTAAAAGTAAATAGGGTAATTAGGGGTAAAAATGATATTATTATTACTCTAACACATGTCCTAATTCTATTGGATAAGTTTAATTCGACCAAAAACAACCTTAAGAATAAAATATGACCATTTAGGACCACTTGGATTAGATTAGGACATTTATTATTAATTTATTTAAAGAAGGGTTCAAATGGTTAAAATCAAAGTTTAATAACTAAATCATTTTTAATATAGGGTTATATAGAAGATAAATTCAACTATAAATATACATTAGAAATATAAAAATATTTCCTACATAATGGTATTCTATTTGTAATTTTTAGACATTAAATAATTTAATTTATGTATGACACAATGATGATGCAGTAATTATCTTATTAATGAAATATTGACATAATTGATGTTATAAATACCCAAATAAATGTAATTTTAGACTTTTTATGAATTCCAATAATTTTCTAGGTTAATATTACATATTAGTACTGATTTAATTAACTTTTTGTGAACTAATCGTTCTGTTATGATTTTCAAAAAAATCAATTACAAAATAGTGTCAAAATTGACATAAAAATAGTTTTTAAAACAGATATTATATTATAAATTGTTATTTTATTACTGAAAATTTAAGGTTCATCCAAATGACTTAAATAAGGTTATATATATTAATAATAAACAACTTGGGGTTCGTTTGGCTTGTTATAGTAAGTTTATTAACCTTATAATTTAAGAAAACAAGAAGACACGGTAAAAGTGAAATTATCTAACTTAAAGTTAAATCTAAATGATAAGGTTAAAATAGAAACCTAAACTTGCCTGAATTATATTGGATGAGAGGCTTTACACCCATCGCCACCTTAGCTTCAAAATAAATCAATTTGGAGCTATTAAAAAACAAATATGACTTTATAATAAAATAATATTTTTAGTTTTTCCTAAGGTTCCCTTCTCCTCCCTTATAAAAGGGCACCTCCTCCCTCTCTTCCTCACACCACTTTGAGCCTTCAAGCTCGGCCAACCCCTACCAAATTCTCTTTTCCACTTCCCTAGAAACATCCTATAGGTCCTGGTCTTCTTCAAAGAACAATTTTAGTGCCCTAAGAGGAGGTCTCAAAGAGGTGCTTCAAAGAAGAGGTAATGTCTGTTACCGATTATTTCAACTTTATTAGTTGTTTCATTATGAAGTAATAACATCAGTATCACTCATATACAGATAAATTATTATATGTATGAAACAACCATATTTTACTATCTATCCATCCTACTAAAAATGTAATCACCGCGCGTGCGTACGTACGGAATATCGTCTCCACGCCGTGGTGTAATATATTTTCCACCAACACCTTACTTGGATGGGTATAATGGTGAAAGTAATGAATATATATGATTATTTTAAAGTGATATTGATTATGTAATATTATAGATACACTTTAATACAATTCCACGATCATGGGAATGATATCATCGCTCGTGCGTACGTACGGAATACCGTCTCCACGACGCGATGAGATTCACTCTCCATGATAACCATTCAAGAATGATTATAAAGTATATATAATAAGTAATCATGAAATATATGACATAATAATGCTAATAGATTTATGTATATATATATATATATATATATATATATTTCAGCTACTTAATTTCATTCAATTCAATAAGGAAACAAAAACAGCGTTCATGCGTACGTACGGCCTACCGCCTGCATGAACGGTGTATTTCATTCCATTTATCGACCCATTATATATATGTATACTCTGAATATATATTATATATAAATAATGTTTTACATTCTGTATGTAAGTAATAATTATCTAAGTAATCATATGAATAATTAAAAGTTAAAACACGAACGACAAATGAAACGATTTTACCCAAAACGCTACTTTAACATGAATTTACAAAAGAACGGGTAATATAAAGTCATTAGTGAACCATATATGATATAATAACAATGAATATGATTCTTTAATAAGTCAGTGACATTATTTAAATCATTATACATGAAGTTTGGATACGTACGAAGCATATCGAACCAAAGGTAAGGGATAATTTTGAAAATCTCATTTTTATCCGAAATTTCTTATACGTAAGTATTTACTGGGGTTATTGTTATCATCCATGTCCAAGGTTTATAAAAGTGTTTTTATGTATGTTTAATTTCCATTTTACCCATTTTTACTTTTACTACATGGTATGTAAGGAATATTTCTTTTGTTTACGTACGAGGCGCTTTTTTACTTTTCAACAAAAGTACGAGGATAATTTTTTTTAACTTATACAGCATGAAAGGATTTTTACGGTTTTATAAAGCCTTATTTTCATGAAGCTTCCTCCAAAATACATATGAATATTTTAAACAAAATCCTATTCTTTTAAAATTTCATGGAATTTTGTGAAAAGAAAATGATTTTTAAGAAGAAAGTATATTTTCCTCAAGAATTCATTTTAAGTGTTTTATCAAAACCATTTTTCATCTAAGATAAAATTATTTCATATTTGTATGTTTCAAGTATAATGTCTCTATGATTTACATTGTTTAACTTTTCTTATTAATAAATGATATCCATTTCTTTTATATGGATTATGTGATGATGAGATGATGTTTATGAAACCCATTTTATTTATTGGGTTTTTATGAATGATGTATGTTTATTTTGTGGCGCAAGTAAGAATGATTTAATTATGAGATGGGTGGGACCTATATCTCCCTCCAATGCATTGGGTAAAGATTTATATCTCATGAGATAGACATGGATGGAATGGTAAGTTAATCTGGTTCAGTGTTACAGGACTAAAACGAGGAGTGAACTCGATTCAGAAAGGGACTTTGTCCACTAAGATGGTCTCGGTAGTAATGTCTTGGCTACTATGGAAATCATAACATGTGCTGAATGGTTTCAACAATTACATGATTATTCCCATGCTATTTTATCAAGATTGGTGTTCTTTTATGATATATGCCTTACGTACTTCCAAGATTTATATCTTTGCTCAAGATTTTTATGTTTAAACATTATGTTCATGTTTTTAAGTTCAATGGTATATGGTTTGTTTTATTTTCTCCACGCTTACCCTTACTGAGCATTTGAGCTCACCCTTTATATGTTTTCTTTTCCCCCGGATTTCAAGAAAGGTTTTAGGTAAGGAAAAAAAAGTGGAAGATCTTTATGGGAGATGTTGAAGATCTTTCACCACGATTAGAAGATTACGTTCCAAGTTTCCAAAGACACTAAACTATTACGGTCCTTGTGTGTCTATTTTTGTTATGTATTAAGTATTCTGCAAAAGTAATGTAATATCTATGTATGTATAGCTTTGGGTCTCTACAATTTCCATAGTATCCGAAGCATTCCTGCCAAGACCTTCGTAGTGGACAAAGTCCATTACTGAACCAGTTTTACTTTCCGTTCGAGCCATGTATTACTGAACTGGATTTACTTGTCATTCCAGCCATGTCTATCTCATGAGATATAAATATTTTCCAAATAAATTGTAAGGAGATATAGGTTCCACTCATCTCTTAATGAAATCATTCATACATGTTCCACAAAACATAAATCATTCATCATAGCATAACCCAAGAAATAAAATGGGTTTTTTGAATATCATTGCATAATAACATAAAACATATAATAGATAATTCTTTCATTAATGAAATCAAATCATAGTAATAATAGGGATAGAAACAAAACCCAATTTAAGAGCATCATATTATATGGAAAATAATTTTTATAAGACACTTGAACTTAGTTCTTGAGGGTAATATGTCTTCTTCTTAACCTTTTCTTTTCTCAAAATGACATGAAATTTTAAAAGAAAAGAATTATTTGAAAATAAAATTGAAATAGTATAGAGGAAGCTTCTTTAAAATAATGCTTCATGAAACCGTAAAAAAAATTTCAGGTTATATAAGTTAAAATTACATTCTCCTCGTACTTTTGCCGGAGAAAAGTCAAAAGGTAACTCATATGGTAAACATAAGAAAAATTCCATCCAAACCATGTAGTAAAAGTAAAAATGGGTAAAAATGAATTTAAATATACATATAATAATAGTAAACATTTATGAAAACATTTTTAGAAAACATGGATATGGAAGATAAATATATCCCCATTATATACATAATTATAATCAATCTCTGATAAAAATGAGATTATAAATTTATCCCTTGCCTTAGGTCTGATATGATTTGTATGTATCTGAACCTCCTGTATAATGAGTTAAATAATTATACTAATTTATTCCAGAATCATAATCATTTTTATCATAACATTTATGATCATATTTTCATCTATTTGTTAGTAACATTTCACTGTTACTCGTTATTCGGGTATTAGTTGCTTTATGTTCTTATGTATGTTTTATAGGATAGGTTCTTATTCCTCTTTTAAGGTTATAGTTATATCATTTACAGCATGGTATTATTATAATATATATCATATTCATTCATTCGATTCATTTATATAATCATGGTTTAATTAAAATTATGTAGAATAAATCACATCGCACCGTTGATACGGTAAGACGTATGTACGCGCAAGCGGTTATATCATTCCAATAATTTTTGAATGGTATTAAAGTTGATGGTGTATAGTATATCAGAATTAGTATCATTTTATATTAATAATATATAGGTATTATTTCTACAATTATACCCATCCAAGTAAGGTGGTGGTGAAAACATATTATATCATGGCGTAGAGATGATAATTTGTATGTACGCACATGCAATGATTTCGTTTTTCATGGGATGGATAGAAGGTGAAATAGGGTTTTTAAATATTTATAATAAAATTTCCATATATGACTGATACTTATGTTATTATTTTATAATGAAACAACTAAATAATATGAAGTAGAATAAGAAAGAAATTTGAAAGAATCGGGGGAAGAGATTACCTCTCCCTCGATGTTCCACCCTTAAATTTCCTCTTAGGTCACTAGAGTTGGTATTTTGAGGAGAATAAAACATCTATAATGTTACTAGGGATGTTTTCAAGATAAATGGGAAGGTTTTGGATGATCTTTAGAGCTCAAAATGGAGTGAATAAGAGAGGGAGGAGGTGCCCTTATATAAGAGAGGAGACGTGCACATTAGAAAAGTCATAAAATATTAATTTATTATAAATTCAATTTCTACCAAAATAGTTAAAAACATATATAATTAGAATATAAGATGATATTGGTCCTAATACCCATAATTAAATAATATATAACAAGTGTTAAACATTTTTTTATCCTTATCATTTTTGTTTAAACCTTATTTTACTCTTTTTAATCTTACCATGATATCATGTTATTTACACATTGTGGGTTAATGTAGTTACCATATCATTTCAAAATACCCAAAAAAGTTATTTATAACATATATGGAATTATATTAACCATTTTTCTGAATCTTATATTTTTTGTAATGTAATATCATTTAATAAACTATTTTATATTTTAAATTATGAATTATGTCAATTTTGGACACTATTCATACTTGTCTTTTTCAAAAATTCATAACACCCAGATTCCATTAATCCAAAGGAATTAACCCATCCAAATTATGTTAATTTTGTCCAAAAAATTCGTGTATGGAATAAAAATTTTCAAAATTAAATTTATTTTAATATTTATAAATTCATTTATTTTGATCTTCCATTAATGTGGTAATCACTACATCATAATTGTGTTATAAATAAATATTTTTATCTAATATCTGAAAATTATAAATAAAATTCCATGATTTAGGAAATATTTTTATATTTATAATTATTACTTATAGTCATAGATCTCAGTTATATAAAATCAATTTAGTAAAAGATATTTGTTTAGGTTATAATTATCTTTACTTTAAATTAATTATTATATAATGTCATTTTCACGTGAAAGTGAATCCATGGGGACCCAAAATCGAACCAAGATTCCCATGGTCAGAAATATATCATCAAATATGATTAGTACATGTGTTAGGGTAGTTTAATATTATTATAATATTATTTTTTTACCCTTTTTTACTAGATTTACCCATTAACCAAGGTAAATAAAATAATTATTGAAGATACTATTCATAATGTCCAAAAATAAAAGGTACCTATTTACATAATTTGAATCCTATGATTAAAAATATGGAATCAATTTTTCCAAATTCAAACCATATAATTTTCAATAATTAAATAAAAATTACTTCCCATTGTCAAAACCAAAAAGTGGGTTTTTATGAAGTAAAAACTATCAAAAGATTGACATGTGTTAATGTCTAATTTAAAAGTGAAATTACTTCCAATGACCAAAATTATATTAAGTGATAAAAATATAATCCAATTATACATTAAATTCCTTTAAAATGATAATATAAATAGACAAATAAATTAGTGAAAAAGGCAGTTTCAGGTAAAAATGTTATATTTTTTACTATTCATTAAAATTCTAATTTTATTAGAAGAAGACCAAAAATTCAGCAGAAGTAAATTATAATGTACTTACCATAAATAAGAAGTTTATTTTTTAATATTTAACTTATAAAAGTTTCAAAACTTGATTTAAAATGGATGCGCCATCAAAATGTGGTAAAACTACACTTTTTGAAAAATATTTATTTTATTCGAAAAAATTGATTTTCTTAACATATAATGTTCTAGAAAATGTGTAATATGAAATATAATGTTATATAAAATTGAAAATGTGGTTATTAATATTCATAACGGCTAGTTAATATCCCATTAAATAATAATATTGTAATAATATAACGTAGCTTAGTGAAACTCAGTATCACGTACAACGCAACCTATCGAAGATGGTCGCTCTAGTGTGTAATGTAATCCAAGTTAGTGTTGCATGTATTGAAATCTTACTTTTGGGTTTTTTATAACATAATCCAAACTTAGTTCATTTATACATTGAACACAATCTATACTCAGTGTTGCATGAAATGAAATTTATCAAAAGAACTAGAAATTTTGTGCAACACAAGCCAAGAATAGTGTTGTATATACTACAAGCTAATATGGTGTTTCCTATAGTGAAAGATAATATTGGTGTATCATACAACGCAAGACATTGAAGAAATTAGGAACAACCTATCTTATAAAATCTCAGAGTGTTACATTAATCTTTAAAATTAATGGAAATCCACCACAATGATTAAGGATGAGGATATTTATCTACCTACATTGGTTTAGTGCATATTGTTGGTTAGTGTAACATCAAATAATCACCTAGAGGATTTTTGATATTTCTAACTTAGGTGGAGTGGTGAGTCATCTAAATTTTTTAGGGTTATAAACTTATACTGTCAGAGATAACATTTTGAATTGTGACAAACAAGTAGTGTACATAGTGAATATGGTACATTCGTACACTATCACTATATTCTATTTATACATAGGCCTACATAAAGTGTTTTTGAAAAAAATAAATGTTGATTCCACCCCCCCCCCCGGAGTATTTTCCTTATGTGGGGCCCATAATTGGTTTCAGGGAGGGAGGTTCAAATTGGTCATGTATTCTCTCTTATAATCTATAAAAATGGTTTCTAAACATGATGGTATTTCAATCATTCATGGAAATAATTTCCAACTATTAAAGAACAATATTAAACACTACTTGTTATCATTAGTAATTAATGTTTATATTATTTCTATACATAGAATTATGATTATCATAGAGAGTGGGGAATTATCTGAAAGACACTATAAGGATCTAGATATTGATATCAGTAAAATCATTTTATTAGGGGGATCCCTGTACAAAAATATATAAAATAAGTATATTCAATTTAAATCCTCACATTCCATGTGATAAAAGATTCTTAATATCTATGAAGGTACGTGAAGATAAATTAGATATTATATAGAACAAGTATGAGTTATTGAGGATATAAAAACATTAATTTATTAATAAATTATTTGATCATGTGAATGTGACTATAGAGTAATTCCAGGGACTTAGTAAAATATTCAATGATATCAAGATCATGTAGTGAGTTCTAAAAATATTTCCACCTCAATTAAACCTTAAGGTTTTTCCTCTTGATGATAGGGATCCAAAAGAGGTTACATTTGATAACCTTCATTTCACTCTCATTTCATAGTAAATGAGAAAAAAACTATTACCAAATATAAATATTATGAAGTGGAACAAAAGTAATTTAATAAGATCATGATGGAGGATGATTTTAAGTAGAAAAATTTTAATGTATTTATATCATTCCATTAAAAAAACATTAAAGGGGGAAAGAACTCTAAAGGTGATTCTTCCAATTGTATACTTTTGGTGTGGAAAATTTAGAGAAATTTTTATTAAATATCTCCATAAATTATAAGATAATAAAAAGTGAATGCACCTATGAATAAATCATATTAGTATGAAAAATTAAAAAATAAGTACATAGAATAAATTATTAAAAATGGAAAACATGATTTTCCCAGAGGATGTTAACATGAATGAAATGTAAATAAATGGGTTTCTGGGAAAAAATTCATCACTAATGATGTTATTGTGGTTTTTATAGAAAAACCCTAACAGAATGGAAACAATGATGAGGTAGATACTAATTTTTAGGGAGTAATAAACCTCAAACTATTAATGCGGAAATACATAAATAAATTTATGTTTCAAAATAAAAAAAATAAGAACAATATACTGGTTTATAATTCCAAACCTTATATATTATATATATAATAGGAAGAATCCAGGTTTAAAATTGAGAATAAAAATCTTAATTTGTAGTTGTTGGAATACTCTAAATATTTTTTTCTGTATAGACTAAATTTTCAATAGAAAGATTAAATTTTCAATATTTTGACTACTATAGTGAAAGATCTAGTCATGAGCATTAAGTATTTTAAAGGATAATTTTCAATGGAAAAATATTAAAGATCATGTTATAATCTTGAATATCATTGTGATTTTGGGAAGTAGGATTATGTGTATTATAGAAAATGGTAAGAAAATTTAAAAATATATAAGAGAAATTTTGGAAAAATTTATTCATAGAAAAATGGTTAATCCAAGAGATAAATATATTGTTAGGATTGATTGTAGGAAAAAAGTGGTAATGGTTGGTGTAAATCAATAAGAAACCAATTTGTGTAGGATGATTGATTTGGGAGACGCACACAAGACTTAACAGAGTGTCGAAGTAGCAGAAAAAATACACAAAATGACAGTACATGTCAAGTGATATTATTGTGGAAATAAACTTCATACCCAATATGTGTGTAATATAGCTTAAAATTTAATTCATAAGGGAAATGGAGATAGAAAGGACTAAATTCATATATACAATATTTTTTTCTTGATATAAATCTTGGTGTAATAGTTATAGACATAAATATATGTACTGAGCATAAAAAATGAGTAATGATCCAAATGAGATCCAATGTGGAAGATGAAATTATTTTAGGGCTTTATAAAGTGGCCTACATACATAAAATAAGTTTTTATCTTGGAAATATGATGTTGATCCATCATACTTAGATGAGGAAAAAGTGTGATAATTACTAAAGGAGAAAATAAGTATACAACGATTAAAGACAAATAGATGATATGGAAGACGTCATAAAGATTTTTTCAAAAGAAATGGATCAATATAGAGTATGGATTCATGATGAAGGTTTCACTTCCTATATGATGAGAAATAACAATATTTTTATGAGAATAAATTATGATAAATAATGTGTTGTAAGATTTATAAATTTCAAGGATTTAATATTATTGGATCAACAAAATCCAAAATTAATAGTAAATACATGAGGTGGACTGATGTATTTTTTTGAATTTCTTCATCAGAAATTTCCTACTGTAAGTTAATTATGTGACTCTGGGAATGAAATACATATCACAAAGAATAATTCTACTATAAATAGAAGAGATGGTGAAATTATGATCCAAGTAAAGTTCTTGAATGGGAATCTATATCTCATTAATTTAGAATAATATATTTTCTTCAAATATAAGGATAAATATAATAATTTTAGGTACATAAGACTTATTTATTAGGGAAAACCATAAAATAACTTGAAATTAATGAAGTCTCTTGTGATATTCTTAATCTATCCCAGGATCATACTCACATGATTGATACATTTCAAATGGTAAGTATCATTTGGAAGACAAATATTATAATAGACAAGAAGCCAAAAAAATCTTGAGTTTGTTCATGTTAATGTTTGTGGGAAAATATCACCGCAATCCACTGATGAAAAGTGATATTATGTTCTCTTCATTGAAGATTAAAAAATAATATCATAATTTCTGGTTACTACCCACAAATTTAAAGTGTTAAATTTCATTACATATTAGAAAACACTGGTAAATAGGATGATTGCAATGAAAATTCTAAAATTGCAGAACAAAAATGCTATGTAGTTTATTTAAAACTAAGTTAAGGATAATCTCAAGAATCACAAAATAAGGCATCATTGTTTAGAGATGATTAATTTTCAATAAAACAATATATTTGAGTGGAGGATCTGGATCATTAAAATCATATCTCAAATAATGCTCGTAGAGAAATATGTGATGGATAATTTTTGAAAGGAATTGATTTTATCATCATTCTATATCACCAATTGATATTTTATGTGTTTGGACGAATAAATTTATTAATTTGAGATATTTTATAGTAATAAACCAATGCTAAAATAATTATAAATCATTATATTTATGTTCTTTATTGTCAAAAAATAAATGATATATTAACCAATAATTTTTATACATGGATATTAAATATTTTTTTGATAAATATTCAATACATTATAAAAAAAACTTTAGGATTTTAATAATTTAGTGCCTTTGGAAACATGGAAAAATATTCTTAATTTAATGAAATATATTAAATTTCCCTTACAAAGATCTTCCCCATTATTACATATCACAAACATTCCCTACATAAACCTTTCTTCATAAATTGGGGGAATGAAACATAATTAAGGTTGAGATTAGATGCTCATTAAAGGTAATCAAAAGACTTATGTAAGCATAACATGAACATAATTGTATATGAAAATGATCATAACATATGAAAACCATACCCAACATATCAATGGTCATAATCTTGAGTTATGGAATAAATAATGGTAGTTCATAACACATGAATTATAATGAAATCTAAGAACATGATCCATGGGATCATAACATGGGCATAAAATAGATTTGAAGAATAAACATCATCCTATAACATTATTAACATGTATGAATAGATAAAAGTTCACTCATTAAGTTAAGGACCTAAAATAAGGCCCTCACAAAAACTTATGTACATGGAACCAAGTACATGCATAACGTTATGGACATGAAATATAGGTCCATTCATAACATTTTGAGCATGTAATCAGTTTTGTGCATAAAATTATGAACATGTAATCATGTTCAGACATAAAATTATGAACATGTAATAAGGTTCACGCATAACATTTTGAACATGTAATTAGGTTCACACATAACATATTTATTAATTAGTTATCCATATTTAGCCAATTAATTTATAGGAGATATATATCCCACTAGTCTCATAATGAAAACCATATTTATTTATTCCCCACAATCATAAATCATTCATCATATCATAACCCATGAAATGAAATAGTTTTCATAAAAAATCATCATGTTATTACCCATGGAAAAGATACAATTTTTATAATCATTTCATCATCTAATTATATATTTACCCATGGGAAAATAAGTTATTTTCATAAGAATTTTCTCCTAATATAACCTATGAAAAAGGAACAGGTTTCATAAACATCTTTTAATCATAAACATAAAACATTCAAAGAAATAATTAGAATATTATACATGGATAATTACCAAAGTTAAGAATAATTTACCTCAAATGATGTAATCTTTTAATGGAAAATTATTTTGAAATATCACTTGGAACATTTCTTAAGGAAAATATCTTTTCCTTGAAAATAATTTTTTTTAATTCATAAAATATTTTGAAAATCATTTCCTTTGAAATTAACCCTTCAAATTTAAAAAGGATACTTTAAAAAACATTTAAATTTATTAATGAAAATATACTTTTAAAAAAACAATTTTTAAAACAAAAATCACTTTTTAAAGAAAATAGAATATATGGTTTTAGAAGAAAGGGGGTTTTCAACCAAAAAGCTTATTTTTCATAAAAATAGTCTTTTTAGACTCTTGATTACATGAATAGAGAAAAATGAAGTGAAAAGGGTATTATACTGACATAACCATAGAATAAAAAAATTATTTTATTTATATATTGATCATAATATTTGATCATCATAAACATGTTCATAAAAAATCCCGATTAACAATGATATTGTAATATTAAATCTTTACCACTTTGATAATATAGAATCATAAGACTCATGAAGTAATAACATAAAATTAAACTTAAAATATCATTAAAATAAATATATTTATTATATTTTATTTCAAATGGTATTTATATACACTTCATACAAGAAAATAGGTTCATAACATGACATAAGTCTCGAAGAAGACAATTTGAGACCGAAGATTCCTTACCACTTTAGAAATAATTTGAATCATAATACACAATAAATAATAACAAAGAATTAAACATTAAATATAATGAAAATAATTTTATTTTGGATATAAAAGTTCAAATTTGTATTATATACACCATACAAAAGACACTAGTGGTGAATTTTCATATGTCTCCCATAAATAAAAGAGAGATAGAAATCCCTTACCATAACTCTCAACTTCCTTCACACTCATTCGAAACTCCCATATAATAAATATAATCAATTTTTAAATTTATTAAAAATATATATATATATATTACCATATATTATTTACTTAATTCTTTTTATAACTTTTTATTAATAATTCTATGTTAAAGTCGAATTTTAGGTAACAATTTATTTGTTTTTCATATATGTTTTAATTTCTTATATTTTGTCCCATTAATTTGAACATAGTTTCATCATATCCAAAATAGTAATAAATATATAATTATCAAATTTATACATCAATTATACATTTAATACTAATCATGAAATACTTCTTGATAAATGAAGTACATTACGATCAAGGAGGTGGTAGGTCGTACGTATGCAAGAGTAAAGATTCCATTTTTTAATGATTACTATTAAGAGTAATGTAATATATTATATTTATAAAATGATAATGATATCATAAATATAGTATTATTTCTTTAACTTTACTTATACATATCATTCATGTAGTGTGGTGATGAAAATAGAGAGTCACATCACTTCATGAAGGTGGTAGTCCACGCATAGAAGAACAATGTTGTCATCTTTCAGTGAGTAAAAAGGTAATATATAAAATGAAAAATTAACTATTAATAATGATAAATATTTCAATAATATCATAATTATGTCATTTATATCACATATATTTATCCTTATTATCTTCCTTGTAAAGTGTTAGCAAGGAACAAATTGCATCGCTTCATGAGGTAGTATTCTGTCGTACATACAAAGATGTTATCGCATCCCCTATATGATGGAAATAAAAACATTATATATCATATATTGAAAAAACATGTATAATTATGTCATAAATATCACATATATACTTTATATTCATCATTATTCTCACTTATAATAGGTTTTAATGGAAAAATGAATGACATCGTTTCATTCGGCGGTGGGGGATAAATAAAACAAAAACATTTGTTGATGAACGTTACCTTTTCTTCAAGTATCCTCTATAGGTTTACACCAAAATATTTACTTAGATATATTTATTTCCAAAATAATGATTTTGTATGATTAAAGGTAAGTTGGAAAGTTATTTTCGAATGGATTGGTTGATCCAAATAACTTGTGAGCTGTGAATAGGTGAGAGGAGTCAGTTCCCTTTTATAATTTAGGAGGAGTAGAAATCTTTTAAATACCCAAAAGTATTCACAATTGGGAGGTCACCCTTACCTCAAGTGCCTCAAAAATTGATCAATAAAATATTACACGGATTATATGGTCAATATAAACCTCCACCATGAAAGATAAATATATTTGTTATCATTTTATTCTTTAGTCTTTAAGTTTTTTCAATTATACCCTTTTAGATTTTTTACCACAGTAACCTATATATTTTTATTTACTTAGGTAATATAACAATTAAGAATAAAATTAAAATGAGATTTATTGGATAATTTATAGAACCTAATTCAGTATATTAAATCAAATTTATTAAATAAAAATCTTATGTCTGTGGAGAAATTAATTTCAACATAGGTTCTTATAACGTATCAAACCTTGTATTAACCTTAATCACAATAATAAATTTTAAATATTTTCACAGATAATTATGGTAAAAAATTAAGTTGAAATTATTATATAATATAAATTATTCTTATTAGAAATATTAAATCAATTTCTCTAAATTCCATTTACATAAGTGGAAAATTATCATTTAAAATTAATCCTGCAAACTCGACAAGAAAGCGTTTTTTTAGGAGAAAAAGTTCAACAGTTTACAAAGTTTTAATATCCAATTTCAAAATAAAATTGATAATAATCACCTAAATTAGATTAATGGAATTTTTTAATCAACTAATTTTACTTCAAAACCTCTTTAAAATATAATTTATCCTTATAAATAAATTAAACGGAAAAAAAGTTTTCAATAAAATTTAGTACCTTTAACTATTCATCAAAGGATGAAAATTTTGAGAAAAATTACAAAACAAAATCACCCTTAGATAATATTGACATTTTTCTTTCAAAAATTAATTTTATTTTATAAAATTAATTTTATAAAAGTGTCAAAAATTATTTTTATTCTTTTTCACAAAAGACATAAAAAAAAATTTTAAGAAAATAGTATGTTTGAAATATATAAATACATTTCTAAAAATTATGTATTTTACTGTCAATATGTTCCCTTTATATAAAATAATTATAATTATTATTTAAAAAGTAGTTATTACCATTCATGTTGAAAATTTTAATGGATTTTTTATAACGGTTGTGTTTAAATAACTATATTAATAATATATCATGGTTTCGTTAAAACTCAATGTCATGTTTAATGAAAAACAACATAGTTTTGTGTGTAGAACAACCTTTACTTGGTGTATCTATTACTCAATCTATCAAATAAATTTAATTTACATTAAAATTGACAAATTATAATACTCAGGGTGTTACAATCTACCCCCCTTAAAATGTATTTTCTCTCAAAATTCATCACTTTGATATAAGAAAATGAGGATACTTCTACCTCATCGTATATTCATCTTCTTAAATACTTCCTCTAATTGGTTGTTTTGACACAAAATATTGACTTGGTGATTATTCTTATGTCGTAAAACTTTCTCTCTCTGATCAAAAATCTTCACTGGTTATTCCTCTTAAGAAAGGTCTTCCTCCAGTGGTATAATCTCTAAATTCAATAATTGTGGAGGTTTTGGTATGTACTTACTCAGGAGAGAACATGGAACACATCATGGACTTGAGAGAGGGTTTGAGGAAGAACCGAGTTATACGATACTATCCCAATATGATCAAGTATTTTAATGGGACCAATATTTCTAGGGATTAGTTTTCCTTTCTTTCTTCCATGAAAAAATTCATATAAATTTCTTCTCACCAACTTCAAATCTTGATCTAGTTTAACATTATCATCATAACATTTCTTTCAACCTTGTGCAGTATTTACATGTTTCTGAATGGGTCTAACCTTCACTACCATCTCATTAGATAGTTCATTTCAAAATATCTTTCTTTATGAAACATCATTCTAGTACATATAAAGGTATTTATAAAGATCCATGTAAATACTCGAGTGAAATATATTTTTGTAAGGAAACTAAACTATAGGAAGGTGTGATCCCAACCACCTTTAAAATTTATTTAACAATATATTATAATATCTTCTAGGGTTTTAATTGTTATCAAAGTGATGAAACTCAACTCTATATCATGAGATTACAAAATAATTCAAAAAAACACTGAGGTAAACTTCAGATCCCATTTAGATACAATTAAATGTAGTACTCCATACAACCTTAGCACTTTCTTAATGTATATCCTATAAAACTTATCCCAAGGGAAATATTATCTAATATGGATGAAGGGGGAAAAATTTAAATGATGATCAACTAAAACCCATGTAGAATTATACCATTGAGATGTTTTGGAGAGTTTGATGATAAAATTGAAGGTGATGTATTTTCATTTCCTTTATAGTACAGATAATAATCATAGTATCATTTTTGTCCATTTTCTCTTAGACTTTACTTGCTTACTTACTAAGAATACATACTCATCAATATCTCTATTTATGTTGTCCCACCTAAATTAACGTTTAATAAAGGCCAGTGGTTGGTTTTAAACCCTTATCACCCTTTGGTTGTGGGTTCAAGCCCCGTGGTCATTCCAGATGCAATAGGTTATCTTCCAACTTGCGAGTTATAATTTTTTTTAAATTATATTAATCAAAACATTCTGAAATTTAAATAACCCATAATTACCATAACATCAAAGAAAACATAAACCCTAAAAGTTATGAATACCATTAATCATATTTCCAAAAATAGACATTCCTTTTCAAAACCAAATGGTTGTATTACCATAAATGTCTCCAAAAATACCCTTAATTTTGATAAACTCTCATCACAAAAAACCTCATTAGGGGTTTTAAAGGCTTTGAACTTATGATCAACCTCAAAATTATAAACCCATGATGGAATCCATAACTATTAATTTTATAATACATAGATACATATATGAGTCCAAAAATAACATAATCCTTAGATATTTCATGATTCTTAAAACCCATATACCATTTGGAAAATACTTCTACACCATAATCCATGAATAAAAATATATAAATACTTCAATACTTCCACTTACATTATTGATATTGAATATGTCCTTCCTTATTCTAGAAGTTAATTCTTATGCTAGGGAATTGAGTTAGATAATTCTTATGCTCCCCAAATATAAGACATTGAACTCCTCAACAATTTATCACTCTATGTCTTTTTCTATATAGATAACATATTCCCATCCATTTTATATATTCTTCTAGGATATTCTTCTCACCTTCTTGATATATAGGAATATGAATCTTCCTTCCACTATGTTTATTACCACAAAAACTTACATAAAATCCCATCTTCTACTTATTTAAAACCATGGAAACCTAATCAAGGTTAATATTGTTAGTCATATGTCATGATATCAAATTAGAAATAATAAATATATATATATATATATATTCCTTATCCAGTTTGGTTTCTCAAATTCACCAAATTTTCCATAAGATTCATTATTAACATGATCCATTTTGGTTACATCCATTGACAAAAACTAAATATCAACGTGTTAGAAACACTAATAATAATGGGAAACCAAAATACCCTAAAAATAAATTATATTATAACTAAATATTGACACTACGCTTTTTAATTGATGACACCTTAGGCTTATCCTAGGTCATTCATAGTCATCATATATTTATATCCTTCAATAAGGTTTATAATAAGTTTGTGAATTTCAATGTTATATCCCTCAGGAGTGTCAAACTAAGTGTTGAACAAGGCCCATTATTGAGCACCAGGATATGGTCAAGTCCAAATCAATGAGGCCTTTTAAAATAAATTACCCCAAAGTACCTCTATTTCAGAGACACATCCACATTTTGTATCTAGATATGGATGTAATTTATTTGAAACCAATTTCTCTATCCTTAACCAAAATTCCCAGACATTTTCCTAATCTTTAACTCATCCTTAAACTTATCATTAGGCATATCCCCAGGAATGTCCTAATAAAAATACCTAGTGATCTCACTAAAGATTTCTCATCTTAGTTTCTTAAGGATAACTAAACCTTTCCCTTGATACCAAATATAGTGTCCAAGGATTTCCATAAATTTATATTATATATTTTTAAATGAGTATTCAACACATTACAAAAACACACGCTTGAGAACCATATTAGTATAGTGCCTTTAGAAAAATGGAACATAATCTTCTTAATTTGGTGAAATATCTTCAATGTCTCCCACAAAGATCTTCCCCTTTAGTACTCTTCAAAAACATACCATACTTAAACCTTTACTTATAACCTTTGGAAAGGAAGAAAAAGAAAAGGCGATCATAGATGCCGAGTATGGGTAAGAAAGGTAGTTAAGTAAGCATAACATGAAAATAAGGGTATGGGAAAATGATTATACCATATAAAACCATAAATTTCATATCAAAGGTCAATATCCTATGTCATAGAATAAATATTGGTAGATTATAAGACACGAATCATAAGGAATTAAAATAACATGAGCCTTAAGGGAATAAAATTGGGGTAATACATATATTTTTGGCACATACATCATATGATAACATTGTGAACATGTATAAATAGATACAAGTTCACTAATTAATGTAAGGAATGAAATTAGTCTATCACATAAACTTACGAACATGAAACTAGGTCCACACATAACATTATGGACATGAAATATAGGTCCTTGCATAAAATTAGACACATGTAATCAGGTTCACGTATAATATTGTGAACATGTAATCATGTTTATGTATAATATATTTACTAATGAGTTATCAATATTTACCCAATGAATTGGATATATATATTGATCTAACTCATCTCATAATGAAAACCATATTTATATATTCCACAAGATCGTAAAACATTTATTATATCAAACCCCGTGAAATGAAATGGATTTCATAAACAACTAATCATATTATAACCAATGTAAAATAAAAAAAAATTCAAAATCATTTTAAAATTTCATCATATTATGACATGTGGTAAAATATGTGGGTTTTATAAGAATTGTATTGTGGTATAATTCATGGAATAGAAATGGGTTTCATAAATAAATTATAATCATAAAAATAAAACATTCAATGAAATAATACAAATAGTATTCTAGCATCATAACCATAGGAAAACATAAGTAACATCGGAGGATGTAAACCTATATGAAAAATGTGTTTTAAAGATCATTTGGAACATTTCTTGATGAAAATATCTTTCCTTTGGAAATCATTTTTCAAGACATAAAATAGTATCAAAATCTTATTCTTTGAAAATAACATTGAAAACTTATAAAGGAAGCTTCAAAAATCATTTAAAATATTTCCTGAAGAGAATATACTTTTTTTATTGAAAAAAACACTTTTATAACATAAAAAAATTGAAAAACATGGTTTTAGAAGAAAGTGGGTTTTCGACTAAAAAGAATGTTTTCTAAAAAAAATTATTTTTGAACTCTTTATTACATAAAGAGATTAAAATAAAAGAAAAATTTTCACTCTAATTAAATAAACATAGGATAATAAAATTTATCATTTTTTGAGATATGGATCATAATATTTAATCAATGGAAAAATATTCATAACAAATCCTAATAAACGATGAGATTATAAGATAAAACCTTTACCACTATGGTAACTTAGAATTGTAATCCCCATGAATGAATAAAATGAAATGAAACTCCAAATATCATAAGAATAAATAAATTTAAGATATTATATGAAAACATGGTCGTATATACACCTCATAAATGAAAATAGGTGCATAACATGACATAAGTCCCAAAGAAGGAAAATTGGGAAAATCCCTTACCACTTTAGTAATATTTTGAATAATAATACCTAATAAAGTATAACATCAAATAAAATTTAAAAATAATTAAAATAATGATTTTAATAATATAAATTGTAAAATGGAATGTATATACACTACATAAAATAAATGAGTGGTGAATTTTCATATGTATCCCAGAAATAAAAGATAGATTATAAATCCCTTACCATAAGTCTCGACTTCATTCACACTTCATAGAACTTCATGTATAATAAAAATAATCTATTTATAAATTTTTTATAGAACCGTAATTTTATATTTATATCATAACTTATATTATTTACTTAACTCCTTTTATTATCAGTCTATTAATAATTCATTACTAATGTCATGTTTTGGGTAATAATCGCTTTTTTCATAAATGTTATGATTTATTATTTTTGTCCTCTTAATTTTATCATGGATCAATAATATCAAGAATAATAATCCGGAAAAAATTATCATATTTATACGTCAATTATAATTTCAATACCAATCAAGAAATTTATTATTTATAAATGAATTTCATTATGATAATGGAGATGGTAGGTCGTACGTACGCATGAATAATGTTTCCATTTTTCAATGATCATTATCAAACTGATGTAAGTAATATTTTATATTACTATAATAATAATAATATAATAAATAAAATATTATTTTTTTAAATATACTTATACATATCATCCATGTGGTGTGGTGATGAAAAAAGAGAGCCATATCACTTCGTGAAGGTGATAATCCAGACGTACACGAATGATGTTTTCATTATTCAGTGAGTGAAAATGTAATAAAGATATTGATATAATAAATTTTAATAATTATAAATATATAATTAATATTAAAGTTATTTCAATTATATCACATATATTATTTCATATTATCTTCCACATAATGCATTTGTGAAGAACGATTCAAGTCGCTTCATGGGGGGTAGTTCATTGTACACACGAGTGAAGTTATCATATCCCCTATAAAATTAAAATAAAAAAGGTATATATTATATGATGACAATAAATATATAATTTTTTATAAATATTATATATTTTCCTTATATCCATCATTATACTAAGTCATTAGAGGTGTTGAGGTTAAAACTAATGGAATCGGTTCGTGAGGTAGGAGTTCGTCGTACACACAAACAATGACTTTGTAACCCATTTGAAAAAAGTGGTTATGGTTATAAATAATTTTGATAACAAAACAATATATACTTATATTAAAGATAATTATTTAATTATATCATCATGGTACAATAAAAATTTAAAATTTTGAGAAGAAATAAAACAAAAATTCTTGTTGATGAACGTTACTTTTTCTTCGGGTATCCTCCTTAGGTTTGCACCAAAATCCTTCATAGGTTGACTTTTTTTCAAAATTGAGGATTATAGTATGATAGGACATAATTATTGATATTATTTGGAGAGTTATTCTTTGTTTCAAATGGATTCCAATGTGTGAATAAGTTTGGGGCCCTAGTTCCCCATTATAATTGAGGAGTGGCATTTATGTTCATACCCAAAAGTATTCACTATTAGAAGGTCATTATTACCTCATGTTTCTATAATATTCACAAATAATATATTATAGGGATGATATGGTTGAGTCAATTATACACAACAGAAAATAATTATATTTTTTATCAAGTTATTCTTTAGTCTTATGTTTACTCAATTTTACCCCTTTGTTTTTTTAACTACAGTAGCAACTATCTTTTTATTTCCCTGGGTAATCTACCCATTATGACTAAAATTAAAATAATATTTATTATATAATTTTTACCTACTGATTTTAAATATTATGTCCAATTTCTTAAATAAAAATCTTATGTTTATGGATAAATTAATTTTAATACAAGCACATGTAACATGTAAAACCCTATTTTAACCTTAATTGGTGTAATTAATTTTAAAAAAATTCACTTATCATTTGGTAAAAAATTAATTTAAAATTATTGTATTATATAAATTATTATTATTTTAAATATTAAATCCATTTTTCAAAATTCTATTTGTAGAAGGGGAAATTTTAATTTAAAATTAATCCCACAGACGTGACGAGAATGCGAGTTTTTAAAGATAAAATGTTCAAACTTTACAAAATTTTTAAATACGATTTCAATATAAAATTTATTAAAATAACCCAAATTAAGTTAATTTATGTATTATTGAACTAGGTTTACTTTAAATTAAATTTAAAATATAATTTAACTTAATAAATAAACTAAAAAATTTGGATGTTTTCAATTAAAATTCAGTATTTTTCACAATTCATCAAAAAATGAAACATTTCAAAAAAATCCCAAAAATAAACCCAACGTTAATTTTGGAATTTTAATTTAAAAAATTAATTTTCTTTTATTAAATTCATTTTCTAAAAGTCTCAAAATTATATTTTACTGTAGTTCACAAAACACATAAAAATTATTTTTTGAGAAAATTATATTTTTTGTTACATATAAAGACTCTACCAAAAATTATACATTTTATTATCAATATGTTTCTTTTATGTAAAAAAATATAATTAATATCTAAAAACTAGTTTTTACTAGTCATATCACTAAGTTTAACATCAATTTTATAATCGATATTTTTTTATAATTATATTAATAATATATCATGATTTTTTTAAAACTCAGTTTTGTGTGTAATGAAAGCTAACCCAATGTTGCATGTAGAACATGATTAACTTGGTGTTTCATGTAACTTAATATATCAAATAAATTTAATTTACTCAAAAAAATATTTCATAAAAATTATAGGTGTTTCAAAAGAACTAATGGATGTTAAAATATCAGGGAAATAAAGGTATATTTCTTATCTATTAATCATTGAGAATGGTGTAAATTTGTTTCAATAAATGTGTTAGAAATTTTTTTTAAATTACATTAATCAATATTCTGTAAAACAAGAAGAATAAAAAAATAGTATCAATATTACAAATTAATGTGATGAAATTTTGTGCAACTGAGAGAGAGCATAAGTAGATGGTAATGATTTTTAAGAAGACACCAATTTTGAAAAAGTTAAATCAAGTCCACCCATTTCAAGTAAGATTAAAAAATATGACTAAAATCAATAAGGATAACATAAATAGAAAATGGATATTTCATGTGAAAAAAAAATAGAATAGATACTTTATGAAAAAAAGTACTCTTATCACAAGTATAGAAAAAATTGAAGAGGTTTCCATGGATAATAATTAGTTTGTGGAGATTTCAGGAAGACCTTTTGAAAATTGAGAAAAAAAGTCTTGGGAAATTTTTTCAAAACTGGAAGGAAATGATTTCATCAAAACCAAATGCATTATCTATAACAAACTTAATGAATAAGGAAAGTATACCTAAAATAAGGAAGACATTATGTTCAAGGGATATTCCCAAATTAAATAAAGTGTTATAGATAAGATATTTTCACCTATAAATGGGTTGGAAAAAATTAAACTATTCGTGGACATAAAATTGAAAATGATATTCATGGTTTTAAAAATGGATTTGAAATCATAATTTCCTAATTAATTCCTTTCTTAGTAGGTTTACATCAAAAAAAATGTATGGTGTTATTGTTCATGAATATAAATGTAAGGTTTTTTGTTTGAAGAAGGAATTACATTTTTGAATCATGAGTTGGGAGAATGGTATTCTAGGTTTGATCAATATTTAAGAAATCTTTTATTCTAACATGTATGAGTTAATAACAATATCTTTTTGAGGAAATATATTGTTCAAAGGATGATAATACTTATTTATGATGAATAAATAATATTTTAGGGGTCAAGTGAACCATTATTCAAGTAGTTTTGGGAATTCATTATGTGTGAGTTCAAAATACAGATGATTATATAGTTTAAGTTTTTCGTTATTTTGCAGGTTATACAAGGAATGAATAGAATATCTATATTTAAATATAAAAATTCCCTAGAGGTTTTGATAAGATATGGAAGGGAGGATTATAAATCTATTAAAACATAGGTTTCATCCTAGGTAAATTTTTCAAGGGATGATGATGAAAAGGATGTTAATGTGATATAATATAAAAAAATCATTAAGAACCTACACTACTGGATAAGGCACATATAAACATGGTTTTAAACCATGGGTATAGCCCCCAAAACACGTGTATAAGCTATACCCACAGTTTTGAGAACCGTTTCAAGTAAAGGCACCAGTATAAACCTATACACAGTTTCTATAGAAACTGTGGGTATACGTGAGATGTATTTTCTTATACACATGGTTTTAATTAATCATGGGTATATCTCTATAATCACTATTTTCAAACTGTGGTTATATGTATTTCCTGATAGAACCTATACCAACAGTTATACAAATCGTGGGAATAGGTTACTGCCTACATTTGGTAGTAGCCCCACCGCCTACTTCCGCAAATGTCTAAACCTATAAATAAAATAAACCAGAAAATATACAATCAATGCAGTGTGTATTTTCTATATTTAGCATCCAACCAACAGGTTTTAACAATTTTCAAACCATATAAAATAATATATATATATATTCATCAATAAAATAAATCAATTTATGTTATCAAAAAACTGAACAAGAATCCTTCTTTTTAAGTCAAAAATGAAGGGATCAATAGCTTCACCATTTATAATATTCTCATCCTCACCATCAGCAACATCATCATCAGCAGCAATAACATCCTCACCAGTATCATCATCTAGAGTAACAACATCATCCACGGTATCATCGCCACCACCTTCAGCTAGATCGCCACTTGGACTATCATTGGCATCACTCAGGGAGTCATTTAAATAATTTATTAATTACATATATGAATCTATAGTTTTAATAGCCTCTGATGGAAGATATAGACTGATAAACGACATAAATTTCATGAATTTCTTGGTGTTCATATTAATCCTTTCATGCACCAATCTACTTTTTTGTGCTCCTCTAAATCTATTGTTTTTTTCATCTACTTATATACAAGTGCTTTCTAGCTCAGAAGTCTAGGATCCTTGAGAGGGGCCTTACGATGACCAATACTTGGAGGGGATGATGTTTCTCCCTAGTTGACATCAGATGTTGCCCCGGTTCTCATAAATTAAAACCTTACTAAAATGGTCGATCATCTCAAAGTAGCCATCTTCATTATCATCATGGATCTCCAGGGAAGACTATTTAAAATATAAACAAGATATTTAATTATGAATTTCTTATAAATATTTAAAATATAAATAAAAAACATTCAATATTTTCCTATGTTTGTGAATTTACTACACTTCCTAATTTCTTCTTCCTACTTGATAAAAATAATTTATCTTGAGGTAGATGAACTTTGATACCCAATATAGCTAGCTTGAAATGAAAATTATTAGTATACACATGTTAAAAATGTAAAAAATTTATAATATTGAATAATAATAAAATGGAATTACTTTCAAATAAATGAAAATTTCATAATTAATGCAAAAACTATTCATGAAAAATTGGATGTTTGGATTATAGGCCAATTGACGATTAGGACTATATGAAAATTGGACATTATTCTATTAGGCCTATATAGTCAATTGGACTAGAGGCCTAATGTCGAGTTTTCTAATTCTCCAATAGGCCTATAGTCCAATAGGACATTAATCATATCTAATTGGACAATATTACATTAGTACTAAAGGCCAATTGGACATTAGGCCTAAAGGCATATAGGCAAATTGGAAATTATTCATACAAGACAACTTGAAATTATGTCATTAGGCCTAACAGGAAAATAATCCATTAGGTTTATAGGACAATTGAACATTATTCCATTAGTCCTAAAGGACAATTGTCTTATAGTCCTAACAAACAATTCTCCCTTAGGCCTATTGTAGAGACCCGAAGCTTATCGTACATGGACATTACATTACATTTGCGGAATACTTAGTACATAACAAAAAACACACACACAAGGATCGTAATAGTTTAGTGTCTTTGGAAACTCAGAACGTAATCTTATAATCGTGGTGAAAGATCTTCAATATCTCCCATAAATATCTTCCCTTTTTTTTAGCTAAAACCTTTCTTTATATCCTGGGGAAAATAAAACATAAAAGGGTGAGCTCAAATGCTCAGTAAGGGTATAAAAAAGAAAAATCAATCACATCATATTCATAAGAACATAACTTTTGGAAATCTTAACCTGCAAAAGAGAGCATACTTTCATAACATGGGATAAATCATAGTAGTGAAATGAAATCCAAATAATCATAACTTAAAACATGAAACTTTGTGGCATATACACATAATCATAGAGAATCATTTCTTGTTAGTCAAGACTCATTGCCAAGACTATCTTAGTGGACAAAGTCCCTTTATGAATCGAGTAACCCTCGTTTCAGTCCTGTTTCACTGAACCGGTATAACCTACCATTTTATCCATGTCTATCTCATGAGATATAAAATCTTTACCCAATACATTGGAGGGAGATATAGGTCCCACCCATCTTATAATGAATCATTTCTTATGTGTGCCACATAGTCATAAATCATACATCATCGCATAACCCATGTAATAAAAATGGGATTCTTAAACAACATGACATCATAAAACAATTCATATAAGATAAAGGAATTCATAAAAATGTTTCCATCACAACATAATAAAATCCATGTAATAATAGGGATAAAAACAGAACCCTTTTATTATCCTAGATTGAAAATAATTTTGATAAAATACCTGAACTTCATTCTTGAGGAAAATATCCTTTCTACTTCAAAAATACTTTTCCTTTCTTAATATGTCATATAATTATAAACAAAAAGAAGTTGATTAAAAATAAACTTGAAAACGTTTAAAGGATGATTCTTGGAAATAATGTTTTAAAAATCCATTCATGCCGTATAAGTTAAAAAAACATTCTTCGTACTTTTGTCGGAAAAGTCAAAAAGTACCTCGTACGAAAAACGACAAAAGATTCCTTTCATACATATTACTAAAAACTCACCTAACGGTAAAAATGGATTTTAAAAATTGTAGGTGGATGGAAATAATGTTACATATTGATGAAACATGGATGTGTATGATAAAATACACCCCAGTAAATACTTACGAATAAACAATCTCGGATAAAAATGAGATTGTGATATTTTCCCTTACCTTAGGTCTGATTTGCTTTGTATATGTCCGAACCTCCTGTATAATGATTTAAATAATGTCATTTACTTATTACAGAATCATATTCATTGTTATGATATCATATATGGTTCACTTATGACATTATATTACCCGTTCTTTTGTAAATTCCGTGTTAAAGAAGCGTTTTGGGTAAAATCATTTCATTTATCGTAGGTGTTTTGACTTGTTGTTCTTGATATTATTATTACTTATATCATGATTTACTTACTTCCAGAATATAAAATATGATTTATATATCATATTTATTCAGTATATATATATATATATATATAATAGATAGATAAATGAAATGAAAAACACCATTCATGGAGACGGTAGTCCGTACGTACGCATGAACGCTGTTTTCCTTTCCTTATTGTCTTGAATGGAAGTAAGTAGATGACATACATACATATATATATACATAAATCCAGTAGCTTTATAATTTCATATATTTCATTATTATTTCTTATATATATTTTATAATCATTCTTAAATGGTTAACATGGAGAATGAATCTCATCGCGTCGTGGAGACGGTAGTCCGTACGTACGCACGAGCGATGATATCATTTCCATAAATATTGAATTGGAGTGGAGTGGATTATACAATATATCAGAATCAATATGATGTTGTAATAACTATTTATAGTTATTCTTTACACCATTATACCCATCCATGTAAGGTGGTGGTGGAAAATAGATTACACCACGGCGTGGAGACGGTATTCCGTACGTACGCACGTGCGGTGATTTCTTTTTCCGTAGGATGGATAGATGGTGAAATAGGGTTGTTTCATACTTATAATAACATATCAGTATATGAGTGATACTGATGTTATTACTTCATAATGAAAAAACCTAAGAAGAAGAAGTGGAAGAAGAAATAAAGATGAAAGAATCGGTAACGGTAATTACCTCTTCTTTGAAGCGCCTCTTTGAGACCTCCTCTTAGGGCACTAAAATTGGTCTTTGAGGAAGACCGGAACCTATAGTATGTTTATAGGGAAGTGGAAAAGAGATTTTGTCAGGGTTTGGCCGAGCTTGAGTGCTCAAATTGGTGTGAGGGGGAGGGGGAGGAGGTGTCCTTTTATAAGGGAGGAGAGGGGCACCTTAGGAATACCTCAAAATATTATTTTATATTAATGTCAAAATCGGTTTATAATGGTTCCAAAGGGTCTTATTTCGAAGATAAAGTGGGGATGGGTCGAAATCCTATCAACCAATAGGATTTAGAGAAGTTTAGGGTATTATTTTAACCTTATCAATTAGATTTAACTCTAAGTTAAATAATTTAACTTTTACCGTGTCTTTTTGTTTTCTTTCACTATATGGTTAATACACTTACTATAACATGCCAAACGAACCCCAAATGGTTTATTAATAATATATATATCCCTATCTAAGTCATTTGGCCGAACCTTAGATTTTTAGGAATAAAATAACAATTAATAATATAATATTTCATTTAAAAACTATTTTGTGTCAATTTTGACACTACTTGATATATGATTTTTGTGAAAGTCATAACAGAATTATATGTTCGAACCAAGTTGATTAAATCAACACTAATATATCATAGTAACCTAGAAAATTAGTGGAATTCATAAAAAGTCTCAAATTACATTCATTTGAGCATTTATAACATCAATTATGTTAATATTTCCTTAAAAGGGTAATTACTGCATCATCGTTGTGTCATAAATAAATTAATTTATTTAAAGTCTAAAAATTATAAATAAAATAGCATTATGTAGGAAATCGTTTTAGCTTTCTAATTAATATTTATAGTCGAATTTATCTTATGTATAACCACATATTAAAAATGTTTTAGTTATTAAACATTGATTTTAACTATTTTAACTATTCATTAAATAAAATAATATTAAATGTCATAATCTAATCCAAGTGGACCTAAATGGTCATATTATATTCATAAGTTTGTTTTTGGTCGAATTACACTTATCCTATAGAATTAGGACATGTGTTAGGGTAATAGTAATATCATATTTACCCTCAGTTACCCTATTTACTATTAACCGTGGTAAAAAAAAGTAAAAAGTTACTATTCACCAAAAATTATTTTCATCTCATTGAACCACATTTTAGTCCTTGATATTAACCGTGTCTGTCTGATTTTCGAAATTCTATTCACAGAAGCGGTAAAATTAAGTTTTATGCAAAATTCAGTTTTTAACCTACCACTTAGTGGTTTCACTATTCATCAAAAATTGAAAGTTTTCAGAAAAGTACTAAAATTTCACCCTAGGCTATAATTGATATTCCGAATTCAAAAATGATTTCTATTTTACAAAATTCCCAACATATAAGTTGCATTAATTAATTTTATAATTAATTTCCGCTGTTAAAACAAATAGCGTGTTTTTAAGAAACAATATCTATCAAAAGATTGACACTTGTTTATGTCTGGTTTAAATGTGAAATTACATCCAATGACCAACATTGTATTAAATTGTAAAAATATATTCTAAATATACTTTAAAACCACTCAAATTAATAATTTATCACTATTAATTATTTTGATTAAAAAATTTGTTTTTAATTATAATTTATTAATTTTCACTATTCATCAGAATATGAAAGTTATCCGAAAAGTACCAAAATTTCACCTTAGGCTAAATTTGATACTCCGAATCCAAAAATGAAGTCCATTTTGAGAGCTAAAATTTCTAAAATTTTAAAAGGTGGTTATTACTATTCATAACGGCTAGTTATAATAATATTTTAATAGCATATCGTTGTTTAGTGAAACTCGGTATTACGTACTACACACGCTATCGAGGAAGGTCTTGATTGCATGTAATGCAAGGCAATTCAAGGATGCGTGTTGTGCAAGCTCCTTTTGGTGTAGCGTACAACACAAGACATTAGTGAAATAAAAAAGAATATTTTTCATAAAATCTCGGGCTGTTACATTCTACCCCCCTTAAAATGAATTTCACCCTCGAAATTCGTCGGGGTTATAAATGGTTTACTATTCGAAAGTTTCTTTAATAGAAACCCACATCGTAAAAAGGAATACCAAAACGTGGCTTTAAAAACAAAAGTATGAAATGTAACGATTACCCAAATAAACTAATCATCGGGTTTCCACATAGGTGAAAATATGGATATGGAAGAGAAATCTAACCATCATGTTCTGATGGAGAGTGGTAGAGAACATGGCTATGGAAAATCCAGCAATCACAAAGCCATAAATTTGTGACGATCTAGGGTACCATCTGATTCATCGGATATAAGGGCACTAGGACAACATTTTTGGTTTTCAAGATCATTTCCCTAAAGTTGAAAATTTGAATTAGAATAAATACTTACTTTATTTTGGTACAATATCACTGTTGTTCATGCCTTGAACAATTTCCACTTCATCTCTTAAATAAATGAAGTTGGATTTGTTATTCGTCAAGTGTTAGCAGATCATGTGATAGAATGACGGGTCATTCCATCTGTCTGAAACAAAAGGTTAGCAAAAATTATATACATAAGTCAATCTATAGTGAGATTAATCATATATGGTTCCTAAAATGGACTTATACTTCATATATCATACTTCTTAATATAATAAAACTAGTTTCTACTAAACAGGGACTTCCTGTTGGCCAGTGGTAGGCGATAAAGGCCAGTCGCACTTCGGTTGTGGGTTCGATTCCCACGGCCTTGTCCGACGCGATGGCCTGTCGCCCGTCCTGCAGGTTGTCCTTTTTCTAAAACTATATTACTATAACATCCCATCAATAATATCGATAAAACTTCTATCCTTAAATAATACTAACGTATGTCCAACATAATTCATTCCAATCTTCAGGCTTATCCATAATACTGCAGTCCACTATCATAACATAGTGAAAACGATTACCAGAGATTTAACACCGTCGTCGATCCCCATATATCATAAGATATGTTTTGTTGGTCACATTCCAAACATTCAAAGTCCTTAATCATGTATTCTCTTGAATACCCATTGAACCTTAGTGAAAACATGAATGCAGTTAAAAGTTAACTCTTTCCACATACCAAAATCCAAAAATTCTATATACTCAAACCATGATATCACTTAGTCCTTATATGAGCTCAGGAATACTGTTAAACATTTAATTTTCTCCTCATCCCTTCATTATGCGCATATCATCTACATTCCAAAAATATTTGAATAACCTTTCATGGATACTGGTAACATTAATCATACACTTTTAAAACTCAAGGAAAGACAACAACGTAACAATCCTTAGATGTCTCTTTATTCCATAGTAGCATGAGATTACTTATACAACATTACACATGATAAACATGTAGTCATTCCACTACATTCTTAAACCATTAACCGAGCTTCAACAATTCTTTCATCTCACATATCATTACCAATATGACCATACTGATTCTCTTCATGAGACTTTCCCTTAGGGCATTGGTTTGCATAATGCCCGTACATTCCACATTTAAAACATTTAACCATTGTTGATGTCGTAGCAATACCATTATCCTCATCCCTAGTGTTAACTGAACCTTTTCCTTTGCACATACTGGCTTTGTGTCCTTCTTTTCCACACCCAAAGCATCTTCCAGTTCCTTTGAAACATTCTCCTTTATGCCTCTTCCCACATGATTTACATAGGGGAAATTGAACTTTCTTTCCTCTATGATCATCATGAAACTCCATCTTTCTCTTATTAGCCGAGTCAGGAAACTTACCAAATTTTACTTTATTGATCATATTATGAGATTGCTGATTCGGTATAATAATGATGTTTGGACTTCCAAATCCCATTTCATTATGAAGAATATCATTCCATTGTCCATCATATCCTCCATTATCGTGAATCATCTTGTTTCCAGCCATTTTCTAAAACCCAAAAAGAATAGTGTGAGAGGCAAAAATAATGCTAGGGAAAACAACATAATAAAGGGGGAGTAACTTCAATATCTAACATCTTAGGTTAAATTCTAAGATCGTTACCGTAGTGCTAGGACTATATCCTATATGTATACCTATCCTTAGGGACATCCCTAGACATACCTTAGAAATATCTCTTGGGATCTCACTAACGTTTTCGCGTCCTAGTTTCCAAAGGTTGACTAAACCTTTCCTCTGATACCAACTGTTGAGACCTGTATCTTGACGTACATGGACATTACATTACATTTGTGGAATACTTAGTACATAAAAAAAACACACACACAAGGATCGTAATAGTTTAGTGTCTTTGGAAACTCGGAACGTAATCTTCTAATCGTGGTGAAAGATCTTCAATATCTCCCATAAAGATCTTCCCTTTTTTTACCTAAAACCTTTCTTTATATCTTTGGGAAAAGAGAACATAAAAGGGTGAGCTCAAATGCTCAGTAAGGGTATACAAAAGAAAAATCAATCACATCATATTCATAATAACATAACTTTTGGAAATCTTAACCTGCAAAAGAGAGCATAATTTCATAACATGGGATAAATCATAGTAGTGAAATGAAATCCAAATAATCATAACTTAAAACATGAAACTTTGTGGCATACACACATAATCATAGAGAATCATTTCTTGTTAGTCAAGACTCATTGCCAAGACTATCTTAGTGGAAAAAGTCCCTTTCTGAATCGAGTAACCCTCGTTTCAGTCCTGTTTCACAGAACCGGTATAACCTACCATTTCAGCCATGTCTATCTCATGAGATATAAAATCTTTACCCAACACATTGGAGGGAGATATAGGTCCAACCCAAATTATAATGAATCCTTTCTTATGTGTGCCACATAATCATAAATCATACATCATCGCATAACCCATGTAATAAAAATGGTATTCTTAAACAACATGACATCATAAAACAATTCATATAAGATAAATGAATTCATAAAAATGTTTCCATCACAACATAATCAAATCCATGTAATAATAGGGATAAAAACAGAACCCTTTTATTATCTTAGATGAAAAATAATTTTGATAAAATACTTGAACTTCATTCTTGAGGAAAATATCCTTTCTACTTCAAAAATACTTTTCCTTTCTTAATATTTCATATAATTATAAACTAAAAGAAGTTGATTAAAATTAAACTTGAAAACATTTAAAGGATGATTCTTGTAAATAATGTTTTAAAAATCCATTCATGCCGTATAAGTTAAAAAAACATTCTTCGTACTTTTGTCGGAAAAGTCAAAAAGTACCTCGTACGAAAAACGACAAAAGATTCCTTTCATACATATTACTAAAAACTCACCTAAGGGTAAAAATGGATTTAAACAATTTTAGGTGGATGGAAATAATATTACATATTGATGAAACATGGATGTGGATGATAAAATACACCCCAGTAAATACTTACGAATAAACAATCTCGAATAAAAATGAGATTGTGATATTTTCCCTTACCTTAGGTCCGATTTGCTTCGTATATGTCCGAACCTCCTGTATAATGATTTAAATAATGTCATTGACTTATTACAGAATCATATTCATTGTTATGATATCATATATGGTTACTTATGACATTATATTACCCGTTCTTTTGTAAATTCCATGTTAAAGAAGCGTTTTGGGTAAAATCGTTTCATTTATCGTAGGTGTTTTGACTTATTGTTCTTGATATTATTATTACTTATATCATGATTTACTTACTTCCAGAATATAAAATATGATTTATATATCATATATATTCAGTATATATATATATAATAGATAGATAAATGAAATGAAAAACACCGTTCATGGAGACGGTAGTCCGTACGTACGCATGAACGTTGTTTTCCTTTCCTTATTGTCTTGAATGGAAGTAAGTAGATGACATACATACATATATATATACATAAATCCAGTAGCTTTATAATTTCATATATTTCATTATTATTTCTTATATATATTTTATAATCATTCTTAAATGGTTAACATGGAGAATGAATCTCATCGCGTCGTGGAGACGGTAGTCCGTACGTACGCACGAGCGATGATATCATTTCCATAAATATTGAATTGAATTGGAGTGGATTATAAAATATATCAGAATCAATATGATGTTGTAATAACTATGTATAGTTATTCTTTACACCATTATACCCATCCATGTAAGGTGGTGGTGGAAAATAGATTACACCACGGCGTGGAGACGGTATTCCGTACGTACGCACGCGCGGTGATTTCTTTTTCCGTATGATGGATAGATGGTGAAATAGGGTTGTTTCACACTTATAATAACATATCAGTATATGAGTGATACTGATGTTATTACTTCATAATGAAAAAACCTAAGAAGAAGAAGTGGAAGAAGAAATAAAGATGAAAGAATCGGTAACGGTAATTACCTCTTCTTTGAAGCGCCTCTTTGAGACCTCCTCTTAGGGCACTAAAATTGGTCTTTGAGGAAGACCAGAACCTCTAGGATGTTTCTCGGGAAGTGGAGAAGAGATTTTGGTAGGGGTTGGCCGAGCTTGAGTGCTCAAATTGGTGTGAGGAGGAGTGGGAGGAGGTGTCCTTTTATAAGGGAGGAGAGGGGCACCTTAGGAATACCTCAAAATATTATTTTATATTAATGTCAAAATCGGTTTATAATGGTTCCAAAGGGTCTTATTTCGAAGCTAATGTGGGGATGGGTCGAAATCCTATCAACCAATAGTATTTAGAGAAGTTTAGGGTATTATTTTAACCTTATCAATTATATTTAACTCTAAGTTAAATAATTTAACTTTTACCGTGTCTTTTTGTTTTCATTCACTATATGGTTAATACACTTACTATAACATGCCAAACGAACCCCAAATGGTTTATTAATAATATATATATCCCTATCTAAGTCATTTGGCCTAACCTTAGATTTTTAGGAATAAAATAACAATTAATAATATAATATTTGATTTAAAAACTATTTTGTGTCAATTTTGACACTACTTGATATATGATTTTTGTGAAAGTCATAACAGAATTATATGTTCGAACCAAGTTGATTAAATCAACACTAATATATCATAGTAACCTAGAAAATTAGTGGAATTCATAAAAAGTCTCAAATTACATTCATTTGAGCATTTATAACATCAATTATGTTAATATTTCCTTAAAAGGGTAATTACTGCATCATCGTTGTGTCATAAATAAATTAATTTATTTAAAGTCTAAAAATTATAAATAAAATAGCATTATGTAGGAAATCGTTTTAGCTTTCTAATGAATATTTATAGTCTAATTTAGCTTATGTATAACCCCATATTAAAAATGTTTTAGTTATTAAACTTTGATTTTAACTATTTTAACTATTCATTAAATAAAATAATATTAAATGTCATAATCTAATCCAAGTGGACCTAAATGGTCATATTATATTCATAAGGTTTTTTTGGGTCGAATTACACTTATCCAATAGAATTAGGACATGTGTTAGGGTAATAGTAATATCATATTTACCCTTAGTTACCCTATTTACTATTAACCGTGGTAAAAAAAAGTAAAAAGTTACTATTCACCAAAAATTATTTTCATCTCATTGAACCACATTTTAGTCCTTCATATTAACCGTGTCTGTCGGATTTTCGAAATTCCATTCACAGAAGCGGTAAAATTAAGTTTTATGCAAAATTTAGTTTTTAACCTACCACTTAGTGGTTTCACTATTCATCAATAATTGAAAGTTTTCAGAAAAGTACTAAAATTTCACCCTAGGCTATAATTGATATTACGAATTCAAAAATGATTTCTATTTTACAAAATTCCCAACATATAAGTTGCATTAATTAATTTTATAATAAATTTCCGCTGTTAAAACAAATAGCGTGTTTTTAAGAAACAATATCTATCAAAAGATTGACACTTGTTTATGTCTGGTTTAAATGTGAAATTACATCCAATGACCAACATTTTATTAAATTGTAAAAATATATTCCAAATATACTTTAAAACCACTCAAATTAATAATTTATCACTATTAATTATTTTGATTAAAAAATTTGTTTTTAATTATAATTTAGTAATTTTCACTATTCATCAAAATATGAAAGTTATCCGAAAAGTACCAAAATTTTACCTTAGGCTAAATTTGATACTCCGAATCCAAAAATGAAGTCCATTTTGAGAGCTAAAATTTCTAAAATTTTAAAAGGTGGTTATTACTATTCATAACGGCTAGTTATAATAATATTTTAATAGCATATCGTTTGTTTAGTGAAACTCGGTATTGCGTACTACACACGCTATCGAGGAAGGTCGTGATTGCGTGTAATGCAAGGCAAGTCAAGGATGTGTGTTGTGCAAGCTCCTTTTGGTGTAGCGTACAACACAAGACATTAGTGAAATAAAAAAGAATATTTTTCATAAAATCTCGGGCTGTTACACCTATCGACCAATTTCCCTTTACGTTCAATATGCCAATTGGTTGTTAGGACTATAGGAAAATAGTCCCTTAGGCCTATAGGCTAATGGTCCATTAGTCCTATTGGTCAATTGGACATTAGGACTATATACTGATTTTTTATTAGGATTAATAGGTCAATTGTCCCTTAGGCCTATAGGCCAAGTGGCGATTAGACCCATAGGCCAACTGTCTGTTAGGCCTATAGGCCAACTGATCGTGGGGCCTATAGTCCTACTGGTCGTTGGGCCTATGGGCCAACTACCAGTTGTCCAATATTCTAATTATACATTATTCCATTAGGCATAATGGATAATTGGCCATTTATCCTATGGTTCAATTATCCTTTTTGCATAATAGGACAATTGGCCATTATGTTTATCAGCCAATTGGTCCTTAGGCCAAATAGTCCAATGGACCCTTAGGCTTATAGGCCAATTGGACCTTAGGCATGTTGTTCAGTTGGTCTTTAGACCTGTATTCCAATTTTTCATTAAGCCTGCTAGCCTAATAGAAAAATTTTTATTATGTCGATAGGCCAATTGGCCCTTAGGACTAACAGTCCAATTATCCCTATAAGACAATTGGTTGTTAGGAATATTGGGAATATAGGCCAGTTGGACATTAGTCTTTTAGGATAATTGTCCATTTAACCTATAGTCTAATTTTCCATTCAGACTATAGGCAAATTGGACATTATTCCATTAGGACTAACGACCAACTAGCCATTAGGCCTATAAGCCAATTGGCCAATAAGACTATAGGCCAATTGGTTGTTAGTCCTATAGGCCAATTGGCTATTAGGACTATACGAAAATTGGTTGTTAGGCATATCATCCAATTTGACATTATTTCATTGGGCCTAATGGACAATAGGCAGATAGGCCTAATGGCCAACTGTCCTATCCAAAATTGACCCATAGGCCTTTATGCCAATTGGACCTAAGGAATATAGGGAAATTGGCACATAGGCCTATAGGTAAATTGGAACTTAGTCATATATCCCAATTGTTCATTAGGCCTAGTAGGCCAATTGGTCGTTAGGCCAAATAGGGCAATTCATCTTTATACCCATAAGGAAATTGGTTGTTAGGCATAATAGGGAAATGTTGGAGTTGGTGGAATAGAACCAACAAATTTGTAATTTATTCATTAATAAATAAATTATCACATCTTGATTGTTATTCTACTTGATAATGCTTGTGATAATATCCTAAGGATAGCTATTTCACTAAAATTTCATAGCGGATCCCTGCTATGATGAGAACCCGGAAGAGCTATAACATTGTTCTTTAATATATGTTCTATGTTCGGATGATGTTATTTGAGGGAAAAAAATAATATAGGTCATTAAAGTTGAGGAATCATAAAAAATTGAGGCCCCTTCCCATGGTGTGAACCCTTGGTAATATTTAGGAGGATATTATGAGAATGAGAACCACCGGTAGGAAATCCACATTTCATGGTGTCATTGGATGTTCCTCTCTAGGGATGTGTGTGTTGGTCCTTATACAGTACGATTATTATTAATGGGTATTATAACTCGTGCACTTAGAAGTATTGATGAAAACTATGATGGCACACTATTTGTAGCAAGGTAGGATATATTTGGTGTGTCATGAGTAATACTGCATTAATAGATAATGCGAGAAAGGATTTGTCCCTTATATTCCATAACAGAAGTAGATATCTTAGTCCCTTTAATGAAATTTGTATATCCTCAATAAATCAATGGCCATGGTAAGTAATGGTTAAGTTTAATTCATAGAAGTCAGAGAATGAATAATCAGGCACATGGGTTGATGGCATCAGCATTCAACCCGCTTGATTTGAGAAATCGTGACAAAGGGATTACACTACACTGTAAGCATTTGTAGGAGGTGACTCTTCATTGCGGCATTAACTTCTTTCTCAATGGGTGTCTTGGTGTGTTGTTAGACTCTAACCTTAGACTTTAGGTAGGATCCGCCCAATTCCTCTGAGAAAGATGCCTAAAGGGTCACACACAAAGTGTTTGGAAGTAGGTTAGTTAAATATTAATTTAACAAGTAAAATATATATTTATCCTGATTGTGGTTTAATAATTATTCGAGGATGTATGATCACATTTATTTCGACACTAGTTATTCGAGAGAATATATTGTGGAAGAAATAATATATTTATTAGAGAGTAAGGCAGTAATATTTATTTAAGAAATAAATAGTCATTATTCAAGGTCTAATAAATATGGTGGAGAAAATAAAGAAAATAGAAAAAGAAAAGTACATTTTATGTATATTAATATATATTTCATATAGTTTTTCTAGGGATTTGTGAGAAATAATATTATTTATTTAATTAAATAATAGTAGGTTTAATTAACTGAGTGCATGTCATGTAATAAAAGTAATCAACTGTTATTATTAGACATGGGGTCTTACTAAGAATGAAATAAAATGAATAAATGATTTCGGGTAATTAATTCATTTTATTATTCTAAGTAATTAAAATCCCAATTATATTATTCCCATTATCCAATCCATTAATTTTGGTTTTTCATAACGGGTCTAGAGAAAGCTCTCAAGCCAAGAGAAATTCTTTTCTTCCAAGAATACTCTCAAGTAATGAGATAGGTCCTCCTCCCCCAGTAATATCATTGATTATAGTTATTTAGTTTTTCATTGGTGATTTTCGCATTTAATAATTTAGTTCTTTCAATTCAATTTAATAATTTTTTAAATCTTAATCTCGAGATCTATTCATCTTCTTTCATTTCTCATTCACCTGAAAAAAAACGTTTTTCTTTTATTTTTGATTAAAATAAAACAGAGTATCTCATCTAGATGTTCCAAAGCTTCCTAGCAGTATAACACCAGAACACACAGCGTGTATTTGAAAGTACATGTTGTGGAGTATAGGCTACATAAACTAGGAAGGTCTGCAAAACCAACCTATGTCATTGGATTCTATCTAAGTCCTTAAGAAGCCATGTGTTGACCAGGAACAGGTGGCACACGATTTCTGGAATACACATTGTGTGGTCCATTGAACACGATGTGTAGTCCTTTCAGGTTATGTTTGGGCCATGTACCCTGTCTATGACATTCACTGCTGGAAACCGTGTATATCTAATACTACACAGAAAGTGTCCCACTGAACAAGTCGTGTAATCCGAATATTTTTGAAGTACATCTACACGCCATGTCCCCAGGAATGTACTTCATATGTATGGTGAAAAAAATTACACACTGTGTAGTCGGAACTACACACTGTGTACTCATCCAAATTACGCAGATTTATTAAAATTTATTATTATATTATACAAACCCTTAATATGTGTACCATAGTGTGGGTGTAAAGCTATGTAACAACATGTTATAGGTGTTTTATATAGGTGTGTTTAATTTAACATCTGTGTAATTTTCATTTCTACTCATTAGGTAGTTATGAATGGGAATTCACTACGTTTCCTCAAAGGTACAAGTGACGTATAAAGAAAATTTGAAATGAATTTATTTGTATAAAATTATGATAGATGAGAATCTCAAGGAAATTCAGAAAAATGGTTTAAGATAAAAGGATTGATTGATTAAAGATAATTAATTTATTCAAGAAAGATTTGTCATAAACAAGAATGATTAAATAATTGTATGCTATTTTTATTTATGCATAAATATCTTTGCATGTATGGATGATCATGAGCTAGACCAAGACCTTTTTATGTGAATGGTTTCTTTTTATTTATTTATTTAAATTAAATTTTTTGGCATGTAATCATTATCCTCCTTAATATATAAGGTCTGTGTGCCTAAGGATTATTTTATGTAAAACCCCATTTTACCCCTCGCCCATGAGTGAGATGAAATCATATGTGATGTATGCAACTCCCAAACTAGTGGTGGTGGATCAATTGGGGACCCATAGTGAAACCAGTCCAAGGATATACAAAGGTGGATAGGTGGAAAACTGTAAACACAAACCCAAAAGGTTCAAGGTGTTTCTCCCCTAGGTCTTGTGTTAGTTTATGACCCGCTAGATAAACTAACCAATAGAAAAATCTTATGATCATACCATTTATTTTACTTTTGTTAGTTTCATGATTTATTTACTATGAGTGTGTTGTCATGATCACACAATTAATGAATTTAAAAAGCATGCAATATGGAACTAAAATAAAACCGTATTATGCGTAAATATAGTCTTAGACATGGTTAATCACTTAAGTATATCCCACTTAATATTAACAAGCATGTAATAATATATAATAAAATAGAAATTTGTGTATAAGGTCAAAATCCATCAACGAAATATTAAGTTGGTAAAGACTTCCATAATCATTGTTAGAATCAAACCATAGTTCAAAGTGCTTGACCATCCCTAGTTGAGGTGCTTCCAATTATTAGGGAATTCCAATTCAAGGTTTTCGGTTAACTTGAATTGGTTCACATCAAGGGTTGACTTCCACAGTAGTACTTGGTGTGACCCAGAGGTAAAAGTTTAAGAAATCCAAAATAAATGGGTTTTTGGATTGGGGATTCCACTCTGCAGATCAAGGAACTATGAGTTAATGCGGTTGACATTTGGAATGCCTACCTAAAACCATTCAAGTTTCTTGGAAAACCCTAGTTTGGGTAATGCAAAGTGAAATATGGATCCTTTCCACTAGACTATTCTGGTAATAGAATATTTTGAAGTCAATGGTGATGGCTATTGGATTTTGATAAAATAGTGGGAGACTAATAAGTATTAATTTATTTATTTGTCTCAATTTCATCATGATAAATTACTAAAATATTTTATCATCATAATTTGTAGAAAAGATAAGAAACATTACATCAAACATGTCTTTGAAAACCATACTTTAAAAGTAAAATGTTCTCACTGGCACCAATTTCTAGTAATGGAAGAGGCGTTCACACATCATCCATCACCAATAGAGGAAATTATAAGTGTTAGAGGAGCTTATTTCATTTGTTCCTAGAAATAAGGTCAGTGATGAGGAAATATCTCTCTATATGAAACATATGTATGATTCCAAAGGTGCCCAATATTTCATGCTATCATCCTTGTCTAATGAGCTTTTGAATAAACATGAAAGTGTGGACGTGTATGGAATGATGTCTCACTATAAGGATCTCTATCAAGAGAAGGTGAGACATGAGAGATATGAGATCTCCAACACATTTTTTACAACTAATCTCGGAGAGTCTTCTTCAGTTGGGATTCATGTAGTCGAGATTATTGGCTACATTGAACTCCTGGATATCTTAGAAATTAAGTTATATGGATTTCCAAGACCTTCTCTAAATTTATTGTCAACTACAACATGAGGAACAATTAGAAGAGTCTATCAGAACTTATGACCTTAATTTTCCAAGTAGATAAATACATGGGGAATGACAAACCCATAGTCTTTATGGTGAATAAGAAAATATCCAGAGGCACGACAATAAATGGGAGGCGGTATGTTTTTCACATGGTAAGCAAGGCCACTAGAAGAGAAAATGCACAAAGAAATGTGGGGATACTAAAGGTGAATTCGTTATCAAGTGTAGCTTTCCATTTCTAAACATTGGGTATTATATACAGCTTTTGGGGCTCACATCTATATTCAAATGTAGGAACCACGTATATTTAGAAATATTTCTAGAAGAGAGGCGGATCATTGAGCTGCCAATGGCACGAGGCTCGCTACATTGGCCATTGGTGAATATTATCTCTCATTGCCAACTGGAATGATTTTGGTTTTACGTAACTGTTATTATGTGCCCAGTGTTACCAAGAACATAATTTCTATATCTTGTTTGGATATGGATGGATTTATTTTCAAATTTTCAAATAATGGATGTTTCTTTAGAAGAACTATATATGTTTTTGTATGGTGCATTTAAATAACAGTTTGTATGTATTAAATTTTGAAAACCAAGTGTTGGAAATAAATAAAGAAACATACTCACATGACTCATACATCACCTATTTGTGGAATCACTGTCTCAGTCATGTAAACGAGAATCACTTGACAAAGATCCTCCAAGATGGTTATTTAGACTCTACTAAGCTAAAGCCACTGGATAGATGTCATGCTTATTTACAAGGTGAAAGGACCAAGCAAAATTTTGGTTCACATGGTGAAAGGGACATATAGCTTCTACGATTGGTGCACAAGGATGTGTGTGGATCATTTCCAATAGAATATAGAGGTGTTTATTCTAAATTCATTACTTTTACTAATGATTTGAGTAGATATGACTATATCTATTTAATGACGTATAATTCAAAGTCTTTAGAGAAATTTAATGAATTCAAGAAGGAAGTAGAGAATCAGATTGGTAAGAAGATAAAGAAACTTTGATTGGATCGAGGTGGAGAATATCTGAAAGAAGAGTTCATCAACCTTTTACAGGAGTCTAGGATTCTATTCCAACTCACTGCTCCTTATACACCGCAGTGTAATGGTGTTAGTGAAAGGAGAAACTGCACCTTTTTTGACATGGTGAGGTTGAAGATGAGGCATAAAAATCTTCCATTATCCTTTTGGGGATATGCATTACAAACAAAAACATACACATTAAACCTAGTACCAACTAAGTAGAAAAATGGAATTCCCACCGAGATATGGAATGGAGAAAACCCTAATTTGTCGCAAACACGTGTATGGGGATGCGAGGTGTTTGTTATGGCCTTCTCAGGAAACAAACTATAACCCTAGGTCATGAAGTGTATCTTTATAGTATATCCCAAGGAAACAAGAGGATATTATCTATATAACCCTTTAGATAGTAAATTCATTGTCACCATAAAAGTCGTCTTTCTTGAGAGGGAGAACATCCTCAAAATGGATAGTGGGGGAAAGATTAACATCGACGATGTTGATTCTCAAGATACACAGGATTTGGTATAGGAACAAGTTCCGCAGGTCCCCATGGAAGAGGTTCCAGAAACACATGTACTGTGCAGGAGGTCAAGAGAGGTAAGGTAACCAGATATATATGGTTTCCAAGTCATCGAGGATGGTGAATCATTATTCTTGGATAATGATGAACCTCCCTCCTACAAGGAAGCAGTAAAGAGCTCATAAGCTGCAAGATGTCTAGAAGCTATGAAATCTGATTTAGATCCTATGAATCAGAACCATGTTTGGGTTCTTGTAGATGAGCCATTTGATGTAAAGCTTATTGGATGAAAATGGGTATTCCAAAGAAAACTAGATAGGGAAGTCAAGTTAGGCCCTATAAAGAAAGGCTAGTGGCTAAATGATTCAAATAGTATCAAGGAATTGACTATGATGAAACCTTATCGCCAGTTTCCATGGTTAAATCCATAAGAATCATAATTTCTCTAGCATCTTTCCATGACTACAAGATTTGGAAAATAGATGTCAAAATCGCATTCCTTAATGGGAAAATTAGAGAAGATGTCTATATGACACAACTAAAAGGTTTTGTGACACCAGGTGAATCCAAACGGGTCTTTAAGTTTCCGAAATCCATTTATGGATTAAAGAAAGCAATTAGGTCATGGAACATTCACTTTGATGAAGCCAAAAAATAATTTGGCTTCATTAAGAACGAATGTGATCCATGTGTTTATAAGTGGTTTAATGGAAATTTGGTCATTATCCTAGTGTTATATGTTGACCACATATTACTTATTGGAAATGATGTAAGAGTCTTAAAATCAGTTAAGGACTGGTTGAACAATTGTTTCTCCATGATGGACTTAGGTGAAGCGGCCTACATTCTAGGGATCAAGATCATTCGTGATAGATCCAAGAGGCTTCTTGGACTATTTCATGGTACATATATTGACCAGATAATAAAGAGATTTAGTATAAAACAATCTAATGGGGGATTAGTTCCAGTGTCATATGGCCTACATCTTTCTAAGAAAATGTGTCCTCAAACACAATAGTAGAATGATATAATGAGTAAACTCCCATATGCCTTGGCTATAGGATCCATCATGTATTCCATGTTTTGTACCTGGCTTGATATTAGCTATTCACTAAGCATGGTTGGAAGATATCATGAAGATCTAGGAGAACAGCATTGGACTGTTGTTAAGAATATCCTTAAGTATCTGAGAAGAACTATGTATATATTCCTGTTTTATTGAGGAGACAAGGAGCTTTTCATCAGAGGGTATGACGATGCTAGTTTTTTAATAGATCAGAATTATCTTATGTCTCAATCTAGATATGTTTTCTATCTCAATAGAGGATTTGTGGGATGGAAGAGTTCAAAGAAACCAGTTTTCTCTGATTCTACAGTGGAGTCTGAATTTATAGAGGCTTCTGATGCATCCAAGGAATATATCTAGATTCGGAAATTTGTCCAGGAGCTTTATGTGGTGCCTAGCAGTAAAGATCCTATCACATTGTATTGTTATAATACTACAGTCGTGGATCTTGAAAAATAACCAAGGTCACATCAATGGAAAAAGAACATACTCCAGAAGTATCACCTCTTTAGCGATTTATATCAAAGGGGTAAAGTTGTAGTAATCAGATTGTCCGCATAAGAGAACAAGGCAGACCCCATGACTAAAGGTCTATCTTAGTAGAAGCATGAATATCATGTGAGAGCTAGCGGGTTAACATTTTTTAGTAGTTGGCTCTCGTCCAAGTGTGAGTCTGTTGGAGTTGGTGGCCTAGAACCAACTACTTTTTACATTATTAATTAATAAATACATTATCACATCATGATTGTCCTTCTGTGTGACAATGAATGTGATAATTTCCTAAGGATAGTTGTTGCACTAAAAGGCTATAGTGTATCTCTGCAATGATGAGAACCTAGAAGTGTCATAACACTATTCTTGAATATATGTTCTATGGTTAGATGATGTTATTTAAGGGACATAAATAATATAGGCAATTAGGAGTGAGGAATCATAAAAAATTGAGGAACCTTATCACGGTTTTCACCATAGGTAATATCCAAGAGGATATTATAAGGACGAGACCTTCCAGTTGGATATCCACATTTCATAATGTCATTGGATGTTCCTAGCTACAGACGTGTGTATTGGTCGTTAGACTTTAAGATTATTATTAATGTGTATTAAAATTTGTGAACTTCATTGTATTGATGAAAATTGTGACAAGTCACTATTCTCAGTGAGGTAGGATATGTTGGGTGTGTAACGTGTAATTCTGCATTAAAAGATAATGTGAGAAAGGATTTTTTTCCCTTCTTTTCCACAAAGGAAGTAGATATCTCAGGCCCTTTGATGGAATTGATATAGCCTAAATAAACCCATGCCCAGGGTAAAGAAGGGAGAGTTTAATTCTGGGAATTCAAAGAAAGAATAATCGAGCACATGGGTTGATGGCACCAGCATGTAAGCCGCTTGATTCGATATATTATGACAAAGTTATTATATTTCATGGTAGGCATTCGTATGCAGTGAAACATCATTACGGCATTAACTTCTTTCTTTATGGGTGTCGTGGTGTGTTGTGAGATGCTAACCTTAGAGTTTAGGAAAGCTCCACCTAATTCCATTGAGAAAGAGTCCTAGAGGTTCATACACTATGTGTGTCCAAGTATCTCAGTTAAATATTAATATAACAAGTTGAATAAATATTATTCCCGATTATGGTTCAATAATTTTTCAAGGATGTGGAATCACATTTATTTTGAGACTAGTTTTTTGAGAGAATATATTGTGGGTAAATAATATATTTATTAGCTAGTAATGTAGTAATATTTATTTAAGAAATAAATAATCATTATTCAAGGTTTAATAAATATTGTGGAGGAAATAAAGAAAATGAAAAAACAAAAGTACACATCGTGTATATTAATATACCCATCGTGTCATTTTTCTGGGGATTTGTGATAAATAATATTATTTATTTAATTTAATAATATTAGGTGTAATTTTATGGGCACATGTCAAGTAATGATAACAGACAACTATTATTATTATGCATGGGGTCTTACTAAGAATTAAATGAAATAAATAAATGATTTCGGGTAATTAATTCATTTTATTATTCTAAGAAATTAAAATCCCAATTATATTGTTCTCATTAGCCTAGCCATTCATTATGGTTGTGAAAAATGGATCTAGAGAAATCTATCAATACAAGTGATAATTCTTTTCTTCCACGAATTCTCTCAGGCTACGAGAGAGATCCCCCTCCACCGGATCAAGTAGAGCACTTTGCAAGAAGCTCTCAGGGAAATCTAAGGTGTACATTGCAAGCGAAGCATCTTCCGCACTAGCTCCCAAATATCCCTTCAGCGACGTCCAGAGATATGTGGAGCATGTGTGGATCACCTCTAGAGTAATCCTACACATGGATTCTATGACACAACGATGGATCACTTCAGATCTTGACCAGAAACATCAATGGAGATAGAATTCCATCAAGGTAATTCATATATTTTAATTAAATTAATTATAAGAAAATTATGATGATCCATTATATGGTTCTGGGACTCCCCTCTTTTATTTTTTTCTTCATTCTATTCTGAAAATCCGACACATTTTATTATCATGACGGATCTCAGATTGATCATTGTTAACAAAAAAAATTAATGTTCGGAACACCAACCAACGCACTTCCACTATGCTCAGAACCTACATGAGATTGGTCAATTGGAATAATTGGATATTAGGCCTAATAGTCCCATTCACTATTATCCATATAGGACAATTGTTTGTTAGGCCTGTTAAGCCTATAGTCCAATTAGACATTAAGCTTATGGGCCAATTGGTCATTCAACCTATAGTCCAATTTTCCATCCGGCCTATACTCTAGTTGGACATTATTCCATTAGGCCTAACATCCAATTGGTCTATAAAACTATTGACCAATTGTCCTATAGTTCTATAAGCCAACTATCCCTTAGTCCAATTGTTCGTTAGGCCTAATAGGCCAATTGGGTGTTAGGATTATAGGCCAAATGGCTGTCAGGATGATAAGACAATTTCCCTTTAGGCCAAACAGTCACTTGGCCTTTAGGCCTAACATTCTAATTGGCTATTTGGCCTATCTTCCAATTGAAAATTAGTCCAAATATGCCAATTTTCACTTAGCCTTATAGGGAAATAGGCTCATAGGCATATCGGGAAATTGGCCCTTTGGCCTAATGACCAATTGGCCTCTATGCCTAATAGACTAATTGGCCATTAGGCCTATAGGACAGTTGTCCCTTTGGGCTAAGAGGCCAATTTTTCGTTAGCTATATTAGGCCTATAATCCAGTTGGAAATTAGACCTATAGGCCAATTGGTCATCTGGCCTATAGTCCAGTTGTTCATTCGTCAAATCGGCCAATTGTACATTATAACATTGGGCATATAGGCCAATTGTCCATTACTAATATAGGCCAATTGTCCATTATTACAATTGGACAATTTTCCATTATGCCTAATAGGCTAATTGGCCATTAGGCTATAGGTAAATTGGCCATTAGGCCTAATGGCCAATTCAAAGTGGTATTTTCAGCAATTTATTAAAGGTAATAATGATAATAAAACATAAAATTCAAAATGAAAAGTTAACTAAGTAACAATATAAATAAGAAAATTATTTGAATTCAGATTAAAGTAGCTGGTGCTTCTCATGCTTAGGCATTGTAGTGCACCCCAATGTGTGTACATATTCCATTGAATATTTATTTTTTATTTTTTTCTCCAATACTTACTAAAAAAATTGAATTCAAGTAATAATAATTAAATTTTATATGAATACCATTAAAGATTTGAAATAACTTAACCTCATTATTAGTCCAATGTACAATAATTTTTTGATATTGAGTTTTTGGATAGTCAACAAATATGGGTACACCCTATAAATCAAAACCTACTCTACTCTTCCAACCAACATACAAGTCATGCTTGTATGATCACAATAAATATCCATAATCTGTAAACCTCGAAGTCTTAGTAGATTCCCCATCAAGAAATAAAATCAACTATTCGATGAACATGTTATTTCATATAAATACAAAAATAATATAGAAATACTTTTATAAAATTTTCATACCTATATCTACTCCAATGATTTTTCCTTGATGTCATTACTGAGTTATCTCCATGAAATTTGTTCCACTAGAATTATATCATGGTATTTGGATAAAGTGACCATAAAACTTCAACACTACCTTAAATTATCACCCACCATCTGATTTCATCATTTTATTCCACCATTATCTATGTCTAGTGTTTTCAGACTTTCAACATATGAGTGCACCCACATCACCTAGAAGAAGATCCCACTGAATTAGAAAAGAGGGGAAATAAGAATAATTAAGACATGGTACAACATGAGAAAAAAGGTTGTATAATTTGACGTAGTTATACTAAAAATAACTTGATATAGTCTGATTTATAGACTATGATAGATCTATGGGTTATCCTGGATTAGCAGCCTCTGAACGAAGTGACTCTTCCAACGCATTTATTGGGTAGTCTTAATGCACTGGAGTGGAACCTAAATGAACAGACTCATTAGATTTCAGATGGATTGTAGGAATTGGAAGGGGCAAAGACGTGGTATAATATGGGTATTAGGTTGTGGGATATGTCATCAGATATGGGTATGGTAAAGGTGGTAACATCCATAAGGGTAGTGTATAAATGGTATGAGAATATGGGCATAAATGTAAAAATGGAGGCTTCACTGGGATCATCCATGGTTATGTCATGGACATGGTATGTGAATAAGAGGGTATTTGAGATTAAAATAAAGAAATTTATAAGAAACTACTAGGTGACTAATATAAAGGATGGAAAGTTATGGTAGATAGGGTGTCCATAGGTAGATCAGTGTGGGAATAGGTGTGATGGGAGCTCTATTTAGGTCTAGGATCATCCACACTTGGAACCATGCTAGTAGGATGAGGACTCAACTCTAGTGGAATTGAATATCCCTCAAAATTAATAATGAATATTAACATCAAATTATATGTAATGTAGTAGAAAAAAATTAAAATTATTATACTCACTGAGGGAAGAAAAGGAGGAAACGCATGCTCGCGCACCTGTGGATTGGGATCAAATAGTAACTTCCTTCAATGTTTAGAAGTATTTGAGATATTCTAAATAAGAATGAAGTTTAACTTTTTTGAAATAGTTTATATAAATCATTCATAAAACTTATAAGTAAAATAATCCATAAGAAAAGTCATAACATCTTTTAGTAACAATAATTTCAAACTAAGTTATACATTTTTTAAAAACTCATTTTAAACCCAGTTTTCAAAATTGAAATAAATATAATTAAATTAAACGACATAAGACAATACTAAAATGAACTTCTCATTATAAAATAAAACATAAATACATAATTATAGTAATAAAAACCTGATAAACTCGTGTCAAGGTAAACTAAATGAACAATTAACATATAGGGTTTCTTTTATATATTACCCAGCACTACTTCAGGTTCAATATCAACTCTAACAAAGGGAAAATTTGAATCATTGAATGAAATATTTTGGTCAACACAAATGGGGGCATCAATGGTCACAACTTCATTACCAACATCTTGAAAAATATGTCTTGAGATTACATCATTAATGAAACTTTAATCAGGTATCAGATGATCTTTCACATAAAAAACTTGTTTTTTCATTGATGTCAAAATGTATGGTTCATCGGTATGTAGGAATCGACTCATGTAAATAAGACTGAATCCACAGTCATCAATAATTGTACCATGTCATGTCATAAAATCAAACCATTTAAATTTCAACATAATAACTTGAACCTGAGAGTATTTATCAAATAAAAATATTTTCTCAATAAGTCCATAATAATGCATATCTTCATATTGAGGCCAACTATCAGATGCACTAGCATAACAATCTGTTGTAGTAGTTAACATAACACCATCATGTTGTGTACTCATTTTCTCCTATTGATCATTTGTAACAAATTTATACCCATTGATTATTAAATATTTTCATTCATAAACCAAATAATTAGGACCAAAACAAAACGCTCTAAATTCTAGAGAGATGGAGTCAACAGGTAAACTCATGAACTAAAATATTTTTGAATAATAAAATTGAATGGATGTCTTTATTTTATGTTAATTACAATAATGGACATGCCTTTGATTTCTACTAAGATGGAAACCCTAGGCTATAAAAATCCTTTACCCTTCTCAAAGGAAAATATCAATGAACTCTACTTATAATTTTCTTATTATTCCTACATAAAAGGATAATAAAAGTATGTGTTATATGAGAAATGTCCTAATATGAGATAACATGTAAATATCCAAATTACTTACTTTATATATTCATCAAACTAATCATAGTTAAACAAGACTGTGTGATGTGCCATATCATGATATTCAATGCTCAATGTAACCAATATCTAAGACCCAACAATTACTTCTATTTAGGGAATAGATGGAAATGAGGGCTCAATTTTCCCATATCTTTCATCTTCAATTCTCATTGGATGGTTATGTCTAGTGCTCACATAAGAAAAATACATCAAATAAAAAATTCATACATTCTTGATCCAAATAACCTCTCACAATCGAACCTTCCGGATAATTCTTATTTCATACATATGATTTCATTGTGAACCTAATTCATTTAGTAGGATACATCCACTAAAAACAAAATGGTCCCCCAAGAAATATTTCAACTAGAATATGGACTATTAAATATATCATGATGGTGAAAAAGGATGGAGGAAAAAATATTTCCATCTCACGCAAAAATTAAGGGCATATCCTTCTACATTTTTATCAACAATGCATTGGATAGACATTAATCATAAATGTCACTAAAAAATGGAATAAGAGAATCACAATCACCCTTACATTATTGGATAGAAAATGGTAAATTTCTATTGCAATTAATTCATAAAGAATGATGTGATAATAATGATTTTTTAGTGATTTTAGTTTTAAATCCCTTATGTTGAATCATTTATATATGTTGTTGTAAAAGCCATTAGAAACCTTAATATTCTCTAATAATACAATAAATTGATCTTTCTATGATGGTGTCATCACATAAGAATCATAAGGAACTTTCAATTTGTTTTCACTGATACACAATGGAAGGAGTTCTAGTTGAATACCCCAATCCAACAAGTCCTGATGAGATTGGAATTCATATTTGGGATTCCCCTTGAAATTTAGAATAATTTCAAGAAATATTTCACATATTTTTTTCCAATGTGAATTACATCTAAACAATTATGTTACAAATTAGAAGATCAATAATGAAACTCAAAAAAGATACATCTCTTTTTTCAATTTTAATTGGATTTAATGTCAATAGTATTCCTCTTTTTAAATTTCCACTATCCTTTACTTAATGAAAAACTAAAATATTTCAACTAATTATCAACATCAATACCTGACATATGTTGAGGTTTTTGTATAGATTCAATGGTATTATCAAGTCTCCAATTATTATTCCTGTATTGATTCATTGGCGTGAATCGTCGATGCCTCGTCAAACTAAAACTACGATGATATTTAAGCCTTCTCAGTCTAGTATTCTTCATACATATTAAACATGATAGTTTTACCTTCGTCCTCCTACCAAGAATTGTAGAATAATTAGGGAAATCATTTAAACTCCATATAAGGGTAGCACACATCTGAAATATATTTTTTGAAGAAGCATTGAATCTCTACACACCCATATCCAAAAGATTCTCCAACTCTCTTATTAAAGAATTTGATTATACTTCTATATAATTACTAGGATCAGAAGGTCCAGATATCATTATACTCAAGAAAGTGAATGGTTTTTCATACACATCCGCAGAGGAAGATTATAAACTTGAATAAAAATTGTCCATGTGTTGTGAGCAGTAATCATCTGACCAAACGGATTAAAACCATCACATGATAGAAAAATATGACATTACACACCTCAATTACAAAATCAGGATTTTTTCCATCAAATTCTGTCTATGGAAATTCATCTTCAAGATAAACCAACTCATCACTACCATTATTTCTCTCAGAATCATTCAATCATATATTGGTTGAGATTCCTATAGACATGAATAGATTTTGAATCCTTGGAATAAATTGAAATTTCCACATGACTTTATGTGGCACATGAGATGGTGTTCTATATGCATTTTCCTTCCATCAAGATGTACTATATTCTTTATAGTCATTATGTTCAGTTGTTTCCTTACAAAATAAACTACAGTATTTTAGACAATCATGAACTTTATTCATGGAAAATCCAAGCTTCTTAATTAACTTCCATAACTTGTAATGATTTGAGTAAATATCTACACCATCAATAAGGAAGTACTTAAAAAATTTAGTAATATAATCAATAGAGGTATTATAAATTCCATACATTGTTTTTTCATGATATAACCACATTAGAAATTCCACCATGTTTATTTTAGTACATTCCATATATATTGGAGTTTTGGCGTCAACTGTTAACATTTTCACTCTATCAACATCATCATCTTCAGTCATTTTCTTATGTGTATTGAAATATTTATCTTCTTGCAATGGAATAACATCTCTCCCATGATGATGGACAAATAGAAACTGATCAAATATCAAATTCTCCATATCAATTATTTGTTTTCATTCATGAATAGAAGAATATTGTCCCATCTCTCCATGAGGATACTGAAACGTAATAGTTTTTTTGAAATCTGGATTTTGTTATATAGTAGCTAACATCTTCACAGATTAACCATGGTCTTCCAACACAATTATAATGTGGATACAATATACGTCCTCCATGTGAATCATTCAGAAATGAAAAATCAAAAAAAAAATCCAAATTATTTTAAAACTCAGTTGAAAAATGGTCAATATAATACATCCATCTTCTATCAATTCTACTACAAGGAAAGAAATTTATCTTCCAATAAACAATATAAACCATAAATAAAAATTTCATTAAAACCAATTTTAATGTTAAATCCATCAAAGCATACTAGTAGCTAGAAAACCCAAGAATAAGAGAAATAATATTTTCAATAAGTGATGACTATAAATAACAAACCAAGGTTGGAATCCCTGACATTTAAGAATTCAATATCATGGTCACTATCAAAACATCTCCCCAGGAAGATCAAGAGGTGAAGCAAAATGGACTAAAATGAAAAAATAATCATTTTTCATAATGTTTTATGAAATGAAATGAAAATAAATAAAAAGTGTGTTAAAACTTGACACGTTTGCCTAAAAATAGTTTTTAAAACCAAAAAACACTCATAGTTACATTTAAAAAACATTATTTACTATGAAATTTGTTCCAAAACTATTTTGGAAACAACATTTTTCACTTTTAAGAACAAACCGTGTAAAATTCATTTAAAAAATATTTTGAAGGAACTATATGATTACACTTTCACTTTATTTATTTACAAACATTTTAAAATCTCACTTCGAAACATAAACATTTAAACCACACACAAATAAAAACTCATAGTCAGTAACCACCATGTCAAACCATACAAAAATGGTAAATAACAAGAATATAAGTTCTAGAAAATAATTTAAGAACGTGGGGATATAATCGATATAAAAGTCATCATACCACATTATTGGGCATGATATGAAGCTAGAAGGATGCCACAATGAGTATCATTCATTAATTTTATTCTATAAACCAATTATAAGACATGGTTTTGAAAAATAGTATTTCATTTTCACATTAAATGAATGGGAGAATAAAAGTTTAAAATATGCACTTCATCTATTGGTCATTATGCCTAATGGCATAATGTCATATTGGCATATTGGACTAAAGTCCAATCGAAGTATAGGCCTAATAGACCTAATGTACAATGGGAATAATAGGCCTAAAATTCCCATTCTTCATTAAGGCCATAGGTGGATTGGATATTAGGCCTAATAGTTCGATTGGCCATTAGGCCTATAGGCTGATTGGCCATTACGCCTAATAGTCCAATTGGCCAATATTCTATTAGGACTATAGGAAAATTGGACACTAGGACTATAGGAAAATTAAACAATAGGCTTATACACTTATTCACCATTATGGATATAGGCTTGCAGGCCAATTGGACATGATTCCTAATAGGGAAATTGGACATTATGCCTAACATGGGAATTGGAAATTAGGATTATTGGTCATTAGGCCTATAATCCTATTGTCCATTAGGCCTAATGGAATGATTTCCAATTGACCAATAGGCCTATTAGAAAATTGATGTATTTATTTTATGGATAATTAATTTATAAATTTGAACATTAGGCATATATGAAAAATCGTGAGGACTAACATGACCACACAAGACTTGAAAAAATGGACCTAGGTGTTGTTATGGTATAATCATACATCTATCCATTAAATCAATCTTTGTCGTATCCTCAGTGAAAACCCAAAAATAAATGTTTTATATACAACTAATTGGGGTATAGCCAATGCACAACTATTAATAGCCTAAAATGTCCCACTACTACCCACTAAGTAACCTTGGTCTCCTCATGGAATAATAATTTTGGCAGACCATGTACTATAACATCATCATTGGACAATAACAAGCCGATATAGCTAATAACATTATCACGTCCTTCCCACTCCCTACACTAACATCAATGTGTCCCTTAACACACAATCACAACATGCATCATTTAACCAGGCATCCATCACATGGATATTAAAATAAAAAAAAATCATTGGTTTCAAAAAGGAATCCATCAACGATCAACTAATAACAAGGTGAAACTAGGCCTTCGCTTTTATGAATTCAACTTACACAATTGGAAATTTTTGGGCAAAAAAACAATATATGCCAAAATAATTACAAAATAAAATATATTCATCAATAATTATAAATGCATAATTCATGGGATACCTCCATTCATATTTTTAATCCCAAAATACCATCAAAACTCGAAATCACTCTTTTAACAAAAAAAATCAACCCACTTTGGAATCCTCATTTTTCTCAAAATACCAAAAACATATGTGTTTCGTTATAAAAACTAACCATATAATCTTATCAAATTTAGGGAGTTTATAAAAAACCATTTCCAATTTCAATCAGAAAATTCCACCTATTTTCCGCACGAGAAAAAATAAATATAAATGAATGTAATAGAAAATTGACCAATAAAAAACATATAAACCATGTATACTTAAATAAAACACTTGAAAATATTAAAAAAAATGGAGAAGAAAAAACAGCAGAGAAAAAGATGTTACCTATCAAAAATTGCAAGTAACAATTGTCAGACAAAGAGTGGGGCGGCTGAAATCATGTGAAGAGGGGAGTGGGGTGGAAAAAATCACTTGAGGATAAAAGGGGAAAGATAAAGTCATTAGAGAATTTCAGTGTGGTGGAAAAATTCACCATTGGGGAGGGAGGATTCTGGCCAAGGTCTCTTAAGGGGGTATGTGCGAATGCACAGGAGGGTAGAAGGGCTCGACTGAGGAGGATGGGAGGAGTCACCCGAGCAGGCTTCAAATATTTTGAAGCTTATACCAACGGTTTCAAAAAAAAGTTGGTATAGATCAACATATACCAATAGTTTTTAAAAAATATATTCTATAGGAATGTACAAGAACCTATATAGACACAGTTCTCATAAACCATTGGTATAGATATATTGGGATATTTCCCTTTTCTGGTGGTGTTATTACAGTTAATAGAGTTAAGACTTAAAATGTTTTTTACCAAATATAATGATTCATAGGAATAAATATGTTCTAAATAAAGTCACTTATGAGTGTGAAAAAGAATATTATGACCTATAAAATGCATGGTGGGTTTCAATTAGTTTTAAAAAGAAAAGTCATAGTAGGAGTCATTAGATTTATAAATACAAAATGGGTTGATTTAGTAAATGATGGGGACTCAACAATAGGTGATGTATTTTATAATGGTTGTTTGTTTATTTTTCCATATTATGAATCATTATTTCATCTCAAAAACAATATGGATACTAAATACATTTTTTCAACTTAGCCTTGTACTTAATTTCTAAGGATGAATAAATGGCTTGAATATATTGGGGTTAGGGTGAAATTTCCCATTGTAATCTAGTATGATAACTCAAGAGTTAAAAAATAATATAAATTTTTATACATCACTCAAAGAATAACTATATTAAGAGAAAATACCACTTTATCAAAAATAGGTTTGATAAATGGCCAGTGAAGTGAAGTGTGTGTTAATAATAGGTTAACTTGTTGATATCATGATGAAGAGACTATCTATGGATGTATTAAAGAATAATCAACTAGTTTTTGGAGTTTATCTATCTCTATCAAACTAGATGATTTATATAAGAGATCCCAAACCTATAAGGTGTTTTTTATTCCAATCATATTCCTAAAAAGTGTGATCTCAAATAAGTGGATCATGGAACAGTCTATTATCTATTATGAGTTTTTTATTGTATTTCTATTTTCATCCTATGAACTTTTAGAGAAGTGATTTTTGGGTTCGTTACCAAATGGGGAGAAGTACGAAATACAAATTATTGGGAGATATAACTCTATAAGAGCTCAAGATTTTAGGAATTTGTTTTTTTGAATAAATTAAATTTCTTTGATAGCTTGTGTTACACGCAATACTGAGTTTTAATGAACCATGAGAAATTATTAATATTTTTATTTAAACATGGATAATATTAAATAGCCATTAAACATGGTGGAATGAATACTAATAAAAAAATTAAAATATTAGGCATAATGCTTTTATATAAATAAAACATATTGATAATAAAGTACTTGATTATTTGTAGAGTATTTATATGTTACAAAAATAGTATTTTCACAAAAAACAATTTTTTAATAGAATTTTTTAAACAATAATAAATTAATTTTTGAAATTTTAGAAAATTAATTTCAAAAAAATAATCTTTTCTTGATTTTATAATATCAAAATTATCATTGGTTGAATTTTTGGTATTCTTAAAAAATGTTTAATTTTTTGATGAATAGGGATAAATATTAGTTTTACAAAAAAAAAATTTTAGTTTAAAGAATTTATAAGGGTAATTGTTTTTAAAATTGGATAAAATTAGTTCAATTATATATATATTAATTCTATTTAGTTCCTTGGAATCATTTTTATATTGAATTTTGGTATAAAAACTTTTTAAACTTTTGAACAATTTCCCTTTTGAAAATCTCTTTCTCGTTACGACTTTGAGTTTAATATTAAATAAAATTTTTCCAATTTTTTGGATATAATTTGGAAAAATTGATTCTATATTTTTAATTATCATAATTTATATTATCTAATATAGTAAAATTAATTTTTCACTATAATTAATAATAAAAATAGTAAAAAACATTCTGTGGTTAAGGTAAAAAATGGGTTTACTTGGGGTTAGATTTAAAATATAAGGGTTAAAATAACCCAAAACATATCCATAACCCCTTAGTTGGACATATATAGAAATTATCTCTTATATTTTTTATAATTGTTCATTTGGGAGCCTTTTTAAATGATAAAAATTTGCGTACACCTTTTTCTTTTCAAATATTACATCTGTGGCACTCACCTCACTTATAAAAGGCCACCCAATCTTATCTACTATTAAAAATTTTAAAGACATTATTTAAGAAACTACCCATAAAAATACCTTTTTTAATTCTCTAATATCAATATATAATCCTTAGTTTTATCATAAATCCGTTCTAGTAAGTTTCTTGGTGCAAACCAAGGGATGTTACCCGAAGAAGAGGTAATGTTCTTCAAAAAGCATTTTTATTTTATTAAATGATCAACCACCTTTGATTATTAATAAAACATACTGAAATAACAACCTAATTAAATTAAATTTACTGGTATTTTTTCTCTTTAGTGTATGACCTATATCCATCCCCTATTCCTTCAAATTCGAAATGATAATGTCACTCGTGTGTACGGCAGCCTACCGCCTCGCGAACTGATGTGATGCATTTTCCATCAATCACTATCAAGGTTAGATGTGATGATGGATATACTATATATATATATATATATGATATTTTTAACATAACTATACTTCTATAAATTTACTATCATATGTAGATTTCTTACTTTCCATTCCAAAAAGAATACGATAAAGTTACTCATGTGTATGGCGGACAACAGCCTCGCGAGGCTATGTGATTCATTTTTTCACATAAGTTTTACATGGAAGGCAATAAGAGATAATTTTAACAAAAATATGTGATATAGATGAAATATTAATTATTTTTTAAACTTAATATATTACTTAACCTTATTTTTCTTCCTCCATCGAGGAAATGGAAATAATGTTCAAGCGTACATACAGCATAACATCTCTATGAATGGTGTTTTTCACTTTCTGTCTATATCATTTATGGATTAATATAAATACATATATTATGAATATATATTATATTTATATAATGTTTAAAACTCTGGATATTATTGAACCATGATAAAAATACGTGGACAAAAAATAAAAAATATAAACATACATGAAAATCAAAGCAATTATTACTTGAAATGTGACATTTATTTGGAATTGTTAATAAATATGTAATGAAAGGTCAAAAGTAAATAATATATGGTATGATATATATATTTATGGTTCATTAATATATGTATAATAAACTTAGATTTATTGTACATGAGTTTTAAATGTGTATTAAGGAAGCCGATACTTAAGATAGTATATTTTTATCTCATTCTACCTTATTTGATACATATCTTACGTAATACATTTATCTTCTTTTTTGAGGTATATATACATCCCAGTTGAAATGTTATATAAAGAATACACTTATTTTTATTATATTTAATGTCTTTTTTTTTAATATTTAATGGTACTTAGGATTAAAAAGACCAAACTGATAAGGATTATGTGTTACAATCTCATCGATTATCAGGATTGTTTAGGATTATCATTCTAATGATGAAATATTATAATCCATATCTCAAGAAACTCATGAATTTTCTTATCCTATTATTATTTTAGGAAAATATATGTTTTCTATTTGTTTTCCTCACTTTATGTACTCAATATACCAAAATGTTTTTTATAAAAAAAATCTTTATTTCTCTCTTTGGTCAAAACCCATTTTTCTTCAAAAAATATATTTTCTGAAAAATATTTAAAAATAATTTATTAAAAAAGTTACTCATTTTTTACTTTTTTAAAATTATTTTTAAAAAAAATATCTATGTTTTCTTAAATAAGGTGTGTTTTTCTTTTATCAAAAATGTGAATTGAATTTTTGGTTTTAACATGAACAACATTAATGGAATTTAATAATTTCATGAAAATTATTTTATTTGAATATTAATTTATAATTTTTTAAGAATATTTTCAAAGAAAATTATTTCCATAAATTTTTTGAATTTTTAATTTTTAGAAAGATGATTTTAAAATAATGGATATTTTCTTCAATAAATTTTTTAAGTGGTTTTTATTTCAAAATAATTTTCTATATAAAGTGACACCCTATAATGTTACTTAATATTTACTGGGGACATGAAACTATGATAAACCTTTTATTATTTATCTCTATATCATATATTTATAATAAAAATATTCTATTGAAACCCATTTCTATTCCACTGGTTATACCATGAAAAAATGTTTATGAAACTCGCATTTTTTCCAAGGGTTATGATTTTATGAAATGATAAAATGATTACAAAACCTTTTTCGTTTCTATAGGTTATGTTTTTATAAATGTTTATGAAACCTATTTATTTTCATTGTTTTTTATATGATGAATTTTTTTATGAAATCCTGAAACATATATGTATGATTTTTATTATGTGATTGGAAGAACCCAAATATTCCTCTAATGCAATGGAAAAGGGTGATATCTCATGAGAAAAACAAGAATCAAATGGGAAGTAATCCCACTTCAATCATGGAATCTATCCACTATGATGGTCTTTTGAGTGAACCTTGACTACAATGATGGTCTAGGGAGTGAACCCATTCAACTGTGATAGTCTTGGAAATGATCCTTGAACTACTCAAGAAATTATTTTCAATTGTTATGTTTATGTCAAAATTCTATGTCTTATTCCATTGTTATGATCTCAAGGATCATGTTATTTGATTACCTTTTGAATCTGGTCTTATGAACTAAAACACTTTTATGGATGACCTAATATTCTGATCTTTTATATTCAGGTTATGGTTTTCAAATGTTATTCTCATGTTATCATACACCTCTTCTTAGGTCATATTTATGAATCTCTCTTTTTTATCATTGATAATAATTTTATATCACCCTTTTTTGTGTTTATTTTCCCCAAGTTATGATTAAATGTATTATGTTTTTTTTTTCAAATAACGGTTCTAGTTATAGAGAAATTCGTGGGAGATGATGTAGTTCACATATAAACCAGTGGTTTAGGTTTCTATGTTTCTATAGGCATTATACCTTTATGATCCTCATGTGTTTGATTGGGTAATATAATGAATTCACATAAAAATATTATGTGATATCTATGTATCAAAATCCTAGGTCATTTTAGTTCTTATCAGAGGATATGTTTACTTTGACTTTGGGAAATATAATTAGAAAATTTTATGAGATCCCTTAGGATAACTCTAATTATAGGACAATATCCTAAAGTTCCAATAAGTAATACATTATGTGGTCTTCCTACAAATAAATACATTTATTGATACTAAAAGTGGATGTGGTTTTGATATAGGTTCACCTTGGGGTAAAAACTCTAAAATAGTCACATCAGGTAGGACTTGAGAGTTACCTGGTACCAGATAATGATCATTACTTTACACCATGTTTGATACTCCTAGGGGATATACTTTGATAAAACCACAATTTCTTTACAAACTATCTTGAAGGATTTAAACATATTAATATCATGGATGACCTAGGTAAAACCAAAGGTGTCATAGATTTAAAATAAATTATCTTCATTTATATATACTAAATGATTTTTCATGGTTATGGGGTTTTCCACTATGATTAGTGTTTTTCACACTATAATTTTTTGGTTTTGGTTAATATATTGAAGATAAAAAATCATGTTAACGTTAAATGCAAAGAATAATTCAAAGATCTTACTCTTGAGAAATTGAATGTTATGGGTGATGAAATGAAAAAATATCATTGAAATACTCACACAAATTTCTCATGATATGAATCATAATAGACTTCCAAATGATAAAAATAGGTAATGAAATTATTCTGAGTCCTTTATTAGGTAATGTTCACTTTCTTACAATGGGATGTATAGTCCACTAATTATAATAAAATGGATCATCACCACTAAAAATATATTTGTATTCCTTTAGTGTTTGGAGTATGAGAAAGTTATTTTGGTTTTCAAATTATTAGAAGGTGAATCAGATCAATGGTGGACTCTTATCAAAATATAACGAAATAGAAATAAATACACTCCAGGGATTGGGGAAAGTTCATGAACTTATTTTTCAGTAAGTACTTTACCAGTATTCTTTATATGAAGATAGAGAATGAGTTCCTTGACTAAATAAAAAGAATGATTAGTCTTTTGTTACCTAAGAGTAAAATTTCACAAGACATATGAGGTAAACTTCTACTATCATTATTGACCATAAAAGTAAGATTTATAAATTATTCAGTGCCTTAAAACCAAGTGTTCGAATAGAGTTATCCATAAGAGACTCCAATACCAACGAAGAGATGGTTTGATATGCTATTAATTTGTAAATGGAGTTTAGATTTATGTATCAATATCATGGTATTGATAATAAGATAAAGATTTAATTCAAAGGAAAATATAAAAACCATGGATATAAGAAGTGGATATTTACTTTATGATCAAAGTGTGGGCAAAAACATGGAGGGAATTTTCTTAAGGAGAGTAGTAATAGTTAAAAGTATGGGAAGTAAGGTCATAGGGTAGTCAAATACTAAAGTTAAGGGAAAATGTTAGCTAATGATTCAAATAGAGAGTAATATATAAAGAATACTCCACCTATGATTCAATGTTTTAAATGAAAATAGTATTGTAATTTTGCAAACCAAGTCTTAAATCTAATGGTTAATGATGATGATCGATTTACTCAACCACTTAAGCCAAGAGACAAGGGGTAATAACAACCAATCACGTAACCATTATTTATCATGGTAGGTGTGATAACAACATGGTGAAAGGTACACTTATAATCCACTCTGGAGCTAATTATGTCTTATTTGACACTTGATCAGCCCATTATTTCATATTTCAACACTTTTATAAGGGTATAAAGACTCCAAAAAAATTATTTCATGTAGAATTAGTGGTAAAAAACCATAATGGAATGATAATTTCATCTCAATAATATGATTCTTATCAGGTATATGTTTGTCAGAATGTGCTGCCTACAAATATTTTCATTCCTCCTTTGGTTGAATTCGATATTATCTTAGGCCTGGATTTTCTTTCTCTAAATAAATACCAAAATAATTTTTAGGTAAGGGAAGTCACATTTGATATTCCAAACTATCCTACAGTCATTTATTAGTGCAATGATAAATATGAACATCATATGAAAATAACATCCATTATATGGGTTTTTAATCCTACTCATGAGTGTTGATTATCTCAGATGGTTGGGTAAAAAATCAACAATTATCATATTCAAATTTTAAACAAGTTTATTTATGTCTCTCCATAATAGTTTTATAGCCTTCCACCAAAATGTGAAGTTTATATCTCAATAAAACTCATATTTGGTTCAATGCCTATTTTAAAGACTCCCTATAGAATGGCCTTGATTGAGTTTCAGGAATTAAAGAAGAAAATCCAGGAGAATCTCAAAAAGGGATTAATTAGGCCAAGTGTCTCACCTTGGGGTGAACCCATTCTATTTATAAAAAATAAAGATTAATTTATCTAACTTTTCATAGATTATAGGTAGTTGAACAGGATCGGAACCAATAATATGTATCCTCTACCCCATATTGATGATTTATTAAATAAAATATGTAGAGATCAACACTTTTCTAAGATTTACCTCTATTATAGATATCATTAATTGATGGTCAAGAAGATATATATACCTAGTATAGCATTCCATATGGTGTATGGATACTAGTAATATATATTTATGTCACTCGGTCTCACTAATGGACCATCTATCTTAATGGGTTTAATGAATAGATTATTTATATATTCCCTTGATCAGTTTGTGGTATCATTTATAAATTATATTCTTATTTATTCAATGATAATAGAAGATAATTATGACTACTTGAGGATTTTACTAAAGACCCTGACAAAAGATAAGTTTCCTGTAAATTTTAAAAAGTTTGAATTTTGTCTGCAAAAAATTAAATTTATGGGATATTATAATCTATAGAGATGGTATATATACGGATCCATAAATGATGGGGTTGTTGAAAATTTTCCATGACCAACTATAGTGAATGAAATCTAAAGTTTTCTTGGTTTTGTTGAATATTATTGATAGTTTTTGGAAAATTTATCATGACTATCTAATCCACTGACCAAGTAAACTAGTAAGGAATACCAACTCCTATTGAAATACGAGTGTGAATAAATTTAAAGAAACTGAATAAAATATTGGTCAGTGCACATGTAATTATATTACACTATTGTGTGGAAGGGTTTGGGATCTATAGTGATGCATCCATTAAGGGATTATGCTGAATTCTCGTGCATAATGACATGGTTATAGATTATGCCTCACAAAATTGATAGTTTATGAGAAAACCTATCGAACTCGTGATTTGGAGTTATCTTCTCTAATTTTCTTACGAAATATATAAAGGAAATTTCTTTCTATAAAAAATTTTTATATATATTATGATCAAAAAAAATTAAAGTATATATCCAAAAATAAGAAGTTGAATATGTTCCTGAGAATATGGTTATAGCTGATTAAAGACTATGACTTCTCAAAACAATACCACCCTTCGAAAGCGAACAAGGTGAATAATGAATTTAGTTGTAAGAATCATGCTAAATTATCCCTGATCAGGATCAAAAAAGATTGAATATTTCTTTATTTTTAAAGGATGGATCTATAAATCCTAAAGGAAGTGTAGAAATATTATCTTTCAAATTTTAATTTTTAACCATCTATACAAGTGAAGATTATATCTATAAAAGAAGGTTAGAAATTTTTTTGAGTGTAAAATTTATCATTATGTAATGATATGTTTTAATAACCATTTATGTTTTCTATCCATTCCAATTTTGAAGAAGAAATTATTAGGGAAATCTCATAGTTATTCATTCTATGTCAATCCTAGAAGTATTAAGATGTTTAGAGATTTGAAATAATATTTCAGATGGTATGGAATGAAGAGAAATATACTAGAGGTATATCTTAGTTCTAGGTATGTCTTAAAGTTAAGGATGGGATAAAAAATATAAGGGTATGTTACATCCATTACTCAAACCAAAATAAAAATAGGAAAATGTCACCGGGGATTTTGTCATCAAACTCCCTAAAATATCTAAAGGGTATAATGCTATATGGGTTGTACTCAATAACCTTAAAAAATCAAAACATATAATCATAATCATATAATATTTCTATTTGTATCATATTTCTCAGATATATATTAAGGAAGTGGTACGTTTTTATGGAGTACCACACTCAATTGTATCCAATCAGGATCTTAGGTTTACTTCAATGTTCTGGCGATGTCTTCAGCAATCTCTGGATATAGATTATAGTTTCCTTACTATGTATTATAAAAATAAAAATGGTCAGTCTTAAAGAATAATTAAAACCCAAAAATATATATTGATATCTTATTCTGTGGATTTAAAATGTGTTTGGGATCAAATAATTCATCTAATATAGTTTTCATACAAAAATAGCTTTCACACAAGTATTAAAATGGATCCTTATAGATCCCTCTGTTGAAAGAAGTGTATAGATCCAATTTGAATGAATGAAGTTAGAGAAATAAATCTATTTGGACCTTAACATACGTGAAGAAATTAAAAATAAGGTTATATCCATTAAAAATCCCATAAGGATGGCCAAAATTTGACAGAAAAGTTATGCCGATAATCTCTAGTGTGATCTGGAATTTGAAGTTGGTGATAAATTTTTTATAAGAATTTTTTCTCAGAAGAAGGTTATTAGATTTTATAATAAATGTAAACTAATCTATAGGTATAGTAGTATCTTTGAAATTTCTTAATCATATTGGTATATTATCTTGTTGGTTGTTTCTTCCACTAAAACTCTCTCAAGTCCACAATGTGTTTTATGTATCTCTCTTGAAGAAGTACATAACAGAATCATAACATGTATTGAAATTAGAGGTTATAACACTGGAGTGTTAAATTTCTTATGAGTAATAAATGGTAGAGATTTTTGATCATACATGTAAATTTATACAAATCAAGACCACTCACTATGTCAATTTTTCTTGGTGAAACCACTGGTTTCAGGAAGCTACGTACGACCTGAAGATGTATGGAGGTAGAAGTATCCTCATTTTTTTTATACCAAAGTGAAGTAATTTTAAGTATGAAATTAATTTTAATAGGTTTTTGGCATAAAATATCACCTTCCATTTTTATGAATTTATTTTTTTGAATAAATTAAATTTCCTTGATATCTTGTATTACACGCAACACCGAGTTTTAACGAACCACGGCCAACTATTAATATTATTATTTAAACACGACTGATATTTCCAATCCATTAAATTTTTTTAATGAATAATAATAAAAAAATTAAATATTAAGTATAATGGATTTATATAAATGACACATATTGATAAAAAAGTACTTAATTTTTGGTAAAGTCTTTATATGTTTTGAAAATACTATTTCCATAAAAAAATATTTCTTTTTATGAAAATTTATAAATTAATTTTTTATATTTTAGAAAATTAATTTGAAACAAAAATTGTAACAACCCAACCCTAGTAACCCAGAGTCAGTGAATTATTACATAAAATTGGCATGATCACAAGGGGTCAAATCCTGAAAGACCGATTAGTTTAGAGGACTTGGAAGTATAAGATACATAAATAAGTTATACATTACATTATGAAAATAAAAACAACAATATTTTGTCTCCTTTGAACACACTCATATCCCTTGTCTTATCCCTAAACTTTAGTCATAATAAACTTCTTCACATCCGGGGAAAAATAAAACATAGAAAGGGGTGAGCTCAGATTCTCAATAATGATAACAATATAGCGGAAACATTCACAAATAAGCATAAATATTTATGGATGTTTATAAAACAAAAACAAAAGACATTTTAACTTAAAACTTCATATAATATGGAAAATATAAATCAAACAATTCCATTTACTTATTTAGAAGGATCTTCGACTAGTCAAATAAACACAAGTAATAAAAATATCTAATTTCATAAGGACGGAATTCATATTGTCCGACATCATAACCACATAGTCAAGGCCTCGTTCCAAGACTACAAATAAGATTATTGTCAACGCATTGTGTGAAGACACTATTTTGTCTCATGAGACCAACGGAGGCATCGAGGGGCTATACCAGACCACGTCCATCACTTACTAAGTCAAATTCATTCTTTATATGAAATGGTTGAAACATAATATAAACATTCGAATCAAAACTAGAATAGGAAATTTTATTAATTTAACCATAAACCATGAATTGTATAAAAATATAAATTCCATAGTAAAAAATATCACAAAACCTTTAATAAAATAGGGAATATTGTAACATAATATATCAACTACAAACAAACGTAAAATTCAATGAAGGATGTTGACATAGATGAAATCAATCAAAAAAACTATTTCAATGAAATATCTCATTCTATTTTAAAATCATTAAAAAGTAAAGAAAACATCTATTTTTAAAATATTATTATAATCTTGTAAGGGAAGATTTAAAGGTGTTATAATAGTAGAAAACAGTAGCACCTTCCGTATAAGTTGAAAAAAATTCCTTAATTTGTCGAAAAGGACATAAAGTACCTTGTTTTGAAAATGACAAAAATATTCCATTCAAAACATTTTATAAAAAGTAAAAAAATGATGAAAATGAATTTAAAAAATATTCTAGGAAATATTAAAAAAATTGAAATATATTTTTAAGAAGCACGGATTGGATGGTAGAGAAGTCCTAGTAGATACTTTCATAAAAACAACCTCGGATAATAAATAGATTGTAAAATTAACCCTTACCTTGTACTTTTCCTTATTCGAGGGTATATTAAACTATTTTATAATGGTTAAATAATTTTTATTAAATTATATAAGAACCACATACATAAAAATTATATCATATGTGATCCTCAAATATTACTTTGTTAAAAATATTTCAGTAGTATCATTGTTTCATGTATTAACTGATTCATTTTCAATTATATGTTTTGTTATGTAAGACAAGATTTTTATGGATAGTATGTATTTGATTCATATTCATAATTATATTATCTTATTAAACATTATTTTTAAATCATCAAATGAAAATTATTCTTGAGTAGTTGCGATGGGGAACGAAATCACATCGCGTCGTGGAGATGGTAAGTCGTACGTACGCATGACAGACAATATCATTTTATTGATGGTGAAATCATATGTAGTTGGATAGTATATTATATATACATAAAAATTTTCATGTTATATTTATTATTTTTATCAATTATACTCATTATTATACCCATCCATATAATTAAGTGTTGAATAACAAACTACACCATGATGTGGAGATGGAAATCCGTGCGTATACACGTATGGTAACTATGTCTTTCAGAGGATTGATAGAATAATTAATATGGTTTTACCAAATTTATAATAACATAAAATTATGTAGAAGGTACTGGAGTTGTTATTTTGGTATGGAAACAACAAAGAAAGAGGAAGTGGAAGAAGAAAATAACTTTGAAAGAGATAATGAAATAATTACCTCTTCTTTGAGGGATTCCTTTTTATTTGAACAAAAGGGCCCTTTAGGTTAGATTTATGATCCATTTAAGGCCTCTATGATACATTTAGGGTAGTTGGGAGGATATTTGAGCTAGTTTTGGGAGATCTAAATGGCTTTGGAGTTGTGAATTTGAGAGAACGTGAAGTACCCTTTTATAAGAGTGGTGAGGGGCACTTTAGGAAAAATTGAAATATTAATTTATTAAAAAATACTTTTCGGTTTCTAATAGACCCAAATGCAGTTATATATAGGATAATCTTGTTATGGGTCTAAAACCTCTAAATAAATAGGTTTTAGACAGGGTTAGGTCACTATATTAACCTTATCTGTTAGATTTCACTCTTAGTTAAATAGTTTAAATTTTACCATGTCTTCTTGTATTATTGTAATACAAGGTTAATAAAATTACTATAAAATTCCAAGAGAATATCAAGTGTTTCATCAATTAAATATATATAATTATATAATTCATTTGGATGAAACTTATATTTTTAGGACTATTATATAATTTAAATAAATAGTATTTTTTAAAATTCATTTTTGTAAATTTTGACACTATTTTTTATTTGGTTTTTGTAAAAGTCCTAACAAATTTATTAATTCAAAAAAATATTCAATCAACTCTAACATTTCATATTTACCTATAAAATTCATGGATGGAATCAAAACATTATAATTTTATTTATTTTAATATTTATCATGTCATATATTTTATTATTTCATTAATAAAGAAAATATTGCACCATTATTCTGTCATAACTAAATATATATATTTTATGTCTAAAATTATAAATAAAATAAAATGAAGTAGTAAATAATTTTATCTTTCTAATGAATATTTATAGTCTAAAATATCACTTATAAAAACCCTTATAAAAAATTTCACTAAAAGATATATGTTTATGTTACATTTTCCTTAACTTTAAATTAATTTTTATAAAGTGTCATTTTCAATTACAAGTGGCTCCATGGGGTCAAAAAATAAACACACAGATGCCCAAGTTCATATATTTATCATCCAATAGAGTTAGGAAGTGTGTTAGGGTAAATTAATATTATTATAATATTATTTGTTACCTTTATTTACATGATTTACCCTTTAACCATGGTAAATAAAATATTTACTAAAATTACTATTCATATTATATAAAACTAAAAGTTACCTACTTACACAATTTGGAACTTATGATACCAAATATGGAATCCATTTTTTAAATTCAAAACATAGATGTTTCAGAAATTAATTTAAAATTAATTCCCTTTGTCAAAACCAAAAAGCGAGTTTTTAAGAAGTAAAAAACTATCAAAAGATCAACATGTGTTTATGTACAATTTAAATGTGAAATTACATCCAATGGCCTAAATTATATTAAATTATAAAAAAAAATCTAATAATACTTTAAAACAACTCAGATTTATAATTAAACACCGCAAATTATTTCGATTAAAAAAGTTTTTTTTAATTAAAATTTATTATTTTTCACTATTCATCAAAATATGAACGTTATCATAAAATTACCAAAAATTTACCATAATATAATTTTGATATTCCGAATCCAAAAATGAATTCTAATTTGAAAAATAAAAATTATAAAATTTCAAAAAGTTGGTATTACTATTCATAACTACTTTTAAAACGATGAGTTTGATACGTCGAGGTGCGCTTGAACATGGTGTTGTGTACATCTCATGTTATTGTATTATTCAAAGAGAAATGTAACATGGAAGATTAGGGTGTTACATTCTTCCCTCCTTAAACTAATTTCTTCCTATAAATTTCTAGAATACTACTGGATAAAAAGATTTAGGTGGTTCTTCATCATAAGTTCCTCAGGTTCCCATGTTGCCTCTTCCATTTTAAGGTTTCTCCAAAGAATATTTACGAGAAAAGTCGTTCAGTTTCCCAACACTTGTTCTCTTGTATCAATAATCCTGATTGGCTCTTTACAATAAAATAGTTCATGTTCAAGTTCTATTACTTTATAGTTGAGTACATGTGTTGAGTCAGGCATGCATTTTCTCAATAGTGATACCTAGAACACATCATAAACTTTGGAGAGACTTAGAGGTATTGAAAAATGATAAGCTACAACTCCAATTAATTCTTGAATTTTGAAAGTTCTGATGTACTTGTGACTCAATTTACCCTTCTTACTAAATCATAAAACACCATTCCATGGAGATACCTTCAAAAAAACATGATATCCTACTTGAAATTCCAAATCTCTCTTTAGTTATCAGCATATCTCTTTTTCCTACTTTGAGCTTCTTTGATGTGGGTTTGGATAATCTTCACATTTTCCATTGTTTCCTCAACAAGTTCTGGGCCTACGAGTTTTCTTTCACCAAAATCATCCAAAAAATTTGGTGTGTGGCATCTCTTTCCATATAACGCTTCATATGGTGTCATCTTAATACTTGAATGGTAGCTATTGTTATAGGAAAATTATACCAGAGGTAAAAACTGATCTCGTATACCTTGAAAGTCAAGAGAGAAAGATATCAACATTTCTTCTAAGGTTTGAATAGTCCATTCTGATTGTCCATCAGTTTGAGGGTAGTAGGCAGTTCTCAAATGAAGTATAGTATCTTTGGATTTCTGAAGACTTTTCTAGAATCTTGATAAAAAACGGGGATCATAATCTAAAACATTTGATAGGGGTACACCATGAATTATTAAAACTTCATTGATATACAGTATTCTTAAACGTTCAAGTAGTAAATCTCTCTTATATAAAGAAAATGTGCTGAAATAGTAAGACGATCAACAATGACCCATATTGCATCATTACTTCTAGGAGTCTTTGGTATCCCCATGACAAAGTCCAAAGTAATATCATCCCATTTCCACTCAGGTATGCGAATAGGTTCCATGACTCCTATAGGATGTTTCCTTCAAACCTTTACCTATTTACAAACCATACATCTTGACCCATAATTAGCAATATCCCTCTTTATGTTATCCCACTAAAAAGTTTCCTTCAAATATCTATACATATTAGTGTTATTAGGGTGTATAGAGAAATTGGAGATATGAGCATCTTCCAAAAATTCCCTTTTTAGATCAGGTATGTTGAGAACACAAAGCCTCTTCAAAAATTTCAAAATTCTATATTTATATATGAATTCATTCAATCTTCCATCGTTCATGGCTTTAATTTTCTTTTGAAACTCCTCATCATCAATCTGAGAACTTTTTATCCTTTCAAATAAAGATGGATTGGAAACCATTCGAAAAAGTATCAATGTTTCACCTTCCATGATTATTCCCAAATCCATCTTTAATAGATCAATGAACATAGTATCCCTTTCAACTCTCATCTTGTTTATAACTCCATGATCCTTTCTTCTTAAAGAATCTCCCACCATATTTTCCTTCCCAGGGTGGTAGTGTATAGTTCAATCATAATTCTTGAGTACTTCAAGCCATCGTCTTTGCCTCATTTTGAGTTCTTTCTGTGAAACAATATACATCAAACTCTTGTGATCATTATATATCTCAGATTTTTTACCATAGAGGTAGTGTATTCGTATCTTCAAAGAAATGATTACAGATTCTAACTCTAGATCATGAGTAGGATTGTTTTGTTCATGAATTTTTAGATGTCGTGACACAAAGGCAATAACTCTATCATTCTATATAAGGATACAACTAAGTCCTTTCTTTGAAGCATCACTATGAATAACAAACCCATCATTCCCTGATGGTACATTCAAGATAATAGCATTGACTAATATTTTCTTCAATTATTCAAAACATTCTTCACACTCTTTTGTCCAAACAAATTTAAACCCTTTACCGGTGAGCCTGGTAAATGGGTTGGTCAATCAAAAAAAATTCTGGATGAAACCCCAATAATAAACGGCTAAACCAAAAAAACTGCATACCTCAGTTATACTCATCAGTGCTGGCCATTCATGGATTTCCCTTATCATAGAAGGATAAATATAGATTCTATCCTTAGAGAAAATATGTACAAGAAAATAAATATCCTAGATCCAGAATTCACATTTTATAAACTTCCCATATAATTCATTTTTTCTAAGAGTATTTAGAGTTGTTCTCATGTGTTTTTCGTGATCTTCGTAGATTTTGGTGTACACCAATATATCATCAATAAATACCACTACAATGTCATCAAGTTATTCAATGAAAACTCTATTCATTAGATCTATGAATACAGAGGGTGTGTTACTCAGTACAAAATACATTACGGTAAACTCGTAATACCCATACCTCATTTGAAATGATATCTTTGGAATGTATTCCTTCTTCATGCACAACTGATGATATCTAGATCAAAGGTCAATCTTTTAAAAATATTTAGCTCCATGAAGTTGATCTAATAAATCATCAATGCGAGGTAGGGGATATTTTTTCTTTATGGTTATAGCATTGATCTCCCTGTAGTCAACGCATAACCTCAAGGATCCATATTTTTTCTTAAAAATCCCCTGATCCCCATGGAGAAACACTAGGGAAAATAAATCCTTTATTACTCAATTACTAGAGTTGTTTTTTTAGGTCCACTAATTCCAAAGTGGTCATTCAACAAGGGGTATTTGATATGGGCCTTGAACCAGGAATTAAATCAATAGAAAACTCAATTTCTTGTTCTGGAGGGTGTCCAGGTAAATCCTCTAGAAACATATCAACATATTCTTGCATGATAGTTACATACTCTATTTGGACATTACTTTCCTCTCCCATATTTATTTTACTCTCTTCCTCCCCAATAATTAAATTTAGTAGAGATAGTGGGGTTGGATATAGATGAGAATCTGATGGTGATGTTTCTTCTCTAAAGATAAGAGATTTTTATTCATCATCAAAAATTGTAACCTACTTCTTCTTATAATAATTTTCTACATTATGGTCCAAAATCTAATCTGTATTAAGTATTATATCAAATAAAATCATGGTTATGATAATGATTTTGGAAGATAAATCACTTTTATATGCCATAATGGTAACTGATTAACAAAACATTGCTCCAATGATACTTCCCTTAAGAGTTTTGACTGACAACTCCCTTGTTAAAACAAATTGGAAATATCTATTTTTCTTGGAAAACTAGGAAGATATCAATGAATGTTATGATTTAGAATCAAATAAATCATTGGCTAAATTTGAGGAAATGATTAATATACCTACCACCACGTCATTCATAACTTCAACCTCTGCAGTTATGATCACATAAGATTGACCTTTCTCCCTTGGTCTTTTCTGAGGTAAGTTTCCTTGATGCTTTGGACATTCATTTGCATAATTCCCCATTTCTTTACAACTATAGAATTCAACATTGATAGACTCTTTCTTCTCCTTGAAATCATGAGCTTGGGGGAATTTTTCTTCCAACTTGTAACTGACTCCCATTCCCTTTAGGAAAGTATCGGGGTGTTTCTTCCCTTATTTACTATAGAATGAAAATTTAACATTTACTTTCTTCTCTTTATTTCCATTTCTAGAGTGTTCAGTAGATCTCTTCTTCTATTTCTTTGCTTTAAAGTCATAAGACTTAGAGAATTTTTTTTGTCTTGATAGCACTTTAGACTATATCTTTGTATGATGATAAGGATTGTGAGACTAATTCACAAAGAATAAATGGTTTTAACCCAAAAAAGAATCGACCAATATTACTTCTTCGGTTACGTATATAATCTGAATCATGCCTTTCTAACCTTATAAAGTTAGCCTCATACTTTGAGACATTCTTATCCTCTTTTTTCCCAAGACTTTGAAATTTCCTTTTCATATCTCCTTGATGTTCATGAGGAATGTATTTTTCTAAGAAAAAATCCTTAAAATACCTCCATTCCAAATTTGATACTTCTTCATCCTCCTTTTAATTTTGAATTAATGATCACCATTGATCTTCATCTACTGTGAGGTGATAAACTACCCTAAAAACTTTTTCCCTTTTGCTACTCCCCAAAGCACAAAATATTTTCTCTAAGGAACTTATGAATTGTTTAGCTACAAATGGATTTGTAGTCCCATTGAATATTGGTGGTTTTTGCCTCATTAGGTGGAATAACATTGATCCTCCATGTTTTGGATTAGGGTTCTCCATACAAGTAAGTTTATTATTCATAACCTGAGTGAATTTTCCCAGTATGGTTATAAGATGTTCAACACCAATTGCATCACTAGCTCCACAATAATTATCTGGAGTAGGAGGGAAATCTCTACATGGATTATGTGCACTAATATAGTTTACATTACTTTATCTGGGTGTCATTTCTAAACAATTCCATACACTAGATTACTTTATGAATCGTAATACATAATTCCAAACTAATAAAATAACTAACATAAATTGAACAGTTTATGCATATAGTCCATTATCTTAAAAAAAATGTTTTCTTTAAATAATTATTTATGCATAAATCATTCATAATAGTTTTTAAAGAAAATAAAATTATCCTAAGCATATCCATTGGGAGTTTCATAACCTAGAGTGCATTAAGGCCCATTGTCGTGCACCAGTTCCCATTCGAGTCTAGCTCAAAGCGGTGTTTTCGGGTTTTACCGCTAGATATGTTTTTGCTAGATCCACCTCTACCGGCTTGTATCCAGATAGGGATGTATTTCTTGGAAAATTCACAAAATCTCTACATTACCAAAATTCTACTAATTTTTTGTATATTAATCTTCAAAGTCTATCTTAGAGTAATTTTCTATAATGAGAGTTTTTCTAAATCTAGTTTCCAAGGATTGTACTAAACTTCCTCTAATACCAACTATAACACCCTGACCCTAGTTACCTAGAGTCGGTGCATTATTACAAAACATTGGCATGATCTTAAGGGATCAAATCTATAAAGACAAATCATTTTAGTAGCCTTGTAAGTAATAGATACATAAATAAGATTTAAATTACATTATGAAATGAAAAAAAAACAACATTGTGTCTCCTTTGAACATACTCATATCCCTTAGTTTATCCCTATAAGTAAGTCATAATATACTTCTTCACATCCTGGGAAAAATAAAACATAGAAAGGGGTGATCTTAGATCCTCAATAATAATAACAATATAGAGGAAACTTTTATAAATAAGCATAAACATTTAAGGTAGTGTATAAGACTAAAACACAAATATTTTAAACATAAACTTCAGTATAATATGGAAAATATAAATAAAATGATGTAATTTACTTATTCACATGGATATTCTACTAGTTGAATAATCACATGTAATATCAATTGTTAATTTCATAATGATAGAATGCATAATGTCAAACAATATAGCCACAAAGTCATGGACTCATGCCAAGACTACAAATAAGATTTTTGTTAAGGATTTGTTCCAAGAAACTAGTTTGTATCATGAGACCTACCGATGCATTGAGGGACTATAGTGGGTCCTGACCGTCAGTTACTAAGTCTAATTCATTCCTCATATGAAAACATTGAAACATAATATAAACATTTGTATCAAAACTATCTTAAGAAATGTCAATACATTAACCATAAACCATGAATTGTATAAAAATATCACATCCATAGTCAAACATATCATAAAACATTAAATACAATATGAAAGGTTGTATCATAATAAATCAACTTCTAACAAGTGTAAAAATCAACTAAGGATGTTTACATAGATGAAATCAATACAAAAACTATTTGAGTGAAATATATCATTCTATTTTGAAATCATTTAAAAGTAAATAAAACATTTATTTTGAAAATATTCTTAGAAGAATGTAAGGGTTGCTTTGAAGGATCGAAATATATAACAATGAAAAACTGAGCAAGAAAAACTTATAAGTGAATATAAGTATTTCACAGACCCCCTATGATACCAATTGTAGGATCGAAATAACGATGTAGATGCTCAATATACAAGAGGGGGTGAATTGAACACTTTAAAATTTTTATTAAACAAGGAAAGATCTATGTTTAAAAAATTCAAACTAAGAAAATTCACAACACCTCTAAACACCAATAGAAATATTGGGACCAAAAATGAAGTTAAAAACTTCTGGTTCTATTCACTCGCTTAAATCTGGAAAGTGATTCTGAAAAATTAGTTCTGGAAATATGGATCCAGAAACTAAAACTCAACCAAAGTTTACAATATGAGATTCTAGCTTAAATCGTATAGAATCTAAATTAATCAAAGTACAAGTGTAAGGAAATATAATAATGTTATACTTTCATTACAATACAAAATGTAGCAGAAAAATTGTAACAAAAACAAGTAACAAGATATAAATCTTTTAACCCAAAGAGAAGGGTATCCAACAACCTTGGATAAAGGTCCATTGATTTATACATTCAAGAAAGTATGTCTTACCCACACCCAGGTAAGCCCTCGATACGAAGATCGGAGTCTCTGTCTTTTTATCCCTGCAAACCCTCAACTTCAAGGTAGTTGGAACCTCTGTCTTCCTCAGCAAGGAATCCCTCAAACTTCAAGGTAGTCGGCACCTCTGTCTTCCTATCCCCAGAAGCCCTCAAATGTAATCACCAACATTCGAAGTTGCACAAAGCAATCTGAACAAGAATTTCAGTACGCACAAGGAATGAAAAGATTCTCTCTCTAGAAATCACCTTAACAGTGTGTGGTCTCTAGAGTGATCAACTTATTCAATCTATTTTTGAGCTCTTTCAAATGAGATCTTATTTATAGGCTTGGTTGGGATGGTCGGCTCTCTCCTCCAACGGTCATATTTTCCTTAAATTTCATAGGGACCTATACGTGTGTCCCTAAACCAACAGTTAGTTAGAAATAGAATAGATGACATCGTTTTATAACAAAACATGTGTAACTGAAAGAACGACATCGTTTTATAACAAGCTTAACAAATCGGAGTGTAAGTAAAAAGTTTGTAATGTAAGAAAAATAAAAGTTCAGAGTCTAACAAAAATAGAATTCAGAGTCTATAATAAAGAGATATTTGGATTCTATTTTATAGGAATTCGGAACCAGAACATACAAAGATCGGAGTCAGAGTTCATAGAAATTCAGAGTCAGAACACATAAGAGTTCAGAGTATGAATTCAGAGAACTCAGAGTCAGAACATAGATAAGTTCGTAATCAGAATTCGAAGTCAAACTACATGAGGATTCATATCCAGAATTTAGAGTCAAACTATATGAGATTTAGTATCCATAATTTGGATTGGAACTTCATTACAGTTCATATCCAGAATTCAGAGTGGAACTTCTTTACAGTTCATATCTAGAATTCGGAGTGGAACTTCATTACAGTTCGTATCCAGAATTCAGAGTGGAACTTTATTTCAGTTCACATCCAGAATTCGGAGTGGAACTTCATTACAGTTCACATCCAAAATTCGGAGTGGAACTTCATTAAAGTTCACATCCAGAATCTGGATCCTAAAACAGAATGCTTCATATCTAAGTATTTATAGGATTCCAAGGTTAAAAATATGAATCCAAATTTTATACTTAGTCAAAATATGAACAATGAAAATATGGTAATAATAAATTCACTTAGAGAAGTAAATTCTCCTTATAAAAGCAAAGCATAGAATAAAAAAGATTTTCTTAAAGATAAGGTGTTTTTTATTTTCATAACAAGAATGGAAAAGTCATAAGGAAAACCTTATTGACTCAACAATCTCCCCCTTTTTGGAAAGCACAAACATCCTTATGAAAATGAATATAAGAACTTGGAATGAATTTCTAAACTTTGAATTTAAAGATTATCTCCCTTTGTTTAGGGATAATGATGAATACGACTAACTCCCCCTTAAGATTTGAAACTCTAAGGATCATATTCTAGATTTCCAGAATGGTCTTTTCCTTATAAATGTGGAAATCTTCTTTAATGAGTACTCCCCCTTAGATAAACTCCCCCTTACTTAGGAAAGATTATTACTAAGTTTTAGAGGACTTTTCTTTGTCTCCTTAGAATTATTTTCCCTTCTCAACCTTTTTGATTTTCAAAAAGAGTTTAAGGGAATGGAAAAGATAATAGAGTACCTAAAATATTAGTACATGCAACCAACCCAAAGACAGGTAACCAAAATTTCATTACTATTAGAAAGAAATAGTACAAGGAAAACAGTACAACAAAAGATCAGGTTCGATTTTATTTGGCTTCTTTTTCCTTGGATAATAGGATTTTTTACTTTAGCTCATTATGGTCTACCTCAAATTGCTTCTCTAAAGCAACGATTCTTGCATATTGAGCCTCTATTTCCACTACCTGAGCTTTAAGTGTTTCATATTGCTTTAAAACCTTTTCTTCCAACTGAATTCGAAGATATTTTTCTTCTCTATAATATTGGACAAGAGAACTTGGCTTCCCATTCAGATCTTTAACCTCCTACATCCAAAATTTCTACTCAAGAGTAAACTTATTCTCAAAATAATTTGTAAGATCCTTGATTTTATTATCTTTGGAAACAAAATCATCTTTAAAATCTACTTGGAATTGATCAAAATCTTCCATGTCTTGAACAACTTTCTTAGACCGCTTGGTTATCTTCTTTCATGAAAATCTATGAGAATCATAATTGATAAGAAAGTTTTTATGATCATCCTCATGCTTAGCACATTTATCTATCACCATCAATACAGAGTCCGATTTTTTATTTCTGCTATGCTGAAGCATCTGGAATCTAGATTCTATTGCTGGAAAAATCAGAATGACTTCCACCAGCTTCTTTAGGGACTGTTCCACAAAGTCATGTCCACAGATAGATGACTCTGAATCTAATAGTTGGGTAGGAGATGGTTCTTCCTCTATCTCATGAAACTTTCTTTTAGATTAACCAGTAACTGCCTTATTTTTTATATTAAGTTTTCTAGGTGTAATAGAAATCACCTTTTTCCCTTGTCAAATTTCAGAACTTCTTCCTCATTTAGAGATTATTTCTCACTGTCAGACACTTGAACAATTTTATCTTCATCAAATTTTTCTTTTCGAGCTCCTTCTTCAAGGAAATCATGATGAGAACTTTCTTCCTCAGAAGGCTTTCTGACTTCTTCTTGACCTTTCTCATCATCTATAGGAGTAGCTAACTTGGAAGATCCATCTTGAGAAGTCTAGAGTGATATTTTCTCTGATGGAGTTCCCTTATCATGATAATATTCGATTTTCATTATTATATCATCAGAACCTCCACTCCCATCAGCTTGTTAGACTTCCTCCATAACTTGTTGAACTATTTCATCTGTTTCAACTTCCCTTTCTTCATGAGATATATCTTTAGAATTTTCTGGAGTCTTATTTCCTGGAGTTTTTGGAAAATCTTCAACCAGAAAAGATTTCTGAACAGGAATATTCTCTAAAGCGATTTCAGTGAATTTCAAAAGCATTTGAACAAACTCATCTTCGGACATCTTCTTCTTCAATTTCTTCTCTTTTTCTTGCTTTTCAAGTTCTTCGCCAGCTTTTTCCTTTAGGGCCTTAGCCTGAGCAAGGTCCAAGACAAATTCTGGATCCCCTTCTTTCATTTTCTCTTTGTCCTCCCTCCACTTGGCAACCACATCATCTAGATAGAAATTTTGTTTCTTCGGCTTGGGAGGTACGAAATGGATTTTTTTAGACTTAGTATTTTTTCGTCATCAACCACTTTCTTCAACTTCCTTTTCTTCTCAGCTTTCTTAGACGATTCTGGAGCTTTTTTTTCCTTCTCAGTAGCTTCAATATCTTCCTCAAGAAAAAGATATAATTCTCCGGATTCTGCTGAAAAACTCATTTTTATCCTTTTGAATGTGTCATCACTGACAAGCATTACCTTACAAAACCTTTGCTTAGAGGTGCAAGCAATCTTGAATGAATCAAGAGTTTGAACAATCAACTTTGAGAGAAAAGCTGGATACATGATTATTTGAGCCTTCAAATTCCCTTCTTTGATGATCTTAACTGTAATAAGAATATGCCTCATCATATTTATCTTCCTTATATTTAAAAAGAAATCTAGGATGTAGGTGTCACTCATCTTGAGATTATATTTGTCTCCCCTTATCGGTACGAAAAACCCTTACACCCAAAGTTGTGGAATTTGATTATTCAGAGAGAGATGAGAAAAATTTTCTATAGTATCATCTGAAAGTCCAAGGCATTCCATGGCCTTTTCTTTGTTGAAACTTCCTTATACATCAGGAAGCTTGAGGGAGCAAAACTCGGCTTCTCCCATATAAGATAAACCCACCAATCTTGCAGCCTTGGTGTAAGAAAGCTTGTAGATCTTCCCATAAGACATAAATGAAAACTTTTCTCTGCCATCTTCCTCACAGAAGGAAACAGACTCATAGAACTCGATAATAAAATCTGAATAGACCGGATCCTGATCCCCTAGCTTGGATATGCAAACACCTTCCCATCCATTGAGCTTGATGTTCTTGGAATTAAGAGAATTATACTCATAAAAATTCGGGCGCACCAGCCTCTCCCTGTAAATTAACCACTTGGATATAGGCTTCACATATGACTTTTTTGAGATGTGGCTTCTACAAACATTCGGAATTGAATGATTCTGAAGAATTTGGAACTTTCATAACAAAGATCGGAACGGCCTTAAGAAGAGAGGCAGGGCTTCAAGACATAATAGATTTGAAAAACTAATGTGGGACGACCCTCAGGGGTCCCCTTTATATAGGTGTTGAGACGGTGGTTCAGCTTCCATGGTAGATCGAACGATTGAGATTCATTGAGGTTTGATCTGACAGTTGAGAAACAAGCCACAGGGAAAACTTGACTCTAATCTTTTGAGGTTTAAAGAAAAACAATCGGATTTAAGAAAACTAGAATCCGAAAAATTTTAAAACAGATAAGAAAACACCAGCAAGTAAAATATGGTTACAAAAACTTGAGTAAGGAAATAATACCTTTAGGGTTATCTAGGAATATTGTTCGTAATATGTGATATTCTTCTTGAAGAAAAAATTTGACTACGAAAAACTAACTATGAAAAGCTTAATGTTGAAAATACTTTTAGTACCAAAAATCCAGTATGAAAAGTATGAGTTCAAAAATACTAGTACGAAATGTATGAGTACAAAAATCTCAGGAAAAAAAGTATGATTACGAAAATCTCAGTATGAAAATTCTCATTACAAAAATTCTCATTACCAAAATTCTTATTACAGAAATTCTCATTACGGAAACATCATTTTGAAAATTTCCAGTACGAAAATTTCATTATGAAAATTTCCAGTACAAAAATTTCATTACGAAAATTTCCAGTATGAAAATTTCATTACGAAAATTTCTAGTACGAAAATTTCATTACGAAAATTTCAGTTCCGAAAATTTCCATTACAAAAATGTTAGTTACAAAAGTTTGAAAAACAAACTATGAAAATTTTTATTATAAAAGATTTTAAAAAACCTGACTACAAAAATATTGATTACAAAAGCTTTTAAAAAAACTACGAAAATTTTGATTATGCTAACAAGAAAATATACTCCCCCTGTGAAAAAGGAGTTTATTACTATAAGGATAATTGTTCAAAAAGAAGTTAATGAAGAAGGATTACCTCACGATTATCATTCCTAACTTCTGTTTAATGTATTCAAATCTATCGGAGGGTAAATATTTTGTGAAAATGTCAGCAAGTTGATCTTCTGTTATGATAAATTGAAGAATAATATATCCTTTTTGTTTGTGATCCCTAAGAAAGTGATGCCTAATATCTATGTGTTTTTCATGAGAGTGATGTGTGGGATTTTTACTAAGTGAAATGGCACTTGTGTTATCCCACAAAATTTGAGTCTTAGTAAAACTCAAGCCATAATCTATGAGTGTGTATTGTATCCACAACACTTGAGCACAACAACTTCCAACTGCTACATATTCAGCTTCAGTAGTGGAGAGTGCTACTGAGTGTTGCTTCTTGCAGGACCAAGAAACCAATTAATCTCCTAAGAAATGACAAGTTCCTGATTTACTTTTTCTATCCATTCAATATCCACCAAAGTTAGCATCCGAAAATATTTTTAAGATAAAATCATTTCCAGAAGTATAAAACAATCCTAGATCCATGGTTCCCTTTAAGTAGTGAAAAAATCTTTTCACTGCCTTTAAATGTGATTCCTTAGGATTAGATTGATATCTGGCACATAAACATACTGAAAACATTAAGTCTGGACAAATAGATGTCAAGTATAGTAGGCTTCCTATCATAACTCTAAAAGATGTTTGATCTATTGGTTTCCTATCATCATCAAGATCAAGTGTGTTTGATGTACCAATAAGAGTACTTATACTCTTAGTGTTGTCATAACCATACTTTTTAATAATATCTTTAATATATTTATGTTGGGATATGTAGATTCCTTCTGGTTTTTGAGAAATTTGAAATCCAAGAAAAAATGTTAACTCACCCATCATACTCATTTCAAACTCATATTTCATTAGATCCACAAAGGAATCAGTTAAAGATTTCTGAGTTGATCCAAATATAATGTCATCAACATAAATTTGAACAATCAAAGAAAATTTCTTATCTTTCTTTATAAAAAGGCTTGGATCTGCATTTCCCTTAAGATAGTAATTTTGAAGCAAAAATACTGTAATTCTATCATACCAAGCTTATGGGGCTTGTTTAAGACCATAAAAATCTTTGGTAAGTATAAAAACATGATCAGGATATTTTGTGTCTTCAAATCCAGGAGGTTGTCCAACAAAAACTTCCCCTTCAGCATAACCGTTAAGAAAAGAACATTTCACATCCATTTGAAAAAGTTTAAAATTAATGAATGCTGCAAAGGAAAGTAAAATACAAAGAGATTTGAGTCTCTATACTAGAGCACAGTTTTCTTCATAGTCTATTCCTTCTTGTTGATTATAGCCTTTAGAAACTAATCTAGATTTATTTCTTACGATGATTCCATTTTCATCACACTTATTTCTGAAGTCCCATTTTACTCTAATAACAAAAGTTTCCTTAGGCCTTTCAACCAAGGTCCAGACTCTATTCCTTTCGAATTCATTTATCTCATCTTGTATGGCTTTGATCCAATCATCATCACCTAAAGCGTCATCAGTGCTTTTTGGTTCCAATTGGGAAAGGAATGATAGATGTTCTACATCATTTCTTAAGGAACATCTAGTCCTTACAGGTTGATTGACATCACCAATGATACTATCACTGGGATGATTATTTAGAAACACCTGACTATGGTTTTGTAAAACCTATTCATCAACATAGATTAGAAAGTCTTCTAGGGTAAATGTTTCAGAAATATTTTCTTGAACATTTTCCTTATCAGAAGGATCTTTTAACAAAGGTTGATAATCAGTTTTTGAAAACACATCTGAGGATTTAGGTTCGGGTGGTTTAAAAACAAAAGGATCAGACTCATCAAATATTGCATGTACTGTCTCCTCAACAGTACAAGTGTTATTATTGAAAAATCTATAAGCCTTAGAAGTTGTGGAGTATCCTAAGAAAATTCCTTCGTCATATTTTGGTGATAATTTGTATATATTATCTTTAGTATTCAGGATGAATACCTTGCAACTAAAAACCTTGAAGTATGAATGTCTAGGTTTTCTACCATTCCATAACTCCTATGGAGATTTATTAAGAAAAGGTCTAATAAAAACACGATTTATAGTACAAAAAGCAGTACTTACAGCTTCATCCCAAAAAATTTTAGCTATAGAATATTCACTCAACATGGTTCTAGTTATCTTTTGAAGGATTTTGTTTCTTATTTCAACTACACCATTTTGTTGAGGAGTTTGAGGTGTTGAAAAGTTGTGGGTAATACCTTTTTTACTAAAAAAAGTTTCAAAATCAGAATTTTGAAATTCTCCTCCATGATCACTATGAATAGTTTTCAGTGGAAGGTTTTTCTCATTTATAACATGGGATTTAAACTTTTGAAATAAGAAAATGCTTCAGACTTATTTGATAGAAAATAGACCCATGTAAATCTAGTGTAATCATCAACTAAGAAAAATACAAAATACTTTCCCCCAATGCTTCCAGTTTGTATTTGACCAAAAAGATCCATGTGAACCAACTGTAATGCATCAGTTTTGGAGACTTCACTGATTGATTTAAAACTAGATTTATGTTGTTTGCTATATTGACAAGGATCACAAACCTTAGAAGAATCAAATCTAAGCTCTGGTAGATACTTAACTAGTTTCTTCATAGAGATTTTACATAAGTTTCTAATCCTACAATGACCTAGACTTCTATGCCATAACCTAGAATGATCTTCCATTTCACTTAGGCAAGGTAAGTCTTGGTTCCTAAGGTCTTCTAAGTTTAATGTGTAAACATTCTCTTTCCTATTGGCAGATATAATAAAATCTTCCTTGGAATTGTGTACTAAGCATTTATCATTCCTAAAATTCACAAGGTAACCTTCATCACATAATTTACTTATTCTAATGAGGATATGATTAAGAACCTTAACAAACAAAACATTTGAAATAAAAGTTTTACCAAGAAGAAAAATATTACCTACACCAACAATTTCTCCCTGAGCGTTGTCTCCGATAGTTACTTATCCTCCTTTTGACTTGATAATATTTTCAAAATAGTTTTTGTTACCATTCATATGCTGGGAACATCAACTATCCATATACCATGTGTTGTTGTTGGTACTTTCCCTATTTTCCTGAAAATGAGAAACAAGTTAGGTTTTCGGAATCCAGACTTTCTTGGATCCGTAATCATTAGATAAAAACATTTTGGGTATCCACATTTGTTTAGAAAAATATGCTTTATGAAATCCAATGGATTGAACTCTATTCAAATAACAGTTTTTCTTCCAATTCCCACCACTTTAACACTTAGTGCAAAAAGGGTATTTAGAAGGAACAAAATAGTTGTTTTTGAAAATTGGTTTTTGGTGAGTATAACCTACTCCAGTAGTGTTTCCGTGAGGATAAATTTTAGAATACATCTTGTCAAAAAAATTCCTTCCTAGAAGTAAATTTTGTAAGAAGCTTCTTAAGAGATAATATTTTAGATTTTAGCCTAATGTCTAAATTCCTATCCTCAAGAATCATATCCTTAGAGTTATATTTTTTCTCAAAAAATTTCATCTTTAAAATATCATTCTTAAGATCTTTAGAAAGTTATTCCTTATCAGAATTTCCTTTCTCATGGTCTTTAGAAATTTTTTCTAAAAGATCTTATTTATCTTTAAGATCTGTAGAAAGATTTGAAATCTCTTTTGTAAGGACTTCTTCCCTACTATTTTCCTTGTCTAATTTCTTAGAAATTTTACAATTTTTTTATTCAAGTAACTTGGAAAATCTTGATACTTATTCATATGAAGGTTCTTCATTTTCTGAGGATGAAGTTTCTTCATTAGAAGTACTATTTTCAGAATATTAATTCTTATCAAGAGATAAATTTGTTAAAGCCTCGGCAGAGCGTACCTTGTCCATGAGACATGTATGTGGAAAAGAAGTAGTAGCAATGAATTCCATATTCTTCTGAGCTACCATATTCTTCTAAGTTGATTAATCATATTTAATCACTTTCAGAAGAGTATCCATAGCTATCACTCCATGTAATATTATCTTTCAGACTTTTCTTATATTTAGCTTTGTAAAATTTCTTCCTTTTCCTTTCAGAATGCGTCTCTTTTCTTTCTTTCTTTTTAAGCATAGGGCAATCTGGTTGTATGTGTCCACTTCTCTTGCATTCATAGCATGTGACCTCTGAATCATTCTTATCTTTCCTTTCCTTCTTATACTTGGATTGTAAATTCCTTTGACCAGCTATCTTGTTCATTCTTTGAGAAAGATTAGCTAACTAATTCTCTGAGACTTCACTCTCACTAGATTCGGATTGGATAGTAACGTTCTTAGACATGGATCTAACAACTCTCTCAGGAGTCTTAGCTTTCATGTGATTTGATGTTGTAGTAAAAGCAACAGTACCATTCCCATTATTCTTTTTGATGTTGTCAGCATCTCTCTTCATTCTTGTTTCATGTTAGAGAAGAGCTCCAAACAACTCATCTAAGAAAATTTGAGTGACCTTCCTGTTCTCATCAATAGATGTTCTCTTTGATTCCCACTCATTGGACATAATATCAATGATCTTTTCAACAAGAGCTTCATCATCCATAACTTTCTCTCCCATAGATTGTAATCTATTCACGATAGTCATAAACCATTGTTGCAGCTTAGAAATAGGTTCTCCATAAGTAATGTTAAAACCATGATACTCATCTCTAAGCATATCAGTTCTAGTCTCAATCACTTTAGATGTACCAAAATGAGTAACTTCAAGTTTCTTCAATATACAGTTAGCTATTTCACAAGAAGAAATTTGGATATATATACTCCAAGTCATTGAACATAGTAGAGTATTGCATACCTTATAGTTTAATTGATAATCATGCTTCTCTTGGTTTGTGAAAGTATTAACTTCTTTATCAGGAATTTGATGACCTCCAGAAATCATAACGAAATTTTCTACTCTAGTGCTGATAAAGAATGTATTCATTCCATCTCTCTAATACTCGTAGTCATTGCCATCAAAAATTGGTCGTCCTATTGGATTTAGGTTGTCGATGGAACCAACATTTAAACCTGCCATCTTAAAAAATTCTACACAAAAACTTATTAATAACAAAAGTTCAGATTTAAGAAGTATATTCCTAAGCAAGGAAAAATATAGAACAATGAAAAACTGGGCAAGAAAAAATTATATGTGAATATAAGTATTTCATAGACCCCCTCTAATACCAATTATAGGATCGAAATAATGATGTAGATGCTCAATATACAAGAGGGGGGTGAATTGTAAACTTTTAAAATTTCCTTAAAAAGGAAAGATATAAGTTTAACAAAGTTAAACTAAGCAAATTCGCAACACCTCTAATCACCAATTGAAATATTGGGACAAAAAATGAAGTTACAAACTTCTGGTTCTATACACTCGCTTAAATCTGGAAAGTGATTCCGAAAAACTGGTTCCAGAAATATGGATCCAGAAATTTAAACTTAACCAAAGTTTACAATATGGGATTCTAGATTAAAGTGTATAGAATCTAAATTAATCATAGTACAAGTGTAAGGAAATATAAGAAGGTTATACTTTCCTTACAATACACAATGTAGCAGAAAAACTTGTAACAAAAACAAGTAACAAGATATAAATCTTTTAACCCAAAGAGAAGGGTATCCAACAACCTTGGATAAGGGTCCCTTGATTTATGCTTTCAAGAAAGTCTGTCTTGCCCACACCCTGGTAAGCCCTCAATACGAAGATCGGAGTCTCTGTCTTTCTATCCCCATAAGCCCTCAACTTCAAGGTAGTTGGAACCTCTGTCTTCCACAACAAGGAAGCCCTTGAACTTCAAGGTAGCCGGCACCTCTGTCTTCCTATCCCCAGAAGCCCTAAAATGTAATCACCAACATTCGGAGTCACATGAAGCAATCTGAACGATCAGTTCAGTACGCACAAGGGCTGAAAATATTCTCTCTCTAGAAATCACCGTAACAGTGTGTGGTCTCTAGAGCGATCAACTTCTTCAATCTATTTTTGAGCTCATTCAAATTAGCTCCTATTTATAGGCTCGGTTGGGACGGTCGGATCCCTCCTCTAGCGGTCATATTTTCCTTAAAATTTCAGAGGGACCTATACACATGTCACTAAACCAACGGTTAGTTAGAAACAGAATAGATGACATCGTTTTATAACAAAACAAGTGTAACTGAAAGCACGACATCGTTTTATAACAAGCTTAACAAATCAGAGTGTAAGTAAAAAGTTTGTAATGTAAACAAAATAAAAGTTCAGAGTCTAACAGAAATATAATTTGGAGTCTATAATACAGAGATATTCGGATTCTATTTTATAGTAATTCGGAACCAGAACTTAAAAAGTTCGGAGTCAGAGTTCATAGAAATTCGGAGTTAGAACACATAAGAGTTTGGAGCCTGAATTCAGATAACTCAGATTCAGAACTTAGATAAGTTCATAATCAGAATTCGGGGTGGAACTACATGAGGATTCATATCTAGAATTCAGAGTCAAACTATATGAGAGTTCGCATCCATAATTAGGATTGGAACTTCATTACAGTTCATATCCAGAATTCGGAGTGGAACTTCATCACTGTTCATATCCAGAATTCAGAGTGGAACTTCATTACAGTTCGTATCCATAATTCAAAGTGGAACTTCATTTCAGTTTACATCTAGAATTCATAGTGGAACTTCATTACAGTTCACATCCAGAATTCAGAGTGCAACTTTATTATAGTTCACATCCAGAATTTGGATCCTAAAACAGAATTCTTCATATCAAAGTATTTATAGGATTCCAAGGTTACAAATATGAATCTGAATTTTATACTTAGTCAAAATATGAACAATGAAAATATGGTAAGAATAAATTTACTTAGAGAAGGAAATTTTCCTTATAAAATCAAATCATCGAATAAAAAATATTTTCTTAAAGAGAAGGTGTTTGTGATTTTCAAAACAAGAATGGAAAAGTCATAAGTAAAACCTTATTGACTCAACATAATGAATATGGTTGTACCATATTTATAATAACATCCCAGTATGTATAAGGTACTAGATTTATTATTATTTTATGGAAAAAACAAAGAAAGAGTATCTGTAAGAAGAACATAACTTTGAAAGAGGTGATGAAATAATTACCTCTTCTTCGGGTGGTTCCTTTTGATTTGAACAAAAGGGATCCTAAGGTTGGATTTATGATCTAAGTAATGGTACTATGATGAATTGAGGGTAGTTTTTAGGATATTAGAGTAGGGTTTAGTCGATTCAAATGTATTTGGAATGTGAATTTGAGAGAAGGGGAAGTTCCCTTTTATAAGATTGGGAGGGGCACTTTAGGAAAAGATTGAAATATTAATTTCTTATAAAATCATATTCGGTTTCTAATAACTCAAAATAGATTTATTTCTAGGATAAGGTGGGTATGATTAAATAAAATCACAAATAATGGGTTTTAGACAATTTTAAGTCATCATATTAACCATATCTCTTATATTTAACTCTTAGTTAAATAGTTTAACTTTTACCATGTCTTCTTGTATTATACAAATACGTGGTTAATAAATTTAATATAAAATGAAAAGATAAACTCAAGTGGTTAATTAATGAAATATATATAATTATATGGGATCTTTTTATGAAACTTATATTTTTTGAACTATTATATAATTTAATAAAATAGCATTTGTTTCAAAAACTCATTTATGTAAATTTTGACACTATTTTGTATTGGGTTTTTTCTTAAAGTCATACAAACATTTTTAATTAGAAAAAAATATATTTAATCAAACATAAAATTTTATATTTATCTATAAAATTCTTGGATGACATCAAAACTATAAAATTATATTTATTTTTAATATTTAAAATATCAATTATTTGATTCTTTCATTAATAGGAAAAATACAACATCATTATTATGTCATAATTAAATATATTTATTTTATGTATAAAAATTATAAATAAAATACCATAATGTAGAAAATCTTTTAATATTTATAATTATTATTTAGAGTCTAAAATTCCACTTATATAAACCCTTATAAAAATTGTTTTACTAAAAGATATATGTTTAGGTTACATTTTCCTTATAGTCAAATTAATTTTTATAAAGTTTCATTTTCAACTAAAGTGTCGCTATGGGGTCAAAAAATAGACCCAATGATTCCCATGGTCATACATGTATCAAAAAATAGGGTTAGGACACATGTTAGGGTAATTTAATATTATTATAATAATATTTTTTACCCTTATTCACCGAATTTATCCTTTAACCATGGTAAATAAAATATTTACTGAAGTTGTTATTTATAATGTATGAAAATAAAAGTTACCTATTTACAAAATTTGGACCTTATGATTCAAAATTTGGAATCCATTTTTCCAAATTCAGAATACATAAGTTTCAGAAATTAATTCCCATTGTCAAAACCAAAAAGCAAGTTTTTAAAAAGTAAAAACTATCAAATGATTGACATCTGTTTATGTACAATTTAAATGATAAATTACAAAAAATGACCTAAATTATATTAAATTTATAAAAATATGATCTAATTATACATTTAAAAACTCAAATGTATAATTTAACACTCTAAATTACTTCGATTAAATAAGTTGTTTTTAATTAAAATTTAATATTTTTCACTATTCATCAAAATATGAAAGTTATCGTAAAAATACAAAAAAATTACCCTAAGATAATTTTTATATTATGAATCCAAAACTCTGTTCCAATTTAAAAAATAAAATATATAAAATTTTAAAAATTGGGTATTATCATTCATAACTACTTTTAAAACGACTTGTTTGATAGGTTGTGGTGGGCTTGAACTTGGTGTTGCGTACATCGCACGCTATTTTATTATTCAAATAGAAATTTACCATGGAATCTTGGGATGTTAAAAAAATAATAATTTTTTAATTCATCATAAAATATTATCCAAGGGTGAATTTTTTTTATTTTTCCGAAAATATTATATTTTCAATGAATATGGAAAAATACTTCTATTTATTGAAAAAATATCATTCATTTAAACAATTTATGAGGATCATTTTTATTTTTAAATGGGAAAAATCAGTTCAATTACATATCTATTAGTATAATTTAGTTCATTTTATTTATTTTCATACTGAATTCTCATATATAAACTATTTAATCTTTTGAACATTTTCTCTTTTGAAAATTGTTTTATCATCACTAATATGAGTTTAATTTTAAATTAAAATTTACCTATTATATAAATAGAATTTATTTAAATGGATTATGAATTAAAAATAATCATAATTTATAGTATGTAATAAGGTCAATTTAATTGTTGACCATAATGAGTTGTAAAAATAGTAAATATTATTTACTACGGTTAATATAAAAATTGGTTTAATGAGGGTTAAACTAAGAAGATAACGGTTTCAAATGAACCAAAACATGTCTACTATTTTTTGGACATATTTAGACTTTATCTCTTATATTATAAATACTTTTCTAGTTTTTATCCTTTTTATGATAAAAAATTTAGTATTCCTTCTTCTTTTCAAAAATTACATATGTGGCACTCACCTCCTTTATAAAAGGCCATCCAATATCCTCACCTCTTCACACATCCAAACCCATTTTTTCATCTAATACATGGAAAAATACATTTCTTAATTCCATAATTTCATCGCAGAATCTTTATTTTGATCATAAATCCATCTTAGGAATTTTTTTAGTGAACCTATGGAGGTTACCTGATGAAGAGGTAATGTTCTTCAACAAGTGTTTTTATTTTATTTCTTCCTCCACATCCTTAGATTCTTATTAATCAATGATTATATAATAGAATTATAATATTACATGTTATAATATATTTATATGTTAATTTCATGGTCTAAATCCATCTCCTCTTTCCTTAAATGGGAAATGATAACATTGCCTATATATATGTTGGATTACCTCTTTACGAACCAATGTGACAGCTTTCCCATCAACACCGCTCGCAGATCGGTATGATGATGGATACACTTTATATATATGATATTTATAACCTAGATATAATTGTTTAAATATATTAACATATATAATTTTTTTAATTTCCATTCAAAATAGAATATGTTAACATTGTTCTTGTGTACAGTGGATTACAATCTCGCTAAGCGATGTGATACGTTTTTCAATTAATTTTCACAATGAAGATAATCAGGGAAAAATTTAATGAATATATGTGATATATATGAAATATATATGATTATTTAAATTTAATATATTATTTACCTTTCTATTGCTTTATCTTTCAAGGAAATTTAAATAGCATTCATGCGTATGTACGGTCTACCGTCTCCATGAACAGTGTATTTAATTGTTTATCTCTAACATTTTTAGATTACTATAAATACATATATAATGAATATATATGATATTTATTTCTTATTAAATATTATTTATTTTATTTAGCTGTGATAAAAGTACGAGTACCAAAAATAAAAAATAAAAACATACGCCAAAAAACGAAGTAATTATTGCCCGAAACGTGACTTTAACACAAAATTATTAATAAAGGGCTAATAAATGGTCAAAATAATTCATATGTGGTATTTTATATATATTTATGGTTAAATAATACAATTATAATATAATTATATGTATTATACATGAGTTTTTAACATGGGAAAAGAAGTTGAGACGTAAGGTAAGGGATTTTTGTATCAATTTTCTCCTTTGAGACACATGTTATGTTACGCACCTATATTCTTTTATGAGGTGTATATACATCCCCTGAGACATGTTATGTAGTTAATATAATTATTTTCATGATATTTAATGTTTAATTATATTTTAATCATTAATGGTTCTTATGATTCAAAAAATACCAAAGTGGTAAATATTTTATGTTACAATCTCATCAATTATCAAGGTTATTTATGATTATGATTTTGATGATAAACTATTACCATAAAAACCAAAATAAACTCATTAATCTTATACTAATATGTTTATGTCATGATAATACATGTTTTACCTTTATTTTCCTCTCTTTATGTACTCAAGAGACTAAAATAATGTTTTTAATAAAAATCATCTTTATTTCTCTCTTTAGTCGAAAACTCCTTTTCTTCAAAAAAACATTTTTTCTAAAACTGTTTTCAAAAATGTTTTTAACATTATAGCAATGATTTATTAAATTTATTTTTACACATTTTTCACTTTTTAATATAATTTTTTAAATAAATATACATATCTTTTTCCAAACAAGGTATGTTTGGAAGTTACCAAAAAATATAAAGGAATATTTGTTTTAACATGTATAGCATAAATAGAATTTCCTAACGCCCTGAAAATTATTTTATTTGTAGATTCATTTATATATTTTGCAGATTATATTTAAATAAAATGATTTCCAAAAATATTTTTTAATTTTTTAATTTTAAAAAAGTTGATTTTCAAAGAAATGATATTTTCCTCAAGAAATGTTCCAGGTGATTTTTATTTCAAAATAATTTTCCGTCTAAAATATAACTTAATTTTATGTTATATAATATTAATTAGAAAAATTATAAAATAATACAATATTTATTATTGATCTATATGTTTTATTTTTATGATGATAATATTCTTATGAAACTCATTTCACTTCCATAGGATATACCATGATAAAATTATTTTGAAACCCACTTATTTTTTCAAAGGTTATGATTTGATGAAATGATAAATGATTATAAAACCTGTTTATTTTCCATAGGTTGTGTTATAATGAATTTTTATGAAACCCATTAATATTAATTGGTTCTAATATGATTAATTTTAAATTATCTTGTGTCACACATATGTATTATTTTCATTATATGATGGTGGGACCTATCTATCTAATAAATAAGGTAAATATTGATATCTCATGAGATAAAAAAACTGTAATGAGGAGTAAACCTAGTTCAATAATGGTCTCTATCCACTATGATATTCGTGGGAGTAAAGCTTGACTAATATGAAGTATTTGGGAGTGAACCTGTTACACTATTATAGCCTTGTAAAAGATCCATGAATAACTAAGGAAATCCTTTTTTATGCTTATGTGTGTTCCACATTCCATATCTTATGCCATTGTTATGCTCACATGGATCATCTTGTTTTATTCCTAAATTACTCATTTATTATAAATAGGAACTCTTTATTCCATGACCCATGATTATGATCTTTGATTTGTAGGGTTCAGTTTTCAAATATTGTACTCATGTTATCATACCCTTCCATTCATGTCAGGTTTTCATATCTCCCTTATTTACCCTTATAGAGCATTTTATCTCATCCTTTCTTATGATTACTTTCCCAAAGTTATGAATAAATTTATTATGTATGGTTTTTTTAAATGGGTGATATTTATTAAGAAATTAGTGGTAGATAATGTAGTTCACCTATGAACTAGTTGTTTATGTTTCCAAGTTTCCAAAGTAATTATACATTCATGATCCTTAGGTGTGTATTTATGTAATTTAAACAATGTTTATTAAAAAATGGTCTAATATTTATATATGAAAAGAATGGGTCTTTATAATATCAATTATTGATGAAAATATAGTTATTTATTTTTCCATGTTGATAATTTGGTTTATCACTTATTATTAAAAGTGGAATCAAGGTTTTGATTTAAAATTTTTTCTGAGAGAGTGAATAAATATTAATTATGGGAGACTTTTTATAGTTGGTTTGGATTAATAGTCTTACTTAATAAGAGGAGTCAAGATGATGGTTGGTTTTTCTTCAACAGCCTAGATTTTTATGCATTTTTAACAAGACTTTTCAATGAATAAAAAGATTTATAAAGTGATTCATTATATATATTTCATTTAACACTTGATTCTCACACTAAGCATAAATATTGTGGGATTACAGTGAAATTTTAATGAATCACTAATTGAACTGTCTAATGATTAAAGTTGTAATAGGTAAACTAGTGATTTAAGTTATATATTTTCACTAAAATTCTATTTTAGGGTTTTCAGTAAATTCAATGGTATGATTTTTTTAAAATAACATCTAACAATTTTTGGGTTTTTTTTTACAAATCGTTATGTATAATGAAAAGGAAGACTCTCAATCCAAGTTCTAAAGGGTATGGAAGAGGAGATGGATATAGATTATGAAATTAATATAATAGCATAGAATTATATAGAATATATTGATGTTATTATTTTATTATGGTTGAAGAATATTTGAAGTACATAGAAGAAGAAATAAAATGAAAATGCTCAATTAAAAACTATACCTCTTCTTCGAAAAAACTCTATAGGAGTTCACAAAAATCCATCCTAGGATGGTTTTATAATCAAAATAGTTCCTAAACTAATTGTGGAGGTATTTAAGAAAATTATTTGGGTAGATAGTTTTTATGATAGAGTGATCAAAAGGTGTGAGAAAGAGAAGAGAGGATTTTCCCTTTTATAGAAGAGGTGAGGGTCACTCAGTGAATTAAATAAAGTATCAAATTAATATAAATTAATTTTCATGTAAAAAGAGAAAAGGTTGATATAAATATAGTATAGAAAGAGTATAATTCTGAATCGTCTCATACGATAAAATTTTAACAAGTTTAGGTGATTTTATCACCCTTATATCTTTGTTTTAACCCCATGTTAATACTTTTGAAAATTACCATAATATCAACAATTTTTAATCTTTAGGGTTAAATAATGTTAATTTAAGAGTAAAAGTGGCCCAAAATAGACATTAGTTGATATTATAAACCATATTATATTACCTTGGTTGAAGTTAAGGATTTTATGAATGATAAATCATTAAATAAAATATATTTTATTATAAAATATCATTATTTTTATTTTTGAAACTATTCATTTAATTTGACTTAAATGAGATCGAGATAGTAAAGGAATTAACTTATATAAATTAAAACTTCACTAATATATTATATTGATCTATAAAATTTTTTGGAACACTAAAAATCACCCATAAAATATTACTCTTAGAGTTTTTAAAACCATTTACTTTATTTTTATATTTCTTCCACAAGCATAATGTCAGTGTTTCCAAAGCATTTAAGAAAATTATCTCATCACAAAAAAATTAGAAATAAATATCCATAATAAATATAATTTAATTATTCTAAAAATAATATTTAATATTTATCCAACACTTATTGTTATCTCTATGTGAACATATAATATAAAATGAAAACAATATGTTGATATTTTTTATTTTTATTTACTAAAAATATTATAAAGGTAAAGATCAAATCTAAATGGGAAAAAATGTAATATTTTAAAAATATTAAAGATTATAAAAAAATGTACTAACAAAATGTAAGGAAATTTTTATGATGAATTTTAAATCATATCACATTAGTTCTAAACCTAATTAACCAATTTTACCTTTACCGAGGTAACAAAAAATTACAATAATTAACATCCATATTGACCAAAAATTAAGTTGACATATTTACCAGATTTTAACCACATAATTATAAATATAGAATCAATTTTTCATCATTCAATTTTTAAATGTCATAGAAATTAATTTAAAATTAAACTCATAAAATGATGTGAAAATGGTTTTCTATAAAAATGTTTTTTTATGTGTAAAAATGTTTTTATACCAAATTGAAGTATAATTTTTATTCCAATAAAAAATTTTGGATTATGTTTATTAAAAATGAAAATATAAAATTTTAAAACAAATCCAAAATAAAATATGACTTCATAAATACTTTAAAATAAAATTTAATTTTCTATAAAATTTAATTTTTTAACTATTCATTGAAAAATCAATGTTTTTCGAAAAATTCCAAAATTTAACCCTGAGATAACTTTTAAATGATGATTAAAAAAATTAATTTTTACAAGTTAAAATTTTTATTTTATAAATTTATCTTTAAAATAATACATTATAATATGTTATTACAAATTTAATAAGAATAAATCTATTTTCTTTTTTATTGAGAATTTTCTTAATATTATAATAATAAATATAAAAAGATAAAATTTAATACAAGAATACTAATAAATAATGAAATTTATTAAATAATTTACTTGCATTGTTACATTTTTCCCCCTTTTAGAAATTGGGTCCTCGCAATTTTATTCATTACTTAAACAAGTGGGGATTTTTTTTCTTTCATGGTATTTAATAATTTCAATGTTTCTTATTCCAACAAATGAATTTTAGAAAATTCCATAACTTGATGAGTTACCTTATTTTTCAACACTTTCTATTTACGATCAATAATATATACTAATTGTTCCTCTTTAGAAATGTATTCTTCCAACTGAACTAATTAAATCCCAAGAACATGAGATATATGTGGACAATATTTTCTTAATGACGATATAAGAAATACACTATTTACCTAATAGAAAATAAGAGTAAAGTCCACTCAATAGGAAACTAGTCCAACTTTCTCAAGGATTTTATATGGTCTAATAAATCATGGACTTAGCTTCCCATTTTTACCAAAGCTCATAATACTTTTCCAAGAAAATAATTTAAGAAACATATGATCACCTAACTCAAAAAAAATATCTTTTCTTAAGAAATATGCCTAAATTTTCTACTCACCATTATCTATCCTCTTATGTTGATAAATTATCTTTACCTTATCAACCATTTCTTCTACCAAATTTGGCACCAATAACTTCTTTTAAACTACTTCACCCCAATAAGCTGGCGTCCAATACTAATTTCCTTATAATTCCTCAAAAGGTATCATCTATATGCTGGAATGAAAATTTTTGTTATAAGAAAATTAAACCAATGAAATATATTGATCCAAAATTACATCTTAATACATTTAACAAGTAAAAAAGTATGTCTTCCAAGGTATGAGTTATTCACTTGTACTATTAATTATATTGAAGTTGAAAATATGTATTAAAATATAATTTACTACCCAATAACTTCTTAAGTACTTTCCAAAAATTATAATTAATCCTCGTATCACATTTAAAAACAATAGATAGATTAACTTTATGTAACTTGATTGTTACATTAAGGTACATTCGAGAATACTAATCTAAATTTATAGTATTTCGAATGGGAATTAAATGTTCATATTTATTTAGTCAGCCAAAAATAACCCAAATTTCATTATTAACTCATGATGTATTTGGAAATCCCATTATGAAATCCATGGATATATTTTCCCATTTACACTTTGTATCTACAAAATTATGAACAATCCACCTCTGAAATGGTCATTCCTTTTTAACCATTTTAGAGGTCAAATATTTCATGTTAAAGTCAATAATACCTATATTCATTTAATCCCACTAGTAATACACTTGAAGGTATATATATATCTTAGTACTACTAGGATGAATGGAAAATAGGGAATTATGAGTTTCACATAACAATTTTTTATTCAATTATAAATCAAAAGTGAGGTATAATCTATTTATAAATATGACAACACCTTCTTCCTTAACAGTAAACTATGGTATCTTACACTTCATAAAATATTATACCTTCTTCATTAAAAAATTATCCTCTTTTTATTCTTTATTAATTATTTCTGACATAGATAATTGTACTGACACCTAAAAAACATAATAAGTTCCTTCAAGAACAATTTCTAAAAACATAATCAAATCATTAGACAAAGGGTCATCTTCCAAATGTAACATGGTTAATGTAGCATTATCTTTTGGACTCAAATAATCAACTACTTTGATTTTCCAGGATGGTAATGAATCATGTATTTATAATGCTTAATCTATTCTAGCAGTCTTCTTTGCCTCATGTTCAACTCTTTCTTAGTGAATATATATTTCAAACATTTATAAATAGTATATATTTCACATTTTACTCCATATAAATGACTCCTCAAAATCTTTAAATCAAAAAAATCATTCTAGATCATGTGTCGGATAATTTAACTCATGAGGTTTAAATTTACAAAGAGCATAAGAAATTACCTATTTATTTTTCATTATAACACATCCAATTCCATTCAACAAACAATCACTTTAGGTGAAACATTCACCATTTCAAAATAGTAAGTCCCAAAACTCGATAATTCGCCAATATTCTTTTTAGTTCATATAAACAATCATCGCACTCTTTCACCGAGATGAATTTAACTTGTTTTTGAGTTAACATAGTCAAAGTGCTAAAAAACTTACCAATTTTTTCAAAAAAACTGATGGTAGTAGCCTGTTAATCCACTAAAACTTTGAATAACAATGAAATTTTTTGTTCTTGTACATTTTTTATCCACGTCAGTTTTAGTGGGGTTAATAGTTCATCGATATTTATAAATAATATTCTTGATAAACGAACTTTGTTGTAACAAAAAATCACACTTAACAAAATTTTCATATAGCTTCTCTTATTTTAAGGTTTTTAAAATAATCCTTAGGTGTCTTTCATGATCCTAATGACTTTTTTGTAGAGACTAGGTTTTTATATTATAATACTTTTTAATATTTCAACATATATTTCTAGAGCCATGCGCTAAGACGGTGTGTGATTCTGAGGCCTGGTGTGCCCATAATAATTATACAATAATATTAAGTGTTTTTAAACTATTCATGTAATGGAAATTGAATATCTCTTAAATGGTTGATCAGATCATAAATCGGAGAACACATTTGGGTCTGGAATGCGGTTTTTACCCAAGGCGTGACATAATATCTGTCGGTATGGTAAATTCATACCCCTTTCTTTTTAGTGGTATGTTAAATTGATGAATTAATTCATTCATTCATTCATTTAATAGCTTAAACCCAAATAACTCTCAAATGGTAACTCGAATCAGAAATCTGAGACCATAGTTTAGTTTCGAGTGTGTTGTTTAACCGAGGAGGGGTATGAGTTTTTTCGGTGAAAGCCTCCTCTAGAAAAATCCTTGGAGGAAAAAATCATAAATAAAATGATTAAATTAAATTGTTTTATTCGAAACACCACTTTGAATAACTTCCAAATAGGGACCCAGATTGGAAATATGTGACCACTATTGAGTTTATAGCATGGTTCTTACACTAGGTGTGACCGCACTTGAGAGGGTGCAGGAGATTTGGAGTTTGCATCCACCAGTATTTTCCTTTAAATATGAAGGTAGGGAAATGAGCTAGAGATATCTCATCTTCCCACTCAGACGGAGAGGCTTTAGCCGATAGTGATTTGACATCCGAATGTCATCATATCACGATGAAACTTCAGACGCTGCTAGATCAGAGTGCAGCAAACACAATGGAGGATCCGGATTTAAGGTAAGATTTATATTTCAGATTCTGTAGCACCCTATTGAATATATTATCATAATTTTTTACTTTTGTTCATTTTCGCTGCTTTAGAATCCATTAACAATGGCTAAAAAACAACAGTCATCTTCTATTTCAATTTTTAAATTACCCATTCTTCGTGTTCTTTGTGTTCTCCTTCACAAAACATTTCTTCTTGCACAAATGACCTTTGATCATGGATTTGGACCCTCCTTTATAAAGACCTCGACCCGAGGAGTCCTGATCTGTGCTTGGGTTCGAGTTTTGAGTGCCAGGGTAAGCGTAGCGATGAGCGGAAGTGGGGGTTACTTTTCACCACAATGAAATGATGACGGATCATCAAGAGGAGGTTTGCGATGTGATGTTCTTTTCCCGGGAATTCTATATCTAGTCCCAGATCGCAATTTGGACCACTATTGTGACTGGGGTGGTCCGCAGATGTTTTCCTATGCGGGTTCTGATGAGGATGGATTTGGAAAATGGTGGAGTGCGGCGGAGAAGCGCAGAAACGGAGCGTGGAAACAGAGCGTGGCGATGAAGCATGGCAGAGGAGCATGGAGGAGGAGTGTGGAGGGCATAGCTAGGTAGGGTGGATAGTGTGGCGGAGTGCAGCAGATGGCGGTGGAGCCATGATAGATGGTGATGGATGAGCGGCGGCGCAACGGCGGAGGACCAGCGACACAATGGTTCAAGCTGGACCGGCTCGTTCGGACTAGGATTTTAATAAAAACATCGTATCATTAAATCTGAGATTCTGTTTATCAAGCTGTCTGAGACCACATGATATTTTTTAAGGAGGGCCTTTTAAGGAAATTTTTAGATCTTTTTATCATGTGCTTGAGGCTCAGTGATATTAAACATCTATTTTTAATAATAATAATATAAATTTTATTATTCGATGATTCTCATACCAAACATAACTTCTATGTTCGATATATAATTCACATGCTGTCAGAGGCATTATGACCCTATTGTTGAGAAGTACTTTTCAAGTCCAATTTCAAGCACTTAAACTAGAAAAGTGGTGTGGGACCCTCAAGGCTCATTTTCGGGCGTTTACGGTGGAATTTGACCATTTTACTGGGTATCCATTTTGGATGATTGATTAGTCGATATTGTGTGTCTTTCCATAAGGATTTCAATGGCATGATCCACCCTACTAAATTTGGGGCCAAGGAATGGGCCCCACAGGATGCCTTTTTGTGTGTATTGCAGTTTTTTACAACCTATGCATCGGAATTCCATTTGGGGTAAGTGAATAGTCTACCTTGGTTGTTTTCTACAAGGATTGCAACAGTGTGATTTGTTTAGTTATCTGGGTCTATTTACAAGAGGCCTGGTGGTAGACTTACATTTTCACTCTTCGGATCAGTAATGAGTAATGTGTGCTCATTAACCTTTTGGCTAGAGGTGCCGTGTAATCTGGGGGTACACTGGCATGTCTTGTGGGTACTTTATCATAGTTTAGTACCTGGTTATGGCCAGTTACATGGCTAGATGATGAGGTGGGGTCACACGATGTGTGGCCCCCACATGTGTCGTGTACCACTCTATGAATCCTTTATCTCTCGTATCCCTTTCTTCTTAACTCAGATTTTTTCTTGTGAATAGCCTATCCAGAGTTTTTTTCTTCATAGAACAAAATGATTCTCTCCATAATGGCTTTTGAGGTATGATAAAAGGTTTTCTAAGGGTGATACCTATCTGAGGTGGTGCACAATGTACTGGGTGTGACGCTTATCCGAGGCGACGCTTGATGATGACAGTGATGGCAATGATGTTTTCAGATTCCCCAAAGAAATCAATGATTACCCTCCAACGCGGCTGGGCAGTGGTGTTCATCGGTTACTCTTTCAAGTCTTACCCTCTAGTGTGGCTGGGTAGTGGCTTGTGTCGGTTACTTTTTAAGGGCTTACCCTCAAGTGTGGTTGGGTAGTGGCGTTCATCAGTTACTCTTTCAGGGATTACAATATAGCACGGATGGGTAGTGAGGTTCGTCGGTTACTCTTCCAGGACACCCTCTAGTAGGGTTGGACAATGAGGTTCAACATTTACTCTTTCGGGCTTACCCTCTAGCTTGGTTGGGCAGTGGCTTCACCGATGACTCTACTAAGTATACCGTCCTGCAGGGCTGGATAGTGGGTTCATGACTTTGTGACATGATATGTTGATTGTACGTTATAGTGAAGAGGCATGTTTGATGTGACTTTGGACTCTCAAGAAATAGGGTCACTTTTACCACAAATATGCGTCATTGCGATGCATCCTAAAACCGTGTAGGTGAGACAGACCCTCCCAAAGTGGATAGTATCAAGATACGGTGATTGAGCCTTATTGAATTGTTGTTCAGTGTATACAAATGGGATGCTAGGCATCAATTGTGTTTACTTATAAAACATTTGGTGAATCTTTTCCTTGGATGAGTTGGTGAGATGGAGATCCCCTTACTCTCTCATTTGGGTTTCTTTGGTTGAGTATATATATATCGTATTTTCAGAACCCACTCCTTGGGATTTGGTTACTCTCCTTCCAGGAGAGGATAAGACACGTGATTTTTGCCACGTGATTTCCGTGTCTAGATTCACATGGTTTCACAAGCCTACTCTCCTGCTATAAGAAGTGAATATTCGGAAATAATTCCATCTTCTCATCATTTCTAGCACCTCATGTTTTGAAGAACTTACTTTACTCTCTAGTTGGATTGAGTTGTACTCTTTCATTGTACCTTGTTCTGTCTACTACTTCCCTCTTCAGTACCTCACTTATGACTCTCATGAGCCTTTGGGGTATCCAACTGATTATTTTTATAATCACCCTTTCTTGGGCTTTTCCTGCACTAAGTGTTCCCTTGCAAATGACGGACAGATTGATTGTGAATTCATAGGACCATAGGGATACGTGGTGTTTGGACTGCGTGTGGTGGGAGTTCCTTGGGATCTTGGAGCAGGGCTCTCTCGGCTATTTACTTTTCCACCTGTTTCTAGGTTGCGGCATTTTTCTGGTTGGGCATATATTTTTTTCCTTTTTCCTTTCAACATTACTTTTTTTTAATTGTACCATTTAGAGTTTAGTGCATATTTTTGTTTATATATAGTAGTGTTGTTTCTTATTTTTATTTCCCTCTTTAATTTTTCATTTAGTTGGTTGCGTGTGTGTGTGTCTATAGGTACTTAGAAAAAGTCATCCCTGCATTTTTAATTACTTTGGCACTAGTTTCCAACCCCTGGACTATGAATGTGGGATTGAGGTATTTGTTGCTCGAGCTATAGTATGGGTTAAGTCGTGAAAAGTGGTATCAAAGTTGGTTCATTCCTTTGGATGTTTTTCGGACGATTAATAAAAATGAATTGGTTGGGTTTTTGGGAAACAGTTTCAATATGTATCGTGAGTGGCTCTTAGGATAGGGAGTCCAGTTGTGGTGCGGCGGCCGACATAGCCATTCACCGGGACCCTGATTACCAGCTTGCCAACTCTGCATATTGAGACACTTGTGTCAGGAAACTATGTTACATACATCATATAGAATTGAGTCATTGATTTTCCTTCTTGAGTCATCTCCCCAACATTTCTAATATATATTTATAATATATATGCTCATTTTACTATGGTGCTCCTTGATCAGATTCAGGATGCCTCTATGATGATAACCATCCATGATACTAGATCTATCCCATGACGATGATTCTGTGATAAATGAGGCCTTAGTTCAGAATCTATCATATGATTCCCCTTTCTTCATGAGGGCAGGCAGCAGTACCTCCACCTGTGGAGTAGCAGTTAGTACCAGCAATGCAGTTCGATGATGAATGCATGTTGATCCCACTTTGTGAGTTCTAATGTCAAATACCACTGAGGTTCTGTAGTAAGTCAGACCCTCAGGTAATGCAGGTTTGGCTAGAGTTGGTGGTTCTCCTCCTCAATATTGTTCACACACTAATAGATTAGATGGAAACTTTGACAGCCAGCCTTTTTCTACAGAGCAACATAGCATTGGTAGATCTGTTTTACTCAGATGCATGATGATTTGACACTCGTGGTATGACTCCTAATAGCTATTTCAGGGGGATAATTACCCCTCTTATTTATGCTCTATATGGTATCAGGATCTACTGGATATTTAGCATGGAGGGATGATGGTGGTTGAGTGCATGAATAGGTTTGCAGACCATACTCGGTACTCTTTGTATGTGGTCTATGATGGAAACTTCCGAGCACGGAAGTTTGAGTAGGGTCTCCATAGAAGAGATTCTCACTAGCATAGTTCCATTTTTCATCCGCTCCTATCTTAGGGTAATGGAGAAGGCACTAGTGACAGAGATATTTCTATCACAGGGGTGCCAGTTGGCTGGTTTTGGCAGTCGATGCAACATAGTTGAGACATCTATCGTATCTATAAGATTTCATTTGATAGTCCCTTGACGCAGGAGGCCTCTCGTTGATAAGACTCGGGCCCATGGTCGAGGATAGAATAGAGTGCTGGGGAATCCCTAGATGGGTCGGTGCTATTCTTGTGACGGGTGAGGTCACATGGCATGAGAATACCTGATCGGATGTGGTGAGGTTTCTAGAAAATTTGTAGATGCACCGCCATGGTAGAGGCAATGTCGTGATCAGGTATCTCCTAGGTGAGTAAAGGGTGGTCCTTATGGAAACAATAATGGTATAATAGAAGGAATAACTATGGTTGGTGGACGATGTTGCGAGGTCCTTCCACCACCACTAGGCAACCCACATTAGGCTTAGGGAGCTGGTGGTCGGGGTCGTGGGCAGCTGCATGCTATGAATTTATATAATCCATAAGCACATGTGATGATAAGACATACACTCTATGTCTTTCCTACCTTATTTAGTATAATTTCTTAGAAACTATGTGAGGTAATATTTTCTTCGAACTCCTTACTCGAGGAGTAACCACGGGTGATGTGGGGTGTCAGTGTAACCTTGTGTTGATGTTGTTCAATGTACCTTTGAATGAATGATAAGGATGGGTTCTTCCACGACTGAGATGCATTTTTGTGATGTGATCAAAACTGTGAGGGGGAGTTAATGCCACCCAAAGTGGATATTATCAAGGTGTGGGTGATGAATCCCTCTAACTTGTGTGTTCATGGAAGGGTTTGGCAGTGGAGTTTCAGAGCAGGTCTTGGATTTTCTTATGGAGCCTTGCTACTTGAACTCTGTTTGCATGAGGATCCACTAGTGGTTCTATAAGTGTTATTGTTTTTTGTATTACTCTCCTTTCAAGAGGGGAAATGATGTGCGAGGTATTCAGTGTTCTTTCCATGTTTATCCTCTTGCATTTAGATGAGTTTAGATACCTTCAATGTTTGTTGGTACCTTGTGGGATCAACATAAATCTGGAATATGTTATCATGTATAGGTCGATTTAATGGACACTACATGTACAGAACTATGTGACTCACAATGTAGTGCCGTTAGCGGTAGTCTTCTCTCTAAGAATGTGTAGACGCTATCTGCTGGGAGTGCGCTTTGTGGTTTGTTCAGACCCCATGAGTCTCCGGTGTATCTTACTCCACAGATACTTGAACCAAAGACAGTGGTGATGGTTGAAATTCCTACAGTATTATGACTTTGAGGTAGTATATACTCCCGATAAAGGGAAATTTTGTAGCAAATTCCTATAGTATGAAGTCCCAGGATCGCCTAATGTGGGAAGTTTTGGAGTAGTTAGCTTCCCTGAAGCTGACCCAGGTGGAGCAGTAGAGTAAAAAAATTTCTCCAGTGGATGGTGTTGACCCTTTATCTTCTCGATCATGTTAGAGATTCTAGGTTTTTGATGCATCGATTGTGAAATCTTTCTCGGCTAGATATCCTTTGGTGTTTCACTATATGGATATTCTGAAGGAGTGAATCATGAGCCCCTATTCCAGGGAAAAATTGTGATTCCAGTCCTAAAATGGAATGTATAGGTTCATCCAGGGAAGTAAAATATCCCTCAAGTTTCTTTGGGCTGTTCAGAATCAAGAAATAGATGGTGAAGTTTCCTACCACCTTAGCCACCCCCCCCCCCCAATAGCTGGAGTGGCTGCACGACATCTTCCACATGTCGTAGCTAATGAGATATGTGTGTGTTCATATGAACATCATCAAAAGGAGTAGTCCTTATGAGGAAGGACCATCCATTTGGTTCACCTATTGTTCCAGCAAGGTAATGTGCTGATTTTCTTGGGAGTGGGAGAGTCAGATGTGAGCTCAGTATACCGAATTTTTTTCTAGTTTTTCTTTTCAGAGATGAAAATCATGATGGAGGGAATGATGTAGAGACCCAGTTTTTTTATAATACTTTGGAATATTTCTATATATATTTCCAGATCCAGGATTTGAGACAGCATGAGATTCTGAGTCTTGGTGTGCCCAGAATAAAATATACAAAAATATTAAGTGTTTTTGTACTATTCACGTAATAGAAATGGGATATCTCTTAAATGGATGATCAGATCAGAAATATGAGACCACATTTGGGTATGGAATGCAGTGTTTACCCTATGTGTGATATAAGATGTGTTGGTGTAGGATGTTCGGACCTATCTCTCATTAGCGGTGTGTTAAATTGATGAGTTAATTTATTAATTCATTCATTTAATAGCTAAAACCCAAATAACTCTCAAACGGTAACTCATATCTGAAATCCAAGGCCATGGTTGAGTCTAGAGAAAGTCATTTACACTAGGAGAGTTATAAGTTTTGTTGGTTCAAGGCTCATATAGAAAATGTATCAGAGGTAAAAACCGTAAATAAAATAATTAAATTAAATTGTTTTATTTGAAATGCCACTTTGAATAACTTCTAAATGGGGACTCTGATTGGAAATCAGAAACTGTTTTTTAGTTCATAGCGTGGGTTTTACCCTAGTGGTCACCTCATTTGAGAGGGTATGGGAGATTCAGATTTCGCATCCACTACCAGTTTCCTTTCAATATAAGGATAGGTAAATGAGCCTGGGCTAACTCATTTTCCCTCTCAGATGTAGAATCTCGGGCCGACGGCGATTCCATGTTTGAACGTCATCGAATCGCGAAAAAATTTAATGTGATAATAGATCAGAGAAAAGAGACACAATGGCGGATCCGGATTCAATATAGGATTTCTATTTATGATTTTTCATACCCCCGTTTGAATATTTTGTCGTCATTTTTTACTTTTGTTCATTTTCGCTACTTTAGAATCCTTTAATGATGGCCAAACAAACAATGGTCTTTGTCTGTTTTAATTTACGATTACCCATTCTTCTATTTCTTCACATTATTCATCACGAAACTGTTCTTATTGTACAGAAGAATATTGATCGTGGATTTCGACCCATATCTGTATAACCCTTGACCTAAGGATTCATGATTTGTGCTCAGGTCCGAGTATCTGATGCCGAAGGAAGAGTAGGGGCGAGCGGAAGCAGCGATTACTTTTCACCACAATAAAATGATGATAGATCATCGAGTGGAGGTTGGAGTTATGAAGGTCTCATCCCGTGGATTTCAGATCTGACATCAAATCATGATTTGGACCACAGTAGTGACTGTGGTGGTCTGTTGAAGTTTTCTTGTGTGGGTTCCGGCGAGGGCGGCCCCGATGGGCGGCGGAGCGCAGAGGAAGTGCGGTGGAGCACAGCGAATGGCGCAGGAGGCACTGTAGAGCCTGTAAGGCATGGTGGAGAATGGATAATGATGGTGGAGCTACGGCGGATGGAAGTGGAGCTGCGGTGGCATGGTGGTTCAAGCTGAACCATCCGGTTCAGGCAGGTCCAGGTCGGTTTGGACTAGTGGTTTTAATAAAAACCACGTATCATTCAATCCAGGAGTCTGTTTTGCATGCTGTTTCTAGCCATGCAATCATTGTTTCATGATGAACCTTTTGAGACCATTTTGATATCATTTTTTCTTGGGTTAGAGGCTCAGCAATAGGAAACGTCTATTTTTAATAATAATAATAATAATAATAATAATAATAATAATAATATAATTATTATTTTTCGAAAATTCTCGTACCGAACGTAACATCTGCATTTGACGTTTTATTGAAGCACCGTCAAAGGAATTGTGACCCTGATGTTGAGATGGAAATTTCAAGTCCAATTTCATGTGCTTAAACTGGAATAGTGGTGCGAGCCCCACGATGCCCGTTTTGGGCGTTTGGAGTGGAATGTCACATTTTTACTGGGTATCAATTTTGGATGATCAAGTAGTCAATCTTGTGTGTTTCTTCATGAGGATCTCAATGGAACAATTTGCCCAAATAAATTTTTGACTGAGGAATGGGCCCCACGGGATGCTTTTTTTAGCGTAATACAGCATTTTACAGCATCTGCATCGGAAGTTAGTTTGGGGTAAGTGAATAGTCTACATTGTGTGTTTTTTTGAAGTGATCGAAATGGTGTGATCCGTTTGGTTATCTGTGGTTGTTTTCACGAGGAATGATGGTAGACTTATGTTTTCACCCTTTAGATAAGTAACGAACAATGCACGCTCGTCAACCTTTTGGCAAGAGGTCTCATGTTCTCTGGGAGTACACAGGCATGGCTTGTGGGTAATGGATCATACTTTAGTACATAAGTATGGATAGGAACATGTCCAGATGATGAGGCAAGTGACATTTTGTGTGGGCCTCACATGTGTCATGTCCCACTCTATGATATCAATTATTTTAATATTTCATTAATAAGGAAATTACTACATCATCATTGTGTCATATATAAATTAAATTATTCCATGTACAAAAATTGTAAATAAAATACCATTATGTAGGAAATATTTTTAGATTTCTAATGAATATTTATAGTGGAATTTATCTTATGTGTAACCCTATATTAAAAATAGTTTATTTATTAAATATTTAATTTAACACTTTTAAATCTTCTTTAAATAAAATAATAATAAATGTCATAATCTAATTCAAGTGGACCAAATAGGATAATATTTTATTCCTGAGGTTGTTTTTGGTCGAATTATACTTATCTAATAGAATTAGGACATGTGTTAAGGTAATCATAATATCATTTTTACCCTTAATTACCCTATTTACTTTTAACCGTGGTAAATAAAAGTCAAAAGTTATTGTTCACCAAAAATTATTTTCATCTTATGGAACCACATTTTACTTACTGATGTTAACTGTGTATCTCTGATTTTTTAAATTTCACTCACATAAGAGGTAATATTATGTTTTATGCAAATTTTCAAATACTCCTACAAAGTGAGTAAAAGACGATAAAAAGTTCAATAAAATATTATATATCTAAACTTATTATAAAATGACTCAAATGAATTGTATTGAACATATATAGGTATTATATATCTATTTTAACTTCAAATAAACAAAATAAATAATTATTTAAATAAAATTCGGTTTTAAACAATAACGTAGTGTTTTTTCACTATTCATCAAAAATTGAATGTTTTCAGAAAAATACCAAAAATTCACCCTTAGGTAATTTTGGTATTCCAAATTTTAAAATAATTTCTATTTTACAAAATTAAAAACATAGAAGTTTCATTAATTAATTTAAAATTAATTCTCGTTGTCAAAACCAAAAAGCGGGTTTCTAAAACGTAAAAACTATAAAAAGATTGACATGTGTTTATGTCCAATTTAAATGTAAAATTACTTATAATGACCTAAATTGTATTAAATGATAAAAATATAATCTAATTATACTTCCAAACCATTAAAATGCATAATTTAACACTATAAAATATTTCGATTAAAAAATTTGTTTTTAATTAAAAATTTGTATTTTTCATTATTCATCAAAATATGAAAGTTATCAGAAAAGTACCAAAAATTTATCCAGAATAAATTTTTATTTTACGATTCTAAATAATAATTTAATTTCATTAAATTTAATATATAAAAGTGTCAAATATTGGTTTTAAAAAGGGTTTTCCATTAAATGGTGGTAAATTTTCATTTTTTAAGAAATACTTATTTTATCTAGAAAAAGAATTTTCACTTATATTATGTCTAAGAAACACATAATATGGATTATAAAATTATTTGGAGTATATAAAATTTGAAATTTAGTTAAGACTATTAAAACCCCTTTTTGAACGGCTAGATTGGTAAATCTTGGGGCGCTCGAACTCAGTGTTGCGTGTAGCGCAAGCTATTGAATTACTTTAAAGAAAATAACTTACTATGAAATCTTGGGTTATTAAAGACGTGTCCTTGTGACTCCACCTAAAACCATGTGGATAGACATACCCACCCAAAGCAGATAGTATAAAGGTGTGGTGATTGAGCCCCCTTGACTTGCAGTTCAGGAGAGACATGTGGGATGCTGAGCATTTATGGTATTCACTTCTAGAACTATTGGTGGCTATTTTCCTAGGATGATCTAGAGATATAGAGATATCCTTACTCTCTCAATTGGGATTCTTTGGTTGATCATATATATATCGTATTTGGAAGTACCCACTCCATGGGTTTTGGTTACTCTCCATCTAGGAAAGCCAAGGATGTGTGGGGTATGCCACATGACTTCCATGTCTATATTCTCATGGTTATACGAGCCTCATGCCCTACTATATGGAGAAAAGACTCGGCAAGAAGTTCATATTATCACCATTTTTAGCTCCTCATGTTTGGATGAGCTTACTTCACTCTCTAGTTCGCTTGATCTATACTCTTTTATTGTACCTTATTCTATCTATGACTTCCCTCTTAAATACCTCACTTTATGCTCTCTTGAGCCTTTGGGGTATCCTACTGAGTATTTTTATACTCACCCATGCATGGGCTTTGATCTCACTTGGTGTGCCCTTGCAGATGAATAATAGGTTGATCAAGACTTTATAGGACTATAGGGATACAGGGCACTCCCTACATCTAAACAAAAAAATCATCGATATATGGAAAAGGAAACTTATTCTTAACAATTATTTTATTCAAGGCTCTATAATCAATGAAAAACCTCATTTAACAATACTTATTTTTAAAAAATAAAATAGGATCACCACTTGGTGAAGTGTTAAAATGAATGTAACCTTTATCTAGCAACTCCTATAACTAATTTTTCAATTACATAAGTTTTACTTGAGTTTTTTTATATGGGGGTTTTGAAATGGAAATATAAATATACACTAATTAAACAATAACCTCAACCTACCAATTAGGTAGAACACTAGGAAATACATTCATATATTCATTCACTACTGGCACATGACAAATTTGAATAGATTCTATACTTTCAAAAACTTAAGTTAGGAAACCTTCACTACAATATATGATCAATATATTAGCTTTTTGATATGTTATAAAATGATATAAATTCTTCAAAATAACTTTTTTATCTCTAAAATATATCTTATAAAGATAAACTAAAATCCAATCCATACCCAAAATAATATGAAACACTAATATGGTCAGTTCAAAAAGATTTGTAGGAAAGACTTTGCCACTGATAACAATATAAGGAATCCTATTAATAATCATTTATTTAATATATTCAAAAGAGGTTTTCACCCAAAATTATATCTTATTTTCATTAGTTTATATTCTCATTTTACATCAAAATTTATCATAAATGGAGGAATTAAAATATCAATAGTTAATTAGATAATGATTATAATTCAAAATAAATATGTAACATACCATTTACCACTTTATTAGATGGACTGACATCAACAATAGTAGTAATAAATTTTTTTTATACACCCTTTTCTTTAAATCTTATTAATTCCCACCTGGAGTAACTAAGTTTGTATAGACATTAGAATAATTCCAAAAATCCTTGAAATTAAAACATCTCATCAATAGATGGATATTTTCTACCCCATCCCCATATTTTTTAGGACACATTTCATTACTGTCACATGACTTATGAATAAACTTACCACTCTAGTAACATTTTCTAGATCCTATAAAACATTCCCTTAAATTTTTTCCCATACTTAAAACATGTTATTGTTTTACATATATATTTCCTTGTTGATTTCATCTCTACTACTTTCCACCTTAATTACTTATTAAGTTTTCTATATCAAAGAATGTAAGTGTCAGAAAACTCAATCTCAACTTTATTAGGACAATAAATAGCTTTATCATAAATTTTAAATTACAATGAGTCTAAATCTCTTCATAAACTTTGTTTCAAGAAATTTTAAAAATTTTTGGTTTTACATTCAAGGTATAAAAAAAATTAGTGCCTACCTGGAAAATCTTCTAAAATTTTCTTCATACACACCTATCGAATATTCATCTTACCTAAATTCCATGAATTTTTTATCCATTATAATTTGAACACATGTTGGTAAATATTTCTTTAAAAAATATTTTAAACATATCTCATACCATGGAATCAAGATTTTATCTCTATCTCTCTCTCCGGTATTATAAACCATTAACCACCACCGATCAACTTCACCTTTAAAATAGTAAATGGGAAGAGTTTACTTTGGATGTTTTAAAAATCCCATAACTTTGAATATCCTTTCTAGAGTATTGATTTATCCTTCAAATACCAATGGATCTAGGGTTCCACTAAAATTTAGAGGTTATTGTTTTACAAAGCTTTCAACTATCGACATGTTCCTCTATGGTAAATCTAGTTGGTCTCTAACTTGGATTAAATCACCATTTAGAGCTTGTGTCAACTAATTAATCACTATGAAAAATTAATTAGTTCTAATTCTAACAATTATATGATGATGATTTGGAGGTATATTTTTCACTTGATACCTTACAACATTAGCTTCCCTATTTTCTCTATGGAAAACCATTTTGAACAAACATATTTTAAATAAACAAACATGGTAATATTCAAATTCAATATCATTTCAACTTAACCATAAATTATTATATTTTAAAGCTATCATATTAACATTATACTAACCTCTAAAGTTATCAAAACACTTCCTATATTACCGATAATAAGGACTCAAACTTAAAAAATTAAATAATCTTGAAGTTTTAGTCAATAATTCACAATATTATATTTCTAGGATCTTTACAGTTTATAGTTTTAAAAAATTAGGTCATAAATACTTTATAAAAAACCCATATATTGGAATTTTTAAAATTATCCTCTTTATCTATTTCTTTCATAATATAAAATTTTTAAATTGAAACATGTTTTCTTCATGTGAAAAATCTTTATGACTTTCAAATTAACTTCTTCTTTATTCTTATTAATCCTTAAACCCTATGAAAAACATTTAAAAACATAGCATGAGAATAAAAAATCATTAAGGGACAAAAAACTAATAAATCCATTACTCCAGTGAAAAACATTAAACCCCATTAAATTATTACCTTTTTCACAATATTCTTTGATCATGTAAAATAAATCATATCCATAATGAAAAAAACATTTTCTATCAAATAAAAATGTTAAAACTCATATAAAGTAAATAAAGACCATTTTAGGTAAATTAAAGCATTATATTCATTACTATTGTAAGATATAACTAGATCTAGGTTTAATCCATAGGATAAACCTCCCAAGTTAACTACCTCTCACTTTACCTTGAAGACAAGGAACATTACCCAATGCATTAGTGACCTATATTCGGCTGAAATTTCATATAAGATATATCATTCTCTAATATTATATAATATGTAATGGGATCACCCATCATAATATATAGTAATAAAGTAATATATCATGAATAAAGAAATTTAATATTTCTATTTTTTATCACAAAACATTTGAAAAACTCTTTTAAAATTGCATGTAAAACACTTTCGAATATTGAAATTACATTTCATTTTAAAAGTCTATATTAAAAAAATACCTTGAATAAAGGGAAAGAGGTTTTTTATTTGAATAAAATATTAAATCATATAAAATAATACAAAGATAAAATATTAGTTATGTTGGTGGGAAAAACATTAACTCTATATATATTAAAATAGAACATTCCTTTTTTCCTTTTCATCAAAATTTTCTATATAAAATATGTAAAAATATTTTATTTTAAATCCTTTAAAAGAAAGTAAAATGTGACATATAATTTCATTTATAATTATTTTATTTACATATAAATACATTAAAAAGGTATTTTTAAGGATATTTACATGGAAGAAAAATATTTAGCAAGTAAATCTTTAAAATATTTAGAATGGGGTTTTAAAAGTAAAGTATCCCCGACCTTGAGTCTGAATCATCATGTGTGTTATTTATATTATTGAATATTAAACTTATATTAATTATTTATTTTATTAATAAACATTTTCAGGTTTGTTATTCCTTTTATTTTATTTAATACCATGTTGCATTAAATTTCTTAATCAATTATGTTCATGTCATATGTTTTGATGATATTTCGATCATAAGTCCAAATTGACTTTGGTAGTCCAAATTTGGTAAAATATATCATTTTATCCTAATATATAGAATTATAATCATTAAGTAATTACTATTTTTTACATTAATTACACATTTAAAACCAACCATAATATATAGTTTTGAAAAATGAATTTTGTTACAACATAGAGAGGGAAATTCGTACATACGGATGAGTAACATTTCCATTTTCAATGATCATGATAGAAGGAAGGTAAGACTTATTACATATTTAAAATATAATTATTATATCATAAATAAAATATTAACTCTTTAAATAAAATTATATATACCATATATGTAATATGATGATGAAAAAAATCACATCGCTCTTTGGAGGCGGTGTACCAAACGTATGCACGAACGATGTTATCATTTTTCAATAAATAGAAAGGTAATAAAATAAATAATATTTTAAAATTAAATAAATATAATTATTTCATAAATATCATATATATATATATATACATTAAATACATCATTATTACCATATATGAGAGATGGGTATGGAAAACAAATTACATCGGTGTGTGAGGCGATAGAATATCGTACACACGAATAATGGATTATTTTCCTATTTGATAGAATAGGAGGTGAATATTGATTATGAAATTTAAATAATAACATAAAAATATATATAATATTTTTATTTTTACATGGCTTTAGAATACTTGAAACATGTAAAAAATAAAAAAAATGAAAACACTTGGTTAAGAACCATACCGCTTCTTCGGAAAACCACTTTATGTTTACACCAAAAGCCTTCCAAGACTAATTTTCTAATTAAAATAGGGAATCTGGAACATGAGGATGGATTTAGTTAAAAAAAATTAGTATGTATTATCTGATATATAGTGGTTAAAAGGTGTGATAAATAGAGGATAAGAGGTTCCCATTTATAAGTGAGGGGAGGGGAACTTTTGGAATTATTTAAAGAATTAAATTAATATAGAATAATTTTCAATGAAAAATATCTCAAATTTGATATATTTAAAATATAGGATGAGGATGATTCTAAATAATATAATAAGAAAATTACAATTTTATGCGAAGTTTTATCCCTTATATCTTTGTACCCCCCCCCCCTCCTCATTGACCATTTCGAAATTGACGGTGGTATCAATGTTTTTTACAATTTAAAGATAAATAAATTTCGTATAAAGTGAAATTTGGATCATAAATAGACAATGTTTTATATTATAAACCAAATCCCATTAACTTAGAAGAAGATAAAATTTTCAGCAATTTTAAGTAATTTAATTAAATATTGTTTATTATAAAATATCATTAATTCCATTTTTGGAGTTATTGTATTCATTTGATTTTAATGAGATAAATATATTAATTGAATTTAAATATAAACCAGTAAACAAACATAATATTTTATATTGACATATAAATTTTTTTGGACCCCAAAAACCACTCAAAAAATATTACTTTCAGAGTTTTTTTATAATTTACCTGGTTTCTATGACTACTTACACAATCAAAGTGTCATTGTCATGTAAGAATTTAAAGGAATTATTTCATCGCTAAATATTATAAATAAATTTCTGTAATAAAAAAATTTAAATATGATCAAAATAATCATTAATATTCAGCCCCTACTTATCTTTATCCCTATTTTAACATATAAAAGAAATTTAAAAGAAATAGATTGACAATTTTAATTTTTATTTAATTAAAATATTATAAATTACGAAATAATATATAAATGGAAACAAAAAGAAAACATTTTCAAATTTTAGATGATTATGGATGAAATAATTTCATCCAATGAAATAATGTAAATTAGTGAAAGAATTTTAAGCCTTATCGCATCAGTTTAAACAGTAATTAATTCATTTTACCATTACTGTGGTAACAAAAAATTACTATGTTAATTATTCATATTGACCAAAAATTATGTTGAACTATTTAAAAATTTTATACCTATTGATTGAAAATTTGGAATTTATTTTTTATGGTTCAATTTATATAATTGGAAGAAATTAATATAAAATAAAGCTTGAAAATTCTAATAAAGAATATTTTTTTAGAAAAATGTCTTTAATGTTTAAAAATGTTTTTATAAAAAATTCAAGTATAATATTGATTCAAATAAAATTAATTATATTATTTTTAATCAAAATGAACTAAAGAAATTTTAAAACTAATAAAACATATAATGTCACTTTTTAAATATTTTAAAATGAAATATTTTTTTCAATAAAAATTTGTATTTTCCTTTATTCAATGAAAAATAAATCTTTTCAGATAAATTGAAAAAATTCACCCAAAGCTAAATTTAACATACTGATTTCAAAAATAAAGTTCATTATGTAAATTTAAAATCATAAAATTTATAAATTTTGATTTTAAATAAAACCTTGTAATACTCAAAATGAAATTCTAAAAGAATAAATCTATTTCCATTTTGATTGAAAAATTAAACAATATTCATATAATGAATATAAATATATATAATCTAATTACTAAATTCTAAAAAGGAATGAATTTGATTATTAACTTTATATGACACCCCAAACCTATTTCACGTGTAATTATAATTTTATTATGGTATTATTTTGTTTAATTTTTCAGCTATCCAAACAATGTTTTCAAAATAAAAACAAGGCTTGTTTTATTTAATTAAAAACTGAAATGATTACATTGTTTCAAAGATAAGAGAATCCAACTAACCAAAAATACCTACTAAAATACCTATTAGAATTATAGGGAGACAACCCAATACAACAAAAAAACCCAAGAAAATAGTGGAGGTCCTTCGGATCTATCACGATGAACATCGGTGTAGCCAGAACCACAGAAATTGTGTTCAGCATGAGAGGAATGATAAGCACCATCATCTTTCTCTCAACTTGTGAAATTAGAACACCCTAATTCATGTTTATATAAGGCCTTAAATATAATCCAACCATTTCCTCCTTCAGGGGACCGTTGAGTGTCTAACGTCTATAAGACCTTATAGTTGTTAGGTATTTTGGTGGATTAATTTAAAGTAACTATGTATAGTGATTTTTCCAAGTGATTAAAGTGTGTATTGAAGATATAACAATAAACAAGTTTGTAATAAAATTTTTTATATATATTTTTAAAGGATAAGGATTAAAATTTTATAATGAGTTTGAATCATAACCCTTGTGTTTTAAAAGAAATAATCAACTGCTAAGAGAATATAGAGGTATCCTCTAGAGTTTGGGAAGGGTCTCACGGAATCAACTCCCTAACAATCAAATATTTCAACGACCAGAATGGGATTTAGGGGAATTTGATTCCTTTTGGTAATGGATCCTAATTTTTGACACTGAGGACAACTTTTGCAGAATTGGAAAGAATCTTTAGTGAGGTTATGCCAGTAGAAACCACTTTAGAGGACCTTCACAGTGGTTTCCTTTGTGGAAAAGTGGCCTCCACATGCCTCTTCATGATAAAATCTTAGAATGGACTCATGCTCAGACTCAGTAACACATATCCTAATGATTTGATCAGGACATAACTTGAAGAGGTAAGGATCATCAAACACATAGTGTTTCACATCAGAAAGGAATTTCCTCTTAGCATGGGTCCCGAGGAATTTCGGAATGTCACCCATAACCAAATGGTTTTCTATGTCAGCATACCATGGGAAATAATTCACAAAATATAGGTACTCATCAGGAAATGAATCAAACATAGAAATGTGATGTGAGTTGTCTTTGAATTCCATCCTAGATAGGTGAGCATCTATAAAATTTTCAACACCCTTTTTATCCTTAATGGTTAAATATAACTCTTGAAGATGAAGGACACACTAAATCAATCTATCCTTGGAATATTGTTTTTGGAAAAGATATTTTAGGGTTGAATGGTCAATGAATACAAGGACGGGTGATCCTAAGAGATAAGACCTGAATTTATCTAAGGTAAAGACAACAGCAGGAAACTCTTTCTCAGGGGTGGTGTAGTTGATTTGTACATCATTTAAAGAGTTTCTTGCATTAGAAATGACACATGTAGTTTTCTCACACCATTTTCCTAATACTGATCCTATAATGAAGTCACTCACATCACACATGAGCTCAAATAGAAGTTTCTATTTAGGAGATTGAATGATAGGTGGAGAGATAAGTGCTTACTTGAGTGTAGAGAATGATTCCTTACAGATTTATGTCTTTAAAAATGGAGCATATTTCAATAATAGAACACAAAGTGGTCAATAATTAGACCTGAAATTATTAATGAACCTTCTATAGAAACTAGAATATCCTAAGAAGTACCTCAATTCCTTAACATCTTTAGCAGTGGGCAGGTGACGAATGATATCAACCTTATCTTTATCAACTTCAATCCCTCTACCAGATACCATATGGCTTAGAACAAGTCCTTCCTTTACCATGAAATGGATTTTTTTTCCTTTTTAGGATGATATTATTATCCTCACATCTTGAAAAAACCCTTTAAACATTTATAAGGCATCCCTCAAAATTATCCTAAAGCTGTAGAAGTCATCCATGAAGACCTCTAAACAATCCCCCACCATGTCCGAGAAGATTCCCATCATGCACTGCTGAAAGTTTCCCGAGGCATTACATAATCCAAAGGGTATGCATTTGAAGGAAAAGGTGCCAAATAGAAAAGTGAAGGTTATTTTTCCTAGATCCTATAAGGAGACCTCAATTTTATTATACCCTTAGAATCCATCTAGGAAGAAATAGAATTGATTTCTTGCCACTAACTTGAGTACTTTATCAATAAAGGGCATGGGTAAATGGTATTTCTTAGTTCAAGAGTTGAGCTTCCAATATTCAATACAGACTCTCCATCCACTACTAAACCTTGTGGGGAGAATTTCACCATCCTCATTGGGGATCACAATGATTCTAGCCTTCTTTGGGACAAATTGAATTGGGCTTAACCACTCACTCTCAACAATGGGGTAGATGATACCCACTTTCAACAACTTAAGAAGTTCTTTCTTTACTATGTAGATAAGATTTGGATTGAGTCTCCTATGAGGTTGAAAAAACGGTTTTGATTCAGTTTCAAGAACAATCCTATGAGTTCTAATGAGTGGGCTAATCCCAGGAATATCAGAAAGGGTCCATCAAATTGCTTTCCTATGATTTCTTAGGACAACCAGAAGCTTCATCTCTAGATTGGATTCAAGAGAGGAAGAAATGAAAACATGAAAGGCTTGATTGTCCCCTAAGAACACATACTTTAGTGATGAAGGTGGGACCTTAAATTCAAGATAAGATTGGTTCTCATTTTCCAAGGAAGGATGGGACTTTGTATTGAACTCGGTTTCTTTGTCTAGATTTCTTGACAGAATTGGTTCTTTGTGAATATAATTTTCATCCACTAAATTATCCAGAGTAGTGTCATAAATGGGTATGGACTCAATGTTATTAATTTTACCCATGGTATCATTTATTGATGATTCTATAAAATCATCAATAGATCTATCTGAAAGTGATTCAAACCAAGGAGAAAAAATTCTCTCATATGAACAAAGAAAATCAATCTCTTCTTGACTTAAACATCATTCAGTAATTCCTTGATGTTCCTCAAGTTCACTATCAACACTACCAATCCAATTAAACTCATGTATCTCTTTATCATCCCCAAATTGAGAGTTTTCATTGTAGATGTTCAAGTCTAGACTCATGTTTCCAAAGGTGATGGTCATGTTCCCATTTCGGACTCGGATAACAGAGTTTATTGTTGAAAGGAAGGGACGACCAAGGATGATTTTGGTTTTCTACCTAGGACCTAATCTTGGGTTATTTTCAAGGACGATGAAGTTAGCTGGGTAAATTATATTTTCAACTTTCACTAAAACATATTTTAAGATCCCATTTAGAACTCGAACACTACGATCAGCAAGTTGAATAGAGACAGATGTGGGTTGGAGTTCTTAGAGCTCTAATTGACAATACATGGCATAAAGAATGATATTCACACTAGCTCCCAGATCACAAAGGGATTTAATAAATTCATTCTCTCCTTACTCAACATTGATGTATGGATATCCTAGATCTTTCAACATTGGAGGAACGGACCCCTGAGTGGTGGTACTCACATTAGTATCCAAAAGGAATTGGTTTTTTGTGAAAATTTCCTTTTAAAAGTGAAAAAGTCCTTAAGGTATTTTGAGTAGGCAGGAATGGTTTCGATAGAATCTATAAGGGAGGTGTTCAACTTAACCTAAAATAATATTTCCCTCAAGGTTTCATTCAGTTCTGGTTTAGATTTTCCTCTCATATGTTGAGGGAAAGGATAAGGTTGTTTGATTGTTTGGTGTGGTTGTAGTTCATTCACATTCTCATTGGTTTTTTCAGAATCTAGGGGTGTTTCTTCATAAGTTGCATTCATTATTGAAGATTTTAATGATTCTATAATGGCTTGTTCAAGTTTCTCAAAATATTTCCCACTTCTTAAAATAGTTACTATTTTGAGTTGTTCATGAGAGTATTGTGTGTAACTGGATTCTCCCCATAAAGTTGGGGATGGTACCACCTTAGTAGGCATGGGTGTATTCCCAGTTTTAATGGTCTATAGTTCATGATTAAAGGATGTTTCTTCTATGTTCATTTTCTCCATTTGTTTACACAACTTTTCAAGGATTGTTAGAGGGAGAGATTGAGTGGGGACTTGTGCTGGTTGGTTTATCCCAGGAGGATACTATGGTTATTGGATTGGTTGTTTCATGGGTTTTTGGATGGGTTGTTGGTATTGGATAGGAGGGTGTTAGTATTGGACTGGTTGTGTTTGGAACTGTTTATGGTTTGGAAAATTTTGTAGAGGGTAGGGGTTTGGTCCTTGTGGCTGGCTAGGTTGTTGGTTGGGTTTTTGGTTATCATTCCAAAGGAATCTTTGATGGTCATTGTACCTTGGATTGAAAGTGTTTTGGTACTATGGATTTTGAAAGTTCAGATCATTGACCTCCACTAGTGGTTCCCCTAGAATATATCTTTAATAGAAGGTATGGTTGGGTAGTTTTCCATCATGTGGTCATGTTTGTCACAAATTGTGGAAACATGTTGAACAATTCGAATTTCATGGACCTTCCTAAGATCGATCTCCTCGACCTTCCTAGTGAGTGCAGCAAGTTTCTCCCTAAGGATTTACTCCTCCCTAAGTTTGTTAATTCCACCAGATTTGGGTGGCTTCTCCTAGTAAGGTGATGTTCCCCATGTTTGGTTTTGTCCATAGTCCTTCTAGATTCTCGTAAGAATCTTTTGGGGCTTTGTTTTTTAATGTCCCATAACACATCAGGTTGATGAATTGTTTGTTTCCCGAACGCAACCCTTCATAGAAAATTTGAACTTGTTCTAGGATTTATAATCCATGGTGAGGTACTATGTTCAGTGTGTCTTTGATCCTTTCCCATGTTTCAAAAAATGACTCCCCTTCTTTTTCAAAAAAGTTTTGGATGCTCTTTTTAAGTGAAATTGTATTGTGATGGGGGAAGTATTTTTTGAAAAATATTCTTTAAAATTGGTCCTAGGAGTAGACTGATTCAAGTCTCAGATTTTTTAAACAATTCTTTGCTATATCCTTTAGTGAGAAGGAAAGAGCCTCATCTTAGCTGACTCAAGTTGATGTGGTTGGAACATGGTTTCAAAAATGTCGTTGAACTCTTTGACATAAAGGTATGGCATTTTTGACTCCATCCCATGGAAGGTTGGAAGGTGGTTAGGATATGAGGTTTGAAAACATAGTGGTATTATCCAAGTGAAGCAAGCCTGATGAAATAGGGTGGATTGGTCTAGGTAGGTGTGAGGTAGTCAATCATGGTTTGATCAACTACATTCCCCAAGTTTGGGGATGCCTCATTTGGATTTCCATTTTGGTTCCCACTCGGGTTTATGAGTTGGTTTCTTTGAAGACCTTTCATATTAATGAGCTCAATTTTTGACTTTGGAGTATTAATAATATAAAGATATAATGGAAAGAGTTCCCTTGGTGTACTTGACTCCCCAACCCCGGGACTATCCACCCTAACTAGATGGTACGATTGGTCACGAGTGTAGGCGGACATGCGCCAAAAGAAAAAAATGAGAAAGGGAAAAGATAAGAGAATTTGGATGAGAATATAACAAATGGGGGAGAATAGAATGGGTGTTTAGATGACTTACTTGGGTCCCAGTAAACAGCACCAAAATTTTTTCTAGCCCAAATTTACCCAATATTTTAGGGTTAAGCGGTCGCTGATAGTTTAGCTTGGGATGTCGAATCCTCAGAGACCTAAGAAGAAACCTATAGACACATAAATTATATGGATTGTTTTTGGCTATGAAATGGCCAAATTTGGGTTGATTTTATATATTTTTAAGTGAACACTAAGAGTTTTAAGTGAATTCAATTTAAAAGAATGAGTTCATCCTAGGTTATCACTTGGGGTGGATTGTATGCGATTCTTTTTTAATGGTTTCAATTTCTTATATTTGAGATGGGTTTATTAAAAAAGATAAAAAAACTCCATCACATACTATTTTAATACCAACACACTATAATACTAATCACTTATGCACTTGGAGGATCAAATTCATAATCACTCCAGGGTAAAGGTTCTTATTAGCACTTCAAGTGTGTGGCCTTAAAATTCAACAAGGATGGAGTCATCAAATAAAAATCTCAATTAAAATAAGTGATTAGAAATTAATGGGGTGATAAATAACATCAAATCCAGACCCTTTCTACTCCCTTGGATCAACCCATAAGAGGGTTATCCCTCCATTGATTCTATGGTTTCAATGTAAGTGGGGTGTAGACTCATGAGGGAGGAAATGGAGAAGTAAAAAAAAGAAAACAATGAAATAACGATCACTCCATCATTGTGTGATAATTTGACAAGATTTGGTGTGAATAAATTCACACCTTGAGACAACGGTATCAACGTGATATTAATAAGAATATATTAAAAGGAGAATAATAACTTTTCTTAAGAAACTAAAATGAATTAGAACAACTTACATGTGAAAGAAAAACTTGAGACAACAAAATTTAAGCATAACATTACAATGAAAGAAAGAATCCTAGAAGATAAACTCCTCTACCACTACTACCTTAAATAGTCATTTCAACAGGCTTGGGTCGGGATCCCAAATGTAGAAAGGATACCACTTGAGTATGGTAGGCCTAGGGTGGTGGAAATTAAGGGAGAGTTAACTTCTTTATCCTTGACCTGAAGTGGCAGCCAGCATTCATCCAGTGAACAGAGGCGCCTAAATGTCCTTCTAGATGGCCGAATTTGAGTGGCCCATAGAGAAATAACATGAATCTTCAGATGTATATTTGATATTTGTAAAATCTCATCCCAAAGTAATTTGTTTTTTTTAGATATGATTAAATTAGAGGGCTGTTTTTCTTGGCTGCAGAATCTGGCCCAGAATTTTATCTCTAACTTGGGCCTCCTAGAACTCCATTCAAACATCAGAATTGGATTTGGAAGTCGTATAATGAAATAAACATCAGAATTGGATTTGGAAGTCGTATAATAAAATGTTACCAATGACTTCATATATCTTCAAATAAAGTTTCAGAATTATTGGGCTTGGATATTTTCATATATAGTAGTTTTATTGGGCTTCTTTCCAATTTACTTCAACAAAAATGTTGTTTGTTCAAGGCCAACTTTGGTGCTCTTCCAATATGAATCTTCAAGTACTCAAAAAGTATGAATTGTTACCAATGTAATGAGAAACCTGAAAATTAAATATGAAAATAAAATCAAGATCATTGGGTTCTTTAAATGATGTTCAAAAATGTACCATGTAATAGTACATTTTAAGAAGGAATTACAATTATAATATGAAATAATGTTCAAAGTGTAAAATTCACCAAAATGGTGTTTATAAATAATAAATAACATGAATATTATATATATTAACAATGAATATTATCCTTATTAAGTGGATAATTAAGAGTTATACAAGAAGGTTCACCTCCACACATTCATGGCCTTAAAGGCACTGAAGGTACCCAAAACTTCCTGAAATTTGAGCCTAAATGGGAATAACACTAAATCACACACAAGGTGTACTCCAATATATCATATTCCCTAATCACAATGGTTAGATAGTTTATCATACTTCCCAATAATTTATTTTTTCTCAAGAAATAATTTATATAAATTTATTTTGGGTTCATAAGGTCCTCATTGTAAGACCTTAAATTAAAATATATAATAATCTCCATTGAATGGCCTTGAACTATAAAATATACAATACTTTCCTTATACCCTTAAAATTTAAAGCATAAAGTTCTTGTTTAAAGACTATAGACTACACAATGAAATTTTCCATCTCATCTGATATTAAACATCTGGAAATAGTCTATTATATATGACATGATTCCTCTTATGTAAGATCCAAATCAATTTATGAGTCCCTAGTTTACAGCCTCCTAATTCAATGTTGAATCTTCATAATTTGAACTACACTAGGAAATCATTTGATTCCCCATTTCTTAATAAGTATGTGTGGTTTGATATATATTCTCATAGGAAACATAATGACACCCAAATCACCTATCTCTAACCTAAATATAGATATCATCATCATTTAAAGCTAGGTTATATAAAATCCCCATTCATATTAAGTTTTCTATGTCGTCCTTGTATTAAGACACCATATAATTTCACCTAGATTACTTAATTTGAGGGAATTTATAAATTTTATCCTAGAATTTGTGTTATTATCAATTCATATCATTATTTTCTCCCTTAACCATACATAGAAATTGTATATTTCCCCCTACACATGATCTAGATATGTGCTGATAAATTTTTCTAGGAACTATATTTGTCTTGGTTTTTTTTCTTATAGGATACATATAAATGAATAGATCACCAATATCGGGTCTTAACACTTTATTCCACCCTAGTGCTAATACATTCCCTCATTCAAGCTGTTTTTTATTCTTTCAATTCTTACAATGGTATCCCTTTATACCATTATATTTTTCCCCATGAATAAGAAAATTATGTGTATATACCTAAGTATCATAGAATGATGGGTGAGATTTTTTCATATTATCATGGGATTTGTAATGACGTTTGAATATCCAACCTCATATTCAGCTATAAATTTTCCCTCACTTTCACCCCTCCTCAATACTTCATGAAAAACTGATTTTATCATTTTAAGTTATGATATTCTAGCTGCCTTAAACCATTCCCTTTATATAAATCATAATTTTTATATTTATCATTTTAATTACAAAAATTCTCCCATATATATTGGTAATTTGTATATTTAATTCCAAGCAGCCCCCTTGGTATGGTGACAATACATGTGTTCTATAACTAGACTATATATAACCAACCAAGGGTATAACTCTATAATAATTGAATGATCCTCTAAATGGATATGCCTCTGATATATTTTCAATGAAACACATCATTTAAACGCGTTTAGTGGTCATAATTAGTATATATGTTAAATGATATGGCAATGAGATCATTATTCAAATTTTTTCCTTAGTTATCACAGTCTATCCATTATAATCTAATATATCACTAATAAAAAAAATTAACATAAAATTTAATTTTTCTATCAACCCCAATACAAAAATTCTGAAATAATTTTCATTCTCAATAGTCCATTTGGATTGTGGAGTCACTCCCTTTAAGGTTGATTACACTGGTAGAAGGATATCCAATCACATCAAGTCAATGTTTGCCTTTCTGCTATATGTATGATCCCAATTTTAGTTCAAGATCTATAACATTAAAATATGATTTATATTTTCATCCATACAATTTTACCTAAAACTATACATGGGGATTATTCATGTTTTTACATACCAAAAATAATATATTCACATAGAGTTGATTATGCCTCCATCATTAGATATGAAACCCTGCTCAGGGTCCTAGATATAAGGCCTTCAACTATATGTGAAGTTTCCCTCTTGATGTTGTCTATATATTTATTGATATCATCAATTCATTTCAATTTATTTTTTTAATTTTATTAAATAATAAACCACACTTTTGGTCAAATGTGTATGAATTTAAACTTAAACCACTTTTAGTTAAAATTATATGACCTTAATCATTGGCCCTATTTGGTACCTTCTATATAAAATTAAACTATAAACAACAGAAAAAATTTCTTAAAATAAGGAGACATTACATTCATCAGGTTGAAAACCAATAAAGAGATACCATAGTAAAAAATAAAGTCTATGGTCACTAAGGCTCCTATTTTATGGATTAAAAAGAATTTTGAGCATAAGAGAAATAAAGAGGAATAAAATTTTCAAGATATAACACTATAAAAATAGTCCTACAAAAAATTAAATTATCAACTCTCTAATCCACCCCTCTATGGATTTGGAAAAACATAATATCAAAAAATTGAAGATAAAAATACTATACGGTCAAACTTTCAATCCTATAAAAAGTCAATAGATGCTCACTAGGTTTACAGATCTCGATAAAAGTTAGAAATTTTTTTCCCTAGATATATTGATTCAGGTAAGTTTTTTGAAATGTAAAATGATATAATTTTAGGGACCACATACCCTTCTTAATCATTAAATTTTCTAAATAAACCCCCCTTCATGATTTAGATTATACTATGTCATTAAATCTTTCATATCTAAATGGACTAACCTTGGATTGTGGTGATGACACATTAATTACATATCCAGCATTCTTAGACCCACCTTAGATAATAAGTCTTGGATAAAATGAAACCTCTCATACCCTTTATTAGATAACTCAAACTCAGTATATAGTGATGGAAAAAAATTGCATATCCAAAAATATAATACACGTCTGAGAGAAAAATAATTGGAATATAATTATTGCATTCTATCATTTCATCACTAGATCAATAAATTTAAATCATTATTGGCGAGAAATAATATTCACTCAATGATCATGTGGATTTGATAAATTTGATAACTATTCTTTATTTTTTTATAATTTTATCAAGAATAATAATTCTAAAAAATAGAAATTACAAAAAAATAAATTATTTCTTCTAGGTAATAGGATTTTTTATTCATTAAAAAAGGATGTAGAATTATCTATAATGGTAAAACCCTAGAAAATTCCATGTAAATTTTTTTTGTTTGAATGGGATTGTTTCGGAACCAGGATCTGGGACGGTACGTGATTTTGAGGCCCAGAGTGGCCAAAACGTATTTTTAAATTTTATTTAATGTACATTCAGTAATCCTTTGAGCAGTGTTTCCTATCTTCTAAATAGGTTCCCAGATCAAAAATCTAAGGGCATATTTGATTTTATAATGCTAGGATCCGCCTAGGAACGGCCTAACATAGACCCGCGTGGGTCGACTGAAAGAGTTAAATTTTGGAATTTTAAAAGACAAAGTTAAAATAAACTTAAAAGTTTTATAAGTTTATTTTATTCAAATAGTTTTGCTGCAATGCAGTGGCTGGTCAGCACTGCAGTGCAGCGATGAGGAGACGCTGACAGATTAATGAATTAGCATGGCAATGTGCAACGTGCCTCCCACCTCTAATTAATCAGATATCCTAGGTTGACAAAAAACCCTGGGAAAAACCTCTAATTAGGAGAGTTTCTCTATATCTCTCTCCCTCTCTCTCTGATGTCTAAGAACACTCATGGACAATGAGATCGGATCCTTACATTGAAAAGTGGCTGTGAATGGGAAAGGATCATGGATCGAAGAATAGAGATGAATGATAGTGGATCACGTATCGAAAATAACTCGGATCACCCTCCTTTGTCAACGATAGATCCAAAATCCAGTTAGGGATTTATGATTTTATTTTCAATTGATGTTTCTTTCCCCATTCTTGAGATTAATGACAAATGCAGACCAACCAAAAAATTGGTTGATCTACAATTCGATCATTCCTTCGGGAGGGTTATAATATGGGATTTAAAATTTGGATTTAGTATGTTGTATGGTTATTATTATTTTTCCCCCATGTTTAGACTCTAACACAGAGGGTGTGGGATGACACAAATAAGGCCCAGGTCCCTCCTCCATGGATGTTTCTTGTGTGTTCTTCATGGAAGAATGATCAAGTTAGTGGAAATTTGATTTTCAGGGCTTCATAGAATTGGGAACACCCTATGGAGCTCGTAGGAGTATGAGGTTTGAGAAAAGGACCACTAGAGAATATCTGGTAGCCCGTAGAAGAACCATTGGTGCGTTGGTGCCGGTGGTGGTTGGTGGTGGCCTGCGGTAGTTGATGCCGGTGGGGGGAGGTCACGCGCCCATAGACTCCACAATGAAAGTAGAGGGATGGAGTGGTATAGTGGTACGATGCTGACTGACATAGCGTGGAGGGGCAGCCTGCGTCCGGGCCGCTCGGACGCGCCAGAGGCACGCCGTCAATCGACCGTGTGTAGGGAGTAACGGTCGCCCACCCGTCGGCCGTGATGTAAGGAATAGGAATAGAAAATCCATGTTCAAATGGATTGGTAACTGGGTAAGGTAGCACCAGGTGAAGAACTGTATGTTGCTAAGCCATTTCTGGGCTAGAGGAACATGCCCACTCTAGCTGGTCAGGCTAGTGTTGTCGGGCTGCACCATGCCTGGCAGGTTGGGTTGACTACGGGCCGGACCTGCAACCTAGTGATCCAGACCCATCGCCCAATGGGTCAGACCCATGGACCAGCTGAACCAGCTCGACCAATTTCGGGTTATACCAGGTTCAGGTCGGTTCGGTCCGACCAGGGCGGACCGGGCCCGGACCCAACTTGCCCCCTATTTCACTAAAATTCTAGTAACTAAAAAACTAGGCATCTGATTGACGTGTCATAAATGGAGTTGAGACCATTAATATGAGGCGGTTCTTTTGGCATACTTCGGTCAGTCTGAACAAGTTGGATCAGGTCGAGATGAGACTGGCCCAAGTTTACAGAAAGGTTCGTATCTTTCAGACCTTGCGTTTGATCAACGTACCTTCAGCGGCGTTGGGACCCTTGAGATGAGGTGGTCCATCCAAGATACTCTAGATGAGTTTTTAAGGAGTTTGGAATATAGATTGGTTTTACTGGACTCGAATCCAATCAGTCCGTTTTTACTTAAATTCCCATATCTTACAGACCAGGCGTATGTTTGACACGTTGTCTATTGTGTTGGAATCCTTAAAACGAGATCGTGCTTTATGTTAATCTATGTGGGACTTCATGGCGGTTGAGGTGTGACTGATGTATTGATGAAAATATCTTACCAAAATCAAGCATGCTATGTGCAGGAATCTAGTGGCTGGCTATGACATGAAGAATGGATAGAACCTCTGTGGATCGGTATGAGATCAACCCTCTATGGATCAGGATGAGATCGACCCTTTGTGGATCAGCAGTAGCACGAACCATCATGGATCAACCGTAGAGTGACCAATCATGGATCAGAAGCAGAGCAACCCTTCACGGATCAATAGTAGAGCGACCCTTCATGGATCAACAACAAAGCCTCTCAAAAGAATAAGATGATCTAGTTTTATGACTAATTATCTATACTTATGTACTTAAGTTATACCCGGTTTGAGCTATTTCTACTTCATAGTGCTTTACTTTGATATCTTTCTTTGTGTAATTTTCCTTTGTGGATTTTTGTGACACTAGAGTTGGTCTTGGGGTCCCTACTAGGTATTTCTATACTCACCCATGCATGGTCTTCTCCCGCACCTTTTGTGTCATGTGCAGATAAAAGACAGCTTTGACTAAGACATTGGGGAACCAATGCTAGACAGTTCTTGAAGGTGGATCGATAGATGTGGTGTGCTATAGTGACATCTGACAGTGAGCTGAACCGACCCTTTAGGTAGGATCCTAGGTAGATGACCTCTAGAGCTTGTACTTCTTTTGTTGTACTTTCTTTTCAGTTGGTATTTTATTCCAGCCCATTTTACTTTCTGTAGTACTTTTACTTATTATTAGTTCCAATTTCATCTTACTTGACATAGTATGGGTTGCATTGTTTTGTAAAGGTTGAAAGGAAATTCCTTCCCTTTTGGGGATATTCTATTTCGATGCTAGTCACCATCTCATGGCCTATGGAAGGTGGGCTTGGGGTAGTCATGATACGGGCCCTAGGGGAAAGGTCATTACAAAGTGGTGTCAAAGGGTGGTCAGTTCTATCAAAATAAATAAGAGTCTGTATTTTTGATGATGTAATATTGTTAAGTGTTTTGAGTTTGGATTTCAGGTTAGGGAGTCTAGTGTTGGTGTGGTGGATGACGTATCTAAACACTAGGACACTGAATTCTATTTTCCGACTCGGTACACAAAATCACTGGTTGCATGTGTTTTGGAAATATTTTTCTATTGATCCCTTTGAGTCATCTCACCAGGTATAACTTAACTGATCATGGTCCATATTGAATTCTATCTGGATTCCTCCATGTAGACGACTATTTAGGATTTTATTGAGGGATCACGATGATGTTCTACCGAGCTAAAATGCATTGGTTTAGGGACCAGTTCCAGATATAGCACCTCTGGGTGGTGTACCAGAGGCACCACAACCAGTAGAGCAGCAGTTTCTACCAACCATTCCAGCAGTGGATGGATGTCGACTGACCATGTTTCATGAGTTCTAGAGAAAGAGAACTATGAGGTTTCAAGTCGAGACAAATCCTCGGGCAGTTGAGGATGGGTTGGAGGCGGTGAAGAGAGTTTTCCACCTAGTGAGGACACCTCCATACTAGATGGAAGTTCTAGCCTCTAGCCTTCTATAGGGCATGACATAGAGATGGTGGGGATTAAAACTTCAGATAGTGACCCTTTGATACTAGATCAGCTGTGTGAGGCCCCATAGGTAGTGGACACCAGTAGAGGGGCAGGTTGGGCTTCTCGTGTGGCAAGAGGGGACACTTAGCTCGAGACATCCCGACCCGCTATACAGATAGCCAGCTGACAGTCAAGGGGCCACTGAGGTAGAGGATCAAATAGGGTGGTTTTTAGAGAGGCAGATGATGCATCGGATTAGGCAGAATAGTAGGTTCTAGGAGGAGGTATGAGGTACGACCACCACCACCCCTTTGCGGTCCACCATGAGCTCCTTGAGCAGCTGGACAGGGGAGGGACAGATTGAGGTGATGGAGGCCTACGATCATAATACTCAAGAGATGATTAGAGGTATGATCTATGTCTACTCCACCTTATCTACAGGTCTAATAGACACAGCTTCCAATCACTCTTTCCTTTCCACAGACATTGTTTAGAGCTCGGAGATTCGGATTGAGCCTTTGGCTTGATTCTTACGATTAGAGACTCCTACAAAAGGGGATTCAGTGATCACACATTGGTGCTGACAGTGTGAGATTACTCTATGAGGTGATAACTTGGGTTGGGATCTCCTATTAGTGGCGTCAAGTCCTTACAACATCATTATGGGTATGGACTACCACGATTCATCCTCATTTTGACTATTTTAGGCATGTAATGCGTTGTATCTGCAGAGATGGAAACCAATTTTCCTTTTTCAGTGAAAATAAAAAATAAAGAAGCATAGAATGGACTCTCACATAGGAGGGTGCAGCTGATAACTCATCAGATAGCTAGAATGACCCTCGGTATGTTTGATGAGACGATTCCACAGTTTCTTGAAGTAGTGGATGAATATGATGACATCTTAGTGATTATATTTGGAATGACGCACACCCCAGCAGTGTTCATGGGACTCATTAATAGAATTTTCCAGTAGTAATTAGACCGGTTTTTATTGGTCTTCATTTATGACATCTTGGCATATTATGTGTCTGAGGAGGAGCATGTGATACACCTAAGGACAGTTCTAGACACACTCTGAGAGCACCAGCACTACGAAAATCTATCTAAGTGTATGTTATGGGTGAAAAAAGTCCTTTTTCTTTGGACACCTCATCATAGAGGCTAGAGTTGTAGTAGTTCTAGGGAAGATAGAGGTGGTGATTTCTTGAGAGCCACCCAAGAGTTTTACTGAGGTGTGGGGTTTCCTTGGGCAGGTTGGGTACTATCGGAGGTTTGTACCTGAATCCTTTACAGTAGAATCACCCTTTACAGTGTTTAAAAATAATGTAAAACCATTTTTTTGGAAAAAAACAATGCCAGTAGAGATTTCAGAAGTTGAGACATACCTTGATGAGTGATCCTGTCTTTAGGTTTCTAGAGGAGGGTTCCAAATTTGTGGTGTTCTGTGATGAATCTTGAAACGGGGTTGATTGTGTCCTAATGCAGGGACAAGTGGTGATTTCTTATGGCTCATGACAGTTTAGACTGCATGAGAAGAGTTATGTTACTCATGAACTTGATTTGACAGCGGTAGTCTTTTCACTGAAGATGTGGCAAAACTACCTGATGGGTGAGCGTTTCATCAAATTCTCAGACCACAATATTCTGATGTATATATTTTCTCAAAAGGAGCTAGATCTGAGACAATGAAAATGGAAGGAGTTTGTCAAGGACTTTGATTTCAAGATAGTCTACACTCATAAGAAGGTAAATATAGTGTAATATTCTCTTAGTAGGAGATCGAGTTCATAGTTACTAAACGAGGCCTTAGAGAAGTTGACCTCGCTTCATATATCCTTCATGGATAGGGAGGTGATATCTTTTCTTCAGTCGATGGTCGTTTCTCCACTACTCTTACAGCAATTCAGGGAGGTGAAACTCAGAGATTCCCATTTCAAGACTACATGTGCTTAGATCTCCAAAGGGCATGCTCCTAATGAATATTAGAAAAGTGGGGAGCACGTCATCCTTTATATAGGGTTCATAGTAGAACCAATGAAATTGTAGGAGTAGGTGTTGAGGTAGTTCCATATATCCCCTTTAGAGGTACATCCAGGTGTGGAAAATATGTACCAAGACCTCTGACGTTAGTATTGGTGGTCAGGGATAAAGAAAGTGGTGGCAGATTTTGTCTTGAGATGCCTCACTTGTGAACAAGTGAAGGTTGGGCACCTGGTTCAAGTAGGTTTGACACAGCCCCTCGAGGTACCCGAGTGGAAGTGGGGTGGGGTATCAATATAATTTGTTATTTTTTTACCATGTATCCCTAGGATGCATGATACCATCTAGGTGATCATCGACCGACTCACCAAGTCAGCCCCTTTCCTACCCTTTTGGGACTAGGGTTCAGTAGAGGGATTGGGACACCTCTACATATAGAAGATAGTTCGACTCCATGGAGTCCCAACTATGATAGTCTCGGATCGTGATGAATTCTTTACATCCCGGTTGTGGGAGGGAATGTAGGAGGCTTTTCACACTCACCATTGTTGAGTACATATTTTCTCCCATAAACAGATGGAAAAACTAAGTGGGTCATTTAGACCATATAGGACATGCTTCGTGAATGTGTCCTGGATTTTGGTCTCGGTTGGGAGGACCACCTGCCACTAGTGGAGTTTGTATAAAACACAGTTATGACTCCATAATTGGTATGGAACCATTCAAGGAACTATATAGATGACCATACTGGTAACCATTATGCTGGACAGACCCAAGGGAGTCTGCACTCATGGGTCCAGAGAACGTGCAGGTCATCCGAGAGCGGGTGAAGACTATACAGAACCAAAAAAAATTCCTATGTAGATAGGAAACAAAAACCTTTGGAGTTCCAGGATGGGGACCACATATTCATATGGGTCTCCCCTCAATGAGGAACTGGAGATTATTGAATGGGTGATTTATGCTAAGTACCCAGTGTAGATAGAGGATCATTAGGAGAGGATCCTTCATGGATGGTTGATTCCTCCGGTGCATGTTCATTACCATCATGATAATATATTGGAGAGAACATGGGAATGAGAAGCTCAGATGTGTGATCAATACCACTTTATTTTTGTTTAGACTTAATTGGATTTTGGGGACGTAAATCTCTAAGGTGGTAAGAATGTAACACCCTAGAAAAATCCATATATTTTTTTTGCATTTGAATGGGATTGTTTCGGAACCAAGATCAATGACAGAATATGATTATGAGGCTAAGAGAGGTTGGAACGTTTTTTTAAACCTTATTTAAATTATGTTCAGTAATCATGTGAGCAGGTTTTCTATCTTTTGAACCAGTAACCGGATCAAAATCCTAAGACACCATTGATTTCAGAATGCTAGGATTATCCTAGGAATAGCCTAACATTGACCGGTGCGAGTCAACCAAAATTGATAAATTTCAGAATTTTTAAAGAAGTGGGTTAAAAACATAAAATATTTTTAATCTTATTTTATTAAAATGGTTTCTCTGCGATGTAGTAGACAGTTAGCACTGCGATGTAGAGACAAGGCGATGTTGAAACATTAATGAATCTCATTAATGAATCAGTGTGGCGACGCAAAACGCACCTCCCACCTGTGATTAAATAGAGATCCATGGTTGAAAAACAAACGTGGGAAAACCTCTGGTTAGGATAATATCTCTCTCTCTCTCTCTCTCTCTCTGAAATTGATGAACACACATAGAGAACGAGATGGGATTTAGGGATTGACGAGCGGCGTTCTATTCCAGCGGATCACGGATCGACGAACAGTGATGAACAACAATGGATCACAGATTGAAAATGACTGAGATCACCCTCCTTTGTCAATGAAAGATCTGAAATCCAGATAGGGGTTTATTATTTCATTGTTATTGATGTTTCTTTCCATGTTCTTGAGATTAAAGACAAATGCATACCAACCCACATATGGGTTGATATGCGATCTGATCGTTCTTGCGGCAAGGTTATAATGTAGGATTGAAATGGGGATTTAATATGTTCTGTGGTTATTGTTATTTCTCCAACATGTTAAAACTCTAAAGCAGAGGTAGTGGGGAAACACAGAAAAGGCTTGGGTCCCTATATTGTGGATGTTTCTTTTGCGTTTTTCGTGGTCGAATGATCAAGTTGGCGGCAATGAAATTTTTAGGGCTTTGTAGAAATTGTGACACCCAACGGAGCCTGTAAGAGTAGGAAGTTCGAGAAACAGACCACCGGAGCAACTTCGGTGGCCCGCATAAGAACCATAGGCATTCCGGTGATGGCGGCCGGCATAGGTGGAGGGAGGTGTCAAACCCATCGACACACTACAGCGGTAGAGGGCTGCGACAAGCTGGCTGTAGTGGCATAGAGGTGTGGTGCAGACCAGCACCGCAAGGAGGGCTGACTCAAGTATGAGCTAGAGTAGTCACCCCACTCAAGTGGGTCGGGCTGGTGCTGGCGGGCTGGGCTGGACCTAGTTAAGGTTGGGTCAGTCCTACCGGGGCGGACCAGGCCCAGACCCAACCGAACCCCGTTTCACTGAAACGCTTGTACCTAACAGACCAGTCGTCTGATTGACATGTTGTCAGTAGAATTGGGACCCTTGCGATGAGGCGGTCCTTTTATAATACTTCGGTCAGTCCTACCAAGTTGGATTGGGCTGAGATGCGACCAACCTCTGTTTATAGAAATGGTTTTATCTTTTAGATTGTGCATCTAATCGGCGCAATGTCTGCAGAGTTGGGACCCTTGCAATGAGGTCATCCTTCTAAGATACTCTATGTGAGTTTTGGTAGAGGTTGGTATATGGCCAATTTGGTTTGGACTCAAATCCAACTAGGTCCTTTTTATAAAAATGCTTATATCTTACAGACTGGGCATCTGTTCGATGTGTCATCTGTTGCGTTGGGACCCTTACAACGAGACGGTCCTTTGGGGTACTCTATGTGGAACCTACTAGTGGTTGAGGTATGACTGATGGATTGAGGATAAGATCCTCCTAGAATCAAGTATTCCAAGCGTGGGAATCCAATGGCTAGTAGTGAAGTGAAGACTAAAGAGCGACCCTTCATGAATTAGCAACAGAGCGACCCTTCATGGATCAGCAATGGAGAGACCCTTTGTGGCTCAAAAATGGAGTGACCCTTCATGGATCATCCTGAGAGAGACCCTTTATGGATCATAATGAGATCAACTTTTTGTGGATTAGAACTAGCATGACCCATTGTGGATCAGCCACAGAGAGACCCGTCATGCATCAGCTGTAGAGAGACCCTTCATGGATCAACAGAAGAGAATCCCTTTGTAGATTAGTATCAGAGCCTCTCAACACAATAAGATGATCTAGATTTACGACTAATCATCATTACTTAGGTACTTAAGTTATACTTGGTGTGAGTTGTGTCATTTTCCTTATGTCTTACTTCAAGATCTTTCTTTTTGTTATTTTCCATTATGGATTTCTCTGATACCCGATTTGGTCTTGGGATCCCTACTGAGTAATTTTATACTCACCCTTGCATGGGATTCACCCACACCTTTTGTGTCTTGTGCAGATGATGGATAGCTTTGACTAGGACTTTGGGGAGCCACGGCTAGATGTTTCTCAAAGGTGGATCGATAGATGTGGTGTACTATAGTGACATCGGAAAGTGATCTTTACCTACCCTTCGGGTAGGATCCTTAGCGGATGACCTTCAGTGCTTGTATTTATTTTTCTATATTTTCCTACCAGTTAGGGTTGTCTTCTGACCCATTTTACATTCTTCATTATTTTTACTTGGTGATGGTTCTAGTTTTAACTTACTTTCCACAGTATGGGTTACGTGGTTGTGTATAGGTTGAAATCCAATGCCTTCCCTTTTTGGGATAGGCTTTTTCATTGCTAGTCACTAGCCCTTGGCCTATAGAAGGTGGGATTGGGGTATTCATGACACGGTCCCGGGGGGAGGTCATTACAACAACATAGAGTTTATCCTTAGTATTCAAAAACTTAAATAAAAATAGCCAACATGAATTGTGAAGCATGTTTCACTGATTCCTAAAGTTGATCTATCAAAAATCTTATAACATTATTATTTTATTAAAGTATAGATAACTATATATATTTATCCACATTAGTAGGACATAACTTATTTTCTTTAATAAAATATTCTTCACCTTCTTTCCTATAATATTCAAGAAATTTTGTATGCTTCATCATTATTCCCTCAATTATGGCCATCTCCAAACATAGGTGTTTTACTAAATAAGTTTCTATTTCAGTTACAAATTGTTATTCCAAAACCACCATAGCATAGCAAAATCCTTCCTATAGCACTGTATACTTTTCATTTGTGAAGTGAGATTTTGTATTATCCTAATAAATATTTGGTTATAGTATTTTTTTTCTTTCTCCGGGACAAGGATGATTTACATTACAATTTATTGGATGGAATGATAGTAAAACTCATTGTATCTTAAGGTGATGAATCCATTATAGAGACTATATAGAATTTTGTATTGACTATACACAATGGTTCAATAAATCATTTTCCAGATGACTCACAACACACAATTTCATAAATTCTATTAAATAGAAATAAATTCAATCTCTGAATCAAAGTCTCTTAGAAAGACATGGACATACTCAAAAAATATGTCACTTAGAGAGGCCATGTGTTCAATTTGTTCTAAGTGTTATGGAAAATAAGTATTTCTATTCTATGTGTCCTCTAGTAATTGAGATACCATAATAGGGATTTTATTAATTCATCAATTTTTTTATATGGAATATCTACTAAAATTGATACATAAAGCATATGTTAGTCAATAGATTTTAAGATTAGAAAAAAAAAGTTTCAATTTTTACCTCTGATATTATCCTCCTATAGCATAGGTTTATAGATATTTGTGGAAATTAATCACATTATTAGGGAGTTTCCTTAAGACCAATGGAATCTATATATACCCCTAAAATTATGGTTCCATCATATGGTACCACATAACTATAGCTTAATCCTTTATTCAATGTTCACTAATAGATGTCTAGTAATTTTTTCCTTGTGGAAAAAATGGTAATTGATCAAAATGATCGATAAAGGGTGAAAATGTTAATCACATGTAATTTAAAGAAATTCACTCTCCTTAAAATTTCTACAAAATTTAATGATGGCTGCTTTTGAATGCTGGATTAGTATCCAATATCTAAAATAAGATCATCTGATTAGACTGGTTGGATTTTCATTTTCCATGTTTAATTCAACTATTTTCCTAAAAATTTATATCCATACTCATGATTGATAACCCCTCTTGAAGGTCTTTAATTTCTTTCCCCAAGGTACCTGATAGTCCCAATTATGGATATCTTAGATTAGTATCTAAACAAATCAATGTGTTAAAATAATAAGTCAAAGTGATTCTAAAAAATAGATATGAAAGTCTAAGATTAACCTCCCATATCTAATATCAGGTGTACTTTGAGTATCATTTCTTATTCACACTAACCAAGTACTTTTAGGGAAATCTCTGTGTGTGGAACCACTAATAGAATCACCATAAAACACTTCAAATATTAGATTTTATGGCCCTGAATTATGCAATATTTATAGGTGAATATTTTTCCTTGACCCTACCACCAAGGTCTCCAACTATCCCCATTAGTTTCCCCATGATGAATATTCAAAAAACATCATGGGTGAGGGAGTTTTAGTAGACTAATAAATAAATAAATAAATGTAAATGTAAATATTGATGATATCATGTAAAACATGAGTAAAATTTTGGTTACCCACTTTGATGAATAGAATTGTTTGTTCTCTATTGTTTCCTTTTCTTTTATGTATTTATCATCATCATCATTATAACTAACAAATTAAATTCCCATAAAATTGAGTACTCAGTGTGTAAAAAATTTTGAAGCATCAATAACTTTTACTAGAGCCTTAAATTCTTAAGTATAATAATTGAAATATTTGGGATAATTCTTTAAGGAAATTTTTAGTGGCATAGTAATTTGATTAATATCCATAAAAAATATATCTTAATTCAGAAAAGAATCCCATATTTCCCTCATGTGACCAAAGCTTCTCCAAGTGACCCACTCATTCTATACTTGTGAGAATTTTGAATTAGTATGAATAGTGTTATGGAAAAATTAAGATAAATGATGACAAGAAATTCAAGATAAAGTTTAAGTGGTAGAAAACCAAAAGAACAATTGGAAGATTACAAAACATATAATTTACAGAGTTTGAGAAAAAACCCTAAATCCATAGTGCGGTAGAATACGTCCCTAATATTTAAGGAATATAATTACCTAGAACATCTCATAGTATTAAATCCCTCACATGAAATGAGTTCATAAAACAAAGTGATTCTATAGTAAAAAGCATTAATAGAGTGAAAAAATAAAAAATCTCACCTAAAGGCATATTTATTTTTTATCATTTTCATAATACAAACACTACATCTCACAAAATAATCTCACAATCCCAAGAAGTGAAGGTTTAGTGCCTTTAAGGACTATCTACATAAGAAACTTATTTTGTAACACTTGTTATTATTCCTCCATACTTGATTCATACTAGACTCCCTTCTATACTTTTCATGAGTAATAATCATCTTCATAACTAAGGGAATGGAAACATAAGAAATGGGTAAGGTCAAACACTTAGTAAGTGAAAAATTATCAACATGTCATTAAAGGTCAAATCTTAAGTATCAGATATATTATTAGAAGGGGAGATATTTTTTATTAAATAATATAGCATCCAGGAGAGTTTTCCATGATTCAATATATAAGAAAATATTAGACAAAAAATATAATGAGGAAAAATAAAGAAAAACTGTTAGATAATAAATAGGATCCATGTATTATAATCACAAAAATATGGAATTAAAAAGTAAATTACCTTGATACATAACCTAACAATGATTATTTGGAACAATCATAAATATAGGGTATGATAATATTCTAAGAATATTAGAGAAGGTACATGCTATAGTTTCTGAGTATATCCAAGAAGGATCACCCTTTAGTTTGTGAGAATACCCAAGAAGTCTCACCCTTTAGTTTTTTTAGAAAATCCATGAATTATGTCCCTTTAGTATTGTGAGAATATCCTAAAAATTCTCAGGTTGTATTATCTTGTGAGATTTAAAACATTAAAAAATGCATTGGAGGGAGATATAAGATCCTACCAGATATTCACACATATATATGTCTGCCATAATATTTCAATCATTTCAACATATCATGAAAACCCATGGTAAAAAAATGGGTTTCATTTATCACATCTTAAAGAATCCATGAAAATAAAAATGTGTTACACAAAATTTCAAAATGGTATCATCAAAATTTTTCTTAATAATAAAATTGGTTGATAACCAAATTTCAATTACCCAAAATTTGTTTTTCATAAGGACATTTAGATAGTAATTCAAAAAGAATAATTTACAAGGGAATAAATCCTTACAATGTAAAGAGTTAAATATTAGTGAAACAATAAATTAGTTTTTTGGAAAAATATGTTAACATTTTCATAAAATAATATGTTTGATATATAATTCAAAATTTAGATTCGCCTAAGATAGAACATATTTGGGTTTCGACATAGAAATGAGAACTTTGGGGGAAAGAGAAATGTGGACAAGGGGGGAAACCATTGTTAAAGATAATGGGAATTATTGACAAAACTTATATAGATTTGAGAAAGAAAATTCATCAATGTAAAGATTTTAATTACAAATTCCACTTTCCCCTGAGATAGGAGGCATTATATTATCATGAAAAACATAATAAATCCATATTTTATATCAATTTTCAAAAATTAATCATTATAAATTGAGAGTAGAAGTCGAGTAAAGAAACACTTTTACATCATATTCTCACTTATTGAAACACCCTCTAACCTCTTATACAATAAACATAACTAACTTGATCACCTAATTCAAAACCATACTCAAATCTATAAATTTTTATAAACTTCATTTATAATCTCTATCTATATGTTTATTAATTACTTATTATTTAATTTCGATATCGGTTGTGAGTAAACATGATCATTTTGATTAAATTTCAAAATAATAGTGTTATTATTCATTATTCTCTCAAAGATCATCATTCTTGTAATATTAACCATATAATAATCACTATTTTTCAATGATTCCTTAAGTCAAATTTCATTAGGTGAAAAACATGGATATTTTAGTGAACTAGACTAGGATTCTATTTGAGATGACATCTAAGAAAACATTCCATGGACCTGAGGGGGATCCTCAATCTTCCTAGGCTGATGAAAATCATGAAGGTTAACAAAGAAAACATTGGGTATGGGTTCATGATAAAGATCCCACAAAAAAATAGCACTTCCAAACTGGAAACCCAATATTAGGAATTCAGGTGTTTGACATCATGCCAAAATGAATAAGTACAAACCATAAACATAGACATCAAAACATGGAATAACAAACTATAAACAAAAATAAATATTCAAAAATGAATTTATTTCAAAATAACCATTTAATACATGATTACAAGATTACAAACAAGAAACTAAAATAAATATAATAGTGGATATGAATAGGCCAAAACATAACTTGATCCAACTCATTTCATGAAACCGAAGGACCAACCGTCATCCCTGTGTGACTCTCGACTCGCCACTAAAATCCAAACAACCATACACTTCCCATGGAAAATGGTACCAAATCAAACATAAAGTCCCAGAATAAAAGAATCCTGTATAATACATGAAGACCGCATACCCACCAATGTGAGTATGCAGAATGTGAAAAAATGTTAGTAGGATATCAAAATTGTTCCATTAAATTTTTTTTATAAAACTAACTAAAATACCAAGTTAGAAATTAATATAAATAAATCGTATTTAATTTACTTATCAGGAAATAGGAATAAAAAAATATAGATCCTACACCTTTTAAATTGTAACATTTATAAAAAATGGCATAAGGATGTTTTAGAAAAATAATTCCAATTCAAAAACTAATCATATATCTTTAAAAAATCACACTTTTAATGAAATAGTTTAAACCATTTGTCATGACCTGCCTTCTTCAATATGACGGAAGGAATAGCAAGATATCGAGACCTTCCTTAAGATGAAGTAGAGATAATCACCCCCGAGTCCCGCCTCCAAAAGTCCCTAGGGTGGTGACTAGAACCAATGGTAGGTAAACATTCACACAAGATGCGATTCATTTCCATTTTAATGAAAACAAAATATTGAGGTAATATGTATCAACCTCAATTAATTGCCCTTTTTAATGAAAACAATATTTTGAGGTAATATGTATCAACCTCAAACACGTCCAAGACACACACACACACACACACACACATATATATATATATAAAGAAACCAAAATCTATCCTACATGAATGTTTAAAGTAAAACTGCTAGGAATACAAGGAAAATTCCAAAGTACGTACCAAGATAAAACTAATAAAAGACACAATAACCTCCCCCAATATCTAAGATAGTGAGTTCTAGCATAATCTGTGTAATCTCTCTGGAAATATAAAAATAGTTTTAAATGTGTAGGGTGAGAATATGATTTTACTCAATAGGAAAAGATAAATTCACTCATGAACAAGTGGGAGAATAATACTAATGCCCCCATAAGAAAAAGAGCAGAAACTCAAAAGAACCCAATAAGGCATACTATCCACCACCAACGTCACCAAGGCACACTCACCAAATAATGTAAGTAAAGTAATGTAAAATATTAAGCACGTAAATATTTGGGTACCCCGCACCACTTCCCACTGGTTAACTACCCATCCCTAACAGCAAACATCTTGACACTACCATGCTCTACCACAATCTCCAATATCACAACCTGCGTGTGCACACTGGGGCCACATACAACATCACATCTCACCTAAAAACACATGGGCCACAAAACACAACCCCATCCCTAAGACACTTGGGAATCACCACACAACTCATCCTGAAGACACTTGGGAAGCACACCACTCCAGCAGACACCTGGGCCTCACAACCACACCATAACCTTCCTAAAGAGTCTTGGGATACTAATTTGTAGAAGAATGATCATAGAAGATCCAATAACCATTTATCCATCCTCTCACTAGGATTTTTGGAATGAACACCCTCCCCCATAACAATGGGGGTGTTCGGCACATAGTGCTCAACACGGGTAAGGTGCATATAGAAATCATAAGGATCTAAATTTATATATACGTACCAAACACTTAGCCCAACCTATGGGTTTTCAAAATAAACTACCATCCCACACAAACTACCATTGCAACCACCTATAAATGCACATATCAAAATGAACAACGGTCACTTTCCAATTCGATAAGTGAACACCACTTCACTCCTAGCCAGAGTATGAAACATACCCCCAACTAATTCATTTAACTAGTTTCCATTATGCATTATCAATTCATTCATTTATTTATTCCATCCCTACCAGGGGAACTACATAACACTAAAAATGTTATAAGGTGAACAAATGATACAAACCACTATCAAATCCAAACAAAGAAAGAAGGTTCATGGTAAAAGAATCCATTATAACACTCATTCATAAAATAATGATGTTTAGAAACTTAGAGTAAAATACCAACGCAAGGTAACACCATCCTTATTCAAAATCATCCCTCTAAAGTCATCCTTGGAAGCCCGCTGTATGAAATGAACCACATTCGTCAAAATAAACTGAAATAAACTAGCTTGTAGTCCTGCTAAACACTACCCTTTCTTGGACACCATTATCAGCAGTCTTCAAAGTCATGTTTGCATGTCCTTCCTCTCAATAAGTAAAACTCCCAACATACCTCATTACTACCACACTTGATATCCCCGCTGTAAAACAACACCAAGTCCAGGACACCCATAAACATGAACATGACACAACTGAGACCTACATCCCCACTACCCAACCACAACCCAGATGTTTTCCCACTGCATAAAAATTTCACCAATTCCACAATAAACCAATCTCTTTGCCTGAGGTACCATTACACCACCCGTACCACCCCATACTCACAACCACACTCCCAAACACAACACCACATGAATAACAAAGACACACAGCCGAACAGAACCACACATAGCACACAGTTACACCAACAAGGTAAGGTTTATTCAAATTAAGCAACACTCATTCTTTAATTCCACTGGATAAAATATGGGTTAACACAGAACAAGGAAATCCATTTATTTAACCGAATATACATGGTTTACTAAGTTTTATAATCATATGGTCATTCATGGAGTATCAAAAATAGTATTCACAATCCATATAGGTGCACAAACAGAAACCACCAATGGATTTGATTTTTACAAGTCATACAACCTCTAAAAAAACACAACATGGATCAAGGATAACAAATAAAAAAAGTGATCATCACCATCATACAACCATACCTTCATTTATTACTTCTTATTATCTTTGTTAAATTGATTTCAACTTTATTCACAAGGATACATAAGTACACCCACCCCACATGAAGCACAAATGAAAGAGAGACAAAGGAATCCCTACATGGAACTACAGACGATCAATAATTATTCCTTGCATCAAAAATAGGGGGTCGTGTGAGTAGTAACATGGACTCCATGGGAGAACTGAATAGACTTATTCAACACAATTGCATGACTCCTTGTACAAGAAAGGATATGGGCACACCAAGAGAAAATGGAAGGGTTCAAAGAAATATAGGATCTCAGTTTTAGATAATCTAGATCCTATATAAACAGAAGGAAATGGTTCCAAGGCCATTAATGTCGGATCTTGGTCAAGACCATATTTTTTTGTGTCAAAGGAAGCTTTGGGTTTTTAGGAGAAAAATACTATTTGAAACAGCCCAAAAACGCATTGAATAAGGAATTTAACTCATTTAACATTAAAGGTGGGAAATTGGAAAAACTAAGGAAAAACTAAAAATGACTCACTGATAGGTGAGTCACCGACACGGCTCACAAACTCAAGTGATCCACTAACGGAAGAGCTTCTTACACTGAGCCACTGATGCAACGTTTCGACAGTGAGTCACCAACGTGACTCACTGATGCCTAGCTTACTGATGCCACTCACCGATGCCACTCACTATCATCACTCTTCGACGCCACTCACCAATTCCACTCACTGATACCCGACCTACCAACACCTTGACCTACCGATGCCCTAACCTACTGAATCCTCGAGTCACCAATGCCATGAGTCATTGATGTTGAGCTATTGATGCCAATATTCCAATGCTGAGCTACAAAAATGACTCACTGATGCCTAACTCATCAATGGAAAAACTGTAAATTTGAAAAACTCTTGAAATGGGCCACCATTACCTCCCAGAATACACCATACACTGAATTTTGAAAAAGTAATGGACCACAGAGGTCTGGCCACTTACATCAGAAACCTCTCAAAAATATTCTTTCCCTCAAGAATTCAATACCAAACCTAGAAGAAAGAGGGGTTTGAACAACCACCCCGTAAGAAACCTCTGAAGGATATACCACCTTGTATTGTTCGAAAGTTGGAGTAAAACCTCAAAATCCAAGAACACCTCCTACCAATCCACTAACCCAAACATCCACAAGATACTCCACACAAGAACCAACTATCTAGACATGTGAATTAGGGAATTCCTTCTACCATGTTAAGATATTATATGCTCTGTCCAGCACTAACTCACCCGCATAGGATTAATCGCATCTCAATTAATGTGTATTTATTAGGAATCAGGTCTCCCGCTTTTCACAGGTTAGGACTTTTTTACACACTATGGAACAAAGAAACATCACATATTATAACAAACAAGGTTCAAGAATTACATCACAGATCAAAACAAACAAGAAAAACTCAAAACAATGATGGGTACTGGGCACGCATTTGCATCTCTCACTCCAAAGTACTCCCCTCTAGGACACCATGCCTCCACAACACACAAACCAAGAGAATGGTCTATCCATGAAGAACCTTCTCCTAATGATCCTATATTTATATTGGGCACTCCATTTACGTTGTGTCATCCTCGATATCTAACTCTCTCCAATCAATGACATGGGAGTCATCGTGAAGATACCGAAGAAGCTGGGAGACATGAAAGATGTCGTGGATCCTTTTCAACTATGGTAGAAACTTCAACTAGTACTTCACCTCAAAAACTCATTCCAAATGCCTCAAAGGGTCTGATAAACTAGGGAGAAAGCTTACTCCCTCTGTTGAACCTCTTCTGACCACATCGAGGGGAAACCTTCAAGAACACATGGTCCCTAACCTCAAAATACAAGGTAATTCTCCTATGATCACCATACAACTAATACCGGTCCTATACAACCCTCATCCTCTAATAGAAGAACTACACATTCTCCATCGTACTTTTCACCATGTCCTGATCAATAATAGTTTCCTCCCTGTCTTCCATCTAGAACAAGGGTGAATGACGCAGTCTTCTGTATAAAGCTTCAAACGGAGTCATTCCAATGGAAGAGTGATAACTATTATTGTAAGAAAACTCTAATAATGTAAAATTCCACACAAAATACCCACTTAAGTATAGAACACATGTCGGAAACATGTCCTCCAATTTATGGATGATCCTCTATATTTTCTCATCTATATGAGGGTGGAAGGAAGTGTTGAGGCATAACCGAGTGCCAAAGGCATGCTGCAATCCCCTCCGAAATCACGATGGAAAATGTGTATCCTGATATGAGACAACGGATTTTGGAACTCCATAAATCCACACTGCCTCATCCACAAACCTTTGTGCTAAGGCATCTATTGTGCTCAAATCCTTGATTACTAATAAGTGAGATGATTTCATTAACTAGTCCACTATTACCCATATTGCATCACATCCTCCCTAAGACCTAGGTAATTCTATGAAGAAATCCATTGATATGTCATCCCACTTCCACTCAGGGATATCTTAGGGATGCAATCACCCAAGAAAAAGCAATCATGCATTACCTCTTCCTCCGAGTCTCCCCACTTAGACTCCTCCACCTGCTACCTCATATATGAATGATCCTTCATCTAAAATAGATAGATCAGGATTCCATCCATTCCTACATATAAGTTCAATGCAGCCAACTCCTCCATCACCCTCTAAGCATCTGTATATTCTCTAACTACCTCCTTCTTCGACTTCCTGCTCAATGAATCGGCTAAAAAATTCCACTTTCATGAGGTGTAAGAGATCTCAAAATCATAATACTAGAGAAACTCCATCCACCTCCACTGCCTCAAGTTCAGATCTCACAAGGAAAATATGTACCTCAAACTCTTGTGATATGTGAAGACCACAAAGCGCTCCCCAATGATGTAATGTCACCACAAATTTAACACAAACATGACCACTACTAGCTCTAAATAGTGGGTTGGATAGTTACATTCATGGGGAAGTAATTACCTAGACCCATAAAAGATCAATCTTTATTGCTCTATCAAAATACATCCCAAGCCAATATGGGACAAATCACAAAACACCTCAAACATCACCCCTTCCTCTAGAAACCAAAGCACAGGTGCACTGACCAACTTCCCCTTTAGATAGAAAAACACTATCCGACACTACTTGCACTACAAAAAAGCCTAGCCTTTTCTGGTCAGATCCATCAATGGAGCTAATAATAAAGAAAAATCATGTATGAATCTCTGGTAGTAGCCTTCCAGACTGAGAAATATGTGAACTGTTGCCACATTCTTCGGTGATTCCCAAGAATTTACTACCAAGACTTTCAACAGGTCCACTTCTACACCCTAATAAGACACCACGTGCCTAAGTAAGTGGACCTTCCATGTCCAAAACTTTCACTTGGATATATTTCCAAAGATATGGTGGTGTAAAAGGACCTCTAGGACAGTCCTGAGATGCCCAGTATGCTCCTACTCAGACATCGAGTAGATCATGATGTCATCAATGAATATGAAGATGAACTGGTCTAGGAACTCACAATATATGGATTTCATAAGCCCCATGAACATTGTCGGTGAATTCGTAACACTGAATAACATAACCACGAACTCAAAGTTCCCATACCTTCACCTCAAAGAAGTCTTCGAGATGTCACCCACCTTCACCCTATATGGTGATATCAATCTTAGAAAACCAAATTTTTCTCCTCATCTGGTCTAAAAGAACATCTATCCTTCGGAGAGGGTAACGTTTCTTGACTATTACCTAATTCAACCTTTGATAATATATAAAAAGCCTCAGACCACAAGATTCCTTCAAAAACAAGACCAAATAACCCTTTGGTGACACACTCGGATAGATAAATACCCTCTTCATCAGATTATCAATCTAGATCAGTAACTCCCATATCTCTAAAGGCAACATATGATAAGGATTCATCGAAATTAGACTAGCACTGGGTTGCAAGTTTATCCCAAACTCAACATCACATCGAGGGGGTTGTGTCACAACCTCCTCGGGTAAAAAATCCAAGAATTCTCTGGCAAATCCTGAAACATCCACCATCTCATCATCCACTGATCCCACTAACAACTCGGATAACAAGGAAAGGAAAGGAACTACACACTGACTTCCCATCTGACAACTCCTCTTGCCAACAAAATCCACATGTTGGCCACCCACATCTGAAATAATGCATAATCTCTAGAAGCACTTGATAATAGCATGTATAGAGTACAGCTAGTCTATGCCAAGTATAAAAATGTATGAATACATCTGTATCAGAAAGTGTTCCATGGACTGATAGCTCCCCAACATTAGTCTACATCCCCAGCAACCATCAAAAAAGCGTTTCTGCCTTCCGAATGGCCTACTAAACACCAGGGGCACATAAAGTCTCTCTATGTCTATTACCAGAGCATGGGATAGAAAAGGTGTAACAAAGTAGTGAAAAGATCCTAAATCAAACAAGATGAAAACAAGAGTACTAAACAAACTAATCGTACCCTGAAAGATCTTCAGCCCTACTGGAACTATTGCCTCTGTAGCTTGCAGCTGACCACACCCATATCCTATGCCTCTCTGTTGTCAGCCACTTCCCAGACCATGATTGGGTCGAGGTCCCTATAGAACATCCTGATTTCAGCCTCTACCTGCTTCATCTCACCTCGGTGGAGCAGGAGCATGTGGTCCCTCCTATTGATATGTCCTAGCCAAAAATTACTACTGATGCGGGAACTTGACCTTACCACCTCCACCATACTAAGATCTAACATGTCACAAACTCTGAAGGTTCCTATGACCTCCATGAGAAAACCACCTCAGTCCCAAGCCTATAGTAAAAGGATGAGGACCCGAAGGTCAGAACTGAAACTACTGGGTTAAACTTCCCATCAACTAAAACCTAGAAGGTCCTGACACTGGAGACCTACTACTGACAACCTTCCACTTTTAAGAACTCATAAAGCTCCCTTCTTGTGGTAAACCTACTCATGAGTGAAACCTTTCCACTACCTCAGTACTCTTACGAACCTATAAGTATGTCAGCAGGGTTAAGGGAGTAACCGCATACTTGAGGGAAGGACGGAGTGCCACCTCAAAACGTCTTTCCTGAAACACCTCATCTAGAAAAAGGTCTGGGGAAAAGTGAAGGAGAAACAAACTTGATTCCTATCTCCCTCACCAATATACTCCCCTGTATGAGAGAGAGTAGCTCATGCCTCTTCTTGGAATTCAATGTTGAAGAAATGAATTCCACTCAAAACTCCTCAAATTTTACCCATAGTACATCAGTCTTATTCCTCTCCCCAAGGTAAAGTGTCCACCACTGAAGTGTTTCTCCCCTCATCAATCTCACTGCAAGGGGATCCTAGTACTATGTTAGAGCTTGGATCAAGGTGAAAGTGATCACCAGCTACTCGACCCAACCCTCTGTTACTATGTATGAGACATTTCCCACGTACTTTCCCAGAGTATGTCACTAAAAATCACGAAGCGTCATCTTCCACTGATTGTCCTCATCCTCTAGATCAGCCCTTCACTGATCAATTGGATTTTCCTTTTGAGCCTTAACTACCTGAGCCACTCGTGGACAATGACTGATTTCCATAGATGAAATGTAAACAAGGAATTCATAAGATCGAGTAGTATGGAATTTATTTAGGACTCATTCTAACTCATTTTTTATTTTAATTTCCCCAAAACACTCAAAACAGATATTAAGACAATTCATCATGATGCATGTACCATTCCTAGGGTCTCTACTACACAATTGGTGTAGCCTCACTTGGTCATTCAGTAAGCTCATATTCCTTGCATCGGATCACGAGTGGCCTTTGAAATAAAGGCCAATTGTTTCCTATCAATCGGTCAAGGTTCTGGTACTCTGCTAATGTGTATAGCAGCACTTGGGTTGAATCCTCAGCGATGATACTTTTTAATAGTCGATTGTTTTTAGTTGATTGTATTATGTTTTGGGGTTTTTTTTGCAGATATTATGAAATAGTTTATGGATTATGTTTGATGAAGATCGATTTAACAATTTGATAAATATTGGGTTCAGTTCATCCATAGGTAGTTAAGCATGTGATATACTTGTGCCTTTCTTTGTATTGCATTAAATTAACACCCATGTTACAAGTTGATGTTGATTGGGATTCCTAAGTGTTAAGGATTTAATCCAAGCATTAACTTAACTATGATTCTAATCTCAATAAGTACTTGATTTTGGTAGTTTATTTGTGGTTCCAATAATACATGGAATCCATACATTAACCAAAATATATCATTAATCCATGACTTGTTAAGTCTAACATACACAATGTTAATTCAAAGAATACTCATCGAGCAAAAGCTATCAATCGCTTCACATCCCTAAACTATAACTCACCTCAATTAGAGATTTTCTCATCCATTTAAATGATTATTAATCTGGTTATAATGATTATGATGATAAATTAATAAGATAAAAAAATAAAGTTATAAGAAAAGAGTAGTGCATCAAACACACACACAAACAATGAAGATAATTAAAAACAGACTTTAGATTAGATGAGAAAGAAAAAGACAAGATGAGGATTCAACTGTATATAAACTATTTTAAGAACATAAATATTAATCTACAAAATGTGTATTATAATAATAGATATTGAAGAAGAAACTTTCATTAAAACAAAATTACAAAAAAAAGACATAAAAGATTACAATAATGAAGAACAAAAAAGTAAAAAGAAACAAAGAGAGGAGGAAGGGTATCTAAAGTAAAAACTTGATTATTTCAGGTCCTCCCAAGACCTTGGAAAGTATTTAGTCTTTCCAATATTTTCTCCCCTCTTCTGAAATTCCAACCCTTTTGAAATGAGAGAAGGGGATGTATTTGTAGCCCAAGGTGGTGGACTGTTTTCATTCCAAAACTACCCCTCCACTTGGATTGATGATTTGGATGACCATAATGATGAATCTAGAGATATCTCCATCTTCAATGTTTTAGATAATAACGTTGGTCGACTAATCTCAAAATATGGAGTCATTTGGATTTATGGAACCAATTTTATGGTTGTTTTATTAAACAATGTTAATCTGTCCATTTCAATCCATACTCTTTAGAAGGCCAAAATGTAAATGGGTTTATCAATAGGTATAAACCTTAAAATCTGAAAACATTATTCAACAAAGTCATACATATATATCTCCTCTTTCACACTGAAAAACCTCAGCTTTATTTGATGAATACATCATGAGATATGTCATGAATAGTGTCTGTATTTTAATTTCTAGCCAGAATGGTGTGTTGGAATACAAAGAATCAGTTGGGCCCCTTGTTCGTATAGTTGGACCTTCAAATTTTTATCCATGTTTATTTTGGATAATAATGAAAATATGGTAGAGTTTTATAAAATTTGGGATTTGGGATTTATGCCAGTAACCCAATCATTATGGATGGTCTAGTTTCTTCACAGTTTCTTTGGGTCTTCTTGTGTGGACTATATGACCCTCCAAATAGGCAATTTGGCCAAATATTGCTTCTAATGATGTGTTGTAATTTGAGTAAGGAACCCTAAAAATATATAATCACGCAATTTTGATAAGAAATGTGTGATTTATTATTAAAATATTAAATGGACTTGAATCTGGATGAATTCAAACAGTGCACAAAAATTATAATTAACATTTAAACATTAATATTTCACAAAAATTATGCACATTTCATATAAAATCAGTAAAGGGAGAATATAAAAAGTTATGAAAATATTAAAAACATTAAATACCTCACACTTAGTCTTGTTCATGTCCTCATGTGCAATAAATATAAAAAACATTACAAAATCATTTTCACTCACCAACAAATATTAAAATTTTGTTTTCCCCACTCAGGGGAGGTTTTGACAATTTCACTCATCCATATTGAATTCCACCACAATTTGTAACAGAAACAATGTTCTAAAAACAATTCAATTTTACATGCTCAAATTTAGAAATGGAAAATGGTGGCACATAAAACTTACTCCTCTCAAGATGATAAAATTAATTTATAGAGCTTCACTCACTCACCAACCAAAAGTGAAAATCCTAGAGTTTCCAAGATCTCCCAGCTTCCAATAACTATCCAAAAGTGAACAAGAATCAAGAGGTCTTTTTAAGATGTTTTTCTGTGGCTATGGGATGGTAAGAATTTATTTTCCAATAGAGAGAAGAAGAGGGGTAAAACACCAACATGGGTAAAACAATGCACAGTTCTTTTGAAATGAAACAATGAAAGAAATTAAAACACATATTTATAAGTGATTGATTGTGTGAAGAAAGACACAGTATAGGAAGAAAAATTTAAGGGGATGAGAAGATTAAATATTTACAAAACACAAAACTTATCTCAATGACATAAGTGTTCTTGTATTTATTTTCTTCTCTTCTTTCTTTTCAAAAGATGAACTTGAAAAAGATTTCACACCCATATCACAACCCATGATCGATCTCATCATGACACTTATTGTAATATTTATAACAAGATCAAAGGTTGAGAAAGAGTTATTTTTGACCTACCCAAGAAACAACACAATTTTTTTGGTGCTTCTTTTTATTGATTTTATTTTTTTTCAATTTTTTTTTTGAGCACTTGTCAATAAAATTTAAACAATTAAATAAATGAATGTACATTAAATTCCCCAAAACACACTGAATGATAAACTCTCCCACACACTGAAATGGATGATTTCCCTCAATCATATGATAACATGGTGAAATCAATAATGTGTACCCAAAATGAAATCCATCCCCCCCCCCCCCCCCCACACTTCCATTTCAAAAAATTTTGAAATGAAAATCTATGTTGATATTGGGTGGGAAAAGGTATTGGGCATGTAATGTGGCTATCCAAGAAAAGGTTTTCATAGGCTCTAAGGGGATTTCAAAATTAGGATTAATGTAAGGAAAATGGGAGGATATTTGGCTATTGCGATTATCATGTGGTTTAGAAAATGCCTCTATCATATCAATGCACACTAAAGTAGGAAAGTCAGCTTGAAGGTCCACAAACTCAAGACTCGAAAATGGGGTTGAAAAAAACACATTTTGAAAAGATGTCCATAGGTGGCCTTAGAATGAAAGAAAATATTTTTCCTCATGGGTGGGGAAAATCATCTTCCAAATCAAAAAATTGAGCATTCAAAATTTGTTGGGTTTGACACAATATTCTTCATCCAAATATATGTTGAAAACAAAAGACTTTTTAGATGAAACCATGTATTTTCACTCCCCAAAATGGTTAAAAAAATTAAAAACTGGATGGTGAGTAAGTATGTCTCTTTTTTTTTACATTTTTTTTTTAAATTTTTTTAGTGTTTTTAAATTACACACCCACACAAAAGAGAAAGAGTAAATATAAAATGTGAAGAGGAAAGTGGTAAAAATAATAATAATGAGGGAGGAAGAAGAAGAAGATAGAGAGAGAGAGAGAAGAGGAGTTAAAGGGAAATATGTGTCCCCTAGTTTGGATTTGGTGGGTTCCCATATCCATCTAGTAGTGGGTCAACTACAGAAGCTGTGGATCTATTGGAAGCCGATGTTATTCCAGGATTGTGCATCCTCTTATGGTGATTCGTTAGAATAATTATATTACCTAAAAGATAATAAAAAACAAAAATCATTATTCATCTAATGAAAAACTAAAAAGAAATTTAAATGTCATAAAAGTAAAATAAAACTTGGGTTGCCTCCAAAGAAGTGCTGCATTTATTTTTCTACAGCTGTATAGTAGCAGGGGACCACCCATAGTCTAACAGTGGCCATCGTATTTTCACAACTCCAGTGTGCTTCCAGAAAAACTTTTTCTTTTGGAGGCCCAATGATTCATTTGATAATTTCATCCCTTCCTTATTGTTTCACTTGAAATTCAACAGGGGTGGAAAGAGAATATGACTATCCTCCCTTTGGTCTTTAACATGAGGAATGATTTTTCCCAAAAAGTGATGGTTATATATTCTTGTAAATTCAAGAAGGTTTCTCAATTATGATGGTTCGTTTATATAACGTTTAGACACCATGAACCTTGAGTATGAGATCCCAATTGTTTTTTACTCATTTATTTCATCACTTACTGATGTAAAGTAATGACAATCAGTGGAGTCATAATATTGAATAAGTTTTTTAATATCCTTTATATCAATGTTGTTTCCCAAGGAATGGTCAATTTCAACATCACCAGTGATCAATTTATTAATTATGGAACAAATATCACAACCTTCACTCCCATCGGGACAATATAAACACATTGGTTCAGGGTTCACCTCACAAATAATAGAATTTTCAGAATCATGGATAGGAAATTATGAATGATGGATAATCCAATTTGAATCAAAAAAAAATGAACATGATTGTTCATTTTTCTTATTACCTTTAAAGTCTGAGCAGTGGAGGCCAGAGGTGAGTTTGGATTCTAATGAGTTTTGAAGATCCTTTAGATCAATGCAATTTTCATTTTTAATGTCAATATCAACTTCTCAATTTATGACTTGGTTAATGAGGATGAAATATTCACAAACTTCTCTATCTGTAGAATATGAAGAACATGATGAATTAGGATTCAAAACACTCGTAGAGAGAATTTAGGAAGCATAGAAAGATAATACAGATTGACTCCCTGATGGGTATCGCATGGATTGAAAAATATTGAAATTGACCAGTTGGTCACCAAATTCCATGGATAAGATTCCAACATGGAAATCAATTTTGGTTTTAGATGTCATTAGGAAATGTCTTCCTAGAATCAGAGGATATTGGAAAGGATTTATCTCACCTTCCATGTCATGGATGTGGAAGTCATCTGGGAAGATAAGATTATTGACTCGGACAAGGACATCTGCAATTATTCCCTGAGGACTGGATATTCTTCGATAGGCTAACTAGATGACAACACCTGTTAGGTGTAAAGGACCGAGACCATGGTTGGATAATATTTATTTGGGCATAACATTAATTGAGGCTCCTAGGTCTATGAGTACATCATCGAAGTTGGAACTTCCAATTTGTCATGGAACTGTAAAGGTCCCTGGATCTTTTCACTTTATGGGAATAGACTGTTGGGTGGAAACATTTTCGAAGGTCCTAAGTTGCCTCTTATGGGTGCACAATTCCTTAAGATAGTTGGCATACTTAGGGATTGTTTTATGGCATCTAAGAGGGGAATGTTGACTTCAACAAGTATAAACATGTCAAGCATTTTAGTATTGGGTTCAAAGGACTTATTTGGCTTAGAAATGGCTTGAGGAAAATGAATTGGGTTCCTAAGTGGAATGGAAGGAGTTGAGGGAATGGCTTTAGGTTCCTTTTCATGTTTCATTTTCTTTTCATTTTCTAGGTCAACATTTAAAGGGGGTATGGAGTACTTATCTTGAAAAATAGCAATTTTATTTCCCAATATAAGTGAAATTTCACTTACATTACCCTTGGTGTTGGGTAATGGTTGATTTGGGAGTTGGGAAGAATTTGATTTTTGTTTCTAGCTTAGGTGGGAAGAAAGTTTACCAATTTTGGTTTCAATGTTCTTGAGGCTAGAATGGGTGAAGGAGGAAAGATCTTCCACTGGACATTCCCATGGTTGCTTGGAAGAAGAGGCCTCTCCCGAATTTGGATAACCTTGATTTTGGTTCTTGGGAAAGTGATTGTATTAGTTTTGGAATTGAGAAGGATCACTAGGATAGTGGAATCCTGGAGAAGCAGGAGGAGTATTTATCCTTTATTGTTGAGGAACAAAAGGATAAGGTTGTTGGAAGTTACCAACACCTTGACCATATTTAAAATGGATTGATATTTGAGGAGGAAATTTAGGGGGGACGAGAAATGGGATTCCCATATCTCATTTTAGTGTTATATGTAGAAGAGAAGGGCCCAAAATGGGGTTGGTTGAAGTTTCTAACAAACTAACCTGATTGTTGAGGGTTGGGATTCTCCTGAGTATATGCTGCATTGAGCTCTATTAGTTTGGATGAATCAGAGGGATCCTCTTGAATTTTTGGACTTGTGCCTATTGGATGAGATAGGGAGATACAGATTCCAAAGTTCATTATAGGACCAGGGAACAGAGATTGTGAAGAGGATGAGGTTGGGGCTTTGGTTGCCACAGCTAGTTGTCGCACAAGACCTGTAAGTTCACTCAACCATTCAGTCATCTTGTTCGGCTCTATGGATTAATTCTCTTGGAATTTTTTGACTTGAGAATGTGCTCAAGTATGGAATTGTTGTGTCTTTGCAGCAATGTTTCTATTGAGATCTCTTGTAGCTGCAAGAGTTTTATCAACAAGAGCACCACCACTTGCGGCATCAATGAGGGCTCTCTCTATAGCCAATAACCCATCATAGAAGTATTGGATCAAGAGTTGATCAGGGATTTGGTGGTGTTTGAAGGATTCCATAAGCTTTTTGAACCTCTCCTAGTACTCATGGAGTAATTCATTTGGGAATTGGTAAATACCACTTATTTCCTTTCGGATAGAAGCAGTATGAGAAGCAGGAAAGAATTTCCCTAAAAAGGGTTGCTTCGTGTCATTCCATGTGGTTATGGAACCAGGAGGGAGGTAGTAGAGCCATGACTTAGCAATTCCAACTAGGGAGAAAGATAATCCTTGGAGTTTTATTTGTTCCTCACAAACCCCATGAGGCTTCATGGAAAATCACCCCACTTGGAACTCTTTAAGGTGGAGATGTGGATCCTCACCGGCTAGCCCGTGGAAATGAGATAGAAGATGAATCAAACCTGATTTGAGTTCTAAGTTAGCCTCTATGTTTGGATATTGAATACCAAGAGTTTGATAATTCATAATAGGGTAGAAATTTCTTTAATGGTTTGTTCCCTAGGATTATCCATATCTAATTCAATTGGTTGGACAAGGACTAGTTCCTGAATTATCTGATTATCCCTAATGTTCCTCTTAAGTTGGAAAAGATTTTGCTCAATTTTAGGGTCAAAAAAATATGAGGGATTTTTTGAGAGGCTACGAGGAATTCAGAGAAATTTTTTAATAAAGAGGAAGATGGGTTTTTCTTTGTTTATCTTTCATTTATGATTTTTATGAGAAGATGGGTTTTTCTTTGATTTTTTTCAATTTTTTTAAATTTCATTTTTTTTTTGGTTTTTTAAAATTACTAGAAACTAATAACTACCTAAGAACCATTCCTATAAATATATCCATTTGAAAGTGTGACCGATTGTAACCTATCAACCGGTCAAGGTTTTGGTACTATGCTAATGTGTATATCAGCACTCGGGTCGAATCCTTAGTGATGATACTTTTTAATTGTCGATTGTTTTTAGTTGATTGTATTCTGTTTGGAGGGTTTGTTTGAAGAGACTATAAAATAATTTATGGATTATGTTTTATTAGTATTTATTTAATAATTTGATAAAAATTTGGGTGAGAAAATCAATAGGTAGTTATGCTTGTGATAATCTTGAGCCTTGTTTTGTATTGCATTAAATTAACACCCTTGTCACAAGTTGGCGCCGATTGGAATTCCTAAGTGTTAAGGATTTAATCTAAGCCTTAACTTAACTAGGTTTCTAATTTAAATTAGTACATTATTTTGGTAGTGTATTTATGGTTCCAATAATCCATGGAATCCATACGTTAAACAAAATATGTCATTAATCTATGACATGTTAAGTCCCACATACACAACATTAATTAAAGAATACTCATCGAGAAAAAGCTCTCAATAGATTAACATCCCTAAATTATAACTCACCCCAATGAGAGATTTAATAATACATTTAAATTATTAGTAATTTGGTTATAATTATTATGATGATAAATTAAGAAGATAAGAAAAATAAAGGTATAAGAAAAGAGTGGTGTGTCGAACACACACACAAAAGATGATGATAATTAGAAATGAACTTTAGATTGAATGAGAAAGAAAAAGAACGAATGGGGATTCAACTATATCTAAACTATTTTAATAACATTAATATTAAACTACCTAAGTATTATGAGAATAAGAGATATTGAAGAATAAACTTTCATTAAAAAAGAATTAGAAAAAAAATACTTACAAGATTACAATAATGAAGAACACAAAAATAAAAGGAAACAAAGAGAGGATGAAGGGTATCTCAAGTGAAAACAAGAGTATGGAAGGTCCTAAAAAGCCCTTGGAAAGGATTTTCTCATTTCAATATGTGATCCTCTATTCTGAAATGGCATCCCTTTTGAAAGAAGCGGAGAGGATGTATTTATAGCCCAAGGTGGTGGACTGTTTGCATTCCAAAACTACCCCTCCACTTGGATCGACGATTTGGATGTCCAGAAAGCTGAATCTCAAGATATCTCCGTATTCAGTGTCGTATATAATACTTTTTCCCAACTAATCTCAATATTTTGAGGCATTTTAATTTATGTATCCAATGTTATGATCGTTTGATTAAACAATGTTAATCTATCTATTTCAATCCATACTCTTTAGAAGGACAAAATGTGAATGGGTTTATCAATAGGTAGATGCCTTCAAATCCGAAAACGTTCTTCAACAAAGTAGGAATACTATATCTCCTATTTCACACTGAAAAATATCATCTTAATTTGATGATTACAAAATGATCTGTGTCTTAAATAGTGTCTAGAGTTTATTTTCGGGCCAGAAAGGTGGGCTGGACTTCAAATAATTATATGGGCCCCTTGTTCGTGTATTTGTACCTTAAAATTTTTATCCATGATTATTTTGGACAATAAATAACATATTTTAGAGTTTCATAAAATTTGGGCTTCAGGATTTAGACCAGTAACTCAATCATCATGGTTGGTCCAGTTTCTTTATAGTTTCTTTGGGTCTTCTTGTGTGGACCATATGTCCTTCCAAATGGACGGTTTGGCCAAAGGTTAATTCTAATTAAATGTTGGAATTTAAGTAAGGAACCATAAAAAACAAGAATAATAAAATTTTGATAATTAGGGTGTGATTTATTATTAAAACATTAAACAGACTTGAATCTGGATGAATTTTAATAGTGCTCAAAAATTATAATTAATATTTAAACATTAATATTTCACACAAATTATGCACATTTCATATAAAATAAGTAAAGGGAGTATATAAAAAGTTATGAAAATATTAATAACATCATCATTAAATTCATGTGTCCTAGCCATACTTCCTTGGCCTATTTCATATACCAAGATCACCAAACATTGTTTCCCTACCAACCCATGCAATCTTCATTGTGCCTGACTCAAAACTCCTTCCTATCTATTAACCATCCACCTTTGATACCATTCGGTCATGACCTGCCTTCTTGAAGGTGAGGTAAGGGATATTAAGATGTCGAGACCTTATTTTCTAAATATAATGTAGAGATAATTCCCCTGAGTCTCAACTCCAATAGGCCCCAGGGTGCTGACTAGCACCAAGGGCAGGTAAGCCTTCACACAAGATGGGGGGAATTATAGTTTTTAAGGACAAAATGATAAGGAGATAAGATGTATCAACCTAAAAAAAATTCAATAAACACACACATATATATATAAAGAAACAAAAATCCATCCCACTTGAATTTTTAAAGTAAAACTATTAGGAATACAAGGAAAACTCCAAAGTAATTACCAAAAATAAAACTAAGCAGTGACACAAAAACCACCGCCAACATCCCAACTAGTGAGGTCCATCATGGTCCATGTAATCTCCCTAGAAACCTAAAATCATTTTTATATACGTAGGGTGATCATATGATTATACTTAGTAGAAAAAGACAAAGTCACTCATGTAAAAGTGGGAGAAGAATACTAATTTTCCCATGAGAAAAATAGCAGAAACTCAAAAGCACCTAACAAGGAATACTATCCACCCCAATCCTCACCAAGGCATGATCACAAAATAAAACAAGTCAACTAATGTAAAATAGTAATCTTGTCGATATTTGGGTACTCCGCACCATTTTCAACTCGTTAACTACTTATACCTAATGGAGAACATCCTAATGCTACAACGCTCTTCCACAAGCCTCACTGTCACAACTTGTTATCACACACCTGGTCCACATACCACATCACATATTGCTTAAAAACATGGTCCACGATCCACAACCCCTTCTTGAACACACCTAGTAATCACCACACAACTCATCCTGAATATACTTGGGAATCAGAACTTTCCTGTAGAAACCTGGTCCTCACAACCACACCAAAACCTACATGAATATTATAGGGATACCAATGCCTATAAGAGGGAGTAGGGAGGATCCAATAACCATTCATTCATCCTCCTTCTAGGATGTTGGGAGAGGACACCCTCTCCCATAACAATGGGGTTGTTCGGTACATAGTTCTCAACACGGGTGGGGTGTTTATAGAAATCACAAGGAACTACATGTATATATATAGGTACCAAAAACTGAACACAACCTATCGGTTTTGAAAACAAATTTCCACACTAGACAAACGACCCTAGCTTCGACCTCTAAATGCACATATCAAAACTAACGATAGTCACTTCCCAATTCCATAAGTGAATGATACTTCACTAAAATCCACAACTCCAAACATACCCCCATCCAATTCATTTAACCAATTGTCATTCTGAATTTTCAATTCATTCATTTATTTATTCCAACCCTACAAAGAAAAATACCAAATAGTGCAAAGGTTATAAGGAAAATAACCCATACAAACCACTTCCAAAGCCAAACAAAGAAATAAGGGATAAGGTAAAAGAATCAATCATAACACCCATTCATAATATAACAGTCTCTAGAAGCTCTAGAAGAAATACCCATGTAAGGTAACAACATTCTTCTTCAAAATCATCCCTCATAAACCATCCTCGACTACCCTGCTAAACGAAAGCACCTCAATCAGTAAAACAAACAGAACTCAATAAGCTTGCAGTCCCACTGCACACTCCCCTTTCCTGGAAAGCCCTACTATAATTCACCAAATTCATGTCACCCTTTTCTTCCTCTCAACAGGTAATACCCCCAACACAATTCATTATAACCATACTTGATAGCCCCACTATACAACAAAACCACACCAAGAACATCCATAAACAAGAACATGAAACAACCCAGTCCTGCAGCCCCGCTTCCAAACCACTTCCCAGATGTAGTACCATTGCATAAAAAGTTCATACATTCCACAATAAACCAATATATTATCCCGAGATACCATTAAACCACCTATACCACCCCATACTTGCAACCAAACTCCCAGCCACAACACTGCATGAACGACATGGACACAAAGCCAAACAGAGCCACACAAAGCACATAGTCACGCCAACAGGTAAAGGTTTATTTAGATATATCAGTACTTGTTCTTTAATTCTTGTTGATAAAACAGGGGCTGTCACAGAACAAGTTTTATCCTGGGGGAATCCACTTATTTAACCAAATACACATGGTTAACCAATTTTCATAATCAAACAATCATTCATGGAGTATAAACAACAGTATTCACAAGATATAGAGGTGTTCAAATAGAGACCACCAATGACCATGATTTTTAGAAGGCATACAGCCTTTAAAAAACACTACACGGATCAAGGATAACATATAAAACAAATTGATAATCACCATAGTTCTCCAAACCACTTATTTATTAATTCTTTTAATATTTGTTAAATTGGTTTAAACCATATTTTCAAGGTAACATAAGTAAATCCACCCCACATGATGAAAAAAAGGAAAGAGAGATTAAGGAATCCCTACATGGAACAACATATGATAAACAATTCTTCCTTGCATAAAAAAAAAGGGGTCTTGTGAGTAACAGGAAGGACTCCAGGTGAGAACTAAATAGAATTCTATAGCACAGGCGCATGAATCCCAGGGGAAGAAAGGTTATATATGCACAAAGAGAAAATATAAGGGTTCAAAGGAAGAGAGAATCTCAGATTTAGAAAAGCCAGATCCTATATCAATGGAAGGAAATGGTTCCAAGTCCATTAAAGTTGGATCGTGGTCAAGACCACATGTTTTTGGAGTAAAAGAAAACTTTAGGTTTTTATGAGATAAATACCATTTGAAACGTCCCAAAAAACTCATTAAATATGGAATTTAACTCATTTAACATCAAAGGAAACGTTAAAGGGGAGAAACTAGAAAAACTATGAAAAAATGGAAATGACTCACCGACGGCTGAGTCCCCAATGAGACTCACTGAACTAAGTGAGCCACTGGTACTGATCCACTGATGGGAATCGCCGATAGTGATTCACTAACACGATTCATCGATGCCTGACTCACCAACACAACTCACTGATTCCACACATCAGTTCCACTCACTGACGCCCCTCACTACCACTCACTGATTCCCAACCTATAGACTCCTCGACCTACTGATGTTGGACCTACTGATGCTTCAAGTCACAAATTCCCTGAGTCACTGATTCCTTAAGACAATAACACTAAGATCCCAACTCCAACCTACCAACGTGACACACCGACGCCTGACTCAACGATGGAAAAACTGGAAATTTGACAAACTCTTGAAATGATCCACTATTACCTCCCAAAACACGCAAAACATTGTATTTTGACAAATTTATAGACCGCGGAGGTCTAGGACATTAAACCCTTACATTTTAATTAAAAAATAAATTCATAAAACAAACCCAAACATGGTTTAAAAATTTTCAACAAAATTTCTAATAAAGACTGTTACTTTGAAAATAACAACCCATTTTTTATTTAAAATATTTAACACACTTAACTCAAATGTAATAAATTAAGGAGGATAAAATAAAATGAAAATAGATCCATAGAAAGTAATAAATATTTCTAATAAAAATATTGAAAATTAAAAATAAATATCATGACTAAATCACAAGAAAATCAATACATCAAAGCATGTTCATCCAAGTAATAAGAAACACACATGTCAATAAATAATGAAAGAATGAACATATGATATATTTCATGTGTTTATACCTTAGAGAATAATGATCCAGGTATAAAATGGGAGTTTCACCAACTGTCAGTGGGTTACAGATCACACACCCATTAGTTGAATCACTCAATAACCAGTCTCATTAGTGATCCCCAAAGTCAGGTATTACAAAAAAACTATGGGACTCTTTTTTGCAGGTAATCTCAACTATCCAAGCTACATCCACTAAATTTGATCTTATTGTCCTAGGGTCCCTCATGGAATAACTAATGGAGGTGGTCCACTTTCAAAATAAATGTTATGTCATGAAAAACAATGAATACCAAATGTTAGAATCATAATCACTTCCTTCCCACCACCCACATTTCCCTAAGAAAGATCTCTAACCCATAACCAGATCATAAATCATAATTCAAACATCCATCACATGGATACACATAAACATCATAATAAAATATAATGGGTCTCAATAAGGTCACAACTAACCAACCAATCAAATATCACTTCAAAAAAGTGCCAACCAGACCTTTCACTTATCACTTACAGTATATAAATTTGGAAACACATTTATAAAACTATTTGGAATCCAAATATAAAACCAATTTAAACCAAAATAAACATTAAAACACAACCATAATAACTCAAAGAAATATTAATTTCATTTCATAAGGCAACACCATCTCTTTTAAAACATAAAAACCCCTTAAACTCAAAAGGGAACCCCACATTGAAAATCAAATTTGGCTTAATACTCAACAAAAAAAAAATTCCTCATATAACATAATCTTTTTCATTTTATCAAACCTATTGAATTCATGAAATATCAATTTACATCAAATTTCATTTAATCATTAAATTTCACCCATTAAGACATATGACAACAAAGTGAATCAATGGAAAACATTTATAATCCAACCCAAGATAACCCAAATCATAATTATATATATTAAAAATGAAATTAAAATGCAAGAATACAATTAAATCATAAATAAAATATAATTAAATGAAAGCACAAACTTCATGTAGTGGAATCATATTTACTTCAATAGAAACCATCAATTTATGCCTCAAAAGAGTCTCACAACCCTAAGAAATAAAAACCCCAATTTTAGTTCAACCATAGGTATGTAAAATGCCCAACCACGGCTGCTAGGGTAAGAGAGAATTGAGAAAATGAATAAAATCCAAGATAAAGTTGAAGTGAACCCTAACCATTCGATTTAGGTGAAGAATCACCAATAAACCATCACAAATCCACCTTTTAAGAGATTAAGAGAGGGAGATAAAACCTAATGAGGAATATAAGTCATGGGAGAACAAATGGGGGGTCCAAGAGAGGAAACCCTAACAAAAAAATAATCCATAATAAAAAAAACCCACTTTTTTAGTGGGTTAAAAAATTAACCCGCACAGTTTACCAAACCGTATGATAATTGTGTAGATCTCCCATGTTAAAAATAAAAGGAGGGTCCAAAATTATGCTGCAAGGTTTTTCATAGTATTCATAAGCCCTGAGACCAATGAAACATCTCAAATTTTCATAATTTTAATCCCAAAACCCCATTAATTAGAGGTGACAATCAATATGATAAATACAAACATGTAAAAGTGACATTGGGGTGTCCCAAAGTCCCCACCATGCCACTTTCTACCCCTATAAATTCTTAGACAACTTATGATAAGTATGAATTCCAATAATACCTTCCCTATAATGAGAACTCAATTACAAACCAACTTCCCAAAACTCAAAACCAAGGACACAATACATAAAAAACCCATTCCTTATGATAACCACTGCAGAATGATTTAGAATTTACTGACATATAATTCACTATGAGTCTTAAGAAGACAAATTCTCACATAATGAAAGTTAATAGACAACAAAAGATAAAATTTGGATTGGTTCTCTTATGATATACTTTGTAATTTAGAATATAAATATATCAACCAATTATTCAAATAGACTCTAGAATCCCAAAACAAATCATAGAAAAAGAATAAACACCACCTCTAGTACATCTAAGCTCACTAGTGACAAACACCAATACATACCAACCAAAGGAATTTTAGAGGATCACTCAATAAGAATATAAAAAACAAATGGATAGCTAGAAGAGGTCTCACCACCATTCATAATTTCTCTATAATGGTGAAACACTTGACAAGTGAACCCTCACAGAAGATCATCACCAAGGAGGCATGACTCCACTAACCATAATTACCATCTCAAAACCCTATAATAGATCCCATCCTCAATAATAACCAAAATTTCACAAGAACATATCACCAAGAAAATATTCTCTATTAAACAAATGGGACACTCCAAGATACACATCCCACAACATGCAATGGAATGGTTCTAAACATGGGTCAAAAACTATACAGAGGATAAATTGGGTATAAACTCACAAAACACACACTCATAGTGATCCTAAATAAAATATAAACTTATTTTCCCTCACAGTCTTACTAGATACCGAGATCTTATCCCTATTACTATAGCCCGCACCCAAGGCATCCCCATGTTATCCATCCAAAAAATCTCAACGCGTAGTATATACAATGTATAGAATAGAACAAACATCAATAATTACTAAGTCAAGAACATCTCACAATATATTAAAATGATTTCAAAATCCCCTTTCATCTATTATATATATATATATATTAATTGGGTACACAATATATGGGACATATCCTAAAAAAATTAAAATAGGATGATTCCAAAAACACTCAACTTCCAACTCTCTCATGGAAGATACAATTAAAACTAATATCTAGATTCAATAAATGTTTTAAACTCTTTATTATGATGTAATACCATCTTAAAAAAACATTTAATTTCAATAAAATATCCAAATAGATTATAGGTCTTCTGTACAGATGAGCATGAGGTTTTATATAATAATTAACCACTCAAAAAGGGGTGAGATAAAAGCCAAGAAATAGGATAGATAAGAACATGAGACAATGTAACATGTGGTGAGTGTAACATCATCAAAATAATAATGATAATAAGCCTTATATAATAGCATGGAATGTGGTACTAAATAAAAACGAAACAACATGAATTAGTGGTCAACTAACACACATAATTTTTAAAAAATATACCATCATGTTCACACATATTTAACTTTACTCATGAGGTTTTTCACAATACCCAATTCATTGGAGCGATATATAATTTTGGGCACACCCGTTACATCATAACATTTTCAATGAACTGTATAATTCTGAGCGCACCTGTCACATCATAACATTTACATTATCATGAATTCCACATAGAACATATATAAATATTTAAAATAAAATAAACCATGGAAAGGAATGGTTTTTACTTAATAAATAATACATTAATAAACTTTGGGTTCCCAAATGAAAGAGGGAATAATATACTTGATACAAGAACCACTAACCTTTAGTGAGTAGTAAAAGGTGTGTTTTTTGAAAGAAGAGTTATTTTGCAAAAAAAATGTGTTTGACATAAACTCTAGTGGAAAACATTTATATCCTAGAAAAGTTAGGATAATGATGAATAAATTATTTTTCAGGAATAACTATACTGAAAATGGAGTAAAATAGGTAAAACCCAAAGAAATAATGTTAGGTTCTAGAATTCCCCTTACCTTGTATCCGAACACTTTCTTCATTTTAATGTCTTGTATAATGACATTAAATTCATTAATTAACAATTCCAGAACCTTTTATACATGAATATGGTTCATTATGGTTTCATGAAGTTCTTTTATGGTCCTTTGGATGAGCTATAGAGTTTAAATTAGTTTTTTGTGATTGTTCTTTTTCTTAATTTTCATGAACGGTTCACTTGTACACATGAATGGATATTTTTAAAGAACATGAATAAATATCCATAATTGTTATTTCATGATATTAATGATATTACAAGAGTTTAAATTATCTTATAATGAATTTATTTATATACCATTAGTATGAATCATTAGATTAAATTTAATGATAATCGTTTTAGGTTAATTTGGGTAGTTTTGGATCACAACAAACATGTTTTGTTTTATTATTTAGTATTATGTATTAAATTTATTTCCAGAATATAAAAAGGTTTAAAACATAAATATTAAAATCTTTTTTCAAACATTTAATTTTTTTTTACACACTTGAAGGTGTTGAAGAAAAATGGACGTGTATCACCTGTGATGTAGGTAAATTAACAAATTACGGTAACAATTTTATTTTTATAAACAAAGAGAGTGAGAGGAATGATTATAATGAATAATATTACATTATCATGATATAATACTATTATATAAATATTAAAAGAGTTATATTGACATTTTGATAAGATAATTTTTGGATAATAGAATAAAATAAATGAAATTCGAAAGGAAATTGAAATAAAAGAGAGAGAGGAATTACCTCTTGAATTCTCCTCTTGAGATCCTCCTAAAGGAACCTAATATTGGTATTTGGATGACACCAAGAGCCCCTGGATGTGAAGGAGGGGATAAGGAAGAGTTTTGAACATAATTTGGACAAGTATTGAATCTTGAGAGGTGATAGGAAATGAGATTGTGAGGGGTGGTATTTATAGTGGAGGGGAGAGTGGTTTTCTCAATATTATATTCATTAATTTAGTATTTCTCCACAGGAAAAGAAATAGTGATGATTTAATGACTAAATAAAGTAAAAAAGGTAATGTGAGTTATAAACAATGTCCATTTACATCATCCATGACTCAAGAATTATTTAGAAATTTATTTATTTATCATATTTTGTAAATTATCAAATTTCACTATTCACCAAAAATTTAAGTATTTCAGAAAAATCTCAAAAATTCACCCAAACCATTTTTTGACCTTTAGAATTCAAAAATAAACTCTATTTTATGAAAATAATTTTCTAAATATTAGTAATATAATTTTTTAATTAAAATCATAATTTACTTGAAAAATAAAAATTTTTAAATTAAAACTACTTTTCTAACACTTTGAAAAATTAATTTATTTCTTATAAAATTATCATATAATCATAAGACATAAAAATAATTTTTTATGAACAAATTTTATGAAAATAAATTTTCTTTTAAATTATTAAATTAATCATTAAATATTCATGACTTACAAAATTACCAACACTATAATATAATAATATCATCTTGTCACTTATAGGATGGATAAATTTTATTTATACTATCGATAGTAAGGTTCCTATTCACATGGATGGTTTAATATTCATAAGGGTCACATTAGTATTCATAAGTGTAAAATTACTATTTATAAGGGTATGTTACTATTCACCGAAAATTAAGTTTGTCCTATAGGACTCCAAACATTTTACTGATTGCAATAGTGTATATCTAATTTTTGAAATTCATATCATGGAAGTGGAAAAATTATGTTTAAAGTTAACATAGATAATAGGGCATTGTGTTTAATAATTTGATTTTATGTGATTATATTAAATGACATTACTACAAGAAGGGATAATTTTCATTGTTAAAAGTTTGGGTCGTTACATTCTTCCCCCATTTTGAAATTTCTCCGTCGAAATTTTGTCTTACATTAAAAGGTGAGGGTACTTCTCATTCATCACATCCTCTGGTTCCCAAGTTTCTTCTTCATAATTAGGGTTCCTCCACAAAACATTGACAAGGTGGGTTTTCTTTTTTTGTATAACCTTATCTCTCCAGTCTAGAATCTTTACTAGTTTCTCCTCATAAGAGAGATCATCTTTCAGTCGTACCACCTATGAGTTCAGTACATAAGAGGAATCTGGTATGTACTTCCTTAGGATTGATACGTGAAACACATCATGAACTTGAGCGATATTTTGGGGTAGTGAAAGCTGATATTCTATGGATTCTAGGTGGTCAAGGATCTCAAAGGGGCCAATGTAACTAATTCTTAGATTCCCTTTCTTTCCAAATCGTGTGACTCTCTTCTGTGGTGATATTCGAAAGGAGACTTTATGTCCAACATCAAACTCCAAGTCCCATCGATGGTTGTCAGCATATATCTTTTTCGGACTCTAAGAAGATTGGATGTGATTTTGGATTACTTGAATCTTCTTTGTCATCTCTTGCATAAGATCAGGTCTAAGTAGCATTCTTCCACCAACTTCATCCCAATAGGTTGGTGTTTGACATCTCTTTCCATACATAGCTTCATATGGATCGATCTGAATACTCGAGTGGAAGCTATTGATATATGAGAACTCAAATAATGTGATATGCTGATCCCATCCACCTTTTAATTCTAAAGAGTAGTATCATAGAATATATTTGAGGGTCTGAAAAATCCTTTCATATTGGCCATTAGTTTGGGGGTGATAGGTCATGTTGAAATTTAATTTAGAACTCAAAGAATGTTGAAGACTCATCTAAAATTTAGATGTGAACCTTGGATCACGATTACAGACAATTGATAGTGGAACCCCATGTAGTCTCACCGCTTCCTTCACATATATATTTTCATGTTTTTCAAGATATAGATCTTCCCAAATAGTGATAAAGTGGGCAGTCTTGGTGAGTAGGTCCACCACAACCCATATTGCATTATTTCCTTTGGATGTCTTCAGGATACTCATGAAAAAGTCCACAGTGAAATTCTCCCATTTCCACATGGGTATAGTAAATGGTTACATCATCCCTTTTAATTTATGTCACTCTAATTTAACTTGAAGACATAGCAAGAACATTGAGATATACTCAGTATCCCATTCTTCATGTTGTCCCACCAGAAGTGTTCTAGGAGATCGCGATACATCTTAGTGCTACCAAGATGGATATAGAAAGGAGATCTATGTTCATTATCAGATAGATCATTATTTATCTGAATTGATGAAGTAAAATAGAGACGCATTCTAAACAAAATCACACCATCATAATCGATATAAAAATCTTTTATCATCCCTTCCTTTATTTCATTCATCTTCTTTTATAACTCTAGATCATCCCTTTGTGCCTCCTTAATATTCTCTTGGATAGATGGTTTTGCAATCATTTGGGCAAGGTAGGATGTATTACCTTCCATTATGACTTCCAAATCCATCCATTTCAAATCCATAAATATAGGGTCTTTCTCAATCCTCAACATGGACAGAGCAGCAGGTTATTTTTTACTAAGATCATTAGATACCTTGTTAGCATTTCCAGGATGATAGTGCATAGAGAAATCACAGTCTTTGATTAGCTCAAACAATCCCCTTTTATGCAAGTTGATCTCATTTTGTGTGAATATATAATTTAGTCTCTTGTGATCAGTATATATGTCACACTTATAACCATAGAGGTAGTGTTGCTATATTTTCAAAGAAACAATAATAGCTTCTAGCTCCAGATCATGCATCGGGTTGTTCTACTCATGGATATTCAACTATCGTGAGGCACTGGCTATCACATTATCACTTTTCATGAGTACAAAACCCACTAATTTCTTGGAAAAATCACTGTATATCACCAAAATTTATCCACTTTTTGGTAATTTGAGTATAGGTACAATGATCAACCTTCTCCTTAGCTCCTTGAATCTTTCCATATATTCTTTTTTCTATAATTACTTTAGACCTTTCCTTGTTAACTCAATTAGTGGGATTTACAATTGTGAAAAAATTTCTCACAAAACATCGGTAGTACCCAACTAATCCAAGAATTCTACAGATTAATGTGACACTAGAGAGTATGGTCCATTCCTTAATCACCTTTGTTTTTGAAGGGTCCACAAAAATTCCCCCACTTGTGGTCACATGTCCCAAGAATGTGACTTGCTTCATCCAAAAGTCACACTTTCTGAACTTGTCAAACAACTTCTTCTTTCTCAATATCACTAACACAATCCTTAGATGTTATTTAGGTTCCTCTTTTCTTTGGGATTAGATGATCATATCATTGATAAACACTACCAAAAATTTATCATGGTAATTTTCGAATAATCTATTCATAAAATCCATGAAGCTTTTAGGGTAATTAGTAAGTTTGAAGGGAATAAACCAAAACTCATAGTGAACATTCCTTCTATTGAAGGCAGTCTTTTGAAAATCTTCCTTATCCACCTTTAACTGATAATATCTCAAACAAAGATACACCTTTGAGAAGTACAAAGTTTCTAATAGTTGTTCGAACAAGTCATCAATCCTTGGGACAGGATACTTGTTCTTTATGGTGATATTTTTTAATTTACTAATAATAGATACACAGCTACATTGATCCATATTTCTTCTTCCCAAAGATCATTGGTGTAACCCAAGGGGGTATAAACCCTTTGTCCAAATGATCTTGAATCTGCATCTTTAACTCCTCCAGTCTGATAGGATCCATCCTATAGGGACTCTTCTATATAGGAGTAGCACTAGGTATGATTTCTATTGAGAACTCTAACTCACGAGCTGATGGAATTCTGGGTAACTCTTCAATGAATACATCATTATATTTCCTCACGATGGGAATTTCCTCAAGGTTTAGACTTTCCTTTGACTCAACCATTTGAGTGAGGTATCCCTCTTCACAGGGAATCAACACCCACATAGTTGAAGGATATTTCATTAGAGATTCATGGTCTTCATTACATTTATAGAGGATTATGAGATGGTTCAGAATATGAAAATATATTTCTTTTTCCACCAGTTGATATGTGATCGATATAACGAGATATAATCCATTCCCATTATAGCGTCAAATTTCATAAAGGGAAGAATCATGATATTTTCTGGAAGAATATTCCCACATATTTAAATTGGAAAGATTCCATCACTTGGGTTGCAATGATTTCACAACTTTGTGTCTTTATAGATATCTCTACTTCAAGGTTTTGGGGCTTCGATTTCATGGTTCTAGTAAAATTTCAAGATATAAAGCAATGCATAGAACCATAATAAAATAATACTTTTTTTAATATTGAGTGAATAGAAATTATACCTTGTACGACTACATTAATTTTCTCCACTTATTTAATATTGATGACATAATAAATCCCTTTATCCTTTGGTTTCGGTGTATGATTATGTTGATTACCCTCGAGGACTCAAAGTTTAGTGCATTGGCTTTCATAGTTCCCTTTCTCCTTGTAGTTGTGGCAATGGAACATGGGTGGTGCTCTCATTTACTCCATCATATTCTCATGTCTTATCATGTCTCTTTGAAACTCTTGATCCTGGTGTCCTTCTATCCCACACTTGAATCATTTCCTTGTCCCTTTTGGGAAATTCCCATGATGTTTATTCCCATTTTTTTGACATGTGGGTGGTTGAATTTTCTTTCCAACTTTCTCATTAGATCCTTCAGCATGAAACTCCATCTCTCCTTTCTTATCACCATAGCCATGGGACCATTCTACAAACTCTATATCTACTTTTAGAGCACATTTAATGACTTATTAATAACTCCAAAAGTATATAAATTCAAGATCCTTTTAATAGTGTGGTTTTAATCCACTGAAGAATCTATCAATTTTTCTATCATTTTTTATAACAAAACCCAAAGCGTACTTTGAAAGATTTGTGAAATTCACTTCATAGGTCTTGAAAGATTCTATATTCTTTTTCTTTAGCTCTAGGAATTATATATCCATCTTCATATGAAGAGTTTATGGAAAATACTTGTTAGGAGACATTATCTTAAATTCTTCCCATTCCATCTCTTCAATTTCCTCTCCCGACTTAGTGTTCTTAATCAAAGTCCACCATTGGTCGGCCTCTCCATCGAAATGATAAATGGATAGAGTCACCTTCTATGTATCATAATATTAAAGCACAAAATAGATCTTCTCCATCAATATGACCCACTATTCTACAAATAGTGGATCAGGAGATCCACTAAACATCGATGGTTGTTTCCATATAAAACACTCGATATCTAGTTTCACCCCCTTAGGCGAAGGATGACATTCCACATTATTCAGGTTATTATTTATAACCTAAGACGGTTGGGTAAGCATATCCCTAATGTTTTGAACTCCACCTCGAAAATCATTGGGGATGTATTTTGGGCAATCGTAGCATTGTCCCTCACATGGGTAGTGGTCATAGTTTCTCCTAGTTTCCACCATTTTCTAAAATAAAAAAAGGTTAGGAGAAAACATAAGTCAACAAGTCATAAAAAATAATTTATTTCTTTATTTAATTAACACTAAAATTATATATTATGGGATACTTTTGTTTAGAAAATGTTCTTGTGTTCTTTCATATACTTTGTCTCATATTAGGGTTTTCACTATGTTTCTCTGATCCTTATTCCCAAATTAACAAAATTGTACCTCTAATGCCAACTATAGCGACCCTAATTTTCTTACATTACTTTTACATCATTTCAATGATAAAAAACATAAAAACATTACTCCATAAATAACACTATAAGGATCCAAATGTTTAGTTTCTGGGAAAGACTAAGACCATACATAACATTTACAATATAAAACACAAACATTTATTTAATTCATTCTTCTCTAGCTTCTTATTAGCTTTGGACTTCTCCTTAGTAAAATTAATAACATGAAGATATACATAAAAAAGGGGTGATATAAAATCCTATTAAAAGGATTGATGAGAAAATGAAACAATATAACATGTGGGATCATAAGAACTTCATCATAATCATGAGAAAAATAATTATATAACAGCATGGAATGTGGAAATGCATAAAAATGAAACATCATGTCTTAGTTGTCAACAACCACAACTAGTTGTAAAAAAATCTAGAATCATGCTCACTCATATTTAACTTTAATCATGAGGTTATTCATATTACCCAATTCATTGGAGTGCTATATAATTATGGGCCCACCCATCACATCATAACATTTTCATTGCAATATATAACTCTGGGCACACCCATCACATCATAACATATACATTATCATGCATGCCACATATAACGTATATAAATATTGAAAATTAAAACAAATAATAGAAAGGAATGGGTTTCACTTCACAAATCATACATTCATAAACTTTGGTTTCCCAAATGAAATATGGAATAACAGACTTGATACAAGAACTAACAACTTTGAATGAGAAGTAAAAGGTGTGTTTTTTTAAAGAATAATTATTTTGGAAAACATTGTGTTTTACATAAACTTATGTGTAAAACATATATATCCCAAAAAAGGTAAGATAAATATTAATAAATTATTTTTAAGTAATAACCATACAGAAAATGGATTGAAATAGGGAACCCCAAAGAAATAAAGTTGGGTTTGAGAATTCCTCTTACCTTGTATCTGAACGCTTTCTTCACTTTAATATCTTTTATAATGACATTACATTAATTAATTAACAATTAAAGAACCTTTTATACATTAAAATGGTTAATTATGGTTTCATTAGGTTCTTTTATGAGCCTTTTTATGAGTTATAGAGTTTAAATTAATTGTTTGGGAGCGTTCTTTTTCTTAGTTTTCATGAACGGGTCACTTGTACACATGAATGGAAGTTCGTGTAGAACATGGATAAACATAAATAATTGATATTACATGTTATTAATGATATTATAGAAGTTTAAATGATATTATAATGAATTTTGTTATATACAAACTAGGATGAATCATTAGATAAATTTTAATGATGATTGTTTTAGGTTAATTTGGGTGGGTTTTTCATCACAACGAACATGTTTTGTTTTATCATTTAGTATTATGTATAAAAGTTTTTTCCAGGACATAAAACGGGTTAAAAAATAAATATTAAAATATTTTTTTAACAATTAATGGTTTTTTGACATCCTTAAAGGCGTTTAATGAAAATGGAAGTGCATCGCCCACGATGTAGGTAAATTAACACATCACGACAACGATTTCGTTTTTATAAACAAATAGAGAGAGGAATGAGTATAATAAATAATCTTACATTATCATGATATAATAACAATATATCAATCATACTATATTTATCATGATATTTGGATAAGATATGTTGATTATAAGATAATAAAATAAATGAAATTCTAAAGGAATTTGAAAGAAAAGAGAGAGCAGAATTACTTCTTGAATTCTCCTCTTGATATCCTCCTCAAGAAACCTAGGATTGGTCTTTGGATGAGACCAATAGAACATATAAATGAGGTAAGGGATAAGGAATATTTTTTGGAAGAATTTGGACAAGTCTTGAGGCTTGAGATGTGTGAGGAAATGAGGTTGTGAGGGGAGCTATTTATAGTGGAGGGAAAGGGGTTTTCTCAATATTAAATTCATTAATTTATTATTTCTCCAAAAGATAAGAAATATTGATGATTAAATGACTAAATAATGTAAATAGGGAATGTGAGTTTGAAACAATGGCCATTTACATCATCCATGACTCAATCATGAGGTAGAAATTCATTTTTTAGCATATTTCGTAAATTATCGAATTTCACTATTCACCAAAAATTAAAGTATTTTATAAAAATATCAAAATTTCACCCTTAAAATTTTTAACATGTAGAATTCAAAAATTAACTAAATTTTATGAAAATAATTTTCTAAATATGAGTAATTTAATTTTTAATTAAAATCATAATTTTTCTAAAAAAATATAAATTTTAAAATTAAAACTGCTTTTCTAACACATTGAAAAGTTAATTAAGGTCTCATAAAATTATAATATAATAATAATAATACATTTAAATAAATTTCTATTAATAAATTTTATGAAAATAAATTTTCTTTTAAATTATTAAATTGATCATTAAATATTCATGACAAACAAAATTACCAACACGATAATATAATTATATCATATTATCACTTATAGGCTGGAAAATTTTTAATTATTATATCATTTTTAATGTTCCTATTCACTTGTCTGATTTAATATTTATAAGTTTTATATTACTATTCATAAGGGTAACATTACAATTCATAAGTTTATGTTACTATTCACTAAAAAATAAGTTTGTCCTATCGAACTACAAACATCTTAATGATCACAATAGTGTATGTCAGATTTTCAAAATTCAAATCATAGAAGTGAAAAAAATTATGTTTAAATGTTTCATAGATGATGGGTTATTGTGTTTAATAATGTGATTTTATGTGATTATATTATATTACATTACTACAAGAAGGGATAAATTGCATCGACAAAAGTTCGGGTCGTTAAAAAATAATAGTTGATACATTAATATAATAATATTAAATTATATTAATAATATTTTTTTCATTACATTAGTGTGTATAGAATATTTTTTTAAGTGGAAGATTAGGTAGATAAGGCTGAGTAAGAAATAATTATATTGATAACTTGATATTTTTCATGGGAATATCCTTGGAAATGGAGACCTTAGGATGTATAATTGAGACCAGAGGATTATTAAATTGATAGATTAATTTATTAAGATAAATATTTCAGAGTTTTAAGAAGTAATTTGTAGTAATTTGTGTGGAATTAATGGGTGTAAGTGTCCCCTTTTATAAGTGAAGAAAAGAGAACTTTTGTAAACATCCACTATTTTTCAAATATAAATTTACACAATTCCAGGGTCAAAGGCTCCAAAACTGGGAAATAATAGATTTTAGGGTAAAATAAGATCAATAAATTATCCACAACTAATTTTAAAACATTTTTTAAACAAGTTTCAATTCATTTAGTGTTAGGTTTTTACATTTTACCATCTTTATTTTTACCTAGGTCACTAGTTTTTTAAATAAATAATATATGTTTTACTAAAAATATAAAGAACATTCTACTAATTTTTGGTATGATGAACCTAAATTTATCCTCAATTTAATCCAATTCAATTTATGACTAATATGAAATTAAATTTTAAATTAAAAAAATTAATATATAGAAAAAACTTCTTGTAAAAAATTGTTCTTTTCCCCTTAAGTGTTCTTAATCATATTTATTATTGATTTTTAATTGAATTAGTGTTAATATATTTATATCTAGGTTTAAAAATTATATTATATTCATTATTGGGAATATATTAATTTATTTCATTTGAAAATAATATACAATTTTAATAGATCAATTCTTTGAAAATAACAATTTTTCCATTATCATGATAATTATTTTTAATCCAAGTAATATTATTTTATGCCTAAAATTGAAATAGGAATTTTTATAAAATTTGAACCGAATAATTTATAATATTGAATCCATTTTAACAAATAATATTTCTAAATGTGAGAAAAATTTTAATTTTAAAATTACCACGCATAATATGTTGAAAAATGTTTTTAGAATAATTATATCTCTAAGAAAAAATAACCTTCGTTTTATTATGCCATTTTATATTTTTTCATAAAGAGGTTAATTATATTGATACCCACATATATAATAGCTATAGAATAATTTTAATATTTAATAATCTTATTATGTAAATGTGGATTTTATTTTAGTTTAATCTTATGTGCAATAAAATCTACTCACACGGTATTTAAAAAAAATTATTTACTAAAATCATAGTTCATTAAAAAATCCAAAAAGTAAGCCCATTTTTCTATAGTAACCATGTGGTAGTATGCACCATTATATTGTTTTTTTATGTATCAGTGATCATCTCTCATATAGTTTTCAATATTACTACAGTACTCCAACAGATCCATCTACACCATTTCAATCAAACTGTGAGAGTTACAACCAGGTGTACATAAGGGTTTCTAGAATTTGTCTAAACATCATCCAATGGATTGGGCCACACTATTCCAAAAATATAACACTTCGATCTTAATCAAAAAAACTAGAATCATTTCAAGGGTTCATCTTTAGATAACTTTCTTAATATAAGCTCCTCCTCTTATTCACTCACCAATGGGAACTTTCTATCTAATGTTTCAATAATAAGATGAAAATTCATGAAATACCAATATTTTTCCCATAAAATATTAAATTTAAAGATGAATGTCAATGAAATATCAGTTTTTTTCCTTACATTGTTCCATAGTGATGTTCCATATTTTTCCTCTCATCCTACATTCATTAATTAAGACCAATTGAGGCACAACATTTCCTTTAATTATCTATTACCACTAGATATGTCAAAACATATGTCTAATTTTTGGTTCCATGAATATTTGGTAATGCTAAAATCCCATCATGTATTCAGACTCTAATAAAATGGTACTTCAACTGAATATGATATATCTTGGAAGGAAACATTTGGTACTTTTAGAGACTTATAACACTCTAATTTTAATAGTTTGGTATTTTTTTACTCTCAATTTCTATATAGATCCTCCAAAAGTTCTTCAGACGAACCATCTCCATCCTAGAATCTATTAAAAAAATGTACTATGTATTTGTGGTGGACAGTTTCACCACTTTCTATAAATGAAATAGTCAACTCACTATAGTGAATTCATAAGTAAACATATAGCCTATGGTACCCCTCCAGTTTTCGACATCATCATCAAGGTCAACATCCACATACCTATGTAATTATTTTCCTTTATCATAGTATAGAGATACTTATTTTCTTCCCTTTGGATACCTAAATATCAACTACACAACATCCCAAAGTTCCTTTATAATGTTATCCATGTATCTACTCAGAACACTCATGGTACAATAAATATCAAATTGAGTACAGATTGTGACTTGAATCAATCTTCCAAAAGATGATTCATGTCGAAACTTTTCCATATACTCAACCACTTCTTATATCTATATTGTTTTCTCCTTTTACAATTTAAAATGGATTTCCATGGTAATATAAACTTACTTTACTTCTAGCCTACTAAATATTCTCAAAATCTTCCTAACATATTCAGTATATGATAACATTAAGGTTCCATCTGTGGAGTCTGTCCTAATCTTTATCCCCAAAATCTTTGTTGATTCTCTAAGATCTTTCATATAAAACTCTTAAACCAACTTCCCTTTAGGTTTATCAATCCTCTATATAAATAATCCTTCAATGAGTATGTCAAATGTATTGCGAAGCAATATAATGTATCCCTCACCAAAAGACTTGAAATATAATCACTAATCCATGTCATATCATTTATACTCTTTAATTATCATGAATTAATCAAACTTATTATTCCACTATTTGGGTTCTTGATTTAACCCATATAATATCTTCTAGAGTTTTTCAACCAAACCTTCTTTTCCTAACTCAAAATATCCCTCTGGATACCATATATAAATTTCTTTCAGATAACCATGAAAGATGGTAGTATTTTCATCAAGATACTCAATTTGAGAATACTATGATATAGAAATACTAAGAAACACTCTGATGGTGGTAAAATTACTATAGGATAGAAAATTGTAGGGAAATTCACACATTCCTTAAATCAAAACCCTTTCACCGCCATCCTTTACTTGTACCTCCTCTTTCCATCATGTTCTTCCTTGACCTAGTATACCCATTTGATCTATAATTATTTCATTCCATGTGGAAAATGTGTCATCTACCAAGTATTTTTATCATGAAATGAAGAAAACTCCTCATCATAGCAACTCCCCATGCTTAACTCATTTAACTTCACCGCATGTTTAAATAATTAAACATATCAACCATTAGTCAATAAAAAAAGTTTAAGGATGATGAATTCATTTTTATCGACCTTATCATTCCTTTTGATCTCCTCAACTCTAATTGAGGAGTAGTCTCCACTTGTTCTGTTGTCACATGTCCTGGTACACCTTCAATATCTACTTTCTCCTAGTACATAGATTCTTTACTCCCACCATCAGTATTAAATACATGGAGGTTCTTGTAAATGAAACCTTCATTAAATATAAAATTCTAAAAAAATTATCATCTTGTTCTTATCATCATAGAAGTGATAACCAAACTCCTTAGCACCATAGATAATAAAAAAATGATTTGGACTTAGAATCAAGATTTTACTTTACATCAACATCTATATTTACATATTCCAAAAAACAAAAGACACATAATTGAGAGAGTATTTCGTCATTTTCTAACAAGAAATATTATGGTATACATTATCCCATTTGTAAAAATAGACATATATTGATGAGATATGTTTCCATATTTACTTTCTCTTCATAGATTATCTTGGGTCACCCTTAGTTCATCCCCATACTATAGGTGCATTCATTTAGTTTCATATTCATCGAATCAGACATGCCATTATATTATGGTGTACCTAAAAGAGTATTCTACCATTTAATTACATTATTAGTAGATAATTCCCCAAGATATTTACTACCTGACTCTCCTCTATTATCATACCTCAAGAATTTTACCTTTTATCATGACTCATTTCCCACTATAGTCTTCTACTTCTGAAACATGGAAATTAAAAGTAATTTTATTTTCATATAATAAACTTACACCTTTCTTATTGACTCATAGATAAATTTCACATAATATAGTGTCCCTTAATGGTAATTTACTACTACAGGGCCCCAAATATCAGGGTGCACTGGTTCTATATCTTCGTCCTTCTGTGTTTTGGATCCTTTTACAAAGGACACCTTCTTTATCTTTATAAAGATACATTATTCACAAAATCCAACATCCACTTACTTCATTTATGGTAGAATTAATATTGTATCCATACCCTTTATAAACTTCTCACTCTTATGTCCTAACCTTTAATGTCACAATTTTAAGTCCTTGATAAAAAATTTTGTTTCAAGCATGTCCTTTAATTTTTCTGCTATATTGTATAAAGTTACATTATTTACATTGTGATCTATGAACATAACACCCTTGGTAATTTTTCGTTCACCACCAATGAATATAGTGATAAATCCTAAATCATTTATATTACCAATAAAAATAGGATTGTTTCTCAATCCAAGTATATATCACTCATTCTCTAGAACATGGAATCCCTCATTATTGGTTTTGATCATTGAATCACACTTTCCTATAATCCAAAAGGGGTCTTATCAGTACCTTTACAAAATTTCCAGAATCATAATTATTTAAATAAACCTTCTTCAACGTGTAATAAAATTATTCCCCTAAATCTAAAATCCAAAACTCTATAGGGATATCCACACATAGAAGTAACGCATCCCCAGGTCCTCTAACTATTATCTTTTATGTATTAGTTTCAGGAACCTTTTGTTCTTCCTTATGCTCCTTTGTGACATTCCCTTTCTTCCTGCAAGTCCAAAATGTAGGACCAAACCCCTTTTACTTATCTCATCTCTTTTGTCTTTATTTTTATCATCCTATGTGATTTTTCATAGAATGTATCTTCCTCTTACTTCCATGTGTAGTGTAGAACTAGAGAATCTTCCCGATTCTATTTTCAAAATATTCTCACAGGGGATCTAGTCTTGTACATCATTCAGCTTTAACTTTTTATTTCGTAAAGAGATACTCGCAACTATTACATTATCTTCCCAACTATCAGGTAATGACATAAGAAAAACCAATTCCCACACGTCATCATCTAGGGTAATTCCCAATGATAAAAACTGAATTTGGATAGTGTTCAATTCATTGATATGATCAGAAATAATCCTCCATTAAATATTTAATATTTGAATATTCATCACATCAATTATAATTTTTTGATATTTAAGGCTTCTCTTATATATTCATGAGAACTTTGATCAATAAATTCATAATATCCTTCTATCAAATGTTGAGAAGAACAATTTTACCAATGTAAGGAACTCAACTCTCAAAAATAATTTAATATAGTAGATCCCACTCAGTCCTCTATATATCCATCAGTATTTCATCCAGATTTGAAAGTGTGTATATTTTTTATGAATATAATCTTTGATCAATATCCTATAGTAACTAAATTTAGATCCATCAATGGGATTGATCTTCACCTTGACATATTCCATGGCCATCGTTCAATCTCAATAATTCTGAACTCAATCTTCTGAACTTAGGATATAATACCATTTATTAAGAAAATTTACATAGTAATGATGACAAATAATCCAAGATAATGAGTAAAAGGTGAAAAATAATAAGAATAATATCACTAAACATGGGATTTGTGTGGTTCAATAAAAATCTTTACACACATGGAGAGGCAAAAACATTACTCATTTTTGGGGATTATAATTACAAGAAAAATCTCAGAGTATTAAAGCCCATGATGAAAATGATATTATAAAGAAATAAAATGTTATAGTAATTCATATTAATATAGTGAAACTCTACATTCTATGTCCACTATGATACATTAACTCGTGGTGCGAATTCCATGGAGCCATATTACCCTATCATTATCATCAATCAATTATGCAACAGAAATTATGTGGAAGTTTATACTACTACATAATGAGATTAATGTAGTTATAACAACTTCATCTAATAAATTTGGGCTATAATATTCCAATAGAGAGATAGATGGAGATATATTGTTCTAGTTGATAGATACGGGTCCATGTTCCTTGATCACTTCTTGGAATATCCACTAAGTGAAATATTAATCAGCATAGGCCTCTTTCACAGTATCATTTCCATTGGGTGCTCCTTCACCACTTCACCTTTGGATGCCCATAGTTCTTTGAATTGGATTACTAAGTCCTTTAGAGGTTTTTTCCAAGTAAAATAAAATATAATTCTCAATGTAGTTAAAAAATAACCTGATGGGAGCATCATTTATTTTGAATGTGATCCACATGTTTGCATCTTATCATGTGAGAATTAACCAAAACAAGCTTCAAACCAAAATATGACACTCTGATTTAAAACTATTATGTAGATAAAGGTATATTCTTTACATTAAATAAAACTAGTGAGAAAAAGTATAGGTATATATGAATATTAAATAGTCACTCTATCAGCCCTAGATTTTAGAACTCCTTTTCATAATACTAAGAGAAAATGTAGTTATTCACATGTTCTAGTGGTGTTATCAATGGGAATACTGGTTGGGGATTTTTAAAATATAAAAGTAAAATTATTATATAATTTAAGCATGGTGGTAATATCTCATTCCCTTAAAAAATTGATAGAAATTTGGTGATTCTATATAAATATGGACTAAAATGAGCACTTGGGATGATTATATATTTGGAGAATTCATATACCCAATAATGATCCATCATCCATCCCCAAAATACATGGAAAGGTATGAAAAAACTAAATATGTAATTCCCCCTACTGATATTTTCAAGTAATAAATATAAATTGGCCAACACCAGTATAGACAAGTTAATAAATTTTCCAATTTACAGTTGTGCCTCCATGATGAATGTGTTAGTTCTTACTCATTTTTCTGACTTGATTAATAGAATGATGTAGTCACTATTGAAAATTGCAATAAATTATACCAGTAAGACCCACTGATCAACTCCAAGGATGGGTTCTCTATGAATTCATTATACTTAACTTCTTATAGAATTATTTGATACACTCTAAGAATTTCATGAGTCGTGAAGGTTTGGATACTCTGAGGACTTCGTATATTTGGATATTATCCATTCCACAAGATACAATTCTTAACATATGTTGAAAAATGGATTTTCATGCATGTGAAAAATATTTTTTTCATGATATATTCTTACATATCTAGTAATCACTTCTTAAGTAGGGGGATTCCATAATAATTCATTACATATAGAGGTAGGAAGGATAAATTCATCATAGATATCTCCCAAGATTGGATCCCTTTAAATCACATAAACATCCTAGAGGATGATTCCAATATCTTCATGCATCAAAAATAATGAGGTGGTATTAGGGATCCAATTTCTAATGAGATCTTGGATGATCCTATTATTTTTATGGTAGAATGATTGGGCGATCTAGGTCACCTTATAGAACTCGATGGATTTCAACTCTATCTTAAATTTAATACATATTTGGTGGACCCAGTAGGGCCGCCTCACATCTATCCCAAAGAAACTCCCATGACGGATATCTCATTTTGAACTCCACCTTTGTTGATCTATGATATCCTTCTAGAATATGGATGAATAGTTATGAGATTTTGGTTCCAAAGCATGAGGATACCCTGTTTGTATCCCACTACAAAACCAGCCTACTTAATAAAGAATATGTTTGATGACACGTTGTCTCATGTAATATTGGATTGTAAAGTGATCCACTAAACCAATTTATTGTGACCATAAATGGGGTGGGTCCATTTCTCAGCAAGTCGAATCCATAAGTATCAATCCTTTATGATTTTAGGTAGCTTCTCAAGATTTATTTTATTAAGAATAATCAAAGTTTTTATTTTAGATGAAAAATATGGTGTTATCCAGAGTTTATGGTGTTTCTCATGGACATGAACCTCTATATGGAAAATTTTATCGTTTGTCGTTGATTTTTTTATATATGTAAATTAATTAAAGAGTCCAAAATGTGAGATGAGGTACAAAAGGGGTTTTATAAACTAATGAAACAAAATAAGTTTCACAAAGTATATTTTTTGTATAAAAATAATAGGCAATACAATTCTTCTAAGTTATATGTATTTGAAGGTGGACTGAATAAAAATTTCATGGTGAATGGGGATTAACATAATACTTATTTGGTTACCTTTTCATATATAAATCTCATGTGGTAGCATTTTATGCGATGTTTTATTCCCATGAGAAGAAAAATTATATAAAAAGATATAATTCCAAAGAATGGAACTTGAATAGGTCATGGTACCCCCATTCACCATATATGTAGGGACATTGGGGACCTTATATTCTCTCTTAAGAAGAAAATAAGAAAGTAATGTGAAAGTTTTTTTCTTTCATTAGAATTTGATTATTTTCTAAATAGATCTAGTTCTAAGGGGGTATTTTTAGCACTTGAAATAGTGATTGGTATTTTTTAATTCTGATAAGAATATTGGGTGGAAATTAGGTTTAAAATGTACACTTTGTCATCAACCCTGATTGGAAACCACATAAAAGTTATATCACCTGCCAAAAAATTAAGTGGTCATGGCATGTTTATAGTAAAATAATAGATCTAGTTCATGGTCTTGGTGATCCAATATAGTCATGAAGCACTTATATGGAACCCACAAAATTTTAAATCACAAAATCATATTTAATATACAACCATGTCCAAATTATTCAATTCCAATGTCATTTGTAGTCACGGAATGGGATTTTATTTCAAATCACCAAAATATTATGCATCTGTGAATATTTTACACAGTCTGGTTTCTAACGAATCATGGTCCCTGATATTTTTGTCATAAATAATCCTCCTATATTGTATTTTCAGAAACCTATGATTTTTAGAGGCATGGGTTTTTAGGAATTTAATTGTCTATGAGAAACCTTTGTAAGGTACATTTTGAATATTAACTCTCATAATAATACTTATAATCCAAGTTCCCAGTGGAATGGTATCATCTACATAAATATTATTTAGTATTCTCTAATCTGAATAAATCTTTCATGCTCCAGCCTGCATGAGTACTTCATTGTCTAGCCTGTATAAATCCTCTGATAAATTCCATCTAAACTCCACCATATAAAACATAAGTGGTGGATAAATAAAATGTCTACACCCTGTGAAAAGGTCATTCATCCATATAAACATAAATTTTATGTGAAATAAGGCCTTCATGAAGCATGTATTTCCCTCTTTAATGTGGTTTATCTTCTCATAAGATTTTACCTAGGGTAGCTCTCTATAAAAAAGATCCTTTATATAATAATTTGATCCTAATTTATAAAAACCATACATTTAAGTGCATTCTCATACTTAGAAGTTCTCTTATAAACTCATGTGTAATCCCCCACAAAAACCATATCCATAGAATCCCCAAATATATGACTGGGTCATTGTCAATATTCATGTGGCTTCAAAGATCATGTATTCCTTTAATAATGGGAATTTCCTAGTTTTCCTCACTAATTTATGGGGACATAAAAGTATAGTCAATCATGTATTCCATTTATAATGATGATTCATCCACTCAAATAGTCATTAAACCTTTACAGGATAAATATAGTTATTCTAGAAACTCTAAACCAACCCTTATATCTACAAATAATCTAGATGGCCCCCATGTGTCCAGTTATTGTGACAAAGGTATAAACTAGTTGTAGATTTGGTGTAACCCCAACATTTCCCTCACTGGTTCACATATCCCATGATTTTATTAATCCTTCCTCTTATTCAATTTTCAATAAAAATATATTAATATAAATAGTCCTATAAACTAGTGTACACCCAAGAATAAAGGTACATTCATGCATGGATCTTACACTAAATATTTTTAAGTACCTTTCCTCTAGTGGTTTTTTACTAGTAATTTAAACTGATTAAAAGAGTTCCAAGTTATGTGACCTTAAACTAAAATACACCATGGTATTAGAAACATGACCTAAAAAGTCACATCATTGGTCATTGTTACATGAACATAAAATGAACCACAATGTTCCTTGAAACATTGACATAAAATTTATGGTACGCCTTGTTAAATAAGATAGAACAATATGGTTTTTGATTCCCTTCATTGCGATATATAGAAAGCACCTTTCATGGTCTCAATACCAATACTAAAACACCTTCTACCTCCTTGGATTTTTATAGATTATAGATTTCCTAGAAAATGGATTTAAACCATAGTGTAATCAATTCAATAAGAGAAATATGGAGATACTCTCATACATATAGTGTTTTTTACAGATTCATGCTATCAATCAATCAAGTTCACAATAAGGGTAATCAGTATTATTATTGGGAAAGATTTCATGAATATATATTAAATATATAATATACTCAATTAATAGAAAATATGATCCTTTATAGAATATTTCGACCACCCATCCTCTTATTTTTGATGTGGCATACCATAATCTTTTTCAATTCACATTGATGGTCACTTGCCTTTGGAAAGAGGGTTTACAGAAACATGAATGTGGGTATATCAGAAATAGTTGAAAAATAAAAGTGCGGAGAATGTTACCTTAATTGTTAACATGGATTTTTATTTTTTACAAATTTTATGCATCTTTTTTACTATATATAGTACATTATCATTTTCCTAGTGTACCTCTATCATTCATTATTCACCCCGATAAATTATTTTTTCTCAAAAAATAAAACTGACCATATCACTTTATATCAATTACCGTATTCCAAAAAAAGAATCCATTTTATCACATTCAATATATAAATATCTAAATTTTAAATTTTAAATAAAAACAAAGAATACATTAAAATTTTAATTTATTTGAAAAATAATAATTTCTTATGTAGTGAGGGATTATATTTATATTTATTATCATTATTTATAAGGTTAACAGATGCTAAATATTTAATATACATGTATAATATATGAATTATAAAAGCATTATTCATTTTTAGATAAGTTATTATATAATAATTATAACATTTTCAATACACTCAATGGTTATATGCATTATCAATGGTCATATATATTTTTAACGACCCTATAATGGTCATATTACCTATTTCCATTCCTATATATAACCCTATATAATTATTTAAAATTAAATCATCCTAAAATTTAATTTCTTTCTCAAAATTTCTATGATATTTCTAATATTTTTCTTTATTTACATATAAATAATTGGTGGTATGATCTTCAAGGTAAACCAAGAATATAAAGATTTTAATTTTGCAGTTTATTTATTTACTTACAGTTTTTATCCTCTTATAATCTTAATATGATGTTGTATATTTAATTATTTTAATTTATTAATGTTTATCTTGTATTATAGTTTTTTATCATAATAGAATAAAAAATTTGATCATTTTAGTTTGGTATCTTATGTAAAATATCTTATTCAATGTATTTATAAAATAAAAATTCAGGGTGTTACATTCTTACCCCCATTAAAAAAATTCCCATGAAATATCATTACTTAGATAAAAATATATGAGGGTACCTTTTCTTAATTACATATTCAAATTCTCAAGTAACTTTCTGAAAATTATGATTTCTCTATAAAACTTTAACTGGGTGATTGGTATTATTTCGTAGTACTTTATCTATATGATCCAAGATTGATATGATCCAAGATCAATATCGATTATTACCTATAATAGATATCATGTTACAATTGTATAGACTCTAAGTTTAGTACATGTGATGGTTTTAGTACGTACTTTCTGAAAATTGATACATTTAACACATCATACACTATGGAGAGTATTAGTGGAAGTTCTAGGTGATAAACAGCATTCCCCATATCATCAATATTCTCAAAGGGGTTAATGTATCCTTGGATCATCTTTACCTTATTCTAAAATATCATAACACTCTTCCATGGTGACATTTAAATGGATACCTAATATCTAAATTAAAATTCCAAATATCATCAATTGTTAGCATAACTTTTCTATCCACTTTTTTCTAGTTTAATTTTCACTAAATGGGTTAAATATTCTATATCATCTCTTGATAAATATATAACCCCAATAGATTTTTCTCTCCCACATCAACCCAATATGTTGTATTTCTTCACCTCTTCCCATAAAAAAGCCTCATATTATTCCATTTGAATGATAGAGAGAATATTAATGTTGTATGAGAACTCTAAAATTGAATAGGCTGATCAAATCCTCCTTTCAAATCCATAGAGTAGGATCCTATCATAACTTATATAGTATGAATAATCCTTTTATACTGGTCATCGGTTTGAGGATTTTAATATATAACAAACATAAACTTTATATTCAATTATTTTTTATAACACATCCAAAACATCAAGTCGTACCTCAGATACGGATCAGATATAATAGAAAGTTATAATCCATGTTTCCTTACCACTTCCTTTATATATACATATATATATATTAGAAAGTTGATCAGGTGATAAATAATATTGGATATAAATGAAGTGCGTCAAATTCATAATGTGATCAATTACAACCCAAATGGAATTATAGACTTTAAAGTTCCGAGGAAGTCTTAAGAGGAAATCCATCATAGTCTTTTCCTATTTCCAAATTGGTATGAAGAATGATTAAATCATACCCTTATACTTATAATGTTCATTTTTAACTTATTTTTAAACTAAGAATCAATATGTATACTCTAAAATCTACCACTTAATGTTATCCCACCAGATGTAATCCTTGAGATCACTATACATCATTTTTAATCCATGATGAATAGCGAATGATGGGTTATGTGAATCATCCAAGAACCCCTTATTTAATTTTAGTATATATGGAAACATATTCATTTACCAAATGTTATAATTCCATCATTTTTAGGGTTAAATAATGGAATAATATCATCCTTATTTTATATATACACACCATCCTTATATACCTCATTGATCTTCATTTAGATAGATTATTGATCAATAATTTGGGTAATTTAGGTTTTTTCTCCATCCTTATGACTTCCATGTTCATACATTAAAAATATATCACTATTGGGTCACTTTCAATCCTCATCATGGACAAGGTATCATGATATTTTCTACTTAGATCATCATCGACCTTTTTTCTATTATAGTATGGTAATAAATTAAGCAATTATAATCATTGATTAAATTCAACCATCAACTTTAGAACATGTTAAACTCCTTATCTATGAATATATACTTTATAAAATTTCAATCAATGTCTATATTACACTTATCTCTATAGTTATTATACTTCCAAATCATTAATACAAATATTTACACTACTAGATCTAAACCATGTGTCGACTAATTTTTCTTATGGATATTTAATTGTTGAAAATCATAAGCTACTATCTTATTATTTTACATAAGTATAGACCATAATACATTATTTGATGCATCATTGTATACCACAAAACCTTCTACACTATGGGGAAGTGTGATTATAGTTACATTAACCAACCTTATCTTAAGCTCATTGATGTTTTATTCACATCCATCTATCTAGAAAAACTTGACTCCCTATCAATTTAACTTGGTAGGAGTATTATACATTCATTAAAATTATCAAAAAGAAGCGATTCGATATAGATAATAAAAAATATATATAACTCTCTGTTAGAGTGGTTGATATAGGCTATTCTTCAATTAACTCTATCTTAGATCGATCTATAGATATTCCACCACTTATGATTACATAACCCAAAAAGTATACTCTTTGATACAAAAAAACGTAATTACTAAACTCATCATATTGTTTATCCTTTCATAGGTTCATAAACACACTTCTTAAATGTTCTTCATGTTATTCCTTTATTTTTTTAATATATGAGAATATCATTGATTTAATTATCATTAAACCTGTAAAATTTTTTATTTATTTTCATACATAAAACTGGATAGCATCAAGTAGGGTCGAACCCCAAGGAATGTATATGTACAACCCAAGAAACAAACTCAAAAAAAAGAAAAACAACAAACCAAGAATGGGTGAAATAGTATCATGGATGAAGATGAAGTTTGAATAGTGAAGAAGATAGTGTAAAACCATGAATATAATGGGTAAACTCTAAGCACAAAAACATAAGCGTAAGTAATTAATAAGGGTGAGGGAAATTTCAATTACCTATTTTCAAATTAATTATCCTTAAATTATTATGAATTTGGTTAATTTTGGATTCAAAATTTAAAAATATGTCACCAAAACCCTCTATATCAAGTGTTAATTCATGGATGGTGAGGTTAGACCTCTGTTAACCACTAAATTCACCAAGCTAGGAAGAGATAAAGATGGTTTCTCTAAGATGAAATTGTCAATGGTTATAAAGAAGGAAATATCATAAGAAGAAAATATTCCAAGATAACAAAGGATGAATGATAGAATAATATAATTCCTCCCATGATTTTGACTAATAATAACTATAGATTCAATGAAATATAATAAATTCATTGTTGTGGGCATAAAACAAGGAAAAGGGGAAGAGGATTCTTCTTTTTAAAGAAGTTCTAGTTTCCTAGATTGTCTTTTACAACTAATACTAAGTCCCCAATTCATCCCTTACATTATCATCTAGTCATCCCATAATATCTAAGTGAATCATTAAGTGAATTAATACCTCCCTAAACCTATTATATCCACTTTTCAAACGCATATATGTGACACCTCCCAACACCGAACTCACACACACCATCATTTTCCTCAAATCAGTGGAATCCACAAGGAATCTCACCAGTATTCATTATCATCCTTAGGGAACTCAAGATAACATACAACATGAATAACATAGATCCATGTGGTCTCATGATTCATCCATTGGTTTCTTTAATAAGCATAAAATTTAAAACCCTTTTAAATCTTGAACAAATCCATTGTGCCATTTTAATATATCATGGAACCCAAGAATAAAATCTATTTAAGTGCATGAAATGATGTTTACAGAGCTAAGTAGACTCTTAAATTACAGGATTTCATGTTTATGGAACTTGGATAAGGTTATTATTTAGAAGTTCACTTCATCCTTATGAAATTGGTCATCCTCACAGAGACGATACATATGGGAAAAATTTAAACCTTATGTGGGTTGATGATTTAGTTTTCGAAGGAGACTCATTATTGTGCATAAATGATCATTAAAGGGAGACTCATTCTTATTTTAATTACCTTCAATATAGAAAAATCTAATTTCAAAAAAATATCAATTCAATGCACAACAAAACTATAAAAATATAAACAATGAAATTTTTCATTTGGAAAAGGGGAATTAAAATATATTCCAATCAATTTATATTTAATACAAAAATATTGAATTTATAATTATTAATTTTAAAGACAACATAATACTTCTTAGATATATAAAAATCATAATTAATAACATCACATCGTTTTAGAACTAAAAACCTCATTCAAAAATTGAAAGAATTATATTTTCAACACAAATTGATAAATAGTCACTAATTATCCATTAAAATATACTTTTATTATTAAAATAAATAATATATTCCATAAATGATATGAAAATAATGTATAAAATCCAATCTGAATAAAATTCTCCCACACATAACTCATTCCTTATCCTTAAGAAATCAATTCATCAAATTTAATAGAAGGAAATTAATTTTAAAAGTGAAAGAGTTTCAATTCCAACAATGAAATGATTTTCAAAAAAATACCCCATAACCTTTCTCAAGTAAGTATTGAAAATTTACCTTCTCAAAAAAATTAATTTGGCCAATGTTAGGATTAAATATTTACAAAATGATTCAAATTGAGAATTTTTAAAATACTGAACATATTTTCCTTTGCATTCAAATATTTTTACCAACATATATTTTTCTTCATGATGAAAATACTCACATAATTTAAAAATTAGAATAATTATACATAATTAAATGGATGATTCAATTTAATAAATAAAAAGAATAAAAATTAACAAATCAAATAGTTTTTCTTAAAGAATAAAAGGTTCAAATAAGATTAGTATTTTATTTCATGAACTTTTTGAATTAAAATATTATTATTTTAAGTCCAAAAAAGGATTTTAAATTTTTTTTAAAAATAACTCTAAAAATATTAAAAAAAGAAATTTTTAAATGTAGAAATGTAATTAATGTTACAAGATTAAATCCATAGTATGATAGAAAATATTAGCCATTATAAGTTGAAAAATAGTCCTCAAATCCTTGAAAAGTTTACAACCACTAAAAAAGAAAATTGAAGCTTGAAAAATAAATTTGAAAAATATTAACGGTTTTTTTATGTTAATTAAATGAAACATGGCTTAGTATAGTAAAAATACCCATCCCCCACACTTAGAATTCAAAAGTTTCCCCAATTTTGAACCCTATGATGACAGAAAGAATTGAAGAATTTAGATCTAATATATTTTCAATTCATTAGTTATAAATAATTTTTATAGGGAATAATAAAGTTTAAAAACATATTTACCACACCAAATTACTAAAAAAAATCCATAAAATTCAATCAATGGATCCAACTACATATTACATGGTAGGTTTAGTGCACAATCATGATTTTTAGAAAATAGAATGCTCAAACTTTGTATGCTCACAAATATTTCCAAATAAGACCATAAATAATAATTTAGGGGAATTATTTCAGAAAACAAGGTACATAAAAATAGTTTTAGTAATAAAAATAATTTTTCAGGTAATTTAAGTATTCCTAATAAATTTTAGAATAATTTTAAACCAACAAATTCAAAAAATAACCAATAATATCTTTCTGAAAATTATAAATAGTGAAAAAGATATGAAAAGTGGATAGATTATCCCCTAACAAAAAATATTTAAACATTTCATTTTATTTCTAGAACTCTATTGTTTTAATTTTGAAGACACCCTCTAGTTACTCTGATCCTAACTCCTATTAAATTGAACAGATAAACCATACACAAGAATACTTTTGTGCTTAATATTAAATGAAATTAGAGTTAAAGTGAAAGAGGTTGGGGTTTAATATCACTCCAAAAATGATCTTCTCTTATCCTTGAAAAATAAACTCAACCATTTCCACTAACAGTTCCTAAATTCTTCTCTTTTAGTAGAATACAAACTAAGTTCACTCATTCTTTAAAAAAAGGTGGAATCTATAATTTAAATACTCAAATTTTCCAAACACTTAAATATATTCAGGATCATTGAAATTACAGTAAATGAAACTTTATCTATGAAAAAAATAGTGAATAAGAATTAGAATATATCTATTTTTATTTATATTCAAACAACAATAAAAATGGAAAACAAAAACACAAACCATTGATTGAATCCCATGAATCACTATGTTTAAAGTCTTCAGTTAGTCTTCCTCGCTCTGAAATTAACCAAAGTCAGTAAGAGGGAGTGGTTTCTTAGTTAATTACCACCCAAATTTCATTTCCTATTAATTTTTTAATGAATAATTTACCCTATTATCTCCAAACCATTAAGGGAAACAACTGAATTCCCTAGAAGAAACCTCACACACATGGAAGACCCCTACCATAAACATAAACAAAAAGTTGTCCAATTTTTCAATAAAAATATGCTCATTTTACCCTTTATGTTTTGATTTTTAGTTGATGCAAACTAAGTTATTTTGGAGAGGATAAAAGGTAAATGTAACAATCAAGGGAATGAAATTATTTATATATTTTTTCTCATTAAAAAATCCATTATTTTCACCAAAAACAAAGATGAAATTATGTAATCATTGAAAATATATTTTAGGATGATGTTACTAAATTTCACTTTGAAAAACATTTAGTTCACTTGAAACCAATTTAATTTCCCACTTCTACAATTCTATCAACTCTAAAATAACATTTAGCTAACCTTTCTTCCAATTCATTGGTCAATGGAATGTTTTTTTAAACAATTAATATATAGTTCAATTTCAAATTCTATTAAAACATACTCCACACAGAGTTAATTAACCGTTTCATGTTCACACTTTCTAGATACGGATTTCCCTTTCATAATAGGGAATTTTATTTAAATGACTTCATATTCTAATTTATAAAAAATTGACAAATTTTATTTTTGTAAACATTTAATCTTAACTTGAGTTTCTTAAAATATTTTTACACTTGCACTCCCAAAATAACTATTCATTTATAAATTCATGTAAAACAATTCTCCAAGTTGGGGGAATTTATCTTGACTTCATAAATTTCATTTTTTAAATACCAATATAACGTTTTTCATTTTATTTTTCACTAATGATTCTACTCTTTGTTTCTAAACTAATTCAATATAGGTTTATGTCTAATTTTCATCACTAGAACACCAAATAAATCCAATATTTTTTTCCCCAACTCATTTTGATAATCCATTGTTAATCCATAAAATATAAAAATACCTGTTCAATATTAATTGGAGTTTATATTGTGAATATTGTTCTAATAATACATTGAACCTTTCCCAGGAATCCCCAAAAATTTCTTAATTTTTCTGTGGAAAAATACTAATTAAATGAGTATTCATCTTATTATATTTTCTAATATTCAAGTATATTTTTCAATAATTAAACAACTCAATGAAAAATATCATTGTTATAAAGGGTAATTTTCAAAACATCCAAAAGTATTTTAGGATTTATTTTCTAAAGATGGTTTCTTTTAATATATTTATTGTTTTATTAAGTTTTAAAAAATTCTTGGTCATGTGAAGACTTCCTGAGAAAGGGTTCCGAAATCTAATGGAATTTTCATGAAAACTACCATGATATTTATTTATTTTCTTAAATAAAACTAGATATAATCATGTATGCTTAAACCCATGTGAAAGATAAGTGTATAATTTAATAAAAACTCAAAACAATATAAAAAACATACTAAGAAAGGTTCAAATGGTAACAAGGATGATGATAAATTTTGAAAAGTGAATAAGATAGTGTGAAACCATGATGAAAATGGGTAAATTCTAATAATAAAGATAAAATAATAAGTAAGTAATAAGGGTAATGAAATTTTGAGTGTGGACTGTTAAATATATTTTACATAAATTTTTATTAATTTGGTTAATATAGGATTCTAACTTTAAAATAAATTCACCAACATCTTTTTTTTATTTTTTGTTTTTTGATGATGAGTTGGTGGTTTTTCAACCACTAAATTCACCAATCCATGAAGATATAAATATGGTTTCTCTAGGTAAAATTTTTCCCTGGTTGTGGAGAAGTAAATCCTAGAATAAAAATGATTCAAGTATAAGATAGGATGAGAAAAAAAAAATTAATTTCACCACACAAGTTTATCCAATAATCAATCAGGATTCAATGTAATATCAAAAATTAAAAGTTGTGATCATAAAAAAGGAAAAAAGGAAAAAAAGGCTTATCTTTTAAAGAGATATAGTGTCCCATCTCTAACTTCTCCAACTACTCCCAAGTCCCTAGTACATTCCAACAACTTTGGTCAAGTCAATGTCTAAATAAATGGATGATTGAATGAATACCCCCCCTCCCACCCCCCAAAATCTAGTAGTTCCTCTTCTGGAATGTAGAAACATGGCAAATTTCAACATTAGGATCACAGAGATCATTTTTTACCTCAAATTGTTGGATTTCACATGGAATTTTGTCATTGTTCATTATCTTCCATAGGTAACTAAAGATAATATCCCCTATGAATGTCAGAGATCTACATGGATTATTTATTCCACTATTATATTCCTCATAAATCTTGGAACATAAACTCTTACAAAATATTAAGCTAATTATTCAAGTGTTTCTAACTGAGGAATTTAGGTATAATGTATTATATTAATCTATCATGATAATTAATATTTAAATATTGTTAAGTGTAGGAAATTTATTTACCCTTATGAGTTAATTATTATGTTTAAGGACTTATTATTTATAGAACATAGACAAGATACTTAGACGATAGGTAAATTCATCCTTATAGTATTAGTAATCCATATAGGGATGATTCTTACAAGTGATATTTCATCCTTATGTGGGTGGATAGTGGATGTGTATTGGAAGACTCATGTTTGCACATAGATTATGCTTATATAGAGAAATATTCTTTTTGTAATTACCTTCAAGATAGAAAATTTTCCTTTTTGAAATGTAAAAATTCAATTCACAACAAAAGTTCAAAAAAATGAAACTCCATTTTTCCAAAAGATGATTTAAAATTTATTCAAATCAATTTATATTCAAGACAAAATCATAGAATATAGAACTATTAAATTTTAAGATAAAAAATTTGTTCTTAGAAATTTTAAAATCAAAACAATGAACATTAAATAATTTTAACACCAAAAACATCATTAAAAATTTGAAAGAATTATATTTTCAACCCAAATTGATGAAGAATCACTAATTATCCATTGAAATAAAAATTTTCATTAAAATAAACAATATTTTATAAAAAAATTGTGGTAAAAATATGTCAAATAAAATCTAAATCAATCATTTATAGGTACTAATGAAATTTTATTCAGATGATCTCTAAAGACTCCATTCAAAAAATCCCTAAAGATAGAAAAGGAATATATAATTATGAAAGACATCACTATGAATTCATAGTTTCTATATCTTATTTAGAAGTTTTTCATAGGTATATCCTCTATTTTAACCCTTAATTAATGATATTCAATTTGAAGCTCCACTATTTAGAGGTATTAATCCCTACAAATTTGATTAGATAGGTCATATATATGAGGTAAAGGATACTTTTTCTTTTTCGGGATCTTTTTAAATACATAGTATCCAATGAAAAGACGAATTAATCCACCCTTTTTCTTAACAAATAGCACTAGTATACCCCATGATGAAGCACTTGGGTGTATATAATCTTTTAAAAGATAACATTGTAATTGATTATTTAATTCATACAATTTAATATGGGTCATTATACACTGTCTCTTTTATATTCTCATATCACTAGCTATGATTTCAATTGAAAAATTATCCTCACAATCTATAGAAAGACTGGGAAAATATTTAGGAAATACATCAATATATTTTGTCACTATCAGCATATCCTTGATGTTGAGTTTTTTCCTAGTCAATTGATCTAAATATCCCTTATTATCTAGTATTAATTACCATATAACATGAGTATCTTTCAAATGTATTTCATAATCATGCATGCATCAATAGATGATCGTCAAATGATTTGGGATGTGAAATTTGATTTCTTTATCCCATAAATTGATGTGGGGTATATAGAGAGAGAGCCAACTCATACCCAAAATAACATAAAATTCCAATAAAGGTTGAGTAACTATATTTTAAGTAATTATCTTCCAGAAAACATCAATCATAGAATATATATATAATTTTTATAAAATCATCACACATCTAAGTATTTTCACCGATAATTAAATATTCAATTATTTGGGTAGTGAATTAATACTTTTAGAAAACTTTTCAAATTTGAATAAGTGAGTATAATGATAATAAAATAATTTATTTTTTATTTATCAATGTATAGTAATACTTACTTTATCCATTTTATTCTAGTTCTAATCATGTACTAAAACATAAATACTTAGTATGATTAATAAACAATATTATCTAAATTAAAATAAAAAATCTTAGGAATATGAAAAAAAATCCTAATATATTGTTGGGAAAAAATCCCTCAAGGCATTATTAAAAACAAATTGAGGTGATTGTGTCTATTAACAAAGTGTGCATTTGTGTTGTGATTGTTGACAAAGCAAACAAGGACGTAAAAATTTGTTGACAAAGGAAATTTCATTGTGGAATTTTGAGTTCAAGGGTTGTGGTTAACGATCCATGTTTGATTCAAGAACGTCAACAAAGGAATGGATGATCTGGAGGTGGTACAAAATAAGTACATACAAGTTGGCGCTGTTTTCCAGTGTTTGCCAATTTTTTGGGCCTGAAAATCGACAAATGGAGAAAAGTGATTTTGGAAAATAGACTTGTGTGCCACTATCTTGAATGAGAGGAAACTTACACGCCATATTTTTTTATGATCATAACATCAAAATATGGTAAATGGAAAAGGGGCACCGAAGTTTTAGGGTTCGGCACGCAACTGACTTGCGAGGCAGAAATGTGCGCGTCGAGACTTGCACGCCGAGATAAGACTTGTGCACTGTCACATAGGGTGTCCAAATGCCTATAAATATAGTTCAACCCCTTCTTATTCTGGAAGAGTTCAACACATAGAGAAAATAAAATCTCCTGTTGTGCAGGTGTGGTGGTCGCGCAAGTGGTGGTGTTGTCGCGCAAGTAAAAGTTGTGCACCAGTTGATTGATGCGCGTCCAGAGTGGTTTGGGCGAGAAAATAAGGGAGTCTCTCATGTTTTGAGTAGAAGAAGGGGGTGTCGTGCAAGTGGTTTGGTGAAAATTGTGTACCAGGTTTTGAAGAAGCACAATAGTTGATGGTTGCGCACCAAAATTGGTTTGGGTGTAAAAGGGTGTGAGTCGCGCAAGTTTGGAGTTGCAGAAGCTTGTGTCACGCAAGTTGTTTTGGTGAACTTTCATGCCAATTTTAACTAGCATGTTGAGACTTGTGTGCCAGATTGGATAAGGGCGCCAGGTATGGTTGAAGCAAGGCAGTGATTTAGGGCTGCATGAAAGCTATAAGATTTCCCGATACCTTCGATGCAAAATGAGATTCATCTACAGGTGAAAGTTGGACTTCAACAGATCATCTACATACAATAGAGGATGTATTCATTAGTAATAATGAATAGACCTATAGGTCTATAAACTGTGAGTGGATTCTATCCTGATTAGTGAGAAAAGGAAGAGGAAGAATGTGATCCTCTCCACCGGCAGTAAGCCAGAGAGAGAGAAACAGGGAGTGACCCTTGGGAAAGCAGTGAGCGGACCCTAAACATTGTAAAGGCAGTGAGCCTAGGAATAGAAGTGATATATCCCGAACCTTGTAAATAGTAGTGTGTTTTTAGTGGATTTGGTACATCATTACATCACCGGTGTATGCTCCTTGGACGTAGCCTAGTGAGGGTGAACCAAGTAAAAATCTTTGTGTCTGCCTGCTTGCTCTCCTGCATTACATTTAAAGCATCATCATTAGATACAGAAGAAAAGAAGTTATAATAATAGAAACACAAGTGAAAACAAAGTGACCCTTGTAATAAATAGGTCAAGATCCAGTGGGGTATGAAGAATTTTGAAAGAGAATATCCATACCCTGATTCACCCCCCCCCCCCCCTCTCAGGGTATATAGGCCCCTATTGGTCCTAACATATATATTGTCCAATGACACCATAATTTTAACTTATGACACCTAATGGTTAATATATAACAATTTTTAGTCTTCTAAGGTTGATTTAATTTTTATCCTCTTATTATTTATAACTAAATCCCCAAATTTAACTAAACCATTTTCTGAAATAAACCGAGAAAATACAACCCTAAAATAGATCCAAATTACAATATTATATATTATTATCCAATCTATATCAAATTAAACACTCCTATAACCCCAAATGATTAGTGACTTTGGATATTATCTATATAAATTTATTATTTTACAATACTGTGAAGATTTATTCCACAATTTTGGCACACTTGATTCCCTTAAAGACATATTTATGTGACCTAGACCCTCGCTCCTGGGTTAGGTTCTAAAAACACATGCTTTAAAATCTAGCTTTGATACCAATTAAAATGTCCCAAGATAAACATATCTTTATTTTAAAGCATTTCCATAATTTAAATATTTCATTTCACAAAACATCATACGATCCCAAGAAGAAAAGGTTTAGTGTCTTTGAAGATTAGCTACATGAAAAACTTATTTTAAGATACTTGTGAACATTTCCCTTATTTAAACCACAATATAATTCCTTATAGACTCCCTATAGGTTATACTCATCTTCATAACCAGGATAATGTAAACATAAGAAATGGTTGAGCTCAAATGATCAGTAAGGGAAAATTTATCAACATTTAATTAAGGGTTAGATCGTATGAATATAATAAAACATGATAACATGAAAAGTATTTTATAAAAAAGAACATGGAATAATAATATTTCTCCATAAGACATAATGTAATTACTTGTAGTCTCTAATGATCAATCATATATCATGGAATATGAGTGAAAAAACATAAGAAAATAAACATGATCCATGGAAGAATAACATAATCATATAACATTGAACTATGGAATTAGAGAAAACATATGAAATAATAACCTAGTTGACAAGGCATTACTTCCAGATTCCCATAACATAGTGGTATTGGGTTAACAACCTATGTAACATCTTGATAATGGGATAAAAACTTATGTAACCTCTTGGTATTTGGCTAACAACTCATGTATCCTCTTAGGATTTGAGTGAAAACCCATGAACCCTCTATAGTTCAGGAGATATAAAACATAAATCAATGTATTAGAGGATATTATAAGGCCTCGCACATTATATAATAGTCATTTATATATATATGGTTGAGGAGGACAAGAAATACATCAATATTTTAAACATAACTAATTAACCTGTTGAAAAAAAATGGGTTTCATGAAAACTTACATAGAAATTTTCAAAACACGTCTAGAAAAAAATTTGGATGGTAGCATAATAACATTTTCCAAATGTAACCTAGAGATAATTAATGATGTAGACTTAATTTAAAAATAATTTTTAAGATCATTGGATAAATAAATTAAAAAAATATAGAGGAAATTACCCTTGGACTTTTTGAAAATAATTAAAAATTATGTTTATTTATAAAAAAATTTAAAACAAAGAAATGAATATTATTTAAGAAGAATGGTAATATTATCCAAATAATCTATTCACATGGGAATATGTTAAAATGATATTTTAGAAAAAAATAACATTATCATAAAAATATGAAGATATAGGTAACTTTCAAAAGTTATTTTTGGATGGTGAAGTGAAAACTTTTGAATGCCTTTAATTTAAAAGAACATTAATAGTGTATCATTTAAGGAGACATAAATGTTATTTAAAATAAATATGTACTGGAAGATAAAAAAATAATGTGAGTAAAACCTTTTAAATATTTTCAAATAGCTTTTTTGAAACCCACATCATAAAAACAGTGATAAATATTTCATTTGAAAAGAGTTAAATTGAAATATAAATATCTCCAAGAATAAAACATATTAAGATTTTATAATAATAAATTATAACATTTTAGGTAAGTGTAAATATGAACATGCAAAAAAAATAACTCATTTGCAAAGCATAAGAGTTATTATTAACGTTATCAAATTTTATGAAGAAAAAAATTCATCAAAGAATATATATTTTTTGTAAAAATTTAATTACCTAGAATATAAGAATGAATGGTAATATAATATTAATATATGATATAATAAAACAATCTTGTAACACCATAATAAAAAATGAATCATTATGACTCAATAAAAGAAGTTGAGTCAAGAAAACCCCTTAAGAATTTTAAAACATTTGATTCAAAATCTATTAAAAGAGAAAAATTGAAATGAAACTTTAAGTATCATGAAAAATATATAATAATTATATAATACTTAAAATATTCCACATATACATCATATAAAAAAATAGGTTCATAATACAAAAAATTCCTCAAAGAAGGTAATTAGTGATGAAAACCCCTTATATTACATTCCCTCTTAGTTGAAAGGTATTTAACTAAATTTATAAAAAAAAATAACTCTATTAATCACTTATTTATAAACCTTATTATTATATAAAAACTTTTATAATATTAAATAATTATTATTTAATTAACATTTACCAGTTAGTTATAGTTTGTTTTCATCATCATATGTTTGTATTTTTAATTTTTTTTCACAATATTTGTGATGTCGATGTCAAACCCTATTATTTGATACCGATTTTATTATTAATAAATTATTTAAGGTACTATAATATATGTTTTATATTAATTTATAAAGTTTACATTTCATTCCATGTGATTTTTTTATAGTTATTTGGAAGGAAATAAGTGGCATACTGGTTTTGATAATTTTTAATGAATAAATGGTGGTATATTAATAATAAGTTAAATATTAATATTAAATTTCCAAAAATCTTAAAATAAACACTATTTTCTAATTGATTTATAATAATAATATTACTTATGTTTATATAGTTGTCCATGATATAAATTTATATCATTATTCATATAGGTATCTAATCTAACCCAAAAAAGAACATGTTATAATTGATGGAAAAGTATGGTTAAGAAAGTGATTCTTTTGGAATAATATCATTATTAAAAAATATTAATGATATTATTTATATTTTTTTATGTTTTTAATCATATTTTAATTGATTTAGATGAATATTAAAATATTATAGATATATAAAATGAAATATTCCACATAATAGAAGGGTTATCCTACACGTACCCATAGAAGGTGTTTTTAATTTTCATAGAATGGGATAAGGGTAGGAAATGGTTTATATTTTTAGAATCTCAAAAATGTTATAAAAATCATATAAGGTGATTGATAATTAGTTTTTTACCCAACCCACACCATCAAAATTTATTAAATAAGAGTGTAGTTAAATATTGAGAGCATGAGAATCAATGAGCTTTCACTAGCTGGAAATTTAAATATATTTAAAGACCAAAAGAAGAAAGCATAAAATTAAATTATAAAAAATAAAAGGTGATTTTTATAAAACTTAGACGAGGAAAAACTCCATGGATCTCTTACCATTTTAATATCTTCAAAATAATGGCATGAAACTTTAATTCATAGGATGATAATCCGCTAATTATTGATCTTCACTGTCAAGTTCACTTGTCATCCCTCCAATTCTTCGTATTATATATTTGAAATAAGCTTGTTCAACTAAAATTAAACTTACATAATACATAAATTTATTTCATTCATATTTCATTCAATTCCACCTTATATATAGTTTCATTGGTATGTTGCATCAATCAAGAGTAATGGTTGAGACCGGGCTTTCAGTACTTAAGTATTTTCAATAGAATTGAATTTATTGGTTGTAGGATCTATCACCACACATCTTCTTTCAAAGATGAAATATTAATATATGAACAATGGAAAAGTTAGAATGAATTTTAGTATCATCATAGCAATTTCATTCTTCAAATCTGTAACAGCCCAAGATTTTATAAAAAATATTCTTTTTAATTTTATTAAAGTCTTGTGTTGTACGCTACACCAAAAGGAGCTTGCACAACACGCATCCTTGACTTGCCTTTCATTACACGCAATCGCAACCTTCCTCGATAGCGTGTGTGGTACGTAATACTGAGTTTCACGAAACAATGATATGCTATTAAAATATTATTAAAACTAGCCGTTATGAATAGTAATAACCACTTTTTAAATTTTAGAAATTTTAACTCTCAAAATGGACTTCATTTTTGGATTCGGAGTATCGAATTTAGCCTAAGGTGAAATTTCGGTACTTTTCGGATAACTTTCATATTCTGATGAATAGTGAAAATTACTAAATTATAATTAAAAACAACTTTTTTAATCGAAATAATTAATAGTGATAAATCATTAATTTGAGTGGTTTTAAAGTATATTTAGAATATATTTTTACAATTTAATACAATGTTGGTCATTGGATGTAATTTCACATTTAAACTAGACATAAACAAGTGTCAATCTTTTGATAGATATTGTTTCTTAAAAACACGCTATTTGTTTTAACAGCGGGATTTAATTATAAAATTAATTAATGCAACTTTTATGTTATGAATTTGGTAAAATAGACTTCATTTTTTAATTCGGAATATGAAATATAGCTTGGGATGAAATTTTGGCATTGTTCTGAAAAACATCAATTTTTGATGAATAGTTAAACTACTAAGTGGTAGTTAAAAAAAAAATTTCATAAAACTTAATTTTACCGCTTCTGTGAATGGAATTTCAAAAATCCGAGAGACACGGTTGATGTCAGTAAGTAAAATGTGGTTCAATGAGATGAAAATAATTTTTGGTGAATAGTAACTTTTTACTTTTTTTTTACCGCGGTTAATAGTAAATAGGGTAACTAAGGGTAAATATGATATTAATATTACCCTAACACATGTCCTAATTCTATTGGACAAGTGTAATTCAACCAAAAACAAACTTAGGAATAAAATATGACCATTTAGGCCCACTTGGATTAGATTAGGACATTTATTATTAATTTATTTAAAGAAGGGTTAAAATAGTTAAAATCAAAGTTTAATAAGTAAATCATTTTTAATATGGGGTTATACATAAGATAAATTCGATTGTAAATATTCATTAGAAAGATAAAAAGCTTTCCTACATGATGGTATTTTATTTGTAATTTTTAGACAGCAAATAATATAATTTATTTATGACACAAAGATGATGCAGTAATTATCTTATTAATGAAATATTGACATAATTGATAATATAAATACCAAAATAAATGTAATTTGAAACTTTTTATGAATTCCACTAATTTTCTAGGTTACTATGATATATTATTGTTGATATAATCAACTTGGTTTGAACATATAATTCTGTTATGACTTTCACAAAAATCATATATCAAATAGTGTCAAAATTGACACAAAATAGTTTTTAAATCAAATATTATATTATTAATTGTTATTTTATTACTAAAAATCTACGGTTCGGCCAAATGACTTAGATAAGGATATATATATTAATAATAAACAATTTGGGGTTCGTTTGGCATGTTATAGTAAGTGTATTAACCATATAGTGAAAGAAAACAAAAAGACACGGTAAAAGTTAAATTAATTAACTTAGAGTTAAATCTAATTGATAAGGTTAAAATAATACCCTAAACTTGTCTAAATCCTATTGGTTGATAGGATTTCGACCCATCCCCACTTTAGCTTCGAAATAAGACCCTTTGTAACCATTATAAACCGATTTTGACTTTAATATAAAATAATATTTTGAGATATTCCTAAGGTGCCCCTCTCCTCCCTTATAAAAGGACACCTCCTCCCCCTCCTCCTCACACCAATTTGAGCACTCAATCTCGGCCAACCCCTGCCAAAATCTCTTCTCCACTTCCCTAGCAACATCCTAGAGGTTCTGGTCTTACTCAAAGACCAATTTTAGTTCCCTAAGAGGAGGTCTCCAAAAGGTGCTTCAAAGAAGAGGTAATTACCGTTACCAATTCTTTCATCTTTATTTCTTCTTCCACTTCTTCTTCTTAGGTTGTTTCATTATGAAGTAATAACATCAGTATCACTCATATACTGATATGTTATTATAAGTATGAAACAAACCTATTTCACCATCTATCCATCCTACGGAAAAAGAAATCACCGCGCGTGCGTACGTACGGAATACCGTCTCCACGTCGTGGTGTAATCTATTTTCCACCACCACCTTACATGGATGGGTATAATGGTGTAAAGAATAAATATACATAGTTATTACAACATCATATTGATTCTGATATATTGTATAATCCACTCCAATTCAATTCAATATTTATAGAAATGATATCATCGCTCGTGCGTACGTACGGACTACCGTCTCCACGACGCGATGAGATTCATTCTCCATGTTAACCATTTAAGAATGATTATAAAGTATATATAAGAAATAATAATGAAATATATGACATTATAAATCTACTGGATTTATGTATATATATATATATATGTATGTCATCTACTTACTTCCATTTCAAGACAATAAGGAAAGGAAAACAGCGTTCATGCGTACGTACGGACTACCGTCTCCATGAACGGTGTTTTTCATTTTATTTATCTACCTATTATATATATATATATATACTGAATATATATGATATATAAATCATATTTTATATTCTGGAAGTAAGTAAATCATGATATAAGTAATAATGATGTCAAGAACAACAAGTCAAAACACCTACGATAAATGAAACGATTTTACCCAAAACGCTTCTTTAACATGGAATTTACAAAAGAACGGGTAATATAATGTCATAAGTGAACCATATATGATATCATAACAATGAATATGATTCTGTAATAAGTCAATAACATTATTTAAACCATTATACAGGAGCTTCGGACACGAACAAAGCAAATCGGACCTAAGGTAAGTGAAATATCACAATCTCATTTTTATCCGAGATTGTTTATACTTTGGTATTTACTGGGGTATATTTTATCATCCACATCCATGTTTCTTCAATATGTAATATTATTTCCATCCAACTACAATTGTTTAAATCCAATTTTACCCTTCGGTGAGTTTTTAGTAAAAGATATGAAAGGAATCTTTTGTCGTTTTTATACGAGGTACTTTTTGACTTTTCCGACAAAAGTACGAAGAATGTTTTTTTTAACTTATACGGTACGAACGGATTTATACTGTTTTATAAAGCCTTATTTTCGTGAAGCTTCCTCTAAAAGATTTCATGACTATTTTCAATAAAATCTCTTTCTTTTAAAATTGCATGATGTTTTGTGAAAAGAAATTGATTTTGAAGAAGAAAGGATATTTTCCTCAAGAATTCAATTCAAGTGTTTTATCAAAATTATTTTCCATATAAGATAATAAAGGGTTCTGTTTCTATCCATATTTTTACATTGATTTGACTATGTTGTGATGGAATTATGTTTATGAATTCCTTTATCTTATATGAATGGTTTTATGATGTCATGTTGTTTAAGAATCCCATTTTTATTACATGGGTTATGCAATGATGTATGATTTATGATTTTGTGGAACACATAAGAAAGGATTCATTAAGAGATGGGTGGGACCTATATCTCCCTCCAATGCATTGGGTAAAGATTTTATATCTCATGAGATAGACATGGCTGGAATGGTAGGTTATACCGGTTCCGTGAAACAGGACTGAAACGAGGATTACTCGATTCAGAAAGGGACTTTGTCCACTAAGATAGTCTTGGCAATGAGTCTTGACTAACAAGAAATGATTCTCTATGATTATGTGTGTATTCCACAAAGTTCCATGTTTTATGTTATGATTATTGTGATTACATTTCACTGCCATGATTTATCCCATGTTATGAAATTATGCTCTCTTTTGCAGGTTATGATTTCCAAAATGTTATGTTCTTATGAATATGATGTGATTGATATTTCTTTTGTTTACCCTTACTGAGCATTTGAGCTCACCCTTTTATGTTTTCTTTTCCCCAGGATATAAAGAAAGGTTTTAGGTAAAAAAAAAGGAAGATCTTTATGGGAGATGTTGAAGATCTTTCACCACGATTAGAAGATTATAGTCCGAGTTTCCAAAGACACTAAACTATTACGGTCCTTGTGTGTGTGTTTTTGTAATGTACTAAGTATTCCGCAAAAGTAATGTAAAGTCCATGTACGTCAGGCTTCGGGTCTCTACAGTTGGTATCAGAGGAAAGGTTTAGTCAACCTTTGGAAACTAGGATGCGAAAACGTTAGTGAGATCCCTAGAGATATTTCTAAGGTATGTCTAGGGATGTCTCTAAGGTTAAGTATACGTATAGGTTATAGTCCTAGAATTGCGCTAACGATCTTCGAATTTAACCTAAGATGTTAGATATTGAGGGTACTAAACCTTTATTATGTTGTTTTCCCTAGCATGATTTTTGCCTCTCACACAATTCTTTTGGGGTTTTAGACGATGGCTGGAACCCGAAGGAACCGTGTTAATGCGGAATGTGATGGGCAATGCAATGATTGTACCCCTGAGCAACCAAACGATATGGGAGATGGAATGCAAAATCTTGTAGCCATGCTCACACAACTTTCTCAAGCTATGAATCATGTAGGACATCCAAACGAGCAAAGGAAGGAGCAACATTCTGTTGAATCCTTCATGAGGCAGCGTCCACCTTCTTTCAGTGGGTCTACTGATCCATTAGTTGCTGAACAATGGATTAGTACTACTGAAAAGATATTTTCAGTTCTTCAATGTTCTGAACATGATAAAGTCATCCTAGCAATGTATTGTTTGGAAGGAGATGCTGATCAATGGTGGAATCTTATTAAGAATACAAGGCAAAGGGATGAAATTGAGTCTATGGAATGGGACGAGTTCAAGAACTTATTTTTCAATAAGTACTTCCCTCGTATTCTTCGAACAAAGATGGAGAAAGAGTTTCTTGAACTGAAGCAAAGGGACGATGAATCTGTTGGTACCTATGAAGCAAATTTTACAAGACTTGCAAGGTATGCTTTTGGAATTATCATCCAACCTGAAAGTAAAGTTGATCGATTTTTCAGTGGCTTAAAACCAAGTCTTCGAAGGGCATTAGCTATAAGAGACTTCAATAGCTATGAAGAAATTGTGCGTTGTGCTATCAAGGTAGAAATGGAAGTTGGTGTTACATATCCATCTCATGGTTTTGACAAGAAACGAAAGATGGAGTTCAAGGAGAAATCTCAGAATAATGGTGAAAAGAAGATGAATGTTTCCTTATGCACAAAGTGTGGAAAGAAGCATGGTGGAGATTGTCTTAAAGGGACTAGAAAATGTTTTAAGTGTGGAAAAGAAGGTCATCGAGCAGCTGAGTGTCGAAGTAATGGAAGAAGGGTTTCTAATGATGTGAATAAAGCAAACACTGCAGAGAACGCACCACCAACACTTCAATGCTTCAAGTGCAAGGAAATGGGGCATTATGCTAATAATTGCCCTAATCCAAGGGTTAGTGATGATCAACATGAGCAACCACTGAAGGAAAAGGACAAAGGGAAATCACATGCGATCACTATTGGCAATGTTGAATATGACAACGATGTGGTGGAATGTTTAAGTGTTTATATAATGGGATTCCAAAATAATGTTGTATCATTGAGTATTGCAATATTTATTGATGTGGTATTCAAAGTGATTGAGATATTTTTTGGAAATAAGATGATATGCGCATAATGAAGACGAGAAAATGAAAGGTTTAATAGTATTCATGAGCTCATGATTGATATAAGGACTAAGTGATATCATGGTTTGAGTATATAGAATTTTGAGGATTTTGGTATGTGGAAAGTGTTAACTTTTAACTGCATTCATGTTTTCACTAAGGTATTCAAGAGAATAGACGATTAAGGACTTTTAATGTTTGGAATGTGTCCAACAAGATATATCTTATGATATATGGGGATCAAAGATGGTATTAAATCTCTGGTAATCGTTTTCACTATGTTATGAGAATGGACTGCAGTATTATGGATAGGACTAAAGATTGGAATGGATTATGTTGGACATAAGTTAGTATTGTTTAAGGATAGAAGTTTTTTCGATATTATTGATGGGATGTTATATAGTTTTGGAAAAAGGACAACCTGCAGGACGGGCGACAACCCATCGCTTCGGACAAGGCTGTGGGAATCGAACCCACAACCGAAGTGCGACTGGCCTTTATCGCCTACCACTAGCCTACAGGAAGTCCCTGTTTAGTAGAAACTAGTTTTATTATATTAAGCAGTATGATATATGAAGTATAAGTCCATTTTAGGAACTATATATGATTAATCTCACTATAGATCGACTTATGTATATAAATTTTTGCTAACCTTTTGTTTGAGACAGATGGAATGACCCGTCATTCTATCACATGATCTGCTAACACTTCACGAATAACAAATACAACTATTTAAGAGATGAAGTGGAAATTGTTCTAGGCACGAACAATAGTGAGATTGTACCAAAATAAAGAAAGTATTTATTCCAATTCAAATTTTCAACTTTAGGGAAATGATCTTGAAAACCAAAAATGTTGTCCTAGTGATCTTATACCTGATGAATCGGATGGTACCTTATATCATCACAAATCTATGGATTTGTGATTACTGGATTTTCCATAGCCATGTTCTCTACCACTCTCCATCAGAACATGATGGTTAGATTTCTCTTCCATATCCATATTTTCACCTATGTGGAAACCCAATGATTAGTTTATTTGGGTAACCGTTACGTTTCATACTTTTGTTTTTAAAGATTTGTTTTGATATTCCTTTTTACGATGTGGGTTTCTATTAAAGAAACTTTCGAATAGTAAACCATTTATAACCCCGACGAATTTCGAGGGCGAAATTCATTTTAAGGGGGGTAGAATGTAACAGCCCAAGATTTTATAAAAAATATTCTTTTTAATTTTATTAAAGTCTTGTGTTGTACGCTACACCAAAAGGAGCTTGCACAACACGCATCCTTGACTTGCCTTGCATTACACGCAATCGCAACCTTCCTCGATAGCGTGTGTGGTACGTAATACTGAGTTTCACGAAACAATGATATGCTATTAAAATATTATTAAAACTAGCCGTTATGAATAGTAATAACCACTTTTTAAATTTTAGAAATTTTAACTCTCAAAATAGACTTCATTTTTGGATTCGGAGTATCGAATTTAGCCTAAGGTGAAATTTCGGTACTTTTCGGATAACTTTCATATTCTGATGAATAGTTAAAATTACTAAATTATAATTAAAAACAACTTTTTTAATCGAAATAATTAATAGTGATAAATCATTAATTTGAGTGGTTTTAAAGTATATTTAGAATATATTTTTACAATTTAATACAATGTTGGTCATTGGATGTAATTTCACATTTAAACTAGACATAAACAAGTGTCAATCTTTTGATAGATATTGTTTCTTAAAAACACGCTATTTGTTTTAACAGCGGGATTTAATTATAAAATTAATTAATGCAACTTTTATGTTATGAATTTGGTAAAATAGACTTCATTTTTGAATTCGGAATATGAAATATAGCTTGGGATGAAATTTTGGCATTGTTCTGAAAAACATCAATTTTTGATGAATAGTGAAACTACTAAGTGGTAGTTAAAAAAAAAATTTCATAAAACTTAATTTTACCGCTTCTGTGAATGGAATTTCAAAAATCCGAGAGACACGGTTGATGTCAGTAAGTAAAATGTGGTTCAATGAGATGAAAATAATTTTTGGTGAATAGTAATTTTTTACTTTTTTTTTACCGCGGTTAATAGTAAATAGGGTAACTAAGGGTAAATATGATATTAATATTACCCTAACACATGTCCTAATTCTATTGGACAAGTGTAATTCAACCAAAAACAAACTTAGGAATAAAATATGACCATTTAGGCCCACTTGGATTAGATTAGGACATTTATTATTAATTTTTTTAAAGAAGGGTTAAAATAGTTAAAATCAAAGTTTAATAAGTAAATCATTTTTAATATGGGGTTATACATAAGATAAATTCGATTGTAAATATTCATTAGAAAGATAAAAAGCTTTCCTACATGATGGTATTTTATTTGTAATTTTTAGACAGCAAATAATATAATTTATTTATGACACAAAGATGATGCAGTAATTATCTTATTAATGAAATATTGACATAATTGATAATATAAATACCAAAATAAATGTAATTTGAGACTTTTTATGAATTCCACTAATTTTCTAGGTTACTATGATATATTAGTGTTGATATAATCAACTTGGTTCGAACATATAATTCTGTTATGACTTTCACAAAAATCATATATCAAATAGTGTCAAAATTGACACAAAATAGTTTTTAAATCAAATATTATATTATTAATTGTTATTTTATTACTAAAAATCTAAGGTTCGGCCAAATGACTTAGATAAGGATATATATATTAATAATAAACAATTTGGGGTTCGTTTGGCATGTTATAGTAAGTGTATTAACCATATAGTGAAAGAAAACAAAAAGACACGGTAAAAGTTAAATTAATTAACTTAGAGTTAAATCTAATTGATAAGGTTAAAATAATACCCTAAACTTGTCTAAATCCTATTGGTTGATAGGATTTCGACCCATCCTCACTTTAGCTTCGAAATAAGACCCTTTGGAACCATTATAAACCGATTTTGACTTTAATATAAAATAATATTTTGAGATATTCCTAAGGTGCCCCTCTCCTCCCTTATAAAAGGACACCTCCTCCCCCTCCTCCTCACACCAATTTGAGCACTCAAGCTCGGCCAACCCCTGCCAAAATCTCTTCTCCACTTCCCTAGCAACATCCTAGAGGTTCTGGTCTTACTCAAAGACCAATTTTAGTTCCCTAAGAGGAGGTCTCCAAAAGGCGCTTCAAAGAAGAGGTAATTACCGTTACCAATTCTTTCATCTTTATTTCTTCTTCCACTTATTCTTCTTAGGTTGTTTCATTATGAAGTAATAACATCAGTATCACTCATATACTGATATGTTATTATAAGTATGAAACAAACCTATTTCACCATCTATCCATCCTACGGAAAAAGAAATCACCGCGCGTGCGTACGTACGGAATACCGTCTCCACGTCGTGGTGTAATCTATTTTCCACCACCACCTTACATGGATGGGTATAATGGTGTAAAGAATAAATATACATAGTTATTACAACATCATATTGATTCTGATATATTGTATAATCCACTCCAATTCAATTCAATATTTATAGAAATGATATCATCGCTCGTGCGTACGTACGGACTACCGTCTCCACGACGCGATGAGATTCATTCTCCATGTTAACCATTTAAGAATGATTATAAAGTATATATAAGAAATAATAATGAAATATATGACATTATAAAGCTACTGGATTTATGTATATATATATATATGTATGTCATCTACTTACTTCCATTTCAAGACAATAAGGAAAGGAAAACAGCGTTCATGCGTACGTACGGACTACCGTCTCCATGAACGGTGTTTTTCATTTTATTTATCTACCTATTATATATATATATATATACTGAATATATATGATATATAAATCATATTTTATATTCTGGAAGTAAGTAAATCATGATATAAGTAATAATGATGTCAAGAACAACAAGTCAAAACACCTACGATAAATGAAACGATTTTACCCAAAACGCTTCTTTAACATGGAATTTACAAAAGAACGGGTAATATAATGTCATAAGTGAACCATATATGATATCATAACAATGAATATGATTCTGTAATAAGTCAATAACATTATTTAAACCATTATACAGGAGCTTCGGACACGAACAAAGCAAATCGGACCTAAGGTAAGGGAAATATCACAATCTCATTTTTATCCGAGATTGTTTATACTTTGGTATTTACTGGGGTATATTTTATCATCCACATCCATGTTTCTTCAATATGTAATATTATTTCCATCCACCTACAATTGTTTAAATCCAATTTTACCCTTCGGTGAGTTTTTAGTAAAAGATATGAAAGGAATCTTTTGTCGTTTTTATACGAGGTACTTTTTGACTTTTCTGACAAAAGTACGAAGAATGTTTTTTTTAACTTATACGGTACGAACGGATTTATACTGTTTTATAAAGCCTTATTTTCATGAAGCTTCCTCTAAAAGATTTCATTACTATTTTCAATAAAATCTCTTTCTTTTAAAATTGCATGATGTTTTGTGAAAAGAAATTGATTTTGAAGAAGAAAGGATATTTTCCTCAAGAATTCAATTCAAGTGTTTTATCAAAATTATTTTCCATATAAGATAATAAAGGGTTCTGTTTCTATCCATATTTTTACATTGATTTGACTATGTTGTGATGGAATTATGTTTATGAATTCCTTTATCTTATATGAATGGTTTTATGATGTCATGTTGTTTAAGAATCCCATTTTTATTACATGGGTTATGCAATGATGTATGATTTATGATTTTGTGGCACACATAAGAAAGGATTCATTAAGAGATGGGTGGGACCTATATCTCCCTCCAATGCATTGGGTAAAGATTTTATATCTCATGAGATAGACATGGCTGGAATGGTAGGTTATAACGGTTCAGTGAAACAGGACTGAAACGAGGATTACTCGATTCAGAAAGGGACTTTGTCCACTAAGATAGTCTTGGCAATGAGTCTTGACTAACAAGAAATGATTCTCTATGATTATGTGTGTATGAAACAAAGTTCCATGTTTTATGTTATGATTATTGTGATTACATTTCACTGCCATGATTTATCTCATGTTATGAAATTATGCTCTCTTTTGCAGGTTATGATTTCCAAAATGTTATGTTCTTATGAATATGATGTGATTGATATTTCTTTTGTTTACCCTTACTGAGCATTTGAGCTCACCCTTTTATGTTTTCTTTTCCCCAGGATATAAAGAAAGGTTTTAGGTAAAAAAAAGGAAGATATTTATGGGAGATGTTGAAGATCTTTCACCACGATTAGAAGATTATAGTCCGAGTTTCCAAAGACACTAAACTGTTACGGTCCTTGTGTGTGTGTTTTTGTAATGTACTAAGTATTCCGCAAAAGTAATGTAAAGTCCATGTACGTCAGGCTTCGGGTCTCTACAAAATCACTACTTTAAATGTGATCATTCTTCTTTCTAATAAATGTTAGTGAAAAACATAAAATCAGTAGAGGAGGATGTCGTGAGCATACAATTAGTAGCCTAAATATTGGGAATTCATCTATTCAAGATGATAAACGTCATTAAACTTAGTATTTAATAAAATCATCCCTCAATTAAACCACATGTTTAAATCCTTTATCCATAATTTTAAAATAGCATCTAACACAAAGAATCCATAAATCCTCACCCAATTCACAAGTCAAAATCCTTAACTGTAAAGACCCTAAACCCAGTATCCTCGATCAAGTGCCTTAACACTGGAAGAAATTATATGTGATTACATCCCAAAGGACCGAATGGTTTAGTAGATTTGGAAAACTAGATTCAAATATAAGTTTAAAATGATAACTTGAAATGGAAAACAACATAGAAACCCTATTGGAAACATCCCTATTATCCTAGATTATCCCTATATGTAAATCATAATATACATCTTGGAATCCTGGGGAAAAATAAAACATAATAAATTAGTGAGATTAGATACTTAGTAAGGGTAAGAAATACATATGAAGCTATCATAAATAAACATAAACAATAAGGAATTATTAATAACTAACAACACATTCCATTAAAACATAAACTTTAGCAAAATATGGTAAGAATAAAATCTATTCATATAATTATATATAAATAATAAAATGATAATTAAACTTAACCATAGATATTATACAAGTTGAATAATAATAAGTATTATCAATAAATAATTCTATAATAAGGTATTTCAAAATGTGGGGCATCAAAAACATACCATCAAGGCTTAATCCAAGATATCAAACATAATCGGGTAAGACATCACCTAATACTAAAACTAGTATGCTTCATGAGACCTACTGGTGCATCGAGGGGCTATAGTTGACCCAACCTAACACTAATTAAGCCTAATGCATTCCCCATATGAAAGGGGTTAAATATAATAAATATATGAATTAATATGGAAAATAGAATATGAATTGTAAAAAATTTCCCCAAAACATAATCATCAGTTATCCTGAGAAATATGGTGGATAGTATCATGATAGTACTTCCCCAGTCAAAATAAACATAAACCATTCAATAAAATCTAGCAGATGGTAACATAAAAGATCGATATCAATTAATCATAAGATTAAACAGAGGGTTATAAAATAAATTAAAATACTCTAATAAATTCATTGATAAATTATTAATATAAATGAATATTTTTAATTTGTAAATAAGAGTTCTTTGGTAAAATCATTTGTATTTTTCATAAAATCATATTATAAACATGTATATCCCATAAAATAAAAGGGAAGGACAATAAAATTATATTTGAGAAATATTAAAAGAATATTCACACTGAAATTTTTTATAGATCATGATAAATTATGTCCAACTGAAGTGAAAAATTGTAAAAATAGTGTTTTAGAAACTTCATAAATGATCCACATCAGTACGGTTTAAGGAAAAATATAAAAGAGTATTTAAAGTGTAAAAGGTATAATTGTTTGAATAAAATAATAAATTAAATAAGTTATATTTTTAATTATGTACATAGTGATTTTATAAAAATATTTTAGGCTTAAAACATATTATGAAGTGTACTTGAAAATGGGTATGAAATTGGGAAGTTCCCTTTAATCGATCTAACTTGTCCATAGGAATTAAAAAATGAACCTTACAAAAATTGTATTTCCCATAAAAGAAATAATAATTAATCTAGATAAATACCTTTGGAACGAACACACAAAATGTATTAGGACTAAATAAGAATAATTTAGAATTTAATTGGGGTAAATAGAGAGAAAGTGTAACCTGAAGGAAAAATGGATGTTCGGGAAGAAACAATTACCTTAAGTATAAAAGTGTTATACACTTGAACTAAATGTCATGGATGATTAAATTAGATTCATTAATAATTTAATTAATAACCAATTAAACATGTTTTTTATTTATTTTAATTTTATTAAGTTCATTTATGCACTATTTAATGAGTTATAAGATTGAATTTCTTCATTCAAGTGTATTTGTTTCCTTGGTTTTCATGATTGGTTCACTTGTATACATGTATGAAATATGATGTCAAATGTTGATAGTAATATATAATTGAAATTATATGTTATTAAAGAACTCTTAGAATATTTAATGGTATTATATATCATTTTTTCAAATATGAGGTTGATTCATTAGATAAAACTTTAATGATAGTCATTTAGATTATTTGGGTGTTTTTTGGATCATCACGTACTAGTTTTGTTTTATTAATTAATATTATGTATATATTATTGTTCCAGAACACTAAATAATTATTAATATAAATTTTAAAATATATTTTAATCATTATAATGGTTTTATGACTAGACTTGAGGTTGGCATTAGAAAATGAAAAATCATCATCCATGAAGGTGATAAATAGGATGATGTTTTCATTTTTAGAACAAAAAAGGGAAGACAAGAGAATTGATGGTGGTTATATCATAAAAATACTATATATATATATATATGATAATAGATTTATTATGTTACTTTTTATAGGGTATTTAAGGTAAGGATAAGGAAAGAAAATAAATTTAAAGAGAGAGAGAGCGTTTTGCCTCTTGACTGTCATCTCCTTGAGAACCATCTAAAGGGAATTAGAAATGGACTTTTGGTGAGACCAGCAAGACCAGAACAAGGGGAAAGGTTTATGAGATGAATTGTTTAGAATATAAGGAATATATATGGCTTATAAATTATTGTGATAAGGGGTAGTTAGGGGGTAATTATAGTGGAGGAGAGGGGTGTTTTTTATAATTTCATTCATTATTTTATTATTATGGCTCAAGACTATCAATATTATTGATTCTTATGACTAAATATAGTAAATAAATCATGTGAGTTTGATCCAATGTTTACTTACCACATCCATACATCATAAAAGAATCAATAATTCATTTTTTCACTCATAATGTTATGTACCATAAATTACTATATTTCACTATCCATAAAAAATTTAACTATTTTATAAAAATCCCAAAAAATCACCGTAACTATTTTTTGATTTGTATAATTAAAAAATGTACTCCATTATATGAAAATAATTTTCTAAATATGAAAATTTTAATTTCCAAATAAAGTCATCATTTATTCTAAAAAATATGATTTTAATATTATAACTGATTTTTTGACACTTTGAAAAAATAATTAAGGTCTCATAAAATTTTCTTATAATCATAAAAAAAGAAAATTATTAATTTATAAATATATTTTGTAAAAATAAATCTTCTTCAAAATCATTGTGTTAATTATAAAATTGTAAATAAACATTTTCATTCGACCAAAAATACCAGTACTTAATTTATTATTAATAAAACATTTATTCACTTATTCCATGATATAAATTTTTTATATTTTCATTCAAAAGTTACCTAAATTTTATTTATACTTTCATTAATGAGGTTATTATTCTATTGGATGGATTACAATTCCTAATGTTCACATTATTATTCCAACGATCATTTTAATATTTTATAGTATATCGTAGTTTTAAACATGGTGTTGGGTCCAACATAATCTATCGAAGGTGTTAAATTTAAAGATATATGTCATAAAGTCTAAGGGTGTTACATTATCCTCTAAAAAAATGGTTCTATAAATTTTTAAAATTTCTACTCATAAAAATATTTGGGTAGTTCGTCATCATAATTTCCTCCGGTTCCCATGTCACCTCTTCAATTTTATGATTTTTTAAGTACCTTTACCGACCGAGTCATATTATACCTCAAAACCTATTCTCTAGTGTCCAAAATCTATATAGGATCTTCAAAGTAAGATAAATCAGGTTCCAATTATATTTATTTATAAGTTAGAACACGTGTTGGGTCTAGAATGTACTTTCTTAACAAATAGATTTGGAACACATCATGAACTTTGGAGTGACTTGGTATAATTTCCAATCAGTAATCTAAAACTCCAATTCTTTCTAGAATTTCAAAAGGACCAATGTACCTGGGGATTAGTTTCCCTTTCTTTTCAAATCTTATACCGTCGTTCCATGGAGATACATTCAGAAAAATATACTCTCTCAATTGATGCTCCAAATCCTTTCTCCAGTTTTCAGCATAGCTCTTTTTACCAAATTGATCTACTTTGATATTGTTTTGAATAGTCTTTAACTTTTCTGTTGATTCCTCTCTAAGTTTTGGGCCTAAAAATTCCTTTCACCAACTTCATCCCAACAAGTTGGTGTATGACATATCTTTCCATATAACTCTTCCTATGGTTCCATTTGAATACTTAAATTTATACTATTGTTGTAGGAAAACTCTTCCAAAGGAAAAAATAAATCCCACATACTTTGAAAATCAAGTGATAATGATCTCAACATGTATTATAAAGTTTGGATCATCCTTTAAGATTGTCAATCGGTTTGAGGGTTATAAGCAATATTCAAATAAATCATAGTATCCAAAGATTTATATATTATTTTACATAATTTTGATGTAAATATTTGATCGCAATTATACACAATTTAAATAGGTGCTTGATAAATTATTATAAATTTATTAATATAGATTAATTAAAGATTCTCTAGTTTAAGATCCTCCCTTATTAAGAGGAAATGTTCAGATTTGGTAAGTCGATCAATAATTACCCATATTTCATCATTATTTCTTAGAGTCTTAGGTAATTAAGTGAAAAAATAAATAAAAATTCCATACCATTTCCATATAGGGATGTGTATAGGTTGCATGATTTTATTGGATGTTGTATTTCAACATTTATTTGTTGAAAAACTAAACATCTTGATACATAATCAGAAATTTCCCGCTTCATATTATCCCACAAAAAATATTCCTTCCAATCTCTATACATCTTAGTGCTACTAATGTGTATGGAGAAATTATATCTAGGAGAATCATATAGTAATTCCCTTTTTAACTCGGGTACAGATGGAATACGAAGCCGCTTGCGAATTTCAAATTTCCATCTTCATATAAAAAATTCTAACAATATCCCATCATTCATAGCTTTAATTTTATTTTGAAAATTCCCATCATCAGATTGAGAATTTTTTATCCTTTCAAATAAAGATAGTTTGGAAACCATTTGAATAAGTAGTTATGTTTCACCATCCTTGATAATTCTAATATATATATTTATTATATTCATGTACACAAGATCCCTATCAATTCTCATTTTATTCAGAACTCTATGATCCTTCCTACTCAATGAATCTCCTACCTTACTTTCATTCCTAGGGTGGTAGTGTATTGAACAATCGTAGTCGTTGAGTAGATGAAGCCCTCGAATTTTCCTCATGTTGATTTCTTTCTATGAGAATATATATTTAAAACACTTTTGATGTATATATATATATATCACATCTTTGACCATATAGTTAGTGTATTTATGTCTTCAAAGAAAATATTATAGCTGATAACTCATGATCATGAGTTCTATAGTTCTTTTCATGAGTTTTTAATTGCCATAATGCATAGAAAATAACTCTATCATTCTTTATAAGTATATAACCAAGTCATTTCCTCAATAAATCACTATAAATCACAAATCCACCATTTCCCAATGATAGAGTCAAGATCGTTGTATTCACTAATATCCTATTCAATTCTTTAAAGCATTCTTCACACTCCTTTTTCCAAATAAACTTAACCCCTTTATGTGTAATCTTGGTAAATGGGTAAGATAATTCGGAAAAAATGTAAATAAAATTCAAAAAGTAACCCGCTAAACTAATGAAACTACATACCTCAGTTATGTTTGTTAGTATATATCATTCCTAGACTACCTTTTTTTCATTGGATCAATTGAGATTCCATCCTAAGAGATAATATGGATAAGAAAAAAATTGAATCCAAAATTCAAACTTTCTAAATTTTTCATATAACTCTTTACTTAAAAGAGTATCCATAATAGTATATAAGTGGTTTTGATGGTCCTCATAGATTTTGGAGTACACCAAGATATAATAAATAAATACCATAATAAAATTATAAAGATATTACTTGAATACTCAATACATTAGGTCTACAAAAACAAAGGGTGCATTAGTCTGTCCAAATAGAATTACTATAAACCCTTAATTTCCATACCTTTTTTGAAATAATGACTTTTTAATATCATCCTTATTCACATGTAACTGGTGATATCCATAAAAAATATTAAACTTTTAAAAATATTAAGCTCTGTGAATTTGGTCAAATAAGTCATCAATGTGACGCATCGGGTGCTTGTTATTTATCATAATAGCATTTATCTTCCTATAGTCAATGCACAGCCTCATTGATCCATTTTTCTTCTTAAAAAAGAACAAGATATACCCAAATAGAAACACTATAGTGTATAAATTCCTTATCACTCATTTCCTCTAGTTGTTTATTTAAATTTATTTTCTCCATCATGGTCATTATATAGGTATTATTTGATATAGGTCTTTTATTAGGGATTAAATCAATAGAAAACTCAAATTCCTGCTCTGGGGGATGTACATGTAGATCCTATGGAAATACATCAATGTATTCTTGTATAATAGATACATACTCAATTTTAAACTCACCTATTTCATCAGTAGGTTTTGTCTTCTCTTATTGTCTAAGAATTTCATTTAGAAGATATAATGGGTGTGGATGCATATATGACTCAAATGATGAATTCTCCCCTCTAAAGATGATAAATTCCCTACATTAATCATGAATCATAATTTCCTTCTATTTGGAATATATTTTTCATTATATTTTGAAATCCATTCCATACCAAGGATTATATCAAAATCAACCATAGTTATGAAAATAAAATTAGTAATTAGAGCATGTTTATGTATCATAATAGGAACTACTAGACACATCTTCATGGTAATAACATTTATGCTATGAGTTTTGACTGAAAACTCTCTAGTTAAAGTGAATTAAAAATATCTAATTTCTTAAGAAAACTATGAAGATATAAATGAAATAAATGTTCCATAATCAAATAAATATGTAGTTAATTTGTGGAGATGATTAATATACCTTCCATCGTATTATTAGGAACTTCAACCACAACTGTTGTGACTGTATAATCATTTCATTATTCCCTTATCCTTTTCTGAGGAAAATTCCCTTAATGTATAGGACAATCATATGCATAGTGTCCCATATCCTTATAGTTGAAGCATTATGCAATATCAGTATCTTTATTTCCCTTGCAATCATAGGCCTAGTAGCCTTTTTCTCCATACTTGAAATAAACTCCCATTCCTAATAGGCATGTTCCATGATGTTTCATCCCCAAATTATTACAATTTGGAAATTATATTCTTACCTTCTTCAATTTTTCCTTATTTCAATTTTTAGAGTACTCATTATCCCTCTTCTTATCGTGACTACCTTGGAAGCTGTATAGCATGGAAAATTGTTTCTACATCTTAAATAGAATAAGATATTATATCCTCCTATGATAAGAATTTTCAGGATACTAGTAACCTTTATCTAATTGGTTTAAGAACATAAAAGAAACATTTAATCTTGATCCGTCGATTAAATATATAGTTCGTGGCATTCCTTTCTAAACTTATCAAGTTTAATTCATACTTAGAAACTCTTCAATCCTCTTTCTATCTAAAACTCAATAATTTCCTTTCCATACCCTCTCGTTATTCTCTAAAAAAATATTTTTCGAAGAGAAGTTCCTTAAAATCCTTCCATTTCATATTTTAAATTTATTCCACCTCTTTTTTGTATCTAATTAATAACTACCATTGATTCACATATCCCAAGATATGATAAAATACTATGATAACCTTATCCCTTTCATTACTTCCCAAAGTGATAAATATCTTCTCTAATGAACTTATCCATTTCTCAATTTAAAATGGGTTTGTATCCCCATTGAATGATGGAGGTTGTTGTTGAATGGATAATTTTAACATTGTTACATCATGTTGTGGAATTGGATAATCCATGCTAGTAAGGTTATTTCTTATAACCCGAGTGAGTTGTCCCAGTATAGTTATAAGTTATTCAGATCTAGTTACAGCTCCAGCTCTAACATCATTATCTTGCATAGGAGATAAATCTCTTCATGGAATACATGCATTCAAGCAGTTTCCATTCCTTCCATTAGGCGCTATTTCTAAATAATGGCATATAATATATTAGATTATGAAATTTTACAACTATTGATACACTTAAAGTATAACTAATCTAAAAATCATAATCTTGGTTACTATGGGAATATTCTCAAAAAAAAATTATAGGGTTATATTTCCGTAATCTATGTTTTCCTAAATTTACTTTCTAAAGTTTCTTCTAAACATTCTCTACTCTAAACTGTAAAGACCCCAACTCTAGTAGCCTAGATTTAGTGCCTTAATTTATTAAATTGGTACAAATTACAAAACATCACATACCAAAGAACTAAATATTTTATTAGATTTGGAAAACCAAATGAAAACATTAGTTTCACATTACAACTTGTAAAGAAAAAATACGTAGAAATTACATTAGAAACATCCTTATTCTCCTAGATAGTCCCAGTAAGTCAATCATAATATACATCTTGGGATCTTGGGAGAAAATAAAACATAATAAAGGGGTGAGATTAGATGCTCAGTAAGGGTAAGAAATATAGTGGGAGCTATCATAAATAAACATAAACAATAAATAAATGTTAATAACTAACAACACATTTCATTAAAATAAATACTTGAGCATAATACAGAAGTAATAAAATTTGATCAAGTAATTCAATATAAATAGTCAAATGAGAATGAAACTTAACCATGGATATTCTACTAGAAAAACAATAACATGAATTATCAGTAAATAATTTCAAAATAAGGGAATTAAAAATGTGGTACATCATAAACATACCATCAAGTCATATGCCAAGACACTATACATAATCAGGTAAGAAATTTTCCAATACCCAAACTAGTTTGTCTCATGAGACCTACCGATGCATCGAGGGGCCATAATGGGCCCCGTCTAACACATACTAAGTCCAATTCATTCCTTATATGAAATGGGTGAAACATAATCAACCTATACATTCATATTTAAACTATCATATGAAATGTAAATAATTTTCCCAAAACATAATCATAAACGATCCAGAGTAATATGGTGAATGGTATACAGATTTTACTTCCCTAGACAAAATAATCATAAACCATTTAATAAAATATAGTAGATGGTAACATAAGATATCAATATCAATTACGAAAAATATTCAAAAAAGTGTTTTGAAATATTTTAAAATACTCTAGTAAATTCTTTCAGAAATTCTTGATAGAAATACCCCTTTTTTAATGAAGAGTTATTTTTGGAAAATCATTTGTATTTATCATAAAATCAGATTGTAAACATGTATATCCTAGAAAAAAATGAAGGATAATGAAATTATATTTTAGAAATATTAAGAGAATACTCACACTTTAATCTGTTATATATGATTATAAATTATGTATAACTGAAGTGAAAACATGTAAAAAAGAGTGTTTAAGAAATTTTAAAAATAAGCCACTCAGTGTGGTTTAAAGGAAAATATATAATAGGGTTTTTAAAGTGGAAAGAGAATAATTTTTTTTATAAAACCATAAATTAACTAAGATGTTTTTTCATGATAAAAATATTTTTTTATAAAAATATTTATACCTTAAAAATAGTATGGAGTGTACATGAAAATGGGTATAAAATTGGGAATCTCCCTTTAATCGGGTTTACTTATCAGGAGGAATTGAAAAAGGATCCTTATAAAACATGTATTTACCATCAAAGTTAGAAGAATTGATCTAGGTACATATATGTGGAACATACACACAAAATTAATGAGTATTAAATAATAATAATTAATAATTTAATTGGGATAAATAGAGAGAAAACATAACCTGAAGGAATAAGTGGAGGTTTAGGAAGAAACCCTTACTTAATTTCCAAAAGTGTTCTAGACTTACACTTAATGTCCTGGATGATAAAATTTAATTCATTAATAATTTATTTCAAAACCTATTAAAAAAAATTATTTAATATAATTTTATTAAGTTAATTTATTTCCTTTTATGACATATAAGATTCATTGTTTTTATTCGGGAGTGTTTGTTTCCATGGTTTTTATGATTGTTTCACTTGTATGTATGTGTAAATGATCCTGTAAAATGGGAAAATTTATCCCAAATTATAATTATATATTATTAAAAAACTTATAGAATATTAAATGGTTTTATATATTGTTTTTTCAGATATGAGTATGATTCATTAGATAAAACATTAATGATAACCGTTTGGATTATTTTGGCATTTTTTCGATCATCGTGCACTGGTTTTGTTTTATTAATTAATATTATGAATATATAATGGTTTTATAACTCTAAATAATTTATAATATAAATTTTAAAATCAATTTTAAATTTTATAATTGTTTTATTACCATCATTGAAGGTATTATTATAAAATGAAAAATCACCATCCACGAAGGTGGTGAATCGGGCGATGTTTTGATTTTTAGAACAAAAAGGGGAAGAAAAGATAATTGATGGTGGATATACCACAAAAATAATAACATGACTTTATATATATATTATATTTTAGTTATTATTCTAATTTGGATAGGGTAGATTATATAAGGAAAATAAAAGAAAAGAAATTTAAAGAGACAGAGGGAAGGTTTTACCTCTTGAGTGTCGTCTCCTTGAGGACCACTTAAAGGGACTTGGAAAAGGTATTTCAGCGAGACCATCAAGAACATAATATGAATAATAGGTTGGGTATAATATAACCAACATCCAAGGCTTATAAGTTGTGAGTATAATGGATGGTGAGCGGTGGTATTTATAGTAGATGAGGGGGTGTTTTTTTATTATTTTATTATTTTGGGTCAAAACTATCAATAGTATTGATTCTTGCGGTATAATATATTAACTAGAGTATGTGAGTTATAACCATGTGTGATTACATCTTCCATGACACAATAATTCATTTATTTACTCATAATGATATATATCGTAAATTATTTTATTTCACAATTCATTAAAAATATAACTACTTTAGAAAATTTACAAAAAATCACCCTAACCATTTTTCAATGTGAAGATTTAAAAAAAGGACTGATTTTATGAAAATAATTTTCTAAATATGATAAATTTAATTTTTAAATAAAATCATCATTTATTCAAAAAAAATCTGATTTTTACATTATAACTCATTGTATGACACTTTGAAAATTAATTAAGGTCTCATAAAATTATCTTATAATCATAAGAAAAAAATATTAATTTATCAATCTATTTTGTGAAAATAAATTTTCTTTTATATCATTTTATTAATTATATAATTGTAAATAAACATTTTCATTTCACAGAAATGATGAAATTTAATTTATCATTTTTAAAACATTTATTTATTTATCGCATGATATAAATATATTATATTTTCATCCAAAATATACCAAAATTTTATTTATACTTAAATGAATGAGGTTTCTATTCTATAGTCTGGATTAGTATTCTTGATAGACACATTATTATTCCAACGGTCATGTTAATTATTTATAGTATATCATGGTTTTAAACTTGGTTATGTGTGAAACATAAGCTATCAAATATGTTAGATTTAAAAGAGTCATACCATTAAATCATGGGGTGTTACATTAACTACATTGGTGAAATTGTAGTTAACATATGGGAATGAGTATAAATATATAAATATAAGTGATAAAGATTATAAATGAAAATAAATATCAATATTTATCCTAGATAAGTTTTTGGAAATAAAAATTTTGATTCTGGTCAAATTCGTCTTCAATTTTTGTGAACATTCACAACCTAAGATCTATATAATCATCTATATAAATATATATATTTTTTTATATCTAGTGAAGTATATCACATTTTTTTCATCAACCCAATATTATATTTCATCTATGAGCCCTTCCTTAATAATATGGGTGTCATTCCTAATATTGATGACATATTTCATATATTCTTCCTCAAAGGATGAAGATCAGATCTTATTATCATAAGATGAAGAGGGAATCTTAACAACCAGTTGAAGAAAAAATTCCTTTTAAGAAAATCATATAAGATAAATTGATGATTGTTTTCCCCGATTTAGTTTAATCCTTATTCTTATGGGTCTTCATAGGGTGTTGGGTTATAAAACATTCAGATATTACCATCAGTTTATTTTATTTTTTAGCACTAGTGTGTAAAAAATATTACTCAATTTGACATGGTTATTTGAACATAACATGATTGGACTCATTATAATCATTATTACCCTATGGTTCCTCCACCAAGGTAAAGAGGATAGATTCTAAGGCATTCAATTCACTAGGTTTTTCATCTCCTTAGGAGTGGGTTGATAATCATAAACACTAATTAAAAGGCTAGGCGGGTCCCAAAACTCTGGTGACATCATTCTTGAAGGGCTATCTAAGTAACTAACCATAATATACTCAAGTGGTATGCTAATAGAAACATTTCTCATAATATGATCTTTTCCTCTGATAAGGACCATAGTCTTTCTTTTTTGAAACCAAATTGTCACATGCCTAACTGGGGCTATTTTAGTGGGTTCCTTACCATAGTACACAACGGTGTGGCCAACATTAAGGCAAGAGAGACAAAACTAGGGAATATTTTTATAAGTGACATTTTACCACAATCCTTTGTTACCATTATAGATCTAAATGACCAGTGGTAAAGGTTAATAGATATCCACCTCACTGCATATCCTCATGATATAGTGCCTTGAGATATTGGATTTGGTTGAATTATGCTTAATAGGGGTACTAATAATAATTACGATAGAAAAAAGAGAATATTGAATAAAGATATGAATAGGGAGACCTTAGAGACAAGGGAAAATGTGAACAATATGGGGTTCAATATATATTTCAAAATCTAGATACCATTTCATCATCTTCATACAACATCTATCAAATAACCACTTTCCACTAGACCAACATCTATAATAGTATTCCATCAAGGTGAAACAAATTAGGAAATTCTGAGATTTAAGGAGACACAAATCAAAATAAATGACCTGGCATATTCAAGATTCCTTCTAATTAATCTTATTGAAGGTATATTGCTTTAAAACTTACCAATAAGTGAGTGTTAATGTTCTGAAGCCAACAATTCAACATCCTGCATCGAAAAAGAAACTGCAGGATACCCCTTATACAAAAATGAATGAAATAATTTAGAATAGAATGTACCCACACTATGAATTAAATATATTCTAGAAACCACATTAGTGATGAATTAAAATTAAACACATCACTTTGTGGAGGTAGAAGTTTGCACATTCACGCAAAATATATTTTCATTTTTCAAAAGGAAATGGGAAAGTTGGATAATGATTATTACCCCAACATAATAACATTCATAAAAAAAATAATGAATATTTTATTATATAATAATGGTGAAATTTTATTTTTAAGTTAAATATAGAAAATAAAATATGTTATGGAGTGATTATTACTCACATTGAGATTTTGAACCTTCTTTTGGAGTACCTCTTAGAAATGGGGGATTTAGGACTTATCATTAGATAAAGGGCATTCAAATCATGGTAAGGGTTATAGGGGAAGTAAAAAATGGAATATATTCAAGAGGAAATTTATTTTTATAATTTCATTTTAGTGGTTGTGCAAGGCCCCTTTTATAAGTGGTAAGAATTTCATTTTTGTAAATATAACCTCTTAATATAAAAGTTAAATATGTTTCATAAGAAACGTGGAATAAAAAAATTAGAAAATAACGTATTGAAGATAATTTTTGGTCAATAAATAACAAAAAATTCATTTTAAGATATATTTTTAACATTTTTTTGGCCTCTAACCTTATTTTAGCCATTTTTACCTCAATTTACCTTTATTTTGATAACTATATTTCTAACCTCAGAAACTAATTTTTATAACTAAAAATAAAAATAAGCTTCTTAAAAAAATTGTAAATTTTTATTTAATACATGGAAACTATTTCATAAAATAAAATTACTAAGAGTGAGAAAAAATAATTTTAATATAATCACACATTACGCATCAAAAAACATTTTTAGAAAAATTATGTTTTTAATAATAAAAATAAATTTTATGATATAATTATAAATGTTGTTCACTTATACAAAAGTTATTGGTTTGTGAGTAAAAAATAAGATTTATATGACTTTAAAATCAATCCAAAATAGAATTATACCATTTGAAAAAATAATTAAACATAAATGAGGGAAAATATTTTTTTATTAGAATAAAATATTAACTTAGTTTCAAAATTTTAAAATGGGTTTTATAAATTAAATTTTGTATTCAAAAAAGAATAATTTTATTCCTTAAATATTTTATTATTCATGAAAAAAAATATAAAATTTTTAAGTCATTCTTAGATCATGATAAAGTTAAAATCGTTATGGTGTTAATAAAAATTATATTTTTCACAGTTCACCTAAAAAAACATTTTAGAAAAAACAAATATCCTAATATAATATTGATATCTTGAATCCAAAAATGAATTAAATATTACCAAATTAAAATTATAAATTTTATAAATTTTTCTTGTAAATTAAGCTATAAAATATATAAAAAAATATTTATAGAAAACTTTCTTTCTAAACTTTAAATGTCTTTATTCTTAGATTATTTAAATTTATATTTAAATGAGTATTAAAAAATTATTTGATACATTTAAATAATATATATTATCATAATTACCTTTTAAAAGTGATCAATTTAAATTATCTTGATGGAATACACATCTCTTTTAAAAGAGCTCCTCAAAAAAATCTCTTTTTAACATTAAAGAGTTTTAATCAAATTATATTAATTATTTATATTATAAACATTAAATTTAATTAACTAAATGGTATTAAAATACTTCAATATTTATTTAAAAATAATAATAATATCTAAGTAATTTAAATATTTTTTTTATAATAAATCATTTTATTATCTATTTATTTACCTGTGGTTTTATTCTTATTATAATTTTCTTATTGATTTTTTACAACATGGTGAAATATTTTAATAAGGAATATATTTGTTTATTTTAGTTCTATATTTTGTGTGAAACAAGTTATTAAATTGAATATTCAATGATAAATTAATACTAAAATCTTGGGTTGTTTCATTCCTCTCCCTTAAATAAATTATGTCCTCACAATAATAATTGTCATTTACTAACAAAAAAATTTAAGGGTACATAAAAAATTTACATTATGGGAGATATAATTTATAAAGAGATAAAAATATAACTAACTTATGTATATCTAGGAATCATTTTTTCCAAAATATTTTACTTTATAATTTTCTAGAGACATGCCATTCATAGCATCATTTTCATGATCATGTTCTCATCCAAATAATAAATACAAAATGGTCATTATATTATATAAAAAATCATAATAAATTTTATTACTAAAATGAAAACTAAATCCTAATTTATATTCTCCAATTACACCTTCATTTCATCCAATGATACTTTTTGTTCGACTATGATGTGATTGGATCAACAAATAACTCTGTCAGTTTAAACTAGGTTTTCTATGGTCATATTCTAATTGGTTCTCTAACGAAACTAGTTATATATTACATTATAAAATTCTATTTAAATCATTAATAATTTTTTTTAAATAGTATTTGGATCACTAAATTTTATCCCTTGGGAGTTTCAATCCATATGTGCAATTATGCCTCTTTATATTGCTCTAGGTGATGACTAAGTTAATACTCAACAAACCGTTTCAGGTTTATTACACTTATGTACATATTTGTTACATCATACATCAAATTGTAATATCCAAATAAGGATTTCATTTCCAAGAAACCAAAAACTCTATACATTACTAACATTTTATAATTTTATCCTATACTTGGACTTATCCTAAGGGTTTTCCCAAAATATATATCATCCTAATCCCAATAATAACGTGAAAAATTGCTAAAAATAAAAAAAATAATCCTAAAAAATAATTAAACCCTGATCTAATACCAAACGATATTCCCTAGACTATCACTCTTAGGTCCGATGCTAAAAACACAAAATTTACAATCTGGATTTTATACCAAGTGAGATGACTCAAGATAAATATATCTTTATTTTTCATCATTTCCATACATTAAACAATACATATCACAAAAAACACATAATAAAAAGAACCAAAGGTTCATTATATTTGAGGATCTGCTATAAAAGCAACTTATTTTTTGATTCCTATGAACATTTACTCATAATTGAACCACACTAGACTCTCTTCTAGACTCATCATAAGTTATACTTTCATAACCTGGGTAATGAAAAAATAAGAAAGGGGTGAAGTTAATTTCTCAGTAAGGTAAAACTTTTCCGAATGTAATTAAGTGTTAGATTATAATTATATGATAAAACATGATAATGGGAGAAATATCATTTTAAAAAGAACATGGGAAAATAAGATTTTCCTTTAAGTCATAATATAATGCCCTATAATCTCAAATGATCAAACATATATCATGTAATTGGAGTGAAGAAAGTTAAAAAATAAACATGATCCATTAAAAAAATATAATAATATAACATAGAAATATGGAATAATATAAAACACAGAAAACCATAACCTAGTGGAGTTAGAATTGCTACCCGATTACCATAACTTTGTGGGTTTGGTCTAACAACAGATATACCCTCTTGTGGTCGGGATATTAGGCCTGTGATAGCAACTCATATACCATCTTGAGATCATGATATATAAAACATCAACCAATTATTATAGGGTGACATATTACACTACTCATAAAATAATAATTCATATATATGTGTGCCAAGAGAACATGAAAAACATCCATATTTTAAACATAAATTACAAAACCATGGGGAAATGATGGGTTTTATGAAATATTTCTTATAACCTTTCATAATTTATCTAGATAAATAAAGTTAATGGTGCCATTATAATATTTCCCAATTGTTACATTAGGATAATTAATGACGTTGATATAAATTAAAATTAACTTTTTAATATCATTGGATAAATCACTATAAAAATATAGGAAATGCCCACCTTATATTTTTAAAAACATTATTAATTATTTTTATATGGAAAAATATTTTAAAACATAAAATGTAATATTTATTTATATGAATAGTCATTTTAGTGAAATAATTGTTTCACATAGAAAACATTAAAATGATATTTCAGAAAACATTTTCAATATTATAGTTAAAACATGAAGTTTTATCACACTTTAAAAAGTTATTTTTAAAAGGTGAAGTGAAAAATTTTGAAACATCTTAATTTAAAAAATTATTTAATGGTATATAATTGAAATATACATATATTTTGTCTCAAATAAATGTGTAGTGGTAGATAAAAAAATGATTATGCAAAGAAAACCATTATAATGTTTCATAATTCCTTTGTTGAAACCAAAAAAAAATAATGATAAATATACCATTTAAAAATATATAAAGTAAAATTTAAAAATCACTAGGAATAAAAAATATTTGTATTTTATAATAAATGTGAACATTGGTTGCAAGAGTGAATATGGACATGGAATAAAACGAGTAGATTTGAAAAGCATGAGAATTTATTTTAACATCATCAAATTTTATGAAGAAAGAAATCCACAAAATAAAATTTATTTTAGGTGAAAATGTAATTCCACAAAAAAAAAAGTTAAATTAAATATAATATCATCATATTATAGAATAAAAAATCATGTAATACCATATTCAAAAAAGGAGTCATTATCACTCCAGAAAATAAGTTGAGTCAAAAAAACCTTACGGATTTTAAAACATTTGATTAAAAATATATTGAATGAGAAAACATGGAATAAAACATTAAATATAATGAAAAAATTTATAATAATTATATAATATTTAAAATTGTTAGTATATAAACCATATAAACAAAAATATGTGCATGATATAAAACATGTCCCAAAGAATGAAATTTGAGATGAAAAACCCTTACCTTGTATTCCTGCTTAGTTGAACAAGCTATAACTTCCCATATAACAAAAATAAATCAATCAATAACTTATTTCAGAACCTTGTTTTTATATATTTCCATTTATACTATTAAATTATTTTTATTGTTATACATTTACTAGTTAGTAATAGTTTATTTGTATCATTGGATGTTTGTAACTTTAATTGTTTTGCACATGATTTATAATATCAATGTTGATCCCAATTATTTGATACCAAGTTCATATTTACTATATTATTTAATGAATTATAATATATATTTTTAATGATTTATATAGTTTCAATTTCCTTCCATGTGAGTTTTAATTATGGTTGTTGGAGTTCAAATTCGTGGCGTGTGTGTTTCAGTAATTTTTAGCGAACAAAGGGTGGTATATTAATAATAAGTTAAATATTAATATAAAATTTATAGAAACTTAAACAAAAAAATATTTTATCATTGTAGTCTAATAATATTAGTAATTAATTTTTCATAATCATATATTATATAAATTAATATCATTTTCCGCATAGGTAGTTAAATAGACCCAAATAATAACATGTTATAATTAATGGATGAGTATAATTAAAAAAATGATTCTTTTGGAATAAGATCATTATTATATAATCATAATGATTTTATTTAGATTTTTTATGGTTCTGAATCATATATTTATTAATTTTTATAGATAATAAAATACTATAAAAATAGAAAACAAAATATGTCACTTTATAGAGATGGTAGTTCGGACATACACACAAATAATGTTTTAAATTTACATAGAAAATGAGAGGACAGGAAAAAATTTATCTTCTAAGAATACTAAATATTTTACAAATATAATATTTATTCAATAAATACCACTTATAAACCATCCATGTCAGTTGTCAAAGAAAAATGAAACACAACACTTTGTAGAGGTGGTAATTTGCACGTACGGATAAACATCATTTTTATTTTTCTTAGGGAAAGGAGGAAAGGTGAATAATGTTTATTCCCTCAACATAATAACTTTTAAAATACTAAAAAAACTAATTTAATTATATAATAATTTGAAAATTATATTTTTAATTCAAACATATAAAGGAAAATAATTTAGTGAGTGATTAGTACTTATATTGAGAGTTTGAACATCCTTTTTAAATGCCTCTTAGAAATGGAGGTTTTATGGATTCTACTTGGATCAAGGGGATATAAAATTTTGGAGATGTATTTAGGGAACAAAAAATTTCAAATATTCAAGTGTATATATAATTTTATATTATCCTTTAGGGGTTGTTTGAAGGACCCTTTTATAAGTAGTGTTAATGGCATTTTTCTAAATATAACCTCTTAATATAAATGGAAAACGTGTTTCACAAGGAAAGAGGAATTAAAAGTGGAAAATGGTTAGTAGATAAGTTTTGGTCAATAAAAACCTCAAAAAATCATTTGAATATGATTTCTTAACATTTTTTTCTCTTTTACCCTTAATTAGACACCTTTTACTTTTATTTACCTTTACCATAATTACATTATTTTTAACCTCGGTAAATACTTTTTATGATAAAATAGGAAAATATCCTTACTACCTGAATTGAAAATTTTTATTTTAAACATATAAACTATTTTTTCAGATAAAACTTCTAATTTAGAGAAAAATAATTTTAAAATTAGTGAACATTACGCATAATAAAAAAATTTAGCAAAAGTGTTTTTTAATTATAAAAATAATTTTTATGATAAATTATCAATTTTGATGATATCTATAAAATTAATTAGTTTATTAATTCAAAAATAATATTTATGTTTCATTCTAACCAATACAAAATAAAATTATGTCTTTTTAAATCATGGATAAAATAAAAACATCAAAATAGTTTTTTATTAAAATAAAATATTACTTAAGTTTCAAAATCTTAAATATGGGTTTTATAAATTTAAAATAGTATTTTGAAATGAATAATTTCATTAATAAAATAAATAATTTGTTGTGAAAATGTTTTATAAAAGTTTTTAGCCGAGCTTAGATCATGATAAAGTCAAAAATGCTATGATGTCAATAAAAATGTATTTTTCACTATTCACCTAAAAATAAAATATTTCAGAAGAATACCAAAAATAAATCACACCCTAATATTATTTTATTAAATCCAAAAATGAAGTTAATTTTTTTAAATTCAAATTTCAAAATTTATAAAGGTAACTTTTAAATTAAAGTATAAAATATAAATAAAAAGGTATATTTCTAGAAAATTGACATTTTAAACATTAAATGTCCTTAATATTATTTCATATTAATTTGTAACTAAATGATTGTTAATAAATTAGTCTATACATTGAAAGATTACATAATATAATAATCATATTTTGAATGTAATAATATTATATTATTGGGAAAAATACACATCACCTTAAGAAGAGTTACTTGAGTAAAATATCCCTTTTCAATATTAAATAATTTTATTCACTTTCCATTAATTATTTATCCTTTAAACATTAAATTTAATCAATTAATTTTTATTAAAATATATCAATAATTCTTTTAATATGGTAATATTATGTAAGGAATTAAAATGTATGTTTTTATAATAAATCATTTTATTATCTTTTTATTTACATGAGGTTTTATCCATGCTATGATCTACATATTAATGTTTCACATAACAATGCAATATTTTAATAAGTAATGTCATATTTCAATTTATTTTTATGTTTCATATCAAACAATATATTCAATGGAATATTTAAAGGGAAAATAATATAAAAACCTCAGGTTGTTACACAAATCATATGTCATATTCTTCCACATAAACTAGGGAAGGGAAACACATGAAAAGGGTGAGATTAGACACTCAATATTGGTAAAACATGAGATATATCAATAAAACCAACATAGGTTATCATAAATAACATCATAAACTACTAAGAATAAAATGATCATATGGTTATGAGAAAATAATCATAAAATAATTTTTAAAGGAATCAAAACTATTGATCATAAAATGAATCATAACATAATTTTGTTTCATAATAAGAATGTGGTATTACATAATTACTATGTCACATGAATAAATTTAAATAATCATATCTTATTTCAAGGTCCACTTCCAATACCATCATTGCATAGTGGAAAAAAATATCCCATAACATAGTGAACTTAGATAGCCTCTCATGTCCTATAACATAACAACCCATAACATATAAACTTCACCCAATGCATGGAAGGTTTATATAATTATAGTCCCATGCATCACATAATGATAAACTACACATATGTTTGTGAAATATTAACCTAAAAATAATCCATTAAAACATATCATAATTAACCCAAGAAAATAAAATGATCCACATAGAAATTTTATCATGGCATAAAAATAAACCTTCTAGAGAAATAAATTAGATTATTTCATAAAAACCCCATTGAAGAATTAAAATAATTAAAATATATTAAAAAGATAAAAACCTATTAAAGTAAGATAATAAAATTATTTAGAAACTAATAAGTTATATATTTTTATTTTGATAAAAAAAATTGTAAATATTTTATAAATATTTTTTTTCAAAAATAATGAGAAGATAAATAAAAATTGCTTTGAAAATTTATAAAAACTTGGAAATAAATATTCACAAAGAAAACCAATAAAAATGATGGGTGAAAGTGACTAAGTGGAAACTATAAAAGGAGAGGTAAAATTGTTCTTATCCCGCATTTTTAAGTAACTCAAAGTAAATGGAAAGAGACATTAAGAAGTTATAGAACAAAAGAAAATGATATATAATAAATCCATTAAATGATATAATTAATATAGACATGGAAAAAAATATTCCAGCTAAATAAAAAAGAGAGATAAAGATGATTCCCCTTACAAATGTTGTTATCGATGAAATATGAATCAATGCGAGTAGAATGATAAAAAAATACTTGAAAATGCCTAAAAATAACTATAGGAAAATAAAATGGGGGTGAAAATTATAAGTATATACAAATTATACTAGAATAGGATTGTGCATTGGTAATCTCAATTTAGAGGAAACATTATGAGAGAATCCCCTTACAAGTATCATTTTTAGAGAATTATAGATCAATGAGAGGGGAAATAGTAGGAATACATGTGAATAAAAAATAACTAGAATAGAATAAAATAAATGGTGATTCATATATAAATTTTATACAAGTTGTTTAATAGAAATTTTGATATATATAATCTCAATTAAAATGAGAGATTAATAGATAAACTCTTACCTTTACTTCTGACTTCCACGAATGAAATATAACATCATATATAATAAATATAAATATATTAATAAACTATTTTATCACCTTATTAATATCAATTTTATTTTATTTTTAATCAATTATATCAATTTTTACAGATATATTTTCTAGTTATATCTTACTTTCATCATCAAATGTTTGTAATTTTTATTTTTTCATAATAGTTTCGGTATGGGAATTTCAATCATTGTTATATGTTATTAAGTTTATTCTTTCCATATTATTAAAGGTAGTTCAATCATAATATTATAATTATTTATAAATTCACATGTTCATTTGATGGAAAATATGGGTACGAATTACATGAACATAATTCACAACAAGCACATTTAGGGTATCATTACCAATAACAGGGAGATACTTCATAATGGTCATTCACTTGGGTGACACCATTTTAAAACCATAATAATAAAACTAATTACCCATTAATATCACATATTACCATTATTAATTTCTTAATACCCATCCATGATGAACATGATAAATTTGGTACAGCATCATTCATGTAGGGTGTTGAACCTACCCAAATAATAACTTGTTATACTAATGAATGAGAAAGAGTGTAGAGTTATATTATAATAATATAATTTTTATAGAATCATAATGGTTCTAATAAAAAAATATTATAGTGGTGAATGTGTGATGCTCTATCTTGGTTTACCAAGACTGGGCCAGTGCACCACATGGCCACATGAACACATCCCAGTATGCAAGAAGTTTTCAGTTATCATTGAGAGCCTAATTCATGTAGTGGGGAGACTATTCCATCAATATCATGTCACCATAAATCACCAGTATAGTTGAAAAGGTAATAAGTAATTCCTGAACACATCAAAATCCAAAACATAATAACATCACATGAAATATCAAATGAGATATAACTAATCATGCATCTGAGTCAAAAGGATCCCAATATATAGTGGATAAATAAATGTGATAAATCAAAGAATAAAATAATATCAATGGAATAGAAGAAAAATATCCTATATTATTCCCTATAATCACCTAAAATATTTGAACATATCCACCTTTTCAACAACCTAACATAGGGCCCTTTCCCTTGGTTTGATCCCTAATAAAAAAAATTACACACATTCATAGAGGTGCCCTTGTAGGGTGTGCGTAATAAACTCAATAAGACACCATAAATTCATCCTTAGAAAAATTTTAGAAAATATATGTGAGTGGATGAATGAATATAAATAATTAAATAATAAATAAATCTACAAAAAAAATACACCTGAATCGGGTCGTCATGCACTAACTAGGACACCCTAAACCCCAACCATACTTGATGTGGTCAGTTATGGGAAGAAGTTTTCACCCTGTAGTGGGAACCTGTCACTAAAAACCATATAGCAACCTAATGAGGTAATAAACATAGATGGCCTCTCACGTGAGTTGAAACTTCCCTTGGGTAAGGTCCCATGGATAAGTATCATTTAAATTGATTATCATTGAAGTGGTTTGAGGGGGGTATCTCAATATTTAATATCCATCATAGGTTAAACCATCCCCTTATATTAAGGTCTGATACCTATACATCACATATCCAAACTCAAGGAATTAGTTTAAGGAAGTCATCACAATATCCAACCTACTTTAAAAGTTGAACCAACCCCTTGAGGAAATTTTCCACAGACATATTACATATAAACCATCTCACATGACAATAAACAATAAATTAATATCATAACATAACTTACATAGGTCCCATACTCTTTAACTAATCATCTTTTATCATGTGCTCATGAAAAAGCCTCTACATCCTTCTCTTACTAAATTACTCATAGCAAACCATATTTTCTATACATTATCACAAGAAGTCTTTACCAGAGTATGGATTCACCACACAACCCTATACTCTATAATATAAGATCTTCCAACCCCTTACAAAGTTGTGGCATCCCATTCTAGGCTCATAAACCAAGTAGACGGCCCGACCACTATCCTATAAACAAGCTATGGGTTCATCACACCCATGTTTTACCCTCATATCTACCTTCCAAGGGATTAATTATTTAATTCTAGAATTACCTAGATAATTTGATTCCAAATGTACAGAATCATATTGAAAAACCATTCACCCACATGCAAGTTAGACGGTGCAACCACATACAAATGACATAACATGGTAAGAACTTATTGCATAAAGATTAATGGAGCACGCTTTTCAAAACAAGATATCTAATTCATCCCTAATCCACAAACCCTAAAATTAAACCCAAAGCCTCATAATTAAATATTTGAGATGGAAAAAGGGAAACATTGAAATAATAAGTCATATGTGGAATGGATAATAATTATATTTCTTGATAAATTGAAGAAAATCCCATTTTATATTAAATTTAACCAATTAAAAAATATTTAAATAAAATTTTACATGGAATATATACGGACTTGGCCTTTTAACATTACTTAATAGTTAATTTTAGTCAATATAATACATTATTACACATTGAGTATCTTTTTAGTTTTAGAGTTTTGAAGAATTAGGATATATTACATACATAACATACTCCATTCATACAAAGAATATACTACTAAAAATTGTATCCATTTTTTTCAAAATGTAAAACATTAAAACATAAAACATGATTTCATTGACCAAACTCCAAACTACTAAGAAATTTTGGCATGGTAACCTGTGTACATGGGAGGGATTTATGTGATAGAAATGGGTTATCACATCAATAATATATCATAATGGTAGTATGTGTGAGGTTTAAAAACATACACCATCATTAGGAATTAATAATTATAGAGCATACCATATGGGTGATTCTTGAATAAAAGTGAGATAGAGAGGATCCCTTACCTCAAGTTTGACTTCCCTTAAACATGTTTAAACGGCCTTTATGAAGGTTAAAATAGTGTTATTAATATTTTAAAGAAACATATTCATGTTTATAACACCTTTCAGGATCATTTTATAACATCATTTCACCAATTTATTAATAATATTTTGTAAATTCCATTGTTTTCAGGTGAGTTCTTCACATGGTTTCCAAGATCAGTTCATAATAGATATTCTTGTTGATTAGAAGTGAAACTCCATAATTGGAATATAATGGTATTTACATATTTCCAAAACCATAAATTATACAATTTATCATTTTTAATTCTAACAAGAGTATGATACATAAGTTAAAACAATGTTGATATTTTTTAAGGTCATTTTCGCTATTCTTCGATCATAATGAACTAATTTTATTTTATAAAGTAATAACATGTGTACAAAATGATTCTATAACCTTATATTAGATTTAATACATAAATTGTAATCTTGTTTAACCATAAAATGGTTTTACAACTAGTATTGAAGAAATTAAAATAAATTGAAATCACATCATCCACAATGACGATAAATCGACACATCACGGATGGTGTTTTAATTTCTTGAATAAGTGGGAGAGGAGAATAAGTATAATGGTGAATATTCCATAAAAAAGATGAAATACTAGATATGTAAGATACTGGATCATTCATGCCTCTTGGATAAGGGTAGGTGATTAAGGAAGAATAATAGAAAATAAAATGAAAAGAAAAGAAAGAAAACAAAAGAGGATTTTTACCTATTGATCTCTAGGCCTTGAGATCCTTCTTAAGGCCCTTGGTTGTTCTTTTTGGTTGGACCAGAAGGCCTTGGACGTGGAGAAGAGTCTTTGGAGGAGTATTGGGTAGAACTTAAGAAAATCTCAAGGCTTGATAAGAGTGTGAGGAAGAGGGTGGAGTGGGTGGTATTTATAGTGGCGGAGAGGAGAATTTTTCCCTTATTTTAATAATTATTTTATTATTTTTTAAAAAGACAAGAAATAGTTATGATTTCATGACCAAAAATAGTAATAAGTGCATGTAATTTCAAGATAAGTGTAATTACATCAGAAAAACATCATCCATGTCTCCATAAATCAAGTATTTAGCTTAATTATTAAATTATTGTATATCACTATTCATAAAAAATTCAAGTATTTCATAGAATTACCAAAAATTCACCCCAACCATTTCTCAATGTGTAGAATCTAAAAATGAACTAAATTTTATCAAAATAATTTTCTAAATATGAGAAATTTATTTTTTAAATAAAATAATATTTTATTCAAAAAAAAATTAAAATATTTATTTACTTATTCCATGATATGGATATATCATACTTTTAATTAAATATTATATATATACTATCATAGGTGAAGTTACTATTCATAAGGGTAAAATTATTATTTATAAGGGTATGTTACTATTCAACAAAAATTATGTTGGTCTTATCAGACTCTAAATAACTTACTGATTGCAACCGTGTATGTATGTTTTCAAAATTTAAAACACAGAATTAGGAAAATTAAGTTTAGTGATAATTATTTTATAATTACATGGGTTGTTACATTCTCCCCACCTTCTTGAAATTGAGTCCTTTCAGTTTTTATTTAATTATTAAACAAGTGAGGATACTTTTCTCTCATATCATTTTTAGATTCCCGTGTTGCTTCTTCAAGCATGTAGTTTTTTCACAAAACCTTTACCAGGTGTATTAACTTATTCTTAAATACATTCTCTTTTCGATCAAGAATCTAAAAAGGTTTATCTTCATAAGAAAGAGAGGATCCCTTTCCTCTGGTTTAACTTCCCTCAAACGTGTTTGAAACTCCTGTTTGAAGGTTGAAATAGTGTTATTAATATTTTACAGAAATATATTCATTTTTATAACACCTTTCATGATCATTTTATAACATCATTCCACCAATTCATTAATAATATTTTCTTAATTCAGTTTTTTCAGGTGTGTTTTTCACATGGTATCCATGATCGGTTCATGATGGATATTCTTTTCACTTTGATGTGAAACTACAGAATTGTAATGGAATGGTGTTTAAACATTTCCAGAAATATTAATTATACCATTTATCATTTTGAATTATAACATGAATATGATTTATAAGTTAAACAATATTGATATTTCTTGAGGTCATTTTGGCGATTCTTCGATCATAATGAACTCATTTTGTTTTATAAATTAATAACATGAGTACAAAATTATTCCAGAAACTTATATAAGATATTATATATAAATTATAATCTGGTTCAACCATATTAATTTTTTCATGACTAGTCTTGAAGTAAGTAAAATAAACTGAAATCACATGAGCAACAATGTTGGTAAATCAACAAATCATAGGCGGTGTTTTAATTTCTTGAGTAAGTGGGAGAGTACAAGAAGTATAAGGGTGAAACTTCCATAAAAATGATGACATACAAGATATGTAAGATACTATATAATTTTTTCCTCTTCGATAATGGGAGGTGAGAAAGGAAGAAGAATAGAAAAGAAAATGAAAAGAAAAGAAAGAAAACAAAAGAGGATGGTTACCTCTTGATCTATTTTCCTTGAGATCCTTCTTAAGGCCCTTGGTTTGGGCCTTTTGGTGAGACCAGAAGGACTTGGATATGGGGAAGATTCATGGGAGGATTATTGTGCAGATCTTAGGTAAGGCTCAAGGCTTGAGAGGTGTGAGAGGAATAGGGGAGAGGGTGATATTTATAGTGGAGGAGAGGAGGAGTTTTCCCTTATTCTAATCAATATTTTATTAATTTTCCACCAGACAAGAAATGGTTATAATTCCAAGACCAAAAATATTATTAAGTGCATGTGAGTTATTGATAAGTGTGCTTACATCAAAAAAATATCATCCATGACTCCATAAATCAAGTATTTAGCTTAATTTTAAAATTATCGTATTTCACTATTCGTTAAAAATTCAAGTATTTTTTAAAATTACTAAAAATTCATCCTAACCATTTTTCAACATGTAGAATCCAACAATGAACTCAATTTTATCAAAATAATTTTCTAAATATGAGAAATTTAGTTTTTAAATAAAATAATATTTTATTCGAAAAATAAAAATTTAAAAATATTTATTTACTTATTCTGTGATATGGCTACATCATAATTTTCATTAAATATTATATATATACTATCATAGGTGAGGTTACTATTAATAATAGTAATATTAATATTTATAAGGGTATGTTACTATTCACCAAAAATTATGTTGGTCTTATCAGACTCTAAATAACTTTCTAATTGCAACCGTATATGTCTGTTTTCGAAATTAAAAACACAAAAGTCAGAAAATTAAGTTTAGTGCTAATTATTTTATAATTACATGGGTTGTTACATTCTCCCCCACATCCATGAATTTTCATCCTTGCAATTTTTATTTAATTATTAAACAAGTGAGGATACGTTTCTCCCATAGCATTTTTAGAATCCCATGTTGCTTCTTCAAGCATGTGGTTTCTCCACAAAACCTTTACCTAGTGGATTACCTTATTCTGAAATACTTCCTCTCTTCAATCAAGAATTTAAAAAGGTTTCTCTTCATAAGAAATATTCTCTTCCAGCCGAACTATTTTTGGGCTCAAGACATGAGATGAATCTAGAACACACTTTCTCAACATAGAAACATGAAAAACATTATATATCTGAGATAAAAATTGAGGCAAAGTTACTTGGTAGGCGAATGGTACAACATTATCTAGGATTTCATATGGTCAAATGAACTGCGGACTTATCTTTCTATTCTTACCAAAATGCATAACACTTTTCAAAGGTGAGATTCTAAGAAAAACATGGTCACCTACTCAAAATAAAAGTCTTTCCTCTTATTGTATAGATAACTTTTTTATCAACTCTGAGCTTTCCTCATGTGTTGCTAGATCATCTCCACTTTCTCAACCACTTACTCTTCTAATTATGGTCCCATAAACTTCCTTTCCATGAATTCATCCCAAAAATCCATAGTTCAACACTAGTTCCCATACAATTCCTTAAAAGGTGTCATTTGTATACTATAATGATAACTGTTATTATAAGAAAACTCAACTAATGATAAATATTGATCCCAAATTCCCTGTTAGTATATTGAACAAGCTCAAATAATATCCTCTAAACTCTGAATATTCTGTTCTGACTTCCCATATATATGTCTATAAAAAGGTGTACTGAAATTTAATTTTATTCCCAACGACTTCTAAAGTCCCATCCAAAAATTAGAATTGAACCTGGGATCCCAGTCAGATATAATAAAGAGAGAAACTCCATGAAACCTGACAATCTCTTTGAGTTAGAGTTGAGAAAATCGATCTAATGATAGAGTGTCTCGTATAGGAAGGAAATGTGTAGATTTAGTAAACTGATCAACGATAACCCAAATTGCATTATTACCTTAAAAGGTCTTTGTTAGTCCAACCACGAAGTCCGTGGTCATATTTTCCCATTTCTACACTGGCACTAGAAAAGGCTGAAGAATCCCCTTTGGTAGTTTCCTCTCTTATTTAACATGTTGACAAGTCAAACATCTCAAAGTAAAATGAGAAATATCTCTTTTCATTCCATCCTACCAATAATACTCTCTAAGGTCTCTATACATCTTTGTGATGCCATGATGAACTGAAAATGGAGAACTGTGAGCCTCAAAAAACAATTTTTTCTTCAATTGGGAATCATAAGGTACACATAATCTCTTTCCAAATCTCAAAACACAATCATTATGAACATTAAATTCATCTAATTTACCTTTCTTGACTAGTTGTATCTTTTTCTATATAACACTATCATACTTTTGTGCTTTCTTGATTCTATCTGAGAGAGACGAATTCACAGACCCCTGAAACAAAACAGAGTAATTTCCTACAACAATGACTTTGAAGACAAAGTTATTCAAATCATTAACCAACGGGTTATGTTCTAGATGTAACATGGTTAATGATGCATGATGTTTTTGACTCAAGACATATTCTACTTTGCTTTTTGTAGATGGTAATTTATTGTGCAATCATAATTCTTTATCAGTTGGATCCATCTTCTTTGCTTCATGTTCAATTATTTCTGAGAGAATATATACTTAAAAATTTTATGGTCAGTATATATTTCACATTTTGATCCATATAAATGATGTATATAAATTTTTAAAGTAAAAAAATAGCTTATAATTCCAAATCATGTGTATGGTAATTTAACTCATTAGGTTTCCCCTGACGTGAAGCATAAGCAATTACCTGATCATTCTGCATTAGAACACAACCAATTCCCTTCAGAGAAGAATCACTATAGATGAAAAATTCACCACCTCAAGAAGGTAGATTCAGATCTCAATAATTCACCATTATTATTTTCAATTTCTGAAAATAATCATCATATTCTTTTTTCCATGTGAAATTAACACCTTTTCAAGTTAACTTGGTCATTGGGTTGGATAATCATGCAATGTTTTCAAAAAACCATCGGTAATAGCTTTCTGGACCAAAGAAGATACAAATATCGGTTATATTTTTGGGTCTTAGCCATTCTTCAACAACTTTTGGTTTATCAGTATCAACATTTATTCCATATTTAGAAACAATATGAGCAAGGAATGAAATTTTTCGCAACCAAAATTCACACTTGCTAAATTTTCCAAAAAAATTCTTTTATTTTAAGGTTTTTAAAACAATACTTAGATATTTTTCATGATTCTATTTACCTTTAGAATATACAATAATATCATCAATAAACACAACCACAAATTTATTCAAGAACTCATGAAATATTCAATTCATAAGATCCATGAATACTACCGGTGCATTTGTCAAACCAAAGGACATAACAACAAACTCATAATGCACATATCTAGTATGGAAATATATTTTCATAATTTTATCCTTCTTCTCCTTTAATTAATAGTACCTAGATCTCAAGTCAATCTTGGAAAAATATTGTGCTCCCTAGAGCTGATCAAATAAGTCATCGATATGAGGTAATGGATACTTATTCTTAACCATAATTCTATTAAAATCTCTATAATCAATGCAAAGTCTTATTGAACCATCTTTATTTTTTACCAAACAAGACATGAGAACCCCATGGTGAAGGTCTAGGATGAATGAATCCTTTATCAAGAAAATCCTAAAACTGATTTTTCTATTCAATAAGTTCCATTTGAGCCATTGGATATGGGGTTTTGAAATTGTCTTAACATCATAGAATAATTAAATTGTTAATTAGACTTCTTGATTAGGTATGACACTGAGTAACTCATCAGTAAAAACATCAAGGTTTTCATTTAAAACTAGAAAATCATTAATCTGAATAGTTCTCATGTTTTCAATGATATAAGGAAGATAAATTTCATTTTCATCCTTCAACAGTTTCTTAGCTTATTAATATGTTATCAATTGTATGGGATTTTTCTTGTATACAAATAAAAAATAATTCTGAAAAACAACTTCTTTAGCTCTATAATAAATCTTTTCATGATAAATAGAAAGTTGATCCATACCAAGTATAGCATCAAACTCAACCAAGGGAAGAAAAATAAGTTTTTCGGGTAATGACATCCCACTGATAACAATATAAAGACTCTCATAATGTCATTTTCCTTAATATTTTCCCCCGGTGTTTTAACCATAAGTAATGATTTCATTTCATGAGGTGAAATTCTTAATTTACCAGAAAATTTCCCAAAAATAAAGGAATGTGTTGACCTTGTATCAAACAACACTTTAGAAAAATCTGAGTAAAAAAATAATGTACCTGATACCACTTCATTTGATGGCTCAACATCTGTTAAAGTAGTTGCAAAGTATTTTTCCACACCCTTCTACTTCCAATATTTAGGATTTCCTACCTGAGTAAATAGCTTTGGACAAACATTATCATAATGACTTAGTTCCTTATAGTAAAATCATATGACCATCAACTTCCCATTTTTTTCAAATCATTTTCCTAGAATTCATCAAACATGTACCCAAACATTCCACATTGGTATAACTTCCAAAAATTTACAATACATTCTCTAGGATGATTTTTACCACAATTTTCACAAGAAAGGAAATTCATTTTCTTACCTCTATTTTTTTATGATTTCTTCCCCATTTCTTACCAACCTGAACTCTTCTTATTCTTTTCATCATAAGTTGCATATATATCAAAAAACTCCATCTCAACTTTTTCAGGAAACTGAAAATGTTTCTCATAGCTTTTAAACTCTTGTGAATCAAAAGCTCTTCATAGAAAAATTTTCAAACCAGAGTAAAATAAATTAATTTTTCTAGTAAAGTCCCATGTAAAAACTGGTAAGTACCTGTCCAACCTTGAAAAATTGGATTCATATGAAACCATAGATTCATAATCTTTCTTCCTCAGTTCAAATAATAGTTTCTCCATTATGAGTTGAACAGTTTTAGGAAAATATTTTTCAAAAAAAAGACTCTTAAAATCATCCCATTCAAGAATATAAAGATCATATCTTTCTCTTGTATTCTTAACTAGAGACCATCATTGATTGGATTCACCTTCAAAATGATAAATTTCTAGTATTAACTTTTGTCATTTTGAACATCCCATGACATCAAATATTTTTCTAGAGCATTAATCCATCCTTCACCTATCACTGTATCTGTGGTTCCACCGAATGTTGGAGGATGTTTCCTCAAAAAATTCTCTACAAATGACCTATTTCTTTATAGTATATTATGCTTATATCTATCATGGATACCACCACCATTTATTTCTTGAGTTAACTATGTCATTTTTGTCACAAATTGCTCAGTTTTGAATCCCACCATTCTAGGCTACAGATTCAAACAAGTATCAGCCTCTATGTGCCTTCCCACATCAGGTTCCCTATTTCTTCTATAGAAAATCATTATGAACAGACATATATTAGTTAAAGCATAATGTTAATATTAAAATCTTATATCATTTTAAATTAACCTTAAAGTAAAAAATAATTTATGTCATTCAATTAATGTCATTCTAACCCCTACAGTTATCAAAACCATCTTTTTATACCAACTATAAGGACCTGGCCTTTTAACGTTACTTATTCTTGAATTTTAGTCAATAACATACATTATTACACATTGAGGATCATTTCAGGTTTATATTTTTATAGAATTATGATATATTACAAACATAACATACTGCATTCATATAAAGAGGATATTATAAAAATAGTATCCATTTTTTTCAAAATATAAAGCTATAAAACTTAAAACATGGTTTATTTGATCACACTATATATTATTCATCATGACTCCCTTATTTATCTTACCCATCCTTATATCATCTGAAAACATTTTAAAATATTTATATGAGTACAAAACTTAGTGAGGGATATAAAGAAAGAAATTGTTAGTCAAGTGATAACATAAAAACCAATAATACCCATAATAATAATAACTCGTATACATAGAAACATCATATAGTTGACTTGGGACATATTTACCATATCACACATACATTTACCCTTACACATGGAATAACCTTTTGGTCAACTTCCATCTTCGAAGTACCCAATGCATTGGAGATCTATAATGGGGCTCACCCATCATATATTGAGCTATAAGGATCTAAACCCAACATATCTTGAGCTATAATGGGCTCAACCCAATATAAATAATGCCCAAGAAACATATCATGAATAAAACACTTAATAGCTCATTCTTGGGACATATTTACCATTTCACACTTACATTTACCCTTACACGTGGAATAACCTTTTGGTCAACTTCCATCTCCAGAGTACCCAATGCATTGGAGAGCTATAATAGGGCTCACCCATCATATATTGAGATATAAGGGTCTCAACCCAACATATATTGAGGTAAAATGATCTCAAACCAACATAAATAATGTCCAAAAAAATATCATGAATAAAACACTTCATAGCTCATTTACATCCTTAATAAAAACACATTCACCATTTCAAATACCATTTTTTCGTATAAAAACGGTTTTAGAATATAAGCATCGCACACACAATAATGAAATAATATTATTTAAAATAACTATTAAAACATATATTGGAGATATTATAGTAATGAAACATCATAAAATCATAATATAAAACTCATGATATTAAGAAAAATAATAATCTCTTTGTATTTCATAGAGGGAACATTTAAAAGGATTTAAGAGGAAATTTCTTTACAAATACCTTAACATTGAAGAGAGAATTGACTAAATGAAGTGATTATGTATATATATTGTAAGTAAACATAATACAACATAATATAATCAAATTAAATTTTTCAAATTATCTTATCAGGATAAAAACCATTGATGTTGAAGGTTAACCCAAAGAATGGAAATTGGGTTTAGAATTTTCCTAGGAAATTTTAACATGGTAACAGGTGTACATGGGAGGGATTAATGAGATATAAATGAGATATATCATCACTAATATATCATAAGGGTAGTATAGGGTAGGTTCAAAAACATAAAAAATCATTAGGAATTAAAAATTAAATAGAATAACATAGGGGTGATTCTTAAATAAAAGTGAGAAAGAGAGGATCCCTTACCTCGGGTTTGACTTCCCTAAAATGTGTTTAAAACTAATATTTTATGGTTAAAATAGTGTTATTAATATTTTACAGAAAAATATTCATTTTTATAACACCTTTAATGATAATTTTATAACATCATTCCACCAATTCATTAATAATATTTTGTTAATTGCATTGTTTTTGGGCGCATTTTTCACATAGTTTCATGATCTATTCATGATGGATATTCATTTCACTTTTAAGTGAAACTATAGAATTGGAATGGAATGGTATTTAAATATTTCAAGAAACATTAATTATACCATTTATCATTTTGAATTATGACATGAGGACGATACATAAGTTAAACATTATTTATATTTTTTTAGGTCATTTTGGTGGTTCTTCGATCATAATTAACTCATTTTGTTTTATAAATTAATAACATGAGTACAAAATTATTCCAGAAACTTATATAAGATATAATACATAAATTATAATCTGGTACAACCATAAAAATTGTTTCATGACCATTCTTTAATGAATTAAAAGAAATTGAAATCACATCATCCACGATATCGGTAAATCGACGCATCACGGACAGTGTTTTAATTTCTAGAGTAAGTGGGAGAGGACAAGAAGTATAATGGTGAATATTCCATAAACATGATGAAATCTAGGATATGTAAGATACTATATCATTTATTCCTCTTGTATAAGGTGATATTAGGAAGAAATAATAATAGAAAAGAAAATGAAAATAAATGAAAGAAAACAAAAGAGGATGTGTACCACTTGATCTCTTCTCCTTGAGATCCTTCTTAAAGCCCTTGGTTTGGGCCATATGGTGAGACCATAAGGACTTTTACCTGGGGAAGGGTTTTGGGAGGATTTATTTTCATAACTTAGGAAAGGATCAAGGCTTTAGAGTTGTGAGAGTAATAGGGGGGAGAGGGTGGTATTTATAGTAGAGGAGAGGAGGAGTTTCCCCTTATTCTAATCATTATTTTATTATTTTTCCACAATACAAGAAATAGTTTTGATTAAAAGACCAAATATAGTAATAAGTGCATGTGAGTTAGAGATAAGTGTGCTTAAATCATAAAAACATCACCCATAACTCCATAAATCAAGTATTTAGCTTAATTTTTAAATTATCGTATTTCACTATTCATAAAAATTCAAGTATTTCTGAAAATTATCAAAAATTCACCCCAACCATTTTTCAATGTGTAGAATCGAAAACTGAACTATATTTTATCAAAGTAATTTTCTAAATATGATAAATTTATTTTTTAAATGAAATAATATATTATTCAAAAAATAACAATTTTAAAACATTTATTTACTTATTCTATGATATGGGTATATCATACATTTAATTAAATATTATATATATACTATCATAGGTTAAGTTACTATTAATATGGGTAACATTAATATTCATGATGTAATGTTAATATTCACCAAAAATTATGTTGGTCTTATCAGTCTCTTAATAACTTACTGATTGCAACCGTGTATGTATGTATTTTGAAATTCGAAATACCAAAGTGGGAAAATTTAGTTTAGTGCTAATTATTTTATAATTACCTAGGTTATTAAAGAATATCACTATGTGACCCTTTCTTCACAACAATATTACCATTCCAGATACAAAACATCACATCATGTCATGACCCCTAGCTAATGGTGTGATTCCCCCTCTCGAACCTTACAATAAAATTTGGATAAGTCTCAAACCCTTATGTATCATCCAACCCTCATGAATCAACCCTTATGTATCACTAGAGAAAACCCTTATATATCAGTAGATGAAACACTTACATATATGGTGACCCTTGTGTATTGAAAATTTATCCATTAAATGTCTTATGGTAAACCATAATTAAACATTACATATCTCGAGGTAACCATTACGCATCATAGGGTTAAACCTTTCATTTTACAGGTCTCCCAATACTTAAGTAATATTTATTAAGATGGAGAATCTTATGAATTAGGAATACCCTTATGTAAGATCATCCTTACACATTGGGAACCTTATGCATTAGGAATAAACTATTTTTTCTAATCTATTATATTCATAACCTTTTATGCCTTGGTCCATGTGGATATAGTGTAACCTATAACCAACCCAAATATCCCAACTTCAAACATTCTTATATTCATCCCATATTTCTACAAACACCTCTAAACCCTAAATTAACAAAAATTCATGATAAAAATTCACCTCCAATATTCATGTAGTTTCACCCGAAGGCTATAGCATAATCATCGATTATCCCCTCACCACAATGTGTTCCATTATCAAATAATGTTGTTATTCCTATTGAATAATTTAATATCTAATCTATGCTCAGTTCTCCAATTACCGATCTCAGGACACCACCAACACCCCAAATAGCCCAAACGCATCGTGATACAAAAGATTCAAAAAAAATTAAAAATATCACCTTGAAATTTGAGTGGAGATGCATAATGGGTTTTAAGAATAGTTCAGAAGAAAATATAAATGAAAAATATTAAGAGGGACTCGTTACATATATTGATATAATCACTCATTCTCATAATAACTTCATTTATAATGAATGATTTAATCCTTATTACTGGAACCAAAATATATCCATAATTATAGAGTAATTTAAGGGAGAAAATTTGGGTAGGGATTCAAAAAGAAACCAATGGATATAATTAATTTGGTTTGGGTATAGAAGTGGACTTTTTATAGATGAATTTAAGTGTATTATTTGAAAATTATCATTCCTTAATGGTTAAGGAAGGTCTTTTTAAAATGAAAAGTGACCCGTATGTGGAAAAACCAATGCAGGTGATAATAACTCGATTATAAAAATTTATTTTTGGTTTTAATAATTTTATGAATCAATTTTATATATGAAATATATTATCATATTTACAGTTCACCGACACCATTCAATATTCACTCCAAAAACTTATTTTTTCTGCCATAAATGAAAATAACAATCTTGATTAAATTTAATTCCATGATTACAGAAATGAAATTAATTCTTTCAAATTCAATCTATATATATTTTAATTGTATATTTTAAATAAAAAATTCTAAAACATTCAGAATACAACTTATTTAAAAAATAATAATTTCTTATGTTGTGAATGATTATATTTAGATTTACTATCATTATTTATTTATTTAATAGATGTTAAATATTTATTTTACGTATTGAATATATTATTTATAATAAATTATTCATTTATATAAAAGTTATTATATTCTAATTATAATATTTTTAATATTATAATTGATTAAATGCATTCCCAAAGCTAATCTATATTTCAAGGGGTTGTATACATATCATATTACCCTTTTTCTATCCTGTATATAACCTGGCATAATTATATAAAATTTATTTATCCAGATATTCCATTTCTTTCTCATAATTTCTCTCATATTTCTAATATTTATCCATCTTTACATAGTTATAACTTTTAGTATGATCATCAAGTAAACCCATGAAGATGAAGATTTCAATTTCTTATCCTTTTTACTTACATATAGTTTTATTACACTTTTAATTCATTGTGATGTTTCATATTTCATTATCATTATATATTAATGTTTTTATTTTTTTGTAATATTTTATCTTAATAAAATATAGCATTTTTTTATTTTAATTTAGTGTTTCATGTAAAATAATTTATTTAATATATTCATGGAATAAAAATGTGGGGTTTTACTTTAGAAACACAATCACCCTTCCAATTCAATTTGGAATAAAAATCATGCCTTTAAACTATAGAATAATTATGTTCGTCAACAGTTGTCAAGGTTTCTATCAAGGTTGGGTAGACATATTCCAACACCACCCAAAAATCCTTAAATACCTTAAAGGCCTTTGTAATCGCCCATAAAATCCCAAGCTCAACCTAAAATACCTAATTAAATAAATGGTAAAAACTAATCTCAATTTCTAACAAAAAATCCAAGATACCATAAAACACCAAAAATGGAATTTAGCTCGCTCGCCAACTTGGTGAGGGAAATCCAAATTCAAGGGTTGAGTAAATTGCATTCTCAAACTTTATTCAGCCTAAAAAACAAGGAAATTTTAGTGAAATCACCTTAAAAAGTGGTACCTGGCTTAAAATATAAATGAACCTTTTATTAGAGTTACCCCCTATAAGGAAAATAACATTTCAACTATCATTAAAAATATAAATGAGGGAAGTTATTCCATATAGGGGAGTCCCTGTAAGGGAAAGATTGTGTCCATTGATGACCCCCTTATCCCAAACCTTCCTCCCCCATTTACCTAAATGTATAACCAACCAATGAAAAAAAGGAAATAATCTTGATAAAAAATCATAGAAAATTTTGAAAAATGTATAGTATAAAATTTCATCGATTGATGTTAAAAATAAAATTTCACAATGCACCAAGTTTTTTTTGAATATTTGCACACATTGAATGAGACTTCAAGGTAATGAATAGATGACATTGGAGTGTAATAGATTTTCATTGATCTAGACATCACTTCCCATAAAATTTAAGGATCCAAGAATATTCTTGATTCCATAATCCATAGGGGAGTACTTCTTTTATAATTACATGTATCAATTGGAAACCTATATAAATGTTATGAATCACTAAATTTTCTCTTCTTTAAAGGTCAGGTAGATAAATTCTATTGGAATAGTTATTTAATTATTAAACCAAGGTATTTTACAACCTATTAGTGTGCTAGAAGATGTTCTTATGATGCTCAAAAACTTAATTTTTCATGGTTATTTTTAGATAATAAAAATGTAATATGATAATATGAATGGAAATGCCCCAGTCATATTGGGGAGACCTTTATTAAAACCAACCAAAATAATGATTTATTTTCCTAATGATATATTATCTATATATTTTGGTGGTGAAATCTTCCACTTTAACATCATTGAATCCATCAAGTACACCATAGAACAATATTCATCTCTTAGTTAGTTAATTTAATTTATGTTCTCTCTATACCAATGTAAGATTCTATTATTTCATCTAATAATTATTTGGAGTTTTCATCATTCATATACATGATTGGTAATGATTAATGTGTCATTTATTGTAATGAATTCGAAATATATCAAGAGTATATATTAATTAATGATTTCTTCTACACTGAAGAGAAAATAACCATGAATGATTATTATCATCATATAAAATATTATTACACATTAGGGGATGTTACCATTGAGTATTTATATACGATCATAGACTTCCCTCTTTTACATTACCTCTCACTAATCCAAAACCCTTTGAATTGAAATTAAACTCACATTAAAATTTTAAATATTATTATCTTGAGAATATCAATAAGTTCCCCATCATAATTATTATTTTTATCCTTATGGGGAATGAGTTTTAATTACTTGACCTTTTATAGGAGTATAAACAAGATTTGAGATAGAAAATTTCAGAAATTCCTCATATTAGCATATCTATTTTCATGTATCATATTTTATTAAATGATGGGTAAAAACAAGTAAGGAAAGAACAAAGAAGATTAATTACAAACCTCATTGATGTCATTAAAAAAGATATAAGAAAAATATTTATTATGATAATCAATTATTCTATATCTAATAGCCAATGGGTCTGTATTATATTTGTATTTCATAAGAAAACTAGTTTAAAAATCATTAAAAATGAAAATAATGAATCATTACTAACCCATGTATAAAATATTTTGTGTTTCTGTATTGACTACCTCTGACTAAACTAGTGCATTGGTAAGAACCATTTTACATTACTATTCGTTCAACAGATTCTAAAGAGATTATAAGTGATGTTTCACTTTTGTTTCCCTAATAGGTATTCTAGATACATTCATATCCATAATACCTGAGAGGACGAGAAAAAAATAGAACATTCACTTTCCCCTTTATCAAATTTACATATTGAAGGATTCCATTTGGATTGTGTAATGCTCCTTGTACTTTTAAAATATTCATTTTTAGTTTTTTTAAATTTAATAGAGAATTTTATAGAAGTGTTCATGGATAATTTCACCATTTATACTTCCTCCTTTTACGGATGTTTGATTAGTCTAGGTACTGCCTTCCATTATTATAATTAAATTAATTTTTTATTAAATTATAAGAAATGTCATTTCATGGTACAATAAGAGATATTACATGGAATTGTCATTTCTAGGGAAGGTACTTGAGTAAATAAATAAAAATATGGATTTAATTTTTACTATCATTTCCCAATTAATGTGAAGGATGAGAGGTATTTCTAAAGTCATTTAGTATTTCATCACCTTTTAATTCATGATATTATTAAGATTACACTTCTACTATATTGATGCACGCCTATCATATGGTGTGGAAAAATAATTATTTCCTAAGTTAAAATGTATTAATTTGGTTGACCTAGGATGTTTCCCAAAGAATATTGCACACAAAACAGTTTGTCACCTTTAAACGTGGGTAAAAATTGGGTGTTTTTAGAAATTAAAATGATTAAAAGGAAAATTGAAATTCAAATGATTTAAAAACTATGACATTAAAAGGGATATTAGTTCGAGGTTGGCTTCCCAATTTTAATTTTATCCTTGTTCAATTTAATTCAAATATCTTCTTCTTAGTTGATTAAACTGAGTTTCCACAATGATTCCTCTTAATTCCTTGGTGAAATTATGATGGTGAGAGAAAACCTTACCAAGATCTTAGTTTGGTCCACACTCCTTCCTTATGAAAAATAGTTGTATTGAATATACTCAATTAAAATGGAAAATACCCGATCGGGTCTTGTTTATCCCAAATAATCAAGAACATTCACTACCCCTTTTACAAGTACTGATGATCGTCGAGTACTTCACCACTAATCCCTGGTATATTCCATCGTATATAAACAAAAAATAAGTGGAGGGATAAAATGAGTATTTCACCAAGTAAAAAATAAATAAAGGAATTAAAATTTAAGAACAATCTCACTTGATAATAAAATCGGCTATTTGAAATTGAAAACAACTTTAAAGAAGAAAGAAATTTCATTCAATTACGTCCAAGAACTCAGGCATTAAAAAATAGAAAACCAACCCATCCCAAATCACTCCAACCAATCAAGATGAATCTGGAAGAATAATAAATTACAAAACTATGGGAAAAAAGGAAATAAAAGAGATAATGCCGAAAATTTCTCCTCCTTGGTGTCCCAAAAGGAATGGGATTCAATGAGAGATATTTTGAGAGGGAGGAGGTCCCCTCCTTTTATAGAAATAATTTTTCCCCCTAAAGTTGACACATTGTAACCCTATTAAATGAAATATTCACACATTTCACCCTTATTAAATGTTTTTCATAATTATATTGACTGTTTCCCCTCACAATCTTAGTGTATTTGGACAAATATTCTGAGATTTATTCTCGTTTTACTCTCACAATTTATTATGTATAGTCAGACTCTCTAAATCGCAAACCTCCAGATTAGAATGCTTTAATGAACATTAAAACGGAAAATTAACACCATCTTTCCTTCATAAAAGATTATACAAAATGCCTTTTGTGTCAACCCACTACATTTCACAACAATTGGGCCCACCAGGAAGGAGTTATGGACCCCACACCGAAACTCTCTAGATCTGTAAAAAGTTTTCATTCTCCCAATTGTGATCTTCTTTTGAGCTTCCATATGACCGATTCATCCTATGTTAAAAGAGGATGAAATGAATCCCATGATGTTTAGAATATATAAAACAAAGAATTTTTCAATTTGGATTATTTTATAAAATGTTATGGACAAAATAATAAATAATTTAAAATATTTAAAAATACGAAATGGGCCATTTTTAATATTAAGCTCAAAATATTTCCAATATCATAAAATGTATCAATTTATCTTAAATTAACATGTTGGTGGGTTTAAAAAATTAAATTTAATTTAAATTTAATTGAAAATATTTTTCTCTACCTTTTCCGTCACACTTAGCACTTCGAATCATGGACAAGTAAACATCAAAATCTAATCAAATAAAATCCAAAACAAATAATCATGAGATCTACCAAATCCATACCAAGATACAAAAAGATATCATGCCTCATTAAAAAAGTTATTTCAAGTTCTACATTTTAAATTATTTAATATATTTCAGCTTCATTTCTTATTTTATGAACACAAAACACTTACCTCGCATGAATTTTCTCTCATCTCACAATTGTAAATGTTCAACAGGGATTTTCTCATCCAAACTCACACAAGAGTCACCATAGGCTTGGTAAATACCTACTTCTCCACCCGATGAGAGTTAAGGACATGTATTTCTCATGAGGACTTTTCATGGTTTTTCTATGGCTTCTGGTTGGTAGGATTTAGATGTTAAAAATTCTAAGGCTGAAAAAGGAGGTCTTGGCTCTTTTTGAACAAAAATCGAAATAATCTAATTTTCACTCAAATGTGGTCTCCCATTTATATAAAATCGGCTTCATAATCATGAGAACTCAAGGAATGTTCATTCCATTTATCATTTTACCAACAAAAATTTCTTATCAAACATTGTTTTTCTTGAAATCTTCAGATAGGCACAACTTTCTTTTTATATTGGAAGCTCCAGAAAGGCACAGCTTCTCTTATCATGAAAGCTCCAGAAAGTCAAAAAAATGAAAAAATGAACACTTAAATAGAAACATTATCCTAAAAATTTTATTTTCCACCCAAATTATCGCCAAAAGATGAATTACATCACAAGACATCTTCCCCAACACTTAAGTTCAACTAGATCATGAAATTTTACTTCAAGAGCAGATTGGATAAGGAAAATTGGCTTGTAATGTGGCCAACCTAATAGGTTGTTAATGGATTCTAAAGGATACATGGATTAATGTATAAGGTATGCCACAATAAAAAAGGATTATTTTGAAAAGGGGGATTCAAACCAAATAAATTCCTTAATCATTTAAAACACAAGTACCTCAAACCCTCAAGTTTTGACAGGAATAAATCAAATTCTAGTTAAAGAAAGCATAGTCTGGTTCTCTTAAGAAATGAGGTGAATGTAAAGAATATGACAAAAATGGTAAATAAGTCTCACAGTAAAGTGATTTAAAAAATAAATACAGTGAGATTTCGCATGGGATTTAAAAAGAAGAGTACTTTTCATGAAATTCAAAAATATTTTAACATGAAACAAAGTTATTTCAGTATTCATTTAAGCTTAGTATCATGGAATATATTGGTTCACTCATTTACATGGGTTTAAAAAATTTAAATTATAATCATTTCAGCTCAAAATTTTTTACAACACACTAAATTTTAAAAAAACACAAATATATGAAAAACAAAAAAAAATATTTTTTTATGAAAACAGTAAACCAAAGATAAAATGAAAATCCAAAACTAAAAAGGCTACCTCCCCCACACATAAATAATACAGTGTCCTCAATGAATTAAAATATATTTAACATGTAATAAGATTTTAAAATTAATCACAATAATCAAGAAAGTGTAAAGGAGATGTATGTCCTGACTTATTGGCAATGCAATGTTGAGTTAGGCTCCTAAGTGTTGCTCTTTGAAAACCTAAAAAAAGGTAAAAGTATAACAAAAGAAATTTATTAAAAGAAATAAAAATAGAATTTAAATAAGAAAAGAAGGTTAAATCTTGGTTTAATCCCCCAAGTGGGCCATGAGTTTTGACTGCCTCTAGAGGGGTAGTTCTAATCGATTGTCCCCAATCTGATGGTGGGTGAAGTTTCTTGTTCATGAACCAATAAGAATTCTTATTTCCAGAATTTGTTTATTCCTTTTTGTTGAGGACTCCATGGATATAGAATACCAAGTCCACCCCCATTGTAATTAGATACAACATGCATGGTGGGTTTAGTACAATGAATGATTCTTCCTCTTTCTTAGTTTCCACTTTCACTATGTGTTCTTTATTCACTAGTGTGTTCTCAAGGTATGATACATCAATAGAATAATCAAAGGTAATGCGAGAGTTTAAATCTATTTGAAAACAACTAATCATTAAGAATTAATATCAAATTCTTCACTTTCAAAGTAATCAGATCATGTCTCATTTCCCTCTAGAAAATCCTCTTTGATATTCTCATGTACTCCCTCCAATAAATGTTCAATAGGTTTGGGGATCTCTAGATGTTCCTATTTGGATGAATATTATTTTTCATCATCTTCCTCCAAGGAAATACATGTGTTGGATGAATCTAAAAAATTAAAATAAGGGGAAGTAATACTCAACTCAATTTTAACAAGATCAAAAGATAAAAAGTTAATCAAATGATTATCTCCCAGATTTTGTTAATATTCAATCTCCTCTTCATTGGAAAGAACCTCTTGGAGTTGAGTAGTATATGATAGAGGTCGGGAGTTAGCCTCAACTATTTCTTGGATCTCCATAGAAAAATCAGGGATGACTAAGGAGGGGACTTCTTGGACCTTGGAAACTTTATAAAATTCAGGAAAGTAATGGGAGAACACAGTTAGCTTTCAGGCCATCACTTAAAAAACTTCTTTGTTCATGTCCTTCTATAGTCCATCTATGAATTCTTTGAATGTTTTCCCACCATTACTTGTTTTCCAAAATAAACTCACCTGTCTAATAATAGAAGAAACACCATCCTCTCTAGAAAAGGTTGAGTCAATAATTGGTTCATTTATCAATGGGTAATTTTTTCATGAATTAAATAAATAGTCATTTGGAAACAACATGGAAAGTGTTTTTTTAAATTCAAAAGAGCCAAATATTTATAATTAGGTTATGGCACTGCCTCCCCAGCAACGACGCCAATTTTAATGCACACCTGTCATAGGGCTTGGAAAAAAAATTATTTCCTAACTCAAAATGCAGTAATGTTGTTGACCTAGAATGTCTCCCAAAGAGGAGTGCACACAAAACAGTTTGTCACTTTTAAACGAGGGTAAAAATGGAGTGTTTTTATAAATTCAAATGATTTAAATTAAAATTGAAATTCAAATCATTTAAAAACTATGATATTAAAAGGGTTATTAGGTTGAGGTCGGTTTCCAAATTTTAATTCTATCCTTGTTCAATTTAATTCAAAACATTTTCTTCTTAGTTGATTAAACTGAGTTTTCAAAATCGTTTCCTTTTACTTCCTTGGTGAAATTATGATGGTGAGAGAAAACCTTACCAAGATCTTAGTTTTTTAAAATATCCTTCCATGTGAAAAATAGTTGTATTGAATATCCTCAATTGACATGGGAAATACTTGATCAGGTCTTGTTTATCCCAAACAATCAATAACATTAACTGCCCCTTTTACACGTACTGAAAATCTTCAAGTACTTCACCACTAATCCCTGGTAATTCCATCATATATAAACCAGAAATTGGTGGAGGGAGAAAATGATTATTTCACCAAGGAAAAAATCAATAATGGAATTAAAATTCAAGAACGATCGCACTTGATAATAAAATCTTCCATATGAAATTGAAAATAACTATGAAGAAGAAAGAAATTTCATTCAATTACATCTAAGAACTCAAGCATTACAAAATAGAAAACCAACCCTTCCCCAATAACTCCAATTGTTTACCCCTCCATGGTAAGAGTAATAGAGATGAATGGGTAAGAATAAGGCATTACAAAACTATATAAAATAAATAAATAAAAGAGAGAATTCTGAAAAGTTCTCCTCCTTGGTGTCTCAGAAGGAATGGGATTGAATGAGAGAAATTTTGAGAGGGAGGATCTTCCCTCCTTTTATAGCCAGAATTTATCCCCCGAAAGTTAATGTGTTGTATCCCTATTAAATGACATATTCACGCATTTAACCCTTCTTGGATTTTGTTCATAATTATCTTGGTTGTTTCCAATCACAATCACAATGTATTTGGACAAATATTTCGAGAGTTATTCTTGTTTTACTCTCGCAATTTATTTTGTCTAGTCAGACTCTCCAAATCGCAAACCTTTGGATTAGAATGATTTAATGACCATTAAAAAGACCAATTAACGTGCCCTTTCCTTAATGAAAGATGTTCCAAAATGCCTTTTGCATCCACCCACTGCATTTCACAATAATTAGGCCCACCAAAAAAGAGTTAAGGACCCCACACCAAAACTCTCTAAACCTATAAACAGTTTTCATGCTCCCACTTGTGAGCATCTTTTGAGATTCCAAATGACTGATTCAGCTTTTGGTTAAGAAGTATAAAATTAATCCACTGATATGTACAATTTTTTTTAAAAAACAATTTTTTAATTTGCATTAGTGTAGAAAATGTTATGGTCAAAATAAAGAAATGGTTTAAAATAGTTAAAAATATGAAATGGTCCATTTTTAATATTAAGCTAAATATATAACCAATATCATAAAAATGTATCAATTTATCTTAAAGTGACATGTTGGTGGGTTTAAAACAATTAAATTTAATTTAAATTTAATTGAAAATATTTTCTCTATCATATACCTATTAATTCCAAAAGATAAGTATTGTGTATTTGATAAAAAAAATTATGATAATGATTTGAATAAATAGGAATAAAGTATCATGTAATACCCATTAATCTTACCATCTCATTAAAATTTACCATTTGTGATCATGTGTGATGCTTCTTCCACAGCTTATTGATCAATCACAACATGTCATTGAATATTCCTCACACACACTAAACCCTACCCTATAAAATTACACCATAACTGAAAAATTAATTTCTTATAATTATGTTTTCTTTGGATAGATTCATGTTATACCCTTTAAGATTTAAATTTATTGGGTATTACAACCATTATGACCTCCAATATTTCTTCAATAAAATGGAATTCAAACCATGTCTCCTTCATTGGATGCTCCTCCCTCATGAATTCAATTTAAAAATTAGGTATAATAAAGCATAAGATAATGTACATGAAAACTATATTAGTAGGATATTTCTATCTATACACATTGACTCATCCCCTTAGATTAATATAAATGAAATGTTTTCTTTTGAGAAATTATAATGAGTACATGATGATATTACATCATATACTAACATCACAAATTATATGGTAGCGTCCTCATTCCTATTGATTTTAATAAAACACAATCGTAGTCTCTTAAATAAGATTCATGTTGGTATATTTTGGATGACCCTTACTAAAATAACTAGTGAAAAAACACAATTTAACGTCAGTTTTTTTATTTTTGACTTTGGTTTTTAACCGATGTCTATAAAGGTGATGTAAACAATAGGATTTTTAGCATCAGTTATTAGAAAAGTGACGCTGAAAATTATTTTCATTAAGGGTTTCGGCATCGGTTTTTTCAAAAACCGATGCTGAAACCCAGTCAAAATTGAGGTTTCGGTATCATTTTTTTGTAAAACTGACACAGAAGGTCAATTAGGATGGGGTTTCAGCATCGGTTTTTTCTATAACCAATGTAGAAACCCAATTTTCGGAATCAGTTTTTAAAATAAATGATGCCATAAATTAAAGAAAATAGAAAAATCAGAATATTGCACTTCTAAAAATATCAAAACCCCTATAAAAAAATATACAGCAACACTCAAACAATATTTATCATTCAATAAAAACCTATAACTTACATATACCAAGCATAAACAAAAAAAAACTGACATTGAAAGTTAAAAAAAATAGAATACACGGACCTGAAATTTACGACTGGCTCATTGTTAGTTATTGTTGAAGAATTAATTTGATTATTAGTAGGTTCAAACACCTAATATATCAAAAGAGTTAGTTTTTTGAACCCATATGTATTATTATTTAAAAATATTAGAATATACATACCTCAAATCCTAATGAGACTTAACAATTAGTTCGCAAAAGTACGTCGAATATGGGTCATATTAGATTGGGAATAAAATTGTGGATCATTGAATACTTACAATAATATTGAATGATATGAGATTAAAAAATAAAATAATATGGCAGAAAATATAAAAATAATAATACAACTAACCTTATAAAAATCAATAGTTTCCCAAGTTGTGATTTTCTCCTACATGAATCTTAAAATATAATAACCACATTCAAAATTTCCATTTTGATGATGGAACTGTAGTTATAAAACAATAAACTGATAATAAATACAATATATAATAATAAATTTAGAAAACCAAATATAATATAGAAACTAATTACTTGTACTTCCACATATTTTATTTTCTTTGGTTTCTTTACTGACATGTATTCCTTGTTAAATTGTTTCTATGAACTGCAATTTCATATATATGAACCAATAATACATGTCTAAACAATGAAAATTAAACATAATGAGATTATAAAAATAAAACAAAATTACTTGATTAATAAGGTGTAAAATGGTTTATGAATAGTTCCTAAAAAAGAGAAAAACCAAAATAAGGTGAATTCACTTGGGAAAAATACACCTAACATCCAATGTCACCTATAATAAAAAAAGTTCACAATTAATGACATTATAATGATTATTAGTTCATAATTATTTTTATGTTCTTACTTATCAAGAAATGGAAAAAACTAGCATTTAATATATGTCTGTGATAATCTCTTAGATATATATTTAACTCTATCATCATTCTTCACATGTATGACTTCCAAGGAAATATACTCTAGATCTATAAAACTGTAAATGCATGTACTTTTATTTTGTAAAATAATCTTGTGTAGATACCTAAATTAAAAAGAAAATATAGTTAGTCAGTTTAAAACCATCTTTTATTAAAGAAATAGTAATTCAAATGTCAATTTAATTACATGGAAAACAACTACACCACACTCAGCCCGAGCTCTTCAAAATCTACTAAATGCTTGATATCTTCATTAATTATTATCAATAGATAACTTCTTCCACAAATATCGATCATCATCTGAAACTCATAGATATAATTCAAGAAAGCATAAATCTAAGATAATATTTGTAACCTCGAAGAAATATTAGCAGGTTCTACAGTCGATTGTTCCTGAACATTTTGTTGCATTTGGGCAGTTTCTTTTGCTTTAAAATATTCCTATATATGTTAAATGTCATAAAACATTATAAGTAATTTTGAATCATTTGTAATTAATATTTAAAAAAAACACATACCTCATATGAAATATAACATAGAAGACTAGTTGGACAAAGTAAAAAATGGCCCAGACATTCTCCAACACAGGTGATCTCCGTAGTAGGAAATGATAGTATAGAATTAGGATCTATAAAATCAAGTACCGATACTCTAACATGACCCATCTGTAAAGGCTTATGATGTACGGAGACCCACAAAAAATGACCCTGTAATAGCGCAACAATATGTACATGAGGATCTCCAGCAAACAAATCACAATATATGGCTTGATCCGAGCTAGGAGGTGGTGGATCAAAGTAAGAAGATGGTGTAGGCTAGTCTAGGTGAGCAGTCTGAAAAGGAAAAAAATAAAAAGGTATATTAGTTTTTATAATTTATAAAATAGAAAAATTGATGAAAATAAAATAATATACCTCAAAAGGCTAGGCAGACGGGGCAGGGTAAACAAATGGGGCAGGGTAGTCTGGGTGAGTAGGTTGAGAAGGCAGAAAAATGAAAAAAGTATATTAGTGTTTATAATTAATAACATAGAAAAATTGATGATAATAAAATAATATACCTCAAAAGGATGCGCAGATAGGGTAGGGTAAGCATATGGGGTTGGGTAGTATGGGTGATTATGCTGAGAAGGAAAAAAATGAAAAAGGTATATTAGTATTTATAATTTATAAAATAGAAAAATTGAGGAAAATAAAATAATATACCTTGAAAGGCTGTGCAGACAGGGCAGGGTAGTTTGGGTGAGTAGGCTGAGAAGGCTGAAAAAATGAAAATTTTATATTAGTGTTTATAATTTATAAAATAGAAAAATTGGTGACATATAAATAATATACCCGTGAAGGCTGCACAGATGGGGTAGGGTAAGCTGATGGGGTAGGGTAGTTCAGTTGAGCGGACTGGGAAGGCTGAAAAATAAAAAAAAAGTTATATTTGTGATTATAATTTATAGAATAAAAAAATTAATGACAAATAAATAATATACCTGAGAAGACTGCACACATTTTGATTGTCTTGCCAAGTGTTCTAACAAAGCCTTCTACACTTCTACTTGAATTTGATCATCCATAGACTATTTCATATCTTTGAGCTCTTCTTTTAAGGATTCTATATCTGGGTCTTTTGATTGCTTACTCTAACCAATAACCTTCTTAATACTAACACTCACCTGATATCCTCTAACACGGCAGGAGTGTTCTGCCTTTCCCAAAGCAGTGACTAGGATGTCGATCCTACCCTCAGGGATAAAATATCCTTGTGTCTCTTACTCCTAAAGCTCATCCTGAAATGAAAAATAAAAAAGTTATATTAGATTTTATAATTTATAAAATAGAAAAATTGTCGATAAATAAATAATATTTAATTAAAATTCTATCATCTACTTTCTTAGCTTCTTCTATAATATATTTTTCATTTTCCCTTCTTCTTGCTCATTTCCATTTCTCAAAGTGAGTGGGAGGAGATGGAGGACCAAACTGGACCTCTTCTGAACCACATCTTGATCGAGCTCTTAATGCTTCAAATTTTTCTTCAATCATTTTATGCTCCAAATATGAATACCCTCCACATGATAAAGTATGAGGGTATACATTTCTCAACTGGATCTCCTGATGAGATCTCCTGGAGTCCTGTTATATAAAAATAAACTACTAAGTAATAAGAATAATATATCATAAATTTTCAAATATAAAATAATTATCATACCTGGAATTTTTCTTCCTGATTACTGTCAACAAATCGCTTTCATGTATCTTCATCTATAAATGGATACTTAAGGTATGGGAATTCAAACCTTCTCTTTCCAAAAACATAATTTTTGTTAGTTTTGTTTTAAAATATCTCTGTCGAACCACCACTAAAGAGAGATGTCTTTTCGTAATTTTTTTGGTTTCCTCATAATTTAATGTCATTTGTAATTGAATAAATTAAAATTTTCATTTAAAATATATAATATTAAAAAAAATGAGATAAAATAAATAAATTAAGATATTTTACCATCATGGCCTGCCAAAGTCGTTGCTTCGTCGTCCTGTCCACTGACTTCCAATCAAGAAATAAAATACTAATCCGGCAATGGATCTACATCTCTATATAACTGAAAAACCCAACTGCAGATGGGCCAATTGCATTATTATCATCATAAAAAGGGATGTGTACTCTGTCATCATCACGAGAAAGTGATAGTTTTCATAAACATATAACACCATGTTTACCAACTTGAGAACTTGATTTCTATAGTAGTAATAGGAGAAGTCGCCTCTGTCGAGGATGCATCAGTAGTCCTGTGAAAAAATATGTAAATTAATAGTTTTATTTAATTAAATAAGTATATTACAGAATATATAATAATATGTCAAAATAGATATACCTCGGTAACTACTCCTCTCTATCTGTATCTGACATTACTACTAGAAAGTGTAATTAAATGTTGTGTACCTTCATATCATTATAAAACTGAATAATTAGAAACAAGGAAGAAAAAAATAAGTAAAAAAAGAGGCATGCATTTTTAAGTTTCAAAAAAGGAAAAAAATATAAATATTTACCAGAAAAATTAGGAGACTAATTTATTTTTCCCCACATGCCTTCATCGTGATCATTACATAATGCATGCACTATGTCTGTCTTATACTCATTATAATCATCTGAAAATTTCGTAATAGATGAATAAGGCTCATGTAAATCACTAACATCATCAGCATCATCCTCATCACCCAAATGGTAACTTTTTCTTTGAAAAACAACTAACCACTGATCATTCGGCAGATCAATGACATAAAATACATGTTTTTCATGTGTCGCCATGATAAATGGTTCCTCGTTGTAATTAAATCTTTTCAAATCAACATGTTTAAACCCATATTCATCATGTTTCACACCACTATTACTATCAAACCAATTACATATAAAAATAGTGACTCGAAATTTAATACAATCAATTTCTCATATGTCTTCAAGAACTCCAAAATATGATGTTGATGTAGAAATTGGGTTTTTATCTTTGGCACTCGAAAAATTCACTGCTTTAGTGAAAACCATTACACCACTATTCTGAATGGTACTCTTTTCATCCTGGTTTTTTGTATAAAATGTATAGCCATTGATATCAAAACCAGACCATGTGATCACAATAAGAGATGGTCCCCCTTCTAACCACTTCAATGTTTCTGATGTAGATATATCTGGGGTGACTTTCTCTTTAAAACATGAAAAAAATTACTTCTTATGCTCAATCATCAACCATTTTTTGCTTCTTTCTGATATCATAACTTTAATTCAGAAATATGTGAGGATATATATGATTGAACGTCATCTGTGTTGTTCAAAATGTATAAATGTGCATGCATCACTTCATCATGTGGAATAAACTTTACCTTTAAGCCTCAAAACCCTCTACCTTCACTATCAACTGTCATATGTTGAGATACAGGGAGACCAATAAGCTTCACCTCATAAAAATAATCAGTAAAGAACTCAATCATCTCTTCTGATACATATTTTTGAACAATAGAGGCCTCTAGTTGATAAGTATTTTTAACATATCCTTTCAAAATTTTCATATATTTTTCAAAATGATACATCCATATTAAATAAAGAGGCCCACATATTCTTATCTCACGCACCAAATGAATCAGCAGATGAACCATTATATCAAAAAAAAGTGGGTAGGAAATACATTTATAGTTGACAAAGTATAAGAGTTTCTTCATTCTCCAACACATCTAACAAATTTGGATCAACAGCTTTGCTACAAATGGATTTTAAGAAATTACATAACCTGATGATAGTCTTTCTAATAGTTGTTTTCAATATACCACGCACTGCTACTGGTATAAGTTGTTGCATCAACACATGACAATCATGATATTTCATACCTATTAATTTATAATCATTTAATGACACCAAATTATTCGCATTTGAAGAAAAACCACTGGGTACTTTAATACCATGAAGACACAGACAAAAATTCATCTTTTCAATCTTGATTAATGTGTGACAAGCTAGTGGTAAATATGTTCTGTTTCCTTTCATAGTGGGTGCTAACTTCAAACGTATTCTCATTAATATCAAGTCCAATCTAGCATGCAATCCATCTTTTTTCTTTTATTTTATGTATAACAAAGTTCCAATCAAATTTTCGCATATGTTTTACTCAACATGCATAACATAAATGTTATGTGTTATCTATAAAAATATCCAATAGGGTAGTTTGAAAAAATAGGCTTCTTATTCCAAATATTTCTTTGAAAACCATAACTTCTTATCTTTCCAAATGTCGAATCAATATCTTTCACCCTATCATAATATTCTTCGGCTGACAATGGTCGAGGGGGGGTTGTATTATTGTAAACCATTAAATTAATTTTTCAATAAAATATAAGGATGATCAATTCGCAAAAATATTTGATGTCCCATATACACTATCTTTATTCCATTCTGCAATTGATAATATGAAGTTTGTTCTTCAAAAATTGAACATGCTTTATGTCCCTTAACACTATCTCCAGATAAGTTTCCATATGAATGAAATTCATTTATATTGAACATTATCATAGCACGCAAAATAAAATATTATTTATTGTATGCATCGAAAACTTTAACACCTTCCTCCCATTGTAGTTTAAAATCATCAATCAATGTTGAAAGATACACATCAATATCATTTCCTGGTTGTTTTGGTCCAGAAATCATCAGGCTCATCATAACATACTTTTTATTCATACATAGATCTGGGTACAAGTTGTAAACTACAAGTAAAATAGGCTATGAACTATGTTGGCTACTGAGGATCTGATATAGATTCATTCCATCAGTACACAATCCCATTCTGAGATTTCTAACTTCACTTCCAAAATTAGGAAATTTTTTATCAAAACTCTTCCACTGTGGTGAATCGGCAAGGTGACGTAAGTTACCATCAGAGTTGCGCTCATCTGAATGACATCTTAACCTTTTCTCATCAATTGAATTTGCAAATAAATGCTTCAAGCAAGGAATTCTTGGAAGGTACCAAATTGCTTTAGTAGGAGTTTTGATTCTGGTACCAAAAAATGAATCAGAATTGAATTATCAGAATTGTATGCAAAAAATAATTGATGATGTCATTGGAAAGTACAAAATTGATTTTTCATGACATTAGATGACATCACCTGAGAATGAATCTGAGTTGACTTTCCCATCTATCTTATAGAGTGATTTCCCACATGTAAGAAACTTGATAAATATTCATTTTATTTCCTATACAGTACACAATCATTGGAGAAAGCATGTATCTTTTTATACCCCCAATCCCATTGGGCATAATATTTTCTTCACCTCATAATTGGAATCTAGAAGCTCGTTTCCTTCTAGAAGTAGCTCTTTTAAAATCTCAGGTAAGCTGGAGAAATTTTTATCACTCCGTCCATTTTTTTCTTTTAAGTTAACTAAACTCAAAACTACTGATAACACTGTATATTTACTACAACCTAAGAGTAATGGTTTCTCAGAATCACCATAAAATCATTCAATAGTTGGTGTTTTTTCGATGGTTTCAACACCTAAATTGTGAATTAATTCTTCAATACCATCCTACGCCTCATTGTGAATATTTTCATCAACATTGCATGTTTAATTTCCAGTTCTTTCACCATGCCAAATCCAACGTGTATAATTAAGGAAAAAACCATAACAAATGATATTATCCTTGATTTATCTGGATTTTAACTTCCTCATATTTACACACTTCACTCATGGACAGAAAATCAAATCAATTTTTTGAAGATGGCATTTAGAAAATTCCAAAAAATCATCAACTCCTTTTTTCATATTCATTAGTGGTTCTTCGTAAATGAATCCAATTATGATCCATTAAATACTTGATATCACAATATTATTGGTGAATATATTAAAACATATAAACATTTAAATATATATCAGATAAATTGTAAAAAAACACATTTCATTAAAACTATTGATAATCAGATAGAAAACATCAGATATGTAACACATTTACGATCCATTGACTGTGTCATTTCAGATACTAACATGCTTGTGAATTTCATAGACTGTAGAGGCACATCTATTTGGGATTAGAAAATGATGTGGGGGTGGGTACCAGTGTTTGATTATAATTCTCAAATTTGTTAGGTGTGGTAAGTTGGAGTCAATGTAAAAAAGATGCAATTTGTTGACCGGATACTTAATAAAGTTTGTTGAAAAAATATTGAACCATCTCACAATACATTTTAAATAAAATATAAACTAAAAATTAAATAAAATTAACAAAAAAAATAAATGATAAATAATTTATCTAAAAAATTAAAAAAAACATACAAAATTTGATGTTTAACCTGAATAGAGATCCACAATCCAAACATTGTCCATATAATGACTTAGAAAAACAAACACTGCAAAATATATACCAACATTGACGATACAAATGAAAAATAATGATAAACAACAAATAAAATCAAAACACAATTAAAAATCACGCAAAATAGGGTTATGGAAGAAGAAATAATCCGTTGAAGATAAATCAAGGGAGGATAACGAAGAACGCAAACCGCAAAATGTGAAAATTGAAGAAAAACATTAACAATGGCTATCGAGGATCACAAATATGGATTCGAAGTTGTCTCGAGTCAAGAGCATTATCGCGGGTTTTGATTTCAAAGATCCAATAAAAATGAGTGTTTTGCGATCCCAATGTTTTTTAAAAGATTTTCAACGTCAGTTTTTACCAAAATAGACGCCGAAAATAAAAAAAACTTTTCGGCATTGTTTTTGGTAAAAACCAACACCGAAACTCTCCGGTTTTTTTGATTTCTGCATCGGTTTTTGCAAAAAAGGACGCCTAAAATTAATCATATGGCTTCGGTTTTCTCTAAAACAGACGTCCAAAGTTTTGTTTTTTATTTTTGGCATCGGTTTTCTCTAAAACTGACACCAAAACATTTTTTTTATTATTTTTCGCTTCGATTTTAACAAAAACTAACACGTAAAATCATCAATAAATGGGTTTTGGCATCGACTTTACTGAAAACTAACGCCAATAAGTTCCCGCACATACTATTGGCATCGGTTTATAAAAAACTGACATTATTACGTCGACATTAAATCCCTTATTTCCACTAGTAAAGGAAATTTTTTGTGGGGGATATTAAAATAGAAATTTTTAAATACCATGTGAGGACATATAGGGATCTACCAATGGGTTTTTCCTTGAGGAGCCTCACAAACACTCACTATACATCTTCACATATTTATCTTTTGGATATTTTATTAGTTATAAAAACAAAGAAACATTGTAAATGATCTTGAATATGAAATTAAAAATAAAAATAATTAGTGTGAAAGGAGATGAACCGTAGGTTAAATTACCAGGGTTCTTCATTATCCGTTTTATTTTTTCAAAACTTAACCTTTGGAAAAATAAATACCATTATCTATATATATATACTTATATCTATGTTATGAGGCTTATTGTACCTTGGATTCCCCCTTAGTGCACCAAAATCCATCTTCTCTATAGTGTAAAATAGTTAACATTGCATGATCCTAGGCATATCACCATCCAAACACCCCCATTAATTCATATATGGTTTTTCTCTCCACATTCTCAACTAAATAGTATAAATGAAAATTATGTCAAATGGAGGGATAAAATATTATAATATAAGTAAGAACACATCTAATAATTTAAAGAAGCTAAGATGAAAACCACCAATCAACTTTTCCACACAGTCGTTATTGCATCAAGAATGAGAAGAAAATATTAAAACATTTAAAGAGTAAGGATTCAATTACCCATTTCATCTCCCTTGGGGGCCAATACTCAGGTGAGTAGTCCATAACCATGGAATTAAAATATTTCAATGAAGGGGGAAGAAAATTTCATTAAAAAAATTAATAAAATGGAGATGCGAGTGATTGTTAATATTAAAGTATAACAAAAAAATATAATAGATCCTAAACTAATCCCACTAGCATGATTAAAGGGTATCCACTTCAATAGTGTCCTAGTGCCCTTTAAATAAAAATGGAAAAAGGTTTCTCTAGTTCCTATTCATGAATTGAATCTCTCTATATGTAATGGTGTGTTTCTTGTATATCAATACGAGGTTCTTCTCTCAATATTTATTCCTTTAAAAAAGGGTTATTCAATGATCTTTAAGTACCACATTATCGTTTTTCCACATGGTATCATGGATGATGGCCATGTGGAATTCCATTCTTGGGTCTTTATCGATTTGGGTAGGCAAATGAAATGAGAATATTCCATTTTTATGCAATATCATACATGGAATCTGTTTGTATAGGGGTTGCGATCAAATTGCCTCTATTGTTATTTATGTTCATTCTTAGAAATATTGAAATGTTTCTAAGCCTAAGATCATTTGTAACTAAAATAATCAATGACTAGTAAGTTTTATGTTATTTATATTTATTTTATGATACAGAGTATCTTATTTGGGATATATAGTAAAGGAAGTTCAGGTTGTAAATCTCTAGCTATGATTAAGTTAAATCTTAAGACATGATCTATTAGTCTAGTGTACCAATGATGTAGATATATTCTATTGTCAGCAATCACAATAATTTATTATGTCATTTTCCAAGTTGTGATAATCGTGTCGTATTACCAACAAGGGGTCATTGTAAATGACATTCCTTGAGTCTTGAACCACTGGAATTGATTTTTCTATATTATAGGATACAGTATTTGAATGACTATTATTCTTTTAACTAAAAAATTTAGAATATTAGATAGATAATGATATCTAGGTATCTTTATGTTTGATTCATTTTCAATTGCCAATATGAGTTTATCATTACATCTAACTCGGCTGATTTAGCTCAAAGTTCTAGTCATGTTCGATGAAAGTTATCAGTTAGAGAAGATAAAATATAGTAAAACATGGAATTTTTTTCATTTTATAGTAAAAAAATTCTTGTCCCGCATCTATTTTTTATTTAGGTGGGGGACTTGTTTATAATTCTAGTCATATAATCATATTAATTGATTGTTTATCACATAACACTTCCAACCTACTTATGTTCCTTCCTCTATTCAACCCATGAAAGCCCAATCCGTCTCTATACATCCCTAATCCATGAATTTACTCAAGGAAACCAATAAATATCCTTTTATTTTTCTGTAAGATCATATAAATTTTCCCTTATTAAGGTATCCATGGGATAGAATTGGTTTTTGAGGACTGGAACCATTTTTTTAACTACCGATACACAAAATCATAGAATTTTATTTTTGTTTCTAACATTTAAAATAAAAAATATTGATTAAAATAATAATAACTATTTCTTAGAATGGTTTGCATTTAATTCCACAAATTCATAGTTTATTCAAAATAAAATATATTACTAAGTTTTAATATATTAAAATGGTATATTTACATAAAAAAATTAGAAAAAAAATGGAAAAATTCAGATCACTTCCCCCCCCCCCCCCCTACACTATTATTGTTACTCTCATGGGAAATATCTGCACTTAAGTTCATCTTAAACTAATTAAATTAAAAGTATAAATGAACTCTATTTTTACATCATATTCTCATCTTGATTCTTTTATTATTTGAATTCCATTTTCATTATGCTCAAGGAATTACATTCAATTTTATTTTTGAATTCCTGCACAAGTATACCTACCTTACCTAGAAATGCATCTATTTCCCTCGTGAAATGTATTTTTTTAAAAATTTCCATCTCTTGAGATTAGGAATACTCTCTATATTCTTGAAATCTGACTACATCTTCACTCAAAAGAGAAAGTATGTGACTAATCAAATGAATCTTTCATGGTTTATATTAAGGCTTAAATTTGGGGGTTTTATGTTTGAAAATAAAATATTCTAAGAGAAGTATGATCATTTTAATCTTAATTAATGAAATTAAAATAAATAGCTACCTATAAAATAACTCTTACTTTTACTCCCTAAATTTCATCACCAAATGAAATATCCACATCCCCTTCAATGCAAATCCACATATCAACAATAAGTATAATGATTGATTTGTCCTCATGTACTGTTGTTTTCATTTATTTTAATGATAATAGGATAACAATTGAATACAATGGATGAATAAAAATTCATTCGTTTTTATTTATGATTGGGGTCATGATTCAATCAAAAACATAATCAATCATTCAAACTCATCTTTATTTTTTAATTTTTTAAAAATTTAATGTTTTTATTTTTTATTTTATTCAATACAAAGAGTGAATAAATTTATTTCAAAGATATTTTTACTTATTTTCCCTTTATAAAATGAATGCATGGCCTTAATATCCTACCAATAATTCAAATAATTTAGAAATTATTTCAATGAATGTTCTCCCTCATTCTTGCGTATAATTGTAAATCATGCATTTAAACATAAAGAGATGGGTGGGAAGGATTTTGGATTGTAATGTTGATCTAAAAAAATCATTCATGATCTCTATTGTCATAATAAGAAATGTATTGAGATCTCAATAGGTGGAAAATGTAATAAGATGTTAAAAGGGTTTAGAAACCTATTAGGTTTGGAATATTTTTAATCATAAATTATTTTACAAACATAGAATTCTCAAAAAAACCCAAAATTAATTAAATTCTAAAAAACAATTAGGGAAACAAAAACACATTAGTAATCATGTGATTTTTAGATTTCAAATTCATGAAAACTTTTCATAATTAATTTTGCAATCTAAAAATGAAAAAAATGTCAAATAAATAATAATTCTCACACAATAAAAGTAAAACATAAGAAAAAATAAAACAAAACCTAATCTAAAAGTATGAACACTCCCCATACAAATTTTTCTTATGTATTGTATTCATTTTATCTTAACAATGATTTTTCATATTTCAAGAAAATTATGACAGATAATAAATAATATAAATCAGGGATGGATAAAACCATTTATTTTATTGGGATAAAAAACTAGATTCTATGATCACAAACAAATTCAAAGTTGATTCCCTCCATAACAAAACCTACAAATAAAGAAAAATAGGAATCAAAAACGTTATCCCCCAAGTGATGTAATGTTTTTACTGCCTAAAGCTAGTAAGTTTCAATAGTTATCACCAACCTAAATTTGAATGGGTTATTTATTCTATGAACCACCACACTTGATTTTATATAGTGTCCATAAGTCAACATTGGGTTTTTATCACCCCAAAAATATAAAAATACACCCAATCCCCCACTCTAATTAATATTAAAATGTATATAGGGGTGGAAGAGAAAATATGAGGCCTCTATATCACTTTTTTTATCCTCCTCAAATAGTTGTACTTTTTAATTTTTAGGAAGTACTTGATTCACCATAGTCCTAGGGATATCTTATTATTTAATTTTTAATTTCATCCTTTCCTCTATGGCCTCATTTTCTTATTCATCATCACCCTCTAGAGTCAAGAGTAAATCATCCAAGATTCCACTATAAATATAAATGGATTGGGAATATGATTTAAGAAACAAAATACAAAATGAAATAGAATTCAAGGAATTTTTTACTTCCTTAATTGTTTCAACTAGGATCTCTTTCTCTTCATGAAAAACTGCTAGGAGGAATTATAAGGGTTGTGAGAGAGAAGGGTTTTCATGTTGTTCTTCCACCTATTAGATGTCCTCATCTAAAAATGCTATGGGAAGTAATTTCTAATGTTATTATTATTATGTTTCTTTCTCCATCAATGTGCGGAGAGTGGTGGTCATCATTTTCATCACACCCTTCAACTTCACCATATCAACTTATTTCTCCTTCAACTAACAATCCAGTAGAAATGTATAAGTGAAAATCATTTTCACATTCTCTAGTGTTGGTTCATCCTAATATTAAATTAATAAAGGAATAATAAGTTGATTTTTCTTTCATTCATTTTTGTAGAGGCATCCCTCCACTCATCAATTAGTGTACACCTTGGGATGTAGTGTGCATAGCATCCATTTGAATTATTCTTCGGGAACCTGTGGGGAGATAAAGTGATTAATTTCATATTAATGGTCCGGATATTAATCTATGACCTCATTATTATGATTATCCACTTTTTTACTAGTCATATAAATGGTGGTCCAGTATAGATATATTTCCACACAAAATTTCTTATCCTAATTAGAGAAAATATAGGAAGGGGAAATTTTTTAAAACAAACAAAAAAAATAAATAAAATTTTATTTAAAAATATGAAAATAAAAAGTTAATGATCAATTGGATACTTAAAAATGGTACCAAATTTTTACAGTCTATTTGTAAAGGGGATATCAGAATAACTTTTTTTAAATACCCTATGAGAATAGCTAGGGATTTTACCATTGTTTTTTCATCAATAAACCTCACATAAACTCACCATACATCTTCACTTATTTATCTTTATAGTATTTTAATTATAAAAAAAATTAAACATGTCAAATAATCTTGAAAATGAAGACAAATAAAAATAATAAATGAAAACAAAAAAAAATAGAGTGAAAGGATATGGCTCTCAGGTTAAATTATCTTGCTGCTTCATTATCCATCTTAATTATTCTAAACCCATCATATAAATAACTCAATTACATTAACTATACATTTACTTCTATATATGTTATGGGACATAATGAACCTTGGATACCTCCTTGTAATAACAAGCTCTCTCTCTACTACAATTAAAAATCATAAACATGTTGTAGATAAAGATATATCACCATTTATATAACCCATTCCACTATATATAGTCAATCCCTCTATATGACCAACTCTGTTGTGTGAAGGAAAAGTATGGTGAAGGGGGGATGACAAGAGTATGATAGAAGTAAGAAAATGATAGATAATATGAATAGGATAAGATAAAAAACATTATCTAATTGTAAACATAATCATTATAGCATCAATAATGAAAAAAAACATTAAAAAATTGAATATTAGGGATTTTTTTACCCATGAAATCTCCTTCAGGAATTACCATCATGTTATCCATGAAGTTAAGATACCATAGTAAAAGGGTAAGAATAATAAAGTACTAAAAATGAATAACACAAGATGAAATATACTATTAATATAAAAATTTAATAAAATAAACACAAGAGATTATAAAATAATCCCACTAGAATAACTAATTGAGAACTCATTTAATAGTGTCTCAGTTTCTAATAAATAGACATTTTTACATATTTTTTTCAATTCATATTCATGAATTGATGCTCTCCATATGGAATAGTGTGTTTCTTGTATGTTCACTCCTAGTTATTATCTTTAATTCTTCTTCCTTGGAAAAAAGTTTATTTATGGATCTCTAATACCCCGTGATAGGTTATCCTCCTAGTTTCATGGTGTTCATGTGGAATTCTATTCTTAGGACTTTTCTAATTTGGATTGTGGGAATATTCCTAAGTCTAAGATTATTAGTTGGAAAAATGATCAACAACTAGTTTGTTTTTATTTATTTCCCTTTGTTTTATAATATAGTGTATTGTATTTTTGATATGAAGTGATAGAAGTTTATGTATCTAGTTTCCAATTATGATTATGATAAGTCATAATCCATGATCCTTCATTTTATTATGTCACTACTATAAATATCTTCTATTATCAACTATGGATAGCACTACTTCTTTTTTCAATCAATGATAATCATATCATATTTTCAAAAGTGGATCAGTGGTAATGAAATTCCTTGTTTCTTCAACTATAAGTGTCAAGGTTCCTATATCATAGCATAAAATATTAGTATACCCACTGTACATATCCTAAAAAAATTGAGCATCATAGAAATCATATGATATCAAATTATACTTAGGTGTGATCTATTCATTGGCATGATCATGAGTTTTTCATAACATCTAACTTTTCTACTTTATCTCAATGTTTTAGTGGTGGTCGGTGAATGGTTATAGTCAAAGAAGATAATATACATTGTAGCCTAGATTTCTTCACACTATAGTAAAAAAATAAATTTCCCACATTGGTTTTCATTATATCATGGCGATATTTTATAAATCTGGGCATGTGGTAACACTACTTCATAATTTATTAAATAATACTCTCTCTGAAATATTTCTGACCTTCCTTTTTTCGAACCATGTGTGTCTGATCCCTTGTTATGCATTCTCAATCCATACCTTTTCTTTTCCCCCTAATACCTCTCCCATTATGTGTCTCTAAGATAATGTACACTTACCCTTCTTAGGGAGTTCATGGTCTTAGATGGACTATTAAGAGTTAAAACCATTTTTTAACTACCAATACAAAAAATCATAGAATTTTAGATACAGGTTTAACATTAAAAATATAGAATATTGATTAAAATAATAAAATCCAATTCTTAGGTATATTTGTATAAAAGTCCAAAAATTTATAATTTATTCTAAATCAAGTGTATTCCTAGTTTTTTACAAATAAAAGGGACTATTTAAAAAATAAGAATAAAAAAAAGGAAAAATTCAAGGTTTATAACTTACATTTTACGCGCATGTATAGCTCAAGTCATATGGATTTGTGCTCATGATAATTAGTTTCGGCCTATCCTAAGGTTTAAACACACAATTTCATGTGAGGGAAACTACAGTCCCCAACAAACGACTCATAAATTTCTTCATTCTATTTTATTTTGGCCAACCTTATTTTGGGATGCCCGTGTTTTTTGTTGATCTTGTCCTCATTGTCAAAGGTCAGGGAATGTTTCCAAAAGAAGTGAAATTTTGAAATGATCATTGTTGTTCCATGAAATTTTTTTATTTTGGGTATTAAACTTATGTGACCATTTATTAATTTATTTTAAAACTTTTAAATTCTACTTGTAGTGTATTATATTTCTAAATGGATAGAATCAAAAATCATAATGTTGGAAACCAGTGACAATTGATGTGTTTATGTGTTGGGTTCATTATCAAACTAAAAGTGTGGGTGTGTTTCATGGATTATTGAAATTGAAATGGAGTGGTAGAGCATGTTGGATTATTTGCTCACTTTGTCAAAAATTTCATGATATGGTGGAATTATCAATGATGTGAAAGTGGAAAACTAAATAAGGATATTTCAGGAAGACTTGTATGAGAATGGAATTTCTATCATTACTATATTGAGATATGGGTTGAATTTATCCATGAAATAGAAGCATTAGCATAGAGCTATAACATAAAATGTTCATATAGAAGTTCCAATCCATGAATACCATGATATATTAATGAAGGAATTGGTTTAGAAGTGTTTGAGTACATGAGAGAAGTTTGTGCGGGAAAATAGAGAAAAGGAAGTTGACTCACACAAATCAAAATTTGCATGGACATTTTTATTTTTTTAACAACTCTGATTTTCCATGAATTGTTTTTTGATATTATATTGATTATTTTCAGAGACATACGCTAAGGCAGAATGATATTCTGAGGCTCGGTGATCCCAAAATAAATGTTTGAAATATATTAAATATTTTAATATCACGCACATGTAGTTTTCCTAAAAAAATAAATAAATCATAAATAAGGTCTCAAATTATAAATACAAGGGAAACGTTGAGTTCATAATGTAGGTTTTACCCAAGTTGAAACATAACCTTTTTCGACATCAGGTGTTTGTGAAAAAAATGTCACAGGAACAAATGAATAAAATAAATTTATTTATTTATTTTATTTATTTATTTTAATGAAATGACTGAGATCTTCTATAAGTACATGATTATAGATATGTCTAAGGGTTGGTTGTTAAACCCTAGAGACATAGAGGACAGTTGGAGAGAATTCTTGGAATACGACACCAAATCAGATCAAGATTAAGGATCTTTATGCCATTGGAGTTCATGGATCTCGCCAAAGATGCCAACGTAGGACTGTTCTTCATTGGTGATTAATCTAAACTCTGGGTAGGATGTTTGATTTGTGATTTTTCATCCCATTATTTTATCCCAATCAAACACAGATCAATATTAGGAATATAATTGATCCACGCATTGATGATAGATTTAAATTGATAGTTTATATTATTATTTTATTTTATCACTCTTCATTTGTCTATATCTACAACAAAATATTGAGGCCAAACAAAAAAAGGATAATTTTCCTTCTTTATATATGATTTTTTTAGGGATTTATTCCCCCTATTATTTATATGTTCATCATAGAAAATTTATTTGTATTTTGGTTCGATGAATACCCAGTATTTGATCATTGTGTGACCGTTCTTCGGTGCAACAGATCAATACTGCTAGTGTGGTTCATGATCAAACTTATGATCAAGGTGAGGTGATAGTGAACTATGGTCTAAGTTGGATTAGAACATATTTGTATATTCCATTCTTCCTGGTTTTGATGTATGGTGGTGACGGGAATACTTGGGGTTAGCTCAACACATCGTGTGGCATCATCACATGCTATATACCCACTTTTAGGGTGTCTATAGCCATTATTTTCTTAATTAAGGACTATTCTTGGTTGATTAAGTTCTATTGGTCTATTACATTGAGGATATAGTATGGTATTACATCTGTATCTCAGGATTGTGATCCCCTCTAGAGAATGAGTCTCAGATACAGTTTGTGGTGTCCCTCCATAAAATCAGAGTATGATCCTCTATCATCATTTTACCATAGGTGGGTTTTATAGATTCGATATAACCTCCCTGAGTGGGGAATCGATCCTCCGTCTATAAGGTTATATCAATAGGGTTCATGGTAGAATTTTAATATGATCCCCTACATTGTGGGTTGATCCAGATTTGGTTTACAGTGTCCCCCAATTGTCCTGGGTGTGACCCCCTTTCTGAGTATTAGGTTATTTGATACCATTGATCTTTCATGGACAGATACTAATGATCTTGAACTCTTTTATGAGTGTATCAGGTGATAGCATGACTCGAAGAGTGGATTCTCCCTGAATGATAACTTCTTCAAGAAGAAACATGTGAATGGAAATTAGTTGTGACCACCTGGTGGCACAGTGTCCTTCTTTAGTATATTTGGTTGTTTTATATTTATTATACATTGATTTTTATAATTTTTATGGGATAACTATTATTGATGATTCTTGTTTAGTGTTTTTGGGGTATCTTATTGAGTATTGTTATACTCACCCCCTACATTATATATGCCCACACGTGTCATGTATTATGAGAAGATAGACCATTTGACGGTGTCTTGGGAGGACAGGTAGTGGGTGGCATGTAGCATGATATTTCCAAAGCGAGGTGTTTTCCAGGTGATTGAATTAGATCATAGTCCTCGCCCTTAGAGAAGGTTGGACCCTCTGCAGTTTTTGATTGGGCTTGTATTTGGACCCTTTTCCACTTTCAGTACTTTACTATCATACTCTAATTTTAAGATCATAGATATATGAATGAATTAGTTTGAGATATTTTATATTTCAACATTGTTTGGTCTTAGATATGTGTTCATGTGTACAAGTACTTTAGGCTAATTTCTCCCATGCGTGTGATATGTCTACTCGGAATTGGTCTTCATCCCCTAACCTATTAGAGGCAGGCTTAGGGTAGTCGTAGTTTTGGCCCCCTAGGATGGGGAATGATAGAGTGGTATTATAGGAGTCAGCTCTAATTTAGGACTAGAGTCTATAAGATTTGTTTTTGGAAATAGTGTTATCTGTTTCGAGTTTAGCTTTCAAGCTAGGGTGTTGGTGCAGTGTCCAATGTATCCATACACCCAGAATCTAATAAACTACCTATCAATTCAGTATATATATACATTGGTTATAGGGAAAACATTGGTATGTGCATCATATAGTAATGGGTTGTGGTTTCAAATTCCTTCTTTATTCATCTCCCTAGATATATACATTGATCGTGGTATGCCTTTATAATCTTCAAGATGACTCTGATGAAAACCAGCTATGATATTGAGAAGATTTCATGGTGATGAACATATTAGTGATGAGGTTTTAGTTTAGAGACCCACTCATGAGGTTTTTTTCTCCAGGTGGGCACCAAGCAGTGTTACCCCCTGTTGAGTAGCACATGGATCCTTTTTTAGATCAGGAAAATAACTATCCACATGTTCATCATTCTATATCTCCATCAGGACAGGAAAATGGTACATATAGGCTTGGCATGTAACGTGATTTCCAACAATGAAGATTGCTAAGTTTCCATGAAGAGATAGTACCTTAGGCGGTTTAGGTTTGACTCATGGAAGTGGTCTAGATTTCTAGCGTGTTTGGATCCTAACCAATCATATGGTTGAATTTATGACCCGTTTTCTACATGGATAAGCAATTGGTTTTAGTGGTACCAATAGACAACACGCCTTTGCTGAGTGTGCATCCTGAATTATAGAGTTAGAGATCACCCAGGTTACACTATGGGCTATACCCATTTTTTGGATGGTGGAGGACTAGAATGATCAGGTACTGTGAATATACCTCATAGATGAGACCCCTCCCTGATGGTGGTCTAGGTGGTGAGTTTTCTCTAGGGTGATGTGGGGTTTTGGTGGAGCCCAATTTTGGTGATGATTTTATTTGGATTGTTTGGTTGAGATGGTTGGATACACTAAGGTTTCATAGAATTCCCAGGTTGTGTTAAACAAGTGGGATAGGTAAATAATGAGTTCCAAGTGGTGGGAGATCATAGAGATTGTGAGTATAGTTAGAGGCACGATGTGTGTCTTCACTGCCCTGGTTTTTGTTTTCAAATGGAGTTATGATCCACTTTTACAAAAGTTTATCCCTTGTTCAAGAACTAGTGATAACAGTGGAATCTTTTTTGCTCAACTCTTGAGTAAGAGGCTCCTACAGAGAGAATCAGTATTACATGCTTCTACTGAATGTGTGACCTGACTATGGGAGGAAATAGATAGCCTCACATGGAATATCTTCATAGTGGTAGTAAGACCCTATGATTATTTCCTCAATATAGATTGGTTTCCTATCATCCATATTCATATGTTTATAATGATGAGAGTAGCAGTAATTCCGATTTATAGGGATGGATTTTTCCTCCTTGAATAGGGAGTGATCCCCAGGTAGGGCAGGACGATCTCATTTGAAGGAGATTATAGCCACTTCCATATCATTTATCTAGTATTACCCTTAGAGTAGTAGATTCTATGAGATTTTAGTTCCTATTACGGTGGAGGATTATGAGAGAGTCCTTATTGAGTATGTTTTAGGTTTACCTTACCATCGATAGTTGGATTTCTAAATAGACTTACAAAAGGGAAGACCAGATATTTGTGTTATCATATAAGATAACCCATGTAGCTATGAGAGATGGATGTATGGTTGGAGGAATCTGCAGAGCAGGGGATTCGTAAGACCCATTGTGTTTTATTAGGTAGCCCAGTATTTTTTTCCAAGAAGGGGGATGAGTTCTTGAGGTTATATTTGGACTATAAATGTCTGAACTAGGTGAACATGAAGAATAAGTATCCACTATTGAGGATTTATAACCTCTTAGATCAGTTGAGAGGGGAGTGGTGGTTATCGAAGATTGAACTCAGATCAGGCTATCACGATTTGTGAGTATGAGATAAGGACATAATGAAGATGGAATTTAGATAATGTTATGGTTATTACGAGTACTTGGTGATTCCCTTCGACATGAATACCACCCCATCAGTATTCATGGGACTCATTAACTGGGTCTTCCAACCGTTCTTAGATCATTTCATGGTGGTATTAATCGATGACATCCTAGTGTAATTGACGTCTAAGGAGGAGCACACGAAACACTTGAGGATAGTCCTAAACATGTTCTAAGAGAACCAGCTTTATGGGAATCTCTCAAAGTTTCAGTTTTGGATTAGATATGTCTAATTCATATGACACATCATCTCATAGGTAGAGGTGGTAGTGGACCCAAAATAGGTTGTGGTAGTGCTAGTTTGGGATCCACCCAAGAGTGTTACCAAGGTGTAGAGTTTCCTTAGTTTGTATATGTGCTCTTAGAGGTTTATACCCGATTTATCTAGATTTGAAGAACCCTTGAAAGATTGACCAAAAAGGGTCATCCTTTCATGTGGATACAAAGGTTCTAGAAGTGCTTTTAGAAGCTAATATAGAGGTCGAAAAGTGATCCCATCTTGAGATTTCTATAGGAGGGTGTCGAGTAAGTAGTATTCTATGATGAATCAGGGACCGAGCTTATTATATTCTAATTCAGAGATAGGAAGTGGTTTTATATGGCCCTTTTCAGTTGATACCACATGGGAAAAACTATTCAACTCATGATCTTGTGCTAGCAGTGGTATTATTTGAAATGAAGATATAGAGACACTACCTAGTGGGAAAGTGGTTTATTGTCTACTCTAACTACAAGAGTCTCAAGTATATATTCTCTCAAAAGTATCAGAACTTGAGACATAGTTTCTGGATAGAGTTCTTCCAATATTGTGATTTTGAGAGTTTATATACTCCTTGGAAGGGGAACGTGGTGGAAGACACTCTCCATGGATATTTTTCTTTATTATTAGCCAAGGCATTGGAGCAGTTAGCCTCGTTGTAGTTTTCCTTAGTGGACAAGGATGGTGCTTCATATCTATATTTGATGTTTGTTACCCATTATATTATATATCGTGTTAGAGATTATCAATGTGTAAATACTGACTGTGAGACCTTACGTACTCATATATCCACTAGACATGATCTTGATGGATATTATAAAGGTGGTGAGCACACTATCCTTTTTAGAGGATGGTTGATGGTACCATTGACATTGCAGAAGGAGGTCATATGGGAGTTTCATAAATACCATTTGGTGGTGCATCCAGGTGTATCAAAGATGTATCAAGACCTCCAAATTCAATTTTGTTGGCCAGTCATGAAGTGTTATGTTGCAGATTTTGTCTCTCGATGCCTCACTTGTCTTCAAGTAAAGGCTAAGCACTAAATTCTAGTGGGTTTATCTCAAACCTTATAGGTCCCAAAGTAGAAGTGGGATGAGATATTTATAGACTTCATGATGGCGTTACTATGTAAATTTAAGGGTCATTATTCCATATGGGTGATCGTATATCGACTCACCAATTCATCCCACTTCCTATCCGTTAGAGAGTAGAGTTCAATGGAGATATTGGTATTCTTATATGTGTAGAAGATAGTCCCACTCCATTTATTTACATATATGATCATTTTAGACTATGTTTTTCATTTAACATTATGACTATATATAATATTACAAGAGTCCTTTGGGACTCAATTGTTCTTGAGCATAAAGTTTCACCCCCAAACTAATAGCTAGACTGAGCAGATCATTCTAGTCTTAGTGAACATGATACAAGATTTATTATTGTCTTTTAGTCATGTTGGTAGGATTATCTACCCTTGGTGAAGTTTTCATACAATACCAGCTAACATTTCACCATTGGAATGGAACCATTCGGGGACTTGTACAGAAAACCCTATAGGTCACCACTTTGTTGGACTAATCGAGGTGAGTTAGAACTCATGGGCCTAGAGTAGGTGCGAGACACCACTGAGAAGGTGAAAATCATCAAGGAGTGGATGAAGACTATACAGATCCACCATAAGTCTTATATGGACCAATTATGGAGACCTGTACAGCTTTAGGAGGGATACCATGTGTTCTTGAGGGTCTCACCTTGACATGGATTGTGAATATTTTTCCAAGGAAAAAAATTATCTCTAAGATTCGTTGGATATTTGTAGATATTGTGTAGAGTTGGTGAGGTGACATACCACTTAGATATATCACCACATTTGGTCCAAGTATACAACATCTTCCATGGGTTACAGCTGATAAGGTATGTGCATGACCTGTTGTGTGTTATCGACTAGGGAAATATGGACATCAATGATGGAGCTACCTTTGCTGAGTAACAGGTTGAGGTTGAGGATCGATAAGAGAGAATACATCCTAGGTGACTGATTCCCCTAGTTTTTGTTTGATGGTTTCATGAGAATCTTTAAGAGAGAACCTGGGAGTGGGATACCCAGATTCTATCCATGTACCCTTACCATTTTGAGTAATCTTTTCTCTTTTTGGGATGAAAATACCAAAGTTATGGGGAATTTGATGACTCTAATTTCCCATGTATTCTTTTTGGATATTATATGGATTTTTTTGGGATCCAAGCACTAATAAGGAATGATATTTTGAGGCTTATTGTTCCCAGAATAGTTGTTTGAAATATATTAAATATTCTAATATAACGCATGAAAAAAATTCATGAAAAAAAGAGGAATAACCCATAAACGGGGCCTCGGATTATAAATATGAGGGTCCTGTTGATTTCAGAACATGGGTTTTACCCTAGGTGCAATATAACCTATGTTGGTGTTGGGCGTTTGTGAAAACTTTATCACGGGTGAAAATGAATAAAATAAACAAATTTGTTTATTTATTTTATTTATTTTATTTTATTTTATTTATTTATTTTAATGTAGTGACCAAGATCCTCTATAAGTTCCCAGTTAAGGAGATGTCTTAGGGTTAGCCTTTAAACCCTGGAGACCTAGAGGACCATTGGAGAGAATTCTTGGTAGCTGAAACTGGATCATATCATGATCGAGGATCATTGCGCCATTGTAGTTTTTGGATCTTATCAATGACGGAAATGCAGGATCGTTCTTCATCAGTGATCGATCCAAACTCCAGGTAGGATGTTTGATTTTTGATTTTATATCTTGATATTTTACCCCAGTCAAATGCTGAACAATTCCATGAACATAATTGATTCATGCATTGATGATAGATTTAAATTGATGTATTTATATTGTTCATTGATTTTATTCATATTCCTTCATCTATATATTTGAAAATGGATTGAGGAAAAATGAAAAAAGGCTGAGGTTAATTCCTCACATCTAATATTTTTTGGATTTCTTCCCCTCAATCTTTCCATGTTCAACTTGGTCAATTTCTTTGGCCTAGGTCTTGATGAATACCTGGTATTAAATCATTGTACAACCATTATTCAATGCAACGGATCGATACCGCAGCTGTGGTTTGTTATCGAAGGTACTATCAAGGTGCGGTGATGGTGAAGTATGATCGAAGGTAGATCATAATAGATTGATGGATTCAATTCTTCCAAATTTTGACAAGTGGTGGTGGTGGATGGATTGATGGTGGTTTTTTCAAAGAAGTTATGAATCCAGATCTCGACAATCGATGATTGAAAGGGTCAGAAGACCTCTGGTCGGAAATTTCCTAAAGGGAAATGCAATGGCAGAAAAACTGGCAGTGACTCGAATAAGATTCATGGATTTTGGAAAATCTCACATTTCACAGCGTGTAATCTGGAAGTACACACCTTGTGGGACCCCCTATGTGTAACTAGGGTTTCCACGAAGAGTTAAATATCACACGATATGTGACCTACTAACACACCATGTGACATATGTTAAGTGCATCATTGTGTATCTTAGAGAATACATGGGCATGGGAAAGTACAAGAACACGGATAGGTGTACACAGGCACGACTAGGTATACATAAGGTGGTACATGGTCATGGCCAGTGGTACAAGGGATATGGAAGACATCACGGGAAAGGTAATGGGTGATCTCTATTTTTTTTAATACTCCTACAAATAGTGTTTGTGTATGTTTACATGTCGTGTGAGGCAGCACTAGATGGGCAGATCAGGGGTTGTCTAGACAAATTGTGTACCCTCAGTACACATCATGTACACCCTTTTAGGGTATTTTTAACCATTCATTTCTGTAGTAAGGACCATTCTTGGTTGATTTTTTCCCTTGGTCTATTACCTCAAGGCTACAGTGTGATATTATGTCCAAATCTCAAGATTTTATCCCCTCTATACGATGAGTCTCATATAGAGTTTGTGGTGTCCCTCCATGAGACTGGAGTGTGAACCTCTACCATCTTTTTACCCTATGTGGGGTTTGTGGAATAGGTATGACCACCTTGAGTATGTTGGTGATCCTCCATCTACCAGGCCAAATAAGTAGGGTTCATGGTATCATTGGAATACAATCATCTATGTAATGGGTTGATCCAGATTGGGTTCATGGTGTCCCGTAGTGGTCTTGGGCATGACCCACAATCTGAGTATCGGGGTCTTTGAGACCAGTAATATTTCATGGGAGGGTACCATTTATCTTTACCTCTTTGATAAGTTTCTCCAATGATAGCAAGGATCATGGAGTGGATTCTCCTAAAATGATCATTGCTTCAAGAAAAATCTCATGGAAGGAAATTGTTTGTGACCACCTGGTGGTGTGGTGTCCTTTCTGAGTATATCAAGGTGTATTATATTTATTATGAAATGATTTTTATATATTTTTTATGTGATAACTATTCTTGATATGATGTGTTTAGTTTTTTTTGGTTTCCTATTGGATATTTTTATACTCACCAGTGTATGGGCTCTTCCCATAATATGTGTTGTGCCTTATACAGATGATGTCCCATTTGATGGTGTCCTAGGTGGACAGGGAGTGGGTAGAGCATAGCTTGACCTTTACAGACATAGGTGTTTTCTATGTGCTTGTATTAGATCGTATAACTCACCCTTGGAGCTGGTTTTCTCTTTGTAGTTTTTGGTTGGGCATGTATTTGGACCCTTTTCACTTTCAGTACTTTATTGAATACATAAATTTTATTTCTAATTTAAAGACCGAGTGTACCTCTATAAATTGGGAATGATGATTAATCTAGTAAAATTGTCTTATTTTACAATTTACATTATTCTATTGAATTTAAAGTTCGGGATGTAGTTAAATGAACAACAAACTATAATTTTTAAAGCCTGTACTTGTATTAATTGGGAATGGTACTTTAGTTAAATGGTCTATTATGTAAATTTAAGACTTGTAAAATCCTTAATTTAAATATGGTTGTCATTAAATAATGATTTCAACTGCAATTTAAAGGATCTTTTACTCTATAACTTGTAATTGACACATTGTATAACAGAACCCTGACATGAAATAGAGAACTTGAACCATACCTGACCTTAGTAGTGGGTAGTGAGCACTATCTCTAGTGTTTTATCTCAGTATTATACTATGAACAAACATGAATTTACAAGTGATTAGAGAGGTATGATTATCATATGGGTAGGATTACACCTATATTATTCTTGTGTCTTTAATGTTATCATGTTAAATTTTATCTATGGCATGTTCTTGGAATCTGTAGATCTATACCACCATGAAATCATTGAGTCTTATGCTAGGAGGGTGATGAGGACCATGATTCAGAGATGGTGGGGTTGGGGCCACCAGTGTTACCTTCAGTAGTGCCACCTTAAGCACCTCATCCTATACTAATGATGATGCATAGTTTTGAGAGGGATTCCTGTGACTGATGCAGACTATATAGTGAGCTACATGACCTGCCTCTTCAATGGAAGAATTGATGTGTGAGTTTCAACAGCAGCATCTGCCCATGTTTTCTGGATATGGTGGTCATCAGGCTGTAGATTCATGGCTAGAGGCCATGATATCAATTTTAGAGAACCTTAAGACACCTCCTGAGAAGATAGTGAATCTATATACTTACATTCTTCTTGATTCTTCCAAACATTTGTAGGATATTATGAATCAGGATGATCAGCATCAGGGTGTGGCTTGGAAAAATTTAAAGTTTATTTTTTATTTTTTCTTGGGGATGCTGAGATATTATATGTCTAGAGAGTTCATGCACCTAGAGTAGGGAACAATTTCTATCATAGACTAATCATCTTGCTTCATTTAGCTTTAGTGTTTTTCACCAATCCTATAAGAAGATGAGTTTTCTAGAGTGAGTCACTTTGAGGATGGGCTTTTATAAACCATCTGATCATAGGTAAATGTCTTTTAGCTAGTTGTCATATCATATATTATGAATCAATCCATCATCGCTAAATGCAAACGAAGGGAAGTCAATGGCATAGGACAAGGTGGATTAGTATCATTATAGAGTATTGGTTCCTCCAGTGGATGAAAACACCATCATGATAGTTCTCAACAACGAAGTGGTATATAAATTATATAAACTGTTATTTTAGTAGTGTGACATCTGTGTGAGAGGAAAGTCCACTTGAAGCCTCAGTGTGATAGGAAGCTGTTGAGTGTAGATCATGTGGTCAAATAGTACATATTCAGAGGTTCTTCTGAACCTTCCCATTTATTTCTAGTGGAAAAGGATCTGATCCATCTCCACATTTTGGAAAAGGATTAATAGCTCCATGTTAAGTAGAGAGTTGGGGTGGTGTCGTCTGATCAGGATGAGGAGGAGGTCATGGTCATTTTATCCAAATATCTGTTTTTCAGTGTCAACAGAGCGGGCCTATTAAGAGTAGTCCAGCTATAGATCAGGGCCACATATCAGGCCAGTTTCACATAGTATCGTCGATACCTGAGGAGCATATCGCAACTCCATATACATTAAGAGATACTAATCTATAAGGATTTACGAGTGTATCTACTTTGTTTGATATAGGATCCTTACACTCATTTTGTAATGACCCAGACTTTTTGAATGATAATTTTTTCCTGAGAAAATGTATGTTATATTATTTTTTTATTCAACAAAACCATATATATTTAATAATGAATTGAGTATAAAGGGAAATTTGAACATTGGGTTTCGACCGTTATATGATCATTGGTCAATATTACCGTTGGAAACTATACTCTTGATAATAATTTTAATGTTATAATTAGTATTTATAAGTAGAAATTAAAAAGTATAATTAATGCATAAAGAAGAAGTGATGGCCTCAAATAGTAGATTCATTCCATATGAATCCAATCTATAGAAACTTGGGATGGAGGTAGAATCATTGGGTTTATCACTTGACCAAGACCAATATAAGCTTCAATAAGTGAAGTTACAATGAAATCTCTTTCTGGAGAAGTTCAAGTTAGTGTAAATTATCACTTGGTCAATGTTAGCTGATCCACCCCGTGAATCTATCACCATCACAAACATTACCCTTAGATCATATGAAGGTGTTATAAGGGGTTATGTGTAAAGGCCTTAGTTACTTAAAGTGTAATTCCATTTTATAAATAAAATCCTTATTCCATCAATTCTGTTTTAATAATAGTTTTGCTTAATAAAATTGAGATAGAATTTGATAAACTAATTTTTTGAATAGAAACTGTACATTAAAAAAAATATAAAAATTTATAATAACTAATATATTATGAATAATAATTATTTAAATGAAATATCATGATAAAAACTCTTATTTAAATATAAATGATAAAATATTTTTCTTTTCAAGTGTCAAAAATTTTACTATGCACTTTCAATCCGCTGTTATTTTTAATAAATAAGGATTTTATTAAAAGTTATAATTTTAATATTTATATAATTATGATGAAAAATAAATATCATTTTTCAAATAAAAAAATCAAAATGAGGTTATGATTAATTTATGATAATTTTCTAAAATACATCATTTTTTCGTGAATTGTAAAAATGTAGTTTGAATTCTTCTATATGTTTAATGACTTCATAATTACGTCATAATTATGTAATAAATAATAAACCACAATACAAATCCTAAAATATTTTATTTTATTAATATAAAATATTTTAATAGATTTTAATCAATTTCCAAACCTATAATTTACTTTCTAAAGTCTAAAATGGAAACGTTAACATTAAAACATTATTTTTGTGAAAACTTTACTTTTCCATGAAATAATAAATAATATAAATTTATGATAAACTCTTTTTTATTAAAATAACATAAAATATGACCCAAGTGTCCAAAACCATGGGAAAGTACGATGTTCAATCCCATGGTTTTTCATTTTCCACAACCAAGGTTTCCAAGACCTATATTTGAAAATTAATAAAAAAATTCCTCCAATTTTGCAATAAATACCCACCAATTCTTCTATTTAATTTATCTATAAATACTTTATCCAATAATATTTGGTATTTTTACCTACCAAGGTGTCCTCACAATGTGTCCTCAATCCCCCAAGATCCCAATCCTCAAGTTTTAGGAACAACTCTTCAAGGTAAGAGAAATCTTCACTTCACTTTTTCATTCAAGTTCCCTCTTTATGTGGTATGTCTTCAAATTTAAAAACTAAGTTATTTTTTCTACTTTATTTTATCCCTATAATATAATAATATTCTTTTATGAGTGGTATATAATATTTCCCTATCATTTTACTATTTTCTAAAACCAATTTTTATACCTGTTATGCTGATGGGTTTACTTATCAAAATTTCCCTCTTCTCCTCAAGAAAGTATATTTTATATTAATTTTATGAATACCCAAGACTCTTTATTTTCTAAGGGTGTTAACCTATATTTAAAAATAATTTCTTTTATTCTGGTATTAATAATCATGAAACCCATATTCCTTTTCTATGGTCTAAAAATTATATAATGATCATGTTTTTAAGCACTTTTAAAATGACATGATTTTGATATGAAACCCATTTCTTTTATTCCCTGTGGGTTATTTATGAAATGTTTGATTATGATATATGTGGATCACATGAAATTAATACATATTAATGGTTCTCCCTGATATCACTCCAATGCATTGACCTTGTTTTATGATACATTGGTGAGTAACCATGATAATTTTTATGACACCTTAGTTTCAAACCTTAGTGATATGCTTATGAATGTATCATTTAAATGTTGTATCCAAATTTACATGTTATTATCCATGTTATTTTTATTATGATATTCCCATTTTTCCTATTCTTATTTCTTAATGATATTACTCAAGTTCTAATTGATATTTCTCATGGTCATATGTAAACTTTTTCCCATGAATTTCTTTACTGCTCCTTATGATCACCCTTTCTATTGATGTATGTCCCTAGGTTTTGAGATGAAGTAAAAGTACTTAGGATTAACCAATGAAGAACACTTTAAAGTTTTTTAGAATTATGTTTTAATTTTCCATGTTTTATGTTCCTTTTTTCCAATAAACTAAACTTTAAAAGATCTTATGTTTGTACAATATAATGAAAAATTATGTAATAAAAATGTGGGGTGTCATAGTTGGTATAAAATTATTGTTTAGTTATTTGTGTAAATTAGGATTTAAAAACTTTAGGAAGAACATTAAGAAAAAGTTAAAATATAGTAAAATATCCTATTATTTTGGTTAAGTATTAAGTAAGTGGTTTCCAGAAAATGAAATCCACATATGGATATGAACAAGTGGGTGTAGCTCTAGCACAAATGTATCTAGGGGTAACACTCAAAACACCTCTTTGAGCTAGACTCGAATAAGAACTAGTGTGTGATAATGGGACTTGTTTCAATCCTATTTCTACACTCTGGGAGGATATTTTTGGTTAATAAAAATCTTTTTATGAACTATTATGAATTATTTATAGAAAACTTATTTGTGGTTAAATAATAACATATGTAAGCATGATGTTTTAAAACATAAAATTCATTTATAATTATAAGATTATTAAAAGAAACATGTTTCTCAATAATTTGTTACTCTTATATAAAATTTATAGAAATAGGAGGAACCACATAAATGATGAGTGCAATGGACCACATGATTACAGCCCTCTAATGGAATCCAGAATGGAAAACTTCATGAGAGTAATGAATCAACTGACTCGAGTTATGAGAAATTACTTAAATAAAGCTTAGAGACCAGATTCACCTTGAAGGGAAGAAATTTCAATTTATTCATTTATGCATCAATGAACACCTTATTTAAATGGATCTACCAACCCATTTATTTATAAAAAAAGGATAATATCAATAGAAAATAATTTTTTTGTACTCCATTGTTCAGAACAAGAGAAATTCACCCTGGATATATACCACTTAAAGGGAAAATTTGATCTATAGAACCCCTATTTTGAAGTTTTTAACCCTTTTTTATGAATTTATATGTGTTTAAAGTTGTTGGGTAATGTTTGGGAGAGTTTGATAAGGTTTTGGAAATGTTTGGAAAATTTTTAAAGGGTTCACGGTTTGAGCATAGTTAGGGGAAACCGTGTAGAATCCCCAGGAAACCATTCATCATGAGACAGTAGACCTTCGCATGGTTTGAGAATATTTTTTCTAATCATACGAGGAGGTTGTGCGAGGTGACCTATGAGGCAGCAGCATCCGTACGATTAGCGCATGGTTTTCCTAACTGTGTGAGCTAATTGTACGCAATGTAAAAGTGGGTTTTCAAAAAACAAGACCACTCGGGCTTTTCCCTATTCCACTCACTTCCTCTCCCACTCACACCTAACTCTAGATTTTTGGTTCTCTAAGGTTATATGGGCTCTCTCATTATTTTTGGAAGAAAATATAAGGGGTTTCAAGGTGCGGTGAATGCGTTTCACTCCCAGTAATTCTCCACTCTTGGTTTCTTTGAGGTTTTCCTAAGATCAAAATATCCCTTTGTAGGAACCCAGATATCCTTTTTAGGTATAGATCTTGATTTTGGGTTTTTTTAGGAAAAATTAAATTTTTGGAAATTTTTCTAAGCACACGTCATGTACTCTTGAGTACACGCCATGTAACTGGTTGCTACTTGTCACCGTGTACTAGCTGTGTAATAGCAGAGTACATGGTCATGTGGACTACCTAAATCAGGGACCAGTTGAGGCATGTACACGGAATGTACATTAAATGAAAATGTTGTGTACTTTTTTTTATTTGATTAATCATACTAGGTTCATGTATAATCTTCATAATGATCTTCTTCTAACCTCTTTTCATCTAGGAATGACTAGAAGTGACGATCTAAGTCTGAGTCACCATTTCTCTATCCAAGGTCTGATTTGAACTCCAGTGGGTGTGTTGGAATCCCATCGATGAGTCCTTCCTTCTTCTAGAGCCTCACTTCATGTTTTATCCTATCTCTTTAGCGATCCAAGGTTTAAAATTATTGACCCTTTTGAAGATCTACAATGTTTTAGGCCTATTCAAGGGCCAAAGTTCAAGAGTGTTTGTCGTACAATGTCGAGGTAGGTGGTTTGTTGCCTTTTGGTGTTTTTATTTGATTTATATATGCCTAAGTGTTGATTACCCATGATTTGGGTATTTCTTATCAATTAATTGAACCTTGTTATCATCTTCCTTAGATTTATTGATAGATTAAGGGGTTTTGTTGATATATTATTGTAAATTTCATGTTTAGGGGACACCCCATGGGTGAGTTTCCTTGTTTGAATGTTTATGGTTGTTTAGTCCAGGTTGTCTATGAGTAAGACATTATTTCCTTACCTTTCTTGTTAGGTTGGAATTGATTTCTTAATTGTTTCATGTTAAATTCATGTGTTATGCATTGTAGCTACTTTGCCTTATAGTAGTTGAGATTACAGGGGTTGTTGGATATCATTATGCACGATTGTATTACACAGGGATATGAGAACCTAGTGTAGTTAGACCATGGGGGGAATTGATGTTGAGGGCTTCCCCATAGTGTCTGTTATATTTACATTGCAAGACCATATAGGGGATTGATGGTGAGTGCTCCCTCAAAGTATCTATAGTATACTGTTACAAGACCACAGGGGAAATTGACATTAAGTGATTCCTCAGAGAGTCTGTATTTTATCATTAAAAGACCATAGGGAGAATTGATGGTGAGTGTTTCCTTAGAGAGCCTTTTTTTTGTGGAACCAAAGGGGTTAGACAATGTGAGATTTCTTAGAGAGTTGTTATATATTTATTGAATTGATGATATGATGAAAAAGATGGGATAGAGTGTGAGAACTTTCCCAGAGGTTTGCTTGTGAATGTTTGATTGATTATGACAAGCCTTAAAATCCAAATCACAAGCTTGGACCTGGTCTTACTTGTTTATAATATAGTCTTATGAGACATATGTTTTTCTTTTACAAAAGGGATACAGATATTAGTCTAGATCTCTGTATTTTATTATTCAACGATTTTAATAATAAATTAATGTAAATTAATGTAATTAGAAACTGTAGGACTATTTACTTTTGAGTACTTCCTTTTTTATTACTTCATTTTTCATATTGTCTGCTATATATATTCACTGACAGTTAGGCACAGATATTTTGGTGGTTGCCTACTGGGATTCATCTCATACCCTTCTTGGGTCATGATTTTGGGACCAAATAGATTATATGGTTGTAGGTATAGGTAAGGGAAAGTGACCTCCTACATCAGGTACTTTATTGTTGATGGATCTAGAGAGCATGGGACTAAGCTAAGGCTTGCGATGCTACAGGAGCTTACTTGTTTCTTTTGTACATTGATTTAGTACTGTATTATCAGCATTGTGAATTGGTTGGCTGAATTCCTATACATATGTGACATGCATCATTTATATATGTGCTCTAATTGTTTATTTACTATCATTCTTCTGTTGTTTACTTCTATTGTATGGGGTTACTATTTTCGTTGTTGTTTATTATAGTTATTCTGTTGTGTTTCTCTTACAATTAGGGCATAGTTTTACCACTATCACACCCAAGGGCCTCACTACTAGTCGGTAGCCTCTGGAATTTAGGGAAATGAGCTTCAGGCCATGTTACTAACCGGGTATGGGGAACCTTTTGGTGGCACTAGTATCCAAGATGTTACACCCTCTCTCTCGGTTTTCTAGATCTACACTCGTTTCATACAGATATAGGGTTTTTTTAAACTAAAGTGGTGATTTTAGGTATTTTGATGTTAGTTAAGGAGATCTAGAGTTGTTTTGGTGGAGTGTTATCCTAGATTTATGGTGTGATTTCTTGTGGGGTGATTTTTCCAGAACCCTGAGGTAGGTGGCTTCACTCTCAACTCCACTTTGCTAGAACTTGATTCACTATTTAAATTAATTTTTTTTATTGAAATTAACTGTTAATATGATGTGTGAATCTTGATGGAAACCCATTTTGTGACGAATTGGGTATTTTGGGTAAAATGGGATATTGTTGAAAAAGGGGCTTTGTTGTGTGACTTTCAGATGTTCATTTTAAAATTTATAATGGTTTGACATATGGAAAATGATTTATGGAAGATGAATTTCAATAAAAATATTTTACTGAAATGGGGTTTTAGCATTGAAAAATGGTTTATTGGTGTTTTCAAAAAATGGGTGATTTATTGAAGTGGTTATGCATTGTGTTGGAATTGTTGATGTGCTTAAGGTATTTTTTGGTTCGAAAATTTTATTTGAATATTATTGTGGCCCTATGGGTATATGTTCTTGTTTATTATCTTCATATTTATTGATTATGTTAAATTGGATATGTATTGTTTAGGGATTACCAATATAAAATAGTGTATGGATAGTGGATGGAAGGGCCACTATTAAAGATAAGTGGTTGGGAAGTACCACTAGATCAAGAAAGTCGTGTGACGGATTGGATGAGAAGTTCTGTTGTGATGGTTACCAGTTTGGTTGTGTGAACCTCTATGGTGTTGATTTATTTATGTGTTGATATGAAATGTGGAAATGGTTGTGCTAACATGTGATGGTAAAATGGATTATTCCATGGTTTTTGGATTTCCTTGGTATTGTGTGATTTGGATGAAACTTGGTTTGGTAAGGGTGTGTTTGGATTGTTGGAAACTATTGAACTATTTGATGTTTATATAAATTGTTTTATATAATTGTTATAATAGTTACATCCTAGTGGAATTTTTAAGGAAATAATTTATGTAAAACCTACTAAGTATTTGTACTCACCCCCTGCATTGTCACTTTAGTTCTTTTTCAGATGTCATTTTTCAGGACACGGGTAAGGGTAAAGCATCTCATTTTTCTAGTGGTTCGTCGTGATTCTTGGGTGGTATGGTGGTGCTTGGAGAATGGATCTTGGTGGGGATCCATGAAAAATGTTATGGTTTTCTCTGGGTTTGGGGTTTAGTCTTCCGCTTGGTACTCTAGTTATGTGTATTGTGTTTTTTTGTATTGATATTTTGGTCTTATTGAGTTGTAAAACATTTTTTACATGCATCATATAGTGTTGGTTGGTTATGCCTTATTTGGTTGGTTTCTTTTATCCAAAGTGAAAATCATTCCCCAGCTATTCTGGAAGCCCTCAACATTCATTTATAGCCTTTGGAGCCTTCAAAACATCACCTAAGGCCAAGTAGCATCTCACTGTGTTCTCAAGCCAATAAGGAAGGGGTAGGACATTACAAGTTGTATCAGGTTTTTCAGTCCTTAAATTTCAAGTGAAAGAATTTGTTCTATCCTTAGGCATTGATTTTTTGTCTTGGTGTTGACATTTTTTCTTGGTTTATCCTTTGAGTCAGGATAGTATCAAGTCATAAGATTTTTGAAACTTGAAATGTATAGAATAAAAGGATGTAGATAACCCTTTTATACTGAACTTCAGGTTACTAGGGATTTGGGTACATAAGTGTTTAAGATACACTTATAGGCATTGGAAATCTCATTATCATGGGTGTATCCAATGATATGAGCATGACAATCATAGTAAAAATGACTTCCCACTAGGACACATATTTCATTAAGTATAATTATTTATGTTCTGTTGTGATTATGTTGATTTGTGAAAAATCTAGAAATTACTTTCAAATGTGTGGATTTGAAATGTGGATGGTTGTGTTATTTTGAAAATGGGTCGATTTTCAAAACATAGTGGATTTTTCAAAAATGGTGCAACGTGGGAAATATGAACTTGTGGAAATCCTGATTGTACTAGTGGAAATGTAATTGAATTTGGGATGGTAAAACTATTCTTTATATGGGAGTGATACTTATAGTTTTTTTTGTGTTGATATAAATGGCACTGGGTAGGAATCATAGAGAACAACTGGAGGAGGCTTCTGAAAAATGTAGTTTCACCTAAGCCATGGTTGAACCAATAGCTAGTGTAGAATATCTTTCCAAGCTGTGGAAAGTGGGAATAAACCATAAGAGAAAAAGAATGTGGATCATGTGGCTCAGTTTCAAAATAATAATCCACCCATCTTTCAGGGTGATTCAAAGTCAGAAAGGGAAGAAGCATGGTTGAATAGAATGAACAGGATATTTGAATTTTTGGGAACATTGGTTGAGCTGAATGTGAAACTAGAAACATATATATTTTGAGATCTTTCCCTATAATGGTGTGAGTTGTTGGTCTAAGATGTAATGGACCAAGGGGTGTCATGGGAGGGTTTTGAGGAATTTTTTAATGAAAAATTCTACCCTCATACATTTAGAATTTACCGCACAATGGATTTCTTCATCTTAATTCAAGGTAATTTGTCTGTAATAGCATATGTAGCTAAGTTCATAAACTTAATGTGGTTTTCACCTGAGGTGGGGGGAAGCACTTCATTAAAGGCATGTATTTTTTAAGCTGGATTGAGGCATGAAATTTGTTCGAAAATAATGGTGTTGTGTATTAGTGATTACACAGAAATAGTGAATAGAGAAACAATTGTTGAATGGGGTATATATAGGGCTACAAGCAGGGGAAGTATGTTAGTATGCACGGGGAATAGTGGGAACTCCAACACTGTGTTTAAGAAGAATAGGGACACTTATTTCCAGGGTGGAAGTATGGTTCAGAATCCGATGGAAGGATTGGTAAATCTTCCTTCAAAGCCTCAGAGTAAGTCGGGATGTTTTCAGTGTGGCTCTATAGGTCACATCAAGCGGGATTGTATGGAACATCCTCGAGCATTCCATAACATTAAGAAGATAGGGCATCATCAGTGGTATTATTGTAATTCTCTAAGTTCAGGTGTTCGTGACACTCTTCATGTAGTGACCCTTGCTTTACAAACATTATAATTTCATTACATATGTGGAATAATTAAACATTATACAAATAAACACCCAAAGACCAAAGTTGGTATAGGGCCTTTGGAAATTTTTAATCATAAAACTAGTACATATGCGAGCTAAATTATCTCCCTCTAGGTTCTTCGCAACTAGAACCCTTCTTAGACACATCAAATAGAATACGCATCTTCATAACTTGGGGAAGGAAACATAAAATGGGATGAGATCAAATTCTCGATAAAGGTAAACAAACGAGACATGTAAGAATAAACATTATAATAATTATATGATAACATGATCATGTAAATAGAAGATCATACCCTGTATAGTAAATATAATATACATGAATCCTGGCATAAATCTTGTTAGTTCGCAAGACATGAATCAAAATGAAGTAAAGAAGATAATCCATGAAATCATAACATAGGAGTAAGACATGGAATTGTGGCAACACATAAGAATATAAGGATTTCCATGGTTTCCAAGGCATCAATTCCAACACCTTCTTAATGGAAAAATTCCTTTATGGAACTAGGTGAACCCCCATTCTAGCTTCATATTACTGAACTGAGTGAACCCTTTTTCAATCCTAGTATTACTGAACCAAGTATACCCTCATTCTATCCCAATATATATCACAAGATATGAATCTTTAACCAATGCATTGGAGAGAGATATAGATCACACCCATCACATAATGAAATAATACGTATATGAACCACAATATCACAAATAAACATATAATAACCCATGAAATGAAAATGGTATCATAAACATGTAAACATATCATAACATGTGGAAAGATATAGGTTTTATAATCATTTCATCATAAATATAACTCGTAAAAAGAATCAGGTTTCAAAATCATATAACCCGTGAAAGGGAAATGGGTTTCATAACATCATGCCATCAAAAAATAATCCAATCAAATAAATAATATGAATAGAAACACTGAATAATTTCCCCAAAAAGGAATGATCAACACCAATGGATGTTATCTTAGATGGGAAATAATTTTTAAAGATCTTTCAAAAACTTTTCTTGAGAAAAATATCATTTCTTCTTTGAAAAATGATTTTTATAACATAAAACGTTTTGAAAACCTTTTTCTTTTAAAATATATTTGAAAACATATAAATGAATATTTGAAAACAATAAAACATTTTTAAAATCCTTTTTCCTTGAAAATTATCTTCAAGGATATTTTCAAAACATTTTTTAAAACATTTTTTGAAAACATGGTTTTTGAATACAACAGATTTCTTACCGAAGAGAGAGATGGTGAGATTTCACTAAAACCATTATCTTAAGTTTCAAAGAGTGAAAAAATGTTAATAAAAATGAGGATATCTTTAATAAATATAGTATAAGGAAACTCATTAATAGTCTTGAGATATTTAATCAAAGGAATCATAAACATAAACAATCCTGAAAAATGATAAGATTGTCTCAATAAACTCTTATAACTTGGTTACTTGGGATCATACTCTCCATGTAAGAAAAAATAAATTACATGAAGCTGAAGATATAATGAAAATAAATATATTCATGATATAACATGTAAAATAGAAGTATATACACCTTTAAAAATAGTTTAGGTGCATAACAAAACATGAGTCTCAAAGAAGGCAAATTGAGACAAAACTCTTTTACCGATTTGGTAACTTTAGAAAGTTAAACCCTGTGAAAGAAGGGTGATAGAATGGATATGTGAATACCCATATATTTAAGTACAAGATACATATAATAAAATCATGTAAAATACATACACCACACAAAATGAAAGATTGGTGATGGTAACATGAATCTCATAGAAATTAATAGTGAGATGAAAATCACATTACCTTGTGTCTTGACTTTCTCCATACTTGTACAAGATTCATGTATAATAAATATAAGTTTATTATAAATCCTTTAAAAAATATTATTATTATAAATAATACTATATATTTATTTATTAGTACCTTTTATTTCCTTCTTTTTAATGATCATATATTAAATTTTCATTTGGGGTAATCATTCGCTTTGTTCTTCGCATGTGTCTTAATTTGTTCTAGTGTTTGTCCTTACACTTATATCAGGATTATAGAATTTATATCATGATATAAATATAAATTATATCTATTATATTAATATTATAATAATTATATCATATAGAATTATGAAATGGAATACACTGTTCATGAAGATGGTAAGTCATACGTACGCATGAGCGTTGTTTCCGTTTTTAATTATCATATTGAAAGAACAAAAGAAAATGACATATATATATATATATATATGTTTTTATGTATGTATATGTATATATATAATTATTATAGTTTAATTACTATATCATATATATCATATAATTTTATTAAACTCATCCTTAAAACATCCCATGTGGTGTGCGAACAAATCACCTCGCTTTGAGGGGGCGGTAGTCCACACTTCCTCAAACGAGATTATCGTATTAACACCAAATGCAAGGTAAAAATATGTCTGTTACAAAAGGAATAAATAATATTAAATACATAATAAATATAATATATTACATATATAAATATAGTTTCCATCATAATGGCCACCATGATTGCTGGTAAAGGAGAAATGAACAATCATCGTTTCATGAGGCAGTAGTTTTCCGTACACAGAAACAGTATGTTCAACATCCATTAGATGGAGGTGTGTGAAAGTGTAGGTCATACACTTTGTATAAAAAAATAATAGTATATTTATGATACTTTTTTTGTCACACAATAATGTAATAAAGGTAGTTTATGGGTGAAGAAGGTAAATAAAGGAAAGGATCTTGAAAGAAGAAGTTACCTCTAAATCGTGTAACTCCTTTTGGTTTGTTCCAAAAGGATTCTTGGAGAGGGTTTCTAACTAAAGGGAGGATTCAAAGTATAAGGGAAGATTTTTGGGAGTCAATTTAGGAAGATCTGGGCCTAACCTAAGAGGATTGAGAAATGTGAGGAATGGGTAGAGGTGGTGGCCTTTTATATGGAAGCAAATGACTCACATGGAATTTTTAGAAACAAATTAGGTGTGCACATGTTCATACCTTAAAAAAGTATTAAAAAACCATAAATAATCAATAATGGAAGGTTTGTGGAAGCAATATGGACATATAATGGGTGTTGGACAAGTGGATAGGTCATTTGGGCCCTTGGTTTTAAGGTTTAGTCCCGAATTAAGCTTAATTTGGCCTTAATTACAGTGATTAATTTTAATCACTTTTACTAATCATTTTGGTTAAAAATTAATATGGTCTTATTAAAATAAAAATATTATACTTAATATTATGGTGAATGTTATATTTTTTAAATTCCAATCATATAAGTAGAAAAATTAATATTTTTGTTAATCTCACAGACAGGACAAAATAATGGGGTTTTAAAGTAGGAAAAAGTTCAAAAGTTTTTTAAGATTTTATATTCAGTATCAAAGTGAAATTGATTATAATTAATTTAATTTTATTATTATATGTAATATTTATATAATTTGACCTTAAAACATATTATATTATCATTTATCATTAATAATTAATTTGAAAAAATGCAGTTTTTAACTAAAAAGCTGTATTTTTTACTTTTCATCAAAAGATGAAGTTTCTCAGAAAAATCCCAAAAATTAACCCTAAGATAATTATGGTGTTATGAATTATAAAATGAAGTTTATTTTATCAAATTAAATTTCTAAATGTGTCTAAAATTACTTTCATTATTAGAAGTAGTTCATTTGAGAAAATGATGTTTTCAAACATAAAAGGGACTTTACCAAAAATCATATATTTTATCATCAATATGTTTTATTTATATAAATAAATTATAAAAAATATTTTTAAAGTATTTATTATTATTATTATTACTAATTTTAACTAATAGGTTATAATTATCTTATTTAAATAATTAAAACAATAAAAATAGATATTTTGTAGAAACTCGGTGTTGTGTGTATCGTATGACAACTTTGTGTTGTGTGAATCATACACCAAGTCGATGTTGCATATAACATATGATGATTAAATTATATGTGTAAGTAATCTTTGACTTAGTTCATTACAAGATATAAATGAAAATTTAAATTTATTTGAAGAAAAAGGTCCATAAAAACTCATGGTGTAACATTCAGCCCCCCTTAAAATGAATTTTTCCCTCGAAATTTATCACTCAGGTAAAAACAAGTGAGGATACTTCGGCCTCATAAAATACTCAAGTTCCATCATAAACTTCTCTAACTAATTATTTTGTCACAAAACTTTTACCAGCAAAGTGTTTTGGTTTCGTAGAACTTTCTTTGATCGGTCTAGAATTTCAGCTTGTTGCTCCTCAAAAGAAAGATCTCGCTCCAGTGGTATGGCCTCTGAGTTTAGTACATGTGAAGGGTTAGGTATATAATTATTCAGGAGAAATTCATGTAACACATCATGGACTTGAGATAGATTTTGATTAAGTGGAAAGGGATAGTCTACCATCTTGATGCGATTAATAATTTCAAAGGGGCTGGTATACCTAGGTCGTAGTTTCCCCTCTTTCCTGAATCTCGTAACTTTCTTCCGAGGTGAGATTCATAAAAATACCTTTTCACCAAATTCAAATTCCAGATCACATTAATGGTTATCATCATAACTTTTATGCTGGATTTGACCTACCTTGATATGTTATTGAATGGTTCTAACCTTCTTGACCATTTCATCAGCGATCCTATGCTATAATAGCTTTCTTTCTCCAACCTCATCCCATCATGTTGGAGCTCTACATTTATTCCCATATAGGGCTTCATAAGGTTCCATCTGAATTCTTGAGTGAAAGCTATTGTTTTAAGAAAACTCAACTGGAGGAAGTTGTTTATCGTAACCACCTTTGAAATCTAGAGAACAATATCTCAACATATCCTCTAGGGTTTGAATTTTTCTTTTAGACTAACCATATATTTGAGGGTGATAAGAAGTGATGAAAATCAATTTTGTACCAAGTGATTTTTAAAGAATTCACCAGAACTTTGAGGTAAACTTGGGGTCCCAATATGATTAAATAGAATGTGGTACTCCATGAAAACTTACCACTTCTTTAATGTATATTCTGAAAATATAATCAAGAGAGAAATATTATTTGACAGTAATGAAGTGTGCTGACTTAGTAAGGAGATTGACTACCACCCATATAGAATTAAACCCTTTAGAGGTTTTGGGTAGTCTGACATCAAAATCCATAGTGATATTCTCCCATTTCAATTCTAGTATGGGTAATGGATGCAACATCCCTTTAGAATTTTTTTCTTTGAACCTTAACTTGCTGGAATACCAAACACTAAGATACAAACTCTATAATATCTCTCTTCATTCCATCCTATCGTAAGTATTCTTTCAAGTCCTAATACGAATTCATACTTCCATGATGAATAGAGAATGAAGAGCTATGAGCTTCCTCTAACAGCTCCTTCTTCAAATATGGTATTTAAGGAACACAAACACGGTTTTTTAACGTTATCATTCTATCCTAATCAAGGTTAAACTCAAGAACATTTATAAGCTTCTTTTGCAGATATTCATCTTCCTTATGTGCCTCCTTATTCTTCACTTGGATAGAGGTTTGAACAATCATTTCAGAAATATAAGATTTTTCCCCTTTGTTTAGGATTTCTAGATCCATCCTTTGAAAATCCAGAAATATTGGATCTTTTATGATTCTCATCATGGATAATCTAGCATGATCATTCCGACTCAAATCATCGGCCACATTGTTCGCTTTCTCATGATGGTAATGTATTGAGTAGTCATATTTTTTTATCAACTCTAACCATATTTTTTGGAACATGTTCAACTCCTTCTATTTGAATATATATTTCAGAATTTTATGACTGGTATATATATCACACATTTCACCATATAGATAATGCCTCCATATCTTTAATGCAAATATTATTGCCCCTAACTCTAAATCTTGAGTTGGGTAATTTTGATCATGAATATTCAACTCTCATGAGGCATAGGCTATAACAATGTTATTTTTCAAAATAACATATCCCAATCCCTTCTTGGATGCATCGCTATAGATTACAAACCCTTATCCACTAAGGATAAAGTAATCATAGGTGAACTGACCAACCTTCTCTTCAGTTCCTTGAAATTTTACTCACATTCATCTTTCTATAGGAACTTCACACCCTTCCAAGTTAATTTGTTCATAGAATGAGATAGTCATGATAAATTTCCATAAACTATCGATAATATCTAGCTAAACCAAGAAATCTATAGATCTCAGTCACCATGGTTGGTCTAGGCCAGCTTTCAATAGCCTCCATTTTTTATGGATCTACTTCTACACCATCTCTTGAGATTATGTGATCCAAAAAATAATCCTTTTGTTGCCAAAATTCACATTTTGTAAATTTTTAATATAAATTATCCTTCATTAGGGTCTTCAGTAAAATTATCAAGTGATATTCATGCTCTTCCTTTATCTTTGAATAGATAATAATATCATCTATAAATAATAACATAAACTAGTTGAGGTAATATCTAAAAACTCTATTCATTACATGAAGATAGAAGGGGAATTAGACAGACAAAAATGCATCACTATATATTCATAGTGACCATACCTTGTACAGAATGTTTTCTTTGGTATATCCCCCTTCTTGACCCTCAATTGATGGTATCCAGAATGAAGGTAAATCTTGGTAAATTATTGATCTCTGACCAGTAGATCAAATAAGTCATCAATACAGGGAAGAGGATACTTGTTCTTCATTTTGATCTTGTTCAACTCCTGATAATTAATGCAGAGTCGCATTGATCCATCATTCTTATTAACAAACAGAACTGGTGCACCCCAAGGTGACACACCGGGACTAATTAATCCCTTATAAAGGTTTTCTTGGAGTTTTTTCTTCAATTACTACCGCTCAACTGAAATATATTCTATAAGGAGTCTTTGAAATTAGTGTGGAACCGGGTACAAGTTATATTGATAACTCAACATAATGTTTTAGTAAAAGACTAGGAAAATATTCTGTAAAGACATCCACAAAATCTCGAACAATAGGCATATCATTATTATCGATCTTCTCCCCGACCATATGAGATAAAAAACCCTTCTAAGTGGGAATTAATACCCAAACACTAGATGTAATCTCCATAGGAAGTTCAGACTTATCTTTACATTGATGGATGATCATAGGAGGGTTTGAAATCTGGAACATAACTTCCCTTCCTTGATAATTTATGTGGTCTCAACATAGATAAATCCAATCCATGCCTAATATGACATCGAATTCGACCAAAAAAAGAGTGACAAGATTTTCGGGAAGCACATTACCACAAAATTCAACCAGAGAGGAATCATAGACATTAAATGCAATCATTGTACCATTAGGGGTTTGCACTACTAATTCCACATATGATTATTTTTGTGGAATCTTAACACACATAGAATATCATTTTGATATGAAAGAGTGGGTAGATCCAAAATAAAATATAAGGAACCAAATAATCATGAAAAATCAATTATATGGTGTCTAATTTATAGCACCTTCCTTAATCTATGACACCTTAGTTTTACCATAGGTTATTCATAGAAAAATTATATTTAAATCCTTAATAATGGTTTGTGAAAAGTTTTTCAATTCTCAAAGCATATCCCCTAGGAGTGTCAAAATAGGTGTGCAGCAAGGCCCATTGTCATGTACCAGATTACCTCGATTCAAGCACAGGACATATTGTGAGAGTTGTTACCCCTATGTACATTTGTGCTAGATCCACATCCACTTGTAGTATCCAGATAGGGATGTATTTCTTGGAAATAACTCACTCTATCCTTCAACAAAATTCCAATACATTTTCTTATACTTTTCCTGGTCCTCAGACTCATCCTTAGACATGTTCCTTATGGTTATCACTAAGGTTTTCTCATCCTAGTTCCCAAAGGTTGACTATACCTGGCTCTGATACCAACTATAGTGACCCACTCTATAAAAACATTAAAATTTCATTACATATTCAGAATACTTAAACATTATACAAATATATTCCCAAAGACTATAGTTGGTATAGTGCCTTTGGAAACATGGAAACATAAAACTAGTACATATGAGAGATAAATTATCTCCCACTAGGTTCTTCATGACTAGAACCCTTCTCGTAAATATCAAACATAATACATATCTTCATAAACTCGAGAAGGAAATATAAAAATGGGTGATATAAAATGATCAGTAAGGGTAAAAAATAGATACATGTAAGCATAAACATTAGCATAATGTTATGAGAACCTGGTCATGAAAATAGAATATCATACCCTGCATAGAAAATATCATATACATGAATCATGGTATAAGTCTTGGTTGTTCATAAGACATGAATCAAAAGAAAGTAAAATACATAATCCATGAAAGAATAACGTAGGTTTAATACATTGAATTATGGAAACACATAATCATATAATTATTTCCATCATATCCAAGGCATCAATTCCAACACCATCTTAGTGGAAAAATTCCTTTACTGAATCAGGTGAACCCAAGTTCTAGCCATGTATTACTGAACCAAGTAAACCCTCATTCTAGCCTTGTATTATTGAACCTAGTAAACCCTTGTTCTAGCCCTATATTATTGAACTGTGTAAACCTTCATTCCATCCCTGTCTACCTCAAGAGATATAAATCTTTACCAAATTCATTGGAAAAAGATATAGGTCTCACTCATCAAATAATGAAATCATACATACATGTGCCAAAAGATCATAAATGAAAATATCGTAACCCATGAAATGAAATGGGTATCATAAAAATTTAAATATATCATAACCTCTAGAAATAGAAATTTTTCATAATCATTTCATCATAAACATAACCAATGAAAAGATGCAGGTTTCAAAACCATATAACCTATAAAAGGGAAACGGGTTTCATAAAATCATGTCATAAAAACATAATTTATTAAAATAAACAATATGAATGTAAAAATTGAATAATTTTCCCATAAATTCATAAGAAACACCAATAGATGTTATCTTAGATGGTAAATAATTTTTAAAGATCTTTTAAAAACATTTCTTGAGGAAAATATCCTTTCTTATTTGAAAATGATTTTTATAACATAAAACCTTTTGAAAATATTTTTCTTTTAAAAGATATTTGAAAACATATAAAGGAATATTTTATAACAATAAAAAAATTAAAATAATTTTTCCTTGAAAATGATCTTTAAGGGTCTTTTGAAAACTTGGTTTTTGAATATAATAGATTTCCAACCGAAGAGAAAGATGGTCAGATTTCACTAAAATAATTATATAAAGTACCAAAGAGTGGAAAAATGGTAATAAAAATTAATATATCTTGAATAAATATAGTATAATTAAACTCATGAATAGTATTGAGAGATTTCATCAAAGTAATCATAAACATAAACAATCTCAAAAATGATAAGATTTACTTAATAAACTCTTATAACTTGGTTACTTGGGATCATACTATCCATGTAAGAAAAAGGGAATTAAATGAAGCTTAATATATCATGAAAATAATTATATTCATGATATAACATGTAAAAAATAATTATATACACATCGAAAAATATTTTAGGTATATAACAAAACATGAGTCTCAAAGAAGTCAAATTGAGACAAAACTATTTTTCTGATTTGGTAACTTTTAAAAGTTAAACCCTAGGAAAGAAGGGTCATAGAATGGATATGTGAATACCCATAAATTTAAGTAAAAGATACATATTTTAAAATCATGGAAAATACATACACCACACAAAAGGAAAGAGTGGTGATCGTAACATGAATCTCATAGAAATTAATAGGGAGATGAAAATCCCCTTACCTTGTGTCTGGACTCTCTCCATACTCGTACAAGCTTCCTGTATAATAAATATAAGTTTATTATAAATCCTTTAAAGAAGAATATTATTATAAAAGATAATATATATGTATTTATTATGATCTTATATTACCTTCTTTTTAATTATCATATGTTAAAGTTTCATTTCGGGTAATCATTTGATTTGTTCTTCGCATGTGTCTTAATTTGTTATAGTGTTTGTCTTTATACTTATATCATTATTATAGAATTTAGATCATGATATAAATATCATTAATATCCATTATATTTATATTATAATAATTTATATCATATATAATTATGAAATGGAATACACTATTCATGAAGATGGTAAGTCATACGTACGCATGAACGTTGTTTCCGTTTTTAATTATCATATTGAAAGAACGAAAGAAAATGACATATATATATATATATGTAAGTATGTATATGTATATATATAATTATTATAGTTTCATTAATATATCATATATATCATAAAAGTTTATTAAACTCATCCTTAATACATTTCATGTGGTGTCTGAATAAATCATGTCGCTTTGAGGGGTGGTAGTCCACACTTTCTCAAACGAGATTATCGTATTAACACCAAATGGAAGGTAAAAATATGTGTGTTACAAAAGGAAAAAATAATATTAAATACAAAATAAATATAATATATTACATATATAAAAATATTGTCCATCATAATCACCACCATTATTGGGGGTAAAGGAGAAATGAACAATCATCATTTCATTAGGCAGTAGTTCGTTGTACACAGAAACTGTATGTTCAACATCCATTAGAAGGAGGTGTGTGTAAATGTAGGTTATACCCTCTATATAAAAACATAATAGTATATTTATAATACTTTTATAGTCACACAATAATGTAATAAAGTTAGTGTAGTGGTGAATAATGGAAATAAAGGAAAGGATCCTGAAAGAAGACGTTGCCTCTAAATCGGGTAACTCCTTTTGGTTTGAGCCAAAAGGTTTTCTAGAGAGGTTTTATACCTAAAGAGAGGATTAAAAGTATAAGGGAGGATTTTTTAGGGCCAATTTGGGAATATATTGTCCAAACTTAAGAGTATTGAGATGTGTGAGGAATGGGTAGAGGTGGTGGCCTTTTTATGGAAGGAAAAGGACTCACATTGAATTTTTGGAAACAAATTTGGTGTGCACGTGTTATTACCTAAAAAAATATTAAAAAATCATAAATACTCAATAATTTAAGGTTTATGGCATAAATATGGACATAAAATGGGTTTTGTACAAGTGGATAGGTCATTTGGGCCCTTGATTTTAAGTTTTAGTCCCAAATTAAGCTTAATTTGACCTTAATTACTGTGATTAATTTTAATCACTTTTACTAATAATTTTGGTCAAAAATTAACATGGACTTATTAGATTCTAAATATTAAACTAAATACTATGTATTATGTTAAATTTTTTAAATTCCAATCAAATAAGTGTAAAAATTAAGATTAATGTAAATCTCGTAGACGGGACGAAATAATGGGGTTTTAAAGTAGGAAAAAGTTCAAAAACATTTAAGATTTTATATTCAGTATCAAAGTGGAATTGATTATAATGAATTTAATTATATTATTATATTTAATTTTTATCTAATTTTTCCTTAAAACATATTTATAATATCATTTATAATTAATAATTAATTAGACAAAAGGCAGTTTTTAACTAAAAAGCTGTATTTTTCACTATTCATCAAAAAATGTAGTTTCTCAGAAAAATCCCAAAAATTAACCCTAATCTAAATCTGATGTTATGAATTCAAAAATAAAGTTTATTTTTTCAAATTAAATTTATATATTTGTCTAAAATTACTTTCATTATTATAAGCAGTTCATTTGAGAAAATGATGTTTTTAAACATAAAAAGGACTTTACAAAAAATCATATATTTTATTATCAATATGTTTTATTTATGTAAAAAAATTATAAAAAAATATTTGAAAAGTATTTATTATTATTATTATTACTAATTTTAAGTGATAGGTTATAATTATCATATTTAAATAATTAAAACAATAAAAATAGATATTTTTCTGAAACTCGGTGTTTCATGTATCGCATGCCAACTTTGTGTTGCATGCATCATACACCAAGGAGATGTTGTATGTAACATATGCCATTTAAATTATATGTTTAAGTAATCTTTGACTTAGTTCATTGCAACATATAAATGAAACTTTAAATTTATTCATAGAAAAAGATCTAAAAAAACTCAGGGTGTAACATTCTACCCCCCTTAAATTGAATTTTTTCCTATAAATCTATTACTTAGGTAAAAACAAGTGAGGATACTTATACCTCATAATATCCTCAATTTCCCACATATCTTTCTCTAACTAGTGATTTTTTCACAAAACGTTGACCAGGAAAGTGGTTTGGTATCGTAGAACTTTCTTTTATTGGTCTAGAATTTCAGTAGGCTTCTCCTCATAAGAAAGATCATGCTCCAGCAGTGTGGCCTCTGAGTTCAGTATATGTGAAGGGTTAGGTATGTACTTATTCAGTATAAATACATATAACTCATCATGGACTTGAGATAGATTTGGACTAACATCCAAGGGATAGGCTATCGTCTCGATACGATCAAGAATTTCAAAGGGGCTGATATACATAGGGATTAGTTTCCCCTTTTTCCAAAATATCGTAACTTTATTCCAGGGTGATAATCATAAAAACACATTTTCACCAACTTCAAATTCCAGATCACACCAATGGTTATCATCATAACATTTCTACCGGATTTGAGCAGCCTTAATTTGTTGTTGAATGGTTCTAACCTTATCGACCATTTCTTTAGCGATCTTAGTCCATAATAGATTTCTTTCTCCAACTGCATCCCATCATATTGGAGCTCTACTTTTATTCCCATATAGGGCTTCATAAGGTTCCATCTAAATTCTTAGTGAAAGCTATTGTTGTAAGAAAACTCAACTGGAATAAGGTGTTGATCGTAACCACCTTTGAAATCCAAAGAACAAGATCTCAAAATATCCTCTAGGGTTTTAATTGTTATTTTAGACTGACCATCAATTGGAGGATGATAAGCAATACTGAAAATAAATTCTGTATCAAGTGATTTTTAAAGACTTCGCCAAAAATTTGAGGTAAACTTGGGATCCCGATCTGATACAATAGAATGTGGTACTCCAGGAAAACTTACCAGTTCTGTAATGTATATTCTAGAAAGCTAATCAAGAGAGAAATATTATTTGATAGTAATGAAGTGTGCTGACTTAGTAAGGTGATCGACTACCCCCCATATAGAATTAAACCCTGTAGAGGTTTTGGGTAGTCTGATAACAAAATCCATAGTGATGTTCTCCCATTTCCATTCTAATATGAGTAATAGATGCAATATCCCTTTAGAATTTTTTTTCTTTCAAAGTTAACTTGCTGAAATACCAAACACTGTGATAAAAACTCTATGATATCTCTCTTTATTCCATCCCACCCTAAGTATTCTGTCAAGTCCCTATACATCTTCATACTTCCAGGATAAATAGAGAATGAAGATCTATGAGCTTCCTCTAACAGGTCCTTCTTCAAATCTGGTATTGAAGGAATGCATACACGGTTCTGGAACCTTATCATTATATCCTAAACAAGGTTAAACTCAGGAACATTTCTAAACTTATCTTGTAGATCTTCATCTTCCTTTTGTGCCTCCTTAATCTTTACTTGGATAGAGGGTTGAACAATCATTTGAGAAAGATAATATTTTTCCCCTTTTTTAAGGATTTCTGGATCCATCCTTTTCAAATACATAAATATTGGATCTTTTATGATTCTCATCATGGATAGTCTAGCATGATCCTTCTGAGTCAAAGCATGGGCCACCTTGTTCACTTTCCCCGGATGGTAATGTATTGAGTAGAAATAATTCTTTATCAACTCTAAGCATATTCTCTAGCATATTTTCAACTCCATCTATGTGAATATATATTTCATACTTTTATTATTGGTATATATATCACGATTTTCACTAAATAGATAACACCTCCATATCTTTAATTCAAAGATTACTGCCCCTAACTCTAAATCATGAGTTCGGTAATTTTGATCATGAATCTTCAACTGTTGTGAGGCATAGGCTATAACCATGTTATTTTTCATAATATCATATCCCAATCCCTTCTTGGATACATTGCTATAGATTACAAACCCTTATCTACTGTAGGATAAAGTAATCATAGGTGAACTGACCAACCTTCTCTTCAGTTCCTTGAAATTTTACACACATTCATCTTTCTAGAGGAACTTCACACCCTTCCGGGTTAACTTGGTCAGATCATCAGATAGTCATGATAAATTTCCACAAATATTCTATAATATCTAGCAAAACCAAAAAATCTATGGATCTCAGTCACTGTGGTTGGTCTAGGATAGCTTTCAATAGCCTATGTCTTTGATGTATCTACTGTTATACCATCTCTTGAGATTATGTGACCCAAAAAAACCTTTTGTATCCAAAATTCACATTTTGTAAATTTTGCATATAAATTATCCTTACTTAGGGTCTTCAGAAAAAATCTCAAGTGATCTTAATGCTCTTCTTTTATCTTCGAATAGAAAAGAATAAAATCTATAAATACTACCACAAACTAGTTGAGTTAATGTTTAAAAACTTTATTCATTAAATCCATGAATATAGAAGGGGCATTAGTGAGACATAAATGCATCACTATATATTCATAGTGACTATACCTTGTACAGAATGTCCTCTTAGGTATATCCTCCTTATTTACCCTCAATTGATGGTATCCATAATGAAGGTCAATCTTGGAAAATTATAGAGCTTTGCATAGTTGATCAAACAAGTCATCAATACAGGGAAGAGGATACTTGTTCTTGATTGTGATCTTGTTCAACTCTCGATAATCAATTCAGAGTCGCATTGATCCATCTTTCTTATTCACAAATAGAACAGGAACACCCCAATGTGACACACTTGGCCTAATTAGTCCCTTATTAAGGTTTTCCTAGATTTCCTTCTTCAATTACTACCACTAAATTGGGGATATTCTATAAGGAGTCTTTGAAATTGGTGTGAAACTAGGTACAAGTTCTATTGAGAATCAACCTCACGTTTTAGTAGAAGACTAAGAAAATATTCTGTAAAGACATCCACAAAATCTTGAACAATAGGCATATCATTGATTTCAATCTTTTCCCCAACCATTTGAAATAAAAAAACCCTTCTAAATGGGAATTAAGACCCATACACAGGATATAATCTCCACAGGAAGTTCAGACTTATCTTCACATTGATGGAGGATCATAGGAGGGTTTGAAATCCCGAACATAAATTCCCTTCCTTGACAATTTATGTGGGATTTACATATATAAATCCAATCCATGCCTAATATGACATCGAATTCGGCCAAAGGAAGAGTGACAAGATTTTCGGGAAGCACGTTCCCACAAACTTCAACCAGAGAGGAATCATAGACTTGAGATGCAATCATCGTACCATTAGGGGTTTGCACTACTAAATCCACATATTATTATTTTTGTGGAATCTTAACACACTTATAATATTATTTTGATATGAAAGAGTGGGTATATCCAAAATCAAATATAAGGAACCACATAATCATGAAAAATCACTTATAGGATGTCTAATTTATGACACCTTTCTTAATCTATGACACCTTAGTCTTATCATAGTTTATTCATATCCAACTTGTATTTAAACCCTTAATAATAGTTTGGGAAGAGTTTTTTAATTCTCAAATCATATCCCTTGAGAGTGTTAAACCATTTGTGCAGCAAGGCCTGTTTTCATATAACAGATTACCCCGAGTCAAGCTTGGGACATCTTGTCAGAGTTGTTACCCCTAGGTACATCTGTGTCTGATCCAAATGCACTTGTAATATCCAGATAGGGATATATATCTTGGAAATCACTCACTTTATCCTTAAACAAAATTCCAATACATTTCCTTATACTTTTTTTAGTCCTTATACTTATCCCCAAACATGTTCCTTAGGGTTCTCTTTAAGGTTTTCTCATCCTACTTTCCAAAGGTTAACTATACCAGGCTTTGATACCAACTATAGTGACCCTCTCTTCAAAAACATTAAAATTTCATTAAATATGTGGAATACTTGAACATTATACAAACATATTCCCAAATATCGTAATTGGTATAGTTCCTTTGGAAACATGGAAATATAAAACTAGTACATATGAGAGCTAAATTATGTACCACTAGGTTCTTCATGACTAAAACCCTTCTTAGACACATAAAACATAACACATATCTTTATAACCTTTGGAAGGAAACATAAAAATGGGTGAGATCAAATTCTCAGTAAGGGTAAAAAAAGGATACATGTAAGCAAAAACAGTAGCGTGAGGGTATGAGAACATGATCATGAAAATAGAAGATTATACCCTACATGGAAAATATCATATACATGAATTGTAGTATAAAGATTGTTAGTTATTAATACATGAATCCAAATAAAGTAAAGTAAATAAGCCATGAAATCATAACATAGAGTTAATACATGGAATTTTGGAAACACATAATCATATAATGATTTCCACGGTATCCATGGCATCAATGCCAACACCATCTTAGTGGAAAAATTCCTTTACTAAATCGGGTGAACCCCGTTCTAACCCTGTATTACTAAACCAATTAAACCCTCATTTTATCCCTATATTACCGAACTAAGTAAACCCTTTTTCTATCCCTATATTACTGAACTGAGTAAACCCTTATTCTAGCCCTGTCTATCTCAGGAGATATAAATCTTTACCCAATGCATTGGAGGAAGATATAGGTCTTACCCATCACATAATGAAATCATACATACATGTTCCACAAGATCATAAATGAAAATATCATAACCCATGAAATGAAATGGGTATCATAAACATGTAACCATATCATAACCTATGTAAATAGAAATTTTTTATAATCATTTCATTATAAACATAACCAATGAAAAGAAATAAGTTTCAAAATCATATAACCCGTGAAAGGGATATGGGTTTAATAAAATCATGTCATCAAAAAATAATACATTAAAATAAATAATATGAATGTAAACATTGAAAAATTTCCCCATAATGTTATAAGAAACACTAATGGATGTTATCTTAAATAGGAAATAATCTTAAAAGATCTTTGAAAAACATTTCTTGATGAAAATAGCCTTTATTATTTGAGAATGGTTTTTATAACATAAAACCTTTTGAAAACCTTTTTATTTGAAAATATATTTGAAAAGATATAAAGTAATATTTGATAACAATAAATCATTTTTAAAATCATTTTTCCTTGAAAATTATCTTCAAGGATCTTTTGAAAATATGGTTTTTGAATACATTAGGTTTCTAACCGAAGAGAAAGATGGTCAGATATCACTAAAAGCATTATATTAAGTACCAAAGAGTGGGAAAATGGTAATAAAAAATAAGGATGTCTTGAATAAATATATTATAAGTAAACTCATGAATAATCTTGAGATATTTTATCAAAGTAAGCATAAATATAAACAATCTCAAAAAATTAAAAGATTGACTCAATAAACTCTTATAACTTGGTTACTTGGGATCATACTCTCCATGTAAGAAAAATGGAATTAAATGAAGCTTAATATATCATGAAAATAAGTATATTAATGATATAACATGTAAAATTAAATTATATACACCTTTAAAAATAGTTTAGGTGCATAACAAAACATGAGTCACCAAGAAGGCAAATTGATACAAAACTGTTTTTCTGATTTGGTAACTTTAGAAAGTTAAACCCCAGGAAAGAATGGTCATATAATGGATATGTTAATACCCATAAATTTAAGTAAAAGATAAATATAATAAAATAATTTAAAATACATACACCACACAAAATGAAAGAGTGATGATCATAACATGAATCTTATATAAATTTATAGTTAGATGAAAATCCCCATACCATGTGTCTTGACTCTCTCTGTACTCATAAAAGATTCATGTATAACAAATATAATTTTATTATAAGTATTTTATAGAATAATATTCTTATTTATAATACCATATATGGATTTATTATTACATTATATCACTCACATTTTTAATGATCCTATGTTAAAGTTTCACTTCGGGTAATCATTCGTGTTGTTCTTCACATGTATCTTAATTTGTTATAGAGTTGGTCATTATACTTATATCATGATTATAGAATGTAGATAATGATATAAATCTATTTTATATCTATTATATGAATATTATAATAATTTATATCATATATAAGTATGAAATGGAATACACCGTTCATGGAGATGGTAAGTAGTACATACGCATGAACGTTGTTTCCGTTTTTAATTATCATATTGAAAGAAAAAAAGAAAATGACATATATTTACATGTATGTATGTATGTATATGTTTATATATAATTATTATAGTATAATTACTATATAATATATATCATATAAGTTTATTAAACTCATCCTTAATACATCCCATGTGGTGTGTCAACGAATCACATCATTTTGAGGGGGCGGTAGTCCACACTTCCTCAAACGAGATTATCGTATTAACACCAAATGGAAGGTAAAAATATGGGTGTTATAAAAGGAAAAAATAAGCTTAAATACATAATAAATATAATATATTACATATATAAATATATTTTCCATCATAATGGCCACCATTATTTGTCGTAAATAAGAAATTAACAATCATCGTTTTGTGAGGCAGTAGTTCATCGTACACAGAAATAGTATGTTCAACATCCATTAGATGGAGGTGTGTGTAAGTGTAGGTCATAATATTTGTATAAAAATATCCTAGTATATGTACAATACTTTTTTTGTAACATAATAAGGGAATAAATGGAGTGGAGTGTTGAATGATGGAAATAAAGGAAAGGAGCTTAAAAGAAGACGTTACTTCTAAATCGGGTAACTCCTTTTGGTTTGTGCCAAAAAGCTTCCTAGAGAGGGTTTCTGACTAAAGGGAGGCTTAAAATTAAAATATAGGATTTTTTTGAGGCAATTTGGGAAGATATTTTTAGAACTTAATAGGCTTCATAGGTGTGAGGAATGGGTAGATGTGTTGCCTTTTATAGGGAAGGAAAAAGACTCACATGGAATTTTTAGAAACAAATTAGGTTTGCACAATTTCTTACCAAACAAAAGTCTTAAATAACCAACAAAACTAAATAATGTAAGTTTTATGTCTTAAATATGGACAAACAATGGGTTTTGGACAAGTTTATAGGTCATTTGGGCCCTTAATTTTAGGGTTTGGTCCCTAATTAAGGTCAATCTGGCCTTAATTGTTGTGATTAATTTTAGTCACTTTTACTAATCAATTTGGTCAAAAGTTAACATGGCCTTATTAGACTCTAAATAGTAGACTTAATACTATGGTTTATATTAGATTTTTGAAATTCCAATTATAGAAGAAGAAAAATTAAAATTAGTGCTAATCACACACACGGGACGAAATAACGAGGTTTTAAAGTAGGATAAAGTTCAAAAGTTTGTTAAGATTTTATATTCAGTATCAAAGTGGAATTGATTATAATGAATTTAATTTTATTATTATATGTAATATTTATCTAATTTTAAATTAAAACATATTTATAATATCATTTATCATTAGTAATTAATTAGAAAAAGAGGCAGTTTTTAACTAAAAAGCAATATATTTCACTATTCATCAAAAAATGAGGTTTCTCATAAAAAATACCAAAAAATAACCCTAAGATAATTTTGATATTATGAATTCAAAAATGAATTTTATTTTATCAAATTAAATTTCTAAATGTTTATAAAAATATTTTCATTATTATAAGTAGTTGATTTGAGAAAACGATGCTTTTAAACATAAAAAGGTCTTTACCAAAAAATCATATCTTTTATTATCGATATGTTCTATTTATATAAAATAATTATTAAAATTATTTTAAAATTATTTATTACTACTAATATTACTAATTTTAACCTCTAGGTTATAATTATCATATTTAAATAATTAAAAAAATAAAAATAGATATTTCGTAGAAACTCAGTGTTGTGTGTATCGTACACCAACTTTGTGTTGAGTGCATATTATGCCAATTTTGTGTTGCGTATAACATATTCCAAGTAATTTACATGTGAATGGAATCTTTGAATTGTTTCATTTCAAGATATAAATGAAAATTTAAATTTATTCAAATAATATGGTCCATAAAAACTTTGGGTGTTGCACCTCAGAGGTCACAGGCGTCCTATGCCTTGATGGGATTGGGGAAGCAGCATACCCCTCTTCATCAGATTAAAGTTAGTCATAGTGATTCCAGGAACACCACAACTCATTTTTAGGTAAATAAAGAGCAGAGTGTGGTAAGCAAGTAGTTGTTTAAAGCTGAGAAGGTTGTGAAGGATGATCAGTCGGGACCATCCATGGTGTGAGGTACGATTATTTTAAATTCCACATTGATGAAAGATTTGTTTGATATGGGTGTTTCCCATTCTTATATTTCTTCCTGTTTTGTTAGTTTACTTTGTTTACATGTGTAAATGATTCCTTCTATTATGAAACTTCAAACTCCTCTAGGTCAAAGAGAGCATCGAGCCTTCTTATGTAGAGCATGTTGTATAGTTGTGGATGAGGTTGAGTTGATGTGGGATTTCTTAGTGGTTAATATGTATGCTTATGATGTAACCTTCGGAATGGATTAGTTGATCATGTTTAGGACCCACAATTAATTTTATGCATGAATTATTAGTTTTACGATGGATGGTGGCGCCACACTTCTATTTAGAGGGGGAAAATGAAAAGTTGGGTGTAATAGGTTTGTTAGAACCATCTATTAGCATGATATCATATCAGTTAGTGTCGTTGTTATTGGAATCAATGGCAGGAATGTATCAGAGCATCTTTATAATGGTGGTTGATCAATTTCTAGATGTATTTCTTGAAGAATTATCAAGATTTCCACCTGAAAGAGAAGTGGAGTTTATGATTGATCACCTTCTGGGGACCAGTCTTATCTCACTTCCATCTTACCAGATAGAACCAGTAGAATTGAGGGAGTTGAAGGTGCAGTTAGAGGAGTTAAAGAACAAATGTTTTATCCATCCTAGCACGTCTTTGTGGATAGTGCCGATTTTGTTTATCAAAAAGGTGGATAGAACTCTTCAGTTGTGTGTTTATTATCATAAAATTAACCAGATTATGATAAAGAACTGATATCCACTTCCATGAATTGATGATATTTTCAATCAATTTAGGGGAGCTCAGTGGTTCTCCAAGATGGAATTGAGATCAGGATATCATCAATTGTGGGTGAGGACGGAGGATATTCCCAAAACAGCTTTCAAAAGTAGATGTGGTCATTATGAGTATGTGGTTATGTCCTTTATTCTCACAAATGTACCAACGGTGTTCATGGATTTGATGAATCAAATATTTCAAATATATCTGGATAATTTTATAGTGGTATTTGTGGATGATATACTGGTGTATTCAAGGAAAATAGTGGATCATGATCAGCACTTAGCGATAGTGTTGGGGATCTTGAGAGATCATCGGTTGTATTCCAAATTGTCAAAGTGTGACTTCTGGATACAGGAGGTTCATTTCCTTGGCCATGTTATTTCATATAAAGGTTTTTCAATTTATCCAGAAAAGATACAGGGTGTTATTTCATGGAAACTGCCAAAGAATGTTTTCAAGATAAAGATCTTCCTTGGTCTAGCAGGGTATTATCGGCATTTAGTCCATGATTTCTCATTATTGGGCTCACCAATGACAGCTTTTACAAGGAAGAATGTTCCATTTCAATGGGATGAGCAGTTTCAGAAATGTTTTGAAGATATTAAGGGTTGACTTACATCATCACCAATCTTGGTTTTCCCAGAACTAGGTAAAGGGTACGCGGTGTATTGTGATGTATCAAGATTAGGGTCGGGGTGTGTTCTCATATAGGGGAATCACATGGTTTCATATGGCTCATGGAAGTTGAGGTTTCATGAGAAAAACTACCCAACACATGATTTGGAGTTGGTGATAGTGGTTAATGCCTTAAAAATGTGGCGTCATTATCTCTTCAGTTAGAAATTTATAGTGTTTACCAATAATAAGAGTTTAAAGAATATTTTCTCACAAATAGATTTGAACTTGAGTCAAAGGATATATATGGAGTATCTTTAGATGTTGTATTTTGACTTTATGTATACACCAAGTAAGGTAAATTCAATGGTGTATGCATTAATTAGGAAATAATATGCTCAAATAGTGAAACAAGCATCGGATCAGTGGTAGTTGGTATTGGTCATAGCTGACATGTGGCCGGAATGTGAGGACTGGGGTGATAGAGCGGTCTTCTTTCTAGTTTTGTTTCTACCTGATTTGGTTGGATTGGTTAAATAGGTGCAGGCTTCTGATTCCGGGTGTATGGCGATGAGGTCAAAACTCAATGGTGGGGGGCTATTGAGGGATGGGAGCTGAATGGAAATTCAGTTTTGTGTTTTCGAAATTGGGTGGTTGTACCAGTGTAATGTCATGAGGAAATTCTCAAGGCTTATCATCATTCCAGATGGTATGTCCATCCAGGAATTCAGAAAATGTATAAGTTGTTAAAATCCCAGTTATAGTGGGCGTGTATGAAAAGGAAAGTGGATAAGTTCGTTTCTAGATGATTAACTTGTCCGCAGGTCAAGGTATAGCATCAGCGGTCGGCGGGTATGTTGAAGTCTTTACCAATACTAGTGTGGAAATGGGAATAGATAGAAATTTATTTTTTATAGTTATCCCAAGAACAGTCAGAAATCATGATTCTATATGGGTGATAGTGGATCGTCCCACAAAATTAACTCATTTCATCCCGATTCTTGAATCTCATACAATGGAGGATCTATCAAAAATCTATATCTAGAAGGTGGTAAAGAGGCATGGCATTCTAGTTTTTATTGTATCAGATAGATATCTAAGGTTCACATCTCGTTTTTGGAAATCCTTGCAGAAAGACCTTGGTAAACACTTGATAATGAGTACGGTGTATCATCCTTAGATGGATGGGAAATCTGAGAGTAAGATACAAACTTTGGAAGATATTTTATGGGCTTGTGTAATAAATTTTGGGGACTCAAGGGAGGATAACTTTCTATTATTGGAATTCCTATATAATAACAGCTATCAAACCTCGATATATATGGTTTCATTTGAGTTATTGTATGGGCGTCTGTTTCATTCTCCACTGTGTTGGGTGGAAATGGGTGAGACTTCGATGGTTGGGCCGATCCTTGTCCAAGAGACATTGGAGAAAATTAATTTGATCAGTAAAAGAATGGAGACAGCTTAGAGTCATCATAAATCATATGTGGACCATCATCAACCACCATTTTCATTCGAGGTGGGTCATCATGTGTTCTTGAAAATCTCTCCTAGGCTTGGACATCATCAATTTTGAAAATAGGGCATGTTATATCCGAGGTATATTGGGAATTTTGAGATACTTGACTAGTTTGGATAGATGTATTATCATTTGTCTTTTCCACCATGGTTTATTGTGGTGCACAATGTTTTCCATGTATCTCAATTGAAAAAGTATCATCCGGATCGTGACCATGTGATTCGTTGGGATCATGTTAAGATAGAACCAGATGCTTATTTGGTGTATGTGATAGTGAGGATTGTGGATAGGCAAGAGAAAATCTTTCATGGTAAAAGCGTCGATTTAGTTCAAGTTTTGTGGAGGCATGGTCAGATATAGGAGGAGACTTGGGAGTGGTAGAAAGAGATGGTCGAGCAATGGCCCAAACTCTTCTGACAAAGAAATGGTTCTCTACTTTCTAAGGATGGAAAGTCCAATGGTGGGGAGAATGTATCACCCCCAGTTGAAGTTATGTAACCCTTTTTTATTCATTTTTATGCTTTCAAAGTTATTGGGTAATGTTTGGGAGAGTTTGGGAAGATTTTGGACATGTTTGGAAGCTTTTTAAATGGTTAATGGTTTGATCATGGTTAGGGGAAACCGTGCAGAATATCTAGGTAACCATACAGCATGAGATAGTGGACCTTCACATTGTTTTCACATAGTTTTTCTAACTGTGAGAGGTTCCCTTCGAGGTAGTAGAATCTTCATGGTTAGCGCAGGGTTTGACAAACCGTGCGTGATGTAAAAGTGGGTTTTTTAAAAATCAGGACCACCTGGGATTTTCCCTATTTCACTCATTTCTTCTTCCACTCAGACACAACTCAGGATTTTTGGTTCTCTAAGGTTAGAGGGTATCTCCCACTCTTTTTTGAAATTAATTGAAGGGGTTTTAAGGTGTAGTGAAGGCGTTTTTCTCCCAGTAAGTCCCCACTCTTGTTTTCTTTGTGGTTTTCCTTAGATCTACATATCCCTCTCTCTTTATTTTCTAGATCTCCACTCATTTCATGTATATATAGGTTTTTTGTAGCCTAAAGTGATAATTTTAGGGATTTTTGATGATAGGTAATAATATATAGAGTGGTTTTGGTGGAGTGCTCACCCAGATTTGTGGTGCGATTGCTTGTGGGTCGATTTCACTAGAACCCTAAGGAAGGTGGATTCTCTCTCGACTCCACATTTCTATAACTTGAGGCCTTATTGAAATTAATTTGTTTTCCTTGAAATTTATTGTGAATATGATGTGTTAATCTTGATGGAAACCCATTTGGTGATTAATTGGGGATTTTTCTTAAAATGGAATTTTTCTGAAAAAGGGATTTGTTGTGTGATTTTAAAATGTTCATTTTAAATTTGATAATGGTTTGAATTATGGAAAATGATTTATGGAAGATTAATTTCAATAAAAATATTTTATTGAAATTTGGTTTGTCATGTAAAAAGTTTTTATGGTCATTTTCAATAAATGGGTGATTTATTGAAGTGGTTATGGATTGCGTTGGAATTGTTGATGTGCTTAAGAAGTTGTTTGGTTGGAAAGTGTTATTTGTGTATTGTTGTGGCCCTACAGGTGTGTGTGCTCATTTATTGTCTTGGTAATTATTGCTTGTGTTGAATTATATGTGGAGTGGGTGGGGAGTACCACTATAAAATAAGGGATGGATAAAGGATGGAAGGGACACCATCAAAGATAATTGGTTGGGATGTACCAGTCGATCGGGAAAGTCACGTGATGGCTTGGACGGGAAGTTCCACCATGATGATTATCGATTTGGTTGTGTGAATATCTATGGTGTTTCCTTTTTTTTGTTAATGTGTAAGGTGGAAATGGTAGTGCTATCATGTGATGGTAAAATGGATTATTCCATGGTTGTTGTATTTCCTTGGTATTGTGTGATTTGGGTGAAAGTTGGTTTGGTAAGGGTGTGTTTGTCTTGTTGGAAACTATTGAACTATTTGATGCTTTATATAAACTGTTTTATATAATTTTTATAATGATTTATCCTATTGTAATGTGTAGGGAATTCACTTGAGGAAAACCTAGTGAGTATCTGTACTCACCCCCTACTTTATCACTTTGGTGCTTTTGTAGATGTTGTTTTTCAGGACACTGGTAAGGTTAAAGCATCTCATTTTTCTAGTGGTTCATCATGATGCTTAGGTGGTATGGTGGTTCTTGGATTATGGATCTTAGTGTGGATCCATGGATCGTGTTATGGTTTCCTCTAGGTTTAGTTGTTTAGTCTTCTGCTTGGTACTCTGGTTATGGATATTGTGGTTTTTTGTATTGGTATTTTGTTCCTGTTGAGTTGTAAAGCATTATTAACATGCATCATATAGTGTTGGTTGGTTATACCTTGTTTTTTTGGTTGATTTTATCCAAAGGGAAAATCATTCCCCAAATATTATGGAAGCCCTTGGTACTCATTTATAGCCTTTGGAACCTTGGGAAAGTCACCTAAGGCCTAGTAGCATCTCACTGCCTTCTCAAGACAATGAGTAAGGGTCGGCATGTTACATGATCAGTGGTGGAAAATGATTAAAAACATGAATACAAGAATGGATATTGATTATATGGAGTGGGAAAAGTTTAGTGAAACCATTTTCAAAAAAATATTTCCCTCATTTGATGTAAACTAAAATGGAGATGGAATTCCTAGAGCTGAAGAAAAAGGAAAATGAATCTATGGGAAGTTATGAGATGAAATTTACAAGACTTTTTCATTAAACCACTAGATTTCTAATGGATCCTTATAGAAATTTTGATAGATTATTCATTGGAATAAGACCCCATCTATGAAAGAATCTATCCAATCAAGATTATGAAAACTATGAGGAGAAATTGTGAAGTTTTATGAAGGTAGAACTAGAGTTTAGAGAAATGAAGTGGTTCCATAGATCAAATGAAAAAAAGAGATCAATGGATCTAAGCTTAGGGAGTAAATTTGAGCATATAATAGGAGGAAAGAAAGTAAAACTTCCCACATTCAATAAATATGGGAATAATAATTCAGGGAACTTATTGCTCAGGAATGGGAAATGTTACAACTGTATAAGAGATCTCTATATTTCTCAAAAATTATATAGTGGGGTGAAGCCTCAAATTCTCAACATTAACAATAAAGGGAAGATGGGTCAGGACCATCCTAAAGTCCAATGCTTCAGGTGTGGATATCTTGGACACTTTTCTAATCACTTTCAAAATTATAAGATAATGGAGGGGAATCACCATAAACCTCAGCATAGGCTAAGAGAGAAAGGTCGGGATTTTTCCATCATGACGACGGAATTTGATGCACCAGATGATGTGGTGATAGGTACTGTCGTTGTTCTCCCAAAGCTAGCAAGTACTTTTTTTATTCAGGTTCTATGCATTACTTTATTTCCTCCATGTTTTCAAATAATATAGAATAAATCCTTGAACTTATAGAAGTAGATTTATTAATTAATACTCCCATATGGATTATCCAAGCATCAATAGTGTATAGAAACTCTATTATTCACTTTAGAGAGCATAATCCCATTGAAAGCCTAGTATTAATTTCCATTCTATAATTCTACACTATACTAGGGATGGATTGTCTCTAAAAGTATAATACTAAGATCAACTACAAAAGTAAGGAAATATCAGTAGTCTTGAATGGAAAACATACTGTTGTTTTCAAAAGAGATATATCCTAACCTGAGCTTTGTCTACAAGAACCTCCCATAGCCTACTTTATGGAAATGATCTGTGAATATGAAGAAGTAAATGAAAGTATATGAATAGAAAATTTCCCTATTGAAATAGTTTTTTTCTTGAGGAGTTACCTGGACCTCCCTGTAAAGAGAGGTAGAGTTCTCCATTGAAATCATTCCTAGACCCAAGCTGATATCAAAGACCCTATATAGAATTGAAAATGTGGAGTTACAAGAATTAAAGAAACAACTTCAAGATATTTTGGAGAAGGGGTTTATCCGACAAACTGTGTCTACTTGGGGAGCACATGTTCTCTATGTGAAGAATAAGGATGGATCAATGCGGCTATACATTGATTACTGAGAACTTAACAAGATCACAATGAATAAAAAGTAACCTCTTCCAAGGATTGATGATTTATTTGAATATCTTTGTGGGGCTCAATTATTCTCTAAGATTGATCTTTGATCGGGTTATCATCAATTGAGGGTGAAGAAAGAAGATATTCCAAAGTCTACCCTCTAAAAAATATATGGTTATTTTGAGTTTGTTTTTATGCCCTTAGGCTTAACTAATACACCTAATATATTTATGGATTTGATGAATATAGTCTTTAAGGAATACCTTGATAAATATTTGGTAGTTTTTATTGATGATATTCTGATATATTCCAAAAATATCAAGGATTATAAGGATCATATAATGGTTATATTGAAAACTATATGGAAAGAGGATATATTTGTAATGTTTAGAAAATATGAATTTTCTTCACAACAAGTTTCTTTCTTAGGGAACATTGTAACCAATGAATGAATCTCAGTTGATAATTCCAAGATAAAAGTTTTGTAGGAGTGGACTCATCCTACAATGAAAACTAAGATTTGTAGTTTTCTTGGTTTAGTAGGATATTATAGGAGTTTTGTGAAAAAAAATCAGGAATTTCTAATCCACTAACAAGTTGACAGGAAAAGGGGTTGAGTTCATCTAAATAAAGGAGTATGAAGAAATTTTCCAAGATCTGAATAAGAGATTGATTACTACACCTGTGTTAACTCTACCCTCTATCTAAGAAGTATTCGTTGTTTTTAATGATGCATCTATGAAAGGTCTTGGGTGAGTGCTCATGAAAAATGACATGGTGATTTTTTATGCATCTCGAAAGTTGAAGCCTCATGAGAAGAATTATCCTATGCATGACCTAGAGCTAGCTATAGTAATTTTTTCTTTGAAGATATAGAGGTACTATATTGATAAGGATAAATGTGATATATACATAGACCACCAAATTTTCAAGTATATATTCACACAAAATGAATTAAACCTGAGACAAATAAGATAGTTGGAACTTATTAAATAATGTGACTATTCAATTCATTATCACCCTAGAAGCGAAAACAAAGTTTCTAATTTATTAAGTAGGAAATACTATATTGTTATAGCAATGATGAGGATTCAAGGAGATCCATTGATCAATAACCTAGTAAGGTTGGACATGGGAATCATGAGGGAAGGGACATCATCAACCCTATTAAAAATGATTTCTCAACCATCATTACTAGATAATATAAAGAAATATCAAAGATAAGATCTCTTGTTATGAAATAAGATAGAGTGTGTGAAGAATGGAAAGTTTCCTAAGTTCAATATTGATCAATAAAGTGTACTTAAATTTCATACAAGGCTATGTGTCCCATATATTCCAGAAATAAAGAAGGAGATGTTTGATGAAGCTCATAGCTCTATACTCTTTGTACATCCTAGCAGAAATAAAATTTATAGGGATCTTCGTGATCATTATTGGTGGTATAACATGAAAATAGAGAATTATAAATACACTACAAGGTTTTTTGTGTGTAAAAAAGTGAAGGCATAGTGACAATTTACTAAATGGGTATTACAACCACTAACCATACCAACATGGAAGTGGGACAATGTCACTATAGACTTTTTCCCTGGTCTCCTAATAACATCCAAAGTAAATAATGTGATATGGGTTATAGTGTATCTTCTCACCAAGACTACCCATTTCATCACTATTTGGGAAGATTTATATCTTGACCAACTTTCCAATATATACGTAAAGGAAGTGGTGAGGTTGCATGGGGTACCACTTTCTATCTATTTTTATCAGTATCCAAGGTTTATATATTAATTTTAGATAAGTCATATGCATGATATGAATACTAAATTGAATTTTATTATGGCCTATCAACCCCAAACCAATGGAAAATCTAAAAGGACTATTTAAACATTTGAGGACATGCTAATAACATGATCAATGGAATTTAAAGGCAGATTGGATCAACATCTCTCATTAGTTGAGTTCTCATACAACAACAGATTTCACTATAGTATTAAAATGGAACCATGTGAGGATCTATATGTGAAGCAGTGTATCACTCCTAATTGTTAATATGATGTTGGTAATAGAAATCTTCTTTTGATTGATCTTGTGCAAGAGATGACAGTAAAGTTTCATTCCATCCAACAACATAGAAAGGATGCTCAGAGTCGGTAGAAGAGCTATACTGACAACCATTGAAGGGACTTAGAGTTTGATGTTAGTGAAAAGGTTTTTTTTAAATATCACCTTTTAATAGATTCATGTAGTTTGGAAAGAAATGGAAGCCTTGCCCTAGGTATATTGTCCCCTATGAAATCCTTGATCGCATAGGAGTAGGGCCTATAGGATTTCACTTCCACTATCTATATGTAACAACCCCGACCCCAGTATCCCAGATTATGTGGTCATTTTTTTACAATGGAATAGATACAAGAGACCACATCACAAATTATCTATTAGTTTAGTAGTCTTGATGAAACTAGATACATACATGGTTCCCTTATTACATTGTTAATTAAACATAGAACATAACAAAAGAAAATAAACTGATTCTTGTAACTTATTCAAAGGTTTCTTCTTCATAACCTAGGGAAGGAAAATAAATAAAAGGGTGAGGTCAAATAATCAGTAAGGTTTATATGATACAATAATAAATGAAGAAAATTCAATAAGGCATAGACATTATGGCAAAGTAAATAATCTGAAAAATACATACCATCAGTACATTAAGGATGAAAATTCATCCATATATTTTTTTTATAGTGAAAATATCATGGAAAAATAATAACGGAATACTGAATGAATAAAATTATTATTTATTTGATGTCATGTATCTATCACATGAACCATTATACCATTAATGCAGTTTAATTTTGTGGGCAAAAACCTACCTGAATCTATTTGGAAACAAACACTAAGGGTTTGTCGCCAACTATTTTATCAAATGAGACCTACTGATGCATCAAGGGGCTATCTATAACTAGGACCCACTAATAACTATAAGTAAAAATCATTCTTCATACATGGATTCAATTAAATAACAAAATTCAATGAAAACATTGTATGTAAAAATGGTATATGGTTAAAACAATAACCATATCCATGATCCAATAAATATAGATATTCAATAAAATCTTAAATGAATGGTGATCATAAATTAAATGGAAGCATGAATACACCACACATAAGTAATAATTGGTTAATAATTCAAATTTCATGATAAATTATGTCCAACTGAAGTGAAAATATGTAAAAATAGTGTTTAAGAAACATTAGAAATAAAACATTTTAGTGTGGTTTAAGGAAAATATTAAGGAGAATTTAAAGTGGAAAAGGTATAATCTTTTATATAAAACCAGAAATGTACAAAGGTATTTTTTCATGATAAAATAATTTATTCTAGAATAATATTTTTAGCTTAAAACATATTATGGATTGTACTTGAAAATGGGAAAGAAATTAGGGTGTTCCCTTTAATAGGGTTTGCTTATCATGAAGAATTGAGAAGGGAACCTTTTGAAAGCATGCATATCCCTAAAAAAGAAGGATGAAATGGTCTTGATACATGATTTTGGAAAATATTCATGGAATTTAAAATAATTATATAAAAATAAATAATAATTATATTGGGGTAAAGAGAGAGGAAGCATAACCCGGATGAAAAATGGAGATTCGGGGAGAATCCCTTACCTTATGTCCGAATGTGCTCTGCACTTGGCCTTAATGTCTTGGATAATCAAATTAAATCCACTAATTAATTAATCCATAACCTTTTATACATGTATTTTATTTATTATAATTCTATTAAGTTCATTTATGGCCTTTTTGTTGAGTTGTAAGATGCAATGTTATCGTTCGGCAGCGTTCGTTTACTTCGTTTCCATGATCAGTTTACTTGTATACATGTATGGAAAATCATGTGAACCTAGAATAGTTGTCAAAAATTGAAATTATATATTATTAATTAAATTAAATAATATTAAATGGATATATATTTCATTTTTTATATGGTATGAGGATGAATTATTAGATAAAATGTTAGTGATAATTGTTTAGATTATTTTGGCGTTTTTTAGATCAAAACGAACTAGTTTTGTTTTATTAATTAATATTATGTATATATACTTTTTATATAACTTAAAATAAGTTTTAATACATATATTATAATCTTTTTTTACCATAAAAATGTAGTTTTGATCATACTTTAAGGAGGAATTGAAAAACAAAAACATGTCTTCCACAAAGGCAGTAAATCAGTACCTCAAGAACGATGTTTTCATTTTTAGAATAAAATGAGGAAGAGGAGAGAATTGATGAAGGATTTTCATTGAAATAATAAAATTATAGTATATATATGATAATAGATTTATCATTATTTTTTTGAAATAGGAGGTGTGTATATTATATAAAAAAAGAAAAGAAAGTGAACAAATAAAGAAATCGACAGAGGATTTTACATCTGGAATTATTCTCCTTTAGAACCTCCTTAGAGAAATTAGTTTTGGTCATTAGTTGAGACCAGAACCTCATAGAAGTGTGGAAGATACTCTAGAATTGTATTGATCATAAATTGGAAAATATTAAAGTCTTAATAGGTGTGAGGATAAGAGGTCGTGAAGGGTGGTATTTATAGTGGAGGGGAGGGGTGTTTTTTGATTATTTTATTCATTAGTTTATTATTTGGTATCAATACAAGAACTAGTGATGATTATTGTGACAAAATAAAGTAAATAATGCATTTTAGTTTGAACTAATGGGTTCTTACCTCATCTATACATCATCCATGACTCAATAATTCATTTATTTACTTATACTGTAAATTATCGTATTTCACTATTCACAAAAAATTCACCTATTTTAGAAAAAATCTCAAAATTTCATCATAAAAATTTTTTGATGTGTATAATTAAAAAATGAACTCCATTTTTGTAAAATAATTTTATAAATATGATAAATTTAATTATTAATTAAAACCATCAGTTACTTGAAAAATACTAATTTTAAAATTATAAATAATTTTATAAAACTTTAAAATTTTAATTAAGGTGTCATAAAATTATATTATAATAATAAAAAAAATATTAATTTTTTAATACATTTTATAAAAATAAATTTTCTTTCAAATCATTATATTAGTTATAAAATTGAAAATAAACATTTACGTTTTATAAAAATATCAACACTTAATTAATAATTTCTAAAACATTTATTTACTTATATTGTGATATAATTATATCATACTACCATTTATAATAATTCTAAATTGTATTTATACTTTCATAGGTGATTTCACTATTCTAATGGTCATAATACTATTCCTAATGGTCATATTACTATTCCCACAGTCAATTTACTATTTAATAGTATATTACTATTCATTTAAGCTTGGTGTTGTGTACAATATAATCGATCTATTTAAGAAGATACATACCATAAAATATTGGGGTGTTATATTATTCCCTCCTTCATAAATTTCATCCTCAGAATTTTTCATGAATATTTCCCTCTAAACATATGCGGGTGGTTATTCTTCATAACATCCTCAAGCTCCCACGTTGCTTCTTTTATTTTATGGTTTCCCCAAAGATCCTTTACCAGTTGAGTCATCCCATTTTTCAATACTTTCTCTCTTGTGTCAAGAATCTCGATAGGCTATTCACAATCCGATAAATTAAATTCCAGTTCTATTTCTTTATAGGTGAGTACATGTGTTGGGTTTGGAATGAACTTCTTTAACAATGATATGTGGAACACATCATAAAATTTGGAGAGACTTGGTGTAATTTCTAATCAGTACACTACAAATCCAATTATTTTCAAAATTTCAAATGGTCTGATGTACCTGGGGATAATTTTTTCTTTATTACTAACCCTTAAAACACCCTTCCATGGATGTAATTTTAGAAATACATGATATCCCACTTGAAATTCCAAATCCTTTCTCTTGTTGTCAATATAACTCTTTTTCATACTTTGAGCCACTTTTATATGAGCCTGAATATTATTTACCTTTATCATTTTCTCTTCAATAAGTTTTGGTCCTATAAGTTTCCTCTCACCAACTCCCTCTCAACAAGTTGGAGTTCAACATCTCTTTCCATATAATGCTTCATATGGCGCCATTTGAATACTATAATGGAAACTATTATTGTAGTAAAATTTCACCAAAGGTAAATACTAATCTCACATACCTTGAAAGTCAAATGAGTATGATCTCAACATGTCTTCCAATGTTTTAATGTTCCTTTTAGATTTTCCATCAGTTTGAGGGTAATATGAAGTACTCAAATAAATCTCAGAATCCAGAGTCTTCTGAAGACTCTTCTATAATTTTGATGTAAAGCGGGGATCTTGATAAAATACAATTTATTTAGGTCCACCATGAAGTATTAAAACTTCATTAATATAGAGTCTTGTTATGAACTCAAGTAGTAAATATTCTCTAATAGTGAGTAAATGTGTATATTTGGTTAGTTGATCAATAATTACCAATATTGCATCATTATTTCTTCGATTAATTTGTAATCCAATGATGAAGTCCATAGTAATGTCATACCACTTCCACATAGGAATAGCTAGAGGTTGAATGACTCCTCTAGGATTTTGTATCTCAGTCTTCACTTGTTGACAAACTAGGCATCTTAACACATAGTCATCAATTTCCCACTTCATATTTTCCCACCAAAAATGTTCCTTTAGAACTCTATAAATATTAGTACTACTATGGTGCATAGAGAAATTTTACCTATGCGAATCATCTAATAGTTCCCTTTTTATCTCAAGTATTGATTGGACACATAACCTCTTTTGAAATTTTAGAATTCTATCCTCATACACAAAGTCATCCAATATTCCATCCTTAATAGCGTTAATTTTATTTTTGAAAATTCTCATCATCATATTGATATATTTTTATCTTATATTGTAAATATGGTTTAGCAATCATTTGAAAAAAGAGTGGTGTTTCCCTTTAATTAAAAATTCTCATATTCATTTTTACTAAATCTATGAATAGGGGATCTTTCTCAATCCTCATTTGGGTTAAAAGTTCATGATCTTTCCTACTTAATCATATTCTACCTTATTTTCTTTTACTAGGTGGTAGTTTATTGATAAATAATAATATTTTAGTAACTTAAACCATTACCTTTTCCTCATGTGGAGTTCTTTCTTTGTAAATATGTATTTCAAACTCTTATGATCTTTATATATCTCACATATTTTTTCATAAATATAGTGTCTTCATATCTTCAGAGAAAATATTATAGCTTCTAACTCAAGATCATGAGTTAGATAATTTTGTTCATAATTATTTGACTTTCTTGATGCATACATAAGAAATTTATCAGTTTTTATAAGGACACAACCTAGTCCATTCTTCAATGTATCACTATATATCATAAACCCATCATTTCCTAATGGAAGAGTCAAAATTGGAGCATTGATCAATCTTCTCTTCAATTCTTCAAAACATTCTGTACATTATTTTATCCATATGAACTTAACCCCTTTACTTGTGAGCATGGTTAACTGGTTATCCAATATAGAAAAATTCTGAATGGAAGGCTCATAGTAACCTACTAAACCAATTAAACTACCTACCTTGGTTATGTTCATTGGCATAGGCCATTCTTGGATTTCCTTTGTCTTTTCATGATCAACTGAGATTCCATCCTTAGTGACAATATAGACAAGAAAAGAAATTGTTTGAAGCAAGAATTCATACTTGCAAAAATTACCATATAACTCTTTTCTTATAAGAGTCTTTAAAACAATCTACAAGTGGTTCTCATGGTCCTCATATATTTTGGATTACACCAATATATCATCAATAAATACTACAAAAAATTATCAAAATATTCCTCAAATACTTTGTTCATTAGATCCATGAAAACATAGGGTGCATTTTTCAGTCTAAATGGAATTACTGTAAACTCATAATGTTCATACCTAGTTTAAAATGTGGTATTTGGACTATATTCTTTCTTTACATTCAATTGATGATGACTAGAATGAAGGACAATTTTTAAAAAATGTTATGATTTGTAACGTTGATCAAATAAATCATCAATGTGAGGAAGAGGGTACTTTTTCTTTATTGTAATATCATTGATTTCTCTATAGTCAATGCACAGTCTCAAGTATCTATCTTTCTTCTTAAAAAATAGAATGGGGGATCCTTATGGAGAAACACTAGGGAAAATAAATCCCTTATTACTCAAATCCTTTAGTTGTTTCTTCATCTCCACTCCTCAAATCCTTTTTCTTCATTTTCTGAGTAATCCACTTTAAGGGTGAGTTGGAACCTCACAATACGCCAAATTGGTAAATTCAACTTCACTCTATGGGGGTTCCCAAGTAATTCCTAAGGAAATAAATCAACTAATTCTTTCCCAATTGGAACATCCTCAATTCTAAGATTATTTTCCTCATCCCTAGATTTTGTTTTCTATTCCTCCACAAGAATTTAATTTAGTAGAGCTACCAGGGGTGGATCTATATAAGAATCATATGATGAAGTTTCTACTCTAAAGATAAGGGATTCTACATCTTCCTCATAAATCTTAATTTACTTCTTCTTTCAATAAATTATGACATTATATTTTGAAATCTAGACCATACCAATTATTATATTAAATTCAACCATGGATATGATGATAAGTTTAGAAACTCAAACACATTTATGTGTCATAAAGGGGACTAAAGGATGCATTTTTTTGTAATGAGACTTCCCTGATGAGTTTTGACTAATAACTCCTCTGTTAAATCAAAAGGTAAATGTATAATTTTCGTGTCAAATTGGGTAGATATAAAATAGTGTGATGATCCAGAATCAAATAAAGCATTATCTAGATTTTGAGATAGGATTAATGTACTTTCCACCACATCATTTGGTACTTCTAATTAATTTGTACTAAACACATAAGCTTGGCCATCTCTCCTTGGCCTCTTTTGTGGTATATTCCCTTGATGCTTAGGACATTGATTTGAATAATTCCCCACCTCATTATATTTGAATCATGTAACATTATTGATTTGTTTCTTCCTATTGAATTCATTATCTCTATGATCCTTTTCTTCGCACTTATAAAAAAATCACATGCCTTTCAAGCATCTCCTAAGATGATTATTTCTAAAAAATTTATAGAATATAAATTGCTTAATTCCCTTGTTCTTATTTGATGCTTCACCTTTTCCATGGTTATTAGAATACCACTTATTCTCTTGATTTCCCTTGAACAAATAGGATATAGAAAATTCCTTCTCTATTTTGATGGAACTTAATATTATTTCATCAAACAATAAAAAATTTTGAGAATCTAGTTCCCTTCAAAGAATTGGTTTAAGACCTTCAAATAAATGATTGATCTTGTCTTCTAAATCATGTATGTAATCTATAGCATACATAGATAGTCTTTTGAAGCAATCATCATACCCTACAACACTCTCTTATTCCATTTTATTTAAGTTAAGTAATTACCTCTTTATTTTAGTTTAGTTATCATGAGGCAAGTATTTGTTGAAGAATATTTCTTTGAAATTTCTCCATTCCATGTATTTTATTTTTTCTTCCTCCTTAGTATTCTGGATTAAATTCCACCATTGATTAGCATCTCCCTTTAGAAAATATACTTCCAGTACTACCCTTTCATTTTCATTACATCCCAATGCTGGAAATATATTTTCAAGGGACTTGATCCACTGCTTAGATAACACTTTATTAGTAGTCCCACTAAAATATGGGGGATTATTATATATAAAATGATTCAACATAAGTATAGTATGGTTATTCTTCATAACATGAGTAAGTTATCCTAATATGGTCATGATATGCTTATTTCTAACACTAACTATGTTGACTTTATCAGAAGGGAAATCCCTACATTGTCCACGAGTATTGATTCCTTTCCATCCATTGGGTACCATTTCTAAAAAATGGCATACACTAAATTAAGTAATGTATAATTTCAAACTATAAAAACACATAACATAAATTGAAAATTTATGGATAGATAATCTTATAATCATAAACATGGTTTTTTGGGGAAATATTTACTTTTAAATATTCATAATGGTTTGTAAAGATAATTATAATTATCCTAATCATATCCCCTAGGAGTTTCAAACCAATTTCATATTAAGGCCCATTGTTATGTACCAAGTTATGCCAAATCAGGCCCAATGCACCTTGTCTGAGTTATTACCCCTAGGTAAATTTGCGCCCAAATTACATCCACTTGAAGTATCCAAATGGGGATGTATTGTTATTAATACCCACATAATATCTACCTTAAAAAATTCTTGTATATTATTCTATTCTTATCCTCAAATTATATCTTAGGTTTATGTTCCCTAATCTCTATTTTTTAAATCGAGTTCCCAAGGTTTCTACTAAACATCCTCTGATACCAACTGTAACAGCCACAGCCCTAGTAGCCCAGAGTCGGTGGTCATTTTATTACAATGGAATAGATACAAGATATCACATCACCAAGGATTAATCAGTTTATCAGTCTTAAAGAAACTAGATATATACATGGTTCCCTTATTACATTTGTAATTAAACATAGAATATAACAAAAGAAAATAAACCACTTCTTTTCACTTATTCAAATATTTATTCTATATGACTTGGGGAAAGAAAAAAACTAAAAGGGTGAACTCAAATTCTCATTAAGGGTTATGTGAGAAAAAAATAAATGAAGAAAATTCAGTAAGACATAGACATTATGCAAAAGGTAAATAATCTGAAAAACACATGCCATCAGCACAATAAGAATGAAAATGTATCTATATTTTTTTTTCATGGTGAAAATATCATGGAAAAATAATAATAAAATACAGAATGAAGAAAATTATTATTTATTGGACATCATGAATCTGGAACATGAACCATTATAACGTTAAGATGGTTTAATTCTATGGATAAAAAATCATCTGAATCTATTTGGAAACAAACACAAAGGGTTTATCACTAATGGTTTTGTCACATGAGAATCATTGATGCATCGAGGGGTTACATATAACCAATATGCACCCATCACTACAAGTAAAAATAATTCTTCATATATGAAGTAAATTCAATAAAAACATTCAATGAAAATACCATATATAAAAATGGTATACAACAAAAACAATAATCATATCCATGATCCAATAAATATAGATATTTAATGAAATCTTCAATTAATGATGATCATAAATGAAAGGGATGTATACATACACCACACACAAGGAATAAGTTGTTAATAAGTCAAATTTCATGATAAATAATTTCCAAATGAAGTGAGAACATGTAAAAAGAGTGTTTATGAAACATTATAAATAAAACATTTTTAGTGCGGTTTAAGGAAAATATTAAGGAGCATTTGAAGAAAAAAATACATAATCTTTTATATAAAACCATAAATGAAAAAATATGGTTTTTCATGATAAAATGAGTTATTTTATAAAAATATTAGTATCTTAAAATAGATTATGGATTGTACTTGAAAATGGGTAAGAAATTGGGAAGTTACCTTTAATTGGGCTTGCTTATTGGGAAGAATTGGGAAGGGGGCCTTTTTAAAAATGTATATCACTAAAAAAGAGGGATTAACTGATTTGGATACATGAATTTTGAACATATACAAAAAATTTAGAATAATTATACAAAAATAAATAATAATTACATTATGGTAAAGGGAGAGAAATCATAACCCGAATGAAAAATGGAGATTCAGGGAGAATCCCTTGCCTTATGTCTGAATGTGTTCTACACATGATCTAAATGTCCTAGATAATCAGATTAAATATATTAATTAATTAATTTAGAAACTTTTATACATGTATTTTATTTAGTATATTTTTATTAAGTTCATTTATAGCCTTTTTTATGAGTTGTAAGATATAATTTTATCATTTAGGAGCGTTCATTTCCTTGGTTTCCATGATCGGTTTACTTGTATACATATATGGAAAATCATGTAAAATGAAAATAGTTTCCCAAAATTTAAATTATATATTATTAATGAAATTCAAGAATAGTAAATGTTTATATATTTAATTGTTTTATGCGGTATGATTATGAATTATTAGATAAAATGTTAGTGATAATCATTGAGATTATTTGGTGTTTTTTCGATCATCATGAACTAGTTTTGTTTTATTAATTAGCGTTATTTATATATATACTGGATCCATAACATTGAATAATCTATAATAAATATATTTTAATTTTTTTTAGAAATAAAAATGGTTTTATTACCATCCTTTAAGGATGAATTGAATAATGAAAACACATCGTCCATGAAGGCGGTAAATCAGCACCTCACAGACAATGTTTTCATTTTTAGAATAAAGGTATAGGAGAAGAGAATTGGTGGTGGATTTTCCATTGACATAATAAAATTATAGTATATATAAGATATTTTATTTATCATTCATTTTTGGATATAGGGGGTTAGTAGAGTATATAAAAAAAAGAAATTGAAAAGAAAATAAAGAAATCAAGAGAGGATTTTTCCTCTTGAATTATTCTCCTTGCGAACCCCCTTTAGGGAAATTAGTTTTGGCCTTTAGTTGAGACCAGAACCTCTTGGAAGTGGGGAAGAGTCTTGGTAAGAGTATTGATAAGAAATTGGACAATCTTCAAGGATTAATATGATTAAGTGGAAGAGGTGTTGAGGTTCGGTATTTATAGTGGGAGAGAGGGGTGTTTTTTTATTATTTTATTCCTTTGTTTATTATTTTGGATCAAGTAAAGAAATAGTAATGATTATTGAAAATAAATATAGTAACTAATACATGTGATTTAGTACTAATGGGTTCTTACCTCATCCATTCACCATCCATGACTCAATAATTCATTTATTTACTTATACCGTAAATTACAGTACTTCACTATTCACTAAAAATTCAACTATTTTAAAAAATATATAAAAATTTAACCTAACCATTTTTTGATTTTTAGAATTAAAAAATGAGATCCATTATTTGAAAATAATTTTATAAATATGATAAATTTAATTTTTAATTAAAATCATCATTTACCTGAAAGATACCAATTTTAAAATTTTAACTGCTTTTATAACACTTTGAAAATTTAATTAAGGTGTCATAAAATTATATTATAATAATAAGAGAAAAAAAATATTAATTTTTTAATACATTTTATAAAAATAAATTTTCTTTTAAATCATTATATTAATTATAAAATTGAAAATAAACATTTTTGTTTTATAAAAATATCAACACTTAATTAATAATTTCTTAAACATTTATTTACTTATACTATGATATAATTATATCATATTACCATTTATAAGATTACAAGATTTTATTTATGCTTTCGTGGGTGATTTTACTATTTTAATTAACATGTTACTATTCATAATGGTCATATTACTATTCCAATGGTTAAATTAGTATTTAATAGTGTATTACTATTCATTTAAACTAAGTGTTGTGTGCAACATAAGCTATTTATTTAAGAAGATACATACCATAAAATATTTGAGTGTTATAAAATATCTCAAGTTCATGATTTATTCCATGTATCTATCTTGAGGAAGTACATACCTGACCCTTCACATGTACTGAATCCTAAGGTGGTACAACTGGAACATGACCTCTCTTATGAGGAGTAGCTGGTGGAGATCTTAGACCATAGAGACGTGGCTTTATGAAACAAGAATACCAACTTCATCAAAGTTTTGTGGAGGAACCATAAAAATGAATAAGTTATGTGGGAACTAGAAGAAATAATGAGGCAAAAGTATCCACGCCTTTTCTCAACTAAGAGAACGATTTGAAATTTCGAGGGAAAAATTTCTGAAGGTGGGAAGAATGTAATGACCAAGATTTTTTGAATGATAATTGTTTCCTGCGAAAATATGTGTTATATTATTTTTGTACACCAAAAAACATATCTATTTAATAATGATGTGATTATAAAAAAAATGCGATCATCAGGATTTGACCATTATATGATTGTCGGTCAATTGTGTCCATTTTTCAATATCACTATTGGAAACTATACTCATAATAAGAATTTTAACATTATAATTAGTGTTTATAAGTAGAAATCATAAAGGATAATTAATGTATAAATGAGAAATGATGGCCACAGATTCATGTCATATAAAGCCCACCTATCGGATCTTGGGTCGTATGAGGGTGTTATAAGGGGTTATTTTTCAAGTAATTAGTTACTTAAAGTGTAATTCCATTCTATAAATAAAATTTTTATTCCATCATTTTCTTTTTAAGAATAGTTTTGCTTAATAAAATTGAGATGGAATTTGATAAATTAATTTTTCGGATATAAATTGTACTTTCCAAAAAAGATGTAATTATTTATAATAAACTAAGATATTATGAATAATACTTATTTTAATGAAATAGTATGATAAAACACTCTTATTTAAATACAAATGATAAAAAAATGCAAGTGTCGGAAATTTTACTATGCACTTTCAATCTGCTATTATTTTTAATAAATAAGTATTTTTATATTTAAAAGATATAATTCTCATATTTTAAGAATTATTCTAAAAAAAATAAATATAATTTTTGAAATCAAAACTTCAAAATTAGGTTAGTGTGAATTTATGAGAATTTTCTAAAATGCTTTATTTTTTATGAATAATAAAAATACAGTTTGAGTTTTTCAGTGTGTTTAATGACTTCATAATTATTTCATAATGATGTTCCACATTAGTGGGGTCTCAGTGTTAAGGGGGGAGGTTCATAGAAATGGAGTTTCTTATGAGGTATGAGGTTCTAATCCTATGAGCCTCCTCTTGGGGGGGATTTCTGCCTCCCCCAGTCTACCCGCCTTACCGGGTCACCTAGTACTGCATCAGGTGGGAAGAAGGGTGCATCCCACGTAGCTGACGTATTTCTTTATCAAACCATTTCCAATTGGGTTTTCACCCCATGGGATGATCTTCCATCTCATCTAGCAATGGCTCCTTCTCAGCTAGGGCTCTCTCTAGAGTGATCCCTTCTTGGGGAGGGGGTTCCCGGGGTAGAGGGTTTGAAAAGGCCACTCCTAGGGATTCCCTTTTTTAGAAGAATTATGTAATAATTATTTAATAACTAATTAACTACAATCCATGACCTAAAATATTTTATTTTATTAATAATAAGTATTTTAATATATTTTAATCAATTTCCAAACCAATAATTTACTTTCCAAAATCTAAAATGGAAACTGTAACATTAAAATTTTTATTTTTGTGAAAACTTTACTTTTCCCCGACAAAATAAATAATATAAAATTATTATATACTCTTTTGGATTAAAATAACAAAAACATAATACCCAATTGTCCAAAACCATTGGATAATACCATGGACAAGCCCATGGTTTTTCATTTTCCACAACCTAGGTTTCCCAGGCCTATATTTGGAAATTAATAAAAAAATCCTACACTTTTGTTATAAATACCCACCCATTTCTCCATTTCTCTTCACTAAAAATCCATAATCCATGAATATATGGTATTTTTACCTCCAAATTATTCGTCCCAAGGTGTCTTCAATCCCCTAATGTCCCAATCCTCAAGTTTTAGGAACAACTCTTTAAGGAAAGGGAAATGTCCACTTCACTTTTCCATTCAACTTCCCTCTTTATGTGATATATCTTCTGATTTCCAAAACTAAGTTCTTTTGTACACTTTATTTTATCCCATTACTATAATAAGATTATTTTATGAGTTTTAGACCCATTTTCCCTCCCGTTTTACTATTTTCTAAAACCACATTTTATACTTGTTATGTTGCTGGATTTACTTCTCAAAATTTCCCTCTTCTCCTCAAGAAATTCTCTTTTATTTTAATTTTGTGAATATACAAGCCTATTTATTTTCTAAGGGTATTCACCTAGATTTAAAAATTAATTATTTTATTCTGTGATTAATATATATTAAACCCACGTTCCTTTTTTGTGGGCTGAAAATTACATAGTGATCATGTTTTTAAGCACTTTTGAAACACCGTGATTTTGATATGAAACCTGTTTCTTTAATTACCCATGAGTTATTTTTGAATTTTTTTATTATGATTTATGTTTATAAAATTAAATTAATACATATTAATGGTTCTCATTTATAGCACTTTAATTCATTGGGTAAATAATTTAATCTCCAGAGATGACATGTTTTACGATACCTTGGTCAATAACCTTGGTAATTTTTATGAAACCTTGGTGAAAAAACTTGGTGATGTGATTATGAATGCATCATTTAAATATTTTATCCACATTTCCATATTATGATTCAAGTTATTTTTATTATGATATTCCCCTTTTTCCTTTTTTCATGCCTTAATGATATTCCTCAAGTTCTTATTGATATTTCTCATTGTCACATGTAAACAGTTTCTCTTACTTTCCTTTACTGGGCCTTATGCTCACACTTTCCTTTGAAGTATGTCCCCAAGTTATGATATGTGGTAAAATCACTTATTATGAAATAAATAATAATACTTTAAAGTTATTTAGAATAATTTTTTAAGTTTTCATGTATTATGTACCTTTTTTTAAAGAAACTAAACTTTAAAAGATCATCTATTTGTACAATGTAATGAAAATTTGTGTAATAAAAAGGTAAGATATCATGAATTTATTTATATATCAATCGAAAAAGTATTGGTCTTTAAATTCAGTACTTTTTTGGCATGATGACACTTGATACTCTGTTGGGAGTTTGTTCAGAAAGTGTATGCTAGTGTAAGGAATTCATCATTGAGGTAGGTTGTTATCATCTATTATGGGAGCTCTTGGTCCTCAAGATAGACCGGTTAGTCCCCTATCATTATTGTGTAGAATTCTATCACAAAATTTTATCATTTAAGTCACCATAGGGTGATATTTATTTTCAAAAGGTTGAATGGAATGTTCAGGAAAGTAGAGCTAGACCAGAACATCATAGGTTAGATGGAGTGACAGCCCAGGTAGATATCCTTTATATAGAGGATCAAGGTATATGTCTGGCTATTTACCTCCTATAGTATATCATTTTAGGGATGTTTTACCCAATTATTTTTCAAGGTTACCTTCTGAAAGAAATTTTCAATTCTCTATCGATCTAGTACTAGGAGTAGCATCGATATTCATTCCTCCTTATAGGATGGATACTACTGAGTTACAAGAGATAAAGAGGCAGCTAGAGGGATTAGAATCTAAGGGTTTTATCTAACCTAGTACCTCACATTGGGGTTCACACATTATTTTCACTATGAATTTGGATGGGACCCTTAGTTTATACGTGGATTATCGACGGTTGAACTAGCTTCAGATTCAGCATCAGAATTCATTACCTCACATAGATGATTGTTTTTACTAGCTCTGAGGAGATATGGAATTCTAAAATATTGATCTGAGGTTAGGTAATCATCTGTTACATGTTAAAACTTTATATATACCTCATATAAAAGTTTCATAGAATTTATAGTCTTTATGAGTATTTGGTTATATCGTTCGGTCTTAAGAATACACCCACCATTTTCCTATCCTTGATGAATTGGGTCTTCCACCTATTCTTGGATTTCTTTGTTGTAGTGTTCACGGATGACATCTTGGTGTACTCACAGACTCAAAATGATCATTTTAAACACCGTGATATCAGTTTTAGTACACTAAGAGAGAATAAGTTATACGCCAAACTCACCAAATTCCACTTATGGATTAAAAAGGTTCACTTCCTATGTTATATTACATCAGAATTAGAAGTATCTATTGACCTAGAAAAAATAAGGTCCATATTTTCATGAGAGTATCCCAAAAATGTGTTTGATATATGTATTTTATTAGGTATAGATATATATTATAGAAATTTTATATAGTATTTCTCTCATCTTATAGAACCGCTTAAAATATTGAATAAAAAGGGGATCAATTTTTTCTAGTCTGAAGAATGCAAGAAATTTTTTCAGTAGTTGAAGGGAAGGCATGCCTCATCCCCAATCCTAATCCTACCTGATCCTGGTAGATACTATATAGTGTTTTTTGATCTATCATAAATTATTCTAGGTGTAGTTTTGATGTAGTAAGATTGAGTTGTTTCATATGCATCTCGATAGTTGAGACCTCATGAGTGTAACTAGCCGATGCACAATTTGAGCTACCAATAGTTGTCCATGCCTTACATTACTAGAAATAGTATTTCTTGGGAGAGCACTTAATGGTGTATACAGATCAAAAAATCCTCAAATATATCTTTATGCAGTGTGATTTGAACCTCAGACAATGTATATGGGTTAAATACCTTCAGATATTTGATTTTGAGCTTTCCTATACACCTATACAGGGAAATGCAGTTGTCGATGCTCTTAGTCTTAAGACTTTGATGCAAGATGTTCAGGAATCCATTGATGAATGGAGGTTAATGGATATTCTTTGTTCAATTCATATATTGGTTCCATAAAGTTATGAGTGTCCATTTCTTATTGGCTTGGTGATAGCCTTATCACTTTTGGATAGAGTGAAGAGGAGGAAGTTCTCAAATCCTGTAGGATTGGTCCTAAGGTATAGTATTTCAGGTACAGACCCACTACCGGATTGGTTAGTTGATAGATATGACATCCTTCTTATACATGGGCATATCTGGGTGTATACAGACATGAGATAGGAGATGATGCAAGAATCCCATGATTCACAATAGGAAGTGAACCCAAGTATTTCCAAGATGTATTGTGACATGAACCACCAGTATTGGTGTAGTGGGATAAAATGTTAGATTGAAAAGTTTATCACTAGGTGTTCCACCAGTCAACAGGTGAAGGTAGAGCACTAGTGACCTCATAGCTTGTTACATCCATTACCGGTGCTGGAATAGAAATGGGATGATTTCATGATGTATTTTGTAACTGGTTTACTATGGTCGCCTCGAGGTATTGATGTAGTTTGGGTAGTCAAGGAAAGACTAATGAAGTTATCCCACTTTATTCCTATCCAAGAGACATTATCAGTGGATGATTTGTGGAGATTGTATGTTCATGATATTTTATGCCTACACAGGGTCCCTTTTACTATTGTTTTAGATAGGGTTTATTTTTTCACATTGAGGTTTTGGTAGGGGTTGCAAAAATCAATGGGTACATAGGTACTTCTGAGTATATCTTATCACCCTCAGATCGACAGATAGTTGAAAAAAAAAGTTTTAGAGTAAATTATTTGAGCATATTTCCTTGATTTTAGAGGTCCTTGGGGAAAACATATATCTCTTTTAAAGTTCTCCTACAATAACATCTATCAGGAGACCATACAAATGGTTCCTTATGAGGCCTTATATGGTAGGTCATTTCAATCGCCTCAATGCTAGATAGAGTTAGGATAGGTAGTGCTACTAGAACATCATATCATCTAGGATTCTTTAAAGTAGATATAGATTATCAAGAAGTATATGAATACTCCTCAGTCGAGATAGAAATCATATGTTGATCTCTTTTGACCACCTCTGGAGCTCAAGGTTGGGGATCGTGTTTTATTATATGTTTCCCCTAGATTGAGAAAAATATGGATACAGAGGCAAGGGAAGCTGACTCTTAGGTTTTTTTTTACCTTTCAATATATTGGAGATGGTTTGGCCGGTATCCTATTGAAGATCTCTTCCTCAAAGGTACTGATCTATGAATGAAGTCTTCCATATATCCCAACTTCACTGATATCATGCTGACCCATATCATAATTTTGATCATGAGGATATTGAGTTGGATGTCGATGATTATTTTGAGTAGTATCCCATTTGTATCATCGATCAGAGCATGAAGACTCTCTAAGGCCAGACAGTCCCTTTAGTGTGGGTGTTATGGAAGCACAGTCATGTATAGAATGAGACTTGGGAGAGAGAGGCTGACATGCACGCTCAGTGGATGAATTTATTCTCATATGAGGTTTTACCACCCTTGTAAGGGAAACGTGGGGATGAGTTTCTTTAGCTGGGGAAGACTATAAGAACTTGATTTCTCTTCTAAGTATGGAACCTTTAGTTTTTAGTTTGAATCCTTAATTTTATCCTTATAAATATACCCTATGGTTTAATAAAGGGTTTGGGAGTATTTAGGGCTTTTTATGATCCCATATCTCTGACTTTTTTAAGGAATCAGCTGAGGAACACAGTTAGAGCATGGTTAGAACTAACCATGCACCTCAAATTGTGTAGCCTCGTAAGGGTTCTAGATGGTTTTTCTAAACTGTTCAAGGGGTTTTTGACCATACATGGTTAATATAGAGGGTGAAAACAGGTTGCATATGGTTTTTTTAACCATGAATTATAGAACATGTAGGGGTTGCTCCTTGGGAAGTGGGGTGTGCATGGTTTGTGTATGGTTTGGCCAACTGTGCAGCCAAACCATGTGACTATTTAATTTTTGGGTGAAATGATCAATTTTTCCTCCTTCACTTTAAGATCTCACCCCCCCCCCCCCCACTCTTCTTTTTCACCCATGCACATCAGCCCTCACCCTTAGGATCTCATTCCCATGCCTAATGCTAGTATTCAAGCAATACTCTCTATACAATGACTGATCAATCCATTGTTCATCTTATTGGATCCCTCTTGGTAAGAACTTTGATCTACTTCCTTCTTTCTCTCATTTATCTCGCTGCCTTTGTCACTATTTTGGTGGAATCTCATATGCTCTATTTTTAGGGATTTGGTCTATTCTTCTATTTTCTTCTGATCTAGACCAAACCAACAACCAATACTACAAAAATATTCCTCAATGGGATTAAGGTAGGTAGTCTATTAATAATCCATCAAAGTATCACCATTTATAAAAAAAATTATTGTGAACACGCTGGTTTCACCAGATGTTGCTCTTTAAATTGATATGCCTTAAATTCAATCATCTAAATTGAAAACTAAGGCCCTGGAGAGACTATTTCATATTGATGGAGGTTAATACCTCAATGCAAACCATCCAATTTAGGGTGTGTTCCTTGATATACCTTTAGTGACTAATATTGTGATTACCTGAGACATCATTCAGTTGCGCTTGACTTGACCATTGGAAAGGTAAGTGTTCCAACATAATAAATAAATTCTTTAATAATTAAATGGAAAGTATATATATTTATATAGATATCACTTGTCTTTGATAAAGTATTATTGAATTGATAATTGGTTTCATGCCCTTATTGACCATGTCACTTAGGATGAAAGGTAATGGAATAAACCTAATGAATGGTAATTGGCATGAGTATTACATGGACTATGATAATTTGTAATCATATCTAAAAAAGAGTATATAGTTCTTATTTCATATGTACCTTTTTCATATTTATAGGAATGGTCATATGTGAGCCCACCATGGATTCCCAAGGGAATTCCTAGAGCACTCATAGGATTCCATTCCAATTCCTTGAGTAGATTTCCAAGGGAGATATTGACCTTGGAACTCGGTCCTTATCTTATTACATGAATGCATCAGTATTGTACCGATGATTATCTTGACACTTTTTCTAGATATTAAAATTCCTAGGATACACTTCTTATATTGAGTGTGATGTTATAGGACATGTGATGCATTGAATTATTCTCCTTGGGATCCATTCATTCTTATCTTGGGATTTACCTTAGACTTGATCCATAGACTCATTTAGAGATATTTCCAGTGGAATGCCTTGAGTATACCATTTAGATTGCACTTAGTCCTTTTTACTAGTATTCATGGTTGTGTACCATGAGATAGCATGACCTTATATGGTCAAGGATGCCTTGATTCCCCTTGGATCATTTTTAGTGTTATCATTTTCATCTCCAAGGTCACTTGTATTATATTCTCTAATCCCATGGATAAATTATTAAATGAACACATTCTCAAAGATATCCAACATAGGCTGAAGCAGGTATAGTTGTCCAGATGTCCCACAGGATCCTACGCTTGACTTGGGTTATATTTATTTCCTATTTTACATTGATATACATGAACACTATTACATTTTATATTCAAAGTTTGTATTTGTATAGACACTTTTGGTGGTGGCCTACTGATTTTGTATCACTTCCTATTTAGGCCACTGATGGTACCCAATAATATTATATGATTGTAGGTTTGTATAAGGGGGGCGTCCAGTTACAAATGTGTGACTTCTTGTATTAGGATGGGAGCTTGGTAGCAAATGATCAGGCCAATACTCCAGATGCTTGGATATTTTTTGGTTTTTTTGGATTCATTTGGATCTTACTACTTCCATGTATTCTTGATCTTTGTAGAGACATTACATCCTAATTGTATATTGTAATTTTTCAGCTTTTGAGTTGATTATTTATGACTTAGATATTTATGCTTCTTTTCTGTCCTATTTATTATTACTGATTATGTTATTTATTTATACCTTATTTTCTGGTATATTCCACTCTAATCATAAGGGTATAGTCTCCCAATAGTACCACCATGGACTCTCACTACTACTTTATAGCCTCAAGAATATAGGGAGGCTTAAATTAGGCCATGTGGATAACCAGTTCAGCTATTGTTATTGGGTGAGCTGGTCTAGGACGTCACATCATCTTTCATGAAAGCATCATGAATTTTAACATGGCATACACCATAGAATAAATGAGTTATCATTTATTATAGGTAATAATCTTAAACAAAACGATCATTGTTACAGTTTAGTTCTCATAGTATGCTCATTTTTTATAATAACCTTAACCACACTTGGGGAAATGTATAGCTTTCCATTTCAGCACTCCCTTTTCTTTGAAATCCTACATGACGACCAAAAAACACCCTATAAATTCCACATAGTGTGTTATATTATTTATTTCACTTATTCTTATAGTGTGGTCTCCATTTCTTCAGAATGGAGCATCTCATACTCCATCTTATTCCTTAACTAGAACTCCAAACTCAACAGCTTGAATAATGATCATTCGATTAATCATAATATTTATATATATGATGAAAATTGTAACATAATCATCTAAATTAATTCCTATTTATTAAGAATATTAATTTTGGAAACTCAAATTTTCACCCAACAAGCTCCAAAAAAATCTATAAGTATTGAATTTATACAATCTTTCCACCAAAGGTATATGTGCATAGCCCTTTTCCAATTTTTGAGCCAATGTCAACACCATATAACTTGAGAAATTTATGTGGATATATTTTTATACATATTTTCAACATCATTTTAATGAATTTTTTATGAATTAAGGACCAAAATGTGCTTTAGATAATGAATGAAGGAATTGGGATCATTTTTCAATTGAAAGTTTTTATCTTTTAATTTTTTATTAAAATCCATCATTATTTTGGGTTTTATTGATTGAATGGTCTTTTCTTTAATTTTTTTACATTCTAAAATCTAAAAATTGGTTATGGTTTGGTGTTACATTTATTAAGATAATTCTTTGGAGGATGTTGGAAAAGGAATTTTGTGTGTTGAAGTTAATTTTTCCACATTATATGATTTCATTTTTAATATCAAGTTATTGGAATATATTTTTATATTTTTTAATCTAGAATGTTGTTTTTAATTTGGAATTTTGAATTATTTTATGTACTTGTGTAAGAGGAATCTAGAATTTCCAAAGGCTGTGTAAAGTTAGCTAGAAGTACTCACATTAAAGTCAACTGGAGGTAACTGTGTAAAGGTTAGATGAGAATTACACTAGGGTAAATTCAACATAAGAGACCTATATAAAGATAGTTTGGAGCTTAAATTAAGTAGATCATATGATTCACACAGCCCATGTAAAGGTACCACTATGATTCAGCGCTCACATAATTGGAAAAACCAACTACATCAAGTTCATCTCAAGGTTCTAAATTGCATCAAGTTTTCTTTGTGGCCATAAAATCTATTTAAGGGTAATTATTAATTTAAAAAAGGATATGTTAAAGTGTGAAAAAGCAGTTAAACCATTTGGATCCCTAAATTCAAGAATGGAAAATTGAATAAAAATGTGACCTCGAGATGATGAAGTTATGTCATAAGAAGATAATGTTTTTTGGAGAAGATTGAGATGAATGAATCAGGACCAAGATGCTCCCAAGTACTAAATACTTATAATTGAATCCAAGTGCATGTGGGTGAGTATGTTTTGTCAGAGGAATTTTATAGAGTTATCATGAGGAAGATAATGAATAGTGACAACAACCATGTAGAGACTTAGGATATGAGCTCAGAAAAGTTGGTTGTGAGCGACGGTGTTGTGGGAGAATTCATATTTTCATGAGATATCATTTGAATGGGAGGGACTATGACTGGACATATTTAAAATTCCATTAACTTTGGAAAAACTGAGATGGAACTAACCTCCAGAGGAGAGAATAATTCTTCAAGAGAATGAACATGATCTTTAATAAATTGGAGAGAGTTATAGATGAAATGAGGAGTGATGAACTTCGTCTCAATAGAGAATATTTTTTATTTCTCCTTCAATTTTCCTTTTTTTATATATCAATTAATTACATTCATTCCATTTTTTCTAAATATGAATTATTCTTAAATTCTTAATGGATTTTTGATTGTTTCAATTTTTTCATGCATTTATTGTTCTATACTTCTTCCATATTAACTATAATTAATTATTTTAAACCCTTTTACATCAATTTATTTTTGTTTTTTATTGATTTATAGAAATCTAAAAATCACTTTAAGGCTACTTCAAATCATTTTAACTTCTTTAAAAACATCGATAGATTGAGTAGTAAAAATTTAAAAATAGTCATTCATGAGAAAATGATGTTTTTTTCTTGAATGACCTTGTGACCACTTCATTTATCATTTTTGGGAGAAAACGCGATCTTGTCATATATTTTATTTAAATTTGATAGTAGATATAACTCTCAACATAGATTGTGTAATTTTTAGTGGTTCGGTGTGTTAGTTGATTTGATCATATTTTCTTTTGAACTCCACCTAGTCGTTGAGTTATCTCAGTCAAATTCCCTCTCAATAATCCTTAATCATTCCTCCTACACCTTAACATAGTTTATTTCCAACACCTTATTATCATTATATCCATAATTTCAAATTGTTCACTTCAATTTATCCACATTCCAGCCCATATTTTTAGTAGATTGGGCTCAATTAAATCCCTTAGAACACTCACCCTCTTTCCCTTTGGTTTTATAATACTTTCCACAACACTAGTGTGAGTGGGAGATTATAAATAACATTTTGTAAATTTCAATGACTGTGTTATTAAAATTTAGAATCATTTTCAAGGAAGCTTCATGTTAAGTTTCTTAGAGTTCTTTAAAAAACTAAACAAAAATAAAATATTAAAAATATAAAAAAAATATTAGTATAGTCACTGCTATTAGGTGTTAAAATTATTAAATCTTCGTATTTAGTGTAATTGATCTCTATAATTTTTTTCATCTTTTGTGTGGTAATTTTCTAGATACTTTCAACTTATTGGTTTTGTATTATCGTAACTTTAGTTGTTATAACTGAGTTCTATTTTTTTGTTTTCTATGTAAATCAAAGGATTTCGTGGTCATTGTAATGAACCAAGTGGAAATTACTATGTGTTTTGTGGATGTTATGGGAACACTTCTTGGTAGTGTACCTAAAACCAATCATGTAAGCCCCAAAAATTTTAAGAAAACCAAAAAAAATAAAATCTTGAACCTAAAGATGATTCATTTCTGAAAAATAAAGAAGATAAAAATAAAATATAAAACTAACAAATACCAATAAAACTAAGAAAATATAATCCAAATTTTAAAAACAAAAAAATGGGATTTTGGTAGACAAATTAAAGAAAAAGATCAAGAATAATTTGAGATAAGTAACCAAAGAAACTAATTAGAGGATTTTGAGAATAGTGTACTTTGGTAAGTGGATAAGATGAGAAACACATAGAGAAATAATCTATGAATAAAGAAATTTTCAGAATATTTTACCAATTCACTCGTGAGGTTTCAAATATAGAATAACAAGAATATCTCAATGTTATATTTTCTCCTAAACAATAAAAAAATTTGGAGTTTTATTGATATGGAATCTTGGGTTGACTAAGGATAAACTTGAAAATCATAATTTAAATATTAAAAACTAATCAATTTAGTTTTCTAAAATTTTGGTAAATTAGCTAGAACTGGAAGTTTGGGAATTTAAGGAAGAAAAAAATCTTGAATGTTTTAATACTAGAGAGTTTAAAACTATATTTAACTATGATCTTCCCTATTTTAAAATTTACAACCCAACAATATTTCAAATGTTTTTTTATAAATAATTAGAGGGGTTACTTAGAAATTAGATCAATTAAACAACACTTATTTTTTGATCCCCTCGCTAATGATTCTCCTATTAAGTTTAATGATGATTGGGAATTAAATTTTAATCAATTAAGAAAGGATTAGTTATATCTTTAATTTTTAGGATTTATTTTCATTGGTATTGAATTGGAGTTCTCATTCCCTAATGTTGACCTTAAAACACCAAATTTATATTTTTTTACTTAGGGGATTAAATTATGGAAATTGAACATGAATTTATGATAGAGCACAAACAATTTTAACTCAAAAGAGATTTTCATTTTCAAGTAGTGGTAGTTGGTTTATTTTTTTCTATTGAGGAATTTTTGGAAGAAAATTAAAATTTAACAAAACCTAAATTTGAACATTTTCAAGAAGAATAAAAAACAATTTTTCATGTTCTTAAGTGACTTATTAAACATTTTTAGGTGATGAAATTCACTTGAGAGTTGAGATTAATTTGAAAGATAGTTTATTTTTTATTATAAAATATTAAAAAACTATTTAAAGCATCATTAAAAACACTATTCTAAGATCTATTTTTTAAAACTTGGTCTTATGCACTTTTATTTTTTAGAAATTAGAGGAATATAATGATGTGGAAGCTATGATTACCATTATAAACCCTTAGTTACACCTTAAATATTGTTTTCTAATTAAGAACACTTGAAATTCAACAAATATTGAGAAATTATGGCAGTGGACAACGACCTATTAAAAACTTTTAAGGGGTTTTTCCAATGGGATTTTTCAGATTTCATGGGGTTTGATTATTAACATAGAGTTATAGAATCTCATAGGACTCCGGTTACTCTTAAAAACATTTGATCCATCAACATGTGGTGGTTTCTAAATAGGAAATCACACCCCCAAGTGACTATAGATAGATTTTTAGGGAATTCTAATTGTGTAATTTAAAAATAGTGTTGCATAGGAGGAAACCCATTTCATAATAAAACATTTTTTTATTTTCTTTCAAATAAATATTCTACATCATTTTATTGTGTAGCCTCACATTCTATACCTTATTTCTCCTATTTCATTTTATACTTTTTTAAACTACTAGTGTGATGGGTATTTACAATCTCATCATTTCACTTTTTCTTAGTCTTGTTTTATTTATTTTTAATGAATGGTTATAATGTTGATATGTTTAACTCTTGTAGGTACCTTAATGGATATCCTAAGAGGATATTCAAGTTTTATGAGGGATAGTGTTCATTTGGTTGAGCATCAAGGAAAACACCAACTATTAAGGTAGTTGTCAGGATCTTTTGTGTTGAATTTTAGCTGTATAGGCTAATGAATACTTCACTAGTAGTTGAATTAAAAATTTTATATACTTGTGTGAGTTTTTATTGAAATAAATCCATACTAGATACCATGTGGGGGGGAAACTATCTTAGTTTTTTAATATTTTTAGATTTTGAATCTGGTAGGAGATGTAGGGTTCTTATTTTACTTCAATATTCCTTATATAAAATCATTTTGAACTAGTTTTAAGACATTTATTAGAACCCAAGAAATTACTTAAATTATTTGATGATTTTTAAATCTTCTTGAAATTGTGATTTCCAATATGCTTTCTTCTATGAACAATGTTAAACATACTGATTTATAAATCTTCATTGTAATACTCTTTTTTTCCTATAAGAAAAACAAAAGGTGAGTATATACTAATTTCTTTTTTTTAAATGCTATGTAAATAATTTAAGGGTAGAATTAAAAATAGTAGAGAATAAACTTAGATGATTTTTTTGTAATGAGAGAGGTTGAATAATGGAACTTCTTTGAATAACTTTCCTTAAAACTCAATATTTTGTTCACATTTTCTTTAAAGTTAAATTTTTTGAATTCTCATGTTAAGTAAGAAGGGGATTATTTTAAATGAACTCAAATGAATAAAGATTCTACATAAAGGGAGTAATTATTTTAATTCTTTATTTTTTTATACGCATTTAGATGTTGGATCAAAAACTACTTGTGGTGATTTTATGAAATTGAATGATTAAAAATTGTTCTGAATGTGTTTAATTCATATTGAAATAATTTGGGAAATATTTATAGTTATTGTTATCATTATGAATGTTCTTGTGTGATAATTAGTTACATTACATACAATTTTTTATGAATTATTGAAAACCCACTTGAACATCAAGTTGAAGCATGCATATTATCCAAAAATTTGGTTTCTATACTAAAATTTTAAAGTATAAACCTCCTAGAAAATCACTTTTTCATGTTTTGATTTATTTTTTTATGTAAATTTTCTTTTTGAATGTCATGTAACTATTAAAAATTCTTTCTAAACTATGTAAATTCCAAATTGTTTGAGCCTAAACTATGTAACTGTTTTAACCTAAACTATGTAAATATTTCTTCCACTTTGAGGTTCAACATTAGTGACAATGTTGATATTTAAATGTGAGGAAGAGGTTTTTAATTGATTTAAAATATAATTTCATTTAATATTCATAAAAATTCCCTAAATATTTTAAAAATTGAATGTTTCCGAGCTTTATTTTTCATTTTTAGTGTTTCAAAAAATTTCTCGAGTTTGAAGACTTTTTTTCACTTTGAGGGGGTTAATATCATATATTTATATATATATTTAATTGAGTGCATTTTTTTATTTATCTCTTAAAAAATGGTTTTGGTAAAATATTGAGAATAAGTTTTATAATTTTCATTGTTTTTAAACTTTTTTATTGGAATTAAACAAATAAGATTTGCATTCAACTGGGTTAGAAATGCACTCATGATCATGGTTGAACTTTTTGATTTTTGTTTTAGTTTTTGGATTATTTAATTATACTATGAAATTGTTTATTAAATATCACTCATCCATCAGTGTGTCTAATTATTATAAGATGGTAATTATGTGATCATGTTCGCTAAGTAGAAAAGGATATGTTTTGAAGAACTATTGGATGCACATTGAAGTTTGTTTAACTATTTTGAAAATTTTTAATTTCAATAATTTTTGTAATATATGAATCTATATTTTTACTAAAACATTTTATTTAAAGATAGAAATCTTTTTTACTAATTGATAGATTCCACGGGGTAAAATATATATAAAAAACAACTCCTTGTTGGCACTTTATCTTTTCATTCTTGAGATTACTTTTCTTTCACTGAATGTGCATAATTTATTGATTGGGGACAAGTGATGCTAGTAGTATAGGGGAATATTATGTGGATATAAATTTATACATTTTTTCCACATAATTTTAATGAAATTTTTATGAATTGAGGCACAATATGGGGTTAGTTCATTAATGAATTAATTGGGGTCATTTTTTAGATTTAATTTTTCTATCTTTGATTTTTTGTTTAATATCCATCATTTTTTGTGTTTTATTAAGTAAATGATCTTTAATTTAATTTATATACATTCTAAAATCTAAAACTTTGTTATATTTTTTTATTAATTTTATTGATATAAATATTTGGTGGATGTTGGAAAATGAATTTTGTATATCAAAGTTTATTTTTCCATATTTCAAATTTTATTTTTAATATAAAATTGTTGGAATAAATTTTTTGTTTTTTTAATATAGATTTTTTCTGTTTATTTATATTTTTTAATTGTTTTTTATACCTGCATAAGGGTAATCCAGCATTTCCCAAGGCTGTGTAAGGGTAACTCAAAGCACTCGTATCAAGGTTATTTAGAGGGACCTGTGTAAAGGCCAGATGGTCGTTGCATTAGGGTAACTTCAACACATGAGACCAGTGTAATGGTATATATAAGCTTTCTTTATGGTGATCCCATGTCTTACACAACCCATGTAAGGGCACCACAATGATTCAGTACTCGTGTAAGGGTTGGGTTCGACTACGTCAAGTCAAGCTTGAGGTTTTGAGCTATATAAAGGTTACTCTACATCCCCAAATGCTACATAAGAGTTATCATCACATTATAAAGGAAGAATAAATGTGTATAATATTAGTTAAGCTATGGGGATCCCTAAATTCTAAAATGTAAAATTGAAGACAAAGGTAAGCTTAAGCTGATAAAGATGAGTTATTGAGAAGCTGGAGATTTATAGTGAAACTTAAGAGGAATGACTCAATCCCAAGACGGATCCAAGTACTGAATACTTATTACCAAGACAAATTCATATGGGTGATCACATTATGTTATATTAATTTATTTGACTCACTGTGAGGAAAATGATAAATAGTGACAATATCCATTTAGAAACTTTGGAGATGATCTCAAAGTTTTTAGTTCTAAGTGACAGTGTTGTGGGGTCATTCATATTGGAATGAAACATGATTTTAAGAGTAAGGACCAGAACTATACTGATTGAAAAATCCATTGAATCCAACAAAATTAAGATAGAACTAACCTACATAGGAGATTAGGATAATTCTTTAATAGAATAAGTGGATATTAAATTAATATAATAGAGTTCAAGATGAAGTGATGAGAAATGAACTTCGAATCGATATATAATATTTTCTATTTATCCTTTAATTTTCTTTTTTATATATCTCAATTAATTGTGAACATGCCATTTTTTTATAAACATGCATTATTCTTAAATTTTTTTGGTATTCTTGATTGTTTTAGTTTGTTAATTCATTTCTTATTCTTGAATTCTTTTATCTTAGCTTCAATTAATTCTTCTCAAGGTTTTTGATATAATTCAGTCTTGTTTTTTATTAATGTAATAATGGTTGAAAATCAATTTAAGGATATTTTGAATCATTTTACTTTCTATAAAACAATAATATATTGATTAGTAATAATTTAAATGATGAAAATTCATGAGAAAATGATAGTTTTTTTCTTGAATGGCCTTGTGGTCAATTTATTTCTCAGTGGTGTGTGAAAACATTATCTTAATAGAGGTTGGGTTTAAATTCAATGGTAACTATAACTCTAAACAAATATTATAGGAATTTTTAGTGTTCCGGTTTGATAGTTTAGTTGGGAATATTTTCTTTTGAAAATCACCTTTTCAGTTTCATCTCAATCATCCGTAGGCATGCCTCCTACTCCTTAACATAGTTTAGTTATAACACCTTTAATACCACATTATTGTTTTGTTCATCATTTCACATTGTTCACTTCTATTATGCCACATCCCTATCACTATATTTAGAAGATTAGGTTCAAATAAATCCCTTATATCACTCACCCTCCTTACCTTAGGTTCAACCCTACTTTCCACTACAATGGTGTGAGTAAGAGATTATAAATGAAATTTTGAGCCTGTAAACAACCATGTTATCAGAACTCATATGAAAAACTTGAATTCATGTTAAATATTTCTCAAGTCATATGAAAAACTAAATTCATACAAAACTCTCACTCCTTTGAAAATTTTTAACTTTAGATGAATTCATATGCTTATGAAGTCATACGCTTATACATTTTCTATTTATCAACCTCAACTCAAAGGCATACAAAACACTCAAAGTCATATGTTCTACCTATAAATCCAAGGTCATATGAAAAATTAATAATCATTATTTCAAAAGAATTACATATTTTTCCTCTTTTAATCATTCTAAGGCCTCATCAACCATCTCAAAAACACTATCAAAATTGTTTACACTAGTGTACATTCATCCACCTATACTTGTATTTATTTCCTTGAATAAAATCACATCAATCGTCACATGTTAATGTTTCTATATCTTTAATTTTTTTCAACTATCATAAAATATGTCCAAGATAAATCTCCCAACTACATCCTTAAAACCCTTTTCCACTTAACATAGAAGTACCTAAAAAACTTTATAACTACTCAATAACACCTATTGACATATTATTATTACTAAGGTATCCTTCCTTATTGGAAAAAATACAATAAATTAAATGGATACAACAATTAAGTTGTCATTGAGTATAATAACTTGGTATTTTTTGGAATAATCTTTAAGCTAAAAAGAAACTCTTATAGGATTAGGGTTTTCCTACTCGTGTTTCTTAAAAATAGTGAGACTCATAAGATTAATACTTTCCCCTATATTAAAAATTTATTTTATAAATTTTCATGATCTAATAGTTCATATAATTTTGAATCTAAATGGATCCTAATGTTTAAGTGAGAGCTTCATTTGAACCACAGTTGAACATTCCTCACTAAGAGAAATTACTCCCAAGTCCTCTATTTTTTTCTTATTTAAAAGAGATCCTTGATTAATTTTTTATAGACCAAAATTTATGAAATTTCTTTAGAAAACTAAATATTGAAATTCTTCTACTTAAACATATCTATGAACATTTTTTATTGATCCTCCATTTTTCTTTAGTGTATCCTCATCAGGCCTGGAAGATAATGACATTAAGGCTGTACTTTGGGATTATTTGAAGTGTCCTTATTAGTCTTTTTTCTCCATCTCAACTTTATTACTTACTTGATTTGGTATATACTTTCTTGGTAGATCTATTCTCTTTTCCTTAAAATCCTCCTTATCTTGGAGGGTTTCATTTTGCTTTATATATATTATACTCCTTAACTCCGCAGCTTTAAAATCCTCCCTCGATACCTTGGTATTTCTTGGTAGTGTATCAAGGGGTTATAAGAAATTTTTTGTGATAGATTTCCAAAGTTATGATTGATTTTATGAGTATAATCTTGGTGAATGTTCAAAAAAATCATGGTTTTTCATTTTTTTCTCTAAACTTGGGTGAAACGCTACTTGATTTTCTCAATGTACTGGGGCTCAGCCAATTTAGAAGAGGGTTTTGCCTCTTGAGGTTACTTCTAGAATTGTTATGGCTATTACTATGACTAGTTTAATTATATTCTCTGGGGTTAAAATTATTAAGAAATAGGGTTACGGGATTTATTTCCTTGGGGAAGTGTCACGACCCGGCCCTACCCGAGCTCGAGCCGCAACTACCCCAAGCCCGCCTCCATAGGCCAGGGGCTGGCGACCAGTGCCGAAGGCACAATAACTCAGGGAGGCCTTTGCCTAAGCACCTGTACACACACACGCAGCAAACTCAATGCAACAGTGCAGAGTAAAAGTAAAGACAAGCAAATAAAAGGAAAGGGAAACTGCTATATAAATACCACAAAGTGCATCGACCTCTAAACAGTACAAAGTACATCTGAAAATAAAAGGGGAAAAACACGCGTCCAACCGAAAAGTGCCACAACCCGGCAACAGGTAACAAAAATAAATAGCTGACGGGTCTCCCACCTAGGTCCCGGCCACGACCACCGCACGCGGTCCAAGCTCCCGAACTCCTATGCTCCACTGAAGTCATGACCAACTTGTATGTCGTCTGCAAGGGCACACCAAGTGCGGGGAAAGCCCAAGTAGGGGTGAGTATAAAAATACTCAGTAGGATACCCTGAAGGCTCGAGGGAGCAACAAAGGAGGTACCGAAGGGTGAGCAGTAGAGCGAACAGGAAAAGTAGAGGAGTACAACTGAAAGTGAAGTAAAGAGTCCAGCTCAACCCAACAAGAGGAAAGAAGGTAGACTCGTCCAGACATAAGGAGCTGGAAATGGTGAGAAGATGAACTTCCCGTTGAGTCTCTGCTACCTATAGCAGGAGAGTAGACTCTTCCAACCACTAAAAGCTAGACACGGAAAGCACGTGGCATACCCCGCGCGTCTTCGCCTCTCCTAGAAGGAGAGTAACCAAACCCAAGAAGTGGGTACCGGAAACAAGGTATATACATATCGGTATGCTCAATAAGAAACCCAAACAACGTCATAAGGGGATCCCCATCCCGTAGCTCAGCCCAAGAAAAGTGTAGCCAATAGTCCCAAAAGAAACACCATCATTGATGCCCAGCATCCCGCACGTCTGCCCCGAACCGCAAGCCAAGGGGCTCAATCACCGCACTTCGACACTATCTGCTTTGGGCGGAACTGAATCGCCCACACGGTTTTTAGATCGCGTCACAAGAACGCGTCTCGGTGGGGAAAGCACCCCTCTTACTTGAGAGTTCTAGGAAAGTCAAACCACACCTCATCACTGCCTTGCAGTCGAGAGGTCTCTTCAAAGTCCAGTCGTCACAACACTAACCCGAATAAACTAGGGTCCCGCTCCGGTAACCACGGAGGAAAGACACAGACTAGCCTAGTCGAGAGGACTGAGTCTGGAATGCCAACCGGTGTCCCACAACCCAGCCCTGTTGGAGGGTAATTCATAATATGATATCGGGTGACCCACTGCCCAGCCCTGCTGGAGGGTAAACCATAATATGATATCGGGTGACCCACTGTCCAGCCCTGCTGGAGGGTAAACCCTAATACGTCGTCAGGAGACCCACTGCCCAGCCCCGCTAGAGGGTAAACCATAACACATCATCTGGCGACCCACTGCCCAGCCCCGCTGGAGGGTAAACCAGGAATAAGTCAACAGGTGACCCACTTCCCAACCTTGCTGGAGGGTAGACCTGGAGCTAAACGACGGGTGACCCACTGCCCAGCCCTGCTGGAGGGTAGACCCTAAGAGTTCGTCGGGTGACCCACTACCCAGTCTCTGCTAGAGGGTAGACCCAGAGCTAGACGACGGGTGACCCACTGCCCAGCCCTGCTGGAGGGTAGACCCTAAGAGGTCGTCGGGTGACCCACTGCCCAGTCTCTGCTGGAGGGTAGACCCTAATAGCGTCGGGTGACCCACTGCCCAGTCTCTGCAGGAGGGTAAACCCTAGAAGTCAGTGAGCAACCCACTGCCCAGTCTTGCTGGAGGGTAAGCCCAAGGAAGTCGATGAGTAACCCACTGCCCAGCCCCGCTGGAGCGTAAAACTCAGAACCGCTCTGCCCATCTCTATAGGAGGGTACAATACTGGCCAACCGAACATGGAGTGGGTGTCGCGCAACCACCCAACTCCAGAACAACTCTCCCAAAAGAGGTGCAGCGTCTGCTCCAGCACTGGGTGTCACTAGCACCGCTACTGGCCAATCCATCGCGAGCGAAACCAGGGGGAGACCACTCAACCCTGCTGGTCAAACAAACTAGCACAAAGTCAGAGGAAATAAACTCTACCCTGCTAGCCAAACAAACGAGCACAAAGGGATCCTCTACGCCGCGAGAGGTCCAAGTACACAAAGCAGAACACGGCATGCACGTGGGGCCCACATGACGTGTGGCCCCAAGTCAACCCCAACCAAGCGCACGAACATCTCAGGTACAAACCACACGTACCTCCAAGCTCTCCCGTATACTCCCAGAGTATACCACATTCCAGCCCAAAGGTTATCGTGCACACGGCACCCAACGTCAAAGCGAAGGCGTGACGTAACAACTCCACCTCAAAGGCCCAGGCACGGCCAACCACGTCACCTCAAGCATTTACATCTCTCACACGGGAGTGCACGTGATCGCTCGCCAAAGGTCCGCTATAAGCAAAGTAGGGAGAACCACCACGGGAGCACCTTCCATGCTTCCACATTTAAAAAGATCTTGCAAGAGGCTCTTTACAACCAAACGGAGTGCACCGTTGTAATCCTCGCGGAAAAACACGCGAGATTGACTAATTACTCGCCTCCAACGGATATCCAACGGAAAAGTCACCAACACCGCCTCACGCCCGAACGGCGTCCCGTGACCCCGAGCCTCGGCCCCGAAAACAGTCAGGCGCATCGCACCATTACGATCCCCTCGGGAAAACACGTCAAAAGCACTACCCACATGAGTGCAACGGATATCCGGAGAAAAAGATGCATTTCGGCGCACCGCACACAAGCGGTGCCACGTGGGACCCGCATCCCGGTCCTGAAACTCAACGAACGGATCGCACCGTTGTGATCCTCCCGAAAAAGTACACAAAATGGACTACTCACTTGTCCAAAACGGTCGCCCGGTGATAAAGCTGGAAATCACCGTCAACTCCTGAAACGGCCCTCGTGGGGCCCGCACCATCGTGCGGAATTTCAGCGGGTAGACTGCGCCAACGCGATGCCCTCGGAAAAACACCCAACATCGACTACTCGCACGCCCCGAACGGACGTCTGGTGAACAAGGCGTGAAACGCTGCACGCAGCTCGAAAGGTGGGCCGTGGGGCCCACACCTCAACTTTGGCCTCAACGCCTGAAACCAACCTGGGAACCTCCGCCTCGATGCCAGGGTTCCAACGCAACTGACGGAGCTCTAAACGGACGTCGGATGCGTCTGCGCCGTCCAAAACAAGGTTCCCGGAGAAAACGGCAAACCCCTCGTCGTACGTGTTGCACCACCGAGGCCCCTCGTTTTGGGAATTAAAAATTCCTAAAACCATCTCAAAAACTCCGCCTTGACGCAAGCTCCGCGCTGCCGCAGACGGCGCGCAAAACGGACACCCGTAGCCCGAAATACGGGCGTCCGAAGACTGAGGGGCAAAGCCCCTTGGGCCGGATCGGCCCGGTCCGGCCGGTCCGCCCTGCTTGGGTCGGCCCGTGCCGGCCGGCCCGCCGGACCGCGGCCCAGTAGCTGGGCCCGGTCCAGCCGAGTCGCGGGCCGCCACTCCGCGGCCCGCTCCCCTTCACACCCGCGCGCCCGCCGCGCGGGATGCTCCACCGACCGGCCACGAGGGCCGGTCGCATGCTCCACGCAACGACCCACAAAGTGCGGGTCATTGTTGCGCCGCACGGGGTCGTCGCCTCGCGGCCCCTCTCCCTCTCGCCGGCGCCCTGTCGGCGCCACCGGCATGCCGCCGTCGCTCCCAGCGTCGCGCCGCCTTCCGAAGCCACGGCCGCCGCGCCGCCTTCCGAAGCCACGGCCGCCGCGCCGCCTTCCGAAGCCACGGCCGCCGCGCCGCCTGCCCGGAGCCGATGAGCCCGAGCCACTGCAGCCACCGCCTGAAGAAGCCACCGCCGCCAGCCGAAGCCCCTGCCGCCGCCGGAACCCGCCGAAAACACCCAGAAAACCCGAATTTCCTGCAACCTTCAGCGAACGATTGCGAACGCCTCCGAATCCCGATTTCAAATCCGAAACAAGCATCGGAAAGAGAAAAATGTGTACTACACGACCATGGGATTTGGTCGAAGATTAAACAACGAACCGATGCTAAAATTGAGGTTCGAAGGGGGGTTCGGGATTTAAAACTCAAACGAACACCACCTACCTCGCTGGGCTTCGCCCGGAGCTTCGCGTCGATCCGCCGGCACCACCGCACCTTGCCGGAGTCGCCTCGCTGGAGCTCGCCTCGCCGGAGCTGCCTCGCTGGAGGTGAAGGAGGGGGAGGAGGGTTTGAGGAAGAAGAAGAGGGAGTGGGGGTGTGTTAAGCGTTTAAATAGAAAACGCTTAACTACCCGCCCGTCGGCCCAAACCCGAACCCTCAGCAGGGTCGAGGTTAAGCCTCCCTTGGGGTAAACACCACCTCCCGAGCACAACGGCGGTCTCAGAATTTTAATCCGAGACCCCATTCAAAAGTTAGTAAACTTAGCGCCCGAGGCCGCCAAATTACAAAAATGCCCCTGGGGCCATTTTTCACAAACGGTCCGCGCCCGCGAAACTTATACCCATCCTAGGGTAAACGACACGCTCCGAACTCAACGGTGCCCTCGGTTTTCCAATCCGAGCCACCATTTAATAGATACTAGCATTTCACCATTAAATGAATTAATTAATTAATCTGTTTAACGTTCCAGAAGCGGGCGAGGGGTCCAAACATCCCGTGCCGACAAGTTTTATGTCATTCCTAGGGTAAAAAACCCATTCCGGACCCATCTGTACACTCAGATCTCTAATTCGGAACTCCGTTTAGTAGTTATCCCATTTATTTGGCGTTTTCAGTGTGAACGCACTGAAAATTTAATTTCGGCCACTCCGGGGCTCGGAATCGCACGACGTCTGAAGGCGCTGCTCTGGAATATCATCAAGAATATTCCAAAGTCTTTCACAGCAAAAACCGAGTTCTTACAGGAAGTCCCACAGGACCATGAGCGCAGTTGAAATTTTTTCCATTTCCTTGTTTATTCTATCCTTTTTACTAATTTTTTTCCTCCATTTTATTCTATATTAGTTTTTTTAAAAAAATTGAGTTTGGCTATACCTAAAAAAACTTAATTCCCCCATTTTTTCTCTCTCTTATTTCATAAAATTCCTGAAAAATCTTATACCTCCACATATATCATATGACGTATATTATGGCTTAGGTAGTGCATTGATAATTTGAAAGGAAAGCACAACCAAATTTTCACATTCCTCCATATAAGTAATTTCTCTCCTTAGTAGGGTCCATTTTACCTTTTATATGATAAAATTTATTTCTAATTCATCTAAAATTTCTTGATAAACTATAAAATATACTCACTAATGCACTCCCTAACATTAAATATTACTCATCCTGAGTTATCCATCTCTAATCCTACTCCTATAATTTGTTCTCTAGTATCATAATTTTTCTTTGTGATTCAGCATATTGAATAGTAATAGTACTTGGACCTATAAAATTTGGAAGCACTATAAAAGAAGATGCGCATCTCCCAAAGAATCATGATGGGGATGGTTCAGGACTCATCCCTCGCAAACAACCAATACGATCCTTTCCCAAAACTTAGGTAATAGAATCACCTTGAAATAATGATGATGACTCTGAGGAATTTATATATCATTTCACTTTAATTTTAAACTAAAATTAAACATAATTTAGGGAACCATATTACTTCATACAAATAAAATTATAATTTAGCTTTCTTAACCTTAAAGTCTACAATAGCTTTATTCATGTAGTTTCTATATTCTTTATTGTGGATTTCGAACCACATCTTAGTTCAACCAACCTCATGACCAACCATATTCACCTATATTATTGAAACAAAAATAAAATTTATACAAATATAAATCCTTAATATGATTCTAATTCATATTTAATAATATTTAAAAGATTATATTTATCAATATTCTCCTAAAAAAGTTTTAGATCCAGTTGTGTGTGGAACAACCTATTTGTCTCTGATTGATGCATTTTTTTCAATATTCCTAAAAAATTTATTATTATTAAAAATTAAATTATTTTTTAACAAATTATTATAAATTTGAAAAAAAAATGAAATACCTTACGAAAATATATATAGTTCATATCCACAAATGTATTCAACTAAAATTGAGGTATCCCTTCAGGTATATTTTGATATATATAATGAATGTTTAGATAGGTTTCATTGAACTCACACTCCAACGTATACTTGAAGTCCTACCATTAGTTCCCGAAACTTTTAAATATCCATTGACACACAAGCACGTCATTCACATCAAAATGAAATAGAATTTATAAATAATATATGCCAAAATAATTAGATAAGTACACTAGATGAGAAGATTGGAAAAAATAAACTATAAGTTTTTAGTTTGACTTACATTCAATTGTTTATCAAATGTATCATTTTTTTAAATCAATGGGAATGTCCCTTTAATCACGATATGTGATGGGAGGTACATCATATCACATACTATCTAACCCAATATCTTCCTATATATTCTTATGAAGTTATCTACAGGAACCTTATATATGTCAAATGGAAAAATTAATTTAAATTTTTGAATCTCCAAACATATGACATATTCATGTTTGTTTCTTTCCTTTTATTATCTGTTTTTGTACAATAAATATATTATATAATTGGTATACAAATGTAATAAATTATTTTTTTACACTAACAAGTATGTATCGATAATATTCATCTCCCAATAACCCTATGAAGGCAACGATAACACCACATGCTCAGACAATGAATTTTGATTAGCTAACTGAGCTAATCCCCCTATCCATATCTGATGGAACCCCTAAAGTCTAGGGGGTGCACTGGATGTGAGTAGAATACTTTATGTATATGGGAGAATATCATATGACATCACTGGAGAAAAGGGGGCACACCAAAAGTAGGGAGTGTACCTTGTGAAGGTGGGAGAGTGTCAAGCGGAACATTTGATTGTACAGGAGTTGTAAATGACCAACGCATATCATTAAATCATTTAAATTTCAGCATTATCATATCAAAAAATAGTATGAAACAAGTTAGAACATTATATATGATATAAAAAATAAATAAAAAATTAAAAATATGAATTTAGATTAATTCAATTCATGTATTTAAAATTAAACAACAATATTTATTAATAAATAAGTTAAAGGAGGACTATTGAATAATATGTTTCTAATCATGTGTGGTTTGAATGTTCCATTCCATATTTGTGGGTTTAACCTCAATCTCCTGTAATGAGGGGTTCGATAATATATATATATATTATAAATGAATAACACACAAAAACTCATCCTTATTTAATATTATTATTAAATATACTTTTTTGTAAATAATCATTGACATGTTTTCAAAAAAATGTTAACATGAGGATTGACTCCTAAGTTTTAAAATCATTGGGGAAAAATGAATTTATTAGAATATTTAAAATACTTATAATGTAGAAATTCAAAGAATTAAAATCATTTTTTATATATGATAAATAAATATTCATGATTCATCTAATTATTATAACTATTTTTAAAATATATAATTCAATGAATTTTTTAAATCAATATTCTTAAAAATGTTCTTAAAAACTACACATTCTATCATTTAAAAACTTTAAAATTGCACCACAAGTAAAAATATAGTAGATAGTCAAGGATAATAAAATTGTTTGACATTATTTCATTTCTCAACCATGAAAATGCACCATATGTAAACAACACAATACACCATCTGTAAAAATATAGAATGCATTCTTTCATAGCAACAATAAATGATTAAAAAATATAGTTTTCACATAAAAAAAAATATCATACTAAGAGTACTGAATAATCTTGAAAAAATTATTCATATTAAGAGTACTAAATATTAAAAAAACTAGTTTTAAGTGTTATATACTTTAAAAAAAGTATTGTATACTTTAATGCCTCCTAAAATAAATAAAAAATTATTCAAAATCATTAATTTTAATAAATAAGAAACCAAGGAATAAAATTTAAAGGCTATGAATATTATTAAATATCATGGAAGTCATTTAAAAAAATTATTCTTCTAATTACCAAAATAATATTCTAAAATATTAATTTTAATATCTAATGTGAAAAGATTATTCTCGTTGATATTATAAAACATTTTAATTGAAATGTGTTTGGATTTAAACAAAAATATTATATTGTAAATTGTTGAATTTTTTTAAGGGAATATAAAATTTTAAAGTAATTATTCATTTTTTCAAACAATAAACATGGAAGGGTATTTATGAATAACATTAAAAAATTTCAAAGTTATTTTGATAGTATTAAATTCATATAAAGTATTGAAAATCAATGATATGTAATTTTGAAAAAAATTAACCAGTAATGAAAAAAAATTTCATAATTATTTGTAAATAAATTATTAGTAATGGAACATTTAATGTCACAAGACATGGTTTGTGTTTTTTATATATATAATTTTATCCAAAAAAATAAAAAATTTGAAAAAAAATTAAGATAATATAACCAATAAATATATATTATTAGGATAATATTAAATATTAAATCATTTTATTTTATAATAGTTATTTTATGAAATTTATGTTGATCTTGATTTTATTAAAAATATAAAGACAAGTAAAATTATTTAATTATTAATAAATAAAATTTTTAAAATTTTTTATCATGAGGTATTACTGAAAGTAAAAAATATAAAAAAAATTACCCACCAATATATAGAACCTAAAAAATGGAATCATCCAAAATTATTTTTATAAAAAATAATGTATTAATAAGTAATAATAAAATTAAATTTAGATTATCCTTTTCAGTATTCAACTTGTGTTATCAATATTCATTATATTAGAGAAACACAACCAATTCTACATAAAAAAATTTAAAATAAAATCAAATCAAATCCTAAAACAAACAAAAATTACCTAAATTTAAAAATAAAAAACACAAAATGTATTCAATCAAATAAAAAACAAACTAAAATTGTACAAAAATATACTTGTAGTGTTAGATATTAGGGTTTATGATTGTGTTGACAAGGTATGAAGATGTACTAATTAGACTATGAGAATCTGAGAGGATTGAAGATAGATGGGGTTACAATCGACCGAGAGGACCGAAGAGGAGTGGTGGGGGTACGGACAACTATCACATAAGTGGTTGGAAATGACATGAATATTTGGGGATTTGAGTAATTGAGGCATAGATTATAAAGTGAATGGGGGAGGAGAAGTAATAAATGGGTTGTGTGTGGTAAAATTATATTTTTTATTAGAAATGGTTTTCAAAAAAACACTACTAATAGTTTGATTATAAAGGAATTAGTGGTGGATTCTTAACAAACTACTTCTTAATAATAATTAGGTGATGGTTTCCCTTAACCATCATTAATCACTATCATTTTTTAGTGCATGGAGAATGAAAAAAAAAGATATCACGTGATAATTTAAGTTAGTTTTTGGATGTGACTTAACCTAGTATCATCAAGCTATAAAAGTTATCACATTAATGATATTGAAATGTAGACAAGAATGACTTTATTGAATTGAAAAAAAAAGCTCAAGAGTGGTCCAATTAATGTGTGTTGAAGAAAAATAAGAGTTCATTGATTCTGAAGAAGTGTCAGTGAATTGAGGGACAATAATATCTTGTAGCCATTAATTATGGTATCATTTCATGCATGAATTTGAGAAGAGAAAGTTGATGATAATCAATACAGTGATTCATTGACCAGTTCTTCTAACATAGAAAATCACATTCATTATTTAAAATAACATATATAGTGTTAGTCCACAGGGATTTCTTCACTAATTGTGCATATTTTAAAGTTAACAAGGTAAAAGGTATTTTTATAGATTGAGTGGGATGCTCATAGACAATTGGGAGGCTTTGTAAGGGGTTTATAATAATAATTTTCCCATTGTAAGTTTTTTTATGATATTAGTAGATTATTATAGGTGATGTTGGTCATTCTCATACCCAAAATATAGCTCATGGGGTGAGGTTTTCCCTCACACTTGTATTGATCATATTTTTTTCTTCCTATAATTGATGAGGGATAACCCAAAAATATCTCCCTCACCCATCAATCCCTCAATTGGAACCCCATAAACTGGATCTACTTGTGGATTTGTGAGTAGAGTTGTTGTAACCTGGGCTACGATACCACTTGTTAGTGTTGTTGATCCTTCTCAGCCCCAAAATCTAGCTCATGTGGTTAGGGTTTCTCTCACACTTATATTTAGAATATTGGACCCTTCCAAAATCAATGTAGGATAGCCCAATAATCCCCCCCCCACACACACACACACATGCACGCGTGCATGCATCAGGCCCTCAGTTGGATCCCCGTAAACTTTTCTTCAGGGTAGATCTTTTCTGTAATATCATATGACGGGGAAATATCAATAGATAGAGACATGTTACTTGGTAGTGATGTGTCACCAGCATCAAAAATCTCTTTCTCACTATCAATAATTGATGGTAGAGAGACTAGATCCATATTAACTAGTATTTCCTTAGACTACAGATTCTATGGATTTTTTGGATTATTAAAATTTTCAATTGTATTATCTTTAAAAAAATAATACAACTCTTCTTATAAAGATTATTCTATTGATAAGATCCCAAATTCAGTAGTCAAACTCTTCACAATAATATCCCAAAAATATACAAACTTATTTTCCTTCCCATCCAACTTTGACCTCTCATATTTTGATATGTGTACAAATGTATTACATCCAAACACTCTCAAGTGTTTATAAGAAACATCTTTACATGTCCAAACACTTTTTGGTATGTCATAATTCAGTGGAACTGATAGAAAAAGGTTGATCAGATCAATTTTGGTTCTCATTTCCTCCCCCCAAAAGGTGTTTGGTAGATTTTCATTCAAGATCATATACCTAACTCTCTTACATATAGTTTTGTTCATACTCTTTGTAACACCATTATGTTGAGGCATCTTTGGTACTAATTTTTTCATCCTAATGCTGAAACTCCTGAAATATTATTTAAATAGACCATGATACTCTTCTTCATTGTCTCATAGATACTCAACACATTAATATGTGATGCTAACTAATGCGAGAGATAAAAATAGTTACAATGATGAAATCAGAATCCAAAATATGGAATGGAAAAAAGGTCATGAAAAAGGAGATGTGATCCTTGCAAAAGAACCACACATTTGATCTGGTAGAGTTACCACATGGAAAGAAGGCACTCAAGAACAAGTGGGTGTAAGTAATTAAAGGAGAATATGGAACCTCACAACCATGCTATAAATCTAGGATAGTTGTGAAGGGATTCATCCATAATAAAGGTATTGACTTTGATGAAATTTTTTCTCTTGTGGAAAAAATGTTTTCTATAAGATGTGAGGGTTTCCCTCATACATATATTCAACACATTTTTTCCTTCCACAATCTATGTGGGATAGCCCAACAATCTCCCCCTCACACATTGGACCCTAAGTTATATCTTCATAAACTAGTTTTTACCTATGGATTTTTTGGAAGATTTGTTGCAACATGGGATTTGATACCACTTGTAGGTTTTTTTTAGCCTTTTCAACCCCAAAATCTAACTCATGGGGTGAGGGTTTACTTCACACTTATATTGATTACATTGTCACCTTCCACAACCAATGTAGGATAACCCTATAATATCTCCCTCATACATCAAGCCCTTAATTGGATCCCCATTAACTAGATCGACCCATTAATTTTTTGGAAAAGTTGTTGAAACCTAAGCAATGATACTAATTTTAAGTGTTATTGGGTCTTATCAATCTTGCAAGATAGCTCATGGGGTGAATGTTTCCCTCATAATTATATTAAACACATTTTTCACTTCCACAATCGATGTAGGATTACCCAAAAATATCCCCCTCGCACATTTATTCCTCAGTTATATCACCATCAACTAGTTTTTACCCATGGATTTTTTGGCAGAGTTGTTGCTACCTAGGCTCGGATACCACCTGTAAGTGTTTTTGGGGCTTCTCAGCCCCAAAATCTATCTCATAGGGTGAGGGTTTCTCTCACAATTATATTGATCACATTTTCCCTTCCACAATTGATGTGGGATAACCCAAAAATATCCCCCTCACACATTGGTTCCTCAATTGGATCCCCATTATTTGGATTTACCCATGGATTTTTTGGAAGATTTGTTGCACCTTGGGATCTGATGCCACTTTTTGGGTTTTATTGGGCCTTCTCAACCCCAAAATTTAGCTCATGGGGTGAGAGTTTCTCTTATACTTAGCACATTGTCCCCTTCCACAACCGATATGTGATAACCCAACAATTATATATGATTTGTATGATGCTAGATTCACATTAAGAATGCAATAACCCAATATAATCCACATGTTTTGTGTTCTTGATGTGATTTATGTATGAGAGTTGTATTGTGTGTGAAGATAAAGAGAGAAATCAATATCCAAATAAGTGACATAGGTTGAGATAATTTAAATCTCATTAAAAAAATTGAAAATGGATTCAATGAGAGAAGGATTGATAGAACATTGAGACACTTTCCCTCTCCTTTTTCATCACATTGACCTGGATGTTTTATGTGTTTCATATGTAGTGAACCAGGTACATGATGATCCTAGTCATTCGTTTTAAAGTGTGACACCCATTAAATCTTGTTTTTCATTATATTCTTAATTTTTCTTTAATTCTACAGTATAGATAAAAAAATCAAATGTGGTAAATTGAATTATTACAACAAAGTAAATTTCAAAACATCTACATGGAAAAAATTATAAGCATTGATGGAGTAAATTTTTTAAATGGGTTTTAAAAATATATATAAAAAGGTATAGGGTATCACATATTTTCAAAATGGGGTTTGAAGAATAATGAACTTCATTCATGCTTCTCCATTCTGAGAGAGAAGTGTGAACCTCATTCACGCGTCCTTTGTGGAATTCACAAAGGAGGCATGAATGGGTTCACGTCTCCTGCTGGTCAAAATTTATAAAAGGGGTCCCCTCCCCCTCCAAATTTCATTATCCTATTCTGTTTTTTGTTTTGAATCCCTACAGAAATTCTTTCTCAACAAATATTTGGGACTTTTAAGAAAGTAAAATTTCTATTTAAAATTTATTTGTATAATTATTATTTATTTTGTTTGTATGGTATATTTATTTAATATGTATGGATTCATGAATGTATGGATGTATAAATTAGTTTCTTTTGTATGATTTAATTTATGAACGAATTATTATTTTTAATTTTATGGTATAATTTATATTTAGTTTTTAGGAAATTTAAATATAGTGTTTATATAATTAAAATGTTATGTATAAAATTTAATTTATATTTAGGGAAATATTATTTTTAAATGTATATATTTGTAATTTAAATGGTGAATAATTATATTTCAATAGATATATATCTATATAAAATATTTTATATTAAAAGTAACATAAATTTAAATCATAATATTCTAAACATGTAGGTAATTAGCTATATATATTATTAAAAATATATTATTAAAAATATGTTAGTTATATTAAGTATCGTATTTAAATTTATTAAAATTTATATGTAATATTATTTTTGTTAATGGTATAAAAACTTTACAATAAGTAGTAATTTTATATTATATTAAGTATAAATAATTATTATTTTAAGTAATAAAGTAGGAAATATAATTACTTAAATTTTGGAAAGTAAAAATATGACAAAAAAATTATATATAAAAATGTAATTTTATAAAATTAAAAATAAAATAAGTTTATAGTATTTTAATGGTTTTTATATATATGTAAATTATATTACTTTTATTTATTATAAATAATAAATTAATTAATAAATTTAAATTTTATTAAGTATAAATAATTATTCTTCTAAGTAATAAAGTATAAAATATAATTATTTATATTTTGTAATTTAGAAGAATGAAAAAAAATATTATATATACATATTAAATTTTATAAAATTGAAAATAACATAAATGTGTAGTATTTTAATGGTTATCGGTCATTGTCTACTAATATTTTAGAAAAGTCTTCATGTTGATGATGGTTTGTTATTCCTTCCTTATAATGTCTGAATCAATTGTTTAACTTTTTATTATGAAATATAACTATAATAATTTTATCTGTAGGTGGAGTCAGACATATTGATATTCAGATATAGTCAGACACGATATCCATGCTTACAGACTTATGTTAGACAGTCTTCGACCCGATGAAGTAAGTGGTTATTGTTTATATAGTTAAATATTTATTATGTATTGTACATGTCTTCATTTATTAATTGATTATTCATTTTTTTATATTTCATGGATGTCATATACTGATAATATCATCCAAAATCTTCAATTGTATTGTACGGAGATGCTTGTTGTCAACTCCTACATCATTCCTTTGATTCATTTTCATATTGTTTAGTGGCATCAAACTAACAGGGTTATGCGGAAGTTTATATTCCTTTATCCCATTCATGCATCGTCCAGTTAGTTACTTTCACTTCATTACCTAAATATGTCAAGGAAATAAGACTTTGTTTAGAGGAGGTATCATGTAGGGTATATTGATTTGTGGGACAGAAGACACAAGTCCTGGTTACAAGGGAAAGCATACTACATATGTATTTAGTTGATCAGCTGGACATGTTCCCTGGTACTGTAGGTCCCCAACCATATTTATTACATGACATGGATGGGGATTTCATGACTTGGTAATCATTCTTCTTTACATTGTTGAATATTTTTTTTATTAACATTACTTAACAATAGAATTTTTTTTTCGTAGGATGTCTGTATCACCCATCTCTTTCATATATATAATCTAATAGAAGAAGACTCATTTTACCAGGTATATTTCCATTTAGCAGTGACAGAGTTGGTTCATCCCATGTATGAGATTTATCATGGGATTTTATTTAATCCATCACGCAATGTTGAGGCTAATGAGTATGATATAAATGTGTCAAGGGGTGATGACCCAGTTATGGATGATAATGTTGCACAGAAGGAGGGTGTTCATCATGATCAGCTATATGCTCCTCTATCTCCACTACTAAACATATTCCTTTTAGCAGCACAAAAAAATAATTTTAATAACGCTTGAAAAGCATTGTTAATTGTAGCACTGATAAAGGCCTAGCTTGCTAAATTATGCTATTAATATAACAACACACCTAGAAAAAACTTTTAATTTCAAACAATTCTATATAAATTTAATTTACATCATAAATACAAAAAAATATCTTCCCATGGTATATACAAAAAAATACTACTATATACATCTCAAACAATGTTTTATATAATTTCAGTTATAATTATCCAATAAACATTTAAAAACATTAATGTTTGATCTCTTGATGTCGGTGATACCCTCTCAAAAATGTCCTCCCATGGTATCAGTTACCAAAAAAAATCATCTCAACCCAATAAAAAGATTACACCTATATAAGAAAACAAATATTAAGTTAGTAATACTATAAAGAAATAAGTTAAACATTAATATGAAAGAATACATTAATAAAATGTCAATTTTTAATAAAAAAGTCACATTTGGAGTTATACCAATCACACCATGCATCATATTGAGTTTGGGTTGATTCCTACATGTCACAAATTAGTTATAAATCATTTTCCTAAAATATCAAAACAATCAGAATTTGTTTTCTCGGTTTTGAGTATGTCACTTGTTCTTTTACTAAAATTAAAAACAATTTTAAATAATGACACATTTGGAGTTATACCAGCCACATTATGCATCATATTGAGGTGTGGTTCATTCCTAAACATAAAAAATAAATTATATATCTTTGTATTAAAGTATCCAAACAATCTGATTGTGTTTTCTCAATTTTCTAGAATATCAGTTGTGTTTTTTACTAAAATGTCATTTCAAACTGAAAACACACATTTTGAGTAATACTGGTCACATCGTCTGTCATTTTGATGTGATACTACTTCATACATGTCAAAAATGACTTATGAATCTCTATCCAAAATTATCAAGACAACCGGAGTGTGTTTTCTTGGTTTTCAATGAGTGACATGTTTTGAACTAAAATATCAATTTTAAACTAATAACAAACACTTTTATTCATACTGGTCACACCATGCATTGGATTGAGGTTTGTTTGATTCCTAAATTTCAAAACTGACTCATTGATCATTTTAATAAAGTATCAAAACAATTCTAATGTGTTTTCTTGGTTTTCAGTATGTCACTTGTTATTTTTACTTAAATTAATGTCAATTTTAAATAAAAAGACACACTTTGAGTAATACCTGTCATAGAGTGTGTCATATTGAGATAAAGTTGAATCCTACATTTCACAAATGAATCATATATCATTTTACTAAATTATCAAAACAATCCAAACATGTTTTCTTGGTTTTCAGTATGTCGCTTGTTCTTTTTACTAAAATTAATGTCAATTTTAAATAAAAAGAGACACTTTGAGTTATACTAGCTACACTGTGCATCATATTGAGGTGAGGTTGATTTTTACATGTCACAAATGACTTATAAATCATTTTAATGAAGTTTCAAAATAATCTGAATGCATTTTCTCAGTTTTCAGTATGTCAGTTGTGTTTTTTACTAAAATTTCATTTCAAACTTGAAACATGAATTTTGAGTCATACTAGTCGAATCATGAGTCTATTAGACATGATACTACTTCATACAAATCAAAAATGACCTATGAATCATTTTTCTAAATTATCAATACAATCAGAGTTCATTTTCTTGGTTTTCAGTGAGTGGCACATTTTGACCTAAAATGTCAATTTTAAACTGATATCGGAAAATTTTAGTCATAATGGTCACACTGTGCATCAGATTGAGGTGTGGTTGATTATAAAACATCAAAAATGACTCATGGTTTGTCTTACTAAAGTATCAAAATAATATGAATGTGTTTTCTTAGTTTTCCGTATGTCACTTGTTCTTTTTACTTAAATTATTGTCATTTTTAAATAAAAAGACACACTTAGAGTCATACTGGTAACATCATGCATCTTATTGAGGTATGGTTGACTCTTACATGTCAAAAATTAATCATAAATAATTTTCAAAAATTATTAACACAATTCTAATGTGTTTATTGGTTTTCAGTATGTTAGTTTTTTTTTACTAAAATTAATGTCAATTTTAAATAAAAATAGATACTTTGAGTTATAGTGGCCACACCATGCATCATATTGAGGTGAGGTTGATTCTTACATGTCAAAAATGACATATATATCATTTTAGTAAATTATTGAAATAATATTAATGAGTTTTCTTGGTTTTTAGTATGCTAGTTGTGTGTTTTTACTAAAATTAATGTCAACTTTAAATAAAAAGATGCACTTTGAGTCATACCGATCAAACTATACATCGGACTAAGGTTTGGATGATTCTTATATGTCCCAAATGACTTATGGATCTTTTTACTAAATTATCAAAACAATTAGAATGCATTATATCAGTTTTGAGTACATCACTTGTCTTTTTTACTAAAATTTCATTTTAAATTGAAAACACACACTTTGAGTCATACCGGTCACATTATGTGTCGGTTTAAAATGAGACTAATTCCTACATGTCACAAATTACTTATGAATCATTTTTAAAAATTATCAAGACAATACAAGTGTGTTTTCTTGGTTTTTAGTTAGTGAAACTTTTAAATTACAATGACAATTTTAAACTGATAACGGACACTTTGATTCATATCAGGCATATCATGCATTGGATTGAGGTAATGTTGATTCCTATACATTAAAAATGACTTATGGTTCATTTTAATAAATTATAAAAATAATAATAATGTGTTTTCTTAGTTATGAGTATGTTATTTATCTTTTTTACTAAAATTGATGTCAATTTTAAAAAAAAGAAGCACTTAGAGTAATACTAGTCATATCGTGTATTGGATTGAGGTGTGGATGATTTCTACACAACCCAAAGTCTCAAAATAATAACAACTTTCAATGTTACCATGTTTTCCATTTTCTTTCTTTGTCAAACTGGAAACACTATAGTGTCGGAATTTATCACTTTCATTTAAGTTCCCTCCACTGCCTTTGAAGGAAAGTGATAAATATCGACACTGTAGGGGTGGCAAGGTTTTGAGGGAGAAGAATTCTGTAGAAGACATTGTCTGCATGAGTAGTAAAAAAAATAATTTATATTATGTTAATATAGTAGATAATAGATAATATTATAAGTAAGAACATAGTTTATTAAAAAAACTTTACCTTCTCATTGAATACTGAGTTTCATCCTTAAAGTCCAATCTCTCGTGAGCATGATAATCTTCGAACAAACCACCCAAACTCGAACAAAGTAATCCACCTATATAAAAAATTATTATTTGAGTAATACTAAAAATAAATAAATTAAACATAAATATGAAACAAACCATTACTTCTATGGAAGCCTCATCTTTATTCTATTTGTGTACATTCTGTGATCAGGTATGATGCCCATTCATTTATAAGAAAATGTATATCGTCTTCTAAATATTATTTTTTTCTACATTTATAGTAGTACTTAAAAAATATAAATACACAAAGGATTAATAAATATTTTAAATGAAATAGTAATTAGCTTTGAAAATACCTCTTGGGGGATTTTTATTTTTTGATGGAATATGATCTCTCTCATAGATTTACAAACATAATAACCACAATCTTTTTGATTTTTTTGTTTTAGAAAATACAAAAATATTGAATTAAATAAGTAATTTGTTTTGATATTTTTTTGGATAGTGAAATATTAGTATATATACCCTAATACTTATCAAGTTTTATAAAATTTCAGGGTCCTTATGCATAATGCTTGTCCTTGTGCCATGATTTAGACAATATTCACACACTGCTCTATAATAAGAGAATCCTCAACAAAACATAATATAAATTATATAACTTGAAGTTCAGTTCTAAAACATTGGATTAGTGTATTACAAATTGATAAACTCCATCATGTGTGGTCAGTTTTTTGGTAATCTATGCAGTGAATCCAGGAAATAAATCTTTAGAGTATCCAAATTGACCATAATGAGCATACAATGTTTCCTAAAAACACAAAAAGAAATAATTCATGAAGAAAAATATTTTATATGATTAAATTGTATAGTTTTACCCCTAAAATTTTTGTATTAATAAGATTATGTCATCCCGAGTTTTTCTTTCAAACAATTTGGCAAGGTTTGCCACTATTTCATCCTTTTTTTTTGGATTGTATTTTTTTTGTTATTTAGAGGTGGTGTGGGGACTAATGAGTCCAAAAAACTCATGGGGAAATCCCTTGATTTGGTATTGATATATACGCTGATGTGGCTCTATTTTTACAAAGTTTTTCCACATCTTTTATTTAATTTTTAAAAATTTAATTTTGTATTTTTACACTTTTTAATAAATAATGGAACTTTTGTATTTCTTATACTAAATCTATTAATTAAGAATTTTTTTATAATTAAATATGTGTTTTTAGTCTTTTTATTTAGTCATTCTAAATATTCTAATTATATTAAATTACTTTTTAGTTTAATAATCTTAATTTGGTTAACTTTTTAATGTTTATTATTTAATTAATTTTTCGTTATTATTTTCATTAATCTAATTTAGTTTTTAATTTAAAACTTTAATCTTTAAATTAGATTTATTAAAATAAATTAACATTATTTATTAACTAGTTTAATTATTCTGTTAAATAAATAAGTTAATAATCTAAGTTTAAGTTTAACAAAATAATGTGTTTTTAATCATAAGTTTTCATTTTTTCATCTACCTAATTAACTTTTTTTATTAATATCTTTTGTTAATTTTAATTATTTTAATATCATGTTTGCAGTAAAATCCTTGTATGTGTTTTTCATTTATTTAGACATATATTTAATTAATATTAATATTTTTATTCTCAGTTAATAATTTAGTTACTTTTATTTTTAGTTTGTTAAATAATTTAGTTAGATTTTAGTTTAAGTTAATTATTTAATCTTTAAAAGTTTATTCAATTTTTCTTTTGTTTTGATTAATTAATGTTTTATTCATTTTCATATTTGTTTTAAATTAATATTTTAACAAATCAATTTGTTCTATCGGTGAGTTAACACATCAATGTCACGACACACTGATGTGGCAACTCGCTGATCGTGACTCGCCGATCCCTTGTCACGCCAAAGTTTTTTATAACAATCAGTGAGTCGTGACTCACCGATCACTTTGAAACACCATCGGTCTCTCCTACGCATCGATCTCATTTCCCTGCCATTGTATCTTCTCACATCGAGACCCTTCACTCGCGCTCACTGTTCTTTTTTTCATCTATCTCTTGATGTATCACCAATCCTCGGCCTGCTACTAATATAACTATCAGTGTCTCGTGTCAAAATGAATTCCTCCCCTGTAATTCCCATTCACAACTCACCAATTTCTATTTCTCGTCAGTTTCTATTTTGTCACGCCGATGCTTTCGTCTTCCTCCCTCACGTCGCTTCCCTATTCTTCACTGCAGCAAAAAAACTCCTCCCTTTCTCCAATTCTGTTCCAAAATCAATATACACAAACCACAAACCATAAAATCAAACTTTTACAGTTTCACACCAGAATTTCAACTAGATCTGAAAGAACCTACCCGAGTCATTCCTGCTTCACTGATTAGAGCTTCCTTTTTTCCGCAAATTGGACCGAATAAGAGATTCACTGCTGGTTACCAAGGATGAGGTCGAGCTTTTGTTGTCGGACCTTGGAGAAAGTTTAGCCTTCGTTGTTCACGCGTGCCGGATCTGGAGAAAGAACCAGCGCTGCTTGGGTCTCTAATGCTGAGTCGTGCAGTGTTAGACTGAGTCGAGAGCTGAAGCAGGAGGAGGCTGACCCGATCCGGTTGGCTTTATCACGTCACTGGGAGGAGCAGGCCGTCGCCAGTCCGCTGAAGGAGAAGCCACTACAACGGCACTGAAGAAGACCCCCCCTCCCCCTGTTGCGCCGAATTTGGGCGGGGAAGAAGACCTAATTTATTAAAATAAATAAATAAATAATAAACTTAATAAGTCAATAAATTATTAATTAATAATAATTAAATAAACTATTAAAAAATACTAATTAAAAGTATTTAAAAATTAAATATTATATTTAATTATTAAATTTAAAATTATATATTTCATTTAATTTAAAATAATTAAATAATTTTAACTTTCAAATTAATAATAAATGTAATGTTTATAATTTACATTAATAATGTTAATTAATAAAAATTAATAATTTAATAGTAATTTAACCATAAAATTATTTATTAATAAAACTTTTTATACTTTAATAATAATAATAACTTTATTCGATCAACTTATAATACGTAAACAATTATAATTCAACTTTTATAATTAAATAATTATTATTTTAATAATAAATTTTATTTCATCATAATTAATTATATTTAAATTACTAGTTATTAATAATACTAATAAAATAATTTATTTAATAACATTATTTAAAAGTTTATTAATTCTTTTAAAAGATTTGTTTTTTATAAGATAATGTCTTAAATTATAAATTCTTATTTAATTATTTCCTCCTTGTTTTTAATTGTGTTGTTTGTTTTTCTTGCACAGGTTCATTCAAGAGTCGAAAAAACGTCCAAGTGCTTCCAACTAACTCATAGGAAGTTAGTTACAAGGGTAATGTTAGCGCGACGTGTTAGTCACACAAAATTGAATGTGTGTTGTGCACACATGAAGGATACTTAAAGTCGGTGGAAAACATGAGGTGACGTGCAGCAGATGATAGTGGTTTTTAAGGCAGAGTAGAAGTAGAATTTTGGGGGATTCTCATTCCTTCGATGATCACACCATTTTGAGAGCGGAGACTCCCAATAGAAGCACTAAAGATGAGCTGGAGGCCAAGGAGCCCGAGAGCAGATTAGTATTTGGGGAGTTCTTCTTACCTCGTGTTAGAATTATTATACTCTATTCTAGTATGTTTTCATTTGTTATATTGATAATGAACAAGTTAATTGGATAAATCTTCGAGCTCAGGGAATTACTACTTCTACTGGTTAACTTTTCGTCTTTTTTACTTTAACACATTAATGTGTTCAGTATTGATCGGCGAGATCAATACTGAATTCATTCAATTGATTTTTACTACTAGAAATTAATTTTCAAAACTCTGCAATCAATTGGTGAGATTGATCATGGACACATCTTTTAAAAAAAATAATAAATTCATAATACTTTGGGACTTACGGCGAGTTCGTCCTGTTGTTATTTTCGATTCAAACATTTCACAGTTGATTTATTTTGGAGTGGCGAACTCCAAAGTCGGTCAGCCTGTGTGAATTAACTCCTGGCTAGGGAGGTAATTAATTCTCTTTATGGTGGTACACTGCAATAACTTTTAAGTGAATTGGAATACTTTAAAAACCAGTAGGATGGAGAATTTTCCCTGAGGATTTTACTAGATTATTCATTTATCATCATTTTATATCTCTATTTCTCTATGATCTCAATTGTTTCTTGCTTCAATTCAGTTTAGATACAAGATTTTAAATGTTCAGTCATTTTACTACTTAATAAAAACACAAGAAAAAAAAGTAAAAAATAGAAACTCTACCCCACTGTTGACAACAGTGAGGGTCTTTTGAAAGTTTTTAGAAGAATAGTGGTCAAATTTTCCTTCTATGTGAGTTCGACCCTACTAGCTGCATATACTATAGTTAGTAGGAAAATAAACAATTAAACTTTGATCGGCTTCAAAAATATTTGGAATCAAGTTTTTAGTGTTGTTGCTGGGGAAGGCATGAGCAATTACTTTTCTAGAAAAACACATAAAAAACACCAAAAAAATTGGAAATTTTAATACTCTAAAAAAAATTGCTTCATTTACTACTGGATTGCTACTGTTTTTTGTATTGTTGAACTCCTGTTAGTTTTACTATTGTGATATTTTGAATTTTTATTACACTTTTCATGGGCACAAGAGAATTCATTGTTACATTAGAGCCTTCAAACTCTGAAATAGACAAACATTTAATTGCTCCTTAAAAAATATTGTAATGGAGAATCAGGATAATACATTTGATCAAAACATGAATGTGCCACAACCCATAGTTCCAGCCCCCCAGTTACCTAAACTTAGGGAGTTTTAAATTCCAATTGTTTCAAGTAACCCATATTGTATTAGGTTGTCCCCTAGGTTTAGGAACTATGAAATTAAGCAGTCTCATATTTCTCAACTTCCTTCATTCAATGGTCTTCTAGGAGAGGATTCACTTGAGTTCATTAGAGAGTTCTATAGTTCTGTACAATAATTACCTCTAAAATAGCTTTGTGAGGAGGATTTGAGATTGAGTATGTTTCCGTTTTTTCTAAAGGGGGAGGATAGGACTTGGTTTCATAACTTAAATGAAGAAATTTTTGAGACCTGGGAAGAGGTGTTTACTATCTTTATATCAAAATTCTATCCTAGAAACACCACCTCTAAGATTAGGCACAAAATTACTGGGTTTGTCCAGGATGAGGGAGAGTTATTTCATGAGTCATGGGGTAGGTTTAAAAGTATCCTTAGACAAAGTCCCAATCACTAGTTTGCTCCCCATTTACTCATTAAGGCCTTCTATAATGATCTCACCCCTTACAAACAAAATTTAGTTGACCAATTCAATGGAGAGTTAAAGGGGCTTTTACAACAATTTTTGGGAGAGTTCAGTTCATTTAGGAAGGAAACAGATGGTAAGATTCACAATTTAGAACATCAAATAGTTCAAATGGATAGGGATCGAGATGATAAGGAAAATGGTAAGCTTCCCACCACTTAAATTATTAATCCAAGAGAGAATATCATGGCTATAACCACCAGTTATAGCCTTCACACCTAATAATAAGTAAATCTACACTCTAGGAAAACTAAAACTGATGAAAAAACAGAATCTGGAAAGAAAATTTTGCTTGAAACAGAATCTAGAAATTTGGATAGCATTGTTCAACTTGAACAGAATATTGAACTTACATCTGAAAAAGTTCAAGAACTGAGGAAAATTAAGTGGGAATTAATTAAAGAAGAAAATAAAAACAATAGAATTGATGAGAAGGAGAATAATCAACCGGTTCTTAAAAATTATTCCCCTCTCATTCACTTCCCTGAAAGAGTGAAGAATAATAATGAACCTGACTATTTTAGGTTTCTTAAAATGATTTGAAACTTTAGTATCAACATTCCATTTGTATAATCCTTAGATAAAATCCCTTCATATTTTGCTTTTACCAAAATGTTTCTAAAAATAAAAATGATTGGAAGAATTTGGAAAATTTTAATCTCAATGAGGAGTGTAGTGTGATCTTGTTAAAGAAGTTACCCCAAAATTTTAAGGACCCTGGAAGATTTATTATTCAATAAAAAATAGGATCAAGTGAGAAATTTAATTGTTTGTGTAACTTAGGATCAAGAATTAATCTTATGGTTTACTATCTGTTTAGAAGGTTGGGTCTTAGGGATTTTCAACCAACTTCTATTTGTCTTCAACTTGCTGACAGGTCACTCACACACCCTTCAGGGAAGGTGGATGATCTATTAGTGAGTGTAGTAAAACTAACACTACCCACAGACTTCCTTATTTTTTATATGGAGTGTGATGAAAAAGTCCCAATCATATTAGGGAGACCTTTCTTTGCTACATCTAGTACTATCATAGATGTGTCAAAGGGGAAACTCACTCTCCAAGATATTGATGATGTGGAGGAGTTTTTAGTGTTTGAAAAACCTCAACATGGGGTTGGTTGTGATTTGATAGATTTTGATCAGAATCAATTTTTTAAAATTGAGGTCTGAACTAAGTATGGTTCTTTCCCTCTTGAGGTCACAGAGATTATGATTCCCCAGCCTATGGAAACTTTTCTTCAGGGTTCTATTCATGTCCCACTCCTTCCTCTAGATGAGAAAAATCTTTCCCTAGTACCCATTCCAGAGTGTGAGTCACATTCTTTTCATGAACTATCTCAACATGTTTTTGAAAATTTTCCTTATAAAGTTGACTGTTTAAGATTTTCTGAAGTTGGAGAAAGTTCTGGTCTGAGTCCTGATGAAAAACTAAATTGTGCCCATTATGAGCAAGTATATTTTCTGGGAAATTTATTTCTTACTCAGTTTGATGTTGTTTGTGATGACTTCCAACCTGAACTTGAAAATTCACATCATTTGAGTCATATGTGGACATTGGGTACCACTTGTTGGAACTTGAGTATGATTCCTTCTTCCAAGAATTTTCTGAGTTGTCTTTTGTGTAAGCTATATAGGGAACATTTGTTGAAAATACTAAAGAGATTGCTGATTAATTTTCTTCTAATTCTAGGTTGGATATGACCTCTAAGTGTGGGGGAATCCATGTATGTATTACTGGTCAATTTGGTGATTTTCTTAGGAAGATGTGGAACATTTTTAGAGCTGAGGAAGTGGTCTTTAGAGGCCAAAATAGGCTGGACAGTATATTAGTCACTGTTTTGCTGAAATAACTTTTGAGAATATTGTTTGGTATTGCAGATGAGAATGTTTTGGTTGTTCATGTTCTTGAATCTTTAGATAATAGTGAAGTTCACACTATTTATAATTTTTTCCCATTAAATGATCATGGATAGAAATATTTAGGGAAATAAAGTCTCGCTGGGGACTTTAAATCTAGCGCTACATGGGAGGAAACCCATGGTTTTTGTTGTGTTAATAAATAAAAAATTGTGATAAAATAAAGTCTAACTGAAGACATTAAATTTAGTGCTTCATGTGAGTCAACCCATGCTCTTTCTTTATTTTCATTTTTTTATTGTTTTATGTTGAATAAAGTGTTTCTTTGCTGTCTTCTGTTTTCTCTATCTCTACTGGTTATTTGTACTTAGATTTCATGCTCTGATTTTCAGGATACTGCTTTGGTTTCATGGAGGAGTTGAATTCCCTTATTGGGAGATTGATAAAAAAAATTAAATCAAGGAAGTACCTTAATATTAAATTTTGTTTCATTTTTCTACTCCTTAATTCTTTAGAAAAAATACTAAAATTTTAAAAAAATCTGCATATGTTTAAAATTATGCTTCATGTGGTCATAAAAGTTTGTTGTATTTCACTAAGATGAAAATAAAAAAATTTCATGTGCCTCATTATAAAAATAACTGAATTTCACTGTTATTAAAATCACCGACTGCTTGAAATTAAGTGTGGGGGTAAGGGGTACTTGTTGCTGGTCTTTTTGAATCTGCTTGGGGTTGGGGTGTTTAGCATGCCTTTGTCTACTTTATTGAACATCCATTTGAATCATAATTTTCTAAAATTCTTACACCTAGTACACAGTGCACTTACACCTCACATTTACTTTTGAGCTATATTTAAAATCATTCACTGGACTAAATATTAATGCATGTAATTTCTTATGAACCTGCTGATAAGTTATTCATTGTGGAAAACAATATTTTTGAACTTCAAAGAGACCCTTTATACATGTCATCAATCTACTAAATTGAAAATATATTTTGAAATAAAACTATCAAATTTTTCTTCTCCACTTTGGAATTCAACTTTGGGGACCAAGTTTGGTTTTAAGTGTGGGGAGGGGGTCAATTATTGACTGTGTTAAACTGTGTTTAATTGAAATACCATCAATTATCACTGAAATTTAAAACTTTTTGTCAAAAAATGGGAAAAAATTTCAAAATTCTTCCACAATTTTAGACTTTACACTGTTTTTCAAATGGTTCTTGCCTATAGATAGTATTTCTTTGGTATTTAAGTTGTGCATTGAGTCCAAAATTAATGATAATGGATGATTGTTGAGTGGTTTTACATAGTTATTGAATTGAAATCTTGGTTTAGAGAATATATTTGAAAGTGATTTGGGTTACATGTTTGTGGATTTATGATCATAGCTCTTATAACTGGAAGTTTGAATTGATCTTAGGGGACTCATTCATCTTTTAATTATAAAAATTAATTACCTTAGTGAGACAATGTAAATTATTTTTATATAAATCTTTTGAAACTGGAGTAGTTTGAGAATCTGGGATCCCACGGTGAATCTATGAGACCCTAGTTGCTGGGTGCATTTCTGTTTACTATAATCCCTCTGTACACCTTGAATAAGTGCATTGAACAGTGCTTAGCACATGATACATGTCTTGGGAAAAATTAAATAAAGTGTTTGGGGTCAAAAATGAGTTCATTAAGGTGAGGGGAATGATGAACGCCAAATAAAGAAGGGTACAAATTGTTTATATGGGTATCATTTAGGTTGTATTATTAAGTTGATTAACAAAACAAATTCTATATTTTATAGTTGGAACCTAGGTGATAAGTTAAAGTATAAAGTTCCTACTGTTATGTTCTAAATTCTACATTAATTTTACCTCTTTTTTCTCTTGGACTTATAACTTGAGCTTGGATTGAAGTGATTCATTGTTTCGTAGGTCCTTGAAACATGATATTCTAGATTTAAGAATACTTGTTTCTAGGCAGTTTCCATTGGATTTATTCATGGAACTGGAAACTTCTGATAGTTCTTTATCCAAAGAGGACTTTCTTTCCAAAGGAAGGCATTCGTTTAAGTTTTAAACTTTACGATACTTAAGAACATGCATTGGTCGAGATGATAGGAGGTCGGACTCATCGCACCCTTTTGGGGGAATTATTGTCTACTATGGGACTCTCTTTGAAATTAAAATATTTTCATGAATCCTTATTAATTCACCAAGTATATCATAAGTATCCCTTGGAATTTAAAATCACTTATTTAACATGTATAATTTTTTTAGAATTATCAGTATGTATTTTAGGTTTTCCATCAATGGTATCCTATAATATACTGATTAGAGATTCTTTTAATCACCATTTATGATGATACTAGTTTTTAAGCCACTCGGTGGGGCACTCTAGAGTTTATTGTCATCCAGGGAGATGAAGGTTCGTTTTGATCTCGGGATCATGCTCATAAAATGAGCTACCTATGTATCCTTGTGAAAGGAATCAGAACACTCGTAGTTCAGTACCACTTAATGGGACACATCATACATTTTAAGTTCATGTGATAAGGACCCCAAAGCAGAAGGTTCTTAGTTAAAACTTAGTGTTGGACTTATGTTAAAACAGCCCAAGGTACTTTATAAAGGATATAGGTTTCCAAATAGGATCAAACCCTATTGGGAGTATGGCCCAAAGAGAACAGGGTTGATTTGAAGTGTTGGGTTTGAAACTCGAGGCTTCCTACGTATCCCATATGGATGGGAATCAAAGCCTATGTAGTTTGATGAATCTCATAGGAGAGTATAGTCCTCTGAGAAAGATGAGTTTGGGCTTACTTCCTAAAAAATGATGCCTAAATTAGGGGAATTATGGTTGTATTCCTAAGGAGGATATCCAGTGAGCTCGGGCTCTGAAAGAGCTTCCTACGTATCCTAGTTTGAACAGGAATCGGAGTTCTCGTAGTTCCTTGCAGTGAGTGTTTTTGCATATGTTGTAATCATCACGTATCTCTAAGCCCATGTGAGTCATGCTCGGTGTGAGAAATAAGAGGATGTGAAAGATTCAACAATGACACTTCACACTTTTCATCCTCCGCTGATGGAAGAGGGTGCATCGACCGTGGAAGAGGGCGAGGCGACGAACCTTCCCTCTATTCTATTCACATTGGACAGGGGTCCAATGTAAGGAAGAAGGGGTGAAGGTAAGGGGCTTATACCAGGATGGCTGCCTTGAAATTGGTTCTGGTAGGGGAGGGATACTTCTCCTATACTTGTGCGGAATGGAAATTGTGAAGTGTACCTTACCTAATGGATAACTGAGGTCCCAGGTCACCTCTTTGAAAAGTGAGAGGCCGGAAGCCCACCATCTTCCAAACCGGGAACTTCCCAACATTGTTTCTGGGAGAAAAGTCCATGCGACTGTGGATATACAAACCCACAAGCATCCTATGAATCTTAATCCCATTGTGAAACAAATGTGGTAAACCTCTGACTGTGGAAATACAAACCCAAATTGGAGACACACTAATGTGCCTTACCCAAAGTTTTTAGAAGCCAGGAGGTTTTGGGGGAGGTTTCAACTTAGCCCCTTTTGAATAAGGGAACCAAAGAAAGAGATACCCTACCATGAAAGGCTTCAAAGGGTATTTGAGTTTTTCACGTAGGTACCTCGCACAGGTATGCCGCGTAGGTACCCCTCACTACTCAATCGCGCAGGTATGGCGCACAAATGTACCACATAGTTGTACTGCGTAGGTATGGTGCACAGGTACACCACGTAGGTATGAATGGTGATTAAAGAATTTAAATAACTTCAAAAACATGCCTATTCCCTTTAATTATCCCTTCTCTCGAAGTTTATAGAACTACCTAGGACAATTTGAGAGATCTAGGCAAAAGAGCTACGCAATGGGAGCTTCAGAGAGTCTTTCAAAAAAATTCAGTCCCGAAATGGGGAGCCCAAGGGTCCTATTTATAGGCACGGATGGGCCTGGACGAAAAAACTTAGGTCTCACATATATTACGCATAGCTCCACCACATAGATAGTCTATGCAGAGGCATCCTAAAATTCTCTCACGTGTATTTCGGACGCGTATCCGTATCGCGCAGCTCGGCTGCGTAGCCCTGTCACGCAGCTCGACTGCGGAGCTCTTTTGTGAAGCTGGGCCGAGTAGATCTTTTGTGAAGCTTCTGTATATTGGTTGATGTTTCCTTTGAACTTTTTGAATCTCTTTAAGGGGTGTCAACAAAATCCCCCCCTCAGGATTGGATCCGAAAATATAAAAAAGAGGGTCAAGTCCTGAGGAAATTTCGTGCAGTTATATCACATAGATATGTCGCGCATCTATGGCATGTAGCTTTGCTGCGTAGGTCTTCTATTTCCTATAAATAGGTTTCAACCTTTCGCGTTTTTTTCTTCACTTGCTCTTTCCAAAGTTTGGAGCTCTCGTTGTGTAGCTCATTCGTTCATCTGCATCGCGTTGTGCTCTCGCGTAATTCTTTTGAAATTTCTTCAAGACAAGATTATTTACGCGATATAGCTACGCAAAAAGTAATTCACTGATGGAGTTGTGATGAGATCTTTGTTGAAGGACCTCTTCAAAGGACCTCATCGAAGGATCTCATCGAAGGATCTCGTCGAAGGACCTCATCGAAGGACCTACGCGACAAGTGTCCTTTTCCAATTTTCTTACTTTCTTCTTTAGAAATCTGATCTTTAATTTTGGTCATTCTTTTGCAGGAAATAATGACTCATTTGATGAACCATACTAAGGAAGCTAAGGCTCGCCAAAGTGAAATGATGAGGATTGTCAGGCCATATTATTATGACACTGTTGAGAGTACTCTTCCTGGGCTATGGAAGGGTCTAATTCTGTACCAGCGTAACTATCCACAAAGTCCTTACTTACCTCTGTACGGGTATGGACTTTTGTAAGATGCCCATTTTCCATCTATTAATAAATACTTTCCAAATAATTGGTTTCTTCAGTATTCCAACTGTAACTGCATGAATATTAGTGCAAGGGGGTTCCAATACAAGAAGGAACAGTCCCTATTAGTTTCATCCTTCACCATAGTGGTTGTGCTCCAGATATGAAGGATCATGTTGTAGAATCAAGACCACATTGTTATGATTCCACTTTACGAGCTTCTCAAACAGATCAATAGAATGGTTGGAAAGGAGATTGGGACCTTCATTCTAGAGGGGGTGTGAAACCCGAGTGGATGTCATAATTCTAGGTACGTCGGACTTGTGCATAATTCAGAAAATAATTATCAGACGTTCAAATTTATGAAGCTGTCTTGATGGGGAAAACTTATGTTTACAAAAATGAACTCATTCCTGAATTATGGAGCTGATGGATCCCACAAACAAATTCCTTTCATCTGACGCATGGTGAAGTTGGTATTAGTCTATGGGACATTTACCAAATAGCTGGAATTCCTATTCTTGGGTAAATGTATGATGAATTCATCCCGCCTAATTCAACATGGGGTGATGTTACCAGAACACCACCGCTGGCCCATGAATTATTTAAGATTGCAAATAATCTACCCAAAGATAAGAAAGATATTCATTCCAGAGTGTGGATTGAAGCTTTCTTAGAACCAACTATAGAGAAAGGTCTAACCTGTGGATGTCCTACTGTTTGTCCTTCCACCAATAATCGAGGCAGTTCAGGCACATATTGGCCTACACTGGAAAGAGGCGATTACAAGCGCTGGGGTTATAAAGTCAAACCTGATATAGATGCAAAAGTATGCTTAACTTCCTTCCTATATATGTGGCTAAGTGTTTATTTGCTTTCAGTTCATGAATCTGGTGGTGTTGTAAGATCAGGGACTTTTGTAATTGCTGCTAAATTGGTAGAGGGGAAGTATATTGGGCTAGCAACCCCTATTTTGGAAAGAATTTACCATCTCCTACTGCATTTATACAATGGGAAGGATCCATTTAGAATTATGAGGCCATTTCAAGTGTTGTGGGGCTGGATTGCGGCACATTTTTCTTCATACTCAGAATTGAACTCATTTAGAGTTCCTAATGGTCGATTCACCCCATTTTTACAGAAAGTTTCTGGTATTAATCCTCTAATATTGAGACCTGATGAGGTAGTAAAGGTATTGAATGTCTTAGGAGAATTCAACTTCTTTCCTTTTGGTAATCCACCAACTAGAATATTTATTGATGATGGTAAAGGAGAGTATGAGCTGGGATCTTATATGATGGAATTTAGGGATGGTGTACTATCAACCTGGATTGATGGTGAAATTATATGCGAGGCTTATGTGACCTACAGGTTTGCTCATCAATTCAGGTGTCTTCAACAGTCAAGCACCTTTCCACCCACACATGTCAAACCTGAGAATCACCCATTGGTAGCATGAAAATTATGGATTCTCACAGCTTTAGAGGTATCCAAACTGTCAATTACATTACCTCCACCATATGCGTAAATTGGATTGGAAGCTGGGTATGCCAAAGCTTGTGTTTCTTCATATCCTCAAGGGGCTCTAACAAAAGGAGTATATCGAGTGGCGGCTACAACGACTATTGCATGTGAAAATTGTGGCAAGAAGTCCAAGGCTAAAGATGATACAGGAATTTCAGAGGTTTTAGAACCCTCAAAGCATCTTCGCAAGAAGTACACTAGGAAGACCAAGGCTAAAGAATCAATACCTCCAACACCAAGGCGATCCAGTCGCCACCATCAAACAGAGATTTATATTCCACCTGTCGAATTTTCTGAGGAAGAAAGTTCTGAATAAGATCTTCAATTGGAAGGTGTCGAACCTCTTCCACAGTCAACCAGGAAAAAATCAAATTATGTGTGACCTTAGTCCATTCATTACTGGGAGAATATAACCCGTGATCTCAGGGATTCCTAGGCATTTCTTTAAAATGGCATTCGAATACCAGATATTGGTGATATCAAAGTACCTTCTGGTTTCAATCCGGAAAATAACTTGTCTGAAGTAAAAAAGTATATTGCAGAGTTAGAGAATTTTATATATGCAACTGATGAAAAAATCCCAGCTTCTAAATGAGTATCTCATATGCTGGACTTAGGAGTCCGCAAAGGGGTAATTATCGACTCTTAGGAGGAGTGGGATATTTATGTTAATACTGAGAATGTATTTCCCCTTTTTCTTTCATATCAACTCTGCTTTATCATTTGACATCATTAATCATGATGAAAATGTATCTCTGCAGCTTGAATGTAGAGAAAAAAGATCTGGAATGATTCTTGAATTGACTCAGTATAGTCCTGCAGGTTCTCCCATTGGCGCAACGAATAATCCTCCTTAGTCACAAGAACTTTCTCTAGGAGCAAGAATCATAACTGGGGTAATGGAAACAGATAATCCTCAACCATTACCTCAAGTTTCCCCTGCTAAGAGAAGTGTTTCAATCTCTCCGCAAGCTTTTGAACATAAATGCAAAAGAGAAATGAGATTGCTTCGAAGCGTTCACCGAAAGAGTAAGTATTTATACAATCTTCAGAGCATAAAATTTTCTCAAGACATTCTGGTAACCATGTTTTATCCTCTTGTAGGATCTATGTGTCTTTCTTCTCTCAAGGGATTAAGATATCATGCTACAAAACCAGAAAAAGAAATCCCAGGGGAAACCCAGGTTTAGGATGATGTATCTATACCGTCAAAAGATTCATCCATACTTACTCCTGGCTCTGTTGAGAGAGAGGAAGGCCATGGTAAGATTAAATACATTTCCCAGTTATTTTTTTGTCAAAGGATCCTGAAAATAATCAATACTGATATTCCTATTGCTTCAGAAGAAAGGACTAAAGATCCAAGGAAATCTGAAACCAATGCTGAAATTAACCCATCTGATGCTAGAATACCAATTGAAGATTCAACAGAACAAAATGTTAGCGGAGCCAATTTTGGAATCAACCAACATTCGTTGGATACCTTAAATGGTTAGGATGTTGTAACATTTCAGGTCGTATATACTAAAATGATGGACACCCTTAATCCAAATATTGATATTCCAAGTTCCATCAAGGAGTTTAGAGATTTCCATGAGGAATTGCAAGGAAGTAAGTTCCTATTCCTGCATTTTCCATACATAATTTGTTCTTCAACTTGATTCTTTACATCAAAATTCACCTTATGCAGCTTTATCTATAAAAAATGTCACAAAGGATCTTTAGGAACATGGTTTTCCACTTTATCCTTCTACTAGGGATGAAGAAACACTTACATATGATCCTTCATCAAGAGACGTTCTAGAGCCTTCAAATGTCATATCTGAACAAATTCAACCCCCTCCTCCAGAAACACTTGCTCAAAACACCAGAGTTGAAAATACAGGGGATGAATCCAATCAAGTAGCTGACTTATTTTTGGGTAAATATAGTCAGTCATCTCAGTCATATTTGTTTCCTCCATTTAAAACTAATAATGACCTTGATTTATTATTTAGGTTTATCAGCTCCCAAATCAGAGGGTGAAGCTTCTACCATCCCAAGAGAAGCAGAACGAAACAATTCTTTAAGCAACCTGTTTCTAGAGTAAATTTTACCTCATGGTAGTGACTCAGATTCAGATTTAGAGATGCAATATGCTCTTGGAATGGCACGTAAGAAGACATGGCAGTAGAACTAGAACATAATTGATAAAAATCCTTTAGATGAATTATCGTCCCTTTTTCCAAAACTCCCAGCATTATTTTGTGTGTTGGGATTTTGTGGATTCAATTACCAGTTGGTCTATGATGCCATGAAAGAGACTATCCGCCGACAGGAGTAGGAGCATAAACTGTGACAATATTTTGAAGAGGCTAAACGACTCGTCAATATTAAGGGATTTCAAGATACTGTGGTTGAGGCGGAGGCAAATCATAACAATAAATCACTCGAGATTAGCCAATAAATCAAAGAAGCCATGAAGGATTTATTATCTCTTCAACATCAACTGGATTTTGTTCATAACGGGCTTGAGGAACTGAATCATACATTAGGAGAAACCCAATTGAAGGGGATAACTTCCATTTCAATAGCTAAGGAAGCACTTCATTAGGCAAAAGAGGCTGGAGTTGCTCAATTATCTCAACTTCAACAGGCATCTGATGGAGCTTATGAAGCGGTTCAACAAATGAAAATTAATGTTGAAAGTTTATTTTAAAACATGATAGAGAGGATCCGGTTTGTAGATGGCCCTCCATTTTCACATAAATGAAAGAAATTTGGTTTCAAATTATATACATGCCTTCATTCCTGTTCTTATTTCATGATTACAATATGAAAGGTAAATGATGATAAGGATTCCTTTATGTTAAACAATCATCATTATAATAACAAGAATGAGGTGCTTAAAATTTTCTTATTAAGTTGAGTGATTGAAGGAGCATAATTTGATTATTGCTAGGGTTACATGGACAACCCCAAAAATTTTGTATCTTTTGACTTTTCATTGCTCAATATTACCTAAATCATACAAAAAATGTATATTTAGTGGGCTGGGACTCAAATTTTGTTCAGAGCGCCCTTTGCGGGTTCTTAGTCTGATGAGTATCAAGTCTTTTGTTACTAGTAGTTTAAATTCATGCATATTGGACTATAAAGTGCTAATATTTAGGGTCGAATAGCTTTGACCATAAATTTTGAATTAGATCCCAAACAAAACTTCATGGCTAAGAATTTATTTAACAAAAAAAAATTGGGCCTTGATTTTTTTTATGGATACCAAATCTTAAAGCCTGCATCACCATAATGTGTGACTTTTCCAGGAACGAAGTTACCATTACTTGAAAACCCCGTTATGGGGGCTACATTATGCAGGTCCAACTAGAGCATATGCTGCATAGTCAAATAATGGAATCTTTTGACTGACAGGCCTGTTATGTAGGCAACTTATGCAAGGCCGCCTAAGGGTACATGCTACATAGTCAGGAAAAAGAGCTCTCAGAAGTTTGACGTTCTATTGTTAAAAGTCAAAGAAAGTTTATGGAGATTCAGATTTTCCAAATCATAGATTTTGGTTTATGGAGAAAGGTACCTGAATATGGAAAGGGTATCTCTAATCAAGATATCCAAAGAATCAGAGGAATAAGACTTTTACAATGGTATGACCCAAATGTAAAAGATATAGTGTCTATAGTTTTAGGTCATACAACTAGGAACAGAAATAGAAACAATATATAACATGTAGTCAAGTGATTTTAAGATTATTTCATAGTGTACCGAGCACATGATGAGGAAAATGTGTAAACCATGGTCTTGAAGACTTTCAGATTGTGAGAAAGATAACGGGACAAGTATACTTGATTGACTATTTTAAAATACAGATTCTTGTATATTGTCATCAAATATTAAAGGGGACAAAGATACTATAACCAAGAACAAAGTTACCATTATTTGAAAAACCTGTTATGGGGGCTAAATTATGCAGGGCCAACTAGGGCATATGCTATATAGTCAAATAGTGGCATCTTTTGACTGACAGGCCTATTATGTAGGCAACTTATGCAAGGCCGCCTAAGGGCACATGCTGCATAGTCAAGCAAAAGATATCTCAAATATTGAAAACCTTGCTACCAGAAACCGTAAGAAAGATTATGAAAATCTGAAATAAAAATTAAAGATTAAGAGTGTGAAATATGGAAGGGGGTTATGCCCAATGTATATAAGAAATATTTGAATCAATATTCGCCATAAATTTTATGTCCTTTACATAGATATGACTCATATGTAAAATGGAGGCTTTCTTTGTTTCTTTTGAATGAATATGGTAATGTGCAGTTTTAAGTCATGCAGTGAGGACATTATACTATACAGTTTTGAGTCATGCAGTGAGGACATTATACTATGTAGTTTTGAGTCATGCAGTGAGGACATTGATAAACCCATAAGAAATTGAAAACAATTTATTTATATAAAGAATCCATTTACCCAATTCCTAAGTCCACGTGAGTTATGCTCAGTGTGAGAAATAAGGAGCAGTAAGGGTTCCTTTTATAATATAAAGGCGATCCAAGTGAGAAATAGGGGTGTTAAATTTACATGCAGTTTAACATCATGCGGTAAGGACGAGAATGAACCAATATGAAAGAAAAGACACATTATAACTGGATTGAGGGATAAAATCTAAATGTCATTATGTGTCTTGCTGGATAAAGAATCAATTCATGCATAGTTCTTAAAACATTTCCTATGTAAATTTGATTCTTATACCAGAAATAAAGGGGGGGGGTTGTTGTTGTTTTTATCGCGGTTGGACCCAAAATTGGAGATTTATGTGTCTCTATGTATCTCATTATAAAGAAAAAAATTAGAATCAAGCTGTATGTAGTTCTTAAAACAATCATTCCTCATGTTAATCAAATTTGGCATGAAAAATGGGGGCTTTTAACACATTCTAAGAGAATGGTAAATCTTAAGACATAAAATGGTATACAGACCAAATCATAAATCTTAAGGAAACACTCTATATAGATCTGATTCATATACAGGAGGAGTAAAGAAAATAAGAAAATTTTGTGATTGTGGCTGGGCCCCGAATTGGAGATTCAGGCGTCTCTATGTATCTCATTGGAAAAGAAAAAAAGAAAAAAAATGAGAATCAAGCCATTCGTAGTTCTTGAAACTTGGTCTTTATGTAGATCTGACTCCGACATAAGAAAGAGAGGGACTCATGTACTACTAAGGAGTAGTGATGATGTCAATAGTATTTACTTATGGAAATTTCTAACGTCTTATAGAGAAAATGTTAGTTGTACAAATGATGTCATGCAGTTTAACATCATGCGACAAGGATGAAAACGCTTTTCACTTTAACATCATGTAGAATGGATGCTTATGGTTGTTATGTAGTTTAATGTCTTGCAACTAGGACATGGGGGCTGTGCAGTTTTAAGTCTTGTAGTAAGGATTTGGTACCGTTTAGTTTAAATTCTTGCAGTGAGAACTAATTATGAAAAACTATACAAAGTATTTCTTCAAAAATCTTGCATTGGTTGGGGTTCTGATGATCTCTCCATTCATTGAGATTAAAGCGTATGCTCCATTTGAATAAACCTTATGTATGGAATAAGTTCCTTACCACTTTGGATCAAGTTTTGGAGGTTTCTTTCCTAGTATCATTAGAGTTCTAAGGATCAATACCAATTCTCCTTGAAGGAATGAATGAAGATGAACTTTCTTATTAAAATCTCACACAATTCTGTTCTGATAGACTTTTAGATGATGCAAAGTATGAAATCTTTTCTCATCTAATCATTTCAACTCATTGAATTGTTTCTGGGACCTTCCATCTATAGATAGTTGATCACGGATTTCAACTCTTAGTGAAGGCAATTTCATTTCAATTAGTAAAACTGCTTCAGTTCCATATACCAATGAATAAGGAGTTGCTTGCATGGCAGTATGGATAGTTGTTCGATAATCCCATAAAGAATTCAAAAGTTTATCAGGCCATGATTTCTTATCTTTATCCACCATATTTTGGAGTATATTTGATAGGGTTTTATTGAAAACCTCTATCTATCCATTGGTCGCCGCATGATAGCGAGATGAATGGTTGGATTTGATATTATATTCCTGATATAACATTTTTACTTTAGCAGAACAAAAATTGGTACCATTGTCTATCAAAATAGTATGAGGGATGCCAAATCTAGTGATGATATTAGTTTTGACAAAAACTAATGATATTTTTATCTCCAACTTCCTTGAGAGGTATTGCCTTAGCCCATTTAGAGAAGAAATCAGTAGCAGTTAGAATATACTTGAACTGCTTAGCCGTGGCTGGAGGATAAGGCCCTACTATATCCATTCCCTATGTGGAAAATGGACAAGAGTATTTAGCTGTATGTAGTAACTTTGGGGGTTGATGAATGAAGTTTTCATGCACTTGACAGGGATGACATTTTTTTGTGAAGTATATTCAATCATGTATCATTAAAGGCCAAAAATATCCAAGCCTTCGAATCTGATCGGAGAGTCTGTGACCAGATTGGTGGGCACCACAAGCTCCTGAATGAAATTATTTCATGACAGTCACAGTTTCTTCTCCATCAATACATATGAAGAGAATCCCAACAAATCCCTACTTATAAAGGATCTTTTGGTGATTTGGACCATCATAAAGAGTAAAATTAGCTGCTCGTCGCCGGATCTGCTCCTTCTCAACCCTATTTGGTGGAAGTATCCCATTTTAAAGATATTCCTTGATGGATGTTCTCCATATCATGGTATGACCATACGGTTCAGAAATAGGGAAAATTTCATTGATTTCCTCTCTCATGGTTTGAACAAAAGGTGAAACCATGCGGCGATGGGATATGCTGATAATTGTCTCATCCTGGTTTGGATTTGCCAAGGCTGTAGCTACATTAGCTAGTGCATCTGCTTGGGAATTTCATGATCGTGGGACATAGGACAATGTTGGATCTGAAGGAAATTCAGCCATTAATTCTTTGACGTAATCATACAAAGGTATTAACTCTTCTTTTCTGATAGAGTATTCCCCATTGATTTGTTTGATTACCAATTCTGAATCACCTTTTATCTTCAAATGATCCATTCGCACCTAAAGGGACAATTCCAAACCTATGACGAGAGCTTGATATTCTGCCTCATTATTGGTACCACCTTCCGATAATAGAAAAGAATAAGGAAATACTGCCTTTTCTGAGGAAATAAAGACTATTCCTAATCCAACCTTGTTGAATTTAGAATTTTCCAGTCTCTTCCCTGTTGGACTTCTAGAAGCACCATCAAAATACATTTCCCATGTCTGGGAATTATCTTGAATAGATAAGACCTCTTTATTAGGAAGTTCAGTATTAAATGATGTATCTTCTGTTGATGGATTCTTAGCAAGGAAATCAGCCAGGGATTGACCCTTTATTGCCTTTTAAGGAACAAACTGGATATCAAACTGCTGTAAAATAACCTCCCACCGTGTTAGGCGTCCTGTAAGCATAGGACGACTGAGGATAAATTTGAGTGGGTTATTATGAGATACCAATTGGACCTCATGATGTTGTAAATAATGCCTCAATTTCTGAACTGAAAAGATTAATGCCAGGAAGAACTTTTCAATATTTGAATATCGAGTTTCCACATCAAGCATAGTGTGACTGAGATAGTAAAGGTTGTTTTCACTCCTAGTATCATTATTTTGGGTGAGGAAGGCACCTAGTGATCGCTCTAAAGCTGTCACATAGAGAATAAGTGGTCTTCCTTCAACAGGCGGCATTAATACTGGTGGACTCAAGAGATATTTCTTAAGGGTATCAAATGCCTCTTGGAAATATTTGGTCCATTGGTAGGTAACTCCCTTCTTCATTAATCTGGTGAAGGGTAAACATTTTCCTGCCAAATCGGCGATAAAGCGCCGAATATAAGCCAAGTGTCCTTGAATTCCTCTTAATTATTTCAAATTTCTAGGAGTTGACATACCAAGGATTGATATTGTTTTCTCAGGATCAACTTCAATACCATGATTTCATGCAACAAAGCCAAGAAATTTTCCTAAGGTTAACCCGAAAGCACATTTCAAGTGGTTCATCTTCAAATTGTGTTGTCGAAGTTTGTTGAATATGATTTCCAGATTGGACAAGTGATCAGAATTTTGTCTGGATTTAACCACCAAATCATCCACATAACATTCAACAAATTTCCCTAAAAAGGTTTAAAGATATGGTGCATGGCACATTGATACGTTGCACCTGCATTCTTCAGGCCAAAGGGAATTACCCGATAGTAAAACGCACCTTGAGGGGATCTGAAGGCTATAGATTATTCATCTTCTGGAGCCATTCGGATTTGATTATACCCATAATATCCATCCATGAAGGAAAGTGCTTCATAGCCAACTGTTGCAACAATTAAGAGTTATGTGATTGGAACTGGAAAATCATCCTTGGGAAAATGCCGATTAAGATCTCTGAAGTCAATGAAAACTCTAATTTTTCCATTCTTCTTTTCCACAGGGACAATATTAGCCAGCCATTTGGGATATTGAACTTCTCTGACGAAGTTAGCCTTGATAATATTATCAACTTCAGCTTCAATTTTGGAGGCATAAGTTGGGTGTGTTCTTCTTGCTGCTTGATTGAATCCTCAATGTTCTTCTAGAAAACCCAAATGATGAGTGGAAACATTTGGATCAAGACCCATCATTTCTGTATAATTCCGAGAAAATACATCTCTATTTTTCTTTAGAAATGAAGCATACATTTCTTTCTCTTCAAGATTCATGGATGCACTAATTAAAGTGGGGCGTGGATCTTCTTTTGTACCCAAATTTATTTCTCTGAGTTCATCCACAGTGGTAGAGATACCCTCTTCAACTGCTGGAGGAGATTCCCTGAGATCTTCCTCTTCTTCTTCAATATGTGTTACTTCTTCTGTTTCTACTTGAATAGTATATGACGAAGCGGAATTTCCATGGTTAGGGGAGAAGTTAAAATTTGAACATATTGAAGAAGAGGCTGTCATTTCTGACCCTATTGATGATGAAGGGTCTTCCTGGGGTGATAGAGAGGAGATGATGGATTGAGAATTGACATCATTTTTTTCCTCTGGTATTGTTATACCTTCTTATGGCCTAGTTGTTGAAGTATAGAATTGCTGGATTTCAGTAGATGAAATGAAGACATCTCCATTTAAGCTTTCATCGCTACTTGGTGAATCAACAACTTCTCCCATGATGTCTGGATTGGTAGATGTAATTGACATTATGGAAGTTTCTATAAGAGTGTTTGGATTTAGGTCTATCATGTCAATTTGACCGATAGGAAACACATAGTCTATACTCACATGTATGAATGGGTTTACTGTAATCTTTTCCAAACTATTTGGAGCATTAATTTTGGTAACCTCCTTTGCCGTGGATTTTTTCTTTCCTTCCATGTGATAGAATTATGCCGTAATGTATTGAGATTCACATGTTTTGAATGGGGCTTTATCACCATACAATGTCCCAATTTGACCATGGAAACAATATTTGAGACATTTATGATATGATGAAGGTATAGTCGCATGTTGATGTAGCCAAGGTCTTCCAAGAAAAATGTTGAAGGTTGTGTCATGACGAACAACCATGAAATATGAATTAGACATAATGTCTCCAAACTGAGTTCTGAGTGTAATCTTGCCCAGAGGTTCTTGTTCATTTTTATCATATCCTTGCGACATCAAAGTAGAAGGAGATAAATTATATTTGGTGAGGCCCAATAGATGAAGTGTAAGAATAGGGATGAGGTTGACTCCTGAACCATTATCAATGAAAGCTAGTCAGATGTCTATATCATTGACTTTTCTAGATAGATACAAAGGTCTGATATGTACATGTAAAACATCATCTTCATCTTCATCTGTAAAACATATCACTACATGGAATTCTGCAGGATCATTCTCTATATGGTAGACCTCATCCACAGAAATTTCAGTTTCAAATTCTCGAGGACTTGACAAAGCCTCAATAAGAACCTCCCGAAGATATTTTGATAGATTCAAGGCATACAGAATTGATAACATGGCCGGTACTTGGGAAAAATGTTTCAAGAAATTATACTTTTGGTCCAAAGGTCTGCATTTCCCATCATGAAAATGTGATTTTTTCAGGTACCTTGGAAGTTCATGCTTTGGCAGTAGATGCATCCCGTATTGGGGTAGGAGTTGGAAACACTCCTAGATTCAGTAGATTAAACCGACTAGGTCTATCTATTTTTCTGAGAGGAATAAGGTGTGACCTCTAACCAGCCTTCCAAAATAACTATGTCAGGACCAAATCTTCCATGTGTAGAAGAAATTTCTTGTTCCTGTTGAGCCCGCCAAAGGGCTTTGCCACAAGTTTCTACCGCATATATAGTTCTAGCATGGGTAGGATTTAAATAGTGGCTTCTATAATATCCACATATTCCCCTGTATCCTAGACCTCTGTCTCTTCCTCTAATTCCTCTTTTTGATACAGAGAATTTAGGTTCATCATAATCGAAACTGTCATTGGCATAGGGATCTGTTAAATGAATCATATTAACAGAACCAAAGATCAATTCTTTATTTGATGAAGATTCTCCCTGATGAACCAGTTCAGGTTGTGTCGTTTGGTGGGGCGGTGCCCGTGCTTTTTAAGCATATGGCATAAAATCTTCTAGACTCAAAGACAACTTAGGCTTTGACACGATCTTGTCTTCTTCTGACTTCTCTTCTTTCTTTAAATTACGTTGCTTCTTTGAGGATTTTTTTTTTTGATGAAGGGGGTTTTGTTGTAGCATTCACAAAAAAAGACACAATTGGTTGATTCAATTGTTTTCATAAAATGGCATGAGTTCAGTTGATCGTTTTCCTGACCATCCAATCATCATATTTCTGTGCATTTTTACTTTTGATTTCATGCCACTCACCTTCTTCCTCTGGGTCAGTAGTAGTAACACATGCTACCTGGGTTGAAGAGCCTTTTATTTTTACCTATCTAGAGTCCACTATCTTTTGTAGGAGGTATTTGAAGACAAAACACTCCTGAATGGGATGCCCCGACATCTGATGAAACGGGCAATAGTTGGGGAGGTCTTCATCTCCTTCCTTGTTCGGCCTTTTGGGCCTTGGAAACTGAAACAGATTTTTTTCCAAAGCTAAGATGAAGTAACTAGGAACTTGTTCATTCTGGAAAGAATAAACTTTGTTCTTTAAATCCTCAAACTATTTCCTCCTTTGATCTTTTTGATCATCTTGACGAGGCGGCCGTTGTTGTTGATGCTCATGAGGTGAAGCTCTTCGATACGATGAAGGTTTTGAAGTGGAAGCAGGTACAGGTGCTTGTTTAAGTGTAATTGTAGCAGTCTATGCTTTCCCTATTCTCCTTCCTAGAACTGATGGAATTACATGAGTTTTAGCCTTAGTCTTTGTAAGAGAGTCTTCTATATGCTGATCGATTGAAGTAAGGTCTCAAAACCCTCCTGTGTATTTCACAGGGATCAACGGTGTGTGTGACTCATCACGCATATTTACCACATAGATTGGAAACAATTTTTTTTGAGGGAGTTCTAAACTTAAGGAATATTTTAATCCCTTCCAGTGAGAAATGAAATATGAAACTATTTAATTTCCCCTTTTCTTAAAATTGGTAAGATCAAAAACTATCATCTTTGGAAACGTTGAGCTAAATTGAAGAAGAAATCTTTGACAGAGATCTTCCCACCCAGTAATTGATCGAGATTGAAAACTTGTATACCAGAAAAAAACATGTCCTTGTAATGACTTCACAAAACACCTGAGATTAATTGCTTCTTGTTGTTGAGGATTTCCCATCATAGGATCACAACGAGAAACAAAATGTGTTAAGTGTTGTTCTGGATCTCTCGCACCATTAAAAATTGGGAATGTGGTATTCGTAAAATTTGATGGGGGAGGAATTGCATCCACCCATTCAGGGTAAGCTCTCTTTTCTGGTTGAACTTGTGCACACTTTCCTTCCATAGCTTCCAACCGAGCTGTTAATGACTCAATGGTAGTCATTAATTTTTTATAAACATCTGGTTGAGCTTGGGCCTGAGTAGGTGCGATAACTGGAGTTTGGATGGGTGTGACGACCGGTACTTCCACTAATGGTAGTATTAGTGATTTTTGTTGTGCATGACCCGTAGGATTGGACCTGTGAGGGTGTACTTGCAAAGGGTGATATTCTTGATCTATCCTAGTAGCTACAACAAATTCCCTTGATTGATTAAATCCAGCATGATTAGGAGGAAGACTACATTGAAGTAGTTCTGCATTTAACCTCCTTAACTCCTTGATTTATTCTTCTTGTTGTGAAAACCTTTCCTCTAATGAGAGTGATTGGACTTCTCCAGAGGTAGGGTGGGATGTAACCTGACTTTTGCCTTTTTCCTTAGCATGTGCCTTTCTAGAGTATGGAAGGGAATTACCCGAAGGAATGTCTTGCCTCTGGGAAACCCTCTGGATTCTGTTACGCACACCTCCTTCATTTGTTTCCGAGTATACAGCCTCTTGAAAAATAACTTCTTTATATAATCCCTCTGAGTGAACCTCATGTTATGGGGGATTAGTGACAATGGAATTGATGACATTTATCAATGCATAACGCATTGATGGCATTCTGTCAGTTCTTTTGCTAGATTTTTTCCCTTTGTGTATTCTATGAGACTTTGTTCTCCTATATAAGGAATTCTTTGGAACTATTTGGTGGACATTAATCTAAATGGAATCATTGGATAATTCAGTTATATGCTTTCCTTGTGGCTTCTTCCCTAATCGGGAGAAAACTGACTTTCGCTGAGGACGGGATTGAAAATGTGAAAAAGCCCCCAACTTTTTAGGTTGGGGTTGTTTGTGTTCTTCTTATTCAAATCTTTGAACATTGTTTAATGAATTAAAAGATTGATTTAGATGATCCCCCAGCCTCTCAAGATGGGGTGATTCTTGAACTTCTATAGCTGAAATCCGTGCAACTTCCCTTCTGATTTTGCAGGTTTTGGTTCAAACATTAGTTGGGTGCATTATCCGACCATCATTTACACCACCTGTTTCAGAAGATCGTTGTGCTATTTCAGACATTTTCATCCTCTGATGCCTAAAATCCTCTAAACGAGATTCCTGCTCAATATTCTCATAAGCTTGATGTAAAAGTAGCTTAATAACTTCTTTTCCTTGAGCCTGATTCTGATGAGAACTAGTTGAGGCTTGTTCTTGAGCATACATTTGATTACATACAAAACCTATTGATTGATGCCGATTGTGGGAAATAACATTACATGAAACCACTTTTGGCGGACTTTGCTGATTTTGGAGTGCAGTGAAATGAAATACCCCATATGTACCCCATCCTCTGATGCGAACATTAGATGGGGAATCATAAATTAATTGGTGTAGCCTTTTCATAGCATTGAGACATGCACACTGAAGGGTTCTCTGTTGTTTTTCAACCCTTGGATGTTGGGAAATTGAAAGAGATTCCAAGTCAATTTGGTGCTGCAACCCTTCTATTACCTTTATATGATTTTGATATTCATCATATGGAAAGACTTTGGTTTTCAAATGACTACGATTTTTCCATAAGTTGAAACGAATGTCATGAATACAATATTCTGTCATCAATTCGGGAATATCAAACTGAGAATTTTCTGAATACCAGAACATGACTGGTATTTCTCCTTTAGCTAATTGTTTCCTCATGTTTAACACATCTTCATAATCTTCTACTAGAGGTTTCTTCACTTGGTCTGACCAAAGTGGATGCTCTGCATTTGAGGATAAATGACCCAAGGGAGGTTTGGAGAATTATCGTTCCCTTAAGATGTATTTTGATTGAGAAAGTGTTTCACCCGTAAATGACAAGGCATCAGACATGACTGGCCTTGTGTTTGCAAGTTCCGCGAGATAGGAGGGATTTCTTGTTACTACATTGTCAATTATAGAATTTTTTTGACAATGCGAAATACTACTACAGGGAGGACTTTCACAGCGAAATAAATCATGGGGAGGATCACCATGGTGGATTACAGTAAGGGATAAATCTTCTTGCTCCTTGGTCTTCTAGCCACATGGAGGGGTGTCGTGGCTCTCATCCAGAGATAGGCACTCTGGATTGACCGAATTTTTCTGAAGCAAGTTTTCGTGATGAAGTGTCTGATGAGAAGCTTCATAATTACAACTACCACTCCCATAATTTGGTAATGGGAGGGTAGGATCTTGAGAAGCAATAGATAAATGTTTGAGGGCTTCAAGAACTCCATCATTAAGAGGAGATAAATTATAGCTTGACTCTTGATTTTCCAACATTATTTGGTGATATTTCTTCTTGGATGTTCTTTTATACTTAGTTGGGGCCACTTTATAGGGAAAGTGGTTAACATGGGTAGGTATATGTGCCTGTCATGGATTAGTTACTGGAATAAACCGATTACCTCCAATTGGAAAGGGTGTATGTTCTCGATCTTGTTGTCTGTATGATATGGGTTAGTATGCCCCATGACCCTCCTAGATTGGAAGAGAGGTGTGTATCTACTCTGGGATGGCATGCCATTGTTTCATCCCATGTGTGGGGACAGATTTATGTGTATGTTCCCCTGATACTGCTGAAGTAGTTGTTAAAATATCCTGACTTGTTTCCAGAATATGGGCAGGGATATGAGTCTGCCCTTTCACCATTTACAATATGTGGTTAGTGACTTCAGAGTCTGGGATAGGAATATATGTTCATTCCGTATCTGGAGTAGGTGTATGTTCCTTCTCTCGTCCTCCTTTTCCTGTCAACGGATATTGACAGTACTTATGCATAGGGGCAGAGAGTTGAGTCTGCCCCAGATTTGTTGTCGGAGCTTTCCGACTGACTTCTCCAGGTGCTGCCAAATGAGACTATTGGCAGGCTTGATGAACATTGGCAGGTGTATATGCCTACTGGATATTCTCTGTCAAGTATGTTTGATGTGTTTCCTTCAATACTAGAAGATGAGACTACTGACAAAATTGGTGATCGTAAATAGGTGTATGTTCCCGCTTACCAGTTGCCACCATATTAGATTGGAAAACTTCTTTGGTTTCAGTCAGACAAGCCTGCTGACTGGCTGATGAATTATAAATAGTTGTATGTGTCTACCTATAGTACTCCGCTAGAATTTCCTGGCAGGATTGGTGTGTTACTTCCAGACAAGTCTGATGAGCAGTGAAATCAGGACGGACGGGTGTATATGCCCGCTCGTTGTTTACCATCAAGTTAGATTAATGGACTTCTCCGGGAGAGGTAGCGGTGAGAACCTTCTTCTTGTTAACCAAAAGTCATACCTGACAGTTTTTCTTGCATGCTTGAGTCAGAGAGACCTGGGCCAAACGTCCAGAGGCAACATCCCCATCATCTCGGGGATATACAACTACATGATTCTGGCGGTTATTGCTGGTGGGATTCCTCAAGAAGAACTCCTGTATTCTTGAAGGGATGCCTTTAGTGACCTCTTGATCTACCTCCCTAAAGTATGGGAAAGATTTATTATTGCATTCCAGGGATAAAGACCTGAAATGGTTGAAAACGGTGGTTGGCACCGTTTTCTTCTTGATCATTGGTCATTGTTGGCCAGATGATCTAGGATTATTGTTGACCTTGAGGGACTTTCGAGCAGCCTCCAAAGTCGGAATTGTACCGTGTTGGTGATATTCCTTTATCAGCACATTGGAGACCCAACGTTGAAGACACTGGGTTGCTGATAACGTCCTTCCCGTGGATCCAACTTGGGCAGCAATCGGGAATTTCACAGATGTTGTCCTTGAGAAAGACATTCTTTGGATTGAAGGGAATTCTGCAGAAAACTGGGAACAAAAACAAATTATATTAAAGTGACATCTTGTTAGATAGATACATGTGTGATTAATTCCTTTGTCTGACCTTCCTTTATCAATTGATAGGGGCCTAACATGTGGGTAACATTATTAACTTGGTTAAGGATTCACATCGGGTTCACCATTTTTGTTTCGTAGGTACTTGAAAAATGATATTCTATATTTAAGAATACTTGTTTCCAGGTGGTTTCTATTGGATTTATTCGTGGAATCAGAAACTTCCGACAGTTCTTTATCCAAAGAGGACTTTCTTTCCAAAGGCAGGTGTTCGTTTAAGTTTTAAACATTACGATACTTAAGAACATGCATTGGTCGAGAAGATGGGAGGTCGGACTCATCACACCCTTTTGGGGGGAATTATTTTCTACTCCGAGACTCTATTTGAAACTAAAATATTTTCATGAATCCTTATTAATTCACCAAGTATATCATAAGTATCCCTTGGAATTCAAAATCACTTATTTAACATGTATAAAATTTTTAGAATTATCAGTATGTATTAGAGGTTTTCCATCAATGGTATCCTCTAATATACTGATTAGAGATTCTTTTCATCACCATTTATGATGATACTGGTTTTTAAGCCATTCAGTGGGGAACTATAGAGTTTATTGTCATCTAGGGAGACTAAGGTTTGTTTTGATATTGGGATCGTGCTCATAAAATGAGCTACCTAAGTATCCTTGTGAAAGGAACCATAACCCTCATAATTCGGTTCCACTTAATGGGACACATCATACCTTTTAAGGTCATGTGATAAGGACCCCTAAGCGGAAGGTTCTTAGTTACAAATTAGTGTGGGACTTATGTTAAAACATCCCAAGGAACTTTGGAAAGGATATAGGTTTCCAAATAGGATCAAACCCTATCGGGATTATGGCCCAAAGAGAACAGGGTTTATTTGAAGTGTTGGGTTTGAACCTCAAGGAGGCTTCCTATGTATCCCATGTGGATGGGAATCAAAGCCTATGTAGTTAGATGAATCTCAAAGGAGAGTATAGTCCTATGAGAAAGATGAGATTGGGATTAATTCCTGAAAAATGATGCCTAAATTGGGGGAATTAGGGTTGGATTCCTAAGGAGGATATCCAGTGAGCTCGGGCTCTAAAAGAGCTTCCTACATATCCTGGTTTGAACATGAATCAGAGTTCTCATAGTTCCTTCTAATGAGTGTTTGCGCATATTTTTTAATCATCACGTATCTCTAAGCCCGCGTGAGTCATGATCAGTGTGATAAACAAGAGGATGTAAAAGATTCAACAATGACACTTCACACTTTTCCTCCTCCGCTGATGGAAGAGGGTGCGTCGACCGTGGAAGAGGTTGAGGCGACGAACCTTCCCTCTCTTCTATTTACATTGGACAAGGGTCCAATGTAAGGAAGAAGGGGTGAAGGTGAGGGGATTATACTAGGATGGCTGACCTGAAATTGGATCTGGTAGGGGAGGGAGACTTCTCCTATACTTGCATGGAATGTCAAGTGTGAAGTGTACATTCCCTACCATAGAACTGAGGTCCCGGGTCACCTCTTTGAAAAGGGAGAGGCCGGAAGCCCGCCATCTTCCAAACCGGTAACTTCCCAACATTGTTTCTAGGAGAAAAGTCCATGCGACTGCGGATATACAAACCCACAAGTATCCCATGAATATTAACCCCATTGTGAAACAAATGTGGGAAACCTATGACTACAGAAATACAAAACCAAATAAGAGACACACTGATGTGCCTTACCCAAAGGTCTGAGAAGTCAGGAGGTTTTGGGGGAGGTTTCAACTTATCCCCTTTTGAATAAGGGAACCAAAGAAAAAGATACCCCACCATGAAAGGCTTCAAAGGGTATTTGAGTTTGTTGCATAGGTACCTCACGCAGGTATGCTACATAGGTACCCTGTGCTGCTCAATCGTGCAGGTATGGTGCGCAAATGTACCGCACAGTTATACTGCACAGGTATGGTGCGCAGGTACACCGCATAGGTATGAATGGTGACTGAAGAATTTGAAGAACTTCAAAAACATTCCTATTCCCTTTAATTATCCCTTATCTCGTAGTTTAGAGAACTACCTAGGAAAATTTGAGAGATCTAGGCGAAAGATATATTCAATGGGAGCTTCATAGAGTCTTTCAAAAAAATTCAGTCCCGAAATGGGGATCCCAAGGGTCCTATTTATAGGCACGGATGGGCCTGGCTGAAAAAACTTGGGTCGCGCAGATATGTCGCATAGCTCCACCATGCAGGTAGTCCACGCAGAGGCATCCTAAAATCCTCTCGTGTGTAGTTTGGATGCATAGCCGTATCGCGCAGCTCGGCCACATAGCCCTATCTCACAGCTCGGTCGCGGAGCTCTTTCGCGAAGCTGGGCCGAGTAGCTCTTTCACGAAGCATCTAGATATTGGTTGATGTTTCCTTTGAAATTTTTGAATCTCTTTAAGGGGTGTCAACAGTCATTAAGTTGTATCACATATGATGCATGACATCTTCATTGCTTGATTATTCATATATTTATATATTACTTTTTGAGTATTTGTTCTAGGTAAGACATCATTTGAAACATATTTTTCAAAAAACCTGTTTTAATGTTTTTGTCCTCTGTTTTTAAGTGTTGAACATGTTACAATGTGATCTAAATCATAAATAATCTTTATTGTTTTTCAAAGATGAAAAAACATGGTATTGTTTGAGGACAAACAATGCTTAAGTGTGGGAGATTTTATGTGGCTCTGTTTTTACATAGTTTTTTCACATCTTTTATCTAATTTTTAACAATTTAATTATGTATTTTTACACTTTTGAATAAATAATGGAACTTTTGTATTTATTATACTAAATATGTTAATTAATCATTTTTTATAATTAAATATGTGTTTTTGGTCTTTTTATTTAGTCATTTTAAATATTCTAATTATATTAAATTACTTTTTATTTTAATAATATTAATCTGGTTAACTTTTTAATTTTTATTAATTAATTAATTGTTCATTGTTATTTACATTAATATAATTTAATTTTTAATTTAAAACTTTACTCTTTAAATTGGATTTGTTAAAATAAATTAACATTATTTATTAACTAGTTTAATTATTCTGTTAAATAAATAAGTTAACAATCTAAGTTTAAGTTTAATAAAATAATGTGTTTTTAATCTTAAGTTTTCATTTTTTTCATCTAACTAATTAACTTTGTGGATTAATATCTTTTTTTAATTTTAATTATTTTAATTTCATGTTTGCGGTAAAATCTTTGTATATGTTTTGCATTTATTTAGACATATATTTAATTAATATTAATATTTTTATTCTCAATTAATAATTTAGTTACTTTTATTTTTAGTTTGTTAAATAATTTAGTTAGATTTTAGTTACAGTTAATTATTTAATCTTTAACGGTTTAGTTAATTTTTCTTTTGTTTTAATTAATTAATGTTTTATTCATTTTATTATTATTTTTAAAATTAATCTTTTAACATATCAATTTGTTCTATCGATGAGTTGACGCACCGATGTCGCGACGCACCAATATTGCGACTTGCTGATCGTGACTCACTGATCCCTTGTCACAACGAAGTTTTTTATAACTATCGGTGAGTCGTGACTCACTGATCACTTTGAAACACCATCGGTCTCTCCTACGCACTGATCTCGTTTCCCTGCCACTGCAGCTTCTCACATCGGGACCCTTCATCTGCACTCATCGTTCTTTTTCTTTCATCAGTCTCTCAATGTCTCACCAATCCTCAGCCTATTACCGATATAAATATCGGTGTCTCATGTCAAACTGAATGCCTCCCCTATATTTCCCATTCACAACTCACCGATTTACATTTCTCGTTGTTTTCTATCTTCTCACGCTGATGCTTCTGTCTTCCTCCCTCACACCACTTCCCTATTCTTCACTGCAGCAAAAAATCTCATTACTTTCTCCACTTCCATTCCAAAATCAATATACACAAACCACAAACCAGAAAATCAAACTTTTACATTTTCACAATGAAATTTCAACCAGATCTGAAAGATCCTACCTGAGTAATTCCTACTTCACTGAGTAGGGCTTCCTTTTTGCTGCAAATTGGACTGAATCTGAGATTCGCCACTAGTTACCATTGATGAGGTCGAGCATTTGTTGTCGGACCTTGGAGAAAGTTTTGCTTTCGCAGTCTGCGCGTGCAAGATCTGGAGAAAGAACCAGTGCTACTTGGGTCTCTGATGTTGAGTCATGCATTGTTTGATTGAGTCGAGAGCTGGAGCAGGAGGAGGCTGACCCGAGCCAGTCGGCTGTATCGCGTTGCTGGTAGGAGTAGGCTACCACCGGTCCGCTGAAGGAGAAGCCACTGCAGTGGCACCGAAGAAGACCCCCCCTCCCCCTATTGCGCCGAATTTGGGGGGGGAAGACCTAATTTATTAAAATAAATAAATAAATAATAAACTTAATAAGTCAATAAATAATTAATTAATAATAATAATTAAATAAAATATTAAAAAATACTAATTAAAAGTATTTAGAACTCAAATATTATATCTAATTATTAAATTTAAAATTATATATTTCATTTAATTTAAAATAAGTAAATAATTTTAACTTTCAAACTAATAATAAACTTAATGTTTATAATTTACATTAATAATGTTAATTAATAAAAATTAATAACTTAATAACAATTTAACAATAAAATTATTTATTAGTAAAACTTTTTATACTTTAATAATAATAATAACTTTACTCAATCAACTTATAATATGCAAACTGTTGTAATTCAACTTTTATAATTAAATAATTATTATTTTATTAATAAATTTTATTTCATCATAATTAATTATAATTAAATTACTAGTTAATAATAATAATAATAATAAAATTATTTATTTAATAAAATTATTTAAAATTTTATTAATTCTTTTAAAAGATTTGTTTTTTTATATTTCCTCCTTGTTTTTAATTGTGTTGTTTGTTTTTCTTGTGCCGGTTCATTCAAGAGTCGAAAACACGTCTAAGTGCTTCCAAATAACTCGTTGGAAGTTAGTTACAAGGGTAATGTTAGCACGACGTGTTAGTCATGAAAAAACACACGTGTGCGGTGCACACGTGAAGGATACTTCAAGTCGGTGGAAAACATGAGGTGACATGCAGCAGATGATAGTGGTTTTTAAGGTAGAGTGGGAGTATAATTTTATGGGATTCTAGTTCCTTCAACGATCACACCATTTTGAGAGCGGAGACTCCTGGGAGAAGCACAAAATATGAGTTGGAGGCCAAGGAGCCTGAGAGCATAGTAGTATTTGGGGAGTTCTTCTTCCCTCGTGTTGGAATTATTGTACTCTGTTCTAGTATGTTTTCATTTTTTGTATTGATAATGAACAAGTTAATTGGATAAATCTTCGAGCTTTGGGAATTGCTACTTCTACTAGTCAAATTTTCTTCCTTTTTACTTTAACACATTAATGTTTTCAGTATTGATCGGCGAGATCAATACTGAGTTCATTAAATTGCTTTTTACCACTAGAACTTAATTTTCAAAACTCTGCAATCAATCGGTGAATTTTATCATGGACACATATTTAAAAAAAATAATAAATTCACAATACTTTGAGACTTACGGAGATTTCATCCTGTTGTTATTTTCAATTCGAACTTTTCACAGTTGACTTATTTTGGAGTGGCGAACTCTGAAGTCAATCAGCCTGTGTGACTTAACTCCTGGCGAGGGAGGTAATTCATTCTCTTTATGGTGGTACACTGCAATAACTTTTAAGTGAATTGGAATACTTTAAAAATCAGTAGGATGGAGAATTTTCCCTGAGTGGTTTACTATATTGTTCATTTATCAGTGTTCTATATCTCTATTTCTCAATGATTTCAACTGTTTCTTTCTTCAATTCAGTTTAGATGCAAGATTTTAAATGTTCAGTCATTTTACTGCTTAATAAAAACACAAGAAAATAAGTAAAAAATAGAAACTCTACCCCACTGTTGACAACAGTGAGGGTCTTTTGAAAGTTTTTAGAATAATAGTGGTCAAATTTTCCTTATTTGTGGGTTCGGCCCTGCTTGCTGCATATACTGTTGTTATTAGTAAAATAAATGATTAAACTTTGACCGGCTTCAATGATAGTCGGCATCATACACCTACAAAAAATATAAAATGTATTAAGTCATAATTAACATAGTATATTAGCTTTTAGAAAATTAAATCATGAAAACATAACTCATGTATACATTTATAACTAAGCCTCCTAACCATTCATAGTTGAGGATTTAATTTACATTCTCCAAAACAATATTGTCAGTACCATATTTTTTGTACATTTTTTCTTTAAAATAAATTACATGACTAATACCACTTTGTAACTTTGTATCTATATGAACCTTCTATGTTAGTAAATGTAGATATTCAATGGGTGGGGTAAAGGTTATTTTGGAAGATATTTTCGATTGGTTGGTTGATCCTTTAGATGGTTTTGAGTTGACCTTTCATTTCACCCCATTCCCTTTGTCCGTCTGTAATAACATTCATTGATTCGGATCTTTTTCATTAATTGCTAAAGGTTCAACATGGAAAATATATTGGAACTAAATACCTCCATGTAAAGATGTGTTTTTATAAGATCTAATGACCATGAAATGAATATTATAACAGCTTATTCAACCATATGTATATCCTCTCCATCAAGTGGAATAGGTATCTCGATGATCATCTCATGATCTACGCTAATCGCCACTCTCACATGACATGTTGGAAGTGGTATGTTGTGTAGTCTGTTGTCTTGGATATTGAACATCGTATCCCTATCTAAAAGTAAATAGGTGGGTGTTGATAGATATAAATCATAGTAATTTTTATCCTATAGAATATCAGTACAAGAAAGGTATCAATGTCTGTCTGATTCACATTTCACAGAAACAATTATTAGAATATTTATTACCTCGACTAAGATAGTTATTTAAGGGGAATATATCACTTAAAAGATGGTGGGGTGGGGGGATCTTCACACAATGGTTATTCTTGAGTTGATTCTACTCTTTCTTTCCCCTAATAACATTTTCTAGCAACTCATACTACCAAAAAAAATTCTTCAAGGGTAGCTATCATTGCTTTCATCTCTTCCCTTTTGTATCTTGATCCTCCGGTTGTTATTTTTTCTCAAAATATGTTTGGGGTGTCACCCCAAAACCTACACCTCTAACATGGACATACTGTTCTAGCCACTTCAAGGCCACAGATAATAGGTGTTCATCTGGTACAAGTTTTGTTAATTCATATGACTATATCGGATAGAAAATATAGGAAAATAAGTAATCATTATTATGTAATAGAGATTTAAATCAAAAAAAAGTTATTATGTCATATTAACACATGTTTCCCACACTTTTTGTGTGTTTTAATCTATTAGTATCCCATATTTATTTACACATGCCTCCTTCCATAGAACATGGAGTGGGATGGAAGTGGATTTGAATTTGGAGTCATCAATTTGCATATAAACAGAGGCACATAATTATGTTGTTGTTTCATGTCTCATAAAAGTGTTATGGTAGATTTAAAATACATGCCAATTTTTTTCAAGTGAAGTGTACCCCATACTTTCTTTACTATAGGGGTACGTTGTTTTTTCTGCTCATTCCTTATTTTCATCACTCATTTTTTGTTTCATAGATAAAAAAATCAATTAAAGTGATGAATACACATATCATCAAACAACATATTACTATCCATAATTTACCTAAAAATATACATCCACACGATGTCTAGTAAATTCATCCCATGCTTCTTGGGTTATCATGTGTGCACAGATAAGCGGTGGGTGTGGGTTTATTTTCCTTTCAGCATCTTTAAGATGATGTATCATTAGAATTGTGTAAAAGAATCTATAAATCCTTCCAGTAATCATTAATACATATTTCTTGTGGGATTCATATACTATAAATGAACTCTACAAGTGATGATGAAGAGTAAGTCAATGTTTCATTATGTTATTTTTTAGTAAAATAAAGAAATGATATCTTAATATTACCTTAATCTTCATCCACATCAGTGTTTTAAGCATGGGCACAACATGGTACCACAAATCTACATCAATTAGCACGTGTTTCTGAGTGACGATTCTAATGTAACTACTGAACATGTCCTTATTGGGGTTAACATGTTAGCCCCATGCATTCCATCCTACCTCATATTTGATGCCATTGATTTTCACCTTAATGATTTTTGCTAACACCGTCAAACTACAGTGCTCCTATTTTTTCTACATCGATGTTCATTTTCCACCTACCATTTCCTTAGTCTCAACATATTCAATATGTTTCTCCTCTGGAGCAGTAGCATCGTCATGTGTAGATGGTGGTTGTAACTCTGCACTAGGAGAAACAATAGGTTAAGAAACCTATTGTTCCTTAGGATTGGGATCACCATCACGTGCAAAATTTCATTGTTCCTCTGCACTATGAGAAGCATTAGGTTGGAATACATGTTGTTTCTTGTGATTGGGAGCACCAGCATGTGTAGAAGGTCATTGTTACTCTAGACTTTGAGCAGTAGCAGGTTGAGAGACCTGTTGTTCCTCAGGATTGGGAGAACCAACATGTACAGAAGTCATTATCTGCAGAAGTGGTTTAACATTTAATTTAGAGTACATATGTGTAGTAGTGAATAGATAATAATATGAGGTAGCATGATGTATATTATAAAAAATATATTACCTGATTATTGAACTCTCTTTTTTAAGTATGAAGGGATTTTACCCCTCTATCGACTATCCAAATCCCTTTATTATGGTATCGTATAACATACAAAACGCCATCTACATTAGGACCGTTGTGAAATGATTGTGATGTCCTAATGAAAGGGTCATCCTTAGTTGAATTTTTATCTAACCCTTTAGTGGTTTTGGTTGATAATAGAATAATTTAACACTTTTAGTTTGTGGGATCTGGAATATAAAATACATGTATTGTCTGTGATGCCATTATAAATGGTTCTTCCTTGTACCCTTCCTTGCTGAATTCAACTTTCATGAATCCTAATTCATCTATTTTAATAGAACTTTTGTTATCAACCCACTTGCATTGAAAAATTGGCACTCAGAATGTTGTATAATCCAACTCCCATATTTGTTTAATGATGTCAAAGTATGATATATTCACATAAATTGGATTTCTATCCTTAGTACCAGAAACATGCATTTCTTTATCCATAAGTGTAACTCCACTATTTTTCATGGTACTATCTCCATCATGTTCATTAGTATATACTTTATAATCATTAATCACAAAACCATTGTAAGATAATACATACACACTTGGTCCTTTGACTAGCTATCGAAGTCATTCTGAAATTGAATCTAGATTTTTATCTAAATCCCTAAAAATATGGTCCCAAAACCATCTTATAAATAGTTTATTATGTGTATTTGATATCCATATTTCAGCCCTTGATGGGTTCAAATGCCTAAGAATTTATTTGTGGGTTTCAACATATGGGGAAACATCCAAACTATTATGCAAAATGTAAAGGTGGGTCTGATCCTGATCTGTGATATTGATTGTGACAACATATCTTCTAGAAATTCCTTCACCTGAAAGTTACCCAATGTGACAAGATTTCAATAGACTAATGCTTCCCACACCAGAAAGTTATTCGGTATAGAATTCAACATCTTCCTCAACAATATATCACTCTATAATACAACCCTCTGACTGACTTTTATTTTTGACATACCCTTTCAAAATCTTCATATATCATTCAATGGGGTACATCCATATATATTGTATAGGACCACATTGTCAAATCTCTCTCACCAAGTGAACCATCAAATAAACCATCATATAAAATAATGTTGGCGGGAAGAACATTTCCAATTCACATAATATGATGAAAATTTCTCTTTCCATAGTCGGTAATTTCATCAGGTCTATAACTTTGCTACATATAGCTTTGAAGAATAAAAAAATCTTGGTTAATGTATAATGGACATTCTTGGGAAAAATGAAATGTAAAACTATAGGAATTAGATCTTGCATCAAAACATGGAAATCATGTGATTTCAAACCCTTTAAATTTAAATCATTCATTGACACAATGTTCTTGATATTAGATAAATACCCCTATAGAACCTTTAAATCATTCAAGAAGTTTCAAAATGGATATCTCTCCTACCTAGAAAGAGTGTAATCACCTGGAGGAAGAAAAGTTCATTTTTCACCCTTCATTGGTGCCAACTCTTCTCGTATTCTCATGCTAAACATGTCCCACCTAGCCTTAATTCCATCATTTTTTTAGGTTCATTTAGCAATGTGCCAATGACACTATCACATACATTTTTTCAAAATCCATAACATCAAGAAAATGTATGATGTACAGAAAATTCCAGTATGGTAATTTAAAAAAATTATCTCTTTTTCCAATTAGTTTTCATAAGGATTTTTGAAAATGGTTTACCAAAAGCAGTGTCCACATCTTTTACATTCTCAAATAGTTGATCACTTGTTAGTGGAGATGGTGGTGTACATTCTTATAAACTTCCATCGAATGATGTCATCCAAGATTGGTAATTATGTCATTAGGGTAGAAATCTACAATATCTTAGAAACATAGTTTTCAATGAATGTTTCAACCTAATTGATTGTGTACCTTGTTCACAAATGGGACACCCTTGAGTTCCTTTAATGATATATCCTAAAAAAATCATAAGCATAAGATTCATTTATCCTCCCATACAACATGTCTCTCAATTTGAAATATTCATTTCTATAAGAATCATACAACATAATGCATGAATCCCACAATAATTTTAAATCCTCGATCAAAGGATCCAAATAAACATCAATATCATTACCCGATTGTTTTGGTCCTGATGTAATCATAGATAACATGATGTATTTTTGTTTCATGCATAACTACTGTGGAAATTTATAATTTTCCAACATAATCATCTATGTACTGTTAGTGCTGCTTTTAAAACCAAAAGGATTCACTCCATTTGTAGATAATGCAAGATGATGGTTTCTCGTCTTGTTTCCAAATTGAGGATACTCATGATCAATTATCTTCCACTAAGGAGAGTCTGTTGGGTGACATAGTTTCCCATATTTATTTCTTGTATTTGTGTTCCATATAAATTGCTTTATAGTCTCCTTACTTTCATATAGGAGCCTAAACCTTGTAATGATTATAAAGTACCATACAACTTTCTTAGGATAGGATTCATCTTTCTCATATCAAGAAACACCACACTTTGATAATTCTGTAAGTGATTTTTGGTCCTTGCGAAAGAGTATACAGTTATTCGAGAAAGTGTGTATTCTTTTAGAGATCATAACCATCAAGAGTAGAATTCATTTGGCATCGTATTTTCATCTCGGGAGCTCATTATATTCTAGGATCATGTCATTCAAAAGAGAAATTAGTTCAGTAAAACTGGCATCACTCCATCCATTGTCTGCTTTCAAATTATACAGCTTCGGTACGGTTGACAATGTTGTATATTTAGTGCAACTGGCATACAATGGAATCTTTGCATAACTCTTTAACTTCTCAAAAAATTTCATACAATCATGAAGTTCATATTCAGTTGTCCTTATCATTTCATCAATGTGATCTTTATCATCATTCACATATGTAATCACGTCCTTGATACGGTCTTCTTCATTGTCTACACTTGTAATCATATCAGATAATCCATAAAATGTAGTGTTATCCTAGCAACTAGATATATTCGTTTTTTCTCCATGTTTATTCCAACATTTATAACTTCAATCTATTATGTGACTGATCAAGTGTTCTTCTAGCTCCTCTAGACCAATTAGTCTTGAATAACAACAGCGTAAACATATACAAAGGATTTGAGAAGGGTTATATGCATGATCTTTTGCAAACTTGATGAACACTTTCACTCCATCTCCATACTCTTTTGTTAGACGATTGGAATCCTTCATTCTTTATTCATATCCATCCTATTTGATATGGTAATATTAATATTTAACAAAATAAATACACAAAATATGTTTAACTAGGGTCACCATCCAACTATATATCCCTCTGAGAAGATCCAAAGGAAGCGAAACAAGCTAGAACAAACCTAAACCTATAAAATATAGGTGTGGTAAAGTCAAGTAGGTTACCACAACCTACCAAATATAAGAGATAACTTTCTTAATATAACCTAAAAATATAGTTTGAAATAAATTAGAAAAATGAACATTTTCTATAAAGTTTTACCAAATAAGTAGTAATACATAAAAGTGTGTTAAAACTCTTTTTCTAAGATTTTCATTAAATGAAAACAATCACTTGAAAAACATTTTCCCACATCCAATACCTCTTGGTAAAACCACCTTTTTAAAATATGACTTTAAAATATTTCATAAACACCCATTTTTTATATACACATTTCAAAACTCAAAGAGGTTTCCAACTATCATACAATTTTCTAAAACATGTTTGAAAACCAACCATTTCTATAAAACTAGGCATGGTTTCCTAAAACCGTATTTTCAAAACTCGTACCTTATTATCATTTCAAATACAAACCATTCTAACTTTTCTCATTTTAGAACACTTTTCAAAGGGGATTAAGAGGGTATCACACCTTTTATGAAAACTCATTTTTTATAAAATCTCAAATGGGAATTCTCTTTTCAAAACATGCTTGGAATGCCAAGTCATTTTATCATTTATAAAATTCATCCTAATATACTCTTTAGACCAATTTTATCAAAACACCTTTGAAACTCAAATAGGAATTCACACTACCCTTTAAATGACCATTGAAAAACATTCAAAGACACAATAAGTTTCAAAATTCAATCCACATGGGAAAGAATGCCCTTTTTAAATAATCCATCTCATTTTTAAATATAAAAAGCTTTAAACACTTTGGAATGTTGATATAAAAATTAACCAAGGCTAAAAGTGGTTTTAAATATAGATCACAAGGGTTAACTTTCCACTTTAAAAATAAAATAACATGTTTATCACTTTCAAATCACCCAAACTCTTGGTTTCAAATCCAATTAACACAGGAATAATTTTTAAAACATCAAGTAGATGATTAACACTAATTTTAAAACCAAAATAATTCTTTAAAAAATCCATTTGGTCATTTTTTCAAACACTTTTCATTGAATATCATTCCATAACAAGGGATAAAATCACTTAGAAAACACACCAAGTGGACAATTATCTATATAATAATTTGAAATAATTTATAATAAATTTATTAAAACATTATAATTGAACCACCCTTTAAATCAATTTATAAATTAGTCCACCTTTATAAAATCACTTGATTGGTTAAAACGTTGTCATAATTGTCTTATATGATAAAATAGGTAAATAAGAGTCTCCAAATGTAATGGAACCATTTATTTTTCATGTATCCTATAAAACCAAGTCTATATACACCCCTTTGGAATATGTAGGGTGTGAAGAAAAGCCCAATAAAACAACACATTTAATCTAAATAATGTTTTTCACCATGGAAACCATTAGTTCTAGTTTGAAAAAATGACAGAAAAATCATTGATTCCTTAAAATAATATTTCCATAATAGAAAACATTAAAATGGTAAAATAAATTAAAACCAAGGTTTGATGACATTGGAAATATAAAGATTCAATAATAAAGAGGTAAATGAAGATATCACATCACAGGTAGTCATTAATCATGCATCGTATGATAAAACCTCTGATTTTAAGGATACTAAGACTATCACTGGGAACATTGGATGGAATACATGAACCAAGTATTCCATATGAGGGAGATCATTTGTATTATTAGGGTAATAATCAATCCTTTTAACACACTTAGTCTAACCAGGCCACTATCCCTTTCTAGAGTGTAATCTGTACTGGTTGCATCTATCCAAGTTACCAAATTAGTTTGTGGAAACAAGACATAGAGAAACCATACATTCATCCAGAGACATTCCATAACATAGCAAGTAATAGGCATGTATTCTCATGTAATGGTCTCATGGCCATACAAACACCAACATGTGAATTATATCCAAAAATTGTCTCATGGTTATACATGAACCCACAGTTGGATAATGTCAGGCAATTTTCTTATCTAATGCACACGCACAAACATGTAAATCACATAAAGGCTTATAAATTTATTTAAAGGCCCTCAAATGGTAAGTACTTCATACTTCAATAGTATGATGCTAAATTCAAATAAATTTTCTCTTATACTATGAACGTGCACCAATGTCCCCTATAACCAATGAAAATTCACATCAAAAGGGATTAAAGAATCAAAATAGAAGAACATGAACATGATAAGGTCTTGATTTAAAAGAGATGACACATGAGAACAACTATCATCAATTGTTAACGATAAAATCTACAGACATAAGAAATGATAGTCTTAATAGATGATTGAATGGGTACATATCTCCTATAATGCCTTTTCAAATTACCTGATTTTCATGCCCTTCATAGGAAATGAAAATAATAAATAACATAACCCTAAATTCATCTGTATCTATAAAATACTTCCAATGAGAATAAATCATAGGGAAATACATAAAAACAATATTTTAATGTCATAAATTTAGTTTTGAGGGTCTTGATTCATCAAAAATGTGGTGGTAGTGGGGTTCTTAGAGGCAGCGCGGCGGTGGGGCGGCAGTGTAGCAAAGCGGTGGTGCAGAGGCAGTGTGGCTGGGGGAGAGTGGCGCGTAGTGGTAGCGGGGTTCGACAAGACCGGCAGCACGGTGAGGTTGTGGCAGTGTGGTTGGCCGAGAGTAGAGGAGTGGTGGCAGCAGGGTCCGGCAAGAGCGGAGATGCGGCAACAGTCGGCTTCCATGAGATCTAAGAGAGAAGAAGTCGATTGTTGGGGTTCATTTATAAAATCAGGTAACACTTTTATCAGTGCTACTTAAAAAACGTTGATAAAGGTATGTTTTATCAGTGCTAAAATAGAAAGGGCTGATAAAATCTACATTTATCAGCGATTTTTTAGCTCTGATAAAGATATAATGTTAATAATTTATTTATATTATTATATATATTTATAAAATTATATATATAATAAATATATATTCATTTATAATTATAAATATAAATAAATATTTATTTATTTATATTTATATTTATAATAAATTTTGAATATAATTATATATATTTATAAAATTATAAATATTATAAATAAATATCAATTTATTTATAATTATAAAATTATAATAAATATATTTATTATATTTATAATTATATATAATTAATATATATATATAATTAATATATTTATTATAAATATTTATAAATATTTATTTATTTATATTTATAACTATAAATCTATATATATTTATTTAAATAATTGTAAAATTATAATAACTTTATTTCTTATATTTGTAATTTTATAAATATATATAGTTAATATATTGTAGTTAGTGGCTTACCCAAGTGGTAAAGTCTTCCTATAATCCTACATCAGACCCAAGTTCAAATCCTGGTGGTAGAAAATTTCTACAGGCAGGCGGTGACGCAGGCATGATACTGTCAAGATGTTCGGGATTTGTCTCTGGTTGATAGGATTTTTTTGGGAAACTTATGCAGAGCCACCGGGGCATATTGTGCATAGTCAAACAAAGGTGTCCTCAAGATGCTGACCTTTCACTTCTAATGGTTGTAGGAGGATTGTGGAGATCTGAAATTACCTGGAGCACAGAGTCTGATAGATGGAAAGGATGTGTCTAGATACACAAGAAACATCCAGCCCATGATTGGTTATGAAGTATGAATCACCCTACATAGATCTGACTCATATATAGGGAGCATTTTGATTCCTTGACAAATCCCTGACGTGGAATCCAAACTTGGAACCTTGTGCATAGATCTGTATTTACGTACAGAAGAGAGGGGACGCAATTTTTTTCTTTTGGTGGTGGCTGGGTCCATGATGTATGATTTGGGTGTTGCTACGTACCTCATTCAAACAAGGATCAAGCCACACATAGTTCTTAAAGACTCCCCTATGCAGATCTGATTCATACACAGGAGGGGCATTTTTCTTGAGGTGGTCCTGCAAATAGAATCAGTTTGGGAGTCCCCGACATCGACTTGGCTTATATGCAGGGGAGGGGGAGCTATGGTCGGCCTTTCTGACTTGTGTGTAGTGTGTGTAGTGTGTGTGTGTGTGTGTGTGTGTGTGTGAATGTATTTGTACTCACAAAGATTCTAATATATATATATATATATATATATTTATTTATTTATTCATTTTTAATTATAAGTATAAATATATATTTATTTATTTATAATTTAAAAAATATAAAAAATATATTTATTTATTTATAGTTATAATTATAAATATATTTATTTATTTATTTAAATAATTATAAAATTATTAGAACTATATTTATTATATTTATAATTTTATTAATATAAATAATTAATATATTAATTATAATTTCAAAATTATTTAAATATATCTATATTTATTTATAATTATAATTATAAATATTTATATTCATTTATAAATATTTGAATATATTTATAAATATATTTATTTAATTATATATATTTATAACATTCTAAGTATAATAATATATTTTTTATAATTTTATAGTTATTTAAATATATATATATATATATATATATATATAATTATAACTATAAATATATATATATTTATTTGTAATTAAAAAATTATAATAAATATATAGTTATTTATAGTTATAATTATAAATATATTTATTTATTTATTTATTTATTTAAATAATTATAAAATTATAACAAATATATTTATTATATTTATAATTTTATAAATATAAATATTTATTTATTTATTTATTTATAATTATAAGTATAAATATTTATTTATTTATTTCTAATTAAAAAATTATAATAAATATTTATTTATTTATAGTTATAATTATAAATCTATATATATATAATTATAAAATTATAAGAAAGATATTTATTATATTTATAATTTTATTAATATATATAATTAATATATTTATTATAATTTTATAATTATTTAAATATATCTATATTTATTTATATTTATAATTATAACTATATATATATATATATTGATGGCGGTGCTGAAGTCTCTTAGGGTTTCCTCATGGCGATTCCACATTTCTTTGGTCATGAGTTGGTTTTGAAATCATATGCGAATGATGCACTACTGTATAGGGCCTCATTTGAGATTCAGAGATCTCTAGATGGGGTGACCAAGGCGAATGGATCTCGGTGGATCGAGGTAAGGGAAGCGGAAGCGAGCGGATCTCATCGGATCGAGGTGAGGGCAACTGATGCGAGCGGATCTCGACAGACTGTGGTGAGGGCGGACGATGGTAATGGTTTTTATCGAGCGCCAGTAGTGGCGGCTGAGACTGACCTGTCTCGGTTTGAGGAGGTGGTGATAGAGGATGGGGCTTTTCAGAACACAAAGATGATGGCAGCTTCAAATAAATCTTGTTGATCTGTGGTGATAAATACATTTGAGGTAAATCCTTGTCCAATGGTGGACCTGAAGGATGATATGGGTGGGAAATTTCATCCTAGTGCTATGGGTTCTTGTCCCCTTACTTCCTTCAAAGATTCAACTTTGGGAAGAATACTTCAGAAGGGATCGATGTCCATGTCGAAGCGAATCTGGATGCCTTTGCTGAGAGGATTGCAATGGGGAAATCCCCCCTCATCGTGCGACTTATATTTCCTAAAGGAGAGAAGACCTGGAGACTTGAAGAGTTGATTCAAAGAGTCTCTTTTTAGTGGGTATTTTCCGATTGGAGTTGTGTTTCCCTTGGAAAAGGTTTTTTCATTGTCTCTTTTATTCAAATAATCAGAAGCTGCGGGCATGGAGCATTGGTTCTTTGTCCTTAAAGCATGGATGGATTCATCAGCATGAGTGGTCTTTGGACTTCAATGTATCGCGAACAAGTAATGGGTTTTCTTAGGTGTACATTCGACTTCACAGACTCAACTTTGTATTATGACATCTGAGGATTTTGCATGACATCGCTAGTGAAATTGGGTCCCCCATTTGGCTTGACAAAGAAACAGAGCATGCGCAGTTTGGGCACTTTGCGAGGATGTTGGTGGAGATCAATTTGAAAGCCACCATTGTTGACAAGGTAAATCTCTCTACTCCCACATATGAAATTTGCATTGATGTGGAATATTAGAAGAAACCTCTCTTTTGTGACATCTGTATGGATGTTGATCACCTACCAGACTCATGTTGGAGGAAACTCTCTTGTGAGAAGTGTGGTATGAATGGACACCTTGTTACTCATTATCACATGAAGGTTGATTTGAAGGGTGATACTGTGGAAAATCCCCCTAATCATGTTATAAATATGCATGTGAGACATGTGTCAAGTGAGGCTATGATGCATGCCTCTCATAAAGGCATTTCTATGACACCTAAAGGTGAGGGATTGAGGTTAAATGAGTGGCCTCTGGGTGGAACAAGCAGTGGCCCATCTAATTGAGATGACCTTGCAGAAAAGGATGAAGTGATATTATAGGAGCAAGCTACTCTAAAATCGGTAGAAACTCATAAGTCTTTGTCCTTTAGAGATGTTTTGGTCGCCAGCGTGGGGAATGTTGAGGCAGGCAATTCGATGGACCAATAAAGGGTTGGAATAGTGAGTGTTGCTGCACAGATGAGTGGGAACATTGGAAATGGAGAGGTTGTGTTAAGTGGGGCATCCCCTAATCTGGTGTATAGAGGTGATGATTCGGATTTTGAGGTCTATGTGAAATCTTGTGTTGATTCTAAACTCATGCAGGAGAAGACTTTACTCACAGTGGGAGATAGCAAAGGGAAAAAGAGAATGAATGACTCTATCTCATCTTCAATGAAAGTCATAGATAAAGAGGGATCCTAGCTAGTGCTCCCTCTGAAAGAACCAATTATTGACACTTGCAATGAAGTTAATGTCTCTTCTATGGACACTGAGAATCTTAATGTTAAGGACCAAACCCTCATAGAGAAAGACATTTCTGATTTGGAGAGAGAACATCCAGGAGGGGTTTGACAACAAGTTAAGACTTGGCAGCGGGGTTGACATCCAAAAAATTGTGGTTGAGGACATGGTCATGATGATTGGGCTGGTGCACAAGGGCGTGACCGATATGTGAATATCAGGTCTTCTTCCAAGGGGCTCACTCTGGAGCAGAAAAAGCTCAGGGAGAAGTATTTTGTGTTCTTCAAGCAAAGGAACTCAAAGTCGTACTGGGAAACTGTTGATGACGATGATGACTCTGATCATGATTTTGGGAATGATCATGTTCTTGATTTATAGGTTTCTTTTTTTAGATGAGGGCATGCCTCTTTTCTTGACTCCATTTATCCTATTTCCTCTGTCATCTTTATTTTTCTAATAAATTTTTTAGGAGCGGGTTCACCCATCTCCTGAACCCTTAGTAAATTTATATATATTTTTATTTATTTATAAATATTTGTATATATTTATAAATATATTTATTTAATTATATATATTTATAAATTTATAAGTATAATAATATATTTATTATAATTTTATAATTATTTACACACACATATATATATATATAATTATATGTATAAATAAATAAATATTTATTTGTAATTAAAAAATTATAATAAATATTTATTTATTTGTAGTTATAATTATAAATATATTTTTTAAAATTTAAATAATTATAAAAATATAAAAATATATTTATTATATTTATAATATTATAAATATATATAATTAATATATTTATTATAACTTTATAATTATTTAAATATATCTATATTTATTTAGAATTATAATTATAATTATTTGTATTTATTTATAAATATTTGTATATATTTATTTAATTATATATATTTATAACTTTATAAGTATAATAAATATATTTATTATAATTTTATAATTATTCACACACACATGCACATATATATATATAAGTATAAATAAATATATTTATAAATATTTGTATATAATCATATATATATGTGTGTGTGTGTGTTAGGTGCTTAGGGGTACAATAACATTAAACACACACACACCACACACATAGTCCTGAAAGGCAGGTCATAGCCCCCCAAGGGATAGCTCACCCATCAAGCCTTATTTATTTAGTACATGGGCTGAAGACCCAGTGGGAATGAAACTCATTACATGGCTAAAAGCCCCACAAACTGACCCGAAGACCCAGTGCAACGACTTGAATAATAATAAGGGTGTAATGTATAAATGAACATTCATGATGAATACATAACATATGAATGTCAATTATACTTACGCATCAATATATTTATAGACCAAATTCATTGGAAACATATATTTATTTAAATATATATTTATTTATTTGTAATTATAATTATAAATATATACATTTAAAAATTATTTATATATATTTATAAATATATAATTATAAATATAAAAAATATATTTATTATTTAATAAAATTGATTATAATCTTATAATTATTTAAATATATTTATTTAATTATAATCCTATAAATACTTTTTTTATAAGATTATGTCTATATTTGAATTGTTAAAAAATATATATTTGTAACACCTCAAACTTCCACGGTACGTTTCCCTTTGAATAATGCAATAGCTTGCATTGTACGCAACTTCGAGATTCTGACACACTACGACCAATCAAACTAGCCATTATGAATAGTAATACCCGCATTTTAAAATTTTATAAATTTTATCTTTCAAAATGGACTTAATTTTTGGATTTAGAATATTGAAATTAGCTTAGGGTGAATTTTTGGTATTTTTCTGAAAACTTTCAATTTTTGATGAATAGTGAAAAACCACTGCATTATTGGTTAAAACCGACTTTTTATTTAAATAATTAGTTATTTTATTTTAATTTATTTTAGGTCAAAATAGATACATAATACATATATATGTTCAACATAATTCATTGGAGTCTTTTTATAATAAGTTTAGATATATAAAAGTTTATCAAACAATTTACCATCTTTTACCCACCTCCTAGGAGCATTTACAAATTTGTATAAAACTTAATTTCACCGCTTCTATGAGTTAAATTTCAAAAATCTGAGAGACACGGTTAATATCAGTAAGTAAATGTGGTTCAATAAGATGAAAATATTTTTTGGTGAATAGTAACTTTTTACTTTTATTTGCCACAGTTAAAAGTAAATAGGGTAATTAAGGGTAAAATTATATCATAATTACTCCAACACATGTCCTAATTCTATTGTATAAATATAATTCGACAAAAAACAACCTTATGAATAAAATATGATCCTTTAGGTCCACTTGGATTAGATTAGGACATTTATTATTATTTTATTTAAAGAAGAGTTAAAAGAGTTAAAATCAAAGTTTAATAACTAAACCATTTTTAACATAGGGTTATACATAAGATAAATTCAACTATAAATATTAATTAGAAAGATGAAAATATTTCCTACATAATGGTATTTTATTTATAAAATTTAAACATTAAATAATTAAATTTATTTATGACACAATGATGATGCAGTGATTACCTTATTAATGAAAGATTAAAATAATTGATATTATAAATATCCAAATAATCTAATTTGAGACTTTTAAAACATTACACTAATTTTATAGGTTAATATGGAATTATAGGGTTTATTAAATGAATTTTTCTTGAAGTAATAATGCTTTTATAAATTAAAAAAAAAACAAAATACCAAATAGTGTCAAAATTGATATAAAAGAGTTTTTAAAACAAATATTATATTATTAATTGGTATTCTATTCCTAAAAACCTAAGGTTCGTCCAAAGGGATTAAATAATATTATATATGTCATTAATAAACCACTTGGGGTTCGATTGGAAGTTTATAGTAAGTTTATTAACCATATAATATAAAAATACTAAGAGACATGGTAAATGTCAAACTATTTAACTATGAGTTAAATCTAAAAGATAAGGTTAATATGATGACCTAAACCTATCCAAAACCTATTGGTTGAGACTTTTTAGACCCATACCCACTTTAGCATTTAAATAATTAATTTTGGAGCCATTATAAACCAAAAATGATTTTATTATAAAATAATATTTCAAGCTTTTCCTAAAGTGACCCTCACCTCTCTTATAAAAGATCACTTCCCCTTCTCTCAAATTCAAACCTTCAAAGCCATTTGGATCGTCCAAACCCTACCCAAATATCCTCCCAACTTTCCTACTTTCATCCTAAAGGCCTTAATTTAGTCATAAATCCAACCTAAGGATCCCTTTTGATCAAATCAAAAGGAAGAACCCGAAGAAGAGGTAAATATTTCATCACCTCTTTCAAGTTCTTTTCTTCTTCCACTTCCTCTTTATTTATTGTTTACGTTCTAAAATAATAACCCCAATATCTTATATATACTTTAATGTTATTATAAAAATGTTAGAACCATATTCATTATTCTATCCATCCTATAAATGACAAAGTCACCATACGTGCGTACGTACGGATTACCGTCTCCACGTCGTGGTGTAGTTTGTTATTCAAATACTTCATCATTTGGATGGATATAATAATAATTATAAATGATGTAAATAATAAATATAACATGATAATTATTATTTATATATTATATACCATCCAATTATATATGATTATAATATCAAAAGAATGATATTGTCGCTCGTGCGTACGTACGGATTACCGTCTCCACGAACGCGATGAGATTCATTCCCCATTGTATCCATTCAAGACTAATTTTCATTTGATGATTAAAAATAATGTTTAAATACTTAATATCATTATGAATATTAATAAGATACATCCTATCCATAACAATAATTACTTACGTAACAAAGCATATAAAGGAAAACGAATCCGTTAACACCCGAAATGATGATACTACTGAAATATCATTAACAAAGCAATATTAGAAGATCATATATGATATCATATTTATGTATATATTTCTTGTATAATTTAATAACAATGATTTAACTATTATACATGAGGTTAACGTACCCTCGACCAAGAAAAAGTACAAGGTAAGGGTTAATTTCACAATCTCTTTATTATCCGATGTTGTTTTTATGTAAGTATCTACTGGGACATATTTATCATCCACATCCATGTTTCTTAAGAATGTATTCCAAAACATTTTTACTATTTACTAGAATATGGGTTAAATTAATTTATACCCTTGTTTGACTTTTTATAAAATGGTTTGAAAGGAATCTTTCTGTCGTTTTCCAAACAAAGGTACCTTATGACCTTTTCGACAAAATTAAGGTAAGAATGTTTTTTTTAACTTATATAGCAGGAGCGGCTATTTTCCACCATTATAACATCATCGAACCTTACCTTACAATATTATAAGAATATTTTCAAAATAAATGTTTTATTTTATAATTATATGACTTTTAATTGATTTCAAAATAGAAAGAGATATTTCCTCTAAAAAAAGTTTTGATTTCATCTATGTCAACATCCTTTGATGGATTTTAAGCTTATTTGAAGTTGATTTATTATGATAAAAAACTTCCTTATTGTATTGAAGATTATGTGATATGTTTGACTGTGGATGTGTTATTTTTACATCATTCATGGTTTATGGATAAAGTATTGGCATTTCTTATACTAGTTTTAATATGAATGTTTTTGTTATGTTTAAACCTTTTCATATGAGGAATGCATTGGACTTAGTAAATGATGGGTGGAGCCCACTATAGCTCCTTGATGCATCGATAGGTCTCATGAGACAAACTAGTGTATTGTCACAAGGCCTTGACAAAATCTTATTTTTAGTCTTGGAACAAGGCCTTGACTATGTGGTTATGAAGTCTGGCATTATGCATTCCATCATTATGAAAGTGGCTATCGATATTTCATGTGATTATTCAACTAGTATAATATCCATGTGAATAAGTAAATGGAATTATTTGATGTTATATTTTCCATATTATGCTGAAGTTCAAGTTTAAAAGGATTTTGTTTTAGTCTTAAATTGCCTTAAATTTTTATGCTTATTTATGAAAGTTTATGCTATATTGTTATCCTTACTGAGTATCTGAGCTCACCCCTTTCTATGTTTTATTTTTCCCAGGATGCGAATAAGTATATTATGACTAACCTACAGGGATAGTCTAAATGATATGATTGTGTCCTATGGATACTATTTTGTTGTAGTTTTTCATTTTATAATGTAATGTAAAACTTATGAATGTATCTAGCATTTCCAAGGATACTGAACTAATCGATCTTTCGAAACTTGATCTTTTGTGATCATGCCAATGTTATGTAATAATGCACTGACTTTGGGTAACTAGGTTCAGGGCGTTACAGTTGGTATAATAGGAATTTTAGTACAAACCTTGGAATCTAGATTTAGAAAAACTCTGATTAGAGAACATTAACCTAAGATAGATTTGCGGATTAGTATAGAAGAACTTCCTAGAATTTTGGTATTGTAGAGATTTTGTGAGTTTTCCAAGAAATACATCCCTGTCTGGATATGAGCAGGTATATGTGGATCTGGCACAAATATACCTAGGGGTAAAACCCAAAAACACCACTTTGAGCTAGACTCGAATGAGAACTAGTGCACGACAATGGGCCTTGTTGCACCTTTGGTTACGACACTCTCGGGGGATATGCTTAGGATAATTCTCATTTTCTTTACAAACCATTATGAAGGATTTATGAGTATATAATTCCTCAAAGAATTTTTTTTTATGATTATGGATTATATCCATAAACTGTTCAATTTATGTTAACTGTTTTACAAGTTTGGAATTATGTATTTTGATTCATATACTAATCTAGTGTATACCATTGTTTAGAAACGGCACCTAGTGGAAGGAATAGAAACCATATCAATTCACGTAATCTATGTAGGGATTTCTCTCCTACTCAAGATAATTATAGTGGAGTTGTTGATGCAATGGTGTCGATCATCTTATCACCATATTGGGACAACTCACTCGGGTTATGAATAACAACCTTACCCGTATGGAGCACCCTGATCCACAACGCGGAGGATCAATTTTAGACCGCTTAATGAGGCAACAACCACCAACATTAAATGGGTGTACAAATCCATTAGTATCTGAGCAATGGATAAATTCCTTAGAGAAAATATTTCACCCTTTGGGGAGTAGCGAAAGGGAAAAAGTTGTAATGGCAGTTTATCGCCTCATGGGAGATGCAGATCAATAGTGGTCATTGATTCAAAACACAAAGAAAGATGATGAAGTATCAAATATGTAATGGAGGGTGTTTAAAGATATTTTCTTAGAAAAATATTTTCCTCATGACCATCGAGCGGATATGGAAAGGAAATTTTTGAGTCTGAGACAAAAGGAGGATGAGAATGTTGCAAAATATGAGGCTAACTTTACAAGATTAGCTAGGCATGCTGCAGATTATATACATAACCCAAGAAGTGAGATTGATAGTTTCTTTGATGGGTTAAAATCATTTCTCCATCGAGCATTAGCCACACAATACTTCTCTCCATACGAAGATATTTTCTCATGTGCTATCAAGACAGAAAAAAAGAATTCTCTAAGTCTTATGAATTTAAAGAAAAGAATGAGAATAAGAGATCTGTTAAACACTATAGAAATGGAAATAAGGGGAAGAAGGGAAAATTTGAATACCCATCCTGCAGTAAATGTGGGAAGAAACACTCTGGTACTTTCTTGAAGGGAATAGGATTCTGTTACAAGTGTGGTGAAAAAGGCCACCAAACTCGTGATTTCAAGGGGAAGAAAGAGGCTATCAATGTTGAATGATGAAATTGTAGAGAAAGGGGACATTATGCAAATGAATGTCTTAATCGCTAAGGAAACTTACCTCAGAAAATTCCAAGGGATCAAGGCCAAGATTATGCTATCACTACTGCTGAGGTTGAAGCTCCGAAAGACGTGGTGGTAGGTAATTTAATGGTTTCCTTAAGTTTAGAAAATGATTTATTTGATTATGGATCATCAATTTGTTTCATATCTTTCTAGTTTACTAAGAAAATTAGATATTTTCAATTTGACTTAACAAGTGAGTTGTTAGTCAAAACACCTAAGGTAAGTATCATTGCAACAAAGTTTTGTGAATCAGTTCCCATTAGGGCATATAAATGTTCTTTATCTACTGATCTCATCGTCATACCCATGATTTAATTTGATATAATCCTTGGTATGGATTGGATTTCAGACCATGATGTGAAAATTTATTATAAGAAGAAGGAGGTTACAATTCTAAATGATGATAAGAAGTACCTTATCTTTAGAGAAAAAATGTCACCACCTAATTCTTATCTAGATCCACCCCCAGTAGCTCAACTAAATTCAATTATTGGGGATGAAGAGAATGAAATAGCTGTGGGTGATGAAAGGAATGTTCAAATAGAGGACATACCTATTGTATGAGAATATGTTGATGTTTCTTTAGAAGATTTACCTGGATATCCTCCAGAATGAGAAGTTGAGTTTTCCATTGATTTAATTCCTAGTTCAAGGCCCATATCGAATACCCCTTATAGAATGGACACTGTGGAATTAGTGGAACTGAAGAAACAACTAGAGGAATTGAGTAGAAAGGGATTTATTCGCCCTAGTGTTTCTCCATGGGGATCCCCTGTTCTTTTTGTTAAGAAGAAAGACAGATCTATAAGGTTGTGCATTGATTATAGGTAAATCAATGCTATAACAATAAAGAAAAATTATCCCATACCTCGCATTGATGATTTATTCAACCAACTTCATGGAGCTCAATATTTTTCAAAGATTGACCTTCGATCTAGATATCATCAGTTGTGTGTGAAGAAGGAAGACATTCTGAAAACAGCATTATGAACCAGGTACGGGAATTACGAGTTTACAGTAATGCCTTTTGGGTAGACTAATTCACCCTATGTCTTCATGGATCAAATGAATAGAGTTTTCAAGGTATATCTTGATGACTTTGTAGTATTGTTTATTGATGATATCTTTGTATACTCCAAAATCTACGAAGATCATGAAAATCACTTGCGCATCATTCTAAAGACTCTTAGAAGAAATGAATTATATGGGAAATTTAGTAAGTATGAATTCTGGCTTCAGAAGATTTATTTTCTTGTCCATATTGTCTCTAAGGATGGAACCTTTGTTGATCCTTCAAAGACCAAGGAAATTCAAGAATGGCCAGCAACGATGAGTATAACTGAGGTACGTAGTTTTATTGGTTTAGTAGGTTATTATCGACGTTTCGTCCATAATTTTTCCCAGTTGTCTAACCCATTAACAAAGCTCACACATAAAGGGGTTAAATTTGTTTGGACAAAAGAGTGTGAAGAATGTTTTAAAGAACTAAAGAGAATATTATTCAATGCTCCTATCTTGACTCTACCATTGGGGAATGATGGGTTTGTTATTTATAGTGATGCTTCAAATAAAGGACTTGGTTATGTCCTTTTGTAGAATGATATAGTTATTGCCTATGAATCACGGCAGCTAAAAATTCATGAGCAAAACTATCCTACTCATGATCTTGAGTTAGCAGCTATAATCTTTTCTTTGAAGATATGGAGACATTATCTCTATGGTAAAAATGTGAGATTTATATTGATCACAAGAGTTTGAAGTATATTTACTCTCAAAAAGAACTCAACATGAGGAAAAGGCGAGGGCTTGAACTACTCAAGGATTAGGATTGCATAATGCACTACCACCCGGGGAAGGCAAATAAGGTGGAAGATGCTTTGAGCAGAAAGGATCATGGAGTTTTGAACAACATTAGAGCTGAAAAGGATCCTATTTTCATGGATCTAGTAAAGATGGATATGGGAATAACCATGGAAGGTGATACATCAATTCTTTTTCAAATGGTTTTCAAACCATCTTTACTAGAAAAGATAAAAAGTTATCAGACTAATGATGAGGAATCTTAAAAGAAAATTAAATCTGTGAATGATGGGAGATTGAGTGACTTCATATATGAAGATGGAATTTTAAAATTTGGGAAGAGACTTTGTGTTCCTAACATACCTAATCTGAAAAGGGAATTGTTAAATGATGCTCATAGATCCAATTTCTCTATACTCCCTGGTAGCACCAAGATGTATAGGTATTTGAAGGAACATTTTTGGTGGGACAACATGAAGAGAGAGATCGTTGATTTTGTGTCAAGATGTATGGTTTTTCAACAAGTGAAAGCTGAAAGGCAACAGCCTAGAGGAGTCATGCAACCTCTTCCCATACCTGAGTAGAAATGGGATGATATTATGATGGAATTTGTCATGGGGATACCAAAGATTCCTATAAGGAATGATGTAATATGGTTCATTGTTGATCGTCTTACCAAGTCAGCACATTTTCTTGATACAAGAGAACAAGTGCTGAGAAACCGAACGACTCATCTGGTAAAAGTTATATGGAGAAACAATAAGATGGAAGAGGCAACGTGGGAACCAGAGGAACTTATGATGAATAACCACCTGAATATTTTTGTACAATAGTATTATAGAAATATTGAGGACAAAATTATTTGAAGGAGGGAAGAATGTAACACCCCAAGCTTCCATGGTACGTTTCCCTTTGAATAATGCAATAGCTTGTATTGTACACAACTTCCAGATTCTAACACACCGTGACCAATCAAACTAGCCATTATGAATAGTAATACCCACTTTTTAAAATATTATAAATTTTATCTTTCAAAATAGACTTTATTTTTGGATTCTGAATATCGAAATTAGCTTAGGGTAAATTTTTGGTATTTTTTTGAAAACTTTCAATTTTTGATGAATAGTGAAAAAACACTGCGTTATTGGTTAAAACCGAATTTTTATTTAAATAATTAGTTATTTTATTTTAATTTATTTTAGGTCAAAATAGATACATAATACATATATATTTTCAACTTAATTCATTGGATTCATTTTATAATAAGTTTAGATATATAAAATTTTATCGAACTATTTACCGTCTTTTACCCACCTCCTAGGAGCATTTGAAAATTTGTATAAAACTTAATTTTACTAATTCCGTGAGTTGAATTTCAAAAATTCGAGAGACGCGGTTGATATCAGTAAGTAAAATGTGGTTCAATAAGATGAAAATAATTTTTGGTGAATAGTAACTTTTTACTTTGATTTACCACGGTTAAAAGTAAATATGGTAATTAAGGGTAAAAATGATATCATAATTACCCTAACATGTGTCCTAATTATATTGTATAAGTGTAATTCGACCAAAAACAACCTTAGGAATAAAATATTATCCTTTAGGTCCACTTGGATTAGATTAGGACATTTATTATTATTTTATTTAAAGAAGAGTTAAAATAGTTAAAATCAAAGTTTAATAACTAAACCATTTTTAATATAGGGTTATACATAAGATAAATTAAAATATAAATATTAATTATAAAGCTAAAAATATTTCCTACATAATGGTATTTTATTTATAATTTTTAAACATTAAATAATTAAATTTATTTATGACATAATGATGATGCAGTAATTACCTTATTAATGAAAGATTAAAATAAATGATATTATAAATATCCAAATAAATCTTATTTGAGACTTTTAATGAATTCAACTAATTTTCTAGGTTAATATGACATGTTGGGGTTGATTAAATGAATTTTTTTTCGAAGTAATAATGTTGTTATGAATTTAACAAAAACAAAATACCAAATAGTGTCAAAATTGACATAAAAGAGTTTATAAAACAAATATTATATTATTAATTGGTATTCTATTCCTAAAAATATAAGGTTCAGCCAAAGGGCTTAAATAATATTATATATGTCATTAATTAACCACTTGGGGTTCTCTTAGAAGTTTATAGTAATTTTATTAACTATATAATATAAAAATACAAAGGGACATGGTAAATGTCAAACTATTTAACTAAGAGTTAAATATAAAATATAAGGTTAATATGACGACCTAAACCTATCTAAAACCTATTGGTTTAGACATTTTCAACCCAAACCCACTTTAACCTTTAAATAATTCATTTTGGAGCCATTAGAAACTGAAAATGATTTTATTACAAAATAATATTTCAAGATTTTCCTAAAGTGACCCTCACCTCACTTATAAAAGGGCACTTACCCTTCTCTCAAATTAACAAGTTCAAAGCCATTTGTATCATACAAACCCTGCCCAAATATCCTCCCAAATTTCCTCCCTTCATCCTAAAGTCCTTAATTTAGTCAGAAATCCAACCTAAGGAGCCCTTTTGATCAAATCAAAAGAAAAAACCCGGAGAAGAGGTAAATATTTCATCACCTCTTTCAAGTTCTTTTCTACTTACACTTACTCTTTCTTTATTGTTTCCATTATAAAATAATAACTCTAGTATCTTCTATATACTGTGATGTTATTATAAAAATGGTACAACCATGTTCATTATTCTATCCATCCTATAAATGACAAAGTCACCATACGTGTGTACGTATGGATTACCGTCTCCACGTCGTGGTGTAGTTTGTTATTCAAATACTTCATCATTTGGATGGGTATAATAATGAGTATAAATGATGTAAATAATAAATATAACATGATAATGAATCTGTATATATGATATACCATCCAATTATATATGATTTTAATATCAAAAGAATGATATTGTCGCTCGTGCGTACGTACGGATTACCGTCTCCACGAACGCGATGAGATCCTTTCCCCATTGTATCCATTCAAGAATAATTTCGATTTTATGATTAAAAATAATTTTTAAAGACTTAATATAATTCTAAATATTAATAAGATACATCCTATCCATAACAAGTATACTTACGTAACAAAGCATATAAAGGAAAACGAATCGGTTAACACCCGAAATGATGATACTACTGAAATATCATTAACAAAGCAATATTAGAAGATCATATATGATATAATATTTATGTATATAGTTCTTGTATAATTTAATAACAATTATTTAACTATTATATATGAGGTTAAGGTACCCTCTACCAAGGAAAAGTACAAGTTAAGGGTTAATTTCACAATCTCTTTATTATCCGAGGTTGTTTTTACGTAAGTATCTACTGGGACCTCTTTACCATCCACATCCATGTTTCTTAAAAATGTATTCCAAAACATTTTTACTATTTACTAGACTATGGGTTAAAGTCATTTATACTCTTGTTTAACTTTTTATAAAATGGTTTGAAAGGAATCTTTCTGTCATTTTCCAAACAAAGGTACCTTATGACCTTTTCGACAAAATTAAGGTAAGAATGTTTTTTTAACTTATACGGCGGATGCAGCTATTTTCCACCATTATAACATAATTGAAGCTTCCCTTAAAATATTATAAGAATATTTTAAAAATAAATTTTTTCTTTTATAATTCTATGACTTTTAAATGATTTCAAAATAGAAAGAGATATTTCTCTAAAAAAAGTTTTGATTTCATCTATGTCAACATCCTTTGATGGATTTTAAGCTTATTTGAAGTTTATTTATTATGATACAAAACTTCCATATTGTATTGAAGGTTTCTTGATATGTTTGACTGTAGATGTGTTATTTTTACACCATTCAAGGTTTATGGATAAAGTATTGACATTTCATATGCTATTTTTAATACGAATGTTTATGTTATGTTTAAACCTTTTCATATGAGGAATGCATTGGACTTAGTAAGTGATGGGTGGAGCCCACTATAGCTCCTCAATGCATCGGTAGGTCTCATGAGACAAACTAGTGTCTTGGCATAAGGCCTTGACAAAATCTTATTTGTAGTCTTGGCACAAGGCCTTGACTATGTGGTTATGAAGTGTGTCATTATGCATTCCATCATTATGAAAGTGGCTATTGATATTGCATGTGATTATTCGACTAGTTGAATATCCATGTGAATAAGTAAATGGCATTATTTGATTTTATCTTTGTCATATTATTCTGAAGTTCAAGTTTAAAGGCTTTTGTTTTAGTTTTACATTGCCTTAAATTTTTATACTTATTTATGAAAGTTTCTGATATATTTTTATCCATACTGAGCATCTAAGCTCACCCCTTTCTATGTTTTATTTTTTCCAGGATGTGAAGAAGTATATTATGACTAACCTGTAGGCATAGTCTAAGGGATATGAGTGTGGCCTATGGAGACTATGTTGTTTTAGTTTTTCATTTTATAATGTAATGTAAAACTTATTAATGTATCTAGTATTTCCAAGGCTACTAAACTAATCAGTCTTTCGAGACTTGATTTTTTGTGATCATGCCAATGTGATGTAATAATGCACTGACTCTGGGTAACTAGGGTCGGAGCGTTACAATATTAATTATAAACATGCGTTTTTTATTTAATATATATAAATAAACATTATTTTTGAATATGAATATAATAATTTAATATAAATTAATAATACTTTTTATAAAAAACTTTTATCAGTGCTAATAATAGCGTTGATAAATATACACTTTATCAGGGATGACAAAAGCACTCATAAAGGGTAGATTTATCAGTGCTTTTAGTTAGCGCTGATGAATGTCCATCCATCCAATGGCCTGAAGGCCTTCAAATTTTTATTTTATTTTAAAAAGAATCCCCTTTAAGGGGGGAAGGGGAAAACTCAAACAGAGTTCAAGGACATAAGACAATCACAACCCGAAGGTCTAGATATACAATGTAAGAACTCAGACCTTCTTTTCAAGTATGGGTTTTTCTTTTCTGGTGTTTTTGAGAAAAAAAGGAGAATCTGGAAATTTAAGGAGTATACACTATTGGAAATTTAGGCTATAGACATGGTTTAAAACCGTGGATATAGGTCCTCAAACCATGGCTATAGGTAATAACCACGGTTTGAGAAATCGTGTCTAAGTTTGGCGTGGCTATAGGCCTAGACTTATAGCCATGGTTCCAAACTGTGGCTCTAGGTCTACAGCCACGGTTCAAACCGTGGCTATAGGTATACAGCCACGGTTCAAATTGTGGTAATATATCTATAGCCACGGTTTAGAATTGTGGATATACTAGAGGAGGGATACAGTTTATTACCACGTTTAGAAACCGCGGCATTAGACCTTTAGCTATGGTTTGTAACCGTGATAATATACATATAGCCACGGTTAAAAATTGTGGTTATAGGGTCTGTAAAACCATAAAAAAAATATCCCCACACCCCCCCTGCAATAGCCCACCCCCCTGTAGACCCCTCCCTCCTGGACACTGGACACCCCCCCCCCCCAGACACACCCTGGACACCCCCGGATAGACACTGGACACCCCCCAGAGAGACCCAGGACACCCCCCCAGACAGACCCTGGACACCCCCCGGACAGACCCTGGACACCCCCCAGACAGACCCTGGACACCCCCCAGATAGACCCAGGACACCCCCCCCCCAGACCCTGGACACCCCCCAGACCCTGGACAGATCCCCTGGACAGCCCAGACCTCCACTCCCCTGGACAGCCACCCCCCCCCCCCACCCTCCTGGACAGACCCCGAAACCCCCCCCCCCCCCCACCCCCCAGAACCTGGACACCCCCCAGACCCCCCCCCCCCCCACTCCCCTGGACAGACCACCCCCCTCCCACCCTCCTGGATAGACCCTGAACCCCCCCAAAACTACACCCCCCCCAAGACCCTAGACAGGTCCCCATGGACACCCCCCCCCCCCTAGAACCTGGACACCCCACCCCTTACACCCCCCCCCCCTACCAGTTACCCCCTCCCCCCTGCCAGTCCCCCCTACCAGTCCCCTCCCCCCTTCTAATTCCCCCCTCCCCCTACCAGTTCCCCCCTCCCCCTGCCAGTCCTGCCCCCACCCCCAGAACCTGGACACGCCACCCCTTGCACCCCCCTTTCCAGTTACCCCCTCCCCCTACCAGTCCCCCCCCCCTGCTAGTTTCCCCCCTCCCCCTACTAGTTCCCCCTACCAGTCCTCCCCCCCCAAAAAAAACCTAGACACCCCCCAGACCCCCTGGACAAACCCCCCAGATAGACCCTGGACAGACCCCCCCCAGACCCTGGACACCCCCCCATAACCTAGACACCCCACCCCTTGAACCCCCCTGCCAGTTACCCCCCTCCCCCTGCCAATCCCCCCTACCAGTCCCCTCCCCTGCTAATTATCCCCTCCCCCTGCCAGTTCCCCCCTCCCCCCTGCCAGTCCTACCCCCCCCCCCAGAACCAGGACACCCCACCCCTTGTACCCCCTTTCCAGTTACCCACATCCCCCCTACCAGTCCCCTCCCCCCTGCTAGTTTCCCCCCTCCCCCTGCTAGTTCCCCCCTACCAGTCCTCCCCCCCTCCAAAAAACCTAGACACCCCCCATACCCCCTGGAAAAACCCCCCCAGATAGACCCTGGACAGACCTTCCAGGATAGACCCCCCCCCCAGACCCTGGACACCCCCCCCCAGAACCTGGACACCCCCCCACAGACCCTGGACAGATCCCCCTGGACCCCCCCCCCCCCCAGAACCTGGACACCCCACCCCTTTCACCCCCCCCCCCCCCCGCCAGTTACCCCCCCTCCCCCTTCCAGTCCTTCGAGAGACCAACCCAACAGAAAAGAAGATTTATGCATTGAAAAACCAACAGCAGCCCTTGATGACATCAAGGAAAATAGAAACTCTGTTAACAGTAGAATGGTCAGATTTGAGTAACTCGATTGAGGAACTTAAACAGTAGCAGAGGAAATTAGAGGAGCAGAGAGAATCGTTTCATGCTGACCATGAAAAGATTCTTGCTCAGTTCGAGTGTCTAGAAAAACTGAAGAATGTGAAACTGGTTTTGGACAGTTTAGTTGCAGTTGAGATGGATAATTCTAGTTTGGGTGGCAGCCGGCCGAGAGTATATGCAAAAAAAGCAGTGTAGTAGAAGCCTAAGGTGGATTCACTGGAATTTGTGCCTTCATATCTTAAAATCGACGGTGAGTCTCCTACTAGTGCGACTCGTTTTGGATGGGTCAAGCGGTGTGCTGATCTGATATTTAAGAATTATCATGAGAAGCTTGCACAGAGAAATGATGGAATACCTTCAATATCTGAATTTAAAGATGAATGTTGTGCCACAGTGGAACATTTGAATCAATCTAATGGATTTGAAGAACAAAAGTTGGATGAAAATGGGGAGGAAGGCAATGGTGAAGTGAAGGAGTGGGTGAATGAGCCGAAAGTAATACTTGAAGTTCCTTCTACTGTTAAAGAAGTTTTGAATTTGAACTCAGGAATTAAGGCTAATTCAAGTGAAGGTTCTTCCCATTCACATTTTGAGCCAGGGTTTTATGTAGAAAAGAGAAAGAGAGCTAAGGGCACCTTTTCCAGTAAAGGTGTTGATTCTCCTTCCAGGCGGTTGGCGAATAACAAGAAGAGGAAACAAGGTGAAGATGCAAGCCATAATCTATTTGAAGACATAGCTTCTGACAGGTACTAGTCCTCATGTGGTGAGAAGTATGGTTGTTTAACAGGATGGGCAAAACCTGACATGGACTAGGCCTGGGATAAAAAAAAATTGTACCTAGTCTAGTTTGCATGTGGACCGGCCTAGCCGACTGTTCCACTTAGCCTGCAATATTTTTTGGGATTTTCTGTTCTTTCTCATCTGGAAATCATATTTTTTCTAATCCTAACCCATTCTGTTAATGTGGGCCCACACTACTACCAATTATTGGTTCCACGTGTATTCTTACCTGGTCTTTTACTGGTCCATTGAACTCTTCATCTCCTTGTAGTGTTGACAGGAAGGGTGATTCCATGGGCCTGTTGCCGATTAGAAATGTAGCCTTAGCATGACTGATTGGGAGAAGTTGAATTGATTTTGGTGACAGTCTTCTTCATTGAACAAAAGCATGTACAAAAAGAATCAATTTTCAGTTGGAAGTTTTTTCTAGCTTTGTGGGGCCTAGTTTAGTGATTTGGTGGTGATTTTGGTGCTTGTGTTGTGCTTAGGTTGCTGTTATGGTGTATATTGTTTCTCTGATCTGTTCATTTTCTGGCTGTTTGTACTTCTGATATAAATACATAATTATGTGTCAGGTTTTGTAAACTTTGAATTTTTTTTAGTGTACCTAAAAACCCATTGAAATAGAATACAACAGGGAATTCATCTAATAGATTCTGTGTGTGGGAAATTTTGTACTTGCATCTTTACTTGTCCATCCAAGCAGGTACCCAACTCTAACCTCACCAAAAATGTTGAACCCACACTGGGTAGGAGGGATACAATATCTCCACCTGTTTACATAAAAGGCAATGATTACAGCTTAAGCACTGCAACTAGCACAATGTTGATCATTTTCTACAAGCTGTGGTTGAACCCAGCTGCTCAGATATGATTTCTGGATAGAACCAAAAACCCTCCCTACTGACTTCTACTGCTACTCAAGAGATAATAAATGGGACCAAAAATCAGACAAATGGCTTAGGTTCCCTTCCCTCTGTTCAAACAATGACACAAGCAAATATCGCCAAGGTTAATTCTGGTACTAAAGCCTTAGAATCTTTTAAATCTATAAATGAGAACACACCTACGGTGCAAGTTCCTCTAAAAATTCAGGATAACAGTGACTCTGGTGATCAGAAATAGTGTCCCACAGATGCTTTGGACACTATCCAGGCACCCTATGTAACAGCTGCTTCTGCTGTGGAAGTGATTCCAGGTACGCTGCTTCCCACTTTTCCTCATTCAGTTACTCAAGATGTAGGAAAAGCCTGTACTGATCCCTTGATTCCATGTAATTTGACCTCTATGGAATTGACTCTAAATACTTCTCACCCTAATCACATTAAATCTGTCAATAGTCCTAATGAGATGGAGACCACTGGTTGTCCTATAAATTCTGGGAGTCCTAATATTAGTCCAAATCCGGTTCAGGCTAAGACACAAACCAAACATACTAACACTGATAAACAAGATTCTATAACACCAGAACCTATAAAACATACAAAAGCACTCCCTCGGTATAGGGCCCCTTGCTTATGCAGGCACTTCCTGAATCCACTAGGCAGGGGCACCTTACATCAGTTCTAGATGATGTCAAATAGCAGGATATAGATGCTTCAAAGGACCCAGGTACTCCTACTCCTCATTATATTAATTTACCTTTTGATTGTGTTCAATATGTAGATAATAAGAACTGTTCTGAACAGCCTGGTATTCTGTTAAATAAACAAAACACCACTTATTTGATGCTATGTAATACAAACCGAACAGACTCAATTATGAATGCTTCAAGAAATGAAACTACAAAGAAGAACCCTATCACTACAAACAACGAATAGGAACATACCACTAATAATAAAAATTCTCAAAACATTATAAGGTCTTCTAGAAATAAAGGCTCTAGAAAGAAGAAAAAAGGGAGTTCTAACTCCAAAAATAGGTTTAAATGAAGATTATTTTTTGGAATTGTCAGGGTATTTCCAACTCTGACACGTTCAATGTTCTAAAAATAATTGTTAACACTCACCATCCCATGTTATTTTCTATTGTTGAACCAAAAATTGCTTATTCTCCTAAATACTCTCACTTGTGTCAACACAATTATATCTTTACTGGCGCAATCTCAAATACCTACAATGTTTAATCTCTATGGATTTTTTTGCACTCTTACAAAATGTTAACACCTTTAATGTCTCTAATAAAATCTTTACTTTCAATTTTAATACTGATGGAATACACCTCTTCTGCTCTTTTTTATATGCAAAAAATAGATACCAATAAATTAGAACTCTTTGGAATGACCTTTCTTACCTAAGCACTAATATTAATGACCCTTGGTTTATTCTTGGAGACTACAATTCCATTCTCAACTCAAGTGAGAAAATTGGACCTTCTCATGCCTCTATTTCCACGAGAGAATTTAAAGCCTCGATTTAAGAAAACAATCTCATTGAAATTAATCTCACTGGTGCAAAATACACTTGGTATAGAAAACAGTACAATAGAGTGGTCACTTCCAAATTAGATAGAGCCTTCACGAATGTACATTCTTTAGAAAGAGGTTAAGAGTGCCCTTTTTTCTCTAAATCTTGAGAGTGTGGCTGGTCCTGATGGGTTCACAAATTAATTCTTTATGTTCTAATGGGACATAGTTTGTGATGAGCACCTTAATTCTATGAGGGAGTTCTTTAACCATGCCTAAATGCCCTATGGAATCAACTCCAATTTTATTTCCCTGATCCCAAAGAAGGAAAATGTTGTGGATGTAAAGGATTTAAGACCTATTGCTATTGGGAATACCTTTCCAAAAATCATTAGAAAAATTATTGCAAGTGGGGTTGTTTTGCAGGTGGCAGAGGGCTAGCATGAGTGTTTTGTAGGAGGCTGGGGGGTGGTGGCTGGTGTGGTGGCTAGTGCGGGCTGGATTGCAGGTGGCTGCGGGCTGGTGCAGGCTCGAATGCAGGTGGAAGGGGGCTAGATCAGGGCCAAATCACGGCGTGACCGTGGCGTGACCGCGGCGTGACCGCGGTGTGACCGCGGCGTGACCACGGTGTGACAGCAGCATGACCGCGGCGTGACCACAGCGTGACCACGGCGTGACCGCAGCGTGTTGGCCCAATCCAGCGACATTCGCGGGGTAGCATCTTCTGGCTAGGAGCGAAGGGAGTGAGAGGATGCGGGGAAACATTCTGTTCGTCGCCCCACCAGCAGAAATTGGGATTAGTCAGTCTCAACATTGATCACAAGACTAATGGAATACTATCACTGTGAACTGTCGTAAGGTGTCATCCTAGAGTAGGTCCAAATCATGGCGTGACCGCGGCGTGACCGCGGCATGACCACAGCATGACCGCGGCGTGACCACGGCGTGACCGCGGCGTGACCGCTGCGTGTTGGCCCGGTCCAGCGACATCTGTGGAGCAGCATCTTCCAACCAGGAGCGAAGGGAGTGGGAGGAGGTGGGGCAACATTCTGGTCGTCACCCCGCCGGCAGAAATTGTGATTAGTAAGTCTCAACATTGATCACAAAACTAATGGAATATTATCACTATGAACTATCACGGGGTTTCATCCTGAAGCAGGTCCAAATCACGACGTGACTGCGGCGTAACCGTGGCGTGTTGGCTCGGTCCAGCGACATCCGTGGGGTAGCATCTTCCGGCCAGGAGAGAGAGGAGTCAGGGAAACATTCTGTTCGTCACCCCACCGGCATAAATTGTGATTAGTCAGTCTCAACATTGATCACAAGAATCATGGAATACTATCACTGCGAAACGCCGCAGGGTTTCGTCCTGGAGCAGGGCCAAATCACGGCATGACCGCGGCGTGATCGTGGTGTGTTGGCCCGATCCAGCGACATCCACGGGGCAGCATCTTCCAGCCAAGAGTGAAGGGAGCGGGAGGAGGCGGGGAAAATAAACTCTAGATGTTTCTTAGATAGGTCAAGCTCTATAAAAAAATAATGAATGAGATGTTTCCCTTTAAGAATCTTCTGATCGACCTAAAATATTTCCAAGAATGTTGCTGCAAATAGTAAGAAAAGAAGGATTTTAAAAAGGCAGATGCAATCTGATAATCTAAATCCATTGGGATGAAAACCGAGAGTCTCTCCTAGAGTGAACAATTAGGTTCCACTGGTAGAGGAAACATGGTTAACAGTTGAAAGAGCATGAATATTTGGACAAAGACAAAGCCAGATCCACCACTTCATGCAACCTGAGAAAGAATCAATGAGAACTCATTGAGGGAAAACATTTGAAAAATACTGAAACATTTTGGTTAACCTGAATACTAGTTATCGATCTTGAAATAAGTGATTTCAAAATTGATGTATGTTGAACCCCAGGAAAAAAGACGTAGAAGAAGAAGGTAAATGAGACTTCAAGGTACCAAATAATAGATAATGTGTAGGAATACCTAGAGGAATACCCCATGGGATCAGGAAAATCATAGGTTACATAACATGTAATCTGACATTACTGGTACTGTGGGACCCCTAGGCTGTGTAACTGGGCTTTTGTTTGGATTTAAATATCACATGCCATGTGACATGGTCACACAACATGGGACCCATCATAAAAGTCTAACGGCGCTTAAAGAGTGTCTTGGTTCAAACAATCAGTTTAATAAAAAGAGGTAAACCCCCTACAGGGATATAAAAAGGGTCAAGTACGATGTGTGATTTATGACTAACAACAACATCAAGTATAAGGAAAACATCAATGAAATAATGTTAAGAAAGGTATACCACTTTGAGTTTTTGCAGACAGCGCACCTCCGTTGGAGGGGTTTTATTACAAAACCATGACTTATTTATCAAATGAAAGAATTATCTTAACTAACACTTATTCAAGAATTTAAATTTAATATAAACATGAAGAATTAATAAGGAAACTAAATGCAATTTAAAACATTCTTGAATTAAAGAGGCCAGGAGAGGGACCATACCTCAACCTCAAGGCGCGTTTTCTTTTGACGACGAAAACTTGAATCTTCCTTTTTTCCGCTTGCATGCATATGCAAATTCACATATATATAAGGACACCTAGCCCCTATGTACATATTTTCATGGCCAAATACACACAAGGGGTCCTTAGATATATATTTATACTTTCATATACCCCTTTACACTTACACATGTATGCATTTTTCATATCCATATATAAGCACACCTAGCCCCAATATATATATTCATACTGCCATGAGTGAATATATATAAAGGGGGAACATATATATGTATATGCCTACCTATGCATACACATGTAATCCTTTGTCAACGGCGACTCGAATCCACCTCAACAAAATCCAAAATGCACTGCAAAAATATAAGGAACCCAAAAATCACAAATGCCCTAATTAAAATTGGGCCAAATAATAAAAACAGAATAAAACTTACCCAAATTCGATGTTGAACTCATTGTCATCAATGGTGGTGGATAGAACCGACCTCATCATAAGAAACCACCTATAAGAAAATAGTGGGAAAAAATGAGATATAATGACTTCTTATATATATGTGATCAGTGTGTCAACTGTACATGATAAATGATACATGAATCCATAACCAACAATGAACAAATAATATTCAGATTGATATGTACATCCCAATACTAAATAACATGATCATTAATAAACCTCTTTATTTTTCAAACATAACCTTCAATTTCCTATTCAAAAATCAAAAATCACCAAATTATGGGAATCAAGTAAACTTCTATCAGCACTTAAATGCGAAAAATAGAGATTAGACATTGTTATTAACCTAGAAAATTCATTCCTTGAACAAGAGTTCGTTGTTTTTCTTTTCAACAATAATACAATAAACCTTTTTTATATTTCTTTCACAATATCATTGTTACAAAAGAACGTTCAATAAAAAGGTAGTTTAAAATAATTGTATATTTATGGCTATTATAATCCCTTAGAGTGATAGTATTGGGAAATGAGCAAAATGGTAATCATCTGGTGATAACAGCGAAATGATTCAATTATTTAACTCCTAATTTTTTAAAAATAAAAAACAGGTCTCCTGTTTTCATCAAAATCCCTTGTCGTTACAATGACCTATAGCTAACACAAAATACACGCTCTCATAAATACTTGGCCAACCAACGAATCTCCTTGCATTCACCGAGCTTACATCTGCACCAATCACCCCTTTTAATACTTTTTTAGAAAATAATTTCAATACACAATTAAAAATAAAATTACTCACCCAATTCTCAAGGGCGCATCCCACCGCAGAAATGCTTCTCCATTGCCTGCACACATGCATGAGACGCTCACCACTAACTGCATTAAATTAACAAAAATCACAACATGCTTTTTTGTGAGACATTTTAATCAAAAATAAAAATTGTCCAAAATTCATATCATAATTCATTATATAAACATTTCTCAACCAAACTTGTCAAGTTCAATAACTTCACATTTTAGAATGTAGTCTCCCTCATTCCTATTTTGTAAAGCTCACACACCATTGCTGTCAAAAATATTCTACCGAATTGGCAGCTGTTTTTCATTACCTACATTAAAATCAAAACGACCGACAAGCAATTGGGAAAACTTATAACGAACCATTATCATAAAAAACATTGAAAACAAAGTAGAAACACAAACCTGGATGTTTCTTTATGCTTCCAACAATAGTATGATTCGATCTTCAATAGGTGAATGAGGTGTTGTCCAACTTTTTTAGTGCCCAGAAAACACAAGAAAAATGCTATTAAATAGTAAAATAAATAAAGGAAATAAAAGAAAAGAAAAGGGAAAAGAATTTTTAGGTTTCAAACCCCGAACAGGGGCTATTGTTAACCTGTCCAAAGCTACACCCCTTCACCCTCCCCCCTGCCCTCTGCCCCCTACCCCCCTCCACCCTTCCCCCCTGCCCCCTCCATCCTTCACCCTACCCCCTACCCCATGCCCCCCTCCACCCAGCCCCCTAGCCTGCACAGCCCCCCTACACCCCCTGCCCCCTGCCCCCTACACCCCTCCAACTTACACCCTGCCCCCTGCCCCCTACCCCTTGCCCCCCTCCACCCATCCCCCTAGCCTGCACAGCCCCCCCTGCACCCCCCCATGCACCCTGCACCCTGCACCCTGCCCCCTGCCCCCTGCCCCCTGCCCCCTGCCCCCCTCCACCCTGCCCCCCTCCACCCAGCCCCCTAGCCTGCATAGCCCCCCCTGCACCCCCCCCCCCCCCCCCCCGCCATCCATTCCCAATTGCTAAATAATGTTTTTGTATTATGTACAAGTATTTTATGAACCTAATTTTCCTATGATACTAAACATTTAGATCCTTGAATGTATTATTATGTTATTTATCTTAAAAATTATGTAATAGACATGTACAAATAGGTTGGTTTTCTATATAATGACATCCCAATGTCCCTTTACATGATTTTACATGAATATGATAACAAATACCACTATAAGCACAAAACATTATTGAGTAAATATCATTGTATACATTAAAATTCCAACACCTGAGGAATATGGAACTTTCTCCATGTATTGGAACTCTTATTCCATTGTGATTTCTTATGCCTTGGTCAAGTTGAAGTGGCATGCAAGATGGGTAGTCATTGTTTCTCATCTATTCATGCCCAACCTTTTGATGATCCTATTGATATGCTCCTTCTGGGTTATTACTAAATATACATTCTTATTATCTATTTCTATACTTATCCACAACGCGTTGCTGGTTCCCTTCATCAGACGATCGTGCTACTGAGGTTTATTTTCATCAGACGCCTCGTGTTCAGCAACGGCACACTCGGCCACAACTCATTAGACAGGGTGCGCACCCCCAAGTGGATTCCCGAATTTTTTTTTGGGAAGGACAAAAAAAAAGAGTGAGTGCGGAGCTCAATATTTCCATTGAAAAAACAAGTGAATGTAGGTTCAATGACTACATCTCCCAAAGAGGAGGTATTCCACCCAAAGAGGAGGTATTCCACCCAATCATCTTTAACTGGAATATTTTATTCATACATCTCCCAAAGAGGAGGTATTCCACCCAATCAATAAAAATTCCAAACATCAATCCCTACTTTTCCAAGGGATAAAAGGAAGGAATTAGTTCTAGGAAACCAGTGGATAATTAGCTCTTTAAGTTTTGATTGATGATACATGATGAAATGAGAAGTACATACTACCTCATAAAGATAGATAACAAGTAACTGGTCAGAGAATTATGATTATCTCTTCCTAACCTAAAAAGATCATGCACATTCATTGGAGAAGTTACCTCTAGGTCATAAGTCCCACTTAGAGATCCAACCACTTGTAAGAGAATTCAAGGAGGAGATGAGTGTGCTCAAATAAATTTGATCAATTGGTTGGTGGAAAATATTTAAAACTTCTAGATCTCGAGGGGAGTTAACCAACATGTAGGATAACCCATGGAGGAGTGGTATAAAAAATTGAGTGTCTTTAGAAATAATTTTTTGAATAAAATCAAGGGGATATGACAGTCAGTAAGATGAAAGATTATAACCATGTGAGGGAGTGTAAACATCATCCAGTATACCAAATCCATCCAAAAAAATTTAGTGTAATAGGGGATATCTCTTAAGTTAATGAGGTATAATCCCTTTAAAATCCTTGTTGGCAGAGAACACATCATAATGAGGGTTGAAATTTGATTCCTAGTAATCATATTACTATCCGTTGGAAGATTTCTATGAACTAGAATCCATCTATATGAACACAAGAAACACATATATTTTATTATCAATAATTCTTATATCACCATCACTATGTATGGTTCCCTTATATGTTCAAAATCATCACACCAATATGCCTTCAATTTCTACTCATACGCTACCCATGTCTTCTATAAATACAAGAGGAAGGGAGATCTAAATAACCAGCACATGAAATTCAAATCACAGTATAACCTTAAAATCATAACATTGATGAAATAGTATGGTATAAAATACCTGTGTGGATTGGAAGCCAGCAGGAGGGCGTCGCGGTGAGAGAGGTCTCCGGGGAGGAGGGTGTCGCTGTGAGAGAGGTCGTCGGGAGGAGGGTTCCATGGTGAGAGAGTTCGTTGGAGAGGAGGGCCAAATCACGACATGACCGCGGCGTGACTGCGGCGTGACCGCGGCGTGACCGCGGCATAACCGCGGCGTGTTGGCCCAGTCCAACGACATCCATGGGGCATCATCTTCCGGCCATGAGCGAAGGGGTCGAGAGGAGGTAGGGCAACATTCCAATTGTCGCCCCACCGGTAGAAATTGTGATTAGTCAGTCTCAACATTGATCATAAGACTCATGGAATACTATCACTACGAACCGCCGCAGGGTGTCATCATGGAGTAGGGCCAAATCACGGAGTGACCACGGCGTGACCGCGGCGTGACCGCAGCGTGTTGGCCCGGTCCAGCGACATCCACGGGGCAGCATCTTTCACTTAGTTTCAAATAGGATGATATGGATGGCATGAGAGGATGTTTTCTCAGAAGATTTAAAGAAACGAATTCTAATCTGTGATGACTAGAGGATTGGATGACCCCTGATATACCTAATTCGGTGAGGTTTGGAGATCTAGAAATGTGTAGGAATACCTAGAGGAATACCCCATGGGATCAGGAAAATCACAAGTTACATAACATGTAATCTGACATTACTGGTACTGTGGGACCCCTGGCCAATGGAACTGGGATTTTGGTTGGATTTAAATATCACATGCCATGTGACATGGTCAAACAACATGGGACCCATATTAAAAGTCTAACGGCACTTAAAGAGTGTCTTGGTTCAAACAACAGTTTTAATAAAAAGAGGGAAACCCCCTACAGGGATATAAAAAGGGTCAAGTACTATGTGTTCTTTATGAATAACAATGACATCAAGTATAAGGAAAACCCCAATGCAATAATGTTAAGCAAGTTATACCACTGTGAGTTTTCACAGACAGCGCACCTCCGTTGGAGGGGTTTTATTACAAAACCATGACTCATTTATCAAACGAAACAATTATCTTAACTAACACTTATTCAAGAATTGAAATTTAATATAAACATGAAAAATTAAGAAGGCAACTAAATTCAATTTAAAACATTCTTGAATTAAATAGGCTAGGAGAGGGACCCTACCTCAACCTCAAGGCGCATTTTCTTTTGACGACGACAACTCGAATCTTCCTTTTTTCTGCTTGCACACATATGCAACTTAACATATATATAAGGACACCTATCCCCTATGTACATATTTTCATGGCCAAATATGCACAAGGGGGTCCTTAGATATATGTTTATACCTGCATATACCCCTTTACACTTACACGTGTATGCATTTTTCATATCTATATATAAGCACACCTAGCCCCAATATATATATTCATACTGCCATGAGTGAATATATATAAAGGGGGAACTTATATATACATATGCCTACCTATGCATACACATGTAAGCCTTCGTCAACGGTGACTCAAATCCACCTAAATGAAATCCAAAACACACAACAAAAATATAAGGAACCCAAAAATAAAAAAATCCCTAATTAAAATTGGGCCAAAGAATAAAAACGAAATAAACCTTACCCAAATCTTGAACTCATTGTCTTCGATGGTGGTGGATAGAACCGGTCTTATCATAAGAAACCACCTATAAGAAGATAGTGGGGGGGAAATGAGATATAACAACTTCTTATATATATGTGATCAGTGTGTCAAATGTACATGATAAATGATACATGAATCCATAACCAACAATGAACAAATAATATTCAAATTGATATGTACATTCCCATACTAAATAACATGATCATTAATAAATCTCTTTATTTTTCAAACATCACCTTCAATTGCCTATTCAAAAATCCAAAATCACCAAAATATGAGAATAAAGTAAACCTCTGTCATCACTTAAAAGTGAGAAATAGGGATTAGACATTGTTCTTAACCTAGAAAATCCATTCCTTGAATGTATAAAATACCTAAAACTCTTCATGCCTATATCCATCTTAATTTTCTAGATTGAAACCTCATTTTTTAGCATGTTCTTCTTCTGGAGTTCACCTTTATTCTTAGTTTATATAGGTTTATCAATTTTATAAAGTATAGAATTTTCCTTCTTTTATTCTTACTCAATCCGCTTGGATTTTTCAAACCAGTTTGCTAATATGATTAGACAATCTTTTGGTGCATGATCTTCCTTCTTCTTGATTGTATATTCCTTCTTTGTAGAAACTATTTCCGAACATGCAATAATTGGTTCTTTCCTTTTATCTTTAAACAATTATTATTGTTATGGAATGTATTTCATAAATTCTTAACAATTTAGACTACTTGGTTTCCCTTCCACACACACTTTCAACAGCCTTTAGAGTACCCTTTTTAGGCTCCCTTTCAAACTCCACACTAGAATTGTCAAGAACTAGCCCACTACAATATCAAATATTGATACTTAACACAACACATTGATCTGAATGACATCTTAGAAATACAGAAGCTCTAAATATCATATTTACCAATATAAACTCCTCATAATTAACTAAACACACTGACTATACCAACCACTATAGGTAAATCATTAATTTTGGTGTGGTCTTGGAACCAAATATGGTTCATCCAACATCCATCTCCAGACACTAAATTCATCCATTTACTGTCTAAGTTCATACATTTTACAACCTTGATAATGATCACCATCCCTTGATATGGATTTCACTCAAAAAGGACAAGTATGAATCTCCCCACTATAGTATTATTGATACCATCATCAATCCTACATACACATGTCTAGTGCCTCATATCAAATTATGATCACTATAGAAGATCCTTGCCCAATAATCTCAAAAAAATTTCTTCATTTAAAAACTATCATCTTTCAAACACACATTATATCCAACACAAATAATACATTAAAAGATATTAAATAGAGAAATCCAAATTATAGAAAATAATAATAACTTTTGGAATATCCCATTAAGTATGGTACTAAAATTCACTTCACCTAGGATGGCTTATCCCAATAAAATAATATAGAAACCCACATCTCGACACATACATGAAACCTATTTTTCCCATCCCAATACTAAGGGAATGCACGCACATTCTTGATACATGAGAAATAGACCATGGTTCATTTATTTTTCTAATATTGAGCTGAGATATTACTCATTCAATTTACTCTATCACCCTCATATTGAGGCTCACCAACCAACATTTATTCCTACCCAGTTTCCATCCTTCTCTGTGCACCTTCATATGCAATGGATGTATCTACATAGATAGCTCGGTCTTTCTTGAATATCTCCTAGTAAGTGTCCAAATAAAAGGAAGCTACTCATGCCCATAATGAGTATATAAGACCATTTAAAAACTATAATTCTTTTATGAATAAATTTCATTTGAGGGATGGCATGAAATGAATAAACCTTTTAAATTTAGTGGCATACTCCATTACTGATTCCCATAATGATATAGCTCCATGAATCCCCAAAACATGCTCTTATTCTGTAAATCTACCATAGCCTCTCACAGAAGAGGGAATGAAACTCGATCCATAAAACCTCCCCATTCCTTCTTTTATGATCAAATGTATTTATCCATTCTGATTTATCTCCTTTGAATTTAGAAACTTCTAGTTTCACCCATATATCCTCTAGAGTTCCAATCCTTTCAAATAAGAACTAAATTTTCTTCAACATATTCTAAACATCCTACGATCCCATTTCACTATTGAAAATTAGATACTGCTACTCCTAGAACTCATGGATAACTTAGAAAACCATTTCTTTTCCTTTTCGAAGGCCTTGGTCAATGGATCAAAGTATTTGTAACATAATATGATGGAAACAACCACTTGAGCATATTTCCCATGAGAACACAATGTCATCCTAATTAGATGCTTTGTTGATGAATTATGACTCAACATCATCTCGTAATAACAACATTACTAATTAGAAACCCATCGTGCCACAATCCTAAGCATGCATTATTACCACAAAATCATGAAACTACCTTTAATCCTTACTTCATAACAAAATGTCATTTCCAAAACACCAAACCCTAAGGTTTATCATAATAATATAAGGGTTAATCTCCTACACACCAATCATAACAACCAAACCCCACACATTCACCCTTGATAATAAGAAACCCTCCACCCCCTTAACTGATCTAACAAGCAACTTCCTAATAAAAATACACAATCAAATCACCCAGAAATCACCAAAATTCCCTATATCGAGAGTTTTACATCAAAACATCAAGAAAATCCCAACAAGAACCACCAACTTGAGGGATTACTACCAACCCAAACCCCGAAAGACAAATCCAAACCATACCCAATACATATCCATCATAATCCAAACGCCACCCTAACACCCGAACTCAATTGCATGAAGAGCGATATGCTTCTACCTGCAAATGGTGAGACCGCTGAGCAGAGGTCATCGGGGAGGAGGGTGTCGTTGTGGGAGAGTTTTTCGGGGAGGAGGGCACCGCTGTGAGAGAGGGCTACATGGTGAGATCGTCGGGGAGATCGTTGGGAGGAGGATACGTCGTTGGGGAGGAGGGTTGCACGGTGATAGGGCTGCGAACTGGGGGAGGAGGAGGAGGGATGCGGGGCGGATGAGACGCCGTCGGGGAGGAGGGTTGCGTGGTGATAGGGCTGCGAATCGGGGGAGGAGAGGAGGGCTGCGGGGAGGAGGAGACGTCATCGGGGAGGAGGGTTGTGTGGTGATAGGGGTGTGAATCAGGGGAGGAGGAGGAGGGCTGCGGATTGGGGGAGGAGGAGGAGCCCGATACAACTTGGGGAAAAAAACGACGCTCGCGGTGTATTATTGATTTAGCCACGGAGATGGAATTTAACCGTGGAAATAAAAAATCTATATCCATGGACCTATAAAACCATGGCTATAGGTCCGTGGATATAGCCCAAATTTTTAGTAGTGATACATCATGTACTTAAGAGTACACATTGTGTACCCGGTTGTCGCGGGTGACCGTGTACTGGTTGTGTGATGGTCGAGTACATGGCCATGTGGGGTGACCTGGAGACCACCTAAAGTGGGGATCAGTAAAGGCATATACACTCCATGTACTTTTAAAATACATGTTGTGTACTTTTCTTTTTTATTTGATTAAACAGATCGGGGTCACATCTAATTGGAAGAACCCACTTCTTCTCGGCTTGTCTTGTCTAGGAGTGACCAAAGCTGACGATTCTTCTCCGAGCCCCCGACCCATCGTTTGTGCTCTGAATAAACCACCGTCGATTGCATTGGAATCACCACGGTGATTTCTTCCTTATTTTAGAGCCTCATTCCTTGATTTCTCCTCTTTTGTGTGATATCCTTGGATAAATGTTTTAGACATTTTTTTAGATCTATGTTGTTCTAGTCCAATTCAAGGGATGATGCTGGATTATATCGATCATACAACACTGAGGTTGGTGGTTTGTACCTTTCCGTAGTTAGTTTTTGAATTATATGTGCAAATTTTTCCAATACCCTAGTTTAGGGTATTGCGTGTTTAAGGATTCACTACTACAAAAACGGGCAAGGGAAGCTCCCCCTTATATCAGCGCTAAGAAAAACCGCTGATAAAGGTTACCCTGTATCAGCGCTAAAATTTTAGTGCTGATAAAGGAGATCTTTATCAGGGCTTTTCTAGCGCTGATATAGGGCCTCTTTATCAGCGCTAGAAAAGTGCTGATAAATAAACCCTGTATCAGCGCTACAATTTTAGTGCTGATACAGGGAGTCTTTATCAGTTCTTTTCTAGCGCTGATAAAGAGGCCATATATCAGTGCTAGAAAAGCGCTGATAAAGAACTTCTTTATCAGCGCTAAAATTTTAGTGCTGATACAGGGTAACCTTTATCAGCGCTAAAATAACACTGATAAAAAGACCCTTTATCAGCGCTAGAAAAGCACTGATAAAGACTCCCTGTATCAGTGGTAAAATTTTAGCGCTGATACAATAAGGATTTATCAGCGCTTTTGTAGCACTGATAAAGGTAGTCTTTATCAGTGCTTTTTTAGCGCTAATAAAACCTTAGTGCATTTTTCATAAAGTCGGTCGCACAGTGCCCTCGTTTTATCGCGACCTAAAGCTCTCACGGTACTGGAACCCTGCGACTCCCCTCTTCCGCCCGCTGAGATCACGTTGTCGGACCTCCGCCACCCTCGCTTCTCATTGTCGGACCTCCGCCGCCTGCTGAGTTCGCATTGCCGGACCTCCGTCGCCCTCGAGCTTCAGTTTGCCGGACCTCCGCCGCCTGCAACGCTTTCAAGCTTCGGTTTGCTGGACCTCCTTTAAGGCATGTTTTCCAAATATTTTTTCAATATTATTCTCCTCTCTCATTTGTATATCATTTTTTTAACATGATTTTTTATTCTATGGGTGAGTATTATGGATTGACCGATTAAAGAAAATGGACCATACTTGATGGAAAATGATGTAAAGGGGATGATTCACATGTGTTTACTAATTTTCATTATATTTCTCAAGAACATGGTGCTTGTTTACTTTTATTGTTGAAAATCATCATTGTTTTTTGGTGGGGTTGTTTGAGAAGTTTTTTATTAGTTTGGTTGTGATAGATTCCATTGGGGGGAAATGTGAGATGGTTGAGGTGGTAAATCGTGCAATGGGGGAGCAACAACCTTTCCATTGTTAAAAAGATGTAATGAGTGGGTTATTGTGGGAGATGACATCGTTAGTTGATATGGGTTTTCCTTTCAGTTTCCCAGTGACATAGAATATAGTTGTTAATGATGAAATTGAAAAGGGTTTGGTGGGAATTGAATAACTTCATGGATAAAAATGAAATGGTGGCTATAAAACTATGATCACCCCCTACGCGATGAGTGTATCGGGTGGTTCCCTCTTCTAAAATTCAAATATGTGAGTTCCTTTACCAAGATATAAACCTATGACCACTCTTAATTCAGGAAACATCCAACTCTAGGTGATAATCCTAGGTTTCCTTAGGTGAAGAGAATATGAAGTCCCTATGTTATGGGAATATGAGATCTTCTTTATCTCCCAAATAATGTTCCCTTGATTATAACTCATGATATTATAAATAGATTCATTAGGGGATATGCCTAAGAATCCCCTAAGTGATGATCATAAGATCTCTTATTCATCTCCTAGGTAATGATCATAGGATTATGCCTCACATGAGGAGCATGAGATTCCTTAGGCAATGTGCCAAAGAATCCCCTATGTGATGAGCATACGATCTCTAAACACTTCCCTTAGTAGATGATCTTATGTTCTTACCTGGTGTGATAAGAACACGATTTATTAGTTTATGAATATAGAAATCCTTATGTGCTATGAATATATTTTATGAACCAAATTAGTGTAGATTCCTCACATGAAAAATGTGATCCACCTTGTGTAATGAGCCCAAATATCCAATTCAAATGGGCCTTATTCTATGGGAACCATACATATTAGGCCATACTCTAAATTAAAACATTCCCACACATAGAGGACCATATTCACTTAGTGATCCATACTTCTACTAGTTGAAAAAACCCTATACCACATAGAGTCATATTTTTTGGGAATCCAAAATACACTCATTAGGCTATATCCCCTTTTAGTTAGACCAAAAATGTCTTATCACACATATTTACTATACTAACTTTCACTTGGTATCATTCCAAAAATCATCTATACAACTTGATGTTAAACTATAGCAATTATTTATTATTAGAAGTACATTGCACATGGTTGTGATAAATACCCTCGGAGCATTCACTAACCCATGACATGTTGGAGGATGGTTTTAGGGGGTCACTAGACTATAATCTACTAACCAATATAGGGGTATAAATGGGTATAGGCCATGAAATAGTGTTATAAAAGAATTTTATTAGGAGATATGATGGGGTTTTATGTTAGGAACATTTGAGGATTTCAATGGTTTTGTTTAGAAATTATTTCATTTTAATTCATTGGTATGTTTTGGGTGTACCTTTCCTTAGGTTTCAAATTATGCTCTTAGTGGTTCTTCATGGTTAGTGGTTGTAGTCTCTTATTTGGGTGAAGGGATGTGTTCTTAGTATATTTCCATATTATGATGTTCTTCATGGTTAGTGGTTGTAGTCTCTTATTTGGAGATGTATGATGTTCTTGGTGAGGGACACTATCTAGCTAGTGGTTTTGTTTTATATGGGAAAGCATCGATGTAGTTGGAGATGTATGATGTTCTTCATTTGAGCAGACTCATTCAGATTCCAAGTGGGTGTTTCTATACTATATCTTCTTTTTGGGATTCATGTGTTTCATGAATTCATATTTTATCCATTTGAATTTGGTTAGACATGTTTTGATCATTTTGAAGCACAAAATAACCCTATTAATGAAAATAATATATGGAATGGATGTTATCATGTTGTGAATTAACCTTTTTCATTGAAATAAATTAGGTTTCCTTCTACCATTGATGGATTTGATATTATAAATGAAAATCATGGTTTAAAATAAAGATAAGTTGATTCTTTAAATAAAATTCCAAATGGTTTGGCATGTTTTAAAAAATTGAGGGGGGTTGATTTTCCTTTTGAAAAAAATACCTTCGATCCCGACCACCATCCATTGTTTTTTGGGGGTGACTTTAATGTCATTTCCAACCCAAAGGAAAGGAAAGGTAGAAGCCCATTCCAGAGGAAGGCCATCATGGAGTTTTTTTAGTTCATGTATGGGAAGGGCCTCATTGATCTCAGCTTCTCAGGTGACAGTTTCACCTGGTGCAACAACTGTAGGGGCCATCACCGCTTGTGGAGTCTATTGGATAGGTGTCTATCCAATATGAAAGCCACTAACCTATTCTCAAATACCATGTTTTTTCATCTTGTTTGGGGTATTTTGATTCAATCCCCCCTTTTTGTTTCCATTTCTTCTTGGCATGATCATCAAGAACGGTTTCACTTCCACCAGCAGTGAGTATTTAGGCATGATGAATAAATACTAATGGTTAGGCTCTATTAATCTCTATTTTTATAAGGAAGTGGTTCTATTCTACTGTATTTGGAATTCTTGTTTTGTGTACTTGAACCATAAATACTAATATTTGAGATTCAAATAGGATGGAGATGAATAAAGATTGGATGGATGCTAATCATTTAACAATAGAGTACGAGAACGGAGTGAAAGAGTTCATCAAGTTTGCAAAGGATCGCGCAAAGGATCCTTCTCAAATACTTTGTCTTTGTTTACGTTGTTGTTATTCTAGACTACTTACTCTAGAGGAGTTGGAAGAACATTTGATATGTCACGGAATAGATTGGAGTTATAAATTTTGGAATAAACACGGAGAAAAAGCGAATGTAGCTACTGGCTGGGATAAAACTGCGTTTTATGGATCGTCAGATATGAATACAAATATGGATAATGAAGAAGACCGTATGGAGGATGTGATTATAGATGTCAATGATGATGAAGATTGTATTGAGGAAATAACAAAGACAATTCAAGATGAACTCCGTGATTGCCCAAAATTGTTTGAGAAGTTAAAGATTTGTGCAAAGACACCATTGTATGCTGCTTGCACTAGGTATACAACATTGTCAGCTGTATTGAAGTTGTATAAATTGAAAGCAGGAAATAGATGGAGTGATATTAGTTTTACGGAACTACTTGTTCTCTTGAATGACATGCTCCCGGAAGATAATGAGCTCCCAAACCGGACATATGAAGCTAGACGAATGCTACGCTCGATGGGAATGATTTTTGAAAGAATACATGCCTGCCTGAAAGACTGTATATTGTTTTGCAAAGAGAAAAAATCACTTACAGAATTCCCAAAGTGTGGTGCTTCTCGATACAATAAAGATAAATCCAATCCTACGAAATTTGTATGGTACTTTCCAATCATTCCAAGGTTTAGGCGTCTATATGGAAGTGAAGAAACTACAAGACAATTGTCATGGCATGCAGATAAAAGAAATAAAGATGGGTTATTACATCATCCGGCCGACTCTCCTCAATGGAAGAAAATTGATCGTGAGTATCCTGAATTTGGAAAAGAGCCGAGAAACCTTCGTCTTGCGTTATCTATAGATGGAGTGAATCCTTTTGGTTTTCAAACCAGCACTCATAGTACATGGCATGTTATGTTGATAAATTATAACTTTCCACCCTGGTTATGCATGAAGTAGAAATTCATCATGTTATCTATGCTTATATCAGGACCAAAACAACCAGGTAATGATATTGATGTTTATCTGGCTCCTTTGATCGAGGATTTGAAGTTATTGTGGGACTTAGGTGTAATGTTGTATGATGCTTATAAAAGTGAATACTTCACGTTGAGAGTGATGTTATATGGGACAATAAATGATTTCCCTGCTTATGGAAATTTTTCAGGCTATAGCATTAAAGGAACTCAAGGGTGTCCCATGTGCAAAGAAGATACAGAATCAATTAGGTTGAAACATTCATCGAAATTTGTGTTTCTAGGACATCGTAGATTTCTACCTCATCGGCATAAGTACCGATCTTGGACGACATCATTCAATGGAAGTTCAGAAAAACGTGCAACACCGTCTCCACTAACAGGTGATCAGCTGTTTGAGAAAGTAAAAGATTCAAACACTATTTTTGGTAAACCATTTTCGAAAAACCGTACGAAAATCGGTTGGAAAAAGAGATCAGTTTTTTTTAATTACCATACTAGAATTGTTTGTACGTCAGAAATTTTCTTTATGTGATGCATGTGGAAAAAATGTATGTGACAGTGTTATCGGAACGTTGCTAAATTCCCCTGGTAAAACAAAAGATGGAATTAAGGCAAGTTTGGACATGGTTGACATGGGAATACGAGAAGAGTTGGCTCCTGTGAAGGGGACGCTTCCCTTCATATTATGTGAATTAGAAATGTTCTTCCCGCCAACATTCTTTGATATGATGGTTCATTTGATGATTCACTTGGTGAGAGAGATTCGACTTTGTGGTCCTGTGCACTACAGATGGATGTATCCTGTTGAACGGTATATGAAGATTTTGAAAGGGTATGTCAAGAATTGAAGTCGGCCAGAGGGTTGTATAGTGGAGCGATATATTTTTAAGGAAGCCATTGAATTTTGTACTGAATACCTATCTGATGTGGAAATCGTTGGTCTCCTGAAATCTTGTCACACTGGATGCATTAAGGGTGAGGGAATTTCTGGAAGAGAATTTGTGACAATTAGTATTACAGATCGGGAGCAGGCTCATCTTTATGTTTTGCATAACAGTTGGGAGGTTTCTCCATATATTGAAACTCACAAAGAAATTCTTAGGCAGTTGAATCCATCGAGGGCTGAAAAATGGTTATCAGATACACATAATCACCAGTTTATAGGATGGTTTCAGGACCATATTTTTAAGCAGTTGGATGAAAATACGAATTCAATTTCAGAACGTCTTCGATGGCTAGCCGCTGGACCAAGTGTGTATGTATTATCTTACAGTGGTTATGTAATTAATGGTTATACATTCTATACAAATGAACATGATGAAGATAGTACCATGAAAAATAGTGTAGTTACACTAGTGGCTGAAGCGATGCATGTTTCTGGTAGTAAGGACATAAATCCAATTTATGCAAATATGTCATACTTTGGCATTATCAAACTAATATGGGAGTTGGATTATACGACATTCCAATTGACGATTTTTCAATGAAAATGGATTGATAACAACAGTGGTGTTAAAATAGATGAATGGGGATTTGTGAAAGTTGATTTTAGTAAAGAAGGGTACAAAGATGAATAGTTTATAATGGCATCACAAGTGGTACAAGTTTTTTATGTTCCAGATCCCGCAAACCAAAAGTGGTCGATTGTTCTGTTATCGTCCAAAATTACTGAAGGTTCCGATGAAAATTAAGTTGAGGACAATCCTTTTAGTGGTACATCGCAATCATTTCGGAGTGGTCCCAATGCAGATGATGTTTTGTATGTTAGAGGAGACTACAATGAAGGGATTTGGATAGTCGATAGAGGTGTCAAATCCCTTCAACCTTTGAAAAAAAGAAATAGAGTTCAGTAAACAGGTTATATTTTGTTTATAATATAGATCTTGTTATATCATGTTATTATCTTATCATTACTGAATTTATGTAATCTAAATTAACTATTCAACCACTTTTGCAGATAATGACTTCTGCACATTCTGATGCTCCTAACCTTGAGGTTGAACAAGTCTCTCAAGCAGCTGCTGCTGCGGCTGCTGCTGCTCCTACAGCTCATGCTGCTGCTGCTATTTCTCCTGCTGCTACTCCTGCTGATCCTGCAGCTCATGCTGCTGCTGCTGTTGCTCCTGTTGCGGCTCTGGTTGCTCCTGCTGCTCCTCCTACTGCGGCTCATGCTGCTGCTGCTCCTCCTGTTGCTCCTCCTGCTGCTCCTGCTGCTGCGGCTCCTGTTGCTCTTAGTGTCGAGGTCCAACAACCATCAACACATGTCGTTGATACCATTCTAGATGAACATATAGATGATGTTGATATCGATGAAATGGTCGGGAATGAAGGACCAGCATCGCAGAAATCATAGGTGCGTCGTAGTTTGACGGTGTTAGCCAAAATTCTTAAGGTGAAAAGCAAAGGCATCAAATTTGAAGTCTGATGGAATGCATGAGGCCAACATGTGAATCCCAACAAGGCTATGTTTAGCAGCTACATTGGAGTTGTCACTCGGCAACGCATGCCGATTGACATAGATTCATGGCACCATGTTGTGTCCGGGATGAAGGCTGTGATCTGGGAAGAAATTAAGGTAACATTATAAATTTATTTCTTTAATTTACTAGCAAATAAAATAATGAAACAATGTCTTAATATTCTCAATCTCTTGCAGAGTACATTTATAGTAGACGATTCACACAAGGATTATGTACTAAGTCTTACAGGAAAGATTCATTGAGTTTTTCGCACTATTTTAACAAGATGTCACCTCAAAAATTCTAAAGGTAAAATAAACCCACGCCCACCCATTGTCTATGCTCACCTGATATCCCAAGAAGCATGGGATGCATTTATTGGTCGTCATGGGGATGAGAAGTTTCAGGTACATTGTGAGTGATAATACGTTGTTTGAGGATACCTATATTCATCACTTTGATTGTCAATATTTCATTTTTGAAACAGAAACTCTGTACTGAAAATAAGGAACATGCTTCAAAACCAACATACCTCTATCGTAAAGCAAGGATGGGGTACACTTCATTAGAAAAGAAAATGGTACGTATTTTAAATTTACAATAATATTATTAGGTGCCAATAAAAAACATCATAATTATTTTTCTATGTTTATATATAGATTGATGAGTCTAAAACCAAATGCACTTCCATCCCACGTCATGTGCTATGGAAGGAGGCACGTGTGAACAAAGATGGGAAGTTAGTAGATGAGAACACACATAAAGTGTGGGAAATATGTGTAAGTATGACACGACGATAAAATAATTTTTTTAAAATTGCCATTACATAAAAATAATTAGTTATTTTCCTATATCCGACAGTCACAGGAATCAGATACTCCTATAACTGATACATACCTATTATCGACGGCTTTGAAGTAGCCATAAAAATACGGTCGTGTCAGAGGTGCAGGGTTTGGGGTGACACCCCGAGTATATTTTGAGAAGAAGAAAAAAATGGATGATACAGATGAAAAATTGGAACAAATGAGCAAAAAAATAGCAACCCTTGAAGAACAATTGCAATGGCAGGGAGAGTTACTAGAAACTTTTATGGGTGGGAAGCAAAGGGAATCCACAACTCAAGAACAACCGCCGCATGAACATCTCGCCCCACCCCCCACCATCTTTGAGGCGAGCCATTCGCCTCAAAGAACTGTCTTAGCCGTGGTAATCAATATTCTAATAATTTTTCCCATGAAATATGAATTAGACAAACACTGATAATTTTTCTGTACTCATCTTCTACAGGGTTATAATGATTGTGATTTATATCTGTCAACACCCACCTGTCACCTTGTAGCAAGGGCTACAGTGTTCAATATCCCAGATGCCACACTGCATAATAGACCACTTCTGAAAGATCATCTGAAAGTGACGATTACTGTAGCTCATGAGCCAAAGGCAGAGCTACCTATTCCACTTGATGACGATGATATTCATACGGTCGAAAAGGCTATTGGGACATTCATTGCACGGCCGTCACAACTTGTAAGAGCACATGCAGACAAAGAGGTATTTATTTCATTTTATTTTCAAGTTAAACCCTTAACAATTAATGAAAAAAGGGTATGAACCAATGATTGTTGTTATAGATGGAGAAAGGGAAGGGGGTGGTGACAAAGGTCGGCTCAAAACCATCTAAAGGATCGACCAACCGATCCCAAGGAGATACTGAAAGCACAATAACACCACCTGTTCTCTTTCCACATTTACTAGCATTGAAGACTCATGTGGATACGAAGCTAAAAGATGGTAATAGTCATATAGTGGTTTTCAAAGAGAATATATATGGAGAGGAAAGTCAAGATTTCGTTGCTGCTGAAAATGTAAATGAAATCCTTGAAAACGGTTGGCTAGGCATCATAGTTGTAAATGTATATATGAGGTATGTTTCCATGAATTGATTTTCCAAAAGCTGATCTAGCGTTCCAATTATGACTAAATGCATTTTATATTGTTGAAAGATGAATTTATGAAAAACAATTGAAGGAATTTTCCCATGAGCCAAGATTTGGACTAGTTAGTCCTCATATCACATCAACACACCTAACAAAAATAGAGCCATCAAAATGGGATGAAATAGTGAACGGCTTACTGAAAACATTTGAACACAAGATTACAGATGACAGACTTTTCCTAATACTAACCATGCAGGGGTAATACTCTATGATTAAATCATATCAATTATATTTTCACTTCTTTTATTACTTATTCCTTTTTGTGTTTTTAGGAAACATTGGTTGTTAATTGCGGTGAACTTGGATACTCCGAAGATTTATTTTCTGGATTCAAAGCAAGGATATCCATCAAACCGACCACACATGATAGAGTTTGTGAATCTGTAAGACACTACATCTTATGTTTTAGGTCTAAACATCAAGTAATATAATTTATATTATCTTTTACTGATAGGGTGGTGTATCATTATCATCTAAAAAAAGGAATGAGGCTAGGGGCTAAGCATAAAGAGGCGAGCAAGTACTACGTCTGGACAAATATCAGGGTATATATAATAAAATTTCACTATCCAAACACATATCAATACAAGTTAATTATTCTCCTAATGATCAATTTTTTTTCAGTGTCCAAAACAAAAAAAGTGATAATTATTGTGGTTATTATGTTTGTAAATTTATGAAAGAGATCGTTTTTCATCAGCAAACTAGCATCCCTAAAGAGGTATTTTTAAAAACAACTACTAGTTTGTTTAAGTTATTTATTAATTCTTTATTTATTTATTTTATAGTATTACTATGACTGTTGAAAAGCCTCATACTCACAAGATGATATATATGTGTTCAGAAATGAGTGGGCTTCATACCTGATGTAATATTGTACACAAATACAATGAAGATCTGACTTGGGGACATGTACAATTTGTGGTCATTTTTGAGAGGGGTTAAGGGGATCAAAAGATGAAACATTGTTGTATGTAAATGTTTGTAGGAAAATTGTAATTGTTATTAAATAAAACAGCCTTTCTCCAATGAGTCATTTTCCCATTTTAACAGATGATATGCACCAGCAACATGCAAGAATGTTGAACCACTCAAAGGGGCTCTATTTTGTTTAAAGTGGACACGATTTTAATTGAAAACAACAACTGACCTACAGAAATATGACCAAATGCATTCGGATTGCATTGATATTTTATAAGAACAATCCAAGGGTCCTTGGTGACGTGTACGAGTCAACCCCACCTCAATCCGAGGCACGGTGTGGCTGCTATCACTCAAAGGGTCTCTATTTTGTTTAAAATGGACAAGATTTTAAGTGAACACAACAACTGACCTAAAGAAATCTGACCAAATGCATTCGGATTACATTGATCCTTTATAAGAACGATCCAAGGGTCTTTTTTGATGTGTACAAGTCAACCCTGCCTCAATCCGAGGCACGGTGTGTCCGCTATCACTCAAAGGGTCTCTATTTTGTTTAAAATGGATAAGATTTTAAGTGAAAACAAAAACTGACCTACGGAAATCCAACCAAATGAATTCGGATTGCATTGATCTTTTATAAGAATGATCCAAGGGTCCTTGGTGATGTGTAAGAGTCAATCCCTCCTCAATCTGAGGCACGGTGTGGCCGCTAGCACTCAAAGGGTCTCTATTTTGTTTAAAATGGACAAGATTTTAAGTGAAAACAACAACTGGACTACGTAAATCCAACCAAACGCATTCGGATTGAATTGATATTTTATAAGAACGATAAAAGGGTCCTTTTTGATGTGTATGAGTCAACCCTTCCTCAATCCGAGGCATGGTGTGGCCGCTATCACTCAAAGGGTCTCTATTTTGTTTAAAATGGACAAGATTTTAAGTGAAAACAATAACTGACCTACGGAAATCTGAACAAACGCATTCGGATTGCATTGATATTTTATAAGAATGATCCAAGGGTCATTGGTGATGTGTAAGAGTCAACCTCACCTCAATAAAAAGCACGGTGTGGCCGCTAGCACTCAAAGGGTCTCTATTTTGTTTAAAATGGACAAGATTTTAAGTGAAAACAACAAATAACCTATGGAAATCTGACCAAACGCATTCTGATTGCATTGATATTTTATAATAACGATCCAAGGGTCCTTGGTGATGTATAAGAGTCAACCCCGCCTCAATCCGAGGCACGGTGTGTCCTCTATCACTCAAAGGGTCTCTATTTTGTTTAAAGTGGACACGATTTTAATTGAAAACAACAACTGACCTACGGAAATCCAACCAAACGCATTCAGATTGAATTTATCTTTTATAAGAATGATCCAAGGGTCCTTAGTGATGTGTAAGAGTCAACTCCACCTCAATTCGAGGCACGGTGTGGCCGCTATCACTCAATGGGTCTCTATTTTGTTTAAAATGGACAAGATTTTAAGTGAAAACAACAACTGACTTACATAAATCTGACCAAACGCATTCGGATTACATTGATCTTTTATAATAATGATACAAGGGTCCTTAGTGACGTGTAAGAGTCAACCCCGCCTCAATCCAAGGTACGGTGTGGCCTCTAGCACTCAAAGAGTCTCTATTTTGTTTAAAATGGACAAGATTTTAAGTGAAAACAACAACTGACCTACGGAAATCTGATCAAACGCATTCGGATTGCATTGATATTTTATAATAAAGATACAAGGGTACTTGGAGACGTGTACGAGTCAAACCCACCTCAATTCGAGGCACATTGTGGTCGCTATCAATCAAAGGGTCTCTATTTTGTTTAAAGTGGACACGATTTTAATTGAAAACAACAACTGACCTACGGAAATCTGACCAAACGCATTTGGATTGAATTTATCTTTTATAAGAATGATACAAGGGTCCTTGGTGACATGTAAGAGTCAACCCCGCCTCAATCCGAGGTACGGTGTGGCCGCTATCACTCCAAGGGTCTCTATTTTGTTTAAAATGGACAAGATTTTAAGTGAAAACAACAACTAACCTACGGAAATCTGACCAAACACATTCGGATTGTATTTATATTTTATAATAATTATCCAAGGGTCCTTGGTGACATGTAAGAGTCAACCCCGCCTCAATCCGAGGCACGGTGTGGCTGCTAGCACTCAAAGGGTCTCTATTTTGTTTAAAATGGACAAGATTTTAAGTGAAAACAACAACTGACCTACGGAAATCCGACCAAACGCATTCGGATTGCATTGATCTTTTATAATAACGATTAAAGGGTCCTTGGTGATGTTTAAGAGTCAACCCCGCCTCAATCCGAGGCATGGTGTGGCCGCTATCACTCAAAGGGTCTCTATTTTGTTTAAAGTGGACACGATTTTAATTGAAAACAACAACTGACCTACTGAAATCTGACCAAACGCATTCGGATTGCATTGATATTTTATAAGAACAATCCAAGGGTCCTTGGTGACGTGTATGAGTCAACCCCGCCTCAATCCGAGGCACGGTGTGGCCGCTATCACTCAAAGGGTCTCTATTTTGTTTAAAATGGATAAGATTTTAAGTGAAAACAACAACTGACCTACGGAAATCTGACCAAACGCATTCGGATTGCATTTATCTTTTATAAGAAAGATATAAGGGTCCTTTTTGACGTGTATGAGTCAACACCGCCTCAATCTGAGGCACGGTGTGGACGCTAGCACTCAAATGGTCTCTATTTTGTTTAAAATGGACAAGATTTTAAGTGAAAACAACAACTGACCTACGGAAATATGACCAAACGCATTCGAATTGCATTGATCTTTTATAATAACGATCAAAGGGTCCTTGGTGACATGTATGAGTCAACCCCAACTCAATCCGAGGCACGGTGTGGCCTCTATCACTCAAAGGGTCTCTATTTTGTTTAAAGTGGACACGATTTTAATTGAAAACAACAACTAACCTACGGAAATACGACCAAATGCATTCGGATTGCATTGATATTTTATAAGAACGATCAAAGGGTCCTTGGTGACGTGTAAGAGTCAACCTCGCCTCAATCCGAGGCATGGTGTGGTCGCTATCACTCAAAGGGTCTCTATTTTATTTAAAATGGACAAGATTTTAAGTGAAAACAACAACTGACCTACGGAAATCCGACCAAACGCATTCGGATTGCATTGATATTTTAAATGGGGGTTCATGGAATGTGATCTAACAGGGGCCTCATATATATCAAGTCATGGTTGGCCTGGTATACTAGGGTGATCATGTGTTTGGGTCTATGATACTTATGGTCTTATATTTGGATGAAAATACTCCCATTTGGGAGGGTGGATATGCTTATGGGTCTTATTCCTTAAATGAGAATACTCTCATAGGGGAGGTATGATATGTATATAGGTATTATTCCCCAAATGAGAATACAACCATAGGAGTGGGATGAGATTCTTATCGGGAATATTCACTAAATGAAAATAATCCCATAGGGGAGGTTTGAGATGATTATATAGATTATGCCTCAAATGAGAATACACCCATATTGGAGGGTTGATATGCTTCTAGGGATTATTATTTGGATGATAATACTCCTATATGGTAAAGAATATATGCTTCTTAGTATTATTCCCTAAATAAGGGTACTCCCATAGTATAGAGATGAGATCCTTGTAGGTCTTATGCCTCGGAATTGGAAGAACACATATGGGTGGTCTGAGATACTGTTGAGGGTATTCCCTAGATGAGAAAACTCCCATAAGTGGATTTCCATGATGGAGTATAAATAAAACTCACATATTGGAGGTCAATGATAATTATGTATATAGTGGGGATACCATGGTATATTATATGTTTTGTGTGGTTCCTATGATATACTCAGAGAAACCCTAACATTGGATGAAGTAGGTATGGTTGATCAAGCTTTAATACTTTAGAATCAGTGTGTCTTGATGTAGATGGGGTAGGACTTGGTCAAACTATATTTTTATAATGTCGACACGATCCTTGTGAAATGTTTGGTAAAATTTCAGCACTTGGAAAATTAATTTGGGTTTAATCATGGTCATGGATTTGAGGATCAATGATGATTTTTTTATTAGTTTTATTCCAGTTCTTTCTCAACTAGGTTGTGCATATTTCCTGATCATGCACTTAGAATAGCCTATTGCAGGTTTAATATTGGGGGTTTATTAATGAGATTCATCCCCCCCCCCCCGCCCCGCAAGTATGTGCACCTCAGTGTGTGTACAAACCTTATAACTTATTTGAGGTTGAGAACATGATTCATAGTGGATAGAGAAAAGTCCAAAGATTTATGTATTGATAAAACACACCCATGTGGAGCCTTAGGATTGAACTGGAAAGCCCCCCGGACACCCCTACCCCCCCTTGGACAGCCACCCCAAACCCTTGAACAGCCCCCAAACCCCTTGAATTCTAAATTGATTTCTGTAAGTACTTGATTAACTTATAAATTATGTGCTAATGGTGTATGGGTATAATTGTTGTATGGGTATACTTGGTCTAATTTGCTTATGATTTATGAGTTAATTTTGTATGGGTATACTTTCTTTAATTGGCTTATTGAGATGTTTTTGTTTTTGCAGGTGTTCGGATGTGCTGCTGCAGATTTATCGTAGCAGCAGAGAGGGCATTTATCAGCACTCTTTTAGTGCTGATAAATCGTGCTTTTATCAGTGCTAAAAAAGCGCTGATAAACTACACCTTTATCGGCGCTAAAGAATCGCTTTTTTAGCGCTGATAAAGGGTTGTTTTATCAGCGCTTTTTTAGCGCTGATAAAGTAACCCTTTATCAGCACTGAGCTTTATAGTGCTTTTTTAGTGCTATTAAAGCCCGTTTTTAGCACTGTTAAAGCCCATTTTTGTAGTAGTTATTTTTACCCTCTTTATGTCTGCTATGATTGTTTGATTGAGTTAGGACTCCTATTTGTAAATAGGGTTATTTTTTCATGCTATGGAAGTGTTTACACATGTTTGATTTGATATTGAAAGTTTGGTCTAGTTTTTCCTGTTAGGCTTCTTATTTTCCATGCCTAGTGTTGATAGGATGGAGTGATTTATCTGATGTTGTGATATGCTTTGTATCTATTTAGCTGAGTAGTGCTTTTAGTTTTACTTTGGCTATTGAACATCATTTTTGCGCGATTGCTTTACACAGGGTTGTGGGAACCTAGTGTAGTGAGACCATAGGGGGAATTGACGTTGAGGGATTCCCTAAAGTGTCTATTATTCTTTATCACATTGTGATACCATAGGGGGGGTTGACGTTGAGTTATCCCTTAGAGTTTTTATAGTTACCGTTGCGAGACCATAGGGGGGATTGACGTTGAGTGCTCACTCAGAGTGTCTATAGTTACCTTTACAAGACCACAAGAGTAATTGATGTTGAGTGCTTCCTCAGAGTGTCTGTAGTTTATCGTTAAAAGACTATAGGGGGAATTAACGGTGAGTGCTTCCTTAGAGATTCTTTGTTTGCATGAGACCAAAGGGGTTAGAGCGTGTGAGCTTACCCAGGAGGTAGTTGTATCCTTGTATAAGTTTAACCAGAGGGGTTAGGCTATGAGAACTTACCCATAGGGTTACTTGAGATTGATTGGTTGAACCAGAGTGGATAGGCTATGAGAACTTCCCATAGGGTTGCTTGTTTTTTTATTTGTTTCAAAGGGAATTTCCTAGTGTGGCCTTTTTAAACCCTCCACACATAGAAACCCCCCACCCCCATGAAGGGGTAGCACCAGAAGGCAGCTCCCCAGCCGGGGAAGGAGCCGTTGCCAATCGAGATGGCAGAACGTCCCGGAGGGTAACAGCCTGGAACCAGAGGGTTGCTTGTTTTGTTTGGTTGATTAATAGACAAATGTAAATGAATGTAATTGAAACTATAGGACTGTTTAATTTTGAGTACTTCCTTGTTCATTACTTTTTTTCTTATTTCCTTCCATATATATTCACTAACTGTTAGGCACATATTTTTGAGTGGTTGCCTACTGGGATTTGTCTCACACCCTGTTTGGGTCATACTTTTGAGCCCAAACAGATTATATTATTGCAGTTATAGATAAGGGCAAGCGCCCTTCTACTTCAGGTACTTGATTGTTGTGGAGTTGGAGAGCATGGGACCAAACTAAGGCTTACGATGTTGTTGGAGTTGTTTAGCTATTTTTCCTTTGTACTTTGGTTTATTATTGTATTACAGCATTGTGACTTGTTTGTATGCTTTCCTAGATACTTGTGACATGCATCATTATTGATATATATATATATATGTTGCAGTTTTTTATTTACTCAATCTTCCACTTTTTATTATTGTATGGTATTATTAATACTTTTGCTACTTTTATCTATTTATTTCTAATGTGTTACTCTGCCAATGAGGGAATATTTTCCCCACTATCAAACCCAAGGCCCTTACTTCTAGTCGGCAGCCTCTGGCATTCGGTAAAATGCGCTTGAGGCCATGTGACCAACCGGGTACGGGGCACCTCTGGGCAGCCCCCGGAACTGGGACATTACAAAGTGGTATCAAAGGAGTCTTTTCTTCTTGACTTACTGTTTGGAGCCTATAGAAAGGGATAGGAAGGAATATATAGTTGGTAATAAACTATGCTCGGGAGTAGCTAACCCATGTACAGGGAAAATCCCATTCACCTTGTATATTGCAATTTTTTTGGTTTTTCAATTATTACAGTTGATTTGATTTCACTGTTGGTTGATTCACATGTCTTGTGTTGTTAACGTTGATAATATTGAGGTTATATTTCTGTTGCAACCCTATGAGATGAGGGTATACCATCTCATGCATCATGTAGACACTTTCTAGAGATCACATGTCATGCATTCTTTCCATTCCATTTAGGGTGCATTATTAATTTCATTTTGTTGTGATAGATGTTGTGCTAGATATGCATGATGTTGTGATATATGCCTTGATAGAATACCTTCTATTTGATAGGTTATAGGATTTTGTAAAGTTTCATTTGAATTAATGCCAAACTTTGGTTCTTGAGGTGTTATGGTCCCTCATGGATCGGAATTTTATGGATCATTACACTGTTATGCTTGTATATGACATGTATAATATGCCAACCTTTGATTCGCGGGGAGTATGGGCCCTCACGGATCAAATTTTGGCACTTTAATGTTTGTTTTAGTGTTTTTCGGGGTTTCAGAATAGTTTCTGAGGCTTACTGTCTAGGAAAACCCCGAATACATGGTGTGTATTGTTGAATACACAACATGTATCCTTCTATTCGGGAAGGAACTTTTTTTCCTAAGTACACGCCATGAACTGTATGTACACGTCATATAGTCTCTAACTGTGTCATTGGTTGTGTGGTCAGAGACACGGGGTTGGGAAATCCTTGGAGGAACACACTGCGTAGTCTCGTTCTAGGAGAACCGTGTGGGTTAGTCGTGTAGAAGAACTTGGGAAAGGGGAAATTGATTCAAGTACACACCATGTCTTGGGAGAACACACCGTGTGTATAGGGTGTTACATGACCAGGGTTGGTAGGAGTACACACCCATATGAAGGATTAAAGGAACACACCGTGTAGGGGTCATACATGCCGTGTATCCCTGTTTTGAAAAACTTTTATGCTTTTCTTCTCATGTTCCTTTCTTTCACTTCTAAGTTTTAGTCCATGATAATCTTGAACTAAGGTGTGTGCTTGACCTTGCAGAGTCATGCCACTGTGACGTCCTCCGGTTGTACGCCAGATTCAGGGCAATGACCAGACACCGGACATGGTAGATCAGATATTACCAGCAGATCCTTCCGTCATACCTGTCTTGGAACCATCCTTTATTCCGGACATAGGTGCTGATGCACAGTTACGAGAAGGCTTCATGAGGTTTATACATACCTTCCAGGGATCACCGCATCCTGCCCCGTCTATGGCAGAGTTGATGCAGGTCTTTCAGCAGCATCATCCTACCACTTTCTTAGGGGATGGAGGACCTCAGGCTGCTAAGTCATGGTTAGAATCCATGATATCTATCTTCAAACATCTGGAGACACCTCCAGAGAGGAGGTTGAAGCTTTCTACTTATATGATTTTAAATTCTACCAAGAGATGGTGGGATGTGATCTCAAAGACAGGACGCCAGTAGGTTATGGATTGGGGTGAGTTACAATATACCTTCTATGACTACTTCTACCTGAAAACTTTGAGGGACGATTGAGCCTGAGAGTTCATGAGTTTGGAGCAGGGTACTCTCTCGGTCATAGAGTATTCTTCTCGCTTTATAGAGTTACAGCGCTTCATACCCATTTTGGGGGGTGATGAGTTATTCTTAGTGAGGAAGTTTGAGGATGATCTTAGGAATGACATCCGATCTTAGGTGAACATATTCAGGTTGATGACCATATCTTCCATAGTCAACCAGGCGCTGATCACAGAGCACAACCTGAGGGATTCTGGAGCTATGGTCCAAGGTAGTTCAGCATCCAGATTTAGTTCTTCTCCGGTTGATAATAGGAAGTGTCGTAGGGAGTCTACACATGGAGATCTAAGTAGGAGATATACACCTTCAGGTAGCCAGGTGGTATGCTACCAGTGAGGGAAAGGTGGGAATACGAGGCCACATTACCCGAGAGACCCAGTGGAGTGCCGATATTGCGGCAAGATGGGCCATCTTCAACGGTTCTGTCAGTTTTTCTCACCAGAAGCTAGTGACAGGGGTTCCTATATGACTCCTCATTCAGGAGTAGCACCACTAGTTTCTCATTAGTCTAGTAACTAGAGTTCTTCCAATTGTTCAGTATGAGGTGGAGGTCGCGGTCGTGGTAGCCAGTCGGTAGGATTTCAACAACAACAGGGTGGATCAGCTCAGGGTGGTCAGGTAGGGTCATAGGGCCATAGTACAGGCCAAACTTTTACAATGGAGCAGACACAGCAGGAGCAGGATCTCAGACCCTCTAAAGTTTGAGGTACAATCCTAGTTGCCTCAGTTTTATCTTCTACACTCTTCGATATAGGTGCTTCCCATAATTTCATATATGTTGTTGTTGTGGAGAGCCTTAGGCTCTGTATATTTACTTCTGCTAATTTCTTGACGTTGGACACTTTGTTGGGGACAAGGACGGATAGTGTACGTCAATGCAAGGAGTTCCCTATTGAGGTTGGTGGGTGTCACTTCTTATGGGACCTTTATTTCCTAGATATGACAGGCTATGATATCATTCTCAGAATGGACTTGTCACGACCTGTCCTTGGGGCCCGTGTCGTGACTACCCCAAGCCCGCCTTCCATAGGCCAGGGGCTGGCGACTAGCACCAAGGCGTAAATCCCAATAAAAAGGAAAGGCATTGCCTTTGTAAAGTAACAAGCACCACAGAGTAAGCAAGCGGAAAAAAGTAAACACTAAGTAAAAGCCGGTACAATAGTGAGTGTGGAAAAGTAAAGGGGCCGGAAATACAAGCTCAACTGTAAAGTACAACTGAAAGGGGAAAAACAGCAACTGAAAGAAAAATCTGCAGCGTCAAGTCGTCCTCTGTAAGCCCCACCTGAAGGGTGGGTACAGATAGTCTCCACAGCTCCTCGGTCCAGTCGTCCGCTCCGAGTACACCCTGCCCAGTGGTCCACCTCCAGGTACCGTCCTTCTCCGCAAGCTTCCACCATGATCAGCGTTGTCCGTCGTCTGCAACCAACACAACGTAGTGCGGGCATAGCCCGTGCAGGGGTGAGTATAAGCTACTCAGTAGGGACTCCAAGACCCCCGAAGGTCTCCCAGAATTCACAAAGGATAATCCACAAAGGAAAGATACAATCACAAAGTAACATCCGACATGGCTTAGGTATATGCTCATACATATACCTAAGTCGTCAATTCTCGCTCGGCTCCAACATCTGAGCTCAAGTACAACCCAGTCCACACAGGAAAGAAAAACGTAAATCCACATAGGATAGCACAACACAATCCACAAAGGAAAGCAAAACGTAAATCCACACAGGATAGCACAACACAATCCACAAAGGAAAGCAAAACAGGGTTTCAGCTCACACAGGTATACTTCTTCAAATGACGATAGAGATGATCACTGATCCATCTAAGTCGTCGAACCCACAAAGGATCGATAGGTACTAACCCCCGCAATGACCCACAAAGGATCTAACCCACAAAGGATCGATAGGTAACTAACCCCCGCAAAGAACCACACAGGATCGGGCCCACACAGGACCTGTAGGCGCTGGCCCACACAGGACCGCTGAGCGCTGACCCACACAGGATCGGACCCACATAGGATCGGACCCACACAGGATCGGTAGTAATGAACCACAAAGGATCGTTGAGTGTTGTAGTCGTTGTCGTCGAATCCACTGAGGATCTTTGCACAGTCGTCGTCGTCACAGTAGCAGTCGCAGCCAGTTCTAGGGTTCCCGCACACAGCAAGCTCATTCGGGAGGGTCCGCTCCACGAGCCGAGAGGCAGATACATTAACTGACACATAGTCCAGAGTTGATGTATCCAAAAGTTCCGTATCGTCAACAGGAACTCAACGTCGCAGACGGCGCGTCAATCGGACGCCCGGTCTGAGAGTTATTGGCTTTTTCGTCCCAGGGGCCCGATTGGTTTTTAAGGCAAAACCAACCCGACCGTACTCCACCTATGTCTAAACCTCGGGCGGAGTATGCCAAAAGATCCGTCTCACTTAGAGGAAAACAACGAAGTCGACCGCACGTCGATCGGACGTCCGAAGCTCAAGATATGATCTTTTCCGCTCCGAGGGCCCGGTTGGTTTCGTGTACGAACCAACCCGGCCGAACTCAAAGTATTCCGAAACCTTGAGTGCGATATACCGAAACAACTGTTTCGATCCAAGGATCGCATCGCCGCTGACGGCGCGTCGTTCGGAGGCCCGTAGCTCAAGATACGGGTAAAAGACCGAAAACGGTCCGAAGACGGGGGGTCTGGGCCCGGACCAACCCGGCCCGACCCCCCCCCCCCCCCCTGGGTCGGCCCGAACCGGGTCGACCCGACCCGGGTCCGGGTCAGACCCGGTTCGGCGCGGCCCGGTCCAGCCAGGGCGCGACCCCGCCGGTCGGGCCGGCCCGGCTCGGCTCGGCCGAGCGGCCGAGCGAGGGAGCCGCGGGGTGGCACTGCCCCCACGGGAAGAAGGTGTCGCGGCCCACGTGGGGCCGCGCTGGAAACAGCGGACGCGGCTTTGCCGCGTGCCGGACCCGCGCGGCCGCGGGCCCCCGGAGTTGCTCCAGTGGTCCGATTTTCTTCCCGTCTGCGCCGAAGCTCCTCCCGGGTCCCGTTCTTCACTGCGGAAACAACGGATCGTCCTTGCGGCACGTTTTGTCATCGCCCGCCAATCCGCGCATCAACGAAGAACTGCGGAGGGTTTTCGGGCCGTGTTTTTTTGGCTCGCACCCTCCGCGTTAGATGATAACAGTCGGGAGAAATAATCAATACATAACAAATAAAAATTTTAATAAATTAAAAATTGTTCTTATGAAACTGGGTTCTTTGTTTTGAATGGAAACATCCACGGAGTAAAATCATTCCCAACAAAACCCCTACCTCGTCAAGTCTTCGCACGCGCGTTCTTCGCGGAATTGATCATCGCGGAAGGAGGCGATCGTTGCGTCGCGGAAGGGCGTCGCGTCGTCGCGGAAGGGCGTCGCGTCGTCGCGGAATACGGTGTCGCGTCGACGAACTCCAAGGTTCAAGAACATATAGATTTAATTAACCCTACCTTGTCGTTGTCGATCGAAGGTTGTCGCGGGGTTGGATTGTCGCGGAAGAACGTCGCGGAAAAAGAATCGTCGGCATCGTGGTACTTGGCGTCACGTCGTCAATCTCCGAGGGCTCGGCGTTCTTCGTCGCCCTTCGTCGAAGGCCGGCGTTCTTCGCGTTCTTCGCGTTCTTTGCGTTCTTCGCGTTCTTCGCGAAGGATGATGAAGAACTTGAGGTTTATGTCAAATCCTCTCAACGAACAACACTTAAGAAGAAAAGCGTTGGTCTTATTTTATTAACATGTCAACCAACGAAAAAGGAGATAAGTTAAATAACGACCCATTAATTCATAGAATTAATTCATGAATAAAACCACCCAATTAAATGGTGCGTTAAGAATTTAAGAAAACGCGTCAGTTGACTTTCATAATGACGGGTTTTCGCGGGTGCGTTACTTAGCGGAAAAGAAACGGTGGGGCTCCTGCGGGCCCCACCTCACAAATATCCTACCAGGAGGGTAGGATATTTTGGGTTCTACCCTATCCGCTTCAACTCATCTTAAGCAGCTTAAAGTGGCTTTTAAGTGGCTTTAAGTGAAATATAATAAAGTTTGACGTACCAATTATTTTATTTCTTAACTTTAAGCCCAAAAATTAAAAACCACACCTGAGCAAACGCAACTCCGGAAGATCCGTTTCTAATCAAATACCGGCGCTACGATTCCATCGGTGCCCTCAGAATTCGATTCCGAGCACCGGTTCAAAAGTTAGAAAAACCCGCTCGTTCGTTCATTGAACGTACCCGAGCCAAACTTCGGAAAATGATTCCGGGCACACTGGGCCTCGGAATCAGGTGCCGTCAGAAACTGCGTTCTTGTAAAATTCCAAAGAAAATTAACAAAAAAAATTACTTGAAATTTATGGGTCTTTACATCACTCCCACCTCAGGGCTTTACGTCCCCGTAAAGATACATCATAAGCTAGGGAAACAAATGTGGGTACTGAGCACGCATCTGAGCCTCCCGCTCCCAAGTGCTCTCCTGGAGGTTCTCATGCTGCCATCTGATGTGCACAAGAGGAAACGATCGTCCATGTAGGACCCGCTCCTATCGATCCTCGATCTCCACCGGGACCTCCGCAAAAGTCGCCCCATCATCAACGTCCAGCTCCCCATGGTCAATGATGTGTGTCGGGTCATGCACGTATCTCCTCAGCTCAGATACGTGGAAGACGTCGTGCACCCGGTGCAACTAAGGTGGTAGAGCCAGGCGATAATCCACCTCGCCCATCCTGCTGAGGACCTGGAATGGTCCGATGAAGCGTGGAGACAACTTGTCGCCTCGGCCAAATCTCCGTAATCCACGTCGAGGTGAGACACGCAAGAAGACATGGTCGCCATCCTCGAACTCTAGTGGCCCCTGCCTCCTGTCAGCGTAAGACTTCTACTGGCTCTGAGCTATCCTCATCCGCTCCTGGATGACCTGGACCTTCTCTGTCATGGCCCAGACCATCTCTGGTCCCACAAGTGCTGACTCCCCAGGGTCTGTCCAGCACAAAGGAGATCTGCAAGGTCTGCCATACAACGCCTCGTATGGTGCCATCCCTATGGTGGAGTGGTAACTGTTGTTGTACGCGAACTCCACCAAGGGTAGGTGGTCCTCCCAGCTGCGACCAAAGTCGACGACACATGCGCGGAGCATGTCCTCGAGAGTCTGAATGGTCCTCTCCGTCTGACCATCCATCTGAGGGTGAAAGGCGGTGCTCAGACGTAGCTGCGTCCCGAACGCCTCCTATAACCCCTTCCAAAGCCGGGAAGTAAAGAGAGAATCTCGATTGGAGACGATAGATGATGGCACACCGTGAAGCCGTACAATCTCCTGAACGTAGAGATGCCCTAAGATCTCCACTGAGCCCCGCTCTCTGATGGGTAAGAAGTGAGCCGACTTGGTGAGTCGGTCGATAATCACCCAAATGGAGTCGTGACCTCTGGAAGTGCGTGGAAGTCCAGTCACGAAGTCCATAGATATGTCGTCCCACTTCCACTCTGGGACCTCCAAGTGCTGTACCAAGCTTGCTGGTACCTGATGCTCTGCCTTCACCTGCTGGAAGGTGAGGCATCGAGAAACGAACTCTGCCATAGCCTTCTTCATGCCTGGCCACCAGTGCTGTCGTCTGAGGTCTTGGTACATCTTCGCCACTCCAGGATGTACCACCAAAGGAGAAGTGTGAAACTCTCTCAGAACCTCCTCTCGTAAAGCAACTGGTACTAAGGTACACCCTCTGAAAAGGATGTCATGCTCTGCTCTAAAGGAGAAACCATCAGGTGCATGTCCTGAGGATATCTGTGCACGCCGCGTCTCACAGTCAGCGTCCCCATGTTGTGCCTCTCTGACCCGCTATAGTAGTGGAGGGGTGACTGTGAGAGACTGGAGGAAGGCTGTTCCATCTCTATCCATGAAGGATATCTGCAAAGCGGCTAGCTACTCTGTCGCCTCCTCAAGTAGCTAAATGCCCGTCCTCCTGATGAGAGCATCGGCTACCATGTTCCCCTTCCCAGGAGTATAGACTATCTCAAATTCAAAGTCCTGGAGTAACTCGAGCCATTGCCGCTGTCTCAGGTTCAGGTCCTTCTGAGAGAAGATGTACCTGAGACTCTGATGGTTAGAAAAGACTGTAAAGCGCTCGCCCATCAGGTAGTGTTGTCATGTCTTCAAAGCGAAGACCACTGCTGCTAACTCCAGGTCATGGGTAGCGTAGTTCTACTCATGTGGCCTCAAATGACGTGATCCATAGGCGATCACTGCCCGCTCCTGCATCAGGACACACCCGAGTCCGGTCCCTGATGCATCGCAATAGACTACGTTCCCTACTCCCTCCTCAGGCAACCTCAAGATAGGTGCACTGGTCAATCTCTGTCTCAGCTCCTGGAAGCTCTGCTAACAACTGTCTGACCACACAAAGGGTTTTCCCTTCTTCGTCAAAGCTGAGAGTGGTGCCGCAATTCTGGATAAGTCTGGCACGAATCTCCGGTAGTATCCAGCTAGTCCCAAGAAACTTCGCACCTCCGTCACGCTCCTGGGTGGCTCCCAAGCTAGCACTGCCTCGATCTTCGCAGGATCCACTGCAACTCCCGCCTCAGAGATGACGTGCCCCAAGAAGTGGACCTCACGTATCCAGAAATGACACTTCGAGAGCTTTCCATAAATCTAGTGCTCTCGGAGTGTGTCTAGTACAACCCGTAAGTGGTAGGCGTGCTCCTCCTCAGTCGTCGAGTATATCAAAATGTCGTCGATGAAGACCACGACAAATCGATCGAGGTATGGCTGAAATACCATGTTCATGAGGCCCATGAACACCTTTGGAGCATTGGTTACGCCTAAAGGCATAACCAAGAACTCATAGTGGCCATACCGACATCTGAAGGTCATCTTCTCCACGTCCTCGTCTCGAACTCTGAGCTGATGATAGCCTGACCTGAGGTCTATCTTCGAGAACCACCGTGCTCCCTTGAGCGATCGAAGAGGTCATCAATCCTTGGTAGCGGATAATTGTTCCTCACTGTCACCTGGTTCAGGCGATGATAGTCGACACACAGTCGCAAGCTCTCGTCCGCCTTCTTGGAGAACAATATCGGGGAAGCCCAGGGTGAGACACTGGGTCGGATGAAACCCTTGCCCTGCAAGTCCTCCAACTGTACCCTTAGCTCTCGAAGCTCAACGGGGGCCATCCGATATGCTGGAGTCGATATCGGGGTTGTCCCGGGGTACAGGTCAATATAAAAGTCTACCTCTCTGCGAGGAGGTAGCCCTGGAACGTCGTTGGGAAAGATGTCCGCATACTGATCCACCATTGCAGGAAAACTAGGACTCCGCACGTCAACTACTCCTAGGATGAGGCTAGCCAACTGATGAGTGATGGGTTTTCCTCTCCTTTGCAGAAGTCCATCCTGTGCTGCGAAGGCTCCCTTCTCGCCGGTGAAGGTGAACCTGCTCCCGTCGGTGCGTACACATCGCACCTTGCGCCTAATACAGTAAATCTGTGCATGGACTGTAGATAACCAATCCATGCCCAAGATGACGTCGTAAGGCCTCGACGCCGCTACAAGAAGATCCCAGCCGAAGCTCTCGCCTCCTAGAGTAAGCTCACACTGCCGGCACCAGTGCGTAATCGTCGAGTCTGCTCCCGTAGGAGTCTCTAGCCGTAAGGATTGAGCCAACGGCTCTGTCGGAATCTCTGAGCTCCGAACAAGGGCAGTGGCTATGAAAGAGTGACTCGCTCCTGTGTCTATAAGAACTGCAGCAAGGGTGGAATAGACACAGATCGTACCTTGAATCATCTCGGGCACGTCGTGGTCGTAGGCCTCCGCTGCCTGGAGCTGTGCCTGTCTCTGCCCTCCTGCTCCTTGTGGCCGGGGTGGACCTCCTAGTGGTGGTGGTGGTAGAGCCTCAAAGCATCGCCAACCACCTGCTGCTCGGCCAGCTCCTTTGCCTCGTCCGCCTCCTCCCTGCGGACCGCCACGGTCGACCCTCTGCCTCTACCTAGGTGGCTCCTCAACTGTCTTCTGCTCCTCGACACGGTGGGTCGGGCAGTCACGAGTCATGTGACCCTGTCCGCCACATGTGTAGCACTGTCTGCCTCTCGAAAGACTGGCTCCGCGCTGTGTGCCCCGCACTGCTGAGCCAGTGTCCTGAGGTCGTCTGTGTGAGGGTCTGGTCTGCCTGGACCCCTGAGTCATCTGTTGACTGCCTGCTGTGGAAGACTCTGCTACGTACCACCCCACGGTAGGTCTCGCCGCTGGAGAAGTCTCAGCAAGAAAGCTCTCGATCAAAAGGGCTCGCTCCAGTACTCCTGCCTGGGTCGGGATGCTGAGGGAGATCAGCGATGCCCGGATCTCGTGTCTCAATACCTTCTCAAAGGTCTGGGCCCAGAAGAACGGGTCTCGTACCATGTCTGTCGAGTAACGTGAGAGATCAGTAAATCTCACCGAGTACTGGGCGACCGTCAAGCTGCCCTGCCGCAGCTGAAGAAGCTCATGGATGCGCACCGCACGGAGGGTAGCCAGGACGAACTCTGAGCAGAAGAGGCCCTCAAAGTCTGTCCAGAGGAGAGATGCCTCATCGTTCACCTGTAGCATCAAACTCCACCATCGTCATGCTGCTGCGTGCAGTAGGCTCACTGTGAGGATCACCATGAGGTCTGTTGGTGTCCTCACTAGCCTGAAAACTCGTACCACTGCCTCCAGCCAGTCCTCGGCTGCCTGGGGGTCCGTCTCCCCGCGGAACCTGGGTGGTCACTGGCGTTGGAACTCATGCAGTGCACTGAGGTGACGTGCATCGTTAGCGGCTGGTGCCGGAAGCATCGGTGGCTCGGCGGGTAGAGGTACCGCCGGTGCCTCTGCTGTCAAAGGGCCCTGTACCGAGGCCTCATCACTCGGCGGGCTGTCGTCACGCTCAACTCTCGGAACCCTAGCTGGCTGCCTTCGTGGGGCCATCCTGAAAAGAAACAGATGTGCCACGGTCAGAACAGTATACCTGGTGAGCTGATACAAGTAATCACAAAGAAAACTTGAAACACACATGCAATCAATGTTTTCGTGCATTAAGTCGGAAATCAGAAGTCAGGGTCCTGGTGTATGGATACGTCGGCCGCCGCACCAACACTGGACTCCCTGGACTGATAACCACACCCAATACGCTAAACACTATTGCTTCACATAGAAGAAAGATCAGAGTCTGTGGTAGAACCGAACTCCTCTGATACCAATTTGTCACGACCCGTCCTCGGGGCCCGTGTCGTGACTACCCCAAGCCCGCCTTCCATAGGCCAGGGGCTGACGACTAGCACCAAGGCGTAAATCCCAGTAAAAAGGGAAGGCATTGTCTTTGTAAAGTAACAAGCACCACAGAGTAAGCAAGCGGAAAAAAGTAAACACTAAGTAAAATCTGGTACAACAGTGAGTGCGGAAAAGTAAAGGGGCCGGAAATACAAGCCCAACTGTAAAGTACAACTAAAAGGGGAAAAAAGCAACTGAAATAAAAAGTTGCAGCATCGATTCGTCCTCTAGAAGCCCCACCTGAAGGGTGGGTACAGATAGCCTCCACAGCTCCTCGGTCCAGTCGTCCGCTCCGAGTACACCCCGCCTAGTGGTCCACCTCCAGGTACCGTCCTGCTCCGCAAGCTTCCACCATGATCAGCGTTGTCCGTCGTCTGCAACCAACACAACGTAGTGCGGGCATAGCCTGTGCAGGGGTGAGTATAAGCTACTCAGTAGGGACCCCGAGACCCCCGAAGGTCTCCCAGAATCCACAAAGGATAATTCGCAAAGGAAAGATAAAATCACAAAGTAACATCCGACACGGCTTAGGTATATGCCCATACATATACCTAAGTCATCAATTCTCGCTCGGCTCCAACATTCGAGCTCAAGTACAACTCAGTCCACACAGGAAAGCAAAATGTAAATCCACACAGGATAGCACAACACAATCCACAAAGGAAAGAAAAATGCAAATCCACACAGGATAGCACAACACAATCCACAAAGGAAAGCAAAACAGGGGTTCATCTCACACAGGTATACTTCTTCAAATGACGATAGAGATGATCACTGGTCCATCTAAGTCGTCGGACCCACAAAGGATCGATAGGTACTACCCCCCGCAATGACCCACAAAGGATCTGACCCACAAAGGATCGATAGGTAACTAACCCCCGCAAAGACCCACACAGGATCGGGCCCACACAGGACATGTAGGTGCTGGCCCACACAGGACCGTTGAGCGCTGACCCACACAGGATCGGTAGCACTGACCCACAAAGGATCGCTGAGTGTTGTAGTCGTCGCCGTCGAATCCACTGAGGATCTCTGCACAGTCGTCGTCGTCACAGTAGCAGTCGCAGCCAGCTTTAGGGTTCCCGCACACAGCAAGTTCGTTTGGGAGGGTCCGCTCCACGAGCCGAGAGGCTGATACATTAACTGACACATAGTCCAGAGTTGATGTATCCAAAAGTTCCGTATCGTCAACAGGAACTCAACGTCGTAGACGGCGCGTCAATCGGACGCCCGGTCTGAGAGTTATTGGCTTTTTCGTCCCAGGGGCCCGGTTGGTTTTTAAGGCAAAACCAACCCGACTGTACTCCACCTACGTCCAAACCTCGGGCAGAGTATGCCAAAAGATCCGTCTCACTTAGAGGAAAACAACGAAGTCGACGGCATGTCGATCGGACGTTCGAAGCTCAAGATATGAGTGTTTCTGCTCCGAGGGCCCGGTTGGTTTCGTGTACGAACCAACCCGGTCGAACTCAAAGTATTCCGAAACCTTGAGTGTGATATACCAAAATGACCGTATCGATCCAAGGATCGCATCGCCACTGATGGCGCATCGTTCGGAGGCCCGTAGCTCAAGATACGGGTAAAAGACCAAAAACGGTCCGAAGACGGGGGGTCTGGGCCCGGACCCACCCGGCCCGACCCCCCCCCCCCCCCCTGGGTCGGCCCGAACCGGTTCGGCGCAGCCCGGTCCGGCTCGGCTCGGCCGAGCGAGGGAGCCGCAGGGTGGCGCTGCCCCCGCGGGAAGAAGGTGCCGCGGCCCACGTGGGGCCGCGCTGGAAACAGCGGACGCGGCTTTGCCGCATCCCGTGCATGCCGGACCCGCGCGGCCGCGGGTCTGCTGGCCGTCGCCGCCGCGGGTCCGCTGGCCACCGCCGGTGGCTTCCGCGGGCCACCGGAGTTGCTCCGGTGGTCCAATTTCCTTCCCGTTTGCGCCGAAGCTCCTCTCGGGTCCCGTTCTTCACTGCGGAAACAACAGATCGTCCTTGTGGCACGTTTTGTCGTCGCCCGCCAATCCGCGCATCAACAAAGAACTGCGGAGGGTTGTCGGGCCGTGTTTGTTTGGCCCGTACCCTCCGCGTTAGATGATAACAGTCGGGAGAAATAATCAATACATAGAAAACATAACAAATAACAATTTTAATAAATTAAAAATTGCTCTTATGAAACCAGGTTCTTTGTTTTGAACGGAAACATCCACGGAGTAAAATCATTCCCAACAAAACCCCTACCTCGTCAAGTCGTCGCAGGCGCGTTCTTCGTGGAATTGATCGCCGCGGAAGGAGGCGATCATCACGTCGCAGAAGGGTGTCGCGTCATCACGGAAGGGCGTCGCATCGTTGCGGAATACGGTGTCGCGTCAACGAACTCTGAGGTTCAAGAACATATAGATTCAATTAATATTAATTAAATCCATATTGTTGTTATAAATCCACAAAGAATTTAAAAGGAGCGCAACCCCCCTACCTTGTCGTTGTCGATCGAAGGTTGTCGCGGGGTTGGATTGTCGCGGAAGAACGTCGCGGAAGAAGAATTGTCGGCGTCGCGGTACTTGGCGTCGCGTCGTCGATCTCCGAGGGCTCGGTGTTCTTCGTCACCCTTCGTCAAAGGTCGGCGTTCTTCGCGTTCTTCGCGTTCTTTGCGTTCTTCGCGTTCTTCACGAAGGATGATGAAGAACTTGAGGTTTCTGTCAAATCCTCTCAATGAACAACACTTAAGAAGAAAAGCGTTGGTCTTATTTTATTAACGTTCCAACCAACGAAAAAGGAGATAAGTTAAATAACGACCCATTAATTCATAGAATTAATTCACGAATAAAACCACCCAATTAAATGGTGCGTTAAGAATTTAAGAAAACGCGTCAGTTGACTTTCATAATGACGGGTTTTCGCGGGTGCGTTACTTAGCGGAAAAGAAACGGCGGGGCTCGTGCGGGCCCCACCTCACAAATATCCTACCAGGAGGGTAGGATATTTTGGGTTCTACCCTATCCGCTTCAACTCAGCTTAAGCAGCTTAAAGTGGCTTTTAAGTGGCTTTAAGTGAAATATAATAAAGTTTGACGTACCAATTATTTTATTTCTTAACTTTAAGCCCAAAAATTAAAAACCACACCTGAGCAAACGCAACTCCGGAAGAGGCGTTTCTAAGAAAATACCGGCGTTGCGATTCCATCGGTGCCCTTAGAATTCGATTTCGAGCACCGGTTCAAAAGTTAGAAAAACCCGCTCGTTCGTTCAATGAACGTACCCGAGCCAAACTTCGGAAAATGATTCCGGGCACACCGGGCCTCGGAATCAGGTGTCGTCAGAAACTGCGTTCTTGTAAAATTACAAAGAAAATTAAGAAAAAAATTCCCTTGAAATTTATGGGTCTTTACAAGACTGGTTAGTTCCCTTCCAATCTTTTGTCGACTGCTATCGTTGTAGGGCGAGTTTCACATCACCATAGGGTGTTTTTTTCTTACATAAGGGTGAATGGGATGTCCAGTCAAGCAGAGCAGGACCCGAGCATCATGGGTTGGGAGGAGTTATATCCCATATTAGTAGTCTGTATCTGGATGACCAGGGGACTTCACAGTTGGACTTTCCTCCAGTGGTCGATCATTTCAGGGATGTCTTTCCAAATAACTTTTCAGGTTTTCCTCTAGAGTGAGAGGTGGAATTTTCTATTGATCTTGTACCAGGAGCAGCACTGATATCCATTCCTCTTTATAGGATTGATACACCAGAGTTACAGGAGCTCAAGAATTAGTTAGAGGAGTTACAGGCAAAGGGTTTCATTCGACCCAGCGTTTCTCCTTGGGGTTCACCTGTCCTATTTGTGAAGAAGGTAGATGGTACCCTCAGACTTTGTGTAGATTATCGGAAGCTGAACCATTTGACGGTCAAGAACCGATATCCCTTGTCGAGGATTGATGATCTCTTTGATCAGCTTCAAGGAACCTGAGTGTTCTTGAAGATTTACTTGAGATCCGGTTATCATCAGTTATGCATTAGACCATCAGATATACCTCTTACAGTTTTTGGATCATGTATGGTCTATACGAGTATATGGTTATGTCGTTCGGTCTCACGAACGCGCCTGAAGTTTTCATGGAACTGATGAACCGAGTATTCCATCCATACTTGGAGTCTTTCGTGGTAGTTTTTGTGGAAAATATCTTGTTGTACTCTCACACTCGACAAGACCATGCCACACATCTTGATATCATTTTGAGTATACTAAAAGAGAATCAGTTATATGTTAAGCTCTAAAAAATCCACTTTTGGATGGACTAAATTCACTTCATAGGTCATGTTATCTCAGATACAGGAGTATCAGTAGACCCAGAGAAAGTGAGAGCAGTAGTTTCCTAGGAGCAGCCGAAGAACGTCTTTGAGGTATGAAGTTTTCTAGGGTTGGATGGATACTACATACGTTTCATACAGGATTTTTCATGCTTAGCAGCACCACTGACGGGCCTGACTAAGAAGGGTGTGAAGTACTTATGGTCAGATTCTTGTGAGTTAGCCTTTCAGAAGCTGAAAGGGAGGTTTACTTCAGCACTGATATTAGTATTGACAAAGCCGAGCAAGAGATATATTGTATACTATGATGCATCAGGTATCGTGATGGGAGCAGTGCTTATGCATGGGTAAGGAGACGTTGCGTACGGGTCTCGGTAGTTGAGGCCACGTGAGAGGAATTACCTGACACATGATCTAGAGTTGACTGTAGTTGTTCATGCTTTACACTATTGGAGAAATTATCTTTTGGGAGATCATTTTTTGGTTTTCACTGAACAAAAAAGTCTCAAGTACATCTTCACTCAGTGTGATCTGAATTTGAGACAATGAAGATGGGTTGAGTGCCTTTAATCCTTTGATTTTGATCTTGCCTATACACCTGGGAAAGGCAACGCAGTGGCTAATGTGTTGAGCAGGAGGACTCGGATATAGGCAGTTCAGGAGGCCAGTAGTGAGTGGAAGCTTATGGCTCTGTTCTCTAAGATGCATTTGGAGGTGCATGATAGACAGGGGCAGACGTTTCTTTCTTCTATGGTTATTACCTCTACTCTACTTGATTGAGTGCGAATGAGGCAGTTATCAGATTCAGAAGGCCTAGTTCTACGGAAGAGGATTTCAGGAGAGGACCCTATTCCTAGATGGACAATAGGCGAGGATGAGATATTGCATTTTCATGGGCGCGTATGGGTGTCAACAAACATACATGAGGAGCTGATGCAGGATTTTTATTCCTCAGTTTGGGCAGTTCATCCTGGCGTCACCAAGATGTAACGAGATCTACACAGTCAGTATTGGTGGCCCGGTATGAAGAGAGATGTTGTTAGTTTTGTGATGAGGTGTTCCACCTATCAGCAAGTGAAGGCGGAACATCAGCAACTATCAGGGCTTTTGCAATAGTTACTCATTCCCGAGTGGAAGTGGAATGATATCGTGATGGACTTCGTGATAGGTTTTCCAAGGTCGCCTCAAGGGAATGATACAGTATGGGTTGTCATTGAAAGACTCACGAAGGTTTCTCACTTCTTTCCAATTAAGAAGACCTTCAGTGTTGATGAGCTAGGAAGGATGTACATCCGGGAGATTGTACATTTACATGGAGTTCCGCACTCCATTGTTTCGGATAGAGACGTCCATTTTACTTCTTGGGTTTGGTAGGGACTACATAGGGCTTTGGGTACACAGGTACTTCTAAGTACAATTTACCATCTCCAAACAGATAGTCAGTCTGAGCGTATGATACAGGTGCTAGAGGAAATGCTTCGAGCATGCGTCCTAGATTTTGGAGGTTCTTGGGAGAAACACTTTTGGAGTTTTCCTACAATAATAGTTTTCAAGAAACTATTCAGATGGCACATTATGAGGCTTTGTACGGTAGGCCATGTCGATCACCCCTATGTTGGATGGAGGCAGGAGAGACAATTGTGCTCAGAACTCATCTTGTTCAGGAGACCATAGAGCAGGTGGAGTAGATTCGGAAGAGGATGGCTACTACATAGTCACGACAGAAGTCTTATGTTGATCGATGGAGACAACCTCTACAGTTTGAGATTAGAGATCAGATTTTCCTACGTGTCACACTAAGGTTGGGACACATGAGGATTAGGAGACAGGGCAAGATTTTTCCGAGATATGTTGGACCGTTTGAGGTTTTGGAGAGAGTTGGGCCGGTTGCCTATCGGTTGTAGTTACCTCAAAGGTATCGGGCTATGTAAGATGTCTTCTACATTTCTCAGCTACAGCATTACTTCTCAGACCCGTCTCATGTTTATCAACCTGAGGAGGTTGAGTTGGAGGTGAATGCATCATTCGAGGAGCATCCTATTTGGATTGTTGATCATAGTGAAAAGGTTCTTCATAGCTGGTTTTTTCCTATGGTATGATTGTTATGGCAGCACGGGCGAGTACAAGACGAGACTTGAGAGAGGGAGGTCGATGTACGATCACAGTGGCCGGAGCTGTTCGGGGATTCTTCTTTTATGCCACCTTGCTAGGGAAATTTGGGAATGAATTTATTTAAGGGGGGAAGTTTGTAAGAACCCAGACCTTCTTTTTAGGTATGGGTTTTTCTTTTCTGGTTTTTTTGAGAAAAATAAGAGAATCTAGAAATTTAAGGAGTATGCATCGTGTACTTAGGAGTATGTGTCGTGTACTTAGGAGTACACGCTGTGTACCCGGTTGTCGTGGGTGACCGTGTACTGGCCATGTGATAGCCAAGTACATGGTCCTGTGGGGTGACCTGAAGACCGCCTAAAGCGAGGCCCGGTAAAGGCATATACACGCCGTGTACTTTTCTTTTTTATTTTATTAAACAGACTGGGGTTGCATCTAATTGTCAGAACTCTCTTCTTCTCAGCTCGTCTCGTCCAGGAGCGACCGAAGTTGACGATTCTTCTCTGAGCCCCCGACCCACCATCCATGCTCCGAATCAACCGGTTTCGATTGTGTTGGAATCGCCATGATTAGTTCTTCCTTCTTCTATAGCCTTGTTCCTTGATTTCTCCTCTTTCGTGTGATATCCTTGGTGGAATGTTTTAGACGTTTTTGTAGATCTACGTCATTCTAGGCCGATTCAAGGGCCAACGTCAGAGTATATCAATCGTACAACACTGAGGTAGGTGGTTTGTGCCTTTCCGTAGTTAGTCTTTGAATTACATGTGCAAATTTTCCCAATACCCTAGTTCAGGGTATTGCGTGTTTAGGGATTTTAACCCTGTTGATGCATGTTATGCTTGTTTGTTTGATTTGGGACTCTTGTTTGTAAATAGGGTTATTTTTTCATGCTATGGAGGTGTTTTCCCATGTTTGATTTGATATTGACCATTTGGTCTAGTTTTTCCTATTAGGATGCTTGTTTTACATGCCTAGTGTTGATAGGATGGAGTTATTTATCTGATGTTGTGATATGATTTATAGTTGTTTAGCCAAGTAGTACTTTTAGGTTTACTTTAGCTGTTGAACATCGTTTTTGCATGATTGCTTTACACAGGGCAGTGAGAACCTGGTGTAGTGAGACCATAGGGGGGATTGACGTTGAGGGCTTCCCCAGAGTGTTTATTATTCTTTATCACGCTGTGAGACCATAGGGGGGGATTGATGTTGAGTGCTCCCTCAAAGTGTCTATAGTTACCGTTGTGAGACCATAGGGGGGATTGGCGTTGAGTTCTCCCTCAGAGTGTCTATAATTATCTTTATGAGACCACATGGGGAATTGACGTTGAGTGCTTCCTCGGAGTGTCTGTAGTTTATCCTTAAAAGACTATAGGGGGAATTGACGGTGAGTGCTTCCTCAGAGAGTCTTTGTGTGCATGAGACCAAAGGGGTTAGACCGTGTGAGCTTACCCAGGAGGTCGTTGTATCCTTGTATAAGTTGAACCAAATGGGTTAGGCTGTGAGAACTTACCCAGGTTACTTGAGATTGATTGGTTGAACTAGAGGGGATAGGCTGTGAGAACTTCCCAAAGGGTTGCTTGTTTCGTTTGGTTGATTAATTGACAAATGTAAATGAATTTAATTGAAACTGTAAGACTATTTACTTTTGAGTACTTCCTTGTTCATTACTTCTTTTGTTTATTGTCTGCCACATATATTCATTGACTGTTAGGCACAGATCTTTGGGTGGTTGCCTACTGGGATTCGTCTCACACCCTGTTTGGGTCATGCTTTTGGGATCAAACAGATTATATTACTGCAGGTATAGATAAGGGCAAGTGCTCTTCTACTTCAGGTACTTGATTGTTGTGGAACTGGAGAGCATGGGACCAAGCTGAGATTTGTGATGTTGCTGGAGTTGTATACCAAATTTTTCTTTGTACTTTGGTTTAGTACTGTATTCCAGCATTGTGACTTGTTATGCTGCAGTTGTTTATTTACCCAGTCTTCCACTGTTTACTGTTGTATGGTCTAATTATTACTTATGCTACTGTTATCTATTTATTTCCGCCGTGTTACTATGCCAATGAGGGCGTAGTTTCCCTACTATCACACTCAAGGCTCTCGCTGCTAGTCAGCAGCCTCTGGTGTTCAGGGAAATGCGCTTGAGACCATGTGACCAACCGGATACGGGGCACCTCTAGGCGGCCCCCATAATCGGGATGTTACATACAACTCAACCCGACAACATGGAGTTACCCCTCCCCAGCATTTGATCGTGAAAAGCCCTTCACCGTTGCATGGGTGTACAGCAAGCCAGTGTCCTATGTCAAAAGAACAGGCTCGATCTGATGGCCGACGTCGTACCGTCTCAACTTCCAAATCCATAAAGTGCTGCAAAGATGAAAGACAAGCTCTGAAACCTCGTCTGGGACTTGCTACATGAGATCAGGCCCGGGTACATCTCCATTCCAACAGACAACGTACAGAACCATTCCAGACAAAACATCTTCAAAAATGAATATGAGAAACACAATACTGGAATCAATGCCATAGGAGCCCACCGATCCACGGGGCACCTCCGACACCACACGCAGCAACCCGAAGAGGAAGACAAACCAGGAATGTGAAGCCGAGTCATCGTCACCCAAGGCTGGAATACCCAAATGCACATTAATGAGGTGTCTCCGTTGAGGGGTTCTGAGCCGATCAGAACCAACAACGCCTTCTTGGGCATGAAGCTGATCCTTGTAAAGACCCGTAAATTTCAAGGAAATTTTTTTCTTAATTTCCTTTGGAATTTTACAAGAACGCAGTTTCTGACGGCACCTGATTCCGAGGCCCGGTGTGCCCGGAATCATTTTCCGAAGTTTGGGCTCGGGTACGTTCAGTGAACGAACGAGCGGGTTTTTCTAACTTTTGAACCGGTGCTCGGAATCAAATTCTGAGGGCACCGATGGAATCGCAGCGCCGGTAATTGCTTAGAAACGCCTCTTCCGGAGTTGCGTTTGCTCGGGTGTGGTTTTTAAATTTTTGGGCTTTAAGTTAAGAAATAAAATAATGTGGTACAGAAAACTTTATTTTATTTTCACTTAAAGCCGCTTAAATCCACTTAAATCTGCTTAAGCTGAGTTGAAGCGGATAGGGTGGAACCCAAAATATCCTACCCTCTTGGTAGGATATTTGTGAGGTGGGGCTCGCACGAGCCCCACCGTTTCTTTTCCGCTAAGTAATGCACCCGCGAAAACCCCTATTAAACGAAAGTCAACTGACGCGTTTTCTAAATTCTTAACGCCCCTATTAATTGGGTGGTTAGTTCATTGCAATTAATTCTATGAATTAATTGTTCGTTACTTATCTTTGTTTTTCAAATTCTTCAGTTGATAATAAAATAAGATGAGGACTTATTTTATTATCTACTTGTTGTGTTAGACCTTTGGAGAATCTCTAAAGATCTTCATCTTCCTACGCGAAGAACGTGAAAAATGCGAAGAATGTGAAGAACGCGAAGAACGCGAAGAACGTCGGCCTCCGACGAAGGGCGACGAAGAACGTCGGACCCCCGGAGATTGACGCCGACGATTCTCCCTCCACAACGCTTCTTCCGCGACGATCCAATCCCGCGACCATCTTTGATCGACGATGTTGAGGTAGGGGTTGTTTTGAAAATGATAATACTCCATGTTTGTTTCCCTTTAAGGCATGAACGCGGACCAACTAATTAACAAGTTGGTCCGTGGATTATTATTGCGGTTCGGGTTTTATCAAATTGATGGAAAATATTATGGTGTTGTTTCAAACCGCTAATGCGGTGGGTGTGAACGACACTTCGAGGTGTTGCCACCACCACCACCAGGAGGTCCACCCCGACCGCAGGGAGTTGGTGGACATGGGAGAGCTCAGCTTCAGGCAGCTGAGGCCTTCGATCATGGAGCTTTGGGAGCAGATGGACAGGAGCGGAACTAGTGGATACGTCTTTTGTACTTCTAGTTACTTGTTGCTATTGTGTAGTGTCTTTGTATTATGAGCTGCAATAATAAAAGACGCATACCTTTTTGATTTTTTCATTCATGTCCTCTTTTGTGTTGTTACTAAGAGGTTCCAGTTTAGACTGTTGACTTGACCCTCACTTGTGAGACATCTACTGGAGGAGACCCAGTTACCACACACTAATGCCGACAGTGTGACTCAACCCTTGGAGGCGAGAGTAACGGTTGGATCTCTTGGTAGTAGCATCGAGGCCTTACGACATCATACTTGGTATGGATTAGTATCATCCATGTCGGGATTGACTGTATTAGGCAAAGAAAGTGGTTCATTCAGGGGATGTGACCAGATTCCTCATATCGGCAAAGAAGAAATCTTAGCAGCTCTTGTGGGACCGGATATGGTCCAGGCCACAACAGAGAAGGTCCAGGTCATCTAGGAGCGGATGAGGACAGCTCAGAACTGGTAGAAGTCTTATGGTGACAGGAGGCGGAGACCACTGGAGTTCGAGGATGGCGACCACGTTTCCCTACGGGTCCTACGTGGACGATCGATTCCTCTAGTGCGCTTCAGATGGAAGCTCGAGAACCTCCAGGAGAGCACTTGGGAGCGGGAGGCTCAGATGCGTGCTCAGTACCGCCTTTGTATTACTAAGTTTGTGGTGAAGCTTTACGGGGACGTAAAGCCCTGTGGTGGGAGTAATTTAAAGACCCGTAAATTTCAAGGAAATTTTTTTCTTAATTTTCTTTGGAATTTTACAAGAACGCAGTTTCTGATGGCACCTGATTCCGAGGCCCGGTGTGCCCGGAATCATTTTCCGAAGTTTAGTTTCGGGTACGTTCAGTGAACGAACGAGCGGGTTTTTCTAACTTTTGAACCGGTGCTCGGAATCAAATTCTGAGGGCACCGATGGAATCGCAGCGCCGGTAATTGCTTAGAAACGCCTCTTCCGGAGTTGCGTTTGCTCGGGTGTGGTTTTTAAATTTTTGGGCTTTAAGTTAAGAAATAAAATAATGTGGTACGGAAAACTTTATTTTATTTTCACTTAAAGCCGTTTAAAGCCACTTAAAGCTGCTTAAGCTGAGTTGAAGCGGATAGGGTGAAACCCAAAATATCCTACCCTCTCTGTAGGATATTTGTGAGGTGGGACCCACACGAGCCCCACCGTTTCTTTTTCGCTAAGTAACGCACCCGCGAAAACCCCTATTAAACGAAAGTCAACTGACGCATTTTTTAAATTCCTAACGCCCCTATTAATTGGGTGGTTAGTTCGTTGCAATTAATTCTATGAATTAATTGTTCGTTACTTATCTTTGTTTTTCAAATTCTTCAGTTGATAATAAAATAAGATGAGGACTTATTTTATTATCTACTTGTTGTGTTAGACCTTTGGAGAATCTCTAAAGATCTTCATCCTCCTACGCGAAGAATGCGAAGAACGTCGGCCTCCGACGAAGGGCGACGAAGAACGCCAGACCCCCGGAGATTGACGCCGACGATTCTCCCTCCGCAACGCTTCTTCCGCGACGATCCAATCCCGCGACAATCTTCGATCGACGACGTTGAGGTAGGGGTTGTTTTGAAAATGATAATACTCCATGTTTGTTTCCCTTCAAGGCATGAACGCGGACCAACTAATTAACAAGTTGGTCCGTTGATTATTATTGTGGTTCGGGTTTTATCAAATTGATGGAAAATATTATGGTGTTGTTTCAAACCGCTAACGCGGTGGGTGCGGACCACCGAAAAAGTTTGAACCACCGCATTCTTTCTCGTTCTTAGTGTGCGGAACGGCGGACGATGACAAATGGGGCCACAAGGGCGATTTGAGGGCCTTGTAGTGAAGGTCGGGTCCCGGGAGGACCACTGGCGAAGACCGCACGTAAAACGGACCACCGGAGCGTGCCCGGTGGTCCGCGGAATCCCACGCCGGCGCGCCGCAGGCAAAACCCGCCGCGGCTGAAGCCGCGGCCGCGCGGAACAGGGATGCGGGGCGCGGCCGGCATGCCGCGTCCGGGTGCTGCGGAGCGGCCCCCGCGCGGGGGCCACGGTTCCTTCGCTCGGCCGCTCGGCCGAGCCGAGCCGAGCCGAGCCGACCCGTCGGGCCGGGTCGCACCAAACCGGGTCGGACCCGGACCCGAGTCGGTCCGAGCCCAGACCCCTCGTTTTCGGACTCTTTTGGTTTTTCGCCCATATCTTGGGCTACGGACCTCCGTTTGACGTACCATCAGCGGTGATGAGATCCTTGGATCGAGAAGGTCGTATCGGTATATTACACTCAAGTTTTCGGAATACTTTGGGTTCTGCCGGGTTGGTTCGTCCACGAAACCAACCGGGCCCTCAGAGCGGAAACGCTCATAACTTGAGCTACGGACGTCCGATTGACGTGACGTCAACTTTGATGGATTCCTCTTAGTGATACGGACCTTTTGGCTTACTCCGGTCGAGGTTTGGACGCAGTTGGAGTACGGTCGGGTTGGTTTTGACTTAAAAACCAACCGGGCCCCTAGAACGAAAAAGCCAATGACTTCCAGACCGAGCGTCCGATTGACGCGTCGTCTGTTGCGTTGAGTTCCTGTTAACGATACGGAACTTTTGGATACAACAACTTCGGACTTCGTGTCAGTTGATGTATCAGCCCCTCGGCTCGTGGAGCGGACCCTCCCGAACAAGCTTGCTGTGTGCGGGAACCCTAGAGCTGGCTGCGTTTACGACGATGAAGACTGCTGGTCTTGTATCCTATGTGGGTCCCAGCTTAATGATTTAGTGCTGGTCTTCTATCCTATGTGGGTCCCAGCTTAGATGATTCAGTGCTGGTCTTGTATCCTATGTGGGTCCCAACTTAGATGATTCAGTGTTGGTCTTGTATCCTATGTGGGTCCCAGCATAGATGAATCAATGAAGACTGCTGGTCTTGAATCCTATGTGGGTCTCAGCTTAGATGATTCAGTGATGGTCTTGTATCCTATGTGGGTCCCAGCATAGATGAATCAATGAAGACTGCTGGTCTTGTATCCTATGTGGGTCCCAGCTTAGATGATTCAGTATCTATATTTGATCATCTCTTTCACCTTTTCGATGATGTATTCTTATGTGAGCTGAGTCTTGACTTTCAACCCTTATCATCAAGATGATTGGGTTGTGCCTTCCTGTGTGGAATGAGTTGTGTTTTCCTGTGTGGACTAAGTTGTGCTTTCCTTTATGGACTGGGTATGTTTTTCCTGTGTGGACTGGGTTGTACTTGGGCTCGGATGTTGGAGCCGAACGAGAATTGATGACTTAGGTATATGTATGGGCATATACCTAAGCCGTGTCGGATGTTACTTCGTGATTGTATCTTTCCTTTGTGGTTTATCCTTTGTGGATTCTGGGAGACCTTCAGGGGTCTCTAAGTCCCTACTGAGTAGCTTATACTCACCCCTGCACGGGCTATGCCCACACTACGTTGTGTTGGTTGCAGACGACGGACAGCGCTGATCGTGGCTGAGGCTTGCGGAGCAGGACGGTACCTGGAGGTGGACCACTGGACGGGACGTACTCGGAGCGGACGGCCGGACCCGAGGAGCAGTGGAGGCTATCTGTACCCACCCTTCAGGTGGGATTCCCAGTGGACAGCTCGACGTTGCGGCTTTACCTTTCAGTTGTTGTTTTTCCCTTCCATTTGTACTTTACTTTCAATTTGGGTTTGTATACTGGCCCCCTTACTTTTCCGCACTTACTGTTGTACCAGTTTTTACTTAGTGTTTACTTCTGTCTGCTTACTCTATGTGTTTTTTGTTTACTTTACAAAGGCAATGCCTTCCCTTTTTCCGGGATTTACGTCTTGGTACTAGTCGCCAGCCTCTGGCCTATGGAAGGAGGGCTTGGGGTAGTCACGGCACGGGCCCCGAGGACGGGTCGTGACAAATTGGTATCAGAGGAGTTCGTTTCTACCGCGGACTCTGATCTTTTCTATGTGAAGCAATAGTGTTTAGCGTATTGGGTGTGGTTATCAGTCCAGGGAGTCCAGTGTTGGTGCGGCGGCCGACGTATCCGTACACCAGGACCCTGACTTCTGATTTCCGACTTAATGAACGAAAACATTGATTGCATGTGTGTTTTAGGTTTTCTTTTTGATTACCTTGTGTCAGCTCACCAGGTATATTGTTCTGGCCGTGGCGCATCTTGTTTCCTTTTCAGGATGGCCCCACGATGGCAGCCAGCTAGGGTTCCGAGAGTTGAGCGTGATGACAGCTCGCCGAGCGACGAGGCCTCAGTGCAGGGCCCTTTAACAGCTGAGGCACCGGCGGTACCTTTACCCGCCGATCCACCGATGCTTCCAGCCGCTGACGATGCACGTTGCCTTAGTGCACTGCATGAGTTCCAGCGCCAGTGACCACCTAGGTTCCGTGGGGAGACGGACCCCCAGGCAGCCGAGGACCGGCTGGAGGCAGTAGTCCGAGTTTTCAGATTAGTGAGGACACCAGCAGACCTCATGGTGATCCTCGCAGCGAGCCTCCTGCACGCGGCAGCAGGCAGATAGTGGAGCTTGATGCTCCAGGTGCATGACGAGACATCTCTCCTCTGGACAGACTTTGAGAGCATCTTCCGCTCCGAGTTCGTCTCAGCCACCCTCCGTGCAGTGCGCATCCAAGAGCTACTACAGCTACGGCAGGGCAGCTTGACAGTCGCCCAGTACTCGGCGAGATTTACTGATCTCTTGCGCTACTCCACAGATATGGTACGGAACCCGTTCTTCCGGGCCCGGACCTTCGAGCAGGGACTGAGGCATGAGATCAGGGCTTCGATGATCTCCCTCAACATTCTGACACATGCAGAGGTGTTGGAGAGAGCCCTTCTAGTGGAGAGTTTTCTCGTCGAGCAGGCTCCAGTGACAGGGCCCTCCGCAGGACGGCCCGTAGCAGGGTCTTCTGCAGCTGGCAGTAGACAGGTGACGCAGAGGTCCAAACGGGCCAGAACATCAGATGGGCAGTCTCAGGATGAAGATTCGGTTGTGCGGGTCACATGAAGGAGAGCCAGCTACACGAGGGCCAGACATTGCTACGCATGCGGCGGGCAAGGTCACATGGCTCGAGACTGCCCGACTTGTCTTACAGATGAGAAGCAGGTGGTAGAGGGACCTCCCAGACAGAGGTTCGACCATGGCGGTCCGCAGGGTGCAGGCGGGCGAGGCAGAGGAGCTGGCCGAGCAGCAGGTGGTGGACGACGGTTCGAGGTGTTGGCACCACCACCACCAGGAGGTCCACCCCGACCGCAGGGAGTTGGTGGACATGGGAGAGCTCAGCTTCAGGCAGTTGAGGCCTTCGATCATGGAGCTCTGGGAGCAGATGGACAGGAGCGGAACTAGTGGATACGTCTTTTGTACTTCTAGTTCCTTGTTGCTGTTGTGTAGTGTCTTTGTATTATGAGCTGCAATAATAAAAGACGCATACCTTTGTGATGTTTTCATTCCTGTCCTCTTTTGTGTTGTTACTAAGAGGTTCCAGTTTAGACTGTTGACTTGACCCTCACTTGTGAGATATCTACTGGAGGAGACCCAGTTATCACACACTGATGTCGACAGTGTGACTCAACCCTTGGAGGCGAGAGTAACGGTTGGATCTCTTGGTAGTAGCGTCGAGGCCTTACGACGTCATCCTTGGTATGGATTAGTATCATCCATGTCGGGATTGACTGTATTAGGCAAAGAAAGTAGTTCATTCAGGGGATGTGACCAGATTCCTCATATCGGCAAAGAAGAAATCTTAGCAGCTCTTGTGGGACCAGAGATGGTCCAGACCACAACAGAGAAAGTCCAGGTCATCCAGGAGCGGATGAGGACAGCTCAGAACCGGTAGAAGTCTTATGATGACAGGAGGCGGAGACCACTGGAGTTCGAGGATGGCGACCACGTTTCCCTACGGGTCTTACGTGGACGATCGATTCCTCTAGTGCGCTTCAGATGGCAGCTCGGGAACCTCCAGGAGAGCACTTGGGAGCGGGAGGCTCAGATGCGTTCTCGGTACCGCCTTTGTATCCCTAAGTTTGTGGTGAAGCTTTACGAGGACGTAAAGCCCTGTGGTGGGAGTAATTTAAAGACCTGTAAATTTCAAGGAAATTTTTTTCTTAATTTTCTTTGGAATTTTACAAGAATGCAGTTTCTGACGGCACCTGATTCTGAGACCTGGTGTGCCCGGAATCATTTTCCGAAGTTTGGGCTCGGGTACGTTCAGTGAACGAACGAGCGGGTTTTTCTAACTTTTGAACCAGTGCTCGGAATCAAATTCCAAGGGCACCGATGGAATCGCAGCACCGGTAATTGCTTAGAAACGCCTCTTCCGGAGTTGCATTTGCTCAGGTGTGGTTTTTAAATTTTTGGGCTTTAAGTTAAGAAATAAAATAATGTGGTACGGCAAACTTTATTTTATTTTCACTTAAAGCCGCTTAAAGCCACTTAAAGCTGCTTAAGCTGAGTTGAAGCGGATAGGGTGGAACACAAAATATCATACCCTCTTGGTAGGATATTTGTGAGGTGGGGCCCGCACGAGCCCCACCGTTTCTTTTCCGCTAAGTAACGCACCCACGAAAACCCCTATTAAACGAAAGTCAACCGATGCGTTTTCTAAATTCTTAACGCCCCTATTAATTGAGTGGTTAGTTCGTTGCAATTAATTCTATGAATTAACTGTTCGTTACTTATCTTTGTTTTTCAAATTCTTCAGTTGATAATAAAATAAGATGTGGACTTATTTTATTATCTGCTTGTTGTGTTAGACCTTTGGAGAATCTCTAAAGATCTTCATCCTCCTACGCGAAGAACGCGAAGAACGCAAAGAACGCTCGAGGTTTGGACGCATTTGGAGTATGGTTGGGTTGGTTTTGACTTAAAAACCAACCGGGCCCCTGGAACAAAAAAGCCAATAACTTCCAGACCGGGCGTCCGATTGACGCGTCGTCTGTTGCGTTGAGTTCCTGTTAACGATACGGAACTTTTGGATACAACAACTTCGGACTTCGTGTCAGTTGATGTATCAGCCCCTTGGCTCGTGGAGCGGACCCTCCCGAACGAGCTTGCTGTGTGCGGGAATCCTAGAGCTGGCTGCGTTTACGACGATGAAGACTGCTGGTCTTGTATCCTATGTGGGTCCCAGCTTAGATGATTCAGCTTAGATGATTCAGTATCTATATCTGATCATCTCTTTCACCTTTTCGATGATGTATTCGTGTGTGAGCTGAGTCTTGACTTTCAACCTTTATCATCAAGATGATTGGGTTGTGCCTTCCTTTGTGGACTGAGTTGTGTTTTCCTGTGTGGACTAAGTTGTGCTTTCCTTTGTGGATTGGGTATGTTTTTCCTGTGTGGACTGGGTTGTACTTGGGCTCGGATGTTGGAGCCGAACGAGAATTGATGACTTAGGTATATGTATGAGCATATACCTAAGTCGTGTCGGATGTTACTTCGTGATTGTATCTTTCCTTTGTGGTTTATCCTTTGTGGATTCTGGGAGACATTCGGGGGTCTCGGGTTCCCTACTGAGTAGCTTATACTCACCCCTGCACGGGTTATGTCCGCACTACGTTGTGTTGGTTGCAGACGACGGACAGCGCTGATCGTGGCTGAGACTTGCGGTGCAGGACGGTACCTGGAGGTGGACCACTGGACGGGACGTACTCGGAGCGGACGGCCGGACCCGAGGAGCAGTGGAGGCTATCTGTACCCACCCTTCATGTGAGATTCCTAGTGGACAGCTCGACGTTGCGGCTTTACCTTTCAGTTGTTGTTTTTCCCTTCCATTTGTACTTTATTTTCAGTTTGGGTTTGTATACTGGTCCCCTTACTTTTCCGCACTTACTGTTGTACCAGTTTTTACTTAGTGTTTACTTCTGTCTGCTTACTCTGTGTGTTTGTTGTTTACTTTACAAAGGCAATGTCTTTCCTTTTTCCGGGATTTACGTCTTGGTGCTAGTCGCCAGCCTCTGGCCTATGGAAGGCGGGCTTGGGGTAGTCACGGCACGGGCTCCGAGGACGGGTCGTGACAATCCTCACAAAACTTTAGAAGAACCTTCATCAGATTCCAAACCGGTCGACCCACAGGAAGTGAAAGCACCAATGAGGAGGGGTTGCTCCTTAAATGAAGACGCCGCAAGAACACCATCCACACAAATAACCTTCAAAACTTGCAAAAGAACCACCACAACCTCAAACTACAAAACCTCATAGCCGATCAGGAACCAAAACCTCCCCCCTCTGAGTCGTGCTGAAGGCAAAGCCAAACCGTCCGTTCGAAACTGCAGACGAACCGAGACGCACCAGATTTGCCGCTGACCACGCCGATGCCAAACCTCTTACCAGGGTCGACGCCTGAACTCAAAAACACACTAGATCCAAGCCAAGTTGGTCAACACCGACGCCAAGCATCACGTCGGACCTTCGCCGAACCTAAAACTCGCCAGATTTGAAGACAAACTGAGGACTGGACATCCAACACCGGGACAGAGAAGCCAAGCCCGGAGCAGCGACAGAGGATGGACGTCGTTGAAATGCGCTGTCACCAAGCCGAAGGGCCGGAGACAGCCCGAGCCACACCAGGGCACGCTGAAGCCGTCGCCAAGCACCGTGAGTCTGAGACGAGATTTAGAGAGCCGCCCAGCACGCCGCAGATCCAGAAGGTGTCGGCACTGAGCCGCCAAGCCACACCGGAGGGGGATGGAAACAGCTCCTGAGAAGAACCCTAGAAGCGCCGAAGGGGAGAAGACCCGCCGCTCAGAGGCAAAAAAAAAAAAAAAAAAAAGGTTGCGCTGATGAATGCCCCCCTTTTATGAACGTGTTTTTCTGAGCATTGATAAAAGCCGGTGCTGCTCTTGCGCTGATTTGTGATAGTGTTCCTTAGCCACAACCAAAGGCTCAAACACAAACAGAGGCTGCTATAATGACAGATTTTGTTGCACATATAGATGTTGACTGGTCAGCTCTGGATACTTTATTAGCCTTCGATTCGCAGACATCCGCATCACAACAACCATCTTGTTCATATGTTGACGAGAGTTACAACCAACACCAACCACTATCCTTAGAGGTAGAACATGGTACAGGCGGCGAGACTGTACATCCACCATCTGCCACATGGGATGATGTAGAGGCTGAGTGTCAGCGATGATATACAGGAACAGCGTACGCTAGAGCAAAAACATAGACATATACGGCGTAGACGCATCATATATATACATGGATGTGACACATAGGAGCATTCAGGCCACAAACATATATTAGATTGATGATACATGTTATATGTTTTTGAAATCATTGTTTGTATATTATTTAAAAACATGGTAATATATTACATAATGTTGCACAAATCAATTAATTGATATAATCGGAAATTCATACAAATAATTTTCAACAAATAAGAAACATTAATATTAATAACTGCATTGACAATATTAATAATTAATATTTTTTATTCATATTAATACTTAGTATTATTATCCATATATGTATAATAAATAATATCATTAAATTTATTATTAAATATTAATTATTTTTTAATTCAATAAATATTATTAAAATTTTATAATTAATTTAAGATGAATATATATTATATATAATATGGATTATAATACTAAGTATTAATATAATAAATAATCATCTTAAATTAATTATTAAATAGTAATAATATTATTATTTTCAATTCTATAAGTATAATTAATATTAATAATAAATATTATCTTATTTTTTATATAAGTAATTATTTAACAATACAACATAATATATTAAGAATAATATAATTATTAATTAGTAAATATTTTTTAAATACAATTTTTTTTACATTGGTACAAAAAATATATTTGATGTAATGATATTAATTATATTATATTAATTATGCCGTGTTGTATTCATTTAAAAGCCGGGCAATCAAAACTTTATTTTATTACTGTTTATATGAGTCGAGATTGAGACATAAATAAAAGACACGCATTTCTAAATTATTAAGCTGTCGGCTTTCCAATTCGATCAATTGATTTTTTTTTTGTCAGGGTCCTTCGGTATTCGTGCCCAAGTTGTCCACATATTATATTTATAATTATAATGCCCATAATAATAAATGACAGCTAAACAAACTGTTTTTATTCAAATTGTTTTATATTTATAATTATAATATCACCCACATTATTTGTTATAATAACCGTTATAGTAAATGGTAATGATGATGATATTTGATATCCCGGTTTGGCTATTATGATATAATAATGCACTAATGTAGATGATATAATAATTAATTATAAGGGGACATGAAAAAATACGTTTATAATCTATTAATTAAAAAGGTTGGCAATTCACGCGCCCAGGCTGCATGGTACGCTATCCCCGGCTCACGTGCGTGCGGCACACCTCGGAATCCTATTGGCAGTCATTATTGTCAAACGACGGGCACGTGACGGAGTCGACGGCGTAAGGAGGGCCAAACGGCGAACGGTGTTCTGTGCCTTTTTCCCGCGTCGGCGTTCACGAGGGCGCTGGCGATGGCTTTCGCTGTGGGTCCGTTCAATTACCGATTTGCCCCTACCGGTCGATTTCGTTATGATATTTTCCGACACAAAATGGAAAACCCCTTAGATTGGGGTGTGCCGATTTTGTTTCAAATAAAAATTAAAAAACCGATAAATAAAGAATATATATTTTTAATAAACCCTCCTCTACAATGTATGCTCCATGTTCCTCCTGATTCCCTTCTAGGCCTTGAATAATCACAATTGCTGCACTGCCCTAATATCCACAGGTGAGCTGAAAGTTCCGGGTTGCACCTGAAGTGGTGGAGTGGTACCCGACATCGTTTTTCGTTGAATCAAACGGATAATATGAGGAACTTGACGAACAAATATGTCGAATCCAACATATGAATCCTAATGAACTTGACGAACGCAACCTTGATTTTTCATAGAAAGGATGTTTTCACATTTAATTGATAATTAAGTTAAAATTAATAGTTAATGACAATTCTTCTCATTGTTGAACAATTTGGTAGCCGCTATCATCGTATCATCGTTGCGTTGAAGAATCCAAACTAAGATCTCTTCAACTATATCCACACGTGTTCTGTGAATTTCATAATTTAATCGTTGGTATTCTAGATGCTAGCATGAAGGAACCAAGCGCCTTTAAATTCTCTCGGGTTTGAGAGGGAGGAGGATTATATCTTGTTCTTGAGAGATAAATTAGAGAGGAAGGGGAATCGATTGTGCACCACCCTCCGAAGTGATATAACTCGAATTATGTACTTATGGTTAAACAATTACTAATTGTACAAAGACCCTTCATCTAATTGTTTATTTTAAGTAAACCTTGTATCAAATAATAATAAAAATATTATTATACTCCATGACATGTACTAACTCATGGATATTAAAATATCATTTGTTAAATAAATAAATCAATATTTGTTATAAACGACTTGAATAAAATATATCATCAACACCGGACCCTAAACTTTGTTCATCGATCATCCTCGATATTTATCAAATCCTGAATAATAAATATTTATTTTAAAAACTAAATATCTTTATTCGTTTAATAAATATATAAATATTATATTCACTGAACTTGTGAATAAATATTTATTTTAAATATTAAGCTCACATATATTCTAAACTCAGATAACTAGTGATTGAACTTGTGAGATCAACTTAACATGAATAATTATTATTTCATAAGTCGAGAATAATATTTATTTTTAATATTAAATTCAAATAGAATTTAAATAAAATTCTGGATACATTTAGCATGTGACCCTTGGTGTCACTTTTTTTGAGTGACATTAAATGAACTTGCCTAAAGTTTAAGACTAACATCTAGCAACATGTCAATACAGTCATAGAAAAGGAAGTTAATATCACAATAACAACAACCTCATATGAAAGCTTAACATGTAATAAGATCTCTCTGTCTCAAAATCTTATCAATCAAGTTGCATACTTTGCGTTATCAATCCACATGCTTGATTTATATTTCTTAGTGTAACAACCCGGTTTTTTCCTATGAGGTATGAATCCTTTTCTTTTTGGTCAACTCATAGGTTTTGACATAATATGAATATCGAGTAAGGCTATGGAGGAAATGAGGTTGTTCGGGGCTTGTTCAGAGCTCGGAATCTCGACCAATGGAAGAAACAACTGGGTCTTACACTTAGTAGAAATTGGTTCGCCTCGTCCGCACGGTTAGAGGAAACCGTGCGGGGTGTCTCAGTACACATCATAGGGCCGCACAGTTTGCCATAACCTTGCGAACCAGGCCACATGGCTGTGCGATCTGTATCAGGCATGTGACAGAGGGGATTCGCACAGGCTACGCACAGTTTGTCAAACCGTGCGGCCAGCCCGTGCGATGAGTCTCTTGAGACACAGTTGTGTGCACAGTTTGGTCAGCCATGCGGCCAAACCATGTGCCTCTTAAAGTTTGGGCGTTTTTACTATTTTGTCCTTAGCTCTATATATCTTTCCCCTGCCTCTTTCTTTCATATTCTCAACGGTCAACAACTCAATTTTCGTCCGTTGAGAGCTCCTCCCATGGGTTCTAACCTAGGTTCGTTGACAACTTCTCTGTCTGACCTCGGAATCAAGATCCGATCGTCTCGTTGGATTCCTCCACGTAAGCTCTCCACTCATTAGGTTCTTTTCGTTGTTCTTCTTCCTATCGACGACGCTATTTTGACGCAGGCTCATATGCTCTATTTTCAGGATGTTTGTCTGTTCTTTCGTTTTCTTCCGATCCAGGCCAAACTAAGGGCCGATATTGGATGTGACATCCGCTACAGGCATAAGGTAGGTGGTCTATGACTCATCCATTAAAGTCTCACCGTCTATAAATTGCTTTCGTTGTGCGCACGCCGGTTTCACCAAGCATTTCTTATTAAATTCACCTGTCTTGATCTAATTTGTCTAGATTGTGATCTATGAACCTAATAATGTCACTTGACATTGTTGGAGGTTGAGACCTCAACGCAGACGTGTTCTTCATTTATGCCTTAAAGACATATATTAGGATTATTTGGCACACCGTTCATGTGCGTTTGACTTGACCTATGATAAGGTAAGTGTTCCTTCTTAATTAATGAATCTTTAAATGAATCTTATATGTATATATGTATATATGTATGTATGTATGTATGTATGTATGTATATATGTATGTATGTATGTATAGATATCACTTGGCCTTAAATAATGTAAATGAATTGATACCAACTGCAAGTCCTTGATTCACCTTATCATGTTTAATGAAATGTACTAGAATAAACCTATTAAATAATTAAATGACATGAGTATTACATGGCCTATGATGACATATTTATATAATTGAAATGAGTATAAGGTGCCTATTATTTTTGGACCTTTTTATCTTTATAAGAGTGGTCAGACTTGAGATCTCCTTAGATTCCCGAGGGAATGCCTTGAGCACTCAAAGGACAAAATTCCGATTCATTGAGCCAATTGTCGTGGGAGATACCCACTGTGGAATCCAGTCCTTATCTTATTACGTGAATGCCTCATCGATGTACCAGCGATTCACTTGACTCTTTTCCAGATATTAGAATGCCTTGGATGCATTTCTTAGATTCAGTTTTGAAGGATCCGAACATAATGGAAGCGTGACTGACGGAAGGGCCCAACTTTGCTTTTGCCGTAATCGAGGACCAATCCAGGATCAATACGACGATGAATGTCAGTATCCACGGATTGAAATCAAAGATTTAGACAAAGAGAAGAATAGCGACAGATTCGAGAAAGAAGATCTTGCACATCATGTTTATAATTAATTTAATAATTTTTGAAGAAATTAAATACCTGGGACTTCGGTTCTTTCTTCATTGGCGATCGTTGATTATTTGGAACGACCCTTCCGAATTACCTTCATTGTGTTTGTGAGGATCCAAAGTACAATCCCTCTAGCGGTGATCCACACGTGCTCCAATCGTCTCCGATCAACGTCACTCGTTCTCCGAGTGCTTACACGACGGAATGAATGTCTTACATCGATCATTCTTGATCGCCCGTTCTTCGGTCTTAAAGAACTTATCTTGTTCTTGAGAGGGAGAGATGAGATGAGTCGAGAGAGAAAATGTTTGGTTCAACAATTCTCAATTCACCGGGGTTTTGCACACCAGACTTAATGACACAATAGACGTACCGGTCTATTTAACGACATGAGGTTTCGATTACAATATTTAATTGCGTTACAACAATTAAATACATTCATAACCTTCGAGAAAACCCATGCTACATAATAACAATAACACCACCATTATTCATGGTGTGTCAACTTGCGCAAAATAGAATCATAAATGAAATCCCGTGCCACATAATGATAACAACGTTATTATTATTTTGTCTTGTGCCCACTAGTTAAATAATTATTTACCGTCTTGCAAATAATTATTTTACTACCGGACCAGCCTTGGTCCGCTCAGACTCCACTTCCATTTATTGAACACTTGAATAAATAAATAATTTATTCTCTTAAAGAAATATTTTATTTACAAACTAGTAATTAAATATTTATTAAATGTTCAATAAAATAAATATATTTTATTTAATTTATGCAATCATTTTAACTTGAATAAAATTATTCCACGGTCTTGAAAATAATATTTATTTCATTAATTAAATTAAAATAGAATTTAATCGAGACCACAAGAAACACTTAGTGTGTGACGCTCTAGGATTCTTTTTCATTGATATTAGGTGGGCTTGCCTAAAGTCCAAGAGTAATGTCTAACAACGAGGTCAAGACATCCAAAAGAAAGAACTTAAAGTCGCAATGATAATATCCACATACAAATGCTCACTGTGTAATATAATCCATTTTTCATAATATCTCATCAAGTAGGTTTCATGATAGTATCATCAACTTATATGCTTGATACATCATTCTTTAACTATCTGAAATAAACTCATTGTTACACCATGACCATGAAATTTAGGGTGATAGTTCTATTTCAATCAAAGGGCCGAGATATCAACTTTCATAAATGGAAGAGACAAATCCTTCCTCGACTTATCAATTAATAACATATCATTCGTGACGCACCCAACATACCATACTTCTTGCTAACATATGGCATGATAGTTTTCGTTAGTAAATCTAAGTGCGCGAGTCATGACACGTATTGATGATAATATTAAAGTCTAAGGACCATTACACACGCTCACAGATAGGAATATTCGATGCCACCAAAACATGCAGAATTCTTACTGGCGGGACTGTTCTCATAATCTCCCGTCTTGGAGATTATTAAGTGCGAACTTCATGAGAAGAAGTCTCATCTGCTTACGAGTACTCACACCTGACGGTCTGTATACTATGTGTCCCATCATAGTATGTCATCCAACTGCAGAACTTTATTTAAGAATATTGTCACAACACTTCAAGGTTCTCATTATAGCAGGGAACTGCTATGACCTTATTAATGCAACAAATACTCTAGGACATTATTATATTATAGTAATGCAGAACAATGAACAATATGTAATAAGATGTTTAATATTTAAATGCATTAAATATTCATGTAATCAATGTACAAACAGTTGGTTCTAAGACACCGACTCCAACAAACTACCACTTGGACTCAAGCCAACTGCCTACGACTTTCAGTCCGCTAGACCTCACATGATGATCATGTTTTTGCCGAGTTAAGGCTTTAATCAAGGGGTCAGCCACATTGTCTTCTATGGAAATACTGCTCACTGCAACTTCACCTCTCTAAGAAAAACCCCTCATGAGATGATACTTCCGTAGTGTGTGCTTCATCTGCTGATGTGACCTTGGCTCTTTTGCGAGAGTCACCGCTACAATATTTTCACAATAAAGTGTGATGAGATCTTTACTGCTAGGTACCCCATCCAACTCTTGGACAAAGCTCTGCATCCAAACTGCTTCTTTAGTTGCCTCAAAAGTTGTGATATACTCAGACTCTGCTATAAAATTTGCAACCACACCTTGCTTTGATCTCTTCTAGCTCACAAGACCTCCATTTAAAGTGAAGATGTATCCCGTTTGCGACTTTATGTCATCTTGATCAGTCTGGAAACTAGCATATACATATCATCTGATGACTAGTTCCTAATCTCCTCTATAAAACAAGAATAAATCCTTAGTATGCCTTAGATACTTAAGGATAGTCTTGAATTCTATCCAATGGCGGTCACCTGGATTAGCTTGATATCTTCCTACCACACTCAATGCGTAGGCAACATCTAACCCAGTACATAGCATAACATACAAGACTGACCCAATCGCTGATGCATATGAAATCCTTGTCATTCTCTTTCTTTCCTCATGCGTATGAAGAAACATTTTCTTGGAAAGATGAATTCCATGTGACACTGACAACAATCCCCTCTTGGATTGTTCCATACTGAATATCTTCAATATCTTATCAATGTTTGTACTTTGACTTAGGCCCAACAATCTCTTGGATCTATCACGATGCATCTTGATCCCAAGAATATATGCTTCCTTACCCAAGTCTTTTATGAAGAAGAATTTATTCAACCATGCCTTAACAAACTGAAAGACTGGTATTTCATTTCTAATAATTAATATGTCATCAATATATACTATTAAGAAAACGACTGCACTCCCACTAAACTGTTTGTAGACACAAGGCACACATTCGTTCTTTATAAAACCAAATTCTATTATAGCTTCATCAAAATAAATGTTCTATGATCTAGATGATTTCTTTAATCCATAAATGGATTTTTACAACTTGCATATCTTATTGGCATCCTTTGAAGTCATAAACTCTTCAGGTTGTGTCATATAGACATCTTCCTAAAGGTTTCTGTTAAGGAAGGATGTTTTGACATCCATTTTCCAAATCTCATAGTCATGGTAAGCGGTAATGGCCAAAAGAATTCTGATGGATTTCAACATTGCAACTAGTGAAAAGGTTTCATCATATTCAATGCCTTGGCACTGTTTAAACCCTTTTGCAACTAGTCGTGCCTTATAGGTACTGACTTTTCCTTCTATGTCTAGTTTCTTCTTGAATACCCATTTGCAACCAAAAAGCTTTACATATACTAGAGGATCTACCAAAATCCAGACTTGGTTTTGGTGCATGGAATCCATTTTATAATTCATGGCTTCTTGCCATTTGGCAATGTCTATGCTACTTACTGCTTCCTTGTAGGTTAGAGGATCATTATTATCAACTAATAATGAGTCACCATCCTCGGTAATTATAAAACCATACCATTCCGGTTCTCTAACCTCTCTTGTACTCCTACGCAATACTTGTGTCTCTGGAACATATCTTTCTTTCACAGGGCTTTCTGGAATCTTATCTTGTACGAACTCTTGTGTACCTTGAGCCTCAACTTCATCGAAGTCTATCTCGCTCCCACTATCTATTTTGGAGATGTGCTCCCTCTCAAGGAATATAGCGTGTCTTTTCACTATAACCTTTTTTTCTGAGGAGTTGTATAGGTAATATCCCCTTGTTTCCTTAGGGTATCCTATAAAGGTATACTTTGTGCCTCGGGGTGTGAGTTCGTTACCTGAAGAGGCCTTAACAAACGCTTCGCTTCCCCACACATGTAAATTCGATAACATGGATTTTTCCACTCTAAAGATCGTATGGAATACCATTTATCGATTTATTTGGTACTTGGTTTAGTATGTGTGTCGCTGTTTGTAACGCATATCCCCAAAAGGATAATGGAAGACTTGCATGACTTATCATTGATCTCACCATGTCCAACAAGGTGCGATTCCTCCTTTTTCTTACACCATTCCACTGGGGTGTGTAAGGAGGAGTGACTTGGGATAAGATCCCAAACTCCTATTAGTAATCAATGAAGTCTTGATTAAGATATTCTCCACCTCAGTCTGTGTGGAGTTTCTTAACCTTCTTACCAAGATGGTTCTCAAGTTCATTCTTGTATTCCTTGAACTTATCAAAAGAATCCAACTTATACCTCATTAATTATATATATCCATATCTACTAAAATCACCAGTAAAAGTTATAAAGTATGAGTACCCACCCCTTGCTTCAATCGGAAATGGTCCAGACACATCGGCATGGACCAATTTAAGAAACTCTTTGGCTCTTTCACCTTTCCCACTAAATGGGGCTTTGGTTATTTTGCCTTGTAAATATGTGTGACATACATCAAGTGGTTTTAGTTCAAAAGAATCTAAATATCGATCTTGATGTAACTTTTTCAAGAGTTTCTCATTTACATGACCTAGCCAGTGATGCCAAAGTTGGGTGTGGTATGAGTAATGTGAAGTAGTTTCGTTATCGATTTCCATTACTTGGTTTGTGTAATCCAATACGTAAAGACCGTTATATAAATGTGCCTTACCAAAACAAATTATATCTTTATAAAAGAAGCAACATAAATTTCCAAACTTGAAAATAAATCCATCTGTATCTAGTTTGGATACAAAAATAATGTTTTTGGTTACAAAAGGAACAAAATAACAACCTTTTAATATTAAGATCATCCCAGTCAACAATGTGAGGTGGTAGTCCCTGATAACTACAACAACAAGTCTATCTCTGTTGGTTGCTCATAGATCAACCTCCCCTCAGTCAATTTTCTTGAATCTACTTGGTTCTTGTATTTGGATACATATGTGAGCACCACAGTCTGTATCTAATACCCAATTTGTAGAAACATATAAATTGCACTTGATAACAAATGCACCTGAAGCTTCTCATTACTTCTTTAGCTGGATGCAGTTTTTCTTCCAGTGGTCCTTATTTCCACATGAAAAACAAATAGCTTACTGTTCCCTTACCTCCCCTTTGATCTTCATTTTCTTGGAAGGGCATGAAGAAGCTTTGGGATTAAATCTCTTTGCCTTCCCTTTCCTCTTATTCACCACAAGGATAGAAGGCTTCTCACGCTTCATATCTTTGTCCAATTGGCGAATGAGGATAAGAATATCAGATAGAGACTTCTCAATTTTGTTCATATTGAAATTAATAAAAAAACTGGAGAAGCTCCGAGGGACTGATGCGAGAATGAGATAGGTACCTAGTTCTTCGAAGAGTTTAAACCTTAGAACCTCTAGGCGCTCAATGTAGCCAATGAGATTGACTACTTGAGGCCTAGCTGGGGAACCCTCTCCAAGCCTACTCTAAAAGAGTGCCTTGGAGATTTAAAACCATTCCTGTCTTTCTCTCTCCTAGTAAAGACCACATAGGTGCTCAAGCATGCTATAAACATCCATGTTTTCCTGAGAATTCATGAGTTCACTAGACATTGATGATAAAATCCAACATTGAACGTCGACAACGTTGTTCATATGTTTTTCATAGACCAGTAACTCTTCATCACTTGCCTCTTGGGCAGGCGGATCATGTAATGAGGACTCCAACACATAAGATTTCTATTCATGGCGTAAAATGACCCAAATGCATTTAAACTGCTCCTTGAAGTTAGCACTGATGAGGATGTTGACTTTATCCAGTATTGATCGTAGGGATAGTGTGGTTTACAAGTTTGACATTTTTATTCTATAATTAAAAGAGAAGATAATTAGTACTTTCTTGATTACATTTTATGAGAGACAATAAATTAATTTTATTAAGTCTTCCACTATTTTATCAAGTCCCAATTTTCCTCACCATTGAACTCATAATGCCTAGTTACTTGGATATTCTAGTGAAAATGATCCATATTCCCCTTCACATAACCCTAACAAGGGTTGGGAAAGCTATTTGAAGATATTTAGGTAGGAAGGTCTTTTCCAACTGTGGGCTTAGAGCTCCTTGATCTGTTGAGTGGACTCCCTAATCCTAAAATCCTGACTTGGATTTCTTAAACACTTGCCTCTAATATTACACCAAGTCTAGCAAGGTGTAACGCCTCGACCCCAGTTACCCAGAGTCAGTGCATTATTACATAACATTGTCATGATTACAAGGAATCAAGTCCCGAAAGACCGACCAGTTTAGCAGTCTTGGAAAATAGATTACATACATGAATGTTACATTACACATTAGAAAATAAAACACAACATAAATGATCCTTTGAGAACGCCATTAATCCCCTAGCCTAAACCTTCTTATCAATCATAATACACTTCTTGGAATCCTGGGAAATTAAAACATAGAAATGGGTGAGCTCAGATGCTCAGTAAGGATAACAATATAGTGGAATCTTTCGTAAATAAGCATAAACATTTAAGGCAATGTATAAGACTAAAACAAAATCCTTTTAAACTTAAAATTCAGCATAATATGGCAAAGATAAAATCAAATAATTCCATTTACTTATTCACATGGATATTCTATTAGTCGAATAATCACATGCAATATCAATAGCCACTTTCATAATGATGGAATGCATAATGACAGACTTCATAACCACATAGTCAAGGCCTTGTGCCAAGACTACAAATAATATTTTGTAAAGGCCTTGTGCCAAGACACTAGTTTGTCTCATGAGACCTACCAATGTATCGATAATCTATAACGGGCTCCACCTATCACTTACTAAGTCCAATGCATTCCTCATATGAAAAGGTTTAAACATAACATAAACATTCGTATTAAAACTACCATAAGAAATGTCAATACTTTATCCATAAAACATGAATGGTATAAAAATAACACATCTACAGTCAAACATATCACAAAACCTTCAATACTATATGAAATATTTGTATCATAATAAATCAACCTCAATCAAGAATAATATCCCGTAAAGGATGTTAACATAGTTGAAAATGATCAGTAAAAATATTTGAGAGAAATATCCCTTTTCATGAAAACATTTAAAAGTTACACAATTTAGAAAGGAAGAAATTTAAAGACATTTTTAAATAAAAGTGTCCCATACTACTTTGAAAGTTTTTAAAGGAATTAAAATTTTAAAAAATTCATGTTCATATAAATAAATCCTTAAAACCATTTTGAAAACATGAACATTAATGAGAAAGGTTCAGAAGAATAAATCTTTAAAACATTTAAAATGATGTTTTAGTAAAAATTACCTTAAAAAGAATCCATTTGAAAACTCTTTTATGAAACATGTACATGGATAATAAATATGTCCCAGTAGATACTTATGTAAAAACAACCTCAGATAATAAAGATATTGTGAAATTAACCCTTACCAATTTGGTAACTTACGAAACATACACCCCATGAAAGAAGTATCATACAATGAAGATGTAAATACACATAAATTAAAGTGTATTACAAAAATAATACAATTATGAGCAGTACATACACCGCATAAAAGTAAATAGTGGCAATATAGCATGTATCTCACGAGAATAAGAAGTGAGATGAAAACCCCTTACCTTGCACTTTCCTTTAGTTGAGGGTACATTTAACCTCCTGTATAAAGACCGTAGTATGTTATTAAATTATAAAAGAACAATATTAATATTTATGATATGATAAATGATTCATTTACGACTTTATACTACCCATTTAATACTAATTTCCATGTTAAATTAACATTTTGGGTAATAATTGCTTTCTTTATCGTACATGTTTTAACTTGTTACTCTTGATTGTATCACTTAGTTCATGATTTAAATACTTATAGAATATAAAAAATGATTTATATATCATATATATTTAGAATATAAATATGTATAATAGATAGATATATGAAATGGAAAACACCGTTTATGGAGACGGTACGCCGTACGTACGCATAAACGCTGTTTCCGTTTTCATATCGTATTGAACAGAACTAAGTGAATAAAATATATGTAAATAAATAAATAAATATATATATATATATATCTATCTATTAAGTAGAATTATTATTTCATATATTACATACTTATTAATAATATATATTTTTATAATCATCATTAAATGGTGAATGTGAAATTGAATCTCATTGCGTCATGAAGACGGTAATCCGTACGTACGTACGAGCGACAATATCATTATATTGATGGTGAAATCGTATGTAATTGGATGGTATATCATATATACAGAATAATTAAAATTTTATATTTATTATTTACATCAATTATACTCATTATTATACCCACCCAAATAATGAAGTGTTTGAATAACAAGCTACACCACGACGTGGAGACGGCAAGCCGTACGTACACACATATGGTGAATTTGTCATTTATAGGATGGATAGAATAATGAATATGGTTGTATCATATTTATAATAACATCACAGTATATAGGAGGTATTGGAGTTATTATTTTGGTATAGAAACAACAAAGAAAGAGGAAGTGGAGGAAGAAAAGAACTTGAAAGAGGTGATGAAATATTTACCTATTCTTCGGGTTCTTCCATTTGATTTGATCAAAAGGTCTCCTTAGGTTGGCTTTTTGACCAAAGTAAGGCCTCTAGGATGAAGGGAGAAAAGTTGGTAGGATATTTGGGCAGGGGTTGGCTGAGCCAAAATTCTTTGGAGGTGTGAAATTAAGAGAAGGGGAAGTTCCCTTTTATAAGAGAGGTGAGGGTCACTTTAGGAAAAGCTTGAAATATTATTTTATAATAAAATAATATTTGGTTTATAATGGCTCAAAAATGCATTATTTAGAGGCTAAGGTGGGGATGAGTCAAAAAACTCTCAACCAATAGGTTTTAGATAGGTTTAGGTCATCATACTAACCTTATCTTTTAGATTTAACTCTTAGTTAAATAGTTTGACATTTATCATGTCTCTTTGTATTTTTATATTATATGGTTAATAAAATTATAATAATAAGCCAAGAAAACCCCATGTGGTTCATTATTAATATATATAACCTTATCTAAGTTCTTTGGCCAAGCCTTAGATTTTTAGGAATATTATATCAATTAATAATATAGTATTTGTTTTAAAAACTCAATTATGTCAATTTTGACACTATTTAGTATTTGATTTTTTTGAAAGTCATAAAAACTTCATCACTTCAAATAAAATTTATTTAACCAAACCTAACATGTCATATTAACCTATAAAATTAGTGTAATTCATCAAAAATCTCAATTTACATTTATTTGGATATTTATAATATCAATTATTTTAATATTTCATTAATAAGGTAATTACTGCATCATCACTGTGTCATAAATAAATTAAATTATTTAATGTCTAAAAATTATAAATAAAATAAAATTATGTAGGAAATCTTTTTAGATTTCTAATGAATATTTATAGTCAAATTTACATTGTCTGTAACCCTATATTAAAAATGGTTTAGTTATTAAACTTTGAATTTAACTATTTTAACTCTTCTTTAAATAAAATAATAACAAATGTCATAATCTAATCCAAGTGAACCAAAGAGGATCATATTTTATTCTTAAGTTTGTTTTGGTCGAATTATACTTATCCAATAGAATTAGGACATGTGTTAGGGTAATTATGACATCATTTTTACCCTTAATTACCCTATTTACTTTTAACCGTGGTAAATAAAAGTTAAAAGTTACTATTTACCAAAAATTATTTCCATCTTATTGAACCACATTTTACTTACTGATATTAACGGTGTCTCTCGGATTTTTGAAATTCAACTCACAGAAGCGGTAAAATTAAGTTTTATACAAATTTGCAAATGCTCATAGAAGGTGGGTAAAAAAGGTTAAAAAGTTCAATAAAATTTAATACATCTAATTTTATTATAAAATGACTCAAATAAATTACATTGAACTTATATAGATATTATATATCTATTTTTAATTAAAATAAATTTAAATAAAATAAATAAATATTTAAATAAAAAGTTGGTTTTAAATAATAACGCAGTGTTTTCACTATTCATTAAAAAATGAAAGTTTTCAGAAAAATACAAAAAATTCACCTAAAGTTAATTTTGATATTCCTAATTAAAAAATGAAGTATATTTTACCAAATTCAAAACATAGAAGTTGGATTTATTAATTTAAAATTAATTTCCGCTGTCAAAACCAAAAACCGGGTTTTTAAAAAGTAAAAACTATCAAAAGATTGGCATGTGTTTATGTCAAATTTAAATGTGAAATTACTTATAATTACCTACATTGTATTAAATTATAAAAAATAATCTAATTATACTTCAAAAACATTCAAATTTATAATTTAACACTATACATTATTTCGATTAAAAAAGTTGTTTTCAATTAAAACATAGTATTTTTCACTATTCATCAAAATATGAAAGTTATCAGAAAAGTACCAAAATTTTATTCAAACTAAATTTTTATGTCCCGCTTATAAAGAAAAATTTAATTTCATTAAATTAAATATATAAAAGTGTCAAATATTGATTTTAAAAAGGGTTCTCCATTAAAAGGCGGTAAAATTTCATTTTTTTAAAAATACTTCTTTTATCTGAAAAAAATGAATTTGTTCTTATATTATGTATAGGAAACACATAATATGGATGTTAAAATTATATAGAGTATACAAGATTCAAAATTCAGTTAATACTATTAATAGCCACTTTTTGAATGGCTAGTTTGATAAGCTGTGGTGCGCATGAACTTGGTGTTGCGTGTAGCGCAAGCTATTGAATTACTTTAATGAGATAACATACTATGAAATCTTAGGATGTTACACAAAGGCTAATCCTCTTGATGTAATATGGTTAAGTCAACCCACAACTTTCATAAGGGATTCCTGTATAAAAGGAAGTGTCCCAACAAGGTTTGGTCAAACCCATAGTTTTATTGAGTCTTTCCCTTAATCAAGTAACGAAAGGCTTAGTCTGACTTAATATTTTATTGAGGGATTTTTATCTCTTATGGGAAGATTTCTTATTATCTTTATCAAATTATTGTTAATATTAAGTGGAACTTACTTAAGTGGTTAACCATGTATTGATAATATTTACGCATAAGCATAGTTTATTTTAGTTCCATCTTGCATGCTTGTTTAATTCATTAATTATGTGACCGTGAAAACAAATCTATAATGATAAACCATGCAACTGATAGAAATAAATAAAGTAAAGGGAGTGATCATGATCTTTTCTAATGGTTAGTTTATCTAGTGTTTGATAAACTAACCCTGACCTAGGGGAGAAACACCTTGAATGTTTTGAGATCGTGTTTACAACTTTCCACCTGTCCACCTTTGTATCTCCTAGGATTGGTTTTGTCTCATCTCTAGCTTGAACCGCCTACACTAGATTAAGAGCTCCATCCAATACATATTCTTTTTTAACTCACACACAGGTGAGAGGTAAAAATAGGGGTTTTACATAAAATAAACCATGGGCATGCATTCCCTACATATTAATGAGGATAGATGACATGCAAACCAACAATTTAATTTAAAATAAATTAAAAGGAAACCAATCACATACAAAGGTCTGGTCTAGCTCATGATCATCCACATACATGAAAAAATTATGCATTTAATAAAACTAGAATTCAATTCTTTAATTGTTCTTATTAAGATAAATCGCATTTGAATTGAATAATTATTATCTTTAAATAATCAATCCATTTATCTTAATCCTTTTTTGAATTTCCCTGATATTATCATCCATAACATTAAAGGTAACACAGTGAAAAACAGTTTGAATCTACATGATCTGTAATTATGAACATTACACAAAAATTAAAGTTTTAATTCTGTATAATTTGGTAAAGTACATGACGTGTAGTTCCGACTACACGACGTGTACTGCCTTCACCATCTTATCCAAAGTACATGCCTAGGGACTCAGTGTGTGAGGCATACTTTTTAAATCTTAGAGTACACAGTGTGTCCAGTGGGCCACATTCCATGTTGTCTCCAGGTTACATGATTATCGGTCGACTTAGCTGTGTATGAGATACATGGTTTGGACCTTGACCCGAAGGGACTACACACTGTGTCCAGTGGGCCACATGGTGTGTAATCCGGCTGACCGTGAACCAATCTATCTTAGTCAACACATGGCGTAAGAATTAACTACACCACATGTCATTAATGCACACAACTTGAGTAATTTCCAAATTACTCTCAATGTATTTAACACAACTACATGGTGCGTAATCTGGAATACATGACGTGTATGGAAGATTACACGACGTGTAACTCTGAATACATGATGTGTACTATCATGTTACCTGGACAGAATTGTCGGTACCTCCTGATGAGATCCTTGATTTAATTTTAATCAAAAAATTATTCATTTCTGTTAGATCTGTGAGAAAAAAAAGTGGAAGAACAAATCTCAAAATTCAAATTACAAGAACGATTAAACATGAATTGAAAAACTAAATTATTAAAGCACAAATCATCAAATAATTATTTAAATAATTATAAATGGTGATAAGATCACTCTGATACCACTGTAAGGATCTGGAAGCAGTGGAAGCATGGCTGTTGGGAGGGACCACCTTTTCTTTTTCTGTAATCGATGACCAATCCGGGATCAATAAGATGATGAACGCTAGTATCCACGGATTGAAATAAAATATTTAGACAAAGAGAATAATAACACCATATCTAAGAAATAGGATCTTGTACATCATGTTTATAATTAATTTAATAATTTTTGAAGAAATTAAATACCTGGGTCTTTGGTACTTTCTTCGTTGATGATCGTTGATAGTCCGTAATGACCCTTCCAGATTGCCTTCATTGCACTTGCGAGGATCCAAAGTAGAATCCCTTTAGCGGTGATTCACATGTGCTCCACTGGTCTCTAATCAACGCTACTCGTTCTCCGGGTGCTAGTGCGGTGGACTGAATGTCTTGCATTGATCGTTCTTGATTGCGCATTTTCGGACTTGAAGAACTTCTCTCATTCTTGAGAGGGAGAGATACGAGGAGTCGAGATAGAAAATGTTTAGCTCAACAATTCTCAATTCACTGGGGTTTTGCACACCAGGTGTAATGGAACAATAGATGTACCTATCTATTTAATGACATGGGATTTTGTTTAAAACATTTATTTGCATATCAAAAATTAAATACATTCATAACCATAGAAAAAACCCATGCAACATAATAACAATAACATCACCATTATTCGTGGTGCACCAACTTGCGCAAAACAGAATCATAAATGAAATCCCATGCCACATAATGATAATAATGTTATTATTATTTTGTCTTGTGCCAACTAGGTAAATAATTATTTACCATCTTTCAAATAATTATTTTACTACTGAACTGGCCTTGGTTTTCTCAAACTACACTTCCATTTATTGAACACCTGAATAAATAAATAATTTATTCTCTTAAATAAATATTTTATTTACAAACTAGTAAATAAATATTTATTAAATGTTCAATAAAATAATTTTTTTATTTAATTTATGAGATCATTTTAACTTGAATAAAATTAGTGCACAGTCTTGAGAATAATATTTATTCCATTAATTAAATTCAAATAGAATTTAATCGAGACCACAAGAAACACTTAGCGTGTGACCCTCTAGGATTCTTTCTCATTAGCATTAGGTAGGCTTTCCTAAAGTTGAAGAGTACTATCTAACAATGAGATAAGGCACCAAATAGAAATAAATTAAAGTCACAACGATGACATTCACATATGAATGCTCATTGTGTAATATAATCTCTTTTTTCACAATATCTCATCAAATAGGTTTCATGATAGTGTCATCAACCTATATGTTTGATATGTCATTCTTTGACTACCTGAAATAAACTCGTTGTTACACCATGATCATAGAATTTAGGGTGAAAATCTATTTCAATCAAAGGGATGAGATATCAATTTCCGTAAATAGAAGGGACAAATTATTCCTTGACTTATCCATTAATAACATGTAATTCATGACACACCCAATGTACCCTACTTACCTCCAATATATAGCGTGATAGTTTTCACTAGAAAATCTAAGTGCGTGAGTCATGACACCTATTAATGATAATATTAAATTTTAAGGACCATTACACCATTCTCGTAGATAGGAATATCCGATGACACAAAACATGTAGAATTCCTATTGGCGGGTCTGTTATCATAATCTCCCATCTTGGAGATTACCAAGTGTGAACTTCATAAGAAGAAGTCTCATCTTCTTATGATTAATCACACCTGATGGTTTGTATACTATGTGTCCCATCATAGTTTTTCATTCAATCATATAACTTTATTTAAGAATATTGTCATAGCACTTTAAGTTTCTCATCATATAGGAGAACTAATATGACCTTATTAATGCAACAAATACTCTAGGATATTATTACATTATAGTCATGCAGAATAATGAAAAATATTTAATAAGATGTTTAATATTTAAATACATTAAATATTCATGTAATCAATGTAAAACCATTTGGTTCTAGGCCACCAACTCCAACAAACTACCACTTGGACTAGAGCCAACTTCCTATGACTTTTAGTCCACTAGACCTCACATGATGATCATGTTTCTACTGAGTCAAGGCTTTATTCAAGGGGTCCACCACATTGTATTTTGTGGAAATAAAACTCACTGTAAATTCACCTCTCTGAGAAAAATCCCTCAAGAGATGATACTTCTGTAGTATGTGCTTTGTCCGCTGATGTGACCTTGACTCTTTTGCAAGAGCCACCGCTGCAGTACTATCATAATAAAGCATGATGTGATCTTTACTACTAGGTACCACATCCATCTCTTGGATGAAGCTCCACATCCAAACTGCTTCTTTAGCTACCTCAGAAGCTTGGATATACTCAAACTCTATTGTAGAATCTGTGACCACACCTTGCTTTGAGCTCTTCCTACTCACAAAACCTCCATTCAAAGTGAAGATGTATCCCATTTGCAACTTCATGTTATCTTGATCAGTCTGGAAACTAGCATCTACATATCATCTGATGACTAGTTCCTTATCTCTTCCAAAAACCAGGAACATATACTTATTATGCCTTAGATACTTAAGGATAGTCTTAACTTCCATCCAATGGTGGTCACCCAGATTAGCTTGATATCTTCCTACGACACTCAATGCATATGAGACATCTAGCCTAGTGCATAGAATATCATACATAACTAACCCAATCGCTGATGCGTATGGAATCCTTGACATTCTCTTTCTTTCCTCATGTATTTGAGGACACATTTTCTTAGAAAGATGAATGCCATGTGATGTTGGCAACAATCCCCTCTTGGATTGTTCCATACCTAATCTCTTTAATATCTTGTCAATGTATATACTTTGACTTAGGCCCAACAATCTCTTGGATCTATCATGATGTATCTTGATCCCAAGAATATATGCTGCCTCTCCCAAGTCCTTCATGGAGAATCATTTTTTTAACCATGCCTTAACAGACCTTAAGACTGGTATTTCATTTCTAATAATTAATACGTCATCAACATATACTATTAGGAAAATGAATGCACTTCCACTAAACTATTTGTATACACAAGGACCAAATTCATTCTTTATAAAACCAAATTCCATTATGGCTTCATCAAAATGAATGTTCCATGACCTGGATTCTTTCTTTAATCCATAAATGGATTTTTGCAACTTTCATATCTTATTAGTATCCTTTAGAGTCACAAAACCTTCAGGATATGTCATATAGACATCTTCCTGAAGGTTCTCGTTAAGTAATGCTATTTTAACATCCATTTTCCAAATCTCATAGTCATGGTAAGTGGTAATGGACAATAGAATTTTTATGGATTTCAGCATTGCAATTGGTGAAAAGGTTTCGTCATAGTCAATTCCTTGACTCTGTTTAAACCCTTTTACAACCAGTCATGCCTTATAGGCACTGACTTGTACTTCTATGTCCAATTTCTTCTTGAATACCAATTTACAACCAACAGTCTTTACATCTACTAGAGGATCTACCAAAATCCAAACTTAGTTTTGGTGCATGAAATCCATTTCAGAATTCATGGCTTCTTGCCACTTGGAAACTTCTATTCCACTCACTTCTTCCTTGAGGGTTAGAGGATCATTATTATCAACTAATAACGAGTCATCATCCTCGGTAAATAGAAAACCGTACTATTCCAGTTATCTAACCTCTCTTGTACTCCTACACAGTACTTGTGTCTCTGGAACAAATCTTTCTTCCATGGGGCTTTGTGGAATCTGCTCTTGTACTAACTCTTGTGTACCTTGAGCCTCGACTTCATCGAAGTCTATCTCACTCCCACTATCTCTTTTGGAGACGTTCTCCCTCTCAAGGAATATAACATGTCTTTTTACTATAACATTTTTTTCTGAGGGGTCGTATAGGTAATATCCCCTTGTTTCCTTATGGTATCCTATAAAGGCACACTTTGTGCCTTGGGGTGTGAGTTTGTTACCTGAAGAGGCCTTAACAAATGCTTCACTTCCCCATACATGTAAATTCAATAACATGGATTTTCTTCCACTCAAAAGCTCAAATGGAATACTATTTATCGATTTAGTTGGTACTTGGATTAGTATGTGTGCCACTGTTTAAAATGTATATCCCCAAAAGGATAATGGAAGACTTGCATGACTCATCATTGATCTCACCATGTCCAACAAGGTGTGGTTCCTCCTTTCACTTACACTATTCCACTATAGTGTGTAAGGAGGAGTGAGTTGAGATATGATCCTAAACTCCCACAAGTAATCAATGAAGTCTTGATTAAGATATTCTCCACCTTGGTCTAAGGGGAGTTTCTTTATCTTCTTACCAAGATAGTTCTCAACTTAATTCTTGTATTCCTTGACTTACCAAAATAATTTGACTTATACCTCATTAAGTAGATATATTTATATCTACTAAAATCACTAGTAAAAGTTATGAAGTATGATTACCCACCCCTTGCTTCAACTAAAAATGGTCCACACACATCGGTATGAACCAATTCAAGAATCTCTTTGGCTCTTTAACCTTTACCACTAAACTGGGCTTTTGTTATTTTTCTTTGTAAACACGCGTGACATAAACCAAGTGGTTTTAGTTCGAAATAATAGAAATATCCATCTTGGTGTAACATTGTCAAGTGTTTCTCATTTACATGACCTAGTCAGTGATACCAAAGTTGGGTGTGGTATGAGTCTTGCGAAGTAGTTTCATCATAAATTTCCATTACTTGGTTTGTATAATCCAACACGTAAATACCATTATATAAATGTGACTTACCAAAACAAATGTTATCTTTATAAAAGAAGAAACATCTATTTCTAAACTTGAAAATAAATCTATCTGTATCCAGTATGGATACAAAAATAATGTTTTTGGTTATAGAAGGCACATAATAACAACCTTTTAATACCAATATCATCCCAGTCGACAACGTGAGGCGGTAGTCCCCAACAGCTACAACAACAAGTCTAGCTTCATTGGATGCTCATAGATCTACCTCCCCTCAGTCAATTTTCTTGAATCTACTTGGTTCCTATATTTGGATACATATGTGAGCACCACAGGATGTATCTAATACCCAATTTTTAGAAGCATATAAATTATAATCGATAACAAATGCACCTGAAGCTTCCCATTGCTTCTTTAGCTGGGTGAAGTTTTTCTTCTAGTGGCCCTTCTTGCCACATGCGGAACAAATAACTTCCTATTCCCTTTCCTTCCCTTTGATCTTCCATTTCTTAGAAGGGCGTGAGAAGCTTTAGGCTTAAATCTCTTCACCTCCCCTTTCCTCTTATTCACCATAAGGATAGAAGGATTTACAATTTTCATTTTTTTGTCCACTTGGTGAATGAGGATAAGAAGATTATATAGAGAATTCTCAATGTTGTTCATATTAAAATTAACAACAAAACTGGAGAGGATCTGAGGGAGTGATGCAAGAATGATATCGGTACCCAGTTCTTTAGGGAGTTTAAACCCTAGAACCTCCTGATGCTTAATGTAGCCAATGAGCTTGACTTCTTGAGGACTATCTAGGGAACCCTCTTCAAGCTTACTCTTAAAGAGTACCTTGGAGATCTCAAACTATTTCTATCTTTCTCTCTCTTGGTAAAGACCATGTAGGTTCTAAAGCATGCTATATGCATCCATGTTTTTGTGAGACATCATGAGTTCACTAGACATTGATTATAACATCAAACATTGATCATCAAACACATCATTCATATATTTTTCATAGACTAGGAACTATTCATCACTTTCCTCTTGGGCTTGCATATCAGGTAATGAGGACTCCAACACGTAAGATTTATGTTCATGGCATAGAATGACCTGAAGGCGTCTAAACCATTCCTGGAAGTTACTAATAGTGAAGATGTTGTCTTTATCCAATATTGATGGCAGGGATAGTGTGGTTGAAAAGTTTTTAATTTTTATTCTATAATTAAAAGAGTAGATAATTAGTACTTTCTTGATTACATTTTAAGAGAGATAATAAATTAATTTTATTAAGTCTCCAACTATTTTATCAAGTCCTAATGGCCCTCACCATTGAACTTAGAATGACTAGTTGCTTGGACATTCTAGTGCAAAAGATCCATATTCCCCTTCGCATAACCCCAACAAGGGTTGGTCAAGCTATTTGAAGGTATTTAAGTAGGAAGGTCTTTTCCAACTGCGGGCTTCTATACCCTTGATCTATTGAGTGGACTCCCCAATCCTGAAATCTTGACTTGGATTTCCTCAACACTTACCTCCAATATTACACCAAGTCTAGAAAGGGATACTCCTCTTGATTTAATATGGTTAAGTCAACCTGAAACTTTCATAAGGGATTCTTCTATAAAAGTAAGTGTCCCAACAAGGGTTGGTCAAACACATAGTTTTATTGAGTCTTTCCCTTAATCAAGTAACGAAAGGCTTAGTCTAACTTAATATTTTATTGATGTATTTTTATCTCTTATTCGTAAATTACTTATTATCTTTATCACATGATTGTTAATATTAAGTAGAACTTACTTAAGTGATTAACCATGTCTTGATAATATTTATGCATAAGCATGGTTTATTTTAGTTCCATCTTACATGCTTGTTTAATTCATTAATTTTGTGATTGCGATAACACATCCATAATGATAAACCATGCAAATGAAAGAAATAAAATAATGTAAAGGGAATGATCATGAGATTTTCTAATGGTTAGTTTATCTATCGGTTGATAAACTAACCCTGACCTAGGGTAGAAACACCTTAAACCTTTTGAGTTCATGTTTACAACTTTCCACCTGTCCACCTTTGTATCTATTGGGATTGGTTTTGTCTCGGATCTAGCTTGAACCACCTCCACTAGCTTGGGAGCTCCATCTATTACATATGATTTTTTAACTCACATGCACGTGAGGGGTAAAAAGGTTGTTTACATAAAAGAAACCATGAGCACGCAAACCCTACATATTAATGAGGAGAGATGGAACACAGACCAATAATTTAATTTAAAATAAATTAAAAGGAAACCAATCACATACAAAGGTCTGGTCTAGATCATGATCATCCACATACATGCAATTAATTACACATTTAATAAAACTAGAATTAAATTATTTAATCATTCTTATTAAGATAAATTGTGCTTGAATCAATTAATTATTATATTTAAATAATCAATCCTTTTATCTTAATCCTTTTTTGAATTTCCATAAGATTCTCATCTATAACCTTGGAGGTAACATGATGAACACCCATTCGAATCTACATGATAGGTAATTCTGAAAATTACACAAAAATTAAAGTTTTAATTCTATGTAATTCGGTAAAGTACACGACATGTAGTTCTGACTACACGACATGCACTTTCTTCACCATCTTATCTGAAGTATACGCCTAGGGATTCGGCGCGTGAGGTGTACTTCGAAAATCTTGGAGTACACGACATGTCCAGTGGGACACACACCATGTTTTCTCTAGATTACATGGTTACCAGTCGGCTTAGCCGTGTATGGGATACACAGTTTGGCCCTTGACCCAAAGGGACTACACGCCGTGTCTAGTGGGCCACACAATGTGTAATCCTACTGACCGTTTACCAGTATGTCTTGGTCAATACATGGTGTAAGATTTAACTACACAACATGTCATTAATGTACATGACTTGAGTAATTTTCTAATTACTCTCAATGCACCGAACACAACTACACAATGTGTAATCTGGATAAAATGATGTGCATGGAAAATTACATGACGTGTAACTCCAAATACATGGCGTGTACTGTCATGTTACCTGGATAGAATCGTCGGCACCTCCTAATGAGATCCTCAATTTAATTTTAATCAAAAAATTATTCGTTTTTGTTAGATCTATGAGAAACAAAAAGAGGAAGAAAAAATCTCAAAATTTAGATTACAAGAACAATTAAACATGAATTGAAAAACTAAATTATTAAAGCACAAATCATCAAAAAATTATTTAAATAATTATAAACAATGATGATCTCTCTCTAGGATCAATATGATGATGAATGCCAGTATCCACAGATTGAAATAAAATATTTAGACAAAGAGAAGATCAGCTTCAGATCTGAGAAAGAGTATCTTGCACATCATGTTTATAATTAATTTAATAATTTCTAAAGAAATTAAATACCCGAGACTTTGGTACTTTCTTTGTTGATGATCGTTGATCATCCGGAATGAACCTTCTAGATTTCCTTTATTTCACTTGCAAGGATCCAAAGTAGAATCCCTCTAGTGGTGATCCACACATGCTCCAATGGTATCTGATCAACACCACTCGTTCTCCAGGTGCTCGAGCAGCAGAATTAATGTCTTGCGTCAATCATTCTTGATCGCTCGTTCTTCGGTCTGAAAGAACTTATCTCATTTTTTAGAGGGAGGGATGAGAGGAATTGAGAGAGAAAATGTTTAGCTCAACAATTATCAATTCACTAGGGTTTTACACACCAGGCGTAATGGAACAATAGACGTACCTGTCTATTTAATGACATAGGGTTTTGGATATAATATTTAATTATGTAACAATAATTAAATACCTTCATAACCTTAGATAAAACCCATACTATATAATATCAATAACAACACCATTATTTTTGGTGCACCAACTTGCAGAAAATGGAATTATAAATGAAATCCCATGCCACATAATGATAACATTGTTATTATTATTTTTTCTTATGCCAACTAGTTAAATAATTATTTTACTATCGGAACGACCTTGGTCTGCTTGAAATCCACTTCCATTTATTGAACACCCAAATAAATAAGTAATTTATTCTCTTAAATAAATATTTTATTTACAAAATATTAAATAAATATTTATTAAATGTTCAATAAAATAAATATATTTTACTTAATTTATGAGATCATTTTAACTTGAATAAAATTATTCCACGGTCTTGAGAATAATATTTATTCCATTAATTAAATTCAAATAAAATTAATCAAGACCATAAGAAACACTTAGTGTGTGACCCTCTAGGATTCTTTCTCATTGGTATTAGGCATGCTTGCCTAAAATCCAAGAGTACTTTATAGCAATGGATTAAGACACCCAAAAGAAATAACTTAAAGTCTCAATGATGACATCCACATACTAACAATCACTATGTAATATAATCCCTTTTTCACAATATCTCATCAAGTAGGTTTCATGATAGTGTCATCAACCTATATGCTTGATACGTCATTCTTTGACTACCCGAAATAAACTTGTTGTTACACCATGGCCATAAAATTTAGGGCAACAGTTCTATTTCAATAAAAGGGCCGAGATATCAACTTCTATAAATGGAAGGGACAAATCTTTCCTCGACTAATCCATTAATAACATGTCATTCGTGATGCACCCAACATACCCTATTTCCCACCAACATATGGCGTGATGGTTTTCATTAACAAATATAGGTGCCTAATTCATGAAAGATATTAATGATAATATTAAAGTCTAAGGACCATTAAACACGCTTATAGATAGGAATATCCAATGACACCAAAACATGAAGAATTCCTACTTCTGGGTCTGTTCTTATAATCTTCCATCTTAGATATTACCAAGTGAGAACTTCATGAGAAGAAGGCTCATATTCTTATGAGTACTCACACCTGATGGTCTGTATACTATGTGTCCCATCATAGTATGTCATCCAACTATAGAACTTTATTTAATAATATTTTCATAGCACTTCAAGGTTCTCATCATAGTGGGGAACTGCTGTGACCTTATTAATGAGACAAATACTCTGGGACATTATTACATTATAGTTATGTATAATAATGAAAAATATGTGCTGCTTTGGCAGTGGCGTAGTGGTGAAGGAGAGGGATACAATAACGCCATTCTTTAGGAGGTACAGGGTTCGAATCCTAAGAGTCTGCTTTCAGGGAGAACCTCTCCCCTGGGATCCACTCGCCTTACCATATCATATGGTTTCTAACTAGGTGGAAAAAATGAGGTGCAACCCACCCATACTGACAGATTTCTTAACGAACCATCACCGCCCGGGTTGTCACCCTCCGGGATGCTCTGCCACCTCAGCTGGCAACAGATCCTTCCTAGTTGGGGCTCTCTCTGGAGTTACCTCTTCGTGGGGAAGGGGGTTTCCCTATATAGAGGGTTCGAAAAGGCCACACATGGTAATTCTCTTTAAAAATAAGAAAAATAATGAAAAATATGTAATAATTTTTTTAATATTTAAATACATTAAATATTAATATAATCAATGTACAAATAGTTGGTTCTAGGACACCAACTCCAACAAGTTTGATGTCTTCAGACACGCGACTCCATGGATTCACCCCATTGGACTCAGTCATTCTTAGCCCAGTATTACTTTGGGCAAGCTCAATGGACTCAGTTGGACTCATTTACAATGGAATGTCTTGGGCATTCCCCGTGGATTGAAGGTACCAAAGTGCACAACATAAGTTGGTGGGTTGGAGATTTTAAAATTTTCACCGACAATCAATGTAAATAAGCCATCACTGGTGAAGCACTGCCCTGATTAAAGCCTGAAGACCATGCATGAAGAATATTTATCACAAAATTAAACAAAAAATACCTAGTTTGATCTGAATTCGCACGTCCGTCATCCAATCGTTGTTGGCAATCACTACTCAAAGAATCTAAAGTCGAATTCTACTAGATCAACCACATGCACTTCAAAAATTTATAGGAGCATCAATCGTTGAATTCCAGGCACTAGCATAGAAATCCAACGATGCCTTCAACTTCTCGACGATCACCACATCGACGTTCCTTCAATTCAAGAAGAAGAGCTCGATCCGATCACTTGGATCGAGAGATTCTCTCTCTATAAAGTGGTAGAGGAGAGAGAGGCTTTGATGAATTCACTATGAATAGTCACCATGCGATAGCCACTCTCCTCATATATATAGAAAGTTATGATATTACCCATAAAAGGATCCCGACCCCTGAATATTTATTACCCACTAAATTAACTATAAAGGACATATTATGACTACTGTACTGAGTTATAAATATCATTTATATTTTTATCACTATCTTATCATGTAATAAATATATTACATGATAAAAACTGAGTCATTAAATCAACTCGTCATTCCCAAAAATATTAAACAAACCTTAAATATTAAAATAATATTTGTCCATATAATATTTTTCATATATTTACTTTAATACTTATAAATATATTTAATAAATAAATTCATTTCTAATTATTCTAAACATGAATAATATGAATTTATTTATTCATTGGTGATCATACATCCTCAGACAAATCCCAGATCCCAGTGGTGGGTCCCACAATGTCCTACATACCTATTCATTTGAATATGGAATATTCTTGAATGCACTATTGTGTGTGACCCTATAGTCCCTTATCTTGATAATAGTGAATAGTATTCAGAGACTAGGAGTAGAGTCTATCAACCCATCAAGGCCCTTAAAGAGATAAAAAATATTCATAGAAATGAAAACTAACCTATGAACACACAATGTGTAATATAATCTATTTTTCATCTGATATCTCATAAAATAGGACACACACTTGTGTCATCACCCTTTCTTGATTTATTGTTTATTGATCTAACTAGATGGATTTACTTTCGACTACCATAGATATGAATTTATAAAGGTACTACCATCCTGAACAACCAGATCTCAGATATTACTTCCTCAACAAGGAAGTGACAAATTCCATCTTGAACATTTAACAAATGTCATACCACCAATAATGCACCCAACATAATATACCTCAGCACAATTTCATTATCATGATTTTTCCTTGGATCAATGTACATGATCAAATGAAACCCATTGATAATGATCTCAAGTCAGAAGACCAATACACATGTCTGTAGATAAGAACTACCAATGACACCCAAAACATGTGGTATTCCTATTGACGGGTTTGTCCTCATGGTCTCACATACCATAGAACACCAAGCGCAAAATTCACAAGAATAATTCTCAGTGCTTATGAGCCCCCAACACTTGGTAGTTAGACATCAACTATGTCCAATCAATATAATGTATCTAGACCATATGACATATATTTAAGATTAATGTTATAGTATCTCGAGGTTCTCATTATAACCTGATATTTTCTATAACCTTTTGACACAACAAATAATCTATGGAAATTAACATTAAATAGTGGACACAAAAATATCTACACTATAATGGTAAGTATACATCATACATATCTCATTGTATACATGATATGGTAATCAAAAGTATTACTAAAATTGGGTCTAGGGCACCCACACCACCACTCGTACTAGAGCCAACTTACTAACTATTCTTATTATCCCTCACATGATTAAGCTCATGTTTCTACTGAGTCATGGATTTAGTTATTGGGTCTTCCACGTCTCCACTATGTGGTTTTTCTTCTATGTGCAACCTCATCTCCTTGAGTAAAAATCCTCAAGAGATGTAAACCCCAAGTATATTCCTTTTTGTCTACTATAAAAACTTAACATCTTGTCTAGTAAGAGTATCATAATTTAAATTATGATAATACTTTAATTACTAGGTGTGATTCCAAGAACTGGAACAAATTGTTTCATATTTTACACTACTTCTCAGCTGCCCCATAAGTTGAAACACACTTGGTATTTTTAGACACATCTACCACTATATTGAATGAGATTGTCTTGCTCATTACCTTACCATAATTATGATATTATATCATATTGACCTTATAAGAAGACTAGTTTGTGTCCCCTTGTAACTAGTATCCCTTCCTCTCCATATACAAGGTGTATATCTTTTGTACTTTCTCAAGTAAAATCATATAGTTCAGATTTATTCCCTTACAGTTCTCATAGATATAACTGATATTTTCCCACTATAAAGTATATGTTGGAAATATCATATCTTGTACATATCATGGAATACATGATTGGTACATCAAAAAAGAGTATGGAATTAAAATCACCACATTAATCATCTCCTATGTCCATGCACATCTTCTTGAAGAGATATATTTCATGCAAAACTAGTGACAATTCTCTCTTGAATTGTTCCAACTTATATTTTTCTATACATTGTTAGTATATGTACAATTGACTAGGTCTATGAAACCGTTAGGTCTACCATAGTAGATCTCATTCCCTAGAACATAGGTTTATAATTTAAGTTAATATTTGGAGTATTTATTTTATTTTGGCCTTAACTAGCTGTAATACCAATAACTATTTTCCATATATTATCAAACCTATTTTACTTGAAAATAACGGCACTCCCACTAACCTCTTATAGACACATGAAAAATTAATACTCTAAGATATTATTGATTACTTTTAATATTGAATTGGATTTCAGTAACTTGCACCCTTATTGACATTCTTTGATGTCACCATCCCTTTCTAGTAGCCCATGGGGTGTTAGACGAGTGGTACCCACTGGTTGTACCCCTCGCTCTCCATGGGAACTGGTGCAGGCTCGAGTCCTACTAAACTCGAACACTGTGAGTATTATGCAAGGGTGATTCAAAGGAATTGATTAGCTGGGGAATGTGTCATGCACTTGGGCTTGCTCAGGGCCCCCCACTAGGAGTCGGTGTCAACAACCCACATTTTTCACACATGAGCCTTAGCCCAGTTGGCGAGGACTCGACAAGTGCATCCTTGAGACCCGAGATCAAATCTGGGTGGAGACATATTTTCGAGTTACTATAACAGTATTGTAGCAGGAACTATAGAAGTACTATAGAAGGAATTGTTCGATACTATAGCAGTCGTAACTATTCATCCATCTGGGCCTCTAGGCCACCAGTTTGGTCATCAGGTCCTGTAAGGCTTTCGGTCCACCCAAGGCCTTCGATCCAGTTGTCTCTCAAGGACTTTGGGCCACCTTAAGGCCTTAGGGACACCCCAAGGCCTTCGGTCCACATGATGATGTAGATGTAATAGGAATACTACAAGGGACAAGTCTTCAGATGAGGATTTAGGGTATGCACATTCACTAGAGAAGATCTAACCAGAATTGGAAGAATGAGAGGGTATGACATTGCCATCGGTACTGGGCCTGTGCAGCTTTGCACAGGATAGCTAGCCAACCAACCCTACAAAGGTGGAGTGCTGATATCATGACATATGCTGGGGAGTAGTTCCAAGTTGTCTTGTGTGGGTGATTCCCTCTAATAACTATAGGTTATGTAATTGTCTCTAAGACTTAAGGCCTTGTGAGGGTTCTACCTCACCCATTGAAAGGTGGATTATCAAAAATAATAAAAAAATGAAGTCCTTTGGGCTATTCCAACCATCCCTTTCTGGTTTCACCATATAGACACCTTCCAAAATTGGTGGTCTTGACATCTTATGCTCAATAAAATGATCATATAATTTAGTTATAACAAGTAAGATTCCAATGGATTTAGGAATAATAACTTTCTGTTACCAATCAAGCCTTATTGGTACCATGATTTTACCATTCATGTATAGTATCACTTGAATACCTACCACAATATTCAAATAATAAGCCCCCTATACTTTAATACATGGAATCCATTATTAAATTTTAATTGAAATTTTCATTCTTATCTAATTTTCATATGCTGCTTACTTGTAGGAATTATTATTCTCAATGAATAATGTATCATCGGCTGTGGTGAATATAAAACCATTACTATGGTTTTATTCTTCCTATGCAGTATGTATCTCTAGAACATTCTCTTCAACACCTCTTGTGGAACTTGTTCATATGTCTACTATTTATGCTTCTATGGCATTGACTAAACCCTAGTCAATATTGATCCCACTATCTAAAGTAGATATTTGAACCCTTATAGAGAAATATAGTCTATTAATTTAACTATTATAGGGATTTATGTAATATCCTAATTTTTTTAGGATAATTACTTTAGATGCACATTGTGTTTTTCTTGATGCACGTTTATTTATATCCTTAACAAAATCTTTGCATATGAACACATGTTCTTATGAAACAATAGATTTCCATCATACTAAAACTCATATGATATCCATTTTCATTATAGTTAGAATATGGTTATGGGATAATATCTATATTTTCAAATCATGTCTCAAAAAATGGAAGTATTTGCAATGCATGAGTTTTAAAATCAATCCCCCTTTTACTTACATCATGAATTTGGTGTGTATAAGGAAATATACATTTAGTAATTGATCCTCGCTATATTTTTTGATCAATTTTAATATGTAAGACTCATCATTGATCCTATTTATTATAATCATATACCTTATGTGGATAAGGTAATGTGCGTTTAGGAATTACTCCATGCAACATTATATTAATTGATGAATGCTTGGTCAAGATATTCTTCAAAATGCCAGCCCAATGCACCTCATATATTCTGACCATGCATATACCATACTTCACTTTCTCATTATTTAATAACCCATTAAAGGAATTTAATGAATAATATTTACCACTTGCTTTCCCATGGAATAGATCACCCTCTCTAGCTAAATTGGTTCTAAAAGCTTTGTGCCATACCTTTATTTCTAAAGGTTTCTTTGTCCAAAACTAAGTACATAAGTGTGTCTATAATACCCAAGGTCTTTAACTCCAAATATTCTAAAACAAAATTGGATATATCCTTGAAAATGACTTAGTTTTTCTTGACAAAGTATTATCTTACCAAAACTGGGTATGTAATTATTATATTTATATTCACCATGTATTTCAGATGATTCATGTATTACTTAACTATTAGTTGTCTATTAAATACCATAAACAACATTTATTCATAAATGTTATGTTATCATTCATCACAAAATTATAGTTTTTCAAGAACTATTTGCTTGGAAATGAAATCATATACTTCTCACCACTGATGTAGGTATCACCCTTCCCCAACTGCTTGGAGATCACACCTTGATTTATAATAATGATTCTTGACTTCCTTGATTTCTATAGTTAGAAATAAGTATGTAAGGACATATTGTATCAAATAACCAAGGATCATAAATGAAATATTACTTTTAATGATGAATATACCTAAAGTATAAGATCATGATTTATTATCCTTCAATTCATTGTAGTTCCTCTTCTAGTGACATATCTTACAACATGAAAAGAAAATAACCTATTGTTCAATGCTCTCCCTCTTTATATTTGGTTTCTTTGAAGGATGTTGTGAAGGTAAATTTGAAAATATACCTATAGTAGAGATTTTTTCCATTTATTTCTATTATTTCAAATCAAAAATTAAAGATCTTACTTTCTTTAAATTCTTATCTTCTTGGAAAACCTAACCGGAAAGATATTGAAGTGGTTTTTCTAAACTATTCATTTGATAATTTTCAACGAAACTTAAAAAACTATGTGGTAAGGATGTGAGGATGATATGAAATGAAAGATCTTGATTTGACTTGAAACCCAGTTCTTGTAGTCGTTCATGTCATGAATTGTCCTCGGGGCCCGTGCCGTGACTACCCCAAGCCCGCCTTCCATAGGCCAGGGACTAGCGACTAGCACCAAGGCGTAATTCCCGGTAAAAAGGGAAGGCATTGCCTTTGTAAAGTAAAAAAACACCACAGAGCAAGCAAGAAGTAGAAGTAAACACTAAGTAAAAACTGAGTACAATAGTAAGTGCGGAAAAGTAAGTGGGCCAGTATACAAACCCAAACTGAAAGTAAAGTACAACTGGAAAGGGAAAATAGCCACTGAAAAGTAGAGCCGCAGCGTCGAGCCATCCACCGGAAGTCCCACCTGAAGGGTGAGTAAAGATAGCCTCCACAGCTCCTTGGGTCCAGCTGTCCGCTCTGAGTATGTTCCGCCCAGTGGTCCACCTCTGGGTACCGACCTACTCCGCCAGCCTCAACCGCGATCAGCGCTGTCCGTCGTCTGCAACCAACACAATGTAGTGCGGGCATATCCCATGCAGGGGTGAGTATAAGATACTCAGTAGGGACCCCAAGACCCCTGAAGGTCTCCCAGAATCCACAAAGGATAATCCACAAAGGAAAGATACAATCACGAAGTAACATCCGACACTGCTTAGGTATATGCCCATACATATACCTAAGTCATCAATTCTCGTTCGGCTCCAACATCCGAGCCCAAGTACAACCCAGTCCACACAGGAAAGAAAAACGTAAATCCACACAGGATAGCACAACACAATCCACATAGGAAAGTAAAACAGGATTCAGATCACACAGGTATACATCTTCATATGATGATAGAGATGATCAGATATTGCCACTGATTCATCTAAGACGTCGGACCCACAAAGGATCGATAGGTACTGACCCCTGGAATGACCCACATAGGATCTGACCCACAAAGGATCGTTAGGTAACTAACCCCCACAAAGACCCACACAGGATCGGACCCATATAGGATCTGTAGGCGCTGGCTCACACAGAACCGCTAAGCGCTGACCCACACAGGATCAGACCCACACAGGATCGGTAGCACTGATCCACGTAGGATCGCTGAGTGCTGTAGTCATCTCCATAGAATCCACTGAGGATCTCTGTACAGTCATCGTCGTCGTCACAGTCGTAAACGCAGCGAGCTCTAGGGTTCCCGCACACAGCAAGCTCGTTCAGGAGGGTCCGCTCCACGAGCCGAGAGGCTGATACATCAAATGACACAAAGTTCAGAGTTGATGTATCCAAAAGTTCCGTATCGTCAACAGGAACTCAGCGTCACAGCCGACGCGTCAATCGGACGCCCGGTCAGGAAGTTATTGGCTTTTCATCCCAGGGGCTCGGTTGGTTTTTAAGTCAAAACCAACACGACCGTACTCCACCTACGTCCAAACCTCGGGAGGAGTAAGCCAAAAGATCTTTCTCACTAAGAGGAATCCAACAAAGTCGACGACACATCAATCGGACGTCCATAGCTCAAGTTACGAGCGTTTCCGCTCCGAGGGCCCGGTTGGTTTCGTGTACGAACCAACTCGGCTGAACCCAAATTATTCCGAAACCTTGAGTTCGATATACCAAAACGACCGTCTCGATCCAATGATCGCATCTCAAATGACGGTGTGTCGATTGGAGGCCCGTATCACAAGTTATGGGCGTCTGACCGGAAGAGATTCGGTATTAAGGGGTTCGGGCCCGGTCCGACCCGACCCGATACCCCCAGGGTCGGCCCGAACCGGGTCGAACCGAACCGGGTCCGGGTCCGGCCCACTTGGGCGTGTCTCGGCCTGGCCGGCGTGGCGTGACTCGTCCTGGCCGCGGCCCGACCAAGCAGCCGGCTCGGACGGGGCGCGGCGCGCTGGGCGCGCTGGCCAGGCGCTCGGGCAAGGGGGGGGGGGGGGGGGGGCGCCTGCCCCCTGGATTTTGTAATCGCGACCCCCAATATGGGGGGCTGCTTGAGCTGGCCGCCGGGGGTTTGTAACCCCTAGCCTTCCCTTGTCCGGCCGGCCTGCTCTTGCCGGCCAGCTTCTGCCGCCACAGACCGGCGACGGCCAGTCCCCCCCTTGTTCCGACGCCGGCGGCCCGGTACTGGCCACCAGTCTCCCTGCTTCGCCGTGGCCGGGAACCGGCCATGGCCTTGATTCGTCCGGCGCGGCGCAACGACACCGCGCCCCTCCGCCGTGGCCCCGCTCCGGCCACGGTGTCTTCGGATTTCTCCGACGCGGCGTGACGGCGTCGCATCCTTGTTCGATTTCACAGCGTGGCGCGACGGCGCCGCACATTCCTTGCCGCACGATCCCGTGCGGTGTGACGGCACCGCGCCATTCCCGTTTCAATCCACAATAGGAACAACAACATAGATAAGGGAGGAGGGTCGACCGTGTTTGTGCGGTCCGGCCCCCTCTCGTTAATCGATAGCAAATGGTCATAATTCACGAAGAACGTCAAGGTAGAAATCACGAACAAAAATAAAAATAACCCCTACCTCGTCGAACAAGTTGGGTGAGGATTCATCGTGGAGATAACCGTCGCGGGAAGAGGCGTCGCAGAAGGAGACGTCGCGGAAGGAGACGTCGACCTTCGAGGAATCCGGCGTTCTTCGCGTTCTTCGTGTTCTTTGACGAAGAGGATGAAGAAACTCAAGTCTCCCTTAGTTTTTCTCCCAAATCTCTCAAGCAAAAAACCTCCAACCCAAAATAAAATAAGTCCCTTACTTATTTTATTAACATAACTTAAGGTTTGAAATTCAAAAGTTTAAAAAAATCCACATAATTAATTATCACAAGTTGTCAAAATTAATGAATGGTTATGGAAGGTTAGAGAAGGTGAAGGGGTAGGGTTAGTGTGGGCTCCACTACCCTCATAACCTCCAAATGGAAGTTGGGTGGTTTCCCCCAACTTCCACCCCAAGATTTAAACCACTTAGAGTAAAATAAAAATTGTAGTTAAATTTTTATTTTAACTTCCACAATTTTTATCAAATTCTCTCGTGAAAACACAACTTTGGAAAAGGTGTTCCTAAGAAATTACCAGCACTGAAAATCCATCGGTGCCCTCAGAATTCGATTCCGAGCATCGGTTCAAAAGTTAGAAAAACCAACTCGTTCGTTCACTGAACGTACCCGAGCCAAACTTCGGAAAATGATTCCGGGCACACCGGGCCTCGAAATCAGGTGCCGTCAGAAACTGCGTTCTTGTAAAATTCCAAAGAAAATTAAGAAAAAATTTCCTTGAATTTTACAGGTCTTTACATCACTCCCACCTCAGGGATTTACGTCCCCGTAAAGATAAATCATAAACTAGGGAAAAAAAAGTGGGTACTGAGCACGCATCTGAGCCTCCCGCTCCCAAGTGCTCTCCTGGAGGTTCCCATGCTGCCATCTAATGCGCACTAGAGGAATCGACCGTCCACGTAGGACCCGCTCCTTTCGATCCTCGATCTCCATCGGGACCTTCGCAAAAGTCGCCTCATCATCAATGTCCAGCTTCCCATGGTCAATGATATGCGTCGAGTCGTGCACGTATCTCCTCAGCTGGGATATGTGGAAGACGTCGTGCACCCGGTGCAACTGAGGTGGTAGAGCCAGGCGATAAGCCACCTCGCCAATCCTGCTGAGGACCTGGAACGGTCCGATGAAGCGTGGAGACAACTTGCTGCCTCGGCCAAATCTTCGTAATCGACGTCGAGGTGAGACACGCAAGAAGACGTGGTCGCCATCCTCGAACTCTAGTGGCCTCTGCCTCCTGTTAGCATAGGACTTCTTCCGGCTCTGAGTTGTCCTCATCCACTCCTGGATGATCTGGACATTCTCTATCATGGCCTGGACCATCTCTGGTCCCACAAGTGCTGACTCCCCAGGGTCTGTCCAGCACAAAGGAGATATGCAAGGTCGGCCGTACAACGCCTCGTATGGTGCCATCCCGATGGTGGAGTGGTAGCTGTTGTTGTATGCGAACTCTACTAAGGGTAGGTGGTCCTCCCAACTGCGACCAAAGTTGAGGACACATGCACAGAGCATGTCCTCGAGAGTCTGTATGGTCCTCTCCGTCTGACCATCTGTCTGAGGGTGAAAGGCGGTGATCAGACGTAGCTGCGTCCCGAACGCCTCCTGCAACCCCTTCCAAAGCCAGGAAGTAAAGCGATCATCTCGATCGGAGACGATAGATGATGGCACACCGTGAAGTCGTACAATCTCCTGAACGTAGAGACGTCCCAAGCTCTCTACTGAGCCCTGCTCCCTGATGGGTAAGAAGTGAGCCGACTTGGTGAGTCGGTCGACAATCACCCAAATGGAGTCCTGACCTCTGGAAGTGCATGGAAGTCCAGTCACGAAGTCCACGGATATCCCGTCCCACTTCCACTCCAGGACCTCCAAGGGCTGTACCAAGACTACAGGTACCTGATGCTCTGCCTTCACCTGCTGGCAGGTGAGGCATCGAGAAACAAACTCTGCCACAACCTTCTTCATGCCCGGCCACCAGTGCTGTCGTCTGAGATCCTAGTACATCTTCACCACTCCAGGATGTATCGCCAAAGGAGAAGTGTGAAACTATCTCAGCACCTCCTCCCATAAAGCAACTGGTACCAAGGTATGTCCTCTAAAAAGGACGTCCTGCTCTGCTCCAAAGGAGAAACCATCAGGTGCCTGTCCTGAGTATATCTGCGCACGCCGCGTCTCACAGTCGGCGTCCCCATACTGTGCCTCTCTGACCCGCTGCAGTAGTGGAGGAGTGACTGTGAGTGACTGAAGGAAGGGTGCTCCATCTCTATCCACAAAGGATATCTACAAAGCGGCTAGCTGCTCTATCGCCTCCTCAAGTAGCTGAATGCCCGTCCTCCTGCTGAGAGCATTGGCTACTACGTTCCCCTTCCCAGGAGTATAGACTATCTCAAAGTCATAGTCCTGGAGGAACTTGAGCCATCGCCGCTGTCTCAGGTTCAAGTCTTTCTGAGAGAAGATGTACCTGAGACTCTGATGGTCAGAAAAGACTGTAAAGCGCTCGACCATCAGGTAGTGTCGCCATGTCTTCAGAGCGAAGACCACTGCTGCTAACTCCAGGTCATGGGTAGTGTAGTTATGCTCATACGGCCTCAACTGACGTGATCCTTAGGCGATCACTACCCGCTACTGCATCAGGACACATCCTAGTCTACTCCCTGATGCATCGCAGTAGACTACGTACCCCACTCCCTCCTCCGGCAACCTCAAGATAGGGGCGCTGGTCAATCTATGTCTCAGCTCCTGGAAGCTCTGCTAACATCTGTCTGACCACACAAAGGGTTTCCCCTTCTTCGTCAAAGCTAAGAGTGGTGCCGCAACTCTGGAGAAGTCTGGCACAAATCTCTGGTAGTATCCAGCTAGTCCAAAGAAACTCCTCACCTCCGTCATGCTCCTGAGTGGCTCCCAAGCTAGCACTGCCTCGATCTTCGCAAGATCCATCGCAACTCCCGCCTCAGAGATGACGTGCCCCAAGAAGTGGACCTCACGTATCCAGAACTGAAACTTAGAGAGCTTTACATAAAGCTGGTGCTCTCAGAGTGTGTCTAGTACAACCCGCAAGTGGTAGGCGTGCTCCTCCTCAGTCGTCAAGTAAATCAAAATGTCATCGATGAAGACCACGAAAAATCGATCAAGGTATGGCTGAAAGATTCTGTTCATGAGGGCCATGAACACTGCTGGAGCATTGGTTACGCCAAATGGCATAACCAAGAACTCATAGTGTCCATACCGACATCTGAAGGCCGTCTTCTACACATCCTCATCCCGAACTCTGAGCTGATGATAGCCTGACCTGAGGTCTATCTTCGAGAACCACCGTACTCCCTTGAGATGATCGAAGAGGTCATTAATCCTCGGTGGAGGATACTTGTTTCTTACTGTCACCTGGTTCAGGCGACGATAGTCGACACAAAGTCGCAAGCTCCCGTCCGCCTTCTTGGCGAACAATATCGGGGAAGCCCAGGATGAAACACTGGGTCGGATGAAACCCTTGCCCTGCAAGTCCTCCAACTGCACCCGTAGCTCTCGAAGATCAGCGGGGGCCATTCGATATGATGGAGTCAATATAGGGGTTGTCTCGGGGTACAGGTCAATATAAAAGTCTACCTCTCTACGAGGAGGTAGTCCTGGAACGTCATCGGGAAAGACATCCGCGTACTGATCCACCACTACAGGAAAACTAGGACTCTGTACGTCAACTTCTCTTAGGATGAGGCTAGCCAAATGATGAGTGATGGACTGGCCACTCCTCTGTGGAAGTCCATCCTGTGCTGTGAAGGCTCCCTTCTCGCCGGTGAAGGTGAACCTACTCCCGTCGGTGCGTACACATCGCACCTTGCGCCTAATACAGTCAATCTGAGCATGGATTGTTGATAACCAATCCATGACCAAGATGACATCGTAAGGCCTCGACGCCTCTAAAAGAAGATCCCAGTCGAAGCTCTCGCCTCCTAGAGTAAGCTCACACTGCTGGCACCAGTGCGTAATCGTCGAGTCTGCTCCCGTAGGAGTCTCTAGCCGTAAGGATCGAGCCAACGGCTCTGTCGGAATCTCCGAGCTCTGAACAAGGGCAGTGGCTATGAAAGAATGACTCGCTCCTATGTCTATAAGAACTGCAAAAAGGGTGGAATAGACACAGATAGTACCTCGAATCATCTCGGGTGCACCGTGGTCATAGGCCTCCGCTGCCTAGAGCTGTGCCTGTCTCTGCCCGCCAGCTTCCTGTGGCCGGGGTGGACCTCCCGGTGGTGGTGGTGGTAAAGCCTCAAAGCATCGCCCACCACCTGCTGCTCGGCCAGCTCCTCTGCCTCGTCTGCCTGATCCCTGCGGACCGCCACGGTCGACCCTCTGCCTCTGCCTGGGTGGTCCCTCAACCGTCTACTGCTCCTCGGCATGGCGGGTCGGGCAGTCACGAGCCATGTGGCCCTGCCTGCCGCATGAGTAGCACTGCCTGCCTCTCGAAAGACTAGCTCTGCGCTGTGTGCCCCGCACTGCTGATCCAGTGTGCTGAGGTCGTCTGCCTGAGGGTCTGGTCTGACTGGACTCATGAGTCATCCGTTGACTGCCTGTTGCAGAAGAATCTGCTACCTGCCGCCCTGCGGTAGGTCTCGCTGCTGAAGAAGGCTCAGCAAGGAAGCTCTCGATAAAAAGGGCTCTTTCCAGTACTCCTACCTGGTTCAGAATGCTGAGGGAGATTATCGATGCCCTGATCTCATGTCTCAATCCCTGTTCAAAGGTCCGGGCCTGGAAGAATGGGTCCCGTACCATGTCTGTCGAGTAACGTGAGAGATCGGTAAATCTCGCCGAGTACTGGGCGACCGTCAAGCTACCCTGCCGCAGCTGAAGAAGCTCCAGGATGCGCACCGTATGGAGGGTGGCTGGGACGAACTCTAATCAGAAGAGGCTCTCAAAGTACGTCCAGAGGAGAGATGCCTCGTCATGCACCTGGAGCATCAAGCTCCACCATCGGCCCGCTGCCGCGTGCAGTAAGCTCGCTGCGAGGATCACCATGAGGTCTGCTGGTGTCCTCACTAACCTGAAAACTCGTACCACTGCCTCCAGCCAATCCTCGGTTGCCCGGGGGTCCGTCTCCCTACGGAACCTGGGTGGTCGCTGGCGCTGAAACTCGTGCAGTGCACTAAGGCGACGTGCATCATCAGCGGCTGGGGCTGGTAGCATCGGTGGCTCGGCGGGTAAAGGTACCACCGGTGCCTCAGCTGTCAAAGGGCCCTGTACCGAGGCCTCATCGCTTGGTGGGATGTCGTCACGCTCAACTCTCGCAACCCTAGCTGGCTGCCGTCGTGGGGCCATCCTGAAAAGGAAACAGGTGCGCCACAGTCAGAACAGTATACCTGGTGAGCTGACACAAAGTAATCACAAAGAAAACTTGAAACACACACATGCAATCAATGTTTTCGTGCATTAAGTCGGAAATCAGAAGTCAGGGTCTTGGTGTACGGATACGTCGGCCGCCACTGTAACGCCCCGACCCCAGTTACCCAGAGTTGGTGCATTATTACATAACATTGGAATGATCACAAGAAAGATAAAATCTCGAAAGACCGATTGGTTTAGTAGCCTTGGAAACACTAGATATATTCATAAGGTTTACATTACATCATAAAGTGAAAACTACAACAACATAGTCTCCATAGTCCACACTCATATCCCCACATACTATCCCTGCAGGTCATTCATAAATTACTTCTTCATTTCCTGGGAAAAATAAAACATTGAAAGGGGTGAGCTCAAATGCCCAGTAAGGATAACAATATAGCGGAAACTTTCATAAATAAGAATAAACATTTAAGGCAATGTATAACTAAAACAAAATCCTTTTAAACATGAACTTCAACATAGTATGGAAAAAGTAAAATGAAATAATGCCATTTACTTATTCATATGGATATTCTACTAATCTAATAATCACATGCAATATCAAAAACCACTTTCATAATGATGGAATGCATAATTCCAGACTATCATAACCACATAGCCAAGGCCTCATGCCAAGACTACAAATAAGATTTTGTCAAGGCCTTGTGCCAAGACACTAGTTTGTCTCATGAGACTTACCGATGCATCGAGGATCTATAGCGGGCTCCGCCCATCACTTACTAAGTCTAATGCATTCCTATATGAAAAGGTTTAAACATAACATAAACATTCATATTAAAACTAGCATACAAAATGTCAATACTTTCTCCATAAACCATGATTGGTATAAAAATAACACATCCACAGTTAAACATATCACAAAACCTTCAATACAATACAAAAGTTTTGTATCATAATAAATCAACTTCAAATAAACTTAAAATCCATCAAAGGATGTTGACATAGATGAAATCAAAACTATTTGAGAGAAATATCTCTTTTTTTGAAATCATTTAAAAGTCACACATTTATTAAGGAAGTAATTTAAAAGAGATTTTTGAATCAAAGTGTCCCATACCACTTTGAAACTTTTAAAAAGAAATATCATTTCAAAACATTCATGTCCACATAAATAAATCCTTAAAATAATTTGAAAACATGGACATTAATTAAAAAGATTTAGAAAGATAAATCTTTAAAACATTTAAAATTCTGATTTTGATAAAGAGTACCTTTTATAAATTCTTAAAATATTCATTTTGAAATCATTTAAAAGTCACATAATTATAAAATAAAACATATAATTTGAAAATATCCTTATAATCTTGTAAGGGAAGCTTTGAAAATTTTATAACGGTGGAAAATATCCGCACCCGCCGTATAAGTTAAAAAAACATTCTTACCTTAATTGTGTCGAAAAGGTTAAAAAGGACCTCATTTGGAAAACGACGGAAAGATTCCTTTATAAAAATCTTATAAAAAGTCAAAAAAGGGTATAAATGACTTTAACCCATATTCTATAAAATATTAAGAATGTTTTGAAATGCACTTTCAAGAAACTTGGATGTGGATGATAAAGAGATCCCAGTAGTTTATTATGTATAAACAACCTCGGATAATGAAGAGATCGTGAAATAAACCCTTACCTTGTACTTTTCCTTGGTTGGGGGGGGGGTAGGTTAACCTATAGTATAATGGTGAAATAATCATTATTAAATTATACAAGAATCATATACATTCATATGATATCATATATGATCTTTTAACATTGCTTTGTTAATAATATCTTAGATTTATCGTTGTTTCGGGTGTTAACTGACTCGTTTTCTTTTATATGTTTTGTTACGTAAGCCATGTTTGTCATGGATAGGTTGTATCTTATTCATATCCAGAATGATATTAAGTCCTTAAAAATTATTTTTAAATCATCAAATGATAATTATACTTGAATTGATACGATAGAGAATGAATCTCATCGCGTTCGTGGAGACGGTAGTCCGTACGTACGCACGAGTGACAATATCATTATTTTGATATTAAAATAATATATAATTGGATGGTATATAATATATACAGAATCATTATCAGGTTATATTTATTATTTACATGAGTTACACATCATTATTATACCCATCCAAATAATAATATATTGAATAACAATTACACCACGACGTGGAGACGGTAAGCCGTACGTACGCACGTATGGTGACATGTTATTCAAAGGGTGGATAGAATACTGAATATGGTTGTACCATATTTATAATAATATCACAGTATATATAATATACTGGAGTTATTATTTTAGAATGTCAATAACAAATAAAGAAGAAGTTGAAGAAGAAATGAATTTGAAAAAGGGTGGTGAAAACATTACCTCTTCTTCGGGTTCTTCCTTTTGATTTGATCAAAAGGGCTCCTTAGGTTGGATTTATGATCAAAATAATGCCTCTAGGTTGTAGTGAGGGAAGTTGGGAGAGTATTTGGGCAAAGTTTGGCCGAAACAAAAGGCTTTGAAGGTGTGAAGTAATGAGAAGGGGGAGTGCCCTTTTATAAGAGGGGTGAGGGGCACCTTTGTAAAACCTAGAAATATTAATTTATAATAAATTCATATTCAGTTTATAATGGCTCAAAAGTTTATTATTCAAAGGTTAAGGTGGGTATAGGTCTGAAAACATTCAAACAATAGAATTTAGACAGGTTTGGGTTACTATATTAACCTTATCTTTTAGTTTTAACTCTTAGTTAATTAGTTTGACATTTACCATGTCACTTTGTATTTTTATATTATATAGTTAATAAACTTACTATATACATCCAAGAGACCCCCAAGTGGTCCATTAATGATATAACTATCATTATATAAGTCTCTTGGACTAACCTTATATTTTTAAGAATTTAATATCAATTAATAATATAATATTTGTTTTAAAAACTCTTTTATGTCAATTTTGACACTATTCAATAGTTGATTTTTGTGAAACTCATAAAAGAATGATTACTTCGAAAAAAGTCAATTAAATCAATCATAATATGTCATATTATCCTATAAAATTAGTGTAATTCATTAAAAGTCTCAAATTATATTTATTTGGGTATTTATAATATCAATTATTTTAATTTTTCAGTATTATGGTAATTACTGCATCATCATTGTGTCATAAATAAATTAAATTATTTAATGTTTAAAAATTATAAATAAAATATCATTATTTAGGAAATCTTATTATATTTCTAATTAATATTTAAAATAGAATTTATCTTATGTATAACCCTATATTAAAATTGTTTTAGTAAATAAACTTTGATTTTAACTCTTTTAACTCTTTTTTGAATTAAATAATAATAAATGTCCTAATCTAATCCAAGTGGACCTAGATGATAATATTTTATTCCTAAGGTTGTTTTTGGTCGAGATACACTTGTCCAATAGAATTAGGACATGTGTTAGGGTAATATTAATATCATTTTTACCCTTAATCACCCTATTTACTTTTAACCGTGGTAAATAAAAGTAAAAAGTTACTTTTCACCAAAAAAATATTTTCATCTCATTGAACCAAATTTTAATTCTTGATATTAACATTGTCTCTCGTATTTTCAAAATTCTATTCACAGAAGCGGTAAAATTAAGTTTTATGAAAAATTCAGTTTTTTAACTACCACTTAGTAGTTTCACTATTCATCAAAAATTGAAGTTTTTCAGAACAATGCCAAAATTTCACCATAAGATATAATTGATATTCCAAATTCAAAAATGATTTCTATTTTACAAAATTCCAAACATATAATTTTCATTAATTAATTTTATAATTAATTCCCGCTGTCACAACAAATAGCGTGTTTTTAAGAAACAATATATATCAAAAGATTGACAATTGTTTAGGTCCAATTTCAAAGTGAAATTAATTCTAATGAACACCATTGGATAAAATGGTAAAAATATATCCTAATTATACTTTAAAACCACTCAATAATATAATTTATCACTATAAATTATTTTGATTAAAAGAGTTGTTTTTAAGTATTTTTCACTATTCATAAAAATTGGAAGTTCTCAGAAAAATACCAAAAATTCATCTTAGGATAATTTAGATATTATGAATCCAAAAATGAAGTCCATTTTGAAATATAAAATATATATAATTTCAAAAAGTAGGTATTACTATTCATAACGGCTAGTTTGATTGGTTGTGGTGTGTGTTAGAACTTGAAGTTGCGTACAACACACGCTACTGTATTATTCAAAGAGAAGCGTACCGTGGAAGCTTGGGGTGTTAAATTGTAAATTTTTTTATGTCCCCATTCTAAAGAATAAACTTATTTAGTCAAATTAAATATATAAAAGTTTAAAATATTGGATTTAAAAAGGGTTCACTATTAAAGTTGGTAAAAGTGCATTTTTGAAAAATACTTCTTTTATCTGAAAAAAAGAATTTGTTCTTACATTATGTCTAAGAAACTAATAATATGGATTCTAAAATTATAAGTATTATATAAGGTTCAAAATTTAGTTAATACTATTCATAACCTCTTTTGAACAGCTTGTTTGGTAAGTCATAGTGCGCTTGAACTCGGTGTTGCGTGTAGTGCAAGTTATTGAATTATTTTGAAGAAATAACACACTATGCAATCTTGGGGTGTTACAGCCACACCAACACTGGACTCCCTGGACTGATAACCACAATCAATACTCTTAACACTATTGCTTCACTTAGAAAAACATCAGAGTCCAAAGTTCTGCGGTAGAACCGAACACCTTTGATACCAATTTGTCACGACCCGTCCTCGAGGCCCGTGCCGTGAATACCCCAAGCCCGCCTTCCATAGGCCAGGGACTGACGACTAGCACCAAGGCATAATTCCTGGTAAAAAGGGAAGGCATTGGCTTTGTAAAGTAAACAAACACCACAGAGCAAGCAAGTAGTAGAAGTAAACACTAAGTAAAAACTGAGTACAACATTATGTGCGGAAAAGTAAGTGGGCCAGTATACAAACCCAAACTGAAAGTAAAGTACAACTGGAAAGGGAAAACAACCACTGAAAAGTAGAGTCTAAGCGTCGAGCCGTCCACTGGAAGTCCCACATGAAGGGTGAGTACAGATAGCCTCCACAGCTCCTTAGGTCCAGCCATCCGCTCCAAGTATGTTCCGCCCAGTGGTCCACCTCCGGGTACCGACCTGCTCCGCCAGCCTCAACCGCGATCAGCGCTGTCCGTCGTCTGCAACCAACACAACTTAGTGCGGGCATAGCCTATGCAGTGGTGAGTATAAGCTACTCAGTAGGGACCCCGAGACCCCCGAAGGTCTCCCAGAATCCACAAAGGATAATCCACAAAGGAAAGATACAATCACGAAGTAACATCCGACACTGCTTAGGTATATGCCCATACATATACCTAAGTCATCAATTATCGTTCGGCTCCAACATCTGAGCCCAAGTACAACCCAGTCCACACAGGAAAACAAAATGTAAATCCACACAAGATAGTACAACACAATCCACATAGGAAAGAAAAACAGGATTCAGCTCACACAGGTATACATCTTCGTATGACGATAGAGATGATCAGATATTGCCACTGATTCATCTAAGCCATTGGACCCACAAAGGATCGATAGGTACTAAACCTCGCAATGAACCACATAGGATCTGACCCACAAATGATCATTAGGTAACTAACCCCCGCAAAGACCCACACAGGATCAGACCCACACAGGATCTGTAGGCGCTGGCTCACATAGAACCGCTGAGCGCTGACCCACACAGGATCAGACCCACACAGGATCGGTAGCACTGATCCACATAAGATCGCTGAGTGCTGTAGTCATCACCGTCGAATCCACTGAGGATCTCTGTACAGTCATCGTCGTCGTCACAATCGCAAACACAGCCAGCTCTAGGGTTCCTGCACACAGCAAGCTCGTTCGGGAGGGTCCGCTCCACAAGCCGAGAGGCTGATACATCAATTGACACAAAGTCCGGAGTTGATGTATCCAAAAGTTCCGTATCGTTAACAGAAACTCAGCGTCACAGACGGCGCGTCAATCGGACGCCCGGTCTGGAAGTTATTGACTTTTACGTCCCAGGGGACCGGTTGGTTTTTAAGTCAAAACCAACCCGACCGTACTCCACCTGCGTCCAAACCTCGGGCGGAGTAAGACAAAAGATCCGTCTCACTAAGAGGAATCCAAAAAAGTCAACGGCACGTCAATCGGACGTCCGGAGCTCAAGTTACGAGCATTTTCGCTCGGAGGGCCCGGTTGGTTTCGTGTACGAACCAACTCGACCAAACCCAAAGTATTCCGAAACCTTGAGTGAGATATACTGAAACGACCTTCTCGATCCAAGGATCGCATCTCAACTGACGGTACGTCGATCGGAGGCCCGTAGCACAAGTTATGGGCGTCCGACCAGAAAAGATTAGGTATTAAGGGGTTCGGGCCCGGTCTGACCCAGCCCGATACCCCCAGGGTCGGCCCGAATCGGGTCGACCCGAACCGAGTCCGGGTCTGGCCCGCTTGGGCGCGGCCCGACCTGGGTGCGCTGCACTGGCTAGGCGCTCGGCCAAACGGCCGAGCCGTTTGAAGGGGGGGGGGGGGGGGCGCCTTCCCCCCTGGTTTTTTTAACCGCGACCCCCAATATGGGGGGCCGCTTGAGCTGGCCGCCGGGGGTTTGTAACCTCCGACCTTCCCTTGTCCGGCCGGCCCGCTCTGGCCGGCCGGTTTCTGCCGCCACGGACCGGCAACGGCCGGTCCCCCCTTGTTTCAACGTCGGCGGCCCGGTAACGGCCGCCGGTCTCCCTGCTTCGCCGCGGCCCGGAACCGGCCGCGACCTTGGTTTGTCCGGCGCGGCGCGATGGCTCCGCGGCCCCGCTCCGGCCGCGGTGTCTTTGGGTTTCTCCGACGCGGCGCGACGGCATCGCGTCCTTGTTCAATTTCACAGCGCGGCGCGACGGCACCGCGCATTCCTTGCCGCACGATCCCGCGTGGTGCGACGACACCGCGCCATTCCTGTTTCAATCCATAATAGGAAAAACAACATAGATAAGGGAGGAGGGTCGGCCGTGTTTGTGCGGTCCGGCCCCCTCTCGTTAATCGATAGAAAATGGTCATAATTCACGAAGAACGTCAAAGTAGAAATCACGAACAAAAATAAAAATAACCCCTACCTCGTCGAACAAGTTGGTTGAGGATTCGTCACGGAGATAACCGTCGTGGGAAGAGGCGTCGCAGAAGGAGACGTCGCGGAAGGAGATGTCGACCTTCGAGGAATCCAGCGTTCTTCACGTTTTCGCGTTCTTCGTGTTCTTCGACGAAGAGGATGAAGAAACTCAAGTCTCCCTTAGCTTTTCTCCCAAAGCTCTCAAGCAACAAACCTCCAACCCAAAATAAAATAAGTCCCTTACTTATTTTATTAACACAACTTAAGGTTTGAAATTCAAAAGTTTTAAAAAATCCACATAATTAATTATCACAAGTTGTCAAAATTATTGAAAGGTTATGGAAGGTTAGAGAAGGTGAAGGGGTAGGGTTCGTGTGGGCCCCACTACCCTCATAACCTCTAAATGGAAGTTGGGTGGTTTCCCCCAACTTCCACCCCAAGCTTTAAACCACTTAGAGTAAAATAAAAATTGTTGTTAAATTTTTATTTTAACTTCCACAAATTTTATCAACTTCTCTCGTGAAAACACAACTCCGGAAAAGGTGTTCCTAAGCAATTACCGGCGCTAAAAATCCATCGGTGCCCTCAGAATTCGATTCCGAGCACCGGTTAAAAAGTTAGAAAATCCCGCTCATTCGTTCACTGAACGTACCCGAGCCAAACTTCGAAAAATGATTCCGGGCACACCGGGCCTCGGAATCAGGTGCCGTCAGAAACTGCGTTCTTGTAAAATTCCAAAGAAAATTAAGAAAAAAATTTCCTTGAATTTTACGGGTCTTTAAAGTTCAATTCACTTTATCATCCTAAGTACATGAAGACTAGCCTGAGTTCCATATTTCAATAAATGTGTGATCAATTTTATCATTATCTCATTGATTTCTTACTTCAATTTCTCCTCACAAAATTCTCGAAGATGAGGAAACATGGTATATACATGCATGTTGTAAAGACCCTGTCCCCAGTAGCCTAGATCCGGTGCCTTACTTTATTACATTGACATATAAACAAGGAAGACACATCTCGAAGGACTGAATATTTTAGTGGATTTGGAAAAAAAGATACATACATAAGTTCAACATTACAACTTCAAATGAAATAAATCATATAGACTCCTTTGTAAACACTCTTATTCTTCTAGATTATCTTTTCACGTCATTCATAAAATTAATCTTAGCATCATGGGGAAAATAAACATAAGAAAGGGGTGAGATATGATGCTCAGTAAGGGTAAGAATTCAGAAGAAGCTAAAAATAAACCATAAGGTAAGGTGAATAACTAAAACTACTTTCTATTAAAACAAAACCTTGATCATAATATGCGAGGAATAAATAATGAATAAATAATACCATATAAATAAATCACATGAAAATGATACTTACCTATTGACATTAAACTATTCAAATAATCACATGGAATATCAAATACTAATCTCATAATGAGGGAATGCATAATGCGATATATCATAAACATACTATCAAGGCTTCATCCAACACACCAAAACTAGTTTTTCTCATGAGACCTATCAATGCACCAAGGGGCTATAGAAGGCCCCACCCAAAACTTACTAATTTCAATTCATTCTTTATATGAAATGGGTGAAACATAATTAATATATACGTTCATATTGAAACTAACATATGGAATGTAAATAACTTTACCTAACCAGTAAACATAATCACTAACCATTCAGAGTAATATGATGAATGGTATCAAGATAGAACATCCACATTCAAACTAATCATAAAACATTTAATAAAATATGGTATATGATATCATAAAATATTAATCCTAATTAAACTTAAGAATCAACAAGGGTGTTGAAATATATGAAAGTAATCTTATAAAATCATCGAGGAATTCTTGAGAGAAATACACTTTTTTTACTTTAAAAAGAAGAGTTCTTTTGGAAAAAATATTTGCATAAAAACATAAATGAACTAAGATAGTTTCTACATAATAAAATGAGTTATTTTAAGAAAAATAATGGTTACTTAAAATATATTATAGATTTCACTTGAAAATAGATAAGAAATTGGGAAGTTCCCTTTAACTGGACTCGCTTATCATGAATAATTGAGAAAGATCTTTATAAAACATATAACTCCTCATCAAAGAAAGAAAGATTATGATTGCGACACACACACACACACATATATATAACATTCAAACATAATTTATGAGGATCATATAATAATAATTAATAATTTAATTGGGGTAAATAGAGATAAAGCGCAATCCGGAATGAAAAATGGAGATTCAGGGAGAAACCCTTACCTTATGTCCGAAAGCGTTCTACACTTGAACTTAAAGTCATGGATAATAAAATTAAATCCAATAATTAAATAATTAATAAGATTTTATAAATTTATTATATTCATTATAGTTTTATTAAGTTCATTTATGGCCTTATTAATGGGTTATAGAGTTTAATTTCATCATTCAGGAGCATCCGTTTTGTTGGTTTATGATTGATTTTCTTGTTTATAAGTAATGGAGTTCATGTAGAATGAGTATAATTATACAAAATTGAATTTATATTATATTAATGAACATAAAAAAATATTAAATTTTTATATAATTCATTAGGTTATATGGTATGAGGATGATTAATTAGATAAAACATTAGTGATAATCATTTAGATTATTTTTTCGGGTTTTCGATCATCAGAAACTAGTTTGTCATATGAATTAATATTGTGTATATATACTAGTTATATAATATTAAATAGGTTTTAAAAAATATATTATAATATGGTTTAACCATAAAAATGGTTTCATGACCATCCTTGAAGGAGAAATTTAAGAACAAAAATCCATCGTCCACGAAGGTTGTAAATCGGCACCTCACAGACGATGATTTCGTTTTTAAAATAAAAGAGAGAGAAATGAGTTTAATGAAGGGTATTACATTAAAATGATATAATTCCAGTATATAGTTGATACTGGAGTTATCATGCTCATTTTTACATAGGAGGTGATGAGAGTATAAAAAATGAAAAAGGAAATTGAAAGAAAATTAAAAGAAAAAGAAAGAGGATTTACCTCTTGAATTCTACTCTTTGGGAACCTCATTAAGGGGCCTTGGTTTTGGTATTTTGATGAGACCAAAAGATCCTGAACCTTGGGGAGGGACTTGGGTATAAATTTTACAAGGCTCAAAGCTTGGAAGGTGTAAGGATAAGGGGTGGTGAGGGGTCGTATTTATAATAGAGGAGAGGGGTGATTTTTGAATATTTAATTCATTTATTCAGTATTTTGGATCAAGACTATGAATAGTTTGAGTATTTTCACCAAATATATTAAAATAATGAAGGTAATTTTGATATTATGGTTCTTACATCATTTATGACTTAAGTAATAATGTATTTAACTTGTAATGTATTTATAACATAAATTACCATATTTTACTATTCACCAAAAATTCAAGTATTTCAGAAAAATCCCAAAAAATCAACCTAACCATTTTTCTCCATTTTATGAAAATTACTTCTCAAATATGAGAAATTTAAATTTTAATTAAAATCTTCATTTACTCAAAAAATACGGATTTTAAAATTATAACTGATTTTATAACACTTTGAAAAATTAACTAAGGTCTCATAAAATTATCATAAAATTAAAAGATAACAAAATATTAATTTATGAATAAATTTTATGAAAATAAATTTTATTTTAAATCATTTTATTAATTATAAACTTGTAATTAAATATTTATGACTTAACAAAAACCAACACTTAATTACTAATTTTTAAAATATTCACTTATACTATTATATTATTATATCATACCTTCATTTATAAGATGCCTAAATTTTATTTATACTTTCATGGGTGATTTTACTATTTATTTGGACATATTACTATTCATAAGGGTAATATTACTATTCCAAAGGGTTAAGTTACTATTCACCAAAAAATTAAGTTAATCATATCATACTCTAAATATATTACTAATCACAACCGTCTATGTCAGTTTTTCAAAATTAAATTCACAAAAGTGATAAAATTATGTTTAATTATAATCCTGCAAGTGTGGTGAGAAGGCGGGAAAAAAGAACATTCAAAATTTCAATAAGTCTTTATATCTAATTTCAATATAAAAAATATTTCAATGAGCTACATTGGATTAATATATGTATAATTGATCTATTGCGACTTTAAAAATCAATTTAAATTATAATAATTATTTAAATGGAAAACACAGTTTTTAACTAAAATGTATTATTTTTCACTATTCATCAATAAAAGAAACTTCTCAAGAAAATACTAAAAATTCACCCTAAGTTAATTTTGAAAAAATGATTTTTATTTTACCAAAAAATATATATTTCATTATAAATATGTTTTATTTATGTTAAACCATTATAAATAACATTTAATAGTAGTTATTACTATTAATATTACTATGTTTAATGGTTAGGTTATAACTATCTTATTTAAATAATTATAACAACAAAGTGTTGTTTCGTAGAGAATCAGTGTTATGTGAATTACATTCTATATTAAAATTATTTGTAAATATTTGGGGTGTTATATTCTCCCCTCCTTCAATAAATTTCATCCTCATAATTTAAAATTTCACTTCGAAAGTTAAAGGTTGTTACTTGAAAATTCCCTTGTGGGAAACCCACATCAGAAACCGGGTTAATATAATATCTTCTTAATAAAAGGGAAAGGGAAATGCATAGGTTACCACAAAACTATGTATTTGAATAGGAAAAAATTAGCAAGAAATGAAAATATAGACATAAAAGAATAATCTAACCATCAAGTTCTGATGAAGAGTGATAGTGAACATGGTCATTAGAATTTTAACCATCATAAATCTATAAATTTATGATTGGTTAAAATACCGTTGATTTCTCAAAAATAAAATTAAATCAATAATTTTTTTGTTCCAAATTTTTTTTCTACTGCTGATGGATTATTTTACTATACATATATGCTTTTGAGAAAATAAACATACTTGATTCCTTTCCATGTCATAATCTCATCCTTTGGTTGTTCTTTGATCTATCTCCACTTCATTTCTTAAATATAGAGGTGGATATTTGAGAAATTTTTTTATACCTAAAGCACTTTTATGAATCATAAGATCCACAAGTCATTACTTCAGCCTTTAAATGTTTTGCTGAAACCAAGACGGTTAACATAGGTTATCCAATTTGATAAATCATACTTTGATCTTAATCAATAATATTTCTTTATCCATTCTATATGTAGTTAGACTCAAGACTCATCCAAAATATGTATTTCCAAAATCAATGACCTAAAATTTAGAAGGAATGTCACTAAATTTCCAAAAATCAACTTAACAAAATATTCCAAAAATAATGTATACTTATTGTCACATGCTAAATATATGAATACCTTAATCTCTTTTAAATTTTCATGAAAACATGCATGCTCCCAAGAGTAAAATCTTAGGTTGTCCTTAAATTTGAACATCTATTAATTCCAGCATAACATAAACCATCAGATCACTAACCAGCTTCATAGTCACCAATACTTTCCCATAAAAATATATTTATTATTATCTCAAGCATCAAACACATATGTAGGGTTATCTTTCCAAAGTCACGTGTTTTCAAAAAGATTTGCCTTTAAGAGAATCACTTCTCTTGATTACTGGTGCTATTCAATTCCTGCTTCAAATAACTTAAAGAATAAGTACCGTGATACAATCCTTATATATCACATAATTCTTATAATAATAATATAATAACATATTACTTTAATACAAAAACATAAATACATTAATTATTATACTTTGACTATAGTAACATCATAAGCTTGACCTTGACCCCTTTACTTTTTTCTGAGATATATTTCCTTGACGCTTGGGACATTCATTTGAGTAGTGCCCCATATCCTTATAATTGAAGCATTTAATATTGGAAAATTATTTCCTTCTCTTACAATTATGAGCATGGTTTCCTTTTTCTCAATAATTGAAGTAAACTACTTTTCCTCTTAAGCATATACCAAGGTTTTTCCTTCCACAATTATCACATGTGGGAAAATACTTCTTTCCCTTCTTCCCTTTATCTATATTTTTATCAGCTACCCCATTATTATCTTGCTTCCCTTTGAATCAATAAGACTTAGATAATTCATTCTTTTCCTTGTTAGAACATGATATTATTTTCTTGTATGATGAAAATATTTTTGAGACTACTTCCCTTTGAAAGACTGGCTTAAACCCCTCAAAGAAATGACCATTCTTACTCTTTGGATTATGTTCATTGATGAGGTTCCCATTCTTTCCACTAAAAGAAAATTCTAAACAATGACATACACTAAATTAGGTTATGAATCATAATTCATAATTTCTAACTGAAAAAACACTTAACATAAATTAAAAATTTATTCTTAGTTAATCTCATAATCATAAACAATATTTATTCAGGGACATATTTACTTTTAAAACCCTTCATAATGGTTTGTAAAGAAAATATGAATTATCCTAAACATATCCCACGATAGTATCAAACTAGGTGCACAATAAGGCTAGTTGTTATATACCAGGTTACCCTAAGTCAGGCCTAGAACACCTTGTTGGAGTTATTACCCCTAGGCACATCTGTTCCAGAACCAAGTCCACTTGTAGTATCTAGAAAGGAATTTATTGCTAGGTAGACCAACATAATCTATACCTTACCAAAATTCTAGGATGTTCTTCTATTCTTATCTTCAAAGTCTATCTTAGGGTTATGTTTCCAAATCTACATTTTCTAAATCTAGTTTCTAAGATTTCTACTATAATTCCCCTAATACCAACTGTAAAGACCCCAACCCCAATAACCTAGATTCAGTGCCTTACTTTATTACATTGTAATATAAATAAGGAAGACACATCTCGAAGGACCAAATAGTTTAGTAGCTTTGGAAAACAAGATAAATACATAAGTTTAACATTACAACTTGAAATTAAATACATCATAGATACTCCTTTGGAAACACTCTTATTCTTTTAGATTATCTTTTCATGTCATTAATAAAATTCATCTTAGCATTCTGGAAAAAATAAACATAATAAAGGGGTGAGCTTTGATGCTTAGTAAGGGTAATAATTTATCATAATATAAAAATAAACCATAAGGCAAGGTGAATAACTAAAAACACTTGCTATTAAAACAAAACTTTAAGCATAATATGGAAAGAATAAAAATTGAATAAGTAATACTATATAAATAAATCACATGATAATGATTCTTACCCGTGGATATTCTACTAGTTGAACAATCTCATGGAATATCAAATACTAATCTCATAATGAGGGAATGCATAATACAGAATATCATAAAAATTTCATCAAGGCTTCGTCCAAGACAATATACGTAATCGGGTAAGATGTTAGCTCATACCCAAACTAGTTTATTTCATGAGACCTACCGATGCACCGAGGGACAATAGTGGGCCCCAACCAACACTTACTACATCCAATGCATTCCCCATATGAAAGGGGTGAATCATAATCAACATATACATTCAAATTGAAACTAACATATGAAATATAAACAACTTTCCCCAATCAGTAAACATAATCACTAACCATTTGGAGTAATATTATGAACAGTATCAAGACAACACATCCACAATCAAACTAATCATAAACCATTGAATAAAATATGGTAGGTGATATCTGTAATGTCCCAAATTTTTATGCATACTATTTTAAATATTATATGGAATTATTTCAAGACCAAGCACTGAGACGGTGTGCGATTCTAAGGCCCAGTGTGCCCAAAATAAATGTTTGAAAAATATTAAGCTTTAAATAGCACATAGAGCAGTTTTCCTGAAAAAGTGGAATAACTTATAAATGTGTGTCGAGATTAGAAATCTAAGGGAACCAATGTGTTCAGAGTATAAAGTTTACCCTAGGCGAGGATTAACATTGGCTAGTGAAAATCGATTGTGAAAAGTAGTTTTTGGACGTAACGGGAATAAAAATATTTTAATAAAAATATTTTTATTCGATGTGGTGACGTTTTATATAAAATAATCCTTGTTAGGAAATTCAAGTTTATCACCATAACCCTGGAATTCCTTTGAGGTGTGGTGAGGAACCCTCTTGGTAGACATTGATGACGGATTGAGCAGATTGTGGATCCTCGCGTCAACAGAGTTGGAGGATCTTGTCAATGATGACAATGTAATCGTTATTCATCAACGATCGATCCAAAATCTTGGTAAGAAGTTTGTTTTACGATTTTCCATCTTGTTCTTAATCTGTAGGAGATGATACAGCATACAGAGATGAATGGACACAAAGATGGGTCTATGTGGGGATTGCAAGATGTGAAGAGGCTGCAGAGTTTGGTGGGCTGGGCGACCAAGTGGGAGGCTCGGCAGGCCGACCGAGCAGGCCAGGCGGGCCGGTGTGGAGCAGGCTAGGCGGGCTGGACCAAGGGAACCAGGCCGTACCAGGTGGCCCAGCAGGATAGGCTAGGAAGCCCACCATGCTAGGCCAGGTGTCCTAGTGGGCTTGGAATGACCGTTCCTAACAGGCCGGGTTGGACTGGGCCTGGTAGGATGGGTCAGGTCGGCCATCAGGTTGGGTCAGATCTAGACCAGACCTAGGGCCAACCTTTTTACTAAAACGATCATAACTTTCAAACGGAGCATCCATTTGATGTTCTGTTAGTGGTATTGGGACCCTTGAGATGAGAGGGTTCTTATGAGACCAATGGTGGGTTTTAAATTACATATATTTCTAGAAACATGGGATGTTTACAGAAGCAATACCTAGGGTCAAGGGGTACGGTGGGTGTGACTACAACTCACTGTGCACCCTCTATTTTCTATGTGAATTTATTCTCTCATACACCATATATTGGAAAATTTTTATTAGGGTTCATTACCTTTATAGTTTACCTTAAGGGTTGTTGGTATTGTTTCCTACTCACAGGAGTATGATCCCTTCAGTAGGACTTCTAGGACAGAGTTGTTGAAATCCCCCGAGAGGCCTATAGCGGATCCTCTATTCCTTATTCATTCCCTAGGTAGAGTCTTTGGTATTAACATGAACAACTTCAATGGGTTTTGATCCTATACTTAGAGGGTTAATCCATATTGAGTTGTTTGTATCACCCCATGGACCTATCTGTGATCCTCATATGATGTATCGTATCTCTATTCAGATCATTCAGTGTTTCTCTCTCATGAAGGTTTCTAATGAACAGTACTTCTCGAAAGGATTTCATTAGTACTATCATACTCAGGAGTGTATTATCCCAGATGTGTGCTTCATGGAATATTTGGACTGAATCCCTAGTGTTAGTATGTAGTAGTTTTGACTTACCCTTGACTGTGTGGTATTGTTTGAGTATATCTGGATATTCTTGTTATATGTTAAAGACATATACTTGTATATAGCTGACTTTAATTTCCTCTGTGAACTGCTTTGTTGTTTTGGGGTGTCCTACTGAGTATTTTTATACTCACCCCTACATGGTCTTTTCCCGTACGTGCCATTTCTTGTGCATACGAGCAGCCTTTTGACAGAGTTCAAGGTGGACTAGGACTGTATGAATCATTGTGAGATCAGAAAGACCGTGGTGTCCATACGACTTCAGATAGTAGCCCAAGTACCTTTCCTTAAGGTAGGTTTTTACAAAGATGAGTTTTAGGAACTTGGTTACATACTTTCTTTTTGGTGGGATTGTATTCTAGCTCTGTTTACTTTCCAGCACTTTCACTATTGTACTCTAGTTGTAGGTTATAGTGGTTTGCATACATTTTTTTGCTTTGTGTTTTTACATTTCAGCATTTGTGGTCTTGAAGATGTGTGCATGCATATATTTACTAAGGAAATACCTCCCATGTTAGTGATATGCCTACTCGGTGCTAGTCACTAGCCCCTGACCTATTTGGGGCGGGCTTGGGGAGTCATGGCATGAGCCCCTCTGGGATGGGTCATGACAGAGTGGTATTAGAGGAGGTCAGTTTTTCATATTAGGACTAAGAGTCTATGATATTTTTTTGGAGAAATAATTTTAAGTGTTTCAAGTTTGGATTTTAGGCCAGGGACTCCAGTGTTGGTGTAACGGTTGACGTATCCATACACCAGGACTCCGATAACCTTATTTTTGACTAAGTACATGAGAATACTAGTTGTTGGAAAAATAATGGTACATACATCATATAAGAATGAGTTTTGGTTTCCATGTACTTCTTGATTCAGCTATCCATATATACTCATTGACCATGGTACATCTTGTTTTCTTACAAGATGCATCTACGACGTATACTAGCTAAGATTCAGTAGATTGATCATGAGTATAACCCCCTCAGTGACAAGGATTCATTATAAGGACCCGTTTCCCAGATGTTACCTCTAGGTGGTGCACCAGCTATACCACCACCTATGGAGCTACCCGTGGTACCTACAGTACTAACAGACAAGGAGCATAGGCTGAGAGCACTCCATGAGTGTTAGAGTTAGAGACCCATCAGGTTTTGAGGTGAGCCTGACCCTCAAGAAGCTGAGGACTATCTTGATGTAGTGACATGAGTTTTTTATCTAGTCAGGACACCAAAGGATCAGATGGTGGTCCTGGCAGCGAGACTTCTACAGGGCTCAGTAGGGCGATGGTGGATTTTGGCTACCCAGACTCACAATGAGGTGACACTCTCAAGGATAGAGTTTTAGCACCTTTTTAGAGAGGATTTATCACCAGTTATGCTGAGATCTATTCATATACAGGATATTCTTCAGCTCAAGCAGGGAAGTATGATAGTAGATGAGTATTCATTGAGGCTTACCAACATTTCTAGGTACTCGATAGATATGGTTAGGGATCTATACTTCTAGGATCAAACCTTTGAGAGTGGTCCACACAGAGATATACGAGCCATCATTACCCTTCTAAGCATTCCTAATTATGTTGGGGTTCTTGAGCGAGCCTTGGTGGTGGAGATATTCCTAGCTGACCAGAGACAGCCGATAACAGTCAGTAGAGGATAGGTAGGTGTAGAGACCTCGACAGAAGGTGGCCGACATCAGCCTCGGGGATCCAAATGTGAGAGATGTTTCAGGAGGAGGTCTGAGGATAGAGGATCTGCAGTTCAAGGTTCACAGGGTGGATCCAGTCATCCTAGAGAGAGGCGGTGCTGCTCATGTGATAGTAGGGGACATCTCACTCGATATTGTCCAACCCATTATGCTGCTAACAGGGAGACAATGGATAGACCACTAAGGATTAGGCAGAGGTAGGAGCAGGAATATTCACAAGGTGGTAGATGTGGTATAGGATATGGGAGATCAGTGGGAGGTGGTTAATGTTTTGACTTGTTACCACCACTACTCCCAAGTAGTCCGTTCCAGGCTCAGGGAGCTGGAGTAAAGGGTTAGGTAAAACTGCATGTGATCAAGGCTTATGACCTAGGGGCTCTAGGGATGATTTGAGGTACGATCTATATCTTATATAATTTAGTTGTAGTACTGATAGACACATGTATTATTTATTCCTTTCTCACCACATATCTTGTTCGAGACCTTGATATTCTGATAGAAACATTGAATCGACCCTTATGCTTGGGGACACCTATAAGATGTGAATCGATGATCACACATCTATTCTGACAGTGTGAACTTATCCTTGGAGGTGAGAGTTTCAGTTGGAACCACTTTGTGGCAGCATCAAGGCCTTACAACATCATACTTGGTATGGATTGGTTATCTTCAATCCATTCCCAGATTGGATTTTTTAGGTGAAGGGTATGGTGTGTCCGAAATGATGGAATGCGGTTTTCCTTTATCAATGAAAAGGAAACCCAGGAAGCCTAGGATGGACTCATGAATAGGAGGGTTCAACTGATCACTCATCACTTGGCTAGCCTGACCCTTAGTGTAGAAAATGTTATGAGTTTCCAGTTCCTAGTAGTAGTAGTGAAGTATGAGGATGTATTTCATGAATATGTTCTAGGATTACCTCCCCATTGGGAGATATACTTATGCATCGACTTACATCATGGGATAACACCTATATTCTCACCAACATATCAGATGGCTCCCGCAGAGCTTCGAGAGCTAAGGGTGTAGTTAGAGGGTTTACAGAAGAAGGACTTCGTGAGACCTAGTGTTTCACCCTGGGCGGCCCTAGTGTTGTTTTCCAAAAAGGAAGATGGGAGTTTGAGGTTGTGTGTGGATTACCAGCACTTGAACTAGGTGACTGTGAAGAAAAAGTATCTGCTACTGAGGATCAATGATCTCTTCAACCAGTTGAGAGAGGCATGATGGTTCTTAAAGGTTGAACTTAGATCAGGCTATCACTAGCTATGAGTACGGGATGAGGATATATCGAAGATGACTTTATGATGCCGCTAATATCATTATGACTACTCGTTAATGGCATTTGGTGTGATGAACACCCCATCAGTGTTCATGGGACTCATGAACTAGATCTTCTATCCCCACTTAGACCAGTTCGTGGTAGTCTTCATTGATGATATCCTTGTGTACTCAACGTATAAGGAGGAGCACATTAGACACTTAAGGAAAGTTATATATAAACTTTGAGAGCACCATCTTTATGGGAAAATATCTAAGTTATAGTTATGGATTCAAGTATTCCACTTTATAGGACATATTATCTAAATAGATAGAGTGGCAGTGGACCTATCCAGGGTCAAGGCAGTGCTAGCATGGGATCCACCTAAGAGCATGATAGAGGTATCTTCCTTGGGATGGTAGTCTATTAACAGATATTCATACCTAATTTATATTGGATATCAGCACCTATGATAGCTTTGATCCGAAAGGCTAATCCTTTCGTGTGGTCATATAAGTGCTAATAGGCTTTCCAATAGTTGAAATAGAGTTTGATGAGCACTCTGATCTTGAGATTTCTGAAGGAGGGTGTTGAGTACATAGTTTTCTACGATGTATCAGGAACTAGGCTTGGTTGCATATTGATGTAGAGGAAAGTTTTGATTGACTATGGTTCATGCCAGTTGAGACCACATGAGTAAAAATATATAACCCATGATATTGATTTGGAAGTGGTAGTATTTGTGTTGAATATTTGGAAACACTAGTTGATGGGTGAGCAATTTATCGTCTACTATGATCACAAGAGTCTCAAGTATATCTTCTCTCAGAAGGATCTGAACTCGAGACAGAGGCGGTGGATAGAGTTCCTTCAGGATTATGACATTGAGATCATCTATACTACTACAAAGGGGAACATGGTGGTAGATACTCTTAGCAGAAGATTGAGTTTTCAGTTTCTGGATGAGACGTCAGAGTAGTTGGCCTTGTTGCAGTTTTCCTTTATGGATGGAGATGGGTGATCTTACCTCTAGTCGATGGCTGTTACCCCTATAATCTTATAATGAGTTTGATAGGCACATCTTGGGGATACCAACTACAAGACTATACATTCTCATTTATCCATAGGGAATTCTCCTAATGAATATTTAAAATTTTGGGAGTATGTCGTTCTTTTTAGAAGACACACATTTGTACCAGTGGCATTGCGGGAGGAGGTTTTCTGGGAGTTTCACACATCCCCTTTGGTGGAACATCCTAGTGTGGAAAAGATGTACTGGGACCTCTGACATCAATTTTGATTGTTAGGGATGAATAAGGAAATGACAAAGTTCGTTTCTCGATGCCTTATGTGCCAGCAAGTGAAGGATGAGAACCAGGTTTTAGTGAGTTTAGCTCAACGACTTGAGGTGTCAGAATGGAAGTGGGATGAGATATCGATGGACTTTGTGATGAGTTTACCATATAAGTCTAGAGGATACAATACCATCTGGGTGATCATTGAATGACTCACCAATTCATCCCACTTCCTACCTATCTGAGATAAGAGTTTAGTAGATATCTTGGGGCACCTCTATGTGTAGAAGATAGTTTGGATTCATGGAGTGCCATTGGAAATTGTTTCAGATTGGGATGCTCATTTCACATCCTGATTGTGGAAGTAATTATAGGAGGTGTTTGGGTCTCAATTATTATTGAGCACAAAATTTCATCCCCAGATGGATTTCTAAACAAATAAAACCATTCAGGTTCTATAGGACATGATGTGAGCTTGCATGTTGGACTTTAGTCGTAGTTGGGAGGATCACCTACCACTAGTGGAGTTTTTGTACAAAAAAATATACCACTCCACCATTGGTATGACACCATTAAAGGCTCTTTATGTGCGACCCTTTAGGTCCCCACTTTGTTGGACTGACCTAGGAGAGTCAACACTCATGGGCATGGAGTTGGTGCGAGCTACTACTGAGAAGGTGCATATCATCCAGGAGTGGATGAAGACTATCCAGAGCTGGCAGAAGTCGCATGCCGGCAAGAGATAGAGACCTTTGGAGTTTGATTAGGTAGACCATGTGTTTCTTTGGGTATCACCTCAATAAGGGTTTCAAATATTTGACCGATGCAGCAAGTTATCTATGAAGTTCATCGGCACTTTCTAGATACTGCGTAGAGTTAGAGAGGTGTAATACTGCCTAGCTCTACCCCCGTAGTTGCATTGGTTACATGATGTCTTATACGTGTCATAGCTGAGGAGTTACGTGCATGAACCATCACACATCATCTACTAGGGTGAGATGGACATTGAGGATGGAGTGACTTTTGCTGAGTACTTGGTGGAGATCGAGGATCAGTAGGAGATGATCATTCATGGGTGAAGGATTCCCTTAGTGCATGTCCAATAGCAATAAGGTAATATCCAGAAGAGCACATGGGAGCAGGAGGCTTAGATTCGTGTGCAGTACCCACATATTTTTGAGTAGCCTTTTGTTTTGTATTTTCAGGGAAGTAAAGCCCTAAGGTGGGGAGAATGTAATGTCCTAGATTTTTCCATGTATTATTTTAAATATTTTATAGAATTATTTCAAGACCAAGAGCTGAGATGACATGCGATTTTGAGGCCTGGTGTGCCCAGAATAAATGTTTGAAAAATATTAAACTTTAAATAGCATGTGTGATAGGTTTTACTCAAAAAGTGGAATTAATTCTAAACGAGTGCCCAAGTTAAAAATTTGAGGGCACCACTGCATTCAGAACAGTGAGTTTTTCCAAGGTGAGGCCTAACATTAGCCGACATAGGTTGGCTGTGAAAAGTAGTTTTTGGACATAATGAGAATCAAAATATTTTAATAAAAATATTTTTATTCGACGTGGTGATGTTTTCTTTAAAATAAGAATTTCTAGGAAATTCAGAGTTATCACCATAACCCTAAAATTCCTCTAAGGCATGGCGAGGAACCCTCTTGGCAGATAATGATGATAGATCAAATGGATTGTGGATTGTCATGCCAACGGAGTTGGAGGATCTCTTCAACGACGACAACACAACCGTTTTTCATCAACAATTGATCCAAAATCTAGGTAGGATGTTTGTTTTATGATTTTTCATCCCATTCTTAATCTAGGATGAACACATATCAATTCAATGAATAAGAATTGATACATGCGTCTTTGGTAGGATTAAATTAGATGGAATTATTTCTCTCAGTTCATCCTTCTATCAAGAACGAATCGAGGCTGACACGAACAAAGGCATAGGTTTGTTCCTTTGGTATTTTTTTTACTTTTCTCCCTCCATTATTTGCGTTCACTGCTTTTGGGATCCCTTGGCCACAACTCAAAATTTTTGAGTGGTTTTGAGCATGATTGGACTCCAATATTTGAGGCGAATCGATATCAGAGGATGGATCTTTGAAGATCGGGACCTAAGAAACCTGGATCTTCAACCATTTCAAAATCTGGGCACTGAAGGTGGGCCAACGGTCCGTAGAAAGGACTATCGATGTGGATTTGGAATGACGGTCTGACGAGGTGAAGCGGCAGCTAGAGGCGTGTGGTGGTGCAAAGCGATGTCTGTAGGCGACGGTGGCCAGAGGTGACAGTGCGGCGTACGAAGGCAACAAAGTTGCATGGATGTGGCGGCGGGACTGCGTGGACGCAACGACGAGACCACATGGATGTTATGGTGGGACCACAATACGCGGAGGCTAGGGAAGGCCAATAGAGGTGGCATACCATGTGGGGACTGTGGGATGCGGAGAGGCCACAGGGTGCGGTGGGCCTGGTGGCCGAGCAGGAGGCCAGGCAGGCGGGACCAGGGGGACCGGGCTGCACCAGGCAGCCCGGCAGGCTAGGCCTAGTGGCCTAGTAGGAAACGGGCCCAGTAGGCTAGGTCGGGTCGGGTCGACCGGACCAGGTCTGGTTGGTCGGTCGATTGGGTTAGATCTGGACCAAACGAGAGTCAGATCTCTTTAAAAAACGATCATAACTTTCTAACTAAGCATCCATTTGACACATTTTCAATGGCGTTGGGACCCTTGTGTTGATATGGTCATTATGATACTAATGATGGGTTTTAAATTTGATATATTTCTAGTGAAATGGACCATTTACATGGGAAGTACCTGGGGTCAAGGGGTACGATGGGTGTGACTACTACTCACCATGCATCCTCTCTTTTCTACATGAACTGATTCTATCATCCACCAAATCTTGGACAAGTTTCATTAGGGTTCTTTCCCTCTATTGTCTCCCTGAAGGTTTGTTGGTATCATTTCCTAGTCACAAGAGTATGATCCTTTCAGCATAACTTCTGGGATAGAGTTATTGGAATCCCCTCAGAGGCTCGGAGTAAATCCTCTATTCCTTCTTCTTTCCCTAGGTAGAGTCTTCAGTATTTATGCGACCAAATTTACCGGGCATCGATCATCTACTTAGTGGGTTAATATAGATTGATTTGTTGGTATAAAACCATGGACCTAGATATGATCCTCATCTAATGTATCATATCTCTCTTTATATTATTCAGCGTATCTATCTCATGATAGTTTCTGACAAATGGTACTTCTCAAACATAGATCATTAGTGCTATCAGACTCAGGAGCATGTTCTCCTGGATGTGTGTTTCATGGAATCTTTGGACTGAATCCACAGTGTTGGTATGAATTAGTTATGGCTTCAGACAGTATCCCTAATACCTTTCCTTTAGGTAGAGTTTTCTGCAGATGAGTTTCAGGAACTTGGTTACAGACTTTATTTTTAGTGGTCTTGTATTTTTTCCCCATTTACTTTTCAACACTTTCACTGTTGCACTCTGGTTGTGGGTTATAGTGGTTTTCATGAATTTTTTAATTAAATATTTTATATTTAATCATTTTTGGTCTTGGAGATGTGTGTGTGTGTACATGTACTAAGGCAATGCCTCCCATATTAGTGATATGCCCACTCGGTGCTAGTCACTATCCCCTGGCCTATTGGAGGCGAGCTCGGGGAGTCACGACACGGTCCCCTATAGGATGGGTTGTGACAATATCATAAAATATAAATCCTAATTAAACATAATAATCAACAAGGGTGTTGAAATATATGAAAATACTCTTATAAAATCATCAAGGAATTCTTGGGAGAAATACTCTTTTTTACTTTGAGAACAAGAGTTCTTTTGGAAAAAATATTTGCTAAAAAATAGAAATGAAATAAGATGGTTTTTCCATAATAAAATGAGTTATTTTATAAAAATAATGGTTTATTAAAACAAATTATATAAAGAACTTGAAAATAGGTAAGAAATCATGAAGTTCCCTTTAATCGGGTTTGCTTACCACGAAGAATTGAGAAAGATCCTTATAAAACATGTAACTCCCCATCAAATAAACAAGGATTATGATTGGTAAAAATATATAGAACATTCACACAGAATTTAAGAGTATATAATAATAATTAATAATTTTATGGGAGTAAATAGATAGAAATCATAATCCCGAATGAAAAATGGAGGTTCAGGGATAAACCCATACCTTATGTCCGAAATCATTCTGCAGCAGGCCTTAAAGTACTGGATAATAAAATAAAATAAAATAAATTAATTAATTAATTTAGAACCTTTTATACATATATTATATTAATTATTGTTTTATTTAGTTCATTTATGTCTTTATTAATGAGTTATAGAGTTTAATTTCATTGTTTGGGAGCATCCATTTTCTTGGTTTTCATGACCGGTTCACTTGTTTATAGGTAATAGAGTTCATGTAGAATGGGTATAATTATATAGAATTTAATTTATATGATATTAATGAATATAAAGATGATTAAATGGTTATATAATTCATTTCTTTGTATGGTTTGATGATGAGTCAACAGATAAAATATTAGTGATAATCATTTAGATTATTTTGGCGGTTTTTCGATCATCACGAACTAGTTTGTCATATGAATTAATATTATGTTTATATAATGGTTATATAACATTAAAAGGTTTTAATAAATATATTATAGTATTTTTTAACCATAAAAATGGTTTCATGACCAGCCTTGAGTGAAAAATTGAAGAACGAAAATCCATCGTCCACGAAGGTTGTAAATCGACACCTCACAGATGATGATTTCATTTTTAAAATGAGAGAGAGAAATAAGTTTGATGAAGGATATTCCATTAAAATGATATCATTAAAGTATATAGTTTATAATATATCTATTATTCTCATTTGGACAGAGGAGGTTATGAGAGGATAAGAAATGAAAAAGGAAATTAAAAGGAAATTAAAAGAAAAAGAAAGAGGATTTACCACTTGAATTCTCGTATTTGAGAACCTCCTTAAGGAACCTTGGTTTTGGTATTTTGATGATACAAAGAGTTAATGGGAATGGGGGAGGGACTTGGGAAGAGTAATTGGGTAGAAATTTGACAAGACTCAAAGCTTGGAAGGTGTGAGGAGAAGGGGTGGTATTTATAATGGAGGAGAGGGGTGTTTTTTTGAATATTTAATTCATTTGTTTATTATTTTGGATCAATACTATGAATAGTTTAAGAATTATCACCAAATATATTAAAATAATGAATGGAATTTATATATTATGGTTCTTATATCATTAATGACTCAATTAATAGTGTATTTAACTTGTAATGTATTTTATTGTAAATTACCATATTTTACTATTCGACAAAAATTCAAGTATTTTAGAAAAATCTCAAAAATTCACCTTAACCATTTTTCAATGTTTAGACTTCAAAAATGAACTCCATTTTATGAAAATAATTTCTTAAAAATGAGAAATTTAATTTTTAATTAAAATCATCATTTACTCAAAAAATATAGATTTTAAAATTATAACTAATTTTATAACACTTTGAAAAATTAACTAAGGTCTCATAAAATTATCCTAAAATTTAAGACAAGAAAATATTAGTTTATGAATACATTTTATGAAAATAAATTTTCATTTAAATCATTTTATTCATTATAAACTTGTAATTAATTATTTATGACTTTCAAAAATACCAACAATTAATTATTAATTTTTAAAATATTCACTTAATTATACTATGATATAATTATATCATAGATTTATTCATAAGATGCCTAAATTTTATCTATACTTTCATGGGTAAGGTTACTATTCATTTGGACATATTACTATTCATACGGGTAATATTACTATTCCAAAGGGTCAAGTTACTATTCACAAAAAAATTAAGTTGATCCTATGAGGCTATAAATATCTTACTGATCGCAACTGTTTATGTCAGTTTTTAGAAATTCAATTAACAGAAGTAAGAAAATTATGTTGAATTATAATCCCACAAGTGTGGTGAGAAGGCGGGTAAAAAGAATATTCAAAAGTTTAATAAGTCTTTATATCTAATTTCAATATAAAAACTATTCCAATGATATATATTGGATTAATATATGTATAATTGATATATTGTGAATTTAAAAATAAATTTAAATTATAATATTTATTTAAATGAAAAACATAGTTTTTAACTAAAATATAGTATTTTTCACTATTCATCAAAAAATGGAACTTCTCAGAAAAATATTAAAAATTCACCCTAATTTAATTTTGAAAAAATGATTTTTCTTTTACCAAAAAATTTATATTTCATTATAAATATGTTTTATTTATGTGAAACCCCTATAAATAAAAATTAATAGTAATTATTACTATTAATATTACTATGTTTAATGGTAAGATTACAACTATCTTATTTAAATAATTGTAATAAAAAAGTGTTGTTTCATAGAGACTCAGTGTTGCATGCACTACATTCTATATTAAAATTATTTTTAAATCCTTGGGGTGTTACACATGTACTTATGTTACTCCTGCAACCCTTTGGACATTGATGTTAGCATTATGATATAAATATCAAATGCATCATCCATGAGTCTCTAGTGAGCATCTTTCACATCCTTACTTGCTCCCTATGGAGGCTGATTAGGTTGTGGGGACTCCAACACATATAATTTCCTTTCACATCACAGTACTATGCACACTACTTCAAAACAAGATTTTAACAGTGCTGAACTTTATCAGCGCTAAAACAAGCACCGATAAAGGGTACCTTTTATTAGCACTTTTTTAGCACTAATAAAGGTTAACCTTTATCAGTACTTTTCTTTAGCACTAATAAAAGGTGCAATTTATCTGCACCTTATTTTTAGGGCTGATAAAGGGTACCCTTTATAAATGCATTATTTTTAGCACTGATAAAGGGATCCTTTATCAGTATTTTTTTAACGCTGATAAAGTTTCTGGATAAAATGAAATAATTAAATAAATAAAAATTAAAAATTAGCAATTTAAACAAAATATTAAAAATTTTATTAATTAAATAATCATTGATAAAAATGAATAATTTAATATACTGTATATAAATTATAAATACTAATAAATAATATATATTAGATATATAGATATGTAAAATGAAATAATTAAACAAATAAAAATTAAAAATAAGTAAATTAATAAAAATATTAAACAATTTATTAATTAAATAATTATTGATAAAAATGAATAAATTTAATATACATATATATAGATTATAAATATTAATAAATAATATATATTAAATATAGATATATATGAATGTATATAATATTTCCTAAATATGATTTATATAATATAAAATATTTATGATTTCCATGAAATAAGTCATATATTTAGAGAATAATGGTTTATAATTAAAAATTAATATGAATTAAAAATACCGAAGAATTGCATCGAGTAATGGACATAATTGAATGTTGTTTGATTTTTCAATTTAACATATATCAAACGCGTGTTATATTGATTTAACATACATATATGTAATTAATGAATTTTTCTATACAATGCACTCACATACAAATATTTATGTAATTAATGAAATCTTATATAGAAACACATACACCTAATATTTATGTAATTTTTTCAAATTTTAGTATTCATTTTAGAATTTCATTATAATATGATACATTTAATACATTATGTCTTTAATCAATAAATTTTATTTATTTATTTTCAATTTTATTATAGTTAGGTATTAAATCATTTTTAATATTTTTTTTATTTTTTATTTTTTATTTTTTTGGGAATTTAATCATTTTCTATTATTTTTTATATATATTTATTTACTATGTTTTAATATTTTCAATATGTATTCATCTTTATTTCAATATATATCCATATTTTTTGATAATATATATTTATTTAATAAAAATTATCTATTTTTTCAATATTTTTAAAGTGTACTCATTTTTAATTATTCAATTTCACTCATTTTTAACATGCATGCGCTTAAGATTAAATATTAATTAATAATGTTAAAAATATATTTGTAAATAAATATTTATAAATAAATATATTTATAAATAAATGTATTTATAAATAAATATATTTATAAATGTATATTCACTATATTTATACATTTATATATTTATAATTGTAAATAAATAAATATTATTTTTTAAAATGTATTTATATAATTATAAATAAATAAATATATATATTTAAATAATTATAAAATTATAATAAATTTATTTAAATAATGAATATATTTACTATATTTATATTTATATATATTTATTAAATATATATATATATATATAATTTTATAAATATATATAATGATATAAATATATACATATATAAATATTTTTTTAAAAAAACTATTTATATAATTATAATTAAATAATTAATTATTTAAATAGTTATAAAATTATAATAAATATATTTAAATAATGAATATATGTACTATATTTATATATATATATCATATATATATATATAATTATATAAATATATTTACAATTTTTTTTATTTATAATTATAATTATAAATCATTTACCAGTGCTAAAGTTTTAATGCTTATAAAGATGTATTTTATCAGTGCTTATTAATTTAACACTGATAAAAGTGATCTTTATCAATGTTTTTTTAGAAGCTATGATAAAAAGTGTCTCTGATCTATTTAAAGAACCCTAACAAGTCGTGAACTAGTCACGATATTCAAAGCTTTTTGCGGAATCCATCTATTGCTGGCGCTCCTCCTCATCAAATCCAAGCTCAAATCATGGCTTGAATCAATGTTCGAACAATTCCAAGGCTCGAATCCAAGGCTTAAACAATTCAAGGGTCAAATGAATCCAAGGCTCGAACGAATCCAAGGTTTGGTGATATCTCTACTTTCTCTCGAATGATTCAAAGCTTCAATCCAAGGCATGTTATTTTGTCCTTCTCCTCACTCGTTGATTGCTTGTTTGGCAATATCTTTTTTGTGTTTTTTTAATCATTGTATCTTGATATTCATTATCCATCACTGCTTTCCCTTCTAGAATTAATTTAAAATTGGGGGTTTCTATTATTTTGGGTTTGTATTAACCCTTTAAGATCTTTTCTTGCTGCCTTGTAGCATATTAAGAATTCCACACACTAATTTCATCCTTGTAGCATGTTAAGTTTAAATGTTTTGAACTTCCTTCCATGTAAATAATGCACACAAAGTGTTTGTTAAATTTTCACCCATGGTTTTTATTTAATAAATCGAAATGGATTTCATGTAATGATTTCTTGAAGTTGAGGTGCAGTTTGTTTGGGTTGTTTCAATTTTGAACCTTCAATGGTATTACATTGAAATTTTTATTTTATGTTAAGTGTCCTGAATTTTATCACTTTGTTTTTTTCTTGATATCCTATATGAACATCCACACACACACACACACACACACATATGCATTTTGAATTCTACACACACACACATATGAATACGTTATTTCATGTATATTTTTAAGTATGTATTCATATGAAATATAGATATGATTCATTCAATAAAACATATGATATGTTTTTCTTGGTTTCAAAAATGAATCCCAAGAGAGACTATTAATGCATGTTTTTAAAATTATGACTTTGAGGCCTATTTGGAACTTTTTAAAATTACTTTGATTATCACTTTTTTATTTTGAATAATATTGAAATAAATAAGTTTTTCATTGAAAATTAGTAGTATTATGAAGTGTTATGGACTTTTTGTTACCATGAAATGGTTTTTATAAAAATATATCACTATCTATGGAAGCTTTCAATATCAGTTTTTATGAGGTTATATTTTTTTCTTTTAAATACATAGATCGTATTGATGGGTGTTGGAAGGATGTTTGAATAAACATGTTTGGGTTATGTGGATTGTCGATTGATATGTTTTTTTGAAAAAAATACTATACCTCTTATTACTATCATAATAGGGATCATATGCATCTTAGTAAGGGATTAGAGATAGTTGCAATATAGTCTTGATTAAATTGCATGGGTCCCAACTTGTATCAAAGTCTATACGGGATTCCAACAAGGTAGGTTAGTTGTGGGTATCTGTTAGGCTATAAACATATGAACTAATCATCATGCTTATAGGAAGTTCTAACCCAAGTATGTCCAGAGTCACCTCACATGATATTTTAGAATTTTCCAAGATTACATATGATTTATTTACTACTGTTTACATGTATATTATTTTTGACTTGCCCCGTATTTAATATTGATCCATTATAATGTGAATGATTTTTTATATTTTTTATTTGTTTTTATTGATTTATTTATTTTTCTGACTAATGTTTCATTTTATTATTATATGTTATTCTTCATGAGTATGATTATAAAGAGAAATTTTCAAGAATCCTAGAATATTTATAGAGTCTATAAGTATCTTCATTCAATAAAATATCACTTATTAAGGTGAAAATATTCATTAAGACACGTTATGGATATTAATGATACTTGATATACCATTAATATTAAATACAATAATTCATTAGGTTTTTACATCACTTGTTCCAAAAAATATAATGGAGGTTATCAAATTCTATATATGTTGGAATGATTATTAGAAAATATTTTTATCTATTCATCATTTTAGGTCTATATGTATTGGTTCCACCTATAGGAATATTTGATTACCATCCATGTATATGGAATAACTCTTTATTTATTAAAATATTTTATCAATACTTTTTTATATCTTCTAGTTGATGGAATGATATTTTATTATTCTTGTTTATCAAATTTGGGTTTCTTATTACTCCTTAATTACCTATATTATATATTCATTTATTTAGGGGATTTAAGAAATACTTGACAGATAATGTCAATAGTGGAAGGACTAGTCTTATTTAGAGGATTAAAATTATTAAAAGTCACATTTCTTTTATAAATATAGAATTCATAGAGGCTCCAAGGATTCATATATCATAACATATTCCCATTGAGACCCCTTTAATCACATACAATAATGAGTATTCCACCAAAATCTCACCTTCAATAGCCCACAAGTTAATAACTAGTTCCAATGGTGTAATTCTCACAATTGGGAGGCATTACCCCTTTTAGAGAACATAATGGAGTATAACTATCATCCTTATTAGCTTCATCTGCCAAATAGTTATTATTGAAATTTGTTGCTTGAGACTCACCCCCATATCTTATATTTTTCTTAAACTACTATGAAAATTAGTAATCCCATGGATGACTTCTGCTAAGATTAGTTCAAGTAATATAGGTTCCTATCCACAAGATATGGAGGACGAGTCTCAAGAAACAAAATGTAATAATAACTATTTAGGAGATGAAGTTGATGAGGATGATAGTTATCTATAACTTTCACCTTTGGATGAATTCATATGATAACGCCTACCATAGAAAATTAATTATTTTCTTAAATTCAATCACCCATTTCCTTCAAAGCATACTGAAATTCTTTGAAACAATCAAATGCTGGGTTTCCCTTATTAGAATTATCTATAACTTTCACATTTGATAATAAATATCTTATATATATATATATATATTTATTTATTGTAAAAAATGAATATTGTATGAATGTAACAGGATAGATATGAATTGAAAATGGATACACACTAATCTTTTGAACAAATAGAATGAAGATTGAGTTAAAGAGTTTATCAAGTATGCAATATATCATGCATACAATTCTTCTCAAATCCTTTATCTATGTTTATGTTTTTTTTATTCAAGAAAAATTAGTCCAGAAGAGTTGGAGGAAAATTTTCTTTTTCATTGAATAAATTAGACCTATAAATGTTGGATTAAACATGGGAAAAAACTGAATGTGTGCATCAATTAGCATGATACTACGGTTTATGGATCATTTGATATGAATACCAGTGTAAATGATGATGGAGATCGCACAAAAGAAATGACAATGGTAATTGAAGATGACCTTCATGATTGTCTACAGTTGTTTGAGAAGTAAAATAACTGTGCTAAGAGACCATTTTATACCTACTGTACTAAATACACAACATTATCAGCTGTATAAGTTATATAATTTGAAAGCTCGTAGTAAATGGAGTGACACTAGCTTTACAAATTTACTTGGTACCCTGAATGATATGCCTCCAAAAAAAAATGAACTACCATGTTCAACATATGATGCTAAATTAATTCTATGTTCAATAGGTATGATCTCTAAAAAGATGCATACTTATCCAAATGATTTCATATTATTTCATAAAGACCATGAATCACTCATAAAATTCCCTAAGTGTGGATCATATTGATACAAGAAAAATGAATCAATTATTTCATAAGTTGTATGGTACTTTCCTATCATTCCATGGTTTATAATACTATATGGATGTTAAGAAACTACAATACAATTGACATGGCATGAAAATATAATAATTAAAAATGGGAACCTACATTATCTAGTATATTATCTGAAGTGGAAGAAAATTGATTACAAGTATCCTGAATTTGGAAATGAAATGAGAAACTTTCATATTGCGTTATCTATAGATGGAATAAATCCTTTTGGTGTATATATTAGTACTCATAGTACATGGACCTTCACATTGGTAAATTATAACTTACCACCATGGTTATTTGTTAATCACAAATAAATTATGTTGTCTCTACTTATATCTAGGCCAAAGTAACCCGATAATGATATTTATGTCTATTTGGATCCATTGATTGATGATCTAAAATTGATGTGGGATACATGTGTTACATTGTATGATGATCATAGAAGTGAAGAATTCACATTTAGGGCCATGTTTTATGGGACGATAAATGAATTTCTTGATTATGGAAATTTATCAGGATATAGAATTAAATGAATGTCGGGGTGTCTCATTTGTGAAGAATACACACACTCAGTTCGATTGAAACATTCCTCGAAGACTGCATTTTTAGGACATTAGAATTTTTTACCTCGATGACATAAATACCAATCCTAGACGACAACATTTGATGGGAATATCGAAAAAGGTATAACACCATCTCTACTAATGGGTGATCAAATATTCAATAAAGTAAAAGCATTGACACTATTTTCAGTAAACCATTTTCAAAAAACCTTATGAAATTAGGTTGGAATAAGAGATTAATTTTATTTGAATTACAATATTAAAATTGTTTTTTATGTTAGAAAATTTCTTGATTTCTTGCATGTAGAAAAAATGTATTTGATTGTGTTATTGGAATGTTACTAAATGTTCCTAGAAAAATGAAAGATTGAATTAAGCCTAGGTTGGATGTGATTGAAATGGGGAAAAGGGAATAGTTGGAACTAGTGAAGGGTAAGGGGAGATCTTCTCTTCCTCCACCAGTTTACACTCTATCTAGACAAGAAAAATTCACCTTCCTTAATAGTGTAAAAGTTTCCAAGGGTATTCATCAAATATGAAGAATATTTTTTCAATGACTAATTTGAAGTTATAGGGACTAAAATCACACAACTGTCATGTTTTGATGAAATATTTGATGCCTATTGCTTTCTGTTTCATTCTTCCTAAAAATGTTCGACATATATTAACCAGACTATGCTTCTTTTTCAATGCTATATATAGTAAAGTTATATACCCAAAAAAGTTTCCAATCATGAATAAGGAGCTTTCATTCATATTATGTGAATTAGAGATGTTCTTCCCACCATCATTCTTTGATATAATGGTCCACCTAACGGTTCACTTGGTTAGATAGGTTCAACTATTTGGTCCTATCTATTAAAGATGGATGTACCCCATTGAATGGTATATGAATATTTTGAAAGAGTATGTCAAGAATTGAAGTCAGACAAAAGTTTATATTGAATAATGATATATTGTTGAAGAAATTATTGGATTATGTATCAGTTACCTATCAGATATTGATGATATCAATATCCTAAAGTCTCATCACATCATATTCTTTATATTCAAAGGGATTTCTAGAATATATGTTGTTACAATTACCTTTATAGAGTGGGAGCAAGAACACCTTTTCATTTTACATAACTATAAAGATATTGATCCATACATTGAACCCTACAAATCAATTCTTAGATATTTGAATCCATCAAGGGCTAAAGGATGGATATAAAATACATATAATAAATAGTTTATAAAATGGTTCTGATATCAAATTTATAAGGATTTATATAAAAATATGAATTCAATTACCGAACAACTTCGATTAATAGACAGTGGATAGAATGAAAATGTTATATCTTACACTGTTTTTGTAATCAATGGTTATACATTATATACAAAAGAACATTATGAATATGGTATGATGAAAAACAGTGGAGTTACACTTATGGAAGAAATGATTCACAAATATGGTTCCAAGGATAGAAATCCAATTTATGAAAATATGTCATATTTTGGAATTATTGAATGGATATATGAGTTAGATTATACAATATTTAAAGTGTCATTTTTCTGTTACAAATGGGTTGAAAATAGGAGTGTAATGAAATTTGATGAAATGAGCTTCATGAAGGTGAATTTTAGTGTAAAAGGTGAAAAGGATGAGTTGTTCATAATGTCATCACAAGAAGTTTAAGTATTTTATTTCTCAGATCTAGCAAATAAGAATTGGTTGATTGTACTGTTGGAAACTAAAACAACTGTTGGGTCAGATGAAAATTTAATCAAGGATAAAGATTTCATTGGGAAATCACAATTAGTTCATGGTAGTCTAAATGTAGATAATGTATTGTATGTTAAAGGAAAAAAAAGAGTGGATTTGGATTCTTGATAGAGGAGAAAAATCCCAAAAACCTTTAAAAAAATTAAGAGACTTCAATGAGAAGGTAAATTTCATGACTCGTCCCCTAGGGTCTATATCGTGACTACCCTAAGCCCACCTCCCATAAACTAGGGGATGGCGACTAGCACTGAGTAGGAATATCCCACAAGTGGGAGACATTTTCCCTAGTACTTGTACGCACACACCTGTCTCCAAGAAAAATCTGAAACTAAAAACACTAAGTAAACATGGATGGAAACCACTAAGAAAACCCAGTCAAAGTAAGGTAAAAAACTAAATGAAAAAGGGGATATAATGAAATCCTAACTAAAATAGAAAAGTACAAGATCATGGATCTCATTTGTAGAAAACCCTACATGAAGGGTAGGTACAGTAAGCTATCTGAATGTTGCTAAAGTGTAATAAATTCGTCGGGTCACCCTGAAGCACCCCTGTCTCCAGCCCACCAATGACTCTGTCAAAGCTGTCGTTCATCTACACAAGACATGTCATGTGCAGATGATGCCCATGTAGGGGTGAGTAAAACAATACTCACTAGGAACCCCAAAACAAAAAGGAATTACACAAAGTAAACCACAAGGAATCACACAAATTATACCACAAAGAAGATCACTAAGAAATACACCAAGTAGACTACCAAAGAGGCCCACAGAGTGTATCCTATAAGAGGAACAATCAAGAGATTCACTAGAGTTAGCTCACTCCAAGTATAGGTCTATGTACATAAACTGGATTACCATAAGAATCCATAGTACCCTCAAGTATTAACACATGGAGTGTCAGTAACACATAGAGTGTAGATAAAACACAGAGTGTAGATAACACATGGAGTGTTGGTAACACATGGAGTGTTGGTAACACACAGATTTTTGGTAACACATAGAGTGTCGGTAACACACAGAGTGTCATCAAAGACTAAAAGACCCGCACCCTGGTGGGACAGGGGAGTATTGAACCAGTCTTGGTAAGATGCAAAGTCTAGATAAGACACATAGTCTTGGTAATACAAGAATTCTAGGCAAGAAACGTAGTCTAGGTAATCACATAGATTCTAGGTCGCAACCAACCGTAATATTCCTTCCTTAGCATGCTTGTTCCAGGAGTACCTACTCCTCGAGCCAATAGGCCATATTCTAACTTCCATTGAAACTCACTTAGAGTATATCAAAAGGAACACCTCATCACAAGGGTACCAATGCTGTAAATGATTTTTCAAACAAACACACAGTTTGAGAGTTATTGGATTTTAAGTAAAAGGGTCTGGTTGGGTCCAAACCGGTCGGACCGACCCGACCCGACCCACTGGGTCCGACCCGCGGGGTCCGACCCGCTGGGTCCAACCCGGTCTTGCTCGACTGGGCTCAAATCACTTAGACGTGGGCTGGTTTGATCCACCCATATATAGTGGTTTCTGCATTTACTCTAGCTACACGCGGCCCGCTGGCCGCCTCTCCCCAGGTCAACGTGGCTGGACCATGTTTCACGTGGCCGGTCCGTGTGACCAGCTCCACCTGCAGCTCGACCACAGGTCCTTCATCTGACATAGCTCATGGAGCCATGTAATTCCACTACCAAGGCTCACTACCATATCCTGTCATTTCCACCTACAGGCGCACTACCGTGGGCCCCTAAGCTGGTGGATGGAGAGCCAATGACCTCTTGCTACCGGGTGGTGGCGCCACTGTGCACCCCCACCGCCGGCGGCGGTGACCCTCCTTCTGCGTGTTGCCAATCACACTATGATGCTCCATTTTTCGAAACAGAAGCACATCTATGACTCTCAAGTTGTTTTCTTCACTACCGTGGACTCCAAATGCTCTCACCTTTTCTCTGGGGGTCCGGTCACATTTGGAACCTCCCAGAAAATCTCGACATGACCATAAGAGTTTTTTTGGTGAAGAACACCAGAACGGGGGAGAGAGATAAGCCCAAGAACACCCTTAGGATGGACCTTGGAATTGTTTATGTCAGACTTGGTCCATTCATGTTAGAAGAAAATATGAAATAGGAACAAGATAATATTTAATAAGATTAACCCCATTTAATCACACATTTTTAACCATCCCGCAAAAACTATCGAACCGTAAATCAACCTATTCATGGGTTGATCTATGTTCTTCATTGGAAAAAAGAATGAGAAAATAAATAAATAAGAAAATAAAACCCCTACCTATAGTTTGGATCAGTCGAAGAAGAGGATTCATTATTGATGGTGATCCTTACATGAGCGATCTCGATCCTTTAATCATCGACATTCATTCTGAGCTCCGATCTCTAAACTGATGTGGTCGCAAGAGAGAGCTTCCTCGGTTTTCAAAAGGAATTATCCAGTGTTATGAATTATAACTCTTTTACTTGATCCTGATTAATGGAGGAAATGAGTTAACACATTTCAAAATTACTGTTTCAATTTGAAACAACATCACCACACTATTTCATTTATGAAAGGAAATGGATTCTTTTTCACTACATCACAGTATTTCTACGTCGCATCATTTCTGTGTCGCAACATTTCTGTGTTTTCATGAAATGTTAAAAGAAAAATAAAATAAATTTTTTAAGTTTATTTTTATTCTTCTTTAAAATTTCCAAAAAAGATTTTCCATAGTCAACCTACACTATTCAAAGTTAGGTCCTGCCTAAGAAAAACCCACTACTCTAAACACAATGGTGCCATCATATTTCAAGTCAGATAACTTGTTTAAAAGTTACTAAAACCACACACGAGAACTATTTTTAATAAACTTAAAAATAGTTTGAACATTTATTTCTAGCACCCCAAGCCTGGAATCACGTGCCATCTTAGCGCCTGGTCTCTAAATAATCCCATATAATTTTCAAAAATTTTACATAGAAAATACGGGACATTACATTCACCCCACATTAGGGATTTACATCCCCAAAATTCAAAGAAAGGGCTAAACAAACAAGTGGGGATACTAAGTAGGAATCTGAGCCTCCCACTCCCAAGTGCTCTCTTAGTGATTCACGTGCTTCCACTGAACGCGCACTAGAGGAATCAACCATCCATGAAGCATCCTCTCCTATCGATCATCTATCTCCACCGGGTACTCCGTGAAAGTTGCCCCATCATCAACGTACAACTCACCCCAGTCAATGAAGTGTGAAGGGTCATGTACATATCTTCTCAATTGGGATGCATGAAAGACGTCATGAACACGATCAAACTACGGGGGTAGAGACAAGTGGTACGCCACCTCTCCCACTCTACTCAGTATCATAAAAGGTCCGATGAACCTTATAGATTAATTTTTTCCCCATCCAAATATCTGTATCTCACATCGAGGAAAGACCCGAAGGAACACATGTTATCCCTCCTTTAATTCCAAGGGTCTATGTCTATTATTATCATAGGACTTATTATGGATCTGTTTAGTCTTCCTCTAATCCTAGATGACCTTTACCTTCTCTGTAGTAACCTGTACCAACTCTGAGCCCATGAGTGCTGACTCTTTAGGGTTATTCCAACAAAGTGGCGACCTATAGGGTCGCTTGTACAAGTCCTTGAACATTGCCATATCGATGGTGGAGTGGTAGTTTTTTTTTACACAAAATCCACCAGGGTAGGTGATCCTCCCAAATATATACAAAATCAAGGATGCAAGCATGTATCATGTCCTCCAGGACTTGAATGGTCCGCTCCATCTGGCCTTCTGTCTGTGGGTGGTAAGCTATGTTCAAGAACAACTGAGTACCAAACACCTCCTATAATCCCTTACACAACTAAGATGTAAATCATGCATCTCAATTTAAGACTATTGTAAATGGAACTACATGGAGTCGAACTATCTTCTATATATAGAGGCATCCTAAGCTCTCTACTGAACCCTGTTTCTGAATTGCTTGGAAGTGCGCTGAATTGGTGAGTCAGTCAAGGATCACCTAGATGGTATCATTACCTTTAGATGTACATGTTAGTACCATCACTATTTCCATTTATATTCCATAAAACTTCTACTCTATCACCTCAAGGGGTTGAGTCAAACCTGTTGGAACCTGGTGCTTAGACATCACTTGCTGACAAATGAGGCATCTAGAGACAAACTATGTGACTTTGTTCTCCATCCCTGACCACTAAAATTGATGTCAGAGGTCTTGGTACATATTTTACATACCTGTATGTACCTACAAATAGGATGTATCGAACTCCCTAAACACCTCATCCTATAACATCACTAGTACAATTGTGCGTCCTCGAAAAAGGATGACATGCTCTCCACCTTTTGAATATCCATCAGGAGCATACCCTGCAGACATCTAAGCATGTATTGCCTCATATTTGGTATATCTAAGATATACCTACCTCACTCACTATAAGATTAAAGGGGTGACAACCATTGACTAGAGTTAAGCTTCTCCATATCCATCCATGAATGATATCTACAACGAGGCTAACTATTAAGACGCCTCATTCAGTAGTTGTGAACTCGATTTCCTACTGAGCACATCCACAACCACATTCACCTTCCTAGGAGTATAGAATATCTTGAAGTCATATTCATGGAGGAACTCTAGACAACACTATTATCTTAGTTTCAGATCCTTTTGAGAAAAGATATACCCGAGACTTTTGTGGTCTGAGTAGATGATAAACCACTCTCTCATAAGGTAGTGTCGCCACATCTTCAAAAAAAATACTACCACCTCCAACTCTGGATTGTGGGTCTCATAGTTCTTCTCATTTAGTATCAACTACTATGAACCATAGGAAATCACCGATTACCCCTGCATTAGTACATAACCAAGCCTAGTCCCAAATGCGTCACAAAACACCACATACTTGACACCCTCCTCTAGAAATCTCAGGATGAGAGTGCTCTCCAAACTCTATATCAGCTACTGAAATCTCTCCTAGAACTTATCCATACATAAAAAAGGCTTACCCTTTCATTTCAAGGCTTTCATGGATATTGCTACTCTGGAAAAGTAAGGTACAAACCTACAATAGTACCCAACCAACCTAAGGAAACTTTGCAGCTCGGTAACGTTCTTAGGTGGCTCCCAAGTAAGCACTGCCTCTATATTCACTAGATCTATTGAAACTCTAGCCTTTGAAATGAAATGTCCCAAAATGTGGACCTCTCGTATCCAGAACTGACACTTCGAGAGATTCTCATAAAGTTGGCATCCTCAGAGTAAGTCTAGGACCATGCTTAAGTTCATCGTGTGCTCCTCCTCAGATTTTGAGTACACCAAGATGTCATCAATAAAGACCACTACAAACTGGTCTCAGTATGGCCAAAATATCCTATTCATGATTCCCATGAACACTTCTAGGGTGTTTTTCATGCCAAACAACATCACTAAGTACTTTTAGGGGTCGTAGCGACATCTGAAATCCATCTTCAAGATGTCCTCATCCCGCACTCGAAGATGATGATAGCCTGATCTGAGGTCTATCTTTAAGAACCATCTCGCTCCCTTCAACTAATCGAAGATGTCATCAATCCTCAGTAGTGTATACTTATTCTTTACGGTCACCTTATTCAGGCGTTGAAAGTCTACACATAACCTCAATCCCCCATCTTCCTTCTTGGAAAATAATACTGGGGCTACCCATGGTGAAACACTGGGTCTCACGAATCCCTTCCTCTGAAAGTCCTCCAATAGTACCCTCAATTAATGAAGCTTTGTGGGATCCATACAATATGATGGTGTAGATATCGGTTCCATCTCAGGGTACAGGTCAATGCAGAAGTCTACCTCCCTGCAAGGAGGTAGTCCTGGAACATCTTCCAGAAAGATGTCCTTGTACTCGTCCACCACTGTAGGAATATGAGGACTTGTCTCATTCACTACAGTAAGGGTCATTCTAGCCAACTGATGTGTGAATGGTTTTAACCTCTTATGTGCAAGTCCATCCTGTTCTACTTGTTCCTCCCTTTCATCGACAAAGGAAAACCTAGTCCCATCTCCACGGACACACCACACTATGTGCCTAAAACAGTCAATCTGAGTACAAATTGTAGATAACCATTCCATACCCAGAATGAAATTTTAAGGACTCGACACTGCCACCAAGAGATCCCAACCAGAACTCTCTCCCCCCAAGAGTAAGGGAACTCTGTCGACACCAATGTGTGATCATAGAATATTCTTATGTAGGAGTCTCTAAGTGTAGGTATCGATTCAACGGTTCCATTGGAATATTTGTGTCTCAAAAAAGGGTCGGGGAAAGAAAAGAGTGATTGGAACCCATGTATATCAAAACTACATCTAGGGTGTAAAAGACATAGATCATACCTCTAATAATCCTGGTAGTCTCAGGATCATAAGCCTCCATCTCCTGGAGCTATCCCCACCCTTGTCCACCAGCTCCCTAAGCTTGGGGTGGACCACCTGGGGGTGGTGGTGGTAGTGCCTCAAACCTACATTCGCCTCATATCGCTTATCCCTATCCTTTTCTATGTAAAGTGCCTGGAGAACCTCCCTATTCCTTCCTCTACTGCTGCCTTGGAAATCCCTCAAATGTCTCCTGGTCGGTCATACAGCAAGTCGAACAATCTCTAGCCAGATGCCCCCAACCACCACATGAGTAGCACAATCTGTCCTTCAGCTAACTCACTCTACCCTGGGAGGATCTTACCACCGATCCTATATCCCGGGGTTATCCCCTGGAGTTCTTGACCTTATTGGGTCCCTACGTCATCTTTCGGCTACCCGCTGCTGAAGACTCCGCTACCTGTCGCCCGGTGGTAGCTCCCACTGCCAGTGCCTGCTCTGCAAGAAATACCTCTACTAGTAGAGCTCACTCCAGCCCCCCAACATACATTAGGATGATAATGGATATGATTGATTCCATGATATCTCAGCATAATCCCTGTTCGAAGGTACGATCCCTAAATAATGGGCCCCGCATCATGTCTGTAGAGTAGCAAGAAAGATCCATGAATCTGGATGAGCACTCTGCTATTGAATGGATGTCCTACTATAGGTACAATAGCTCCTGTATATGCACATAGAGTAATGTCTATAGAAATAACTCCTCCCTAAAGAGGAACTCAAAGTCTGTCTAGGATAGCATCACCTCCTCATGTGTCTGAATCATTAGGCTCTAGCATCTCCCCACCAAGACCTAAAGAAGGCTCGTGGCTAGGGATGCCATATAGTTGGGAGGCATACTCATTAAGTGGAAGACTTTCATTACCACCTCCAACTAGTCCTTAGATATATGAGGATCTATATCACCTTGGAACCTAGGAGGTCGCTACCTTTAGAACTCATGCAATGCACTAAGCCTGCGTACATCCTCTACCGGTGACGCTGGTAGAAACTACTTCTCTCCAGGTGGTGGTATCTATAGTACACCACCGAGAGGTACTATCTCTAAAAAAAATCCCTACACAAATTCCTAACCACTCGGTGGACCATCCTCATGGTCCCGTAATAGAATCCTAGCTGGCTATCTGTGTGGAGGCATCTTGAAACAAGTCAAGATGCACCACAGTCAATAGAGTATACCTGGTGAGATAACTCCGACTTAAGAAGGAAATAAGAACATAATCAATACCTATATGTTTCATGAACCATTAATTTTCAATTCAACTAGCATTTTCATGTAATAAGTTGGAAAGTAGAATTCAAGGTCCTGGTGTATGGATACGTTAGATGCCGCACCAACACTAGGTTCCCTAGACTGAAATCTGAACTTGAAACACTTAATACTATTTCCCCAAAAGAAGAGTAAAACATCCCTCTAATACCACTCTATCATGACCCGTCCCCTGGGGCCCGTACCGTGACTGCCCCAAGCCCACCTCCTATAGGCCAGAGGCTGGCGACTAGCACTAAGTAGGCATATCCCACAAGTGGGAAGCATTTTCCCTAGTACCTATATGCACACACCCATATCTAAGAAAAAGATGAAACTGAAAATACTAAGTAAACATGGATGAAAAACACTAATAAAAACCAATCATAGTAAGGTACAAAATTGAAATAAAATGGGGCTAGAATACAAGTCCAACTGAAATGGAAAAGTACAAGATCTTGGATCTCTTCTACAGAAAACCCTACCTTAAGGGTAGGTATAATAAGTTTTCTGAATGTAACTAAAGCGTACAATGTCCGTTGGGTCACCTTGAAGCACCCCTATATCTATCCCACTAAGGACTCCGTCAAAGTTACTGATTGTCTGCACAAAACATGACACGTGCGGGTAAATCCCATACAGAGGTGAGTAAACCAATAATCCAGCTTCAAATATTCTTAGTGAACACACTCCATCATATGTGTGAGTAAAACAATACTCAGTAGGGACCCCAAAACACAAAGGAATTATAAATAGTAAACCATAAGGAATCATAAGAAGTATACCACAAATAATATCATTAAGTAATACACCAAGTAGACTACCAAATAGGCACATGAAGTGTATCCTCTAAGAGATACAATCAATAGATTCACTAGAGTCAACTCACTCTAAGTATAGGTATTTGGTACATAAAAAGGATTGTTGTAAGAATCCACATTACACTCAAGTAGTAACACATGGAGTGTCAGTAACACACAGAGTGTAGATAACATACAGAGTGTTGGTAACACAAGGAGTGTAGATAACAAACGAAGTACTGGTAACACATAGAGTGTAGGTAACACATGGAGTGTCATCAAAGACTAGAAGACCCACACCCTAGTGGGACAGGGGAGTAACAAATTAGTCTTGGCAAGATTAAAATTCTAGATAATACACATAGTCTAGGTAAGATACACAGTCTAGGTAAGACACACAGTCTAGGTAACCACATAGCTTCTAGGTCGCAACCAGTAATAGGATTCCGTCCAAAGCATGCTCGTTCCGAGAGAACCCACTCCTTAAGCCAATAGTCCATATACCAACTTACATGAAAACTCACTTAGAGTATCTCAAAAGGACCACCTCATCAAAAGGGTCCCAAATCTGCAAACAAATCATCAAATGTACACACAGTTTGAGAGTTATGGGATTTTAAGTAAAAAGGGGCCGGTTCGGTCCAGGTCCGGCCCGACCCGACCCGAACCGGTCTGACCGACCCGAACCAACCTGAACCGGGTCCCGCTTGACCCAAACCATTGGGTCAACTTGGCCTGCTAGAAAATCCGTTGGTTTGGTTCACCGAGACACAGCAGTTTCCGTGTCTGCTCCAGCTGCACACGGCCTGGTTGTGTCTCCTCGGGTCAACACTACGAGACCATGTTTCGCACGGATGGTCCGAATGACTAGCTCCAGCCACGGCTCAGGGATCCATGTCCTTCCGCCACTGTAGCTCGCTATCACGGTCTGTTGTCACTACCCACAGACATAATGCTGCGAGCCCCTCCACTGCCGGTCGTAGAGCCGGTGACCTCTTGCTGCCGGGTGGCTGCGCCAATGCGTGCCCCTATCGACGTTTCTCCTTTTGTGGGTCACCAGTTTCACTCCGATGCTCTATTTTTCAAAACAGAATCACACCTATGATGCACAGGTTTTATTATTTACTACTGTGGATTCTAAATCCTCTTTCCATCGCTCTAGGGTCTGGTCACATTCAGAACCTCCCGGCAAAGCTCGACGCGACTACAGGGGTCTGTCGGCGAAGAACACAAGAATGGGGGGAGAGATAAACATAAGAACACCCTTAGGAAGAACCTTGTCCTTGTTCATGTCATCCTTGGTATATTCATGTCAGGGGAAAATATGAAAGAGGAACAAGAGAATATTTAGTAAGATTCACCCCCTTTAATCCTACATTATTAACCATCCTACAAGAATTATAGAACCACGGATCAACCTGTTCATGGGATGGTTCACATTTTTCATTGGAAATAAGAATGGAGAAAGAAATAATGAAGAAAATAAACCCCCTACCTGGAGTTTGGATCAGTAAAAGAAGAGGATTTATCGTTGATGGTGATCCGTCCATGAGCGATCTTGATCCGTTGTTTATCGACGTTGGTTCTGAGATCCAATATCTAAACTAATGTCACCATGAGAGAGAGATTCCTCAGGTTCTAGAGAAATTCTCCAGTGTTATGAATTCTAACTCTGGTCCCTAATCTTGATTAATGGAGGAAATGCGTTAATGTGTTTCAGCATTACTGTTTCACTTTGGAACATCATCGCCATGCTGTTTCATTTATGGAAGGAAAGAGATGTTTTTTCATTGTATCGCAACATTACTGCATCATTAGAAAATGTTAAAAAAATAAAATAATTGTTTTAAGTTTATTTTTATTCTTATTTAAAACATCTAAAAAATATTTTCCACATTTGACCCATGCCGGTCAAAGTTAGGTCCTTCCTAAGAAAAACCTGCTACTCTGAACACAACAGTGCCCTCAGATTTCAAATCTGATCACTCGTTTAAAAGTTACTAAAACCACACATGAGTGCTATTTTTAATAAACTTAAAAATAGTTCAAAAATTTATTTCAGGAACCCCGGGCCTCGGAATCACATTCCGTCTCAGTACTCGGTGTTGAAATAATCCCATATAATTTTTAAAAATTTTGCATTGAAAATCCGAGACATTATAGTAAAAGTGTTTTTTAATATACCATGTTTTTATTCAGAATATTATATGTTCTCTACTGCATTAACATAATCTAAATTAAATGTTTTACTAATCATGCATATTTTTTTTACACATAATGATTTTACCAATCTTTCAAAAGAATAGACTATAACGAAGGAAACCCTTTGATAAGATGTAAATGTAATATTATGATATAATTTATATATTTTATATAAAAATTATATAATGAAGTGTTTATTTAATTTTCATTATTCCTTGTAGTGTTTGTTTATTTTAGAATACTTCAGTCCATCTTTCATGTCTTTATGAACCAAAAATTCCACAAACTTCTTGTCCCTCAAAACATTTTCACTCCTACTGTGTTGGCATTTATCACTTTCCTTCAAGTTCTCTCCATTGCCTTTGTAGGAAGAGAAATAGCACCGACTCTGCTCAATCATAGAGGTAATCTTAATGTTTTCACATTAAAATACTTATCCATATAATTAATGTATTCTTTTATATTTATGTTTAATTTATTTATTTTTAGTATTACTCGCATGAGAATTGTTTTCTTATATAGGTGGATTCTTTTGTTCGAGTTGGGGCATTTTTTTCAAAGATACTCATGCTCATGAGAGATTGGACTTTGAGGCTACAACTAAGGTAATGAAAACAAGGAAATGGGTCAAGAATGTATACAACTATCATGAAAAGGTGAATTCCTAATACTTAATTAATTATTTTTTTCATCATTTTATCTACTATTTGTAAGTTAATTTTCCAATCATTTTTATCAAATAATTATTTAGTTTTTTCACAGATCTTTTGGGAAGTCATATTTTTATTTCAAATATTTTAAACAAGCCTCTAAAGAGATAACATGTTCCTTTATGAAAATGTTACCATGATTTCCATTGCCTTTCTTTTTTGAAGTGACAAAACTCCATATTGAGTTGATGTTCTTATCAAAAAAATGTTTTTTGGCTTAGAACATCGACTCAATATGCAATTTTGATAGTTAGAAAAAGAAAGGGAATAAAAAGTATGGTAACATTGGTATTTACAATTTTTTGATACTTTGGGACATGTAGAAATCATCCACACCTTAATCCACACCTGATGTGACCATTATGACTTTAAGTGTGTCTTTTTATTTAAAATTGACATTAATTTTAGTAAAAAAGGCAAGTTATGTACTCAAAACTAAGAAAATTCACTCATATTTTTTTTAAAATTTTAGAAAATGATCCATAAGTAATTTGGGACATGTAGGAATTAGCCTCACCTCAATCCGATGCACGGTGTGACCGTTATGACTTCAAGTGCATCTTTTTATTTAAAATTGTCATTAATTTTAGTAAAAAAGATAAATAAAATACTCAAAACTGAGAAAATGCATTTGGATTGTTTTGATAATTTAAAAAAATAATCCAAATGTAATTTTCTATGTGTAGGAATTAGAAGAATTTCAATCTAATAAACAATGTTCCTAGTATGAGTTAAAGTGTCTATTACCAGTTTAAAATTAGCATTTTAGTTGAAAAAGTTTCACTCAATGAAAACCAAGAAAACACAGTCATATTGTCTTGATAATTCAAAAAAAAAAAATGATTCATAGGTCATTTTTGATGATTAGGAATTAGTCTCACTTCAAACCAACACATGATGTGATTGGTATGACTCAAGGTGCATGTTTCCAGTTTTAAATGAAATTTCAGTAAAAAAGACAAGTCACGTACTCAAAAGAAAGAAAAAAAATTAGTATTGTTTTTATAAATTAAGAAAATTATCCATAAGTCATTTAAGATGTTTAGGAATCATTTTAACCTCTATTTTATGCACGTTGTGACCAGTATGACTCCAAGTGTGTCTTTTTATTTAAAATTAACATTAATTTTAGTAAAAAAGACAACTGACATACAAAAACCTGGGAAATTTTTTTGGATTATTTTGATACTTTATTAAAATGATTCATTAGTAATTTTGACATGTAGGAATCATCCTCACCTCAATATGATACATGATGTGCCTGTTATGACTCAAAGTGTCCGTTATCTATTTAAAATTGCCATTATTGTTCAAAAAGTTTCACTCACTAAAAACTGAGAAAACACACTCAGGTTGTATTTATAATTTAGTTCAATGATTAAAATGTCATTTTTTATGAATATGAATCAGTCTCATGTCAAAATAATACACGATGTGACTAGTATGACTCAAAGTATGTGTTTTCAGTTTAAAATGACATTTTAGTAAAAAAGAGAAGTAACATACTCAAAACTAATAAAACACATTCAGATTGTTTTGAAACATTATTAAAATGATCTATAAGTCATTTAGGATGTACACGAATCATCCAAACCTCAATCTAATTCATGGTGTAACCAGTATGAATCAAAGTGAATCTTTTAGTTTAAACTTGACAATAATTTTAGTAAAAAAGGCAACTGGCAAACTCAAAATTGAGAAAAAAAATTGGATTTTTTTTTATACTTTAGGAAAATGATCCATAAGTAATTTTTTATGTTTAGGAATCATCCTAAACTTAATTTGATACATGATGTGCCTAGTATGACTCAAAGTTTCTATTATTAGTTTAAAATTGACATTTTAGTTCAAAAAGTGTCACTTATTGAAAATCAACAAGTCACACTCAGATTTTCTTGATAATTTAGGAAAATGATTCATAAGTAATTTTTGATATGTATGAATTAGTATCATTTCAAAACAACACATGATGTGACTGATATGACTCAAAGTGAACGTTTCCAGTTTAAAATGACATTTTTGTAAAAAAGACAAGTGACGTACTCAAAACTGAGTAAACAAATTTGGATTGTTTTGATACTTTAGGAAAAAGATTCATAAGTCATTTAAGATATGTATAAATCATCTAAATCTCAATCTGATGCATGGTGTGACTGGTATAACTCCAAGTGTGTCTTTTTATTTAAAATTGACATTAATTTTAGTAAAAAAGACAACTGGCATAGTCAAAACTGAGCAAACACATTCAGATCATTTTGATATTTTAGGAAAATTATCCATGAGTAATTTTTGACATTTAAGAATCATCTTTACCTCAATCTAATATATAATGTTCCCAGTATGACTAAGAGTTTCAGTTATTATTTTAAAATTGATATTTTAGTTTAAAAAGTGTCACTCACTAAAAACAAATAAAACAAGTTCAGTGTAACGCCCCGACCCTAGTTGCCTAGATTCGGTGCATTATTACATAACATTGGCATGATCACAAGAAAGATCAAATCTCGAAAGACCGATTGGTTTAGTAGCCTTGGAAACACTAGATATATTCATAAGTTTTACATTACATCATAAAATGAAAAACTACTACAACAACATAATGTTTCCACAGTCCACACTATAATCCCCTCATAATATCCCTGCAGGTCATTCATAACTTACATCTTCACTTCCTGGGAAAAATAAAACATAGAAAAGGGGTGAGCTCAAATGCCCAGTAAGGATAACAATATAGCGGAAACTTTCATCAATAAGAATAAACATTTAAGGCAATGTATAACTAAAACAAAAGCCTTTTAAACATGAACTTTCAACATGGTATGGCATAAATAAAATGAAATAATGCCATTTACTTATTCACATGGATATTCTACTAATCGAATAATCACATGCAAAAATCAATAACCACTTTCATAATGTTGGAATGCATAATGCCAGACTATCATAACCACATAACCAAGGCCTCGTGCCAAGACTACAAATAAGATTTTGTCAAGGCCTTGTGCCAAGACACTAGTTTGTCTCATGAGACCTACCGATGCATCGAGGAGCTATAGCGGGCTCCACCCATCACATATTAAGTCCAATGCATTCCCATATGAAAAGGTTTAAACATAACATAAACATTCGTATTAAAACTAGCATACGAAATGTCAATACTTTCACCATAAACTATGAATGGTATAAAAATAGCACATCCACAGTCAAACATATCACAAAACCTTCAATACAATATAGAAGTTTTGTATCATAATAAATCAACTTCAAATAATCTTAAAATCCATCAAAGGATGTTGACATAGATGAAATCAAAATTCTTTTTAAAGAAATATCTCATTTTATTTTGAAATAATTTAAGATCCATATAAAATAAAACATTTTCTTTGAAAATATTCTTATAAGCTTGTAAGGGAAGCTTTGAAGATTTTATAACGGCGGAAAATAGCCGCACCCGCCGTATAAGTTAAAAAAACATTCTTACCTTAATTCTGTCGAAAAGGTTAAAAAAGACCTTGTTTTGAAAACGACCGAAAGATTCCTTTATAAACCACTTATAAAAGTCAAAAAGGGTATAAATGACTTTAACTCATATTCTAGTAAATAGTAAAAATGTTTTGAAATGCATTTTTAAGAAACATGGATGTGGATGATAAAGAGATCCCAGTAGATTATTACGTATAAACAACCTTGGATAATGAAGAGGTTGTAAAGTAAACCCTTACCTTGTACTTTTCCTTGGTTGGGGTAGGTTAACCTCCTGTATAATGGTGAAATAGTTGTTATTAAATTATACAAGAATCATATATATTAATATGATATCATATATGATCTTTTAACATTGATTTGTTAATAATATCTTAGAATTATCGTCGTTTCGGGAGTTAACTTACTCATTTTCTTTTATATGTTTTGTTACATAAGCCATGGTTGTTGTATATTATTCATATCCAGAATGATATCCAGTCCTTAAACATCATTTTTAAATCATCAAATGATAATTATACTTGAATGGATACGATGGAGAATGAATCTCATCGCGTTCGTGGAGACGGTAGTCCGTACGTACGTACGAGCGACAATATCATTCTTTTTATATTAAAATAATATATAAATGGATAGTATATCATATATAAAGAATCATTAACATTTTATATTTATTATTTACATGAGTTACACATCATTATTATACCCATCCAAATAATATTATATTGAATAACAATTACACCACGACGTGGAGACGGTAAGCCGTACGTACGCACGTATGGTGACATGTTATTCAAAGGGTGGATAGAATACTGAATATGATTGTACCATATTTATAATAACATCACAGTATATGTGAGATACTGGAGTTATTATTTTAGAATGGTAATAACAAAGGAATAAGAAGTGGAAGAAGAAATGAACTTGGAGAAAGGTGGTGAAATCATTACCTCTTCTTCGGGTTCTTCCTTTTGATTTGATAAAAAGGGCTCCTTAGGTTGGCTTTATGATCAAACTAAGGCCTCTAGGTTGTAGTGAGGGATGTTGGGAGAGTATTTGGGCAGAGTTTGGCCGAACCAAAAGGCTTTGAAGGTGTGAAGAAATGAGAAGGAGGAGTGCCCTTTTATAAGAGGGGTGAGGGGCACCTTTGGAAAAGCTAGAAATATTAATTTATAATAAATTCATATTCGGTTTCTAATGGCTCAAAAGTTGATTATTCAAAGGTTAAGGTGGGTATAGGTCGAAAACCACTCAACCAATAGAATTTAGACAGGTTTGGGTACTTATATTAACCTTATCTTTAAGTATTAACTCTAAGTTAATTAGTTTCACTTTTACAATGTCTCTTTGTATTTTTATATAATATGGTTAATAAACTTACTATATAAATCCAAGCGACCCCCAAGTGGTACCTTAATGATGAACCTATCATGATATAAGTCTCTTGGCCGAACCTTATATTTTTAGGAATTTAATATCAATTAATAATATAATATTTGTTTAAGAACTCTTTTATGTCAATTTTGACACTATTCAATAGTTGATTTTTGTGAAACTCATAACAGATTGATTACTTCGAAAAAAGTCAATTAAATCAATACTAATATATCATATTATCCTAGAAAATTAGTTTAATGCATTAAAAGTTTCATATTATATTTATTTGGGTATTTATAATATCAATTATTTTAATTTTTAACTATTATAGTAATTACTGCATCAGCATTGTGTCATATATAAAATAAATTATTTAATGTCTAAAAATTATAAATAAAATATCATTATGTAGGAAATCTTTTTATATTTCTAATGAATATTTATAATCTAAAATCCAACATATATAACCCTATGTAACAATTGTTGTTCTAAAAGATATATGCTTGTGTCATTTTTGTATTCATTTTAACTAAATTAAAATAAAGTGTCATTATCACTTACAAGTGGATCCATGGGGTCCCAAAATAGACCCAAAGATTCCCATGGTCGACCATGTATCAACCAATAGGGTTAAGACACGTTTTAGGGTAATTTAGTATTATTATAATATTATTTTTTAACCCTTATTTACCGGATTTACCCTTAACCATGGTAAATAAAATATTTACCGCAGTAATTATTCAAAATGTCTAAAAATAAAAGTTACCTATTTACACAATTTGAAAATCCTGATTCTAAATATGGAATCCATTTTCCTAAATTCAAAACACAGAAGTGGCAGAAATTAATTTAAAATTAATTCCCGCTGTCAAAACAAAAAGCGTGTTTTTAAGAGATAATAACTATCAAAAGATTGACACTTGTTTATGTTCGGTTTAATTGTAAAATTATGTCCAATGACCAACATTATATTAAATGGTAAAAATATATTCTAAATATACTTTAAAACCACTCAAATTCATAATTTATCACTATTAATTATTTTGATTAAAAAAGTTGTTTTTAATTAAAATTTAGTAATTTTCACTATTCATCAAAATATGAAAGTTATCCGAAATGTACCAAAATTTCACCTTAGGCTAAATTCGATATTCCGAATCCAAAAATGAAGTCCATTTTCAAATATAAAATATATATAATTTCAAAAAGTAGGTGTTACTATTCATAACGGCTAGTTTGATTAGTTATGGTGTGTTAGAACTCGGTGTTGCGTACAACACACGCTATCACATTATTCAAAGAGAAGCGTACCGTAAAAGCTTGGGGTGTTACATTCTCCCCTCCTTCAAATAATTGCATCCTCGCAATTTCTAGGGTATTACTGCATAAAAAGACTCGGGTGGTTCTTCATCATAAGTTCCTCGGGTTCCCACGTTGCCTCTTCCATCTTATGGTTTCTCCACAAAACTTTTACCAGACGCGTCGTCCGGTTTCTCAGCACTTGTTCTCTCGTATCAAGAATCTTGACAGGCTCTTCGCAATAAGACAGATCGGGTTCCAGTTCTAATTCCTCATAGGTGAGTACATGCGTCGGATCAGGCATGTATTTCCTCAATAGAGATACGTGGAACACATCGTGAACTTGGGAGAGACTTGGCGGCATTGCCAATCGGTAAGCTACAACCCCAATTCGTTCTAGAATTTCGAAAGGTCCGATGTACCTGGGACTCAATTTACCTTTCTTACCAAAACGTATGACTCCCTTCCACGGAGATACCTTCAGGAAAACATGATCACCGACTTGAAATTCCAAATCCTTCCTTCGATTATCGGCATAGCTCTTCTGCCTACTTTGAGCTGCTTTGATGTGATTTTGGATTACTTTCACCTTTTCCACCGTTTCCTCCACCAGTTCTGGGCCTACAAGTTTTCTTTCACCAATGTCATCCCAACAGGTTGGTGTACGACATCTCTTTCCGTATAACGCTTCATATGGTGCCATCTGAATACTCGAATGGAAGCTATTGTTATAGGAAAATTCTACCAGAGGTAAATATTGATCCCACATACCCTGAAAGTCAAGTGAGAAAGATCTCAACATGTCTTCTAAGGTTTGAATAGTCCGTTCTGATTGTCCGTCTGTCTGAGGGTGGTAAGCAGTGCTCAAATGAAGTTCAGTATCCAGGGATTTCTGAAGACTTTTCCAGAATCTTGAAGTAAAACGGGGATCACGATCAGAAACAATCGATAGGGGTACTCCATGAAGTCTCACAACTTCATTAATATATAGTCTTGCTAGACGTTCCAGGGGTAGATCTTCTCTTATAGCAAGAAAATGTGCTGTCTTGGTAAGACGATCAACAATAACCCATATTGCATCGTTCCTTCTAGGAGTCTTTGGTAGCCCCATGACAAAGTCCATCGTAACATTGTCCCATTTCCACTCCAGTATGGGAAGAGGTTGCATGACTCCTCCAGGCTGTTGCCTTCCAGCTTTCACTTGTTGACAAACCATACATCTTGACACAAAATAAGCAATCTCTCTCTTCATGTTGTCCCACCAAAAATGTTCCTTCAAATCTCTATACATTTTGGTGCTCCCAGGGTGTATAGAGAAATTGGAACTATGAGCATCATCCAGCAATTCCCTTTTTAGATCAGGTATATTGGGAACACAAAGTCTCTTCCTGAATTTCAAAATTCCATCTTCATACACAAAGTCTCTCAATCTCCCATCATTCACAGCTTTAATCTTCTTTTGGAATTCTTCATCATCGGTCTGAGAACTCTTAATCCTTTCTAGTAAAGATGGTTTGGCAACCATTTGAAAAAGCATTGATGTTTCACCTTCCCTGGTTATTCCCATTTTCATCTTCACTAGATCCATAAAAATTGGATCCCTTTCAATTCTCATATTGTTCAAAACTCCATGGTCTTTTCTACTCAAAGCATCTGCCACCTTGTTTGCCTTCCCTGGGTGATAGTGTATCATACAATCATAATCCTTGAGTAATTCAAGCCATCTCCTTTGCCTCATGTTGAGTTCTTTTTGTGAGAAAATATACTTCAAACTCTTGTGATCAGTATAAATCTCACATTTTTCACCATAGAGGTAGTGCCTCCATATCTTCAAAGAAAAGATCACTGCTGCTAACTCGAGATCATGAGTAGGATAGTTTCGTTCATGAATTTTCAACTGTCGTGATGCATAGGCAATAACTCTATCATTCTGCATAAGGACACAGCCAAGTCCTTTCTTCGATGCATCACTATAAATAACGAACCCATCATTCCCCGATGGTAGAGTCAATATAGGAGCATTGACTAATATTCTCTTCAGTTCTTCGAAACATTCTTCACAATCTTTTGTCCAAACAAATTTAACCCCTTTACGTGTGAGCTTCGTTAATGGGTTAGCCAATCGGGCAAAATTCTGGACAAAACGTTGATAATAACCTGCCAAACCAATAAAACTACGTACCTCAGTTATACTCGTAGGTACTGGCCATTCTTGGATTGCCTTGGTCTTAGAAGGATCAACAGAGATTCCATCTTTAGAGACAATATGGCCAAGAAAAGAAATCTCCTGAAGCCAGAATTCACACTTGCTAAACTTCCCATATAATTCATGCCTCCTCAGAGTCTTCAAGATAATGCGCAAGTGATTTTCATGATCTTCGTAGGTTTTGGAGTATACCAAGATATCATCAATAAATACCACCACAAATTCATCAAGATACTCCTTGAAAACTCTATTCATCATATCCATGAATACAGAGGGTGCATTAGTCAATCCAAACGACATTACAGTAAACTCATAATGCCCGTACCTGGTTCGAAATGCTGTTTTCGGAATGTCTTCCTTCTTCACACACAACTGATGGTATCCAGATCGAAGGTCAATCTTTGAAAAGTATTGATCTCCATGCAGTTGGTCAAATAAATCATCAATACGAGGTAGGGGATACTTGTTCTTTATCGTTATAGCATTGATCTCCCTGTAGTCGATACATAACCTCATAGATCCATCTTTGTTTTTAACAAAAAGAACAGGGGCTCCCCATGGAGAAACACTAGGGCGAATAAATCCCTTATTACTCAATTCCTCTAGTTGTTTCTTTAGTTCGACTAACTCTACAGTGGCCATTCTATAAGGGGTCTTCGATATAGGCCTTGATCCAGGAATCAAATCAATAGAAAACTCAACTTCTCGTTCTGGAGGATGTCCAGATAAATCTTCTGGAAATACATCTACAAATTCTTTCACAACAGGTACATCCTCTATTTGAACATTCCTTTCCTCACCCGCAGTTATTTCATTCTCTTCCTCCCCAATAATTGAATTTAGTTGAGCTATTGAGGGTGGATCTAAATAAGAATTAGGTGGTGACGATTCTACTCTAAAAATAAGGTGTTCCTTATCATTATCATCAAGAATCGTAACCTCTTTATTCTTACAATAAATCTTCGCATCATAGTCCGAAAGCCAGTCCATATCGAGGATTATATCAAACTCAATCATAGGTATGACGATGAGATCAGCAGATAAAGAAAATTTATGTGCTCTAATGGGGACTGATTCACAAAACTTTGTTGCAACGATACTTCCCTTAAGAGTTTTAACTGACAACTCCCTTATTAAATCAAATTGGAAATAACTAATTTTCTTAGCAAACTGGGAAGATATGAAACAATGCGATGATCCAGAATCAAATAATGCATTTTCTAAACTTGAGGAAACCATTAAATTACCTGCCACCACGTCTTTCGGAGCTTCTACCTCAGCAGTAGTGATAGCATAAGCCTGGCCTTGATCCCTTGGCCTTTTCTGAGGTAAGTTCTCCTGACGCTTAGGACATGAATTTGCATAATGCCCCATCTCCCTGCAATTATAGCACTGAACGTTGGTAGCTTCCTTCTTCCCCTTGCAATCATGAGCTTGGTGGCCTTTTTCACCACACTTGTAACAGACTCCCATTCCCTTCAAGCAAGTACCAGGATGTTTCTTCCCGCATTTACCACAAGATGGATATTCAACCTTTCCCTTCTTCCCCTTATTTCCATTCCCAGATTGATCAGCATGTCTCTTCTTCTCTTGCTTTGCTTTAAAGTCATAAGACTTAGAGAATTCCTTTTCGGTCTTGATAGCACATGAGACAATGTCTTCGTACGATGAAAAGGATTGTGAGACTAATGCTCGACGGAGAAATGGTTTTAACCCATCAAAGAAACGATCAATCTTACTTCTTGGGTTGCGAATATAATCTCCAGCATACCTCGCTAACCTTGTAAAGTTAGCCTCATACTTTGTGACATTCTCATCCTCCTTTTGTCTCAGACTCAGAAATTGTCTTTCCATATCTGCTCGATGGTCGCGAGGAAAGTATTTTTCTAAAAACAGATCTTTGAACTCCCTCCATTCCATATTTGATACTTCATCATCTTCCTTCATGTTCTGAATCAATGACCACCATTGATCAACATCTCCAGTGAGGCAGTAAACTGCCATGATAACTTTTTCCCTTTCACTGCTCCCCAAAGCCTGAAATATTTTCTCTAGGGAAAATATCCATTGCTCAGCTACTAAGGGATTTGTATTCCCATTGAACGTTGGTGGTTGTTGCCTCATGAATCGATCTAACATTGATCCTCCACGCTGCGGATCAGGGTGCTCCATACGGGTAAGGTTATTATTCATAACCTGAGTAAGTTGTCCCAGTATGGTGATTAGCTGATCAGCACCAGTTGCATCACCAGCCCCACTATAATTATCTTGAGCAGGAGGTCAATCCCTACATGGAGTGCGTGAATTGATACGGTTTCCATTTCTTCCACTAGGCGCCATTTCTAAACAATGGCATAAACTAGATCAGTTTATGAATCAAAATACATAATCCCATACTTATAAAACACTTAACATAAATTGAACTATTTATGGATATAATCCATAATCATAAGAATTTTTTTCTTTGAGGATGTATATACTCATAATCCCTTCAAAATGATTTGTAAAGAAAATGAGAGTTATCCTAAGCATATCCCCCGGGAGTGTCGTAACCAAGAGTGCAGCAAGGCCCGTTGTCGTGCACCAGTTCCCGTTCGAGTCTAGCTCAAAGCAGTGTTTTCGGGTTTTACCCCTAGGTACATCTGTGCCAGAGCCGCCTCTACCTGCTCGTATCCAGACAGGGATGTATTGCTCGGAAAACTCACAAAATCTCTACAATACCAAAATTCTAGGAAGTTATTCTATACTAATCTTCAAAGTTCATCTTAGGTCTACGTGCTCTAATCAGAGTTTATCTAAATCTAGCTTCCAAGGTTTGTACTAAACTTCCTCTGATACCAACTGTAACGCCCCGACCCTAGTTGCCTAGAGTCGGTGCATTATTACATAACATTGGCATGATCACAAGAAAGATCAAATCTCGAAAGACCGATTGGTTTAGTAGCCTTGGAAACACTAGATATATTCATAAGTTTTACATTACATCATAAAATGAAAAACTACTACAACAACATAATGTTTCCACAGTCCACACTATAATCCCCTCATAATATCCCTGCAGGTCATTCATAACTTACATCTTCACTTCCTGGGAAAAATAAAACATAGAAAAGGGGTGAGCTCAAATGCCCAGTAAGGATAACAATATAGCGGAAACTTTCATCAATAAGAATAAACATTTAAGGCAATGTATAACTAAAACAAAAGCCTTTTAAACATGAACTTTCAACATGGTATGGCATAAATAAAATGAAATAATTCCATTTACTTATTCACATGGATATTCTACTAATCTAATAATCACATGCAAAAATCAATAACCACTTTCATAATGTTGGAATGCATAATGCCAGACTATCATAACCACATAGCCAAGGCCTCGTGCCAAGACTACAAATAAGATTTTGTCAAGGCCTTGTTCCAAGACACTAGTTTGTCTCATGAGACCTACCGATGCATCGAGGAGCTATAGCGGGCTCCACCCGTCACATATTAAGTCCAATGCATTCCCATATGAAAAGGTTTAAACATAACATAAACATTCGTATTAAAACTAGCATACGAAATGTCAATACTTTCACCATAAACTATGAATGGTATAAAAATAGCACATCCACAGTCAAACATATCACAAAACCTTCAATACAATATAGAAGTTTTGTATCATAATAAATCAACTTCAAATAATCTTAAAATCCATCAAAGGATGTTGACATAGATGAAATCAAAATTCTTTTTAAAGAAATATCTCCTTTTATTTTGAAATAATTTAAGATCCATATAAAATAAAACATTTTCTTTGAAAATATTCTTATAAGCTTGTAAGGGAAGCTTTGAAGATTTTATAAAGGTGGAAAATAGCCGCACCCGCCGTATAAGTTAAAAAAACATTCTTACCTTAATTCTGTCGAAAAGGTTAAAAAGGACCTTGTTTTGAAAACGACCGAAAGATTCCTTTATAAACCACTTATAAAAGTCAAAAAGGGTATAAATGACTTTAACTCATATTCTAGTAAATAGTAAAAATGTTTTGAAATGCATTTTTAAGAAACATGGATGTGGATGATAAAGAGATCCCAGTAGATTATTACGTATAAACAACCTTGGATAATGAAGAGGTTGTAAAGTAAACCCTTACCTTGTACTTTTCCTTGGTTGGGGTAGGTTAACCTCGTTTATAATGGTGAAATAGTTGTTATTAAATTATACAAGAATCATATATATTAATATGATATCATATATGATCTTTTAACATTGATTTGTTAATAATATCTTAGAATTATCGTCGTTTCGGGAGTTAACTTACTCATTTTCTTTTATATGTTTTGTTACATAAGCCATGGTTGTTGTATCTTATTCATATCCAGAATGATATCCAGTCCTTAAACATCATTTTTAAATCATCAAATGATAATTATACTTGAATGGATACGATGGAGAATGAATCTCATCGCGTTCGTGGAGACGGTAGTCCGTACGTACGCACGAGCGACAATATCATTCTTTTGATATTAAAATAATATATAAATGGATGGTATATCATATATACAGAATCATTAACATTTTATATTTATTATTTACATGAGTTACACATCATTATTATACCCATCCAAATAATATTATATTGAATAACAATTACACCACGACGTGGAGACGGTAAGCCGTACGTACGCACGTATGGTGACATGTTATTCAAAGGGTGGATAGAATACTGAATATGATTGTACCATATTTATAATAACATCACAGTATATGTGAGATACTGGAGTTATTATTTTAGAATGGTAAGAACAAAGGAAGAAGAAGTGGAAGAAGAAATGAACTTGGAGAAGGGTGGTGAAATCATTACCTCTTCTTTGGGTTCTTCCTTTTGATTTGATCAAAAGGGCTCCTTAGGTTGGCTTTCTGATCAAACTAAGGCCTCTAGGTTGTAGTGAGGGATGTTGGGAGAGTATTTGGGCAGAGTTTGGCCGAACCAAAAGGCTTTTAAGGTGTGAAGAAATGAGAAGGAGGAGTGCCCTTTTATAAGAGGGGTGAGGGGCACCTTTGGAAAAGCTAGAAATATTAATTTATAATAAATTCATATTCGGTTTCTAATGGCTCAAAAGTTGATTATTCAAAGGTTAAGGTGGGTATAGGTCGAAAACCACTCAACCAATAGAATTTATACAGGTTTGGGTACTTATATTAACCTTATCTTTAAGTATTAACTCTAAGTTAATTAGTTTCACTTTTACAATGTCTCTTTGTATTTTTATATAATATGGTTAATAAACTTACTATATAAATCCAAGAGACCCCCAAGTGGTACATTAATGATGAACCTATCATGATATAAGTCTCTTGGCCTAACCTTAGATTTTTAGGAATTTAATATCAATTAATAATATAATATTTGTTTAAGAACTCTTTTATGTCAATTTTGACACTATTCAATAGTTGATTTTTGTGAAACTCATAACAGATTGATTACTTCTAAAAAAGTCAATTAAATCAATCCTAATATATCATATTATCCTATAAAATTAGTTTAATGCATTAAAAGTTTCATATTATATTTATTTGGGTATTTATAATATCAATTATTTTAATTTTTCACTATTATAGTAATTACTGCATCATCATTGTGTCATATATAAAATAAATTATTTAATGTCTAAAAATTATAAATAAAATATCATTATGTAGGAAATCTTTTTAGCTTTATAATGAATATTTATAATCTAAAATCCAACATATATAACCCTATGTAACAATTGTTGTTCTAAAAGATATATGCTTGTGTCATTTTTGTATTCATTTTAACTAAATTAAAATAAAGTGTCATTATCACTTACAAGTGGATCCATGAGGTCCCAAAATAGACCCAAAGATTCCCATGGTCGACCATGTATCAACCAATAGGGTTAAGACACGTTTTAGGGTAATTTAGTATTATTATAATATTATTTTTTTAACCCTTATTTACCGGATTTACCCTTAACCATGGTAAATAAAATATTTACCGCAGTAATTATTCAAAATGTCTAAAAATAAAAGTTACCTATTTACACAATTTGAAAATCCTGATTCCAAATATGGAATCCATTTTCCTAAATTCAATACACAGAAGTGGCAGAAATTAATTTAAAATTAATTCCCGCTATCAAAACAAAAAGCGTGTTTTTAAGAGATAATAACTATCAAAAGATTGACACTTGTTTATGTTCGGTTTAATTGTAAAATTATGTCCAATGACCAACATTATATTAAATGGTAAAAATATATTCTAAATATACTTTAAAACCACTAAAATTCATAATTTATCACTATTAATTATTTTGATTAAAAAAGTTGTTTTTAATTAAAATTTAGTAATTTTCACTATTCATCAAAATATGAAAGTTATCCGAAATGTACCAAAATTTCACCTTAGGCTAAATTCGATATTCCGAATCCAAAAATGAAGTCCATTTTCAAATATAAAATATATATAATTTCAAAAAGTAGGTGTTACTATTCATAACGGCTAGTTTGATTAGTTATGGTGTGTTAGAACTCGGTGTTGCGTACAACACACGCTATCACATTATTCAAAGAGAAGCGTACCGTAGAAGCTTGGGGTGTTACATTCAGGTTGTCTTGATAATTTAGAAAATAATTCCTAAGAAATTTTTAACATGTGGTAATCATTCTAACATTAAACTAACACACTATGTGACCGGTATGACTCAATGTGCATGTTTCCATTTTAAAATGACATTTTAGTAAAATAGACAAGTGACATACTCAAAACCAAGAAAATACATTCACATTGTTTTGATACTTTAGTATAATGATACATATGTCATTTGGGATGTATAGGAATCAGTCACACCTCAATCCAATGTATGGTGTGACCAGTATGAATCCAAGTACATCTTTTTATTTAATAAGTGTCATTTTAGTTTGAAACATGCATCACATCACCAAAACCGAGTAAATGAGCCTAGATTGTTTTATCATTATTATATCTTCTATTAATTAATTAATTTCCTCATAATTTTTATCTTATACTTATTTAGTTAATTTTAACACAGATAATTATTGAATATGAAAAAAATGGTGTGATGTGCAAGAATCAGCCACAACTCAATCCGATACACAATGTTTTTGGTTGACTCAAAGTTTAGTTTAAAATTAACACATTCTATTTTATTTATTTATTTATATTATTACTAACATAAAAATTGTTTTCTTATACATGTGTTTTCTTTTGCTTGAGAAGGGGTTGTTTGTTCAGAAATAACATGAGTTGGGGTCAGCGATAAAAGACAAAGAAACATTGATTCTTTTGGATGTATGTAATAATTTGTAATTACTCATGTTATTGTATAAACTAGTGTTTTAAATGTCTATAATATAGAGTTTTTTATTGTATTTGTGTTGGAAAATTTATTTCATTTAAATTATATATTGGTACTTGATTTTGATGCATTCTGATGCTGTTTCTGGTGATTTAGGCATTGGTAGTGCTGTGTTCCATTACAAAACACTATAGTATGCCCCTTTATTAGCACTAAATAAAAGCACTGATTAATGGGGTCCTTTATTAGAATTTTTTAGAACTGATAAAATCCTAGGGATTTTAATCATGCCCCAATAGTCATCACTTCTCTAGCACTCATAAAGACCATTTTTAGCGATCACTACAAAATAAATACCTTTTTCCAACAAGGGTATATCTGTTGGTAAAAGTGCATTTTCTATTAGTATAGCATTTTACTTACAAAAATTGCACTGTCACTAAATTGTTGGTAAAAACTCTGTCGCTAAATGTTATTGTGATATATATAATAGTTCTGTCAGAATAATACTAATATCAACTGATAATATATATATTGGTTAAAATGTTTAGCAATAGTTTAATATGACCAATTTATCTATTGTTAATATTATCAACATTTATATTTCCATTTATTATAAGAAATATCAACAATTAATATTTATTTATAATTTATATTTTGAATAAAATATTATATTTGGGTATTCTAATATTTATTAAAAAAATTCTATATTATATTTATTGATATAATTATATATATTATATATATTATAATTATTATATACTCATAAAATTAGATTACATGAACATTTTCAAACTTGATATGAAGGTTTAAGAAACCTGTTACAATTTTTTTAAAAGTATTCAAACTCCAAGAAACTTTACATGAATTTTCAAACTCTCATACATCATTTTTCATTCCAAGGTTCACAATAGTTGTAGATACATGCATGAACTAATCATCTACCTCTCTACCATGATATGCTCCCCATACCTACTCCATGTTGCGACACTCCCACCCATGAGTCTCCACTAAAGCATCTTCTGCTCATGGCTATTATATGATACGATAGAACCACCATGAATTGCTCCCCATGCATGTATTTATTTTCCCATAGTAGAAAATTTGAATTCGTAACATAATATTTTCCTCACCTAAAATGAACAAACTTATATAGGGTTTAATTCCATTGTGAATATAAATTCCTGATAAATCATTCATCTGCATGAAATATGAGTTAATCATCATAAATAATTACTAATAAAAGAACATATAAAAAAATAAAAACAAGAAATATATAGTAATTTATTTGGTTTTCCCAAATGGTTTTAATAAATGAGAATAAAAATATGATAGAAACACTAATAATAATTGAAAAAAGAAAAAAAAAGAAAAAAGGAAGAATAAAAAACCTTATAGTTGGAGGAAAAAAATCTATAAATGTGTAACCCTTCACCCACTTAAATCACCATCAATTGTTCTTCTCAAGCTAAAAAATTTAGTTCTTCACAACTTGGAGACCTGTAAATTGTCCATGCATGGCCTACAAGCACCCATATAGTGAAAAATATAATGGAATAATGATAAAAATAAATCCAATGAATATATGATATGTATATGGATGATTTAAATGACACGATGAATGCAATGACACTAAACAAAATTGAGTTAAAATGAACACAGTTAATTAAAATGACAAGAACTAGCTTGTTAATCAATTAAACCCACCCTTCATTGCATACAAAGGATTTCTCTCTATTAATCCTTCAAATGTACAATAAAAAATCATTTATTATGCATATCACTTTGCTAAATGGATAGAATCTTTCAATGCATTCACATTGAGGGAATTTAGTTCCAATTAGAGCTAACATATTCATCTAGAAACTCCTAAACAAAAAGATTCAATAAAAACACACTATTATCAAGCCTTATTATCAATAACCTAAAATTTCAATCATGAATAATGATTCCTTTAAATTTACACTCATTTTTTAACTCAATCCATTGTATATGAATTTAAAATTTGAGATGGAAAGATGATGATTGCATAGTGAGAAGCTATATTAATTCTAAACAAAAATATTCATTATTCATAACAAACAACAAAAGGGATATTTAACAGTAAGAGACTAAAATAAGTATAGATCGATAAGTGTTTTCAAGTTTTTCAGATTTTTTCTAGCCATATAGAAATTATAAAAACATGAAGATATTATACTATGGGGGAAGATGAACCTTGAAACAATATGTGTAGATGAACAACATAAAAACCATTTAAAGAGAATCAAAAGATAATCAATTTTATAGAGTGAAGCAGTTTGAACAGAGGAATAGAACCAAAGAAAAGAGTTGTCTAACAAACCCTAAGGATGGGAAGTATTCATAACATGTTCCCAACCTATTTAATAATGTAATATGAAATGGATATAATTTACCTTGACTCATAGCTTGAGTAACCTTTCTTTATTTGGTAATATTCCTTGAGAATATAAGGGGTGAGGGGGGGGGGGGTGAGGGAGAGGGAGAGAGGGATGAAGAGATCTGCTGAAATGGACCTCTTTCCTTTATTGACGATGCTGATCGAATAAACATATAGAGACTATTTCATACCATTCATATCCCCCTTTGATAACTCTAGAAAACCCACTCCCACTATGATTACTTGGATTGATCTTTTTCTCAATTCAATCCCCTCCTCTAGGAAATGAGTTGAGTGTGTTTCCAGTAACTAATTAATTAGTTGAAGTTGAAATTTTTGCTCAAAGGTACATAGTGTTACTATAATATTTAAAATGGGATCTTGAAAGTCATGGTGGAACACCTAATTGGATTCTTCTCTGTAGGATCTATGAATAGGTTCTTAGAGAGTTTGGTTTCAGGGATATTTTCAAGAGATTCAAGGATGAAGATAACACCAAATATATGACTCTATTTGAGGATGTGGTTCATCTTAATGATTTAATTAATGATTCATGAAAGCAATAATAAAACTAAATTAGAGTAATTTTAGCAAGAAACATATTTTATCTTGGTTCTGCAAAACTTGCAGAGCTCTTTTCGAAGTATGGGATGTCTTTTATGGATAGATGTCAAGGTCTTGTTGATAGAACTTGGGAGATTGATGATTTGGACACTTTTAAACTAAAATGGGAAAATAAATATTATAATAAGGTTGTATTTTTTGTTGATAATTCTGTAGTGGATGTTATTATTTGTATCTTTCCATTTGATAGAGAAATACTATGGAATGGCATACAAGTTTTCTTGAAAGGTAATGATATGACATCTATAAATGATGTAACTTACCCTGAAATATTTACATCACAAAAAATTTGAAGGATGAAAATGGAAAGCTTACGGGGGATGATGCATCCAAACTTTTGATTGAAAATTCTAGCAATTATCTACCTGTTATTAATTTAACAAGTGTATCACAAGAGCTTTCCTACCTTGCAATTGATATAGACCTTGTTATTTTTGAAGGGATGGGTCGTGAAATAGAGATATACCTTTATTCTCACATAGAACAACAATCAATGACTTCAATAACCATCTTCAAAGAAATGAACTACATATCTTCAACATAACCCATCTCATCCAGCTTCAAACTTAGATTGAATAAAAAACAAATGAAATATAAAATTATTACAAACAGAGAACATTCTTCATTTGAGCATCAATGAACAAGTGATGATGAAAAACCCCAAACCATTGATGGATTCTTATTAGAACTAAAATTAAATTTTTTTATGAGTGATCTATAACCTTAAAACAGATAAGGAACACACCCCTTCGACCTTGGCCTCTACATTCTCGATGCTATGTTTTGGGGAATTTCTAAGAAGAAAGAAGCTTCAAATCACCGCCGTTGATAGAAATTATTGAGGTAACACTGGTTTTCTACTTTATATTTACTCATTGAGGAATCCTACATCATGGATGAGGGAACAATAACATAAATAGGTGGTAGTAGAGAATGCCGACACCAATTTCTGCCGTCCGCTCCCTAGTTGATTGTTTAAGGGTTTGCGGGTATCGAATGTGGGAGGATTTTGGGTGAGAGGCATCTGATTCTTCATTTCCATTAAATTAATATAGATAATAAATAACTACATATAATATCAAAATATTTTATTATATATATATATAATTCATATGCATCCATTTTTTTTAAAAAAATTAAATTTTGAGTGGGTATTGTTTTTGAATCATTTATCAATAATTGTATATTCTATATATATATTTTATGAAACATTATTAAATTATTAGTATTATAATTCAATGTATAAACATGTGTTTTGTTATCAAAAAAATACATGTTAGAAGTGAATAAAAAATAAATATATATTAAATAATTACTAAAATACTTATTCTTATTGGATAATTTATTGAAACAAATTTTTCTAATGTTAAAAGTTTTTTCATTAATAATAATTAATATAATATATTTATTTGTTTTTAAAAAAATTATTGGTAATAATATTATAATTCAACAGATTTAACTATTAGTAAAAGATTTTTTGGTATTGAATGATTAATACCAAAAAATATAGTTGACAATAAAAACATTTGTTAGTACCTAATAATAATTCCAAAAAGTCTCGATATTTGTTGGAAATAATTATTTTAGAAAAAAATATGTTATCTGTCATTGAATTTCTGTTAGTATAAGTCAATTTTTTTTGTAGTGGATATTAAAGGCCTATTTTGTAGTAGTGATGCAAGTGCTTGTACCACTCTTGGAAATTTATGCTAGTGAGGACATGATCTTTGTCCATTATAGATCCTAGATTATCTATGGAATTACTTTCCATTTTCTATAAAAATAAAATCTAATAGACTAAGAAGTTTATTTTGATTACCGATTTAGACATTACTAATTATTTAAATTATTAAATATCTCTCATTATTTTATCGAATTCTAGAAACCCTTTATACTAGAATCAAAATACTCTGTCTCTTGAGTATTCTAGTGGAAAGTATCCTTGAACCTCCCCTCATGTCTATAAGCTATGGATATTCCACTATTCAGATAATTCAAGATAGGCACTTGACTAGCAAACCAAATTAACTCGTGGTTCCTTGATTTGTCGAGTGAAGTCCCAACTTCTAAAATCATAAACTTGATTTACTCAAAAATTGTCTCTAAAGTTTCAGAAACCTAGTTATGGCTACTCCTTTTCCACCGACTTCATTTAAGTCAACCCATTGTTCTCATAAGAACTTTATGGTATGAGGATATACCCTCAACTATGGTTGACTAAGTGTCACAAACCAGGCCGGTCCGCCATGCAACCCGACACCCAACCTGGCTCACGATAAGGCTTGGGAGACATTCCCGATCCTTCCAGGATAGTGAATAGCACCAGACATTAAAGATATCACAATGGGAATGATTTATCCCAAAAAACAACCAATATTCAATAACCAAAATAGAGATCACATCAAGAACCACTAATCAATATAAATTCAAAACAAATCCAAATACAACAGCAGCCAAACAAAACCGAAAACTAAAAAAAACTAAACTAGCCAGAACCTGACTGATCTCCATGTGACCTCTTGGTCACCACCATACATAAGACCAATCAGCTCCTAAGAAAAAGATGAACCAAAAACTTAAACCTATAAAATAGCTCGGGTCTACCGATGATGAGTGAAAAAATTAGAGTTTGATCATAAACAACCAAATACATAATCACCATAGAATACATACATTTCCTTTCCTAAAACAGTTCACAAACACTAGTTTGAAATAAATTTAGAAAATAGGGTTTAATTGTTTTAAATAACCAAACACAGCTTTCCAGAAATTCCCTTTTTATAACAACACACACATCCTTCATTTTTAAATTTTTTTTACATTCCAAAAACCCAATTTGAGAACCAAAACTCAAAAAAGAACCCAACCATGTGATAAAAAGGCCAAACTAAAAATAAAAGAAACTGAATAAGAAGGCCAGAACTAGTAGCGCTAAAAACCAAGGTGCAGCAGAATTAAAACAAGAATATATAGATAGGTAATCATGAGAATTTCCTAAATATCTCTAGAATTAATCCCTGTATGTACTCAGGTCAAACTCACCTACCGACATATAGTGAAACTCGATAGTCAATAACTAACATGACTACCCTAAACCAGCCTTACTAGTGGTACGTCCCACCTGGCTTCTTAGTAAATCTTGGGGGTACTAGTCCTTCTAATTGAGACCAATAAGAAAACATCACCTGACCCTCCATATAACACCCAAGAATCCCATGATAATAGTACATGGTTAATGAGGAGGTCCACACATGTGTGGCATGAACCAATAACCCATAGATGCCACCATTATTACCTAGCCCAAACTCCAACACCACATATACGATGTCCATCTCCTTGGAGGGACTACCATAGATGTGCCCATCACATATCAAACCATACACAAGTGTCAACCAAACCTTTATAACACAAGAGATCTCAAACCATTTTCAAAAACATCATAAGATGAAAATTGGGCCTTATATTTCCAAATCCAAATCCATTTCCAATATCATTTCCAAAATCAAGATGAAAACACACAACATGCTAGAAAGGTTACAAATGCGCCTTTATGTTATTTAAAAACCAAACCACACCTCAAGATTAAAAATGGGCCAATCTTTAGTAAACCCATTTGAGGACCACATTTAGGATCATTTGGAATCCAAAGAACTATTTGGGAAAAAACCATGGGTTTTAAAATAACCCTTTAGAAAGAATAAGGATAAGGGAGAGGAGAAATATAGGAGGAACATTTTGAAAATTAGTTTCAAGGGGGAATTTTTTTTAGAAAACCATTATCATTTGTGAGACCATACAAATGTGCACTCTTTGCAAATATGGATGTGACCACATCCAATAGAACACACTTAAAGCATCACTAAATTACATGAAGTTTTAATTTAAGAATCAAAAATATTTTTTCAACCATTTTTCACATAACCATCCAACCATAAAGAGGCACCCAAATAACAAACCAAATTTAGTTCACAAAGAAAACCAAACTACTAAGAATTACCAAGGCTAAACACCACCCCAAGTTCTCAATTACATTTTAAAAAGGCAACTGACATTCCATCAAACACTTTGCATGCATATATATACATAGGGATAATTAAATTAAACATTTGAAAACCCATTTTCATTAAATTGTCAATATAAAAACAGAAAAATTAATTTAAAAAAACTTCACAATCATAGAAAACACATTCAAAAATAAATTTTTAAATATTAATCATCAATTTGAATGTCCTAAAAAGAAAACATACAGAAACAAATACCTCAACAGTGTGTGAAAATGAAAAAAATATAAGAGAGGGAAGAACCAAGCATAAAGAACAATCCACACACCCTAACATCAAATAAAATCACCCACATTAGCCAACCACCACCCTAGGTTTTAGAAAAGAGGGATCCAATCCAAGAGAAATAAGAGAAACAAGGGAGGAAGAGAATAAGAAGAGAAAATTGACTAAGAAACCCAAAAAAATTCACCTTAGAACCTTAGAGGAACTTCAATGGTGGAAGGGGAGAAAGAGAGGAGGGTTTTTGGGAGCCCCCTGGTTTTCCAAGGTCAAGACAATGAGGAGAAACACAAAATGGGTTAAAAAGAGGGAGGGGAAAAATAGAAATTTTAACATTTTAAAACACCTGGGAAAACTGCCTGGTTTGGCCGCAAAGTTTTCCAAACCGTGTGCCAACCGTGCGCACCCTACTGGAGGAGGAAACTAACATGGTTTGTATGAATGGTCTGAGAAACCCTGTACCAACCGTGAAACTCTACTATATCATTTGATAGAGTTGTTTCACATTCTTTCCACACAGTTTGAAAAATCATGTGCAACCCATACACCTGGTCCTGGAAACCACCAATACACCACACAGTTTCTTCCAGGCCTTGCACAGTTTGGTCCAAACTATGATCAAACTGTGCATAGGGACAGAACTCAACTAAAAGCTCAAAAACTCAATAATTCTTATATGGAAATTGAACCTAAACTCAAACAAAGGACCCAACATGAAGAAACGAATAATATAAAATAAAAACCATGGACAAGGTGTGTCACCAAGCACCTCGAACACTTGGTTGTGTTTAAATTAAAATGACAGAAGATGTTTGCAAATTAATATTAATTTGAGGGTTTTATTATTACATGATGAAATGAAATAATTTTATATCTAATAAGAATATACTATGTGATCAAACTCACAACTTATCATGTAATAAATATAAAATATTTATCACATCATATGTTAATTTTATCTATGCATGCTTGATAATTATTTTATGTGATCGCACGTAAAACTACACATACATAAAACAGTAGACCATGAATAAATAAAACAAGATGATGTGACAATGACCCTATACTGATGGTTGATCTATTGAGTGAATAATATATCAACCTATACCCTAGGGATAACTCCTTGAATCACATCACTTGCGACTCGAGTTTCAGCACTCATCCATCAAATGCGTCAAACACTTGTCTGGTGCTTAGCCAAATCTCGATGCATAGTACGTCACTGATCATCCTCATCAATATACAACAATACTCGTATAAAAATGAGGGGGTCTCGAGAATGAAAAATATAGCTAAAAACATTTATCTAGACACACAAACCATTATACATATAATGACGCAAAGATGACATTCAAATCATCAATAAATTATTGTTACAAGCATGTATTGAAATAATTAAATAAATAAATAAACAAACACCAGACATGCATTGGTTGGTCTATACCTCATGACAAATCAATACACATTAAAATTGTGTATAAAAATTAATTATATTAATAAAAAATAAGCTTGAAATAAATTATTTTCAAGGGATATTTTATTGAATTAAAAATTACCTTTTATTTTTAAATAAAAATTTTCATCGTTCGGTCCCAATAATTAATTTAATTATATTTCAAAATTTAACTTATTTTGAAATAGTACTTATTAAATTAATTATTTTTTATAACTAATGTATATATATATTTCAAAATATTACTTATATTGATATATATATATATATATCATTTATATATGTATATATATGTATATATATACACATCTTATTTTCGTGTCCCCGCACACCCCAAATTGGGCTAAATGGGTTAGGCAGAACCTGTCTCAACCAATATGGGATTTGGATGGACTTTTTTAGACCCGTTTTGGGATGGTCAGAACCTACCAATCCCATTTTGGGTCAGTCTTCTCGGGAAGAGGTTTTGCGCCAGTCTGAAGGAGATACCTACCCGTGTGAGGTCTCTTGGTGGTTGGGAGGCTGGATCCAGCCGAGGGAGTTGCCTCAGGGGACTGTTGGGATCGATATTGGAGGAGGAAATGTTTCCATCACATTATGGAATTATCATGACCTAGTGGCTCGTGAAAGGATAATAGAAATTGGCTTGCGTGGGGTCGGTTCACCGATGAATGGGAGGATGGGCGGTGCTGGGCTGAACAACCAGTGGTAGTGGGACGGTGACCGCCCGATCCTGGAGGCAGTGGCTATGCTCGCCTGTGAAGGGAAGTGACACTACTGGATCTCATCCAGGTGACCATTCTATGGCGTTCAGATGACAATTTCTTTTAGAGGAGGTCGCGGTCGGCGTTAGGATGGGGCCAAGATGGAGGCAACATGAGCATAGAGGGATGATTTGGAAAGCGGACAACGTGGGATCAAGGGAGGATGATATTTGGGCATTGGTGCATGGGATTTGTAGCAAAGGGTAGAGGGTTTAAAAAACATGGGGACAAATGGTGGCGAGGGAAACCACGACGACCAGTCATGTGGGCAGCCACAATAGCTGGATGAGCCTCAGTGGGGTGGGTGGTCAAGTGGACGATAGAGGTCACAGGACTAGGAGAGCAGTTTGGCGTGGCTGCCTAGGTGGGGGATGGCATCGACAGTCGACCTAGGGTAGTAGAGGAGGATCCAACCAAGAAAGGGTGCTTTTAGGGTGGCTTTACAGGGCTGGATTCTAAGGGAAGCCAACTCTTTGTTTTAATTATTATTTTTAATATTCCTCCCCTTATTTAGCCTTTTGACTATTTTGTTTAATGTTTTGGCCATTTGGTGGACTCATTTCCCCCTCCCATCCCTTAGTCAATATTTTTTTTGTTTTGTCTTAAGACTAGTAATATGCATGTTACAAAATAAATAAATGTTTTTTTAAATAAATTTCCACTGATCCATGGAATTAATTCCAGCTCGAAAACATTGTTCTGACCAGCTAAGTTCTGATCAAAAAACAGTTTTTCACTAGAATCTATTTCAGAAGATGACTATAGATAGAATTTTAATATATAAAATAAATATGTTTTTAAAATTTTAACTCGAAAAAAAGTTCAATCCGTATTCAAAACTTTGTATGATTGCAGACTGGTCATACGTGGTTGGAATGAAATGTCGTCTACGACATTGAGACTGGAATAGAATCCTCTTCAAAATTTAATTTAAATTTAATTTTTTCATTGGATTAAAATTTTCACTCATCACTCTGATACCAATTGAAGGTATTAGGGCATGTAGTTAAATCCTATGGGTCGGATATTTAAATTTTTCATCAACGATCAACATAAATACATCATCACTGGTGAAGCACTATCCCGATTAAATCCCGAGGGCCATGTGTGAAGAATATTAAGCAGAAAAATAAACAAAAAAAATACTTGGTTTGATATAAAGTTGTGTGTTTGTCATCCTCTTATCGCTGATGATTAATTTTTAAAGAATCTTAATTAAAATTCCTCTAGATCATCCACACACGCTTAAAAAATTTGTGAGAGAATCGATCATCAAATTTGAGGTGCTATTGTGGAGATCCAACGATGACTTCAACTTCTCGAGGATCACCGCATCGATGTTCCTTCGATACAAGAAGAAAAACTCAATCCAATCACTTATATTGAGAGCTTCACTCTCCAGAAAGAGAGAGAGGAGATAGAAGCTCTAATTAATTCATTGTAAATAGTCATCATACAAGAGCTTCTCTCCTCCTATATATAGCGAGTTATGACATTACCTGAAAAAGGATCCCCAACCCCCGAATAGATATTACCCACTAAATAAACTATAAATGACATATTATGACTACTCTACTGAGTCATAAATATCATTTATATTTTTTTTCACTTTCGTGTAATATAATAAATATATTCTGTGATAAAAACCAAGCCATTAACACGACTCATTGTTCTTGAAAATATTAAATTTTTTTTGAATATTAAAATAATATTTTTCTATATAATATTTTCCATGTATTTACTTTAATATTTGTAAATACATTTAATAAATAAATTCATTTCTAATTATTCTAAACTCAAATAATATGAATTTATTTATTCATTTCTGATTTTACATCCTTAGACAAATTGTGAACCCCTATAGCGGGCCCACCATGTCGTATATACCTATTCATCTGAATATGGAAGATTCTTGAATGCATTATTGTGCGTGATCCTGTAGGATCTTATCTCGCTAGCCGTGAATAGTATTTATAGACCATGAGTAGAGTCTAGAAACACATGAAAGCCTCTAAAGAGATAATGAATAGTCATAGAAATGAAAATCAACCTAAGAACAAACACCATGTAATATAATTCTTTATCATTTGATATCTCATAAAGAAGGAAACACACTTGTTTCATCACCCTTTCTTGTTTTATTTTTTGTTGATATAATTGAATGGATTTAACTTTAACTACCATGGTCATTGATTTATAAATTTACTACCATCCTGATCAACCAGGACCAAGATATTACTTCCTCAACTCAAAAGTGAAAAATTCTATCTTGACCATTCAACCAATGTCACACTACTAATGAAACACCCAACACAAGCTACCTCACCATGATTTAATTATCATGTTTTTTCCTTGCATCAAATTACGCGATCAAATGACACACATTGATAATGATCTCAAGTGAGGAGAGAAATACACATGTCCAAAGATAATAACTACTAATGACAGTTGAAACATGTGGTGTTCCTATTGGTGGGTCTATCCTTATGATCTCACCTACTAGAGATCACTAAGTGAAAAATTCAAGAGAAGAAGTCTCAATGCTTATGAGCCCCCAACACCTGATAGTAAAACATCAACTCTATCTAGTCAGTATCATGTATTTAGACCATAATATGTATATTTAATATTAATGTCATAGTATCTCGAGGTTCTCATTATAGCCTGGTATTTTCTATAACCTATTGATATGAAAAGTAATCTATGGATATTACTATTACATAGTAGATGAAAAAATATACACACTATAACAGTAAGTATAAATCATGCATATCTCACTATATACATGATATGGTAATCAAAAGTACTAATAAAGTTGGGTCTAGGGAACCCACTTTCACAACATAGATTACACTCAGACCCCTTATAGCCAGACTTCATGAGTTAATATTATGAGTTGTCCTGACCCCTGAGGTCAAGGATGACCTGGTTTCACCTTGGATCCTTATTTATTATTATTATGATCTATTTCAGTGTTGTTGACACCTTCACATGTTCTATCTTTTAAATATGAAACATAATTAATTAAATGATTACATGTTTAGAGACATTTCCAGCTAAGGATGAAGTAGGTATGAGTTATTTAATTTTGTACTGTTTACTTTTATATACATGAACACTATTTCAGTTTATATACACATAATGGATTTGTATAGAATCTATTATTAGTGGCCTAATAAGATTTATATCACACCCTATCCAGGCCACCATTGGCATCTAGGAAGATTATGTGATCGTAGGTGTAGACAAGGGAAAGCATCCCACTTTGGACACCTGACTTGCTTGATTTAGGATGGTAGCTAGATAGCAGATGATCGAGCTAGATCTTGAGATGCTTGGATAGTTTTTATCCTTTTGATTCTTTTGTATATCATGTATTATATAGTCTTCTTGATGCCATGTATGCATTTTTTCCCTTTTGTAGATACATGAAATTACATAACATTTTGTATATGATACAATTTACATCTTGATCTGATTATTTATTCCATATATGTTTATGATTACTTCCATTACTGTATTTATTATTATGCTTCCATTATTTATTCATATTATATATCCACTATGATCCAATCTAACTTGAGGGCATAGTATCCCCATAAAGACTCCTTAGGCCCCCGCTACTAGTCGGTAACCTCCGACATATGGGGAGGCACACTTGAGGCCGTGTGGATGACCAGGTTTAGTTACTCAGGTGTGAACTGGGTCTAAGAGATCACAAACTGGTATAAGAGGTGTTTCTTTTCTTGTCTTATTGTTTGGGAAATTTATACAAGAGATTAGGAACATACTGGAACTTGGTTATAAGCCATGATTCAGAGTAGATAACCCACATTTGGGGTAAATACCAAGTTTCTTAAGAATGGGAAGTTATTGTTATGTTTTTTTCTTATTATAGTTGATATACCTTCACTGTTGGGTGATGAACATGAATTATGTTCTTTGATATTATTTATGTATATTTTACCATGGCCCTGTATGGAAAGCTTCATTATTACATGCATCATTATAGGAACCTATAATTCACATTCCATGCATATGCCATTCCATATAGGTGAATTTCATTGCTTGAATTGACTATGTTTCCTATGATTGTTGAGTGATCCTTGGTTGTGATATATTTCCATGCCACTAACTTAATCTATAGGGAAGGTAAATTGGTTGTTAAAAAAGTAAACATTAACCTAAATAGTGTTTTCCTATATAGATTGATGGTGGAATCTTAAATAGCCAATTTCTACCCATGTAAGATATATAAACCTAGTTACATAAGATGGACTTTGACTAGAATTTCATGACTACTAATTTCAATTATAAGGTGCATGAGCCCTTATAAATTAGAAAGGGTGATTAATCAAAATCGTGCTATTATATTTTACCCATTACATTATGAGACCAAATATAAGGGGGATGGTTGTAATTAAATGGGTGTTGATTTCAATTTATAAAGTGTATGGGCCTTAATAAAATAGGAATGAAAAACCATTTAATCAAACCTTGTGCTATCTATAAAATCACTTATGAACTTAAAATGAAAATCTTGAATTATAAATGAAATGGTTTTCAGTAAATGAATAGGAAAGTGAAAATTAAAGAACGACTTCCTCCATGAATTGAAATTGACCCTCCATATATCAGAACCCTTGTAAATAAAAACTTGAACACTTAACAAATACCTTGGACTTCTAAATAGGTAGTTGGGGTAGTATACCTTGGGTAGTGAACCCTTTTCTTATGTTTTTCTTCTATTAATGATTTTATATGATTTCAAATATTTTTATGAGGCGTGTTCTTGGTAATTGTAGAACTATGGCACTGTGATGTCCTGTAGTCATGCACCAGGAGGGTGGTAACAACCATGATCCAAAGGTGGTGGGCCCTGAGCCACCCATGATACCTCTAGTAGTGCCACTTGAGGTACCAACTTCCATATCCTAAATGGGAACTAATGTTCAGATTTAAGATATTTTTATATACTAGATATAGTCTATGTAGGGTTCTCCATGAACCACACCTATTATGTCATATTTTACTCATGAGTTCTAGCAACAACATCCTCCTATCTTCTCGAGGGATGGCGGTTCACTGGTGGATTAGTCATGGATAGAGTCTATATTATCTATCTTCGAGCATCTTGAGATGCTTTTAGAGAGGTGGATCAGGATCGCCACATACATGCTGTGTGATTCCACCAAGAGCAGATGGGATGTAATTACCCAAGTTTTTCATCATCAAGGCATTGTTTGGGTATACTTACAAACCACTTTCTATGATTACTTTTCCCCTAAGACACTAAGAGATGACCGAACCTGGGAGTTCATGCACCTAGAGAAGGGTGCTATATCCATCATGGACTATTCAGTTTATTTCACCGAGTTGTAATGTTTTTCATCACTTCTTGTTGGAAATATGATACTATGAGCGAGATGCTTCAAGAATGGGCTCAGTATGCCATCCGTTCATTGGTGAACATTATTTTCCTATATACCATTTTTGAGATTTTAAACCAAGATCTTATCACTGAGTTGAACTTGAGGGAAGCTAATAGTACTGGTCATAGAGGTTTAGTGTTGAGGTTGGGTAGTAGTTATTTTAGTAGCAGGAAGCGTAGACTTGTGGTTTCTTGCTAGAGCAGTGGTATCTATAGTATCTGCATTGGAAGCTCTATTATATGACATCAGTGTGGACGATAGGGAATGTGAATCCTTGAGTTTTGTGCTCGTGGATAGATGGGTCATCTTTAGAGGATTTTCCAAACCTTTATGCCTACTTCCAGTGGAAAAGTACCCACACTAGCTCCACCTCCAGGAGGAGGATCAGTTACGCCATGTCAGGCAGGAATATGAAGTAGTATCGGCCGAACATTATAAGGAGGAGGTTGTTGGTGTGGTAGCCAAACTTCTGATTATTAGTGATAGAAGAGTGTAATTTCTCAGTGTAGTCCTACTATAGTTCAATTTTGTGTATTAGGTTAGTTGCTTTCATTAAAAATGATACCCAAGGACTAGAGTTCAAGACCATTGACAATGTGATCTACTATTCTAGTAGCCTCTACTATAATATCTACTTTATTCAATACAGTTGCATCACACTCCTCTATCTCTTTATTGATTATGGAAATCCTTGGTATTTAAATTCTAAACTTCTATGGGGTGATGACCCGAGACACATCATTTGGTATGTGGTCAGAGGGTATACGCTAATACAAGGACTGCCCCCTAAGGTAGGTAGTTATCATTTCTTATGGGACCTCTTCATCTTTGAGATGATGGGCTTCAATGTTATTCTTGGGATGTGTTAGTTGGTCCCCTATCATGCCTATGTGTATTGATATCACCACAGGGTATCATTTACAGCACTATAAAGAAATAGTTATATTCACAATGGTGAGTGAAATGTATAGAAAAGTAGAGATGCACTAGAACATCGTGGGTTGGGTGGAGTGGCAGCTTAGATTTCTAACCTTTATCTAGTGGGACATGAATTATGTTAGGAGAATGTTTCTCACTTTTTGGATCATTTTAAGGACATTTTCTTGAAAATTTTTTCTGTACTACCTTTTATGAGATAGGTAGAGTTTATGATGGAGCTCATTCTAGGAGAATCACTAGTATCTATTCTTCCGTACATGATGGCGCCTATTAAGCTCTAGGTTCTCAAGAGACATTTGGAGGATTTATAATCAAAGGGTTTTATTCAACCTAAAACTTTATCTTGGGGTTTTCCTATGATTTTTACCAAGAAGGTGGATGAGAGACTTAAGATTTGTGTGGATTACCTATGGTTGAACCAGTTTATGGTTAAGAACCATTATCCATTACCTTAAATAAACGATCTCTTAAACCAACTATGGGGAGCTAGAGTATTTTTTAAGATTGAACTAAAATTTGGATATCACCAGGTGTGAGTCAGACCTTCAGATATATCATGTATAGATTTCCAAATTTGGTATAGTCTATATGAGCATCTAGTAAATCCATTCGATCTTATGAATACGCCCACTATTTTCATGGCCTTAATGAATAGGGTTTTCCAACCTTATATGGATCATTTGTTCTCATGTTCATGGTTGAAATATTGGTGTATTATCATACCCAGAATGACCATTCTAAACACCTTGATATCATTTTGAATACATTTAGAGAGTATCAATTATATGAAAAGTTCATAAAGGGCCACTTATGGATTGATAAGGTTCACTTAGTGGGTCGTACTATCTTAGAATTAGGAGTATCAGTTGAACTAGATAAAGTGAGTGTTGTTGTTTCCTAGGAGCATCCTAAGAATGTGTTTGATATATAGAGATTCTTATGGATGACTAGATATTACAGATGTTTTATAAAGGACTTCTCATACCTTGTTTCACCTCTTACTAGTTTGACTAAGAAGGGTGTAAAGTTCTTGTGGTCTAAAGCATATGAGAAGGCCTTTCAAGAGATGAAATGAAGGATTACTTTGGAACCTATTATGATTCTTCTAGATACTCAAAGAGGATATATAGTGTTTAATGATGCATTATGTATTGGTCTGGGTGCACTACTAATGTAGGAGGAAAAATTCATTGTATAGGAGTCTCACCAGTCGAGACCTCATGAGCGTAGCTACCCAATGTATGATCTCAATCTTGTAATAATCGTTCATGTATTATATTGATAGAGACACTATATTTTGGGAGATATTTGTAGTTTATATATACCAAAAAATCCTAAAATATATCTTTACACAACATGAATTGAATATCATATAGCAAAGATGGGTCGAATACCTTTAATATTTTGACTTTGATCTTACCTATACGTCTGGAAAGGTAAATGTGGTAGCTGATGTACTGAGTCGAAAAATCTAGGAAAAATCCATTCAGGAAGCCAATGATGAATGAAAATTGATATTCCTTATTTCTAATATGCATATGGAGTTACAAGAGAGTCATGAGAATCCTTTTCTTGCAACCTTAGCAATTACCTCTTCACTTCTAGATAGGGTGAGGATAAGGTGGTTCTCAGACCCTGAAGGGTTGGTCCTATGGGCGATTATTTCTATTGAGGACCCACCTTTGGATTGGTCTTTTTATGGAGACAACATCTTATGTATTCATGGGCATATCTGGGTTCCTACATACATGCGAGGGGATCTAATGCAAGATTCTAATTGTTCTCAATGGGTAGTGCAACTAGGTATCTCCAAGATTTATCTTGATATGCATTTCCAATATTGGTGACCTGGGATGAAATATTAGATTGTGGGTTTTATCTCTAGGTTTTCCACCTATTATAAAGTGAAGGTAGAGCACCTATGTCCTACTATCATGTTACAGTTGTTTCCAGTCCCAAAATAGAAATGTAAAGTCATTGATATAGATTTTTTGGTTGGTTTACCTAGGCTGACTTGAGGTAGAGATGCAATTTGGGTAGTCAAGGATCGACTGATAAAGGTAGCCCACTTCCTTATTATACATAAGACTTTCTCAGTTGATGAGATGAGAAGACTGTATGTCCATGATATTATACAGCTACACGAGGTCCCTCATACTATCATTTCTGATAGGGATTCTCACTCCACATCATGGTTCTGGAAAGGGTTATAGATATCTTTTGGTACACATGTTATTTTTAGTAAAACTTTTCACCCTCAGACCGATGGATAGTCAAAACGAACTATATAAGTGCTGGGGGACATACTCTAAGCATAGGTCCTTGATTTTTACAGTTCTTGGGAGAAGTATATCCTTCTCATTGAGTTTTCCTATAATAATATCTTTTAGGAAACAATTAATATGGATTTATATAAGGTTTAATATATCAGGCTATGTCATTCAACTCTATGCTAGCTAGAGGCATAGAAGGTAGTGCTACTAGGTCTTCATCTCACACATGAGACTTTGGAGTAGGTGTAGTTGATCAGAAAGCATATGTCTACTACTCAGTCTAGAAAGAAATCATATTCCAATCACCATTTATGACATCTAGAGTTTGAGGTTAGTGATCATGTTTTCTTTTGGGTATCACCCATATTTGTAAATAAATGGATATAGAGGAAAGGTAATTTGTTGCCTCATTTTTTCAAGGCGTTTGAGATCTTGGATAGAGTCAGACCTGTATCGTATCAGTTTATATCACCTTATAGGTACCATGCCATGCAAAAAATCTTCCATGTTTCACATATTTTTTATTACCATGCCAACCCATCTCATACATTTGATCCCAAGGATGTTGAGTTATATGTTCATGCTTCTTTTGAGGAGTATCCCATACACATAATTGACTAGATAATGAAGGATCTCCAAGGCTGGTATTTCCCTTTAGTATGGGTGCTATGGAAACACAACCATTTATAGGATGAGAATTAGGAGTGAGAGGCTGTTGTACATGACTAGTGGCTATAGTTATTCTCAAATAGTGTTTTATTACCCTTGGAAAGACAACTTTGGGATAAGTTCCTTTAAGGGGGGAGGACTGTAAGAACCTAGTTTTTCCTATGAGGCATGAATCCTTTTATTTTTGTCTTAACTCCTTGATTTTTACCTAATATGAATGCCTAGTAAGTATATGGAAAAAATGATGGTGTCTAGGGATTTTTCAGATCCTGAAACTCTAACTGATGGAAGAAATAGATTGGCCACACGGTCAGTAGAAACTGTGTAACCCAGTCTGTACAGTTAGAGTAAACGGTGTGGGGTGCTTCAGTACATATAAGATGGCCTCACGATTTTCCCTAACCATGAGAACTAGGCCAAATAGTCATGTAATATATCTCAGGAATGTTATAGAGGGGATTTTCTTAATCTATGCATGCTTAGTCAAACCATTCAGCCAGCCCACACGAGGGGTCTCTTGGGATAGAGTTGGGTGCACGGTTTGGCTAACCATGCATCCAAACCATGCACATATTAAATTTTGGGTATTTTTATCATTTTACCTTGACTCTATATATCTTACCCCTATATCTCTATTTTTTATTTCTGGTGGTCAGCAGGTCCATTTTCCTCTGTTGAGAGATCCTCCCATGGTTCTAACCAAGCTTCATTGACAACTTATCTATCCAACCTCAAAACCAATATCCGATCATCTCGTTGGATTCCTATAGGTAATATATCCACTCCTTATTCTCCTTATGTAGTTCTTATTCCTATCGATGATTATATTTTGATACAGGTTCATATGCCCTATTTTTAGGGTGTTTTTCCATTCTTCCATTTTCTTCCAATATAGTACAAACCAAGAGTTGATACCGGATGAGGAATCTACTATAAGCATAAGGTAGGTGTTATATAACTCATACCTTAAAGTATCACCATCTATAAATTTCTCCTGTTATGCGCACACTAGTTTTGCCGAGAATTGCTTATTAAATTCATCTATCTTGTTTAATTTGTATTGATTGTGATATATGGACCTAATAATGTTACTTGAGTCCATTGGAGGTTGAGAACTCAACATGGAACACCCATTTAGGGCGTTTTCTTTATTTTTTCCTTAAAGATATATATTAGGATTATTTGGAACATTGTTCTGGTGCGTATGACTTGACCTTTGATATGGTAAGTATTCCCTCATAATTAATGAATCTTTAAATAAATGTTATGGAAAGTATATATATATTGATATCACTTGAACTTGGATATTGTAAGTGAATTTATACTAGTTGTATTTCCTTGATTTACCTTGTCATGTTAAATGAAAGGTTCTTGAATGAACCTATTAAATGATTAAATGATTAAATGATGTGAGTATTACATGACTTATGATGAAATATGTATATAATTGAAATGATTATAAGGTGAATACTTCTTTTGAACCATTTTATCTTTATAGAAGTTTCCAGACTTGAGATCTCCTTGGATTCCTAAGGGAATGTCTTGAGAACTTATAGGACACCATTTTGATTCATTGATCCGATTGTCATGGGTGATACCCACCACAGAATCTAATCTTTGTATTATTTTGTGAATTCCTCAGCGATGTACCAAAAATTCACTTGAATCTTTTTTGTATATTATAATGCCTTGGATACAATACTTGGATTCAACTTTATGTCTTCGGACACACGAGGCCTTGGATTCTCCCCATTTGGCCGATTCATGGTTAGACCAAGATTACTATGGACGAGCTCCATGGAATCATTTAGACTCATTTATAGTGGAATGCCTTGGGTGTTCCCCTTGGATTACACTCAGACCCCTTATAACAAGACTGTATGAGTTACTACTATGATTTAGCCCGACCCTTGAGGCCATGGATGCCTTAGCTTCACCTTGGATCCTTATTTATCATTATTATGATCTATTTTAGTGCTATTGAAAACTTCACATGTTTTATTTGTATAAACTAAAACAAAATTAATTAAATGATTACATGTTGAGAGACATTTCTAGTTGAGGTTGAATTAGGTATGATTTGTTTACATTTGTACTATTTACTTTTATATACCTACACATAGTTTCAGTTTATATACACAAAATGGATTTGTATAAACATCATTGGGGGTGGACTACTGAGATTTACCTCCCACCATATCTAAGACTTCATTGGAACCAATGAAGATTATATGACCACAAGTGTGGTTAAGGGGAAACGTCCTGCTTTGGACACCTGACTTGCATGGTTTAGGATGGGACTTGGATAACAGATGATTGAGGAAGAGTTGAGGATGCTTAGATATAATTTTCCTTTTTTGATTCTTTTGTATATCATGTTTTTTACTATCTACCTACTTCCATGTATGCATGTTTTCTCTTTTTTAGAGAAATTAAATTAAAAATATTTTGTATATGATATAGTTTACATCTTGAGTTGATTATTTATTCCATAGTTGTTTATTCTTACTTACACTACCATACTTGTTATTATGCTTACACTATTTATTCATATTTTATCTCCACTATGATCCACTTTTACCTGAGGGATCAGTCTTTCCACAAACACACCCTAGGCCCTCACTGCTAGTCAATGACTTATGGAATACCGGGGGGGGGGGGGGGGGGTACACTTAAGGACATGTGGCTGACTGGTTTCAATTACTTGAGAGTGAATTGGGTCTAGTACGCCACACTTTGAATCCCTGAAATTAAATCATAAATGAAATATAATGACCATATATTTAATCAGATATTTCCATTTTAATCAAATAAAAAAATATATTTTCAGGACCCCATCCCTCAAAAGGTACCCCTCTTGGATTGAAAATGAAGGGATGGTGATAGTGACCCCTGAGTCCCACCTCCAGTAGGCCCCGGGTCGACAACTAGCATCGAGGGTATAAAAATATCATAGATAGGAGACATTACCCACTTAATTAGGATTGGAAGATATGATATAAATGATCAATCAAATCCATGACATAACATAAGATAAATAAAACTCAAACCATCCCATAATAAATGTATAAGTAAAAAAAATACAAATAAAAATCTCTAAATAAATACCCAAAAGAAAAGATAAGGCTTTCAAACAACAACTATCCGAAGGTCTGATCTAGTAATGTCCAACACAATTCACGTAGCCATCCTAGAAACCTAAAAGGCTATTTGTATATACAAGGGGTGAGAATACAAGTATACTTAGTAGGATACCCCAAGTCTCTCACGCACATGTGAAAAAGAGCATAATAATACACCAGAGAGCAAACAATAGAACCAACAACACCTAAATAGGCCAACTAACAAAACCCATCCTCACCATGACTCACTCACCAAATAACACATCCAAGTATAACAACATAATAAGAATCATATCGATAAAGGGTTCTCTGCACTGCTTTCCCATTAATTCACCACTCTCACAACCCAACATCATACATCTTGGAACTCCCATATCTTCCATACCACACCATATCATATCACATCTCACCTAAAAACACCTGGGTCATCAGATAAAATCCATATCCACACAGAGTAGTAGGGTATCATGAACATGAAGAACATAAACCTCATTTCCTCCTCCTACCATGCATGAACCCACCATATTCCATCTCATCATCCCATCAACCAACCATCACTTGTTCACTTTATACTTTTTTCCATCAAAACCTGTGAATATATAACTCACTTGGAAGAGAGAGAGGGTAAGAGAAGGTATCCATCCATCTATCCTCACCACCAGGATGTTGGTAAAAACAACCCAAAATAATTTGGTTGTTAATATAAAGTGATCTACATGGGTGGTGTGCATATATAAATTACAATGAGAATAAAAGGTACGTATATATTGAAACATTGAATCCCAACCTATGGGATTACAACTGAGGCACTAACCAACTCAAAAAATTACTAGCCAACCTCACAACACCGCCACTTTTGCTACCACCACTAAATGCACATCACCACCCAACAAGACAAAGCCTTGTTTTATCTTATTTTTAAAGTTAATAAAATTTCCAGATTTACCATTACTAAAAAATTTCATTCATTAAACTCATTCATCTTCTAGACCATTCATTTCATTATTTCAACCCATTCAATTCACATTTAACAACAACCATCCAAGACACTCTGCTAATTTTAATTCAATGTTCACTAGCCATTTCAATATATAAAATTACCATTCATTATTAATCAATTAATTAGGATACTACCTAGGAAACTAGAATAACACAATAAACTACAAAAACAACCAATTATCCCCATACCAACTAGACCATAATGTCGCCATTCTACAACCACAACCAACTCCTCATCACAACAATTACCACATCACAACTACCGCATACTAAATACACTCCTCAACGCATCACCATCCATATCACATCACTACACATCACCACCAAATACCATTGCATCCATCATGTATCAAAACCGCACACATCAAATCACCTTTCAAACCATTCACATATTTTTCAGATTTAGAAATAAGGATTTTTTTATCACTTTCACTTCTTTACTTTAGGGGAATTCTCACATAAGATATAATTATAGGGGAAACCATTTCATTAAAAAATAAGGGGTTATACAATTTTCATTTTAGGTTATAAAAAACAATACAGGACAAGGTTTCCATAATCTTAATAACTATAACACAGACAAAGAGCATAAGAACCACAATTTTCAACAAGGTGTCAAACCACTTCAATCAAAATATCAAAATAATATTGAAAGCTATAAAATCATACAATTAAACTCCAATTCCCCTTCAATTAAATTAAAAAAAATTATTTATATTTAATTAATCCAATGAAAACAATCCTACAAAAAGATAATAAGAGTATAACCCCTCTTACATGATGTAACTATGTGATAAATGAAGGATCCCCTACCTCAGATGAATATTTCTGATCCACTACGTAAGGTTGGATGAAGAGGGTGGAGTGGGAAAATTGCCAAGCACCACAATGAATAAAGGAACCTTTACCAGCCTAGAACACAACTACCCATTACCCCCTTACCAAAAAAATACAAAAAATAAAATATTTAACTTGGAAGTACCATTATGAGGTAAAGATTTTGAAGAAATAGGGAGTAGGGAAAAGGGGAACTCACCTTAACCACCAAGTATTGAATCCCAAAGTCTAGGGTTGAAATCCAATTAAAGGGGGTCAAAAGGATTTTTTGGGACATACTTAAGTCACCTAAGAAATTAAAGAAAGGTAGGAGGAATGGGGGGTTTCTAGGGGCTTTTAGAATTTATCACCAGTCTAAAATTTATATGACCATGGTGTAGTACTATCCACCATGTTGAAGAATGGATGAAAATAAAAGATACTATGATGAAAAGGGGAAGACCACACCATTGAATAGTTGATTAAACTTGCCTTTAAATAACATGGTGAGGACCACGATGCATATCCTATATTTTAGGAAGAGGACTACACCACAACTAAGGACACCATGCTGCATCCATTCCATTTCTAAGGAAGGATCGATGATGTAACCTTCTTCCACACCATAGGGGGGTACCGTTTTGGCCAAACTAGCCAAACCACCCCTCAGAGCACTATGAGACAACCTTTTTCTCCATGCTATAGGACTCACTAACACTACTCCCTAGGCTCGCTCCAGGATGTAGCTACCCCAAAAAAGAAAGTGGAACCAGAAAACACCTCTTGGGACACTACGTTGCAGCCTATCATTCTACAGCACAACCACCAGCCCTTACGGTGCAACCCCAGGCTCCATGCTGTAGGATGCTTTCTAGCTGAAATCTCAGCTCTGACTCCTCTACTTACCCTTCAAACTACTCAGATTTTCCTCCAAACACCTCCACCACTATAATTCTAGTAAAGTAATGGGATAGAAGGTCTGATCCATTAAATATATCATCTTCCATTAAATCATAAGGGGAAATTTCATTCTTGACTTATTCAATCAATGTCATATCACTTATGACGTTCCCAACATATTCTACCTTGACATAAGAATATGTTGCAACAATTTTCATCTACACATCAAAGTATTTAATTTATTATATACATTAATAGTAATATCAAGTATAAAAACCAATACGCACATCCAAAGATAGTGTGGAAACTCACATCATCATTGGTTTATAAAATCTTGGTAAATTTGAATATTTTTCCTGAGTTTTTATAGGGTTAAAATGGTAATTTACCCTAGAATTTGATTTCAAAAATAATTTTTGAACCTCTCTATTAATTCCATAATAGGATGCTTTTCATAGTACATGATTTTGGTGGAATTCCAAGCTGTTCATATTTTTATGGAATATTTAATATTTAATTAATTAATTAATAATTATTAACATGTTCTAGATTGATGATATATATTGAATTGAGTCTTGAATTTAAATTTTAAAACCATAGTTGATTTTGGAATGAGGGGTTTTACCTAGGTGAGGTATAAACTCACTTCGAGTTATAGGGCCCAGGTTGAGCTTTTCTTTAATTTCTTTTTTCATTTCCCTTTTCTTTCCTCCTCCTTATGGATTTATTCTTACTCTAAGAGGACATCACCCTTTGTTGTGTGACTAACTAAAATATGGATAAAGAGAGTTTATGAAGTTCTTAAGGATCATTGAATCACTAAGAAGGGGGGATTGAATCAGTGATTTTATTTTTACATATTTCAACTTTAATAAACTTAACCCCTATAACTTGTTAGAGTTTCTTCCTTATCAAATTTTAGTAAAATATATGCATGAAAATGTAGGAATGTAATCAATCCACATAATATTTACATGGTTCAATCTCAGTGTGAGTACTTACATCCTAGCCACTTCCGTGGGTCTATGGAAATTAAATTTTACAAAGAAGTGAATATTTTTTTTGTGTAAAATCAAATTAGAAACCTTATCTCTCATGATAGGAATGATTATACTGTCTCCCATTAGTTTAAAAATTTTTATTAAAAAATTTGAACCACAAAAAAGTAAGTAACTTTGTTCAAACTGCTCTATGAAATGGATGTCTGAAAATTCTATTCGATGTGACTATATCCAATGGGTCTACATTTGATGACCTCTATCCAATCCACATTTTCTAAACCTTTAACTTTTTAAAAACCTATATTCTATCTAATTAGAAAACTCAAATCCTCAAAAGCTTTTTCTCGAAACTCTTTCCAATCTTTACTGTCTGGTAAACCCCTATCCGATAATCTGAATTATCTACTATCCGATCTTCTATTTGAAGCATCTATCTAGAAACTCATATTCAACACAAAACTTAACTTTGGTTGGAAAATCACTCTTATAAAAATTCTATAGTACTTTAACTTATTTCACTCATGAATAGTGACAAGTAAAATATAATGTTTCACTTCTATTTATAGGTGCTCCATAAATAAAAAAGGAGGGAAACCTGAAATGTTTTCCCACTCACCCAAATTCATAAATTTGAATTTATTAGATATTTCAACTTCATTTATAAGCTTATCTAACATTATAAACTCTCATGAAGTCTTCTTTAATATTCTTGAATTATATTGAGATTTAGAATTCTCAACCATACCCAAATAAGAGCTTTTAAAATTTTCACCAAAAGTTATGTCTAGAAATTGATTGTCCAAAAATTCTCTATCCAGAACTCTCTTCATATGCCCGATTCTCTTGACCCACTTGAACTAAAAAAATTGATTCATTCCAATAATTGTTTCTTAGATCATTTTTTATTTTTTTATGGATATCCTTATGAAAGATTTTTTATAGGAATTTATTAGGGAAATATCACCTGATGGACTTTCTTAAACAAAGATTAAAAATTTTATGACTTTGAACTTCAGTCTTCTTATGTCAGATGTTCTTGAACCACTAAAGTAAAAAATATATAAAAAAACAAAGAAAACATTTCTCAATCTATTTCTCTAAGATAAATAAATATAGTTGACTATATTATTGAAACTTCTAAATTCTTCAGTTGCCTGCGCCATCTCTTTGGTAGAAACTTCAACACATCTATCTATTTAATTGTATGAAGAATATGTATACTCAACTGCATTTGGTCACTAAGTATTACTCCATCTGATCTTGTTTTTCTGGAGAGTAATGTCTGATTAAAAACTTGAGCTCCCCATTTTTCTTTTCTCAGATATTCAAATATGATTCCTTAAGTCACTTTTCATTTCTTCCACATTTTTCAAAACAAAAAAAAAACTCTACAATCTCAACTTCAGAGATTCTTACAAATTATCTATTTGATGAACTAAATTCTACACTTCTTATCTATTCCATCTGATTTCCACCGTCCAGTCTGGTCTTTATGATGATCTATATCCAAGTCTATTGCATCAAAATTTCTTTCAAACCAACTCAGACTTTCTAAAATAATCTTCATTCCAATTTTTAATCCTACAGATCATATAATCATCAACTTTATAATTCTTTGAGATTTAGAACAAAATTACAGTATTCTAGAAACTCATCTTTTCAAAGAGCTCTATCTAAATTTTTTGACACTGTATAAATTATCTTTTTTTGTGGCCCTTTCTGATAACTACATTAGGAGCTACATTCAAATCTCCAAGTCCGGAAACTCTACCTCTAGAAAACTGCAACCCTCCTTTTTAAAAAAATATTTGATCATGAGATCATTTCCCGATGTTGATAAATTTGAGATCATAAAAGCATCGTATGACTTGTTTTAGATAGTTCTATAACTTCATAAATTTACTAGCTTCCAGAATTTACAACTTTCTTCTTTTATAGTAACTTGAAAAACTTTATTAACATTATTTCTAAAAACTTTACATCCAACTCATTTTAGAACTTTCACCTGTTTTATAAAAATAGTTTTTTTCAAAAAGTTAGTTGTCAAGAAAAGCAAAATTTTTTTTAAACAAAACATCATAAAGGATATTCAATCTCCCCATTTTTATTTGTTGACAACTCTCATTAACAAATTTTTCAACTCATCATCTTTTAACACTCAAAATTTTTCATAACTCATTTTTGTAACAAATATAATTTTTAACTTTTACCAAAACACAGTCTTTCTAAAAAAGAGAGTGTCGTAGAACCACACTACTAGATAAAATAATGTTTATGAAGGAATTTGATCCCTCAATTATAATAAAATTTGAAACAATTTTAAGATAAAACCCCCTCACTTTTACTTACTCTCAATTTTATCTCCCCATTTTATGATAAGCACAACTTCACATTAATTTAATAAATAAAATTACTTCTCCCCCCCTTGTAAGACAAATTTTCACATATTCTACCCCTTCTTCAAAATAATCCATATCATGATGGGGGATTTCCTTATGAATTTTAATAATTCATAGGGAGAGGATGAACATGAATTTGCATCCTCAATTCCACAAATATCTCTTTCAACATTGATTTTGTAAAAATATTATCAATATGACATTTTATAGAAATATATTCTAGAAAAAAATTTACAGTAGAAAATTTCTCTTTGATTAAGTGATACTTAAGATCAATGTGCTTTGATCTTGAGTGTCGGAAAATATTTTTATAAAAACGAATTTCACTTTGATTTTTACAAATTATCTTCAATGGTGTGGAAAATTTTATTTATAAATCTTCCAGTTAAACTTTAATTCATAAAATTTGAGTACAAGCCTAGGTATATACAACATATTCTGATTATACTATACTCAAAGTTATAAAACTCTGTTTCGTACTATGACAACCTAGAAAAAATTCCCCTAAGAAAAATGTTTCTCCCAAAGTTTATTTATTATCATTGTAGTCTCCAACCCAATCAATATCAGTATAACCATGAAAGGTCATATCAAAACTTCTTTTTTTTATATCATGCCATATAGATTTGTTCCTTTAACATATCTCATAATTCTCTTTGCTTCCAAAATACGATATTATTTCAGATCGCTCTGATATCTAGAACATAAAGTCACAACATAAATAATATAATGTCTTGAATTTGTTTGATAAATAATCATTTAAATCAATTTTCAAAATTATTTCTGATTCAAAAATTTTCTATCTTCATATTTACTCATCTTCATCTCAACTGAAATAGGAGTAGAAACATATTTGGATTCTTCCATACCAAACTTTTATAACAATTTCCTAGAATACTTTTTTTATGATAAGAAAATTTATTTTTATTTTTTTTGAACTCGTAAACCTAGAAATAAAGTTAATTCCCTAGACATTGAAATTTCAAAAATTTCTTTAATTTCTTTATAAAAACCTTTTAATTTTTTTTATCCCACCAAAAAATTATACCATCCATATAAATAATTATAATCAGGGTGATGAAGTTTACTTATTTAAAATATAAGTTTTTATCAACATTACATTTATTAAAATTCAACTTTTTCATGAAATTATCAAGCATGGAGTGCTGGGAATGTGAGACTTATTTTAACCCATACAAGGATTTCTTCAATTTGGGATCCTTGCTTCCATCTTCATTAAGTAAAAACCCACAAGATTTCTCAATGTAAGCTTCTTCTTCAATCTCACCGTTAAGATAATATGACTTTACATCCTTTGAATTTTTTTTAACTTTGATGTGAAACCACTTATAGAAACATTATAATAGTTTTTAATATTTCTATGGTGGAAAAGGTTTCTTCAAAACCCATTCCTTTCACATATTCATAGAATTTACAAACATGTCTTGCTTTGTTTCTTGAAACTTCTCCATGTTCATTCAACTTGTTTTTGTACACCCATTTTGTTCCAATAACATTTTTATCTACTATTATTAGAAAAAGTTTCCACATTTCATTTTTCTTAATTTTATCCAACTCTTCATTAATGTAATTCACCCATTATTTGTGTTTTACTACTTTAAAAACTAAATCTACTTTAATATGTGAAATGAGTGATGTCTGATTTTATTATCTCAACCTTATTATAGTCTTAATCATAGTTTATTGATTTTCAAGTATATTATATATTTCAACCTATTTCTATAAGGTTATAAATTTTAAATTTTCTCTTCTAGATTAACTTTCCTCATCACATGGTCCCTTTGAGTCATGATATATCTATTTTTGATCACTTTCACTTTTGTTGGAAATATTCAGTTTCTCTTCCCCAAAATTTTCAATATAATTAGTTATGGAATTTAGATTTTAAATAACTTTGACATCATAAGAATCTACCAAATTTTGTAAACATTTGTTCCAACATTTATAAATTTTTATGTTGGGTGAATATTCCATGAAATCTCCTTCCTCAGCTTTCTCATCAAATTTTCTAAGATTCTGATTTTTGATTTTTAGAAAATAGGGACTTCCAAAAACCTTGAAATATTTAACTGAAGGTTTTTGTTACACCACATTTCATAAGGAGTAATTTTGGATTCTAGCCTTATAAAATATCGGGTTTTAAAAGTATAGTAAAACTAACAACTTCTATCCAATATAATTTTAAAATTTTGTATTCTACTAACATGATTCTTCCCATTCTCACTAAACTTATATTTTTCATTTCTACCACTCTATCATGTTGTAGGGTTTATGGAGCACTATAATGATAGTTGATTCCTTGTTTTTTCAAATAATATTCAAAATAATTTCATGTGAACTCTATACCATTATCTGTTCTCAAATTCTTCATATAAATCCCCATTTCCCTCTCAACATATCTTTTAAAAAATATGAACATTTCTACAGCCTCTGACTTGTGTTTCATAAACATGATGTTGTTCATCCAAGCAAAATCATAAATAAAATTTATAAAGTAAACTATCCCTTTTTTTATTAAGGTATCATTAGTCCACAAAGATACTAATGAATAAGTTCAAGAGGCAAGGTAGATTGAATCTCAATTTTATTGTGGATTTTACCAGTCATTTTCCCTTTCTGATAAGTTATACAGAAATCAAATTCTCCTTTTTAAATGCTGGAAAATTCCATACAACATTAAATTTAGAAAGTTTATTCTTTATTTTCTTCCCAATATTCCAAATTTTATGATACCACAATTTATTTTCATCTTTTTCACTTAGATAACAAGTGTCACACTATTCTCATATCTGGAAAAAATTTTCACCAGCACTTTCTCCTTTAGTGACAAATTTTCTATCTTTTACACTTTTGATGATATAAGAATATTTTTTAAATATCACTCTTTTCCCATCATCAAAAGTTTACTTAAACTAAGTAAGTTGTATTTTAGTCCATCAAAAAAATAAAACTTCCTTAGATTTCAACTTTTTCTACTTCAATATCAGCTGTTCAAATTCCTCTAATTTTTAAGGAACAATTATTCCCAAAGGTAACTACTCCTACATCTCAATTTTAAATATCTTTTAATATTTTTAAATCTAGAATCATGTGTAAAGAACAACCACTTTGAAGAATCCATGGTTTGTTCATTTTAGTTGCTTTTAAAGCTGTCTCGACAGAAAATGATCTTTCCTTGATTTTCTTCTTTCTACCTTAATTTTCTTTTCTAGCATAAGAACTTTTCCCTGAAAGAGTTTTCATACATTCTTTTGAATGGTGGCCAACCTCGTCACATCTTCGACACACTTCTTCTAGACATTCAATTTTTTTTTCTATTATATATTTTTTTAACATATTCATATTTTAATTTTAGAACTTTATGTGTTTTAGGAAATTTACTCATTTCACTTCCACCTATTTATTCATACCTTCTTCCAAGAAGTGAAAAATTATGCCAAAAATTATACACCCTAAACCCATAGATTCTACATCACTAGAAAAAACCATCAAATCTTTTTTTTCTATAGAATTATGATCTTTCTATGTATTAATTTTATTGAGGTTGATAACTTCTTTATGCTCTAACATTTTCTAGGAATGTTCTATATTTCTTATAGAGATAATTTTAAACTTTTGAGAATGTGATAGATTTTTCACAACCCTTCTCAACCCAAGTTTTCCCAACACTTTTCTTACCATCTAAATTGTTAGAAAAATTAAATGAAACATTATTTTTGGAAGATTTATTGTTAAAATGATTCTTGGAATGTTATTTTTATGTAGCTTTAGATGATTCGAATTTTACTTCCAAATCCTTGTTGAATTATTCAAATTTCTTAAGGACTTTTCATCCTCAAGGAGTTTTGACCAAACTTTGTTAACTTCATCTTCCTTAAATTCCAATTTCTTACTGATGTCTTCAACTATATTTACCTATTTAGAAATTATTATCTTATATCCTAAGATCTACTAAATATACTCTTCTTCTTGCTTAATAATATCTTTTATTCCTTCAACATATTTTGCACCTTTATTCTTTATCATTCTAATTTCTTTCTTGAGAGTTCAATATTTCTCAATAAATGACAAAAGTTATGAACGAAGCTGATACTCTCTGTAAGATTCCTCATCTCATCCTTCTTCTTAAATTTTTGAAGAATCTTCCCTTTTCTCAATATTTTTAAAAATATTTCTAATAATTTTCAAAATTTCATCTTCTAATGAATCAATCTCATCTAATTAAAATTCAAACTTCTTACTCAGCATGATTCTTCTATTTCCAGTGAACTTTTTCTTTCCTACACTGAACCTTTCTTCCTTATAAGTTTTATTCAGCTTCATTCATCAAGTTTTTTCTTTAGTATTCAATTTAAATTCACTAAATTTATTCTTAGGTAAATTTATAGGAAAGTTCTCAATTCCTCCACACCCAAAAATTTTTAGAGAAAGTTTTCCTCAATACTTTACTCTTCCTCTTCAATAATTATTAGAGATAAGAGACATTAGTTTTCATTCAAATAATCATCCTCTTTATCTTAAAAATCACATGGATCAACATATTCAACATCTTTAATTTTCATCATTCTCATAGCTTCAAAAACCATTTCATATTTAAACTTTTTTTTAATGGTGTAGATTTTCTCATTTCATAGGAAATAATAAAGTTATGAAATTTATCAAGAGATAAGTATTAATTTTCATCCAAAGTATATATTTTAGAATCAAACCAGTTAATAAAGTTTCTCATGAGTTTTTTTAACAATTATAGAATCTTCCAAGACATCTCTAAAAATTTTGATGTTGTAAACAACTTCATTCACTCTATTGAAGTACTCATCAATAGTTTCTTTATCTATCATTATTAGGTCTTCAAACATGAAATGAAAAATTTTCATCTTTGATTCCTTTACTTTAGTAATTCTTTTGATAATACTTTTGGGCTTGTCCCACATTAAATTTTCTATTTTTATACCCATAACCTTTATGTAAACATTTTCTGACAGTGACATAAGAATAAAATTTCTAGATTTTCCATCAACTTAAATGTTTCTATTATCAGAAAAATTCATAAGGGAATATTTCTCAATGGGTAGAAACCCAATTGTTGTAACATAAACAACTTCCAGGATGAGTCACAAAAGATAGGTAATCATTCTATTTTTTCCAGCCATGATAATTTTTTCCTTCAAAAGCAGGAATTCCTATACTATTTATGTAATTGAGATTATCCATGATGAGGATTCAATAGGGGAACCTCCCTATGATTCCAATTTATGTTCCTAAGGACCATTGAATCATTAAGAGGGGGAGGGGGGGAGGTGGGGGTTGAACCAGTGATTTTATTTTTACAAATTTCAACTTTAAGAAACTCAACCCCTATAACTTGTTATAGTTTATTTCTTATAATATTTTAGTAAAATCATATGCATGAAAATGTAGGAAAGAAAACATAGTACACATGATTTACAAGGTTTGGCATTAGTGTGGGAACCTATATCCTTTCTATAGCCACTCCCACGAGTCTATGGAAATTCACCATTATGAATAAATGAATAAAAGTTTTGTGTAAATTTCCATTAGACACCTTCTATATCCTGATAGGAATTATTATAATGACTCCTGTCTATTTAAAAAATTTACTTACAAAATTTGAGCCATAATAAAAGAAAGTAACATTGTTCAAACTGCTACACTAATGGGATGTCCAAAGACTCCATATTATGGGATTGTGTTTGATAGGCCTGAATCCGATGACCTATTTCCAATGTACCTTTTCTGAACTGAAACCTTTTATAAAACCTATATTCTATCTAATTATAAAACTCATCACCTCAAAAAATTATTCTTGAAACTCTGTCCAATCTTCACTATATGAGAAACCTATTTCTAGTAATCTAAACTATCTAATATCCAATCTTTTGACCAAAACCTCTATATGGAAACTATTTTTCAACATGAAACTCAAATTTGGTTTGAAAAACACTCTAATCAAAATCCTATAGTACTTATAATTCTTTCATGCATGAACAGTGACAAGTACAATATACTTTTTCACTCTTATTTATAGGTTCTCTAGAAATAGTAATGATAGGAAAACTAATATGCTTTCCCACTCCCCTAAATTCATAAATATAAATTTACTGGATATTTTAACTTCATTCTAGTGATTCTATAACCTTATCCACTAATTTTAATCCTTCTCAAATATTATTTAATTCTCTAGAACTTTATAATTCTCAACCATAATCAAATAAGAACTTTAAAAGTTCAGCCAAAATTTCTATATGAAAATTGATTATTTGAAAATTCTATATCTATAAGTATCTTCATCTATCCAGTTCTCTTGAACCACTTGAAATACAAAAAATTGATTCAGTCTAATAACTATTTCTTTGATAAAAATTTTGAAACAAAATTTGTTTGATGGACATATTTATAAAAAATTTAATCAATGGAATTTCTTTCTAAAAGATCATCTGATGCAATTTATTAACCAGATCTTAAAAACTTCATGAATTTTAAATTTAGTCTTCCTTTTTTATATGTTCTCAATCTACTAAAGTAAAAACTATTTCAAAAACAAACAAGTAAAATTTTTCTAAGTTTTTTGCTCCAAGAAAACTGAATATGGTTGACTAAATTGTTGTAACTTCTAAAGACTTCAGTTTCCTACACCATCTCTCTGATAGAAACTTCAATACATCTAATTTTTTTTTTCAGACACTCTATCTTCCCAACTAAATCCGGTCACTCATTAATACTATATATGATCTTGTTTTTTTAGAGAACAATGTGTAATTGAAAACTTGATATCCCACCTTTTCTTTGCTCAGATATTATAACCTGATTCCTTGAGTCATTTTACATTTCTTCCTCATTTTGAAAAACTAAAAAAAATCAGCAACTATAAATTCAAATATTGTTAAAAATTCTTTGTCTAATGAACTACATCCTATACTTATTTTATGTTTTATTTGATATCCATCGTCCAATCAGGTCTGTCTAATGATTTGTGTTAGATTCCTTTGCATCAAAAGTTCCTTCACACCAACTTAGAATTTCTAGAAGAAGCTTCATTTTGGTGATTCACCCTATGGATCACCTGATTATTAAATTTTCAATTTTTATAGGTTTAGAAAAAAAAACTTTCAGTATTCTAAAAAATTTTCTATCTAAAGAGTTGTGTCCTTAAATTTTAACCTTGTATAGAACATCTTCTATTTAGGCTCTATCTGACAACTGGATGAAGAGTTGCATTCGAATATTTATGTCTAGAACATCTATGTCCAGAACCTTAGTGTCTATAAAACTACAACTCTCCTTTGGTAAAAAATCTTGAATCATTAAATCATTTCATGATGTTGAGAAATTTGAGATTAGTTAAGTATCTTATGACTTGATTTGTAAAGTTATAGAACTTTCCAGATTTCCCAAATCCTGGAATTTAAAACTTTATTCTTTTCTATCAAATCTAAAAACATTCTTATTAATATTTGTAGAAACTTTGAAACTAATTCATTTAATAACTTTAAACTATTTTAACTTTCTTCTTTTTTTGTTAAAAATTAGTTAAAAAAAAAACAAAACTTTGTTAAAAAAAACATCATAGAGTATCTTCAAGGGATTACCACTATCTTTTTCTAAGAAGCTCTATTGGGATACGATGGCTACGTGGAACATATCTGGGTGAGAAACTTTGGTGTTTTACTCACCAAGGAAGACTATTTGTTTTTTTTCATCAATATCCCAATACATTTGTGTTTTTCAGTTTTTAAATCCTTATATGTGTTTTTGGGGACCCCTTGAGGGTTTTTGTGGGATGATTTGTGGATAAATGAGGGTTTCAAGTGATTGTAAGGGATTTTTTTCAGAAACCCATTTACACAGTGCACAGTTTAGAGAATACATTCCATGTGCTCTTCTTTTGTGGGAAAAGGGTAGAAGATGAGGTCTAAACAATGCACGTGTTTGGGACACATCGTGTAGGGTGACTCGGGGTGTGGTTGTGCACTTGACCAGACACCCTATGTGGGGAACATGTTCATATAGGATACATGACCAAAGCCTTTGTGTGGTACATTACTAGTGGCCTCATGGGGTATATGGACAAACCACATGTGGGAAATATGGGTAGACACATCGTACGGGTGACATGCCATGTAGGGTTAGTACATGCTATATACCAGGGTTCTATACACTAATTCTACCTGAGGTACCCAACTAGGGAAGGAAGAGAGGTGGTACACATTGTGTACTTGGGGTGCAGTCTATTTACTTCTCCCTTTGATGTGTTTCACTTGTATTATTACTCTAGAGTCATAATTGGACTTGTGAGTAGTCTATTTTGATTATTTTTCTATATAGAATGAAATTATGAGGACCTTTCAGTGATTTGAGGTCATTAGAGATATTCTTTGGGATGGGAATTTTTTTTTGAGGTTTTATATAAAGTTTTAGATTAATATCTCTCTTGTGAGAGGAGAGGTTTGAGACCCAGGTGATGGTCGTGATCTTATTGGACAACATGGCCTGGGAGATTCCAAATGGTTTAGTTTAATGTTCTTCATATGGTTCCTAGAAGGTGGGATCAATTAGTAAATTGTATTGGGGAAACCAAGGGTTTTTTCTTTGAGGTTCCTTGGATAGTCTTTGAATGTTGGGACTGGTTACTTAATGTTTTTGTGGTTGAAGTTTTGGACTATTTTCTTAAGGTTAGAGCGGTCAGAGTTTTAGAATATTTTCTTAAGGTTTAGTTCAGTTGGCACTATTGGAATATCTTGACTCCATAGAGTGTTGGGTATGGTTGGGTTCCATTAATTATAGGTTGATATGGTTTTGAGTCCCCCTTGAGGAAGCTGTAGAGGTCGACTAAGGATCCCTTTGGGGTTTCCTATTTATGATGAGGCCTTAAGGATTGTTGAGGATGATATTTTGGGTGTGGTTATGCTTAAAGATTTCCTTGTGTGTGAAGTGATGGTCAGGGATGGGTTGGATGCCTAAGTCACTAGATGAGGATTATTTATGTATGGATTGGACCATGGTTTGATGGACATAGACTGGGGGACCGTTATAATCCCATTTTTTATTATGGTCAGGGATAGTTTTAGTGTTTGTGGCTTTAGGTTTTACCTTATAACCCTAAAATTAGAAATGATCCCATTGTGGCTATGTTTAAGGTGATGGGTTTGAGTAATGGATCGACCCATGTTTTATGTATTATTCTAGGAGTGTTTGAGGAACTCATAGCTTAGTTTGGATATTAGAGAACAACTTTGGGATATTTTTGGAATAGGTGTTTTCCATGAGATTTATTGGATGGTCTACTCTATTGGATGGTTATTATTATACATTTCCTAGGGAGATAATGGGTGATATATATACAAGTACACCCCCTAATTGAGAGTTAAGAACTGGATAAGGGATAGTGGCAATGGATTCTAAGATCTCTCATGCTTATCAGAGTTCCTTTTTCTAGTTCTAATCATGCTATTAGAGTCCTAAGAATACAGTAGGTTTTTGTGTTGTTGTTTTGGATTCCGAAGGAGATATCTTGAGGTACAATATTCATGTCTATCAGGGTGTTATATTTATGGGAGTTTCCTTAAGATCTAGTGGATGTTCCTAATGTATTTTGGCATGGTGATCTATGTGTACAAAGTATTATGACACTGGACGAAGCTAGTTTGGTTGATCTCTAATGGAATGTTAGAACTTTAGGATTGATAGTGGTTTATTTTATTTTATTTTAGTTGTTTATTTTTATGCTAGTTTTTACATGACTAGGATGAACATATCACATGTGCATGCACTATTGATGATAGAATATATTAGATACATCATTGGGGATGTCCTATTTCTCATCCCTTCACATAAACTTTGGTGTAAATGAAAAAAATTATTAATTATTTTAGGTTGATCACATAATGAAAAGTGAATGAGGATAGGGATCAATGTTACATGATTGAGTGAGATTGATAATGTGGAATTTGAGGATCGAGCTGGAGTAGCTTGATATATGCCTAGAGACCAGGTTTTATGTATAGTACAAGGATGAAAATAGATCCTTGTGTATTTATTCTATTTTATTTATTATTTATGTATATATGGTTAGTCTAGAGGATGATCAGTTGACATGTACTAGCACGACTATGAGTTTTTGTGCTACATTTCATTTATTATAGCATGCCACTATTTTATTTATATCACATAATCTAATGTTTATGGATGTGTATGTTTATTTTAAACTATTATTTCACTCTAATATGATGGTATAGTATCTCAAAAATATCTCTTTAGACCCTTGCCACTGGTTAGTAACTTTTTGTGTATGGGGAGGTGTTCTTGAGTCCATATGGAGTGCTGAGTCAAGTAGTGTGTCAGGTCAACCTGGGTAGACTCATGATAATAATTTATCGTATCCATCTCTATTTTTTTCTTATTATTTGGGGGATGGTAGATAGGTGATCCAGGGATGTGTTGGATCTTGTGAATGACCCCGGACTAGTGGGTCATGAACACATTTCCAATGGAAAGTCTAGGTCACCATGGTAATGGGATTATTATTCTTGGTATTCATTTTTACAGTTGTATGATTTCACCTAGTGTGATTCAATTGAGTTTTGGGATTTATGATTTATTATGATTTTTGGCACTCAGAACATTGGAAAGAGGCATGTGTACATGTATCATTCTAAAGACATAGGATTCACATGACATGTGCCTATCTATGTCTGATTTCCATGATGATAGATGTTTAGTTGTTTAAAGTGTCCAAAAAAACCTATATAGCGTTGTACTATATTTCTTCTTGATGGAATTATACTCAAATGAATCATGGGTTTTTTCTTCTGATGACAAGTCATATAGATCTTATGGTGAGATTCATGCTGGTGATAGAAATACAATCCCTTCATCGAGGGATGTATGGAGACACTAGTGGGTCATTGTGGGAATTATATACCCTAGGGGTGACTTGATGGGGGGAAAGAATGCATGAAAGGTGTTTTGATTGAGATCAGAATTTCATAAGGATGTTGTTTCCCCGAGTTCCTTAGTTCAAGCTATGGGTTAGGCATTTTAAACCCTTGTATGGGAGATAGAAATTTCAGTTGTGTGTTATATATCGAATCTAGAGGTGGGATATTGAGGGACTTCTACCTACCGGGGGATTGGATGGGCATGGATGATCCCCCAATTGGTGGGTCCTGTAGGGGTCTCCTATCACCAGGGGTGATTATATAAAATATTACTTTGTGGATAGGTGGTGGATTCCTTGGGCTTGATAGGTGGAGTGCTTAGAGTGTTCATGGTTTCATGGATGGTTGAGATGGAAGGTTTGGTTTGATGCCTCACCTTGTTAATTTATGGTTGTGTTTTTAGTGGTGTAGTCAGAGTGTAGTTAGGTGATCATGGTTTTGGAATGATTCCTAGGTGGTGGGTGGTTGTGTGATTATATTCACCTTAATAGAGGTTATCTTTTTTTAAATAGGAGCGTTGAGGGAGCTCTAGCTTGATGGAAATGACATAAGAGAGGAGAAAGATAAGTGGTTTTAGGTGTGTTATTCTAGGATTTTTAGGGCAAGATTCATGTGCACATAGTTTAGGTTATGTGATTAGGTTGAATGGGAGTGTGCGACCATTGTGTTTGTGTGAGTCTAAGTAGTTTGGTGCATGATATCCTATAAGAGGTTCTTAGATAATCACTTTTCCTTGATGAGGATAGTGGAGGCTGGCTTGGATTTTTGGGAAAAATACATGTCATATGAAGGAACATGCACACTGGTTGTGAAAATTTACATTTGGTTCATGGATCAATGTAATGGGAAGTGCATGGATTTTTTGAGTTTGTCAAGTCTTGGAGGAACCTAAGGGGAGTATCCATGATGGACCTCTTGATTTCAGTGCTCGAGGACCAGATTGAGGGAATCCATATGGCGGGGAGTGAAAAATGGAAATTATAGGTTGTGATACTCATCATAATTGGGTTATTGAGTGTGGAAGATACCATTTATATTGATATGATAAAGGTTGGTGTTTGGTGTTGCATATTGGAACCTTGGAATTAGTTATTCATCCATATCTAGTTTTTATGTTTAGTAGTGGATAGACCATGGTAATGGAATTTTGTGTTTTAGTTATTGGGAGATTATAAATATAATCCTATACTGGGGATCGTCCTATCCATAATGGATGAATGAAACTCATGTTTTTAGATTCCTGGGTGTTGTGAGAACAGTTATTGGATGGTCAAGGTGGAATCAGATGCTAGTATGCGGGTCGAATCTGTATGTATTTGGTCTTGTATAAAGTTCATGTTTCAAGTGTTGGGTTCAAAGGCGTGGTGGAGTTAAAGTTTTATAAGTTTAATAAATATTAATAATATTTTATCTGAGGGTGATTTAGATTAGATATGTGTTGGTGATCGAGTTAGAAGAATGGTGGCATGTTGGCCATCGAGGATTCTTGGGGACGAGAAGCATTATGTCAGGGAGATTGTGACAACGCATTGTCATGGATTTATAAAATTATGGGAAATTTAAATTTTTTTTACTAGGTGATTAGAAGGAAAAGATAGTAATTAACACTAGAATATTATCTCAGATTAAATTTCTAACCACTCCATTGGTCTTAGAATAGGGTGTTTACCCTTGTATAGAAGTTTTTTGGAATTCCATGCCATTCATATTTACACAAAATATTTAATATTTTATTAATAAATTTTAATTATTATCGTGTATTTGATCAGTTACATCTCTTAAAAAAATCCTCAAATTTAAATTCCAACTTTATAATTGGGTTCGTAATATGGGGTTTTATCTAGGTGAGGTATAAAATCACTTCGAGTTCGGGGGATTAGTTCCGAATTTTCTTTCCTTTTTTCTTTGATTTAATTTTCACTTTCCTTTTTCTTTCCTTATACCCATGAAATGTTTCTTACGATGAGAGGGAATCCACCTTTTTCATACAACTGACTAAGAGAAAGGAGAGTGATTTGGATAGTGGATAACCACTAACTTCATACATGAAGCTAGATCGGGATGCAGGAGCTACGTGTTGCAGACCCTGGCATGAAGATTTTTCCTTTAACACCTTGAGGTAGGTTGATTGTTTTTTATCCACCAATATCTTTATATATTAGTTCTTTTCAGTTTTTAAATCCTTATACGTGTTACTGGGGACTGCTTGAGGTCCATTAGGGGCTGATTTGTGGAGAAATAGGGTTTTTTGGTGATCAAAATGGATTTCCATTCACGAAACCCATATGCATATCATGTAGTTCATAGAACACACATGATTTGATCTTCTTCTGTGGGTGAATGGTAGAATATGATGGCAACACAACATGTTCGTTTGAGACATTTGGTGTAAGGTGACTTGGGGTGTGTCTGAGCATTAGGCCGAACAACCCATGTGGGGGCATATGTTTGTGTGGGATACATAGCTAGATCTATTGTGCGGTACCAGACTAGTGTCCATGTATGGTATTTGGCCTGACCTCATGTGGGGAACATAGAGAGACACATGGATAGGCACCCTATTTGGACAATACACTATATAGTGTTATTATATGTGGCGTACTTGGGTTCTATATGAAAATTATGATATATATTTAAATCCTAGAAAATATTATTAGGGTACACACTATTTACATGAGGTGAACACTATATATTTCCCCTTTTGAATATATTCACTCATATTCACTCCCTAGAGTTAGAATTAGACTTTTAAGAAGTCCATTTTAAGAATTTTTACATATAGAACATGATGGTGAGGACCTCATTGTGATATGAGGTTGTTGGTGAGATTATTTGGTTTGGTAAAGGTTTTTTGATAGGTTTTCTCCATGGGTTTATATTAGTATCACTCCTAATTGATGATAGGTTCAAGACCTAGGTGAGGGCCATGAGATTTTTGGATGAATTGGCATGAGATATGCTAAGGGGTTTAGTTTAGGGTTCTTTAAATAGCTCTTAGAAATTCATATTGAGTAGTGAATTGGTTTAGGGATACTAAGGGGTTTTCATTTGAGGTTCCATGGTTGGTCCTAGGATTTTGGGACCATGTTTGAGTTATTGAAGTTTGAGTGGTTGAGATTTTTGAATGATTAGTTGAGGTTTAGTTTGATTGGATTATTTGGGATGGGTTGATGCTGTAGGGTATCAGGTATGGATGGGTGATGTTATGTAGAGGTTTAAAAGGGTATGAGGGACTCTTTAGGATACCAGATAGGTTGGATGATATCCATGTGGGGTGTCCTATTTAGGATGAGGACCTGAGGACCATTGAGGATGCACTTGCAGGCATGGTTATACTTGAATATTACCTTGTGGGAAAGGAGATGACCATGTATGGGTTGGGTGTTAGATTCATAGTATGAATATTTATTGTGTTGGGTTTGTCCTATGGTTTGATGGAAATATACTAGGAGACCATGATATACCTATGTTTTATTGATTCTAAGGGGGTTTAAGGATGGTTTTAGTGTTGGTGACTTCTGGTGTCACCTTAAAACCCTGAGATCAACAATGAGCCTATTGTGTTTGAGGTGATGGGTTCATGTGCTAGACTGAACCGTGTTTTATAGATTATGATAGGACTATTTGAGGTTGTATTTTTCTATTATTGGATATAAAATGAGACTTTTAGGACAATAGTTGACTGGGTGTTAGCCCTGAGATTAATTGGATTCTCTCCTCTGTTGGATGGTTGGTGTTAGATGGATTCTAGGTAGCTAATGGTTGATCTAGATGAGTGCATTCCCTTAGTTTATAGTTATTCCCTAGCTATAGGGTTAATGGATGTAGATATTGAGTGATCCTAGATGAATGTTTGGACTAATCTGGTAGGTTGTTCTAACAAGTAACTTTTTATCCCAACTAGTTCTACAAGACTACTGAGATGTTGGTAGGTTCTCCATTCTTGATTAAAGTTCTTGTCGAAAGTTCATATCTTGATATTGGATTCCTAGGGATCTGGTATGTTTTTTTGTTATTATTTTGGATTCATAGGGAGAGATCATGTGGTATAATATTCATTCCTATTTGGGTGTTAGACATATGGAAACTTCCTTAATATTTGGTAGACATGCCTGATGTGTCATGGTATGGCGAGCCACATGTTCAGAGTCTTCCGATATTGGACGAAGTAAGTTTGTTCAATCTTGTGTGGAATGTTATAACTTCAGGATTGATGATGGTTTATTTTATTTTATTTTAGTTATTTTTTATTATAGCTCATATTCAACTAGGGTGGGAATGTCATGTGTGCATGAAGTTTTCATGACATCATATGTTAGGTACATGGCTAGGGGTGACCTAATGAGATTTATTTTCCACCAACTATGTGGAAAATTTGGTGCATGTGAAGAACTTTAGGTCTACTTTCATGTTGATCACAATATTCACAGTGGATGAGGCCTAGTCATATTTTTTAATGATCGACTGGGGTCTCTCGTGTGGAGTATAAGGATTGGAATGGAGTTGGTCAATATAAATATGGATATCAAGTCTAAATTATGAATTGGGGATGACATTAGATCCTTGTTTATTTATTTTCTTTTATTTATTCCTTTTGAATATTTGGTTGGAATGGTGGGTGATTAGTTTCTATGTACTAGCATAGTTGTGAGTCTCTATGTTGTATTCTATTTATTATATAATGGAACTATTTTATTTATATTTAATACTTTTATATTTTTGGATATGTTTGTTTATTTTCCACATTTATTACACTCTGATATGAGGTTATAGTCTCCCCACAACATCTCTTTAGATTATCACCACTAGTCGGAAGCTTCTTCCATACTAGGAGGAATGCCTGAAGCCTTGTGGTAAGCTAGATTGGCTGGAATGTTAGGTTGTCGTAGGTCAATTCATGAAAGATAGGAATATACAATTATGTATATAATGTGTGAAATTCATACTCGCAGGTCTTTCCTCATAACATCCCTGAGAGATTTCCAAGTGAAAACTTTATGAGAAGAAGTTTCAACCACTTTTGAGACTTAAACACTTGATAGTAAAAAATAATATGTGTCTTATTAGATAGATTCTATCTAGATCAGAAGACACATGTTTAATAATATTTTCATAAACCTTTAATGTTCTGAATAGATCAGGGAACTACTATAACCTTTTGATGTGAAAGATACTCTAATGAAATTATCACATCAATGTTATATAGAAAAACACTCTAAATGTGACAAGATATTAATTAATATCAATATTCAAGCTATCAAAATCATAACATTAGTTGGTTCTAGGGAACCAACTCCAACATAAATAAATAATAACTCCCAAAATAAATAAAATACCCAAACACTTCTCTTGAACCCTGCCCTTCACTAAACATGCTTCACTCAAGGAAAATTTTAGAACACATAGTTCAAATAATTTTTTCGCACCACAATATCCACAAATTGGATCAACATGTATCCTATGCCTCCTTATTTAAAGCTTCAAAGGTAATTCTCTATAAATAAGACACCATGAAAAATCCTATACTTTGGGAGGAACATAAAATTTCCATGATGCTTTCCAAAATGAGACCACACATGTACTACTAAATGAACTAACCATACCTCTAATAACTCCTATCATTATCTAAAAAACCACAAAATATAAAGATATGACTAAAAAATAACAATTAGAATTTGGAACCCGTATTGGAGAATCAAAAGTATAGACCACAGGTAATAAAATACAAAAAATTAGCTAAACCTAAAAAGTAAATAATAAATTTGAACTATTTATGCATACCATTATCAACCACCTTCATAACATAGGAAAAATAGCTTCATTTTATAGTTATTAGTCCCTCTATATGAGATCACTTTGAAAGTGGATGATAAAGGAAATAAAAATTTAGGCCACATATGAAAACTTTATCGATCCCAAACATGCCACATAAGTCCCTTAACTGGTACCTCCATAGCCTCAATCAAACCCATATATACATAAGAAGGCCTATACCCTAAACCTTTTGAAAGAAATTCCTTCTTAGGGAAATATTTCCATATCACTACTTTTAACCAAAGGGATTTTGGGTCCTACTTTAATCATCAACCCTATTTGTAACAACATGAATTTTTATAAATGAAATTCATTCTTTAAATTAGTAAATACCTTATTAAGAAATGAAATTATAGATTTTTTCACTAATTTGGTTATTTTGTACCGTTATATAGTCTATGAAATTTAAAATACCATTATGAATCATAATATTTGATAATATATATATTTTATAGTGGTCATTAAGATTAGTATATTAAGGTTTATTATAAATTACATTTGACATAGAAAAAGGAAATGATGGCCTCGATTAGTAGGACCATACCCTATAAATCCCATTAATTGGAGCTTCTAAGAGAGGTAAAATCACTAGGATTTTCCCTTGACCAAGCCCATATCGAGATTCAACAACTGAATAATGAGTGAAATCATTTATGGGAGTAGTTAAAAGCTCATTAAGATCACGACCCAAACCTTTTTCGTCGAATCACTTCAAAAAAATATCACCATCACACACCTTAAACTTTGGGAATTCATTGGTGTAACAAAGGGATATGTATCTAGACACTAAGCGCACGATTTTTTATATTTTATTTTAATAAAACAAGGATTATATTTATCCATTATTTTAATATTACTCTTTAAATTATTAAATAATGAGTGATAAAAATTATATTTTGATATGATGAAACACAAATTATATTTTTTGGAAATATATTGTTTAAATCAAGACACTCTTTTTAGTGAATTGAGTAATTTTAAACATAAATTTTATTTTAATAAAATATTATTTTTAAATAATTTTTATTAAACACAAATGATAATATAATTTTTCAAAGTTAAATATAATTTCTATATTGATTTGAAATTTTTTATTGTAAAAAAAACCCTGTATTTTTCAATAAATGTTGATTTATGATTTGAAAGTGTAAATTCTCATATTTAGAGAATTATTTTGATAAAATAAATATTATTTTTTAAATAATCATGTTAAAATTATCTAATTTTTATGTTCTTATAATTTTCTGAGATAGTAAAATTTTTGGGTAAAAATTAAATATGGTATAATTATACGTCATGTATTATGACATCATAAAATCCAAAAAGTGATGTAATAAATATTATAAAGAGTATAAATGAATGAAATAATGTTTATAATTTAAAATATTTTGTTTTAAGTTATTTTATTAATTTTATATGTCCTTAATGAATCCTCAAAAACCTATATTATATTTTAAGGTTTTAAAACCAATTTTTTATAAACATGATTCAATTTCACATCACCAAAGGGAATTATTTTAACGTATTCTATTCCTATCCTTATAAAATAATTAAAAACACTACTATTTTTTAGAAACCATGGTAAAAAACTATGTTAAGGTTTGTTGTTTTGATTAGTTTATCATATAGATTTAAAAACCAATGTTTGGAAATCAATAAAGAATTATCCTCTCTTTTGATATATAAACCCACAAAACCTCCCATTCATCTTCACTCAAAACTCTTTTATCATGAATTTAATCCACCCTCCCCTCTATATAGTCCTCCAAAGGTTCCCCAAATATCTTAATAAGATCCTCCCAACCTTTTAGAAGTTCCCTCTTAGGGTAATGGATCGTCTCCTTCCCCTATTTATTCAAGCACCTTATTTATATTATGACTTTTAATTTCATTTTTTTTCATGTTGGGATATATTATTACACACAAATATTTATTTCCTTATAATTTGAAATTTATTATATACCCCTTTATCTTTCATTCACTACTTCTATATACCTTTATGCACACCTGTTATAATTCCAAAGTTATATTTTTATTTTTCATGCCAAACAATTGTATAGTGAATACCCATATCCATTTACAATAATGGGTATTCACCTAGAGGTAAAAATCCATAATTTATTTGGTAATTCCTAGTATTTATCTCATACTCCTTAATCTTGTGATTGAAAGTTATGAAATACATCCTTATGTTGTATGATCTATGTGGCACACTTATGCATATACATGGTGTGAATTTGACAGGTGGGCCTGAAATTATATATCCCTCCAATACATTGGGTTATATTTTTTGTCTCAAGAGAAATTATTTATGGGATTAGGGAGTGAACATAATCCATTATGGGACTTTCTACACTATGTGATGCTGTCTTGGTAGTTAGCCTTGACTTATACTTATGTCACATTTTATATTTTCACCACATTCCTATATTGTCAATATATTATCATATTATATCATGAATCATTGTTCAATATTATGATACTCACCCATATTATGTTACTTTGATACACCTCTTGACTCACATGTAAAACTTTACCTTATGCTATGTTTTGTTTATTTCCTTACTGGGATTTATTGATCACCCCTTTCTTATGTATATCCCCAGGTTATCCCATACAACTTTTGAAGATTCAAAGAATATAATGGTATGTTTCAAAGTTTTTAAATAATGATATTGTACCCATGTTTCATGTCAATGTTATGTGTACCCAATTTTACAAACACAATAGTCCTTACTATATTTTGGGATTGTATTAAATGTATATTTATGTAATATATCATGAATTAGGATATATTAAAAGTATGGGTTGTCATAGTTGGTATCAGAGAAAAATTTAATTATTTTTGGGTATTAGGATTAGAAAACTCTATTGAAATTCTAAGGGATAAGAATAAACATAGGAAAACATCTTTAAATTTTATTAAAGTATAGAGTAATTGGTTTCTAAGAAAATACATCGCAGTTTGGATACTATAAGTGGATGTGGATCTAACACAGTTGTACCTAAGGGTAATAACCTTAAATAGGGAAAATTGAGCTTGACTTTATCATCACCTAGTTAATGAAAATGGTGCTTACTACACACCTAGTTTTACACTCTCAAGGTATATGATTTGGTAAATTCACAAGTTCCTTATGAAACATTATTATGTGAAAAAAATTCCCATAAGATTTTATGTTAGGAAATAAATCATGGATAAGATATATTGAAACCTACAAATTTTGTGGTTAAAGAATATATTTCATACATGAGTTATCCATTTAATGATCATGGTTTCTCATTTATTCCTTTAATAGTTAAAAAATTATCACCCCTAATTTTACCTTCATTTCTAGTTGATGTTTAGAAATAGGAGGAAAAGAGTGAACAACCAATGTGAGGGGCAATGTGATGACTTCCCAAATGATATTCCCAACCCAATAGTAGTAGGAATCACAAAATTCATGATTTTTTTTATTAATTTACATAGGTTTTGAATATAAACTTGAATCAAACAGAATTCCCAACCCCACTTAAGAAGGATAAATTTGTTAGTGAGACCTTTATATGAAAAATGACTCCAATTTTAGTGGATATTTTATTCCTTTAATCACAGAGAAATGGGTCAAATCTATTAAAATTATCTTCTACATCCTTCATTGTTATGAGTAATAGAATATTTTTCTGATTTTTTATCACAAGTGGGAGAAGATGATAAATGGTAGATGTTGGTCAAGCCAGAGGAGGAGATCTAAGATATGGGGTAGAAGTAATTCCAGAAAATGTTTTTTGACAAATATTTTCCTCATACTCTTTGACTTAAAATGGAGAGGGATTTACTTAGCCTCTAGCAAAAGGATGAAAACTCTATTGGTGCCTATGAGTAAAACATAACAAGAATTTAATGATATACCTCCAACTTTGTCAATACCTCATAAAGTAAAGTTGAATGCTTATTTTGTGGTATAAATACAAATCTATGAAAATAATTGGCTATTTCATATTTTGATAGCTATGAGGAAATTTTCTGATGTGCCCTAAAAGTTGAAATAGAGATTGATGAATATCAAGGGTATCTTGGTAATGGTGATAAGAATTGTAGAATGAATTTTAATTCTGGTGGTGTGATGGAAAAATCTCATGAGGGTAAGAAGTCCCATTATCACACTTGTAAAAAGTGTGGGATGAGCGTCTCAGAAATTTTCATAATGGGACAAGGAAATGATTTAGGTGTAGAAAGGAATGGCACCTAGATAGCGATTTGTAACTAGAGAAACCCACCAATGTGATGGAATAAAGGAATTCTCCAATCAACCCTCAACCTATCATTCAATTCTTCACAAGTAAGGTATAACAACACCTTGATAATCAATTCCCTAAGCCAAGGGTTTTTTATGATAATAAACGACAAAAACTTTCAAGGCATAGATAGAAAGGGTGAATGTATTCCATCAAAACTACTAAGGTGGATCCTAAAAATGAAGTGGTGATAGGTACACTAGTTATTTATTTATTTATAGTGAATAAAATATTTTATTCTGGTTTTACACATTCTTTCATGTCACACAATTTTTGTAGAACTATTCAAACACCACCTCTAAACATGGAAGATGAGTTATTGGAGAAGATGAAAAAGGGTAAATTATTGCATCCCAAGCATATAACTCACCCCCTATCCAAATTTGTTGTATGAATTTCCTATAAGACCTTGTGATACCCCCTTAGCATAATTTTATGCTATTATAGGCATGTATTATATTTCTTTCTATAGATCCAATATAAGTTTTTGAGAGAATGAAATTTCCCTATGTATAGAAAATCATCATCCAATTCTATAAAATCACAAGTAGTAGGATAGATATTCTTTGGTACCATAATCTCAAGCATGGATATTATTTCCTTGAGAGTAATCATATCTATCTCAAATGATTCAGACTAAATAAAATATATTCCTTAATTACATTCCCATTGTGAGGTAATTTATTGATGTGTGTCCGAAATAATTGCTTGGTCTTCCTCCTATAAATAAGGATGAGTTCTCAACCGATATCATTCCCGGAGCTTTAGAAATATCCAAGAATCAGTATAGAAGGATTTTTTTTGAACTTTAGGAGATGAATAAATAATTTCATGAGAATCTAGATAAATGGTTTATATGCTCAAGTGCTTCACCATGGGGTGAACCGGTCCTCTTCGTTAAGAACAAGGATGGGTCAATGTGCCTTTATATTGATTATCATGAGGTCAATAAGATCACTATAAAGAATAAGTTTCTTCTTCCACAAATTGATGACTTGTTTGATTAGAAATGTGGATCCCAATTCTTCTCCAAGGTAGATCTTCAGTCAGGATATTACCATGTAAAGGTGAAGAAGGCGAATATCCCCTTGACTACTTTTTGTAAAAGGTAAGGGCACTATGAGTTCATAATGATTCCATTTAGACTAAAAAATGATCCATAAATATTCATATACTTGATGAATATATTTATTAGGTATTACCTTGAAAAAGTTATGGTAGTATTTATAGATGATACTCTTATCTTCTTTAAAATCATTGAGAAACCTGAGGAGAATTTGAATATCTTACTGAAGACTTTGAGAAAGAAAAAGTAATTTGTGAAATATAGTAAATGAGAGTTCTGGATAGAGAAAGTAAAATTCCTATGTAATTTCATCACCAAAAAAATAATATATGTGTATCCTTAAAAAATATAGTCAATTGGAGGATGGATTAGACCAACCACTATGATAGAAATATTTAGTTTCCTTGGATTAGTAGGTTACTATCATTGATTTTTGAGAAAATTATCATGATTTTAAATCCCATTAACCAATCTAACTTTAAAGGGTGTCAACTTTATTTGGAATGTTGAATGTGAAAATAGTTTTAAATAGACAAATAAGAGGCTAATCACTGCACCTATGCTCACATTACTAACTAGAGAGGAAGGATTTTTCATCTAAAATGATGCGTCTAAAAGGGGATTTGGTTATATACTCATGAAATATAAGAAGTGATATCCAATTCCTCCCACTAATTAAATATCCATTAGTAAAACTACCCAACACATGGTCTATAATTGGATGTAGTGACCTTCACGCATACAATTTGGTGACATTATCTCTACAAGGAGAAGTATGAAATATATATGAATCATAAAAGATGTAAGTATATATTCACACAAAAGGAGATCAAGATGAACCAATAAACATGGTTATAGATGATCAAGGATTATGATTGTTCAATCCATTAATATTCTAAGAAGGAAAACAATGTGGAAAATTCTTTGAGTATAAAGGATCCTACAACCCTATTCATGATGAGGATTGGAAGAGATCCAATCTTATTAGATAGACAATGGATGTAAATGGGAATAATCAAAGGATATTCATCCTAACTTTCTGAAATAATTACTCAACCTTCTATTCTTGAGGTGATCAAGGAGGCCCAGAAAGATGACGTGTTTCTACAAAATAAAGTTGTTAGAATTCTAGAGATTAACCTTAATAAAGATTGAGTCATATGGTTTGGAACTTGGATATGTGTCCCATCAAAAACAAAACTGAATAGGGAACTTATAGATGATGCACATAGACCATACTTATCTATTAATCTAGGAATCACTAAGATGTATAGATATCTAAAGCAAAACCTCTGGTGGGATAACATGAAGAGGGATATTGAAGAATTTGTATCTCTATGCTTGGTATGACAAAAATTAAAGGATGAACAATAGAATTATAAGGGTATGAATCAACCATTTACCATACTAGTATAGAAGTGAAAAACATAACCATGTATTTCGTTGTTGGACTCCCCAAGACCCCTAAAGGTAATAAATCTATCTAGGTTATAGTTGATCACCTTAAAAATTTTACACATTTTATTTCTATCAAGGAAAATATATCTCTTGAATAACTCACCAAGATATACATAAGGAAAGTGCTAAGACTATTTGGAGTTCCACTTTATATTATATCTGATCAAGATACAAGGTTTAACTATGAGTTTTGGAGGATCATTTAGTAAGAATTTTATACAAAACTAAGATTCAGTACTACTTATCACCATTAGATGGATGGTCATTTTTAAAGGAAGATTCAAATATGAAGGATATGCTGATATTATGTTCAATATATTTCTAAATAAGTTGGTACACACACCTTCACTTAGTGGATTTCTTATATAACAACAATTTCCATTATAGCATTCAAATAACACATTATGTGGCTCTTTATAGGAAGAAGTATCAAAATCAAACATGTTGGGATTAATTTGAAGAGAGGAAGCTGATGAGACTTGATATTTTATAATAAATGAAATATTAGGTTCATACCATTCATCATCATATGAAATATGTACAAATTTTATAGAAAATATAATTCCCTAACCCCAGTTACCAAGAGTTAGTGCATTATTACATAACATTGGCATGATATAAGTAATCATATCTTGAAAGACCGATTGGTTTAGTATACTTGGAAGTACTAAATACATATATAAGTTTTACATTACATCATGAAATAAAAAACAAAATTGTGTCCTTTTTTAACACTCTTATATCCCTTAGAATATTCTTGCAGGTTAATTGTAATATACTTCTTCGCATCCTGGAAAAAATAAAACATAAGAAAGGGGTGAGCTCAGTTGCTTAGTAAGGATAACAATATAGTGGAAACTATCATAAATAAGAAAAAAATTTTAAGGCAATGTATAAGACTCAAACAAAAGCCTTTTAAACTTAAAATTCAGCATAATATGGAAATGATAAATCAAATAGTTTCATTTAATTATTCATATGGATATTCTACTATTCGAATAATCACATGTAATATCAATATCCAATTTCATAATTACAGAATGCATAATGCCGGACATCATAACCACATAGTCAAGGCCTCATTCCAAGACTACAAATTAGATTTTGTCATGGCCTTATGCCAAGACACTAATTTTTCTCATGAGATATACCAAGGCATTGAGGAGCTATAGCAGGCTCCAGCCATCACTTACTAATTTCAATGCATTCCTCATATGAAAATGTTGAAACATAACATAAAGATTCGTATTAAAAATAGCATACGAAATGTCAATACTTTAACCATAAACTATAAATGGTATAAAAATATCAAATCCATAGTAAAACATATAATAACCCATTCAATATAATATGGAAGATTGTACTATAATAAATCAACTTCAAACAAGTGTAAAATCCATAAAAATATGTTGACATAGATTAAATCAATACTATTTGAGATAAATATTTCTTTCTATTTTGAAATCATTTAAAAGTCACATAATTATAAAAGAAAAAATCTATTTTGAAAATATTATTACAAGATTTTAAGGAAATATTCTAAGGTTTTATAATGGTGGAAAATAGCTGCACCCATTGTATAAGTTAAAAAAACATTCTTACCTTAACTTTTCAAAAAGGTCATAAAGTACCTTGTTTTGAAAATTATAGATAGATTCCTTTCAATTTTTTTTATAAAAAGTCAAAAAAGGGTATAAATGACTTTAACCCATAGTCTATTAAATAGTAAAAATGTTTTGAAATACATTTTTAAGAAACACTGATGTGGATGATAAAGAGGTCCTAGAAGATACTAACATATAAACAACCTCGGATAATGAAGAGATTGTATAATTAACACTTACCTTGTACTTTTCCTTGGTCGAGGGTATGTTAAAGTCCCATATAATATTTAAATAATTGTTATTAAATTATATAAGAACCACATACATAAATACGATATCATATATGATCTTCTAATATTGTTTTTTTTATAATATTTCAGTAGTATCATTGTTTTGGGTGTTAACTAATTCATTTTCCTTTATATGCATTGTTACGTAAGACATGTTTGTTATGGATATGATGTATTTTATTAATATCTATAATGATATTAAGTTATTAAACATTATTTTTAATCATAAAATGAAAATTATTCTTGAATGGTTATGATGGGGAATGAATCTCATTGCGTTCGTGGAGACGGTAATCTGTACGTACACACGAGCAACAATATCATTCTATTGATGGTTAAATTGTATGTAATTGGATGGTATATCATGTATACAGAATAATTAAGATGTTATATTTATTATTTTCATTAGTTATACTCATTATTATTCCCATCCAAATAATGAAGTGTTTGAATAACAAACTACACAATGACGTGGAGACTGTAAGCCGTACGTACGCATGTATGGTGACTTGTCATTAATAGGATGGATAGAATAATGAATATGGTTGTACCATATTTATAATAACATCATAGTTTTTATAAGGTACTTGAGTTATTATCTTGGTATGGAAGCAACAAATAAAGAGGAAGTGGAAGAAGAAAAGAACTTTGAAAGAGGTGGTGAAATTATTAGCTCTTCTTCGGGTGTTTCCTTTGGATTTGATCAAAAGGGTTATTTAGGCTGGATTTATGATCAAAGAAAGTCATCTAGGTATAAGTGAGGGTAGTTGGGAGAATATTGTAATTAGTTTTGGCAGAGATAAATGGCTTTGGTGGTGTGATTTTGAGAGAAGGGGAAGTACTCTCTTATAAGAGAGGCGAGGGTTACTTTAGGAAAAGCTTGAGATATTATTTTATTATACAATAATATTCGGTTTATAATAGATTCAAAAGGTTATATTTCGAGTATAAGGTGGGTTTGGGTCAACAAAATTTCAACCAATAGGTTTTAGATAGGGTTAGGTCACCATATTAACCTTATCTTTTAGATTTAACTCTTAGTTAAATAGTTTAACTTTTTCCATATATTCTTGTATTATTATAATACATGATTAATAAACATACTATAAAAAGACAAGAGAACACCAAGTGGTTAATTATTTATGTATATAACCTTATCTAAGTCCTTTGTCTGAAACTTATATTTTTAAGAATATTATATCATTTAATAATATAGTATTTGTTTTTAAAACTCATTTATGTCAATTTTGACACTATTTGGTATTTTGTTTTTGTGAAAGTCATAACAACATTATCACTTAGAAAAAAAATTATTTAATAAACTCTAACATATCATATTAATCTCGAAAATTCATGTAACACATCAAAAGTCTCAATTTACAATTATATTAATATTTATAATATCAATTATTTTAATCATTCAATAATAAGGTAATTACTCCATCATCATTGTGTCATAAATAAATTTAATTATTTAATGTCTAAAAATTATAAATAAAATACCATTATATAGAAATTTTTTTATCCTTATAATGAATATTTATAGTTGAATTTATCTTATGTATAACCCTATATTAAAAATGGTTTAGTTATTAAACTTTGAATTTAACACTTTTAACTCTTCTTTAAATAAAATAATAATAAATGTCCTAATATAATCCAAGTGGACCAAAAGGATAATATTTTATTCCTAAGGTTGATATTAGTAAAAATAAACTTATCCAATATAATTAGGACTTGTGTTAGGGTAATTATAATATCAATTTCACCTTTAATTACCGTATTTACTTTTAACTGTGGTAAATAAAATTAAAAAGTTACCATTCACCAAAAATTATTTTCATCCTATTGAACCCCATTTTATTTACTGATGTCAATAGTGTCTCTTGAATTTTTGAAATTCAATTAAAAAAAGCGGTAAAATTACATTTTATGCAAATTTGCAAATGTGCCTAGAAGGTGGGTAAAAGACATTAAAAGTTCAATAAAATTTTATATATCTAATCTTATTATAAAATGACTCAGATGAATTACATTGAACATATATAGGTATTATGTATCTATTTTTAACTAAAATAAATTTAAATAAAATAACTAATTATTTAAATAAAAATTCGGTTTTAAACAATAACACAATGTTTTTCACTATTCATCAAAAAATGAATGTTTTTAGAAAAATACCAAAAATTCACCGTAATCTAATTTTGATATTCCGAATTCAAAAATGAAGTCCATTTTGAAAAATAAAATTTATAAAATTTTAAAAAGTGGGTATTACTATTCATAACGGCTAGTTTGATTGGTCGTGGTGTGCTAGAACTCGAAGTTGTGTACAGCGCAAGCTATTGCATTATTCAAAGAGAAACGTACCATGGAATCTTGGGGTGTTACGGGAAATATATGAATAATTTCATCAATAAAACTTTGAGTTTGAGGTTGAAGATAAAATGTTCCTTCATATATCTCCATGGAAGAAATTCCTGAGTTTTTTGAAGAAGGAAAATATTAGTCCTAGATACATCAACCCCTTTGAGACCGCATCAGAGTGGTGGACTATCAACTAGCACTCTCACCTAACCTATCTCAAGTACATGATGTGTTACATGTATCCCTCTTGAGGAATTATATACCAGACACCTCACATGTAATAAATCAAAAGGTGGTACCATTGGAGAATGGTCTTTCATATAAGGAGTAACCAATTAAGATCTTAGATCATAGAGACAGAGTTATACAAAATAATACAAGTTACCTTGTCAAAGTGTTGTGGTAGAACCAAAAGTTTGAGGAAGAAATGTGGGAACTGGAAGAGGTGTTGAAATAGAATAACCCTCATCTGTTTTAGTTTCTGAAATGAAAATTTCGAGGGTGAAATTTCTAATGGGGGGAATAATGTAATGAACTGAACTTATATAAATGGAATTCCTTCTCTAAATGAGTAAAATCCTTATTAAATAATGAAGTTATAGAAAAATCATGCACTAATTTGGTTATTTTGGACCGTTATATGGTCTGTCAAATTTAAAATACAATTAAGCATCATAAAAATGATAATATAATCATTTTACAATGACCATTAAGATTAGTATATTAAGGGTCATAATAAAGTGTATTTGACACAGACAAAGGAAGTGATGACCTTGACCAATAGGATCATACCCAATGAAGCCCATTTATTAGAGCTTCTAAGGGAGATAAAATCATAGGGTTTTTTCCTTTAATGAATCCCAGTATGAGATTCAACAACTGAAGCACAAGAGAAACCATTTATGTTATAATTTCAAGCTTATTGAGATCACGACCCAAACCATGTTCACCGAACCACCCCAAGAAAATTTCACCATCACACACCTTACCCTTAGGGAAATCACTTGTATAATAAAGGGCTATGTATCTTAACCCTAATAGTATGAATTTTTATATTTTATTTTAATAAAACAATTATTATATTTATCCCTTTTTAATATTACTTTTTAAATGACTAAATAATGAGTTGATAAAAATTAGATTTGATATGATGAGACACAAATTGTATTTTTGGGAAATATGCAGTATCAATCAAGAAACCATTTTTAATGAATTTAAGAATTTTCAAAATGAATGATATTTTAATAAAATATTATTATTAAATATTATTTATTAAATATAAATGATAATATAATTTTTCAAAGCCAAATGTAATTTCTGTAAGGGTTAGAAAACTGTTACTGTAAAAAACCCAGTATTTTTCAATAAATAGAGATTTTTGGTTTAAATGTGTAAACTATCTTATTTAGAGAATTATTTTTAAAAAATAAATATTATTTTCCAAATTAATACATCTAAATTATCCAATGGTGAATTTTTTATAATAAAATGAGATAGTCATATTTTTGGGTAAAAATTAAATATGGCATAATTATACTGTATGTATTATGATATCATAGATACCCAAAAGTGATGTAATAAATACTATAAATATTATCCACAACCAATTTTTTATTATTATTTAAAATAATGTTTTTTTGAAGTTATTTTATTAATTTTATAAACCATTAATAAATCCTCCAAAAACTATATTATATTTTAAGGTTTTAACATCAATTCTTTATAAACATGACTCACTTCCACATCTCTAAGAGAATTATTTTTATGTGTTCAGTACATGGAATTATAAAGTAATGAAAACCACTCATTTGGTATAAACCATGGGAAAAAACATGGGAAGATTTGTGGTTTTAGTTACCTTATAATATAGACTCCGAAACCTATGTTTGTAAATTATTAAAGAATTATCATCTCTTTTTCTATGTAAACCCACCCAAACTCCCATTCCTCTTCACTAAAAACACATAGAGAGTGAATTTACTCTACCCTTCCTTCTCCATGTCTCTCTCAAGGTTCCCTAATCTCTTAATAATCTCTTCCCAAGCTTTTAGAAGTTCCCTCTCAAGGTAAGGGATCCTCTCCTTCTCCTCTTTATTCAAGCACCTTCTTTTTTTTTAAATGGCCCAAAGGCCGAAATTTTTTATTGATTTTGAATAAGACTCCTTTAAAGGGTAAAGAAGGAAACCAGGACTTCAAGGACATCAAGACATTAACAAAATTTGAAAAGTAAGAGGGTTGCAACCCAGAACAAGACTACAAAGAAGTGCTTCTACCCAGCATAAAAAAGATTAAGGCATGCCTCCACCAAAGCATGGCTGCTCAGCAAGCTGTCCTGTGCAAAAAATACAGAGGGAAGATACCGATGGTAATGCCATACCCTCTCAATCATCCAAATCAGAAAATCCATGCACGATGAAGACAACCATCTCTATCCTCTCAAGCAACTTCTTTATATTATGACTTTTAGTTTCCAATTTTTCATGTTGGAATATATTTTTACACAGATTTTATACTTTACTTATGTTTTATAAGTGATGATATACCCCTTTATCTCCCATTCAACCTTTCTATTATCCATTATGTATACTCGTTATGCTGCTGAAATTATCTGGTGATTTTCCGTGCCAAACATTTGTATAGTGAATACCCACCACCATTTCCGCTCAAGGGTATTCAACTAGAGGCACCTATCCTTCATTTATTGGTTACTTACATATATGTACCATAAAATCCTTAATCATGGTATTAAAAGTGATGAAATACATCCTTATGTCGTATGTTCTATGTGACATACTTATGTATGTACATGATACAAATGTGATGGGTGGGGCCAAAATTACATAGCCCTCTAATGCATTTATTAATGTTTTTATCTAATGAGATTTTATTTATGATATTAGTGAGTGAACCTAATCCATTATGAGACTTTTTACACCATCTGATGTTATCTTGGCAGTTAGCCTTGACTTAGTCTTATGTCATGTTTTATGTTGTTGGAACTTTCCTATGTTTCCTTTATGGTATCATGTTATATCATGATTAATTGTTCAAGATTATGATTATCATCCCTATTATGTTACCTTGACATGATTATTGGATCATATGTACTACTTTACATACTTGTTTTGTTTATTCCATTACTAGGATTTATGCCATGTAGTTTTAGAAGATCCAAGGAATATAAGGGCATGTTTCAGAGTTTTTAAATAATGATATTAATACCAATGTTTCACGTCAATGTTCTATGTACATAATTTACCAAATACACTAGACCTAATGATCTCATTAGGTTATATTAAGTGTATATTTATATAATAAATCATGAATTAAAGTGAATTAAAGTATGAGTTGTCATACTGTTTAGCCGGGAAACTAGGTTCAAGGCATTTAGATCTCTATGCTTAAGATTGAGCTAATCATTTTCACAAAAAAATATCCCATTGGAGATCGTGTAATGACATGCCCCCCATATCACCACACCATCGATAATTGGATATCATATAATTCAAATAATCACACACTGGTTTGGGAATGCACATACAACTCATTGTAAAAAAAGAAGAACACACTAGTAAAAAAATTGTTTAAAATGACATATTTTTAATACCAGTTATAAAATAATAAAATATAATTTCTTTGAGCATTGATTAAAAAAAATCTTACATTTTAAAAAATATTCAATAGTTTTTATCATTTAATATTTCATAACCTATGTTAAAAACTTGATTTTGATGTCGATTATAGTAATTACTGATGTTGAAAACACATAAAAAAATAAAATTGATGTGGTTGACTAAAACATATAATTATTATATAAAATAATTATGCAAGGCCTTAATTTTATTACCTAAACCCAAAAATCTATGATTCAAGGGATCCTCCTCTCCATTGATTCTCTTTCCTCACTCTTCATCTGCTTCCATCGAACTTCCTCTGCCAAAGTAAACCTAATCTCCCATATCTCTATTCAAAGAAAACCAACCCACATTAAAAATTCTACAACTAGTGTTCCTCAAACACCATCAAGATGTCACATCTTCATCCATTTTAGATATTCTATTCTATATTTTATAAGTAATATTCTAATAAATTCAATCTATGATTCTCAGTTTTTTATAGATTATTTATAAAATTAGATGATATAGTTGTTCTTGGAATCCTAATAATGAAAATGATTTTTTTGTTGATTATTTCTCTACCATAGAAGATTTCAGTCGAATTATTTATGAATTGTTGAAATATTAGAACTACATTGTTTATTTTTTAGTTACTTGGTATTTTAGTTATTGTAAATATGTATTTTTCTTCAAAATTTAGTTGGATTTATTGTATAAAATAAAATAATTTTATAATTAATTTATAGTTTTATGTTTTATTTTCACTCATTTATAATTTAGATTTTGAATATTTTTTATAATTCTAAATGATATAATTTGTTTATTTATGTTTTAATTAATATATATGAATAATAAATTATTAATATTACTTGTAATATTAAATGTTCTATAGAACATAATTTAAATTAGCCTAAATTCCCTCAAATGAAACAACCAAAAAAGGCCCTGAATTTTTTTCCACATAATCCCGCCTCATCCACAAATCTCCCACCCCACATTAAATGACACCTACCACTTTTTGAAGAAGCAGCGCCTCTGGCCTATCCATGGTGCACTACCACGATCACCACCTCCACATGAGGTGCATTGAACACACCAAAATTAAATATATATTACTAATAAATCAATGCTATAATTATTAATATTAGTATAAATATTAATATTAGTGTTAATATTATTAAGATTAGAGCTAATATTGTTAATAATAAATTCTAATTTCCTCTAATTATAAGGTATTTGATCCCACTAAGGGCGTTTTTCTTATTGTGTGTGTGTGGTTTATTTGTAATTGTAACCCTCAATAATATACCTAGATTATTAATATTATTAATATTAGTGTTAATATATATATATATATATTAGTTTTTATATTTTAGTTCTATTATTTAAAAATATAATATACTTTATTAAAAAATATATATATTTATATGTATGTATGTATATATGTATGTATATATAAAAATATATATTTTTATATATCATATATGAATATGTATATATATGTATATATATATATACACATGCATGCATGTATGTATATATTAAGTTATCAAAAATCCACTTTGAGTATTTTTGGGTTGTGTTTTTTAACAAAGCTATTGAAAGTATTTCCAAAGCAGCTTACAAAGTCATAAAGAAGGTTAATAGTGTTTTAAAAAGAGTTGTGAGAAACAATATTAGCTTTTTTTACTAGAGAAAAATCGTATCGTGACATTATTATTCATTCCATTAGTAAACTATGCTAGAATAAAATGTTTTGGTGGATGGTTTCACCAGGGTAGTTCATGTTGTGAAGGGGACCCCATGAATGTTTGACTTTAGGTTTTTTGTAGGAGATTAAATGTTCACATATTAACATCATTGGTCACACCATAAGAGTATTTTCTAGGAAAATGGAAAATGCATGAAATTATCTATATACTTCATATCCATTGAGATAATACATAAGAGAACCATTATTTGTGTGGTTTTATACTTTGTCATCGGGAGAAGGAGAAGATGTCATCCCGTAGAAGATAGTGTCATGTCATGAGTAGAGTTACATATTGCTATGAAATTGGAAAAGTACAATATGTAAGGGAACCCAATCAATACATAAATGTATTTACTTTACCTATGCACCATTCCATAGGAGTCATGTTATGGGAAGGAAAACCATGTTGTGAATGGGCTTAGGAAAATTTTAGTGGTTCTTCCCATTTGAGAATGTACACTCTATGGAATAAGATCACACCACGAAGATTTGATATGGAAAAAATAGTATCTTTGGAGTCTAGGAGTCCACACAATGATGATAAGGGTTTCATCATAGTGTTCCAGTCAAAGTGAAATCCCGAGTTTGTCACCATGATGTGTCTTGCGAGTGAAATCTGTAAAATACATAGGTTGTTGTGTTCATAATATGAAGGTTGGTATCGTGCCACATAGGTGATCATGATGGAAACAATATGTATTTTATGTTTCAAGATGTAATGAGCATCATTTCATGATGGTGATTCTCATGTCGTTAAAATTTAAATCCAATAGACTTCCATATTTAAATATCGTATATTTCAGGTGGGACTATTTTTTTCCATATTAATGAAGGTGGATTGATGATAAATCCAATGGGTAATCTTTTAGGCCCTCTCAAGATTAAATATATATCTTTTTGATCAAAATAAGGAGGATCATGGGTCAACAAAGACACAAATAGAGGAAAAATGAACTGATGAATTCCAAACATGTGCTGGGAAGTCAAAGGAACAAAGAAAGGAAGGTCCATGAGACTATGTTGTTAGAGGCTTGTGGAGTTCATCAGATTGATGAATGTGAACCTAATTGATACATTATTATTGGTTTGATACCATTCATGGATTGTAAATATTACAATTAGAGGAGAAATTGTCCTTTCTGAGTGATTGAGAGCACTGCGTTCTCTATATTGTGAGGGTTTTATATTTTGAGGGTTAGTGTGGTTTCTATAAATTGTCAAGAACAATTAGTGAGTTTATTGATTTTGGTATATCGACACATCACCATCGTATAATCCTTGGATTAATCCAGTTTGGGTAAACCAAGGAAAACTTATTGTGTCCCTCTTTGCACCCTTTATTACTTTATATCTATTATGAGGGAGAGATGTGATCCTACTAATAGTGGATTAATATTATTAGAAAGGATAATTTTAGAAAATCAATATATCCTGATTAAACATCCCTCTTAGGACATTTATGTTTATTATGAAAAATAAGTGGTATTGGAGCTAAATGTTCTTGTTAGAGTATTCTCTCTTTTGAATAAATGGAAACAATCCATAACCATAAAAAAATTATAATCTTTGATAGTAACAATTAATATTTATGGAATAATAGAAGAAAATTACATTTCAAATCATTATAAATTAATGTTTACATAGTTTCTATAAATGGTATTTCTATCAACATGGTAGACAAAGTATTAATATAGAAATATTGAAGGGAGTTTGATACCAATGCCAAAGGATTTAACTCATTAGGATCCTTATCCAATGCATATTACATGAATTAAATGCCATGTAAATCCTCCCACACCATGTGGGGAAAACTTCATAACATTTATAAGGTGTTTCCAAGGTATGTGAAGTTAAATTATAGATTCAATGGAATAATTTTGAGGGATTATGAATTCCCACAAATGATTCTATTGATACATTAATTAATCACGTGAACATTAATATGGAGGAAATGTGTGAACTTTGATAAACACTCAATGATATAAAAATCATAAAGATGATCTTGATAAGATCACCACCATGTTTAAATATAAAGGTCTCAGTGCTTAAAAACAAAGATTCAAAGACAATGACACTGGATATTCTCTACAGTACTCGCTTTATATTTGAGATGAGAAACAATGACAATGAGTCCTTAGAAAATAAGAATTAACAGGGAGTTCCATTTAGTTAAATGAAGAATATCACAAAGGAGGATGATACTAAAGATGATAAAGTTTATGATGTGGTTTATTTCCTTCCCTAAAATCTCAAAATAGGAAAATGAAAATGAAAATTCAAGATTCCACTTGATTTCTCTTAGTGTGGAAAATTTGGATATATCACTACAAGGTTTCCAAAAAAATTATAGGATAATGATGAGGATGAAGAACCTATGAATAATTTATCAAAGATGTGAAATGAAATATGAGTTCATAGTGTAAATTTTTAAAAAACAAGAACTTTATTTCATAAAATGGTTCTCACTCAAAAGAAATAGAAGTGGAAGAAATTGAGTACTTTAAGGACCTCAATGAACATGTACTTATATTGTTAGAGATAAACCATAATAAGAGGAAAAATATGATTAAAGTGATGAAATTTAGGGGATAGTATACTTCAAGGTTGAGCATAAAGTTTATATTGAATAAATCAATGCTTAAAGGGATAAAATAAGTGAAAATTCCCAACTAGGATCAATGTAATCACTAAGTAGGGGAGTGGGTGAATCATTTGTATCTTTTTATATTATGTTATCTTTCTTATATAAAAACCTTCACCTCTTATTAAAGATTTATCACTTTGTTGAAAACAAAACATGCACACACCCATAGTAACACAATTATTTACACGGTTCACTACTCAATAAGAGTATCTAGTCATTGGTATGGTTTTTAAATAATGAAATACCACACAATCTACTAGAAAACAATCCTTTTGTGTGGATAAATTTTTTTAAATATACTTACACTTGTGTAGTAATATGATCAATACAAAAATTCACATGTTTATTCTAGTAAGAATAATCTAAATAAGTTTTTGTAACAAGTTTTGAAACCTTCACTTGTTGGTTATGAATATGTCCCTATGTTTTCACGACAACTATCAATTTTTTAAATCTTCAGAAAACAATTATTCACTTTCCTACCCAGTAGCAAGTAGAAAAAAATCTTCTGGAATTTTTATGAACACTTAGTCTGATAGCTCACTTTGATTCTTCAGTCCAATTTATTATTCGTGAAACAATTCTGAATCAATTTTTTCTTTTTCAAAAATATTCATTTTTATTTCTCGATCATATATAAAAAAATATGTCCACAAATTCTTCATCACACTTATTCTGTCTGGGAATGTTTCTTAGGAAAACTCTATCTGAAAACTTTCCTCTAGAAAACATTACTCAAAAACTTCAACAAACTCTCTCTCTCCCCCATATGTGAACAGTGCCAGAGTAAATTTTAATTTGACCTTTATTTATTTGTTCCCTAAAAATAGAAAAGGTGGGAACCCAAAAATATTTTCTCACTTAAGAAAATTTCAGAATCTTGAATTTCACTTTCATTTCAATTTCATCTTTGACCACTTTAGTACATCTCAACTCTTCTGTATTCTTCTCAAACCTTATCGAATATTATCACAACTTAATCCTTCTTTAATATTTCAAAAAAATCTTTAATCTGATACAAATTTTCATTTTGATATATTTTTTCACTGCAATTGAACATATGTAAAACTAAAAAATTCCCATTCCATTGATGCAACTAAACCTGTTCAGCCATAAGAATCATTAAAACTTCTAAATAATTTTAAACTCTTCGACAAAACTTCAATATTAGCTTCAAAACATTTCACCTTTTTTTATTAAAAAACTCCTCATACTGATAGAATTGTGTTTGATGAAATACAACCTCTAAAGACATATTTATTTTCATAGCATTGGATGGATCTGTCTCCGTATCCTATCTGATTAATCGGTTTCAACTTTCATCTAACGACTCTTGACCTAATAGAAAACCAACATGAGTTTGATGGGTGGGTCTTTGTTTCCCATCTGATGGATTAGTGTTAAGTCTTGTATGATGAATCTTGACCCAAATAGAACAATTCATAACTCTTTTTCTTAACCAAATGAAAACAAAAATAACTTTGATACCACACTTTAATGCTTCGATGATAATTATTTACTATATTGTTGTACATTAACCGATTTATTTGTCTCTAAATCCATTTTTATTTATCGAAACCAACAAATTCTCTTTATCATCTCACTCAAAAAATCTACTCTGCCTCGAATAAAATTATTTATTCGATATATTATCAGTTTTATAATTTTTCTGCTGGAGTGATGGCATGATGAGTCTGATATAACAATATCAACAATATATTCTTTATAAAAATCAAAATAATCAGTCCATCCAATGGATCTACTGATCATAACTTCTACAAAACCTCTGTCTTCATCCAAAAAAACTCTCAAATAATCAACAAATTCTTCATTCGATACTTCTTGCAATGATGATCTGAGATCGAAAGACTTTGAATTTGTATTCTATTTTCTTCTAAAAATTCTTTCTTTTATTATTAATTCTTTATGATGTTGATAACATTGAGATCAACATAACATAATCTGAATTATGTTGGATATTTATACAAATTTACAATTTTCAACACCTTCTGTCTTTCAACCAAAAACTTAATCCGATTTCCAAAACTTAAAATGATTGAATAAAATTTTCTTCTCCATTCTTTCACAATGATAGGATCAAAAGTTTAATGATAACTTATGATTTTGAGAATTTACGTCATAATAATGCAAAATCAGATTAAGTTTTGAATGTATCTAAGACATTCTATATCCAATACAACTTGTGACACTGATAAAAAACATCAATCCAGACACAATCTGAGTCCGAAAAACAATATCAACCAGAAAACATCTTCAGAATAAAACACTGAATTTGATAGACTTTCTATAAAATTATTCATCAGGTCTTCTGAGTCTAATTCTGCTTCATCTGATATCCGACACTTACAAAGTTAATTGATTTTTCATAATGATAGAAAAATAAAAAACAAACACAACCACTTCTTTTAGCATCTGAATACCACTTTTAGCCAACTTGGTCCCAATAATCTCCACCCATTGGATTTTGTTTTCAACCAAGGTTCATAAATCATTGAAATTTGAAACAAAATTTATGGATCAATAATCAATAATTCTAAGCCTAAATGAGGGAAATAATTATAGGAAACAAGAATTATTTATTGGAAATATATATTAACTATAAGCAGTGACTTAAGAAACATCTTCATGAACTTCAAGATTTCCACATCACTTCAAAACTTATTCCTCTTTCTTGTAACAAGTTTCCTACAAACACTTTAACAAATTTTTAAAACAGTTCACACACTTACATGTTGAGATTACAATTTACCCACAACTCCCCCTAAATACATGCTTCCTTAAAAGGTTTAGCACATATCAATGGATAGATTTATGAAATATAATTTTTATCCCCTTGATAGTACTATCCAAATATTATATGAGAGAGGGAGAAAAACACATACCTCAACCATGAATAGAAATAGGTTGGATGGCCACGTTCAACCTTACTTTGTAAAAAAATTTATTTGTTAAAGGTTTTGTGAAAATGTTAGCAACTTATTATTTTGTAGAAACATACTCCAGTTTAAGTTCATTCTTCTCCAGTTTAATATTTGAATGATAATGTTGCAATGAATTTCTTGAGAGATTTATAACACTATAATTATCACATCCCAATAGTTGGGGTAACTTTACATAAACATGTAAATATTCTAACTAAGCTTTTATCCACATAAGCCGTGTTTCATCTTGAGTGGAGGCAACATATTAAGCTTTTACCATACTATGAGTTACTTAATTCTATTTCTTAGTATACCAACTTACATAACATTCCCCTAAAAATAAAACTCCACCAAATGTGGATATTTTATTATATATACTTCCTACCCAATCAACATCTATATACATAAAAAATCAATTATTTCTGACCTATTATATCTAATTCCAAAATCAACCGTTCCTCTAATATATATGATAATTCATTTTCAAAAAAATATATGTGATTATTTTGGATAATTTTGTAACTTTTCACATAAGTTAAGATTGTACACAATATCTGGTCTGGAAGTGGTCAAATATAACAAACTTATAACTAGCTTTTGAAACACTTTAAAGTCAACTTCCTTTCATTATATATCTTTTGACAAATTGGTTCCCACTAAAATTAGTGCATAAATAGGTTTTGAATAATTCATGTAAATTTTTTTAGAAGTTCCTTAGCATACTTTCCTTGAGAAATAAAAATGTATTTTTTATTTCCTTAGATTTTTAAGCAAAGAAAGTATTTCATTTCACCAAGCTTGGATATTTCAAAAAAATTCTTCATCCCTTTAGAAAATTTTTCATAAGTTCTTTTGTCATTACCATAAAAATATAATTTCATAAACATACACAATAACAATGATCGAAATATCCTAAATTTATTTGATATATAGATTACTATCAACTATTCCCTTCTTGAAATGCAAATTCCTTAAGTAGAGATCTAATTTGGAATACCAAGCTCTAGGATCTTTATTTAGTCCATACAAATATTTCTTCAACTTTCATACATAACTTTCATCTTTTCCAATCACAAAGCCACATGATTGTTCAATGTAAACTTCTTCATCGAGTTCTCCATTCAGAAAGGATGACTTGACCTCCATCTGAAAATTTTAGTAACTTCATTGTTCAAAAATTTCAAGAAATATTCTAATTATTTCTAAACTTGAAATTAGTGAAAAATACTCATCAAAATCAATACCTTCAATACGTGAGTAATCTTTGTGAACCAATATTGATTTTTTTCTTATCACTCTACCATCTTAATTTAAATTGTTTCAAAACACCCACTTTGTAACAATTATTTTTTACTTGGTTTAGGTAAAGGTTTCAAATTATTTTGCCTTTCGATCTGGTAAAACACTCCATTCATTGCCTGAATCCACTCCCGATGATCGAAATATTTTGGTTCAACTTTAAAATACAAATAAGTATTTTAAAAAACTTTTGAACTTATTTTTTTTGAACCTTTTATTTTTGATCAAAAATAATGTCTTGAAATTCCACCCATTTCCTCATCCTCAAATGAGATGTATGAAATTATTGCTCTTCACTATAATCAACTAAGTTCTATTCTTCCATCTTCATGGCATCACTATTGTTGGAATTCTTTTCATGTTTCTAAACAACAAAAACTCTTTCATCTTCTTCATCTTCCTCTTTTACATGTCTTTATGAAACATCTTACTCATATTTTTAAATAACTTTTACATCAATAGAATCAAGATATCTTCCTATTTATTTGTTAAAGCATCTATATCCTCTTCTATCTAAAGCATATCCAAGGAAAATTCCATCTTCACCTCTTTAATTAAACATTACAATATTTACACCTTTGTTTTTACTAATGCGTGGATTCCAAAAAACTATTAAGTGTTTCAAACTTGGAGTTTTATCATAAAAAATTTCATAACACGTTATATTAGAATTCGTCCTATAGAAACGCTAATTCTAAATATAAACTTCTACATTCATTTACTATCTCCATAAGTAGTGAGAAAGGCCATGTTCATGTAACATTGTATTCCCCATCTCAACCAAACTTATATTGTTTATTTTAGAAACTCAATTATTTTATGGTGTATATGGTGAAATAAACTCATGTCGAATTCTATGTTTTTCAATATAACTTCTGAATCCACCATTATTATATTCACTACTATTATCAGTCCATAACTTCTTCACAAAATACCCACATTCCTTTTCATATCTTATTTGGAAACTCTAAATATATTCTGATAATTTGGTTTATGTTTCAAATTCATAACACAAGAAATACAATAAAATAATTAATGAATTAAATAAAGTATTATTTATGAAAGATTATTATTTACTCATTGGCCCACAAATATTAGAATGAATAAATTCTAGGGTTCGAGTTGAATGAATTTCAACATTCCAATGCATAGAGTTTATAATATTTCCCTTTTGATAAATTAAACAACACCAATCTCTTTTTCTTGTTATATCAAGGATATCAAAAACAATTTATCAATTTTTTAACTTGATCATGTTCCTATGACACATATATCCCAACCTTTTATACCACAAAGTATTTTATTCTATCAGCCTTAGGTAACATGAATTCAACACTTCCCCAACTTGAAACAAGTTCCCCTTTGTACGTTAGCCTCTTGTAAAAACTTTTCTATATTCAACTCTTTTCACAAAAAACCATATTTTATGAAAACAACTTTATTTACTTCAACAAAAAGTTGTGAAACAATAAAAATTTACTTTTCATCACATTAACAAACAAGGCCTTCTGGATTTTAACTTTTCTTCCCCAATAATAGCAAATCAAACTCATTTGATTTCGATAGATTCTTCATTTCCAAATGTCACTATTCCCTCTTTGAAAGCTTTCACATTCTTCAATAATTTCAAATATCCTATCATATGGGAATAATTACCACTATCCAAAATCTAGGTTCATTTTTCTTTTATATCATTGATAGGAGTTTCTACAACAATAGATTTTCATTTCCATTTCTTCCTTCACATCACGCTTTTGAGAAAAATTATAAACATGTTGTTTAACCAATAACAAAATAATATATCCTTTAACAAGATGTATAGGTAGTTCACACCTTTTATAAATAGTTTTCAAAGGTTGGAATCAATTTTCAACTTTCAAAACAATGTTCTCAGTATTCCTTCTTTGAGAGGATTGACTCCCCATTAAACTTTGCGTCCTATTACTCATGGGATAATTGCAATTTTTCTAATTGAATTAACACATATTTACTATATTCCCAAATCCACCACAATACTTATAGTACCCATAGAAAGAATAATTTACTATGTAACTACCATAATATTTTGAATTTTAAACATGTTTTCAACAACATTCTTATCACACACATCAGAACCTTGTTGAGCCCCAAACTTCCTATAACCACCTAGATTATTCTTCTTAAACTTGGATTTATTTCCAACTTTATCAGAATAAGAAGTGATAAAAACATTTGTTTTAGATTTTTAAATTTTAGAAACTTCTAGATTCTCAACTTTGTTGGTTTTGGAAACATACACAACTTTATTAGGGTTATTATTTTTATGTTCACCTTTAACTTTCTTTTCAACCTCTAAAGATAATATTTGTTGATATTTATTACTTTAAAACTTTAAAAAACTTTCAATAACTTAAAATATAATTTTTTTGAATCTTTTAACTCCCTAATTAGCTTAAAAAACTTTTATTGAACAAGTTCTAATTCTTCCTCCTTTTCTTTAAACTTCACCTCAAGATGATGATTATGATTTTTTTATTTTTCCAGATATTTATTCAAGCAATCAATATTTTCCAACAAATTAAATTTCTCTTCAAGAAATTTTTCTTTATCTTTTGATATAGAACCATCATTTTTCAACTTATTGATCTCTCTTTCAAGTATTATTATCTTCCTAAGACATTATTTCAACTCTATTTTAGGTGAAACTCTATCTTAGTTTATTATTCTTTAGAAATACTGATTTCAAAAATTTCATCATTAACTATTGATATAAATGTATTTTATTTTGAAACTTTAGTGAATTTTTTATCTTCAATTTCATTATCTTCATCTTCATAATTTTATACAAAAAAATTATCCTTTTGGATTGAGATAAAATTTTATCTTTTCTCTTGGAATAAGGGTTTGACTTGTCAACCTATTTCTTCCAAGATCTTATTGGCCTTTTATCATCTTTATAACTATCATATTTATTCTTTCTTTGGGGTAATTTAGAAGAAATTCCCAAAATCTATAAATTCAAAACATTTTAAATGTGGACTCCATTTTTTTACTTTCATTTACCTATTCCCACATTCTTAGAAAACAAGGATAAGAAATAATCAACATTGGTAGTATCCTAATTTGTAAATTTCAAATCACTAACTTCTTCATCTATAATAATATTATTATGTTTTTATTATTTGGAAGCCTTGAAGGAAATTTCTCAATCAAATTTTTATTTTATTTTAAAAACTTTCTCCCTTATCATTTGATATGTAACAAGAGTACTATAACGGTCATCTAGAGATAGAGTTTTAGGATCTCTATATACTCATGATGAATATTTGGAATCAAACTTATCAGGAAGAATTCATAATATATTTTCAACAACAGTTGAATATTCCAACCTCTCACTAGGACATCTTATGGTGCTAAAAATATCATCCACTCTCGTAAATAAGACACTAATAGAATAAAACCCATCCATCTTGAGATTTTGATACTTCAACCTTTAAATTTGTAAATTTTACTTATTCACCTTCTTATTGACTTAATAAATTATTTTCAACTTATTCCAAATACCTTTTGTAGTTGAAACTCCCTTCACTCTAAGAAATTCACTTTTAGAAAGTGATGAGAGTAAAGCATTCTTGGCAATTCTATAATTCTATAGATTTTTCTTATCCACAGATATGAGAGGAACATTTTCAACAAGAGTAGGAAATACATCTATAGAAACTCCCAAAAAATCATAACCAAGAGGAATAAGATATGACAATATTCTATATTTCTGGAAATGATAGTTCTTTCCATAGAATAATTGAATCCCCTTACTATTCACACAATTCAAATTCTCTATAATAACTTCTCTGAATTTTTTTTGGTAAAGAGTAAATGAAAGAACCTTCTCTAATACCAATTGAAATGGACCAGCTGAGATCAATGTAATAAATAATAGGGGGATGGGGTGAGTCAATTATATCCTTTTATTTTGTGTTATCTTTCTTATATAGTAAACTTATCCTCCTATTAAAGATTTATCACTTTCCAAAAAAAAAACATTTACAAACCCATAGGAACACAAGTATTTACAAGGTTCACTACTCAATAAGAGTAGTTAGTACTTATCATGGTTTGTATATAACCCAATACCAAAAAATCCACTATAAAAAAAATCCTTTTGTGTGGATAAAATAAGAAGGAAGTACCCATACTCTTGTGTATCACTATGATCAATAGAACAATGCATGTGCTTCTTCTTGAAAGAATGATGTAAATATGTTTTTAAAAAAAGTTTTTAAACATTCAAAAATTGTTTAGAAAAATGTCACTATGATTCTTCAACAAATTTTAATTTTTTAAATCCTTGGAAAATAATTATTCACTTTCCTACCCTACAACAAGTAGAAACAACTCTTCTCGAATTTTCATAAAAGCTAAGTCTGATATCTCACTCTGATTATTCAGTCTGATTGTTCAGTATAGAAACAAGTCTGAATTGATAGTATGGGAAGAATTATTAATCACTTCTATATTTTACCAAAATAATTAGTGTGATTTATTATTAAAATCTGGAAAACTCTAACTATAACTTTTGCATCACACTTATTATGTTTGGAAATGTTTTTCAAGAAAACTATATCCAGAAACTTTCCTTTTCCAAATTTACCTAAAAATATATAGTGCTCTATCTCTCCCACATTTTAACAGTGTCATAGTACATTGAAATTTTACCTCTATTTATAGGTTCCCTAGAAATAGAAAAGTTGAGGACCCAAAAATATTTTCCTGCTTAAAAAAATTAAAAAATCTCAAATTTTAATTCCATTTAAAATTCATCATGGGTTAGAACTTCTCAACTCTTCTAGATTCTTTTCTAACCTTCTTGAATCTTATCAAAACTTTATCCTTCTTCCAACTATCAAAATAATCTTCATTCTAATACAAATTATAATTCCAATACATATAACAACCCAAACATTTTAAGGTATGTTTCTCTTAAATAAATTTTATTCATTAGATAGCGTATATTTTATAAAGCATTGTGTTTATTTGAAACAACACTTGGTTATTTAAGATATATTCATAACCTAGCCTTTAATCTTAAATTTTCCACTTTTGGGTTGTGAATTTTGAAAAAGATACATTCACGGTTGCGATCAGGAAGATCTTTAGAGCCTGATAGAATTTACTTTATTTTCGGTGAATAATAACTTACCCTTATGAATAGTAACCTACCCTTGTGGATATTAGCTTACCCTTATGAATAGTAATATGACTCTTATGAATGGTATCCATACCCATGATTGTATAAGTAAATATAGAAACCTTAAAAATAAAATTGAAAATTTTACGTGTTTATATTTTTCTATTAAATAATGATTTTAATTAAAAATTAAATTTATCATATTTAGAAAATTATTGATGAAAAATAGACTTTATTTTTAGATTTTATATGTAAAAAAATGGTTAGGGTGAATTTTTGGGATTTTTTTGAAATACTTGAATTTTTGATGAATAGTAAAATACAATAAATTACAATAAATGCTAAATACTTGATTTACTGCATCATAGGTGACGTGAGGCTGATGTAAGCCCAATTGGTTCAAAATCACATGCCATTATTACTATTTGGGATCACATGAATCAATACTATTCATAGTCTTGTGCAATAATATTAAAATAATAATTAAAATAATATAAAATCCCTCCTACCCTCCTTATATAAACCACCCCTCAACCCCTCTTCGTCCCACACCACTAATTCTACAAGAATTTCCTAAATTATTCCAAAAAATATTCCCAAGCCCGCTCCCCATGTCCAAGGACTTTTGATCTCACCAAAAGGCCAAAAACAAAGGTCTTAAGGAGTTTCTCAAGGAGGAGTACTCCAGAGGTGAACCTCTCTTAACTTTTCTTTCAAATTCTTTTAAAGGTTTTATTATTTTGTTGCTCTCTTATCACCTCACCTCATAAAAATGCCATGATAATTATATTAACTTAAATTTATTGGATTTTAATTATTCTAATGGAATATTTCATCATAATATCTCTTTCCACCCTCCTTTTATACTATAAATGCAAACACCATCCGAGATGTGTTAATTTATCACACTCAAGTAAGACAAGTTTTCAGTTTTCAATACTATCCTCAAGATTGGTCATGAAAATTTTTTATGGTTTAACCATATCTTAATATATGTATTTTACCTCATTCAATGTTCTGGAATTCTTACACACTCATAATACAGAATAATAATACAAAACAAGTTCATTATGCACAAAATGGGAAAAGTTATCCCAAGTATTTATCAGTAAATTTTAACTAATGAATCACCCTCAATTATATAACCCAAAATCATTATAAGATCATTTATAATGTCAATAATAATATATATTTACAATTTTGGATGTTTAACCACATTTCAAATGAACTTCCATTCATGAACACAAGTTAACCCGTCATGAAAAATCGAGGAAGGAAATGCTTCCAAAACAATAAAATTGAATTGCTTAAAACCCATAAAAAAGGTCACGAATGAACCTAATAAGGTTATATAAAATCAATTAAATGTTTAAGAGGTTATCTAATTATTAATTAATGAAGTTAAATTTTATTATTCAGGTCGTTAAGAACAATCAAGAACACCTTCGAGCTTAAGGTAAGGGATATCTTAACTCAATTTCCATTCTTTGAGTTAAACATCAATGTCATTGGTTTTGTATTTTCCCAGAATATGTTTGAATGACCTATGATTGTTTTATTCAGTATATAAACTTTATTTGGTGGGTTTATGTTTGTCACACATAATTATTCCATTGATTTGTCCGCAATCTAATGATACGTTCTTGGTAAGGGATCCTCTCTCCCACTTTTAATCAAGAATTCCCCCTATGTTGTATCCTTTTATTTTTAATTCCTAATGATGGGGTATGTTTTTTCACCCCCCCATACCGTCTTTATGATATATAAATGATTTTATACCCCTTTAAATCTCATTAATCCCTCACAAGAACACCCGTTACCATGCCTAAATGTTTGTAAGGGGTTTCTCATCTCACTTTCATTTCTGTGAGACTTGCATTGTTCAGCACTAATTTATTGTATATGGTGTATGTGTGCTACCATTTGTAATATATTATCATGATTACATTTATATTCATGGAATTCAATGATTCATTTGATGGTTATTAAGTTTTGTTCATATGATTCAATTGATTACAATATGGTAAGTATCTTTGTCTCAATTTCCATTTCATTGAGACCTTCTTGGTATTGTGCAACTAATATTTCTTATGTGGTGTATATACTTTCCATTTGAGATAATTATTCATTTTAAATTGTAAATATATTATATATACATATTCTAGTTTCATGGATATGAGTATTTTTTTAAGCTTTATGCCCTTTTTCATGCGGTGTTTATGTGGAATGCTGTTTTAACTATGGAAATATTGATGAATCCATATCCTCTACTCTATATAGATATTGATAAGGAGGATTTTACTTGTATTAAATATATTTATAAAGAATGGTTTGGACTTTAAGAAGTGGGTGGGGCCCGCTATAGCCCCTCGATGCATCGACAGGTCTCATGAGACAAATCAGTTGGCGGCATACCCTTCGAGTTTGTTTACAAAAATCCAACGGGTTTCTACCGACATAAATAAAATATTTTAATGGTATTATTGTATCATGTGCTAGATACATGACGTCCAAATAATAATAATTCTCTTTATTTATTATAAGTTATTACTATCCATGAGGTTTTCACTATGACAAAATCTATGGATGCAGGTTCATTCTCAATTTATTAACGGCATGTGTTTTTCATTTATTCACCATGCCATATTGACTATGCCGAGTTGTTTATGATTTAGTTAATATTTATTCTTGATTCTACTATTTTTAACCCTTTCTGATCATTTGAGATTACCCCTTTCAGTTTTTTACCTTTAGCAGGTTATGAAGAGGAGATCACTTATTGAGTTTTTGTGGATGCAGTTTTTAGTTTTTGTTATGTATTGTATTTTGTTACATTTCACAATGTAATTTGAGTTATATCTATGTATATAGTTTCTTTAATACTACTAAACTAATATATCCTTCATGATTTCATTCCTTATAACTATTCCAATGTAATTATTAATGCACTAGCTCTAGTCTAGAGGGGTCTAGGTGTTACAATACAACCTAACTGATAATATGTAAAATTGAATACTTCCCATTTTGTTGTTCCAACCGAGCATGTTCAGCCTTAAACACCATTAAAACTTATAAAGACTTAAAAAAACTCCGACAACACTTTAGTATAATCTTTAAAATATTTCAATTTTTTTAATTTTTCAAAAAATCTTTATTCTGATGAAACTATGTCTGATGAAATAAAAACTCCAATGACATATTTATTTCAGTAGCGTTTGATGGATCTATCTCAGTTTCCCATCCGATCAATCAATTTAAAATTTCATATTATGAAACTTGTCCCAATATAAAACTACAATTATTATGATGTGTTGGTATTTATTTCCCATACAATGGATCAATGTTAAGTCTTATATGATAAATCCTAACCCAAATAGAATAATTTATAACTCATTTTCTTTAACCAATTGAAAAAAAACTTTGAGACCACACTTTGATGCTTTGATGAAAATGGTTAACTAAATTGTTGTAGATAATTTGATTGATAAATATCTGTATCCCTTCTAATTTATAAATACTAAAAACTTCTCTTATTCAGTTCACCCAATAAATATACTCTACAATTGATGAAATTCTTATTCTGATGTAATACGAGTTTTATTATTCGTATGATGGACCATTGGCATGATGAGTCTGATGGACTAGAATAAATAAGAACTTATTTTTAGACCTCAGCAGTTGATGGTAATTTGAATAATTGCTCTGTCAATTTGATTTTCCAATCATCCCTTCTTCAAAACCTCTTTATTTATACAAAACAAACTCTTAGAAAACAAACAACTTTAGCATCCAATACTTCTTACACCGATGATCTGATACTATAATACTTTGACTTTGTATTATCTTTTCTTCTATAAATATTTTCTTGTACCATAAATTCTTCATGTTGTTGAGAACATTGAGATTAGTATAGTATCTTATGAATTATATTGAAAATTTCTATGAATTTTTATTTTCAACATCTTCTATCTTTCCACAAAAAACTTAATACGATTACCAAAACTTAGAATACCTAAAAAAATTTCTTCCCAATTCTTTCAAAAAGATTAGATCATTCTGAACACAATTTTATTTTGAAAAACAACATAAACCACAAAACATCTTCATAATAGAAAAATAGATTTGATGTAATTTCTTAATCATTATTCATCTGATCTTCTAATCCCAATACTACTTCATATGATCACCAATACTTATAAAGTGAAGTGATTTTTTGTAATGACAAAAAAATACAAAAAAAACCAATAAATTATTTTATAATCCGAAAATCACTTTCATCCATCTTGGCCCAAATACAAATAAATCCAAAGGAGTGGTACATTGTTCTAGACATTATATATAGCAGTAAGAAGAATGAAAATCATATTTGAAGGCTAAAATTGAATGACTCAGTTCTAGATATTCTAGAAATCTAGAGAAGGAAATTGTGATAAAGATAAAAAATTGAAGAGTAGGATCATATTATTGATGGATTAACCAATTTTATGAAAGATCATGTCAAAATGATTAAGAATATTGAAGGAAATGTTGTAAATATGCGATGAAATCTCAATTATCAAGAAAAACATCTAACTCCTAACATGAAATGAATGAGTTAGAGTGGACATGCTACTAAAGTAGCTAAAGTGAAACATAGGGAGTCAACATAAAGGTTATATATTTCTCTAAAAGTGCATTAGTTAAAAAATAAATAAAATCTATTTATGGGATTTATCATAAGAAAAAATGGTAATGATTGATGTGAAACCATCTACCCCCAATATAAAGTTTGATTTGGATGACTCATGAAAGACCCAAAAAACTATAGGTGGAGTAGAAAACACACATAATAATGCAATAGGAATCCAGAGTTATTTTCATGGAAATATGGGGAATGCACATTATATGTGATATATATTAAAAATTAATTTCAAGGATTAATATAAAAAAAATATAAATGTGTATAAATTCCTACACTCCTTATGTTTTAAGGGATATTGTTTTTGGTGTGATGATTATAGACACAAATATGTAAATTTATCATCAAGGGTACAAACAAATATGCTAAATTAGATCCAAAATGGGAGATATAAATAGATGAAAGAATCATCAAGTGTTCTAAAAAATAATAATCAATTTTTAGCTTTAATATATGAGGATGATTCAATAAATTCATATTTGAAAAAATATAATTAACCACCAATGGAAGGAAATAAGTGAATATGGATCAAGAAAGAAAGTGATGATAAGGATAATGTAGAAAAAATTATTTTAAAAGAAATAATAGATTGCGGATCATTGATAGTGGATTAAATTCACATATGATGGGAAATAAAAATATTGTCATGATGAATAAGTACAATAAATAAGTTTTCATTCTATTTGGTAATGACGATGGTTTGAAGATAATTTTCTTTGAAAAATCCTAAAAAAATAGAAAATAATTAAGGCACACTAATGTATTGGTGGTTAAAGGAACTAGTCAAAATTTTCTAAGTGTAATATAACTATGTGAATCATGGAATAGAGATAATTACAACAATAAATCTTACATTATTAAAAGAAGATATGGTTCAATTTTCATGCAAGTAAACTGAAAAAAGTGTAATATCTACCTCGTTGGTGGAGAAGAGGATATGTGTCTTATAACTAAGGAAGAAAATAACAAGCTATAGAACAAGTGGATATTCCACTTAAGCTAAAAGTCCTTAGAAAATTTAGTAAAGAATTAAGGTTATCATGATATACCTAAACTCTCACATGATCACACTCACATGTGAGATACTTTTCAAAAAGGAAAAACCATTCATAAGACTTACAATCTAAAGGAAGATAAATTGATGGAATTTCTTGAGTTGGAACATGTTGATGTGTGTGGGAAAATATTATCCAAATCTATGAATGTAAATAATTACTATGTTCTATTAATTGACGATTAAAATAGGATGGCATAGATGATGGTGATATCTTACATATATTAAGTGTTCAAGTGTATTACATGTTATTAGAGAATATGTTGAGGCTGAAAATTTTGAAATCCTGAATTGATGATGGCAAAAAATTTTCCAGTGATTGAGTTTATGAATATATTAAGAAGCATGAGTGAAGGAATCTAGTTTCAATACTTTGGAATCCTCAAAAAATGGAGTTATTTTAGAGGATTAATTGGATAATTAAAAACATAGACCAAACAATTATCATTGAGAAAAATATTCCATAGATGTATTAAAATAAGGAAATGATTATATTAGTCGATATATTTAAAAAGGATTTTTTATATCCAAATTAAGAGAATATACCCTATGAGATGTGGTATAAGAATATGGAAACAGAAAAGTAATTATAAATTTTTAAAAGTAAGCACTTTATTCTCAATAAGGAGAAGAACTAAAAGTTTGAAGCATATGATGATGAAGGTATTATTATTTGATATTCATCTAAAATAAAAGAATAAAAATTCTATAATATAAGTATTAGAAAAATCATTAAGAGTCCAAACATCAATGTAGTAGAAAATGATAATTATTCTCAATCTAGTGAGTGTTTTCACAGTAAGATAGAGATAAATTTTAGTGTATAATAATGTTGAAGTGAGAAATCTATAACGAGAATATGTGGTTGATATAAATTTAGAATAAGAAACTAATAATGATAAAAATAGCAGGTTTAATAGCTATAAGGAAGGAAATTAGCATATTTGAAATAAATTAATAAAATATTATTGGTAACTGGAATACTTCAATAAAAACACAAAGGATGAAGTATCTATAAAAAACTACTCTCTTATATCAAGTAGAACCTATTTTTTTTAAATAGGCAACATGATATGTCAATAGGGTTAATTAAATGCATGAATAACTTGTCTGAATTGAAGAAAAATGAAACATGGGATATTATTCGAAGGACAAAAGGAAAAAATGTCATCAAAACTAAAAGGGCGTTTCATAAGAAAACCAATGAATATGGAAAGGTGGCCCAAAAAAGGAATGGATGATGTGAAATGAATATTCTAAAATATAAAGGATTTATGTGTATGAAACCTTTACCCCCATATCTCGAGTGAAAACTATTAAACTATTTTTGGCTATATCGATACAAAGAGAGTTCATAGTGCACAAACAGATTCCAAGTCATCATTACTTAATGAAGACCTTGTGGAGGAAGTGTACATCAAGAAACCAGATGATTTTGTTATATATGAATATGAGAGAAAAGTGTGTTGTAATACCCCAAGCTTCCACGGTACGTTTCCCTTTGAATAATGTAATAGCTTGCATTGTACACAACTTCAAGATTCTAACACACCGCAACCCATCAAACAAGCCCTTATGAATAGTAATACCCACTTTTTGAAAATTTATAAATTTTATTTTTCAAAGTGGACTTTATTTTTGGATTATGAATATCGAAATTAGCTTAGGGTGAATTTTTGGTATTTTTTTGAAAACTTTCAATTTTTGATGAAAAGTGAAAAAACACTACGTTATTGGTTAAAAATGACTTTTTTATTTAAATAATTACTTATTTTATTTTAATTTATTTTAGGTCAAAATAGATACATAATACATATATATGTTCAATGTAATTCATTGGAGTCATTTTATAATAAGTTTAGATATATAAAATTTTATTGAACTTTTTACCGTCTTTTACCCACCTCCTAGGAGCATTTACAAATTTGCATAAAACCTAATATTACCGATTTTGTGAGTTGAATTTCAAAAATCTGAGAGACACGGTTGATATCAGTAAGTAAAATGTGGTTCAATAAGATGAAAATAATTTTTGGTGAATAGTAACTTTTTACTTTTATTTACCGATTAAAAGTAAATAGGGTTATTAAGGGTAAAAATGATATCATAATTACCCTAAAACATGTCCTAATTCTATTGGATAATTGTAATTAGACCAAAAACAACCTTAGGAATAAAATATGATCCTCTTTGGTCCACTTGAATTAGATTAGGACATTTATTATTATTTTATTTAAAGAAGAGTTAAAAGAGTTAAAATCAAAGTTTAATAACTAAACCATTTTTAATATAGGGTTATACATAAGATAAATTAATATATAAATATTATTTAGAAATATAAAATGATTTCCTACATAATAGTATTTTATTTATAAATTTTAGACATTAAATAATTAAATTTATTTATGACACAATGATGATGGAGTAATTACCTTATTAATGAACGATTAAAATAATTGATATTATAAATATCCAAATAAATCCATTTTTAGAATTTTAATGAATTACACTAATTTTATAGGTTAATATGACATTTTAGGTTTGATTAAATGAATTTATTTTGAAGTAATAATGCTGTTATAAAAAAAACAAAATACCAAATAGTGTCAAAATTGACATAAAGGAGTTTTTAAAACAAATATTATATTATTAATTGGTATTCTATTCCTAAAAATATAAGGTTCGGACAAAGGGATTAAATAATATTATATATTTCATTAATGAACCACTTGATATTCTCCTGGAAGTTTATAGTAAGTTTATTAACCATATAATAAAAAAATACAAAGAGACATGGTAAATGTCAAACTATTTAACTAAGAGTTAAATCTAAAAGTTAAGGTTAATATGATGACCTAAACCTATCTGAAACCTATTGGTTGAGAGGTTTTCAACCCATACACACCTTATACTTTAAATATTTCATTTTAAAGAAATTAGAAACCTAAAAATATTTTATTATAAAATAATATTTCAAGCTTTTCCTAAAGTGACCCTAACCTCTCTTATAAAAGGACACTTCCCCTTATCTAAAATTCACACCTTCAAAGCCATTTGGATCGTCCAAACCCTGACCGAATATTCTCTCAACTATCCTCCCTTTATCCTAGTGGCCTTATTTTAGTCAGAAAGCCAACCTAAGGATCCCTTTTGATCCAATCAAAAGGAAGAACCCGAAGAAGAGGTAAATATTTCATCACCTCTTTCAAGTTATTTTATTCTTCCACTTCCTATTTCTTTGTTGTTTCCATTATAAAATGATAACTCCAATATATTCTATATACTATGATTTTATTATAAAAATTACACAACCATATTCATTATTATATCTATCCTATAAATCACAAATTCACCATACGTGCATGCATACAGATTATCGTCTCCACGTCGTGGTGTAGTTTGTTATTCAAACACATCATCATTTGGATGGGTATAATAATGAGTATAAATGATGTAAATAATAAATATAACATGATAATTATTCTTTATATATTATATAACATCCAATTATATATGATTTTCATATCAAAATAATGATATTGTTGCTCGTGCGTACGTACGGATTCCCGTATCCACGAACGCGATGAGATTCATTCCCTATCGTAATAATTCAAGAATAATTTTCATTTTATGATTAAAAATAATGTTTATGAACATAATATCATTCTGTATATGAGTAAAATATATCCTATCTATAAAAAACATTACTTACATGACAAAACATATAAAGTAAAATGAATCAGTTAACACCCAAAATGATGATACTACTGAAATATCGTTAACAAAGCAATATTAGAAGATCATATATGATATCATATTAATGTATATAGTTCTTTTATAATTTAATAACAATTATTTCACCATTATACAGGAGGTTAACCTACCCTCTACCAAGTAAAAGTACAAGGTAAGGGTTAATTTCACAATCTCTTTATTATCTAAGGTAGTTTTTACGTAAGTATCTACTGGGACCTCTTTATCATCCACACCCATGTTTCTTAAAAAATGTATTTGAATTTTTTTAGTATTTACTAGAATATGGGTTAAATTCATTTATACCCTTGTTTTACTTTTTATAAAATGTTTTTAAAGGAATGTTTCTGTCGTTTTCCAAACAAGGTACCTTATGAACTTTTCCAAAAAATTAAGGTAAGAATGTTTTTTTCTTATACGGAAGGTGTGGCTATTTTCTGCCATTATAACATATTTTAAGCTTCCCTTAAAAGATTATAAGAATATTTTAAAAATAAATGTTTTATTTTATAATTATATGACTTCTAAATGATTTCAAAATAGAAAGAGATATTTCTCTATTTTTTTTTGATTTCATCTATGTCAACATCTTTTGATGGATTGAAAGCTTATTTGAAGTTGATTTATTATGATACAAAACTTCCATATTTTATTGAAGGTTTTGTGATATGTTTGACTGTGGATGTGTTATTTTTACACCATTCATGGTTTATGGATAAAGTATTGACATTTCGTATGCTATTTTTAATACGAATGTTTATGTTATGTTTAAACCTTTTCATATGAGGAATGCATTGGACTTAGTAAGTGACGGGTGGAGCCTGCTATAGATCCTCGATGCATCGGTAGGTCTCATGAGACAAACTAGTATATTGGCACAAGGACTTGACAAAATATTATTTTTAGTCTTGGAAAAAGTCCTTGACTATGTGGTTATGAGGTCTGGCATTATGCATTCCATCATTATGAAAGTGGCTATTGATATTGCATGTGATTATTCGACTAGTAGAATATCCATGTGAATAAGTAAATGGAATTATTTGATTTTATCTTTGAAATATTATGCTGAAGTTAAATTTTAAAAGGCTTTTATTTTAGTCTTACATTGCCTTAAATGTTTATTCTTATTTATGAATGTTTCTGCTATATTGTTATCCTTACTGAGCAACTGAGCACACACATTTATATGTTTTATTTTTCCTAGGATGTGAAGAAGTTTATTATGAATGACCTGAAAGGATAGTATAATGGATATGAGTGTGGACTATGGAGACTATGTTGTTGTAGTTTTTCATTTTATAATGTAATGTAAAACTTATAAATGTATCAATTATTTCCAAGGCTACTAAACTAATCAGTCTTTCGAGACTTGATCCCTTGTGATCATGGTCTGAAAGCCAATCCATACTGAGGATAATATCAAATTCAATCATGGGTATGATGATGATATCAGAGGATAAAGAACATTTATATGCCCTAATGGGAACTGATTCACAAAACTTTGTTGTGATGATACTTCCCTTAGGTTTTTTGATTGACAACTCCATTGTTAAGTCAAATTGAAAATATTTAATTTTTTTAGCAAACTGGGAAGATATGAAACAATGTGATGATCCAGAATCAAATAAAGCATTGGATAAACTTGAGGAAACAATTAAATTACCTGCCACCATATATTTTGGAGCTTCAACCTCATCAGTAGAGATCGCATAAGCTTGGCCCTGATCCCTTATCCTTTTCTGAGGTAAGTTCCCTTGGTAATTAGGACATTCATTTTCATAATTCCCCCTTTCTCTACCATTTTATCATTCAACAACCTCTTTCTTCCCCTTGAAATCACGAGTTTGGTGGCCTTTTTCACCACACTTAATAGACTCCCATTCCCTACTGGCAAGTACCAAGGTGTTTCTTCACACATTTACCGCATGATGGATATTAAAATTTTCCCTTCTACCCCTTATTTCCATTTCTAGAGTGTTCAGCAGATCTCTTCTTCTCATGCTTTTCTTTAAAGTCATTAGAATTAGAGAATTATTTTTCTATCTTGATAGAACATGAGACAATATCTTCGTATGATGAGAAGGATTGTGAGACTAATTATCGACAGAGAAATGGTTTTAACCCATCAAAGAAATGATCAATCTTACTTCTTGGGTTACGTATATAATCTGCAACATGCCTTTCTAACCTTGTAAATTTAGCCTCATATTTTGTGACATTCTCATCCTCTTTTTTCCCCAGACTCAGAAATTGTATTTCCATATCTGATCAATGGTCATGAGGAAAGTATTTTTCCAAGAAAATCTCTTTAAACTCCCTCCATTCCATGTTCGATACTTTTTCATCTTCTTTTGTGTTTTGTATTAATGACCACCATTGATCTGCATCTCCCGTGAGGTGATAAACTTCCATGACAACTTTTTCCCTTTCGCTACTCCCCAAAGCATGAAATATTTTTTCTAAGGAATTTATCCATTACTCATCTGCTAATTGATTTGTACTCCCATTGAATGTTGGTGGATGTTGCCTCATGAAGCGGTCTAACATTGATCCTCCATGTTGTGGATCAGGGTGCTCCATATAGGTAAGGTTATTATTCATAACCCGAGAGAGTTGTCCCAGTATGGTGATAAGCTGATCAGCACCAGTTACTTCACCAGCTCCACTATAATTATCTTGATTAGGAGGGAAATCACTACATGGATTATGTGCAATGATATGGTTTCCATTCCTTCCACTATGAGCCATTTCTAAGCAATGTAATCCACTAGATTAGTTTATGAATCACAATACATAATTTCTAACTTGTAAAACACTTAACACAAATTGAACAGTTTATGGATATGATCCATAATCATAAAAATGTTTTCTTTGAGGAAATATATACTCATAAACCCTTCATAATGGTTTATAAATAAAAAGAGAATTATCTTAAGCAGATCCCTTGGGAGTGTCGTAACCAAGAGTGCAGCAAGGCCTGTTGTTGTGCACTAGTTCCCGTTTGAGTCTAGCTCAAAGCAGTGTTTTCGGGTTTTACCCCTAGGTACATCTATGATTGATCCGTCTCTATCTGCTCGTATCCAGATAGGTATGTATTACATGGAATACTCACAAAATCTCTACAATACCAAAATTATAGGAAATTCTTCTATACTAATCCTTAAAGTCTATCTTAGGGTAATGTTCTCTAATTAGAGTTTTTCTAAATCTAGCTTCCAAGGTTTGTACTAAACTTCCTATGAAAAAAAATATAATGCCTTGACCCTAGTTACCTAGAGTCGGTGCATTATTTCATAACATTGGAATGATACAAAGAATCATGTCCTGAAAGACCGACCGGTTTAGTAACCTTGGAAGTACTAGATACATTCATAAGTTTTACATTACATCATGAAATAAAAACATCAACAACAATTTTTCCACTTTTGAACACACTTATATCCTTAGTCTGTCTCTATAGGTCAACCATAAAACACTTCTTCACATCCTGGAAAAAATAAAACATAGAAAGGGGTGAGCTCAGATGCTCAGTAAGGATAACAATATAGCAGAAACTTTCATAAATAAGCATAAAAATTTAAGGTAATTTATAGGAATAAAACAAAAGCCTTTTAAACTTAAACATCTGCATAATATGGAAAAGATAAAATCAAATAATTCCATTTACTTATTCACATGGATATTTTATTAGTCGAATAATCACATGCAATATCAATAATGACTTTCATAATGATGGAATGCATAATGTTAGATTTCATAACCACATAGTAAAGGCCTTGCTCCAAGACTACAAATACGATTTTGTCAAGGCCTTGTGCCAAGACTCTAGTTATTCTCATGAGAACTACCGATGCATCTTGGAGATATAGTGGGATCTACTCGTCACTTACTAAGTCCAATGCATTCCTCATGTGAAAGGGTTTAAACATAACATAAACATTCGTATTAAAACTATAATACAAAATGTAAATACTTTATCAATAAACCATGAATGGTGTAAAAATAACACATCCACAGTCAAAAATATCACAAAACCTTCAATACAATATGGAAGTTTTCTATAATAATAAATCAACTTCAAATAAGCTTAAAATCCATCAAAGGATGTGACATAGTTGAAATCAAAATATTTTTAGAGAAATATCTCTTTCTATTTTGAAATCATTTAAAAGTCATATAATTATAAAAGAAAACATTTATTTTGAAAATATTCTTATAATATTGTATGGGAAGCTTCAACGATGTTATAACGGTGGAAAATAGCCACACTCGCTGTATAGGTTAAAAAAGAAAACATTCTTAACTTAATTTTGTTGAAAATGTCATAAAGTACCTTATTTGGAAAATGAAGAAAATATTCCTACATAATGGTAATTTATTTATAATTTTTAGAAATTAAATAATTAAATTTATTTATGACACAATGACGGTGCAATAATTACCTTATTAATGAAAGATTAAAATAATTGATATTATAAATATCCAAATAAATCTAATTTGAGACTTTTAATGAATTCCACTAATTTTCAAGGTTAATGTGACATTTTAGGGTTGATTAAATGATTTTTTTCGAAGTAATAATGCTGTTATGAATTTAACAAAAACAAAATATCCAATAGTGTCAAAATTGACATAAAAGAGTTTTAAAAACAAATATTATATTATTAATTGGTATTATTTTCCTAAAAATCTAAGGTTTGGGAAAAGGGCTTAAATAATAATATATATTTCATTAATTAACCACTTTATGTTTGCTTGTATTTTTATAGTAAGTTTATTAACCATATAATATAAAAAAACAAAGAGACATGGTAAATGTCAAACTATTTAACTAAGAGTGAAATCTAAAACATAAGGTTAATATGATGACCTAAACCTGTCTAAAACCTATTGGTTGAGAGGTTTTTAACCCATCCCACCTTATCCTTTAAATAATTCATTTTTGAGCCATTAGAAGCTGAAAGGGATTTTATTATAAAATAATATTTCAAGCTTTTCCTAAAGTGACCCTCACCTCTCTTATAAATGTGAACCTACCCTTCTCTCAAATTCACAAATTCAAAGCCATTTGGCTCAAACAAACCCTGACCAAATATCCTCTCAAATATCCTCCCTTCATTCTAGAGGCCTTTATTCAGAAATTGAACCTAAGGATCCCTTTTGATCAAATCCAAAGGAAGAACCCGAAGAAGAGGTAAATATTTCATCACCTCTTTCAAGTTCTTTTCTTCTTCCACTTCCTCTTTATTTGTTGTATACATTCTAAAATAATAAATCCAGTATATTATATATACTGTGATGTTATTATAAAAATTTTATAACCATATTCATTATTCTATCCATCTATAAATGACAACGTCACCATACATGCGTACGTACAGATTACCGTCTCGACGTCGTGGTGTAGTTTTTCATTCAAACACTTCATCATTTGGATGAGTATAATAATGAGTATAAATGAAGTAAATAATAAATATAAAATGATAATGATTATGTATATATTATATACCATCCAATTATATACGATTTTAATATCAAAAGAATGATATTGTGGCTCATGTGTACGTACGGATTACAGTCTCCAAGAACGCGATGAGATTAATTCCCCATCATAATCATTCAAGAATAATTTTCATTTTATGATTAGAAATAATGTTTATGAACATAATATCATTCTGTATATGAATAAAATAAATCCTTTCCATAACAAACATGACTTAAGTAACAACGCATATAAAGGAAGACAAATTAGTTAACACCGGAAACGATGATACTACTGAAATATTTTTAACAAAGCAATATTAGAAGATCATATATGATATCATATTAATGTATACGGTTCTTGTATAATTTAATAACAATTATTTCACCATTATACAGGAGCTTTACCTACCCTCAACCAAGTAAAAGTACAAGGTAAGGGTTAATTTCACAATCTCTTTATTATCCGAGGTTGTTTTTACGTAAATATCTTCTGGGACCTCTTTATCATTCACACCCATGTTTCTGAAAAAATATATTTCAAAATATTTTTACTATTTACTAGACTATGGTTTAAACTCATTTATACCCTTGTTTTACTTTTTATAAAATTGTTTTAAAGGAATCTTTCTGTCGTTTTCCAAACAAGGTACCTTATGACCTTTTCAACAAAATTAAGGTTAGAATGTTTTTTACCTATACGGCGGGTGTGGATATTTTCTGCCATTATTACATCATAAAAGCTTCCCTTAAAAGATTATAAGAATATTTTCAAAATAAATGTTTTCTTTTATAATTATATGACTTCTAAATGATTTCAAAATAGAAATATATATTTCTCTAATTTTTTTTGATTTCATCTATGTGAACATCTTTTGATGGATTTGAAGCTTATTTGAAGTTGATTTAGTATGATACAAAACTTCCATATTGTATTGAAGGTTTTGTGATATGTTTGACAGTGGATGTGTTATTTTTACACCATTCATTGTTTATGGATAAAGTATTGACATTTCGTATGCTAGTTTAAATACGAATATTTAACTTATGTTTAAACCTTTTCATATGGGGAATGCGTTGGACTTAGTAAGTGATGGGTGGAGCCCGCCATAGCTCCTCGATGAATCGGTATGTCTCATGAGACAAACTAGTGTCTTAGAAAAAGGATTTGACAAAATCTTATTTTTAGTCTTGGCACAAGGCCTTGACTATGTGGTCATGAGGTCTAGAATTATGCATTCCATCATTATGAAAGTGGATATTGATATTGCATGTGATTATTCGAGTAGTAGAATATCCAATTGAATAAGTAAATGGAATTATTTGATTTTATATTTTCCATATTATGCTGAAGTTAAAGTTTAAAAGGATTTTGTTTTAGTCTTACATTGCCTTAAATATTTATGCTTATTTATGAAAGTTTCTGCTATATTGTTATCCTTACCGAGCAACTGAGCTCACCTCTTTCTATTTTTTATTTTTTATAGGATGTGAAGAATTATATTATAACTGACTTGCATGGATAGTTTAATGGATAAGAGTGTGGGCTATGGAGACTATGTTGTTTTAGTTTTTAATTTTATAATGTAATGTAAAACTTATGAATGTATCTAGTATTTACAAGGCTACTAAACTAATGGGTCTTTCAAGACTTGAACTTTTGTGATTATTCCAATGTTATGTAATAATGCACCGACTCCGGGTAACTTGGTTCGGGGCCTTACATGGGTCATATGAATAAAGTGTTGTATGGGATGAATAAATCATTAATGAAATGTTATTCTAGTCTTGGTCCATTCTTGAGAAAGATTGGATTGTAGTGAGGAAGAGTTGATCACAATTTCTATATCATGAAAGACAATGATCAAAAGATTTCAGTTATCATTTATGTGGATGACATATTTTTTAGAGGATTATATGAAGCAAAATTAAATCTATTATTATAATATATGAAGTGAAAGTTTGAAATGCTCATGTTTGGAGATTTAAAATTTTTCCATGGTTATATATGATCCAAGGAGAGCATGGAACATTTATTTCTTAATCAAAACATTCCAAATAGATACTTAAGAGGTTTTTAATGGATGATTCTAGGACAATTAAAACACTAGTTGATACTTGGATGAAGTTTTCAATATATTATGAAGGAAAGAATGTAGATATAATGAAATATATATAGGCCATTGGAAGCCTATTGTACCTAGCTGAGACACAACCAGACATTGTATTTTTTACTTTTCAAGATACATGGTACCAATGCTGTCCCAAGGAAAGCTACTTGATTATAGTGAAGATTATTTTTCATTCACTATTATAAATTTGGGCTATATTAACCATTTAAAATCGTTGGAATATACAAGGACACCATTGTTATATCCTATACCAAATTACTTTCCAAACCATTATCACTATCCCTATCATTATAGAAGTATACAAATAGTTATAAGGAACTATTGGTATATACATATAAGAAAAAATTTATACTAATAATTAACTGAATCAGTATAAGGAAATACCAACAGTTTGTGGAACCCCAAAAAATAACCAATCATTAGTATATCTCTTAAATAACAATGGTTCCATGAACCGTTGCTATATATTTTCCCATAGGTGTAAACCACTTTATCTAGACTAAAACCCTTCAAAAAACCTACAAAAAATCATATAATAAAATCTAAATAGAATATCAAAACTATTTAAAATAAACATTCAAAATAAGACACATATTATATATTTTATATTCAACCAGTTAATAACTTAAAAAATGAATGAAAACATGCATATACATTTAGTCATAAGACACTCTCAAAAAGGTTGTAAGTTTCATAAATATAAAATTATAAATAGAGTGTATCAATATCTTTCTCTAAAAAATTCTAACCATGGTAATAAATATAATTCTCTTATAATGCCAATTTTTTTCCAATAATGTTTTTACGTGAGCATATTTAAACTACTACTCAGTGCTAGAATAGGTGTTTTAATTTCTTGAGGTGGGAAAATTCCTAGTGGGTATGATAAAATTTTTGAGTCAACAATAGATCCCCCCTAGTGCTCCTTACTTAATACCAGCTGCAAATAATTGTTGTGGTCAAATTTGTTAGTTTTTTTCTCATCCAAAGCCTTGTAAGTTTGTTATTAAATTATAAAATAGATAAATGTGTAAGAAATTGATGTTAAAATATTAAGGAATATAATAATTATTACATTATTTTCTTACATCTCATAATTAACAACATTCACACATTTATTCATTCTTCTCAAGAAAAATAGTTTTTCTCAAGTAAACACTCTTCAATGTTCAACAAACTCATCATAAAAGTCAATGTATATAAGAAAATATGATTTAGTAATTCTATTAGTGATCAAAAATTAAACATGAAAACTATATCTATAGCATGATATTAATTTTTCTTTAAGTCATAGACAATATAATCATTCTCAGTTGTACTTAGGAAATACTTGGTTTTTCTCATGTCTCGACATGGTTATTCATCCCAATTTGTTCACATAATTCACAAAACTCTTTTTTTGTTTATTTATGAAAGAACACTGAAAATAAAATTATCAGTTTAATAATTAATGTGTTATTAAAAAATATAATCATTTTCAATAAAAATAATCAAATTATAACAATTCACTTATTGGCCACTCTTCCAATAGGAAATCATCTCCTAGTACTATTTGACTAGAAAATAATTAATCAATGGTAGACGCTTTAAATATATTCCAAATTCTATTGACCTAGACATTATGTAACTCATTTTTAAATACCCCCATAAATCAACTAATTCTATCAATCATGTCTCTCTCATAGCTTGACCATCATAAAAATTACAGTAAAGATATTAGCAAAATATTAATTCATATAAATATAATAACAATATACAATTTAAACTAATAAATTTTCTTAAATATTTATGATCCAATGAACTTCCCTTAATTTCAACTCCAATGTGTCTCCAGGGAACTTGTTTCATAGGAATGATGTCACTGTATTTTGTAAGAGTCACCATAAAACTCCAACATCCTCTCTCATGTTTACTAATCATTTGATTTTCCTAAGGTAGGATCATTAATTGGATATGATGGATCCCTAGGATATGAAGGATCAATATCCTGTACAATTTTAGTGATCTAAAATGTATTATCATGATGATTAGTATAATATGGATGATCATAACGAATTGAATCAAAAGTTGAAGGAGATTGAAGATAAAATCCTGGATAAATTAAAGAATAAGGAAATTAAGGTGGAAGAAAAGTTATTAGAAAAGGATAATAGTGATAAATAGTAGGATACATAATCAAATTAGGAAAGGGAATATGAGAAGCATGGTTTGATAGAAATGGTGATGACAAAAAGGTTGGTCTAAATATTCTTGGGGCGTTGAGGGGAATCATTGGATAATAAAGTGTGATAAATGGTATATTCACTAAAGGATTTGGGTGTGATTGGGTATGTATAGCACATTGAGTACCTCTAGTACCCCCTTAAAACTATCAAGATGGTCACCACTATTACTAGTATGGTTAGAGAATATTTGTCTTCTAGATGGTGGTTCATGATTAAAATTTAAAAATGACTAATTACGTGACATAATAAATCATTTAATGGATATATATATACATATACATACATGAATACATATATATATATATATTTGAAATACTATACTCACAGTAGGTACCGAATTATAGATGCTCATATCTCACATGAATTGATCATTTTCTAACAATATCTCCCAATGAATCTCTTTAATATTTTTCATTTACTGCATAGGAAAATAAAATATACATTTAATTTGAAATTAATTACTAATGGGTAAGATAAATAAGGTATAAGAGGTTATATGACATAATTAAGTCATACCAATTTCAAATAAAAATAAGGGATATAAATTAGCATAACACAATAATTTCATATTTAGTAGAAAGATAAAAAATTTAAAAATTTAAACATGAAGCTTTCATAAATTTTAACATTAATCTTCCATATTTTGAAACTAATGTAACAGGTGATCCTATTTTACTCTACAGTAACCAGATTAGAGTGTTATTGGACTTGATGTGATACTCCTTGTATGCTAGCGATTAAAACTTACAAAAAGGGTCTATGGTGTTACCATATAAAGACTACACCCTCATATCATAGTGATAAATAATAATGTAAATAATAAAAATACCACATATTTAGATTAACCATGAAACAAACATCTCAGTAGGTGACATAAATAGTACATAACCCAAGATATAAAAAATGAAGGATATAAAAGTTTCATGAAAGTCATATATAGAAAATATACCCCCTATAGTTAGGTCATATACAACAGAATCCAAAAATGATTTAATTTTACAAAATGAGAAAAAAATTTGTTCTGATTCCTAGTCCCATCTCATATCTCATGCTCTACTCTAGCCAATAAATCAACCATAGGTAATAGATCACTTTACCATTTCTTATATAGATAAAATTTAGTCTACTCGAGTACCCATGTCAACCTGGATAGTGTGTGAGATTCAACAATGAAATCATGAGTGAAACCATTTATGAGATAATTTCAATCTCATCGAGATCACGACCCAAACCATGTTCACCGAACCACCCCAAGAAAATCTCACGATTGCACACCTTACCCTTAGGGAATTAAATTATATATTAAAGGGCTATGTATCTATATCCTGATAGTATGAATTTGTATATTTTATTTTAATAAAATAATTATTATATTTATCCCTTTTAAATATTACTTTTTAAATGGTTAAATAATGAGTTTTATAAAAATTAGATTTTGATATGGCGAAAATCTAATTGTGTGTTTGGGAAATATAGTGTCAATCAAGACACTATTTTTAATGAATTCAAGAATTTTCAAAATAAATGATATTTTAATGAAATATTGTTATTAAATAATATTTATTAAATATAAATGATAATATAATATTTCGAAGCCAAATATAATTTCTATAGGGGTCATAAAATTAGTATTGTAAAAGAACTCAGTATTTTTCAATAAATGGATATTTTTGGTTTAAAAGTGTAAATTAGAATATTTATAGAATTAGTTTGAAGAAATAAATATTATTTTTTTAATCAACACATCGAAATTATCCAATGGTGAATTTTTCATAATTTTCTGAGACAGTCGTATTTTTGGGTAGAAATTAAATATCGTATAATTATAGGATATGTATTATGACGTCATAAAATCCCAAAAGTGATGTTATAAATACTATAAATATCATCCAAAACCAAAATTATATTTATTCCTTAAAATAATGTTTTTATGTTATTTTATTAAGTTTAAAAACCATTAATAAATGCTCTAAAACCTATATTATATTTTAAGTTTTTAAAATTAATTATTTATAAACATAACTCACTTCCACATACCCAAGAGATTTATTTTAATATTTTCAGTCCTTTTTCTTATAAAGTAATGAAAACTACTCCTATTTGGTAGAAACCATGGAAAAAACCATGATATGTTTTGTGGTTTTCATTACTTTAACATAAAAACTCCAACACCTATGTCTGGAAATTAATAAAGAATTATCCTCTCTTTTTCTATATAAACCCACCTAACCTCCCATTCATATTCACTAAAAACACCCGGTTCATGAATTTACTCTACCGTTTCCTCTATTTATCCCTCTAAATGTTTCCACAATCTCTTAAGAAGCTCATGCCATGCTTTTAGAAGGGCCCTCTCAACGTAAGGGATCCTCTCCTTCTTATCTTTATCCAAGCACCTTCTTTATATTATGCCTTTTAATTTCCAATTGTTCATGTTGGGATATATTCTTATATATAACTATTACATTCCTTATTATTTATAAGTGATTATATACCACTTTAATTATCATTCACCCCTTCTATAAAACTTTATATATACACGTTATGTTATTGAAATTATACCACAATTTTCTATGCCAAACATTTGTATAGTGAACACCCACCTCCATTTCCACTCAAAGATATTCACCTAGAGGTACCTATCCTTCATTTATTGGGGAATTCCATGTATTTACCATACACTCCATAATCATGATATTAAAAATGTTGAAACACATCCTTATATCGTATGATCTATGTGACACATATATGTTTGTACATTATATAAATGTGACGGGTGGGCCCAAAATTATATAGCCCTACAATGCATTTAGTAATGTATTTATCTCATGGGATGTTTTGTATGAAATTAACGAGTGAACCTAATAAATTATGAGACTTTTCCACCATGTGATATTATCTTGGTAGTTTTCCTTGACTTATGATTATGTCATGTTTTATGTTATTGGAACATTCCTATGTTGCCGTTATGTTATCATGTTATTTCATGGATCATTGTTAAAGATTATGATTCTCAACCTTCTTATGTTACCTTTATATGTATCTTGGATCACATGTATTACTTTACCTACTATGTTTTTTTATTCCCTTACTGGGCTTTATGCCATGGAGTTTTATAAGATCCAAGGAATATAGGGGCATGTTTCAAAGTTTTTAAATAATGATATTGTACCAATGTTTCAAGTTGATGTTATATGTACCTAATTTCTCCAAATTATTAGGCCTCATTATATTATGAGTTTGTATTAAGTGTATATTTATGTAATAAATCATGAATTAATGCGTATTAATGTATTGTTTTTCATATTATTTAGCTGGGGAAACTAGGTTCAAGGCATTGAGATCACTAAGCTTAAGACTGCCCTGATCATTTTCACAAAAAAATATTCCATTTGAGAATGTATAAGGTCATTCCACCCATATAACCACCCCACCAACAATTAGACATCATGGAATTTAAATAATCACACACTGGTTTTGGAATGAACATTCAACTCATTGTAAAAAAAAGAAGAGTCCACTTGCAAAAAAATTGTTTAAAATGACACATTTTTATTGATAGTTATAAAATAACCAATGTTAAATTTTTTTCGAGGATCGATTAAAAAATAATTAACATTGGAAACAATAATAAAGATTTTTTATCATTGATTATTTTATAATCTAGGTTATAAACATGTTTTTGATGTCGATTATAATAATTATCGATGTTGAAAACATATAAAAAATTAAAAATGATGTGGTTTGCTAATACATCTACTTATTCCATATATTTATCCAAGGATCTCTCAATTTTATGACCTAAACCCTAAAATATATCATTTGAGGGACCCTCATCACCATTGATTCTCCTTCCCCACTCTTTATCTGCTTCCATCAAACTTCCTCTTCCACTGTAAACCTAATATCCCATATCTCTCATATAAGAAACCCTACTCCATATTCCAAATTCTACCACCATTATTTCTCAAACGCCATTAAGATGTCACATCTTCACCCACTATAGATATTCTATTCTACCTATTATAAGTTATATTTTACTAAATTCAGGCAATTATTCTCAATTTTTATAGATTATTTATAAAATTAGATGATATAGTTGTTATTGGAATCCTCATATTGAGAATGATGTTTTTTATTGATGATTTCTCCACTATAGAAGATTTCAATCAAATTATTTCTAAATTCTTGAAATCTTAGAATCAAATTGTTTATTTATGAGTTTTTTGGTATTTTAGTTATTATAAACATGTATTTTTCTTTAAAATTTAGTTTATTTAATTTTAAAAAATATTTTTTTTATAATTAATTTATAGTTTTGTGTTTGATTTTCCCTCATTTATCATTTAGATTTTGAATATTTTATAATTCTAAATGATATAATTTATTTACTTATTTTTTAATTAATATATATGAATAATAAATTATTAATATTACTTGTAATATTAAATGGTTTATACAATTTAAATTATCCCAAAGACCCTCAAATTAAACAACCAACAAAGGCCCTGATTTGTTTTCTACACAAGCCTGCCTTAGCCACAAATCTCCCACCCCACATCAAATGACACCTTCCACTGTCTGAAGAAGTAGTGCCTCCAGCCTGTCCATGATGCACTATGACAATCACCACCTTTACATGAGGTTCATTTACCACACCCAAATTAAATATATATGAATAATAAACCAGTGTTATAATTATTAATTTTAGAAAAAATATTAATATTAGTGTTAATATTTTTAATATTAGTGATTATATTATTAATAAAAAATCCTGATTGCCACTAATTATAGGGTATTTGACCCCATAAAGGGAGTTGTTATGGTTTTGTGTGTGAAAAAAATAATATATATGATCCTTTAATCTTATGAAATTTAATTAATAATATATAATTTCAATTATAGAAAATAGTTTCCATTTTACATAATATTCCATATATTTGTACAAGTAAACCGATCAGGAAAACTAAGGAAATGAATGCCTCTAGAATGATGAATTTGAATATAAAAACTCATAAAAAAGTACATAAATGAACTTAATAAAATTATAATAAATAAAATACATGTTTCATAGTTTTTAAATTAAATTATTAATGAATCTAATTTCATTATCCACGACATTTTGTGCTAGTTTAGCATAGTTTTAGATATAAGTTAAGGGATTCTCCCTGAACCTATATATTTTTGGGTTATGCTTTCTATCTATATAACAAAATGTAATTCTTAATTCATATTATGTAATCCATATATATTCTGTTTGAATGTTCCAAAAACATGTACCTAGCTCAATTTTTCTTTCTTTTGTGGTGAAATACATGTTTTATAAAGTTCCATTTTCAATTTATCCTTAAAATCATGCCTGATTAAAGTTAACTTCCCAATTTATTTCCCATTTTCAAATACCCCCAAATATATTTTAAGCCACCATTTTTTTCTAAAACAAATCATTTTATCATAAAAACTAGATTGGTTTTATTTATTTTTATATAAAAATTATGCCTTTTTCATTTTAAAAACTCTTTTATATTTTACCTTAAACAGCACCAAAGTGGATAATTTATAAAGTTTCTTAAACACTGTTTTTAAATGTTTTAACTTCCATTGTACATCATATATCATGTTTTATTCCAATTTTATCTTATGAATGTTCAAGTGTGATTTAAATCTATTCTTTCATTAACATCGTTATGTTACACTGATTCTTTATGCCATACGATATGATTATGACACCCATTTGATCCCATGAATATCCCTTAACTTTATTCCTTATGTATGACTATTCATGTGGAATAAATATGCATGAACATGTTATGTTTGGTGTGCCTATATAATGCTACAATTAATTAGGTAATGTTTTAGTCTCATGAGACATGATGTTGGGATAAGAAGTAAACCTGATCCCTTTATGGGACTTTGTCTACCATGTGCAATGGTATTGGGAGTTAGCCTTGAGTCATGCTCCACCATGTGAAATGATATTGTCACTTATCCTTGACTAATTCTTATTTCATGTTGTATGTTTTTTACACACTCATATGATTCTATTATTACATGATCCCTTGTTCTACACGTGTTACTTCATTATGTTTATTCATGTTCCTTACCTTTTTACATCATCATGTTATGCGTACTAACCCAGGTGATATTATTTATTTACATGCTCATTCACTTAGTTTTTTTCTCATTCCTTTGTTCAAGTATTCCCCGAGTTCTCATATACATATGTAAGTGATCAAAAGATGTTATGATCTCATTAAAAAGACTAAATATTTTTTTTTTATTTTGGTTTCATTTTGTTTAATTATATACCTAATCTTACAAAGATGCTAAAATTTATGACACATGGCTTGTAATTGATGGTTAATTATGGTTAAAATCATGTAATAATATTTTTATAAGGATAGGGTCTCTATAGAACATGATGATCATCTAAGAATTATTCCAGTGACATTAAGAAGGGAGAATATGTATGCTATATTCAGGAAGTGTAACTTTTGGATGGAGCATGTCACAATAATGAGTGATGAGATAACAAGTGTGGGAATTTATGTGGACCCCTCAAAGACAAAGGTAATTGAGAAATATCCCAAACATTTATGTGTCCTGGGAATATATTTCTTTATGTGATTTTCTTGATACTACTGAAGGTTTGGAAGAAAGATCTCAAAATTTTCAACCACAATAGGAAATTTAACATAGAAAGGGGTAGTGTATTTCTAGAAAAAATATAGTGATGAAATTATGAAGGATCTTAAAAAGAGGCTAATTATCACCATTGTACATAGACTTCCAAAATTTAGTAGAGATGATTTAATTTAATGCTTCAGTTATATACTCATGAAAAATGATAATGTGATAGCATATGCCTCATGATAGAAGAATAGCCATGAGAAGAACTACCCAATGAATGATCTAGAGTTAGTAGGAGTGATAATTTATTTGAATATATATAAGAACTACCATTATAGATAGAATTGTGACATATATACAGGTTGTAAGTGTACACAAAAATATCACAACATGCATCGAAGAATATGTTTTGGGTAAATAATGGAAAATGATTACTCTATTTATAACCATCCTTAAATGGTGAATAAGGTATCTTGTTCTATCAATAAAAAATAACGTGTTACACTACCAATGATGTGGATTGATAAAGTCCCCATCTTTATGGATATGAAAATAATGGATAAGAAATTCATAACCTAAGGAAATGAATCATAATATATCCAAAGTATTTATTCACAATAAATCCAATTGAATATTAATAATACAAAAAATAATGTTTTGGAACATCTAGTGATGATGATAATGACAAATGGAGGGATGTTTCATGAATTACACATCAATAATGTGGGTGTAAATTATGTTGGTACTAAATTTTATCGACATTCATCACTAGAAATAATTAATGTTCTATTAGAAAATGCATATATCTCATCTTTCTCTATCCATCTTGGATGTTCAATATTGTACCATGATCTTTGAGGGAACATTTTGTGGGAGAACAAAATAAAATAAATTACTTTGTAGACCGTATTGTTCTTTTTTTATTTTAGTAAGTTAAATAATAGAGAAAAAATTCAAATTGGATGATGAAAATATTACCTATACCCACATAAAAAATCGGGAACATCACTATGGACATTTTCATTGGTCTCTCAATTAAACCCAAAGGAGGAAATTTTTAATGGGTTTTGGGGGATCTACTCACCAGGACTACTCACATCAAAACTATTAAGGATGATTTATCAATTGGATAACATGATAAGATATATATATATAAAGGATGTTTTGAGGATATATAGAGAACAAATTATAAACATATCTAATTATGATCCAAGGTTCAACTTTAAATTATAGAGATATCTTAAACATTTATTAAATACTGATGTGAAATTCTGTAGAGCCTATCACACCAAAACTAGTTACTAATTAGAAATTACCATTCAAAAATTTGAGTATATGTGGAGTTCTTGATCAACTTAATTAAAAGGAGGATGAGATCAAAATATCCCATCAGTTGAGTTCTCATTAAAAAAATATATTCCACTCAAGAATTAAAATGGCCCCATAAGAAGCTGTATATGTGAAGAGATTTAGAACTATTAAAAGTAGGGTTAAAGATGGTGAATAGAATATTTTTAGACCTGATCTTGTACAATGAATGATATATATGACACAATCCATTCGACAACACATTAAAGTTTCTCAATGTTATAAAAAAGATATGTTGATAGTCATTGATAGTTCTTGGTATTTTATATTGTTGATAAAGGGTTTATTCAAATATCACTGTGGAAGAGATTCAAGTAATTTGGAAGGATGGAGTGGATTACTGAAGGAAAATTGTCACCTTTGAGACATGTGTTCATAGATAAGGAGTTACCTATTAGATAGATCTTCCACCAATATTGGATCAAGATCATGATGTGTTCCCTGTATCTCTCTTGACTAGTTACGTACATAATTACTCACATGTAATGAATCAAAAGCTCATAAAACTGGATCATGACATCTCTGAGGAGGATCTACTAGTGATGATATTGGATGGTAGATATAAATATATATGAAATATGAAAAATTACCTTGCTATAGTTATTTGGTTAAATCACAAGTATGAAGAAAGAACATGGAAACCTTAGGATGAAATGAAATAGAAGAATCCTAATCTAATCTCATCTGATGATATGTACTGAAATTTTGAGGTAAAAATTTCTATACAGGGGAAGAATTTAATATCCAATACACACACACACACACACACAAATATATATATATATATATATATATATTGAAAATTCCATCTAGATAAACTAAGTTGTTTATATTTATGATTATAATATAATTTTAAAAAATTCTTGTTAGATCACATTGATTAATTAACAGGGAAATGTAAATTTCCATAAATACATCTATAAAAATATAAACTGTCATAATTAGATAAAAAAATATAACTAGAAAATGTAGATCACATTGATTTCCTAGAATAATCACACTAATGAATAGTAATGTAAAAAAGATATTGAAAATTAGTAATCCATTTGGATTTTTTTGAAATGAAAAGTATAGAACAATTAGATTAATTAAGGTGAATGTCAAATGAAGGAATACATATGTATTTATAGGAAATAATATGAATGATGTAAAAGTAATATAATAGTTGAAATAGTATCCTTAATGTTATCAGTAGTAACACTATTATTATGAATAATAACCAGAACATTAGAATAGAAAATTTAACTGAAAATAGTACACTATTTTAGCGACTCAACCCTAGAAAGCCTAGATCCAGTGTCACGCTACCATTATATTGGAATTATTATATGAAAATTTATCCCGAAGGACCGATCCGTTTATTAGTCTTGGTAAAAGAGATACATACGTGAGTCTTTTTCTACAAATTAATACATTAATTTCATTTTTTTCTTTAGAGTATAATTTTTTTCCATCTAAAATATCCCAACATATCATTATTAGTACACTTATTGGATTGATAAGGAAAAGAATAAAAATAAGAGTGAGCTTAAATTCTTCTTAAGGGTTAAGTACAGTGGAAGGAATAATGAATCAATGAGAATAGTTAATATAGAAAGGTTATAAATGAATACACATGCCATGCAATAAATAAAATTATAAGGAGGCACATAAAAAATAAGTAAAGGTAAATGACTGAACACATATTCTATATAATCAATAAACCAAATGGATAATCAATATGACCAGGTAATAAATGATAACACATGCCATTAAAATATATGTCTAAGTAAATATCAATATGAAAATGTTAGAAACTGAAACACATTCCATTTAATCAATTAACTAAGAATAGAATAACTCCATAGATATTTTAAACCAAAAATCTCATGGATAAATAATAACTAAGTATAAATGAGAGAAATTCTTAATTATTGGACTCCATGTTTCCTAGGTATATGATACCTTTACCATCATGAAATTTAATAAGATGGTTTATAATATTAGGTAAAACCCCATCTAAGTTTGGTTAACTAACTCATCCCATGATACTAACAAAGCATAGAGGGGCTATCTATAACTGGGACCCACCCATGTCGTACATGTCCAAATAATTCCTCATATATTGAATAATCGATTTTACAATGTTCCATATAAAATATCTATATGGTTCATATGATACCTATTTATCAATATTTACACAGTTAATTAAATAACTATCAAGTACATACTATATGTAAAAATGGTATATTTTTTAGGAAATAATCACCTTCATGATAAATGATATTAATATTTAGGGGAAACTTAATGCTCAATGATCACTGGAAATTGAATATTTAAAGGGCACTAACAAAGGAATCATTGAAGATAATGTCAATAATATCCTTGAAAAAATCAATCAAAAACCATCCAAAGGAAGAATTAGGATGATATCAATATAAAATATACCCATTGGATTAAGAATGAAGATTTTTTTCATTGATAAAATGGAAGAATAAATTTAAAACCATTCTTGATTAAAAATATCCTTTTGTTTTAAAAAACATTTTATTTGAAAATAACTTTTCAAAACAACATTTTAATTAAAAATTAACCTTATAAACATGTAAAAAAATAATCATATGATTGGAGGTGAGTAAATCCATACATGTTGTAGAAGGTAAAAATAACATTACTTTTTCGTGGTAGAAAGTTTAGAAAAGTGCCTGTTTGGAAATCGACAAGAAGATTCATTTTAAGACATATGTTAAATATTCAAGGGGAAAAATGTATCTATTCAATAATTTTTGAAAGGATAAAAACGTTTTTCAAAACAATTTTAGTAAACTGGGGTTTTAGAAGAAAACATGTTCTCTGACTAAAGAGAAAAATGAAACTGGGTTTTCTTATCAACATTAAAAAAAAAATTAAGTACCAAAGAGTGAAAAAGGTATTATTACTTGAAAAGTGACATGAATTACCATAGGAGAAGAAAATTAAAGGTTTTATTAGACAATGGTCAAATAATTTCCTTGTTTGTAAATTCATGTTTAAAAAATCCCAAAAAAAATGATATTGTGAAGAAAACCGTTTAAAATACCACAACATTGATGTGAGAATCAATCAATGAATATATTATGCTTGTCAAATGAAAATCTACATAAAAAATATTAAATGAAAAAATAGATAGTAAAAATTTATTAAACAAATAATATTATAATATTAATTAAAATGGTGAAGTAAAATAACCTAATGAAATGAAATTGGGATATGAAATTATTTTCCACTTAGTAACTTTTAACTCAAATCCCCTTAGAAGAAATAATTCAAATTGAAGCTCAAAATAACATAAAGATAAAATAATTCATGATATAATATATCAAAAGGAGAATTAGGTAATCTACAAAAATTAAATAATTGGTTATAATGGAATATGCCTCATGGAAAGAAAAGTGAGATAAAAGTCACTTACATTGCATTTCCTTTTTGAGTGAACATCCTTTAACCTCCTCTTCTTTGGGTAACTCCTTTTGGTTTTCACCAAAGAGATTCCTTTGATGGATTTATACCCAAATAGAGGCTTCTAAGATGAGGTAAGTCATTTTTAGGATCTATTTGGGAAAATATTGGTTATTCCAAAGTTTCATGATAGGTGTGAATTAGTAGGAGGGGTAAATTCATTTTTATAGTGTAGGAGGAGTGGCATTCTAATAAATTTTGGAAAAGGGAATAAAACTGACGTTTTCCCATGAAAAGTGTCTTAATAATAGAAAAAAATTATATCTAAGGGAGTAATGGCACATAATATTTTCATCTAATGGATCTTGGATAACTTTTTAGTTTATTTTGGCCCTTAAGTTTAAGGTTTAGTCCCCTGTTAAGCTATTTTCCCCTTAATCGCAGTAATTAATTTTTATCCCTTTCACTATTGTTTTTTGTTAAAAAACAAGTTGAATTTATTATAAATTATATTATTATTATTATTATTATTATTATAAACATGGAATCCATTTTTCCAAATTCCAATCACAAAATTGGTAGAAATTAATTTAAAATTAATCTCGTAGATGGGACGACAAAGTGAGTTTTTTAAAATAGAATGTTCAAATATTTGGTAAGTTTTTATATCCAATTTCAATGTTAAATTTATTATAATTAACTAAATTTTATTAATTTATGTAAAATTTATCTAATTTAACTTAAAATAAATAAAAAATATAATTGAAAATTATAAATAAATTAGATAAAAAAGAAGTTTTGAGTTAAAATTCAGTATTTTCACTATTATTTAAAAAATGAAACTTCTCAAAAAAATATCCAAAATTCGCATTAAACCAATTTTTATGTTTCTGTTTTAAAAAATTAAGTTTTTGACATAAAAATTTTATAAAATTGACAAAATTTAGTTTTAAAATGGGTTTGTCATTAAAAGGCAGTTAAAGTTATTTTAGAAAAGTATTGATTTTATGAAAAACATTGGGTTGATCTTATCTTATGACTATAAAATACATCTAATGAATGTAAAAAATATATGATTTAATATATAATATATATATTGCATTAATATCACTCAAAAATTGTAATTAATTTAGTTTATTAGGATAAAAATATTAATGGTCATAAAAATTGTTTTCAATAAAAATGTTACCTTTATATTAAATTGGTTCTTATATTCAATTTTAATTAATTTTTAAGAAAATAATTCCTTTTTATATTTGTGTAAACCAATGATTTTAATAATATAGTTAATACTATTCATAAATACTAATTTAACGTCTTTTTTATATATTATTATATTAAAAAAAATAATATTTATAATAATATATTATTTCTCGGTAAAAATCGGGATTGCAGGTAAAACAGGGTAATGAAGGAAGTCTTTGATTCCTCTAACAAAATATAACTCAACATTGCATGAATTTAAATCTGTTGTTTTAATTTATTTAAAATATAAATTAGATTTTAAATCCTCAGGATATTGTATTACATTTTGCACTTGGTGTTGTGTGTCATACTCATTATCGAATAAAATGTTATCATTTTAGAATTTCAGGGTGTTATATTCCCCCCCCCCCAATTAAATATTTTCTTCAAAATTCAAACTCAACCTTGGTATTGTATTGTTTTATATTTTCTATGTTTAAATACCACATTGTGTGAAGGGTTTATAAAATATCCTACACAAAAGAGAGCATGGGAAGTACAAAGGTCAAATAGAATAACATATAACTAGGACTCTAAGTGGGAGAACATTAATGGAAAGCAAGGATACACACATAGAGTAAAAGCGTAAATATTTATAGAGAGTGATTAAGGTTATTGATCATAAAAATGTGGATGATCAATTAAAATATGAGGGCCTTAAGGCCATAAATGTTTGATTATTTAGAAAATGGTCGGTTAAAAAAAGGTATCTGGAATTTTTTTTAATTATTTTACTAATTTTGTGTAATTCTTTTATTGACCAAGAGTATAAGGAATTATACATAATTAACATATTTTACAATTTTCATCCTTTTTGTTTTGATAAATTTCCAATTCATCATTACTTTAGGAGATGGATATCAAAAAATTAACTTTGATGCCTAAATAACTAAAATACACTTTTAACGTATCGTAAGGCTAATAAAAGAGTGAAAATTGTACCTATTTGGATCTTTCTTTTATCTAATTTTAAAATGGTTAATACATTATTCATTAGACCTAAAAAGTGATACAAATAGTTTATCATAAATATTTATGAATTAAATTATTCAACTACAAATAATGACTTATTGATAAGGAATTTACGTACGTTAGTGACTGGCTTTAAAAACTTATCATCCTTCAGTCATGGGTTCATATCCTGTGGCCTTTCTGGATTTGATGTGTTATCCACATAAATACATGTTTTATTTTTCAAAAACCTTATTAAAATATTTTATAAAATAAATTTTATGTAAATACTTTAAATTTAGTCATTAAATAGCCTTTTAAATAAGGTTTTTATTTGTAACTCAATACACAAACACTTCATCCATTTATTTCCACATAGGTCCTTCCTTGGTCTATAGTTTATCTTTAATATTATTTGTTGGATTTCTAAATAATTACACATTATCCTCAATCTAAAACACATTTGGTTTAACCTAGGTCATTCATTGTCATTATCTATTCAAATCCTTCATAATGGTTTGTAAATAAAATATGAATCATACTAAGTGTATCCCCCCGAGTGTGTCAAAATAGCTGCGTATTAAGTCCCATTATCATGTACTAGGTTATGCTCGAGTCAGGCCCGATGCAAATTTTTAGAGTTGTTACCCCTAGGTACATTTGTTTTACATCTACTTATAGTATCCAAACAGAGATGTATTTCTAGGAAGACCCATATAATCTCTACCTTACCAAAATTCTAATGTGTTATTCTACACTTACATAAAAGTCGACTTTGTGGATTTGTGATCGAATATATGTTTTCTTAAATCTAGTTACTAAGGTTGATAATTAACTTCCTTTGACACTAAATATAGTGATTCAACCCTAGAAAGCTGGGAGTCAGTGTCATGATACCATTACATTGGAATTATTACAAGTAAATGCAGCCCAAAGGACCAATCAGTTTAGTAGTCTTGGAAAACTACATACAAACATGAGTCTTGTACTACAAATTAATACACTAATTACAACATTTTTTTTTATTTTGAGGAGAAATTTATTCCATCTAGTGTATCTTTTCATATCTTTCTTAGTACACTTCTTGGATTTCTAGAGAATGGAAACAAAATAAGAGTGAGCTCAAATTCTTAGTAAGTGTTAAGTACAATAGATGCAATAATAAATCAATGAGAATTGTCAATATGGGAAGGTAGTAACAAAATACACATTCCATGTTGACAATAAAATGATAAGGAAGTGCATAAAAAATATACAAAGGTAAATAATTGAACACACATTCCATATTATCAATAAACTGAATAGATAAACAATATGACAAGGTAATAAATAATAATTGAAGTTCCAAAGGATCGAATAAAAACAAAGAGGTGGGGGGGGGGGGTTAATCAGTTCTTCACATTTTATAAGTTTCAAAACATTTAGAAACTTATCCCATGAAAACTATGAAGATTTATTTTATTATCAACTTTTAGTAAATAATAATGTATACAAAAGTAGGAATGAAAGTAAAGAACACAATATTTACAAGGTTCAAACTCAGCGTGTGAACCTATATCCTTGCCATATCCACTCCCATTGGTCTATAGAAATACACTATTAAGAATAAGTGAATACAACTTGTACTAAATCCCATTAGACACCCTCTATCTCATGATAAAAATGATTATACTGACTCCCATCAGTTTATAATGTTTTTTTATAAAAATAATTATCCAAAAAAGAATAAAGACTTACTTGAATCTTCTCCAAAATTACTTAGTCTGAATCCTCTATCCGATTTGTCTAGATCTAATTTTCTAAATCTGATGATATAGAATTTGATTTTCTCAATACAATGATACTAGATCCTAGATCCTATTTTCTGAGTATGATGATTCTAGATCTAATTCCCTTAACATGATAATGATGGATCCTGGATCCGATTTTCCCAATACGATGATTCAATACAATAAATTTATTCTCAATCTACAAAACTCAAAATTATTCTTGAATTCTCAATACAATTATTCTTCAATTAGATAGGAAATTTTACTTTAAATTCTTTATAGATCTTCCTTTTGTGTGTATGTGAAATTTATGAATGAATAAATGATCTGAGGAATTAATTATAGGAAACTTAGAAAACAAATGCGGGAAACCTGAAAACATTCACCACTTTCTCAAATCTAAAAATCTATGAAAATATATTGCATTTAAAAATTCAACTTTGACTTCTTCAAACCTCCTTAGATTTCTATTATATTAATGTAAAATTGAAATTCAAGTTTTAATTCTTAAACTCTTTATATTTTTCTCAGCTCATTGTGATCTATTTCTTTCTCAGCTTCATTATGATCGATTTATTTCTCACCTCATTAAAATATTTTTCTTTCTCAATATGATTTCTTCATTATGAATACTTCAGTACGATTCCATCAATATGAAAATATGAGTTTGAAAATATTAGTATGATTTTCCTAGTATGAAAATCTCAGTGTGAAAATTTTAGTACAAAAATATGAGTACGAAAATGTCAGTATGATTTTCTCGGTACAAAAATCTTAGTATGAAAAACTGAGTACAAAAACCTTAGTATGGTTTTCTTCTACCTCAGGATCAAAAACATCTTTTTCTTTATCGTCTCATTTCAATGTATTTGCCATTATGATTGAAATACCATTACAATGGAAATCTCATTTTTTAACTATGAAATACTTAAAACCTATTCACAATTTCTTCAAAATATTTTATCATGAGATTTTTCATGATTTGTGAGAACTTCTTGATTAGAAAATAATCATTTGATTTTGTTTAGAATGTTTGAAAACTTTATAACTTCTAAATTCACATTATTATTTCAAAAATATTCAGTAAATTATTTCTTTCTCTGATTATAGAAAAAATATACTTCTAGTAAACAATAAATTCTACCTCTGATTCTTTTTATTTTGATGAGTTTTAATGTCATTCTAATGTACCTAAATATGTTAAAGTGTCTAATAAATAACTTTATATTCCTGACCTCTTCTATGTTAGGTGTATCTCAATATGAAAACTTGGGTCTAGAAACTTGTGTCTGGAAAACAACCTCCTTACGATGGACTGATTTTGGTTATGTAAAAAAACATTCTTTTATAAAGATAGTTAGTTGTCAACAAATGAAATTTCTTTTAAAAAAATACCACAAAGGTTTTTTAATATCCGCCTTTTCATTTTTTGACACACCTCATTAATAACTTTTCAAACTCTCAGAATTTTTCACAACTCAACTTTTGTAATTAAATCACATTTTTTTTACTTTTATCAAAACATATAATTTATCAAAAGTGAGTGTCTTGACACCACACTACTAGATAAAGTAATGTTTTAGAAGGAATTTTGTTTCTCAGTGGAAAGAAAAGTTTGTGGCCATGTAAAGATAAAATACCCTTCTACTTTATCTTTTGTTATCTAATATTTATTTTTCTATCTCCCCTATTCTATGATAACCATAACTTTAGATTCCATCCCTCGGTGGAAAGAATTTTTTTTAGGCATGTAAATAAAAACCCACCCATACTTTTATCTTTTCTTATCTAAAATTTATTTCTCTCTCTCTACCATTCTATGATAACCAAAACTTTAGTTTCATAAAATATAGATTATTAAAAACTTCTTACTATAAAAACTTTTTCACTTTCTCTACCCCTTTTTCAATATAATACAAATCATGGTGGGGGTTTTTACTTAGGAGGTTTAGGAAGACATGGGAGGAGGCTGAACATGAATTTGGATCCTCAATTCTGCAAAACTTTCTTTCGATATTTATTTTGTAAAGATATCAGCAATCTGATACTTTTTTGAAATGTATTACAACAAAACATCTCCAACAATAACTTTATCTTTTATAAATTGAAACTTTATATCACTGTGTTTTAATCTTGAATGCTGGACATTATTCTTAGAAATATCAGTTTCACTCTAATTATCAGATAGTATCTTCAATGGCTTAGAAAATTTTACTTTCAAATATTGTTGATGAACTTTCATCAACACAAATTTTAGTACAAGATTGAGTAGCTACAATTTATTCATATTAAGATGTTCTAAAAGTTACTGAACACTATTTCTTACTATGCAAAATCACACAACATTCACCCAAGAAAAATGTTCCTCTTGAGGTTGATTTTCTATCATTACAATATCTAGCCCAATCGAAATCAATACAACTACGAAACTTCATCTCACTATTTATTTTTTATAAAAAACCATATGGAGTTATTTCTTTGACATATCCCATAATCCTCTTTGCTGCTAATATATGTGATCCTTTTGGATTAATTTGATACCTAGTACAAAAATTCAGAGCATAAACAATATTATGTATTGAGGCTCAATGGTAAAGAAGACTTCCTATTAGATTTTGAAAGTCTTTCTGATTCACACTTATTCTGGACTCATATTTACACATATTTGTGCTCATTGAAATAGTATTTTAAACTTATTTGGATTATACCATCCCAAATTTTTTTAACAATTCCATGGAATACTTTTCTTGAGATAGGAAAATGTATTTTTCATTTTGTTGAACTTATAAGACAAGGAAGAAATTTAACTCTCCCAACATAGTCATTTCAAAATTCTTCTTCATTTCTTAAATAATTGATTTAAAAACACCTTATATATCCCCAAAAAAATTATATTGGCCACATAAACAATTACAATTAGAGCTCCGGAGTCAACATCTTTCACATATATGTTTCTATCAACTTTTCCTTTAGAAAAATTAAATATTCTCAAAAAAAATTCAAGTTTTAAATACTAGTCATGTGGAGCTTATTTCATCCCATTAAAATATTTCTTCAATTTACAAACATTGTTTCCATCCTCATCAAGTAGAAAATGATAAGGTTTTTAAATTTAACCTTCTTCATCAATCTCACCATTTAAGAAATATGACTTTACATCTATCTAATAAATTTTTTAATTCCAATGTGGGGACACTATGAGAAACATTATAATAGTTTATATCCTTGAAATGAGGTAAAAGGTTTCACAAAAATCCACTCCTTCTTCCTATTAATATACTTTACAAACAATCATTGCTTTGTTTCTTGCAACTTCTCTATGCTAATTCAATTTATTTCTATACACCCAATTGGTTCCATTAACATTTTTATTTACTGGCCTTGAAACAAGTTCACATATTTCATTATTTTCAATATGATCCAATTACTCATTAATATAATCCACCCATTATTTGTGTTTAATATATTTTGAAACTAAATCTCATCAACTTTTGAGATAAGTGAAGTCTTATTCTCTAATCTCAACTTTATTCTTGTCTGATTCGGAGCCTTCTGATTCCCAATAATTTTTTTCGAATTCAACATGTTTTTGTAATTTAGGATATTTTAAAGTTTCTTTTCCAAATTAAATTTCCTCATCACATGATTCCTCTAAGTCTTGATAAGGATATTCTGAATTACTTTCACCATTTTTGGAATTCTCTGGTTTATCCTCCTTAGCATTCTCAAAATTTTTTGTTAAGGAACTTTTATTTACAATTACATTCACATCATATGAGTCCACAAACTTTTGTAAACATTTGTTCCAACATTTTTGTCCTTTTCTATTTGGTGAATAACCCATTAAATTTCCTTATTTATCTTTCTCACAAAACTTTCCCAAATTCAGATTTTTGATTTTTATAAAATATAGACTTTTAAAAACATTTATGTATTTAAATAAAGGTTTTTTGTTATACCACATTTAATAAGGAGTCATGTTATTTTCTAGTCTTAATAATCATCTATTTCGAACATGTTTAGTTGTAATAATAACTTCTCTCCTATATAATTTTGAAAGTTTGTATTCAGCTAACAAACTTCTTCCCATTTCCGACAAGATTTTATTCTTTATTTCTGTTACTCAATTTTTTTTTGTGGAGTTTAAGGATCACAATACTGATGTTTGATACCATGATTTATCACATAATTTTCAAAATTATTACTTGTGAATTTTGTAGAATTATCTATTCTAAATTTCCTTATGCAAAACCCCATTTCCCTTTTAACATCCTTTTGGAAGAATCTGAACGTTTCAATAGCCTCTAATCTGTCCTTAATAAACAAGATGTTTGTCATCGGAGTGAAATAATCAATAAAAGTGATAAACTAAAAATCTATTTTTGTTTATTGATGTCTCATTGACCCATATAAATCATAATGAATTAGGTAAAGTGGTATGGTAGATTGAATCTCAATTATATTACGACTTTCGTTACTCATATGACCTTTCTAGAAAGTAATACAAACATATTCATCTATTTTTTTTTATTTTTGAAAAATTATGAACAACATAAACTTTAGAGAGTTTATTTATGTTTTTTTGAATAAGGTGGACAAGTGTCTGGTGCCACAATTTTTTTTTCATATTCAACACTCAAGTAACATGAGTTATTTAATTCTCATATTTGAAGGAGATTCTCCCTAGTTATTTATTCTATTATAATTATTTTTCCATTTTCACACTTTTGATCATAAAAAAATATTTTCTAAAAAAAATTATTTTCCATCAACACAAATTTTACTTACACTAAGTAAGTTATGTTTTAGACCATCAACAAACAAAACCTCCTTATATTTCATTTTTTAAACTTGAATCATAGTTGTTATGATTCCTCTGATTTTAAGGAACTATAATTACCAAAGATAACTATTCATCCATCATGAATTTCAACATGTCTCAAGATTTTTATATCACATATCATATATAAAGATAAACCACTATCAAGTATCCATGGTTTATTCCTTTTACTTGGTTTCAAAGTTGTTTCAACAACAAAATCTTTTTCCTCAACTTTCTTCATTTCAGCTTTCATTTCTTTTCTATCATAATAAACTTATTATAGAAGGCGTGTCATATATATTTTGGCATGATGAAAAAATTGATCACATATTCCAAAAAAATCTTATAGAAATTCAAATTTATATCTTTTTGGAAAGTTTCTAACATCTTGAGAATTCACTTTTTCAACTTTTTTTAAATCAAGAATGTTTCTCTTTCTACTTTCACTATTTATTATAATATTCTTAGACTTTCTTATGAGTAAGGATAAGTTGTGCCAAAAATTATAAACCCTATTCCCATAGATTCAAAAAAACTATAAATAAGAATAAAATCTTGATTTCCTATTGAAATAAGATCATTATCTATTAAAACTTTGTTGAGGTTGGTAACTTCTTTCAGCTCTAACATACTTAGGATGTAGACTATCCTTTCTTTTGAGAGAGTTTTCTAATTTTTTAGATTTGATATGTTTTTCACACCCCTTTTCTACCCAAAATTTAATAATTTTTTTCTAGAACTTAAAATGTTAAAAGAATCAGATGAAGCATTATTTTTGGTTAGAGAAGATTTCACCCGATTTACTTATTGAGCCTTCTCAACAACATTCTAAGTTTTATCTCTTATTTATGAATATTTTTTTAGTTTTAATTAATATTCTTTAAGATACATTCAACTCAAGAAGTTTTGATAGAAACTCATTAAATTATTATTCCTTATCTTAGATCTTCTTACTGAGATCTTAAATCATCTTTACCTATTCATTAATTCTAATTTTGTGACTTAAAATATCCGTGATGTATTCATCCTTCTACTTGATGAAATCTTCTATTCCTTTAGTGAATTATTCATAATATTTATTTATCATTATGATTTCTTTACTAAGAGATTTGTTTTTTCTCAAGATATACAAGAAGCACTATTCTGAGCTGATACTCTCTATAATATTTTTCAATACCTTATTCACTCTTTGACAAGTCTTTTGTTTTCTCAACTTTTGAAGTGAAGGTTCTAAATTTTTCCAAACATTCATCTTCAAAAGAATTTTTTTAAGTTGAGTCTGATTCAAATTTATTAGTCAATATACTTATTTTGTTTCTTGTAAACTTCTTGTTGTATTTCTTAGATGAATTGTATTCTTTATCATTTTTTCCACTTATTCCACTGAGTTTTTTCATCGAAATCATATCAATATTATCCAACTTTATTCTTGGCTAAATTCATATCAAAGTGTCCAATTCCACCACACTTAAGACATATATGAATAATTTTTCCTCCATACTTTCCTCTTCCTCTTTGATAGTTCTTGGATATAAGATACATGACTTTTTCATTCAACAAATCATCATCTTTATCTTTGGAATCATGAGGATCAAATTTTTCAATATCTTGGATTTTAATCTTTCTAATATCTTCAAAATCCATTTCATATTTAATATTATTTTTAAACATTTGAGATTTCCCCATTTCATAAGCAACAAGAATGTTATGCAATTCATCAAGAGATAAATTATCCTTATCTTATAAAGAAGAAAGTTTAGAATCAAACCTGTCCAGAATGTTTCTCATATGTTTCTTTGAATTTATAGAATCTTTTAGGACATCTACAAATCATATGATGCTACAAAAAATTTCATTTACTATATTGAAGTATTCATAAATTATTTCTTCATCTCTCATTCTGATGTCTTTATACTTACTATGCAAGTTTTTTATCTTTGATTCCTTGAATTTTGTATTCCCTTTCAAAATAATTTCCATATTTTCCCACATACTTTTTGAAAATTTGAGACCCATCACTTTATGATAAAAATTCTACAATAAGGACAAAAGTATTGCATTTCTATCCTTTCCATTAACTTGTATAATTTTCTTATCAACAAATTTTATAGGAGCATCTTTCTCAATATGTGGAAAACCAATAGTAAGAACATCACAAACTTCAAGGACAAGAGATAGGAGATAATAAATCATCATACTTTTCCATCCATAATAATTTTTTCCATCAAATATAGGGATTAATCTACTATTAACAGAATTTATATTATCCATGATAAGGATTCAACAAGGGAAATTTCCCTCTAATACCAATTGAAGTTCCAAAGGATCAAATAACAATTGAGAATGGGGGGGGGGGTTGAATCAGTTGTTCACTTTTTACATGTTTCAAAACATTTATAAACATAACCCCTGCAACTTATTATGATTTATTTCTTTAGCAACTTTTAATAAATAATCATGTATGAAAAATTAGGAAATAAAGTAAAGGACATAATATTTACAAGGTTTGGCCTCAATGTGAGAACCTACATCATTTCCATATACAATCCCATGGATCCATTGAAATCCTTTATTTAAAAGTGAATACAACTTGTGAAAACTCTAATTAGACACCTTATATCTATTGATATGAATGATTATGATGACTCCTGTCGGTTTAATATATTTTCTTATAAAAAATTGAGCCAAACAAAAAATAAAGACTTTATTGAATATGTTCCACAATTTCTCAGTCCGAATCCTCAGCCCAATTTTGATAGATCTGATTCTCTTAATCTAATGATGCTAGTTCCAATTTTATCAATATAATGATACTATATCTTGTATCAAATTTTCCAAGTACCATGATTCTGGATATGATCTTCTAAATAGGATAATGCTGGATCATAGATACAATTTTTTGAGCATGATAATGCTGGATTCTAGATTCAATTTTCCGAATACGATGATTCAATATAATGAATTCATTCTCAATATGAAAATCTAAAACTAATGCTAGAATTATCAATACAATTATTCTTCAATCAGATAGAAACTTTTACATCAAATTCTTCAGAGCTTTGAATTTTTTGTATATTTGAAAGTTGCGAATGAACAAATGATATAATGAAGTATTTATTGGAAACTTAGAAAAGAAAGTTGGGAAGATTGAAAACATTCCTTGCTCCTGCAAAGATCAAAATCTCTAAAAATCTATAACATTTAATAGTTCAACTTGGAATTCTTCAAACCCCCTTATATTTCTATGAGTTTTACATAAAAATTGAAATTCATGTTTGAATTATTCGACTCTTCATATCCTTTTAAGCTCATTATAATCTATTTCTTTCTCATCTTCATTACAATATATTTACTTCTCAACTCATTACGACCTTTTTCTTTCTCAGCATGAATTACTCATTATGAATACATCAATATGATTTCCTTTATATGAAAATATGATTACAAATATCTTAGTGTGATATCCCTAGTACAAAAATCCCAGTAAGAAGATCTCATTATGAAAATCTGAGTATGAAAATCTCAGTACATAAATATGAGTATGAAAATATCAGTACAATTTTCTCAGTATGAAAATCGTAGTACGAAAAACTAAGTATGAAAAACTTAGTATGATTTTATTCTTCATTAGGCTCATTAATATATTTTTCTTTCTTAGCTCATTTTGATGTCATTAACATTATGATGGGAATCCCATTATGATGAAAATCTCATATTTCATCTTTGGAATTATTAGAACCTCTTCATAATTTTTTCAAAATATTTTTTCAGGAGAGTTTTCAGGATTTTTGAGAACTTCTTGATCATAAAAGCATCATCTGAATTTTTTTAGATTGCATGAAAACATTATAATTCCAGAATTCATATTATTATTTTAAAACTCTCTAGAATCTTCATTCTTTCTCTGATTATAGAAAATATAGTATTCCATCAAACAATAAATCATGGCACTTATTATTTTTAATATTATGATTTTCAATGTCTTGTTGATGAACCTAAATATGATAAAGTGTCTGATCAACAACTTCATTTTCCTTAATTGTTCTGTATCCAGTGTAGATCAATACAAAAACCTGCATCTAAAAACTAGTGTCCAGAAAACAATGTCATTATGATGGACTGGGTATGACTCATGAAAAACAAATTATATTACATAGAGAGTTATTTTTTAACAAATATTTTTTTAAAACAAAACAACATAAAGATTCTTCAATAAAGCTTTCCATTAAAATAACAAGTCAAAGAAATTGCAATATGGAAAGGTAAAAAAATGAAACACATTCTAGTTAATAGAAAATTGGGAGTAGAATGAATCTATATATATTTAAAATCAACAATATCGTGGATAAATAATCAATCAGTCTAAATGAGGGAAATGATTAATTATTTGACTATATATTTCCTAGGTATATGCTACCTTTACCATCAAGACCTTTCCCAAGATAGTTTAGAATATCTGGTGTAAACCAATCTAAGTCTAGACAACCAACTCACCCATGAGACTATCTATAAATCAATGGGCTATCTATAAGAGGGCCCCACCCATTTCACACCTATCCAAAGAATTCATAATATATCGAATAATCAATTTAACAATTTTCCTTATCAAATATCCATATGCACTAGAAGATACAAATTTATTAATATTTCCCCATTTAATTTAATAACTCTCACATACACACCATATGTAAAAATGGTATATGGTTTAGTAAATGATCAAATCCCTGATAAATGATATTGATATTTTGGGGAAACATAACGTTCATTGATCAGTGGAAATTTAATATTTCAAGGGGACTAATAAAGGAATCAAGTGAATGCCAATAATATCCGTGTAAAAATCAAGAAATGACTATTCAGAGGATGAATAATTATTATATCAATATTAAATATACCCATTAGGGGTAATAATTAGATTTTTTTGTCATTAATAAAATATAACTTTAAAGTTATTCTTGATAAAAATATCCTTTTATTTTGAAAAACCTTTTTAAAAACCTTTCATTTGAAAATAAATTTTAAAAAAAATTTTTTTATAAAAAATTAACCTTATAAAATTTCAAAGGAATATTTAAAGGAATTACATCAGGAAAATTAGTGCATGCCATATAGGAAAAAAATAATAGTCATTTTTCATGGTAAAAGGTTAGAAAAATGACTTGTTCAAAAAATGATAAGAAGATTACTTTGAAAAGATTTGTAAAAGAAAATAAGGGTAAATATTTCTTTAATAAATCATTCTGGAATGGTAAAAAATATTTTTTAAATAATTCTTATAAAACATTTTTTTAAGAAGAAAATATTTTCTCCAACTAAAGAGAGAAATGATGTCAGGTTTTATTTAAAATATTTTGTTAAAAAGTTTAAGTACCAAAGAGTTATAAATGTACTATTATTTGAAAAAGTTCATGAATAACCATAGGAGAATAAAATGAATGGTTTTATTATAAAATTATAATATAATTTCCTTTAATGGAGATTCTAGTGATAACAATTCCTAAAAAGAAATAGATTCTCAAGTGACCCTTGAAAAGACCATAACATTGATGCGAGAATCAATCAATGAATAGATTATATGTGTTAAATGTAAATCCAAATAAAAAAGTGGAAATAAAAAAAATAGTAAAAATTGATTATAGACATAATCTTAGAATATTAAGGACAATAATTAATTAATATAATCTAATGAAATTAAATTAGGTTATAAAATTCTTTTCAACTTGTTAACTTTTAACTCAAATCCCATTAGAAGAAATAATTCAAATTAAGACTCAAAATATCATGAAGATAAAATAGTTAATGATATAATATATCAAAATGGGTAGTAGAGAAACCAAATAAATTAAATATTTGGGGTTAATGATGTATTCCACATAGAAATAAAAGTGAGACAAGAATGCCTTACCTTGCGTTCCTTTTCAGGTGAACATTCTTCAACATCCTCTTCTTTGGGTAAATCCTTTTTTTTCACCAAAGGGATTCCATTGATGGATTTACTTACAAATTTATGCTTCTAGGGTTATGGGAGGGATGTTGGGGAGATATTTGGTTAGATCTTTGTTGAGAAAAAGTGTCTTGATAAGTCTGAATAAGTGGGAGGGGCGAGTGCCTTTTTATATTCGAGGAGGAGTGTTATTCTTGTAAATTGTGGAAAAGAGAATTACAACAAAGTTTTTCTAATGAAATTTGGATCCATTAATAGTTAAAATTTGATCCAATAGAATATAGGGTCTAAATATGGGAATACAATGGTTTTTGGACAAGTTTCTAGGTCAATTTGGCCCTTAAGTTTAGGGTTTAGTCCCTTGTTAAGATATTTTTTCTCATAATCACTGTAAATAATTTTAATCACTTTGACTAATCCTTTTTTTTTTCAAAAACTAAGTTGACCATATTAGATTTTATGAATTATTATTACTACAAATATGATATATATTTTTCTAAATTATAACCACATAAGTGGTAGAAATAAATTTAAATCTAATCCCACAGACGAGACATCTAAGTGGGTTTTTTAAGTAAATTGTTCAAAAATTTACTTTGAATTTATATTCGATTTTAAAGTGAAATTGATTAAAATATACCAAAATGGATTAATTTATTTAAAATTTATCTAATTTAAATTTTATACCATTAAAAAGAAAAATTTTACCTTACAAATAAATAAGACGAAAAACAGTTTTGAATTAAAATTCGGTATTTTTCACTTTTCATTAAAAAAATGAAACTTCATAGAATAATATCCAAAATTCACCATCAAATATTATTGGATTTTCTAATTCAAAAAATGAATTTTTTTTTAAAATAATTTTTTATAAAATTGACAAAATTTATATTTAAAATAGGTTCTCCAATAAAAGGTGACAAATGTGCCTTTTAAAAATATTAATTTTCATGCAAAATATTGGGTTTGTTCTTATCTTATGAATATAAAATCTATTGTTTGAATGTAAAAAATATTTTATTGAATATATAATATATGTATAGATATATTTCATTAATATGACTCAATAACTGTAATTAATTTAATTAATGAAGATAAAATTGCTTTGTGGGAATAAATATAGTTTTCTATGAAAACATTCCTTTTATAAGGCCCCAGACTTAAAACTTACTTAATATTGAATTAAATGAATAATTCACATTGAAGATCTTTTAAGGTTTAGAGTTTTAGAAAATTACTACATAACTATTACATCTCAAAAGATTACAAAGTAGTCACTTCTACTAAATTTCCATAAAATAAAAACTCTTAAAAATAAACATGTCTAGTTCCATGTATTAGATAACAAGAATTTACCTTGATCCCATCCTTGACCCTATTCCACCTTAAGTCCTGTGAAAAACACTTCAAAAAAAAATTTGGGGTGAGCATAAAATGCTCAGCAAGGGATACACAAAGAATGAAAACTGTTAGTTTTTCAGAGCAATAAGTAAACCATGTATACTTTATCAAAGTAATACCTTTCACCTTTAGGAAGTAGTAAAAACTCTTCACTGAATAAAATATCATTTATTACCCTTTTGTAACCAAAAGATTACCATAAAACCCATATAAAGAACCCATAACATATAAAGGTAACTTGGGACATAAACATACTTAAATGGAATAACCATACGGTCGACTTCTACACATACTTAATGGAATAGACATACGACTGACTTCCATACCCAATGCATTGGAGGTTATAACGTAACCACCCGTCCTGGTATTCACGGCACCACCCATCATATGGTTTATCACGTAACCACCCGTAAAATGTCCAAGTACCATCATTACACATAAAATATTGAAAATATAAACATTTCAATAACAAAATTTCATTTTCAATCAAAATAAGTAATTCCAAGATATTGAATTAATCAATCCATTTTCAAAAATCATTTAAAAGATATTTTTGAATCAAAGTGTCCCATACCACTTTGAAGCTTTTATTGGAATTATAATTTTAAAACATTAATGTCCATATAAATAAATACTGAAAACCATTTTGAAAACATAGACATTAAAGATAAATATTTAGAATAATAAATCTTTAAAACATTTAAAATGATATTTTTGTTAAAGAGTTTTTAACAAAATGAGAGACTCTTGAATACAAATAATTGAGGAATAAAATTTAATCTGAACTTTATAATATCATGAGAATAAATGGATTCATGATATAATATGTCAAAGGACAGTATACACACCATATAAAAGTGAATTGGTGCATAACAACAGTGAAGTCTCAAAAGAAATGTCAAATGAGATGAAATCCATTATAAAGAAGGTATCCTTAAATTAAGGATAAATCAATCTCATAATTATGTGTGACAAATATAAATACACTAAATATAATTGGATATTAAGTGTAAAACAATAAAATGTCATTCACACATATTCAAAGGATGACATATTAAATAACTACATGTTGAACCCAAAGAAATCGAAATTGGGTTAAGAAGTTCCCTTGGTAAAATTCGACAGCCTAACGACGTCACATAAAATTTTACAAAAAGGGTTGATGAGAGAGATAAAGGGGATCTCATCACTTGAACATAAAATTTACATAAATAAGGATATATAAGAACATATCCCAACATAATAGTATGTGAGTTAAAAGACATAACAAAAGAAGTCTTTTAAAAAAAGGAGGGTGAAAGGTCCCCTTACCGAGTTGGGTAACTTTCGAAAAGTACACCCCATGGAAGAAGGGTGATACAATGAAGATGTAAATACCCATAAATGATATTATAATACACAAAGTGTATAATAATGTGAAGTACATACACCACTCAAGTTAAATAGTGGTAAACTTATCATAAATGTCACAGTAATAAAAGTGAGATGAAAAATCCCTTACGAAAACTCGGTAGCCTAACGGCGCCACTTAAAACTTCCAAAAATGGATTTATGAGATCAAATAGGGTCTCTCATAATATGACCATAAAAAGTATAGTATGAGGAATATAAAAGAACATCCCCAAACATAATAAAGATTTTCTTAAAAGAAATGACATAAAAGATAGTACTTAAAAAGAAAAAGAGAGGTTAGATCTCTTACGAAAATTCGGTAGCCTAACGACGCCACTCAAAACTTCCAAAATGGATTGATGAGAGAAAATAGGGTCTCTCATCATATGAAAATAAGAAGTAAAGTAGGATTAATATAAAATAACATCCCAATCATAAGAAAGATGAGCTTAAAAGGAATGACATAAAAGAGTGTACTTAAAAAGAAAGAGAGGAGTAGGATCCCTTACCTCGGGTCCGACTTGACTCGATCATTCTTTAACGTCCTGAATAATAAACTTGAGTTAATTTAAAATTTCTTAAGAAAATTTTTAAAGTTCATTATTCCTTTTATATCACTTATTTCCATGTTATAATCATTATGTAATCATTTAAGTTAATAATGTTTGTTTTGTAGATATTTGGTTCTTAAGTCGAAAGTGGACTTCTTACAATTACATGTTGTTCGTGTGGTCAAAGGTTCATTATATCCAGAATGATATTCATGATTTGGATATCATATATATTATATATATCCAGACTATACAAGTATTTATAATATTACACAATTATTTAGAGGTAAGAAATGAAATGCACCATTCATGGAGACAGTAAGCCGTACGTACGCATGAACGCTATTTTCATTTCTATGTCATATTAATGGAATTAAAAACTAATGAGAGGTATGTATATTTTAATTCCAGAATTATATTAATCATTTATATGTAACATAAATCATATATAATAACTTTAAATACATCCTTTATACATCCCACATATGGCATTAATGAATCAAATCACTTTGAAGGGGCGATAGTCCGCACTTCCTAAAATGAAATTATCATGTTTTAACCACAATGGAAACCATAAAGGTATGCCAAAAAAGAAAAATAAAAAAGATTAAGTAAAACATGAACATATTATATATCATATATAAATATAGTGACATCTTAATGGCCACCTTTGAAGGTGTTATATGAGTGTTGAACAATCATCGTTTCGTGAGGCAGAAATTTTCCATCCACAGAAATAGTATGTTCTTTAACCATTAGATGTAGGTGTGTGTAAGTGTAGCTCGAATTATTCTTATAACAACATACTAGTATATTTAAGATACTGGAGTTGTTACAAAATAAAATAATAAAAATAGTTTAGGGGGTTGGAGAAGCAAAATAAAACAAAAGAACACAAGAGAAGACACTACCTTTAAATCAGGTAACTCTTTTTGATTTGAGCTCAAAGGATTCCTTGGGAATACTTATTCCCAAAGTGAGGCTTCTAGGAGTAATAGAGGTATGTGGAGAGACAAAATGGGAAGGTTTTGTCCGAGCCAAAGTCTTGAGAGGTGTGGGTAAGGAGGTAGAGGTGGGGTCCTTTTATAAGTGGAGAGGAGGGGCACTCTTGGAAAGTAAGGAAATGTTATATTATTTTAGAATGAGTTTCGGATTTTAAAGGTCCCAAATTGATGTGTTTCTAGGATAAGGTGATAAGGGTTCGAAATCCACTCATCCAATAGGTTTTGGACATGTGTAGGTCTTAGATTTTACATTATCTTTCCATTTTATTTAAATTGTTAAATAATGAGGTAATCGCTGCATCATCATGGTGTCATAAATAATTTAATTTAGTTAATGTCTAAAAATTATAAAACAAATAATATGATGTATGAAATATATTTATATTTCCAATGAATATATATAGTTAAAAATATGACTTTTATAACCCCATATAAAAATTGTTTTAGTAAAACAATACATGTTTGTGACATTTTAATTTTAACATTAAATAAAAAGGAATTAATGTCATTTTCCTACCAAAGTGGATCCATGGGGTCGCCAAGATGACCCATGGATTGTCTTGGTCGTCCATGACACATCCAATGAGGGTAGGACATGTTTCTAGGTCATTTAATATTATTAAAACATTATTTTTACCTTAAATTACACTAATTACCTCTAATCGCGATTAATAAACTTAAAAGTTGCTATTCACCAAAAAATTATTTTAATCCCATTGAACCAAATTTTACTTCTTAATGACAACCATGTATGTCGGATTTTTGAAATTAAAATCACAGAAGTGGTAAAGTTTCATTTAAACGAAAAATCAGTTTCTTTAACTACCACTTAGTGGTTTCACTATTCATCAAAATTGAAGTTTTTCAAAAAATTACCAAAAATTTACCCTAGGATTTATTTGATATTACGAATTAAAAAATGATGTCTATTTTACAAAATTCAAAATATATAAGTTACATTAATTAATTTAATAATTAATTCTTGCTGTCAGAGTAAATAGCGTGTTTTTATGAAACAATAAGTATCAAAAGATTTACACTAGTTTAAGTCCAATTTCAGGATGAAATTAATTCCAACGACCACTATTGGATTAAATGGTAAAAATATATTCTAATTTCACTTTGAAACCAATTAAAAAGACAATCTAATCATATAAATAAATTAGATTAAAAAGAGGTTTAGAATTAAAATATAACATTTTTCACTATTCATTAAAAAAATGATCTTTATCGGGAAAATACAAAAAATTTACACAAAGTAAATTTTGATGTCCCTATTCTAAAGAAAAGTTTTATTTGGTCCAATATAATTTATAAGAGTGACCAAAACTATATTTAATGACGGTTCACCATCAAATGTTGATAAGTGGACCTTTAAGGAAAATTAGAGTATATATGCCTAAAATTGAATTCTTTTCGTATTTTAAACCTTTATCCTTTATTGGATAAATGTAAAAACATTTATCAAAAATATATAATCATATTTTAGTTATTTATATTCATTACCACAAATTCATCGGCTACTTGTTAACTAACATTTACAATAATTTTATTTTATTATTAGAGTGCAACATAAGATTTCAAAGGAACTCGTTGTTGCGTATTGGGTAAGCCATCAAGCATAGAGTTCCCTTTAAATTAATATTAAAATTTTATTCAAAAAAAGGATAAATATAAAAATGTCATATTCTTTATTTACCTGGGGTGTTGTACCTTTTATATTCAATTGGTTCTTATTTTCATTTATAATTAATTTTTAACCAATGAATTAATTTTATATTCATGTAATTTATTTATTTTAATTTTTTAATTAATAATATTCATAACTTCTAATCTAACCACTAGGTTATATATTATTATATTAAATAATAATATTTTTAATATTATATTATTTCTCAGAAACACTCAGTCTTTCTTGTAATAAAATGTATCAAAGAAAGTTTTTGTTGAGCGTAACACAATCTAACTTAGTAAAGTGTGAATTTCATTCTACATATTGAATTTATTTAAAATTGTAATTATATTTTAATGTCTTGGGATATTATAACCCCTTATGTGCTTCGTATAACGTTTCATACACGCTATCGAATACAATGTTCCAATATTAGAATTTCAGGGAATTAATACTATCATATAATTAATATTAATATGGGATAATTTATGAAAATATAAATACTTTAATACCATAAAATAAATATCATAATTAAAAAATCAAAGTAACTATAATACTATTTTTGATGAACTTCATTTTAATGTATTTTGTAAAAATACTAATTTTTATGTTAATAATTAAAACTAATTATGCTAAAATATTATTTTGATAAAATAAATTTCATTTTTATAATCATAACATTGAAATTATATAGGGGTGATCATTTTAAATTTTATTTAAAACATAATGTTTTAGGTGAATAGTAAAAATATTATTTTTCCAAAATTTGTGTGTTTTAAAATACATAATTAATGACTTAATAATGAAAAACCCAATTCTATATATTGGGGCTTGAGAGGAAAAATTAATGACATAAATAATTTATTAAATTTAAATTCCAACCCTAAATTATTTTCTAATGTTTAATGAATAAAGTATACGATTAATAAAACAAGTTTTCAATTTTTAACTTTAATTCTCAATAATACAATGAATTCAATTTATAAAAGGATTGGAAATATTGAAGAATTTATTTTTAATATAAAATAGTTCATAATTATAAAAATATTAACATTAAAAGTTTTATATTGGAAATTATATTATATTTTGTATTTTATTCTAAAAACAAACCTCTCATAAAGTATAATTATTCCGTCTCCCTGGCATTAAAAATCCACTTCAAATCCATTTCATAAGAAAACACATCTATCTAATTACTATATATTAATTAACTTATCATTTTTTAGGTATGTAAAACTCTAATTAATTCTATAATAATTCAAGAATTTTAGTGTAGTAGAAAAGGAATGACTTGAAGGAAGAGGTATTGTCCTTATGAAGTTTTATTTCTTTTACCTTTTCTAAATCTCAGTCCTCTCATTATTTTAAAATACAACTGTTATTAAATCATTTAAATATTATATTAATATTTTCATGATAATTTTAATACCCTATAATTTTTTTATTTATATTATAATCATATATTATATTTCGTCTACCTCCTATTTTGACAATGTTGCATCAACAGTCAGTTGACCAACCATGAGGACTTTGTCAACTCCCTACATATCACAACCATTTTAGATGATTACAATAAATTATATATAATATATGAATGTATAAATATATGTATTTATAACTATATTAAGTTAATTTTATTAATATATAAGTTGAAATAATCAAAATTACAATATCAATACAAGGAGAGATAATTTTAAGTAAAGAATAACATAAAAACCTTACACTATTAACAAATAAAAGTTATAAATAAAATAAAATTATTATAATTGATCAATAAAAAGAAAAATTAACGTTATTCACTTCTATTTTTATGTTATATAAAAGCCTAATTCATTATATGGGATGAGGTAAATTATTGAAAGAAATCATGATCTAAGACACGGAGAATCTTGAACACGACTCCTTATTTTCAGGTTTATCACAACTTCATGTTTATTTTTAATGTGGAATTATATTTATTACCTAAAAAATTAGTTATTATCTTCGATTAATTTTTATTTCCTAGCTGTATAAATATTTTTTCAAAGTAAAAATTATTTATAAGTCAACAATAATGTTTTTTTGAAAATAATTTATTCTTACAAAACACTACTTTGGATCCTATTGAGATGTTTCTTCTTTAAAGAACAATGACCTTCTATTACAAATTATGATAGCCGTTATTCAATTGGGAATCCAAAATTTTATTTCATAATGTTTTATTTATTAAATATTTATGAAACCCATTCCTTTCCTTGGGTTTATTTCGGGACTATGATTGTTATATGTTCTCTTTTTCGTGTGGCGTACATGATTACGATCATTTTATAATGTATTGGGTGTCCTAGAATTATATATACCTACAATTTATTGGGTGATGTGTTATATATCATGTGAATATATGTGTTATTTTTGAACATGATTTTTTTTCTAAAATAATGTGCTTTTGATTTATACACATATATTATGTGTGAACATGTTTCTTTATTTGTTCACAACTATGTGTTTACTTGACCAATATGTTATGATATTCCATTATTATGCATATGAAACATTACATGCCTTTATGAAATGATTCCCCCGCTATTTTGACTACAATCCTGTGATTATGATATGATTATGATGATTATTCTCACCCATGTACAATTAATTGACATATCTTATTCCATCTATGTTATTCCTCACCTTACTAGGATTTTATCTCACCCCTTTATTTAATGTATATCCTCATGTGAATATTTTTACTATAGAGAACATGATAACTGTTAGGTGTATTATGATGTATGATTTAAATAATATATTTTTTATTATATACACATGACATGCATACCTAATTTTCCAAGATACAAAACTTTTCGACTCTAAAATGTTTTCTAATTATGTTATTTGTCATTGAAGTTATATAATTTGCATGTAATAAAATTATGGGTCTCTATAATCATAGGATTTATAGGGTAGTTTAGAATTATATTTTTATTACTTGAAATGGGTCTTATTTTTAGAGTGTTATTCAACTAATTTTCTACTCTTCTTAGATTCTAAATAATATTGATGTAACTTCTGTAGTTATATTTTTAATCATTAATATGATTTTCAATGGGAAGTTAAGGTATTTTCTATTACGGTAGTTTAAACATTTAAAATCATTATATCACCCTCTGAATGTAATAAGGTATATTAATAATATTCCATTTTTCAACATGGTAAGACTTATTCTAATATTATCTTTAATCTATGGCATAAAAATTTATTTATTTGATGTTATACCATAAATGGACCAGTTAATCTAGTTTTCTTTAAGTGTTGAATTTTACATCAAGAATGTATCCTTTTTATTCTCTATAAACTATTTAATATAATATCTGATGGGAGAGGGTGACCTAGGTTGTTCAATTAGGTCTAGATCAGGGACATGTTATAGAAATAAATATTTATATAGATTTTCAAGTTATTGGATTGGTTGATTCATATTAATAGAAATTATTTCATAATTTGGTGGACTTATATCATGATGTATTCATTATTGACTCCCCACATAATTCCTTAGAATTAGGAACTAGAGTTTACATTTGGTATAGATTCTATAATGGATATCCATCCCTCAATATCATCTTGATCCCACACAATTGAAAATGTTAAAGAAAAATACAAATGAGATATAAATGAACTATTTTTCCCAATTGAACATGTTTCCCTAAGTTTATCTAGTATTTTTTACTATGAATTTATATGTAAGATTTGGATTATGAATATAATATAATAGGTATCTATAGAAATGGTTATGAAATATTAACATAACCCATAATTGATGATCTCAATAATTAGTTAAAGAGGGCGAGATGGTGTTTTTAATAGTAACATTTTCCCATTATATTAACAGTTTGAGATAGAAAAAACTAGTATTACTCTAATACAATTATGAATCCTTTATTATAATTTTCAACCTCTTATGATGCATATGGTCTTAAAAAATTATATCAAATGTTTATAGAACTTATTCACAATAATTTTATTTTTTAGGGACACTTCTATGGTATTATTTTAAATGATATAGTTATTTAGTAAAATTAATTAGTTGATCATTTTTAAATAATATAATCATTTTTTATAACTGATGGGAAATTTTTCTAAAATATATAAACGATCTTTATTTATCTATAAATTTATGTTTCTTAGAAAATTTATATGTGGTAGTAGTATATCAGTAAAACCTGATAATGTTGAGTGGGTAGTGATCTAGTAATTTTTCAAAGAATATATTCTTGTTTTAAAGTTTTCTAGAGATTTTTGGGTACTTTAGAAACTTTATTCAAATATTTTAAAAGATTTAAACACTTATGAAAACCTTATACCATAATGGAGTAAATTTAGTCTGGCCAAACTATTTAATTTATGATATTTAAGAGTTAAAAGACCGATTAGACCTCAATTTCTTACTCACTATTTTTATTTTCTTGGGAATGGTATTGAGGTGAACTATGATAATTCATCATTAATCATTGGATGTGTATTGATGCATTTTAATTTGGTAGTTTCTTAGTGTTCCGAATTTTTTCTACCACATAAATGTAATTACCCTACCAAAGTCCTTTAATTTCCCATAGTTTTTACATTTTTGATTAGAATAAACAAATTAAATATTTTTAATGTTTTCTGGTGTTTGCATACGACAAAATTTAGAAATTTATATTCTCTCAGTGAATTCTGAACCTCAAGAAATTTTTTTGGTTGGAATACATATTGATTATTGTGTTTGTTATATGGTATTATCCTAGTAATATTAGTATTTTACAAGAAATTGTAGTTGAAAATTATATTTTCAAACATTAATGAAATAACAGAATAAATAGATATTTATGATTTTTTTTGGTTTAAATTCACCTATATATGATCATTTAGTCTAGGGTAATGTACCTATATCATATCAGTCCCATAAATTCCTTTCTGGAATAATTCATGTGCTCCTAGATTTTAGATTTAGATTATATCACCATTTAAGACTGATTTAATAGTTTGGATATCATTGATGAAGGGATTTAAGACCAAAAAATATTACCATGATGTCTGTAAAGGATTAGTAGTCATAGATGGTATGAATTATGTTGTGATGAAGAAAAATATTTCTTTCTAATAGGTGATTCATCTTGAAATAATGATGATGTGTTGATTTGTTCATAACAAATTTGGGTGTAATTATATAAAAATTTATATCATGTGGTTCTTGTATATATGACTCAAAATACAATAGTTAAAGGTTTAATACTAAAGTATAAAGTGAAAGATTAAACTACTCACATTTTTTGCTGAGGAGGTTGATAAATTACCTTGAAATTTGTGAAAAATCGACCACGAACCCTTATTTATTGAGACAAAAAATGGGTTATTATATAACTTCTCACCATGATAACTTCCTTACTACTAATAAATAATCCTATAAAGTAATTGAATTTATAAATTTATATGTTATAGTGAATTTTAATCATTATGTCAAACCGAAAATTATCATCTCTAACAAAGACTCATAGATTACAATATGGTTTTTCTTGGTAATGTAATGGGTTCTCAATTCATTGGTTATGTTGATAACTTTAATTCACCATCATAATAATAGAAATTCTGAGTATAACATACATATTATAGAGGATATTAATTTGTTTTGAAAACATGATATTGGTGTCTGATGAGTAAATCAACTCTCTTTGGCAGAATTATCTTTCAAAAATTACTATAAATATTATATTTAGATTTAACCCACTGAGAATTTATAAGGATAAAAATTTAATTGTCCCTTATAACTAATAGAGACATGATAATCCTTCATGATTGGTCTTATAATAGACTTAGAATCAATAGAATATGTGAAACTTATATTAGAACATCTTAAAAGATATCAAATCCATTAAAAGTATTATATCAATCATTAAAGGTGACCTTTAGAATTCAAAGTTAGTAATCACATCTCCATTAGGTTTTTTCGAGATTGAGTCACTATAGAATGGGTAAGAAGAGGAATATAACTCCAAATTATATCATAAAATTTTAGAAATTAGTTGATGTGGGAGAACTGGTTTCACATATTTCCCTACACCCTTTATTATACTCCAGGAACAATACTATTAATATATCTCATCTAGGGATGTATGTTCAAGACCCTTAAAATGTTATTAAATATGACGAGATTAATTTTTTGATTGATTTATCCAATACATAGAGTATGATATATAATTTTTACTGATGTTGATATTCTCTAAGATAAAAAATAAGAGAGAGAAATTGAGATTCCAATTCAATGGCTGGAACTATTCCATCAATAATCATGTTGAATCTTCTATGGGATGGGAATCCACATAGTAGAGATTTTTTAAAGGCATTGAAAAAATAAAGAAATATTTCTCATTTGAATTAATTATTTTTTATCGTTCTTGGGTGACATTGAAATTGAATAGAGCTAGGGGTGTAGAATTATGGGTGACCCTTATGGGTCTAGAGGCCACTAGGTACCCTATGGTCCAAAACTAGGTACATGATTGGGCTCCTAGGGGAATGAGTCCTATTTTTTAAATAGAAACATGATTCCTGAAAGGGGCTCTAATTGGTCACGGAATCTATCCCTATTTTTTTCTGCATTTACCTATAGATCCATCACTATTTTTTTTATTTAAAGGAATCCATGAGGGAATGGAAGTTATCCTACAAATATTTATGTCTAGGGATGCCATTTGGATTTCTATTTCTTGAAATTTCATTATAGTATATTTTTTGAACTTTTTTATTTCAACTCTATAACTTATGGGATCATCTTAAATCATTAATCATGTCCCAATATTGTGGATACAAAATGCTATATTTATCAATCTTAAGGTATTACCTTCATTCTACTACATGATTTTTTGTATCATGTTGATGCTAAATCGATACCCAATATTATTTCGATTTTACGGTGGTCCAAAAACTAATGTAGTTTTATGATCCTCTTCTATAGACCCCTTGGTGTTAATTCTATAAATTTATTGGTAGGAATACCTCATCCTCTAATACAACTCATAGAGAGTTATATTTGAAAATATTGGGGTTGAGTAAACCCAATTTGAATTTTAATTTTAAATATGATAATGAGTTTTTATTATTTTTTTGAAAATAGGTTATTATTATGTATTCCTTGTTTTTAACTAGAATAAAATAGTAAATTGATACTCATTGGGAATATTCATTCCATAAATTTCTTTTCTTGGTATACTTAGTGTAAAATATTTAAATTTATAACGCATGTTATGAATTGTATCTTTCTTATAATAACTATAGTTTTAAATTGGCACAAGGTAATATACGTTTACAAACATTATTATATAATCTTATAATTTTAAACCTATATATTTTCTTTAGTATTAAGATTATTGGACTTTATATATATATATGTGTGTGTGTGTGATGTTATAATGTCTTCAGTAGGTACCCTTTATTTCAAATAGGTTGGACACATGGGATGGGTATACTTTCGAACTGGTAATACATGGTATGAGATAATGATTCCAAAAATGGTTATACCCACTCCCTTTCTTCTAAGGATGGGTTGTCAGATATTTTAAACTACCAGAGACACTTCATTATAAACCTGGGATGGGTCTCTAGGACTATGAATTCTTTTTCACATCAATTCAAATATATGGGTCCATATATGTGCACGAGTTTTACACTACTTGGGAGAACACTAACTATATTTATTGGTTCATATATGTGCATGGGTCTATATATGTGCATGTGTTTTCCATATATGTGCATGTGTTTTTCACTACTTGGTAGAGTGATGCCTGAAAACTACAATATTTTCACATTGAATCCAAGAATAGAACCCTCTTGGGATTCTTGTCGACCATTTTATCTGTAATCCACATAAGGGAAATGAACTCAAGCATTACATCACACCACACATGGAGAAAATATACCATAGAGGTTTCGTTTTGGTTCATTATTTTTACTAATTGTTTAGAATATGAGATATCCTATAGTTCCATTTATAGAGCTTATTATTAGTGATAATGGGTTTGATTCTTTTATTATCATTTTGGAATTAAATTTTATACATATAGATTTTGATTTTAGTTTTATGTAAACATAGTTTGTTACTTTTTAACCTCCTTGGTTTGTGATGATTGTTCATCTAGATTTTTTTGTCTTGTTATACCTATACACCTATTTCCACTGATGGATAATTATATGTATATCTAACTGAAACCATGTTATGCTATTTCAATTTTGGACATATGCCTTATATTTTTGATACATTATTATAAAATTTATTATACCACATTCCAAGCGAGTTATAAAAGACACGAAATGCATACACTAGCCTCTAGAGACTAGGAAGTGTTCTTGTGGTATTGTGATTATATGGAACAAGTGTTTTTTGGTATTTAGGACACTTATATTGCAGAAATGTCCCATAATGTTCCTTAATTAATCTAATGAGCAAAAACAAAAATTATCATATGAAATAAATAATATATTTTTCCAAATATTTATGGATTCCCATGAAAAATCCACTGGAAAACATACATAAAATAAATAGTATACAGATGTGGAACTCTCCTCATTTTATAGATTTTTCTAGACACCATATAAAAGAGTCCCATGATATCCAATGAATTTAATCATGAATAAATAATAAAATACCTTATATGGAACATAATAAAATACTAAATAAAAAACATCTATATTATAAGAAGAAAAGTGAGATTTTAAATGTACAAGAAGAAGATGCTAAATCCTCAAAGAAATAAAAAAGAAAGACTCCCTAATTCCTATATCTGATAGGGAAAGAAGAGGGGAAATGAAGAGAGAAAATTAACCCTCCATTAATCCATGTATAATTTTTAGGAGAAACCCATTTAGTAAGGGTTTGTTATTAGAAATGGTAGATCTCTCAAAAAAATCCTTAAGATACAGCCTAAGGAAAATTAGGTAATCCATAAATGGATATTGAGTTTTTGATATGAATCTTAGAGTTTTACAATACATTTGGATAGAAAAATGGGATCCTTGTGAGCCCCTACTGTGAAACCAATAATATTTAACATAATTTAATGTAAAATAATCTATACATAGGGTACCTAGTTCCTCGTAATGAGGTTCTTGAAGGTACTCATAACCATGGATGCAATATCACCCCTATAATTTAATCATCATACATTATAAATTTCCCCTAAATCATAATAAATATCAAATATCAAATATTATTTTATGTATAGATTCCATGAATTTCCTATGAATCCAATAGACTCATATCCAGATCTAGCCCCATGGGAATTCAACATCTTCAAATTCCATAGTTTTGAAACAATATAACTAATTAAAAACATCAAGTAATATAGACTCATATCTCTGAGATGAACCATCATCCCAGAGAACACAATAGATATTGGTTTGTTATTCCATTCCTCAAAATAAAATTTATTTCATATTCCGTCGAGTATTCTTCTCCAATTTTTCAAATGTCTAAGTAATTTCCAAGATGATTCACCCATCAAAAAGAAAATCGTAAAACACTTTATTACTTACGATATGTGGAAACAAATTTGCCACTACACATATTATCCATAAATCACCACTCTTAATACATTGTGGTGAGATCCATTGATATATTTTATATTTTTGTGGACTTTAACATAATGAGACCCTATGTTATGAAATCCTTTATACCAAACTCCACAAGTCTATATTATTTTCTTGTATAATGTCATTACTAAATCTGATTAACCTATAATAAATTTAGTCATTTATACCACACATATAATCCCTTAATAGATACATAATTCAATATCAATAATATTTTCATCATTGTCTTTATGTGATACAAATATACTGTAGTTTTTTCCTTAATAGTGTTAGTCATTGAAATAAAATTTTTATTTGTAATTTTAGGCATAGACCACCTGATAATTTAAATAGTGAATTAAAAATCTAGGGCATCCTAAAATTATAAATAAGAATTATATAAAAACATTATATTATCTTAACTAACACCTCAAAAATCATTTCCCTAGTTAAATTTTATGACATCCAATATTACCAATAACCTCGATCAAGAACTAGTATAAAGTCTCACCACTACACTAAAAATAGACTCATCTTCTATTAAACACCCACTTTCATAGATCCTATAAAAATTTCCCTAGAAGGGACATCATTTGGTAATGGATATTTATTTATTTATTTGACAATCTTATTTTATCCAAAAATATAGAAAATATTACATAGTTAGGTTAAAACATTGAGTAATTTATTATACCCTACCATTCATATTATATCCTATATAGTTTCCAATATATTTTCACACATTTTATTATAACTAATATGAACCCCAAATCATGATCCTCTCTCATTATATTCAAATTCTCTACTGAAATTTTGGATTTCCAAATTATCACCACCACTAACAAAATTATTGGTCATCTAAATCCATGGATGATGGATACACATCTATAACCAATATACACAACCTTATCTAATATGTAGTTCACCTGTTAATCCCCACATTAAAACAAAAAATTTCACATTTTCTCAAAATTTTAACAACTTGTATTTTTTTATTCTTACATGTCTATAACCCATAAGTGTCGTCCTACCAACATATGAATTCTCTTTCAAAACATAAGAAATGTTCCAAGGATCACTTTTTGAAATATATCCATATCCATATTTTCAAATTTGACAATACATAACTATATGAATTCAACAAAATTTTTGATTTTGAAAAAAACGAAAGTATAATTTCCATTACAGAATAGGATAGCTCCAACAAGAATGGACTATTTAGGCCCTATCTTGAGAATCCTGTCATTCTACCAATAACTTGGTATTGTTTATCTTTATATACTAACCAACAACTTACACTACCGCACTCACTTTATAAAGACCATAGAAATAGTTATAAATAATCAAAAAATACTTTATCCATGCTAATTTGACTAGGGTACTACCCTATTGAGGCTCTACAAATCCATTCTCTCAATCTCAAGGAATATTATTACCCATATTGACATCCCATCTTATGCATATTACAAACCATACCCTTATATCCAAGATAAATTTCATTGAATTATAAACCTAATCAATAAAAAGTGGCATGGAACTTTTTTAAGTACTTACAAAAATTTCCATGATATATTTTCATGTACCATCCCAACTAAAACATTTCATTGGTTAGTAGAAAAGATAGCCTGCCTTCAGCAAAATATCCTTTAAAGACTAAAACAGATGGTGTATTCAGAATATATTAGAGTAATTACCCTCATAAATCCCTATAATAGTAGGAAAAACCATTAATAAAGTAAAATGGATAATAAAAATAAAACGAATAATCCTAAAAATGCTTGTAATTTTATATGGAATAATATAATATATGAAATAAGAACAAAAAAATTGAACACCAAATGATGAAATTATATTCTTAAGTATGCTCATAATTATATTAAAATGTTCATCTTAATCGACCAATCTATTATAAAAATCTATATAAATGGATATAAAACATGGAGGTGACCATATAAATAAATAAAGTGACTTACACACCAAAAAATCTCTTGAAAATATGTAAAAAAAACTATTACCCTTATAAATAATTTGAAAATTTAAATCATTACTTCCCCAAAAATCAAATACAAACCCAACCTCACCAAGGATCATAATCAAAATCAATATAAAATTATAACAATATAATAATCTTGAATCTATATCAAGAATGGTTCGTATAACCTTGATTCCCACTAATGTATTCACCTTTATGTACCAATAGAATATATTAACATCCTCTCATCATATCTATATTAACATAACCACATAACATAAACTACATCACAAAAATATATTGAAAACCATAACCACATAAATAATATGAAAAATAAAACAATAAAACTATTATATAACAACATCACTTACTAATCATGCTAAGTACATATGAAATACGATAAGTGTATTCTATCATATGATAAACAAAATATTTTTATAAGATATAGTGAAATAGGTAGAGTAACCAAAAATCCACATCGTTCACATCCTAAATGTTAACAGTGCACCAGAAACATAAAACATCATATGGAAACCAGTCATATTACCCATCTCAAGTTTTGATGTATAAAAAAATAAAAATAAAATTAAAAAGTATGCATAAATATAAATTATCACAAATTGGGGGTCTACTTTAAATCAATACGATCTACAAGAAAAACAGAAATCCCAAAGTCCACAATTGTGTAGAAACATTTCCTACAACCAATTAATATAAAACAAAACACAACATCATTCACATAATACCTTGATATCTTATTTTCATTTAATTATTTCTTATGAAATTAGAAATTAATATTTATTAACCACAAAATTTTTCTATATAAAAATTATTTAAGATTGAAAACATCCACTTCAGTATTTATGTAACTACTAGTCCATCATGAAAGCACATGCACCTCACCTTTTGAATATGGTCTTCAGGTCCACTACCACTTGGGGATACTAGTTTCTCACATAGACACATGTTTTACATTCCCTGAGGCCCACCCTTATACCTGAAGGTGTCATCAGTGTAATGATTATCCACAAAGACTTACACATGTTATCTTAATATACTTTTTATTCAGCCACACACAACCTAGGAAACATCCAAAGAGGTCACCCATCCTGACTCTAATCCATGCAAATGACTCTCATATATACTGTTTTAATCAAGTAGTCTCCTAAAAATAAAGGTCCTCTATCATGACATGGATAGTAAAATTTATTCATTTAACTCTTTATCCTTTTAGGGTGTTAGATTCCCCATAATGTAGAGTACAACTACCATGTTTTGTACCTCGTATTTCAACTAGGCAGTGACATTTCACTTCTAGATAGGTTCCACTCTAATAAAAATATTACAACTAATACCAATTGATATTAAAGGCACCCCACCCACTTTAATGTTGGAATTGGGTTCTTGCATTTAGGAACAACTAGTTTTCCTTGAATACATGTGTTGCTTACTCCTTAAGGCCCACCCATGTGCCTGAATGGGTTGTTTGAATGATGTATACCCACACATTTAGTCACCCATTCTAACAAAACTCTATGATAATATCTCTTAACTATGGATTTTCAATCCCGAATGATCTAAAAAATTAAATGTTCATATTTTTGACAAGGACAGTAATTTATATTTCTTTATCCCATCACCATTCGGGGGTGTTGCAATTTATATTTTCACTATCACATTATATTTCCATCTCATTAATTTTTTTATCAACAAATCATTAATTTAATAGAAACAGTTTTTTATTTCACATTTACAATTTAATTAATTATTTTTTCTTTCATACATGGTATTATTTTGTAACCTTCAATTACCAAAAAACTAAAACCCACTTACCATATCAGACTAACCTCATTACATCCATTATAATCCATAAAAGGGCCTATAATAACATTATTACAAATTGTTCCATAGTAAATTTTTTTAGGTCACATAGAAAAATAAAAACAACACATATTCCATAAACTAAAAAATGAAACTGTATTAAATCATACCACAAATATGACATTATATGACATAAAAACTATAAAAATATCACATTTTTTCATTTCTTATTATTTAGTTATCAATTGATAGCTAAAAACGTACATTTAAAAAAAAATTAAAATATCATATTTTTTATTGAAATTATATATTTAAATAATTTAATCTATTTTAAAAATATTATATATTATCACACACCATGAAAAAAATCATATTTTCATGATTAGAAAAAATTATTAAAAACATCATAATTAGAAAAAAAGTGAAATACGTTTAACTATCTTCCCAATATATATTTCATATTCAATTAATATTTTTATTTTGTCAACACAACCTCACAACCTTATAAAATTCACAATCATGATTAATCAACATCACTAAAATAATAAAATTTAGAAAATAAAAACCTCTTACCCTAAAATATAAGTATTTGTCTCCCATAATGACTTGAAATATAAGCTAATGATAAAATATCAACAAATTCTCTCCTAAATATGGTAACCAATATAATACTCATCACCCCATATCAATTATATTTATTATAATCATATAAGGGTTAGATGAGATGAATAGGGGTAAAGATAATTTCAATGATGAATTAACTTTATCAATATGAATTTATCATCATAGAAGAAGTTGAACTAAAAACCATAAAGGGGGTCATTATCATAAATCAGTGAAACCCTTAGAGTCCCCATAAGTTAAATAAAAATTAATGATTCCTGAAGGATGTTGATAGAACAATCATAATTATAATAAAATAAATACCTCATGACCAAAATGATGATCCCTATATTATGATGTATCTTGGTATTCAAATAGACCATTGAAAATCATGTCACAGTCCAAACTAAAATCACACAAAAATAACCATTTAGATGTTATAAGTTAGAGGTATATTTTAGGTTGGTGGGGTCAAAAACACTATAAACTATATAACATTACATTCCAATGACAATTATTCATACCTTTTCTTTAATCTAGATAAAAACTTGGAAAAAATGGTGTAATAATAAACTTCACAATGAAATATATCATAAACTAATGTTTTACCAAATAATAATAACCTATGATTGGAATAATAAAATTACCCATTATACAACCCCAATAACCAAGGTACAATGATCATTAAATATTGACTATAAACAACTCTTCTCCTCCATGTCCACTAAAAATTAGGCTATAATGTAATAATAAGGCGTCATCTAGTAATTTTTTATCCAACTGAAATTTTAGCAATGATATCTCATTATATTCACTATTATCCTCCAAACACACTCCCAAAAACTGTAATATATCAAATAAAAACCGTATAGGACTGTGAAAATGTTGGCCTCCATATTAGAAAATTCTCTGTAGATTTATTTATTCAGGAAGCAAATCAAAACCTATAAAAAATAATCTCATATCCAAAACACCTTAATAGATAACTATCAAATTGGAATATATTTATCACTAATGTAGCTTCATAGTAGAAGAGAGAAAAACAAACTCAATCATATCAGTAAAAAATTAATATCATTATTATAAAAACATGATTAAAAAATACATAGGTATCGACTATATATAAATATCTCAAAGTCCTCTATACTGTCATCTAATCCATATTTCATCTATAAGAGAAAAACTAAAGGAATGAATTTACCCCACAACACCTTATCCAAATGATCATAAATATCAATAGGCCACTCCATGAATGTCGCATCAACTCTAATATTTAACCCACTCAAATTGATGGCATTAGAGTCATCATAATGATATCTATAAGACAAAAAGACATGAAAAATTTCATCAATTAGGTCTATCTATGAATGAAGAGAGAACCAATATGCCAACTTTCAATTATCACCCAAAAACTCAAAAGGTTCCAAATAGATGGAGGAGAAAACTTCAATAAATACGTTATTTTAAACCTTAATATCAAATTTTGCACTCCTTTGATCGGTGTAAGTCTTATTACAATCATTAATTACATGTATCAACTCATTTATCACCTATATATTAATTGTTATGACTAACAGTAAATTAGGTGTAACAAATATTCCCTCTTCAATCTTAGTGAAGAAAAATTCAATTCTAAAAGGTCTGGTAAACAATGCCTTCAATGGAGATTTCAATGGATGCGTGATCACTATATTTCTAGTAAAATTAAATAAAATTAAAATTAATCATGTATGAACTTCGAAAATCCAAAACCCATTCATAAAATATATCATATAGGGTAAAGACCATTTTCTATATTTAACCATATCTATCAGGATGAATAATAGTGAAAATTAATACCTATAATACAAAAGAAAAATATATAGTATTCCAAAATACTAAGGAATGTTGATGATATCGATGAATAATAGAAATCCCCATATCTTTATGATGATGAACCACCCCACCTATATAAATACATGTGAGAAAATCCATATAACACAACTCTTATATTGAAAAAATTGATATCAATTTATAAATGAATGGAAAATAACTATGATTTGATCACATTCAACCCATCCATGAAGAAAATAGTAATGGAATTTATAGATACGTTCTCTAATATCAAATAAAGAACTGACAAAGGTGGTATGACAATGGTAGGAAATTTATGCTTGACTTTTACCCTCTAATAGACCATACAATAGAACATGCACTAATGTACTTAAAATTTCAAACTCATCTAACTAAATTTAAATATTAATGCATGATAAATCCTGGAATGACTATCATACACTACTATAGGTGTGTTGTTAAACTCATAGAGAATAGTCTCTTTCATCACTTATGGAACAATTATCTTTATATAAAATAATAACATACATTTACCTTACTTCAGCCACCCCTAAAGAGATTCTCCATCGATGAAAAAATCTCTCAAATCATCCACCTTATGATGCCCTAATTAGAATACCCAACATATATAATCTAATATGAGTAAACAATCCTTTAGTATATGAAGATAAAACAACTATATTCATTCACATCCAAATGAATGGTTGAAAAGCTATATATTATCATCCACTCACCTATTTCCTCTCATGAAATATCACCACATGACTTTATACATAGAACCTCAACAATGAAATTATAATTCCATAGAGTATATGTTATATTTATGTTATAATCCTTTATGAAATTGATAATCCTCTACTAATGAAAATTCAATTCTTATTGAGGGAAGATAAAATTTTGGATCATATGATATGTTAAGACCACAAATCACCCTATGATATAAAAATTATTTTATATATTTATAAAAAAACTATCACCAAAATCTAGATATAAATATTGAAATATGTCTGTTTATATATATATGTGACATCCAAGATGCATTAGAGATCATGAATCTGTGTTATTTAATACCACAACCAAATAATACATGATTTTTTTTAAATCTCATTAAATAAAATCTTCTTTTCTTAATAACAGAGTAGATAACCACTAATAATATTATCTTTTAGAAAATAAATCATTTTATTACATTGATCTATCTAAAAAAATTCATGGTTTCTCAATGTGAATTTTTTTATATTTTTGATAATCTTAGAGAAATTAGATCGAAATATCATATGATTTCTTAAAAGTCCAATGAAACTACAAAACAATAAAGATTATTAGAAAAAACTAAGAAAAAAACCTCATTGTTCAAAGGATGAGGTGACACTGCTCAAAATTATATAATTTTTTTTGGAAAATGAACCTTAAATGTCCAAAACATGCCATTTAATGGATTACGATGCAATTGATATTATCAATATACCTCTAAAATAGCCTTAAAATACTGAGAATAACACTATTATGACCTGAAATACACCATGATAATACTTATATATACAAATATAATATAATTCATGAACTAAAGGAGAAATGAGTAAATTAATCACTTAAAACTAGTTATAATGTTTAGGTCTCCTAAAGGATACACTGTGAACTTGAAGTTTCTATAATGATAATTAAAATTAGTCATTATGACATCCTCCCCATTCACCCTCATTTGATGATAACTATGACACCAATAAATTATATCAACCTATTATATTCCTTCAAATTATTGAATAAATAATCACTCCTCTAGAGGGAATAATGGTTCACCATCATCATAACACTCAAATGATGAAAATCTATGAAAATAACCAAAAAACCATCTAAAATATTTAATAATATCCTAGACTCGCCAAAAGGTCACACATTAGGTTAGATGCAACAATTATATAAAAAATAATACATTTAAATCCAAGACTCTTACAACATTTATGGCACTATCCAATGAGAAGACATAAAATAAAAAGGACACTAGGAAACAACACTATCCGAAAATCAATGTCTCATCTAGGTGTTTTGCAAGAACCTATACAATAATTAAATTATGTAACCCATCAAAAAATATCAAAAAAACATTTTTATGAACATATTTTAAACTTAAAATCAACTGATCTAGTTGAGGAAAGAGGATCATGACATGTACAATCTATCCAATGATCACACTTGTTAATGAACAATTTATTGTCCCCCACCATATCAATTAAAACCAGACTCCTCTAAATGATATTGATAAATTCCATTTCAAAGTACAACAAATGAAAGTGAAGGATGACATATTATTTTTTTATATCAAACATGAATAATTTTTACCAATGATTAATGCTTTCACATAATCGGCTTATATCTATAGCACACCTTAGATAATATAAACTAACCTATAATTGGATTATTGAATAACATGGGAAATGTATATTTTTCTATATTATTCCCCACAGATTTAAAAATGAAATACATCATAAGGATTATAAATTTATTTAACCAAATATATATATTAATGTTTAATAAAGAAATATAGAACCTTGATAAATCTTTTGGCCTTTTAGAAAAAATATATTAATGGCACGTAACTGACCACACCCTACTTCTCAACTACATTTCCCTAGTGTTTATCACCATTATGACCAACATAGGCCCTAAATCCCTAAATATCAAGGATATCCTAGTAAATAATCTATATACTCCATCAAATTACTATTTTATATTATCTTAATAGTCATGATACTTTTAGTAAGGCCTTAAAAATAATAATACTGACACTGTATTGGAAATGAGTCTCCTAGCCCTACACTATTCCCTATATATGGTTAAGTATTGACAGTATTAATAAAATCTATAGCTTACAAGTACCCAAACTCCTAGATCCTCTGTTGAAATCGTAAACACTAAATTTACATCTTTGATATCAATATATTTGACCCAATTCTTTTCATCTAAACCATACAACATCCAATTGAAAAATTGGATCTCTTAGAACCTTGAGAAACTTTTAGGTATAAGGTTTTAGATAATTAGGACAAAATACTACATAAAAATTAACATGAGTTTAAATGATCATTTATTACACTCAACAAATACTTTCTACTTAACATTAATACAACATCATCATCCATATGGAATCCATTATGGTCATATATCATTCAAAATCTTTCTTTAAAACCTAGTGAAATGGAAACATAAGAAGGGTGAGTTCAAATTCTTAGAGAGGGAAAATATTAAATTATTAAATGAATGTCATTAGTGATCATAATAATAACATATTGGTATGATGACATAATCAACATGCATGAGTAAAACATAAAAATATTTATACCCATCAATACCTGGATCATCAAACCTAAAAAAATGACATATGGATTTAATAAAGGGAATAATCATAATAATCAATAATCATGATCCATCTAATATCTATATTTAATAAATAAAACATGATAACCTATATAAAGTGTAGATAAAACATATTGGTATCTTAGAACACCGTCTCATAGAACTTTTACCAAACCCTTTCAAAACCCTTGTAGATCCCTTACAAATTAGAATAACCATACGGCCAAATTCCAATATAATTCTTGGAAAAACATAATCATGACCTAATGTATTGGAGTACTATCTGGGTAAACCCATAATTTAATCTATAATGGGCTCACCCATATCTATCTGGGCACACCCATCATTTAAATTTTTTAATAACTGAATAATGAATAAATATTATATAGAATTCATTTAATCATAACTTCTTGAAATGAACGTTATTATTTTGAAAACATGAATAACCAGTCGAAAGGAAATAGTTTCTCTAAAAACCACTTTGAAGCATGGTAAACCCATAGAAAATAAACGGGTTCCATAAAAATCTATTTTTAACGTGATTAAATTGTGGGAAATAAATGGGTTTCATAATAATATAATGGGAACATAGTTTACCCATGGAAAAGAAACATGTTCCATAACAATATCTTTGAAACATGATTAACCCATGGAAAAGAATTTTGATTCCTAAAAATCTCTTTTAAACATGGTTAAACTATAAAAAATAAATGGTTTTCATAAAAATATATTCAAAATATTATTAACCCTGGGAAATTAAAAGGGTTTCATAAAAATCTCTATGAATAATTGTTATCTCTTGAATAATAAACAGGATTATTAAAAATCTCTTTGAAACAATATTATTCCATCGAGATAAAGAATGAGGATGTTATCGATAAAAAATATCCCTAGTGGAGGATAATAAATAATATGTTTTTTTATATTTATGAATGAAAATTCCACTAAAACATATTTAAAAACATTTTGAGAAAAATACCCATTTCATTTTCAAAATCATTTTTTAAAAAATAAAAAAATTTCAAAATACTTTTTATTTGATTAAAACTTCAATAAATAAAGGGTAATTTTTTAAAAAAAATTATTTATGAAATTTCATTAAGATAATTTTCTTTTGGAATTGAAAATATATAATAATTTTTTTGGAAACATGGTTTTAGAGGAAAACATATTTCTGACTAAAGAGAGAATGAAAGTTAGATTCTTTTTATAAACATTTTCACAATTATTAAAATTACCAAAGAGTGAAAACAACATTAATATTTTACTAGTATATCATTAATAACATTATAATAAGTTTATTCATTATAATTATAATATTTTAACCTCATAGGATTAATCATTCACAAACCGAGTATAGAATGTGATTTGAAAAAAGAATATTACCACTTTAGTAACATTAAATCATATTCCCCATGAAGGAATATAAATTAATTAAATTTATGATATAACTATAATAATTAAATACATGATATAAAATGTCAAATTATTAGTAAATACCCCAACTAAAAGAATATAGGTGTATAACATAACTTGTGTCTTAGAGAAGGAAAATGGAGGAAAAAAAATCCATTACCTCTTTATAAGCTTAAAACCATAAACCCCATGAAAGAGAGATAATAAAATGGATATGTAAATACCCATGAATTTATTTATAATCATCACACAAAATAATCATGGGTATAATCTACCCCACACAACAAAAACAAGTGGTGAATATAGAATATATCTTAGAGAAATAAAAGCGAGATGAAAAAGCCCTTACCTTACACTTCTTTTTGGTCAAAAATATTTTATCCTCCTATATAGTGGGTTTAAACATGTTTTTAAATTATTAAAGAACCAAATTAATATTTTTAATATCATAAATGATTTTATTATGACATTTCAATACATTTTTATAAACAATTCATTGTTAAAATTACATTTCGTTAAATAACCACTTTGTTTTTCAAATATGTTTTGACTTGCTATTTTTGTTATGCATAATTGAATCATTGTTTCATAATTTATAGAATTAAATATATGATATAAATATCATATATATTAATTATACATGTATTTATAATAATCCATAATATTAGTTATAGGAAATGAAATACACCATTCATGGAGATGGTATGCTGTACATATATCTGGGTAATGTTTCCATTTCCATTTCATATAAAAATAAAGAAAAGAAAATGAAATATATATATATTTATATATTATCATAATAATATAATTTTTATGTAATATATATTAAATATTTTTTAAACCGATCCTGAATACATTCCATGAAAATAATCATTAATACATTCCAAGAAAATCATGAACGAATCACATCGCTTTACGAGACGATAGTTCGTCATACACACGGACGACGTAAACGTATTACCAAAAAATAGAAAGAATAAAGTTACATGTTATATAATTATTACATAAGAATAATAACATCATAAATTTCAAAAATATAATATATAAAATCTATGTAACTCATTATTCCAAACAATTAAAGGAGTTAATGGGAAAATTAAGGACATGAGTTTGTGAGGTGGTAGTCTACCCTATACAGGGATGATGATTTCATAACCCATTTGATGGAATTGTGTGCGGTTTTATGTATTAAAAATTATATAACAAATTCAAATTACATTAAATATACCGAGTTTGATATATAATCTTGATATTAATACAATTGAAGGAGGTAGGAAATTAAATAATAATGCCTTTTGAAGAACATTACCTTTTCTTCGGGTATCATCATTATACTTTTACTAAAACCATGAATTATTTTCTTTATACCCAAAATAATTTTTCCTAATTTAGGGGAAGAAAGTTGGGGAGGGATTTTTGTAGGTTTTGGATAATAAAAAAGGCTTTAGTGGTGTAAGGAATTGGTGATATTGAGTGCCTTTTTATAGGTGAGGAGGAGTGAAATTCTTGTAAACACTGAAAATTAGTTAGTTTTTAGAGGAATCAATTACAGAATGTGCCTCAAAATTTGAATAATAATATAGGGGAGTGATTATTTTGTCTATATAAACCTCCAAAACAAGGAAATAAATAAATTTTTATACCTTTTATTCCTAAAATCCTATGTTTCATTATTCTTTCCATTTTGGTTTTTAATTAACAGGACTAGTTTTCTAACCTTTGCAATTCATCCATTAAGACTAAATTAAATTGATATTTATTAAAAAATTTATACCCAATTATTTTAGATATTAAATCCAAATTATAAAAAAAATTCCATGTGTTTTGAAATTGATTTTAACAGAAGTGCATGTAGTGAACAAAAACACTCCTTTAATCCTATCCATGAAAACAATGATTTTACTATTTGGGGTTCAATAATTTCATCAATAAAGATAAATTATTCTACTAAGGGACCACATTTTATAATTACTAACATTTTAAATAAATTCATTGAATATTCTGTTTTTAGTAATTTTAAATCTTTTAATCATAAATCATTTATTATAAAATAACATAAATGTATTTTTTGAAATTATTTATTTAATTTGAATATAAATAATATCAACAAAAATCTAGAATAAAAAAATATTGAGTTAAAACTTTTTTCATGATATATTTATCTAAAAAGATAACGGTACACCAAAAATTATTATATTTACCTCACCTTTAATATTTTTCGAATCATTTATTTTATTTAATTATTTACATAAAAATCATTTTGTTGGTGTTTTGTAAGTATTTAATGTAATTATATCTTCTATAAAAATTAAATATATATTATTATTATAATAAAAATAAATTTATATTTAAAAATAATATTTATTTCCAAACCTATATATTTTTCTCTATCCCTATAGCAATATAGAAATTAATAGGAAGAAAGGTACATTCTTTGTTATTTTCTTTTCATAACGTTCAATATGGGCCCAATTCTTGGAAAAGAATCCAAAAAACTTTTAAATTTAGTTCTTAAGTTCATAAGGGTATAAATATGTTTATATTATTGGTTTTTGAAAAGTTTCGGGTCATTTGTACACCATATATTCTTAGTTTAACCACTAAATAAACTCGTTTTTACCTTCATTAGGGAAATTAATTTTTACTCGTTTTACAAATAAATTTGGTCAGAAATTAAGTTGGATTTATTATAAATAAAATTTTATGATTATTAATGATATCTTATCCATATTTACAAATTAAAATAATAATAATAATAGAATTAATATTAAAATTAGTCTAGTAGAAGTGTTGATCAAGTGAGGTTTTATAAGGAAATTGTTCAAAAGCTTGAAATGTTTTCATATAAAAATTTAAAGTTGAAATTATTTAAATTACCAGAATTTGATTAATATATGTATAATTTATCTAATTATACTTTAAATTAAACTTAAAATATAATTTATTATTATTAATTATTTATATGAAAAGTAAAATTTCAATTAAAATTCAGTGTTTTTCACTATTTATCAAAAAAATGAACATTTTAAAAAAATAACTAAATCCACCATAAGATAATATTGAAATAACTATTTAAAAAAATAAGTTTATTATATTAAATAAAATTTATAAATGTATCAAAATTTAGTTTTAAAATAAGTACACCATCAAAATCTGACAAAACTGCTTTATGAATATAACAATTTTTATGGGTAAAAATGGATTTTTTTTAAAATGACATATAGAAAGAACATAAGATAAATATTTAAACATATATTGAATATATTATATATATATATATATATATATTTAATTAATATAATTCAATAATAGAAATTAAATTAACTTATTAAGATAAAACACCATTGAGCGCATATATTTTTTTTATGAAAACATCTCCTCAATATTCTATTGGTTTTTAATTTCATTTATAATTAATTGGTAACCAATAAATTTATTCCATAAAAATGTGTAAACAATATTTTAATATTTTTTCTTGTCATATTAATTCCCAACATTCCAATGAATAGGTGATAAATATAATGTGAAAGGATAATACTAATAGTATATTATTGTTCGTTAAGATTTGGCCTTGGGTGTGACACAAGTTATCAAAGAAACATGATGTTACATGCAACAAAATTTAAACATAGTGTATTTTGTAATGTAATAAAAACTATACATTGTTTGTTATATAATATATCAATGAATTTATTGTCACGACCCATCCACCGGGGCCCGTATCGTGACTATCCCAAGTACGTATTCCATAGGCCAGGGGCTGGCAACTAGCACCCAAGGCGTAATTCCCTGAAACTGGGAAGACATTTCCTTTATAAAACGTAAAAACACACAACCAGAGTACAAGCGGAAGAAAAAACTAAGTAAAATCTATATAACAAGTGTACTGAAAGTAATGGGGGGCCAGAATACAAGCCCAACTGTAAAGTACAAATACAACTAAAAAGGGACAAATAGATGATAGGTGAAAGAAGCTCATGGATCGTTCTTCGGGGTTCCTACCTAAAGGGTAGGTAGAGATGGCCTCCACAGCACTCCACATCCGTCAGACTCCACCATGTACCGATACGTCGTAAGGTCCTGCTCCAGGTACCATCCTGTCCTGGCGCACTCGGCCTACGTCAGCGTTGTCCATCGTCTGCATCCAACACAACGAGGTGCAGGCATAGCCCGTGCAGGGGTGAGTATAAAGATACTCAGTAGGGACCTCGAGACCCTCAAGGTGTCACAAAATCCAACAAGGATAAACCAAAAAGTATGAAATCAACGGATAACCACTACTTAGGTATATCCCATACATATACCTAAGTTAACAAGTTACACATCTCAATCATGAGAAAAACACAAAGGTCATTGAATCAGCTCAAACTAGAATTTTCATTCTTGAAACCATGGCTGCAGGAGAATTCCTCCTCTGTCGTGAACAGTGGGCCTATCATTACAATCAGGAGCTTCTCACGAACCTTGGACTACTGAGGTACTCCTCCTATCGAGTACCGTGGGTCTGTTGCCAAATACCAGGTGCTCTGTCCGCTGTGGGTCTACCACGAAATACCGGGCACTCCCCCTAATAGCCTAGAGTGGTACTCCTCCTGTCGAGTACCGCGGGTTTGCCACCAAATACTGGGCGCTCCTCCCCCATGGGTCTGCCACCAAATACCGGGCTCTCCCCACTAGGCTAGTCAAATTACTCCGAGTCGAATCGGTCAAGAAGTCGTTAGGTCTGTCAGCTACTAGATCTCCACACTCTGTCTTCTCGTATTTGGGAGGATCCACTCCACGAGATACTGGTCGATACTCCAAGTGTCCTAAAGTCTCACGTATAAGTATCTCAAAGATCAGCCACGTCATAGGGGTCTCAAAGTAACAGACGGTGCATCAATCGAACGCCCGATCTGTGAGTTAAAATCATTTTAGTCCCGGGGGTCTGGTTGGATTCATGTACAAACCAACCTAACCATGACTCAACTACAACCCAAACAAAAGTGGGGTATACTCAAAGGGACGACTATGCTCCAAGAATACCAGCGCCGTTGACAGTTCGTCAAATGGATGTCTGGTGCCAAAGATATGGCCAAAGAAGGTAATGGGTCAGTAATGGGACAGGGTCCGGTCTGACCTGGTCGAACCAACTCGACCCAACCCAGTCTAGGCCGACCCAGTCTGGGTCGACCCGATTAGACTTGCTGGGTCTGACCCGGCCCATTGGGTGGGTCAGCCTACTAAATTTTGACCCGGTCAGCTGGGCCCTGCCCAGTGGAACGCGAGGGTGGTTCGGACCAGTAGTAACCAAGTAGGCGGCTTGGTGACTCAGCCTGGGAGACCGGGCTGGTTTGGCCTGCGACACCACGGGGGACAACGCGGATTAGCTCAGGCGGTTGGTGGCCAGGAGTCCAGCAGGCAGGCCACACGGGGCGCGGGCTGGCCGACTAGTCGCCGGGCCGGCCGTGGGTGCACCAGGCAGGGCGCGGGGGCACGGGCAGGCCACTACAGGGCGCGGGGGCACCGGGAAGGCCGCAGCAGGGCACGGGGGTGCCGAGCAGGCTACTGGTAGGGGCCGGGAAAGCCGTCGGCAGGGGCACGGGGGCGTCAGGCAGGCCGCGGCAGTGTGCGGGGGTGCCGAGTAGGCCGTGACAGGGCGCGGGGGTGTCGGGCCGGCCACTAGCAGGGGCCGAGAAGGCTGCCGGTTGGGGCGCGGGGGTGCCTGGTAGGGCACTGGTAGGGTGCAGGGTAGGGCGCTGGGGTGCGGGCACCGCGCCGGGGGCACGGGCAGTGTGCCGGCGGGGCGCGGGTAGCACGCCGGGGGCGTCGTGGGTAGGAGGGTTGGGTGCTGCTTGTCTGACGATGTTTGCCCGGGAGCACCGGTGCACCGCTGGGGCGGCGCGGTTCGCGGAGGCCGCGGGTAGCATGACCTCGTTGTTGCAGCCTTTGTTGCCTTGCCGTAGAACTCCATAAGAGATAAGAAATCGACGAAGGATGTCAGGACGTGTTAGGTTGGCCCGAATCCTCCACGTTTAAGGTGATAACAAACGGCTTGCTAGAATTAAGCACAACTACCATTGTTATTAATTTTGATAGAAAGGAAGAACATGGGGAAAAGTTCATACTTTAAATAAAATCTTACCCCAAACTTTGATTCGCCGGTAGTCGTTCGTTGACATCGCGGAAGGATAGCCATCAATCCGTGGTAGATGATCACGTCCCACGTCGAAGGGGTCTGAGGAAGAAGGTTGGAGAAGAAGAGAGTCATCGGTGGTCTTTGCGTTCCTCGTTCGGAGAACAGTTCTTCATTGGGAGATTTTTCTCCTTAGCTTTCCTTTCCCCCGTTCCACCTAAATGAAATATGCCAATTAGAAAATAATAGTTAGGTTATCTTATTATTCCATTGGCATAGAATTCGAATTGGTGATTTAATTATGAGGCTCCCCCTAATTAATTCACGATAGTTGGCACGAATTAATTAGGGGGATTTGGTTCATTAAGGTGGGGAAAGGTGGAGAGGCTCTCCCTTATTAATGAGGGAGAGTTGAGAGGTTAAGGTCTCCTCCCAATAATGAGGGGTCGGGTGGCCTTGTGTGGTCCCCACCACATTTAACCTCACATGGGAGGTTGGGTTCGGGTAGGACCCACCACCGTAACCTCTCATGGGAGGTTAGGGTGTGGCGGACCCACCACCAACTCCCAAGTGGAGGTTCCAACTACCCGTACTCACATGGCAGCTGGAATAAAATAAAGTGTGGCTACACTTTATTTTATTATTTTTTTTATAAAAAGACAAAATCTAACTTTTATTCCAGACCATCTGCCATTGAGGTGAAAGTCTTCTTAAGCGAACACCAGCATTGTGAGTTCAACAGTGCCCTCATATTTCCATTCCAAGCACTGGTTAAAAAGTTATAAAAAAACCCGCTCGTACGTTTACTGAACGTACCGAAAAAAACTTCAAAAATTGATTCTGGACACACCAAGCCTCAGAATAAAGTTCCGTCAGAAACTGTAGACTCGTAAAATTCCAATGTATTTATGAAAAAAATTCCATGGGAATTATGAGTCTTTACATTATCCCCACCTTAGGGATTTACGTCCCCATAAGCTACAACTCGAACTAAGGGAACAAATGGGGGTACTGAGCACGCATCTGAGCCTCCCGCTCCCATGTTCTCTCTGGGAGGTTTCTATGCTGCCAAAGTATACACACCAAAGGTATAAACTATCTATATAGGACCTGATCTTGTCGATCCTCAATCTCCACTGGAACCTCTGTGAAAGTCGCCCTGTCATATATGTCCATCACCCCGTGGTCGATGATGTGGGATGGGTCGTGCATGTATCTCATCAGCTGAGATACATGGAAGACGTCATGCACCCAGTGAAACTGAGGTGGAAGAGCCAAGTGGTAAGCCACCTCTCCTACTCTGCTGAGGACCAGGAAAGGCTCGATGAACCTCAAAGATATCTTGCCACCTCGTCCAAATCTCCATAGACCTTGTCGAGGTAAGACCCGTAGGAAGACATGGTCACCATCCTCAAACTCCAGAGGCCTCCGTCTCCTATCAGCATACGACTTCTGTCTTCTCTATCAAGTCTTTATCCGCTCCTAGATGATCTCCACCTTCTCAGTGGTAGCCTGTACCATCTCTGGTCCCACTAGTGCTGACTCCCCTGGGTCTGTCCAGCACAGTGGCGATCTACAAGGTCGTCCGTACAAAGCCTCAAGAGGTTCCATACCGATGGTGGAGTGATAAATTTTTGTGTTGGAAAACTCCACCTAAGGTAGGTGATCCTCCCAGCTGTGACCGAAGTCAAGGACACATGTATGGAGCATGTCCTCGAGGGTCTGGATGGTTCTCTCGGTCTGACCATCCGTTTGAGGATGGAAGGCGGTGCTCAAGTGAAGTTGTGTCCTGAAAGCTTCCTGCAACCCCTTCCTTAGCAGGAAAGTAAACCATGCTTCATGGTCGGAGACAACATAAGAAGGTACTCTATGTAACCGCACAATCTCTAACACGTAGAGGCATCCCAAGCTCTCTACTGAGCCATGCTCTCTGATTGGTAGGAAGTGGGCCGACTTGGTGAGTCGGTCAATGATCACCCAAATGGAGTCGCGACCCCTGGATGTACGTGGAAGACCTGTCACTATGTCCATGGATATACCATACCACTTCCACTATGGGACCTCTAAGGGATGAACAAAGCCTGCTGGTACCTGGTGCTCCACCTTCACTTGCTGACAAGTGAGGCATCGTGAGAAAAACTCTTCTACTGCCTTCTTTATACCTGGCCACCAGTGCTGTCATCGAAGGTCATAGTACATCTTCACCACTCCTGGATGTACCTCTAGAGGGGAAGTTTGGAACTCCCTCAACACTTCCTCCTGAAGTTCAACTGGTACCAAGGTACGTCATTTGAAGAGGATGGCATTCTCCCCACCTTCATAAAATCCATAAGGTGCCTGCCCTGTGGATATCTGTGCACATCACGTCTCACAGTCAGTGTACCCATGCGGTGCCTCCCTAACTCACTGAAGAAGTGGGGGAGTGACTATAAGAGACTATAGATAGGATGCTCCATCTCTATCAACAAAGGATATCTGTAAGGAAGCCAGCTGCTCTGTTGCCTCTCCTAGCAGCTGTATACCAGCCCTCCTGCTGAGCGCAACTGCAACAACGTTCTCCTTACCAGGATTATAGACTATCTCAAAGTCATAGTCCTAGAGGAACTCAAGACAACACCGCTGTATGGCCGGAAGATCCTATTAATGAGACTCATGAACACTACTAGAGTGTTGTTTATGCCGAAGGGCATAACGAAGAGCTCGTAGTGGCCATAACAACACCTAAAGGCCATCTTCTATACATCCTCATCTAGAACTAGAAGCTGGTGATAGCCTGATCTGAGGTCTATTTTCGAGAACCATCGTGCTCCCTTGAGATGATCAAAGATGATATAAATCCTTGGGAGTGGGTACTTGTTCTTCACGGTCACCTGGTTCAGGCAACGATAGTCAACACAGAGCCTCAATCTCCCATCTGCCTTCTTGGCAAACAGAATCGGCGATGCCCCAGGAGAGACACTGGGCTGGATAAATCCATTTCCCTGCAAGTCCTCTAGCTATACCTGCAGCTCGTGAAGTTCAGCGATAGCCATATGATATGCTGGAGTAGATATTGGTGCCATCCCAAGGTACAGGTCAAGGTAGAAGTCCACCTCTCTGTGAGGAGGTAGTCCTGGAACATCATCAGGGAAAACATCCGTGTACTGGTCCACCACTACAGGATATGTTGGACTCTTGACATAAACTTCTCTGAGGGTAAGGCATCCAACTGGTGAGTGATCTGCTGCACCCTCCTTTAAGTAAGTCTATCCTGTGCTTTAAAGGTTCCCTTCTCACCGATGAAGGTAAACCCGGTCCCATCCGAGTGGACACACCACACTTTTCGCCTAATATAGTCGATCTGAGCATGGACTGTAGATGACCAGTCCCTACCCAAGATGACGTCTTAAGGCCTCGACACTTCAAGTAGGAGATCCCAGTCGAAGCTCTCGCCTCTTAGAGTAAGCTCGCACTGCCGGCACCAGTGCTTAATCGTTGAATCAACTCCCATAAGAGTATCTATCCATAAGGATCGAACCAACAGCTCCTTCAGAATCTCCGAGCTCCGAACAAGGGAAGTGGAAATAAAAGAGTGAATGGAAACTGTGTCTATAAGAACTGCAGCTAAGGTGGAATAGACACAGATCATACCTCGAATCATCTCCAAAGCGCCATGATCTTAGGCCTCAGCTGCCTAAAGCTAAGGTTTTACCCATCCACCCACACCATGTGGTCGGGGTGGACCTCCTGGTGGTGGCGGTGGTAGCATATCATAACGTCATCCACTGCCAGCTACATGGACATCTACTCTACCACGTCCGCCTCCGCCCTGCGGACCGCCTCGATCGAACCTCTGCCTCTGCCTAGGAGGTCCCTCAACTGTCTTCTGATCATCAGTATGGCGGGTCGGATAGTCACGAGCCATGTGACAAATCCCACTGCAGGAGTAACACTGTCCGCTCCTTGCATGTATGGCTCTGTCTCCACTCTAGGTGCCCTGCACAACCGATCCCGAGTTGTGCAGTCAACCACCTGTGGATCTGGTCCTCTTGGACCTCTATGTCATCTATCTACTTCCAGCTGCAGAAGACTCCGCTGCAAGTCGACTAGTGGAGGGACTTGCTGCTGGAGACTGCTCAGCAAGGAAACTCTCCACTAGGAGGGCTCGCTCCAACACTCCCGCCAGTGTCAGGATGCTTTGGGAGATAACTGAAGCTCTGATCTGTCACCTGAGTCCCTGATCAAAGGTCCGGGCCCTGAAGAATGGGTCCCGTACCATATCAGTTGAGTAGAGTGAGAGATCGGTGAACCTCACTGAGTACTGAGCTACACTCATGATGCCATACTGTAGAAGAAGTAGCTCCTGTATCCGCTCCGCTCAAAGGGTGGCTAGTACAAACTCCACTCAGAACAGGCTCTCGAAGTCTGCCCATAGAAGTGGCGCCTGATCATGAATCTGGAGTATCAGGCTCCACCATCTGCCTGCTGCTACCTAAAGGATGCTGGAAACAAGGATCACCATGAAGTTGGCTGGTCTCCCCTAAACCTTGGTGGCCTCTGGCACTAGAACTCATGCAGTGCGCTCAAGCGGTGTGCACTCTCGGCTGCTGGGGCTGGTGGCATCGATGTCCCAATAGGGAGTAGTACCGCTGTTGCCTCCGCTGGTGCCTCAAATGGAAGAGAGCCCTATACTGAGGCCTCATCGCTCGGTGGGCTGTCAGTACGTACAACTCTCGGGGCTCTAGCTGGTCATCCGTGGAGAGGCATACAGAAAGAAATAGATGCGACACGGTCAAAAGACTATAACTGGTGAGCTGACCTAGTTGAGCTGATTTAAAGAATTCAAAAATGAAAACACACACACAATCAGTGTTTTCATGAAATGAGTCGTAAATTAGAATTCAGGGTCCTGGTGTATGGATACGTCGGCCGCCCGCACCAACACTGGACTCCCTGAACTGAAAAACACACTTAGTACCCTTAACACTACTGCTTCATAGAAAGAAATATCAGACTCCTAAGTTTTGCCGTAGGACCGACGTCTTCTGATACCAATTTTTCACGAACCGTCCCCTGAGGCCCATATTGTGACTACCCCAAGCTCACCTTCCATAGGCTAGGGGCTATCGACAACCACCAAAGGCATAATTCCCTAAAACTGGGAAGGAATTGCATTTATAAAATGTAAACACACAAAACCAGAGTACAAGAAGAAGAAAAAACTATGTAAAAGCTATATAAAAAGTGTAATGAAAGTAATGTGGGGCCAAAATACAAGACCAACTGTAAAGTACAAATACAACTGAAAAGGGACAAACAACTGATAGGTGAAAGCAGCTCCTGGATCGTCCTCTGGGGTTCCTACCTGAAGGGTAGGTAGAGATGACCTCCACAACACTCCTCGTCCATCAGACTCCACAGTGTACCGATACTTCATAAGGTCCTCCTCCTGGTACCGTCCAGTCCTCGCGTTCTCGGCCTCCGTCAGCACTGTCTGTCGTCTTCATCCAACACAACGAGGTGCGGGCATAACCAATGCAGGGGTGAGTATAATGATACTCAGTAGGGAACCTGAGAACCTCAAGGTCTCACAAAATCCAACAAGGATAAACCAAAAAGTATGAAATCAGTGGATAACCACTACTTAGGTATATGCCCATACTTGTACCAAAGTTAACAAGTAACCCATCTCAATCATGAGGAAAACACAAAGGTCATTGACTCAGCTCAAACCAGGATTTTCATTCTCGAAACCACGGCTGCTGGAGAACTCCTCCTATGTCATGAACAGTGGGCCTGTCGCAACACCAAGGTGCTTCCCACTAACCATGGTCAGCTGAGGTACTCCACCTGTCGAGTACCGTGGGTCAGTTGCCAAATACCAGGCGTTCTATCCGCTGTGGGTCTGCCACCAAATACTGGGCGCTCCCCCTAATACCCTACAGAGGTGCTCCTCCAGTCGAGTACTGTGGGTACGCTGCCAAATACCGGGCGCTCCTCCACTATGGGTCTGCCCCCAAATACCGGACGCTCCTCACTGGGCTAGTCGAATCACTCTGAGTCGAATCGGTCAAGCAGTCATCAGGTCTGTAAGCTATTTGGTCTCCGCACTCTGTCTGCTCATCTCCGGGAGGATCTGCACCACGAGAAACTGGTCGATACTCCAAGTGTCATGAAGTCTCACGTAGAAGTATCTCAAAGGTCCATCATGTCATAGGGGTCTCAACGTAATAGACGACGTGTCAATCAGACGCCCGTTCTGTGAGTTATTAACATTTTAGTTCCGGGGGTCCGGTTGGATTCATGTACGAACTAACCTGATCGTGACTCAACAATATTCTGAACTCCAGTGGGATATACTCAAAGGGACGACTACACTCCAAGAATACTGGCGCCGTTGACAGTTCGTTAAACGGACATCCGCTGCCAAAGATATGGCCCAAGAAGTTAATGGGTCAGTAATGGGTCTGGGTCCGGTCTGACCCTGTCGGACCGACTCAGCCCAACCCAGTTTGGGATGACCCAGTCTAGGTTGACCCAGTAATACTTGCTGGGTCTGAATTGGCCCATTGGGTGGGTCAGCCCGATGAGTTTTGATATGGTCCGCTGGGCCCGGCCCAGTGGATGAAGAGGGTGGTTCCGCCCGGTAGTCGCCACGTAGGTGGCTCGGTGACTCGGCCCAGGAGACCGGGCCGGTTCATCCAGCAACACTGCGGGGGACGCCGCAGGTTGGATTGGGAGGCCGGTGGCCGGGAGGCCAGCGGGTAGGCCCCGCAGGGCGCGAGCAGGCCGGTTGGTCACCAGGAAGGCCGCGGGGGCATCGGGCAGGGTGCGACAGGCCGCGGGGGCGCCGAGCATGCCGTGGTAGGGCGCGACGGAGTCGGGAAGGCTGCAGCATGTTGTGGGGGTGTCAGGAAGGCTGGCCGCAGGGGCTGGGAAGGCCACCGGAAGGGGCGCGGGGGCACCGGTCAGGCCGCGATAGGGCACAGGGGCACCGGGTAGGCCGCGACAGGGCACTAGACAGGCTGCCGGAAGGGGCCGGGCATGCCGCTGACAGGGGCACCGGGCAAGCTTTCGGTAGTGCGCGGGGTGCTGGGGCACAGGTAGCGTGCCATCAGGGTGCGAGAGTGCGTTGGTGGTGCCGCGGGTAGGCGGGTTGGGCGCCGCTTGGATGACGATGTTTGGCCGAGAGCACAGGTGCTCCGCGGGGGCGACGCGGTTCATAGAGGCCACGAGTAGCATGACCTCATTGTTTCCGCCTTCGTCGCCTTTCCGTAGAACGCCACAAGAGAGGGGAAGTTGACAGAGGATATCAGGCAGTGTTATTTCAGCCCGAATCCTCCGCATTTAAGGCGATAACAAACAGTTTGCTAGTATGAAGCACAACTACCACTGTTCTTCATTTTTGAGAGAAAGGAAGAACATGGAGAAAAGTTCGTACTTTAAATAAAATCAAACCCTTACCTTTGATTCACCGGTATTCGTTCATTGACGTCGCGAAAGGATGGACGTCAATCCATGGTAGATGATCACGTCCCACGTCGAAGGGGTCCGAGGAAGAAGGTTGGAGAAGAAGAGCATCACCGACGGTCTTCATGTTCTTCATCGGGAGAACAATTCTTCATTTGGAGATTTTTCTCCTTAGCTTTTTTTCCCCTATTCCACCAAAATGATATATGCCAATTAAAAAATAATAGGTCCGTTATCTTATTATTCCATTGGCATAGAATTCAAATTGGTGTTTTAATTTTTAGGCTCCCCCTAATTAATTCAAGAAAGTTGGCACGAATTAATTAAAGAGGGGGGGGGGGGTTGGTTAATTAAGGTGGGGAAAGGTGGAGAGGCTCTCCCTCATTAATGAGGGAGAGTTGAGAGGTTATGGTCTCCTCCCAATAATGAGGGGTCGGGTGGCCTCGTGTGGTCCCCACCACATTTAACCTCACATGGGAGGTTAGGTTTGGTTAGGCCCCACTGCCATAACTTGTCTTGGGAGGTTAGGGTGTGGTAGTCCCACCACTAACTCTGAAGTGGAGGTTCCAACTACCCGCACTCACATGGTAGCTAGAATAAAATAAAGTGTGGCTACACTTTATTTTTTTATTTTTTTTATAAAAAGTAAAAAATTAACTTTTATTCCTCACCATCCGCCGTCGAGGTGAAAGTCTTCTTAAGCGAAAACCGACACTGTGAGTTCAACGCCCCCTCAGATTTCCATTCAGAGAAACTGTTCAAAATTTATAAAAAAACCTGCTCGTATATTTACTGAACATACCCGAAAAAAACTTCATAAATTGATTCCGGACCCACCGGGCCTCGGAATCAAGAGCCGACAGAAACCGCGGACTCGTAAAATTCCCATGTATTTAAAAAAAGATTCCCATGGAAATTCCTGGTCTTTATATCCTCCCAACCTTAGGTCTTTATGTCCCCGTAAGTTACAACTCGAACTAAGGGAACAAATGGGGGTACTGAGCATGCATATGAGCCTCCCGCTCCCATGTGGTCTCTTGGAGGTTCCCGTGCTACCAATGTACATGCACCAGAGGTATCGACCATCCACGTAAGACCTGATTTTGTTGATCTTCAATCTGCACTGGAACCTCCATGAATGTCGCCCCGTCATCGATTTCCATCTCCCTGTGGTCGATGATGTGGGATGGGTCATGCACGTATCTTCTCAGCTGAGATACATGGAAGACGTCGTGAAACCGGTGCAACTGAGGTGGAAAAGCCAAGTAGTAGGCCACCTCGCCTACTCTACTGAGGACCTGGAAAGGTCCGATGAACCTCGGAGATAGGTTACTGCCTTGGCCAAATATTCATAGACCCCATCGAGGTGAGACCCATAGGAAGACGTGGTTGCCATCCTCGAACTCCAGAGGCCTACGTCTCCTGTCATCATACGACTTTTCTCTGCTCTGTGTAGTCTTCATCTACTCCTAGATGATCTGCACCTTCTCGGTGGTAGCCTCTACCATCTCTAGTCCCACTAGCGCTAACTCCCCTGGGTTTGTCTAGCACAGTGGCGATCTGCATGGTCGTCCATAAAAAGCCTCAAAAGGTTCCATACCGATGGTTGAGTGATAGTTGTTGTTGTAGGAAAACTCCACCAAAGGTAGGTGATCCTCCCAGCTGCGACCAAAGTTGAGGACACATGCATGGAGCATGTCCTCGAGGGTCTGGATGGTTCTCTTGGTCTTACCATCCATATGAGGATGGAAGGTGGCGCTCAAGAGAATTTGTGTCCCGAAAGCTTCCTACAACCCCGTTCATAGCTGTGAAGTAAACTGTGCATCACGGTCAAAGACAACAGAAGAAGTTACTCCATTTAACTACACAATCTCCTGCATGTAGAGGCGTTCCAATCTCTCTACCGATCCCTGATCTTTGATCGGTAGGAAGTGGGAAGACTTGGTGAGTCAGTCAACAATCACCCAAATCTAGTCGTGACCCCTGGATGTACGTGGAAGACCCGTCACAAAGTCCATGGATATCCCATCCCACTTCCACTATGGGGCCTCTAAGGGATGAACCAAGCTTGCTGGTACCTAGTGCTCCACCTTCACTTACTGACAAGTGAGGCATCGTGAGACAAACTATGCTACCGCCTTCTTCATACATGTCCATCAGTGCTATCGTCAAAGGTCCTGGTACATCTTCGCCACTCCTGGATGTACCGCTAGAGGGGAAGTGTGGTACTCGCTCAACACTTACTCATGAAGTGAAACTGGTATCATGGTATGTCCTCTGAAGAAGATGACATGCTGCCCACCTTTAGAAAATCCATCAGATGCCTGCCCTGTGGATATATGAGAACGTCATGTCTTGCAGTCAGAATCCCCATGCTACACCTCACTGACTCGCTGAAGAAGTGGGGGAGTGACTGTAAGAGACTGTATATAGGCTGCTCCATCTCTATCCACAAAGGATATCTTTAAGGCAGCCAGCTACTCTGTCACCTCTCCTAGCCACTGTATACCAGTCCTTTTGCTGAGCACATCTGCAACAATGTTCCCTTTACTAGGAGTATAGACTATCTCAAAGTCATAGTCCTGGAAGAAATAAAGCCAACGCCGCTGTCTCTGATTCAGGTCCTTCTAAGAGAAGATATACTTAAGACTCTTGTGATCAGAGTACACGGTAAGACGTTTACCCATCAGATAGTGCCACCAAATCTTCAAGGCGAAGACCACTACTGCAAACCCCAGGTCATTGGTAGTGTAGTTCTGCTCATGCTATCTCAACTACTGAGAACCATACGCAATCACTGCTTGATCCTGCATCAGGACACACACGAGTCCGGTCCCTGATGCATTGCAGTAGACTACGTACCCTACGCCTTCCTCTAGAAGCCTCAAGATGGGGGTACTACTCAGCCTCTACCTAAGCTCCTGAAAGCTCTGCTGACATCTCTCCAACCACATGAAGGGTTTCCACTTCTTTGTCAAGGCTGAAAGTGGTGCTACGACTCTGGAGAAGTCTGGAATGAATCTCCGATAGTATCCATCCAAGCCCAGGAAACTTCGAACCTCCTTCACACTCTTATGTGGCTCCCAAGAAAGAACGGCCTCAATCTTCACTGGATCCACTGTAACTCCAGCCTCCGAGCTGATGTGTCCTAAAAAGTGAACCTCTCGAATAAAAAATTGGCACTTCTAGAGATTACCATAAAGATGGTGCTTTTGAAGTGTTTCCAGTACTACCTGTAAATGGTATGCATGCTCCTCCTCAGTAGTTGAGTAGATCAGTATGTCATCGATGAAGACTACGACAAAGCGATCGAGGTATGGCTGGAGGATCCTGTTCATGAGACTCATGAACACTGCTGAAGCATGGGTTACACCGAAGGGAATAACCAAGAACTCGTAGTGGACGTAACGACACCTGAAGGTTGTCTTCTGCACATCCTTGTTTTGAACTCTGAGCTGGTGATAACCTGATCTAAGGTCTATTTTCGAGAACCATCATGCTCCCTTGAGCTGATAAAAGAGGTCATCAATACTTGGGAGTGGTTACTTGTTCTTCACAGTCACCTGGTTCAGGCGACGATAGTCGACACAGATCCTCAAGCTCCCATCTGCCTTCTTGGATAATAGAATCAGAGCTGCCTCTGGAGAGACACTAAGTCAAATGAATCTAATTCCCTGCAGGTCCTCTTACTATACCTGCAGCTCGCGATGCTCAGCAAGAGCCATCCGATATGCTGGAGTAGATATCGGTGCCGTCTCGGGGTACAGGTCAATGTAGAAGTCCACCTATCTATTAGGAGGTACTCCTGGAACATCATTAGGGAAAACATCCGTGTACTGGTCCACCACTATAGGATATGTAGGACTCTCCACATCAACTGCTCTGAGGGTAAGGCAAGCCAACTGGTGAGTGATCGGCTGCACCCTCCACCGAGTAAGTCCGTCCTATGCTGCAAAGGTTCCCTTCTCACCAGTGAAGGTAAAACTAGTCCCATCCGTGCGGACACACCACACTTTTCACCTAATACATTCGATATGAGCATGGAATGTTGATGACCATTCCATACCCAAGATGACACCGTAAGGCCTCGACGCCGTTACTAGGAGATTTCAGCTGAAGATCTCGCCTCCTAGAGTAAGCTCTCACTACTGGAACCAGTGCGTAATGGTCGAATCATCTCCCGTTGGTGTCTCTAGCCATAGGGATCGAACCAACAACTCCTTTAGAATCTTGGAGCTTTGAATGAGGGAAGTGGCAATGAAAGAGTGACTGGCACCCATGTCTATAAGAACTGAAGCTAAGGTGGAATAGACACAGATCGTACCTTGAATAATCTCCGGAGCAATGTGATCGTATGCCTCAGCTACCTGAAGCTGCGCTCTACCCTATCCACCCTCTCCCTGTGGTCGGGGTGGACCTCCTAGTGGTGGCGGTGGTATCACCTCGTAATGTCGTCCACCACCAGATACACGGACATCTCCTCTTCCACGTCCGCCTACGACCTGCGGACCACCTCGATCGAACCTATGCCTCTACTTGGGAGGTCCCTCAACTGTTTGTTGATCATCAGTACGGCGGGTCGGATAGTCATGAGCCATGTGACCAAGCTCGCCGCAGGAGTAACACTGTCCACTCCTGGCATGTCTGGCTCTGTCTCCACTCTGGGTGCCCTGCACAACCAATCCTGAGTCGTGCAGTCGACCACTTGTGGGTATGGTCCTCTTGGACCTCTATGTCATCTGTCTACTACCAGCTGCAGATGACTCCGTTGCAAGTCTACTAGTGGTGGGTCTCGCAGCTAGAGACTACTCAACAAGGAAACTCTCCACTAGGAGGGCTCGCTCCAACACTCTCGCCAGTGTCGGGATGCTGTGGGAGATAACTGAAGCTCTGATCTCTCGCTTGAGTCCATGATCAAAGGTCCGTGCCCTGAAGAATGGGTTACGTACCATATTAGTGGAGTAGCATGAGACGTCGGTGAACCTCGCTGAGTACTGAGCTACATTCATGCTTCCCTGCTGCAGATGAAGTAGCTCCTGTATCCGCACCGCTTGAAGGGTGGCTGGTAAAAACTCCGCCCGAAACAGGGTCTCGAAGTCTACCCATAGAAGTGACGCCTCATCATGCATATGGAGAATCGGGATCCATAATCTGCCTGCTTCTGCCTGAAGGAGGCTGGCAGCAAGGATCACCATGAAGTTGGCTGGTGTCCCTACCAGTCTGAAGACTCTCACCACAGTCTCCAACCAATCCTCAGCTGCCTGCGGGTCCGTCTCTCCCCTGAACCTGGGTGTCCTCTGGCGTTAGAACTCGTGCAGTGCCCTCAAGTAGTGTGGACTCTCTGATGTTGGGGATGGTGGTATCGGTGGCCCAATGGGTAGTAGTACCGCTGGTGCCTCAACTGGAAGTGGGCCCTGTACTGAGGCCTCATCGCTCGGTGGGCTGTCAGTACATACAACTCTTGGGGATCTAGCTGGTCGTCCACAGGGTGGCATCCTGAAAGAAATAGATGCAACAAGGTCAAAAGACTATAACCAGTGAGCTGACCTGGTTGAGTTGATTTAATGAATTCAAAAAGGAAAACACACACAAAATCAGTGTTTTTGTGCACTGAGTTGAAAATCAGAAGTCAGGGTCCTGGTGTATGGATACATTGGCCGCCCGCACCAACACTAGACTCCCTGAACTAAAAACCACACTTAGTACCCTTAACACTATTTCTTCACATAAAGAAATATCAGAGTCCTAGGTTTTGTGGTAGAACCAACATCCTTTGATTACAATTTTTCATGACCCGTCCCCCGGGGTCCGTATCGTGACTACCCCAAGCCCACCTTCCATAGGACAGGGGTTGACGACTAGCACCAAAGGAGAAATTACCTAAAACTGGGAATGCATTGCCTTTATAAAACATAAACACACACAACCATAGTACAAGAGGAAGAAAACACTAAGTAAAAGCTATATAAAAAGTGTACTGAAAGTAATGGTGGGCCAGAATACAATCCCAACTGTGAATTACAAATACAACTTAAAAGGGACAAACAACTGATATGTGAAAGAAGCTCCTGGGTCGTCCTCTGAGGTTCCTACCTGAAGGGTAGGTACAGATGGCTTCCATAACACTCCACATCCATTAGAATCCACCATGTACTGATACATCGTAAGGTCCTCCTCCAGGTACCATCCAGTCCTCGCACTCTTGGCCTCCGTCAGCACTATCCGTCGTCTGCATCCAACACAACGAGGTGCGGGCATAGCCTGTGCAAGGGTGAGTATAACGATACTCACTAGGGACCCCAATACCCTCAATGTCTCACAAAATCCAACAAGGATATAATAATAAGTATGAAATCAATGGATAAAAACTAATTAGGTATATGACCATACATATACCTAAGTTAACAAGTAACCCATCTCAATCATGAGGAAAACACAAAGGTCATTGACTCAGCTCAAACCAAGATTTTAATTCTCGAAACCAAGGCTACTGGAGAACTCCTCCTCTGTCCTGAACAGTGGGCGTGTCATGACACCAAAGCGCTTCTCACTAAGCTTGGTCTGTTGAGGTACTCCTCCTATTGAGTACTGCGGGTCTGCTGCCAAATACCAGATGCTCCATCCACTGTGGGTCTGTCACCAAATACCGGGTGCCCCCCTAATAGCCTACAGAGGTACTCCTCCTGTCGAGTACCGCGGGTTTTCCACCAAATACCTAGTGCTCCTCCTCCATGGGTGTGCCGCCAAATAATAGGCGCTCCCCACTGGGCTAGTCTAATCACTCCGAGTCGAATCGGTCAAGCAGTCGTCAGGTCTGTCAGCTACTAGGTCTCAGCACTCTATCTGCTCGTCTCCAAGAGGATCCGATCCACGACCTACTGGTCGGCACTCCAAGTGTCACTAAGTCTCACGTAGATGTATCTAAAAGGTCCGCCACATCATAGGGGTCTCAACGTAACAGACGACGCGTCAATCCGACACTAGGTCTGTGAGTTATTCGTATTTTAGTCCCGAGGGTTGTGTTGGATTTTTGTACCAACTAACCTGACCGTGACTCAACTATACCACGAAGTCCAGTGGGGTATACTCAAAGGGATGGCTATGATCCAAAAATACCAGTGCCTCTGATGGTTCGTTAAACGGACGTATAGTGCCAAAGATATATCCCAAGAAGGTAATGGGTCAGAAATGGGCCCGAGTCCGGTCCGACCCGGTCGGACCGACTCGGCTCGACCGAGTCTGGGCTGACCCGTTCTGGGTCAACCTAGTCAGACTTGTTGGGTCTGACTTGGCCCATTGGGAGGGTCATCACACTAATTTTTGACCCAGTCCGCTGGGCCCGGCCCAGCGGACCGCGAGGGCGGTTCAGACCTGTAGTCGCCACGTAGGTGGCACGGTGACTCAACCCAGGAGACCGGGCCGGTTCGGCCAGCGACACCGCAGGGGACGCCATAGGTCAGCTTGGGAGGCCGGTGGCCGGGAGGCTAGGATGCAGGCCTCGCGGGGTGCGGCCAGGCCGGCTGTGCACCGGGTAGGCCGCAGGTGCACCGGGCAGGGCGCGACAGGCCGCGGGGGAGCCATGTAGGCTGCGGAAGGGCGCGGGGGCACCAAGATGGCCGTGGCAGGGTGCAGGGGTGTCGGGAAGGACACCGGCATGGGTGTGGGGGTGTCGGGCAGGCCACGGTAGGGCACGTGGGCATCAGACAGGCCGCTAGCAGGGACCGGGCAGGCCACCGGCAGGGGCGTGGGGGCACTAGGCAGGCCGTCGGCAGGGCACGGGGCCCTGGGCAGGGCACCGAGCAGCATGCCGGCGGGGCACGGGCATCGCACAAGAGGCACAGGCAGTGGGCCATCGTGGTGTGGTTTGTGCACTGGGGGCGCCACGGGTAGGTGGGTCTGGCACAACTTGGCCGACGATGTTTGGCCGGGAGCACCGGTGCGCCGTGGGTGTGGCACGGCTCACGGAGGCCACAGGTAGTGCGACCTCATTATTGTCGCCTTCATTGCCTTGTCGTAGAATGTCACAAGATAGAAGAAATCGACCGAGGATGTCGGGCTGTGTTAGGTTGGACCAAATCATCTGCGTTTAAGGAGATAATGAATGACTCACTAGTATGAAGCACAACTTCCACCGTTATTCATTTTGAGAGAAATGAAGAACATGGGGAAAATTTCATAATTTAAATAAAATCAAACCCCTACCTTTGATTCTCCGGTAGTTGTTCATTGACGTCGCGGAAGGTTGGCCGTCAATCCGTGGTAGATGATCACGTCCCACGTCAAAGGGGTCTGAGGAAGAAGGTCAGAGAAGAAGAGCGTCACCGGCGGTCTTTACATTGTTCATCGGGAGAATGGTTCTTCATTGGGTGCCTTTTCTCCTTAGCTTTCCTTTCCCCCATTCCACCAAAATGATATATGCCAATTAAAAAATAATAGGTAGGTTATCTTATTATTCAGTTGGCATAAAATTCGAATTGGTGATTTAATAATGAGGCTCACCCTAATTAATTCACCAAAGTTGGCACGAATTAATTAGGGGGGGTTGGTTCATTAAGGTGGGGAAAGGTGGAGAGGCTCTCCCTCATTAATGAGGGAGAGTTGAGAGGTTAAGGTCTCCTCCCAATAATGCGGGGTCCAGTGGCCTCGTGTGGTCCCCACCACATTTAACCTCACATGAGAGGTTGGGTTCGGGTAGGCCCCACCACTATAACCTCTCATGGGAGTTTAGGGTGTGGTGGTCCCACCACCAACTCTGAAGTGGAGGTTCTAACTACCCGCACTCACATGGTGACTGGAATAAAATAAAGCATGGATACACTTTATTTTATTATTTTTTTATAAAATGCCCGAAACTAATTTTTATTCCCGACCATCCGCCATTGAGGTGAAAGTATTCTTAAGAGAAAATCGGTGCTGTGAGTTAAACAGTGCCTTAGGATTTCTATTCCGAGCACTAGTTAAAAAGTTATAAAAAAACCCACTCATACGTTTACTGAACATACTCGAACAAAACTTCAGAAATTGATTCCAGACACACCGGGCCTCAGAATCAAGCGCCGTTAGAAACTGTGAACTCCTAAAATTCCCATGGGTTTTAAAAAAATTTCCATGGGAATTCCATGTATTTAAATTTTTATTAATTTGATAGAATATATTTCATAAAATCTTAGGATGTTACATCCTACCCGCCTTAAAATTATTTTCACCCTCTAGATTCCACTTTGATATCAAAGGATTCACATTTATTTTAGAAATAATTTATTAAAACTCACATCATAAAAAATAAATAAATAAATTATCCCCTAAAAATGGAATGTGGGGAATGTAAATTTCACTCGAAGTTTCACATAACAAGGATCACAAATAGGGAGAACATTGGTGAGAAATCATAAAATAGATTTGGAAGGGAAAACTTATTACCATGGACTAATAGAAAATGATAGGGAACATGGTCAAGAGGAAGTCGATATAAACAAAAACACCAGCCAAATATGTGTCGAAATGTTTAGTGATATCATCAGAAAAGTTGTTAATAGGATAAAATTTTATTTCGAGATCCTTTTATTAATGTTTAAGGATTATTTCCCCATATAGACTGAAAAAAATAAACAAATACACTTACATGATAAGTAAATTTTCATCCTTCAACAAATTTCCACCACTATATCATCATTTCCTCTAGAGGATGAGTATTCAAGATGAAATTTTCACACCTGAAGCATTAAAACCAAATACTAAAGATCACATAACCATGAAAGAGATAAAAATATATTCATAATGTCTTTAAACAGTAACCAAAACCAAAATTTTTAGTACATGGTAAGATAGTTTACAAAAATGAATGAAACTTCATATAATAAAATGATATTCAATAATAAATAGTAATAAAAAAAGATGAAACTAAATCATTCCACAAAACTATATCTCAAATAATCCCAGTAACCTAAAAATTAAATCGTTTTATATCTTCAAAGTTCATATAATACCTTCTATATTTCACGCCTAAAAAGAAATAGAAATTCTTTTAAAGTAACATTAATAACTTAGTCACCAAATAAATTTTCAATCATGTGGTTATCTATAATAAAAAACCTATATTCCCATAATTACCTAAATATCAAAGATAATATAAAACCTCAAGGTTATCAATACCTTAAATCTCATTTATTTAAAAAGTAAAGGAATACTTCATATTGATCCAAAGTTTTGCATATACTTCAACCTAATTTTTTTTATTAAAATATCATTAATAAACTCAAATTTCTTTTGTACTTATAACCATACTTTACGAGGTATATAAGTTTTAACTTAAAATGATTCTTAATATAGTAGAAATACAATGGTATCCACAACACTTAAGATTACTGCTCTTGAAAAAATCCTAATCTCCAAAGTTATCTAAACTTACCTTTTATACCAACTATAACGACCAAGGACCCAGACTCTCAGATCATGTGATGTAATCATAAGCACTAAATTTTTTTCCTTGATAATGGTAATTGTCCTGAAATTTTTTTCTTTTAACCCTTAAAACATTGAAAGGTAAAATTACATCTCTTACAACCTTACGGAACACTAATGTTTAATGTTTTAGAGAATCTGTACAAACCACAACTTAAATAATTCACATGATTTTAAATGTTAATTTTTCCCACATAACCCACCTATTATTTTTCACAATAATATATCAAATCATACATATGAAATCACGTATATATATATATATCTCTAAAAATCATTTTTTAAACCGAGGAAAAAGGAAAAAAATGAATGGTCTTGTCAAATTGTTAGTAAGGGAACATGATAGAATTATCAAATGAATGCGATCAGTTCTCTTAATAATAACACAAGGGTATGATAAAATAATCAACACGAATGACTATAACATAATAATATTTATACCCATCAATTCCTTGATTATAAAACATGAAAAATACAGAATAGAGATTTAAAAATTTTAATTCTCAAAAGTGTCAATAATCATAAGCCATTTGATATAAATCTTGATTAAATGAAAGATCACAAAACTATAGAAAGAATAGATAAAAAATATTGTTTTCTTAGAACATAATTTCAAATAACCCTTAGTGAGACCTTATATAATTCTACTATAACCCTTACAAATTGTAATAATAATAAAAATATAATCCTCTGGAGAAAATAATCATTACCCAATGAATTATAGAACTATCTCGATGTAGCAATAATTTAAGGTAAAACAATCTCATCTAATTCTATTTGGTCACATTAATAATTTATAATGTTGAATATTAAAATAAAAAATAATTAACATAGACAATTCATTTTATGATAACACATTTAAACACACATTTTTCTCTTAGGAACAAGATTAACCCATGAAAAGGAAATAAGTTCCATAAAAATATCTTTAAAACATGGTTTAATAATTAAAATTAAATGGGTTCCATAAAAATATCTTTGAAAAATTATTATTATATGAAAAATAAATAGGTATAAGAACTATATATTTGAAACATGGTTAAACCATGTAAAAGAAACATGTTTTATAACAATCTCCTTGAAACCTGATTTACCAGTGAAAAAAAGGGTTTCATAAAAATATATTTGAAACATGTATAAACCATGAAAAATAAATGGGTTCTATAACAAAATATTTTAAATGCAATTAAACCTTGTAAAATAAATAGGTTTCATAATAATCTCTTTGAAATATGGTTAACCCATTGAAAATAAATAGGTTTCATAATAATCTATTTGAAATAATATTATTCCATATAGAAAAAGTATGAGTATTATATCAATAAAAATGTATCCCCAATGGGGTATAAGTAACAACAAGGGTTATTGATGTTTTTGAATTAAAATTCTATTAAAATTTGATTAAAAAAATATTGAGGAAAATAACCATTTCATTTTGAAAATATCTTTATAAAACATAAATTTTTTGGAAAGCATTTTTCCTTATAAAAAAACTTTGAATAATATAAGGGTAGTTTTTTTTAAAAACTTTCAAACATTTAATTTAAAAAACATCCTTTTGTATTTAAATATTATTTTTTATAACATTTTTTAAACATGGTTTTCGAAGAAAATAAATTTATGACTGTAGAAAAAATAAAGTCAGATTTTATTTAAAACAATTTCTTAATTATTATAAGTACAAATGACTATAAAAATGGAACTACTTCATGAAAATATCATGCATAACTATATTATAATATAATTTATTAGAATAATAAAATTTCAACATCGGATACTTAATCATTCACCATCCCCATAAGTGATGAGATTGTAATAAAAGACTCCTACTACTTCGGTAACTTTGAATAATATTCCCCAAAATGGAATAAAAATAATTTAATATTAGAATATAATTAAAATAAATATATTCATGATATAATATGTAAAAGTAGAAATATATTCACCTCATAATGAATTTTAGGTGTATAATATAACATATGCCTTAAAGAGGGATAATTGAAACAAAATACATTATTGATTTATTAACACAAAACCATAAACCCCATGAAAGAGGGACCATAAAATGGATAAGTTAATACCCATTAATTTAAGTGAAAAAATCATTCAATTAATTAATGGGATTATATTCACAAAAAAAAATAAAATAAAATTTGAATATGACATATATCCCATAGAAATAAATATGAGGTCATAATTTTTTTACCAAACATTTCATTTTTTTCAAATGTGATTTATCCTCATATACAGTGGTTCTAAAAATTTTATTAACTTATTAAAAAATATTAATATTTTTAATATAATATATGATTTAATTATGACCATTTATTACATGTTTATTGAAAATTCCATTTAAATTTTACATTTCGGTTAATAACCAGTTTATTTTTCGTATATGTTTTTCCTTTCTATTTTTGGTAAACTTTCTTAAATTATATTTTCATTATTTAAAAATATAAATATCATATATATTAATTTTATATTTATCTAGAGTGATACATCTAAATTATTTCTAGGATATGAAATTCACCATTTATGGAGATGGTGGGCCTTACATTCCCATGAATGATGATTCAATTTTCATGTTATATAAAAAAAAGTAAATTATATATATATATATTATTCTATTTTAATTTTTATGTTATAAATATCCTATATTTTTGTTAAACCCATTCTTAATACATTTTATGTAATGCGTGAACGAATCACATCGCTTCGCGAGGCGGTAGTCCTCCGTACACAAAAATGATGTTTTTGTATTAAAAAAACAGAAAACATTATGTTCTGTATTATAAAATAATTTAATTAGCATAATAAAACCATAAATATCATAAATATAATTTATAAAATATATGTCAATCATTATTCCCAACCATGAGATGTGGTAATAGAGAAACGAATGATGTCAGTTCACGAGGTAGTAGTCCACTGTGTACATGAACGATGATTTTGTAACCCGTTTTAAGGAAGTGTGTTTAGTTTTAGGTATTAAAAAGAACATAAAAATATGTCATTATATGGAATATAGTGATGTTATTATTTAATAACAATATAAAAATAATTGAAGGATGTGTAGAAGGAAGTAAAATAAAAAAAGCTTTCAGAAAAACAAAAATTATTATTCAAGTATTCTAGTAGGTTTTTACATTAACCTTGAAAGGATTAATTTATTACCAAAATAAGAATTTTAGGATGAGGTTAGGGAAGTTTGGTAGTAATTTGGGAATGGGTTTGGTTATCCAAAATGCTTGAGCGGTGTGAGGAATTTGGAGTGGAATTTTTGTAAGTACTCAAAACTATTTACAATTGGAAGGCATCCCTTACATCATGTGGATTAAAAATTGAATAATAGTAGAGGGTATGGATTATTTTGTAAAAAAACTCCATAATATAAATTAAATAACATTTTATTCCTTACCTCCTAAGTTTCCTTATTGTTTTTTGGGTTTTCATTATGGTAACTAGTTTTCTAACCTAAATAATTTATCCATTGAGACTAAATTAATGTGAGACACTTTATAAAATAGAGACCCATTTATTTCAAATTTTAAATAGATATTATTAAATAGAAACATTATGTGTGTTGGAAATTAACTTTAATAGAAACTCATTTAACAATAGAAAACACCGCTTTAACCCTGACCGTGAAAACAATGTTTTTACTATTTAGGGGTCAATATGTTGAATATAAAATATAAATTGTTCCATAAATGGACTATGTTTTATATTTATTAACATTTAAAAACTAATTAATATAAGATATGATTTTTATTAATTTTAAATTATTTAATTAAATAACATTTATTATAAAATAACATTTATTTCAATTTTGACATTATTTATTTAATTTTAATATAAAAAATCTCATAAAAATAATGGAATTTAAAACTATTAAGCTAAAATATGTGTATCAGGATTTATTCATCAAAACAATAACAAAACACAAAAAAATCATTCTATTTTCCTTTATTTTAATATATTTAGTATCATTTATGGTATTTAATTACTAATTAAATAATCAATGTATTAGGGTTTCTAAACAATTTAATGTAATTATATCATCTCTAAAAATTAAAGATAAATTAATATTAGAAAAAAATCATTTATATTTCAAAATAATGTTTTTAATTGAATATCACCAATGCTTTATGGAAATCAAAAGGAAGGAATGTATATTTTTCGTACTTTTCTTTTATTAACTTACTACATAGGTCACTCTAATTAAAAGTGTCTAAAAAAATCATATGTTTTGAACCTAAAGTAATAAGGGTTGATCTATATCCAAACAATGGGTATTGAATAAGTGTTGATTCATTTATACATCTTATTTTCTATGTTTTACCACTATGTAAACTGATTTTGACCATGATCACTATGATTAATTCTAACTTTTTTCACTAATCAATTATGTAATAAATTAATGTGAATATATAAGGCAATATATGTTTTGATGATTCAAAATTTTGAAACCATTTTTCTAAATTCAACTCAAAGAAATGGAATAATTTAATTTTAAATTGGCCCCACATCAGTGATGAGAAAGCAATTTTTAATATAAAAATGTTCAATTTTTTTAAATGTTTTCATTTAAAAATTTAATATGAAAATGATTCCAAAATACTAAATTGTATTAATATATATTTAATTGATATAATTTTAATTTTTTTTTAAAATATAAATTTTCATTATTATTTATTTAGAAGAAAATTTAGTTTTCAATTAGAAATCGGTATTTTAAACTAATTATCAAGAAAATAAAAATTCTCATAAAAATAAAAAAATTCAACCTATTCTAATTTTAGCATTAATATTTGAGAAATGGAGTGTATTTTTTCAAATAATATTTATAAAAGAGTAAAAATGTTTTTTTAAAACAAGTGCACCATCAAAAGGAGACAAAACTGCTTTTAGAAAAATATATGTTTTTATACGTAAAATTAAATTTATTTTTATATCATATCTAGAAAAAAATATTAATTTTAAAAGTTATATTTAATATATTATATATATATTTCATTAATATCATTGAATAATAGTAGTTAATATAATTTATTAAATTAAAATATATTTGGTTTCATAAAAATAGTTTTTTTATAAAAACATCTATTTTATGTTCATATGGTATTTATTTTAATATATAATTAAGTGGTAAAAAATTAATTCATTCTATAAATAAGTTATAACACCCTAAGATTTTGTGATTTTTTCAAATTAATTTATCTTTTTGATATTTTTCATTTTAGGTGACACTGTAAATATATATATATATATATATATATATATATATATATTAAAATTATAAGTCAAACATTCCTTTCACATGACACCAACTTGTCTAGAACTATGAACAATACCGACTTGGATTTCACTACACACAATACTGACTTGGGTTGCGCTAATCGCAACACAAACTTGGCATACGTTGCACGCAACACCGATGTTTCTACGAAACATCATTTTTTGTTATAATTATTTAAATTAGATAATTATCGCCAAGCCATTAATATTATTTATATAAATAGTAATAAATAATTTTAAAATATTATTTATAATTTTTCATATAGATAAAATATATTGATAATGAAAGATATGATTTTTGGTAAAGTCCTTTTATGTTTAAAAATACTATTTTCTCCAATGAACCACTTTTAATAATAAAACTAATTATTGACACATTATAAATTTAATTTGATAAAAAAACTTAATTTTTAAATTTATATTGTTGAAATTATATTAGAGTAAATTTTTGAGATTTTTTCAGAGAAACGTTTTTTTGATGAGTAGTGAAAAATACTGTTTTTTAGTTAAAAACAACATTTTCATTTAAAAAATTATAAATGTAAAATTATATTTTAATTTTTTTATGGTTAAATTATATAAATTATAAATATATTAATATAATTTAGGTCATTATAATCAATTTAACTTTGAAATTTTATATAAAAATTTAATAAACTTTTGAACTTCTCTCTACTAAAAAAACCCATAATTTCATCCCATCAACTGGATTAGAATTAATCTTAATCTTTCCAATTCTATGAATTGAAATTAAAAAAAATGACATAAAACATTTTAATCAATATAATTTTTATATTATTATAATATCAAATTAACTTTTTATAAAAAATATCAGTAAAAGTGATTAAAATTAATCACTACAATTAAGGTATAATTAAGCTTAATTATGGACTAAACCTTATTATTAGTGGCCCAAATGACCTCTAAACTTTTCCAAAAACAATTTTATGGCCATATTTAGGACATTAAACTTTCATTTATGATTTATGTTGGTTTGTTATGAATATTTTTGGTAAGAACATGTGTACACCTAACTTGTTTTCAAAAATTCCAAGTGAGTCATTTTCCTTCCCTATAAAAGGCTACCACCTCTCCCACATCCTGACACCTATCATAACTCTGAGTCTCAGCCAATATCTACCCAATAAATTTCCCAGAAATCCTACCTTACTCCTAGTATAATTCTCTTGGGTAGAAGGAAATCCAAGGAAACCTTTTGGCATAAACCAAATTGAGTTACCCAATTAAGAGGCAACATCTTCTCTCAAGTCCTTTCTTTTATTTTATTTCGACACAACCTCCACATTATTTTTTACAATATTAGATAACAGAAATAGTATCCTAAATATACAAGGTTTGGTTATGATATGTTTTTTTCCTACACTAACACACATCTCCATCCAATGGATAACGAACATACTATTTTTGTATATGACGAACTACAACCTCACAAAACAATGATTGCTCAATTTTTCCATACTACCTCTCATGGTGGAAATTATGATAGACAATATATTTCTATATTTCATATATTATATTTATTATTTATTTAATCTTATTAATTACTTTACACAATATATATATTTTTTAATTTCCATTTGGTGATAATATTATAATTTCATTTGAGGAAGTGTGGACTACCGCCCCTCAAACCGATATAATTCATTCATACACTACATGGATTATATTAAGGATGGTTTTATTGAGTATATAAGACATATATTATATCATAAATCTATTATAATAATTATATATACATATACACATAAATATATAAACATATATGTCTTTTACTTTCTTTCAACATGATAATTAAACAAAAATTACGTTCACACATACGTACGGCCTACCATCTCCATGAATGAAGTATTCTATTTAAAACTTATATATTATATAGATTTTTATGATAAAAATATAATATATATACATGATATTAATATCATGGTTAAATTAGTTAAATGAAGATATAAATTATAAATACCAAAGATATAAAAAATTAAGACACATGCGAAGAATAAAACTAACATTAACTGAAGTGAAACCTTAACCTAGGATTGCTGAAAAGCGGGTAATATAAGGTCATAATAAAAACATATAAATGAGAATATAGTTTTGTAAAATAATTTTAATAAACATTCATTTATTTTATAGGTGGTTTTAATGAGTACAACGAGAGTCAAGACAAAAGGTAAGGGGATTTCATCTCACTTTTTATTTCCGGGAGATACATGTTTTATTCACCATCCATTCCTTTTATATGGTGGGTATAATGACCAAGCATATATTAAATGATTATTATAATTAAATTTATGGGTATCTATATATCCATTTTATTATCTTTATTTCATGGGGTATAAGTATAAAAATTCACAAAATTAGTAAAATAGTTTGATCTCAATTTTCCTTTTCTGGGTTCATGCTTTGTTATGCACCTAAATTTTCTTCAAGGTGTATAAAATTACATTTTACAGGTTATATCATGAATTGATTTATTTTAATGATATTTTAAGCTTTATTCAGTTTAATTTTCTTACATGGAGAGTATGATCCCAGGTCACCAAGTTATAAGAGTTTATTAAGAGAATCTTATCACTTTTTACGATTGTTTAAGTTTATGATTCCTTTGATAAAATATTATGATCCATATCTCAAAAAAATTCATGAATTTTATTCTCATATGGTTATTAATTATTTATTCATATATTCATACCATTTTTTCCACTATTTGGTATATAATATATTTAATAAATTGTTTTTAAGAAAGCCTGACTTTACATTCTCTTCGATCAGAAATCTCTGTTCCTTTAAAATCATGTTTTCAAAAAAGGGTTTCCAAGAATATTATACTATTATATTATGATCATTAAAATAAATTCTTAATATTTTTTGTCTTTTTCCAATGTTTTCATTGGAAACATCTTGTCGCTTTTTGGATGAGGCAATTTTCTTACCTTTTTTTCATGCAAATGGAATGTTCTTTTTCCCTCATACGACATGTACAGATTTATCCGATTTCAACAATTTGAAGACTCATTTTCCTGATTAAATTTTAATTTTAAAGAAAATGGTTTTAAAATAGATTTAAAAGAAATGGATTTCAAATTTTTTTCATGATTCTTTTATAAGTTTTCAAGGTAAATTGTTTTCAAAATGTTTTCAAGATTCTTCTATGAGTTTTCAAGGAAATTTTTTTTCAAAATGATTTCAAGAATCCTTTATAAGTTTTCAATGTATTTTCAATGAAATGGTTTAAAAAAAATCTTTTATATGTTTTGAAGTAAAAAGGTTTTCAAAACATTTTCGATATGTCTTCATAATTTTTCAATGTTTTTTCAAAGAGAAACATTTATAAAATGTATTGAAGCTTATTTTATAATTTTTCAAGGAAAAAGGTTTTAAAAATGATTTCAAGTATTATTTATAATGTTTCACTCTATTTTCCCAAAAAATTAGTTTTAAATGTTTTTATGCATTAATAATCATTTTTGAAAGAAGAAGGGATATTTTCCTAAAGAATTTTTTTTGAAAAGATTTTTCAAAATTATTTTCCATATATAATGACATCTGCTGATGTTACTCATGACCTTTTAGGAAATGATATAAATGTCCCATTTATATTATTTCTATGAATGGGTTATGCTTAATGTTATTGTCCTTATCAAACTCGTTTCTATTTTAGGGGTATATGTTTATGAAATATGTTTCTCTTTCTTAGGTTATCTAGTTATGAAATTCGTTTCCATTTCATGGGGTATATGTTTTTGAAATATATATTTTTTTCAAGGGTTATATGCTTATGAAAACCATTTATTTTTCACTGGTTATATATTTATGAAATACATTTCTATTTTACGAGTTATATGTTTATGAAACCATTTATGTTTCATGCGTTATATGTTTATGAAATGTATTTCTCTTAAATGGGTTAGGATTTAGATGAAATGGTTATTAAACCTATAACCTTTTACACAGGTTGTGATATATTTAAATGTTTATGATATCTATTTCATTGCATGGGTTATGATAGTATTGATTATGATTTTTTGAAACCTTTATATATGATTTCACTATGAGATGGGTGATACCTATATCTCCCTCCAATTTATTGGGTAAAGATTTATATCTCATGTGATAGATATAGATGTAATGAGAAATGAACTTAGTTTAATATTATAGGTATGGAATAATAAATTAACTCAATTAAGTAATACATGGGCTAGAATTATGGGTGAAATCATATTAGTAATACAGGTCTGGAATAAGGGGAAAACTTGGTTTAGTAATATAGGGCTAGAATGGGGTGTGAACCCGATTTAGTAAAGGAATTTTCCACTAAGATGGTCTCAACTGAAATTCCTTTACTACTATGTAAATCATTTTATATGCTTATGTGTCTACCAAAATTCCATATTGTATCCCTATATCATGCTTTCTTAACTTACATTCTTTATTTTTGTAAGTTTTATGCCTTATAAACTACCATTATTTATGCCATGATTCATTTATATGATATTTGATATACATGGTATGATATTATATTTTAAGGATCATGTTATCATACCCTTCTACTCCTAATTATGCTTATATATCTCCCCTATTTACCCATATTGAGCATTTGAGCTCACCCATTTCTTATGTTTCCTTTCCCCAATTCATGAAGCAAGGTTTCAAGTAGAAGTACTAAAAGTGAAGATCTTTAAGGGATATGTTGAATATCATTCACCAATATAGAAGATTTTGTTTACATGTTTCCAAATAAACTAAAATATTATGGTTCTTGGGAATGTATTTTTGTAATGTACTGAATATTCATAAAAAATGATTTAATATCCATGCATCCTAAGCCTGTGTCACTATAAAAGTGTAAAACTCATTTTTTGAATTTATTAAGTCTTATTCATTCCCACCATTCCAATAGCTAGGTGATAACTATTCTGTTAAATAATAATTTTAATAGTATATTATAGTATGATAATACCCAAACTTACATGTAACACAAGTCATCAGCGAAACATGATGTTACGTGCAATAAAAGATAAAATGGGGTTATGTATAATGAAAGATAAATTTAAATTATGTGTAACATAGAAAATAAATTAATTTAAATGAATTTGAAATAAGGTATTTCAAAAAACCTCAAGATTTTATTGAATCAACCTCCACAAATTTCGATAAACAATGAAGTGTATCTGGTGACATCATAAGAACTCCAATCTCTAGAGAATAAGGAATATTAAATCATAGGTAGAATACTCATTAGTTGAAACAATAGCTACCCAGATAAGTGAGATCCCCAATTTATATATCTATAACTTGAGAATATAATATGACTCTCTAATTGATATGAGATGATACATGAAAATATAATTTTGATCACTTAAATTATTATAAAAAACACTAATTATGTTAGAACATTGAAAGGGGTCGCCTGATGTTAAATATCATGATGAAATGATTTTCTATAATTTTCAGTAATCTCAAAATCATATAAAAAATATTAGATCCATATTATATTTTATTTTTGAACCTAAATCCGTTATTTCTCATATTCAATCTCACCTATTAGTGAGTGAATAATTCCCCTCTATTCAAATTTCAACATTAAAGGAAAAAAATAAATTCTTTTAATGGAAAATGAAATATCTATCAAGATCCATTGGACTACTCATTAATGTTATAAAACAAAATAAACAACTAATAAGATGCACTTATAAGTAAGCTAATAACCAATTTAATCCAATAATACATTCTTACATGGATTAAGGTTAAGTCTGTCTTTAGCTACTCTAAACACCTATCAATATCTAGATCATAGATATTACTCTCATACTTTGGATACCATGGAAACTGAAACATACATATTACCTTCCTCTTTTAGTCATTATCCTTAGTGGAAACTCTCATATGGTCAAATGAAACACCTTATTACACATCAACTACATGAATTGCATAGTGATTCCTTACACAAACTATATCTCTAAAAGAATATTTTAACTCTTAATCTAAAAATATGGTCCTTTAGAATTCCCTTTTATATGTATTTAATTTAAATTACCTAATAATACCCCCACTTCAAACAAAAATCCAAAAGATTATAATTCATGTAATATCCCATAGTTTCTATCCTGCATTGAACATCATTTAACTTTTATTTTTTCATTAATCCAAATGAACCTATTTTGGGTCATAGAGTCTACATATGTGTCTTTGTTTATGTTAATTTCATACATCAGAAGTCATGTTACAAAAATAATGTTTCTCTATAAAACATATTCAATCCTCACCAATACGTAACTCCAAGATCTGTCTTAACTCCCAAAAAATAATTTGATGCAGCTATATCACAACAATCCCTTAATAGAACCGCACTTTTGATTGTAATGAAGCTTATAATGACTTATAATTCTTTACACTAATAATTTATTGGTTATAAAGTTTCATCAACTCTATAGTTATATAATACTAGAGGCATTGCGCTCATAATTACAACAAAAAATATAAACCACTAACAAGATCCAAAATTATATTATAAATAAAACCCAGATACCCAATAATGTATTTTGTGTCATACAAAATAAAAAAAAGCTTTGAAAAAAATACCATAAAGATAACTCCAAAGGAACTAACACTGGCCAAAATGATAGTCAACATGATCTTATAATGTTCGAATAGATCATTAATAACATCATATGAATATATAAAAAATGTTACAGATATTGGTAGTGAGAAAATAATTATACATATAATATTCTACCTAAAGAACCCTATTTCAAATATTGATGATGAATTCAAAACACTCTATGAATAAACACTAAAACCGACTCATTACCAATATGATGAATAATTATAAAGCTAGCCTCACTAAGGCTAACATTCCAAATATTAATATAAGTGTAATAATTTAATAATCATGATAATATATCATAAAAGGCACCATCACCCTATTCCCCATTTTGGCAGTGAAACTCATTTCCTAATAATATTTTTCCTGGAACTCACATACCTTTTATATTCACAGAACAACATACTCTGGAATTACATCAGAGGAAAAAACTTATAAACATAATAACATATAAGATACCATAGCTATATAACACATACCATAACCATAAAAAATAAATATCATATAACAACATCACAACCTCATTATCTCATCAATATACATAATAACATATCATTATTCAATTATTTCATGACAACACTATTCCTAGATGAATTTGTTGGGGATGGATATTAATATTACATCACTATCACCCAAATCATAATTATATAAGGATTATAACCAGAACCCAAATACTAGAATAGCTCTCATTAAAGCTACAAAACTCAGGTGGTAGTGTATAAGAAGTAAAAAGACATCAATGGATAAATTGATACAAAGAAACAAAACCTAACAGATCACTTATTATCAAATAATTATAGATATATATAGACCAATTTCACAATGCGACCAACACAAAAAAATTACTATTTTCACCACGAGACATACAAAAAAAACCACATGAATTACATAATAGTTATATATTTTCATTAAATTTAATAATTATTTATTAAATCATCATTTTAATTTTTTTAACACCTAATAGTTATTTAAAAAAATTATTCTATAAAATAAATCTCCATTTACTCATTTATATTTGGATTTCTAAAAAATATTTCTTACATTTTATGTTTGATTTATCAATGTATAATCTATTCAATGCAAATAAAATTTCATTTCTCTTAATCCAATTAATTAATTAGTCCTAGATTTAATCCATGACATTATTAAGTTTCCTTAACATCTCTAGAAAATAAAACCCACCAATCATGTAAAATACATCTTCATACCATATCAACAATCTACATGATTAGCTTACAGTAACCTCAACCAAATAACTTCTAGAAAAAAATCCCATATTGAACTCATAAAAAAACAACATAAACCTCTTCATTACACTACACCATGAAATCAATTAAAATAATATCAAAACTACCACATAAATTCAATAACCATAGATAATAAAAATAAAATTTCTCACAATTTATCATATTACTTATTAATAAAAAAATGATTTAATAATAAAAACCAAATATTTGAATTTTTCATTTCCTTACAATATATAAATAATCCAACCCAATTGAACAAGTTATATCCAATGATCAGGGACAATGAATTCACATTAGTATGATTACAGAAATTAAAACTGCTATATATTAATATGAAAAAAATGGAATAAGTTTAAATCTGTCCCCACTATAAAATTTCCCTTTAATTAATATTTTTAATATGTAATTATAAAAAAAAATGATTAGTACTCATCAATAGTATAATAAAACATATATTATATATATCCCCAATTTCAAATTAATCTTAGTTTGGGAACATAAAATGGTGAAATGACAACTGATTGTCAAACAACAATAATTCACTCAATAATTTCCCAACCACCCTATGGGTTTTCACCCCACATAAATTTTCTAACACTGTAGTAGCCACAATATGACAAAAGAAATACCAAGGAGAATAAAGAAAACTAATAGTAATCATTGAGTCAAGGAATAATTACCATGATTGATTCTAATTTAGGCTCATATAAGAGGAAGAAACAAACCCCATAGAATAAACAATATATATGAAATGAAGAAACCCCATGATTGTAAAAGGACAAGAAGAAGTGAAATAAATTGGACGGAGTTCAAGATAAATCTCAAATTAATAATAAAAACAAGTAACTCCAAAACCATGACATAGATATTGGACTTATGATTTTATGTGGACTATTAATAAGACCTTCAAAAACCAGAGGTCAATCCACCAGTTCAAGTAAAAACTATTTTATTTTGATAAGATCAATGGGAATTACTAAGTAATGTGTTTCGATACAGCAAAAGGAGAACACCTTGGGATGTTATGGTGTAATCCTCACCTATCATCCTTGAGTCAAATTATTAGTAAACAAAGCTGAGAATCCATGGTATTCATAAATCTATAATGGAAATCAATTGTAAATAATTACACGCTAACCCATGTTAAGTATTAACATGTAATATAATTCATTACCCCATAACCAAAAAAATGCATAGTGATCATGGGATAATAACTAGAGATAATTATTATTCTGTTACTCTAATATGAATCTAATTAGGATGTAATGGAATTGAATTATAACATTTTATTCTTTGCCTTTGGTATTTTAGTATTATCCAGCTACTATTCCACTATTTGAGTCCAAACTCACACTCAACACATCCAAAACCTAAAAAAACACAAATTAGAGGACCATGCAAATTTGTTACTCTACATGTATCTACATTATAAATTATTATACATAACATTTTTTATGATATTAATATATAATGGTAGTCACCAAACACACAATTTTCACGCTAACACACTTTACATCATCCCACACACCTCAAAAATGTTATAAACACATAGACACACAAAATGGTAACATTCAGGTACAAAAAAGACTATATTTTATATTTTTTGATTATTCACATGTCTCATCCTCATAAAATATATTTTACATGGACACCAAACCAATTAAACATAATGAATAAGTTAACCCATAAATAAAAATCTTAGAAAAATTGATAATCATCATCCAAATATCATAGGCCACACAAATACACCATCACATTCCACTATGAAAATATTGAAATCCCTAAAACATATTAATTCTAATACCTCAATTGTCTTACACAATAGAACAATATAATATGTAGCACCCCATTATCATAAAAAATCATGCTATCATGATTCATATCCATTGAAAACTAGTATTACTCATTAATATACAAGGTTTGTATCTAACTGACCCTAACTAACACATGAAACATCCATATCCCTTGAAAAATAATTGATATGAATTTTCCTAGACATACATTAAGAATATTATGTATCATTATCTACCATAACAATGACACTACAACAATTAACACTCTCTATTTTTTTTATCCATCAATACAAAGTCCTAAAATTCCAATACCAATCCTCTCTTTGGACCTATAATATCTATTCTAATCCATACTATAGATATACCATGAATATAAAGAGTAATTCCTAACACATTTAATGACATTCCAATCATTATGGGAAGTCATAACACCACATTAACAAATATACCTAAATTAACATGAAATAAAATTTATAAAACATCCCCATATTATTTTGTTAATTTATTTTCCCCAAATAAATTATTCTTAAAACTATTGAAAAAATTATTATTAAAGTTTTTTAAAAAAATAGTTCATAAAATAATTTATAATTTTTTTATAAATTTATTTTTCTAATTCACAAAAAAATTATTCATGTTATATAAACATTTATCCCAAGTATAATTCAAGAACAAACATATATTTACACCTCAATAAAAGTGTAATAAATAAATCTAAAAAAATAATAACACACATCCATAATAACTCATTTATAAAAAAAAATTGAATGAACATAATCTCACATACCTGGTATATTTGATATTCAATATAGATATTTTCCATTGGGAAAATTTTGATTTCATTCCAACTCTCAACCAGTCCAAACACTGTGTAACATTCATTAAATCATAAAACATAGATTAATCACGTTTTATACCAATATTTGTCGTCATGTCCCAATTTAATCAAATAACATATGAGTCAGAACTCGTTATCACCTCATGAAAATATCCACATAATATAGAGGATATGGTTTGAATGTTATTGTATAATCTATAAAATTGAGTTCTTATAACCTCAGTATGATATCTATATAATTAATGTAAATAATTAAATTAATAAACATCCATCAAAATATAATATTAAAATATAAAAGTTTAAAACTATTAAAATTACACAACCCTTTCTGTATAAAAATAAAATTCATAATCTTTCCATTTTAGTTATAAATGAAAATATTGCTTCTCATGGTATATCACATACTTGAATGAAAAATAAATGATAAATTACACTATAAATATTTTATCCAACTGAGTCTATATATTTTATTTTGATCACATGAAAACCACTAAAAAAAATCCTTATCCTTGGGTCTTTTCCCATAAATTAATCACAAAAGAAAGGTATTCATCTCCACATTGGTGAAAGATGAGGGTTTGGGTTAGAGAAGAGTAATACAAAACCATTGGGGAGCATAAAATATTGATCCATTTTTATTTATATATATATATTCACAATATAATATATAAATATATAATGTAGAAAAGGTCATAAAACATTTGCATTATCATGTTCTGAACAAATCACTCTGACGATCAACCCTTCCTACTTCATCCTAACAATAATGAAACACGTATGTTATATGAGAAAAAATTATAATTGCTACTGCAATTTCAAACCAGTCACGAATTCATGATTAGTATCAGTTGGACATTTTTTTTAAACTATCTGATATATGAGTTGGTAACCCAACTCATATCCCTAAAAATTTAATAAATGAAATCAAAGTTACAATACATGCATGAGGTGTAAAGAGATTACACCACCAAGGAATTATGAGAGATACATACTGGAGTGATAAGATCACATATAAAAATGCATGATACCTTTCCCAAAATAGCCATTCATCAGCCATGAAATCACCACATCTAACACTCTATCATACATTAGAAAGAAAACTATGGAGTAATTTCCTCATTATTGTCCTCTATAAAGAACTACAAGGATGATTGAATAAATGTCATACCTTATTAATAACTCTATAGTGGACCTGACCCATTTTTCTCCCATATGAATCACTATATATATGATATAGATCATTATCTTTTCCATGAAAGGAAACATAAATGATAGAGGAATTAGCTCATTGTCATTTGTGAAAATGAAAATAGAACATATACATATGAATAATTATCATATTTAAGAATATATGATTTCATAAAAATATAAAACAATAAGAACAAAATTATATATCTTATACCTAGCTATTAGAACACCATAATGCATCTCTTGTGATGTATATATTAGTGTATACTACCATGTATTCCAATATTCATTTAGGCATCCCTATGCATACCACTTCCCATGTTAAACACGCCCCATCACCATGGATTATCAATATTTGAAACTAAAACCATTATAACATCTTCCTTTTAATTACATATCTCGATTAAGGTCAGCTCTTTGATGATAAATCTTCCCACAATCTACCCCCATTTTTCAACACCATGACTCTTAGGTTACTAAATTTGAATGAGTAAAAAAATCATAAAACCCGCATTCATTAATCCATCATGGTAACAATTGAAACACACAATTATGAAACATTATTCTCATTCATACTAATGTAATATAAATAATAAATGCCTCTATTATACACATAGTGTTCCTAGAGATCTATTAGTGAACATTGTTTTTGTATTAACCACATGGTTCTTTTTATGAGGAATATTCAAACCAGTATAATCACACCCCATCCAAACCCTTGGCCTATTTATTATACTACATAGGATCATATAGTTAATATTGGGTTTTTAAAATTATAAGAGAACTAAACACTTATAATGTGATCCTTATTGTTCAAAGACTATACCTTACCCCTCAAAAACTAATAAAATTATTCAAACATTCATCATAAAAACCTACTAATGGATTCAGCTATATAAAAAAATAGACTATCCAAATTACACCATGTTCAATATTTCCAATTACTATCATGATGAATTAAAATATCACACCAAATAATTGAGTAAAAGATGACATAATTGTTTAGAATTCCCACACTTATAATTCAATATTTCTATTATAGTTTTCTCTACCTTACATCAGTACAAAAATATGACCATGAAAACACACAATATAATCATATTCATGGATTTTAAGTTTTGAGACCATCTATATCTTCATGGAGTAACCTTAAAAGACATTTTTTTTCAATACTATTTATATTCATACCCTATCCATTTACCACAACCAAAAAATAATATTAATCCAAAATAAATCAACTAATAAATAAAAATATTTAGAATAAAAATTTAAAGTTTATTTAAAATTTCACGATTCTTAAAAAACATATGAGGTGGGACCAGCTAAGGGAAATATCAAGAAATAACATTATATTGACCTTAAATCTCTCCATTTTAATCATATGTAAATAGTCATAAAATTTCTATATAATTAATGTATTATTTTTTATTTTAATTAAAAATTTATAAATAGAAAATTCCATTTGAACTTTAATTTCAAATAAATTATGTAATATTGGGTGTATTACTCATTTCTAATCTCTATATAGGCACAATATGAAAAGGCCCCATTATATAAAATGAATTTAAAATTTATCATGTGAAATAAATCATTAAATTTCTCATGTAAACTATTCTAGTTATATAATGAAAAATTATAAAAATAAATGGATAATAAGAATGAGGTCCTACATCAATTTAGTAAAACAATTAAGTCCTGGATACCTTTGATTGAGATGGAAAAGATTGGTTAGAGGGGAAGGAATTGATGTCTACCTCCCTGATTTACAATAACAAGGAAAACTGAAAAGTATGGTTTGTTTTTTTTATGTGGTTAATAATAAAAATTCCCATAAAAAAATGTATTTGGTATCTATAGGTACATAGTGGATGGATAATAGGTTCTCCAAAATCATCTTTAGGTTTTACCATCCTTTAATCAGATTGATGTGAACCACATGAGTCCCCAATTGGTATCCAATGTTATATAATATGAATTTAAACACACAATTATATAAATTTGGAATATAATACTCCTATAATAGGTATTATTTTACTCATCCCTTGATCAAGTTATATAATTTAGAGACTTGGAATTTCCCAGGTCTATTAAATTTTTAATTTAATGTGGTGAATATTCTATAAGTTTTTTTAGAGGGAAATAATTAATAAAATATGAGATAGTTGTGTTTTTTAGAAAATAGCCATGGTTTTGTCTATTAATTTTCATGTTATCTTGGGTTTTCCATTATTATGGTTTGGGTTTTAAAGATCTGGGTGTTTTGTAAAGAAAATGAGATTGTATTATATTTTCTATTTTAGAGGATGACTATATTTTAGTTTAATGGAACAATGTTATTTTTGTTGAGTCTCTATTTTCAAAGTCATAGTTTGGGAATGGAATCATGTTCTACCATAAGGATGATAATTTTTCATATTTTTTATAATATTGTAAACCAATATTATTTTTTGAGATATAAATCACCGTGGTCTTATGGTTCAAAGTGGGATGAGTTAGAAAAGTACTATAGTTTTTAGTGGCTACATTGTGCTCTAATGAATTCAAATTCTATAGGTAAAATAGTCAAAAAAATTTAAATTGGAAAATTGTTTTTAATGTAGTCATTTTAATATTGGTATTTACAAAAAAAATCAATGTTTAATTTTAACACAAAATGGGTAGGTAAAACAATATTTTCTTAAAAAAGGCGTTTTCTACACTCATTTGGTATTCATAGTTTTTATTTTAACCAAGGGTTTTTTTGCATTATTATTGAATAATTTATAAAACTTTATTATATATTTAATAGAATTTAATTGTGTGATGAATAATTTATTTTTAAGGTGATTTCAACTATATTATTCCCTCTATTTCATATTCACTATTTAAAAGAGGCTTTGGAATTTCTAGTGTATAATTTTTTTTATAAATATGGTTGTTTGTTTTTTAATAGTGTTTATGTTATAGGTTTGATGGTGGGTCACTATTAAGCTATACTATTTGAAACATCAATTTCTATATGAACATGGTATTTTTTCATTTAATCATTTTAATTTTGATGATATTGATTCACTCTTTTTTTTGGAATCAACATTCTTTGGATATCCTTTTTAAGTTGATTAATTATCATATTCAATGATAATGAATTCAAATAAGAGGTGTTTTTATCAATTAATTTATTTCATTTCCTTTTTTATTTATGATATTATTGTTTATTTTGTTAAAAGGAATTTAATATTATTTGAAATTAATTTTTAATCGTAAAATAATACCTAGAGTAGTTTAAATATGATAAAAAGATGAAATAAATTTATATCTACACATCTTGTTTAATTATAATTATATTATGTATACTATAATAAGTGGATATTAAAATATTAAATAGATAAAATTGTAATTTATTATGTTATGATAAGATTTAATGTTATTGTGTTAGATTTTTTTACTAAGGTAAATGTTGTTATATATGTTTTGGACATGATTTTTTTTCCACATGGAGTTGGTATGGGTGATTTTTATTCCTTTTAGAAATATTTTGTGATAATATTAATATATTTATTTTATAGTAGTTTCCTGGTGATATTGAATCATGATTAAAATAATTAAAAAAATAAATTCTTTAAAACATGGATGGTTTGTATTGGTTTAATATGATCACTACTACAAAAATAGCCTTTAACAACACTAAAAATAGCCTTTATCAGTGCTAGAAAAGAGGTGACTAGATGAGCAAGGTCAAAAGACCTGGTCTTTTATCAACAGTTATAAAAGCACTAACAAAGGTTCATTTATGATGAGCACTTATTAGCAACTTTATGAGAACTTATAAATGAGACTTTTATCAGTGATTTTAAAATCACTCATAAATATATCCATTATGAGTGCTTTTAAAAGTGCTGATAAAGGTCTATATTGTTTTATACTGTAACACCACACCATAGAACCAGAAACTCACAAGATATCAACAGTAATAATTAAAAATACATGATTTAAATGAAATAAAATTTACAACACAAATAAAAGAAAAAAATTATATTATAAACATTTTAAACATTAGTTCATACAATTACATAAATAAAAATTGTCACATACATTCGAAAACATCAATGTTTCTTTTAATGCGGATCCAACTCAGGCTATTTTTGAACAAACCATCCATTATCGAGAAAAATAATGCACCTATATAAGAAAAATATTCTTTTGTTATTAATAATGTAAAGAAATAAATTAACAGAAAGTGTTAATTTTACTAAAATTATTCTCAATTTTAAATAAAAAGAAGCACTTGGAGTCATACTAGTCACATTGTGTGTTATATAGAGGTGTGAAAAATTCATAAACATCTCAAATTACATATGGATCATTTTTCTAAAGTATTTAAAAAATTTGAATGATTTTTATCAGTTTTAAGTAGGGCAGTTTACCTTTTTACTAAATTTGATGTCAATTAAAATTAAAAACACATAATTTGAGTCATATCACTCACACCGTGCATCAGAATGTGGTGCGACTAATTCATGATTGTATCAAATCACTCATGGATCATTTTACTAAATTATAAAAATAATATGAATATGTTTTTTAGTTTTTAGTAGGTTAGTTTTCTTTTTACTAAAATTGATGTCAATTTTAAATAAAGACGCACATAGAGTCATACCGATCACCCCATGCATCAGATTGATGTGATGATGATTCTAACACAATCAAAATCCCTTATGGATCGTTTTCTTGAAGTATCAAACCAATATGAATGTGTTTTATCAGTTTTGAGTATATCACTTATCTCTTTTACTAAAAAATCATTTTAAAATTGAAACATACACTTCATCTCATACACATCACATCGTATACAGTTTGACATTAGGCTAATTCCTACATGTCATAAATTATTTACGAATCTATTCCATAAATTATTAATAAAATTTGGTTATATTTTCTTGGTTTTTAGTGAGGGAAAATTTTTAAATCCAATGTTGATTTTAAACTAAAAATGGGTACATTAATTCAGTTGTATTTTTTAATAAAATTAATGTCAATTTGAAATATAAATAAGTACTTGGAGTCATACTAGTCACATAGTGTGTTGGATTGAGGTGTGGATGATTCTTAAACATCTTGAAGTCGTAAAAAAATCTTAACTCTCAATGTTATCACGAAATCCATTTAATTTCTTTGTCGAACAGAAAACAATGCACACGAAGCTTCAAACAAACCACATCAACTAAAAAAAATCCACATGTACAGGAAAACAATTATTTTGTGAGTAATACTAAAAAGAAATAAATTAAACATAAATTTAAAATAATACATTAATTCTATGGGAAATGATTTTACTAGGAAAACATCAATATCACCTCTATAATTGAGTAGAGATAATGTTGTTTTTATTCCTACAAAGTTAGTGTAGGTAACTTTAAAGAAAGTGATAAACAAACCACTGTTGGGGTGAAAAGGTTTTAAGGGACTAGAAGCATGGAATTTGGACTGGGCACGCCAGATCGAATAAAATAATCCACCTGTATAAGAAAAAATTTATTATGTGAGTAATACTAAAATGAAATAAATTAAACATAAATTTGAAAGAATACAATAATTTTTTGGATAATAATTTTACTGTGAAAACTTCAAGATTACCTCTATAATTGTGTAGAGGTAGTTTCATTTCTCTTCCTATAAATACAGTGTCAGTAACTTGAAAGAAAGTGATAAATGGACCACTATTGGGTTGAAAAGGTTTTAAGGGAGAAAAAGCATGAATGTTGGACAGAGTACCCCAACTTGAACAAAAGAATCTACCTGTATAAAAAAAATTTATTATGAGAGTAATACTAAAAAGAAATAAATTAAAAATAAATATGAAATAATATATTAATTCTATGGATAACGATTCTACTATGAAAACATAAATATTACCTCTGTGATTGAGCAGAGATAACATCTTTACTCATATTTCAAAGGCATGGCACATGGACATAAATCTTCTAAAATAAAAAACAAGTGCAAGGAATAATAAAAATAAAATTAACATTTCATTATACAATTTTTTCGTAAAATAGAGAAATCATATCATAACATTACCTTCACATATTTCCAAAGGGTTTACTTCATTATAGTTTGTTCTAACATCATGTGAAAAGGACATTGTCTGCATGATTAGTCAAAAATTTAATTTAGATTTTGATAATGAAATAGAGAACATATAACATTTTTAGGAAGAACCTAATAAATTAAAAAAAACTTTTACCTTCTCATTGAACTGACTTTATTTTTTAAAGGTTTAAAGGATTTGGTTCCTCTCTCAGGAATCCAAATACTCACATTTTGGTACCCTCTAACATACAAGACATTATCTATGTTGGGACTGACATGAATTAATTGGGATGTCCCAATAAAAGGGTCATCCTCAAATGTATTTTCATTTGAATCAACATTTTTCTTGTTTCCAGCTGGATAATCGAACAATTCTTGTTTGTTGGATAAGTTATATAAAATACTTCCACTATTTGTGATGACATTATGAATGATTCATCTTTTCCCCCTTCTATACTAAAATTCATCTTCCCAAATCCCATTTTATCAACTGTCACTCCATTGATATTATCAACCCATTTGCAATGAAAAAGTTCCACCTGAAATATTGTATAATACAAATCATATATCTATTTTATAATTAAAAAATATGACATATTTTCATAAATTGGATTTATATCCTTAGAACCAGATATGTGCAACACTTAATACATAATCATAACACCATTGTTTTACATCATAATGAAGTCATCATGTTACTTTTTATAGAATGTATAACCATAAATTAGAAAAATAGTGTAATATATTACATTTTAATTCGGTCCTCTAACTATCCATTGAAGTCATTTGGTAATTGAATTCATATTTTCATCCTTATAAATTTTATCTTTGAACCATCCTATTAACTATTGATTCTATGTAGTTTATGTCAATCCTTTAGCCCTTTATGGATTCAAATATCTAAGAATTTATTTGTGGGATTCAATATATGGATCAACATATTTAATATTATGTAATATGTAAAGTTGTGATTTATCTTGATCTATTAAGGTAATTGTAACTACAGATATTCCATAAACCCCTTCACCCATAAGGTGTTCATTGTGACGAGACTTTGGGAGACCAATTATTTCAACATCTGCTAGGTAATCAGAATATAATTTAATAGATTCTTCAACAATATATCATTTTGTAATACAACCTTTTGGATGACTTTGATTCTTGAGATTCCATATCAAAATATTCATATACCATTCAATGGGTTACATCTATCTGTAATAGATAGGACGACATAGTTCAACCTATTTGACCAAGTGAACCATCAGGAGGACTATTATATCAAATAATGATGGTGGGAAGAAAATCTATAATTCACATAATATGACTACAATCTTATTACTCATGATGAGTAACTTTATCAGGTCTATAACATTACTTCTTATGGATTTGAAAAATTACTAGAGTCTGGTTAATGTATTTTATATATTTTGAGGTATAATTCAACAGAATGTAGTGGGCATTAAATCTTGTATCAAAATGTGACATCCATTTGATTTTATAACCTGTAACTTAAATTTTTTCCTTGAGAATACATTCTTTATATTTGATGAATACCCCAGTGAAACTTGTACACTATTAATGGAAATGGAAAATTGAAAATTTTCCTATATGGATAGAGTGTATGCTCCTAGAGGAAGAAATTTCCCCCTTTAACCTCTACTGGTTCCAAATATTCCCTTATCCCCATTTCAATCAAGTCCAACCTAGCCTTGATGCCATGTTTCATTTTTCCTTGAACAATTAGTTACATGCCAATAAAAATATCAAATATATTTGTATAAATTCATGAAATCAAGAAAATTTATGACATACAAACAATTCCAATGCTGTAATTCAATGAAAAATAATCACTTCTTCAATCCTGATTTTGTAAGATTTTGTAAAAATGGTTTTCTGAAAACAATGTTAATTTTTTTTAATATTTGAGACAGTTGATCACCAATTTCTAGAGATGGTGTTGTACCTTTTTTGATATTACCATTTATTTATATCATCTAGGATCAATATTAATCTCATCGAGGTAAATTTTTTTGATGTCCAAAAAACACAGTATTTGAGGAATATTTCAACCGAACCGAGTATGTGCATTTTTCACAAATGGGACACCACAACATTCCTTTAATTCTTTATCCATATAAATTTTCCTATGTTGGGAGGTTATTTATCATTCTATACAACATGGACCTCAATGTTATTTCTTTACTTATATGAGTATCATACATTGTTATACCTGTATCCCACATCAATTTCAGATCATCGATCAATGGAGCCAAATATAAATCAATATCATTAACATGTTTCTTTTTTCTAGATATAAGTTGATATAATATGATGTATTTTCACTTCATACATATCCATGGTTGAAGGTTATAATTTTCCATTATGATAGTACATGAACTGTGAGTTACATTATATACACCAAAATGATTTATTCTATCTATAGATAATTCAAGATGAAAGTTTCTTGGCTCATCTCCAAATTCAGGAAACTCATAATCAATTTTATTCTACTGAGGGGAATCTACCAAATTATGTAGGTTACCATATTCAATTATTGTATCTACATGACATTTTAATTGCCTCATAATTTCCTAACATCTATATAATCTTCTAAAATATGGAATGATTGGAAAGTACTATACAAATTTTTAAGTACTTGATTAATTTTTCTTATATCGATTTGCACCAAACTTAGGGAATTTTATGAGTGATTAATGGTCCTTGTGAAACAACATGAAATCATTTGGAAAATCATGTATGTTTTTATAGATCATGACCGTTGAACATAACATTCATTTAGTGTCATATGTTTGGAATGGTAATATATTTTCTTCTAGTAGCATATCTTTCAGAAGACCAGGTAGCTTTGTAAATATGGTGTCACTTCATCCACTACCAGATTTTAAATTTTATAACTTCAATACAGCTAACAATGTTTTGTATTTGGTTCAAACAATATACAATGGTTTCTTGGAACAACTATTTAACTCCTCAAACAACATTGGAAAATAATGAAGGTCATCTTCAATTGCCATAAACTTTTCTTCCTTGTGATCTCCATTATCTTTTACAAAGGTATTCATATCAAATGAATCATAAACCATAGTATCGTCCCAATCGATGTCCACATTTATTTTTCCAATTGTTTGGTCTAACATTTATAACTTTGATCTATTAATTGACAAATAAAATGTTCTTCCAACTATTTTGGACTAATTTGTCTTGAATAAAACAATATAAACATGGAAAAATTATTTTAAAAGGGTCTTCTACATTCCCTCTTATAAACTTTATGAACTCTTTAACTCCATATTCATATTAGTTTTTCAAACAATTAACATGCATCAATTATTGGTTTATATCCGTCCAATTGGGTTCATAAAAGATTAATTTTATACAATATATAAATAAATACACATAAGATATTCATTATCAAAAGTGAAAGTTATATACAATTCTAATAAGGGAAACTCAACATTTGATTGTATAAAATAATTTCAGTATGTTGAAGAAAATGGGTAATTGAATTTAAGGAAATAATTACTTCACATCAAATCTCTCTTAAATCCCCTAAAAAATGAAAATATAATATTGGAAATTAAGGAGTAATACGAAACTCAAATATAATAAACCAGAATAATAAACCCTCAATCAATCAAATAGAAGATATAAACTATATTGGAAGAAGTGATGTAGTAACCTAAGGAATTATTACATTTAAAATTAATGGTATATCAATATTTGAAAACATAGTAAGACTCATGGGATGTCATATCACCACATCAACCCATCCCAAGGAAATTCAAGATACTCCAACTAGATGTAAAATTAGCATTTACTAATGGTTTATATGAATATGAAGTTTACATCAAACAAAGAGATAGTTTTATCATTCTTTAATATGAGAATAATGTTTGTAAATTGAAAAAGGTGATATAATAATTGAAACAATAACTAAGATCTTGGTATTGAAGGTTAGATAAATTATTAAAGAAACAATAATATAAAAAATGAGGAATTGATCATAACAATTACATAATTTTTTGGATATATTGATAGTTTTTTTCCAATATATATGACATAATATTTAGAGGTCTAAGAGATGAATATTTATAATAAATTTCTTTATTAACAATGACCAATGTTTAAATGTCGATGATTAGTGATTTGAAAATTTCCTTAGTTTATTGGCGACTCATGGAGTTCATGGTATATTTATTTCCTAATCCATGTATGTGTAGGAAGTGTTTTATAGATTTCAAAATAAAGGTTGAAATTCCATGTTAATACCCTTTTAAAATTGAATAAAAATTTCAAATGTTGTGGACGAAATGTCAATCTATATCGTGGAGTGTGGAAGATTCGTTACATACCAAATTTCTTAATTGTAAAAAGGTTTGACATACTATTTTTCTATATTTTATATAGCTAGGTATCAAAGTGATTCCTTGTAAATTCACTTGTTATTATTTTAATAAATACTCAAGAAGGGGATGAAATTCCTGAAAATAAAAATTTTTGAGCAAGAAATTCTAATGTATTATAGTGGTATACAGGTCTCAAAAAAAGTGGTATAACTAGAAAGGGGTAATCTCAAAAGGAATTGATTTTGTAAATTATTGAGAGAGAGGGATAATGATGATATTGAAAAATTATAGTGTAGTTGGAAAATAGTACATAAAATTATGGTATAATATTTCATACATTATTATTGAAAGGATTTATAAATTATGTTGGATTAATCTAAAGAGGGAGAAAAATAAATTAGTTTTTTTAAAATTTTAGAGACACATGAAGTTGGATTATTGAGAAAAGGCATAACACATTTAAAAATAGATATAGTTTCCAAAAAAAAACCCAATACAACCATATATTGAACACCCAAGATGGTCCATTATAGTGTCCAAGGGACATTCTTGACCCCCCTCAGGTTGAGAACAAGTACCCGGGCATAAAAAACAAGGCAGTGAGAATGATTTGGCACCAAAAAATAAATAAAAATAGTATAAAGAAAAATTAAATAAAAACAAACATGATTCATCCATACATTGGATTCCCAAACCAACCCATATAATTATAAGAAAGAAGATATGAGTCATTATAATATAAAATAAATCCCTAATACTACCTTCAACTCCCTCATGTACAAAATCACTAGTTTCAATTTCTAAAATTTCATATGTATAGAATACCATTTATAAAATAAATAATGAAAAATATGTATGATAGATTTGGGTGATCAATTTGGAAGATTTAAAAAAAATAAAACAACAAACTAAAATCCATGTGACTTCATGAGTCTCCATCGAGTTTGGAAACAATAAACTCTCTATGATTGATCAAGAGTTGAATAAAAATTACCAGAAACTCCATCCAGAAGCTAAGCTTATGAAAATTTATGAAAAATAAAAGAAAAAGTACAAGAGAGACGATCGGGGTCAAACTAAGAAAATTGACCTCATCCGTCAAGCACAAAATTATAGATCATAATAAGACATTTTATTACCATAATCAGAATCATCACCTGTTTCCCATTCAGATTGGGACTTACCGTGGTTGAAGCTCTCAAACATAACAGAATTGAACTTGCTCGGCAACCTCGAAGAAGATTGGGTAGACACAATGCGAGGTGTGTTAGAGTAGTCCTTCCTCAGCCTTCTCTTCGAAGGAACATGAGTGTCAGTTGTCTTTCCTTTTTTAGATAAGAGTGCATCCTTAAAAGAGGCATGTCCACCGCTTGCTGGTTTTATACCTTCCGCATCAGATATGTCACCCCACTTCTTAACAATCCTAGAAGAGTTCAATAAATTCAGGATCTCATGATGACAATCAACATTTTGAGGGATCCCAATGTGATCATCCAAACTAGAATCAGGCACACCAGTCTTATCACGTGTCAGGACTACACTAGGAAAATCAAGCGTGATAGGGTTAGGAGGGTCATTGCAAGTACAAGGCCCAACAACAGTGGGACACTAATCCTCTCTAGTCGCAACTAATCCAATTGGAGAAATAACACAACCATCATTGGATGTATTCTCATTAACAAAACCAACCCGAGCAGTAGAGGGGCCACTAATTGGTGACTTATCCACCATAAGGCCTTTGCCTTTCAAAATAGGCACCTGTGAGATAGATTTGTAAGAAACCAACACGTAGAACTTAGTGGAAGATGGTGTTTTAGGATATCTCCATAATGATCCAGATACTTTGACAAAGCCACGTGCTTCTTCTCAAGTTTCCTTCTGTAGATGTCAGCTGAATGAACCTTCATCCCACATCTCTCGCAAGAAATATTCTTCCGACATAACTCTAAAGAGTGCCCAACATCCATACATTCGATACAAAAAGAGGCTTCCTTTCATATTCAACCTCAATATGGATATTATCAGAGGGAGTAGAGAGAGTTCCCTTATCAATCAAATTGGAGCTCAAATCAATCTCCACCAACATTTTGGAAAAGTTTCCAAACCGAACAACCTCAGTTTCTTTATCAAGGAGTATAGGAGTCCCAATTGCCAATCCAATATCAGGCAGTATTTTTGGGTGCCAAAGGACCCAATTAAGACTATGAAAACAAACCCAAACCTGAGAAAAGGAATTCCATGCACGCTAGGCATTGAAATCCAAGGACCATTCATATAAATGAAGCCATCCAGGTTTCAGAGATAGAGACCCGATGCTCCACGCATGTATTTTGAAATCATTCGAAGGGAAAATGCAATGAAAGAAGCCACAACCAATAGAAACACATCTCCAATCTGAGGATACCCACAAAAATGAGATCCATATTACTAGATTCTCAAACCTCCAGGACTTATCACCTTTAGGTAAAAAAATATGTGAAATCAGAGAACTCTTCCCAATTGCAATCCTTTCAGCAAACACACCAGGATTAGCCAAAAGATGGGCTGATGACCCTTTTCAGAGAATCCTTCTAGAGCCAGTGTTAAAGAGATATGCAAACAATTGTGTTGTTGGTTCTTCCACCGCTCCAGTGGGGACCGTCAAATTATCACTGCCATTCAAGTCCTTCAAAAACTCCTTCGATTTAACCATCAGCAGATCAGAAATCACCCGAGCAGAGGGAAAATTCGCCACTCTCTTCGGCCCTAATGACAGATCAGAAGAACCCTGCATGTTACTGCGAAGACCATTAGTTGTCTGGGTGTCCAGCACAGATTGGGAAAAGCAATCCTCAGCAGCATCCTTTGTAGCCTTCAATAGATCCAGCAAAAATAAACTACCGCCCACCCGAGCGTCGCACTATACATCACGATCCACAACATTCAGTTTTCCCCCCGTGACATCACACTGAGCGACACTGCCTCTAGGACGTCGCGGACCCGTATCCCATGCCGATCCACGTTTTCCTATAGAACCAATAAAGTGGGGAAGCAACATCCCAAACCCTAATACGGAACCAGAGCCCCATCGCGACAGAGCAGCAAAACCCCCCGAAGTGCCATCAAGTCAATCAATAGGGATATCTTGAATCAAAATTTGAAACTGAGATAATTAGAATTCCTACCTCACTAGTATTCAATATTTAGACAAAAAATGATGACATCATCGAAGACGAAATTAAAAAAGGAACAAAAAATACACAATTATAATTGGAAGGCCTACCTCGCTAGGTTGGAGAAAATCTAAAACCCTCTATGGAAACCCAAACTTCAATCAAACACTAGATGTTAGATGATATGTTAAAGAGGTAGCCTAGTGGTGTGATTCAATCTTTGATTCACCAAGGAGGAGCACTGGTAGCAGGTGGCTTCCACAGATAGATTCTGATATTGCGACAGGTTCGCAGATGGTTAGGTTTTTTTAATTAGATCATGAAACTTTTATCAACGCTTTCAAATAAGCACTAATAAAGGTAGCTCTTTATCAGCACTAAAAAAGTGATGAATAAATAAATCTTTATTAGTGTGAAAAAGTGCTGATAAAGATTCTTTTACCAGCGCTTATTACTTTTGTGCTCATAAAGGATTTATAATTATAATTATAAATAATTATTTTAATTTTTTATAAACTTAATAAATATAAATATAGTAAATATATTCCTTTTTCAATATATTTATTATAATTTTATAATTATTTATTTATAATTATATAAATATTTTAAAAAGTATTTATATCATTATATATATTTATATAATTATATATATATACATTTTATAAATATATATAAATATAGTAAATATATTTATTATTTGAATAAATTTATTATAAATTTAATAATTATTTAAATATATAATTATTTATTTAAAATTATTTAAATACTTTTAAAAAAATATTAATTTATTTATAATTATAAGTATATAATTGTATAAACATAGTAAATGTACATTTATAAATATATTTATTTATAAATATTTTTTTTAAAATAAAAATTTAACATTATTAATGAACATCTAATTTTAAGTCCATGAATATATGTTAAAAATGAGTGAAATTGAAGAAATTAAGAGTAAGTACACTAACAATATTGAAAAAATGGATAAGTTTTATGTGTGTGAATTGTATATAAAAATGCATTAATTAAATATATTTGAAATTTATACAACACAGATTTGATCTATATATATTAAATTGAAAAATCAAATAACATTCAATTATATATCAAGTACTATGTGCCCCCAGGGGTGTAGCCTAGTGGTTACATCTTTGAGGCGTCTCATGGGAAGTCTCAGTATCAAGTCTCCCCGAGTACTTGTAGGTTCAATAGTTTCTTTGTTTCTTTGTAATCCCCCCCAGAACTATTGTAATATGTCGAGTACTATACAATTAGTCAATATTTTTAAATCATAACAACTTTTTATTATAAATCATTATTAAATTAATATATACCTATTTAATGTAAATCGTATAAACTTTTTGTAATATATAAATCTATTTATATACATTAATATATATCTATATATTTAATATATACAATTTAATGACATTAATTATCATAATTATCTAATTAATAAAATGTTTAATATTTAATAATCTATATTCAATTTATTCATTTTTATCAATAATTACTTAATTAATAAAGTTTGTAATATTTTTTTTATAAACTCAATTTTTTTAATTTTTTAAATTATTTCATTTTATTTATTTGAAATTTTATCAACGCTAAGAAAGTGTTGATGATATAAATATTTATCATCACTAAAAATAAATCACTGATAAAGGGTGCCCTTTATCAGTGCTAAAAATAAAGCACTGATAAAGGTTCCCTTTATCACCACTATAAAAAAGCACTGATAAAAGGTTAAATTTATCAGTGCTTTCTTTCGCACTGATAAATTTGCCATTTATAAATATTTTTTCTAGCACTGATAAATACCAGTGCTTTTAAACGTGAGTTTTTTAGTAGTGTATGTTCATAATTTACTTATTAGTAATTAAATTAATTAAGAAGTAGATAAATAAGAATGATAAATATTTGATAAGAGGTGATATTGGTTATTATGAACTATGATGTGATGAAATTATTGTGGTATATTGATTCAATTTTTTAATTGAATACTTCAGATATATTGGAATCCTCATGTATTAATCATGTTTTAATGATCACAAATCTTATTCAATCTAGATCATGTGTATTTATGTTTAAATTTTTCTCATGATTTAAGAAGTTCCATGCAAGATCTTTATTACTCTATATTCAGTTTACTTACTTTATACTATCTTTAATCTACTCTCAGAATATCTTCTTTAAAAAATGCTTACGTCTAATCCTTTCTATTATCATCTTTATTTAAGTCTTCACATAGTTACTTTGGAAAGTCTAAGACACCATGAGTCTGCCACTGGCTATGAATTTATGGCACTGTAAAGCGAGACACCCTGAAGCCAGACACCGTGAACAAGACACCATGACCCAGATACACCGTGACCGCAACACACCGTGACACTCAGACACTGTGTGAAGGTTACACCATTTCCATGACTTACTGTGACACCGTTTCTTAAACTATTCTTTCGTTTTTCAATTTAATTTCTAACATTCATATTTTATTACTTTATTTCACTAACATAATCAATATTTCTTTTTAGACATATCATCGGACAGTACGAGGTGTAGAACACATGCAACCTGTCGGCTCTAACACGTGATTTCCAAGTTAAAAGTAAAGTGTGACCAAGAATTATCACACGTAATACCAAAACAAAAAGTAAGGTAGTGAGCACAAGAACATAGAACATACTTAGAGGAAGTTTTAGAAGAAAGGCACACTACATGTAACTTGACACGGCTGGACACAGAAAGCATATTTGAAGCCTAAAGAACATCAACACTCTATTAAACCTTAGGGAGAACACAAGCAGAATCACGACACTCTGTTTTCCATAGAACTTCCAGAGAAGGACTCAAAGATCCATCTGCTACAATCCAAAGGAGTATAGAATTGCATTGACATCACACAAGAGTATTCTAAACTCATCTCTATATTCTCACTCGACTATGATCATCCTTTTCTTTACATTACAAGCAGTGTGTGCTTCTCTCTATTTTAATACACACTGACTCCTAAGAAGAATTGGAGGGTTTCTAAATCCTCACTCAGTATTTACCTTACACTCTTGTATCCCACTATGGATAGTGGTAGAGGTCTGAGTACCTGGACAACCTGTGAGCTGTTGCTATTATTGATTTCTCATGTAGAACTGTGGTAGAGGTCTAAGGACCTAGACAGTCTGAATACTATTGTAAACCCTGATCCTGGGTGTGGATCAAAGTTTTATATAAACTGTTTGAGAGGACTAAGTCTTAGCTTGAGACTGAACCTCTTGGTTAAATCTTCTGTGCATCTTATTTTAGTTTAAATTATTTTCTATATTCTGCTGCTAAGTACTTTAAATATAAATCTATTTTAAAGTTACTCTGATAGTTAAACTAGAAATTGTTTGTATTTATTATAAACTAGTAGGTTAGTTTTTAAATCCAATATAATCTTTAGATTAGATTAACTGAGAACTAATCAATCTTTTTAGAACATAACTGAACCTTTACTGTACTACAAATTCACTACAGTTTGTCTTGTTATTTAAATTAGAGGATTTAAATCGAAATCTTTTAAAAAGAAATTTTTAATAGGAACACAATTTACAACCCCTCTTGAGTATCCTCTCTGACTAACATTTGGTATCAAAGGGTTTGTTAAAAGGTTTTCAAAACTCTCTGTTTGTGAAAAGTTTTCAACTGTGATTTTAGTTGTATCTTAAAGATCTCAAAATTTCTGTTACTTCAAAATTTTATCTCTTTAAATATATTTTCTAAAATCTTATTATGTATAATAGATTAGAAGGTGTATCTACCAACATTCCACCCTTCTTTAATGGTGTAAATTATTCCCAATGGAAAATAGAAATGAAAATTCATTTAGAAAGTATGGGATTTGACATTTAGACTGCTATAGAGACTCAGTATAAGATTCCAAAAACTGTTAGAAATACTTGGGATGAAACTACTAAAGCTGCTTACAATAATAATTGTAAAGAAATGAATGCCCTGTATTGTAATTTAGGAGATGAAAAATTTAATTGAATATCTTCTTGTAAGACTGCTAATGAAATATGGGATACTTTGGTTGTTTTTCATGAGGGAACAACCAATGTCACAAAAATGAGACTAAATACATACAATATTAAATATGATAATTTTAAAATGAAATATTTTGAATCTATTTCTGATATGTATATCAAGTTTAATGAGATAGTAAATACAATGAGCTCATAGGGAAAAGCTGTTCCAACAAAAGATCAAATCATGAGAATACTCAGATGTCTGCTAGAAAGATGGAGAGGCACATCAGTCTCAATAAGAGAATCATGTGACATTGGCATGCACCTATCAAGGAGTTGATTGGTAAGTTGATGATGTATGAAGAAGAATTGAAAGTAAACAAAGAATAAGATGATGAACCATGAAAGAAATCAGTAGCCTTCAAGACCTGTAATTCAAAAATAAAGGACCAAGAGAAAATTCAAGCTGCAAGTGATAGTTCTAGTAATGGAGAGAGTGCATCTGACATTGATGCTGAAATGGCTCAGATAGCTAGACTATTTAAGAAGTTTTATAGGAAAGAGAAGTTTTTCAGAAAATTTAATTACAAGGGAAAGTATGACAATAAAGGTTATTGGAAGAAGGATTGGAAAATGACTGATAAAAGTGATGAAATAGTCTTCTACGAATGCAAGAGGAAAGGAGATGTGAAAGCTAACTGTCCGAAGTTAAAGTAAAAGAAGAAATATGAGTACAAGGACAAAAAATATAAGAAATCTATGAAAGAAACTCGGAGTGCTTCAGAAGATAGTTCAAGTGATTCTAATTCCACTCAAGATGAAAAATCTCAAAAAGAAAATATGTGTTTCATGAAAAACACATATGAGGTAACATTGGATACTCTTTCTTTAAACTCTTATTATTCCGGAGATGATTATGATTATGATGATGGACACATTTCTAGTGAAGAATTATTTGAATATTGTATCATGCTAGAGGACACCTTCAATGAGATAAAAGACAAGTAAAAATCATTAAAGAAACAACATGATCTAACTAGCACTGTCAAATATGCACTAAAAGTAGAAAATGAAAAGAATTATCAACTACTCAAAGAGAATACTGAACTGAAATTGTCCAATGATAAACTCAGGAAAGATTTTGAAAAATATACTAATGGAAAGGACAATCTTACACAAATGACAGAAAAACAAGTGGCACCAAAATATACTACTGGTTTAGGCTATTAGCCTGGACAAAGACAGATTACAAAGAATAGATTTATTCCTAAATATGGACAGTATGCTGCTAGTTCCAGTTCTGGAAATTCTTATATATCAACTAGCTATTCCCCTATTTATAGATCAAACAATGTTTATCTTTCAAAATATTTTAAAACTACTGATTATATGTGTCACGACCCGCCCTCGGGGTCCGTGCCGTGACTACCCCAAGCCCGCCTTCCATAGGCCAGGGGCTGGCGACTAGCACCAAGGCGTAAATCCTGGTAAAAAGGGAAGGCATTGCCTTTGAAACGTAAACACACACCACAGAGTAAACAAGCGGAAAGTAAACACTAAACAAACAGAGTACGACTGAAAGTGCGGAAAAGTAAATGGGCCAGAATACAAACCCAAACTGAAAGTAAAGTACAACTCAAAAGGGAAAAACAACAACTGTAAAGTAAAAGCCGCTACTCCGAGCTGTCCACCGGAAATCCCACCTGAAGGGTGGGTACAGATAGCTCCTCTGCTCCACGGGTCCCGCCGTCTGCTCCGTGCACGTCCCGCCCAGTGGTCCACCTCCGGGTACCGTCCCGCTGTGCAAGCCTCAGCTAAGGTCAACGCTGTCCGTCGTCTGCAACCAACACAACGTAGTGCGGGCGAAGCCCGTGCAGGGGTGAGTATAAGCTACTCAGTAGGGACCCCGAGACCCCTGATGGTCTCTCAAATCCACAAAGGATAAACCACGAAGAAAAGTACAAACACGAAGTAACAACTGACACAGCTTAGGTATATGCCCATACATATACCTAAGTCATCAATTAAAAAAAAAAATACACTCCAACCTCCGAGCCCAAGTACAACTCAGTCCACGCAGGAAAGTATACGTATTCCACATAGGAAAGCAAAATATAATCCACACAGGATTGCACAACACAATCCACACAGGAAAACAACAGGATTCAGCTCACATAGGTATACTTCTTCAAGGACGATAAAGATGATCACTGATCCATCTAAGTCGTCGGACCCACGAAGGATCGATAGGTAACTAACCCCCGCAAAGACCCACACAGGATCGGGCTCACACAGAACCTGTAGGCGCTGGCTCACACAGAACCGCTGAGCGCAAGGACCCACACAGGATCGGGCTCACACAGAACCTGTAGCACTGATCCACGTAGGATCGCTGAGTGCTGTAGTCGTCGTCGTCAAATTCACACAGGATCTCTGTACTGTCGTCGTCAAATCCACACAGGATCTCTGTACTGTCGTCGTCAAATCCACACAGGATCTCTGTACTGTCGTCGTCAAATCCACACAGGATCTCTGTACTGTCGTCGTCGCAGTCACAGTAGCAGTCGTAGTAGTAGAACAGTCGCAGCCAGCACTAGGGTTCCCGCACACAGCAAGCTCGTACGGAGGATCCGCTCCACGAGCCGAGAGGCTGATACATCAACTGTCACGAAGACCGAAGTTGATGTATCCAAAAGTTCCGTATCGTCAACAGGAACTCAACGCAACAGACGGCGCGTCGATCGGACGCCCGGTCTGAGAGTTATAGGCATTTTCGTCTCCGGGGCCCGGTTGGTTTTTAAGGCAAAACCAACCCGACCGTACTCCACCTGCGTCCAAACCTCGGGCGGAGTATGCCAAAAGATCCGTCTCACTAAGAGGAACACTACGCGACTGACGGCACGTCAATCGGACGTCCGTAGCTCAAGATATGAGCGTTTCCGCTCCGAAGGCCCGGTTGGTTTCGTGAACGAACCAACCCGGCCGAACTCAAAGTAAACCGAAACCTTGAGTGCGATATACCGAAACGACCGTCTCGATCCAAGGATCGCGTTGCCGCAGACGGTTCGTCATTCGGAGGTCCGAGGCTCAAGTTATGAGCCAAAAACCGAAACTGGTCCGTAACGGGGGGGTCCGGGTCCGGGCCGACCCCCCCCCCCCCCCCCCCCCCCCCCCCGGGGCGGCGCGGCGGCCGGCGGCGGCGGTCGGCGGCGGCGGACGGCGGCGGACGGCGGTGGCGCGGCGGCGCGGCGGCGGGCCGCGGTGGCGGCGGCGGGCCGCGGTGGCGGCGACGGCGGCGGCGGGCCGCGGTGGCGGCGGCGGCGGGCCGCGGTGGCGGCGGCGGCGGGCCGCGGTGGCGGCGGCGGCGGGCTGCGGTGGCGGCGGCGGCGGGCCGCGGTGGCGGCGGTGGGCCGCGGCGCACGCGGGTGGCACGCGGGGGGCTTGAATGCCCCCGCTGTTGGATGGCGGCGCGGCTTTGCCGCGCCGATTTTGAAGGGACGGCCCCCGCACGTGGGGGCCGCTTGGTCACGAACCGGGGGCTTAATTGCCCCCGTGGTTTTGATAGGCGGCACGGCCTTGTGCCGTGCCAAAAGCAGGAAACGGCCCCCCGCAAGTGGGGGCCGGCTGGAACGAACCGGGGGGGTTTTGCCCCCCCTCCTTTAATTGAACCGCCCCCCTCATTAAGAGGGGGGGGTTTGAAGAACCGGCCGGGGGTTTAATCCCCCGGTTTTAAGACATCCGGCCGGCCCGCTGGCCGGCCGGTTTTTACCAACGGGACCGGAAATTCCGGTCCCGCCCTTGACTTCCGACGCCGGCGGCCCGGCCGCCGGTCTTTCCTTCCGCCGCGGCCCGGAACCGGCCGCGGTCTCCTCGTCCCGCCGCGGCCTAGAACCGGCCACGGTCTTCTCATCCCGCCGCGGCCCGGAACCGGCCGCAGCGTTCGTCATCTGGCGCGGTGCGTCGGCACCGCGCCCCTTCGCCGTGCTTCGATTCTTTTCAACGCGGCGCGACGGCGTCGCGTTCTTGAAGATTCTCCTCGGCGTAGCGCGACGGCGTTGCGTAAATTAAACGCACGGTAAACCGCGTGGTGCGACGGCACCACGCCACTTTGCTTCCATCGCAAGAATTAAACAAGAACGTTGGAGGGGGGTTCGGCTGTGTTCGTGCGGTCCGGCCCCCCTCGCGTTAATAATAATAACGCAACTTAAAGAAAATCATGTCACACGTTAATCTTGCTAAAAGCACGATCAAGAATAAAATGAGGAATCCAAAAGAAATTCGACAACCCCTACCTCGGGTTTAAGATTCAAAGGTTCGGCTACGCTCCGCGGAAGACGGCGTCGCGGAGGTCGGGTGTCGCGGAAGCCGTTCGTCAAATCCGATGACGAAGGGATGCGTTCGAAGAGTCACGTCGTTGGCGAAACTTGTACGCCGACGAAGATGGTCCGAGGAGGAAGCGGCGTTCCCTCTCGTTGACACCGAGGACGAAGAAGAGAGGCGTCGTTCTTCGTTCTTCGTCAGAGTTTGAGCGTTCTTCGTTCTTCGTTCTTCGTCAGAGTTGAAGATGAAGAGGAATGCTCTCAAAAGCTCTCAAGGGAACAAACGATCAACCAAAAATAAAATAAGACTACATCTTATTTTATTCTCACTTTGCCAACCTTTCAAAATTCAAAAGTTGAATTCAATTCATTAATTAAGTCTAGAGTTGACAAAATTAAATGAAAAGATAAATTGGCAAGAGTTAAAGAAGGGGAGAGTTACATAAATAAGAGGAAGGGTTTTGAGAGGTTAAGGAATTTGAAAATAAAAAGGGGTTCGTGTGGGCCCCACCACACTTAATTCTCCCAAGGGAGGTTAAGTGGGTGTGGGTCCCACTTCTAACCTCCTTTGGTAGGTTTTTAAAATAAGTTAAAATAAAATTTGTTTTGCACAAATTTTATTTAACTTAACTGAAAAACCCCAAAACGTAACTTTCAACCCGCAACAAACGCAACTCCCGAAAAGGTCTCAAAAAGCGAATATCGGCGCTGCGAGTTCATCGGTGCCCTCGGATTTCAATTCCGAGCACCGGATCAAAAGTTAGGAATCCCCGCTCGTTCGTTCACTGAACGTACCCGAGCCAAACTTCGGAAATTAATTCCGGGCACTCCGGGCCTCGGAATCAGGTGCCGTCAGAAACCGCGCTCTTGTAAAATTCTAAAGAAAATTAAGAAAAAAATTTCCTTTGAATTTTACGGGTCTTTACATTACTCCCACCTCAGGGCTTTACGTCCCCGTAAAGATACAACAAAAACTAGGGAAACAAATGAGGGTACTGAGCACGCATCTGAGCCTCCCGCTCCCATGTGCTCTCCTGGAGATTCCCGTGCTGCCATCTGATGCGCACAAGAGGAATCGATCACCCACACAGGACCCGCTCCTGTCGATCCTCTATCTCCACCGGGACCTCCGTAAAAGTCGCCCCATCGTCAACGTCAAGCTCCCCATGGTCAATGATGTGCGTCGGGTCGTGCACGTATTTCCTCAGCTGGGATACGTGGAAGACGTCGTGCACCCGGTGCAACTGAGGTGGTAGAGCCAGGCGATAAGCCACCTCGCCAATCCTGCTGAGAATCTGGAAGGGTCCGATGAAGCGCGGAGATAACTTGCCGCCTCGGCCAAATCTCCGAATACCACGTCGAGGTGAGACCCGCAAGAAGACGTGGTCGCCATCCTCGAACTCCAGTGGCCTCCGCCTCCTGTCAGCGAATGACTTATGTCGGCTCTAAGCTGTCCTCATCCGCTCCTAGTTGACCTGGACCTTCTCTGTCGTGGCCTGGACCATCTCCGGTCCCATCAGAGCTGCAAGATTTCTCCTTTGCCGAAAAGAGAAATCTGGTCTCATCCCCTGGATGAACCACATTCTTTGCCTAAAACAGTCAATCCTAACATGGATGATACTAATCCATACTATGGATGACGTCGTAAGGCCTCGACGCTACTACTAAGAGATTCAACCGTTACTCTCGCCTCCAAGGGTTGAGTCACACTGTCGGCATCAGTGTGTGGTAACTGGGCCTCCTCCAGTAGATGTATCACAAGTGAGGGTCAAGTCAACAGCCAAAACTGGAACCTCTTAGTAACATTATGATAGAGGACATGAACGAAAACATCACAAGGTATGCGTCTTTTATTATTGCAGCTCGTAATACAAGACGCTACACAAAAGCAACGAGGAACCAGAAGTACAAAGGATGTATCCACTAGTTCTGCTCCTGTCCATCGGCTCCCAGAGCTCCATGATCGAAGGCCTCGGCTGCCTGAAGCTGAGCTCTCCCCTGCGGTCGGGGTGGACCTCCTGGTGGTGGTGGTGGTAGAGCCTCAAAGCGTCGTCCACCACCTGCTGCTCGGCCAGCTCCTCTGCCTCGTCCGCCTCCTCCCTGCAGACCGCCACGGTCGATCCTCTGCCTCTGCCTAGGTGGTTCCTCAACCGTCTGCTGCTCCTCCGCATGGCGGGTCGGGCAGTCACGAGCCATGTGGCCTTGCCCGCCGCATGCATAGCACTGTCTTCCACTCGAAAGACTGGCTCCGCGTTGTGTGCCCTGCACTGCTGAGCCAGTGCCCTGAGGTCTGGTCTGTCTGGACACCTGAGTCATTCGTCGACTGCCAGCTGCAGATGACTCTGCCACGTGCCGCCCTGCGGTGGGTCTCTGTGCTGGTGTAGACTCAGCAAGGAAGCTCTCGATCAGAAGGGTCCGCTCCAGTACTCCTGTCTGAGTCGGTATGCTGAGGGAGATCAGCGATGCCCTGATCTCGTGTCTCAAACCCTGCTCGAAGGTCCGGGCCCGGAAGAATGGGTCCCGTACCATGTCGGTCGAGTAGCGCGAGAGATCGGTAAATATCGCCGAGTACTAAGCGACCGTCATGCTGCCCTGCCGCAGCTGTAGAAGCTCCTGAATGCGCACCGCTCGGAGGGTGGCTGGGACGAACTCCGAGCGGAAGAGGCTCTCAAAGTCCGTCCAAAGAAGAGATGCCTCATCGTGAACCTGGAGCATCAAGCTCCACCATCGTCCTGCTGCTGCGTGTAGTAGGCTCGCAGCGAGGATCACCATGAGGTCTGCTGGTGTCCTCACTAGCCTAAACACTCGAACCACTGCCTCCAGCCAGTCCTCTGCTGCCTGAGGATCCGTCTCCCCGCGAAACCTGGGCGGTCGCTGGCGCTGAAACTCATGCAGTGCGCTGAGGCGACGTGCATCGTCAGCGGCTGCTACTGGAAGTATCGGGGGCTCGGCGGGTAAAGCTACCGCCGGTGCCACTGCTGACAAAGGGCCCTGCACCGAAGCCTCGTCGCTCGGTGGGCTGTCGTCTCGATCGACTCTCGGAACCCTAGCTGGCTGCCGTCGTGGGGCCATCCTGAATAGGAAACAGGTGCGCCACGGTTAGAACAGTATACCTGGTGAGCTGGCACAAGTAATCACAAGGAAAACTTGAGACTTTCATAAAGCAGATCAGTATACCCGGTGAGCTGACACAAGTAATCACAAAGAAAACTTGAAACACACACGCAATCAATGTTTTCATGCATTAAGTCGGAAATCAGAAGTCAGGGTCCTGGTGTACGGATACGTCGGCCGCCGCACCAACACTGGACTCCCTGGACTGATAACCACACTCAATACGCTAAACATTATTGCTTCACATAGAAAAGATCAGAGTTCGCGGTAGAACCGAACTCCTTTGATACCAATTTGTCACGACCCGCCCTCGGGGTCCGTGCCGTGACTACCCCAAGCCCGCCTTCCATAGGCCAGGGGCTGGCGACTAGCACCAAGGCGTAAATCCCGGTAAAAAGGGAAGGCATTGCCTTTGAAACGTAAACACACACCACAGAGTAAACAAGCGGAAAGTAAACACTAAACAAACAGAGTACGACTGAAAGTGCGGAAAAGTAAATGGGCCAGAATACAAACCCAAACTGAAAGTAAAGTACAACTCAAAAGGGAAAAACAGCAACTGTAAAGTAAAAGCCGCTACTCCGAGCTGTCCACCGGAAATCCCACCTGAAGGGTGGGTACAGATAGCTCCTCTGCTCCACGGGTCCCGCCGTCTGCTCCGTGCACGTCCCGCCCAGTGGTCCACCTCCGGGTACCGTCCCGCTGTGCAAGCCTCAGCTAAGGTCAACGCTGTCCGTCGTCTGCAACCAACACAACGTAGTGCGGGCGAAGCCCGTGCAGGGGTGAGTATAAGCTACTCAGTAGGGACCCCGAGACCCCTGATGGTCTCTCAAATCCACAAAGGATAAACCACGAAGAAAAGTACAAACACGAAGTAACAACTGACACAGCTTAGGTATATGCCCATACATATACCTAAGTCATCAATTAAAAAAAAAATACACTCCAACCTCCGAGCCCAAGTACAACTCAGTCCACACAGGAAAGTATACGTATTCCACATAGGAAAGCAAAATATAATCCACACAGGATTGCACAACACAATCCACACAGGAAAACAACAGGATTCAGCTCACATAGGTATACTTCTTCAAGGACGATAAAGATGATCACTGATCCATCTAAGTCGTCGGACCCACGAAGGATCGATAGGTAACTAACCCCCGCAAAGACCCACACAGGATCGGGCTCACACAGAACCTGTAGGCGCTGGCTCACACAGAACCGCTGAGCGCAAGGACCCACACAGGATCGGGCTCACACAGAACCTGTAGCACTGATCCACGTAGGATCGCTGAGTGCTGTAGTCGTCGTCGTCAAATTCACACAGGATCTCTGTACTGTCGTCGTCAAATCCACACAGGATCTCTGTACTGTCGTCGTCAAATCCACACAGGATCTCTGTACTGTCGTCGTCAAATCCACACAGGATCTCTGTACTGTCGTCGTCGCAGTCACAGTAGCAGTCGTAGTAGTAGAACAGTCGCAGCCAGCACTAGGGTTCCCGCACACAGCAAGCTCGTACGGAGGATCCGCTCCACGAGCCGAGATGCTGATACATCAACTGTCACGAAGACCGAAGTTGATGTATCCAAAAGTTCCGTATCGTCAACAGGAACTCAACGCAACAGACGGCGCGTCGATCGGACGCCCGGTCTGAGAGTTATAGGCATTTTCGTCTCCGGGGCCCGGTTGGTTTTTAAGGCAAAACCAACTCGACCGTACTCCACCTGCGTCCAAACCTCGGGCGGAGTATGCCAAAAGATCCGTCTCACTAAGAGGAACACTACGCGACTGACGGCACGTCAATCGGACGTCCGTAGCTCAAGATATGAGCGTTTCCGCTCCGAAGGCCCGGTTGGTTTCGTGAACGAACCAACCCGGCCGAACTCAAAGTAAACCGAAACATTGAGTGCGATATACCGAAACGACCGTCTCGATCCAAGGATCGCGTTGCCGCAGACGGTTCGTCATTCGGAGGTCCGAGGCTCAAGTTATGAGCCAAAAACCGAAACTGGTCCGTAACGGGGGGGTCCGGGTCCGGGCCGACCCGGCCCGACCCCCCCCCCCCCCCCCCCCCCCCCCCCGGGGCGGCGCGGCGGCGGGCCGCGGTGGCGGCGGCGGGCCGCGGTGGCGGCGGCGGGCCGCGGTGGCGGCGGCGGGCCGCGGTGGCGGCGGCGGCGGGCCGCGGTGGCGGCGGTGGGCCGCGGCGCACGCGGGTGGCACGCGGGGGGCTTGAATGCCCCCGCTGTTGGATGGCGGCGCGGCTTTGCCGCGCCGATTTTGAAGGGACGGCCCCCGCACGTGGGGGCCGCTTGGTCACGAACCGGGGGCTTAATTGCCCCCGTGGTTTTGATAGGCGGCACGGCCTTGTGCCGTGCCAAAAGCAGGAAACGGCCCCCCGCAAGTGGGTGCCGGCTGGAACGAACCGGGGGGGTTTTGCCCCCCCCTCCTTTAATTGAACCGCCCCCCTCATTAAGAGGGGGGGTTTGAAGAACCGGCCGGGGGTTTAATCCCCCGGTTTTAAGACATCCGGCCGGCCCGCTGGCCGGCCGGTTTTTACCAACGGGACCGGAAATTCCGGTCCCGCCCTCGACTTCCGACGCCGGCGGCCCGGCCGCCGGTCTTTCCTTCCGCCGCGGCCCGGAACCGGCCGCGGTCTCCTCGTCCCGCCGCGGCCTGGAACCGGCCGCGGTCTTCTCGTCCCGCCGCGGCCCGGAACCGGCCGCGGCGTTCGTCATCTGGCGCGGTGCGTCGGCACCGCGCCCCTTCGCCGTGCTTCGATTCTTTTCAACGCGGCGCGACGGCGTCGCGTTCTTGAAGATTCTCCTCGGCGTAGCGCGACGGCGTTGCGTAAATTAAACGCACGGTAAACCGCGTGGTGCGACGGCACCACGCCACTTTGCTTCCATCGCAAGAATTAAACAAGAACGTTGGAGGGGGGTTCGGCCGTGTTCGTGCGGTCCGGCCCCCCTCGCGTTAATAATAATAACGCAACTTAAAGAAAATCATGTCACACGTTAATCTTGCTAAAAGCACGATCAAGAATAAAATGAGGAATCCAAAAGAAATTCGACAACCCCTACCTCGGGTTTAAGATTCAAAGGTTCGGCTACGCTCCGCGGAAGACGGCGTCGCGGAGGTCGGGTGTCGCGGAAGCCGTTCGTCAAATCCGATGACGAAGGGATGCGTTCGAAGAGTCACGTCGTTGGCGAAACTTGTACGCCGACGAAGATGGTCCGAGGAGGAAGCGGCGTTCCCTCTCGTTGACACCGAGGACGAAGAAGAGAGGCGTCGTTCTTCGTTCTTCGTCAGAGTTTGAGCGTTCTTCGTTCTTCGTTCTTCGTCAGAGTTGAAGATGAAGAGGAATGCTCTCAAAAGCTCTCAAGGGAACAAACGATCAACCAAAAATAAAATAAGACTACATCTTATTTTATTCTCACTTTGCCAACCTTTCAAAATTCAAAAGTTGAATTCAATTCATTAATTAAGTCTAGAGTTGACAAAATTAAATGAAAAGATAAATTGGCAAGAGTTAAAGAAGGGGAGAGTTACATAAATAAGAGGAAGGGTTTTGAGAGGTTAAGGAATTTGAAAAGAAAAAGGGGTTCGTGTGGGCCCCACCACACTTAATCCTCCCAAGGGAGGTTAAGTGGGTGTGGGTCCCACTTCTAACCTCCTTTGGTAGGTTTTTAAAATAAGTTAAAATAAAATTTGTTTTGCACAAATTTTATTTAACTTAACTGAAAAACCCCAAAACGTAACTTTCAACCCGCAACAAACGCAACTCCCGAAAAGGTCTCAAAAAGCGAATATCGGCGCTGCGAGTTCATCGGTGCCCTCGGATTTCAATTCCGAGCACCAGATCAAAAGTTAGGAATCCCCGCTCGTTCGTTCACTGAACGTACCCGAGCCAAACTTCGGAAATTAATTCCGGGCACTCCGGGCCTCGGAATCAGGTGCCGTCAGAAACCGCGCTCTTGTAAAATTCTAAAGAAAATTAAGAAAAAAATTTCCTTTGAATTTTACGGGTCTTTACAATATGAAACCCACTAGACAAATCTGGGTACCAAAAGTTCTGCTTGCTAACCTGTCTAGACCCAAGAAAATCTGGGTCCCAAAATCATTTTCTAAGTAAAATTGTGTTGCAGGAAACCTTCTTAAAAAGTTTCTGTAGGAAGACAAGGTACTTGGACTATGGATGATCAAGACATATTACAGGATAATTTTCAGGATTTAAATTATTAATCAAAGTTTATGGAGGATATGTCACCTTTGGGGATAACTCAAAAGGAAATATCATCGTCTTAGGCCATATTGGTAACACTGATTCAATATTAATATGTAAAGTTTTATTTTTTGATGGACTGAATTATAATCTGTTTAGAATTTCTAAATTGTGTGATGATGGTTTCAATGTTAAATTTGAAAATGATTCTTGCAATGTATTTGATTCTAAAAATGATTTGGTATTTACTTCACTGAGAAATGAAAATGTTTATGCTGTAGATTTGAATTCTTTATCCAAGAAAAATATTACCTATTTAAATGACTTTTATAAAGAATCTTGGCTTTGGAATAAAAGATTAGAAAACTTCAATATACACTCACTTAGAAAACTGACTAGGAAGAACTTAGTTTGAGACCTACCTAAACTTTAATTCCCAGCTAACAAAGTTTGTAATACTTGTCAAAAGGGAAAGCAACATAAAGTTTCTTTAATATAAAATAAAGAAGTTTCTACTTCTCAACCTCTCGAGTTGGTTCACATGGATTTTTTTGGACTATCTAGAGTTTCTAGCATAAATGGGAAGCATTATGTTTATGTTCTTGTAGATGACTTTTCTAGATATACTTGGGTATATTTTCTAGCTCACAAAAGTTAAGCTTTATCATACTTTATTAAATATTCCAAGTCTGTAGAGAATCTTAGTGGACTTAAGATCAAGACCTTGAGAAGTGATCATGTCCATGAGTTTGAAAATAAAGTGTTTGAAACTTATTGCTCACACAATGGCTATAGTCACAATTTCTCAACTCCTAGAACACCTCAACAGAATGATGTAGTAGAAAGAAGAAATATGACTCTTCAAGAGATTTCTCAGACAATGCTCAATGAGTATGATTTACTAATTTACTTTTGGGATGAATTTGTCAATACAGCTTGTTACATTATAAATAGAGTCTTGATTAGACCAATTCTTAAAAAGACCCCTTATAAGATTTGGAACAATAGGAAGCCTAAGGTTAACTACTTTATAGTTTTTGGTTGCAAAGTATTTATCCTTAATACTAAAGATAATCTTGACAAATTTGCTTCCAAAAGTGATGAAGGAATTTTCCTAGGTTACTCAATATCAAGTAAAGCCTATAGAGTACTCAATAAGAGAACTAGATGTGTGGAAGAATCTACACACATAAAATTTTATTAAATTGATCCACATGAACCTAAGACTCCTCTTGAAAATCTTGAAGAAGATATGTATATTCTAGACCCTAATGAAAAAACAGTGAACCTATTGTTAAGATAATCAGTTCTAGAAATGTTCCAGAATCTGCCTCTGTAGAACCTGAACTTGTAAATAAACCTGAAATCTCTAGCCCCATCTTTTCTAGACTAACTATGACTCTTAAAAATTATCCTTTAGATGCTGTAGTAAGAGATTTAGATAGAGGGACACAAAATAGAGCTTCTCTAAGAAATCAGGTTAAACATCATTCTTTTCTTTCACAGTTAGAACCTAAAAATATCAATGATGCTATCAATGATGAATTTTGGGTGATGGCTATGCAAGAAGAATTAAATCAATTTGAAAGAAATAAAGTCTAGGAATTAGTAGACAGACCTAAGGACACTTTGACCATAGGCACTAAGTGGGTTTTTAGGAATAAAGTTGATGAAGCTAGTAACATAGTTAGAAACAAGGCTAGACTTGTTGCATATGGCTATAGTCAAGAAGAAGGAACTGACTATGAAGAGACCTTTTCACCAGTAGCCAGACATGAAGCCATCAAAATCCTGCTGGCCTATGTTGCACATCTGAATTTCAAACTATATCAAATGGATGTTAAGAGTGCATTATTAAATGGGTATATAGATGAGGATGTTTTTGTTGAACAACCCCTTGATTTAAAAACCCTTATTTCCCAATTAATATTTTTAAACTATCAAAAGCCTTATATGGTTTAAAGCAAGCTCCAAGAGCTTGGTATGATAGATTGATTACTTTTCTTATTTCCAAAGGATTTAGAAAAGGAATAGATTATCATAATCTCTTTATAAAATGAATTTATAATGATGTTTTAGTTGTTCAAATCTATGTAGATGACATTATTTTTTCATCTACTAAGAATTCTTAAGTGTTGATTTTTCTAAAATGATTCAAAATGAATTTGGAATGAGTTTAATGGGAGAACTCAAATATTTTCTTGGATTTCAAGTTCTTAAAAATGAAAATGGTATTATTTTAAATCAAAGTAAATATACAATGGATATTCTAAAATGTTTTGGATTGGATAGCACTAAAAGTAGTGACACTCCCATGAGTTCCACTTGTAAGTTGGATCTTGATGAAGATGGAAAATATGTTGATCAAACCACTTATAGAGGAATGATTGGAAGTTTACTTTACTTAACTACCAGTCATCCTGACATTATTTTCAGTGTGTGTATGTGTGCTCATTTTCAAGAAAACCCTGAGGAATCTCATCTAAATGTTGTAAAGAGAATTTTCAAATACCTCAAGCATACACCCAATCTAGGACTATTCTATACTAAAGGAAAATATTTTGAATTAGTTAGCTACTCCTATGTTGACTTCGGTGCCGGTAAGTTAGATAGAAAAAGTATATCTGGAACATGTCACCTTTTAGGCAAGTCACTAGTATCATGATGTAGTAACAAACAAAATTATGTTGCATTATATATTGCAAAATCTTAATACATAGCTGCTGGGAGTTGTTGTGCACAAATTTTGTGGACGAAACACACATTACTAATATTGGATATCAATTCAGACATGTACCTATAAATTGTGACAAAACAAGTGCTATTAACATCTCAAAGAATCCTGTTTCACATTCTAGGACAAAACATATTGATGTAACACATCACTTTTTGAGAGATCATTATCAGAAAGGTGATATCACTTGGGAATTCATTGGTACTGAATGTAAACTTGCTAATATATTTACTAAACCATTAAATTATGAGAGAATAGACTACATCATACATGAACTAGGCATGATAAATCTCAAATAGAGAGCTTACTTGTTACTATTTCAGGTCTTACTGTGTGATATCTTACTGTGTTATACTCTACTATTTCATGATTACAGTTTCTCAGTTACTGTCTCTTATGTTTAAGGTCTCACTTTTAGCACTTTGTACTTACAGTCTAAAGTTTACTGTCTAACCGTGACGCGCACTGAAAATTTCACTCACGGTCTCACCGTGAAAATCACTTACTGTCTCACCGTAATGATCAATCACTGTCTCACCATAATGACCAAACACGGTCTCACCATAAAAATCCTTTTTATTTTTTTATCTTTATCGCAGTAATTACTATTTCACCTCTTTTATTTTCCTGTGTTTTTATTCTAGCGACGTTTGGTATTACTAAATGATAAAACAAAGTAAGTATCACTCGATTTTTCACTCAAGGTTTCTTCTACCTACTCTTTTCGAACCCTTCTTCGTCCTTGCAACCTTTATCTCACTCAAACCATCCGTGAATGCCAAGGATGAAGCGTCCTTCTTCATCGACACCTTGGAAGTGCAACTCGAAGAAGAATAAGATTTCACCTAGGCTGATGCCCGAAGGACCTATAAATCCGAATTTGGTAAACCATAATATTTTTCCTGAGAAAGAAATTTTCCCCAAGTGGATTCTCTCTAGTAAGTCACTGGTACTGAAAGTTTTATAACAACAAGGTTGGTCAGGATGGTTCTTGAAGGTGGATAGACCCATCTACCCTAGATTAGTGGCTCAGTTTTACCAGTACGTACAGTTCTCATTTGATTCTGGTCAGAGTTATTTGGTAATAAGCTGGTTCAATGGCCAGATATGTTCTTTATCTTCGAGGTTATGGGGTGCATGCCTTAGGATACCTCATGAGGGAATTTGTGATGATTATCAAAGAGAAAATCCTCCTTCAACCTATTTATTTGATTTAGAGGATGACCTAAAAACCCTAACTAGAAATGGAACCCAAAGAAGAGACATCGCTGCTGAATTAGATGGAGAAACATGGCTTATATTTAAGTTTGTACAAAATTTGGTAAGTCCAAGAAAAGGTGATTTTGCTGTGTTAAAGTATCAAGATGTGTTTTTGATTCACCTCATGAAAAATGGACATAAGATCAACCTATGCAAGTATATCATACACCACATGTGTGAGTTGATCAAAGTCACATCCAAGTCCACTTCTCTGTTATACTCTCGGCTTGTATCAGCCATGATTCTTGCAAAAGGAGAGGTGGGACCTAATGAAGAAGTAATTATGAACTGTGAGTACTGTCTCTCGAAATCCACCATCAAGAGAATGAAGATAAACTGGAATCCTTGTAAAAAGGAACGGGTGGAAGACAATGATAAGGTTGATGAGAAGTTCAATCCTGTGGATTATCCCTCAAGGCCGAAAGACATTTTTGATCCTGGTTTGGAACCAGATGAGCATGTTGAGTATCCTAAAGAAGAGGAAGAAGAGGCTGTAGTTCCACCTAAGGAGGTTTTTGTTGTCGAGGAAGATAGAACTACTCTTTCTCATGAAGTTCTTTAGGAAGAAGTCCCTACTCCTAAGGAAGCCGTAAGTTTGGAGACTCAACCCAAGGATATGACAAAATTAGTTCCCAAAGATTCAGAAAAGCATGTCTTGGAAGTGCCTACAATAGAAGAGCCTATAGTGGAAGATTCACTTATTCTGCAAGAGGTCAATCTTGAGAAACTCCCTGTGGAGAAATCTATTCCTGAAATCATACCTTCTTCTGAAGAACGGATGGAGCTAGCTTTTCTGCTGGCTAGATAGGAAATGAGTGAAGAACCTAGAGCCGAGTCTGTGGATTTAGACCAAGCTCCTAATCCTATTAGTCCTGAGAAGGAGGCACCTGTTTAGGAAGAGAAAACCCCAAATATTGAGTATGTTGAAGCCTCACATCCAACTGAGTCAAGTCCTGTAGACACTCAGTACAAATTTCCTAGTTTCTATGTTTTGAAGGAGTCTCAGCAGGTTACAACAACCGGGCTTGATATTTCTTCCCTATTTCAATTGAAGTCAATATCAAACTTTTTACCTATGAAGGAACCTGAAACTGTACCAGTTCCTACTCATAAACCCTTATCTGAACAGCTATCCTTTGTGTGTAAGGATGATCTGAAAGAATTTGGAGATACTCTCTTATCTAGAATTGAGAAACACATGAATACCCACCCTCATCCTATGAAAAATTTAAGTGAGAGAGATGCCTCACTTTTGTTGGATAATATTTTTTGGAAAATACAACCTAAGATGCTCCATGATATTCAAGAGGTAAGAGTTGAAAATAGACCGCTTAGTATTGAATTTAAGTCCCTAAGAAGTATGGTTGAATACATGAATAGAGATTTTCATTTGAGATCTGAATCTATTTCTCCTCCTATAGAACCTACTGCTCCTCAAATCCCACAAGTTGGTGTGTCTAAGATTCAACCTTATCTTACATCCTTAGATGAAAAGATTGTTGAAAGGAACAAGCAAATTGTGAAGGAAAAGAAAGATCTTATTTCCAACCTCAACAAACTCACTAAAGAGTACACAAGATGACTTCAAAAGGTGTTGAATCAACTAAAATCCTAGACCATAGCTGTCAAAGCATCTATTCAATCCTATAAACCATCCTTGGATAGTGATCTGCTCAGATATGTAATTAAAGAAGAGATTAAGAATGTCTTCAGTGAGTTTAATGCGGCTTATTTATCTGAAGTAGTCAAAAACAGTGATCGAGTTCTTGACTTGGTATAAATCCACTCCAAAATTTCCAATGATGCTCAGAAAGAGATTTCCAAGAAATAGGATTTCTACTTCAATAAAATTTTCTCCAAGACCGATATGAAAAACCTTTTAAAGTACCTTGTAAAAATATGTGGATTCCCCCTGTGACTCAAGATTTCATGAACCAAGTCCAGAAACTCACAGAGTTTACACATTTGTTGGACAAGTTTATGGAGAACAAGAAAGATTTTGAGAAATCCATGCATTATAGTGGAGAGATCATTATAGAGTTCATCAAACTCTTCAGGCCCTATCTTTATGTTCAGAGTACAACCATTGTTGCTCCAGCCGATGCACCTCTCAGACCTAGGCTACATACCTTCACCTCTTCCCTAGCCTCAACCACTAAGTCTGTCAGCCAATCACTCATTCAGATCAGGCCTATGATTCTTGATCAGCACCTTCCTAAATCTTATACTTCTTCTACCTTGGCTCCCTCAGTCTTTGAAGGCCTTCCTTTCCCTTCCTTATCAACCAAATATCTACCTTCTTCTACCTTAACCACTACCCCTATGGATTCTTCTTCTGCTACTACAAAATGAAAAGAGAAGGACAACCCTTGAAGAAGAACAGTGTTTACTCTTTTTGATAGGGATGCTATTGTTTTTGTATTGATCTTTTTGTTGTACTATCACTCTTTTTCTATTAATGTACTATGATCCTTTTTGATAATCCTAAAAGGGGGATAAGTTTCTATATATTATGTTAGAAATTTATCTTTATAGTTGAATCTAATATACACCTTAATAGTATATGATTTTTGATCATCAAAAAGGGGTATATTGTTGGACTCCTCATGTATTAATCATGTTTTAATTTTCACAAATCTTATTAAATCTAGATCATGTGTATTTATGTTTAAAGTTTTCTCATGCTTTAAGAAGTTCCATGCAAGATCTTAATTTTCGTATATTCATTTTACTTACATTATACTATCTTTAATCTACTCCCAGAATACCTTCTTTAACAAATTCTTACGTATAATCCTTTCTATTATCATCTTTATTTAAGTATGCACATAGTTACTTTGGAAAGTCTAGGACACCGTGAGTCTGGAACTGGCTATGTATTTCTGGCACTGTAAAGCCAGACACTGTGAAGCAAGAAATCATGAAGCCAGACACCATGAAAAAGACACCATGACCCTGAGACACCGTGACTGCAAGACACCGTGACACTCAGACACCATGTGAAGGTGACACCATTTCCATGACATACTGTGAAACATTTTCTTAAACTATTCTGTTACCTTTAAATTTAATTTATAATGGTCATATTTGATGACTTTAATGCACTAAAATAATTAATATATCTTTGTAGACATATCATTGGACAGTATGAGGTACAAGGTGCCGAACACATGCAACCTGTGGGATCCAACATGTGCTTTCTAAGTTAGAAGCGAAGTGTGACCAAGAATCATCACGTGCAATACGAAAACAAAAAGTAAGGAAGTGAGCACTAGAACATAGAACATACTTGGAGGAAGTTTTAGAAGAAAGAAACAATGCATGAAACTTGACACGGCTGGACACACAAATCATATTTGAAGCCTAAAGAACATCTTCACTTGACAGAACCTCACGGAGAACACAAACAGAATCACAACACTCTGTTTTCTACACAACTTCCAGAGAAGGACTCAAAGTTTCATCTGATTCAATCCAAAGGAGTCCAGAACTGAATTGAAATCACATGAGAGCATTCTAAACTCATCTCTATTTTCTTGCTCAACTGTGATCATCCTTTTATTTACATTACGAGCTGTGTGTCCTTCTCACTATTTGAAAACACACTAACTCCTAAGCAGAAATGGAGGATTTATAAATCCTAACTCAATCTTTCCCTTACACTTTTGTATCCCACTCTGGATAGTGGTAGAGGTTTGAGGACCTGGATAGCCTATGAGTTGTTGCTATTATTACTTTCTCATGTAGAACAGTGGTAGAGGTCTGAGGACCTGAACAGTCTGAGTACTATTGTAAACCCTGATCCAGGGTGTGGATAAAAGTTTAATATAAACTGTTTAAGGGGACTAAGTATCATCTTGAGACTGAACATCTTGGTTAAATCTTATGTTGATATTATTTTAGTTTAAATTATTTTCTATATTTTGCTTCTAAGTACTTTAAATATAAATCTATTATAAAGTTACTATGATAGTTAAACTAGAAAGTGTTTGTATCTATTATAGACCAGTAGGTTAGTTTCAAAATCTAATCTAATCTTCAGATTAGATTAACTGATAACTAATCAATCATTTGAGAACCTAACTGAACCATTAATGTATTAAAAATTCACTACAGTTTAGCTTGTTATTTAAATTGAGTGATTTTAATCTAAATCTTTTAAACATAAAATTTTAATAGGAACTCAATTCATTCCCCCTCTTGAGTATCCTCTCTGACAACAAGATATATTATCCAGTAATGTTGAAATAATAATATAATATGAAATTGGTTGGATTTATATTCTACTTTTTAGGTTTTCTCAAGGTTTTTCAATTTTCCATTTTTGCGTTAAGTGGTGGAAGAAACAATCATTATTGTGAGCTGACCAGTTATAGTTTTTGCATTATTGATAGAATCATGACCCTGGGATAGAAATAATGGACTAATATATGTGTTAATTTTTTGATATTGTATTTATAATACAATTATACCCTTCCCACGTAACCTATATGATACCAATATGTAGTTTTGTGTTCTAGGTGTACCCCCAACATCTTAGATGTGGATGACTGTGATGGTAGAATAATCCATTCTCCCTCTTTCTATTCCAAAGATACTAAGGTTATATGGTTATGTTGAAGAGAGGTGGTTTTTTGGCAGTGTTCTCAATATGTGTCTATCAGTTGTGATGTGGTTTGTGGTTGGTATGTATCTATACAATGTGTTCATGCTATCCAGATATGGGTATAGATGGGAGTATTAAAATGTTATTTCCATTGGCATATTAGGGTGACTAGATGAGCATGATATACATGTGTGGTACCCTCATTTATACTATTTTAAATATTTACTATATTATATTTTTATTTTTATTTGGGGAGTGATCTTTATTGAAATTGGATGTATATGAATTAAGATGGGTTTGTGTCAATTACACTATTTTTTCAATGATTTTTTGTATGATTGTTCAAAATTTGAAAACGGATTATAGGGAGAACTCTAATAAGTATACCTATATGATCAATCTGACATATACATACTATATTTATTTATTTACAGGATGGATTTTTTCCAATAGAAAACATTGGAGATAATTATTTTAAGATCAATTAAATTTTGTTTTTCTAGAATATGTGATATTTCCTTTTTCAAATTTATCATGGTAAAGTCATCTTTTATTCACATATTCTGAAATATGTATTTTTTATGGGATTATATGTTTTAATATATCTATAGAAACAATGTCTATTGGTTGTTTATTTTATAATTAGAAGGATTATAGAGGGAAATTCCTCCCATGTTATAAGTATTTTACCCTTAGTTCTTCCATCCATATCATAACACATATGAGGAGGACTAAGGGGGTCAATCATGTCTTCACTATTGATCTAGAAGACATTTTTGGGGGTATTGGTTATAAAAAATAAAAATCTAATCATTGGTTCATAGTAAGATTAATTTTTCTTGTTTTCAAATGCCATGGGATATATTATTTTTCTTGGGAAAAAAATATGATTCATACTTACATTGTGATATAAGAAAGGGAAAATGTCCGAGATGCTGTCAAGTATCAATGACTCAATAAAAGGATTAATAATTCTACAAAATATACTGATTTTAGATTATAATAATTTTTGGGTATAATCCTAAATGTTCTAAACACATCATAAATGTTTACACATATAGCTAAATTAAAGAATATATTTAGAAAATTAATAAAAATTCAACATAAATATATTTAAATAATATCAATATCCAAGCCTAAGAGTCTCATTTTTTCTTATAGAGATAAAAGGTGGATTATTAACTTGAGTTTTTTATGTAAGTGAGGTATAAATGGATTTTCTAATTTTTTGAAGATGAGTTTTTCATAAGGTTAATGATTATTATATAAAGGTGTTGTAATAAAATTAATTTTAGGGGTTTTCAAAGAAAGGGTGGTATGTATTTGATTATAAGGGGGAAATGTTATGAAGGTGGTTGATATTATTCTTTGACATAGATTTGTATGGGTTTATAATTATATTCCATTTGAATTTAGTTTCTTATGAGCTGTAGAAAGGAAATTATAGACAATATATCTTGGTGATCCTAAGGTAATAGAGGTGTGTTATGAGAATATCATGGTTCAATATTGTTCTTAATACATATAATCGATGTTAAAGGTAGTGTTATGATCAAGTTTTAATAACCTTTTTATTGGATCCTATTGTGTTTATGATCCCAATGTTAGGTTTGTGAATTTTTTATTCTATTTTAGCTAATGATTTATGATTTTGGTTTGTTAAAGAGGCATTACATCACTAGATCCAATGTTAGGTCACACTTTTTATGTTATTAATTCATATTTAGTTACTAATAAAGGATGTGGTGATTGGAAAAATGTTATTGTAAATGGGTTCATTTGAATAATGATGTGATTATAACAACACAAGGAGTTTATCTAAATAAATATATTCATATTTTTTATAGGATATTTTTGTTTTGGTCAATTCAGAGTAGCTCCAAACCTTATTTTTCAATTTTTAAATAAATGGAAGCACTTTGTGTTTTTTAAATTCATAGTGTAATTTTATATTTCCTTGGATGGTGTTAACATTAATAATTTTTTGTGTATATCCACCTTAGCTATCATTATGGAGCTCATGGATAGTTTTTGATGTGTCCTTATCAATAATTTTCCCTCATACCCTCTCAAAAAAAGTAAGGTCCTAAGGATTTTTGATTTTAAAATGGAGGTGGCGCAGGAGGAGTTTCACCCTATTATATTTGATTGATATTGAATTTTTATTACATTTTCCATGAATATGAATGATTTAGTACCCATAATATTATATTTTTTCTATAAAGTTTATTATTTTTGTTTTAATTTCTGGTTAATTTATTTAATTATTGATAAAATGGAAAAATTCTTGATTTTTATTTTTTTTTATAATTTTTCAATTTCTTCTATAGTATATTCTAAACATATCAAAATTTAATAAATATTTTTTTCAATCCATCCATTTGAGGCCCAAATAATTTATTCATGTTATAAAACTTTTGGGTAGATATAACTGACCATCATTAGGAAATAAAACACAACTCAATATACATAACTCCAAATCAGATTATTCTAGTTTTCTATAAACAGGACATGGTGATGAATCTATTCAATAAATATCATTTTATTTTTCTCTCATTATTATATTGATTGAACATGTTAAAGTGAATGAAATTAAATACATTGTGCATCTATAATATTCAACTCTTATAAATACAATACAAATTTTTCTACAAATATAAAATAGATATCAAATTTTTTGGGTGGATATAAAAGAAAATTACATAAATCATCGTGGATACAATCATTTGATATTCATTCTTCAAGTGCAGAAAATAATAAAATTTTCATAGAAACATTTTTATCCAAAAAATTTCCTCTTCTTTTCCTTATATATATATATGTTCCCACATAAATTTCAAGGTTTTTAGTGAGAGTGAAGCCTAAGATAGAGAGGATGCTCACAAGGAGTAATATATCCATGATGTTCTAAACTAACAACTAGAAGTTGTAAGTGGTATCCTAATGATGATTTTAGGTTTTTTGTTCTATGGATTTCATTATAGTCATTTGAATTACTATAGAAATAATTTTTTCTTGAATTAATAAGATTTTTTTGAATTCATAAATTCTAACTCTTCAAAAAACCTATAGTTTTTTATTAAAACATTTTAAGGTATGGTGGTTTCTATTTATTTTTTAATTTCTTTTGTGAGTTATATGTTTTGATTATATTTTAGTTAATAAATTTCTATTTCTCAGAGGTATTTGAGTAATTGAATCACATTTATAACTGCATTGAAACCCATATTTAAAGAATTAGTATGTTTTCAAGGTATCTTTTAATTTATAAATTAATTTATTCATGTATAAAATGAGTAATTATATTTAATAATTCATTAATATAAATCGATTAAGGGAGTGTCTAAGGGATGCAGAATGTCCATTTATACTATATTAAATATATAATTTTCAATCAATTATTAATATTTCTCTATCATTAATTTTTAATCATAATTTTATTTACTTTCCTTTTGTTTTGTTTAAAATTATCTGTGAACCCAATTTATTAACCCTTATAATAAAAAACTGACTAGATTGGTATTTTTTCTAGATTAAATGGATACTAACTCAAGTGATGATATTGATACTGTTATATTACATTATATAAGTGAAAAAAACCATTTAGGTTTCTTGAAAAAAACTTCACCACTAATTGGAATCATTGTTGGGGTGGTTACTAAAATTATTATAATTCTATTTTTCAAAACTATAATCTTTACCTCTAATTTCAAACCTTTAAATAAAAATAAATCTTCATAGTGACTACTATTAGTCTTTATCAAACAAACACTAATTTTTTGATTTTAATAATGACGAATCATTGATAATACAAGTGGAAAAAAATCCAATAATGCTTCAAATTGTTAGTAAACTAATGATACTTCTTCCTAATTTTTCTAAAATCCTTAAAAGAAGTCAATTCTAAAAAATAATCTCTATAAAATTATAATCTTATCTCACCTAATTTTTCAATTGAAAATCCTTGTAAGAAATAGATAAAAAATTATTTGGATTTTTTTTGATCAAAAAATAATAAGTTTTCCATAATTAAACCACCAATGAGGACCTAGGAAATGATGAGACTTTAGAAGAGTTTTGGGTTTAATTTTTTGAAAATTATGTCTCATATGAGATCCCTAGATTTAGAGTAAATGAATCCAAAACTTTGTATTATTTAGTTGCTAAAGAGGAATAAACACTTTGGACATTCAATTTTGATGAACATCATAATAAAACTGAGCTATTATGATATCTCATCATACACTAAAAATATTTTCCAATCATAAAAAGAACAAGAAAATGTGATAAGATCGGGGGATCCCGAATTTTTTTTTATTATATTGACAATGAAAAATTTTCAACTTATTATAATGAATATTTAATTTATATATGTATTGAATGTACAAATTAGAACGATGATGAAAATTAGTTTAATGATGTAAATGATTAATTTGATTAAAAAATAGAGTGCCCGGTACGGTATTATGATGTATTAAATAGAGATATAAGAAATGAATTGATTTAGTAGTGATAAATTATATTTCAAGAGAAAACAGAAGATGATCCACATCTTAGAATAATATACCATCAAACAATAGATGATAATTTTAAAGATCTAGGTTTTGTATATTTCCATTATATATTATCACTCCTCTACAATATCATGGGAATTATAATTTAATGAAGGTGAAAATGAAGAAATCTATACATGGGAGCTTCTATAAGTAGTTCCTTTTAAAAAATAATTTGTAGAAGAATATTTGGTGCGTTATGAGAATTAATGTACATCCTCCATTCAACTAAGGGTGAAATATTGCTATTTTCCCACTATATATAGTATAAATCTAGTATCCCCTTGGGGTGTTCAAACCATTAATTATTTCCACTCTTATCATTCTTATTTTTTCCTTATATTCAATAAAACTTTGACATTTTTTTTCTTGTTTTACTGATAGGTTTCCATGAATATTCCATTAAAAGGATTACTTAAGGCTTCTTCTAATCCCAAACACCATTTTAGGTTTTTTCATTTCCACTTGTATTTGTCATTTATATGATTGTTCATTCTCAATTCGCATATAAATTGTGGTTGAATAGGGAAATTTAAAAAAAGAAGTGTGGGTGGAGTAACATATTTTTTGATAATGGATTTTCTATGTGTTTTATTTTTAAAATGATATATGTTGTTTTTTAAAGTGTCTATATATTTTCATTAATTTATAGTATCTCATTTTAAAATACTTTTTTATAACTTGTGAAATGTAAATTCATTGAATTTTATTTTTTAAGTACCATAGAAATATGTGAATTTATTTGAATCAAGAAACTAAATTTAAATGAATGTTTTTATTGAATTGTTCCATATTGAAAAAATTAGGAAATTATTGACAATAAAATTTTATTTTTCATCCCATGATGTAACTCTTTATCCAAATATTACATTACATTCTAGAGAGGATTCTGATATATCTTTTTATCTATTCTTCACATTCAACCCTATTCTTCAAAGAACCTGACCATTTTTGTTTACTATGATTTACCATGTTTTTGTAAAAACATGAGATATTTTAGATACAAGTTTTAAATTATTGAAGAAATTATATTATTTTACAAAACCCTATTAATTTTTTTTATTAAAGCCTAAGTTTTTTAATTTACCATACTAATCCGTTAGAAATTAGAAAAAAAATAGTTAGGTTACAACATTTGAGGGAAATTACCCTATCAAAGATACACAAAGATGTAAAATATATGATGCCATTGAACTTATGTGTGGGGGATATTATCTTAGTATTTAAAGCATTAAATTATCTTTTTTGAGAGGAAATTTGAGTATTAAAAGGATGTGTTATCATTTAAAATAAAAGATATAATTCATGCAACTATTTACTAATTCAATGAACCCATAACAAGGTTAAAAATAATTATATAGAACATATCAAAGAATCCAGAACAAATTCTACACTCGATGGGTATTATCTAAAAATGAATACACACCTTCCCAAATGATTGTATGCTGTTTCTCAAGGACCAAAAATCACTTAGAGAATTACCAAAGTGTGGTGGTTCTCAATACAAGAAAGTTGAATCTGGTCCTATGAAAGTTTTATGGTACATTCCAATCATTCCAAGGTTTAGGTGCCTATATATAAGTGAGGAGACTATTGGGAAATTGACGTGGCACACAGAGAGAAGAAATAAAGATGAGAAATTATGTCACCTAACAGACTCTCCTTAGTGGAAGAGAATTGATCATGAGTATACTGATTTTAGAAATGATATGAGAAACCTTCATCTTGCGTTATCTACAGATGGTGTGAATCCTTTTGGTTTTCAAAGAATAACTCATAGTACATGGCTGGTTATGTGGGTAAATTATAACTTTCCATCGTGGTTATGCATGAAACGGAAACACATCATGCTATCTATGCTTATATGAGGACCAAAGAAACCGGGGTAATGATATTGATGTTTATTTGGATCCATTTATCTAGGATTTAAAACTATTATGAGATTTATGTGTTACTTTGTATAATGCTTATAGAAATGAATATTTCACATTGAGTGCCCTGTTGTATGAGATGATAAATGACTTTCCTATATATGGAAATTTTTTAGGATATTTAATTAAAGTAACTCATGTGTGTCCCATCTGTGAATAAGGTACAGATTCAATTAAGATGAAACATTCTTCCAAAACTGCGTTTCTAGGACATCACAAATTTCTACCCCGATGACATAAGTACTGATCTTGGACGACATCATTTGATGGAAGTTCAGAATAACATAAAACACCATCTCCAATAATAGGTGATCAACTATTTGAGAAATTAAAAGATATAGACACTACTTTTGGTAAACTGTTTTCAAAAAACTTTACAAAATACAGTTGGGAGAAGTGATCAGTTTTTCTGAATTACCATGCTAGAATTTTTTGTACATCCGACACTTTCTTGATGTTATGCATGTTGAAAAAAATTTATGTGATAGTGTCATTGATATGTTGTTAAATCCACTCAGAAAAATAAATAATGGAATTAAGGCCAGGTTGGACATGGTTGACCTGGGAATACGAGAAGATTTGGTGCGAGTGAAGGGTGAAAAACATTCTTTTCTTGCTCCAGTTTCTTACACCCTTTCCAAGAATGAGGGATATTAGTTTTGAAACTTCTTGAATAATGTAAATGTTCCAGATGGGTATTCATCAAATATCGAGAACATCATGTCAACGATTGATTTAAAGTTAAGGGGTCTAAAATAACATGAATACCACATTTTGATGCAAGATCTAATTCTTATAGCTTTACATAACATTTTTACCTAGAATGTCTATTATAAATTAACAAAGCTCTGTTTCTTATTCCAATCTATATGCAACAAAGTTATAGGCTTGGAGAAATTTTTGAGTATGGAAAGAGAAATTTCTGTCATATTATGTGAATTAGAAATGTTCTTTATGCCGATATTATTTTATATGAGGGTTCATTTGATGGTTCACTTAGTGAGAGAGATTCAACAATGTGGTCCTGTACAGTATAGAAGGATATAACCCATTGAACGGTATTTGAAGATTTTGAAAATGTATATCAAAAATAGAAGTCATTCATAGGGTTTTATTGTAGAGAAATATATTATTGAAGAAGTTTTTGAATTATGTACCAAATATGAATTTGGTTTGGAAAGAATTGGTCTTCCTAAATCTCGTCACACTAGGTAGCTTATAAGTGAAGGATTTTCTAGAAGAGTGGTTGTCACAATCAATATTGGAGATCAGGTGCAAGCCCACCTTTACATTTTGCATAACAGTTTGGAGGATGAACCATATGTCAAAACCCATAAAGAAATCATTAGGCATTTGAATCTATCAAGGGATGAAAAATATATATCAAATAAACATAATTGACAGTTTATTGGATGGCTTTAGGACCATATATTTAATGTGTTATATGAAAATCCAGACTCAATTTCGGAATGACTTTGATGGCTAGCTAGGGGACCAATTGTGTATGTTTTATCTTATAATTATTAGGTAATTAATAGTTATACATTCTATACTAATGAACATGATGAAGATATTACCATGCACAATAGTGGAGTTACACTTATGGATGAAGTGATATATGTTTCTGGTGCTAAGGAAAGAAATATTATTAATACGAATATATCATAATTTGGCATCATCAAACAAATATGGGACTTAGATTATATGAAATTTCAAGTGCCAATTTTTTAGTGAAACTGGGTTGATAATAAGATTGTTGTCAAAATAGATGATTTGGGATTCATGAATGTTGTTTTCATTAAGGATGGGTACAAAGATAAACCTTTCATAATGGCATCACAGGAAGTAAAAGTATTTTATGTTCTATATCCCACTAACTGAAACTTATCAATTGTTCTGTTATCAACGAAAACCACTGATGATTTATATGAGAATTAAATAAAGGGTGAACCTTTCATTGGGTAGTCACAATAATTTCATATCGGTCTCAATGTAGATGATATTTTGTATGTTATAGGATACCATAATGAAGGGATTTGGATAATTGATAGAGGTGTAAAATCCCTTTAGCCTTAAAAAATGTGAGTTCAATAATCAGGTTATATATTTTTGTTAATACACATCATGTTACCTTATGTTATTATCTGTTCACTACTGCTTTTGTGTAATCTAAATTAAATGTTTTACCACCTATAAAGATAAATACTTTTGCACATGATGATACTCCCAATCCCAAGGAACAATAAGTCTCTCAACCTACTACTGCTCACAGTGTAGAGGAATAATAGATCTGTCAACTTGCTACTGCTCGTATTGTAGAAGAACAATAGGGCTCTCAACCTAATATTTCTTGCAATACAGAGGACTGAAAAGTTTCCCAACCTATTAATGCTACTCCCAATGTGGAGGTACAACCACCATCTGTACATTCTAGTAGTTTCCCTCTGGAGAAACATATTGATGATGATGAAACCAATGAAATGGTAAGAAATGAAACAATGGTAGCGTAGAACATACAAGTGGACTATAGTTTAATGGTTCTATAAAAAATCCTTATGGAAAAAGAAAAAGGCACTAAATATGAGGGAAGATGGAATAAGTGGGGACAAAATGTTAACCCCAACAAGGCCATGTTCAGTAGTTACATTGTAATTTTCACTCCGCAATGTGTGCCGATTGATTTATTATTGTGGCACCATGTTGTCACTGAGATTAAGAAACTGATGTGGGGAGATATTATTGTAACATTATGATATCATTCCTTTAATTTACTAAAAAATAAAATAATGTAACAATGAATTAATCTTCATCATACCTTGTAGAGTGTATTTATAGTATATAACTCGCATAAGGAATATGTGTTAATGGATTATAGAATGATTCATAGAGGCTTTCACACAATTTTAATGAGATATTATCTTAATAATACTGAAGGGAAAATAAACCCATTCCGAACTCCTCTTTTTTCACACCTGATAACCCAAAGAGCATGTGACGTGTTTACTAGCCATTTCGTGGGGTAGTCTTTCCAGGTACATTATGGTTGGTAATATGTTGTTTGATGATACATGTATTAAACATTTTGATTGATAGTTTTTTATTTATGAAACAAAAACTGAGTGCTGAAAATAAGGAATGAGCAGCAAAACCCATGTACGCCAACTGTAAAGAAAGTATGGGGTATGCTTCACTTGAAAAAATTGGTATGTATTTTAAATGTACGGTAATAATTTTATGCGACATAAAACAACACCATAATTATATTCCTCTATTTATATGAATATTGATGAATCCAAATACAAATTCACTTCCATCCTTTTCCATGTGCTATTGAAGGAGGCAAATGTAAATAAATATAGGATACTAATAGAATAATACATACAAAAATGTGGGAAACACATGAATATATGAACATAATAAATATTTGTTTTTCTTTAAATCAATATTACATACCAGTTATTAATTATTTTTATATATTTTATATTTTTTATAGTCACAGGAATCAAAAAAATCCAAACCAGATGCTGATATACTTTCAGTGGCCTTGAAGTAGTCAGAAAAGTATGGCTGCGTTAAAGGTGTTGGTTTTGGGGTGACACCCCAAACATTTTTTGAGAAAAAATCAAGAGGATGATCAAAGTGAAGAAATGAAAATGATTAGATAAAGGGTAGACATATTTGAAGGAAAAATGAAATGGAAAAGATAGATCAAAAAAAATTTTATGGTGGGGGGGTCAAAGAGAAGACGAAACTCAAGAATAACCAGCCCATGAGGATCCCACTCCACCCCAGCTTTGAGGTGAGCCATTCCCCTAAAAAACCATCTTAAATGAGGTAATCAATGTTATAATAATTGTTTATGTGAATTTTGAATCATATATAAAATTATATCTTTCATGTACTGATATTCTATATGGTAAAACTAACTGTGATTTATATCTATCAATACCCACCCATCACCTTGTAGCGAGGGCTAGAGTGTTCAATATCTAGAACGCCACACTACACAATAGAACACTTCAAAAAGGTCAAGTCAAAGTGTTCATTAACATAGAACATGATCCGAGTGATGAGATTCCTATTCCAATTGATGATGAAGATATTAATAAGGTCAAACAAGCTCTTGGAACATTCATTCCATTGTCATCACAACTTGTAAAAAACATGTCAACCTAGAGGTATTAATTTTTAATTTATTTTTCCAGATAAACCTTTAACTTTTAATGAAAAATGGTATGAATTAATGAATGTTATTATAGATAGACACATGTAATGGGGTGAAAAAAAATGACTCAAAACCATCTCAAGGATCAACCAAACGTTCAAAAAAATCTACCAAAATCACCTTAAATCTGTCTGTTCAATATCTACATTTATTATCATTAATGGTTCATGTGAATATGAAGTTGAAAGTTGATGGTACTTACACTATTTTTTTGATGAAAATATGTATAGAACAGAAGATCTAGATACCATTAGTGTTGAAAATGTAAGTAAAATCTTGGAGTATGATTGTCTAGGCAGATCAGTTGTAAATGTATGCATGAGGTATGTTTTCAATATTTTATTTTCCAAAAGCCTATATACTATGAAAATTATGACTAAAAATATTTTATATTTTTCACAGGTGTATATATGAAATAAAACTGAAGGGATTTCACCATGAACAAAAATTTTGACTCTTTAGTCCTAATGTCACCTCTGCCGAACAAACAAAAATAGAATCCAATAAAGAAGGTGAAATATTGGCAGGCCTGATTTAATCATTTAACAAAAAAATTATGAATGATTGAATATTCTTAATAATAGTGATGTAGGTCTAAAAATATATAATTTAATCATATAAAATGTATTTTAATTTCTTTCATTACTTATTCTTTTTTGTGCTCTTATGCAGCATTGGATGCTCATTGTGGTCAATAGGGATACTCTAAAGATTTATTTCCTGGATTCAATGTATGGATATCCAACAAAACCGACCACACATGATGGAATTTTACAATTTTTAATACACTAAATCCAACATTTTAGAACTAAATTTATATTTATATAATTTATATTATCTTCTAATGAGGATTATGTTATAATAGGGCAGTGTGTGAATGTCGTCTACATCACGAAATGAGCGCAGGGGAAAAGGAAAAGAAACATCACAATTACTATGAGTGGATAAATATCAGGGTATATATGATAAGATTTAAATATCCAAACACATATAAAAAATTACTTATTTTTATCAATGTTTATGCAATGTACGAAAAAAATAGAAAAGACTGTGGTCATTATTTTTTGTAAATTTTTGAAAGAGATCATATTCCATGAATAAACCAACAACCCTGTAGAGGTATTTTAAAAAATAATTAGTATTTCATTTGAAATATTTTTTAACCCTTTGTGTATTTATATTTTTTCAGTACTACCACGATTTTTTAGAATAATAATATACAAAAGATTATATAGATTCATTTATAAACAAATAGGAAGCATATATGATAGAAGAATGTAAAAAAATAGCATGAAGATGTGACCAGTATGACTCAAAGTGTCTATTTTTATTTAAAATGGCCAATTTTTATAGTAAAGAAGAAAAAATGAAATACTGAAAAGTTAGAAAACACATTAGTATTGATTTTTTACTTTAGGGAAAAGATCCATAAGTCATTTTTGGTGTGTAGTAATCAACAACACTTAAATCTGATACACAGTGTGAACATTATGACCTTAAGTTTCTATTTTTATATTAAATTAACAATAAATTTAGAAAAAATAACAAGTAACATACTGAAAATTGAGAAAATTCTTTCAGATTTTTTTATACTTTATAATAATTATCCATCAGTCATTTTTGACATGTAAGAATTAACAACACCTCAATTTGATAAACAGTGTGAACGATATGACTAAAAGTGTCTATTATCTATTTAAATTGATATTTTAGCTCAAAAAAGTGTCACTCAATAAAAACAATGAAATATCACTTCGATTGTCTTCATAATTTTTGAAAATGATTCATAAGTTCGTTATGATGTGTATGAAGAAGTCTCATGTTAAAATGACGTACAATGTAACCAGTATGACTCAATATGTGTGTTTCTAGTTTGAAATTATATTTTAGTAAAAAATGAAACAAACATACTAAAAAATAGGAAGACACATTCAGATTTTCTTGATACTTTAGGAAAATTATCTATAAGTAATTTTTGATGTGTAGGAATCAAACCCCCCTCAATACAACGCACAATTTGACCATTATGACTCAATGTGTCTCTTTTTATTTATAATTGACATTAATTTTAGTAAAAAAACACAACTTCCTTACTGAAAATTGAGAAAATGAATTCATATTGTTTTGATAATTTACTAAAATGATCTAAGATTCATTTATGATGTGTAAGAACCAACCCCCCCTCAATAAAATGCACAATGTGACAAGTATAAATCCAAAAGTTTCTTTTTATTTAAAATTGACATTAATTTAAGTAAAAAGAACAAGTGACATACAAAATACCAGAAAACACATCCAAGTTATTTTTATACTTTATGAGTATTATCCATAAGTTATTTTTGACATATATAAATCAACGCCACCCCAATCCAACAAACAATGTGAATGATATGACTAAAGGTGTCTGTTATTAGTTTGAAATTTACTTTTTTTCTCAAAATGTGTAATGCACTAAAAACCATGAAAAACTTTTTGACTGTCTTCATAATTTAGGGAAGTGATTCATAAGTCCTTTTTGACTTCTATGAAGTATCATCACATTATACTGACACACAATGTGAACGATATGACCCAGAAAGAATGTTTTGTGTTTCAAATGATATTTTAGTAAAAAAACAAAACTGACATATTGAAAATTGAGAAAAAAGATTTTGAGTGTTTTGAAACTTTAGAAAAATGATCCATGTGTCACTTTTGACTTTTTAGAATCAAACACACCTCAATCCTTTAAACGATGTGACTGGTATAAATCCAAATGTGTTATTATTTGAAATTGAAATCAATTTATGTTAAAATAATAAGTGGTATATTGAAAATGGATAAGACACATTCACATTATTTTTATACTTTAAGAGAAGGACCCATAAATCATTTGTTATTTGTAAGAATCAACCGCACCTCAATCGGATGAACGATATGAATAGTTTGACTAAAAATGTATCTTATCAGTTTAAAATTGACATTTTCGATCAAAATGTTTCACTCACTGAAAACCAAGAAAATGCCCTCTGATTATCTTCATAATTTGGGAAGTGATTTTTATGTCCTTTGTGATGTGTATGAATAAGTCTCACCTCAAACTGATGCATGATGTGACTGGTATAACTGAAAATTTGTGTTTCTGGTTTAGAATGAAATTTTAGTAAAAAAACACAACTGACATACTCAAACCATGAAAATGTATTAGGATTGTTTTTTTTACTTTATTAAAATGATCCATGAGTCATTTGTGAGGTATAAGAATACACCACACCTCAATCTGACAAACAATGTGGCTGGTATAAATCCAAATGTTTCATTTAAATTTGATATTAATTTTCATAAAATAATAAAGGACATATTAAAAACTAAGAAAACTGATTCAAATTGTTTTGATATTTTAGAACAATGATCCATAACTCATTTGTGACTAGTTGGAATCAACCCCACCTCCATATGATGCACGATGTGACCTGTATAACTCCAAATGTGTCTTTTTTTAAAATTGATGTTTTATTATTGCATTTTTCATATTAAGGTTTAATTTTTTTTTGTATTACTAAAATAATATTCTTTTTCTTATATATGTGTAACCTTTTTCTTGAGTTGGGATGTTTTTCTCCGCAACTAATACCATGGGAAGATATTTTTGTGGGGGGATCACAGAAGTTAAAGGATGAAACAATAATGTTTTTAACTGTTTTCTGGGTAATTGTAAATATAATTATATAAAAAATTGTTTGAAATGAATATAGAATTTTTATGAAACCCTTGTGTGTGATGATTTGTTCTTATGTGCACTACTTTGTTCTTGCGTGCGCTGTGCCGGGGCTGTTTTGTGCAGGCGGTGTGTGTTCACTGTGCAGGTTCTAGTGGGTGCGCTATTATATAAATAGCACTTCACAGGTGGTGAGGCCTTTATCAATTATATTTCAATATTTGATAATGGGGACCCCCTTTATCTTTGCTTCTATTAACAACACCTTTCTAGCACTATTAAAAGAGGTTTTGAGCGCTTTTAAAAGAACTATCTGTAGTAGTGTAAGGATTTTTACCTTAATTTGGAATATAAATTCTCTATTTGAGATATAAATGATTACTGGAGTAGATTCCTTAAAATAATTTTCATGAGGTGTCTTCTCTATAAGTATTTTCATGACCATTTTGTTAATTATTTGATATTTTTTCCTCTACCCAATATTTTGGGTGTTCTAACTACTAAAACCTCATGTTTAATTCTAGTATTCCCTAAATATTCATAAAATCTTCCATATGTAACATCCAAATCTTCAAAAATAACATCTTTTTGAAACCCCTATGATAATTAATGATATATATAAATTTATCTTTATTGTGTGTGTTAGGAAAAATCTAGGAAGTGTTGTTGAAATTATCAACAAAAAACACAAAATACCTATTTTTTATGTGTCATTGGGTGTTATTTGTCAACATACATACCCATTCATGAGATAAATAAACCTTTATCTCTTAAAAGTCTTCATATGGTAGTTCATTCCAATTATATTCCATTTTTAAACGAATCACATATGTTTGTGTGGTCATATATGTGATGGGTACTATCACATTCTCTAACAATCATTTGAAAATTCTACAATTTTGTTTTGAAAAAATTGGCCAAGTAATCTATGCAAAATCCTATTTTTCTTCTTTGTGAAAAAATAAAAACATTTACTTTCTAACATGGTATAAATTTATATTGTTTCTTATTTCCAATAAAATAAGTAACACAATTTATCTGTTATAGAATATACGTTATTTTCAAACTCCACCACATTTATAAGGTCTCATAATTTTATAAAACTAAGTATATTGTTACTTATCTCTCTTAAATAAGAGACCACCATCTCAAATAATATCATTTCCATCAATTTTAGACTTTTTGGAACAAAAAATATTAAGCCCAACATTTTTTCTAATACTAATTGAACCATATTTTATGTTTTTTACATTCACAATGAGTTCAAAATTTCATGTCCTGAGTAATGTAAAATCACAATCCAATATCCATGAACTAGAATTAACTGGTTCCCTCAAATAATTTTCTACAACATTATATTTTTTCTAATATCCATTATTTTCCAATGTTAGTGATGAGTGTGTCTCCAAAACATTTTGATCTATGAACCCTTCTTGATCTTTCAAAACTAAAAATAAACTTTGAGTTTCTATTCTTTTAGATGAAGATTTTATTTGTTTCATTGTTTACTATCAAGATAGTCTTGATTACCACTATTTCCATTTTTAACTAAAACTTAATTCTTTATGATGAAAGCCTTTAGAACAAAAAAAATATCCATTAAAATAAAAATAGTGATTAGATATATTCCTTTTATTCATAGTTTTTCATTTATAGTACGTGTTCCATAACATTCTACCACAAAAAAAGTTGACCCTTGATTTACTTGTATCTTCCTTGACGACCCGATATTTGGAAATTACATATCTATAAAAACCTATATTAATTAGAGGAGATGATACTTGTGATTTAGAAACAACCACCACTCTCTTATTCTCTTTAAAATGTTTTGCAACTAATTTCCATTTATCATTGAATCACAATGCATGAGGAATGGATATATTTTCTTTATTTGAAATGAATTTTGATAGACTTGATAATGATGTATTATAATTCCTTATCATCATTATAGAGGTCAATAATATTTCATAATCTTCACACCTTTGACACCAATGAAAAATTATTCTTGGGATGATAAATACTTTTAACTATATTTTTGTTAGTTTTTTGTAAACCTTCAACAATTATGGTTTTTTATTCCACATTAATATTTATTTCAGATTCCTGTCCCTTATTTATGGAAATAACTAATTTTAGTTATTCTATATCATTCACTAGATATTTATTTTCTTCTTGTTTTTATTTCATGTAATGTTTGTAATCATGCACCATAATATTTTCCTTCTTATACATTTCTCTCTAAACATATATTTCTTCAATGGATGTAACACATTTTTCATGAAAATTAACTCTTTATAAAAATTCTTCATTATCATAATCTCTATCATTATATTTTTCCTTTTCTAAAATACAAATAAACAAATATTCATCTTTATAATCATTGATATATATTTTTTAATTTATCCAGAACAATATTATCCATTAGAATGAAAATTTATCAATTTAAATAACTATTTTTGGAAAATATTTATACATTACCCATATGTTGGAAGATTCTTGGGCTATATATATTCATAATCATGTTGATTATTATTAGGATATATAGTTTCATGATGACCCACATTTACAAATATGAAGTATGCAAGAGGAATATTTCCCTTGAACATTCCTCTTTGTCTCTTATTATTAGATGAGAAATATTATATTACCCTAAAAATTCATTAATTTCTATATTATCCTTGATTGAGGGAATCAACAGGGAATTAAAGTCCTCCTATTGAGTCCTCCCCTTCATTAATGACTCATTATATTCGAATGACTTATCATAAGGCATAAGAGTACTATTAAAACTACTAGTGATATTTCCTTTCAATATTATTCTTCATGAAGAGACACCTTTTCATTGGAATGAAAAGGAAGACTTTCCATGATACTCTTAAATATATTATAATCTTTAATATCTTCATAGAATCATAACATTATTCAAAAATCACATCAATATGATAAAAAAATTAATCAACCTTCCCATTTGAACTCATCATCAAATAATCTTATATGGTCTATAAAATGTATATATTTTCATCTAGAACCTTTGAATCTATTTCCTAAATAATAAAATAATTTCCCATTTACCAGGATATATTTTTTATGACATTACCTTTATATATATAAGATTACCTATATAACATGATAATCCATTATGGAATTGGCATATGTATCCAATTATTAATGATCTTTCTCCATTTGTGATGAAATATATATGTTAGCAGGGATTCATTAAATGGTTTTCCTATAGTCATTTATTCTCAATAACCTTATATAGTGTTTCATCTAGATTTAAGAAAACATGAAATTACTAACTTAAAATATGGGATACATTTGTGTTTGACAGTGATCACCATGATTCCAGGATTGAGAAAACTAAACCGACATTTAATACCAATTTTTCTTCCATTATTAAGTATTTATCCAAGATATTTGTGGTTAATATAGGTATGGAAGTTTAAAATGATTCTTCCAAGATTATAAGTCTTATTCATACAAAAATATGAGAAAATATATTTAATATGATCTTTCCTATTAATAACTGTAAAAATAAGTAAATAATGCAAAGTTTTTTATTTTATTCACCCACAGTCGGCCACATCCATAGAAAATACATGATAATATGAATGTGAACTGGAAAACCTAAAATATCACTGCAGTACAAGTATAAATTTTGAGTGTTGTCATTGACCCTCTTGGGTTACTATAATGAATGTTTGGAAAGAACAATACTTTTCCATTATAGGGAACACAATTCTTCTTGTTATGTAACCATGTTTAATAGATGATAATGAAAATCTTCACTATAATTGTGTTTCTATTTAGCATATGAATTATCAAACATCATTAGATAGAATATATATCATTGTATAACACCAACTTCAACCTTCAACCTCCCAAATGAGACATGTAAAACCCCTATGTTCTTTTATACTTTTTGTTCTTGATGTCATTCTATTGTTGTATATATCCCATTTTCTTCTCTTTTCTTTAGTATGATATTTATATATATAAAAATAATAAATATTCACCCAAAATTACCCACTTTCCATTTTGGTATATATTCTCATAATTGAGGCCTTAAAAATATCTAAATATGACTTGGAATTTCAATGTTAAAATTATAATTAAAATGTCAAGAAATTTTGAATTGAAACTAGCATGATCTCATTAATCGAACATCAAAATGAGCTGCAACATGATGTCATAATTAAAACATTGTTTTTCCATAAAATGATGAAAATAACACATGTATCCTTTTTCTATATGCTATTTTACATAAGATATCATTATCTAAACAAAAACCTCTAATATATAATTAGTGAGGCTCCCTTTGGCTCATTAGGAATCCCAATATCCACTAATCCAAATAAAACTACAAGGTATCCCTCATGTAGACCTAAATTAATTGTAATACCTTGATATAGAATATTTACTCTATATATTTCTGTAAAAATATTGGTAGTATTTCCACCATAATGGAATGTACCATGACTTACACCTAGATCAGTTGGCAAGAATAACTTGAAACCCTTCCAAAAAAGCATGACATCCTCTTAATATTTTAATGTTATTCTACTTTATCCATTTAACTTAGGTGCACAGGAACTCTATTGTAGTGACAACTATGACATGGTCTTTTTTAATTTTCCTCTTTTGGACCTCTTTACCTAAATATTCCTTTAGTAATGGGCATGGTCACTGACTCCATCCATGTACACCTACACCATGGCCTAGAAAACCATCAATAGTGTATGGTCTTGGCCATATTGAGGTCCTGATTCACCTATCGTAAGAAACTATTTCATTCAACTTTATATGAAGTATACATAATCAAAAAAATTCAATAAACAGACCCTAAAATTATTTATGAGGTTTTTTTCTATAACACATTTTTAAATTTCTATAATTATAAGACATTAATAAATAATTATTATTTCAAAAACTTAACTATTAATTATTTCACTTTTTAAATTCATGGATTTAGATTAATGATTGTTTAATTTCAGTTTGAATGTTCATGTCTAATAATATGTCTTCAGGGTTTTATTTTCTTAATAAATCATAAGATGAAATAAATTGGACATTTAATTTCATTAATTTAATGTTCACTAATATGTAAAGTATTGGTGAAATATATTTGAATAAGATTCTGGTCATTTATGTTTGTTTATCTAAATTATATATAAATAATTTTTTAGTTGTTCAAAATAATGATCTTGAATATACATTATAATTTTCATTATATATATTTAATATCTTATTACATTTTTTCTTAAAAAATCATATAGTTATGAATATAGAGAGTTATAGATAAAATACTTTTATTATTATTATTGGGTGTTTATATTTGGGATAAAAATTTCTACTAGGGTTTCTTAAAAATTAATTTTTTATTTTCAATAAGAGGATTATAAAAAATGGAGGATGTATTTAAGTTTATGCATGGAAGGTGTTTGAAGGGGTATTAACCTCAATTTTTAACATATTTTTTGGGGGTATTTTATATTTTAGAAATACTTTTTAATTAAATTTATATTTTTTAGTTTCAATTAGTTTTATAAAAGTGTGATGAATTTAATTTTTATAAATATATTTTAGATGTGTTAAATGATCCAAATTAGGTTATGATGATTAAAATTAATAAATGATCAATAATTTTTAAACGTATTATATTTAAGTTAAATTTTTTATGAATTTTAGTTGTGGATGGTTAAATTTTAGGTAAAGGCCATGTTGGTTTAGTGTGTATATATTTTGAAATTTCTTTTTTCTTGTAGTTTTTTTTTGATTTTTTGATGGTATTAAATAGTTTGGTTCTTATAAATATTCAAAATTTGTTATTCAATCTTGAACCATGTGTAATACACCAAAATGAGAATAATGGGTTTGTGTTTAATTAAATTAAGTCATGAGTTTAAAAAATTAATTGTTAAATAAAATAAATCCCATGAAACATATAATGTTTCTTAATGAAAGGAGTTATGGAATGAGGAAGAGGCATCGATTTCTTCCAATGGTTACAATATATGTCAAATAGATTTATTTTTTTTCTAAAATATCTTGGAAAAATTATTTATTGAAACTTTTAAAAATAGTAAAACACATGGATATCTCATCACATTTATTATTGTTTGATGGGTATACACTCCAAATAAGAACAAAAATAGTTCACCAACAAATCATTTAAAAAAAATATTCAATTAAAATAATTTATATTCTTCAATGTTTGATATAAATATTTTAACTGCATAACCATTTATGATACCATCATGACATATTTTATTATCTTATGTTTTCAAAGCCTATCTAGTAGTTTAGTAATAATTCCAATTTTAATACAAATTTATTCACTGAATTCTAATTTCTTACCAAAACAAAGATTTGGTATATTCCATAATAGATCCATAATAGTAGAGATCCAAAATGTACAAGACATGGAATATGAAATTATTTATATAAAATTTTATATTAAACTGCATTTTACATGAAAAATACATTTTTATTCTTAATATCAAGAATATTAGTTCATACAAAGGTGTGGATATACATCATTATACTCAATCATCACCTATGTTTGGAGCTTCCTTACTTAAGAAACATAAAATCAATTAAAAAAACTACACAATATAAATCAATGAAACTAGAGGTAGTTCAACCTTCATTAATACCAAATTGTATGAAAGATGAAAATATAATAGGGAGTAATTAGTATAATCAAGTGGTTTAGTTTGTTGAAAAAAATTATATATCTATTCATACTACATTAATATACACATATATTCTCAAAATAAATCTAATGTTAATAAAAATTAAAATCCGTTTAAATGAGAAAGTCTTAAATAAAGATTGTGTAGATAATTATACTATATGAATATTAATTATATTAAAAAATATCACATTATATCGTATTTTATATCTATTATGAAGAACCCATGACTGGTTTAACTATATATTTGTTTTAATTTTCAACTAAATCTAAATCCCATTAGATTTTATGTTTAAATTAAAAATTATATTTTAAATCAAAGATTTCATATTTTGTATAGTATTTTTAGTCTTTGTAGATGAAATGGAAACCTTAGTGTTTGGGTTAGCTTTTTAAATATTCTTTTGTTCAATTAATAGTTTAAGTGAACATGATTATTAATTTTATTTTTTATATGGAATATAGTATGGATTTTTTTACACTTTTGTGGGAAATTAATTTCCCTCAATTTTTTTAACGAATTTTGGTTTCTAAATCCAAAATTTCCATTTCATCTATTTAATGTTATGAATATATATGATTTTAATAATGTGATAATGGTGAATATATGTTTTATACAACTTTACTTTAATTAAACATAGCATACATTTATTATTATATAACAATTTACATGTCAACTGTAAAATCATTTTGCATTTAAAATTATTTTATAAATAACATGTTGATCATGTGATTTAATGAAAATTAATAATGAGGGTATAATACAAGATAAAACTAGAATAAATGAAACATAAAAATAATATTTTACCACAATTTAATTCATATTTTCTAATACACTAATATAAAATTATAATTCATAAATAATAAAAAACCCACAAGAGTTTTAAATTTGAAAGATTAACATAGATACATATGAAATTATAATTAAAAAATAATAACTAATTGCACAAGATTATTTAATACCTAAAAAACATAGTTTAATTAATCTAATCATTCATCATTAATGAAACAAAAGTGTACAATATTATACCTACTTTTATTCCACTAAGATAATTTTTTTCCTTTTTTAGACATTTACAAAATCAAAATATTAAATACCCACGGTAAAATCCATTCCATATAAAAATCTTGGAACAACTATAGTCTAGGTCATGAAAATGTATAAATAATATATTATAATAGGATATAAGTGGGATGTAGACAACATACAATTATAATTACAATAAAAATCATTGCAAAAATAAGTGGGAGTAGAGTAATTTCCAAAAACCAAAATGATTTGAGATAATGGTATGATTTATGGATATTAAGTCTCACAATTAATATATATAATTGTATTCACCTAAGGATTCATATAATCAATACTAATTATTTGTAGTGTTGATGATTTTTAGTTTTGGGATTATAATTTTCATCATAAATTTGTCTCCAAATAGGATAATGATGACTGCAACCCACTAATGTCTTTGGAAATTGTATTGGGGAATAATGGTGATGTTTTAAGTTTATTTACTCTATTAATTGACTCACTCACCATTTTACAATTTCTAGTTTTTTATTCCCTTTGAATCATTTAACACTCATGGGCATATTTTATTCTAATGATGGAAAACTAGTGAATGGGTCAGACTCCAATGACTTGATCAATGATTTTCGATACTTAAGATCTACTCAAATATGTACCCATGAATGAGAGAGAATTTATTTTATAACAAAAACTAGACCTGGTAGAGAGAATCAATGTTCTTCCCCTAATGATTTCAAAGGATTTTTCTCACATATGGAGTAGAAATATGGGGGTAAAATTAATTCACTATGGGGTAGAAACTACTCTCCTATCATCCCATGTAGAGGCCCTCTTATTGAAAGTAGTTATGGTTAAATTTATAGGGCAACAATCGTCACACCAAGAACCACTAGTGGATGAGTAATTTCATAAGATTACTGGTGGAAAAAATTATTATCATCAATATTGATAATGATTAGAATATAATAAACCCATTAATTAAAACTATATTAGTTTTAATCAAGAATAATCATAGTTCAATATTTCCTATAACCATAGTATAAACATTCAGCCCCAATAAGTGCCAATTCAGGTCTGAAACCAACCAAAACCCATCCAAAATTACTTATAGAAACATGATACACATATATATATTGATAATTTTTAGGGATAAAGGACAATGCATCCATTTCTCCTTTTATATCCAAGTAATACCCATTGAAACTAAATTTCAAGTGATAGTTTTAGTTAAAACAGCTGGCTGCCCGACCCTAAAAATCTATAAATGAGGAAAATAATTTGATATTAATTCAGAGTAAATAAAAGTGGGTGAAAAATTTAGAAATATAAATAATAAATAAAATCTCAATCCTCTACAACCTTTATTACCTAGTTATGAATATATACAAAAAATTATCACATTAAATACTAGGTAACCAACCTAATAACTAAGAAACTGTTTTCCAAAACACCATTGCAAGTGTGTGGGTTTTTTTATTTACATGGTGAAAAAAATGCACAATAGATTGTTAAAAAGGTTTGAATTTATTCTAGAAGATTTGTTTATGGAAGATTCACCCTATACCACACCCTTTACCATATTATAGAATGTGTTGTCTTTGAGAAGATTACTTGGTTGTACAAACAACTAATCAATATGGGAAATGGTGGAGAGTATGTATAATTTTTTTCCAAACTATATTCATCAAGGTTAAACCAAGAATTTTTTATTGAAGAAAAAAATATGTCCAATCCCACTAAATGGATACAATTGAGTAACCACCAATTAATCTAGAGGATGAGATCATGTACCATTATTCAAAGTAGGTTCCAAGGTGTGTACATGTGAGCATAGGTTATGTTGTGAAGTGTGGTGGTTATAATCTATTGTATAGAGTGAGATGAAAGGTAGTATGATATAACAAAATCCAGAAAAACATGAATGATCCATTGATAGACTTCCAGGTCTATATAGTTCTGAATTTCATGAATTAATTTTGATGAGGCTCTCTGAACTGTTTAAATATAATAAAGTCTATTGAAACTTGGGTTTTTTATCCTTTTATAGGATATTTTATGAGTCTCAATTTAATGGAAAATATCAGGTATCAATGGAATTGATATATGGTTATGTTTTATACCTTCATAGAAGAATAGATGACCATGTCATGACTACACCTTACATCATGGAGGCTACTGATTTAACAAAATCAAGGATTTAAAGGATTTAATATATATGATATCACAAAAAGTAAGGTTACTATGCTTCAGTTAGTTCAGAATTTAAATTAGTTATAGGAGATCATTTCAAATATTATAGGGGAGAAATGGATGAGTTATAATGTGAAAAGTGTGGATTTGGTAACCTATAGGTTCCCACACCACTTTATTTCAGAGTGTACTGTAGTAAGATTTTTAGAAGTCTAGACTGTAACATAATAAATATTTGAATGAGAAGTATTCAAAAAAATGATTACTACACCATAGAATAATAGACAATACCACAACCACTAAGTTGTAAATACGTGAGATTTTTCTCAAGAAACTGAATGTGTGAGTTATTTATTAGATATTTGGGGGTCTAATTAAGATAAAATATAACATTATTGACCCATTAAATATATGATATGAATGGAAAAATCCTAATAATAGGATGATTACTTGTCAAAATAAAATTAAATTCAAAATAAAGAAGACATAACATTTGGGAAAATAAGGATTTTTTGTAGAAAAATACATAATAAGAAATAAATAAAAATTTATAATGGTATCATCTCATTAGAGAATCATGAAATGGGCGAGTAAGAGAAACATCCTGATATGTGTATATTCAAACCTAATATTTTGAGGAATATCATTGAGGGGAAACAATATTATTGATTTTATCACTCTGTTAAAAAGTAGTGTGCTTTTTCATTTTGTATGAATAGTGGGTTCAAAGGGTCAGTGTGACCTCTCTACTATGTAATCCAAAATAATTAGTGTTCTCTAATACTTTTTATTCCTCAACACATAATTGATCTCATACTCCATGGACTTGATTAGTTATAGGGAACTAAATACAATTCTATACGTTCCATTTATTTATTTCATCACTTTTCAAGATATTTTTTGGGAGCGAACATGTTTTTATTTGAATCGAGATAAAAAAGATCACAGTGAAGGTTTTATAAGTTTAAAATCTATTTTACAATTATCCCCACTCTCTAGGTAAGTACCCTTGTTTAAGACCAAGAATTGGTATAAAAGGTTATGTTTTTGGAATGACATTTTTTCTCACAAAATAATGGAAGTGGTAATAGTGGTGAATCACAAAGGCATACAAAAACTTGAAGGTAAGAAGTTCTTATTATATAAAAAAAGGATTTAACACTACTTAAAATAGTTGGGAATAAAATATCCAGGGAATTTATTAAGGGAATTAAAATGAACATGGAACATGGAACCTTATTATAGTAAGACCATAATGATATAGATGAAGATGCAAAATAAATCAATGCATTTAGGGGAGCCTTGGATAACTCTATTTACACCAAGGTAATAAATTGTAAAACATTTCATAATATGTGGAAAAAACTATTGATAATTTTTTATGGTTATTCCAATGTTTGAGATGAATAGATATAAGTGCTATGAAATTAATATAATGAAATAAGGATGAGAATGAAATAAACTGTTGATGAATTTATAATCATGTGAATTATATTTTTGAATAAATATGATGTCTTGAATAAGTTATTTATGATACCATGTCAATAAAATTAATCATGAAAATATTCCCCCATGGTTTAATGCCAATTTTTTCATGATAAAGGACATATTTACAAAGAGTTTATCATTGGAAAGTCTTATATCACACTTTTTACAAATGAAATAAGAAACAATGGCATTGAGAGAAATGTGAAGAAAAATACATAGGATGTTTCATTTACATAAATTAAAAATATATTTAATAATTTTGATCTAGATGAATATGAGGGTAATTATTTGGTGGTCTTTATTTCTCCTAATATCTAGAGATTAAAAAAGATTCTTAGAAAAGAATCAACTTGTGTGAATCTTCTATGGAAAGGCTGGTCCTATCACTTATAAATATTTTAAAAATTATCAAGATGATGGAGATGAGAAACCTATAAAGATGTATTTTTAAAGATGATAAATGAAGTATAAAACTATACTAAAAATTATTCAAGAATAATAATCCTCTATCTCTTTAATATATATGTTTAGATGAGTATGAAGTGGATGAATTTAAATATTTTAGTGTACTTTCTAAAGATGTATTCTTGTATATTATCATCAAAAATGATATTTCTGATATTGGTAATGATTACAATAACGTTTTTTTAGATATTTGATCTAAAAATTGAGATTCATGAATGTCATAGATAAATTGATAAACGGATTGATAAAATGAAGATATAAAATTATTTTTTTCATGAGTCAATTTCAATATATAATAATGAGAGGATGAAAATTTAGAATTAAATACTAATAGAGGAAAATTTAGTGTAAGGATTACTATATGATCTGTAAATAATGTGGAGATGAAACTCAAAGTGGAGGAAAATGAACTAATCATACAAGGTCAATCAACACATTAGAGGAAAAAGTCAAGAGGAATAATTTACCTGAAGAATAATGCATGAATTTACACTGGTTGTATGAGGTATATGAGAGAATTCGTACACCTAGTATGATATCATGTTGCTCTAGAAAATCAGTCCAAGACGAGGCTAATGATTTTATGAGATTAAATATTTATGTTTTTATTTCCATTACAATGGTGGAGAACATTAAAAACAAAGGTAAAGTTATTTTTAAATATTTTCAAACAATTAAGAAAACAACTTCTCATGGTCGTACATATATTGCGCCCCAACCTAGAAACCCATAACCAATGCATTATTTTATTACAATATCATGATTATAAGGAATTAAATACCAAAGGACTGATAAATTTAATAGTATATGAAAACCATATTATATATATGATACTGATATTACATTGGGTAATAGAAAGTAAAACATGATACATAATAAAATAAAATCAACTACATCATTGAAAGTTTATTCAAAAATATTTTTTTATATCATTGGGAAAGGAAAAAATATAAGGGTGAGCTCATATTCTCAGTAAGGGAAAATAAAGTAAAATTAATAATTAATTATTGATATTAAATCAACATTTAAAGTTAAATAATAGATAACAAATGCCATTCCAAAAACATGATATGAAATAATTAATATGGAATTGTAAGAAACTGAAACACATTCTGTTCAATCAATGAAATGAGAATATAATGCATCCATAAATATGTAAAAGAAAAAATCACATAGATAAACAAAAAATAAGAATAAATGAGGGAAATACTTAATTTTTGGATTCCACGTTTCCAAGGTACATGGTACCTTTACTATTAAGACCTTTCACAAGACTTCTTAGAATATCATATAAAAAACCTTCTAATTTTCCCAAATGATTAATCTTACGAGACTACTAATGCATTGAGGGGATATCTATAGATGAGACCTACCAGTTTCATACCTATCCAAATAATTATTCATATATCTAACAATTAATTTAATTCAAAAACATTTTTCCTTATAGAATATCCATATCAAATAAAAGAAATAGATTTACCAATAATTTCTCTATTAATTAAATATATTTCATAGTAAAAACTGTATTTAAAAAGTATAAATTATTTAAGACATAATAATATATATTTTAAGATAATATGTAAATTTAAGATATAATTATCAAAAAGAAGTTATGGTTTCAACAAAAAGTTATCAATCAAAAAAGAAAGTGAAACTTGAGAGATAACTTTTACCCCTAGGTAATTTTCAAGTTATAACCCCTTGGATGAGATAATTCAAAGTAAAAAAATTAAAATACCATAAATATTAAAGTTTTAATGATATAATATATTAAAATGTGTAATATATAGACCCCAAATAACATGTACGTGTTGAATTTGACATTTATCTCACAGATGTAAAAAGTGAGATAAATCCCCTTACCTAATCCTTCCTTTTTATTGGGTAGTATTTGACCTCTTGTATAGCAGTTTAAAATTTTATGATAAATTATAAAATAACAATATATAGATTCATAATTTCATATATTAACTTCTTATAATATTTTATGATTCTTTTTTTAACAATCATTCATTATTTTCACTATTCCGGGTGTTAATTGCCCAATTTTTCAAGTATGTTTTAACTTGTTACTTATTGTTATTCTTATATCAATCATTATTTCATCATCTACATAATATAATCCATGATATAATTATAATATACATCCAATATATATTTATTTATGGAAATAAATTATATTTGGAGATGAAAAATGAAATACATCGTTTATAGAGATGGTAGGCCGTACGTACGCATGAACGCTAGTTTCATTACTTTTCTATTTTAACAGATTGAAAATTAAATGATATATATGTATATTATAATTATGTCATCATATATATATATATGTCATATATGTCAAATATGTTTATTAAATCCATCCATTTTACGTTCCATGTATAGTGTGAATAAATCACATCGTTTTGAGAAGTTAGTAGTCCAAACTTCCACAAACGATTCTATCATATTTACACAAAATAAGAAGAATGATGGTATGAGTTATATACGAATTTTAAAAGAGTAAGTACATTATAATTATTATATATATAAAATATAAATAGAATTTAAATTATAAACCCCAACCACGAGAGGTGGTAAAGTAAAAATGAACAATCATCATTTTGTGGGTTGGTAATTCCCCATACACAAACGGAATGTTCCTTTCCCATTAGATTCAAGTGTGTACAAGTGTAGGTCAAAAACACAGAATAAAAAATAAAATTTTATTTATTATATTTATGTAATTATATAAACATGGAAGAAGAATTTTTGTGGGTGTGAATAATTAAAATAAAACAAAGGATCTTGAGGTAGGACGTTACCTCCTCTTTGGGTATCTCCTTTTGGTTTGCATCAAAGGGAATCCTTTAATGGATTTAATTCAAAAGGGGGGATTATATGATTATTGGATAGATTTTCATGGATTATTTTATAAAATTTTAGGTGATACAAAGGGCTTGAAATGTGTGAATAAGTGGGAAGTTTTATTTTGTTTTTTATTATGGAGGAGGAGTGCCATTATTGCAATTTTTTGAAAGGGCATTCTAGCCATATTTTCCTATGAAATATGGATCCTGTATTAGAAATAAATAATACAAAATACAGTATATGATGAAAATATATACCAAAGGTGTTTTTTTAACAAGTTTCTAGGCCATTTTTCCTCAAGTTTAAGGTTTAGTCCCTTGTTAATCAAATTTCCCTTTTAATCGCTTTAATTAATTTTAATTAATTTCACTAATATTTTTGGTAAAAAACTATGTATATGTTATAAGAAATTATAAATTTATCTGATTCCAAATATGGAATCCATTTTTCAAAAATCTAATCACATAATTGGTATAAATTAATTTAAATTAAATTCCGTAGATAGAATGACAAGGAGGGTTTTTAATGTAAAAATGTTCAAAAGTTTTCAATGTTTATATATCCAATTTCATGGTTTAATTGATTCCAATGAAATAAATAGGTTTAGTTGATATATATTTGATATAATTAGACTTAAAATCCAATTTAATATTATAAATAAATGATAAAAATAAATTTTCAATTAAAACTCTGTATTTCTCTGTATTCATTGCAAAATGAAACCTCACAGAAAAATAACAAAACATCATCCTAACCTAATTTTTAAATTTCAAATTAAAATATGAAGTTTATTTTTTCATATTAAATTTATAAATGTTCAAAAATTTTGAATTAAAATAGGGGTTACATTAAAATATGGTAAAACTAATTTTATTAAAATATAGGTTCTAATGTGTAAAATAGGGTTTATTCTTACCTTATACCTAATCATATATATTAGACATATGTCAAAATATTTGATAATATTTAAAACATATAAATATACTATATAAATTCTCTAAAAGTTTTATAATTTAATTAACTATTAAAGGTTTGACTAAAAGTGTTTTGTTTAAATTGGGTGTTGCATGCATTGGAAACTAACTCAGTATTGTGTCTTTTTCAAGATATCGAAAAAATTAAATTTATTCTAAAATAGAAATATGGTAAAGTATTGTGGTGATACATTCTTACCTCTTACAAAAATTTTTTCCCGGAAAGTTTTGGGGTATTACCTTCTAAAAATACGTGAGTAGTTCTTTTTAACAGAATCCTTTGGTTCCCATGTTTCTTCTTCCATTTTGTTATTTATCTAGAGTACTTTTACTAGATGAGGCATTAGATTCCTCAATAATTTATCTATGGTATCAAGAATATGGATGGGTTCTTAATGGTATGAAAGGTCAGTTTTCAACTATATTTCAAAAAATATGAGAACATGCGTTTTATTTGGCATGTACTTCATTAGTAAAGATATATGTAACACATCGCGTACCTTTGAGAGATCTGGAGACATTGAAAAAGGATAAGAAAAAACTCCAACCATTTCAAGAATATCAAATAATCCGATGTACCAGGTACTCCGTTTCCATTTCGTACTAAACCTTATAACATTATTCTATGGAGAAACTATCCAGATAACATGACCTATCACTTAGAACTCTAAATATTTCTTCCAATTAATGGCATAACACTTTTGCCTACATTGAGCTACTTTAATATAAAACTGAATAAACTTTACATTTGTTGTTGTTTCTTCAGAACTTTCTTCTCCTACAAGTTTCCTTTCACTAAATTCAGCCCGACATGTTCTCGAACGACACCTCTTTCTATATAATGCTTCATACGATGCCATTTGAATACTTTAATGGAAATTATTATTGTAGAAAAACACTACCAATGATAGGTACTAATCCCACATACCTTTAAAGTTGATTGATCATGACCTCAACACATCCTAAATTATTTTTGTTGTTCTTTTATGATTTATATTAGTTTGAGGATGGTATAAAGTGATCAAATAAAGCTCATTGTTAATATACTTTTGAATAATTTTCTAAAATTTCAATGTAAAGAAGGTATATCGATTAGAAATAATCGAGAGAGGTGCGTCATGAAGTGTTAAAACATCATTAATATAGATCCTTATAGGGTTATCAAGTGATATTTCTACTATTATATATAGAAAATGTGCAGATTTATTTAATTTATCAATGATATCCCATATTGAATCATTCATCCTAGGAGTATTTGGTTGTCCCATGAAAACTTACATAGTAATTTTATCCTATTTACACATTAGAATAGGAATATATTGTATGAATCCTTTAGGATGATGCCTTATAGATTTAAATTTTGGACAAACTAAGAATATGGAAATAGAATGAGAAAACTTCCACTTCATGTTATCCCACTAAAAAGGATCCTTGAAGTCCCAATTAATATTTTTTCCACTAGTGAGATTAAAGAAATTTGAGCAATGTGAATCATCCAATAATTTCATTTTTAGACCAGTTATATATTGATCAAGTAGTCTCTTTACAAATTTTAGAACACTATATTCACAAATAATTATACTAATTTTCCATCATTCATGAATTTAATTTTTTTCTATTAGTCCTCATCATCATATTGAAAATTATTTACCATTTCTAAAAAAGATAGTTTTACAATCATAAGAAAAATGATGGATGTCTTTACTTAGAAATTCCCTTATCTATCATTATTAACTTTAATGATCATAGGATCCTTCTCAATCATCATTTGTTTTAAAACTCCCTAATCCTTCCCAGTCAATGCATCAACTACCATATTTTATTTCACTCAGTGGTAGTGAAATGAGAAATCATAATAATTTTGTATCTTGATCCTTCACATTTTTGTCAATTTGATCTCTTTTTATGTTAAGTTGTATTTTAGTATCTCTTGATCTGTGTTTATCTCATATCTTTCACAATTTAGATAATGTCTCTATATTTTCAAAGAAAATATTATAGCCACTACCTCAAGATCATGGGTAGTATTGTTCTATTCACGAATCTTTAATATCTATGAGTCATAAATTTATCATTTTTCATTAGGATACAACCAAGTTCTTTCATCGATGCATCAATATACATGAAAAAACCATCACTTCTATTTGGACAAGTAAAAATGAGTTTATTGACCAGTATCCTATTTATTTCATCAAATAATTCTTCACATTCCATATCTATTTTTATAGAACAATACAAAATTTCATTATATGATGATTTTTTTGATAAACAAGTTCTCTTCAGAGATTTGGATAAATACCTTCAAATAAGTGGTCACTCATGCACTCTTTGTTGCGTATATTATACACACCATACATCGATAACCATGTAATGGTATCTTCGTAATTTTAAGCAATTTCATCTTCCTTTTCCTTTTATCTAAGGAACTTCCTATCCTTCTCAATTTTTCGATCATGAGGGATGTAATTATCTAATATATCTTATTAAAAGTCATCCATTCCATGAGATCAATTTCTTCTTCCTCCATTGTATTTTGGATCAAGGACCACCATTGATCAGCATCACCTATTAGAAAATAGATTGAAATTGTGACCTTTTCCATTTCACTACATCCATATGCTGTAAATATATTATTTGAAGAATTAATATATTGTTCATATGTAATTGTATTAGGAGTCCCACTAAAAAAGGGGGCTTCTAGGGTATAACGTGATATAGCATAGCAGATTATCTTTGTGGAATAGGTTTCTCTATTTGGGAATGTTTATTTTTGATAACCCGATTCGGCTTCCCTAGAATTTCCATAGTTTTTTATTTTCTAATACCTACTATATTGGTTTCCTCAGTAGGGAAATATCTACTTTTTTCTTGAGTATTGATACTAATAGTCCTTCCGGGTTCCATTTCTAAATAAAGGAATACAATTTATTATCTCATAAAACCATAATTATAATTCCAAATATATTATATAACATAACATAAATTATTTCATTATAAATATTAGAACCATAATCATTAGTTTCTTTCAAGATATATTTACTTTTAAATACTTAATAATGGTTTGGTAAGAAAATAAGAATTATTTTAAGTGTATCCTCTAGGAGTTTTAAACCAGGTGCAAAGAAAGGCCTATTGTTGTGTACTAAGTTACACTAAGTCTGATCTAACAAACCTTTTTAGATTTATTACCCCTAGGTTCATCTATTCGAGAACCCCATCCACTTGTATTATATAAACAAGGATGTGTTTATAGAAATAAAATCATAATATCTACCTAAACAAAATTATACTACGTTCTTATATACTTATCCTTAATTTATATCTTAGGGATATGTTCTAGAATCTATATTTTATAAATCTAACTTCCAAGGTTCCTACTAAACTTCCTATGATACAAATTTTTGTGCCCCGACCCTAGAAGCTCAGAGAAAATGCATTATTTTATTACACTCATATGATTACAAGGAATCAAATCTCATAGGATCAACCAGTTTAATAATTTTTAAAAACCATATTACATACATGAAAAATATATAACATTGGGAAATATAAAATAAAACACGATTCATAATAGAATGAAATAAACTACATCCTTGAAAGCTTTTTCAAAGATTTATTCTTCATGACCAAGGGAAAGGAAACAAAATATGGGTGATATCAAATTATCAATAAGGGTAACTAGAGTGGAAAAAATAGGAATTTATTAGAGTAAATAAACACTAAAATGTAAATAAGTAATAACACTTTCCATTTAAATAACTAGATAAGGAAAAATTAATATACAAGGTAAGAAATTGAAACACATGACATTTAATCAATAAAGTGAGAATATAATGCAACCATAGAAATGTTAAAGAAAAAATCACATGGATAAATAACAACTAAGTCTAAGTGAGGGATATTTTTAATTATTGGATACCATATTTCCTAGGTACAATGTACCATTACTATCAAGGCCTTTCATAATATGGTTTAGCATATCAAGTAAAAATCCTTCAAATTTGACCAACTCATTCATCTTATGAGACTACTGATGAATCAAAGGGATATGTATAATCGGGACCCAACTATTTCACACCGATCCAAATAATTCCTCATATATCTAATAATCTATTTAATTCATGGACAATGTGGGTTATCAAATATCTGTATTGAATAAAATATACAGATTTACCAATAATTCCCCAAGTAATTGAATAACTATAAAAGTGAACACCATATGTAAAAATGATATATGTTTTAGGAAATAATATTATATATTTCATTATAATATGTACACTTTATATAAAATTATCATAAAGAGGCTATTATATTTATATAAAATTAACAACCACAAAAGAAATTGATACTTCAAAGACAACCTTTACCTTTGGGAAATTTTAAAGCTAAAATACCTTGGATGAGATAATTCAAGAAAAACATAAAAAAACAAGAATATAAAAGTATTAATGATATAATATATAAAAATTGGTAGTAGATAAACCAAAAAAATAAGTAAGTTGTGAGTGTGACATTTATCTCACAGATGTGAAAAGTGAGATGAAAATCCATTACCTTATCCTTTATTTTTGTTATGTGATCTTCAAAATATTTTATATTTGATTAAAAAATGATAATAAATTATACCAGAATCATAATAATATTCATAATATCATATATTTTCTTCTTATAGTATCTTATTACCCTTTTGTTAATAATATTTCATTATTTTCACTATTTTGGGTGTTAATTGACACGTTTTTTAGGTTTGGTTTGACTTGTTACTTATTGTTCTTATAACTTAAATCATGATTTCATAATATAAATAATGAAAAACATGATTTAATTTTCATATATATATATATATTATTTATATGTAATAAAAAAAATAATATTTTGAGATAAGAAATCTAATGCACCGTTCATGGAGACAGTAGGCCTTACGAACTCATGAATACTAATTTCATTTGGTTACCATATTAAAAGAATGAAAATTAATTTATATATATTTAAACTATAATTATAGAATAATATCTATGTCAGATATGTCACATATTTTTACTAAAAACATCCTTTATCGGTTCCAAGTATAGTGTGAATGAATTATTTCAGTTTGAGGATGCTGTAATCCAGACTTCCACAGAGGAAGCTAACATATTTACAAAAAATGGAAAGAATGAAGTTATGAGATATACAATAATTAAAAAATATTAAATAAACTATAAATATCATACATATAAAATATAAATAATTTATTCATTATATTTCCCAACCATGAGAGATGGTAAAGGAGAAACAGACAATCATCATTTTGTGGGACGATAGTTTACCATACACGAATGGTAAGTTCATCACCATTTAGATGGAACTGTGGGTAAGTGTAGCTAAAAACATTAGAATAAAAACATATAAGTATATTTAGGATAATTATTTTATTACATATGCATATAATAACAAGATTTTAGGTGGGTGGATAATGAAAATAAAAAAAATGATCTTTATGAAGGATGTTACATATTCTTTTGGTAACTCATTTTGGTTTGACCAAAAGGGATTCCATGGATGAATTTATACCAAATGGGAGGAATATAGGATTTGCTTAAAAATTTTGGGAGATTTTTGGAATATATTTTCGGCGAGAAAAAGGTATTGATAGGTGTGAATAAGGGGGATGGGTGAATGCATTTTTGTAGTGGGGGAGGGGTGGTATTCTTTTAAATATTTGAAAAGGGAATTACAACCTTGTTTTTCATATGAAAATTTGATACAATAATAGTAAAAATATTATAAAATGGAGGATATATTCGAAATATGGACATCTAATGGCCTTTGGATAATAATATGGGTCATTTTGGCCCTTAAGTTTATTGTCTAGTTCCTTGTTAAGCTAATCTTCCTCTTAATCACTGTAATTAATTTTAATCAGTTTCAATAGTATTTTTGGTAAAAAAAAGTAATATGACCATATTTTAAATTAGAAATTATTTTTATTAAAATATTTAATCCATTTTTTTAAATTAAAATTATATAAGTGGAAGAAATTAATTTGAACATAATCCCACAGACAGGATGACAATGTGAGTTTTTTAAGTAAAAATGTTCAAATTTTTTGATGTTTTTATATCCAATATCAAGGTGTAATTGATAAAAAATAATTAAAATAAATGAATGTATATATAATTTATATACTGTGACTTTAAAATCAATTTTATATATAATTTAATCATATATATAAATTAGATGAAAAATTAGTTTTGAATTAATATTTAGTATTTTTTATTTTTTTTTAAAATGAAACTTCCTAAAAAAATACAAAAAATTAACCCTAAACTATTTTTTACACTTGAATTTCAAAAATTAAGTTTATTTTGATGAAGTAAATTTATAAAAGTTACAAAATTTAGATTTAGAATAGGTGCGCCGTTAAAAGATGGAAAAACTACTCTTAAAAAAATATAAAAGATTTAAATTTCAAAATTATATTTATTCTTATCCTATGCCTAATGAAATATATTGGAAACATTTAAAAATATTTTGTTGTATATATAAAATATAAATTTTCTATATAAATTCTCTAAATGTGTTATAATTTAAGTAACTTTGAAAAATGTGACTAAATAGTGTTTTTTCTTAATGTGGTGTCACATGCATGACCAACTAACCTAGTACTGCGTGTTTGGGAAGATATAAAAAATTAAATTTATTCTAAAAGGAAAATATAGTAAATTATTGGGGTGTTACAACATAGTAATAAACTCGCCACAAGAATATTAAATTTGGATATACTTAATACAGTTACTATCAAGAAGAAGTAAGAGGATGGATTAATCTAAATATCAGGTGTTGTTGATGTAGAAAATTTAGACACATCAAATATGCTTTATCCATCATAAAAAATTCTAAAATAAAAGTTCCATTAAAAAAAGGAAAGTATTTTTACATCATCTCTCATGTTATTAATACTTATTTCTTTTAGTGTGAATACTATGAACATAATACTTCCAATTGTGCCTCTACAGTATAATAAGTGGTGAATTGCGAGACCAAAAAATGAGGATATCCACAATTGATATTTTCTTGAAAAACCTTAAAGACATAAAAATATTTTTAGTTATACAAGAAGAAATAAAGGGTCCTTAAGAAAAAGTTCTTCAAGATTTTCAATCGTAAGAATATATTCCCTAATGGTCATGAAATAAAATAAAATGGTATGGAATGGTAAACATTTCCAATATCAGACTATGAGAAATTGAAACGTACAACTTTTGGTTACTAAATAGTGGATGTTACTCACACATGACTATAAATAAAAACTATTTATCTGCATCAAATATGAAAAAGGTAGAGTGTTTTGTTTTTGAAATAATGAAGTACTAAAAATTGTTGACTCTAGGATGGCTATATTGTTAAGATATATGTGTAATTTGTATAAGTATATAGCCAAATGTTTTTTAGATTTTTGTGTGAATCAATTAATTTTGAGAAATTTTGAAAAACGGGATTCATTATAAAATAAAAGGATTTATCACTTGTCCATGAAGGATATAGAACCCAAGGAATCCAATATTTCATCATTAAAGAAATTTTTTTCCTATTATACAAAGAGGAACAGACACATTATTAAAGAACCTTATTGGGTACATACACCAATGATCTAAAAAATCATGGTTAAAAACATGAGAGAAACTGAATTCGCAAATACCACTTGTTAAAACACACAAACGGGTAACTTTTTTCAGAAGGGAAAATAGTATCCAAGATATAAATGTCAACTATATGAAATTCATTAATAGTATTGGATCATTTTTATATGGTTGATTTTGAACTAATAAATCAAGTTGTTTTATATAAAAAAGGTATTACATTTTCTTTGTTAATCATTTCAAAAGGATAAATTGGTTGATGGTGATTACTCATCATGATAAACAATACAAGTGAATCACTCGATTTTGAGGAGACGTATGATGAATTATTGGGTTCAAAATTTAAAATTTTGTCTCTTCCACTGTTATGGAATAAAATAATATAAAATTGTATAATTATATGGATAATCATGAAATATTTCACCATATTTTAGTGAGTATAACACCCAAAAATAATGAAGTTATTAAAATAAGAAATCACATCATTTATAATATTCAATGAATGATGATCATTAAAAAATCCCAACATGAGATGTATTTGTAGGAAGTACGTTGAACACCAATGTAAATATCCGATTTCTAATTGATTTTTCAAATGAAGACCAAACCTGTGTGAGATGTGGTGTGAAATGAATACCATATTAAAAAACATATAAGTATTTGGTAGAAAATGATTCATTCTATATTTGTAAAACAACAAACTAATATATGTGAATGGATATGTATGGATATTATATAGATATTTATCCATGATCAAGGAATACTGATGCTAAAATAAATTGTTGAAATAAATGATTCAATGATGATACATGATATTGACCGAGAATAAGAATAATTTTGAATTTGAAATATAGATTCCATACTCCAATTAATAGAACTTCCATAGAATCAGTGTAGAATGTGTGGAAGATTGTGAAAATGATGTGTAATGTTTTGTCTAGAGTTCGTAGGGCTAAAAGAAACATGCATGATAGCTCATATTATTGAGTGAATAAAATAGGAATATCTAGCAAAATTAAATAGTCCAATATAGCTAAAATCATAGATAATAACTTACTTGGTGAAAGGAATCCCCAATTAAAACATGAATAATGAAATCACATAAGAAAATATTATTTATAACTCCTATGTGACTAGACACAATTGGTGATGATTCACGTGATGGGAGTTGGGTCAATAACATGAATGAAATGTTTGATTTAATTTATTAACCTCAAACAATAGAAATCTTCTTAAGGATACAATGAAATAAATGTGACCCAAACCAAGTGGGTATTCTTAGAATAATTCAATAAATATTGAATAGTGATAAGTAATAAGTTAAACCTCATTTCAAAGGGTTATTCCAATTTTTTTGGGTTTGACATTGATGAAACGTTTTCATCAGAGTCTTGGATTGAAGAAATTATTTTATTTTAAGAAATGAATCTGTATAATAGTGTTAAATTGTATTAAATAGATGAAAAATTAGTGTTCATTAATGGATTCTTTGAATATGATGTCTACATCAAGAAAATATATGTGTTTAACTCCAATTATGATGAATGAATGGTGTTTTAGTTAAGTAATGTATCATACAAGCTATAACAAAGGCTATGAGTATGGTACTCATGGTTGGACCATTACCTAAGGAATATTAGTTATAATTTAGAAGGGGTTAATTCTAAAATCTATATAATGAAAGTTAAAGGTAATTATATGGTCGTACTTATTTATTAAAAGGACATTATCATTATCCCATGAAAACTATTTTTAGATTTTATGAGTTGTAAATTTAAAATGAATTTTATTGGTGTATTATCTTTCTTCAATGGGTTATTGGTGATCCAAAATAATTAAGGGACATTTATCTTCCAAAAAATGTTTCCAAAGTATGTGTTTAAACAATTTCAAATAGAGTATTACAAAAAATAAAAATTTGAATAGAGACACGGATGAAATTTTCCAAAGATAGTGAAGGTCATAAAGTAGATATGAACCTTCATTGAAAAATTATCTGTAACCTACTATATATGATAACCAGTCATCTAATAATTGTGTTTTCAACATTATAATCTAATATATGTCAAATTTTCCCCCTGGAAATTAACATGTATTCTATAAAATAGATACATCAACATATCAACAAAAAAGTGGACTATGGGTTGCACCATTATAGAAACTGACAATGAAAATTAATGGGATTTAAAGATGATGATGTGTGTGGTTTGGTGGATGTAAAAAATATTCCTCTGGAAATATTTTCTACATTATTAGCTTCTGAATTTCTTATAAAATGAATAATTACAAGTGTATTTCATTATGACTTTTATATTTTGAATATATGGCAATTTCTAAAGAATGTAATCACTTAATATGGATAAAAAAAACATAAAATAAATTTATTGTACTCTAGGATCTATAATTCTAATTATGTGTCACAATTCTAGTGATATAAACATTAGAAAAAATCTTACTAAAAATTGAAGGATGATTCACATAAAATATATACAGACACAATACAATAGGGTAGATATCATGAAAAAATATTTACCAAAACATGATTTTGAGCATCATCAATTGGATATTGGAGTCTAACCAAATCCATCTCTTTAGATTCACTTGGATATAGTACACCAAATATCTTAGAGTAAGTTCTTCAGAAGAAAGTATATTTTTTTTTCTATTATCTCATGTTAGTGTTTAAAAATATATTTTTTATCTTTAATGAAGTGATAATTCATTTTTTGATAAGATATTTCAGAAAAAGGGATAGAAAATGGGATAATATATTGAGGGGGAGTGTGATTTATTTGAAAATTTTGGGGTAGAAATGTGCTCTGATGGAATTTTCAATGATTTCATATCATTTTATAATTCTTCCCATAACTTTTTTTCTCATAGATATTTAAGTCTCATGTGAGCACAATATTTATGATTGAGGAATCATTGGTGTACTATTTGATAGAAAAGGATTCAGAATGACTTGTGAAATGACATATAAGAACCAATTTTCTAGTATTTGTTTTGGAATTTTGAATAACCAAAATAGGGATATTAATGGAAAAAACAATTTAGAGGTGTGTGAGGGTTTTGATTCTTGATAAGGTTAAAACCATTCTAAAAAATTTAATGGAGAGGTTGGAAGGTGTTGAAGAATTGTTCTATCTATAAGAAATCCCCTATTGTATATACCCTTGACCACACTATATAATTTTATTTTGTTCAGAATACTATGTTGTAGTTCATCCAGATACAAAGTGGAGGAAATCGTAGATGATAAGTGAAAATATTTTCAAAAAAATTCTAATCTTGGTTATGTTGTAATGCTGTATAGAATGATGAAAAAATAAAGCTAATCCAACTTTATTCCAGAACCCGAGTATCCTCCAGAAAATATGGTGCTTGAGCTCAACTTCAATTTAGCTGAGTAGTCTATTAGGGTTATTCATGGGTTAAAATATTATTACATAGGTGAATCTATGATAGGTGGTTCTTATTCTATCATATATAAGGTGAAATTAGAAGAAATAGGGAAGTATCGATTCTAGTAATACTCGAATGAGATGTTGAGAGACGTACATGGTTATATAGAATTATATTTTTGGACTTATGTTTTAGGTGGGACTTAGAATTCATTAACCAAGCCATATTAGTTAGACCCCAACATAGAATCATTTCAAAGTAATTTTGTGGAGTCTTAGTACATTGGAATATTTGAGTTATCCATGACGTGGATATGTGGATACGTTTTAGGCCATTTTGGATGAATGGATGTAAATTCAATTTGTTCATGTGTCCTAATGGGGGTGCTCATTTAAAAGAACCCAAAATTTCTAGGATTTCATTTCCAATAGTAACTCTTTATATAGTAAGAGTATTATGTCACAAACAATCGGTTATTGGTGATCAAGACAAATATCATAAGTGAGAAATAAAGGAGTTAATATAATATAAGTATAGATATTTTCAATAAGTATTACAAATCACATTGTAGTAATATCTCTGTAAATGAAGGCTACACCATAATTAATCTCTAATTTAGTATATGAAAATATTATTATATTATGCCATAGAAAAAATAGACCATTCCAAAACCATTCAGTTTTAGTTTACTAGAATTTTTGGCCAGAGATGGAGTAGTTCTATGGATATCTAGTTCACTAATTATGATTTAATGATACATCATGGACTCATTAAATATGGGATAAACATGGTACAATCCTAGGAATAATTGTTTCAATCCACACAATTAAATTTAAATCAAAATTTGAAATACAAAGATTCGTATGAAACAAGGGTTTTTTTGATGGGAGATACACGATAAGTATGAAGAACGAATTGCCCACAACATAATGATGATAAAACTTCATCATAAGGGTGATGAAATAAAAAAATATATTTGGTTTATTAAGTATACATAATATTGGGAAAAAGATCATTGAGGGTAAAGAATGAACATTGTGTTCCTCAAATTTTGAAGAAGAAATTATCTATCTAATTTTTTATGAATTTTGTGTTTGGGGGGTTATTGAGACCACTCCAATGTTTAGCCTAAATGGAGTGGTGTGATATATTGTTTTTGGTTCATCAACACATCATCAATCACATTATCCATGGAGTAGCGTAGCTAGGGTGAACCAATAAAAATTCCCCATATGATATTTATTAATTTCAATTATTTTCAATATAATTTTAGGGATAGATAATGATTTTTCAAAAAATCAATAGAACAAAATCACGATCAAGTGATTCAAGAGTTAAAATATTTGTCACCCATATTCACCCCCATATCAGGGAAATTTCTTTCATTTGAGTCTAACACAAACACACTCTTAATAATAAGGATAATGTTATCTAATTGTCACGACCCCCTCCCACCAAAGATTCCCCTCCTAAGTTGGCAATGGTGAGAGGGAGATAATGACCCCCGAGTCCCGCCTCCAGTAGGCCCTGGGGTGGAGACTAGCACCAAGAGTATGAGTTTTCACAAATATGGGAGGCATTAGCATTTTTATTATTTAGAATCGAGAAATAGGATAAGTTAACCATCAAAAAGGAAAAGAACAAGTGTATATAAACCCAAACCAATCCCACATGCATGTTTTTATAACAAGGTACAGGTACAAGAAAGCTCAAAGTATAATACCAAAAGAAAACAAGAGTAAATCAACTGCAACAACTCCAACTGTCCGACTAGTAAGGTCTCGCACGGCCTTGGTAGTCCTCATGGAAACCTGAAAGTAAACGTAGGGTGAGAATACAAGTATACTCATTAGGGAAACCTAAAGCTCTCATGCACAAGTGGGGGAGACATCCTAATGTCCCGTGAGAAAATCAGAAGAAACCTAGCAAGGAATTCTATCCACCCAACCTCACCAGCCACACTCACCAAAAACACAATCACAACAGGTAGTAGTATATATGAACAAGAGTTTTGGGTACCCCGCACCATTTCCCTTTAGTTAGCTGCTCTTCCTAACAACGAACGTCCTGCCACTGCCACACTCTCCCCGCCCGCACACACCTGGGCCTCACAACCACGTATCCCGCCCGTACACACCTGGGCCTCACAACCACGTATCCCGCCCGTACACACCTGGGCCTCACAAACCACACATACCGCCCGCACACACTTGGGCCTCACAACCACGTATCCCGCCCATACACACCTGGGCCTCATCACGAAGATTCTTGGGAAACAGTAGAACCTGCCTGAAGGGTCTTGGGATAAAACCACCCTAATCGAAACCTACCCGAAGAGTCTTAGGTGTAAGGTCGCTTCAAGCCATCACAACCTAGGGGAGACGAAGCAGGAAAGAGCTAGTAACTAAGGGAAAAATACCCTCTCCCATGAAATGGGAGTGTTCGGCACTAAGTTCTCAACATGGGTGGGTTGCGATAAAACACAAAATATATAGATATATATATTTATACCAAACACACAGCCCAACCTATGGCTTCTAAATAGATAAACTGAGCACGTGCCTCGACATTGCTACTCTGAAGCATGCATACAACAAACAACCCCAACCCATTTAGGTTTTCACATTTTAGCAGAATTAGTTTATTTAGTTCCTTAACTACCGGGCAACTATCCACAACCAACCACATCGATCATTTGTAAAACATATCCCTGCCATTGACAAATCAATTTAGGAAAACACAAGCAGCACAAAAAATCCCTTCCTATCAACCAACCAACACATTAATTATTAATCTCGTTCCATTACCACGACCCACCATTTATTAACTCTTTTACTTTTATTTATTATTCACAACCCATAGTTTGTTCACATTCCAACCCATCCCTGCAGCCTTGCTGCCAACCACCATAGCCACATCTACAACGTACATCATTATCCCTTTAACACCATTTATTGCAGCCCCACTGCCCGTTACTAACATAAAATTCACACCAACCCACAAAAAAGTCAACCGTATCCCCGCTGCTCATCCGATTCAAAGCAACCCACAAAACACCCCCACCAGATGCCACGTATTCGAGCCAACACCCACATGTTCATTATTCCATTTTGTTTAACCGGGGTGATCACCAAAGGGTTCTAGATTTTAATCAGCCAACTTTACGTGATTAATCAAATTCCACATTAAACAAAGTTACATTCACAAAAACGGTCTAGAAAGATAGGGCAACATTTAATTGCGCAAGAAAAGGCCCCCAACGACCGTGATTTTCAGTAGGCATAAGACTATTCAATTCACAACATAATATCACAGGATATAAAGTAACAGCAATCACAAACTTCCCTACCCCGTTCTTTAACCAGTTATTATCTTTATTTAAATTGGTTCAAAATAGTTTCACGTAAACTAGAGAACGCCCACCCCGCATGATTCACAAATTAGACAGACGATGGTAAGATCCCTACCTCAACAGGTTCCGATCGCAATGCTCCCCCAGATCAACCTTATAAGACGTCCGTCAGTGTCCTTCACTTCTGTCAGGTCCCGGAAAAACCTCATCAGGTGGAATTAGGAAAGGAAAGGCTGAAGGAAAGAAAACAGATCCAAGCTCGAAAGTTCCACCTCGTCGTTACGATCCCGTGGACGCTGACGGATCGTAAATCGGAGCTCGGACAAAGAAGTTATGGAAGAAAGAGCCTTCGAGTCTCTTGAGAGAACTCTGCTCAGAGGATTGGGGAGGAGAGGGGTGAGTTGAAAAAGAGGAGGGAACCCCTCCTATTATAGGCGAGAAAAGAAAAATTACATGGCGTGTACTTTATGGTACATGGCGTGTACTCAGTTATTTCACACGGTCGCAACACGGCTTCCAACATGGCTCCACGGTTGTTGACTGGTCAACACACATTTTGAGGGTAACTCATATGCGGGGAGGGACTACACGGCATGTAGTACTGGATACACAGCGTGTAGCCATTTATTGGACACGACAAGGACACGACTCAAACACGGAACACAACCGTTGACTAGTAACGCGTACGCGGGGAAGGACTAAACGGCATGTAGTACTGGACACACAGTGTGTACCTATTTACTTCACACTGCGAGGACACGACTCCAACACGGTACACGGTCGTTGACTGGTAACGTGTACGCGGGGAAGGACTAAATGTCCTGTACCCATTTAATTCACACAGCGAGGACACGACCTGCAACACGGGGTATACCTGGCACGGGGGTACACGGCGTGTACTCAAACTACAAGGCGTGTAGTTTCAAAATTCTGGAAAGTGTGGGAAAAGTCCATTTTACCCTCCAAAACACTTCGTGACCTTCTTTTTGACAAAGGAATGGACCGGAGAGGTACAGACCATTACACTAATTGATAAGTTGGTGATAGTTGAAAGGGAAGTATCTATTATACCCAAATAAAGTTTTGGAGAAATAGTGACAATAATTAGTAGTTCATAAAGAAGAGACGAAGTAGATGATTATAAAGATAGGGAGGCAGTACATAATGAAGTAGAATATACTTGAGAAAAGGAAGTAGATGAAAAACAAGGAGGAACATCTATACCTAAATATATAAAAACCAATGTGAAAAAATTATACAAATCACCAATATTAGATAATCCACCTATACCATTTAGGAAGAGTCTACAACAAGAGAAAATTGAATATTACAACAATATTTTCTTTGAAAATTTTAAATTTATCACAATAAATATCCAATTTATAGAAGGTATACCACTAATGAACCTTTAGGAATTTTTTCTTAAAGGTTTCAAATATAATAGGAGGAAGCTAGAATATTTTGTTTTTATCTCCCATGGAGAGTTTTATTCTATAATTAGTCTGATTTAAAGCATGCTAATAATAATAGAACCCAATATTTTTACTATCACATGCTCCATTACATGATTCATGTTAGAAAAATCACTATGTGATTTAGATTTTAGTGTTACACATAACATAATTAGGTTATTTATAGGATAGTATTGTATGATCCACAAACAAACTAGAACTAGTTTGAATCATTTAGATATATTAGTGAAGTATCACTTTAGATTTCTTGAAGATGTGATCATAATGGTATGAATTTTTTTTATAATAGATTTTTTGATTTTAGATATAGAGGTAACAATATTATTTGGAATTATCTTTCTCACAATTATGGAGGATCTAATAGATATAGATTATAGAAAATGAAATTTTGGGTTGGTTAAGAGAAAATAATATTTCATTTAGGGATGTTATAAAATAACAGATAAATTTTGAGGAATTATAATCAAATTTTACTATACAAAAAGAATAATAAAAGAAGTATAGTAACTAAAAATACATTAAGTAGTGGAATAAGGGAAGATAATTAATCTCATATATGATTTAGTTATTGATAAATAAAATCTTCCAAAGGAATATTGAAATAGAATTTTGGAAGCTATCGAATTTAATGAACAATTGAATGGGGTGTCCTTCCTTCAATTTTCAAGACAAAAATTCTATATTTAAATACATTGTTATGTACCTTGATGTACTCATTTTTGGGATAATAAGACGAAATTATAATTATTTTAATATTTTTTTCTGATGAATGAATAAGAATAAAAAATCTTTCACTTTTTCAGAGAAAGACCATTAAATTTCATCTATTATCACTAATATCAATGGAATAAGAACCATGAAATTCACCCATAATATTTTACATAAAAAAAATTAAAAATGAAACCTTTTATGCATAGAGAGGACTCATGTTTTCAAAGAAAAAAACCAGTAAGAAAAATATGTTGAAAATATTATTTTCTAGAATCATAATTTTCAATCTAGACATTGATTTAATGAAACAATTTTATGTTTTAGACAAGAATATATATTTCACCATTGTAAAGAATAAGTGAAATGATCTAATCCCATTAACAACTATCATGGGATGAAGATTATGTGTTTAATATATATATATATATATATATATTAATTAAATCCTTCCACTTAGAAAATTAATTTATCATTATCGTTAAAGGAAAAATGATTGATTGGTTGGTTTAGATCAAGTTTTTTTTTGATAATTGATATAAGAGATATAACTTGATCTTCGTGACCCCAAATGGACCATTTCAGAAAAAAAATTCAAATTTTCTCATTATTTTTTATACTATTATCTAATGTACATTGGAATGTGTAGTAGATTTGTCATTCCTCAGAGTCCAAAGAAACATAATTTTTAATGATATTGAAGATGATTTAAATTATATATTTTGGGTTGAATTTTTTGGTTATGAGATATCTTTTTATGTACACATACAAAATCCTACTTTTTGCCGAAAATTTGTTAAGAGATACTCTTGGTTTTAAATTATAATAAATTACATTTTATGTCATAGGGTGACATTCTCCATATCCAGAAAATATTGATACACAAAAATATTGGTGATCCAATAAAGAATAATTTGATTAAGGATAAAACTAATATAAAACAATTTAGGGAATTCATATATTTCATAGGGATGTGGGGTTTTACCAATTCAATGTTAAATCATTCTCAAGGATTTTTTAGATGTTACAATTTTTTTATACAAGGAAATATTTATTTATCTTAATCATTCATTTTGAGAATACTTCACATCCTTAATGTTCAATATGGTTGTTATCTGGGTAAATATAGCTTAGTTTTGGGGAAGGATTTTGAGATTTTGTGTGATTCTAGTGATTTTAATATGGGATTAGTTTTAATAATGTTGTATGATAAGTATTTTCAACCCATGCATTATTTCAGTGACACACTCTATGATGATTATGTGAATTAAACACCCAAATAGTTGGAGTTTCTCAGTGTTGTATTCACATTCTTAAAATTCATGTCATATATTATATATTTCAATGTTATTATGTACATTAAATTTGTAACATTGTGTTATCTACCGAATAAGTAGGATTCCAGGAAAAGACTGATTCGGGGGATACAACTACTATTGGAGTTTGATATCATTATTAATGATAATAAATTATTGGTTAATTTGTTAATAGATCCTTTATCAAGAATGGAGGTACTACGTACTGAAGAAAAAGAGGAGTCTAATTTTTTTGATGAGTTCCTAGATGTAACACTAATTTATACTAACATACAATCAAGAAAATGATTTAGAAATATAAAAACCTATTTGTTTATTAGGTATTTGTACCTAATCATCTTCTACAAAAAACATAAGCTATTTTTGGATGAGTTAGCACATTACTTTCAAGATAATCCACTTCATTTTAGATAGTGTGATGATGTACTAATAAAATGATGTGTTACCTATAAAAATACAATGTCTATCCTATTTTTTCCAATCATCCCCCATGGTGAAATATCATTAACCTTACTAAATAGTGGTGATGAATTTTCAAAGTATTTTAATTGTACCAATACTATCTAGGATTCATTAATTTTTTTGAAAAGAAAAGATTGATAGAAAAGGAAAAGAAATATAATAAATTTAAATGAGATGAATCAATACCAAATTATTGGGTCAATGTGTTTAATATTCATGGGAAAGACAACATAGAACCCATCTCAAAAACTCTCCATAACACATAAATCCCAATATGTGTGGGTTTTTTGTAAAAATGTGTGAAATTGAAAGATATAAACCTCACCAATACCATGATGGTGATCCAGTTCTTAATGAAAATAATTTTTCATATTTTAGAAAATATTCTATTAATCATGGGTGATTAGGATACCCAATTAAAAATCCACCAAATAAGGGGCCTATTAAAGATATATGGGGTCTGATGCAATATTAGATTCCCTTATCATTATAATTATAGTTGTAATTTTATTTAAGAAACTATGATAAAAAGGAAAATCTGGAGAAAATGGTAAATTAAAGGCACATAAATTGGAGTGAGAAGCTTGATGTTTCAATTTGGCATGCAAGGTATGTAATTAAAACCGAATTGGTACGAACCTATTTAGTATTTTTTATGGGAATCACAATCAACTCCTTGTATATTTTTAAAACATATCTCATATCACTATGAAAAATATCAATACGTATGTATAAAAAGAAATAGAATGGATATTGCTGCAACATGTTAAATTAGAAGTGTGGAGATTTGATTCTAAATTAAAATATAAGTTTGATAAGGAATACTCCAAATAATGGCATACATAATGCATCGCTCATAGAACCATTACACTGGGAAACAAGGTATATTTATTTAACTCAAATTTTATGTTTCTTCATGGTGTACCAAAGTAGTCATAGTAAGAACAATGTTTTTGAGTGGTGTAATTTTAAAAATATTTGTAAAAATCGAAAAAGAGAATGAAAAACCCTACCATGTTAATTGAAAAGTTATAAAGTTGTGTATGGAACCTTAATAGGAATTATGAATTCCATCCTGAAATTAAGAATAATGTACTTGAATGTATTCATATATATAAAAATTAAATAAAAGAACAAACTGGGAAGAAACCTAAGGATGTTCTTATGTTTGGTTTACATATCCATTTATACCAGGTTTTATGAGTTATTGGATTTGTGACTTTAGGAAGCTCTAAAATACTCTATGGATAGATTCTCAAGGAAAGATAAAATATCTATATTATTTTTAGATTAACTAATATAGTTTGTGACATGAATAAAGGGGTCATATAATGAGTCTTATTAGGGTAATTCTACATGTGGGGTGGGGGAATAAAATATTTGTGATAATATTGGGATTTTGGATCCTACATGTTATTATATATGTCATGTAGTGATAGAGGTGATTCCCACCGTGAGGAATCCAAGAAATAACTCATAAGTTATATTTGAAAATGAATCAAACTCCTCACATTAAAATGTTAATTAAAATAGATGTAACATTCCAAATATCCAAACCACACAAAATTGGAATTTTATATTAATATTTCTTGTAATAATGGGGGGTATTCATAATGTATTGAATTATTGGGATTTAAACTTCATGGTGTAAATAAAAATAGCGATTTACCCCTCTATATTCTTTATTTAATATATTTATTATGTTCATTCACTCTCTAGATCGCTACTCAGTTTTCACAACTCTGAATGTTGAGTTAAATTACTCTTTGATCCTTATTGTATTTCTGGAATCCCCCCTTTATTCTATTTTTCCAACCATCACCTTCATTATAACCAATTACTTACATAATATATTTTGGAAATCCCATTCATTTACAACCATTAGTCACCCATATTTCCAATACTTAAACACCCACATACCACTACTAATTACCCTTATTTTCACCTCCAATATCCATCATTAAAGATAGCACACCCAAACCCCTATATAAGAATACTCTAGATGGGTGTCTAAAAAAAACCAAAAAATCCAATGAAAAAATGGCGTTATCCCCTTGCAATTGAGTGGAAAAATATTCCATATAATGTTCCTCATCAAACTATCTTTATCATTCCTTCTTATGGGAGGATAATCTTCTACAGTAGATTATCCTTTCCTATTAAAAACTTTTTATGTTAAATCACAATATATTATTAGCTAAATATGAAATGTTTCCCATGAGGATTAATAAAATAGACCACTTAGAGACCATGTGTAAATAAATATATAGGATGAGTATATATGGAGTCCCTCTAATAAAATTCCTAAATACTATTTTATAGGTCTCTGCGTAAATGTTCCAACAGATATGTTTGGAATTACTCTAAAGTTTATAATTTTACCTTATTAATATTAAATTTTTTCTATAATGGTATTATTTTCACTTTTAATTGAATGAATGTGGGGTCAGATTTGATGTTTAGACTCAATATTTTTTCGATAATAAGGGATATACATGATTTATTCTTATGGGAAATGATTATGATACACAAAATCCACTTGATGAACTAAATTATTATATATAATGTAAGAATGACCTAATGATTAATAAGAGTATGAAAATGTGGGGTTCTTTACCTTGGATTTTTCAGTCCATGTTTAGTTTGCTAGAGGAGAATTTCAGAATGTAGTGAGATTTATTGATTTCATTATGTATTCGACCATGATCCATGATCCATTTTTTTATTTATTAATATAACAAGGACAAGAAATCATAAGGAACATTATGGAAGGAATTTTCCTCACTAACTTTTCTAATCATCATTGGATATTTATGTATTCTAAGGGAAATTCATTTTTTGGAATCATCCAATTCATTTAAATGATTAAATTTCTAGAATGGTACTATCGAAGAAGGATGTAAGGATTTATCAAGGGGAAGAGGGCTATGAGTACCTGATATAGGAGGTGGATGTACTAGATGCTTAGTTATAGGATATCTTATAGTTAATTCCAAAACCTACACAAGTGAGGAATTTTTTTTCCACAAAACCTGTCATGTTATATTCCCCTACCAACACTTTGGATGTTCTGTTTTATTATGGGAAACATCTGATCTCTATTTATATACATGGTTCTTCCATTACTTAATCCATTCCCATATCTATTTTGTTTTCCTAGACCATCATTCTGTTTTCCCTATACAACACCTGACTGGTAGCCTACTCCAAAGACTACTTATAATTTTCCTCCCCTAACATCCTCTTCCACTTATTATAAAAACATTACTCATTCTGTAATTTGGGGATTGATTAAAATAATGGTATATATTATGGACCTAGTTGACCAGTCAACATTTATGTTGGAGTACCACAAGCAATATAGGGGCCCAACTTTGGAGATTATGTTTTATATTCACATCATTAAACCAGAAACCTGATATTTGGATTCTATCTCGATCAAGAACCACCACACAATATTGTGGAATATACCTTTGTGCTTAACCCCTATACCTTAACATTAGCAAAAAATAATCTGTTTATTCCTCAATATCCACTACACTATGTTCATATTCCATAGCAACCACTGATGTTGTTTGATAGCTTTATAAATACATGTAAACAGAGGGGACCAATCATGGGCTTGTGTTTTTTTCTCTTAGAGTCTAATGATTTTACTAACTTTAAATTTTTTGTCTTTTATAATGAATTTTTCTAATCCTATATGTGTTTTGTTTTTTTGATCTCATTATTTATTTTTAATGTACCATATACTTGAAAACATGGAAACTATATTTTTTATACCTTCCTTCATGTAAAAAACTATTATATTTTAATTTAATTTATAATATTCCTAGTTAAATAGTTTTATATCACATATCACTCCATTTTTATTAAGCTGAAAAACCAATATATTTTTTATACCGGGTTTGATTTTGAGTGTGTGGAAGACATTTTGGTGGTTACCATATAACTAACAAGAAATTTACCCTTATTTAATTATAATATAATATATTTCCTATTAGATAAATACTTATTAATTTATAATTTTATAACTTCCAAGGAAATAAAATATAATGTTTTAGGTGGAATTAAGTTAAGAATTAATTTATTTTCATCTATTTTGTAGAATATATTTTGATTGATAAATATAAATTTGATCTTTTTTATTTAATTCCTGAAATATTTTTTAATTAACAAGTTATTTCATACTCATTCAATAAGTGATTTTATAAAGATTTATATTTCATATCCTTAGAGATATTGTAATTGATTCTTGTATATTATATAAGATATCCTATTTTTGTGAGAAATAGAGACACACACCACAACTATAATTTTCTTGTTATCTTTTCAAAACATGATGATTTTTAAGCGCATATAAATTATTTAGACTTTTTATTGACATTAATTCCTCCATTATATTCTTAAGACCTACCCTAAACTTAACCTTTTTGAAACTTATAGAAACCCTGTAATACCTTGATTATAAGTACCATCAAGATACTAATAAAACTTCCTATGAATTTTCTTGATTATCATTGAATGGGTTTTCTTTCGGGAGACTTAAAAGAGGGATTTATTTTTTATATGATACAATTTTTTGAGAATTCCAGGAATATGTATAGGAAGATACTATTAACTATCACATAGAATAATATTATCATAGAAATATTTTTATAATTGGGCCCATCAAAATTTTAAAAAAAATAAAAAAAATAATTTTTTGAAATATGGGATCTATCGAAAATTGTTTTGAATGTATCAATTATGAATCCCTGACCCATGAGAAGAGAATGTATTAATTTTATTGGTTAGAGGATTTTGAATGAGGAAATTGAGTTTTCATTATGCTCTTTATTTTATATTTTAAATTTTTAATTAAAATTTTTGTATCCCTTTTGTAGGATTTGAGTATATTTTTTCAGATTATAACCCACTCACCCTAATCCTTAGAGTCAACAGAACATATATAAAAAATCCACATGATATTTAAGGTTTATTTTCAATTGGAGGTGAATGTTTTTCATAGGCCTATGGATATATATTTTCAACTTAATATTGAGAATAAATTTAACAAAATTTATCTTGAGTGGTGGGTGAAAATATTTTAAACTAGTAAATTACAGTATATACATGGAGGTTACAAAATTATTAGGAAATATTGATAAAATATAAGAGGAATTAGAATGAAAAACAATAACGATGAATAAAAATATACAAAGGGGGATGATTTATTGAGATTCAATTATTATTAGTTAATATAGTTTTCTTTTAACCTATATGGAATTGAGTTTCATTACAGATGAATAAGGTCCAATGGAAATTATATTGAGATTATAATATCTTAGGGATAATGAATTGTTCATGTGTTGTGGAATTTGATACTTCAAATAAATTTAAATATTTCATGGAAAATACTTTTTCATTTCTATTCTTATTATTGAAAAAGTAAAATAAAAAATCGGGGTATTTAAAGATTTGATTTATGGGGATAAACTAATAATTTGTATAATTTTTTGTTGTTCTGTATGATTCATGTAGAGATAAGTGTGTCATATTTAGGACTTGGGTGATCCTAGAATTAATATTATGAAATTAAATTGTTCATTTCATAAAACGAGTGTTATGCACTGTGAATGAGTCCTTGATTGGGAAATGAATCAGATCCATCATATTTTCATGTAGGGACATCCTACCTAACAGGAATAATGAAATTATGAGAATAAATTGGTTAACCATTATGACAATCCCGCACAAGAGATCAATATGGCCACCATAAGAAAGCTATCAAATCTTAGCCACATGATATATCCACTAATATTTATAGCAGGAGTGTAGTGATCCAGAATGGAAAGTAATTATCATGTGATATGTAGTTATTTGATGCTAGGAAATTCTATTAGAAAGAAACCATAGTGTTGGTCAATTCTTTTGACACCTAGTACAATAATATAATAAGTCACATAAATGATTCATTTTGGAGATATAATTTTTTATTAATTATTATCATTACACCATATTTTTTATATGGTAAATCTGAAAAAAGTTTACTTTAAAAATATATAAATATATCTTTTAAATAAAAGTTCATTTAAAGAAGTATGTCTTGTAATGCTACTTTTCCAAGGTTATAGTTATTCGATAATTCTATGATAAAGAACATCACTCAGTGATGTGTTTAATATTGGTTCAAAGGTGTGAACCACCACTAATTCCACATAGATTTCATAATGTATTCCATGAGAGAGATACAATTTAGAATAAAGGATATAATTTTCAAAAATCTGAAGAATTTTGTCACACCATGATACATTCAAGAGAATAATTAAAGAAAAATAATCATGATCATTCATCCCAAATCAATGATTTTTAGATATATAAAACTCTTTAGAGATAATGGATGATTTCATAATTTTATTATGTCTTTTGAACCATTTTCAATACTTGAGATAATATTTTATTTTTTCCTTCATTCGACTGATTTGTTTTATATTTTTCTTCCCAATACAAGTAAGTTATTATTTTTATACACTATTTATTAATATTATTCACTTTTGTTTCTCAAAATCTTTATTTAAGATTTACTCAACATAGATTATGGAGTTTTACTTTGTTTTGTTTGAAAAATTTTATAAGTTTTCACAGTTTAATTTTAAAATGATGTGAGTATTGATGAATCTCAAAAATTTATACACGGATAAAAATTTATTTCTATTGACTTTGGGACATAAACTATTTGAATATTTATAAATTAATCTTTACATGAATAATATATAGGCATGTAACTGATGTTAAATGTGTGAATATAGTTAGGAACACTATCTATATTTTTTAAATATAATAATCCAAAGTAATGCATCATAGTCATTATATTTTTTAAAGACCTCAGTATTTACCTTAACGTGGGTAGAATTAGAATATTTGAACATTTGGGGTTGTTAAAATTTGGACAAACATGTGGCTAATATAATTTGGCTAATCCATGAATAAGACAAGCAATAAAATTTTATAAATTTTTTTAAAATTTCTTCTCAATTTTTTATATGTTTAAGTGAATTTCATAAATAATAACATAGTAATTGATCGAAAATAACTTAAAATATACTAATTTGAGTCATCAATATGGTTAATAACTCAAAATGATGGTAATTAAAACTTCTCATGGGTTTTAATAGTAATTTCATATATGCTCATCATTGCGGGGGGGGGGGGGGGGTTCATTGTTGGGGGATTTTTAATCTAGTTTAATATTTTATCCCTTTATTTATTATCCTGATTAAGTTCTTGATTATATATTTCCATTACTTTTCTTTATTTGTTATCACACACACAAAATGAATAATTTATTTACATGGTTCAAAATCCAATAAGAAATTAGAGTCTATGATGCAACAAAAAAATGCATAATTAAACATGCCACTATAATGAGATATCTGTAAAAATGGGTTGAAAAAAACAAACAATCCCCAATATGTAGTGCAGTACCCTACACTCAAAGTGGGGTGGGTGGGGGGGGGACTAAAAACAATCCTGAATTTAAATACCATTGATAACATTTCCATATTTATTCTCCTTTATTAATCATTATAATTTCAATATACATATCCTTCAACATATTCATTCCCATTACAATATCAAGAGAGTCCTCTATTAAATTGTACATATATTGATGTCCAAAATGATTCAATGTTATTCTCTTATTATTATATTTGTTTTATTTATCATGAAATAAACTCATTTTGTATGAAAAAAATGTACACACTCTTAAAAACATCATTTCCATGTACTTATCATTCCTTGTCTTTTTCTAAGGAAAACTAATATACACAAAACCTTCTTATAATCATTTTTGTTTTTCAATATTTGGTTATGTTCTTCTTCAGTGAATAAAATATACACCATTTTTACCCTTAGTTATTAAAATCAAAATATGTGTATGCTGAATTAATATTACAAACTCAGGTATCCTCTTTCCGACACCAACAAATATTCTTTCTTTAATCACAATATTGATCTTTTTCTCCTTGAATCTCTATTTAATCTTCATTAACTTGAAATGTTTATAAATAATAAAACCTTTAGTTTTTAATTAAATTAAAACTATTTAAATTTATTAGAATATATCAAAATATTTTCAAGTATGATGAAAATTGTGATTAAAGTATGTTATAGAATAATTAAAATTAAAATTATTACACTCACACCAGTAAATATATTAAATTGATTTAAATAAAAAGAAAAATTTATGTTTTAGGAAACAGATATTATACTTATAAAAAAATATAATTCCAAGGGAACAATTTTAAATTAATTTCACTACCATTGAGTTATGTTTTTTATTTTAGTTACCAAGGGCGAGATAATAAGTAATACATACCTACTTAATGAAATTCACTTTAAAAACAATCTAGAATATTAAAATTTAATTGAAATAAGAATTCTAGAATCTTCTTAATCATTCTTAAAGATTTAACTACTTCCCTAAATTCTTTAGGGTTGATCTTATTCAATGTAAATTTCTTAGAATACCAATTCTTTGGTTTACCCATGTTTGAATATTCATCATTTTTAATCAAGTGTTCACAATAAAATCTTCATATACAATTGTCAATGATAATCCTTTCTTGAGTGATAAATCTTAAATTTTGACATCATTATAAATGATATGATGGATTATAAGCCATAAATCATTATTAGGTTCACCCCCTAAGATAATGATTCATATTTAATTCCTTATATTTAAATAAAACTTTTTACACAAAGTGATTAAAAGATTAATATGGGTCTTCCTGCTCCTCAATTTGAATAGAAAGGTTGAGAGAATTTTCCAATCCAAGTTTGTTCAGTAATCATACTACTAATTTATTCTTTAAAAATAATTTATTACATGATCATCAATCATATTACATCATCTAATAATTTTTTTAAATAAGTTATCTTCTCAAGAACCACTTTATATAATTAACTATTAATAATTCTAAGGTCTTCATCATTTTCTATAAGAATAGTAAGACCAATCTTATAATTCTGTCCAGCTTCATTTCATATCTCAATTTTTTTCCAACATAGGGGTTGTATTTTTTTGAAAAACTATAATGAAATACAGATTCATCATGTGGATTTTTCTCCTTCCATTTTCTCTAGATTTTTTGTTGTTCGCATCCATCATCTTTTCCCTTTCAAAATCTTATGTTTGGATGGTTAAAATATCAATGAGTACATTGGAATCTTGTTTGGGTTGTATGAATGGATTATTATGAGTTAATTTAATATCAACTAATATTATAGAGGATTTAAACATCCATGACTTCATGAGACCTTTTTTATTTTTTATTGATTCATCTTTTATTCCATAGATCTCTTATTAGTCCTTTTTGATATCTTCTTTGAATAATTCTTGTTTGAAACATTATTCTTATTTTTTCCTGATGATTATTTTCCATTCATCACGATATTATATGGTCTTATTTTCATATCTAAATTTTATACATGCATTTAATGAAATTCATGAATCTTCGAACCAACATCGTTACAACAGTCATCAAAATCATTAAGTATATCAAACCTTTTTCAGATAAATATTTTTCTCCAAATACATTGTTGTTACTACATCTTTAAATTGACCACTCTTTCCAGGGGATTCCCTTATTCATTACCATTAATAGGGTTATGAAAAATGTATAATGAAAAGTTCCCAAACCAATAAAAGCACCAAAATTTAGCTATAAAACACAATCTTGTTTTATCTTCTACCTTATTTGGAAAAATTATAGAAAAATGGGCATGCTATTCTATGGTATTCTCAACCACTTTTCTAATATTCTCTGAGAACCATATTCAATAATAAAATTTCTATACATGATAGATATGGTAGTAGGTTCCTCAAACATAACATCATGATATTTTTTAAGAAGTACAATATGTTCGATATCACATATTGAACACCCCATCGAGCATAAACAAACCCTGAAATATTAATATTTAAACATGGCTATTATAACCTATCCATTGAATTAGTATGTATGAGAAGTATTAATTTAATTATGATATATATATATATATAAATAAATTCCCAAATCAATACATATTTATTGGTTAATTTTTTGGATTTGAGCACTCAATATTTAAAAAAACATTATATTATACAAAAATCAATTTTCATAAAAAATGGAATTCATTTAATTTTGTGAGGGAATGTTATCATTTATTTAAGACAAAAATTTCATAACAACTATATAATTTTTCAAATCACCATATCAAAATTTTATTATGGTAAAATGTTGATATTTTTTTTTGGAAATTATGTTCTCTCAATGAATAGTGAACAATGCTGTTTTTTATGAAAAATTGAATTTTATTTTATTTGATTTATCTTGATGGTATATGTCCTGTCTTGAAGACATATTTTAAAATTAATATATTAAACTTAAAGGAATTGAATATAATAATATGAATTCCATTTTTGGAATTAGGAGGATAAAATTTGTTATATATCTCCCCTTTTTTCGTCAATATGAATAGTTACCATTGTGAAATTTATCACTTCTATAAAGGGAAAATTAAGTTAATCTTAGATTAAACTAAGTGATAAGGAAAAAATGTTTCATATTAATTATTGGATGAAATTAAATAATACATTATCACCTTGTTCTAGGAATATATATTTTTAATGGAAACATTTCCGTGAAAATGACCTACATAATATTTAAATTAATGAAACATACAAAACGCCACTCTCAATGTTATAAATAATATTTACGTGTTCACATTGGAAAAATTCAAATTATGAATGATTTTTTTTGAATATTATGTACAATATTATATATTATTGTGGTAAATTATATATAATTTTTAGTGATATTATAATTATCTTAAATTCCCGTACAACGCTAATATAACGTTTATTTAATTAATAGAAAAAATAAAATAAACGAATCTTAAAATATTAAACAAAACATAATTTGAGTGAGTCGTACTATTCAATGAATATTTTATATAAATATTATATATTATTTATGAATAAAAGTTTTATATTTTAATTCAATATTTTTAGGTTTTTCTTTTTTTTTTCAAATTAAATGAATAGTTTGAAAAATCCCATTAATTAAATTTTATCAAACAATTGTAATATTAAATTACTTTAAAATAGAAATATTAAAATGGGAAAATATGGAAAATATATGGTTTAAAATAAATTCCTTCCACATTTATTAGCCATTTTAACTTATAAGTAAAATTATTACCCTTTATGAGTATGAAGGATGTTACTGTGGTTATAGTTAAAATTGGTTAACCAAGCATTGAATCAAAATGATACTGTTTTAGAAGAAACTAAAATATTTCAGAAATTTATTGGTTGGTTTAATTTAAATCCCATATTACCATATCTTTAAATTCATATCCATTTTGAATCATTTTTCTATACATTGACTTTATAATATATTAATATTATATGAAATCCCAAAATTGATGCTTTCCTCAATTATAAATGGTCGTCATTACTTTATATTATTGAAACCAAATTGTGCCTTATACATCAAACATACCCTTAAAATACCTTATAAAATTAATTATCCACATCTTATAGGTGTGTTTCTTTCCAAAAGACCAATCCTAGGTTTCGTAAGATGATATCTACATAAGTTCTTTCAAAGAAATGGTAATCACATTGACTAATTAACTTTATTTTTATGTATTGCTTAACAACTCTATATCTATGTTATATATCATAAAATAAAACATAAGTATCCAGAAATAAACTTATATGTTATAATTATTATGAAATCTCAATTATCTACCCTCTTTCTTATCCAATGAGAAGTGAAATTATCACTCGTGTGTTCGTACTGCTTTCCGTATCCACAGAGCAATACAATACATGTTCCACCAGAATATTTCATTGAAGGTTATTATGATGGTTTTAAAATAAATATAAAATAATTGTAAAAAATTAATTCTTCAGTAATTATATTATAACATCTACCTTATTACCTTAAAACCCATTGGAAAATGATATCATCTCACATGCGTACATGTAGACTACCACCTTTATGAATCATTGTGATTTGTTTTTAATTTTTTTACAACAAATACTAAAAAGTAATGAAATAATTTATATGAAATATTTATGCAATATAATAATTATTTTTTAAAGGTGAATTATTATTTACCTTTTGTTTGTTTCATCAATTGAAAAGTGAAAACATCATTCTTGGGTACACCTGACCAACCGTATCCATGAACGGTGTAAATAATGTTTTTATCTATACATATTATGAATGATTATAAAAATTTTTAAAATGATAAATATTATATTTATATTATTTTTGAAATTATATATATTATCAATCACGGATCAATATACAATGACTAAAACCATAGAAAAAAATATACATGAAGAACGTAGCAGATATCACATAGAATAGTGATTTTAAAAAAGAATAGTTAAAAAAGGTAGATAAAATATTACAAGTAAATAATTAATGTTATGATATATATGAGTATGTATTTTTTATATTATAATAATATATTTAAATTTTTTATATAAAATGATAGATTTCTTTCAAATAAATTTTAACTCGAGGTAAGCGGTTTTTTCTCACATTTATTTAAGTGAAACACATGCCATATTGACTACTTATTTATATCATGTGTTGTATATAATAACCATGAATTTCTTATAAGTTGTTTAAAATTAAATTTATTGGTATTGATATATATTTTTAAGGTATCTCTTTCATTGGTCTTTTGATTCAAATGTTACTAAAGCAGTAAAGATTTTATATCAAAATATCAATATTTATCAGAATTGTTTACTATTAAGATTCTGATGATGGAATCTTATGACATACGAGTCAATAATATCATGAATTTCCCTTTACAGTTGTGAATTCAAGAAAATAAATGTTCTCATTTTTTCTCCAAATCATATGTACTCGGAAGATCAGAAATATGTTTTTAAGGAAAACCGATTTCATTTCTCTATTACATAAAAAATACTTTCTATACCATGATATATTTATCTAAGAATAATTTAAATAATTTTTCTCATATTATACAATGAGTTTTCTAGTAAAATTTTCCCATGTTTTTATTTATTAAAAATCATTTAAAAGTGAACTCATTGTTTTTTTGAACAAAGAATTTTTAAACTTTTTCCAAAAATTTCAAATGAATGTTTTTCTTTTAACTTATATGACATGAACATAATTTACCACCTTTATGAATAGTAAATTATTTAAATATTCCACTACCATTTAACATAGATATTTTCAAAGAAAATTATTTCCCTAATTCTTTAAGAATTATTTAGGGAAATGATTTAAAAATGAAAAGGGTATTTTCCTCAAGAAATACTCGAGTGATATTTAAATAAAATTAATAATTATTGGTAACTTCTATTGATGTTTCATATATTATATTATATTTATGATATAATGACACCATTACTATTATTTTTGTGGATGGTAATGATTAAAATATGTTTCTGAAACCCATTAAGGTTCTATAGTTTTTGCTATGATCAAACCATGAAAAATTTATGAAACCATTTTCTTTTAATGTGTTATGATATTATTATTTTTTTATAATATTTTAATTAAATATTTTTAAGATTCAAATTTGGTTATGGTTGGGTTTAGAATTATATATACCTCTAATGAGTTTGAAAATGATTCAAATCTCATGAGATAAACAGGACTGTAATAGGGAGCAAACCTTATTAAGTAAATGTCTCGCACCCACTTAGATATTATTGGTAGAAAAACTTAACTATTATGTTGGTTTGGGGAGTGAACCCAATCCTCTATGATAGTGCTTGAAGTGAGCCTTGGAAACCATTGAAATGATTCTCTATAATTATGTGTATGATAAAATTGTATTTATAATTCCAATGTTATTGTCACGTGGATCATGTTTTGTTGTGTCCTTTATGATTCATGACATAGGAAATTCCATGATTTATGATATGATACAAGATTATTATCTACAACATATAGGGTATGGTTTTTAAATATTATTCCATTTTTCTCACATACTTAGGCTCATTTTATATTGATATATCTCTGTTTTACCATAACTGAGCTTTGAAGGTCATCCTTTCCTATGTTTTCACTTCCATAGGTTATAAAGGATTTTATCATGTCTGATATGTCTGATAAGGGTGTTAGATATGATGGACATTTTGGGTGAAGATGTAGTTCTTTTTTAACAATTTAGTTATGTATCCAATTTTACAAATATATAAGACCTATATGATTAGAACATGGATATTTATGTAATGTAATGAATATTCATCTAAAAATATTTAATATGTATATAGGAAATCTATGAGTCACTATAGTCTAAATTAGAGAAGGGTATGGTTAATCATTAAAAATTATGATTATACAACTTATGTGAAAATCATGGGAATAATTCTATGTATATGTTAAAATTTGAATGTTTTGGTAAGGAAGGGATTATGTTGTTTTCAATGATATACTTACGATTCTCGATAATAGAGGTGGTAATGGTTTAGATTAAATTCATCTAGTGGTAATAAAACCTAAAAGAGTTGTCCAAGTATCTCTTTAACATCATTATGGTGAACAATAATTATTCCCTGATTGTGTAGAATGTTTAACACTCGTAGGATATATTATTGGGTTAATTCACATTTTTATGATAAAAAGTATTATCTATTTGAATATATTTTTTCCAAAAATGACCCATGTTAAATCTAAGGTATCATATATTGAATATCTGTTTTCAAAATATTGATTTCATATAAATGGATTTTCGTGATTCATCACTATGACTATTGTTTCTCATACAATTTTTTTTGGTTTTAGTTAATGACTAACACCAGGCGGACTCATATAAATATTGACATACAAAACAATGATATAAATTTTGATTATCTAAATAAAATTCGATATGGAGTGAGAAACCTTATCATTATTGCTAAACTGTTATCGCATTATAAAATTTAAAATTATTCGAGAGAAATTTTGTCAAAAAACCTATTAAGATAAATAATGGGTCCTATGAATACATTGAGGAATGAAGATTAAGCTTCTAATAAATTGATAATGTGGGACGGAGAACTCATGGGAATTTTTTATAATAATATGAATAGGATTTATATTTGAAAATATAGGTCATAAAACATGTAATGACTGAATGAAAAGGAATATTTCTAGAGGGGAAAATGATATCAATCCCAAGGTACCATTAATAGTTTAATGTCTCTTATGTTGGGAATATGTACATTATCATAGCGAATGAAATAATCCAAGGGTTATATCCTTGACTAAGGAAGGATATGTGAATTGTCACACTATGATGTGATAAGATTTAATTGTTTATGTTTTTGGATTTAATAATTATACCAATGATATTTTGGATTTGAAAATCATTAGACATCAATGATTTGTAAAATAATAATTTTATTTATAGAATTAAAAACATATGTTGCATGGTTCTCATAACCATGAAATGTGATTTAGTGGTTAGGTGATATTGTTTAGTTTGGATAAAGAGATGACTTACATTAATGGGATACTATCGGTGACCTATAAATTGGGTATTCATTTGATGAAAAATTTATTTAGTTTACTATTAATAACATTTATTGCACTTCTTGATTTATTGAATTTATTCTACAGTATATATTGATATTCCATGAATTAGTATTATGTTAATTTGAGAGAATATACTTTTTTAAAAGAGATTAACCTAAATTTTATGGATATAATCATGATATTATAAGTTTATGGTTGAGTATAAGTTTAAAGGAACAAACACCACATTTTAATGTTTTTTGTTGTGTGATTTTATGTGATTTGAAATATTTTCCCATTTTTATAAACAATATTATATTGAGGTTAAAATAAAATTTTTATTTAATCCAATTTAAAGATAATTACGGTATATTGGAAATTATTTTATAGATAATATTTATTATTTGCATGTAATTCATTAATATGGGGATATTTAAAAGATATTTATAGACAAGATAATGAGTACATATAAAGTTATTATGTAAATTTTATTCCTGATATATTGGTTAAGGTCGGTATATTATAAAAATTTATAGAGATTTTTTAGGGTGATTAGTGATATTTTCGTAATATTTTCATTTGGTTGAGGAATATTTAACCCAAATTTTTTATATTAGATAATATTTTTGATGAATGAAAATAAATTTTTGAACAAGTAAGTGGGGGGGGTATGAAATAACCTCTAGGGTTAAACCATTATCAAATGGTAAGGTTAGTCTTGAGGATATTCCCCATATTTTTTTGGATTATTATGGGAATTATATTAATATAGCTTAATAAAAATGATAAATCAAATATCAAGTAATAACCTGACTCATCTGTTGTGGTTGCGAGGTTTAAAATTGCAACCATGGAGAGGGGGGAGTGGTTAAACACCTACCACTATCCTATATGATGTCGAGTTTAATGTGACATTTTACTTTTTGGATCATTTTATGAATTAGTTAAATGGAAATAATTTTGGAAGGAAGGTTTTAGGCTTTGGTTTAATGTTTATATTATCTTCTAAATCTATAATTTATTAATGTCTATTTCTAATTATTCAACTAATTTATGGAAATTATTATTTTATAGATTAAATTATTAAAAAATATACATTTTTTGGTTCAATTTTTTAAAAAATTCTACATTGACAACGTAATAAATGTGAATTAAAAACAAATGTTTTTTAATTTTTAACATAGAGTATTATGAGAAGTTAGAAAATAAATATTCTATAATAATCTTTGGTTGTTATTATTAAATAATTAGAGAATAATGTTGTATTTTTTCATTTAATTTCTATTTTATTTCATGAATATATTACCTTATGATGACAATTTATTTGGTTTTGATTAATGGCTAAATATTGGAGGAATATGTTGATCCTTTATAAGTTTACTTCAGTTCCTTAGGTATAAAAATTCATCTCTAATAACCATCGCTTAGAGGAAGAGATTAGATTATTATGGAAATTTATTATAGGATAAAATTCTACTTTTTTTGTATGTATACTTTCTTATTTTATTAAACTATATGGTAATAAAATTTCTTATAATCTTGAAAATGTTTCCTAAAAAATATTATTTCATATTACATTCAATTACGGTTAAATGGTTATCTTTTTATACATCATCTATTTATAGAATTGTGGTTGTTAACTTTCACACGATCATTAAAATTCATGTTATCAATGTATATTACTTTCTATATAAACCATGAGTTTTAGTGATTTTTTTGAATTAAATAAAATTTATTTAGTGTCTTTTGTTATAAGAAATAACATCTTATTTTTTACAACACATGACACTAAGATATATTGTGTTACAGAAGACATTGAGTTTTAAACAAAACATGTTATACTATTAATATAGTTCTTTAAAGGCAGCCCTTAGAAAGTAGTCTTTAAAAATAGTGAGATAAATAACAATAAAAAATTTATAAATTTTATGTATAAAGGTTATATATATATAAATGACATATTAATAAAAAATACAGAAATTTAGTAAATTATTTATATGTTTTGAAAATATTGTTTTCTAAAAAATGGTTTTTTTCATTTTTTCAATAGTAATGAAATTAATATTTGAAATTTTTGGGAAAAAAATTAATAAAATAAACTTGTATTTTAAAATCAACATGTAAAAATTATCTTAGGGTGAATATTAGAGTTTTTTTTTCAAGAAATCATCCTTTTTGATGAATAGTTAAAAATACCGAATTTTAATTAAAAACCGCCTTTTCATTTAATTAATTTATAATGTGAAATTATATTTCAAATTGGTTTTAAAGTAAGATTAGTTAAATTATAAATTCATTAATTTATTTCAGTTTAATTTAATCAATTTAATATTGAATTTTAATATAAAAACTTTGTAAACTTTTTAACATTTTTTCTTTAAAAACCCACTTTCTCTTCTCTCCTACAGGTTTAATTATAAATTAATTTTTTTTATGTTAAGTGAAATGAAGTTGAAAAAATGAATTAAATATTTTGAATAATAATGATTTTGTTATCTAATAAATTCAATTCTTTTTTTTTCTAAAATGAATAGTGAAATAGTCAAAATTTATTTCCACGATTAAGGGAAAATCTGTTTACCAAGGGGTTAAATTAAGAAGAAATTGGTTAAAAATGACCTAAAAACTTGTGTATTTTTTTACATATATATTTCGGACTTATATCTTCTAGTTTTAATAAGGTATCATTTTTTAGGATTTTTCCAGATAAAAACTTGGGTTTTGATTGAATCATTTAAAAAAATGACTGGGGTGACAGTCTCCTCCAATATTAAAGGCCACCCCCTCTCTTATCTTCTTCACACCATAACACCTTTTTTTATTCCTCGAATACCTACCTAAATAACTTCCAATTATCCTACCTATCATCTTATAAGCCTTATTTTTTAATTAAATCTATCCTTGGAAGGATTTTGGTGCAAACCTAAGGAGGATACTTGAAGAAGATACAACGTTCATCAAAAAGCATTTTTTTACTTATTATTCAACCAAATTCAATACTTATTATAAAATTATGGTATAATAATTTCAGTATCTTACATATAATTTGATTAAATAGTGCCAACCACAGATCCAAAAACTATATCCACTTCCATTGAATTGGTTGCAAAATTATCATTTGTGTGTTTGTAAGACCACCGTCATTTAAACCGATGTCATTCATCTATCCCTTACCACCTTTCAGGATGTAAATAATGATGGATTTATTGTTTATATATTATATTTATGATACTATTATTCTTATTTATTTAGTATATCAAACATACCATCAAATATTTTATTTTTTAAAAATATAATATCTTTGCTTGTGTATATGGTGATCTACCACCTCGTGAAGCAATGCGATTTGTTCACACTTTACATAGAAGTTATTAAGGATGGGATTCATGAAAATATGTGATATATTTGACATAATAATTATTTGATAAATATAATTTATTTCATTTACTTTAAATTTTTTCAATCTAATATGAAAATGGAAATATGCTTTATTCATACGTACATCCTACCATCTCCATGAACGATTTATTTCATTTCCTATCACTAAATTTAATGGATTACTCTAAATAAATATTTAAGAATTTTATATTATATTTATATTAGGGTTAAAATTATTGATATTATTAAATCATGATCAATATAAGAGGATAAAAAATAGAAAATCCATCCATATAGGAAAAAAAATGTGGTTCTTACCCAAAACATAAATTTAATGTTGAATTATTAATAAAAAAGTAATAAATGGTTATAAGAAAATAATATATGATGAGATATATATAAATTTTACTATGTAATTAATCTATAATAAGCATTTATTTATTCTAAATGAGGATTGAACATGTATGCAAAAATCCAAGACTTAAGGAAAGTGATTTCATAGATCAATTTTCTTTTATTAGGTATAACTTCATCTACACTAAATATGTCATGAGAATATTGTATCTATAATAACCATTGATTATTTTATTCGGTATATCCTCTCGTTTTATATATATTTACATTTTAGACAAATAATAAATTCATTGAAAAACCAAAAATTCAGTGATATGATCTTTGTATGGGAATTTCCTCTCAGTTTTCCTTCTTTGAGACTTACTTTAAGTTATGCACCTATATTATTTCATGGGGTGTATATAAATACTATTTGAAATGTAGTATCATTAATTTTGTAACACCCCAAGATTTCATTGTGTGTTAGTTCTTCAAAATAATTCAATAACTTTCACTACATGCAACACAAAGTTCAAGCACACCATGACTTACCAAAAAAGCCGTTCAAAAGAGGTTATGAATATTATTAGATAAATTTTAATGTTTATATAATCCTTATAATTTTAGAATCCATATTATGAGTTTCTTAGATATAATGCAAGAACAAATTCATTTTCAGTATTGCACTTTTATCAACTTTAATAGTGAACCCTTTTTAAATACAATATTTTAACTTTTTGACTAAATGGGGACATCAAAAATTTAAAATGAAACATCCCAAGCTTCCACGGTACGCTTTCTTTGAATAATACAGTAGCGTGTGTTGTACGCAACCTTGAGTTTTAACACACACCACAACCAATCAAACTAGCCGTTATGAATAGTAATACCTACTTTTCGAAATTATATATATTTTATATTTGAAAATGGAATTCATTTTTGGATTCGGAATATCGAATTTAGCCTAAGGTGAAATTTTGGTACATTTCAGATAACTTTCATATTTTGATGAATAGTGAAAATTACTAAATTTTAATTAAAAACAACCTTTTTAATCAAAATAATTAATAGTGATAAATTATGAATTTGAGTGGTTTTAAAGTATATTTAGAATATATTTTTACCATTTAATATAATGTTGGTCATTGGACATAATTTTACAATTAAACCGAACATAAACAAGTGTCAATCTTTTGATATTTATTATCTCTTAAAAACACGCTTTTTGTTTTGACAGCGGGAATTAATTTTAAATTAATTTCTGCCACTTCTGTGTTTTGAATTTAGGAAAATGGATTCCATATTTGGAATCAGGATGTTCATATTGTGTAAATATGTAACTTTTATTTTTAGACATTTTGAATAATTACTGCGGTAAATATTTTATTTACCATGGTTAAGGGTAAATCCGGTAAATAAGGGTTAAAAAATAATATTATAATAATACTAAATTACCCTAAAACGTGTCTTAACCCTATTGGTTGATACATGGTCGACCATGGGAATCTTTGGGTCTATTTTGGGACCCCATGGATCCACTTGTAAGTGATAATGACACTTTATTTTAATTTAGTTAAAATGAATACAAAAATGACACAAGCATATATCTTTTAGAACAACAATTGTTACATAGGGTTATATATGTTGGATTTTAGATTATAAATATTCATTAGAAATCTAAAAATATTTCCTACATAATTCTATTTTATTTATAATTTTTAGACATTAAATAATTTATTTTATATATGACACAATGATGATGCAGTAATTACTATAATAGTGAAAAATTAAAGTAATTGATATTATAAATACCCAAATAAATATAATATGAAACTTTTAATGAATTAAAATAATTTTCAAGGATAATATGATATATTAGGATTGATTTAATTGACTTTTTTCGAAGTAATAAATCTGTTATGAGTTTCACGAAAATCAACTATTGAATAGTGTCAAAATTGACATAAAAGAGTTCTTAAACAAATATTATATTATTAATTTATATTAAATTCCTAAAAATCTAAGGTTCGGCCAAGAGACTTATATCATGATAGTTTCATCATTAATGTACCACTTGGGGGTCTCTTGGATGTATATAGTAAGTTTATTAACCATATTATATAAAAATACAAAGAGACATTGTAAAAGTGAAACTAATTAACTTAGAGTTAATACTTAAAGATAAGGTTAATATAAGTACCCAAACCTGTCTAAATTCTATTGGTTGAGTTGTTTTCGACCAATACCCACCTTAAACTTTTAATAGTCTACTTTCGATCCATTAGAAACCGAATATGAATTTATTATAAATTAATATTTCTAGCTTTTCCAAAGGTGCCCCTCACCCCTCTTATAAAAGGGCACTCCTCCTTCTCATTTCTTCACACATTAAAAGCCTTTTGGTTCGGCCAAACTCTGCCCCAATACTCTCCCAACATCCCTCACTACAACCTAGAGGCCTTAGTTTGATCAGAAAGCCAACCTAAAGAGCCCTTTTGATCAAATCAAAAGGAAGAACCCGAAGAAGAGGTAATGATTTCACCACCCTTCTCCAAGTTCATTTCTTCTTCCACTTCTTCTTCCTTTGTTCTTACCATTCTAAAATAATAACTCCAGTATCTCAAATATAATGTGATATTATTATAAGTATGGTACAACCATATTCAGTATTCTATCCACCCTTTGAATAACATGTCACCATACGTGCGTACGTACGGCTTACCGTCTCCACGTCGTGGTGTAATTGTTATTCAATATAATATTATTTGGATGGGTATAATAATGATGTGTAACTCATGTAAATAATAAATATAACATGTTAATGATTCTTTATATATGATATACCATCCATTTATATATTATTTTAATATCAAAATAATTATATTGTCGCTCGTTCGTACATACGGACTACCGTCTCCACGAACGCGATGAGATTCATTCTCCATCGTATCCATTCAAGTATAATTATCATTTGATGATTTAAAAATGATGTTTAAGGACTTGATATCATTCTGGATATGAATAATATACAACCTATCCTTTACAAACATGTCTTACGTAACAAAACATATAAAATAAAACAAGTAATTTAACACCCGAAACGACGATAATTCTAAGATATTATTAACAAATCAATGTTAAAAGATCATATATGATATCATATTAATATATATGATTCTTGTATAATTTAATAACAATTATTTCAGCATTATAAAGGAGGTTAACCTACCCCAATCAAGGAAAAGTACAAGGTAAGGGTTATTTTCCCAATCTCTTCATTATCCGAGGTTGTTTATACGTAATAATCTACTGGGATATCTTTATCATCCACATCCATGTTTCTTAAAAATGTATTTCAAAACATTTTTACTATTTACAAGAATATGGGTTAAAGTCATTTATACCCTTGTTTGACTTTTTATAAGAGGTTTATAAAGGAATCTTTCCGTCGTTTTCAAAACAAGGTCCTTTTTAACCTTTTCGACAGAATTGAGGTAAGAATGTTTTTTTAACTTATATGCCGGGTGCGGTTATTTTACGCCGTTATAAAATCTTCAAAGCTTTCCTTACAAGTTTATAAGAATATTTTCAAAGAAAATGTTTTATTTTATATGGATCTTAAATGATTTCAAAATAAAAGGAGATATTTCTTTAAAAAGAATTTTGATTTCATCTATGTTAACATCCTTTGATGAATTTTTAGATTATTTGAAGTTGATTTATTATGATACAAAACTTCTATATTGTATTGAAGGTTTTGTGATATGTTTGACTATGGATGTGCTATTTTTATACCATTCATAGTTTATGGTGAAATTATTGACATTTCGTATGCTAGTTTTAATACGAATGTTTATGTTATGTTTAAACCTTTTCATATGGGAATGCATTGGACTTAATAAGTGACCGGTGGAGCCCGCTATAGCTCCTCGATGCATCGGTAGGTCTCATGAGACAAAATAGTGTCTTGGCACAAGGCCTTGACAAAATCTTATTTGTAGTCTTGGCACGAGGCCTTGACTATGTGGTTATGATAGTCTGGCATTATGCATTCCAACATTATGAAAGTGGTTATTGATTTTTGCATGTGATTATTAGATTAGTAGAATATCCATGTGAATAAGTAAATGGCATTATTTCATTTTATTTATGCCATACCATGTTGAAAGTTCATGTTTAAAAGGCTTTTGTTTTAGTTATACATTGCCTTAAATGTTTATTCTTATTGATGAAAGTTTCCGCTATATTGTTATCCTTACTGGGCATTTGAGCTCACCCCTTTTCTATGTTTTATTTTTCCCAGGAAGTGAAGATGTAAGTTATGAATGACCTGCAGGGATATTATGAGGGGATTATAGTGTGGACTGTGGAAACATTATATTGTTGTAGTAGTTTTTCATTTTATGATGTAATGTAAAACTTATGAATATATCTAGTGTTTCCAAGGCTACTAAACCAATCGGTCTTTCGAGATTTGATCTTTCTTGTGATCATGCCAATGTTACGAAGTAATGCACCGACTCTGGGTAGCTAGGGTCGGGGCGTTATAGTTGGTATCAGAGGAAGTTTAGTACAAACCTTGGAAGCTAGATTTAGATAAACTCTGATTAGAGCACGTAGACCTAAGATTAACTTTGAGGATTAGTATAGAAGAACTTCCTAGAATTTTGGTATTGTAGAGATTTTGTGAGTTTTCTGAGCAATACATCCCTGTCTGGATACGACCAGGTAGAGGCGGCTCTGGCAAAGTTGTACCTAGGGGTAAAACCCGAAAACACCGCTTTGAGCTAGACTCGAACGGGAACTGGTGCACGACAACGGGCCTTGCTGCACTCTTGGTTACGACACTCCCGGGGGATATGCTTAGGATAATTCTCATTTTCTTTACAAACCATTATGAAGGGTTTATGAGTATATACTTCCTCAAAGAAAACATTCTTATGATTATGGATTATATCCATAAATAGTTCAATTTATGTTAAGTGTTTTATAAGTATGGGATTATGTATTTTGATTCATAAACTGATCTAGTTTATGCCATTGTTTAGAAATGGCGCCCAGTAGAAGGAATGAGAACTCCAGAAATGCGCATGATCCAAAGAGAGGGAAGGATCATATCTTTCATGGTCTTAAGCTAGAATTTATAAGAGAAATAGTCTCCCATGTATTATCATCATATGAAGAAATAATATCATGTATTGATAAGATAAGTAAAGACCTTACTGAGTCCTATGGATTTGAAGGGAAGCAAGAGAAGAAAAGGATAGAAGAGAAAAAGATGGATAAAGGGAAGAGGGAAAAGAAGAATTTTCCCATATGTGGTAACTGTGGAAAGAAAAACCCTGGAACTTGCCTGAAAGGAATGGGAGTTTGTTATAAGTGTGGAGGAAAAGGGCACAAAGTACGTGACTGCAAGGGTAAGAAAATGGTTTCAAATGTACAATGCTTCATTTGCAAGGAGTTTGGACACTACGCGAACCTATGTCCCAGTCATCAGACTATGCCGCAAATGATGTTATTGGATAATAATCAATTTATGATACTACCACAGATGAAGAGGAATGATTAGAGTTCTTATGTTGATTATGTCAATTGAGTGTTGTATCAACAATGTACTTGTTATAATAATTATGGAGTATATAAGGATTGTACTGCAGTACTATTTCATTAAGGACTTGAGATTGTGTGGAAAAATGAAAAGTGACTTAATAGAAGGTTAAATTTTTGGAAAATATATGGTTGAGAGAAAGATAAACCATAATATGGTTCTGATACCGAGGTAGTGATTTTAGAATAATACATGATTAATTTGGATAAATTATATTGGATATTCTTGACTACCTTGAAGCTGGTTAATGATTTGTCTATTCCATCATTGTTGGGGTTTAAAACATTTTTGGATTGATGAAGTATATCCATCATTCTATATGAAATAAGGGAGCATGAATGTAATCAATAATGATTTTGGTAAATCAGGATGTTTCAGTGTATTAAAAGAATACATGATGAAGGTATTCATATGCTATTACGGGGTAAAAAGGATCTACATTATGTTTACCTACCTTATAAATGTTGGACTGTGAGTTTGGACAGAAGTATTTTGGATAGTTCTAGTCTAGATTAATTTTGGATTGCCATAAAAGGATAACCCAGAGGTCGGGCGGCAACCCGTCGCGTCCGGCAAGGCTGCGAGACTTGAACCCGCAACCGAAGGGCGACAAGGGTGTATCACCTACCACTGGCCCATGAGATGTCCTGGATTAAATAATGTAGTTTTTATTAAAAGATCATGTAGATGAATTATAAATTCGTTTATTTTGGAACCCTATATGAATAGTGTAAATAGATTTTTTTACATTCCATTATCTTTTAGAGTGAAAGATGAGTTTGTGGTAGAAATTTATTAATAGATAAAACTCTAATTATAAAGTAAGTATATCTCCTTATGATCTTAGCCAATCTCATTAATAAATTCCTCAATATTAAGAAAATCAACTTAGAACAAAAAATGTTTTCCTAGATGGTACCTTAAATCATCACTAATTTATGGCTTTGGGATTGTTGGCCTTTTCATAGCCATGTTCTCTACCACTCTCCATCAGATAATTGATGGTTAGATTTTTCTTCCATATCCATATTTTCCTACATGGAACCCTAGTATGTGTTATTTTCGGTAATCTTCATACTTTCAACTCTTTATTTTAAATAGAGGCCTCATTAATTCATTTTTCGATATGGGATTTCAACTAAGATATTTTGAAATGTCAAAAATGTGTTGTCCCAATACCATATATTTTGTTGAACCGATGGTACTTCAAATCATCATGGATTGATGAGTTTAAGGACCTCAATTTTATACTTGTTTGTGATTGATGACCTCAATCACTACCTATAAATATTTACGTTTTTCCTCCAATTATATGTCTCAAATTGCCACCAATGTTCTCCTAATCGAGATCATAATTTAGTGGTGACCCTTTCATTTCTCTTTTCCTCATATTAAGACTAAATTTTAGTAACCCAATTTACGATGTGGGGTTTCCCACAAATATATTATATATTTTCAACCTTTTATTTTCGAAGAACAATTTCAAATTGCGAGGACGCAATTTATTGAAGGAGGGGAGAATGTAACACCCCAAGATTTCATTGTGTGTTAGTTCTTCAAAATAATTCAATAACTTTCACTACATGCAACACAAAGTTCAATCACACCATGACTTACCAAAAAAGCCGTTCAAAAGAGGTTATGAATAGTATTAGATAAATTTTAATGTTTATATAATCCTTATAATTTTAGAATCCATATTATGAGTTTCTTAGATATAATGCAAGAACAAATTCATTTTCAGTATTGCACTTTTATCAACTTTAATAGTGAACCCTTTTTAAATACAATATTTTAAACTTTTTGACTAAATGGGGACATCAAAAATTTAAAATGAAACATCCCAAGCTTCCACGGTACGCTTTCTTTGAATAATACAGTAGTGTGTGTTGTACGCAACCTTGAGTTTTAACACACACCACAACCAATCAAACTAGCCGTTATGAATAGTAATACCTACTTTTCGAAATTATATATATTTTATATTTGAAAATGGACTTCATTTTTGGATTCGGAATATCTAATTTAGCCTAAGGTGAAATTTTTGTACATTTCGGATAACTTTCATATTTTGATGAATAGTGAAAATTACTAAATTTTAATTAAAAACAACTTTTTTAATCAAAATAATTAATAGTGATAAATTATGAATTTGAGTGGTTTTAAAGTATATTTAGAATATATTTTTACCATTTAATATAATGTTGGTCATTGGACATAATTTTACAATTAAACCGAACATAAACAAGTGTCAATCTTTTGATATTTATTATCTCTTAAAAACACGCTTTTTGTTTTGACAGCGGGAATTAATTTTAAATTAATTTCTGCCACTTCTGTGTTTTGAATTTAGGAAAATGGATTCCATATTTGGAATCAGGATGTTCATATTGTGTAAATAGGTAACTTTTATTTTTAGACATTTTGAATAATTACTGCGGTAAATATTTTATTTACCATGGTTAAGGGTAAATCCGGTAAATAAGGGTTAAAAAATAATATTATAATAGTACTAAATTACCCTAAAACGTGTCTTAACCCTATTGGTTGATACATGGTCGACCATGGGAATCTTTGGGTCTATTTTGGGACCCCATGGATCCACTTGTAAGTGATAATGACACTTTATTTTAATTTAGTTAAAATGAATACAAAAATGACACAAGCATATATCTTTTAGAACAACAATTGTTACATAGGGTTATATATGTTTGATTTTAGATTATAAATATTCATTAGAAAGCTAAAACGATTTCCTACATAATTATATTTTATTTATAATTTTTAGACATTAAATAATTTATTTTATATATGACACAATGATGATGTAGTAATTACTATAATAGTGAAAAATTAAAATAATTGATATTATAAATACCCAAATAAATATAATATGAAACTTTTAATGAATTAAACTAATTTTAAAGGATAATATGATATATTAGTATTGATTTAATTGACTTTGTTCGAAGTAATCAATCGTTTATGAGTTTCACAAAAATCAACTATTGAATAGTGTCAAAATTGACATAAAAGAGTTCTTAAACAAATATTATATTATTAATTGATATTAAATTCCTAAAAATCTAAGGTTCGGCCAAGAGACTTATATCATGATAGGTTCATCATTAATGTACCACTTGGGGGTCTCTTGGATGTATATAGTAAGTTTATTAACCATATTATATAAAAATACAAAGAGACATTGTAAAAGTGAAACTAATTAACTTAGAGTTAATACTTAAAGATAAGGTTAATATAAGTACCCAAACCTGTCTAAATTCTATTGGTTGAGTTTTTTTCGACCAATCCCCACCTTAACCTTTGAATATTCAACTTTGTAGCCATTAGAAACCGAATATGAATTTATTATAAATTAATATTTCTAGCTTTTCCAAAGGTGCCCCTCACCCCTCTTATAAAAGGGCACTCCTCCTTCTCATTTCTTCACACATTCAAAGCCTTTTGGTTCGGCCAAACTCTGCCCAAATACTCTCCCAACATCCCTCACTACAACCTAGAGGCCTTAGTTTGATCAGAAAGCCATCCTAAGGAGCCCTTTTGATCAAATCAAAAGGAAGAACCCGAAGAAGAGGTAATGATTTCACCACCCTTCTCCAAGTTCATTTCTTCTTCCACTTCTTCTTCCTTTGTTCTTACCATTCTAAAATAATAACTCCAGTATCTCACATATACTGTGATATTATTATAAGTATGGTACAACCATATTCAGTATTCTATCCACCCTTTGAATAACATGTCACCATACGTGCGTACGTACGACTTACCGTCTCCACGTCGTGGTGTAATTGTTATTCAATATAATATTATTTGGATGGGTATAATAATGATGTGTAACTCATGTAAATAATAAATATAACATGTTAATGATTCTGTATATATGATATACCATCCATTTATATATTATTTTAATATCAAAATAATGATATTGTCGCTCGTTCGTACATACGGACTACCGTCTCCACGAACGCGATGAGATTCATTCTCCATCGTATCCATTCAAGTATAATTATCATTTGATGATTTAAAAATGATGTTTAAGGACTTGATATCATTCTGGATATGAATAATATACAACCTATCCTTTACAAACATGTCTTACGTAACAAAACATATAAAAGAAAACAACTAATTTAACACCCGAAACGACGATAATTCTAAGATATTATTAACAAATCAATGTTAAAAGATCATATATGATATCATATTAATATATATGATTATTGTATAATTTAATAACAATTATTTCACCATTATACAGGAGGTTAACCTACCCCAACCAAGGAAAAGTACAAGGTAAGGGTTATTTTCCCAATCTCTTCATTATCCGAGGTTGTTTATACGTAATAATCTACTGGGATATCTTTATCATCCACATCCATGTTTCTTAAAAATGTATTTCAAAACATTTTTACTATTTACAAGAATATGGGTTAAAGTCATTTATACCCTTTTTTTGACTTTTTATAAGAGGTTTATAAAGGAATCTTTCCGTCGTTTTCAAAACAAGGTCCTTTTTAACCTTTTCGACAGAATTGAGGTAAGAATGTTTTTTTAACTTATACGGCGGGTGCGGTTATTTTACGCCGTTATAAAATCTTCAAAGCTTTCCTTACAAGTTTATAAGAATATTTTCAAAGAAAATGTTTTATTTTATATGGATCTTAAATGATTTCAAAATAAAAGGAGATATTTCTTTAAAAAGAATTTTGATTTCATCTATGTTAACATCCTTTGATGAATTTTTAGATTATTTGAAGTTGATTTATTATGATACAAAACTTCTATATTGTATTGAAGGTTTTGTGATATGTTTGACTATGGATGTGCTATTTTTATACCATTCATAGTTTATGGTGAAATTATTGACATTTCGTATGCTAGTTTTAATACGAATGTTTATGTTATGTTTAAACCTTTTCATATGGGAATGCATTGGACTTAATAAGTGACGGGTGGAGCCCGCTATAGCTCCTCGATGCATCGGTAGGTCTCATGAGACAAACTAGTGTCTTGGCACAAGGCCTTGAAAAAATATTATTTGTAGTCTTGGCACGAGGCCTTGACTATGTGGTTATGATAGTCTGGCATTATGCATTCCAACATTATGAAAGTGGTTATTGATTTTTGCATGTGATTATTCGATTAGTAGAATATCCATGTGAATAAGTAAATGGCATTATTTCATTTTATTTATTCCATACCATGTTGAAAGTTCATGTTTAAAAGGCTTTTGTTTTAGTTATACATTTCCTTAAATGTTTATTCTTATTGATGAAAGTTTCCGCTATATTGTTATCCTTACTGGGCATTTGAGCTCACCCCTTTTCTATGTTTTATTTTTCCCAGGAAGTGAAGATGTAAGTTATGAATGACCTGCAGGGATATTATGAGGGGATTATAGTGTGGACTGTGGAAACATTATGTTGTTGTAGCAGTTTTTCATTTTATGATGTAATGTAAAACTTATGAATATATCTAGTGTTTCCAAGGCTACTAAACCAATCGGTCTTTCGAGATTTGATCTTTCTTGTGATCATGCCAATGTTACGAAGTAATGCACCGACTCTGGGTAGCTGGGGTCGGGGCGTTACAAATTTCATTATCATCATGATATTTTAGGATCAATTTTTGGTTATTCATTCATGTAGATTTTGAATCAAATATACTTGAGTGTTAATGATTTAATTTTACAATCTCATTATTTATCATTATTGTTTATGATAATATTTCGGATGATAAAATATTGTGATAAATATCCTAAAAAATAGATGAATTTTATTTTACTAATCTAATTCATTATATTTTTATTTAATAGTTTAATTTATTCATTTGTTTGATACTTAACATATTCAACAAAATGTTTTTATGAAAATATTATATTATTTATCTCCTCGGTCAAAAATTTATTTTATTTAGAAGCCATGTTTTCTATTTCTTTTCCAATTTTTTAATTCTATTATGATATTTAAAAGTAATTTTTACCCAAATTATACTTTTTTAAAAAAATTTAAAAGGAATCTTCATATCACTTTCCAAACAATTCTTCTTTGTATTTTATAGAAAATGTGAAATGAATATTTGTTTTAACCTGTTCAACATGAAAAAATAATACTATTATCATGAACAATAATTTATTTGAATCATCCATTATAATTTTTCTTGTTCATTTTCCATTAAAAATAATTTCACCTAATTTCAAATTTCTTTATGTTTTATTTTTTTCAAAGTGGAAAGGATATTGTCCAAAATAAATGTTTTAAATGATCACTAATAAAAACTTTCCACCATAAATTACTCATGTTGATTTTACCTATGACTTTGCAGGGATATGGTCCAAAGATTAAATTCTTATTCTTTCTCTAAAATGTTTATGTTTGTGAAACCTGTTTTTATTTGGATGGATATATATGATAGATTTCTTAAGAAACCCTTTACATTTTCTATAAGTTATTCTATAGTGAAATAATTAAATATTTATGAGACCTATCTCATTTTAAATTATTTTGATATTGATAAATTTCTTTGAAACCCAATTCATGTCATGTGTTATGATATGATTATTATTTTATGATCTTGTGGCAGAAAAAAATATGGTAATCATTATGAGATGAGTGGGGCCAATATCTCCATACAATGCGTTGAGTAAACATTCATATATCTTGAGTTAGATAGAAGTCGACTAGGGGGTGAACATGGATAAATAAGAGCTGTTTTATGATATTATGGTCTTAGGAGTGACCCTTGACTACTATAGTGGTTTTGGTAATGATCCCATTCCAGTATGCTATACTTGGAAATAATCCTTGGATAATATGGAAATGATTTTCTATGGTTATATCTATTACACAATTATATGTATTACAATAATCTTATTCTCGCATGGATCTTATTATTTGGTTCTTTTAGGATTCATATCTTGTTAACTTCCATTCTTTATTCTATGTATCATGATTATGATCTTTGATATGGTAGGTATGGTTTTGAAATTCTATTCTCATGTTATCATACCCTAATGTGCATGTTATGCTTACATATCTCCCTTGTTTACCCTTATTGAGCATCTAAGCTCACAATTTCATATGTTTATAATCCCTTGGTTATGAAGAAATATATTATGTATGATATGAATAAGTAATGTTATAGTTATGTATACCATATTGAGAGATGATGTAGTTTACCTAAGGATTTATTTTATATTTCCATGTTTCCAAAGGTAAAACCTCTTACGATCCTTATATGTGTGTTTGATCAATGTAAAGAATAATCCAAAAAATAATGTAATATCGATGTATGATAATCCTGGGTTTCTATAGTTGGTATCAGAGAGAGGTTTAGTTAACCCATAGAAACTTGGATTATAAAACCATAATGAGATCCCTATGGAAATCTATAAGTATAACTCTAAGGACAAGTCAAAGTATAAGAAAATTTCCTGGAATTTTTATAATGGATTGAGTGTGTTTTTTCAAGAAATTATATTTCTTTTTTGGTACTACCAATGGATATGGCTATGTCACAAATCTACCTAGGTCCGATCAATCAGAGAAGGTAACATTGATATGGATTTGATTTTCAACTGGTGAATGTCATTGGGAATTATGGGACACCTAGTTTGAAAATCCCAGGGAATATTCTTTATAAATTCAAAAAACTCTTTAAAATCATTATGAAGGATTTAAAATATTTATTACTGTGAATACCCTACGAAAATAATAAGGTGTCACAAATTGTAGAATAAGTTTTCAATATTTATACATCCAACATGGTATTTTTTCATGATTATGTACTTCCCCTCTATGGTTAATTTTTCTTAAACTATGATTTATGTTTTAGTCAATGGATTGATCCTGAAGGAACTATGTTAATGCCCTGTGGGATGGAAAATTCAATGATTGTCCTCCATATAATCCACATGTTTTATGATCCATAATTAGTAATATCATTTCTATTCTCACACAACTTTCTCAAGATTTTAATCATGCTATATTTCCAAAAAAATAGAGTAGTAAAATAAATTCTATTGAGTCCTCCACAAGGTTACAACTACCTTCCTTCAATTGAACCAATAATTCTCTAGTTACTAAGTAGTATTTCAGTTTTAAAAGAATGAAATTTTCCATTATCTAGTGTTTCAAACATGAAAAATTCATTTTAGTTTTCTACCAATTGGAAGGTGAAACAGATCAATGGTATAATGTTTTCAAGAATAAGAGGAAATATGATGAAATTGAATCAGTTTATTATTTAATGTTAATGTACTTATCTTCATATAAGTACTTTCATAATATTATTTGTATAATGATAGATAAGGAGTTACTTGAGTTAAAGAAAAATAATGATGAATATATTGGTACCTTTAAATAATATTTCACAATAATTTTAGGTATTATTTTGGTATTATCATCCTAGATAAATTTTAGGTTAATCAATACTTTATTGTCTTAAAATAAAGTCTCGGAATGGGCTTTTCTGTTATATAATTCAGTATATGGGAAGATATTTCTCGATGATAAATCATGGTGTAAATAATGTTTTTAGTTATGTATAAACCTCATGGATTTGACAAGAAAATGAAGTTGTAATTCGAAGGAAAATTTAAATACCATGGAGAGTAAAGATTATATTTAATTTATGATCAAAGTGTGGGAAGAAACATGGATTAATTTGTATGAAGGGTAATATTAAATGTTTCATGTGTAGAAGATAAGGTCATTAATGAATTTTTTGATAGGGTGGTGGGATGAATTTTACTAATGATGTGAATAGAGAGAATTATCCAAAAATGAACCACCCACACACCAGTGTAACAAAATAAAAGGAGTATGGTCCCTATACTAACCAATTCCAAATTCTTAAGGTAAATGAAGTTGATTGATTTTAGATGCATCTTATATTGAGGGATAAGGTTAAATCTCATCCGATCACAACTTATAATTAAGGGTGCAATAATAATTTAGTGAAAGGTATACATACAATCTACTATAAAACTGCTTATCTCGTTTTTTTATTATAGACCTACCGATTCATTCATATATAAATAATTTTCTGAGGTGAAGAAGATTCCACCATAAAATTAGATATGGAATTAGTAGTGAAAATCCCTAATGATATGGTGATTACATCTAATGTATATGATTCTTCTCCTCTCAAGGTTTTTGGGAATGAGATTCCTATAATTCTTTTCATTCTTCATATTATTGAATTTAATTTTATAATAGACATGAATTATATTTTTCTACATAATAACCACATTAATTTTCATGGAAGGGATTTCATATTTGATAGTCCAACACAAATTATACAGTTAATAATAAAAAAACTAATTTATATAAGTCAACAACATTGATAATTTTATCTTAGGCATAACTTAAGGGCATAAAAATATTTTTTTTCTTCTTAAAAATGGGTTCTATAAAGTTTGTTCACTTATATTAAAATTATATTTTATCACCCTAATAATTTTTATTTTTAAAAAGGATTTCATATATGGAATTATTTTTAAAAAAATATGAAATAATTCCCATTTAACTTTTTAGTACTATAAATAAATTAGTCAGGGAAAAAAGTATAACCATGGTAAATATAGAAATGGAAAAAATGAAAAATACTTAAGTAAATGATTTTTTAACTATTAAAAAAATTCATAAAAATGCATGGATGAGTATTTCTAGTTCATAAAATTCCCCCACACTAATATTTTCCATTATTGTAACTATATTACCTTTTGATAATAACTTTACCTTTTATATTTTTATAAAATTGCAACACTATTCCCTTATAAATGGATCCATCATCACCCTATATATTTTCAACACATAAGTCTCTTTGACTCACAAAAAATATATATAGGTAAATCAAAAAAACTCATGACAACTTCCTATGTGTTGTTATATTATAAAAATTCCACCTCTTAAAGGATTAATCCAATTTAAAAATGTGCTTTTTAAAGAAGTAAGGTAACATTATAAATTACTCATTTTCCATCCTTTTATTTGTTTATTATTTTTAATCCTAAAAATATAATATCATTTTTTTGAAATTTTTATAAAATTATAATAATTATAATAATTATAATAATTATAATGATTTTTTTTCTAAATTTACGTAATAAAAATTTTCCACCCACCTCTCAACAATTCAAACAGTTAAAATATCATTTGTTTTACGTGTGGACTGTCACCACCATAAGTTACGTGATCCATGTTTCATAAAAACCTTACATATCTTTCTAAATGGGGCTATTTAATGATTAAATATGATATTTAAAAAGTATTAATATTTTGAAATTCTTAACCATTCCATTTCTTCACCATGTTCTATATAAATGATTGTGCCCCCCCTGTGTGTACTTGGGGACTAATAACTCCACAAAACTGATGAATTTACCTTTTCATATAGTATTTTATTATTTATAAAACTCTATTAAAATATTTTAAAAAATCATAAAATATCTAAATAATGAAAATATACTTCTGTAATTATTTTATTATTTCAAAATAATCAATTTCTTAAACATTCTCACCCATATATTTTATATTGTTATTGTTTTGGACAACGTAACCACCCACATGAACAATGATATAGATTTCATATCATGGAGGAATGTAGAAACATACATTATATTGTTATAATAAATTACTGAAAATATAATTTTTTTAATCCAATAATTGTGATAGTAATAATTACATTATTACAGTTATACAACCCTTGTAGAATGTAAACATATTGAAATGGGCTAGTTACCAACATCACCATCACAAACCACAACCAAAATACCTATAAAATGAAATTTGTACATTATAAATCCTTATAATAATCTATTATAGTGCCATACAATATCCTATAATGATGAAAAAATAATCTAGAGTTGTGAATTTATATCTCCATTACAAAATTAATGCTAAAAAAATAATTAAAACCAATACAATATGATGATGAAAATAAAATATATGTATAAAACATATTTTTTAAACCAAATTTTATATAAATTGTCTATATGAATCCTATGAGATATATAATATCATCAATTAAAATTTATTAAATTCAAATTATATTTAATATTATGCATTCTATTTCATTGGTTTTTTTTATGAAAAATGTTTGTTAAACAATATGTGGTTTTCATGAGTTAACATTATTTATTGAGTCCAAATGATTCCTCATTGACAATGGTTTTAAAATGTGGGTTTTCATCTATTATATAATTATCTGATAAAAACTATCCTTGATCTATTTTTGGGAATAACATTGACATACTTTATTTTTCATATAAATTAATGATGTTATAAATAATTCTTATCAACTATAAATGATATATTTTTTATCTATATCCATAATCATACTCCACTACAATGTTTTCTTATATTAATTTAAAATACAAATATTTTTAATTTGTAGGGGATATTCAAATATATTATTACCACTTTTTAAATAATTTACTTAATAAAATTCCCTTAGCATGGAATCTAATATCTTGTTATATGAAACCATAATTTTAACACTATCTATGATAAAAAGTGAGTTTAACCAATAATTTTTTTGAAAATATTACAATAGGACAAACATTACTACTAATTAATCATCACAAAACCCCTAGAAAAATATGTATAGTGTCTTATAGGGATGTCTATATATAAAAATATTTTGAAAAACTGATGGAAATTTCTCAACATTCAAACCATATTGTATCTACTAGTAGAAATATACTTGGATATACTCATCTTTATAACTCAAGGAAAAAATTCTAAGAATGGGGTGAGATCTAAAGCTTAGTGAGGGAATACATATCAATTTTTTAAAATGATTTATATCATAATAATGTGAGAAATTAAGATAAATAGATGAACATATCATTTAAATAACTTGTAAAAATAATAATTTTCCATTACTCAATATAGAAGATGTGAAATCTCAAAGAAAAACACATAAAATGGAAAAACAGTGTAAAATAAGTAGATAATAAACATGATCCATGAAGCATAATCATATATATATGAATTGTAATGTTATCATGAACTTGAGACCTATAATTACAAAAACAAATCCATGAAACATAATCTTGAGAAAATTATAACATTGTTAACTAGAAAAATGTTTATGATTCATCTTGTTAATTAAAAAATGATCACTATTTATGTTGCGAACAAATAAAATTCCCCTTTTTTAGTATGAAAAAACATGATTTAATTTTTTAGAAAATAAAATTCTGATGATTCATTTTTAGAGGAAACACAATTTCCTTGATTTATATTGTGGAGAAAAAAATTACAATGCTAAATGTTGTGAATTTAATATATGATACCCATATGTAATAGGTAAACACTATGTCTAATTCTATCACACAATTATCCCTTTAATAAACTAACATTTATGATCTTATTAAAATATAAATTTTTGATTTTGATATTGAAAAAACATTCTTTAATTTTAAACTCATCGTATACACGTTTTCTTATTATGATTTTTTAGATTTTTCTAAAATAGTCGATTTTCTGTCGATAAATATGGTTATCATGAAACTTGTAACTTGCATGAAATTATCATTATATAAGGATTAAATTAAAATTTCCAAACCCTTTTAAGTTATCAAATATTATTTTTGGGAATAAAAATACTCTTTTGAAAATACTATTCAAAATTATAAATCCTATGTCCAAATTATTTGAACTAATTAAAATAGTTTGTAGATAAAAGAAGCTAATTTCAAAAATTTATTTGGGTTATGTATTTTCAAGGGATGTTTAGTTTTTTTACATTCCATTAAAATATCTTATCATTTATTAGTTTCATAACTAATAAATTTATTTCATTAGTATTAGTATTCAAGATAATTGTATATTATGTTGAAATTTAAGGGTTGAAAATGTTATTTTTTGATTTTTTTTTGTGATTAATTGTGTTTAGTTTGAAAATAAAATTTCCCACCATTTAATGTTTTATTTTACTTAAGAAAATTAAAATTTTAAATATTATTTATCAAATTATATAAAAGGGATTTTTTTATAAAAATAAATTATTTAGGTAATAAATTAATTAACAAGGTAAAAGTAAACATGGGGAAATGTTGAAAGTGAAAAAAGAATTAAAAACATGATGGTTTAAAAAATAGTGTTTTTAATATTTGTTTCATCGCATATTCTGTATCCCAAGTTTTTTAATTCAATTCTTCTAGTGAACCCTGAATACCTTACATTATTGAAAATGTAAGAGTTACTCCAAAACTACCATTTTATTCACTTATAAAAGGGTACCACTAAAACCACATCAAGGATCACCTATAATTAAAATTTCTCCTTTAAAATATTCATTTTATCATACTAGTCCCCTATAACATGTTAAAATTAGTCTTTTCATTATTTTTGAGAATAATTCCTTAATTTATAGGGAGACTTCCACGAAAATTTCATGTCCCTAACATATGTATTATCAACTTAATAACTTTTCTACTTAATTATATTCCTTAAAATTTATTCCATCCAAAATAAACTAATAATATTAATTTAATTTATATAATTAAAAATTAGTATATATAGTTTATTATGATAATTTATTTAGAATCTCTATCTATTATTAAATTAAAATCTGTTGTTCATGCGTTGTGTGGAAAACCACCTTCATGACAAAACTAGTTTTGTTTTCTCTCAAAAATATATTAATATGGGTCTAAGTATTGTATTAATGGATAAATATAATTTTTCTGATATAATTATGGATTGGGTTTGGAAAATTTATCAAATTATTAATTATATTATTAAAAAATGATCTTCATTAATTTAATCATTTAAAATAATTATATGAAATGGAAAACCTTTTATTCAAATTGTGTAATATTTTTATTTCCAAAAATTCTTCATCTAAAACACATCCAATTCATGTATATAACTCTAATAAATTATAAAAAGTATCATTTTTCTTCTATTATAATGATATTTTAATAATACCACTTCCTAATCATTCATTAAATCAATGTATGTTTATATTTTGGTTGGTTTAGCCACCTACATGAAAAATACTATGAAATTATATCATAAATAACCATGGGGACATAATTACATTTATAATATAATATAAATTTATAAATAATTATTTTTTTCAATATTCATTATAAAAATATATAATTCATTAATTAAAAAGACACCCTTCTATTATCAAGAATCACCGAAATGTGCTCGATGTATTTTATATTCAAGATTAAAAAATAAAACAAATATAAATGGAATTTATAAAATCATAAATTATTTAAAATAATCCATAATATTTTATTTATTGTCCTATTATAAATGAAAAGTTCAAGGATAATTAATACATACACATATATTGTGAAACTAATACATTAGTTCAAAAATATAAACAACCATTGTGAAATATAGGTAGAATTTATTTAGGGAATGTTTATTTATGAAGAGTATAAATTAAAATAAATATTAGTATGGTTGTAAATTTAGTGATCATGATATTTGTGTTAATGATACAGGAGGTTTACATTTGTTTGTGTAAGTTAAGACAATATGTAAGGGTTTTCCCTTTCAAATTCCTCTTTTGGGATGTGTTTTATATAATTAACCTAATAAAATTTATATGATTTATATCATTACTATTTGATATGTTCTATCATGGAATTGATTTATTCAGTAAATTTAAAGATTAATTTTAAGACATCCCTTCGAAGTTGGTTTTATGAAATTTCTATCCAATCTATATGTGGTGTTTTCCAATCTAAATAACAATTAATTGGGACTCATGGTATATTCCGCAACTTGTGTGGTGAATAAATTTACATGGAATAATTTTACAATATTACTCATAGAATTTTAGGATTCAAAATTCTAGGTTTTTATACTTCCATCATATTCTTTTTATTCAAGTGTATCCAAAAACACTATAAAATTAATTCCTAAAACTATTCTTTCTTTTGTATAAAATTCATCCCTATCTAGATAATGAAAAGTGGATATGGATATTCCAAATATAAAAAGAGGGGTAATCACCCTGAAATGGGTTGGTTGAGTGTTGACTCAACCATTACCCTTAATCATTATGAGTGGGACTAAGACTGTACACATGGGGAGACACTCACGGGGGATAATATTTAGAATTTTGACCCACTATAAATGGACCATTTTTTTGATTTATCCTTTTATTTCCCTGGTCTCCTACAAATTCAATCTATTGAACCCAATTTAGATCTTCCATAGATAACCACTCACACTGAATATACCATCACACCTATATTTCAATGATATGGGTACTACATATTATATTGATAATACCCTAGAACTTAAAAATTTATTAGGATATGTTCTCATAGAATTTCATATTATTCAACTAAACATGGAATTAGTTTAGTACCATATTTCTAATTATGAAGATAAAAATCTTCTATTCATTAATTGGTTCATTATATAATGGTATATAATGTCTTCCTAATTATTTTGGGGATTAATTAGATCCAATAAAGTGATGAGTGGGGATAATAGTTATATATCTCCTTAATGAATCTATACATATCATGAGCCAAAATAGGTTGGGTTTTTGTGTATACATATTCCCATGATAGGATAGTGTAATAAAGAAATGCCTTAATGAAAAGTATTTCTATTTGGAATTATGAATTCCATCACTATAAGATAAATGATTATAATTATCCAGGTATTAATTTCTTGTGGTTGATATATAATACACTCATTTTATATTGATTATGGATTCATGATATATCATTTATTCATTCAATATCTTTTTTCTACATTTTTTATGAAATCATCTACTATATGAAAATCTTTAGTGAGCATCTAATCACACCCTTATTTTTTTCTATATGAATCTTAGATTATGAAGATGTATGTTTTTTAGGGATACAGTGGAAAAACTAATAAGGTTATTCTTGTTTGTTTATTTTCTATTTTATGTTTTTAATGTACTGTATTTGCATATCATCTCTTTCAAAACTACAAAACAGTTCCATCCTTCATGACATCTTATATATTCTACCAATAATATAATATAACTAATAGATATGGGTTTCTATAGTCTAGGATGTTACATTTGGTATCCAATAATGATTATTTGAAACATTTGGGATTATATTTTGAGGAAATAGTGAGAAAGAAGATATACTATTCAAAAAATAAATATTTCTAGGTATAACTCTAATAAAACAATATGAATTGTACTTTAAAAACAAATTTCCTAAGATGAATATGTGAATTAAATTTTAAAAAGAAGGCGATTAACTAGATTAATGGGTATTGAATCAATATTCCAATTCAACGCATGGGAATTCTCCCAGAGTAGGTTAATGAAGTAACAATTTTTGATGATAATTTGAAAACCATATTAGGGTAGTTGAAATAGGTTTTGAAATATAATATATCCTAAATATAGTGTCTTATTGATCCAAAACATGGGGTACCTATGTTAGATCTCTTTATGTGACATCAACCTCCAACATTCAATGGAAGTACTAATCCATTGGTAGCTAAAGAGTAGATCAAGTCCCTAGAGTTGTTCTTTCTCACATTAGTAAGTTTTTGAAATAAAAAATTCATTATTGTAATTTATCTTATGAAGGGATATGTGAAAAATTTGTGGTCACTGACTTAAAACAAGAAAAATTAATATGAGATAAATTGTGTGTAATGGGGAACTTTTATGGTGGTATTTTATGAAAAATAGTATAACTATTTAAACATAGCATAGATAGAAATACAACTTCTCAATATTAAATAGAAGGAGGAAGAAAACGTTGATGAGTATGAACAAAAATTTATTCGGTCAGATAGATATTTTTCATTCTACGTACATATATTAGAAAATAAAATCGATCATTTATTTTGTGGGTTACATTATTGTATTTGAAGGGTGTAGGTATACCATGGACTTTTATCATATGAGTTTGTGTTCTCAAGAATTATTAATAAAGAAATTGAGTTATCTAGGAATTATGTATTAAAGGGGAATCATGAGTAAAATAGGTTGGATCTGCATCATGAAAATATAAATATAGTGATGAGGTAGAAAGAAAGGGTTAAATTTCCCACATGTGGTAACTATGGAAAGAAGCACCCTATGGTTTGCTAGAATAGAAACTGAGTTTTTTATAATCATCAATGAAAAAAGCTATAATGATCACCAATGAAAGTCCAAGGCCAAAGCTATTGAAGTTTAATGATTAAATATATGGGAGAAATTAAAAATTTTAAACTAATGACCTAAATGTCCATGGCATTTACCTAGAATATGTATAGGGGATAAATGCCAAACTTATGGAATTACTATAACTATTATCAAATTTCCCTAGAATGTAGTTGCTTGTATATTGTTCATATCCCCAAAATTTAGGTATTCATTTTATGATTATGGATAATTACACTTTTTTATATCTTCAATATTTTTTTAAATAATTACATATTATCTTAGCACCATAATATGGTAATTATTAGTTTAGACACAAAGTGGAAGTCTTATTTCGACGAAAGATGTGTCAGGATGTACTACATATGATGTATGGGAATAAAATATATATAACATGGTTAAAATGACTATACTTGATATTTATATAATCCTGGGTATGTACTTTATTTATAATTATAATTAAATAACTTATTTCTATGATAATGAGGCTACAGTTCATTAATGTGTGGGTATTATATTTTTTTTAGAGAAAAAACAATTAAATATTTTCGAGATCCTCTAATAGTAGATATCCTTAATGATATTATTGGAAGAGATAAAGATAAAATGATATCTATAGTTATGGAAAATATACCCAATATAGAGGATGTATCTACATTATAAATAATCATTGATGTTTTAATTGGACAATCACCCAGTCCTCCACTAAAGAGTGAATTTGTGTTCTCTAATTATCACATTTCAGATGAAAGATTTATGTATAAAACTACCTATGGATTTGAATTAGTAGAGTTAGTTGAGATGAAGAAAAGTTTTTAAGATATTATTTATATTGGATTTATATTGCCAAGTGTTTCACCATGGGGTGCCCCAAGATTATTCAAGAAAATTATGGGTATATGAGATTTTCATCGATTGTAGGGAGATATATCACATTAAATTAAGAAATAATTATCATTTAGCATTAATTTTTATCTTATTTTATCAACATCAATACATCCAATATTTTTCTTAAATTGATATTCTCTTTGTTTATCATTGATTAAGGGTGAATAACCCTAATATAAAAATGATAAATTTTTGAACAAGGTGTGGCCATTATAAATTTATGGTTAAAGGGAAATATATTAAGTGGGACTTTTTGCCAAATAAAGTTTATTTTCTCAGTAAAATTGTATCAAATTACTAAATATATATTGAACCTTGGAATATAAATTTTAAAAAATATTTTACTTCCTAAACAAACAAAATGGAGATCCAATGTTTCTTATTCTTAGCATGTCAATGCTGGTAGTTCATTTATACTTTTTCCTAGTTGGCCTATCTATTAAACTACTTAGCACTGAAAGGGGTTAAAATCACATGGTTAAGGTAATGTTGATATATTTTTAAAATATTGAAGAGGTGAATGATTAAGGAACTTGTATAATATCTACCATCATCAAAGGATGGATTTTTAGTTTATACTGATGCATCAAATAATGAATGTGATTGTTTCCTTATACAAAATGATAGGGGATTTACTATGCACCAAGAAAATTCGAAATCTATGAAAAGAAATATATAATTCATAACCATGGTATTTGAGTCATAATATTTTTTTAAAAAATATAGATATACTGCCTCTATGGTGAATGATGAAATATATATACTAACCACAAGTGTTTGAAGTATATGTTCTCTAAGAAGTTTCTCAATACAAGGAAAAGAATATGGTTGGAATTACAAAATCACTATAATTTGTCAATACACTATCACACCTGTAATTGAAAAAAGGAGGTTGGTTCCCTTAGTATAAGGGATCATGGAGTTCAAATCATTATGGGTATTAATAATGATTCTATATACAGAGATCTAGTAGACATATAAATAGTTCTTTTTTTAAAGTAAGGAGGTGCGGATGGTGTGGATCAAAAATAAATATTGTATTCTGGTAAGAGTATTGAATGTGGGGAAGTTAATAATGGAGGAGTTCATTTAGATGTGGGATTAGTTGGCTTAATGGTTCAAATACCTTATCTTGGATGCTCCATATTTAGTGGTAAATCAACTTCTTTGGAAATTAATTAGTAATTCCTCTTCTAATAGACTTAAATTAGATGTCAATGACTCATCTCTATCTTATAAGGATTGAAGATGTGGGTTTTTTATAGCTTGTATCCTCACTTTATCTCAAAAGTTTTTGAAAAATAAAAAATTATCTTTCATGTCAAGTAAGTGGTGTGGAACTTTTTTGTTTCCTAAAATTTCAAAACTGTACTTGTAAGAAAAGAAAGATAAGTCCTAACCGAATTTAAAGGACATACAAAAGAAGATTAAATAATTTAATGATTAAGAATTGATTAAAATAATTTATATATATGAAGTGTTTATATTTTAGAGGAGGGTATGTGTTTTATCCATATTAAAATTTAATAATGATATTCAAGATGATGCATAGAACTAAAATTTATCTATATACCTTGGAAGCATAAAGATGCATTGAGATTTAACAAAACAATTCTTATGGGATGGTAGGAAGTGGGAAATTGTGGAATATGTTTCTAGATCCAATATATTCTAGTAGGTATAGAAAGAAAGGAAACACCATTAGGGATTCATGAAACCTCTTCCTATACTTATAATAATGTGGGATAATGGTAATGTGGACTTTTACAATGGAATCCCAAATACTTATCGAAGAATGATCCTATATAAGATATCATTAATCATCTTATTATTTTTTAAAATTCATTTATTATAAGAGAATATATATCCCATTAGACCATTTACAATTTATATATAAATGAAACAATAACAACAGTAAATTAAATCTAATTGAGTCTCTTTGTTCATATTCAAATCATGGAAAACTATTAAAATGGATCTCAATACTGAGATAATTTTAAGACACACCTATCATCCCTAGACCAATGGAAAGATTGAAAAGACCTTCCAAATGTTCTATGACATGTTAAGATCATATTAAATTTATTTTCCAGTTATTTTGGATCTATATCTACCTTTTAATGAATTTTCATACAATAATAACTTCTATTCAAGCATGCATATAGAACCATACAAAGCATTTTACAGGAATATGTGTGAACTCCAACATATCATGTTAAAGAATGAGATATAATGTTAGTTGGCCTACATATTCTAGAGGAGAAGATGGTTAACGTGAAATAAATTCAAAATCATAATAAATTATCCTAGAGAATAAAAAATAAATATTATAATATTAAAAGTAAAGACTTGGAATTTAAAGTTGGTGGATAAGTGTTCTTAATAGTTTAACCATGTAATGTACATAAATTATTCGATATAAAGGGTAATATTCTTCATATGTACCTTGGGAATTTTGAAGTACTAGTACTAATTGAAGTTTTATTATACTAATTTGTCAGGTTGAACAACCTTTCAAAAGTACATGATGTCGTACAAGATTCATTACTAAGGAAATACAGGTAGGATCCAACATATGTGCCCACATACGAGGTAATAGAGTTAGATCCCATCATGTATTATAATGAATATCCCTTCCAAATTATTGATACCACATATTAACCGTATCCAAATAATATAATAGATTTGGTGAAATTCCTATAATGATATCAAAAACTTGAAGTAGCTTTGAGGATAGGATTCCTGCACTTTTCAATAACTGATATAAACCACAATTTTGAGAAAAAAGTGATTCTATGGGTATAATGGAATACATTGGACCCTCCAATATCAAGTAAACCCCATTTTAGAACTATACCACAATGTTACCTTTAATGTGTCTTTATTTAAGAATATATTTTAAATATTATTTTTTGAATTTGAAATTGAATAGACTATTTTTTTTTTCAATTTATCATTCAAAAATCAGATTATTGTGAATTTCTCAGTATTTTCAAAAAACTTAGGTTTTTAGTTGAAAAGCACCATTTTCAAAAATCTTGTATAATTTATTACTTTTTTGTTATATAATAATGAACGTTAAGTTTACAAAACCTTTTTTGTGATGAAATATGAATTAAATAAATAAAACATTTAATTTTAGTATATTTTTTTAAACATATAAATTCCATGACAATCATTTATAAAACTAATTAAAATGAAACTTTAATATAAAAAATCATTAGGTGTTTTCATTAAAATGAATATTTTCAAGGGAGATCCAACTTTGGAATAACTTTAAATCCTCATATTCTATATTTTTTATAATAAAATTATATATATAATTTCAATATATATCTAATATAATTTTATCTTATATATATATTTAACGTATAAAATTAATATTTTTCTTAAAGTTGCTTTTATTTGATTTTGTGTGTTTATTTAAAAATTAGTATATAACTGAACAAGAAATTTTATATAATAAAATTATTTTCAAATTTGAAATCAGAAGTATTAAATTATGTAAATGGGCCGATCTTAATATTTTCTAAAAATATTAATTACTAAGTTCCAAAATAAATTAATACGGAAAAAGTAAATTTGGGTGAAAATTTAAAGTTAAATAAAAAAGACATGACACAATCTATGGGTGTATAAAAAATAAAATTGTGAGGTGATTTTTGATACCAAATCACTATCTCTACCTCTTTTTTTAATTTTCATTCCATAATCCCTTGAATAGTAAACATAAAATATTCAAAATATAAGGGTTACTTTGAAAACTATCTTTCCCTTCACTTATAAATGGGTTACACTCCTTGAACATTGAGGTTCACCTCTCATTAAAATCTCTCCTTGAAGATCTCCCATTTTTATCCTCATTGATCTCTCTCCTAAGTTCAAAATATTATTATCAATAATAGTTAGCATAAGTCATTCATTTTTAAGGATAAAACCAAGAAAAATATTAATTGTTAATATGAGTATCATCAACTACTTAGATTTTACGGTTAATTTTCATCATTCAAATTTTTTATCGACACACCGGGATTTATATTCTATTTGGTATGATGATCTAGAATTGTATTATTCCACACAAACTAAAATTTACTACTTTCTATATCTTTTCTATATATATATATTTATGGATGAATTATTTCCCCATCCAGATATTGGGTGGGTATATATTTGTTGTTTGGTACCATGAAGCTTTAACAAATAGCCTAATAGTGGATATATAGAATTTGTTTCATTACATGCTTGTTGAAGGATCTCGGAGTACCATAAGTGTCTCTAATATTGGATTTTCACTTGATAATATACTAAATTAATTATCTCTTCTTATTTTTACTACTATTTTATAATTATGTTATAATTTTTTTCTATTTCTTTGTTTCTCATATAGTATTAATTTTCTCCTATTTTTTTCTATAGAAAAGTTTTTATAAAGTTTTATTTGTGTTTTTTATATTTGTTATCCTTTCACCATATTATACTATATTCATACACATTTATATAAATAAATTATGCCTAATTTACTTATTTTTATTAATTTTTTTGGTGTTTCTATTTTTCTAAATGTATTTAGAACTAAGATTTAATATGAATTACTGAAGAAATGATAAATGTTTGGAATAAATTTTTTTTGGGTTTTCAAAAGAGTTTTATGAATGCCAGGGTTTTTTAACTTTAATAAAAAATTAATGTACTTTTATGTATTTTATTTCAAACAATAATTAATACAATGTTCTGTTAAATGAAACGTATGGAACCTTAGTGAAATTTTACATGGAAATAATGCTCACACTCTAATTACAATACTCATTTAAACTGAAAAATTAGATTTTTATAGGTTGAGGTTTATGATTTTTGGGAATTACTATTTTTTTCGACATCATTCATTTTTTACCTCAGGAATAGGATCTTATCGAGATGCTGGATGTGACCCTGTTATCATAGGGAAATTATTTTATACTAAATTTTTGATTTTTTGTTTCAATTTAGTATCATATATGTGTAATTAAGGATATCTATAATAAAGACATACATTTCTATTTCTGTCTTTTATATTTTAGGAAATTTCAATTTCTTTTTATTTATTCTTCTTCAGGTTTCTTATTAAATTTTGAACCATTTATTTGGGGTTTTATTATTTTTAAATATATAGATTCACCATTCCAGGAGAATGACCTGTTTTAATTATGTATATAATATTTATTTTCGATATAAGTCATCCAAATTCAGTATGTTTGGATTCCCTTATATTAGTTTTTGGTCTCTATGTATTATCAATTTTCGTTGGGCTTTACCATGGGAAAATGTGAGTTCCTGATAATGGGGTGGCCCATATTTTTCATGACATACTAGTGCCGCCTAGTACCGGTTAGTGGTCATGTATTGTATACCTATGATATAAGAATGGTATATCATATACCCCGGGATCTATATCAATATGGAATCATCCACCATAGGGAGATGTCTTAATGGAGCATCATTAACATGGATACTTGTATCGATGGTATAATGTCTCCTTATGGGAATGGTGTTGTTGGTAGATCATCCAATCGAGGAATTTTATCAGTGGTATATTACCCACCCAAAATGGATATATGTGGTACATCATCCAACTAGAGATTGATATTCTGGGAATACCGTCCACTTATAGTTTGTTATATGCGGTATATCATACAATAACGTATTTAATATTTGTGTGTATCATCCAGTCATGGTATATTGGATTTGTCTTCCGTCATTGACATATAGAGTTTTATTATTAGTTCATCATCTACTTAGATGTTGATTTTGTTAGTGTATCATCCAAATTGAGTTTGTTTGAGGTAATATATCATGTTCTATAGAAGTTGATATGGCGGTCCCTCTTCCACCAATGAAAAGTTCTATGTGTGGTGTATCATCCACTTGGGGTTTTTATACATGGTATATCATTCATAGAAGGAATGTACATCATTCACCCAGAAATTTGGTCTTCATCCTTGATATTGGATTAGTTATAGATCATTCAACTATATTGTGATAATTCTTGTGATACATTCTATGTGTACATACCCAAAAATTTTCCTAACATAAGAGTATGAAGGATGAGCTATAATTGAGATGATATTTGAGACCCTTATACTGTATGGTGTGTGTTTTTATAAAATAAATGGGTATCTATTATTTATTACACTATACCATGATATCTAAAACTACAACATAGTTGGGATTTCATTTGAAAAATTATAATCATATTTACATGCCACCGTGGTGATGTGTGATAGAGTATTAGTCAGCTAGGGTTGAGCATGACATACTTATGGTGGTATGAATGAAATATTTTTTGTATGTTTTTGTATTATTTATAATTTTTGAGTGGATCTTATTAAGGTGTTATAGGTTAAGAAGAATGGGTAAATGAGGGATGGTATAACCCTGTTAGACATGAACAAAGAGTTTTGAAGATGAAATATAATTATTGTGTTTAGCTTTAGTGAAAACCAGATCATGATAATTGGACTGGGCCTATTGAGACTACTATTTTTCATCTTGATACAACCCATGGGTGGTGCATGAAGTATACTATATATATGATTTTATGAATATTAACATTTATTTGAGAAATTTTGGTCTAGGTATACCAACATGTATTGATATCCTAGAAATATATCTAAACACATTTTTTATAGAATTAATTGGGTGAGACTCTAAGGATGGATGTTCCCAGAGATTTCATACATCATTTTCAGGTTACATGTTTGTGACTCATTATGATAACCACTTTACTGAACTATTTAGATAAACACTAGTTCTAGTGACTGAAAATAGATTCATGGTTTAGTATTTTGAGTATAAAATAAGTCATTTTATATGTTTTTTGGTGAATATAATCTTTTTCACATCCTTATTAGGGGTTATGAGTTTGAAATTTCTTTTTGTTTAGAACTTGATTGGGGGATAATATTTCAATATTATGAATCCAATTCTAGGGTTGAGAGTGGGTAGTAAGGAAGTAAAAATTAGAGGTATAAGGAGTTGGGATATCTAGAAAAGTCATTTATCATTTCTACTTAGAGGGTTGAATTGACTATGTGTTACTACTATGGTAAATCAAGCAATATTGAAATATATTTTCATAGATATATGAATCATTTCTGATTCTATAGGGATACGAATAATCCATTAAAGTTCCATCTAATAAAAACAATCCTAGTGGGTAGGAATTGATTTGGTTAGATTTGGAGTTAAGGTACATGGATATCTTTGTATAAATATTAGAGAAATTTGGGATCCTCTTGTAAATTTTTTACATGATATAAGATATATTTTCTAGGGGGAGGGGTATCAGTACTAGTAGGGTGCTTCCCCTCAAGGGAGTTAGGCATTGGGTGCTCTAGTATAGGGCTTATGAAAAATTCATTACATCTTGAAAGCCCCAACCATGAATTGAGAGGGCCCGTTTGAAATGATAGGAATGCTTATTTGCGAATTTAACTTTGAATCTTAATTATTTAATATAGTTTCATCACATTCATTTATATATGAAAAGAGAGTTGGTGATTTTAACTTTATTTTATTGTATATTTATGCATAGAACTCTATTATTACTTCATTGGGGGTGTGATTTGAGGGTATTCAATAATGTATAAGGAGAACTATATGGCTAGCTCATTTATCATCAGTTTAGGGTGGAGAAGGATGATATATTGAAGCTGGAATTTCAAACAAGGTTTGAAAATTATTAGTTTACAATGATGAATTTATAATTAATTAAGGAACCTTTTTTCATTATAGATATGGTGAATAGAGTATTCAAGAATTATATTTATATATTTTAATAAATTTTAAGTTCATGAGTTTATTCTATAAATAATTCTAGAGACCCTTAGATTTGTGTGTTGAAGGAGACCTAATGAATAAGTAATTATTATTAAGTACCATCACCAAGAAGTCTGATAACCAAATGAATATTTATATATTTTATTAATTGGGAAGAAATAGATTATATATTTACTCAAAAATATTATTCAATATCATATAAAATTAACCATCCGTTTTTGTTAAAAAAAACTGAAGTGGAAACCAAAATTGTTAAAAAAACACTTTTGAGAAACATATATTTCAGAAACACGGATTATGTCTGTCATTTTACCTCCCTCATGATCGGTAATAATGTTACAGTTATAGGTAGAAAATATAAGAAGGGTAGAGTTGTTAAATTTTAAAATTATGGTGGGAAAGGGAATTTAATGGAAATATAAAGGAAAGGATTGGTGGATAATATTTAAGGGGGAAGGATTTATTGATTTTGGAAGGTCTTAGTCATGACATACATAGTGTTTTTCAATTATGGGATAAGGGGAATGAGGTGAAGTCCAAAAAGTTTAATTGTATCATAATAGGAAAAGTTTGTACTATGATTTTTCAATAATGTATCAATAAAGGAAATATTTATCTTAGAATTGGATAGTATGGAATATGTATGGTGTCTATAGGGGAATGGAATAAATTATTAATAATATTATGTGATACATGAGAAAACAATATTTGGAAGTCATAGATAAAAATGAATGATTTAAATATCACCATACACTTTGGAAATATTAAACTCACATGTTTAAATGTTTTGTAAAAGGGAATATCATTAAATAATACACCATAAAAAGAGAATAAGTTAACAAGATTTATTGAACAAGTGCATGTGGATGTGTGTGGGATAAGGATACCCAATTCCTTGGATGTATGAAGGTATTATATCTCATTTATTAATATTTACTATAGGAGGGATAATATAATTGTTATTTTTCAAAAATATGATGTCTTTTGATGATATACTCATCATCATACACTCAAAAAGAATATCATCAAGTTGAAAAACCAATTATTTTTGAAAAAAAAATTGTTTGAAATTTACCTACAATCAGGTGGAATAGTATCCTTAAAAAATTGAATATGGAATAATGTTGTATCCATAAGATCTTTTCAATAAAATAGTGTTTTTGAATGAATGAGTTATTTTAAAAATAATATGGCTCAAATGATTATCATTAAATAGAATTTACTATCAAATATTTTGAAGGAGGATATTTTTACAAAATTATATATATCTATTATTGCTTTATATTATCAGAATTATGGGATGAACCCTTATAAGTTATGGTGTTAGAGTAATCCTACACCAAATTTCATTATATTTTTCATAAGTTTATATTTTATAATAAAATATAGAACCATAATATGATTTATTAGTCTTGGGATAATGGTATTTAACTTGTATATTTATTAATAATACTATTTTATATATTATATACCTTTTTATGGGAAATTATGGATACCAAAGATGTAATGGTTGTTGAAACTGAGTAGAATGTTCAAGAATATAAGAGTATTTTAAATAAAAACTGCATAGAAATATAGAAAGAAAGTGGTCTTGATATGAGAGGGTACGAGGGAGATAATAGTGATAAAAAATACATTAATAGGACACTAATAATGAACAAAAATGTTTCCATTTTTGTAGATATAAAAAAGAAATTATTTGGTAAAAAAATAGTCATAACAAAAGTTTGATTGAAGTTACATTAACATTTCCAAATAAGAGAATGAATTTTTTGGAGAAGAAATCATATCTACCCTAATAAAAACCAAAGAACATAGAAGAGGGTGTGTGGATAATAATTATTTCATGGTTATTAATGAGAAATGTGACCAACATAAAATGAATTAGACTTGTAAATTTGATATATGTTTAATGAAAAAATACTACTAGATTTAAATGGGTTTAACAGAATAAACATAATGAATTTGGTATGTTTACAAGGAACAAGTAAAACTTAATATGAAATTTATATTCTCAATTTGGAGGATTTGATTTTGACTATATTATTTCTCCCATTTCTAGACATGATGTAGTGAGATAATTTCTCAATATATCATTGCAAAGAGGAATTAAAGTCTTTCAAGTTGATTTATAATGGGGGTTATTTAAATAATCCCTTTAAGATGATATTTCAAGTAACAAACTCAACCCCAATAGATCATATCTAGTGTCTTACTTATTATATTATCATAAGATACAAGGAATCACATCTCAAATGACCAAATAGTTTATTAGTCTTGATAAAATAGATACATACATGATTCAGATATAATATTTGAGAAGATTAATTACAATATTATTTTTGTTAATGAATTACATTATTCTATATATAATATCTTTTCATATCCATCATAGTATAGTTCAGGGAATCCTATGGAAAAGAAAAAAACAAAGGGAGCTAAAATTCGCAGTAAGTGTTAAGTAAAAAAGAAGTTATCATGAACTAATAATAAATATTCGATATGAAAAGGTAAATGAATGAACAAATATTTAGTTTAATCATTAACTTGTATTTCTTAATTAGAAAAGGTATAATCAGTTTGATAAGGTAAATAACTAAAAACACCTGAAATTTATTCAATAAAATTAAAATGAAATATATATAAAGATAATATCATTGTGAAAATATCATGGATAATAATGAAATTTTTTTAATAATTGAAATGGTTAATTATTTGACATCATGATATTTGTAATCATGATACCTATACTAGAAAGACATTTTAAAACTTGGCTTAAAACTATGTGTATAAAATCATCTAATTACATCCTACTGATTCTTCTAATGATACTATCGCTTCACCAAGGGGATATATAATTCTGGGCTCAAACCAAGACAACTTTTCAAAAGAATTAATCATATTTTTAATAATCAAATTTATTCATGAATAATGTACCTTATCATCAAATATCCATATTGAGTAAATAATATATATTTATAAATTTCTCCCCATATAAATGAATAAAATTAATTATATAAGAAAATATTTAAAAATAATATATGGGAAAATAAATAAACATATAAATTGTTAACAATATAGATATTTATGGAAAATTTAATTTCCAATGACCACAAGGAAAAAAATATTTTAAGGGAGTGTCAATGACTGAAAAAATGATTTTAAGAATGTTAATGTTAGTATATTTCATGTTGAAATTATCATACACCATCTATATAATGTATATTGATATAATTAAAAAAACATATCCCATGTGAAACAAATATAGAATAAATGTTTATTTTATTTCTAAATATAAATTCTCTGAAAATATCCTTTAAAACTTATTCATGAAAATTATCATCAGTCTTTGAAAATCACCATTTAAAACATTTTAGGGGACATGATGGACAATAAATATATTCATTCCATACATGTTTAAAAAATGATTTCTTTCACTTTTTCGGTAAAATCCAGCTAGATTTTTTTTTGAAAATGAGATAAATATTCCTGTAATTTTGTTTGAAAAATAAAATAATGGGAAATAATGTCTTTAGAAAACTATTTTTAAAATGTTAAAATCAATTTGGAATACATATTTATAAAACATGGTTTCTAAAGAAAATTTATTTATGACCATAGAGAGAAGCAAAGTAATATTCTCAAAAAAAAACATTTAATCTATCATTTTAATTTCCAAAGTGTGAAATATATTAATATTACATGAAAATCTCATCAATTACTAGAGTATAAAAAATTAATGGTTTTAGTAAAGAATTATCAGATAATTTCCTTCAATGTAAATTCTAGTATAAACAATTCTAATTAAACTGATATTTTTAAGTAAACTTCTACAATGATCATGACATTGAGTTATGAATTTACCAATAAATATATTATGTGAATAAATATTAAATCCTCATAAAAAAATTGTTTATAGAAAATAATGTAGAAATAATTCAATATAAAAGTTTTGTTATAGATTATCAAAGATGACGAAAAAGTAGTATAACTTAATGAAAGAAATTTATTTATGAAATTCCATACAACATGTTAATTTTCAAGTAAAATCCCCTGAGATAAAACAAATAAAATATTAAAATAAATTAAAATTATGAATGAAATATTAATAATATTATATTTTAAACAGAAATTATGTATACTATTTAACATATATTAGTTTCATAACATTATAATATTCTTCAATGAATAGAAATTAATACGAAGTCCCTTGCCTCGTGTTTCTTTCTGGATGAGTCTAATTTAACCTCAAATATTATGGTTGAAAAAATAATATTAAATTATAATACTTTTTTTTAAAATATATTTTTCAATTATCTTATATGATACTTATAAAATCATATCTTCTTTTTGTAAATAAAATTTCATTATTTTTATTATTTCGGCAGTTAATTACCTTATTTTCTCATTCATTTTTTTTATGAAAGTTCATGTTCATATGAATATTAAAGAGATCCAAAAAATATATAATAATAATATCAAAAAAAGTTTCATATTTTTATTATATTTATATTTTTATGATAAATCATAAAAGTGTATTTTTGAAAATGAAGTACGTTGTGATCATAGAATCAGAAGGTCATTTGTACACTTGGGTAATGTTTCTATTTTTCAATGATCATTATAGAAAAGAGGTAAGTAATATTCTACCAATAAATTTTTTTCATAATAGCATAAAATTAGTATTATTTTATCAAATATAATTACATATTTCATCCATGTAGTGTAGTTATGAAATGGGTGTCCCATCACTTCATGATGGTGATAGTCCACATATATACAAACAATGTTTTAATCACAAATTGGGTGAAAATTTTAGAAATACAAAAATTTATTATATTTTTATAATGATAAATATGTCATTAATATAATAATTATTTCATTTATATCCCATATATTCATTAACTTTATCCTTATTTCCATCCATGTAAAGCGTTAATGAAAAATGAATCACATCACTTTATGAGACCGTAGTCCACTGAACACAGAAGAGATGTTATTGTATCCCCAATGGAACTAAAAGTAAAAAATTTATATATGAAATAATAGTTAAGAAGTTATTATTTTTCTATAAATAGCATATATATAGTTTTCTAGTATCATCATACCCGACTTTGAGTAGTGTTGATTGAAAACATCACATCGATCTGTGAGGCAGTAGTCCACCATACACAAGATAAAGGTTATAATTTCCCAATTGATGGAAGTGGGTTTGGATGTAGGTGATGACCTTAACATTAAAAAATATTAATATATTAAATATATTGGTTTTATTATATAATAATAAATTATATAGTTTTTCAGGAGTCCTAAGAAGAAAAAAAAGAAAGAAACACGGTCATTAATTATATATCTTCTCGGTCCACCTATTTAGGATTACAACTAAATTGTTACATACCACCCCTCGTCACTGTCTTGAGAAGGTGGAGGGAGACTACTTGTCATTGTATGACATCCCCAAGGCACAAAAACCTAGAATAAAAATGATGGAAGGATTCATTACACATGAGGGATGTTTTTTATTTAAAAATAAAACAACCAACCAAACATTCCAAAACCAAATGACACACTATATGATTCATGATATCAATAATAGAAAAATAAACATTTAATTTATATTAAAACAACTAGAAAGAGTACCACTGTAGAAGACAGCCCAAAAAACAAGTGTACAACGGATGAAAACCCAACAAAACTCAAAGACAACCACAACTCCAAAGCTCCAACCTCCTCCATACTCCACTCCACAAAATATCCAAATTATTAGTAAGTACCACTAGAGAAGTGCGATAATTTACCATTTACCATTTTTCTATAAAAAACATAAAGAGAAACAAAGCTCTAAAGAATGGGTGATTAATTAAAATCATTATATTTTTCCATATAACTTCCCTACTCACACCACTTGGATAAAACAGGTTAGAAAATTTTATAAAATTTGAAGCTCACATGGTTAGGTCCCATAAAGTGTACCCATATATGGTTAGTCGAACAGTTAAAAAAATCGTGCCCCAACAATGTGTCAAAAACTTCTTAAAATATGTTTCTCACATGGTTAGGTCCCATTGTTACCAAACTATTTAACAATAATTTCAAATATCACTGTCTGAACATGTCCCCACTTAGTACATTTTGGTCAAACTCTTTCCGCTCGTGCACCTTCCCTTTAGCATCTATCTCACAATGCATGATTTCATATAGGTATGTAATGGTTTTTACAAACCATTTTCCAACTTTAAACCTATATAAAATACCCCAAAACACAGAAAATTTTTCCACACACTCCAAAACTTATCCCATATACTTTAGATCATAAATAATGTGTTTCTTATTTGAAACCGAGGGTGCTTTGTAAATTAATATTATATGAAATTTTTATCGGAAATGGAATATATGATTATTGGATGGGTGTTTCTATGTGATTTGGGTCGGTATTTAAAAAAAATAGTTATTTAATTTTTGAATAGATTAAGAGAGGGAGTGTCCTTTTATAAGTTAGGTGAGTGGGACACATGAAATATTTGATAATAAAAAGGAGTACCCACATTTTTAATATTTCAGAAGGATACAAAATGGATTATTTTTTATACTTAGACATGATACGGTCAAAATATATTCATAGAATAAATTTTATTCATGTGTTAAGGTATTTTAAACTAGTTTGTTTTTAGTTTAACCTCTCAATAAGTCAACTTTTACATAAACCATGGTAAATAATTTCTAATGTTTCTGTTACTAATTAAAGTAAAAAAATTAATATTACATTATTTTATAATATAAATTATTATAATTGAAATTATGAAATCAATTCTTCAAAAATAAATTAATAGAAGTGGAAAGAAATATAAAATTAATCCTACAGACGAGATGAGAAAATAAGGTTTTAAAGTGAAAATGTTCAAAATTTTAATTTTTTTATATAAATTCAAAATGGATATGATTAAAATGACCTATATTAGTAAAATAGTAATATAATATATAAACTTTTATGTAATTTTTTTTAAAATTATAATATTTCTTTATAAATAATTTATAGAAGCAGTTGTTTTCAATTAAAATTCAGAATTTCTAACAATACATGAAAAAATGAATCATATTAGAAAAATATTAAATTTTTAACCAAAGATAACCTTGATATTATTATATAAAAAAATAAAATTATTTTTTCAAATATTCTTTATGTAATTGGTAAATCTTAATTTTAAATTATGTTTTTAAAGTGCGACTGAACCTTTTTTAAGAAAAATCCAGTTTTTTCTGAATACATTTAATTTTCTTTTAAATGATTATTATTTTATTTATAATATATAGATAACCATAATTATAATTATATATATAATAATATTAATTACCACCTATTTATTTCTATGTTATAATGGTATAATATATTACGATTCATTTAGAATTGAGGTTTCGTGTCCTGAAAGCCATCGAAGAGAATAAATGTAAAGAAATATATTTCATGGGTTGTTTAAGATCGATGTTGTGTGTTTTATATTATATAAAAAATTATTTTCTTATTTACATTATCCCCACCATAAATAATTTTACTCTTCATAATTGAAACTTCGTATGAGAAATCAAGTGTTTTATATTTAAAAATTATTATTTTTTGAAAACCCACATTGTAAAATGTGTAAATAAAACATCCGATTTATATGGGGTAAAGGGTTGTAAAAAATAAAATGGAATAATACATAACTAAGTTTCTAAATTGGAAAAATTGGTTTAATTTTTATTTATGTGTGTAGAAAAAAACCTTAAATAATTATAGATATTGATAGAGATCATTGAAAAGAAGTAAGTGAATGATCAATGGAAAGTTAAAGACCTCAAAACCATGAACTTTTTAGTGATATAAAAGTACATTTGAGTCAATGGATATGATTCTAATATGATAAAATATTTGTTTCAAGATAAATTTCCTAACTATGAGTAATTATTTCACCTTCTATAAATATAATGAAAAACACATATTTGAAATGTTTCTATTTGCTAAGCCTAATTTCATCAGTTGGTTTCCCTTTGACCAATATTTAATTCACCAAATAATCTATAAAATGAATATAGAAAATTATTTTTTACTAATAAAGCACTAAAATTTACTTTTAATGTATTATAATATACATAAAAAGAGTGAAAATCATTTTTATCTATCTCTAAATATTTTTCAAAACCAATATGATTAGAATAATATATCCAATATAATGCGTTAATATTTATACTTAAAAAGTTACACCACTGGTTTATAATTAATAGTTTTTAAACCATTTAACAAAAATCAATGATACAATAATTGTTACATTATGTAGGCTAGTTGTAGGCACAAAAACCTTCTGGAACTTCGATTTTGGGTTCAAACTCCATTGCCTTTCAAGATGGGACAGGTTGTCAACTAGAATTCAAGTCAACATTTTTAAAAAGATATATTAATTTAATTAATATAACATTAAAAAATAGTGATGATCCATAGTTATAAAATCATCAATGATATGATAATTATAAATGGTTTCCAATAGCTTGAATCATATTCTAAAAAATTTCAATATATTCTTCCACAAATTACTCTTTTATATAGTAAACCAATAGGTTGTATTACCATAAATGTATTAAAAAAATACTTAGACATGTCATATCCTTAATTTTTTTTTCAAAAGGAGATTTTATGAATTTCAAATTATGATAAACCTTATAATCATAAACCCATTATGATATCCATAACACTTATATAAATGATGAGATATATTCTTCTAAAATTTTACACAATCCATAGATGTTTTATGATTCTTATAACATAAATTACATTGGTAAAATACTTATATATTTATATTCATTAATACATATACATAAATACTTTATAAATTTTATTCCAAAATAATTAATTCGTTTTTATTGGGGTAAAACATTAGAAAAGGTAATTAAATAGAATAATTCCCAAGTTAACTAGAGTTAATAAACTTAATTATAAATTGATTCATTGGAATAGATTTTTTTCCTACCATTATCCTCTTTAGTTTTCATCAGAAATTATTTTATTTATGAACTTAATTGAAGAACATAAAATTTTTTCATATTCCATTGAGATAGATTTTTTTTTCAATATATCGAAACTTAGGTTTAGCTAAGTTTATTCATTTCAATTACATATTAGAATGCTTCATAATGATTTATAAGGAAAATATGAATTATCCAATAAATTTCCCAAAGAGTGTCAAACCAGGTGCACAGTAAGGCCCATTGTTGCGCATCAGGTGATTATTAGTTCAATACCAATACACCGCTTTTGTAGTAGCTACTTATAGATATATCTATTCCATAAGTACACCCACTTGTAATATCCATAAAGGGATTAATTTCATGGAAAGACCATACAAACATTAAATTACCAAAACATTTGGATGTTTTTGTATAATTATCCTAAAAGTATAACATAGGGAATTTTTCCCTAATTTAAGTTTTACTAAATAAACATTCAATAATTTCTACAAAACATCCTCTAATACCAAATATTGTAACCCAACCCCAATAGAGAGGAGATAAAGTCTAGTTTATTACCTTGGCATAAAGGACCAAATAGTTTAGTAGTGTTGTTAGAATAAATACATACATGATTATAATATAACATTTGAAAACAACAATTATGAAATAATATTTTTAAACAGTAACATTATTCCATCTAGAATATCCATTCACATCAATCATAGTACAACTACTAGAATCCTATGGAAAGGGAAAAAATAAAGTGAGCTCAAATTCTTTGTAAGGGTTTAGTATAGGGGAATATATAATAAATAAATTATTAATTATAAATATTGAAAGTAAATAAATTTTGACATAAAAAATTTATTCAATAACTTTTCTATCATAATTAGATAAGACATAATCAATATGGCATGATAAATAACTGAAACGACATTCCATTTAGACAATAATATAATAATGAAACTGATCCATAGATAATGAAATTTTGAAAATCACATGGATAATAATAACTAAATTCTTAATGAGGAAATTATTTATTGATTAATTTCATGATCTTAGGCATCATGATAACTCTACCATCAAGACCTTTCACAAGATGGTTTAAAACTCTAAATTGAAATAGGTTTAGTGTGAGCTTACTAATTCACCTCATTAGACTATTACTATATCTAGGAGATATACAATACATATCCCCACCCATAACTTCATGTTAAAGTAATTTTTCATATATTTAATAATTGATTTTTTTCAATAACAAGCTTCCTTATAATCAAATATCCCTTTTGAGTAAAGAATACTGATCAATCAAAATTTCACAAGACAAGCAAATAAAACTCAATTTAGAATAGTCTATGGAAAAATTATATATTTTTTAAGAAATAAAAATATTCAGTTTAATTAATATTGATATTTATGGGAAATTTAATGTCTAATGATCTCTATAAGGTGAATATTTCAGTGGATAGTTAATAACTACAAATGTATATGAAGAATGTTAATGTCAATACATTCCATGGTTAAAAGGGTTTTAAATAATACATAGAATGAATAATGATGATTTGAATACTACATATCCCCAATTCAACATAATTATAAAAAGGGTTTTTATAGTTTATGAATAAAACTTGAATGAAAATATCCTTTAAAACATTATTGAGTAAAATAATCTTTGGAATTTGAATATAACTTTTTAAAACTAAAACTTCACAAAACAATTTAAATATAAATTTATTTTGAAATATACTTCCAAAAATATAAAGTATTTCTTAAAATAATTGAGTGGTCATGATGGTTTGGAATTATTTTTATGTCATACACATTAAAATAATCATTCTATTAAATTTTACAGTTAAAAGAAAAATGAGATTGTTTGAGAAATTACCCAAATATTAATTTAAAAAAATTTGAATTTTTTTTCAAAAATTGGAAATTTTTTTATTAATAAATCATTTATAAATGGTTAAAATCATTTTTTAAAACACTTTTTTAGATATTGTTTTTGAAAAAAGTGATTTACGACCGAATAGATAAATAAAGTTGGTTTTGTTTTAAAACATTTTATCGAACATTTTAAGTGCCAGAGAGTGGAAAAATATTACATGAAAATGTTTAAAAATATTCAAAAGATAAAAAAATTAATTATCTTATTAAACTATGATAAAATAAATTACTTCAATGTAAATTTAGCTATAAAAAGTTGTGATTAAAATGAGATTGTGAAATAAACATTTGAAAGGACCATAATGTTGAAGTGGGAATTAACCAATGAATAAATTATTTTTATCCAATTTAAACAGATATAAAACAAGAATTTATACATTTTTTATTAAAATGTTAATACACAAATAATTATTGAATATTGAATACAAATAAGAAGTAATATCTCTAAATGAAAGAAATTGAGTTACAAAATTTATTACCATGTTTTAATTTTCATGTCAAATCCTGTAGAATGAAATAATTCTACTTAGAACATAAATCTCAATAAGGAAGGAATTATTCATGATTTTATAAGTAAAATTGGATGTATATACACTATTTAAATTAAATTTGGTGCATAACAATACAATAATCCTCAATGACGTGAAATTATGACAAAGTCTCTCACCTTATGCTTAATTTTAGTTGAACGTGATTTAATATACTTTATATTAGTTATAAAAATAACATAAAATTATTATAGAACCATATTAATATTTATAATATCTTATAAAATCTTTTTATAACATCTTATCCTTAATTCATTAATAAACATTGAATATTTTAAATGTTTTAGGTGATAATATTCTTATTTTCCTATTCGTTATTTGTTATGGATGTTCTGGTACATATGTATATCATATTGTTCCATCATATTCATAACAAAAATTATGAAAAAATATTCTTATTTATATTTAAATAAAACTTTTAGTACCAATAATTATGAATGGTTTTGAGAAATGATGTATGTTACGATCACAGAGATGGCAGGCTGTACATATTCCGGGGTAACATTTCCATTTGGGAATGATCGTTATAGAATTAAGGGAAGTAAAAAATTAAGTTTAAAAATGATAATTATATAAATAATTTCACATTATTTATTTAAATTTACTTATATAATTCATCCATGTGTTGTGAGCATGAAAAGAGAGTCACATTTCACTATGAAGGTGGTTTTCCACCCATACACGAACCGTGTTATCATCTTTAAGTGGTTGAGAACATAAGAAATAAAATGAAATATAATATTTTAAGAATGATAAATCGGTCATTAGTATCTCAATTATTTAATTTTTGTCACATATATTCATTAAAATTATCTTAATTACCTTCCATGTAAAGATTTAGTGAAAAGAATCACTCTACTTTATAAGGAGGATGTCTTCCCAAAAAATGAGTAATGTTGTCGTATCCCCTATATAATGGAAATTAAAAAATTTATATATGAAATATTGAATAAAAAGGTACAATTACATTATATATATAATATATACACTTTATATTTATAATTATTGCTAATTTTGAGAGCTATTGATGGAAAAAAAATAACATCTATATTCGAGTCGATAATCCTCCACACACACGAGTGACATTATCATTTCACAGTTAAGGGAATAGGAAAAGGGTATAGGTAATTACCTTATAATAATTATATTTATGTATATTGAGGTTAACTTTGTTAGTATATAATCATAAATGAAGTGTATTTGAATGTGGTGGATGAAGAAATAAAAGAAAAATGAATAGTTTGGAATTATACTACTTCTCGGACCACCTCATTAGGATTATATGTGAAGTATTCCTAGAAGGAATTTATGTCAAAAAAATTCTTATAAGAATAATTTATTTGGTTTTTGAAGATATTTTTTCTAGAATATACCACAAAAATGGGTTTAATGGTGTGAAAAGCAGAGGAGAGTTTGTGGCCTTGTATAAGTGTGGTCAGCGGAAATTTTTTAATCTTTTAAAATATAAAGGTGTAATCAAGTTTTTCACATTATTTTTTTTAAAATGGAGTATTATATATGCTTAGAAAAAATAATGTAAAAATATTTTCATAAAATAGATTTTATAAAAGTTTTTAGTTCATTTTAACCCTTTTATTTTTAGTTTAACCCCATGGTAAATCCATTTTTCGTTGACCACATTATTTTTTCCCTATTTCTTCTATGAATTAGTGTAATTTTTTTTACATTATTAGAAAATATTAAATTTTCAAAGTAAAAATATTGAATCTATCTTTCAAAATTAAATTAATATATGAGGAAAAGCAAAATTTATAGTTAATCTCATAGAGGTGACAATAAAGCGGGTTTTCAAGGAAAAAATGATCAAATGTTTATAATTATTATATGTCAAAATTCAATATGAAAATGATTCAAATAAAGTCAATTTAATGAATTGTAATAAAATAGAACTAATTTTACTTTAAAAATAATTTTATATGTAATTTACTTTTATTTATAATTTCATGGAAAATTAATTTTCAAATTTAAATGTTGTATATTTCACTATTCATAAAAAATGAATCATTTTAGAAAAATCCAAGACATTAAACCAATGAAAATTTTTATATTCCAATTTAAAGATTTAATTACTATTTTTTAAAATAAATTTTATAAATTTGTTAAGAAATAATTTTACATTATGTGTAAAAAAACATGACTAAGCCTTCTTTTAAAAAAATAGAGTTTTTGAGAAAACATTTGTATTTTTCTTCTTTTAAATGATTCATATTTTATTTATAATATTTTGATAAACATAATTATTTTAATTTAGTTATTACTATTAATATATTCCAATTTAATGTATATGTTATAATGGACTACTATATAATGGTTCATTTAAACTCAAGGTTTCATGTTCCGTAAGCTATTGAAGAGAATAAATTTGAAGAAACATATTTCATCGATTTTTAAGCTCAGTGTTTAATGTCACATATTCTAATAAATGAAAAATTCAAATTTTAAAATTTCATGGTGTTACATTTAAATTGGTGAAACTAATAGTTATCTAGTAGATGAAAATTAAAACGTTGTGTTCCCTTTTTAGAAAACCATATATGAGATAAAAAAATCCCCAAGGTCCTGAGACAAATAGATGGATTAATAATTAAATAGTCTTAGATTTCAAAGAGTTGGTCTTGATAACCACCCCTACATCCAAAAAGGATTTCTAGTTTTAGATATTTTTATTATATATTTTGATGACACTATTTTTTTGTGTGTCATATATTTTAGAATGAATGTAATTTTCTAAATACCAGAATGGGTATTATAAGTTTCATTGATTTTTGATCTATTGACTTTATTTTTATTTCATGTTTTCTAATGGAATTATGGATTCTTTTTTCAAAAAAAAAAATATTCCAATGTGGTTTTAAAATGGATGAAAAAGGATATTTTAGTCCAATGGGAACTCTGACAGTGACATGGATTAAATTCTCAAAATATGACGAAGGCCATGAGGTTGATATGAAACATTATTTTTATATAATTATTATATTTTTGTACATAAAATACAAAGGATATGAAATTTATTATTTTATATGTTAATATTATCACAATACAATATTTAGCAAAGAAATGCGGTAGAAATACATGAGAAAAATAATATATTTTGTTAACTAAATAGTGTATTTTGTGCATTTTTAGTATATAAATTAATAAAAGAAACCATTAGGATATATGAATGTAGATTGGGAAAATCATTATATGACTAAATGGGCACTTACTGATGTGACTTTTATCTTAGTAGTTCTTCCATTTATTAATCATAATTAAGTATGATTACATGTTTTATTCAGGGTGGAGGAAGAAAATTTTGTAGAAAATAATGATTATATAGGATATGAAATATTCATAGAGATAATGGGTTCAAAAAGACATCTCCAATTCATGTCATGTGTGACAAATTTAGTTTTATAAATCTTATATAAAATTATATTCACCATTCAAGGAAAAATAAAATTGAAATCAATTAACATTTGATAAGGGATAAAATTGATTAATACATTTTGAAATTGGAGTATGTATCTACTCAAAATAAATTTGTTTATATTATTATTAAAGGAATACCCCTAGAATATACTTAAAGTAATCATTTTTATCTTAGAGTCTTTTAAATCATACATAATAGATGAGTTTGAGAAGGGACACCCACTCTCACATGGATATTCATTTTATATAAATATATGATTTGTCACATGAATTTAACTTTAGGTTTTAAGAAACTTGTTTTATGAACTTATAGAAAAGTAATCCTTAGGTTAATTGATAGATGGAGGATATTTTCCTTATTATAAATGGGGTGTAAATTGTGATCAATGTAATTTTAAAATCCCATTAAAATTGGGGGGGGGAGTTGTTTTGGAAAGTGGGGGGAGGGGGGTCTTGAATTACTATTCGTGGGGAGCAGTAGTTCAAATAGATTTTATGGGTTGTGCTTGAGTGGAAGTGGAAAATAATGTTATGGAGAATGCAAGTATGGTTAATGATATTTTTTTAAGAGGATATTTTTTTATCTTTTATTTATTAAATTGATATTGACTCAAATATAGTTATAGTTGAAATTATGTTGATCATATATATATATATAATTTATTGGAATGCGTTTTTTGAGTGTTTTTAAATCATATCTGGTTATTTATGCTATTTTCATAAGCTTTAGTGATATATCTATTTCATGCATTCAACAAATCAAGAGGGGTTATTATAGAAAAAATATGAATAGAGTGATTTTTAGTCCGTGTTTATTGAAAATAATATAAATTATATTTAATTATTTATTTTTTAGAGATTTTAATTAATTTTGTAAGGGTTGGAATATTTTTGAGTTGGTTATTCTTGATTTCTATGTGAATATATCTTTGGACAGAAGTCAATAATTTAGTAAAATTATTTTTTCTCATAGATAAATTATTTATATATCATTATTCCTTGTTCATAATAGAATTTGGATAGGTAAGATGATTTCATAGGGGATATTATAATGGTACACCCTAATGAATACTTTATAAAGTTAATTCTGTTATTGAATACCCTGAATAAAAGGGGATTCATAGAGGAATTGTGTTTTAAGAAGGGTACTATAAAGGGTATACTATAACAACTGGGTCTCGGTGACAGCACAAACACCCCGCCTTAACATGGTTGTTGGGTCCTGGCTGGCCATGTACCACAAGTTGCCCCGTAGACACGTGGTCCCCACCCAAGGGCCTGTCCACATGCTTGAATAGGCTATGATTTCTATGTGAATATATCTTTGTATAGAAGTCAATAATTTATTAAAATTATTTTTTCTCAAAGGCAAATAATTTCTAGATTAGTATACCTTATTCATAAGAAAATTTGGATAGGTAAGATGATTTAATTGGAGATATTATAATGGTATACCCTAATGAATACTTTATAAATTAAAGTCTATTATAGAATACCATGCATCCAAGGGGATTCATAGATGAATGGTGTTTGAAGAAGGGTACTGTGATGGGTACACTGTAACAACTGGGTCTCAGTGACAGCAAAGACACCCCACCTTAACATGGTTGTCGGGTCCTAGCCCACCAGGTACCACCAGTTGCCTCGCAGACACGTGGTCCCCACCTAAGGGCCCACCCAGATGCCTGAACGTGTCATCTAACTAATGATTATCCCCACATGATTAACTGTAGAGTTCTAATCAGACATGCTATTGAAAAGGATGGTGCACCTCATTGACATGAGTCATATCATTTTTCCATTTAACCCTTTATCATTCTAGGGTGTTACAATCACACCCCCTTTAGAGTACAACTTTCTCATTGTGGACCCTACATCCTAACCCAGGCAGTGCACTACACTTAAGGAAGGGTACTGTAAAGACCCGTAAATTTCAAGGAAATTTTTTTTTCTTAATTTTCTTTGGAATTTTACAAGAGCGCAGTTTCTGACGGCACCTGATTCCGAGGCACGGTGTGCCTGGAATCATTTTCTGAAGTTTGGCTCGGGTACGTTCAGTGAACGGACGAGCGAGTTTTTCTAACTTTTGAACCGGTGCCCAGAATCGAATTCTGAGGGCACTGATGAAATCGCAGCGCCGGTATTTGCTTAGAAACGCCTCTTCCGGAGTTGCGTTTGCTCGGGTGTGGTTTTTAAATTTCAGGCTTAAAGTTAAGAAATAAAATAATTTTGCGACAACTTTATTTTATTTCACTTAAAGGCGGCTTGAACTGAGTTGAATCGGATAGGATGCTATCCAGAAATATCCTACCCCCTTGGTAGGATATTTGTGAGGTGGGGCCCGCACGAGCCCCGCCGTTTCTTTCTGCTAAGAAACGCACCCGCGAAAACCCGTCTTAATGAAAGTCAACTGACGCGTTTCTTAAAATCTTAACAGACCATTTAATTGGGCGGTTTATTTCGTGAATTAAATGGGCTGTTTCTTTCGTTGAATTAATTCAACGAATTAATTCAATCGTTTCTTAACCTGTTTTCGTGTGTTGGCATATTAATAAATAAGACCAACCAAAACCTTTGGGGGATTACTCGTTGAGACAGAATTCTTGTTTCTTCTTCCTCCTTCGCGAAGAACACGAAGAACGCGAAGAACGCGAAGAACGCGAAGAACGCCGAACCCGGAAATCGACAACGCGACGCCGTGATCCGCATCGCCGACAACGTTCTTCTGCGACGTCTCTTCCTCCGCGACGGATCTTCGATCGGCTGCTTGAGGTAAGAGTCTCGGACCTTCCTTTTTATCTCCTTCGTGATTCTTAACCAAAACACGGATTTAATTAATTTAAACTAAATCTGCAGTTTCATGGTGCGTTGAGTTCGCCGACTCAACACCGGATTCTGCGACGACGCGACGCCTCCCCGCGATGACGCGGCGATCCCTCTCTTCCGCGACTAGCTTTTCCGCGAAGAACGCCCGCACGCGATGATCGACGAGGTAGGGATTTATTTTGGGATTTACCCCCTTTTTATTTTTTTCCTGTGAACGTTCTTTAAAAATTAAAGAACCGGTTTCAAACGAACAATTTTATTTTTATTAAAATTGTCGGTTCATGTGTTGAACAAAAATTCTCCCGGTTGTTTATCTCTAACGCGGAGGGTGCGGGCCAAACGAACACGGCCCGACGACCCTCCGCCGTTCTTCATTTTGTGCGGAATTGAAGGGTGACGAAGGAACGTGCCGCAACAGATGTTTGATGATTCCGCAGTGAAGGACGAGTCCCGGGAGGAGCAGCGGCGCAGGCGGGAACAAAATCGGACCACCGAAGCGATCCCGGTGGCCCGCGGAACTCGCCGGCGGCGCCGGCAGCCGGGAGCGGCGGCTGTAACAACCCGAGATTTTATGAAAAATATTCTTTTTATTTCACTAATGTCTTGTGTTGTACGCTACACCAAAAGGAGCTTGCACAACATGCATCCTTGACTTGCCTTGCATTACACGCAATCGCGACCTTCCACGATAGCGTGTGTTGTACGCAACACCGAGTTTCCCTAAACAACGATATGCTATTAAGATATTATTAAAACTAGCCGTTATGAATAGTAATAAACACTTTTTGAAATTTTTTAAATTTTATTTTTCAAAATGGAATTCATTTTTGGATTCGTAATATCGAAATTAGCTTAGGGTGAAATTTTGGTACTTTTCGGATAACTTTCATATTCTGATGAATAGTGAAAATTACTAAATTATAATTAAAAACAACTTTTTTAATCAAAATAATTAATAGTGATAAATTATTAATTTGAGTGGTTTTAAAGTATATTTAGAATATATTTTTACAATTTAATACAATGTTGGTCATTGGATGTAATTTCACATTTAAACCAATTATAAACTAGTGTCAATCTTTTGATAGTTATTATCTCTTAAAAACACGCTATTTGTTTTGACGACGAGAATTAATTTTTAAATTAGTTAATGCAACTGATATGTTTTGAATTTGGTAAAATAGACATCATTTTTGAGTTCATAATATCAAATATAGCTTAGGCCTAATTTTTGGTATTTTTCTGAAAACTTTCAATTTTTGATGAATAGTGAAACCACTAAGTGGTAGGTTAAAAACTGAATTTTTCATAAAACTTAATTTTCCCGCTTCTGTGAATGGAATTTCGAAAATCCGACAGACACAGTTGATATCAGTAAGTAAAATGTGGTTCAATGAGATAAAAATAATTTTTTGGTGAATAGTAACTTTTTACTTTTTTTTACCGTGGTTAATAGTAAATAGGGCAACTAAGGGTAAATATGATATTAATATTACCCTAACACATGTCCTAATTATCTTGGACAATTGTAATTCGACCAGAAACAAGCTTAGGAATAAAATATGACCATTTAGGCACACTTGGATTAGATTAAGACATTTATTATTATTTAATTCAAAGAAGAGTTAAAAGAGTCAAAATCAAAGTTTATTTACTAAAACATTTTTAATATAGGGTTGTACATAAGATAAATTAGATTGTAAATATTCATTAGAAAGATAAAAAGATTTCCTACATAATGATATTTTATTTATAATTTTTAGACTTTAAATAAATTAATTTATTTATGACACAACGATGATGCAGTAGTTACCCTTTTAAGGAAATATTAACATAATTGATGTTATAAATGCTCAAATGAATGTAATTTGAGACTTTTTATGAATTCCACTAATTTTCTAGGTTACTATGATATATTAGTGTTGATTTAATCAACTTGGTTCGAACATATAATTCTGTTATGACTTTCACAAAAATCATATATCAAATAGTGTCAAAATTGACACAAAATAGTTTTTAAATCAAATATTATATTATTAATTGTTATTTTATTCCTAAAAATCTAAGGTTCGGCCAAATGACTTAGATAAGGATATATGTATTAGTAATAAACAATTTGGGGTTCGTTTGGCATGTTATAGTAAGTGTATTAACCATATAGTGAAAGAAAACAAAAAGACACAGTAAAAGTTAAATTATTTAACTTAGAGTTAAATCTAATTGATAAGGTTAAAATAATATCATAAACTTGTCCAAATCCTATTGGTTGATAGGATTTCGACCCATCCCCACATTATATTCGATATAAGACCCTTTGGAACCATTATAAACTGATTTTGACTTTAATGTAAAATAATATTTTGAGATATTCCTAAAGTGCCCCTCTCCTCCCTTATAAAAGGGTACCTCCTCCCCCTCCTCCTCACACCAATTTGAGCACTCAAGCTCGGCCAACCCCTGCCAAAATCTCTTCTCCACTTCCCTAGAAACATCCTAGAGGTTCTGGTCTTCCTCAAAGGCCAATTTTAGTGCCCTAAGAGGAGGTCTCAAAGAGGCGCTTCAAAGAAGAGGTAATTACCGTTACCAATTCTTTCATCTTTATTTCTTCTTCCACTTCTTCTTATTAGGTTGTTTTATTATGAAGTAATAACATCAGTATCACTAATATACTGATATGTTATTATAAGTATGAAACAACCCTATTTCACCATATATCCATCTTACGGAAAAAGAAATCACCGCGCGTGCGTACGTACGGAATACCGTCTCCACGCCGTGGTGTAATCTATTTTCCACCACCACCTTACATGGATGGGTATAATGGTGTAAAGAATAACTATACATAGTTATTACAACATCATATTGATTCTGATATATTGTATAATCCACTCCACTCCAATTAAATATTTATGGAAATGATATCATCGCTCGTGCGTACGTACGGACTACCGTCTCCACGACGCGATGAGATTCATTCTCCATGTTAACCATTTAAGAATGATTATAAAGTATATATAAGACATAATAATGAAATATATGACATTATAAAGCTACTGGATTTATGTATATATATTTATGTCATCTACTTACTTTCATTTCAAGACAATAAGGAAAGGAAAACAGCGTTCATGCGTACGTACGGACTACCGTCTCCATGAACAGTGTTTTTCATTTTATTTATCTATCTATTATATATATATATATACTGAATATATATGTTATATAAATCATGTTTTATATTCTGGAAGTAAGTAAATCATGATATAAGTAATAATGATGTCAAGAACAACATGTCAAAACACCTACGATAAATGAAACGATTTTACCCAAAACGCTTCTTTAACATGGAATTTACAAAAGAACGGGTAATATAATGTCATAAGTGAACCATATATGATATCATAACAATGAATATGATTATATAATAAGTCAATGACATTATTTAAATCATTATACAGGAGGTTCGGACACATATGAAGCAAATCGGACCTAAGGTAAGGGAAATATCACAATCTCATTTTTATCCGAGATTGTTTATTCGTAAGTATTTACTGGGGTGTATTTTATCATCCACATACATGTTCCCTCAATGTGTAATATTATTTCCATACTTATACAATATTTTATATCCAATTTTACCTTTCGGTAAGTTTTTTTTTGTAAAAGATATGAAAGGAATCTTTTGTCGTTTTTCGTGTGAGCTACTTTTTGACTTTTCTGACAAAAGTACGAAGAATGTTTTTTTTAACTTATACGGCATGAATGGATTTTTAAAACATTATTTCCAAGAAGCTTCCTTTACAAGTTTTCAAGTTTATTTTTAATCATCTTCTTTTATTTTAAAGTCGTATGACATGTTATGAAAGGAAAAATGTTTTTGAAGTAGAAAGGATATTTTCCTCAAGAATGGAGTTCAAGTATTTTATCAAAATTATTTTCCATCTAAGATAATAAAAGGGTTCTGTTTTTATCCCTATTATTACATGGATTTGATTATGTTGTGATGGAAACATTTTTATGAATTCCTTTATCTTATATGAATTGTTTTATGATGTCATGTTTTTTAAGAATCCCATTTTTATTACATGGGTTATGCGATGATGTATGATTTATGATTATGTGGCACACATAAGAAAGGATTCATTATAAGATGGGTGAGACCTATATCTCCCTCCAATGCATTGGGTAAAGATTTTATATCTCATGAGATAGACAGGGCTGGAACGGTAGGTTATACCGGTTCAGTGAAACAGGACTGAAACGAGGGTTACTCGATTCAGAAAGGGACTTTGTCCACTAAGATAGTCTTGGCAATGAGTCTTGACTAACAAGAAATGATTCTCTATGATTATGTGTGAATGCCACAAAGTTTCATGTTTTAAGTTATGATTATTGTGATTACATTTCACTGCCATGATTTATCCCATGTTATGAAATTATGCTCTCTTTTGCAGGTTATGATTTCCAAAATATTATGTTCTTTTGAATATGATGTGACTGTTATTTCTTTTTTTTTACCCTTACTGAGCATTTGAGCTCACCCTTTTATGTTTTCTTTTCCCCAGGATATAAAGAAAGGTTTTAGGTAAAAAAAAGGGGAAGATCTTTATGGGAGATATTGAAGATCTTTCACCACGATTAGAAGATTATGTTCCGAGTTTCCAAAGACACTAAACTATTACGATCCTTGTGTGTGTGTGTTTTTGTTATGTACTAAGTATTCCGCAAAAGTAATGTAATGTACATGTACGTCAAGATACGGGTCTCTACAGCGGCGCCCCGGTGCGCCACCGGACAGGCCGCCGCGACTCAGCGCGGCGGCGGCGGCACCCGCGGACCTGCGGCCGCGCGGGTCCGGTGCCCTCAGACGCGGCTGAAGCCGCATCCCGACTCAACGCGGCCCCACGCGGGGGGGGGGGGGGGGTGGCACCACCTCGCCGCGGGGGCGGCGCCCCGCGTGCCGCGGCCGTTCGGCCGACGCCCGAGGGGGGGGGGGGGGGGTCGGGCCGGGTCGGCCCGGGCCCGGACCCCCGTCGTCGGACGGTTTTCGTTCACACGCTCGTAACTTGAGCTACGGGCCTCCGAACGACGCGCCGTCAGTGACAACACGATCCTTGGATCGAGACGGTCGTTTCGGTATACTATACTCAAGGTGCACCTTCCTTTTCGGAGCCTACGTAGTTAAAACTCCGTAGTTAAGCGTGCTTGACCTAGAGCAGTGATCAGGATGGGTGACCTCCTGGGAAGTTTCCCAGGGTGGGTGGGAGACGGAAATGCCAATAACTAACAGACCGGGCGTCCGATTGACGCGCCGTCTGTTTCGTTGAATTCCTCTAAGTGATACGGATCTTTTGGCACACTCTGCCCGAGGTTTGGACGCATGTGGAGTACGGTCGGGTTGGTTTTTCCTTAAAAACCAACCGGGCCCCTGGGACGAAAAAGGCCAATAACTCTCAGACCGGGCGTCCGATTGACGGGCCGTCTGCGACGTTGAGTTCCTGTTGACGATACAGAACTTTTGGATACCTCAACTTCGGACTTTGTGTCAGTTGATGTATCAGCCTCTCGGCTCGTGGAGCGGACCCTCCCGAACGAGCTTGCTGTGAGCGGGAACCCTAGTGCCGGCTGCGCCTGCTTCTCCGACAGCGAAAACTGTGCAGAGATCCTCCGTGGACTCCGACAACGACCGTGCAGAGATCCTCAGTGGACTGCGGCGACGACTGCGCAGAGATCCTCCGTGGACTCCGACGACGACCGTGCAGAGATCCTCATTGGACTGCGGCGACGACTGTGCAGAGATCCTCCGTGGACTCCGACGACGACCGTGCAGAGATCCTCAGTGGACTGCGGCGACGACTGTACAGAGGACCTCAGTGGACTGTGACGACTACTGCACTCAGCAATCCTACGTGGATCAGTGCTACAGGTCCTGCGTGGGCCCGATCCTATGTGGGTCCGATCCTGTGTGGGTCACTGCAGGGGTTAGTACCTATCGATCCTTCGTGGGTCCTATGACTTAGATGGTTCAGTGATCATCTTTATCGTCATCCGAAGAAGTATACCTGTGTGAGATGAATCTTCTGTTTTAATCGATAGAGGTGGTGCGCTTGGTTGTAGCGGTAGACCCGCGATACTGGAGACGAGCGTACAGAGTACGGAGACCGTGTAGCCGGCTGAGACCTGAAGACTGCTCGACCGACTCGACTTGGAGTGAGTCGACTAGCCCAGTGGACGGAGCGCCCGGTATTCGGTGGCAGACCCACGGAGGACGGAGCGCCTAGTAGTTGACAGCAGACCCGCGGTACTTGACTGGATGAGTGCCTCTGTAGGCTATTTGGGTGAGCGCCCGGTATTTGGCAGCAGACCCTCAGCGGACGGAGCGCCCGGTAGTTGGCAGCAGACCCGCGGTACTCGACAGGAGGAGTACCTCAGCAGTCTTAGGTTAGTGAGCAGTACCTCGGAGTCGTGACAGGACCACTGTACACTTTAGAGATGGGTCTCTTCAGCAGTTACGTTTTTGATAATGAAAATCCTGGTTTGAGCTGCGTCAATGATCCTTGTGTTTCCTCTTGATTGAGATGGGTTACTTGATAATTTCGATATATGTTTGGGCATATACCTATGAGAGTTATCTGTTGAGTTTTCGTGTGTGGATTACATTTCCTCTCCTTTGTGGATTGTGTTGAGCTATCCTGTGTGGATTTACTGTTTACTCTCCTTTGTGGATTGTGTTGTTCTATCATGTGTGGGTATACGTTTGCTTTCCTGTGTGGACTGGGTTGTGCTTAAGCTCAGACGTTGGAGCCAAACGGGAATTGATGACTTAGGTATATGTATGGGCATATACCTAAGCCATGTCAGATGTTACTTCGTGATTGTATCTTTCTTTGTGGATTATCCTTTGTGGATTCTAGGAGACCTTCGGGGGTCTTGGGGTCCCTACTGAGTAGCTTATACTCACCCCTGCACGGGCTATGCCCGCACATCGTGGTGTTGGTTGCAGACGAGGGGCAGCGCTGATCGAGGTGGAGGCGTGCGGAGCAGGACGGTACCTGGAGGTGGACCACTGGGCGGGACGTACTCGGAGTGGACGGCTGGACCGAGGAGCTGTGGAGGCTATCTGTACCCACCCTTCAGGTGGGACTTCCAGAGGACGGCTCGATGCTGCGGCTTTTCTTTTCAGTTGCTGTTTTTCCCTTTCAGTTGTACTTTACAGTTGGGCTTGTATTTCCGGCCCCTTTTACTTTCAGCACAACCTGTTACAGTTTTACTTAGTGTTTACTTTTCCGCTTGCTTACTCTGTGGGGCTTGTTTACTTTTCAAAGGCAATGCCTTCCCTTTTTGTTGGGATTTACGCCTTGGTGCTAGTCGCCAGCCCCTGGCCTATGGAAGGCGGGCTTGGGGTAGTCACGGCACGGGCCCCGAGGACGGGTCGTGACAGGTACCACCTCTGATACCAAATGTAACAACTGGGTCCTAGTGACATCACAAACCCCCTGCCTTAATAGGGTCGTCGGGTCTTGACCCGCCAGGTACCACCAGTTTCCCCATAGACATGTGGCCCCCACCCAAGGGCCCTCCCACATGCCTGAATCGGTCATCTGACTAATGATTGTCCCCATTGGACAACACATGTCCATTACATTGTGCTTTGTCCTCACTGACACACACCCTAGGAATATTCCTAGAAGGTCACCCATCCCGATCACTACTCCAAGAAAAACACACTTAATTGTGGAGTTCTAATCAGAAAGGCTCCCGAAAAGGAATATGCACCTTGTTGACATGAGTCATATCATTTATCCATTTAACCCTTTATCATTCTGGGGTGTTACATATACCATCTTGGATATTTATTAAGGGTATATGGAAGGGAACCTAGAAGTGTATTTTGAAAGGGTACCATATAAATATATCTTCTAATTTTATAAGGGTAACTCCCCGTATCCTTTTTCAATAATAAGTGATATTTTTCAGATATAATGAAATTTATTAACCAAAACATATTATTGGTAAATTTCTGTTACATTTAAGGATATTATCTTGATATCAATTAAAGTATATTAAGGAAATTTTATTTCAAATATAGTATATTATGTTATAGGATAGTTTGTGGGATAATAGTTGATAACAATCACCACATGGAACTAGTATTTAGAATAATGGAATTTGTAGTAGTTACATAATTGGTATACTGTTAAAAAAATAAGTTTTTATATGTTTTTATGGATTAAGGTCACATAATAAATGAGAAATTTCCCATTTTTTTGTTATTTTAATTTTCTATCATGGAAATTTGAAAACTAGCATTATCATTTGTATAATCATTTTTCACTCCAAAGGAATGTCCTAATTTTTAGATTCTAAAAAATATATATCCAATGTCAATAATTGTACATAAGTGAGTATCATATCATGTAATATGGTTAAATATAAATATAGGGTAATTTTTTCAATGAATGTTTCTTAAAAATAAACATAACTCTAGTTTTTGAAATAATAATAAAGAGGAAGAAGAAAAAAGTGTTACAATAGTTCTTCACTAGAATATTTTTTTGATGTTCTTAAAGAGTATAAGTTTGAGAATATTACTTCACCACCCATAGTGTAGTTTTCATCTTCTTTATGTGTTAGAAGAAGTCAATATGTAGTAGATGAGTGTATTCCCTATGTGTAAGAGACTTGTGAGTTTGCATTTAATAACGTTTATAAACATGTATGATTAGTGAAACCTCTTAAAAAAATGATTTCAAAAGGAAGGGAGTTAAAGTTAATAATGTAAATCGGGAAATATATATGAATTATCCCTGTATTTGAAAGATTGTTTGAACTTTGTAAAATCATATGTGTGTTAATTTTATTGATATCTTTAGTACCTACTAAATTTGAGGAAGACAGAGGTGTTCCAAATTACTAGGGTACACCATTTTCATAAAGGGAAAAATTACATTTAGAAAATCCTCATTCCCCCAAGTTATATGAATTGGTTGGTAATAACATAATCTTTAATTTTCTTAGAATATTTGGAACCTCTTAGAATAATTATTTTTTATATTGCAGACTATATGGATTATCGAAAATTATAAAATCTTACAATTGATTTGTTAATACTTTTTATGTTTTCTAATCATATATAACCTTTTAAATTCATCATTTTGTATTAAATTGATTTTATTCATTGTTATATATTAGAAATAGAATCTAATATAGGATTTATGATATTATAGATAATTATGAACAACCCATATCATCTGGAAATATATAGAAAATTAAAATTAAAAATATATAATCTATGGTCTATTCTCTAATATTATGTGGCTCAGTCCTATTGTAGGACAATCAAATGGGTTTGATAAATTGATCGTACATATATTTAATTTTTTCCTACACATATAGTTCCAATACTTTGATTCTTTCATTCAAAGAAAAACTGACCTGTTTTCTAATTATACTCATTTGAACAACTTTATTCCATCAAATTAAATTAAATGTATAATTCTAGAAAATAATAAATTTATAAATAGTTAAAAAATAATTGTTTATGACAAAAATTTATTTACAGAAAAATAAAAATATTTATTTTTCTATATTTTTTTAAGAATATATATAATGATGAAATATATTCACTCGGGTAAAAAATCTATTATTTAAAAAATTTATTTGTCAATTATATTAAAAAATTAATATAATGATTTTTTAAATTTAGTTACTTAAAATATACATTTAAGACACAAAAATGGTGAAATCAAATATTTATAAGGATATTAACATTTATTTTCCCGAAAGTCAATAAAAAAGATGGGAAACCTTATCTCAATTATTTCACTAATGAATATGGTAATATATATTATTATTATAGATAAAATTTTAATGATCAACGAATTTCCAAAATTAAAAATCACAACTAAATGATAATTTCATATAAAATGAATATTTTTATTGATTTTTGAATATATAAATCAATAATATTTCTTATTAAATTATAATTTCATTAAGTAATGATAGATCTTGTGGTTTTTATAAATATATATTTTCTCTATATGCAATTTTACTAAATCATAAAAAAATATTAATGAATCATCATGCAACATATTTTAAAATAAACCACAAGTGATACCAAAAACTAATTATTTAGATTAAATTAATATACTAATAAACAAATAACATTATAATGATCAATGAACCAATGAAGGAATTTATGGAATCTTACCTCATTGATAAATAAAACATCCTTTTGTAAATATTAGGGGAAGAGATAGTATAATTTCATGTATCTTGATAAATATACATTTATTTTACTCAACCAATGATTTTTAACATTGATAATGAAAATACTGAAAATTTGTAAAATTAATATAAGTCATACCTTTATCTGGTAATCATAATCTCATTGTCATATAAAAATAATGTATCACATATAAATGTGGGAACATATTTAATAAATAAGGTAGAATAAGGGTTTGATAGAGAGTGAGGAGGAAGGGATATCTAGAAGGAGGGAAGTAAGAGGATCTGAAATAGTTTTTAGGGTAAATTATTTAGTGGTATAATGACTCTCTATTTTTAAAATAAAATTATTTTCTTTATAAATGATTAATTTAAATGGGTTAGATCCTATATTTCACCCATTGGTCACATGACTATCTTCCTAACCCCTTATATATATAATTTATTATTTATTATATAAATAAAAATATAGTACATGTACACATAATGTAAAAGTGGGCCAATCCACAACCCCTTCATCATTAGACAAAGATTATATTCTTGTTTGTAATTAAAAATAATTCTGAATGGTGGAAAATCCCTCACTTATTCTGTATTTAGATGTCCAATTCTTTAAGAGACTCATGGATCATTTATAGGTGTGCATTTATCAAAATAAAATTTTTAATAGAATTATTGAGAATTTTCAATTATTTATATAAGAACCTATTTTTTTTGGTAATTGTGGAATTATTAATTTACATCTGTTAATTAAATAAAAATTATTGAGATTCCCTATGATTCAACTCATGAGTTATTTTTGGGAATAATTTTAGTAACTCACATTCACTTTTATATTAATTTGAAATTTAAAAGACTATATAAGGAACCATATATTCTCTTGAATCTTGACTGACAACAATTCATACATTATTTGAGACTCAACCAGTACCCATTTTTACGCAAACAACTCGGTCGTCAAAAACTCACTATAACCTATCTATTTTATATCCAAGATTTTGACGATAAGATTCCCACATTTAAACATTCATATAAAAAACTGTCACACACTTCTCTCATCTTAATTGACTTAGGGGACCAAAATAAAACCTTTCTAACTTGATTCATTGTCACTCATATTCTTCTTTCACACACACACACAAAATTGATTTGAGGGACCTTAATTACACGTATACATGTGATGGACAATGCAAAAATTCTATAAAATTATGTTTTATAGAAATTAAAGAATCTATCACTTTCAAAACAATATGTAATTTTATAATTTTAATAAAATAAACTTTTTAATTAAAACATGTTAAAAAAATTAGACTGAAACTAAAATTACTAAAATGAAATTAAATTTATAACATAGAATAAATGAATCATTATTGAATTAACGTGGGTATTTTATTTTCAATTTATAGTAATTTAATAGATTAAAATGGATATTTTTTCGTTAGTATAAAAAAGAATCAAAATATACTCTGAATTACAAAAAATATCCAAAACAAAAAACTGTTGGTTTTTACATCCTCTATCTCTCTAAAAAATTTCATCCTAAATGATCATAAATAATATTTACAAAAAATAGGTTGATAAAAAATAAATATTTGATATTAAGAAGTATCTTAAACATGTAAACTATAAAGAAAAATTATTAATGTAAAAATGTTACCCCAGAAATATATAAGCAAATAATAACATAATATATCCATCAAAATACATCCACAATAAAAAAGTTTACAAGGACTAAAATCACAAATTACCATTAAAAATGGGATTGAAAAATAGAATGATTAATTAACAAAAAGGAAAATGAAATATAGTGTCTTTATTTTCCAAATAAGGATTCAAAACTCGAATAACATTATTGGAGTTGGCACAACTATAGATATTTTATTGTTTTTTTGTAATATAATACTTATAAGGCAATAAGGAAATATAAATAAAGCAATTAAATTTTCTATAAATACATGTTTTTTGTGTGATTTGAATATAGATAGTTTTTTATGTTTGATTTCATGGGTCCAAAAAATACTAATATAGTAATTTAACCGTAGTAAATGATCCCAAGGAAATTTTATGATTGTTTTATTAGCCTTGGAATTTGGGGTTTATAATTTCTTTAGTTACTAAAAATTTTCCCATTCTACATAGGTTTAATCAAGTATTAATAATTTATTATGCAATAGAAAACAATAATATCTAAAAAAAGTATATTTGATGAAAATTACAACATTATGGCTATTTTTAAAGTGGGGTGTATTTCCCCATCAATCTATGGGTTATCTAATCAGGTGTGGTTCGATAGACCGAGTGGTTATAGGAAATAATTAACAAAATAATTAATATTATACTTAACTGATAGTTATGAAATACTATTTTTATTGTTGATTTGGTGTCGGCATATCCAAATGTTGATACTGTGGTGATTTAGCGGATGAATATAGATGATGTTTTATGAGAATTTACATTCCATGGTTAATAGAAATAAATGAGTTTCTTAAAATGCAAAGTTAATATTGGACTAATAGTAAGTTATGCACGTTTTTAATAAATAGAAATTAAAGAGGTAATAAAATTAGGATGGGATTTATATTATTTTCCCAAATGGATACTTTAATCAAATAATTATATCTTATTTTATTTACAAGGAACTCCCATATTTTCATTAGTGGGAGGAAGAATTTCAATATAGAATTTACCTTGGTGATAGTGAAACCTAGAGAAATGGTGATCAATCCACATATGCCAATGTTTATCGAATGCTGATTTAATGATATCAAGTCCATTTGACAAGGAATTTAATAATTTATTTTATCTAAATTATCCATGCTATTTAATCACCCTTATTTGACCAAATCCCCTTTAAAACTCCTTTGGTGTAAATTATTCATTGTGCTGGGTTTATGCACACACATGTTGTATCAACACATAGAAAACGTAGTTTACATATTGCATTATTGATGTGAAGGCTAAATTTTTATATCTAGATAAGATTATTAGTAAAGCATAGTTATAATTTGTGATGGAAATTTCTATAGGTAAGCTATCTCTAATAGTAGTTGGTGTATGGAGAAACATGTTGGTTCATCTCATATTTTCCTATTTTGATGATATAGAATTTAATTTTTTAACAAATCAATTATATAGTGTGGTGTTATCTAGGGTATTGATCATTTCTTCTAGTTTCTCATGGGATGTATAATTAAGTATTTATTTTTATGAATCCCTCTATTTAATAGTTTATTAGTTCATTTATGATTATATTTATTATTTTCTCTATTCTTCATATTTTATTACACATCAGTTATAAGTTATTAAAGGTTAAAGACTCCTATATTTGATTATTATTTTTTAGTTATTGTCAATAACACTTGGTCTTTGGAGGTGGTGATAGGGTTAAAATGACGGCTCATCACATTTCTAAGTGGGGCCTTTTTTGGACGGGTCGTTTTAGAATGGCATTAGAGTAGTCATAATCATCAGGTCATATTTTGGAGCAACTGATCTATCATTTCATAGTTTGGGATGTTTACATAATCTTTTTAAGGGTTCATTAGATTGTGTTTAAGATTATGGACCCCCCAAGTTGTTTAGACATGTATATATGAATTCACTAAGAAACTATTTATATATCTGTCACCTCAAAACCATAAAGAATCAAAAGCCATGTATAATTAGGATAATCCATGGATCATTTAGTGTTATGTTTCTATATGTTTATGTATTTACTAAGTAAACATAAAATTATATTCAATAATAATTATGGGTTCATCATCATAGATGATGTATTCAACTTACACAAAGGCATATCATATAGATGTAGGGTTATGAGATATCAATCCAGTGCTTATGAATAACAGAAACAATTAGTCAAGAAATGATTCATTGATTCATATTTAGTTGGATGATATCCTTACCCCATGAGTGGAGCCAGGTTTTTTCTTAATTTTAGACAATATTGTTTTATGTAAGATTTTTATTTCTGATGTGTTTGATAGGATCACCCATATGTTTTGTATGTTACGAGATTATTATTATAAAATCCTTCTTAAAATCTTAGATAGACCTAATAATAATATGGTGAATGGTTGGTTGTACTTATTTACTCTTTACCTTTTTAATAATCCAAAAACATGTTCAATAGGTAAGGATTTACACTTTTTTCCCTTCACATTATAATAATAATTTGCTGGGAAATGTTTTCCATGATCATGAGATGGAAAATATCTATTGTGGTTATAATTTTATCCATTGTAAAATATTTCATTCCATCTATTGAAATGTTGATGATTCAATTTCAAGAGATGTTATATACTTTTAAGTGATTCAAGACCATTTACATGTACCCATTAAGGTATTTATAACTCACATATTACTCCTTGGACATGATTCATAGAATATTTGTTAATATCCAATATATCAAGTGAAGATCTTATAGATAATCCTCAGGTTAGGGGTTTTATCTTATGTATTTTAACATCATAAGTATCCTTGAGGTATGTTGTACTTTGAGTTTTGGGGTCAATACCATAAATTTGTTTAATGAATTTTTTATCAGGTGTATGAGGAGTTCTAGAGGTGTTCTTATGGTTCGGGATATAGAAGAGTGGAGTATGTGGCCATCCAATGCAGGTTGTACAATGGTGCACAGTTAGTAGTAACAACATGCCCCAACCATTCTTATGTGTTCATAGATTTAGAAAACATTCTAGGGGTAGGAAAAACCATATGGCCTTGGATGGATCCATCCTACATGGTCACTCCATAGTTTTCCAAGCTGTGCCAGATTCCTAGGAAACCATGTGACTTTCTCCCATTTTGGAAAGAGGGTTTCACATAGTTGGTGAAAGGTTTGGACAACCATGGAACCAAATCATGCTCCCCATAAAATTGTGTTTTTTTTCAATTTTTCACTTTTTGTCCTTAAGTGTTTTAAAATGAGATTCCCCTCAATTCTTCTTCCAACAACCTTATTGTTGATACAAATCACCCTACACATCACAAGGATTGATATCCTTCAATTATAATCTATTTGGAGGGATTTTTGTTGAGAATTGAATATTTTAGTGAGTCAAACACCCTATTACATCTATTTTTAGGATTAAGGATTGTGTATTTGTTGTTTTTATTTAGAATATTTAAAACTCTATTTTTATAGTGTAATATAAGTTGGGGCTTCAAACGATGTTCAAATCCAAACAATAGGGTCAGGTTATTTGAGAATTTATCTTCATAATTGAGGTAGAGGGTCTATAAATTATATCCCATAGTATTGATGTTGTTTTATGCATATGTTCGTGTGGTATTGGTTTCCCTTTGTTTTGATTTTGATTTTTATAGTGATAAATGATAAATTGGTTGGTTTAATGATGAATTGAATCCCTCATGATCCCCATGGGATACATCATGTTTTACTAGACTAGAAAATTGGCCACCTATGAGGTGTTCTTTATTTGTGAACTTTGGGTTGGGAAAGTGAATGAAAAATTTAAGGGGTTATGAGATAAAACATATGATTGTTATGTTTAGGATGTTAAAATGGGGGTTTTAAAGGAAAATATTTAGGATTTTTGATTTTTTTTGTTAACGTTAATTTTTAAAATGAAATTGTAGTAAATGTGTTTAATTGGTAACATGGAATAAGGGATAATTTAGAGATGTTAATGAGATAATGAGTCATTAATTTAAAATGCTAAATGTGTTAACGGGTTATAGCATGAAGATGATTTATGTGTTTATTGAACTATGAATTATTAAATGGTATGCGTGTTCAATGATTATTATTTGTGAATCAACCTTTGTGGTATATGATTAATGAAACATGTACTCATGGATTAGTGGTACAATAGGGGAATGCGACCTGAGGATCTACCGACATTGGTCAAGTTAGACTAAAGATCTTAACCCCACCCCCTTTAATATGTGTGTGAGGTGGGTAGGATTGAGGCTTTATACCCCTAAGCGTTTCATTTGATGAGACTACTTGGATCATGGATCCAAAGTAAGTGTGATGTAATTGTTTGTAAAATGTTTTCCTACTGTGGGATAAAGAAACCAAATTTATTCCCTTCGGCATTGTAGTGGATTGGAATATGCTAAGGTGAAATTTATGGAAATTCCTAACCCAAGGAATAAATGATAAAAACGATTTAGATGAGCTTTGTTTACTAATGTCACTAGGTTTAATTTTTATTTATCTTGTTGTTTATTTAGTCCTTTATTAGGGTATCTATTTTGATTAGATATTTAGTTGACACCAATGGTGGTGTCCTACTAAGTTTTATTCACACCCTACTAGGGCCGCCATTGAGTAATCAAGCAAATTTCATGTTTGATGTTTTGGACAATGGAAAAAGAATTATGATAGAGGGTTGATTTTGGCATGGGATGTGCATGGATAAAAAAGGCATAGAGACAAGACCCATTTTTATATTCATATATATATATATATATCTTTCTTTTGGGTTTACCATCACTTGTAACTATATCATTTTACATATAATAATTACTATTTAGTTTTGGGATTGTACCCGGTTTTACTAAATGGTTGATAATGTAGGATTATTGTTTATTGTTTGATGTTTCCTATTCTTCATATTTTCATATTCTATGGATTACTCTAATAAATATGGTATAGTCTCCCCATGTGATCTAATAGAACCTTGCTTTTAGTTGTAATTTATTGGAGTGTGAGGAGGTGCACCTGAGGTTATATAGTGAACTGGTTTGGGGCACTAGTTTAAGGGATTCCGCGATGGGGATGTTACAATGTGGTATCATAGGGGGTTTTATTTGCTAAGTATTACTAAATAGGAATGGTATTTGAGAGACTAGTAAGTGTAATTATTTGGAAAAGATCTCATGCATGGGAGTATCTAAACCACGTATGAAGGAAATCCCAAGTAACCCAGGGTGGGATTTTGTTTTATGTGTGTTTTTATAATCGAATGAAATTTCACACTTTAGTGATGTTATTATTTTGTGATGTGACTATTTTATAATATTTTTCTTATGGATGGAATGTAATGAGGATGTTCATACTTGAATCATTTAGGTAAACCAGGGATATATACAGCATGAATCAGGGTAGGCACAATGATAGGGATATGTGTGAGATATGAGGGATAAAATAAACTTCTTTTTTATTTAAAAATTTTAAGAAGTGGTGTTTATTAAAGATGACGTAAATGGGTAAATGGTAAGAATTTTAATGAATAGTTAAATAATAATTCCTAATAAAAGGTTATATATGGGTTCAAATTATTGGTTATAATAAGTTGTAAAGATGAAAGGGTTCCTAAAAGAGAAATATTTACTTGTGAGAGTGATTGTCTGAGTTGGATTACTCCATGTTTGACCATGAACCCTAGTAGGAATGCCTAAGTGTAGTGATAAGGGTACGATTACATCTGTTGGGGAATCCTAAGAGAATTTATATGTTATAGATAGTATATAGCCTTATTTTGGGGAAAAAATGATGTTTTATGGTTTGTGTTATAAGACGTGTGTTTAGAATTCTAGAGAGATTCCACAACATTGACTTATGACAGTTTTTACACAAGAGGTTTTGACCGAGATGTCTCAACCAGTAGTAAATAATGAAACCCCATTAGTGAAGGGAAACTAGGGGAAGTAGTTCCATGAGAAAATTTCTTGATTTATAAAGATAATTTATTGGGATCCAAGGAGGTTCATTTTGTGTATGTTCAATCAAAAAAGAGAGTTTCAATTTCATCACCCTCTAATTCTTTAGAGATAGGTTGCAACCTTTGTAGAATATCTTTGGATTGAGTCCATCAAGAAAATTTTGGATCACTTGGATACTCCACCTGAGATGAGAGTCAATTTGGAAAATTATATATTTTGGGGACAAGAAAAGAGTTCAGAGGATATTTTGGTTTAGAATTACTTGAAATATGGTATAATATGGAATGAATTTCAGAAAATGTTACTAAAAGACATCTATATAGAGACAATGAGACATGATAAGTCTATAGAGTGCATGAGGTTGACCAAGGAGACTATATTGATGATGGATTTTGTTGGATGCTTTAAGGACATGCAACACATTGATCCAAAATTTTCAGAGGATGAGGAAGAAATGAAAAGGATTTTTTAGGATGAACATAGATATTAGATCAAGTACAAGCTGAATATCATCAATTTGAAAAGGTTTTATTAGGTGTAGATCAAGCCCTCATTTTAGCAAGGAACATGATGGAGGGTTTTTTTAGTGGACATGTGGTTCTAGTTGGATGATCTAGCAGTGCAACTTAAATGGGTATGAAGCGTCGTTTTGAGTCAGCAGGGCTATGGTGTAAAAAGTAGTTAATAAAGAGGATCAATCTATCAGGGATGTGAAAAGTTGTTTTGATATCATTGGGGTAGGCCAAGACACATGAAAAGTTAGTTCTCCTGGACATTGGTTAAGTGCTGAGTGTGTGGATGTATGGGGGAATATGTAGAGGTTTTGAATGAAACCCTGACAGTTGGCCACAGAAGGGGGATTGAGGTCAATGTAGAGTGCATACAGGGGTTTTTTTACATAATATTAGGTAGGTAGTTGGAGATCTAATGAACGTACCAATTGAGGTGGTATATTTGGTACTCCAAGAAGAGATCATCCATATCAGTAGGCTGGTTCAATGTCATGGACTCAATTCAAATCCTAGAGTATGAATAAAGTCTAACTTCATGAAGATTAGCTAGCTCTTGGAGGTGCAGAGGACAGACCACAGATAGTTCTAGGTACGATTCCTGTAACTTCCACTCTTGATAATTATTTTTTGATACATGTAACATACATTATTTTATATCTTCAAAAAATTTATATATGGAGGTCTTATTAGTGGAACGTATTTCGAAATTTATGTCAATAGATACACCACTAGGGGGTGAGCCAAAAATATACAGCAAAGTAAGGGGTGTGATCTTGAGGTTTTTGGTTTCCATTTTTTGTGTTTCTTGTTCACGCTTGAATTGTTGTGTTTTTATTTGATATTAGGAATTTATTGGATTTTGTTGTGTTGGGTGTATCCCAAAAATGATTCATATGATTTATTATTTCTCAGTTTGGATGGTTGTTACCAATGGTTCATCATTGATTTATCTCATTTGGAAGCACCAATTGTGATCATGGCCAAGAATGGAATCATGTTTTATTGGCCTATGGCAGGTGATAATGATTTTTAAGGGTGAACAAAGATGGTAAATACCCCACAAATTTTGATCCTACCTCACCTGGTAAAGATGAATATATTGTTTTGTGATGCATCTAGTGTTGGGATTGTGGACTTTTTGATATAGAATGATTAGGTTTTGGAATGTGGTTCTCAGCAGTTATGGCCTCATGAACATAATTATCCTACACATGATATTGAGTTAGAAAGGGTTGTTTAAGACATAAAGTGATAGAGGAATTACTTATTGGGAGAACAATTTATTATAAATACTAATCATAAAATCCTTAAGTATATCTTTTCCCAACATGATTTGAATATTTGGGTGAGATTAATGGATGAGTACATAAAGTCATTCAATTCTGAGCTGGTATACATACTATGAAAAGGAAACAATGATGAAGATGCTTTGAGTCATAATACTCAAGGTTAGGTGGCTTATGATTCTTGTTTCGAATGGAGGATGATGGATTTTTTTGGAGATGTTCCCAAATGCTCCATATAGAAAAGGGAAGATGAATCTATCATCCTCAACTATTGTGTTAGTGATTGTGATCCATATCAAGGAGTGATAGTATGTCGATATGGAGTGTTTAAGTTTGAAGGAATGTCTTGAAGGTGGGGAGTCACTATATGATTGGACTGTTGGGGATGATGAGATCATTTATGTTCATGGTAATGTTTTCATGCCTACATGTATGAGGGAAGAGTTTATGTTTGAGTTCTAGGCCATGATGTGGGTGGTGCATCCTATCTTGACCAAAATGAAACATGATATTTGTATAAAGTATTCAAGTCCATGGATGATGAAAGTGGTTGTAGGTTTCCTGATCCGATATTATACTTGTCAGTAGGTAAAGTCTGAGGATCATGGATTTTGTGTTTTATTACATCCATTTCCCATTTTGGTGTGGAATTGGGATGATTTTATGATGTAATTTGTGTTGGTTATTCCAAGGATTCCATGGATGAATGATTTGATCCTGGGTAGTTGTGGATCAGTTGACCAAGGTGGATCATTTCTTACCAATTCGAAAGAAATTTATGATGTTTCAGGTGGGTGAGTTATATTTTCATGAGGTAGTGTAGTTTTAAGAGGTTGCAAAAACTATAGTTTCAGATCATTATCCACAATTTACATTGCGAATTTGGTAGGAGTTACAGAAGTCCCTTTGTAGGTAAGTGTTTTTTAGTACGGATTTCCACTCATAGACAGATGGGAAATCAGGGCATGCTATTCAGGTTCTAGACAAGACATTTATGGAAGGTGTTCTCAATTTTATTGGATCTTGTGAGAAGCACTTGTAGTTTTTTGAGTTCACATATAAAAATAGAGACCATGAAACTATTTTGATGGCACTGTTTGAGGTTTACTACAATAGGCCTGGTAGATCACCATTGTGTTATCTAGAGGCATGAGAATAAATGTTTCTGGGACCAAGACATTTATAGAAGATTTCAAAATTGATTAATTTTATTTATAAGTGCATCGATATAGTACTGATTAGGAATAATTCATATAAGTATTAGCTTCATCAACCTCTTGAGTTTACGATGGGTAATCATGTATTTCTTCAGGTTTCATCTATGTTGGGACACTATCAGATTTAGAAATAAGGTATGTTGGAACCCATGTACGAGGGACTATAAGAGATTTGGGAAAGGATAAAATAGGTGACATACTGATTGGATCATCCAAATTAGAATAGTGGTATGCATGATGTCTTTCATGTGTCATAGATTCTATAGTATCTCTTTGAACCATCTCAAATGATGGTTTTTAGTGATGTTAAGCTTGAGAAAGATGCATCCTTTGAGCATCATCTAGTTTGTATTGTGGATTTTAGTGAGAACAAAATGAGGGGAAACACTATGCCTTTGGTTCATTTCTTATGGAATCATTGTATTTTTCATAAAGAAACATGGGAGAGGGAGATGGATATGTAGGCCCAGGGGACTATTCGTTTTTTGCTTTGAAATCTCAATGATTTTTGGGAAAAGTATCTCGGGGATGAGCCATTATAAGGTGGGGTCGTTGTAGGATCCCATATTTCCTTGAGGTAAATATGTGATTATATTTTGGTGTGAATCCAATAATATTTATTAGTGAATAGTTTACTTGGTGGATGAGCTATTCTTGAGGTGTTCCGGGGGCTCGAGATGATAAAGGGGGAAAAAGTGGAAATCTGATGTATATTTCATTGTTGGCGCACATTTATTAGTAAAATTGTACCCTAATAGTGCTTGATTAGAAGTACGGTTTAGGGTTTTAAAATAAGTAGGCGGGGAAAGGTCAGTCCGTGCGGGCATGGGAAGACTCATCCTACATAATGACTATACGATTTGGAAAACTGTGTGGGCTTCCCTAGAAATAATGATATTTGGACCTATTTTAGTCAGATGGTGGCACATGGTTGGCACATTATTTGGAAAACTATGCAGCCACTCAAAGGGCCCCATTAAAATCATCTTTTTAATTTTTTCACTCTCAGACCCTTTCTATTCTATCTTTGTATTATTGTGCATTTTTCCTTCTAAAACCCTAGTGATGAACCAAATTTTCCAAGACTTCCCAAGGATTAATCTCCCACATTTAAATGCTGGTTGGAGTACCATTGGTTTAAAATCAAATAACCAGGTGATTCTAACACTCTTATTCCTTATATTTTGGAATTAAGGTCTATTATTTTTCTTCTTATGAATCCCTAAAACAATATTTTTTCAGAAGATCTCTCATTATGGCCTTGAAGGGTGTTTGAAATCTAACCATAGTCCAGGTTTAAGTGAGAATTAGTCTCCAGAATCATGGTTGGTGTTCTAAAATTTATATCCTACAGTATTGATGTTGGTTCTTTCATATGTGATTTTCCTTTTTGTTTATTCTTATTTTTATTTTTACTCTCATTATGATAAATGATAAATTTGTTTGTTAAATGATGAATTGAACCCCTAATGATACCTAATGGATGCATCTAGGATGAATAGATCAAAAATGAGGCCACCCATGGGTTGTGCCTTATTCATTAATATGAGGTTGGGTAAGAGAATATAAATTTAAAGGGCCTATGAGTTAAGAAAAATGTTAGTTATGTTTTTCATGTTTACATAGGCTTATGAAGGAAAGTATTTGAGTTTTTTGTTTTGTTTGATAGCACGAATTGTGAAATAAAATTGATGTAATTGTGTTTAATTGATAACATATCATACATGTGAATTTGGAAATGTAACTTATTAATGTTTCCTGAATTGTAATGGGTTAATGTGTTAATGGGTTATGGCCTAATGATGATTTATGTGTTGATCGATATATGAATTGTCAAATGGTATGTGTGTTCAATGAGTATGATTTTTGAATTGTTCTATGTGGTAAATGAATAAAGAGTAATGTTCACATGGTTTAGTGGTATGTGGGGGGTATTGGACACTAGGATCTCTAAATAGGGGCTGTGGTAGACTGAAAAATTGAACCCCACCCCTTTAATGCATGGGTTAGGGAGGTCGAACAATGACTCTATGCCTGTAAAAGATACACTTGATAAGACTAACTCAACCGAGGCTCCCTCGAATGTGTGATGTAATTATCTATAAAATGTTCTCCTCTAGGGATATAAAGAACAAGAGTTTTCCCCTTTTACATTGTTGTTGACATATATAGGACAAGGTGAAATTGATGAAATTTTCTAACCCAATATATAAATGATGAAAAATAATTTAGGTTTACATTGTTAAATAATATAACCCGATTTAGATTTCATTTCACTTGTTTTTTATTTAGTACTTACCTACAATATCATTTTAGACTGGATATGTAACACCCAAGAATTTTATGAGAAATATTTTGTTTTTATGTTATATAAATCATTAAAGGAGTCTTTCACTACAAGCAACACTATCTTGTCTTTCTTTATACGCAACCGCGACCTTCCTCGATAGCTTGCGTCGTACGCAATACTGAGTTTCACTAAACAACAATATGCTATTAAAATATTATTAAAACTAGCCATTATGAATAGTAGTAACCAATTTTTGAAATTTTGTAAACTTTATTTTTCAAAATCGACTTTATTTTTGGATTCGGAATATCGAAATTAGCTTAGGGTGAAATTTTGGTACTTTTCGGATAACTTTCATATTCTGATGAATAGTGAAAATTATTAAATTTTAATTAAAAACAACTTTTTTAATCGAAATAATTAATAGTGACAAATTATTAATTTGAGTGGTTTTAAAGTATATTTATAATATATTTTTACAATTTAATACAATGTTGTTCATTGGATGTAATTTCACATTTAAACCAAACATAAACAAGTGTCAATCTTTTGATAGTTATTATCTCTTAAAAACACGCTATTTGTCTTAACAGCGGGAATTAATTTTTAAATTAGTTAATGTAACTGATATGTTTTGAATTTGGTAAAATAAACACGATTTTTGAATTCATAATATCAAATATAGATTAGGCCTAATTTTTGGTATTTTTCTGGAAACTTTCATTTTTTGATGAATAGTGAAACCACTAAGTGGTAGTTAAAAAACTGAATTTTTTCATAAAACTTAATTTTACCGCTTTTGTGAGTGGAATTTTAAAAATACGAGAGACACGGTTGATGTCAGTAAGTAAAATGTGGTTCAATGAGATGAAAATAATTTTTGGTGAATAGTAACTTTTTACTGTTATTTACCACAGTTAAAAGTAAATAGGGTAGTTAGGGGTAAAAATGATATTATTATTACCCTAACACATGTCCTAATTCTATTGGATAAGTTTAATTCGATCAAAAACAACCTTAGGAATAAAATATGACCATTTAGGCACACTTAAATCAGACTAGGACATTTATTATCAATTTATTTAAATAAGGGTTAAAATAGTTAAAATCAATGTTTAATTACTAAAGCATTTTTAATATAGGGTTATACATAATATAAATTCGACTATAAATATTCATTAGAGATCTAAAAATATTTCCTACATAATGGTATTTTATTTGTAATTTTTAGACTTAAAATAATTTAATTTATTTATGATACAATGATGATGCAATAATTATCTTATTAATGAAATATTGACATAATTGATGTTATAAATACCCAAATAAATGTAATTTTAGACTTTTTATGAATTAAAATAATTTTATATGTTAATATGACATGTTATTATTGATTTAATTAAATTTTTTAGAACTAATCATTCTGTTATGATTTTCACAAAAATCAATTACCAAATAGTGTCTAAATTGACATAAAATAGTTTTTAAAAAATATACTATCTTATTAATTGTTATTTTATTCCTAAAAATCTAAGGTTCGGCCAAATGACTTAGGTCGGGTTATATATATTAATAATAAACAACTTGTGGTTCGTTTGGATTGATATAGTAAGTTTATTAACCTTACAGTGTAAGAAAACAAGAAGACATGGTAAAAGTTAAATTATGTAACTTAAAGTTAAATCTAAATGATAAGGTTAAACTTGATACCTAAACTTGTCTAAATTCTATTGGATGAAAGTATTTCTACCCATACCCACCTTAGATTCGAAATATATCAATTTGGAGCTATTAAAAACCGAATTTGACTTTATAATAAAATAATGTTTTTGGTTATTCCAAAGGTGCCCCTCTCCTCCCTTATAAAAGGGACCTCCTCCCTCTCTTCCTCACACCACTTTGAGCCTTCAATCTCGGCCAAACCCTCCAAATATCTCCTCTCCACTTCCATAGAAGCATCCTAGAGGTCCTGGTCTTCTTAAAAGACCAATTTTAGTGCTCTAAGAGGTGGTCTCAAAGAGGCGCTTCAAAGAAGAGTTAATGCCCATTACTGATTCTTTCATCTTTATTTCTTCTTACAATTCTTCTTCTTTAGTTTTCTAATTATGAAGTAATAACATCAGTATCACTCATATACTGATATGTTATTATAAGTATGAAACAACCCTATTTCACCATCTATCCATCCTACGGAGAATGAAATCACCACGCGTGCGTACGTACGGAATACCGTCTCCACGCCGTGGTGTAATCTATTTTCCACCACCACCTTAATCGGATGGGTATAATGGTGTAAATAATAACTATATATTATTATTTTAAAGTAATATTGATTCTAAAATAGTATTCATACACTCCAATACAATTCCACGATCAAGGGAATGATATCATCGCTCGTGCGTACATACGGAATACCGTCTCCACGATGAGATGTGACTCGTTATACAAGATCTTCATTGCATAATGATTATATAAATGAATTTAGTGAATGAATATGATATATATTACACTAATACCATTATTTAAATGAGGTATCTATAACCTAAAAGAAAAATAAGAATTTATTCGACAAAACGCGCATAAGAACAAAAAGTAATAAACACCCGAATAACAAGTAGTAATGAAATATTACTAATAAGAAGCTAAGAATATGACCATATATGATATCATAAAAATAAGTATGATTCTGTAATAAGTCAATAACATTATTTAAATCATTATACAGGATGTTCAGACAATTACGAAGCAAATCGAACCTAAGGTAAGGGAAAATATCACAATCTCATTTTATCCGAGATTGTTTATACTTTGGTATTTACTGGGGTGTATTTTATCATCCACATCCATGTTTCCTCAATATTTAATATTGTTTCCATCCACCTAAAATTGTTTAAATCTGATTTTACCCTTCGGTGAGTTTTTAGTAAAAGATATGAAAGGAATCTTTTGTCGTTTTTTTCGTACGAGGTACTTTTTGACTTTTCTGACTAAAGTACGAGAAGAATGTTTTTTTAACTTATACGGCATGAATGGATTTTTAAAACATTATTTCCAAGAAGCTTACTTTACAATTTTTCAAGTTTATTTTTAATAAACTTATTTTATTTTAAAATTGTATGACATGTTAAGAAAGGAAAATGTTTTTGAAGTAGAAAGGATATTTTCCTCAAGAATGGAGTTCAAGTGTTTTATCAAAATTATTTTTCCATATAAGATAATATAGGGTTCTATTTCTATCGCTATTATTACTTTGATTTGATTATGTTGTGATGGAATTATTTTTATGAATTCCTTTATCTTATATAATTTTTTTTATGATGTCATGTTGTTTAAGAATCCCATTTTTATTACATGGATTATTAAATGATGTATGATTTATGATTTTGTGGAACACATAAGAATGGTATCATTATGATATGGGTGGGACCTATATCTCCCTCCAATGCATTGGGTAATGATTTTATATCTCATGAGATAGACATGGCTGGAATGGCAGGTTAAACCGGTTCTATGAAACAGGACTGAAATGGGGAGTGAACTCAGTTCAAAAATGGACTTTGTCCACTAAGATAGTCTTGGAAATGAGTCTTGACTAATAAGAAATGATTCTCTATTATTATGTGGGTATGCCACAAAGTTTCATGTTTTAAGTTATGATTATTGGGCTTTCATTTCACTACTATGATTTATCCCATGTTATGAAATTATTCTCTCTTTTGCAGGTTAAGATTTCCGAAATGTTATGTTCTTATGAATATGATGTGATTGATATTTATTTTGTTTACCTTTACTGAGAATTTGAGCTCACCCTTTTGTATGTTTTATTTCCCAAGGTTAGGAAGAATGTTATTAAGTAATATATGCCAAAATGGACTATAGATATGATGAAATAAATGGGAGACAGTGTAGACGCTTTATGAATCAGTTGTTTATGTTTCCCAGTTTCTAAAGACACTATACCTATACAATCCTTTCATGTTTTTGTTATATGTTGTAATAGGTATGCTTTAATTTTTAATTAATAACAATGTATGTAGAGTATGGTTCGTTATAGGATATTTTGTGTACACCATTGGTGCTATCCTACTGAGTTGTATTCACACATAGCTTAGGAAACCATTGGGTACCCTAAAAGTTTCCATTCTTGTTTGTCAGATAAGGAAAAATTCCATTTGATATATGGATGATTGAGGCTTGTGTTGTGCATGAATGATAAATCCTAACTTGGAGTCAAGATCTGTTTTTGGGATCCTTCTATATATCATTATTTTTGGTTTTCCTTAACTCAGAAATGTATAACTTAAAAAAGAACAATTATTGATTTGTTATGGGATTGTACCTAGTTTTGGGAAATGGTTGGTAATGCATGTTTATTATTTATTTTTTAATGTTACCTATATTTATTATTATTATTATTTTTATCTAATGTTTCTTGGTAAAATAAAAAGTATATCATCTCCACACATGATCTAACATACCCTCACTGACTGTCGGTAGCCTATTCCATATGAGGAGGTGAACCTGAGGTCATGTGGAAGCCCGACTCGGGGAACACGTTCATTGGATTCTAGGATGGTGTTGTTATGTGTATCCCCACCTATACATTGGTTCTTAAGTAACCATTGGAAACAATGAGTTTCCAAGTAATGATACACATACCTATTGAAACTTATCTTGAAATATACCTTGGGATAGAAAAATTACATTCATGGAAGAACAACATTGTTAATGGTTGTGTTGAGATAAACAATATTCCTATTATAGGAAAAATAGCCAACCACAAAAGTGGTTTCAGTTTAGGAGAAGGTGGTGTAGAAGTATATAGTGGTCAATTAATCTTTGATCCACTAATAATAATACCACCATAATACAATTCATTTAAAAAATGATGAGTAAACAATTAGGGTTATAGGTTTACATACACAACATTAGGATATTACTATATCATGTCTTATCAAATAGAAGGTATAGTTCATTTCATCTACATACATCCTATTTTCATGTATATTTAGATATAATAGATTCATCCTACACAAATTCTTTTTGAGTAAGATATTCTAGTGGAGCTCCAAGATAGACCTATTTTATCTTGATAATCTTTAACTATTGGAACCATATATCAAACCCACTATCTGATGAAGTCTGTTTGGATTGTTTGGGGGGGGGGGGGGGATATTATTCATGGTATTATATCATGGTGGTGGTGATACATAGTGGTATCATATTTAGAAAGGATTAAATAACTATTTTTGGCATTATAAGGTGTTTTGTTGTTGAATATTTGATGTTCTATACACTATAGTGGTGAGTGGGACCCACCAGTTATGGTGAACATGTCTAAGACTAATTATGTTGAAATTTATTTTACATCAAGAAATATATTTGGCTTATTTTCATGGAACACATATAATAGAATTTTCTTATTTTAGTATTAAATGTACACATGACATAATTCTAGAGAGAAACCCACATTTTCCCCCACTGATGAATAATATATGCATGTTAGAATAGAAAATGGAAATAATGATTTACATATGTAAATTTTACAGTGATGAATGTGTCTCCACATAGTGTAAAGTATTATTTACTAATATGGAATTCTATGATTAGTTAGAGGAGGAGGTTCTCGGAAATCATCCCTAAAGTAGTGAATTTCTCAATAGTGATGTTAAAACTTATCACCTATGTTTTTTGACAGTGTCCACATAACCCCAAATTGTCTGAGAGTGGTATATAGATAGAGTGTTGATAAATTAGTCATGCCTGACAAGATATTTCCAAGAAATAGACCTGATTGTTCTCCATAATGGTCGAAAGAAAATCATACACTTATCCAACTGAATAATAGTTTTCCATTAGTATCTATTTTTGGTCATACTAATGGATTTTGAGGAAGGATCATCCCTATGGGTGTATGTTTCTTGAAGGATTACAGCCATCAATGCAGCTGGTATTTTTTCAACAAGTATTAGTTCTATATATAGGGAAACACAATTAGTTATATAGATTATAGTGAAATAAATATATTTTAACCCGTGTGATAGTTTCAGAAATATTAATAGTCTATTTTGATTATTTTATCTACATATAATGTTTTGTTTTGTATATATATTCATATAGGGGAAAAATTCTAGGTGTTCATGGAATTTGAGTTTCATATATTTTTAGAGATGATGTTGTGTGTGGGTTATGTATTAGAGAAAGAATGAGATAAGTAACGCTTATAATAACATATTGCCCTAAGATAATAGAACTTTATTACCTATAGTTGAGTAGGTAACCCCCCATATTGATGGGTCTTGATTCCCGCACTCATATAGTAAGTTAGCCTCCTAATAGATACACATGACACTCAATAGGGAACATATCCCCAAAAGTGGTTGGTAAATATCATGGATAACATTATTTTTAGCAAGGGTCCCTCGTTAATGATAATAATAAGGTATTATGGGGATGATATGAAATTAATACAATATAGGTTTTCCAAGTACTATAGTGAACATGGTACTTGGGTTTCATTTCTAGGGTTACACTATGATAGAGTATAGTTGGGATGTTCGGGTTACTTTTCTCAATCGAGGTAGAGTCCCACTACATTATTCCAAGGTGGTGACATAAGGGTTAAGGTGAACTAAAAAAGTATACGGAATTATATTATATGATATTTTTTATTTTCATTAGTTCTCTTAGTATGAGGTGTTTCACTCAAGAAGTATGAAAATTCTTATTATTACCCATGATCACCTTTGAGGTGTCACTTATAGTTGGGTAGCCGACTAAGAACAATATCAATCTTATGTTGTACTATGAATCCTTGGTAATTTCATGATGTGATTCATCATAGATATTATTTAAGATACAGTGATAGGTTACTCCCCAATATTCCATTTTTTATTTTCTATGAAGAAAATATATGTTTTCCCCCACTTCATTCCTTGGTAGATTCTCTCTTATTTCTTGTTTTTAGACAATTATTTATCCCATATATCATTTATTATTTTATAGAGACCAAAATTGTATAATTATACCGACCCCTATATTATTATGTCTCTCAAATGTGGTGTATATTGTAAATAATGCAATTTTCATATACTAGATTGGTGATCTTGGAGGTAGAGATGTTAATGTGGACAAGATTCTTGGTTACACTTTATGGTACTTGATTATGGGATATTGTTGTTACAAGATCATCTCTATATGTTTTGTGGTGTGTTGAGGAACATGTTGGTTCACATCATTTTTCCCATATAAATACATGGTATTCTTTTTGTATAAGTATAATGAAAAGTGTGGTAACATCATCTCTATTGATCATTTATCAGGGAATCCTTTTGGATGTAACATTGTATATTTTTTGTGTATGAATCTATTGTTATACATTTCTAGTATCTATTTGTATTGATGTTTGTTAAAGGGAATATTTTTAAAATTGTATTTCATATGTATTATATATTTTATAGTGTTAAGACTCCCATATAGGATTTTTCCTTTTTTTTCTAGTCTCCAACCACTGACTAATTGGACATGGGCTTAGGGTGGCAGACAATGATCGGTAATTGAATATGATGGGGCTTGGTGTGTCACATCATCTCATTTTCATTTTTGGTTTTCAATGAGGATAAAAAATCACATGAGGGGAAAAATTTATCATACAAATAATTAGAGAAAAGTGACATCCATGTAATCTAAGAAACTAACTATACCAATAATAGACAACTATCCATGACCAAATGAACCTCTTCAATTTTTATGACCTTGAGGGACTGATGAATCAACTTGTCAGTCCCTATTAGATCCACCATTTTTGACCTCAATATGTGGGTTACACATAATATTTATTCTATAAATATTACTTATAAATATTTTAACAAGGCTTACAAGAAATATTTACTATCCTGTAACTATCAATGTTTCTATGAATGCTGTTGATGAGAAGGTTTCCATAATCAATAGGGAAAGTTATCCATTTTAGACCACTCCATTTTCTCCTTTTCATTTCCAGCAATATAGACATATAGATTGGAAGGATATGATGTTTATTTTATTTCAAATGTATTTCCATAATTCTTTTGATTAATTCATTATGTATTAAATTCATAAATGTGTATTTTGTCTATAAATTATAGAGTTCTTTTTAATTGGTGCTTAAATATTAAAATTATATAAGTCCATTCTAACAGTGTATTGATATGTATGTGTTATTATTTATTATCATTTTTTTAAATTTTTATTTGTTATATCTATATTTTATTTTGAAATAATTATTTAATTATGATTACCTATTTAATATCTATCATGTTCCATTTTATTTGAAAATTGATTAATATTATTAATTATTTAAGTTATTTTATGGTTCAGTTATAAATATTCCCAATGGTGATTTTTTTAATTTCATTTTTTGGAATCAATTAAAATATAAATTTTAAATTGTCATTGTTCATTTTGTTTTTGTACTTAATTTTAAACTTCATTGTGTTTTATTTAATAACTAGTTATCTCTAGTTTAACTTAATTTCTATTTTAGTGCATTTAAGGACTTAATATTTTTTAACATTGGTTAATAAATGTATAAATTCATAATATTTATTATTTTTTATCAATTAGTTTATTAATTAATTAATGAAATCCTAATTTACTATTTCCATAAGAGAATATTGTTTTTTAATTTCTATTGTGTAGGGGATTCATAGACAGATCTTTCAATTGGAAACATTGTAGCCAATGACGGCTTTCCGTAAAAGGTATGGACACTATGTATTTATAGTGATGCCATTTGGTCTTACTAATTCCCCTGCCATCTTCATGGATCGGATGAATAGAGTCTTTAGATACTATCTTGATCAATTTGTTGTAGTCTTTATAGACGATATTCTTGTCCATTCAAAGAGAAAGTAAGAACATGAAGATCACTTGAGAATTATATTGAAGACCCTGAGAAAGGAGAAGATTTATGCCAAATTTACCAAGTGTGAATTTTGGCTTCAAAAAGTTGCATTTTTGGGTCACATAATCTCAAAAGAGGGGATATCTGTGGATCCAGCAAAAACAGAGGTTATCGAAAGATGGTCGAGACCAACAATAGTAACTGAGATCCAAATTTTTATTGGTTTGGCTGGATATTATCGATGTTTTGTGAAATATTTTTCACAATTATCTAATCCACTCACCAGGTTGACTCGAAAAGGAGTTAAGTTTGTTTGGATGGAGGAATGTGAAGAGAATTTCAAGGAGTTGAAAAGAAGGTTATCCAGTGCACCTGTGCTCACAGAGCCTTGTAGTGGAGAAAGGTTTGTGATCTACAGTGATGCATCCAAGAAGGGGCTGGGGTGTGTTTTTATGCAAAATGATATGGTGATAGAGTATGCCTCACGACAGTTGAAAATCCATGAGCAAAATTACGCAACACATGATTTAGAGTTAGCTGCGGTAATAATTGCATTAAAGATTTGGAGGCATTATATTTATGGAGAAAGGTGTGATATTTTTACTGATCATAAAAGTTTAAAGTATATTTTCACACAAAATGAGCTGAATATGCGCCAAAGAAGATGGTTGGAACTGATTAATGATTACAACTTCTCAATTCATTACAACCCTGGGAAAGCAAACAAGGTGGCAGATGCATTAAGTTGACAAGATCATGCTAGCTTTTCCATGATGAGGATCACAAAAGATCCAATATTTATGGATTTAGAAAGGATGAATCTTGGAATTATAATGGAAGGGGGGGATTTTATTTTTCTCAAATGAATGTTCAACCATCTATACATGTGGAGATTAAAGAGGCACAGAAAGAAGATGTAGAGTTACAAAAGAAAGTGAGAAATATTCCTGAATTCAACCTTTATTATGACGGGATAATAAAGTTCAGGAATCGGGTTTGTGTACCTCCCATCCCAGAATTAAAGAATGAGCTGCTGGATGAGGGTCATAGTTCTTCATTCTCTATTCATCCTAGAAGAACGAAGATGTATAAGGACCTGAAAGAGTACTTCTGGTGGGATGGCATGAAAAGAGATGTTGCTGAATATGTCTCTCGATGCTTGGTTTGTCAGCAAGTTAAAGCTGAGAGACAGAAGTCTAAGGGGATGTTACAACCATTACCCATACCCGAATGGAAATGGGAAAACATCACTATGGACTTTGTCAAAGGACTTCCTAAAACATCCAAAGGCAATAATTCTATCTGGGTCATAGTTGATCGTCTTACAAAGTCTGCACACTTCATTGCTATTAGAGAGGATTTCTCTCTGGATTATCTTGCCAGGATATATGTAAAGGAAGTGGTAAGATTTCATGGAGTACCAATTTCTATTATATCTGATCGGGATCTGAGATTTACCTTGTAGTTTTGGAAATGTCTTCAGCATAATCTGGATAAAGAGTTGAGTTTTAGCACTGCTTATCATCCTCAGAAAGATGGTCAGTCTGAGAGAACAATTCAAACTATAGAAGATATGTTGAGAGATTGCTCTATGGATTTCAAAGGTGGTTGGGATCAACACCTACCTTTGGTGGAATTTTTTTATAATAATATCTTTCACTCCAGTATTCAGATGGCTCCTTATAAATCTCTCTATGGAAGGAAATGCAGGACTCCAACTTTCTGGGATGAAGTTGGGGAAAGAAAGCTATTAGGACCTGATCTTGTTGATGAGATGGCAGAAAAGGTCCGATCTATTCAACAACACATACGAGCAGCTCAAAGTCGATAGAAAAGTTATGAAGACAACCGAAGAAAAGACCTAGAGTTTGAAGTGGGTGATAAAGTGTTCTTACGAATATCTCCCTAGAAGAGGGTCATGAGATTTGGAAAGAAGGGGAAGTTGAGCCCTAGATATATCAGTCCTTTAGAAATACTGGATCGTGTTGGAAAGGTAGCTTACCGATTGGCGCTTCCATTGAATCTCTCTCAAGTTCACGATATGTTCCATGTATCTCTCCTGAGAAAGTACATACCTGATTCTTCACATGTACTCAGCTCAGAAGTTGTACCGCTGGAGCAAGATCTTTCTTATGAAGAACAACCGACAGAGATTCTAGATCGTAGTGAAAAAGTCCTACAGAACAAGACCACTCGCTTGGTGAAAGTTTTATGGAGGAACCACCAATTTGAGTAAGCTACATGGGAGCTTGAGGATATGATGAGGGAGAGGTATCCTCATCTTTTTGTTACAAAGTGACGAATTTCGAGGGAGAAATTCATTTTAAGGGGGGTAGAATGTAACAACAGAGACTTTTATGAGAAATATTTTGTTTTTATGTTATATAAATCATCAAAGGAATATTTCACTACACACAACACTAGCTTGGCTTGCTTTATACGCAACAACATCCTTCCTCGATAGGTTGCATCGTACACAATACCGAGTTTCACTAAACAACGATATGATATTAAAATATTATTAAAATTAACCATTATGAATAGTAATAACCACTTTTTGAAATTTTGTAAATTTAATTTTTCAAAATGGACTTCATTTTTGGATTCGAAATATCGAAATTAGCTTAGGGTAATATTTTGGTACTTTTCGGATAACTTTCATATTCTGATGAATTGTGAAAATTATTAAATTTTAATTAAAAACAACTTTTTTAATCGAAATAATTTATAGTGATAAATTATTAATTTGAGTGGTTTAAAAGTATATTTAGAATATATTTTTACAATTTAATACAATTTTGTTCATTGATGAAATTTTACGTTTAAACCAGACATAAACAAGTGTCACTCTTTTGATAGTTATTATCTCTTAAAAACACGCTATTTGTCTTGATGACGGGAATTAATTTTTAAATTAGTTAATGTCACTGATATGTTTTGAATTTGGTAAAATAAACATCATTTTTGAATTCATTATATCAAATATATCTTAGGCCTAATTTTTGGTATTTTTCTAGAAACTTTCATTTTTTGATGAATAGTGAAACCACTAAGTGGTAGTTAAAAAACTGAATTTTTTCATAAAACTTAATTTTACCACTTCTGTGAGTGGAATTTCAAGATTCCGAGAGACACGGTTGAAGTCAGTAAGTAAAATTTTGTTCAATGAGATGGAAATAATTTTTGGTGAATAGTAACTTTTTACTTTTATTTACCACGGTTAAAAGTAAATAGGGTAGTTAAGGGTAAATATGATATTATTATTACCCTCACACATGTCCTAATTCTATTATATAAGTGTAATTTGACCAAAAACAACCTTAGTAATAAAATATCACCATTTAGGCCCACATGGATTAGATTAGGACATTTATTATCAATTTATTTAAAGAAGGGTTAAAATAGTTAAAATCAATGTTTAATAACTAAAGCATTTTTAATATAGGGTTATACATAAGATAAATTCGACTATAAATATTCATTATAAACCTAAAAAGATTTCCTACATTATTGTATTTTATTTATAATTTTTATACTTAAAATAATTTAATTTATTTATGATACAATGATGATGCATTAATTATCTTATTAATAAAATATTGACATAATTGATGTTATAAATACCCAAATAAGTGTAATTTGAGACTTTTTATGAATTAAAATAATTTTATATGCTAATATGACATGTTATTAGTGATTTAATTAAATTGTTTCGAACTAATCATTCTGTTACGATTTTCACAAAAATCAATTACCAAACAGCGTCAAAATTGACATAAAATAGTTTTTAAAACAAATACTTTATTATTAATTGTTATTTTATTCATAAAAATATAAGGATCAGACAAATTACTTAGTTATTGTTATAGATATTAATAATAAACAACTTGGGGTTATTTTGGCTTGATATAGTAAGTTTATTAACCTTATAGTATAAGAAAACAAGAAGACACAGTAAAAGTTGAATTATCTAACTTAAAGTTAAATCTAAATGATAAGGTTAAAATTGATACCTAAACTTGTCTAAATTCTATTGGATGGAAGGATTTAGACCCATACCCACCTTATCTTTTAAATATATCAATTTTGAGCTATTAAAAAACCGAATTTGACTTTATAATAAAATAATAGTTTTCGTTATTCCAAAGGTGCCCCTCTCCTCCCTTATAGAAGGGCACCTCCTCCCTCTCTTCCTCACACCACTTTGAGCCTTCAAGCTCGGTCAACCCATGAAAAGTTCTCCTCTACACTTACCTATAAACATCCTAGAGGTATTGGTCTTATCTAAAGACCAATTTTAGTGCTCTAAGAGGAGGTCTCAAAGAGGCGCTTCAAAGAAGAGGTAATGCCCGTTATCGATTCTTTCATCTTTATTTCGTCTTCCACTTCTTCTTCTTTAGTTGTTTCATTATCAAGTAATAACATAAGTATCACTCATATACATATATGTTATTATAAGTATGAAACAACCATATTTCACCATCTATCCATCCTACGGAGAACGAAATCACCGCACGTGCATACGTACTGAATACCGTCTCCACGCCATAGTGTAATCTATTTTCCACAACCACCTTACTTGGATGAGTATAATGGTGTAAATAATTACTATATATGATTATTTTAAAGTTATATTGATTCTGAAATAGTATACTTACACTCCAATACAATTCCACGATCATGGGAATGATATCATCGCTCGTGCGTACGTACGAAATACCATCTCCACGATGTGATGCGACTCGTTATACATGATCTTCATTGCATAATGATTATATAAATGAATTGAGTGAGTGAATATGATATATATTACACAAATAACATTCTGTAAATGAGGTACCTATAACCTAAAAAGAAAAATAAGAATTTATTCGACAAAACACGCATAAGAACAAAAAGTAATAAACACCCGAATAACAAGTAGTAATGAAATATTACTAATAAGAAGATAATAATATGACCATATATGATATCATAAAAATAACTATGATTCTGGAATAAGTAAATAACATTATTTAAATCATTATACAAGAGGTTCAGACACTTATGAAGCAAATCAGACCTAAGGTAAGGGAAAATATCACAATCTCATTTTATCCGAGATTGTTTATACTTTGGTATTTACTGGGGTGTATTTTATCATCCACATAAATGTTTCCTCAATCTGTAATATTGTTTCCATCCACATACAATTTTTTAAATCCAATTTTACCCTTCGGTGAGTTTTTAGTAAAAGATATGAAAGGAATATTTTGTCGTTTTTTTTCATAAGAGGTACTTTTTGACTTTTCTGACTGAAGTACGAGAAGAATGTTTTTTTTAACTTATACGGCATGAATGGATTTTTAAAACATTATTTCCAAGAATCTTAATTTACAAGTTCTCAAGTTTATTTTTAATAAACTTATTTTAGTTTAAAATTGTATGACATGTTAAGAAAGGAAAATGTTTTTGAAGTAGAAAGGATATTTTCCTCAAGAATGGAGTTCAAGTGTTTTATCAAAATTATTTTTCCATCTAAGATAATATAGGGTTCTATTTCTATCCCTATTATTACTTTGATTTGATTATGTTGTGATGGAATTATTTTTATGAATTCCTTTATCTTATATGATTTTTTATGATGTCATGTTGTTTAAGAATCCCATTTTTATTACATGGGTTATTAAATGATGTATGATTTATGATTTTGTGGAACACATAAGAATGGTATCATTATGAGATGGGGGGGGGACCTATATCTCCCTCCAATGAATTGGGTAATGATTTTATATCTCATGAGATAGACATGGCTAGAACGGCAGGTTAAACCAGTTCAATGAAACAGGACTGAAACAAGGAGTGAACTCAGTTCAGAAATGGACTTTTTCCACTAAGATAGTTTTGGAAATGAGTCTTGACTAATAAGAAATTATTCTCTATGATTATGTGGGTATGCCACAAAGATTCATGTTTTAAGTTATGATTATTGGGATTTCATTTCACTACTATGATTTATCCCATGTTAAGAAATTATGCTCTCTTTTGCAGGTTAAGATTTCCAAAATGTTATGTTCTTATGAATATAATGTGATTGATATTTATTTTGTTTACCTTTACTGAGCATTTGAGCTCACCCTTTTGTATTTTTTCTTTCCCCAGGTCAGGAAGAAGGATATTAAGTAAGATATGCCAAAAGGGACTATTGATATGATGAAATAAATGGGAGATAGTGTAGACGCTTTATGAACCAGTTGTTTATGTTTCCCAGTTTCTAATGAAACTATACCTATACGGTCCTTTAATGGTTTTGTTATATGTTGTAATAGGTATGCTTCAATTTTTAAGTAATAACAATGTATGTAGAGTATGCTTCATTATAGGATATTTTGTGTACACCATTGGTGCTATCCTACTGAGTTGTATTCACACATAGCTTAGGCAACCATTGGGTACCCTAAAAGTTTCCATTCTTGTTTGTTAGATAAGGAAAAATTCCATTTGATATATGGATGATTGAGGCATGTGTTGTTCATGAATGATAGATCCTAACTTGGAGTCAAGATCTGTTTTTGGGATCCTTCTATATATCATTATTTTTGGTTTTCCTTAACTCGGAAATGTATAACTTAAAAAAGAACAATTATTGATTAGTTATGGGATTGTACCTAGTTTTGGGAAATGGTTGGTAATGCATGTTTATTATTTATTTTTTAATGTTACCTATATTTATTATTATTATTATTTTTATCTAATGTTTCTTGGTAAAATAAAAAGTATATCATCTCCACACATGATCTAACATACCCTCACTGACTGTCGGTAGCCTATTCCATATGAGGAGGTGAACCTGAGGTCATGTGGAAGCCCGAATCGGGGAACACGTTCATTGGATTCTAGGATGGGGTTGTTATGTGTATCCCCACCTATACATTGGTTCTTAAGGAACCATTGGAAACAATGAGTTTCCAAGTAATGATACACATATCTATTGAAACTTATCTTGAGATATACCTTGGGATAGAAAAATTACATTCATGGAAGAACAACATTGTTAATGGTTGTGTTGAGATAAACAATATTCCTATTATAGGCAAAAAAGCCAACCACAAAAGTGGTTTCAGTTTAGGAGAAGGTGGTGTAGAAGTATATAGTGGTCAATTAATCTTTGATCCACTAATAATAATACCACCATCATACAATTCATTTAAAAAATGATGAGTAAACAATTAGGGTTATAGGTTTACATACACAACATTGGGATATTACTATATCATGTCTTCTCAAATAGAAGGTATAGTTCATTTCATCTACATACATCCAATTTTCGTGTAAATTTAGATATAATAGATTCATCCTACACAAATTCTTTTTGAGTAAGATATTCTAGTGGAGCTCCAAGATAGACCCATTTTATCTTGATAATCTTTAACTATTGGAACCATATATCACACCCACTATCCGATGAAGCCTGTTTGGATTGTTGGGGGGGGGGGATATTATTCATGGTATTATATCATGGTGGTGGTGATACATAGTGGTATCATATTTAGAAAGGATTAAATAACTATTTTTGGCATTATAAGGTTTTTTGTTGTTTAATATTTGATGTTCTATACACTATAGTGGTGAGCGGGACCCACCAGTTATGGTGAACATGTCTAAGACTAATTATGTTGAAATTTATTTTACATCAAGAAATATATTTGGCTTATTTTCATGGAACACATATAATATAATTTTATTATTTTAGTATTAAATGTACACATGACATAATTCTAGAGAGAAACCCACATTTTCCCTCACTGATGAATAATATATACATGTTAGAATAAAAAATGGAAATAATGATTTACATATGTAAATTTTACAGTGATGAATGTGTCACCACATAGCGTAAAGGATTATTTCCTAATATGGAATTCAATGATTAGTTAGAGGAGGAGGTTCTCGGAAATCATCCCTAAAGTAGTGAATTTCTTAATAGTGATGTTAAAACTTATCACCTATTTTTTTTGACAGTTTCCACATACCCCCAAATTGTCTGAGAGTGGTATATAGATAGAGTGTTGATAAATTAGTCATGCCTGACAATATATTTCCAAGAAATAGACCTGATTGTTCTCCATAATGGTCGAAAGAAAATCATACACTTATCCAACTGAATAATAGTTTTCCATTAGTATCTATTTTTGGTCATACTAATGGATTTTGAGGAAGGATCATCCCTATGGGTGTATGTTTCTTGGAGGATTACAGCCATCAATGCAGCTGGTATTTTTTCAACAAGTATTAGTTCTATATATAGGGAAACACAATTAGTTATATAGATTATAGTGAAATAAATATATTTTAACCTGTGTGATAGTTTCAGAAATATTAATAGTCTATTTTGATTATTTTATCTCCATATAATGTTATGTTTTGTATATATTATTCATATAGGGGAAAAATTCTAGGTGTTCATGGAATTTGAGTTTCATATATTTTTAGAGATGATGTTGTGTGTGGGTTATGTATTAGAGAAAGAATGAGATAAGTAACGCTTATAATAACATATTGCCCCCAGATAATAGAACTTTATTACCTATAGTTGAGTAGGTAACCCCCCCATATTGATGGGTCTTGATTCCCGCACTCATATAGTAAGTTAGCCTCCTAATAAATACACATGACACTCAATAGGGAACATATCCCCAAAAGGGGTTGGTAAATATCATGGATAACATTATTTTTAGCAAGGGTCCCTCGTTAATGATAATAATAAGGTATTATGGGGATGATATGAAATTAATACAATATAGGTTTTCCAAGTACTATAGTGAACATGGTACTTGGGTTTCATTTCTAGGGTTACACTATGATAAAGTATAGTTGGGATGTTCGGGTTACTTTTCTCAATCGAGGTAGAGTCCCACTACATTATTCCAAGGTGGTGACATAAGGGTTAAGGTGAACTAAAAAAGTATATGGAATTATATCATATGATATTTTTATTTTCATTAGTTCTCTTAGTATGAGGTGTTTCACTCAAGAAGTATGAAAATTCTTATTATTACCCACGATCACCTTTGAGGTGTCACTTATAGTTGGGTAGCCGACTAATAACAATATCAATCTTATGTTGTACTATGAATCCTTGTTAATTTCATGATGTGATTCATCATAGATATTATTTAAGATACAGTGATAGGTTACTTCCCAATATTCCATTTTTTATTTTCTATGAAGAAAATATATGTTTTCCCCCACTTCATTCCTTGGTAGATTCTCTCTTATTTCTTGTTTTTAGACAATTATTTATCCCATATTTCATTTATTATTTTATAGAGACCAAAATTGTATAATTATACCCACCCCTAAATTATTATGTCTCTCAAATGTGGTGTATATTGTAAATAATGCAATTTTTATATACTAGATTGGTGATCTTGGAGGTAGAGATGTTAATGTGGACAAGATTCTTGGTTACACTTTATGGTACTCGATGATGGGATATTGTTGTTACAAAACCATCTCTATATGTTTTGTGGTGTGTTGAGGAACATGTTGGTTCACATCATTTTTCCCATATAAATACATGGTATTATTTTTGTATAAGTCTAATGAAAAGTGTGGTAACATCATCTCTATTGATCATTTATCAGGGAATCCTTTTGGATGTAACATTGTATATTTTTTGTGTATGAATCTATTGTTATACATTTCTACTATCTATTTGTATTGATGTTTGTTAAAGGGAATATTTTTAAAATTGTATTTCATATGTATTATATATTTTATAGTGTTAGTACTCCCATATACGATTTTTCCTTTTTTTTTCTAGTCTCCAACCACTGACCAATTGGACATGGGCTTAGGGTGGCAGACAATGATCGGTAATTGAATATGATGGGGCTTGGTGTGTCACATCATCTCATTTTCATTTTTGGTTTTCAATGAGGATAAAAAATCACATGAGGGGAAAAATTTATCATACAAATAATTAGAGAAAAGTGACATCCATGTAATCTAAGAAACTAACTATACCAATAATAGACAACTATCCATGACCAAATGAACCTCTTCAATTTTTATGACCTTGAGGGACTGATGAATCAACTTGTTAGTTCCTAGTAGATCCACCATTTTTGACCTCAATATGTGGGTTACACATAATATTTATTCTATAAATATTACTTATAAATATTTTAACAAGGCTTACAAGAAATATTTACTATCCTGTAACTATCAATGTTTCTATGAATGCTGTTGATGAGAAGGTTTCCATAATCAATAGGGAAAGTTATCCATTTTAGACCACTCCAATTTCTCCTTTTCATTTCCAGCAATATAGACATATAGATTGGAAGGATATGATGTTTATTTTATTTCAAATGTATTTCCATAATTCTTTTGATTAATTCATTATGTATTAAATTCATAAATGTGTATTTTTTCCATAAATTATGGAGTTCTTTTTAATTGGTGCTTAAATATTAAAATTATATAAGTCCATTCTAACAGTGTATTGATATGTATGTGTTATTATTTATTATCATTTTTTTTAAATTTTTATTTGTTATATCTATATTTTTTTTGAAATAATTATTTAATTATGATTACCTTTTTAATATCTATCATGTTCCATTTTATTTGAAAATTGATTAATATTATTAATTATTTAAGTTATTTTATGGTTCAGTTATAAATATTCCCAATGGTGATTTTTTTTAATTTCATTTTTTGGAATCAATTAAAATATAAATTTTAAATTGTCATTGTTCATTTTGTTTTTGTACTTAAATTTTAAACTTCATTGTGTTTTATTTAATAACTAGTTATCTCTAGTTAAACTTAATTTCTATGTTAGTGCATTTGAGGACTTAAAATTTTTTAACATTGGTTAATAAATGTATAAATTCATAATATTTATTATTTTTTTATCAATTATTTTTTTATGTAATTAATGAAATCCTAATTTACTATTTCCATAAGAGAATATTGTTTTTTAATTTCTATTGTGTAGGGGATTCATAGACAGATCTTTCAATTGGAAACATTGTAGCCAAATTTAATGACCGAAGCATGATCTACCAACCACGTAATCTATATGAGGATGCACCCTCATTATTTATTTTAAATTGAGGAAAATTCATGTATAATTTATTAGGGATTCATGTAGAGAGATCAATGGGAATATATGTATTAATTTATTTGGTTATGTGAAATCCATGTACGTTTTTCTCCATACTTTCGAAATGGTGAACCTGATGAAGGTGACTATGCTAAAGCTAGTGTACCTACTATATTCCATTTAGCCAGTCAAAGTGAATTAATTTATTCCACCAAATTATATCAATGATTGTCGGATCTAACATTTTTTGAACCAGGTACTCAATAATGAATCTTGATACTTGGAATTGAGAGGGTCTAGATTTTTTGAAGCTCTAATTAAAATATTTCAAATTTTGTCATAAATATATTAATGTCTGGTCTATATTATAAAATCAATATTGTGTTTAGGATGACACTATTTGAGTGAAGCCTAACTATGGTGATCTCTATGTTTGTTCAGAACTGATATATGAACACATAGTTACTTCAATGAAGAATAGATTCCTCGATTTATTTATGGAAACCAACATATGATGTTGTTGATAATGATGAAGATGAGATCAAAGATTAACTGTGAGTGGTTCATTGATGTTCTTCATCTAGATTTTTGAAGGATAAACTGAAATTTGTTGAGATATATATTTTTAGGATATTTTTGGAATGTGAAGTTCATGTTTGAGACACTATGCATGTTCATGATAATTAGATTGAAACAAGAGAATAATTTCCCTGGGATTTTAAGATTCATGTGGAAGGAATTCGAGCTCACCAAAGTAAATAAGATGAACTCATGCTTTAACTAGTGTTGGATGAGCCAAATTAAATCATTCTAATGTGACAATGATTTTATTCATGTTTTTTATTTGAATGTTTTTCTTTTATAGAATACTAATGGGTTTGGTTGTTCCAATTTTTGGTGAGGAATTTGATTTTTTGTGCATGTATTGTGGTTTATATAATTCATGAATTTTATTCTATTTAATATTGGATGATCTGATAATGTTTATCATAAATGGAAAGTAATTTCCTGGCCATTATTTATATAACTTGAGAGTGATAGGTGTCCTCACCTCTAATTGAAACATGGATTCAATTACTAGAACATTAAGAAATGAAATTACATATTACTATGTAATAATTTTATGTGCAGAAGTTGGTTGAACCGATTTACATAGATTACAATGCGTTGACCTAAGAAAATAAAAATTAAACTCAAATTTAAAATCCAGTAAATAATTTGGTGAGTTTTTTCATGTGATATAAATTAAATATAAAAGGATGATCACAAATAGAGGAAAAGAATTAATTTAGTCTTTATGACATGACTTATGGGTACTTCCATAGTGGAAATTGGGTAGAATTAATAAGTAACTTAAGAGTTCATTTTAAGGATGATGGTATGATTTCACTTCTTCAAATTTATCTATTTTCTCTTAAATTTTAATTATTTTAATGTGTAGTTTTTTAAACTATAATTTTGATAAATTTTTGATTGAGATATAATTTTTCTTACCCAACTACTCAAATCATCACATCAATTATTTCACTATGGTTATTCACCTATTTAAATTAGTTTTTAAATTTTCTATTTAACATAGTTAATAAACTACTAATAAAATTTTAGCATCGTTTCTTAGGAGGACATATCACATACCAAAAATATTATAAAAAATAACAAAAAAAATATATTTTAAAAAATAAATTTATATATAAAATATATTCCTATTTTGTGATGCTAGAAGTTTCTTTTTACCACATTGAGTATGTAAACAACATATATTTCTAAGAGTCTAGAGATTCTATATCTTGAAGGTGAAAGATGTTTAAGAGATCTATGAAAATACAATAGTTTTTTAATGGAAAATGTATTAGAGATAAAGAGAGATACCAAAAATAATATGTAGTATATTCATACAATAGTAATTCATGAAATTGTTGGATGGCCTATGATGATGGATTATGAATTCCTTTTGGTGTCATGCAATGCTTCCAACATTATACTTACACATAGATCCCAAAACAATGAGATGAATAAGTAACACCTTTCAATGTTTTATTAGTTTAATGAAAACCCAAATAAAGAATAATTAGGCTTCATTAAAGTTTTTTATCAATGTTTATAAGATTTCACTACAAATATTGAGTGAGAATGGGGTAAAATGGAATTTTTCACTTTTTATTTAATGAGAAATTCAATAAATTATTTTATTTCTATATATGATTTTTTTTGTCACATGAGAAAAAATTTACAATTCCTTCATTATGAAATTTTATCGAGGGGGACTTAAGTGGGAACTATGAAAAAATAATACATGATTATTTTAATAGGATAGATAGGCATTTCTTGAAACATGGGATAGGTTAAAGAACCTTCTTAGTATATTCTATAATCAGCAACACCATTACCACAGACATATAGAGGCATTAAATTATTTTTAACCTTATTTATTGAACATGGTTGAAAAATACACTAGGGGGTCTTATACTAATAAAATTGATGAAGATACTAGAAAAAATATCAACATCTGGCTCTTCATTTCCACTATAAATATTCATGGAGAGGGTGAGAAAATAGGGGTGGGGATGGGGTAAAGATACCAGTTTTAGACTGGTAATGAATTTTTAATTGTCAAAACTTGAATAAAAACTCTAGTCTGTAGTGAATCATAGTTTTAAACAATATTCTAATCATGTTGGCTATTAAAATTAGAAGAAAAAACATATAAAATAGTGTTAATTTTGTGGGACGTATGGATAATCATGTAGATGTTATATAAACTTTCACAAGCCATCCCAACTACTATAAGATTACAATATTATGGTGTATGGTCAATAGATGAATGCAATAATAGATCCATTTTCAATCAATTATAACTATATTTTTAAAAATCATCCAAACATATCCTAGAGAGAATAAATAATAAATAGAAAATAACCCATATCCCCATATTTTCAAGATAATAAAAGGCCAAAATTTCAAAATTGTGTTAAGGCTGAAACTTTTCATCCCCAAGATAATATGAAATAAAAATTTGAAAAATTATTTTGAAATTAGATTTGTAAATATATCAAAACAATTATGATTAAGCCAAAATTGATACTATAATGAACAACATAGTGCAAATAATAGGTCAATTAGGAAGAGGGATGGCTTCTTGATAAAAAAAGAAACTCTTAATCAAAACTAAAATAAAGCATAGGGAAGGATACATGTATTTGGTCAAGATAAATTATTTATAATTCAAATGGATGTTAGAGATGACCATAAGGAATTTAAAACAGAAAATCTATAAGTATATAAATAAAAAAATTTGGGTAAAAATGAATTTATAAATATTGATAGTACTGCTAAAATATAGGTAAATGCAGTTTTTCCATTTAAAAAACACGAAGAAAAAGTGTCTAAATTTAAAAACAATAAAGAGAAATAAAACTGTATACAGAAAATCTGCTAAATTACTTTTGTTCATGGAATATTTTCCTTATCCATCCCTTTCCTCAATGATTTTCACCCAAAAACAATAAGATAGAACTAATTCATTTCATATGTTTTTACAATAAACTCTATTTGAATGTTACTATTATTCAGTATTTAATTCAAATTCTATCATATTTGAAAACACACAATACATTTTTTGTGAACATGAAATATTTAGAATATTTTTTAGTTATACATACAGTAACGAGTGCAGCATTTTCATTAAAAAAATCCAAAAAAAGCATAGAAACCCATAAAGTCTTTTAATTACCTAAACCATCGAGAATAATATTCAGTTTAACTACTTTGGGTAAAATATAGAGATAAAAAATCTATTTCCATACTCAAATTATCAATAGATTATATTAAGATAAATAAAACACACCAATAAGGTTTTATAGTTGTTTGATCAATATTTTACCAATCCCATAGGATGTGGAGATGAACTACTTGCATGAGTAGTTAGGTTGTTCTTGCCTACTAAAATTGTTGGCCTAGAAATGGAGTGTAACTAAGAAGTACCCATCTGTCATTGTAATCCCTTATTATCCACTGGAGAGGCTTTTATTAATGTGGTAAGTGGAATTATGGTTTTTATGTTTTTTGCGAAAGAAGAAGAGTATAATGAATTTATGAATGTGAAAAATAAAACATTTAGTTGGAACTCTTATATAGTTGAAATGTTTGAAGTTAAAGAAGAAATAAATCATTATAAATAAGTTATTAAACAAACTTGAGTTGAATATACTCCAATGGATGATAATAAAAAATATCAACATTTTAAAGATCTTATAAATGAATATATTAGTAATATTATAAATCTGGATAATATGAATGTACTATATTTTATGATCATTCATAAATATTAAAATTTTATTTTAGAGATTAGAAAATTTTTAATTGAGAATGATTTTAAATTTAACAATTTTAACAATGTTTTGGAACATTTTAATTCTTTTTTGAAAGAAAATATGTTACACCCTAATGAATTTTGTAATGAAATTATATGAGAATAATATATGTACCATGAATTCCAAGAGCTATGTACATTATTAAGTAGCAAGGAAAAGTGTGTTTCTAAACATGAAAATGGGAAAATTTGAAATATTCACACTCAGTTGAAGAAACATGTTTTAAAATTAGACCTTATATGCACAAAATTATTCCATCCAATGAAGATGTACCAAATCATGAGCTTAAAACCATACCAACATCACTAAAATATTAATTATTGGCTGAGAATTATTCAACATCTGTCATGATTTCTTCTTAACTTGATTTAAAAAAAGAAATATTTTAGGCTATATTTAATAAGTACAAAACTAGTATAATCTAGAACGTCTTTGAAATCATTGGAGTTAGTCCTTTATTCTGTATTCTTAGGAACCCTATAGAACCTTTTAATAAAATGAGAGTTGATTTTTAAAGAAATATGAGTCCAAATATTTAAGAGGTTGTGAGAGAGGAAGTAAAAGAATAGTTTGATGCTACTATCATTTATCCAATATCAGATAGTTCCTGGTTCAAAATGGTCTATGTTGTTCCCAAAAAAAAAGTTTTCACCATTTTTAAAATGATAAAAATAAAAAATACCTATTTGGAAAGACATGATGTAGAGAGTCATTAAAGATTATAGAAAGTTAAATTTTACAAGTAGGAAAGGTTAATTTACAATGCCATTATTAGATAAAATTATTTAGAGGAAAGGAACAAACAAATAATTTTATTTTCGAGATCGATATTCTGGTTACAATCAGGTTCTTATAGCCATATATAACTTGGAGAAAACCACTTTCACAATCCCTATTTTAACATTTTCATTCTAAATAATTCACTCTGGATTATGTGTTGTTCTATATTCTTATGTAAGATTCATGATGGAATGATTTTTGGTTATAATTGAGAGGATCATTGTGGTTTTAATGGATGACTTTTCCATTTTATGGAATAATTTTGACTATTTTTAGATAATATTGAACTAATTTTAGAAATATTCATAGAGAAAAATGTTTTTCTTAATTGGTTGAAATTTCAATTCAAGGTTATTAAAGGCATTGTTCTTATTCACATGGTTTATAAGAGAGGAATATAGGTTTATATTTTTAAGATTTAGTTAATTAAAAATCCTCCCATAAATTGAATATAATTTTTGTTATAAAATTTCTCTAACATGCCAATTTTTTCCGTAGATTTGTAAAATATTTTCCTAAATCCATTATGCCTCTTTCATCATTTTTAGACAAAGATTCACCTTTCTTGTTTGATGAAAAATTTCAAAAATTATTTATAATTCATAAGGATAATCTCACTTCTTCATCAATTAGTACTACGGATAATCATAAACATCAATTTGATCTTATATGAGATTCTAGTACTGTGGAAGTAGGAGCAGTTTTATATTTGAGGAAAAATGAGAAATTGCATGCCATGTACTACACTAGCTAGTTTCATGATAGTTCTTATGAAATTACAGAACAACTAAGAATGTGTTATTGTTTACTCTATTTATTGTGGATAAATCTCTGTAGTACCTAATAGGTTATTATGACATGGATTTCACAGAATAGTATACCTTGAAATACATTTTCTCTAAAAAAGAGGCCATATAAAGGCTCATTAGATTGATTATTTTTATTCCAGAATTTGATTTGGACATATAAGTATAGGAGGATTCTAAAAATATGGTGCCTAATCATTTTTATTGGATTTCAAATTCCCTAAGTAATGATACTAGGGACAATAACACAAACTTTGTAAAATCATATTTCTATATATTTTCATTAAACAATATTTTTGAAATATAGTGTATTCCAAATTATTGCCTTATGGGGTCATTCATAATGATTATAGATAAGTAGAATGCCTGAAATTGAATTTTAATTAAAAATATTTCTTCTAGGATGAACCAAACCAATTTAGAAGGTGTGTCGATGGTATTTTTTTCGAAGTGTTACCAAATAAGAGAATCTTCCTATTCTTAAATGTTTTCTCTCAATGCCTTCGGTGGCCATAGGGGAGGGGAAATGATAGAATAAAAAGTCTTACAAGATGGATTTTATTACAATTTTTTGTCTAGCGATGTTAGGAGGTTACTTTTTTGTTGTGATAAGTTCTAGATATTAGGGAACATTTATTGGAAATATGAACTACCTCATAAATGAAATATATAAGTTTATATTTTTTTTGTTAAGGTCATGTTTTTAACGGAACCTTTAACCAATAATTGTTGGAATGAGTATATATTTGTGTCAATTGATAATGTTTCTAATCAGTTTAAATTTAGAGAACATCTATTTAAACAAGCTAATATTTTCATAAAAATTATAAATAAGAATATATTTTCATGATTTGGGGTTCCAAAGACATTTTTCACCAATAGGAGAACTCAATTTATGAATTTCAAGTTCAAATATTTTGTTGAAAATATGTTTTTTACATATAAAAAGTACTTATTACAATAACAAATCTAGTATCACGTTTATAATTTCTATCAATGGGTTTAAATTTATTTTGGAGAAAGGTGTCACATCTTCTAGGAAGGATTGCTCTTTTAAACTAGATATAGAAATATGTACCTATAGAACTTTTTTTTGAAAAAAATAGAAAGGTCTCCATAAATGTTTTTGTTTTAGGAATATTATCAATTTTCTATAGATTTAATACAAAAGTTAGTTTGTTATATGAAGGGATTGAGATTTGATTTATGACTACCAGATAGAGAAGATTACATGAGTTGATTAAAATATATGAGATTTGGAGAGAGTATCCTTTCAATAATAAGACCTATAAAGATATGGACAAGGTTTTTTATTATTTTATTATTTATAATAGATAAATAAATTTTGGATAAATGGTTCATCTCTAAAATAATATATATAAGCTCTTTCTTATAAATGAAAAATCGAAGTGTTTTAGTTCTTTAACCACATTTCATTTTCTTAGAAATGGAACTATTGAAATTGTTGTAAGAGAAAATATATCAATTCTTGTTAATATATTTAGGATGAGTTTTTTTTGAAAATCAGAAAAAAATTATTGTATACCTTATTGGTTCTTGAGAATTGAGAAACAATTGAGCTAGGATAAAGAATTTAAATTTATCTCTTAATGGGAGGCTACCCATTGTTTAACAATTGTCTTGTTTTCTTTTGGAAAATATTAAGTCTACTTATGTTACTTCCATATATGTACCTCTTGGGAAAATATTCCAAACTATTTGGGGTGGGTGGATTACAATTATTTTCATTGTCAACTAGATCATCTTTTCGTATCATTTAAATTAAACTTCCCTAAACAACTTATCTAGTTATTACCATATCATGAACTCTAATTTAATTAATATTATTTTCATATTTCTATCATCTTGGTTCCAAAATTTATTTACTATACAACTCCTCTAAAATCATAAAATTGGAGCATTTTCATGAATTCAAGTTGTCAAAGTTTCATTATCACGGGTGTATTATTTTTCATGTTTATTTATATAATATATGTTTTAAAATTTCTTATATACATGCATGTTATTGTCATGTTGTTCTAATATACACTCTTTTTGGAATTAATTCTAGTTTAATTTACCCTCACATCTGGACTTGTTTATAATGGTTTACTTCTTCATGTAATGAAAAAAAATTTATATTTATTATTTATCATTATAAATCCTTTTGAATTTTATTTAATAAATTTTTAACATCCTAATTTGTTTAAAAAAATTCTAGAAACAATGTTAAACATTCAATATATTGAGTTTAATTGATCACAATTGTGTCCGTGAAGATGAAAAAATGATAATTTGAAAACCAATATTGGAATAGTTTTGGTGGTTTAAAAAATTATTATGAATGAGATTGTATCATTTAAAAATGATTTTTAATAACTAATTTTATATAATCTTGTTTTTCTATATTTTCATTAATTTTTTCTGACACTTTTAATTCAACGTTTGGTTCAATGTTTTGTTTTATGTTTGGGGGATGAGTTCTTTACTAGTTGATGATTTATTCACTACTGTACATTTAAAAAACCCCTAAAATTTTCAACATTTGATTTTTTTCATGATTTTGTCTTCATTTTATATGGTTGTAACATATTCATAAGATTAAATATTCTGAGACTTCATTGAGGGGGTTAATCTCTATTACTACATGGATTTAAATGAGAACATATGATTTATTAACATGTTTAAATATGTAATTGTTTGTAAAATTTTGGATGAATGTTATAAAAGATATCATTTTCTTGGATATTTTGATTTCAATATAAACTCAAATGATATGAATCCTCATAACCAATTAAATGGCAAATATAATCCAGTTTGCGGCTCTGTTGTTTAATTTAAATTTTTTTGTGATGTGGGATGAGAAATTTATTGTTCTTGGAAATTATTAAATTTTATCTTCTAAATGGAGTATATTATTGTTATTAGTTTCAATTATGTTTTTCTCTTCACCTGGAGGTGAAGGGATTTTTGAGAGTTCAAGTTGGGTAAAAATTTAACTGCATTTACATCTATCACTATATTTGAATTGAATAATATTTGTAAAAAATGAAAGTGATTTTGGAACTATTCCATTCATATTAAAGTTATATATATATATATATACTTGACTGGGTCCATGAAGAAAAATTTATTAGAAGAGTAATTCATTATGTTATTCTAGTTTTTCACTATTAGGATTTATTATTTTCCACTAAAATTGAAAATCTAATTACATTAAAACAAGAAATATTTAAGTGTGTTTGAATTTTATGTGTATTTTATTTCAAATGTTTCTCCAAATCTTTTTTAATGAATTTAGTATCTATTTAATATTTAAATGAGTGTTTTATTCATTAATTATTGAGTTCTTTTTAACTAAAGTTCATATATTTAATTTACTAAATTTTTGTTTAGAATTATATTTTTATGTTTGATTAATTAATTATTTTCATGTACTGGATTTATTTTTATTATAACTATATTTGGTTTTTAATTATTTATTTAACTATGTTTAGTTATATTAGATTTATCTTTTTTTTATTTTAATAATATTTAATGTTATTTATGATTTATAGAAATTTTATCCTCACATTATAATTTTTTCCCAGTTGTTATGTTATTAATTAAATATTATTTTTCTTAAAAAATATAATTTTTAAAATATATTTTTTTTTATTTTCTGTACATTAGTTATATATATATATTTAACATGGTAAAACCATGAGATTTTAAAGGAGAAAAACTATATTCAATATCATAAATGGTACAAAACACCTATCTTAATTTTTATGACATGAAACACAATTTTTCTCTTTCATTACATGAAAGACTCATTTTAGATTACATTATAAGAAACCATGATATGTTTTATGTTACATAGCGTATTCAACATGAAAAATTGAACATAAAATACCCATGCTAAATATTAACATTACAACCAAGTATTAAAATTGGTGGGAAAGAATATAATTAACTTAATTATGATATATATATATATTCCTTAATCAATATAATTTTTTGACAAATATTTAGTAAATAAATAATCTATTTTTAGTATTGTGATTTTATTCTTCATAATATGTTTTCATCAAAAATGATTTCTATTCCGTTTCAGTAAAAATATAATATAATATTTCTTTTTTTATAAAGTTTATTTGATAAAATTATGTTGATTTTTAATTTTAATATCAAAATTCACTCTCGATGATTTTTTCTGGAATAATATATATTTTTCAGTGAACAGTGAAATATAATGAATTTGGTAAAAAAGAATTTTCAATTAAATTAATTATAAAAGTGTCCAAATATCTTTTGAATATATTTTAATGAAACATATTTATTATTGAATAAAATTTAATCCACTTATTGTCTTTTAATCACCTTTACATTGGTTTTTATTATAACTTTGAATTTGTGTTTTAAAATTGGGGTTTCTAAAAACAATTTTAAAATGAATAATGTTTTTTCATTTTAATTAATTTAAATAATCCCTAATAAATAATTATTAAATTAAATTTATATATTATATATAATTAAATATTATTTTTTTACATACAATTATTTTTATTATTCATTGAGTTATTATAAAATCATATTTTCTGAAAAACAATTCTTTTTAAAAACCCTATGTGTCACTGCATTTTCATGATTATTTTGAAATTAGAATTTTGTACATATGGTAATTATATTTCATAAAACGAATTCAATATTTGGATTCATGATTATTTATATTATCTAAAAAGGAAACTTAATGTTTTACAAAAGTGATTCGTGAAATCAATTAAAATTAATTATAGTGGTGAAGGTAAAAATGAGTTTATTTAGGGGTTAAAAATAGTTTATAAGGATTAAAATTGAAAAAATATGTCTAGAACACATTGTATTTCCATATTTCTACCTCATACCTTCTATGATACATATTAGTGAGTTTTTGGTTCCTTGTACTTCGTAAAAATATCATTTGACGGAAATTTAATCAAAAAATCACAATTGTGTCGCCCACCTCCCTTATAAAAGGCTACCCCTATTATCCTCTATCCACACCATAAAAAAAAATTGTATTATTAAATACCTATCCAAGTAAATTCTCCAAATTTCTACTATAATTCTAGAATCCACGGTTTTTGAAGAATTACAATTTGGGAAGGACATTGGTGCAGACCCAAAGGAGTTAACCAAAGAAGTGGCAACGCTCTCCAATGATCATTTTTTATTTAATTTCACAATCCTACCCACATATTTTTATAATAAAAATTTGATACAAAAACCTAGTTATCTTCTATATAATAATATGTCGTTATTTTAATTTTATGACCTACAACTAGAAATTCTTCCATTAAACGGGTTATAAATTCATCATTCCTGTGTACCACTGACTACCTCCTAAAAAAATGGTATAATTCATTATTCAATTGAAACCTCTAATGGTTTGGTATAATGGGGTATATAAATATTACATTTTATATTTAAAACATAATTATACCTTCTAAGTCATTCTATCAAATATAATATTCTATCAAACTATCACCACAGAAAGCGATGTGATTAGTTTTTTTTACTAAAACATTAATTGGATGTTGATAAGATAAATAATGATATATATATATATATATATATGTGATATAGATGGAATTTTAATTATATTCACGAAATTTGTTTAATTCAAAAAATGTTTTATATAATTATCTTTTTCCCTTTTCACTTATAAGAATAAAAAAATGATGTTCATGGATATGTGGACTACCATATCTTTGAAGCACTATGATTCATTTTTTCATCACCACATCACAAGAATGATATATATATGTATTTAAAATCAAATAATATTTTATTTATTTTATTATGATCATTATTTAATAATAAATTTTACCTACCCTATTTCAATAATGATAATTGAAAAGTAGAAACATTAATCAAGCATATGTATGACCTACCATATCTGTGATCATAATGTTACTTCAAATTTTATAACCAAATTTATTATTAGTTTTAAAATTTTAATTTATCTATAAATATAATAATTATTTACTGATTATTTTTCTAATGATATTTAAATAATTACATCTTTGACTATATTCATCCAACCAAATCCATTTTTTACACATAAGTTGAATATGGTCAAAACATCCAACTTAATCATAATTGATTAATTAATTGTATATAAAATTATAATAATTGAAATAAAATTAGTAAATAAATTTAAAATATTCTAATAAATATAAATAATTAACATAAACTTTTTATTCAGGAAGATAAAGAACAAGTTTGATGAATCAAACATGAGGCAAGGGTTTTCCATCCCAGTTTCTCACTTATGTGAAAAAATTACACACTCAATAAATATTTTTTCTAGGTGGTTTATATCCTACCCATTAATCTATTTTATGGTGTTTATCTTGAAAATTAAGGGTATTTATATATCCACATGAGGATAAATCTTTCATGGGTCCTATAATTAAATCTTAACAAAGTGGTAAGTGTTATATGTTACAGTCTCTTCATTTATGGTGTTTTTTTTATTATGCATCCATTATTTAAATACGATGATCTTAAACTCAATAATATAATTTATTTTATTATCCTCTCATTTTTCATGATATTTTAATATAATAGTTTTTTTCCCTACTCTTTTGTGCTTAAATTAAGAGATAATTGTTTTCTTAGAAAATAATATTTATTTATCTCTTTGGTAAAAACCCATTTTTCATATAAAGCCTTGGTTTCTATAAATGTTTTCTAATTTTTTTGTCATTCATGAAATTATTTCCCAAAGGGATCTTTCCCCATGTTTTACTTTTTTATTTCTTTTAATGGAATCATATATCCATTTCCAGAAAACTCATTTTTGGATTTTACCAAAAACGTGAGAGGAATATTTTTTTGTAACATGTACAACATGAATGGAATTGTCTACCATCATGAACATTATTATCCTTCAACTTTATTTTATAAGTTTTCATAGTTATTTTAAAATAAAATAATATTCAAAATGATTTAAAAGGTTTTTTTAAAAATGTAAAGTATATTTTCCTTAATAAGTGTTTTAGATTATTTTAAACGATTACTTTATATGTTTAAAAGGTTTTTTTAAATGAAACCAGAGTGTCAGAATATTTTATCAATTTTTTTTGATTTTTTAAATGATTTTAAAAATGAGAATGTTTTTTTACTCAAAATGTATGCAATGATATTTTAATGTTTTTTACATTCATCAAATTCAACAACCCTTGTTGTTACTTATGCCATAATGGGGATATTTTGTAATCATACCGTCCTAATTCTTTCTCTAAATGGATTCATATGGTTTCAAAGAGATTGTTAAGGAACCCATTTCATTCCTAGAGGTCCATGTTGTATCAAATATATTATTATGTAAAATTTTTATTTTCCAATTTTTACCAAGATTCAATGATATTTTGGTGGAACCTATTACATTTCAATTGGTTTATCAGGTTTAAAAGAGATTTACATGAAATCAATTTCTTTCTGTGGGTTAATTAAGCTATAAAAATTATGATTAATTTTTCTATGAATCTATGATGAAATTAAATTACAATATGCCATATTTTTGGTTATTACGTGGCATATATTATGGGAGGACCCAGATAGAATTATGTGAGACCATTATTTCTTATATAATGGGGAGTCCCATATAACATGGGGTGATACTATTATAGATTAAAAGACTGGATTAACCTGATATCACTCCAATGCATCAGTTAATATACATTTTTTAGTGGAAAAGAGAAGGAAGTTAGTTGACAGTTTCTCCTATGGATTTAACTAGAATCAAGTAGCTTTTTTCATGGGTTTAAAATGTGTTATAATGGAAATTGTTCTATGATACCATCAAAATTTTATTTTTATTACTCTGTGTTCTTGATGTTTCTTATGATAAATATTGATATAACACTAGTCTTGATTCTTTTCTCAGATTATTTTTTCATTGTATGAAATGTTTTAATATTTGATGACACAATTATTGTTGGGTATGAGGTCTTTTATGATTACCTCATGCAATATAATTAATTATTTATACAGTTATGAAATTATTATGAATATTGATGAAGTTAAATTAATAATGCATATATTTACCATTTTTGAGCAATTGAGATCACCCTTATTACATTTCCTTTTCCCTAGGTAATGAAGAATTAGGTAGAAAGTATTATATATATAAGGGATTTCATATGGATGATGATGATGAATTAGTCTCAAAATAATAATGGTAGGTTTATTTCTATTAATGTATTTTTGAAATCATTTGTATTGTTTTTGTATGAGGGTGACCTAATTCACATAAAATACAACCCTAAATGGTCCTAAAGAATGTATGTGGCTCATTTTTTTCTTTTAATGTTTTTTGGTTTGTATAGAAAAATGGGACACAATTAGAATCATTAAATTTGTAAATTTAATGTTTATAATTTAATCATCTGATCTAGGAGGTCATTTTTTGGGATGTCGTAGTTGGCATCAATGGAAATTTCTAAATATAATTAGAGAATTTTATGTTGTCACGACCCATCCCCTGGGGCCCGTGATGTGACTACCCCAATCCCACCTTCCATATGCTAGGGCTTATCGACTTGCACCATAAAGATGTATCCATACATCGGGAAAATATTTCCTTTAAACCTGTATAAACACAAAATCCAAGAACAAAACAAGAAGAAACCACGAAGTAAACTACTATAGTTAGAAGTGTGTTGAATATAAAGGGGCTAGAATACAAACCCAACTAAAAAGTACAAGTACAACTAAAAATAGAAAACAACTCCTGGAATGTCCACTGAGGATCCTACCTGAAGGGTAGGTAAAACTCATGATTAGAAGTCCTGCATCACGTCATGTCAAATGGTCCACCTCTGAGATCCATCTAGTCCTTGCTCCCTTAACCTCGATCAACGTTGTTCTTCATTTATACAGAACACAACAAGGTGCGTGCGATACCTGTGCAAGGGTGAGTATAATTATACTCAGTAGGGACCCCGAGACCCCCATAGTTATCCCAGAGTTCCACAAAGGAAAAACCACTAAGCAAGACCTCAATCACTAAGCACGAAGCAGTCATAAGCTCTACTTTGGTATATGTCTATACAAATACCTAAGTTATCACAAGATACTCATCTGAAAAATGAGGGAAGGATACCACAAAGGTAACACCATGAAGGTAAAAGTAGCATAATTGTAACACCACGAAGGTAAAATTACCTCATAAGTAACACACAAGTAACACCACGGAGATAACACCACAAAGGTAAAAGTACCACACATGTAACACCATGATGATAACACCAAAAAGTTAAAGGTACAAAAAAGGTAACACCATGAAGGTAACACCACAAAGGTGAAGGCACCACAAAGGTAACACCACGAAGGTTACACCACGAAGGTAAAAGTACCACACATATATTACCACGAAGCTAACACCACGACGGTAAAAGTACCACATAGGTAACACCATGAAGATAACACCATGAAGGTGAAGGTACCGGAAAGGTAAAAACATGAAGGTAACACCATAAAGGTGAAGGAACCACAAAGGTAACACCACTAAGGTAAAAGACTCCGCTTACACCAAGTACATAAGTAAGACACAAAAATATAAATGATTAGTCAAGAAGCTAGATCATCTTATTTTGTCGAAAGGCACTGCTACTGACTATACGGAGACTAAACCACATAAGATCAATAGGTACTTACCCCTGCTGACCAACACATGATCTTACCCACACAAGATCAATAGGTATCAACCCTAGTTGACCCACATAAGATCTGATCCGCATAGGATCGATATGCTCTGACACACAGAGGATCGCTAAGCACTAACCCACACAGGATCTGATCCACAGAGGATTAATATGTGCAGACCCACATAGGATGGATGAGCCCTGACCCACATAGGACTTGACCCACACATGATCGGTGCTAACCCACACAGGGTCGCATGGTACAAACCTCGGTATGATCTGTCTCCAACCTCCACCTCACTGCCAGCCATGGGATTCCAACTCATAGCATACATGATTGTGGGAGAAATACTTATCAAGCCATCAGTAATATTTAAACCTACAAAAATTCCTATTAATATGTAACCTGATGATCCATCACATCTTAGGGGTCCCATCGCAAAAGACAACGCCTCAATCGGACACCGGATTTGTAAGTTATTGGCATTTTAGTGATGAGGGTCCTGTTGTAATTAGAGTCGATCCGACCCGACTGTACTCTAAATTTATCTGAAGCTCTCTTAGAGTATCTCAAAAGGACCACATTTTCCTATACATTCCGGCACTATATATGGTTCTTAAAATGGACGCTTGGTCTGTTAGTTACACCCATTTATGTGAAACGGGGTTGATCACACCTTGTTTTGGCTTGGCTTGGTCTGGCCAACCAGATCATATCAAGGGACCACTTCCCAAAAGGGATCCAAATTCCACTGATGGTGTGTCAAAAAGACACCTAGTTCGTTAGTTACGAGTGTTTCTTTATTCAGGGATGGATTGGTTCTGGGCCTAGTCCGACTCGGTCATGCCTAATCGACACAATGGGTCCTGGGGTCTCCCTGACCCCACTCGTGTCTGACATGCTAAGAGTTGGCCTGGTTTACTCAGTCTGACCTTCGTGGTTAACCTGGTTCAGTTCGTGGGCCTGATCCGTGGTTAGATCGGCTTATCAGGTGGGGCTCGGCCCACCCGCATTGGCGCACTGGGCCGTAGGTTCGGCCCGGCCCGCTGGGCCTCGAGTCCGGTCTACTGGATGGGTCTAACCCGCCAGAAGGTGGACCGGTCTTCCCTGCTGTCCCCATGGGTGCGGTGCCGTTTTGGAGAGCTAGTGGGGTGATGCCCCACCACGTAATGGTAGGACAACTAAGCACGATGCGGGGCCAGCTGCTCTCCACCTTCCTCTGCCCGCTTGCCGCGACTGTAACCGCCGACAGTGCCTGCGGGAGCTGCCCCTTGTCCAGCGTGGCTAGCTCGAGTCCGCCGCCTCCGGCCTCCCTGACGTGCCATCATGTGCCACCCTCCACCACCCACGGCTGGTTTCTGTAGGTCTCTACTGGCCGCCGCCAACTTGGCGCACCGGCGGTTTGATAGTTTCTTCCATACTGCCACTATCTTCTTTCTGCCGTCACCCTGAAGAAAAAAAATCACTAGAGAATGAAACTTAAATGGAGCGGCGGGGGGTGGGGGGGGGGATGGGGTCTGGTCCTTGTTAGTTTGTCCCTCACCCTCCACGTTAATATGATAACGAACAAAATCAAGTAAAATATCAAATATGTGCTTTAAAAAACCCTCAACCTCAAGACTTTTGCAGAACCTTCATGATTGAGGAAGAGTCAGTGTTCATCGTCCTCGCAACAAGCCACCAAATTTTCCGATCAAACGTCATCCTTCGGTTAGTGATTCAGTGTCACCTGTCACCGCCCTCTAGAACCAGTTCCGTCCTCCATGTGATTGACATTATGACACTTTATCATACTTTCGTTGCTCGTTGAAGCCTTTCCAATATCTCTACCCAAGCTCCATATAAAAATAAGAGAGGGGGAGGGTGAGTGACACCCATGGAATTAATGGGGGTTCATTTAATAGAAACCTTCCTAATTCCAATTAATCTATTTCAAAGAACTTTAGGAGTCAAGACATTTAATGTATTGACACGTCGTTGGTCCCATCGATGCCTCTTGTCCAGTGGAAGAAAATAAAGAAATAAAATAAAATAACTTTGTTATTTTATTATTATTTTAAATGTAAAAAATCTAACTTCTTCTCTTGACTATCTACGGTCGAAGTGAAGACTCCCTTAAGCGAATATCAGTGCTGAGGATTTAACAGTTCCCTCATATTTTTAATTAAGGCATCGATTCAAAGGATAGAAAATGCTTCTCACATGTTTACTAAACATACCAAAAAAGATCGATAAATTATTAAAATTCACCCTAGATCCATGCAAATCGAGTTTGGGATCTACCTTAGGGGAACACGCCCCACCGAATTCAATGGTACTCTCATATTTTCAATTCTAGTTTCCATTTAGATGTTCTTTATTTTAATAATAAAATAATTTTTACTTAATTATTTTATTTACGACAAAAAACTAACTTCCATAGTTGGCCCGCTCCGACCATTGTTCGTATCTGCCTAAAGAAAGCATACCCTCACAAGCTCAGAAGTGGTCTCAGATTTTTAATCTAAGTCACCATTCGAGAGTTATAATAATTTAAAAAATAAAATAACTTCATTTAACTAATTTATTTACGGTTATTCCATTTTTTGGGTTTTCTCCCCGAAGGCCTGCGCTGACTAAATTTAAGTCACGACTAGGGTAAACCCATTATCCTGAATGCAATGGTGACCCTAGATTTCTGATCCAGGAACCCGTTTAAGATTTATTTAACTTTTTCTGGAAAGATGCTCACACATGCTAATTAAAGCTTAACAAAATTTCGATAGATCATTCCAGGGACTCCGGGTCTCGGAATCTTATGCCGTCAGATTTCACGACCTTGAAATAATCGAAAATAATTTTTAAAAATTTTATATGTAATTTCCGAGTCTTTAAATATTTTTATGCAATCTTATTTTAAGATTAATTGATACCATCATAGATATATAAGATTAATTTTGATTATAAGTTCAATGTTTTACAGACCTCCTTTGTGGGTTTTTAGTAGTAAACATTTTGAAAATATTAGTGACATTTTGGGAACATTTTATTTAGTTTAGGTGTTTATAGACACTAGAATAAACATGATGTGTTATTTAGGGAGTAATTTTTTTTATGTTTAATGAAAAAGAGGGACGATCCATATATTCTGTGACAACTTATTGGATATGGAATGGTGGTGGGGCCTTATCCCAATATCTACAGATGATAAGGGTTTCATGAATAACACTAGCCAAAGGGATTTTTGAGTTAGTATGAAATTTTTATAGGAAAAATATCATTCTTATTTTGGAATTTTATGGTGTTTTTAGAAATAAAAGTTGATTTTTCTAGGAATAATATATGATCAAATACTTATAATCATTGCGATTTGGACATAATTAAGAAATGATTGAACATATTTAAGGATACTAATTTTTCGAATGATGTGGTTTGAACTTTGGGCATTCAGGTTGATATTTTTGATTAATCTAGGAAGTTTTATTCATTTATAGAATTATATTTCCATCTACTAACCATTTCAGTTTTATTTAATGTTTAAATAATGGGGGGGGGGGGGTTTCTTGTTATCCCTTTTATAGTTATATTGTTTTTTAAGTATGACCTTTGTGCTTTATTTAATAAAAATTCATCCTTAATACACATCATTAGAGAAGAATATTATATTGTGTGTGGAAATTAATTAAAGGATAAAATTATCCTCATCAAGTAAGTATATATCTATCTTTTCTTAGCCTATATTATAAGATAAATACTCAAATATATGAAAATGACCTTTAAGAAAAAGTAATATCATAGTACCTTAAAATATGATGAAGTAATGGTCTTCTCGATCATCATAGATTTATGATTTTTATTCCCTCAACAATCCATTAATACTTCAGTTTATTGGGGTCAATGAACATAATGAGTCTCTATTAATAGTAATTATTTCCTTACATTACTGTTTATATTCTCCTATTTGGAAGCTTTGTTATGTGTAATTAAATATAACCTTTATACATACATTTCTATATTACATAGAAGATATTTTATTAACTCTTTTTACTATGTGGGTTTACAACAAAGGGTTTCACAAATGACCATCATTTGAATACCCTGATAACTTTAAAATTGCGAGGACAAAATTGTTTAATGTGATGGTGGATGAAACAGTATGATATTTTAAAAGAAGATATATATATTTGATTGTATAAAGGGAACACAACACAAAGTTTATATTATTTTACATGAAACAAAATTTTCAGCTTGTGTTACACGAAACACTCGATTTATGTTGTGTTACACACATCCCCATATTTTTTTGATAACATATTCAAAATGTGACATTAAACATAAATGTACCATGATATATATTATAGTTATAACCTAGCCATTAGAATAGTGGGTATGAATAGTATTAATTATTTTATGATATATATGTATATATATATATTTATTATTTTATATAAATTTTTTATAAGTGATTAGTAAATAGTCAATCAATTTATCGTAAAGTTATTTTATTCTTCAAAAATATATATTTTAATCAAAAATTAATTTAATATTTCTTACCATGAAAAAATATATTATAATTTTTATTTTAAATTTTATAAAATTATTTTGATAAAATGAACTTAATTTTTCAAATTGGGATAACGAAATTTACTTTGGGTGAAATTTTTGGCTACATTAGAAAATATTAATTTTTAGTGAATATTAAAAAATAGAGATTTTTTCAAAAAGACATTTCATTTAACATAAATTTAAAAGAGTTTGATTTTCTTTGAAAATATCTTCAAGTGAATTAAATATAATTTTTTCACATTTATTCAACTTAATTAGTTTGAGTAATCTTTATATTGTATTTTTAGCATTAGACTATTTTTGTGTAAAATGCATAAGGTTTCTCCATTTTAATTAATGAAATTAATTCTTATATGGGAATGTATTAAATTATATTTATAGATTATTTATCAGTTAATATTAATTCATTTTCATAAAATTATTATTAACATTCATACATTTCATATAGAATCATCTTTTTCTGGAAAATACATTTCATAAAAAGTGTTGTCTTACCACGTTTGAAAGATTAATATTAATTTAAAATTATCCAATTATAAATGTTAAATTTTAAAAAATGGATTCAATATTTTTAACAAGTTAAATTTATATTATAAATATACATAAAGTTAATTTTTTACCAATGTGATTTGGAAAAACAAATAGAATTTATTACAACACTTAAGGTGAAATAATTCTACATATTCATTAAACATAGAATATAAGGTGTATAATTAACACAAAAATTTTACAAAACCGCATTTATGGAAATATATTGACCAAATTCCTTCTAGAATATTGTTTGGAGAATCATTTATGCCATTTTTGGTAAAAATGTTGATTCCCCTACAATGTGTCCAGAATATTATAAGTGTTCCACTCACATCATTTATAAAGGGATACCCCCTCCTCTAATTTCTTCACACCTTAAATAATAATTGGTTCTTCAAATACTTACCCAAATCACTTATCAAAATTTCACCTATAATCCTAAAATCCATTTTTTGGGTATAACGATAATAATGGAAAACCTTTGGTTCAATCTAAAAGGGGTTACCCAAAGAATATCCAGTGTTCTCCAATGACCATTTTTATTAATAAACATGAAAAATATTACCAAGGAATTAAATAAATAACATAAATTTAATATTGATGAAGTTAAATAACTTTAATGATGAAACAAAATTATGTTAAGAGTTTTCCCTATCACATTTTTCATCTCTGATACACATGAAACATTCACCACCTATTTCTTTTATATTATGTATATAATTTGTAGGAATGTATTTTTTTATGAATATCATGAAATTTATTGGGATTTATATATTCATTATATGTTATCTTTTTAATGGGGATTTAGATTCCAAATTTCCATTATGATAAGTGTTTTATGTCATGATCTCTTCATTTAATGGGAATGCTTATGATTAAGTTTCAAATTTTGACAAATTATGATCCACCACTCAATAATTACTAAGAATTTTCTTATTGTATGTGTTCTCATGATATTTTTAGGCAATATTACCATTTTTTTGACTCTTTGGCATATAAAATAACTAATAAAATGTTTTTAGTAAAAGTATCATTATTTCCATCTTTGTTCAAAAACCATTTTTTATCCAATTCAAAATTTTTTATAAACATTTTTATTTTTGTTAATTATTCAAATTATCCACTAATGGGGTTTTTACCCATGTTTAAAAAAAATTAATTTTAATCTTCATATCATTTCCCAAACAATTCTCATTTTTATTTTATCAAAAATGTGAATGGAATCTTTGTTTTAACATGTATGAAAAAGACTGAACTTTCTGTTGTGATAACAATTATATTCTTTGAAAATTCCATTATAAGATTGCATGGTTATTATAAACAAATGTATATTAAAATGTGTTAAATGGTGATTAAATATTGAATTATATATTTACCTCAATAGATTTAATAAAGCTTCTATTATATTTTTCAAAAGTTGTTTTCAAAGAAAAATGATTTTCAAAATATTTTATGATTTTTAGTCATTTTAAAAAATGAATTTTAATATTAAAATGCTATTTTTCTCAAATTTTATTTAGTGATATTTTAATTTTACTTCCATTCATCATTTTTAAAAACCCTTTTTACTAATTCTCTAATGGGGATATTTCTTAATGATACTATTATAATTATTTGTCTATATGTATTAAGATTGTTTGGAAGAGATAATTAAAGAACCTGTTTATTCTCCCTGAGTTATTAATGTTTCAAAGAGATTATTATGGAACCTGTTTGTTTTATATAGGTTGACATTGTCTTAATGTGATTTTTATGGAACTAGTTTTTTTCCATGGTTCCATAATGTTTGAATGATATTGACATGAAACCCAAACCTTTTCCCTGGGTTAATCAAGTTATTAAATTAATTATTAAAATTTCTATATATTTTTGATGAAATTAAAGAACTATTTACATTGTTTTTTGTTTTTAGATAGGTTATATTATGGAGTGGCCCAAAGATAAGCATGGGGTTTCATTACAACTTATATGATTGGGAGGTCCAAATATCACCAGGTTCTCTCATTATTGATTAAAGGATGGGTAAAACCATATTGTAATCAAATGAAAGGGAAATGTTACTTGTTTTGAGTGGAAATGAGGGGGTTATATGTGGGTTTCTCCAATTAATTTAGCTTATCTATAGTTAGTTTTTATACAGTTTTAACATGGGTTATGATGAAAAATGTTCTATGTTGTGAAATTGTATTTTTTATTCTTTATATGGATGTATAATTATTCTTATGATCATGATTTTTATCTCTTGTCTCGTGATTATTTATTTTGATGTATTGATGAAAACTAAAACAACATATGTTCACTATAATATATGATATGTTGGGTGCGACATGAGTAATATTTCATTAATGAATAATGAAAGGAAGTATTTTATCCTTCTGATCTTGAGTGGGTATTGATATATCATTCCCTTTAATAAAAATTATATAACCTAACCAAATCCATAGACCTATAATTCTATTAAAAAGTTTTATGTTTGGAATTCCTCTGAAAGAGACATCAAGCACATTGGTTAATGGAACACACATGCACCCTGATTGACTAGAGATATCATGATATATGGATTAAATTGCACATTATGTGCTTATATGAGGAATTATTTCATTTTAGAATTAACTTATTTATCAATGGATTCCATGGCATACTTCTAGATGCTAAGCTTGGAATTTAGGATGCTTCAACAAATACCACCGAGAAACAGGCCAGATCACACACTTAGTGTTTCTATAATATCAGTTAATTAATATATTAATAATTATTATTTAAAAATATGAATAAAAATTATTCCCATTTGTGGTTTAGTAAATATTCATTTTTGTTTGATCATATATATTATTTCACTAGTTATTCAAGAGAATAATACGTGTGTGGAATATTTAATTAATAATTATTTTCTTTTTAGTTGGTATAATATTTATTAATTTGTTAGAGAATAACAAAATAATATTTATTTATTAAATAAAATGAAATTATTCATGTCTAGATAAATATTTTGTGGGAATGGTTGACCAAGTTATTAATTATAGTGAAAAATAATACATATTGAATATTTTTTAATAAAAAGAATTTAATTTAACTCAGAGGTTGAGATATTATCGTGAAAAAATTATCCTAATATTTTTATTGAAGTGGGGATCCACATGTATTTAATAAATAATAAAGTGAATTTTTTAATAATTTTTATTTCTCACACTAGGAGTATATGAACCAAAGTATATTATTCTTCAAGTAGAGATAATTCATTGGTTTTCTACACAATGACATCCAGTGAGAATCCTATGAAGGAATATAGACCCCCCTATCCAAAATTTCTCTCACAGATAAAGAGTGATCCTCCTCTTCTATCCACTCCCTATATTTGAGAGATCAAGTAGAATTGTTTAGAAGAGATTCATCGGGAGATCAATGGAATGTGATGTAAGAGATAATATCTGCTTTTCTTGCACTCGAATATTCCAACAATGATGTTTGATGATTTTTGGAACACATGTAGAACAAAACTAGTGGGAATATATTCTTGATTCTTATAATGAAATGATTTTAAGACATAGATCTGTTGTCAGATCCATCAATTAAGAAATATATTCACGTAAGGTAATTCATTAATATATTAAATTAATTATAAATATTATGTGATGATCCTGCTCGTGGTTCCAATGAATAACCACTATCGTTATTAATTGGTTCAATTATTTTTACCATGATGTTTATCTTCTTATAAATCATTGATTAATAATTTATCACGATAAAAATGAATTTTGGGAAGGACCCATAACATGCATCCACTGTTACCAGATCCTTTAAGGTTTATTAGAGTGGTTTGATAATTTTTTATAATTTTTTATTGATCGTTAAATTATTTACACATTTATTATTAGTTTAAAATTCCAGTATAGTTGTTATTTAATATTAATTGTGAGATATATTTTCATCCATTTCCTTTCACGTAAATATAATAAAATATATTAATTTTATGAATCACATAAATCCAAAGATATCATCCGGAGGTGTTGTGTAATTTATCTGAATAACACAAGAGTACACACAGTGTAACTCAGAGGAAAATGTCATGAACTAGTGTTCAATTAACCATTAATTTATTCATAATTAATTAAAATACTTTTAATTTATAACACAAGATTAATTTAATTAAACACTCCATCATTTCGTAAGATCATATGCAGTACACTCTATGTAACATCATTACATGATCTTTATTCAATTAGTTATATACTTTCCATGAATTCTCTAACAGGACCTAAGTAATGGGTGTCCTGGTAACACATAGTCCACATGATGTGTAACCCATTTACATTCCATATACACAAAGGTTTTCCATGTCATGGTTACAAGTTGAGTCCTTAGGTGCGTATCGTGGATAGATGGTCAGAAAAATACATTTTGTGTGGATCCAAAGATCACTCCATGTACTTTTACCATATGATGAAGAATTGGAATAAATTTATTATAGTGTGAAAAACTTATAAACATGTGCCTTTGTGTGGTTATTAAGTCGATAGGAAATTCCATGTGATAAGTTTTTATATATAATGTTTAATTAATTTTTACGTAATGATTAGATCTTCATATCATGTATAATTCAAAATAAAATTCTTACTCTATACATGTTGAGTCTTAAAATGTGACAAAAATAATGTGCGTTCCATGTGGAAATTTAGTTGATAGTATATATTGTGAAATTACATGATTATTTACGTATGGAACATGCTGAAAGAGTAAAAATCATAAAACATAATACACATTAGGTTGTTTGTAGCAGTACTTGTAATGTCTCAGGTTTTTACGTTTATTTTTTTTAAAATATTATGGAATTATTTCGAGACCGGGAGTGAAGAAGAAACATCATTCTGAGGTCCAGTGAGCCCGGAAATGTGGTTTGAACTTTTTAAGTCAAGTGGGTCGGCGCTTGTCCGCGGTTGTGGCAGTTTCCAAACGGATGCCCGAATTAAAAATATGAGCGCACCGTTGCGTCTGGGACGAGACTTTTCTTAAGATTGAATCTAACCCCAACCGGTGCAGGTCAGCTACAATATTTAATTTGTGACGTTTTAAAAAGGAATGCCCTTTAGAAGGAATAAAATAAATTAATACTTTATTTTATTATTTTAAAATGTTTCCTTTTTTTAAGCACGACCTAATCCTCCCCTATAAATGCATCCTTATGGAAAATTCGTAGGGTTAGCCTCATAACCTTTCGAGTTGAGAAAAAGAGAGAGATTTCTCTTGGAGCTTGGGAGGAGGAGGACGCGTTGGAAAATGGCGATCGGATGGCTGGATCATTGATCGGAGCACCACGGGAGGCGCGACGGCGGGGGTCTATGTTTTTGGAATTTCCATAATACATGGCGTGTACTTCCGAAGAACATGCCGTGTAGTTCTAACGGTGTCGGCTAGGGTTTCGAGGTTAGAGAAGGATCACACAGCGTGTGACCCCGGTCACACAGCATGTTGGACCTTCCCCGAAGCTCGGCCTGTAGTTTGGGTAGTACACGGACACGGGATGGTCTACACGCCTTCAGGAGGCACGACTTGTACATCTTGGAAGAGGCTGCTACGCGGAGCTCGGCGTGTATCCCAGGGATACACGGACATGGGATGGAGTACACGCCGTGTACTCCATCACCCGGCCAGGCGAGGTAAACAACGCGGGTCACCCCGTGTGCAGATTGCACGGGTTGGAGTACACGGGATGGTGACCGTGTACGGTCACATGGCCAGAGTACACGGAGCCAACCCCAGTTACCCAGACATGGTGTGTAATTCATACTACACGCCGTGTACGAAGTTTTCTACCTGACCAGCATCACGACATGGGCCGTTCTACATGGGAAGTACCCAGGGTCGGACAACACGACATGTATCATTTTTACACGTCGTGTACTTTTTGGAAAAACGGCTTGGTCCTTTTGTTCACCGTGCTTTGAAAATCTTTCATTTGGGTTAGTTCCCCTTCTTCATTTCCCTGAAGGTCAGGAATCATTCCCTCACACCGGATTATGATCCCTTTAGCAGGACTTTTCTGTGATAGAGTCAGGCATCCATCCGAGAGGCCCGGATCGAGAGCCTCTATCCATTCCAGACCCTACATAGAGTCATGCATCGACGTGACCTACTTTACCGGGCGTTGATCTTGTACCTAGCAGGTGAATTCTGGATGAGTCGCGGTATCCGCCATGGCCCTGGCAGTGATCCTCATCTGTGTATCGAGATCTTTCCACTCAGGAGTGTGTCTCCCGTAATGAGTGCTTCTATCTATCGTAACCCTTCCACTCCGGAGTGTGTATTCGTAATGAGTGTAGCTATATATTGTGATTGTTCCCGATGAACATCACTTCTAGGACGGATGTCATCAGAACTATAAGACTCGTGGAGTGTGTTCTCCCGGAACGAGCGCATCACGGAAATCTTCGAACGGAATCCCTTGCGGGGGTATGCGGTTGTGTGACTTTTCTCTAGACCATGGGCCTGGGTTTTGAGTATATCTGGTATGTTTTATATATTCTGTAAACATATATTATGCATAGCTGACTGTACCTTTACTTTGTGTACTACTTCGTGGTTTTCGAGGTCCTCTACTGAGTATTGTTATACTCACCCCTACACGGGCTTTGCCCGCACGTATGGTGTCTTGTGCAGACGAGAAGCCTTTTGACAGAGTCCAGGGAGGACCAGGACAGGACCGAGATTTCTAAGTTTCCTACAGGCTGAGGCGTTCCTACGGCTACGAGCAGCAGTCCCAGTACCTTTCTGCTTACAGGTTGGACTTTTCAGTTTTTCAGACTCTTGTTTTTGGTGGGCTTGTATTCTGGCCCAATTTAATTTTGCAGTACTCTACCTTTTTTCGTGCTCTGTTGGTTGGGTTTAGTTCCATGCATGCGTTTTTGTTCCTTAGTGTTTTACATTTCATCATTCATGGGCTTGGAGATGTGTGTGTGTGTACAGGTACTTAGGCAATGCCTCCCATGTTAGTGACATGCCTACTCGGTGCTAGTCACCAGCCCCTGGCCTATTGGTGGCGGGCTTGGGGAGTCACGGCGCGGGCCCCACCAGGACGGGTCGTGACAGAGTGGTATCAGAGGTGGTCAGTTATACCTTAGGACCAAGAGTCTGTGAGTATGGTTGGGGAAACATTGTTGAGTGTTTCGGGTTCGGCTTTCAGGGCAGAGACTCCAGTGTTGGTGCGGTGGCCGACGTATCCATACACCAGGACTCTAATAACCTACTTTTCAACCCGGTTCACGAAAACACTAGTTGTAGGGAAATAAAAGGCACATGCATCATATAAGAATGGGTTGTGTCTTCTATATCCTTGATGTCAGCTATCCATATATACTCATTGACCGTGACACATCTTGTTTCTTTACAGGATGCCTCTACGACGCGTACCCGCTAGGATTCAGCAGCACGATCACGAGGATGACCCCCTCAGTGACGAGGCTTCAATACAGGGACTAGACCCCCCAAGCGTTGCCACCAGGTGGTTCACCTGTTATACCACCACTGGTGGAGCAGCCAGTGGTAGCTGTAGTACCGACTGGTGAGGAGCGCAGGCTTAGAGTGCTCTATGAGTTTCAGAGATAGAGGCCCCTCAGGTTCCGAGGTGACCCCGACCCTCAGGCGGCTGAGGACTAGCTTCAGGAGGTGACCAGAGTTTTCCGTCTAGTGAGGACACCAACAGACCAGATGGTGATCCTAGGAGCGATCCTTCTTCAGGGTTCGGTTGGACGATTGTGGTGTCTGGCCACGTAGACTCGCGACGAGGAGACTCTTTCGTGGATGGAGTTTGAGTGACTCTTCAGGGAGGAGTTCTCTTCGGTTACGTAGATAGATGTGCGCATCCAGGAGCTTCTTTAGCTCCAGTAGGGTAGTGTGACGGTGGATGACTATTCATCGAGGTTCACCAACCTTGCCAGGTACTCGATGGATATGGTCAGGGATCTGTACTTCAGGGCTTGGTCCTTTGAGCGAGGTCTACGGTGAGACATCCGAGCTAGTGTCATGCCTCTATGAATATCAACCTATGATGGAGTGCTTGAGTGGGCCTTTGTGATCGAGAGCTTCTTGGCGGAGCAGAGACAGCTGCCAGCAGTCAGTAGCAGGCAGATAAGTGCGGAGACACTCGCAGCAGGGAGCCGACGTCAGACGCAGGGATCTGAACGTGGGAGACGTCATAGGAGGACCAAAGATAGGGGATCGATAGTCCAGGGATATCAGGATGGATCTAGTCAGACTAGCTAGAGGCGATGCTACACATGCGACGGTAGGAGGCATGTCGCTAGAGATTGCCCGACACGTCGGACTGCTGACAGGGAAGTGGTGGATGGACCACCGAGACAGAGGTAGAGAACGGAGAAGGCAAATCCGCCAGGTGTCGGACATGGAAGAGGAGCTGGGAGAGCTGCAGGTGGTGGCAGACACTTCGAATTACTTCCACCACCACCCCCAGGAGGTCCACACCAGGCTCAGGGAGCTGGGGGACAGGGATGGGGACAACTGCATGCGGTCGAGGCGTACAACCCAGGGGCTCCAGGGATGATTCGAGGTATGATATGTGTCTTTTCTACCTTAGCTGCCGTACTCATAGACACAGGTTCCAGTCATTCCCTTATAGCCACATGCCTTGTACAAAACCTCAAGATTCCGGTAGAACCGTTGACTCGATCCTTACGATTGGAGACAGCTACGGGAGGAGACTCGACGATCACCCACCTTTGCAGACAGTGTGATCTTACCATTGGAGGCGAGAGTTTTGGTTGGAACCTCTTGGTGGTAGCATCGAGGCCTTATGTCGTCATTCTCGGTATGGGTTGGTTATCTTCGGTCCATGCCCAAATTGACTATTTTAGGCGAAGAGTGCGGTGTGTCCGTTGTGATGGAACACAGTTTTCGTTTGTCAGAGAAAAGGAAACCCAGGCAGCACAAAATAGGCTCATGCATAGGAGGGGACAACCGATCACTCATGAGTTGGCTAGCCTTTCCCTCAGAGCAGTAGATGTTGTGAGCTCTCAGTTTCTAGTAGTGGTGGCGGAGTATGAGGACGTCTTTCTGGAAGATGTTCCAGGGTTACCTCCCCGTCGAAAAATTGACTTCTGCATCAACTTACACCCTGGGACGACACCAATTTCCTCATCGGCTTATCGGATGGCTCCTGCAGATCTTCACAAGTTGAGGGTGTAGTTGGAGGATTTGCAGAGCAAGGGTTTTGTGAGACCCAGTGTTTCACCCTGGGCGGCCCCGGTATTGTTTGTCAAGAAGGCAGATGAGAGTCTGAGGTTGTGCGTGGATTACCAGCGCCTGAACCAAGTGACGGTGAAGAACAAGTATCCACTGCTGAGAATTGATGACCTCTTCGATCAGCTAAGAGGGGCTCAGTGGTTCTCGAAGGTTGATCTTCGATCAGGCTATCACCAGCTACGAGTGCGGGATGAGGATATACTGAAGATAGCTTTCAGATGTCGCTACGGTCAGTATGAGTACATGGTGAAGCCCTTTGGCATGACGAATGCCCCCACAGTGTTCATGGGGTTGATGAAACAGATCTTCTAGCCATACTTGGACCAGTTCGTAGTGGTCTTCATTGACGATATCCTTGTGTACTCGGCGTCAGAGGAGGAGCATGCGAGACACCTGCGGATGGTTCTGGACGTACTCCGAGAGAACCAGCTTTATAGAAAGCTCTCGAAGTGTCAGTTTTGGATTCAGTAGGTCCACTTTCTAGGATATGTCATCTCAGCAGATGAAGTAGCCATGGACCCATCCAAGGTGGAGGCTGTGTTAGCATGGGAGCTACCTTAGAGCGTGACAGAGGTGCGACGATTCCTTGGGTTGGCAGGATATTACGAGAGATTCATCCCTAATTTCACCCAAATATCAGCACCGATGACGGCCTTGACTAGGAAGGGGCAACCCTTTGTGTGGACAGAAATGTGCCAGCAGGCTTTTGAGCAGCTAAGATAGAGTTTGATGAGCGCCCCAGTCTTGAGATTTTTGGAGGAGGGTGTCGAGTACATAGTTTTCTGCGACGCATCAGGGATGGGGCTCAACCATGTCCTGATGCAACGACATGTCGTGATTTCTTATGGTTCACGCCAGCTTAGGCCACATGAGAATAACTATGCGACCCATGATCTTGAGTTAGCAACGGTAGTATTCACACTGAAGATGTGGCGAAACTACCTTATGGACGAGCGGTTCATTGTCTACTCTGACCACAAGAGCCTCAAGTACATCTTCTCACCGAAGGATCTGAATCTAAGGCAGAGGCATTGGCTAGAGTTCCTCCAAGACTATGATTTTGAGATCATCTATACTCTTGGGAAGGGGAACAAGGCAGCGGATGCTCTTAGCAGAAGGTCGAGCTCACAGCTGTTGAGTGAGGTGACACAACAATTACCGGCGTTATAGTTATCCTTAATGGATGGAGAGGATACAACTTACCTACATTCGATGGTTGTCACCCCTCCACTCTTACTGTGAGTTAGGGAGGCACAACTTGGGGATGTCGACTGTGTGACCTTACGTGCTCAGTTATCCACAAGACATACTCCTGATGGATATTCGCAAAGTGGGGAGCACGTGATTCTTTTTAGAGGACACACTATTGTACCAGTGGAGTTCTAGGAGGAGGTCCCGAGGGATCTTCATACATCCCCTTTGGCGGTACATCCTGGAGTGGAAAAGATGTACCAGGATCTCCGACGATAGTTCTAGTGGCCAGGCATGAAGAAGGCAGTAGTAGAGTTCGTTTCCCGATGCCTCACATGCCAGCAGGTGATGGCTGAGCACCAGGTTCCAGTAGGGTTAGCTCACCCCTTGGAAGTTCCAGAGTGGAAGTGGGATGGAATATCGATGGACTTAGTTACAGGCTTACCATGGATGTCCAAGGGGCACGATTCCATCTGGGTAATCGTTAACTGACTCACCAAGTCGGCCCACTTCCTAGCTGTCAGGGAGCATAGTTCTGTAGAGATCTTGGGACGCCTCTACGTACAAAAGATAGTTCAGATTCATGGCTTCCCATAGACTATAGTCTAATACTGAGACTCCCTCTTCACATCCCGATTGTGGAAGGGATTGCAGGAGGCTTTTGAGACTCAACTACCCTTGAGAACCACGTTTCATCCCCAGACAGATGGTCAGATGGAGAGGACCATTCAGGTTCTGTAGGATATGTTGCAGGCCTGTATCTTGGACTTTGGTCATAGTTGGGAGGACCACCTACCACTGGTGGAGTTTGCGTACAACAACAGCTACCACTCCACCATTGGTATGACACAGTTTGAGGCCTTGTATGGGAGACCATGCCGGTCACCGCTTTGCTGGACCAACCCCGGAGAGTCAGCACTCATGGGTCCAGAGTTAGTGCGAGCTACTACAGAGAAGGTTCAGGTCATGCAAGAGCAGATGAAGACTGCACAGAGCCGGCAGAAGTCTTATGCTGATAGGCGACGGAGACCTCTGGAGTTCGAAGAGGGAGACCACGTCTTTCTTCGGGTCTCACCTCGACGTGGGTTGCAGAGATTTGGCCGAGGCGGCAAGCTATCTCCGAGGTTAATCGGAACTTTCCAGATCCTGGGCAGAGTTGGAGAGGGGGCATACCGCCTGGCTCTACCTCCACAGTTGCATCGGGTACATAATGTCTTCCATGTGTCGTAGTTGAGGAGGTACGTGCATGACCCCTCGCACGTCATCGATTGGGGTGAGATGGACATCGAGGATGGAGTGACCTTTGCTGAGTACCCGGTGGAGATCGAGGATCGGCAGGAGAGGATCCTTCGTGGGCGATCAATTCCCTTAGTGCACGTCCGGTGGTAGCACAGGAATCTTCATGAGAGCACGTGGGAGCGGGAGGCCCAGATCTGTGCCCAGTACCCTCATCTTTTTGAGTAGCCTTTGTTTTGGTTTTTCAGGGACATAAAGCCCCAAGGAGGGGATAATGCAATGTCTTGGATTTTCCGTTAATTTTTTCTAAAGTGTTATGGAATTATTTCGAGACCGGGCGTAAAGACGACACATCATTCCGAGGTCCTGTGAGCTTTGAATGGTGGTTTGAACTTTCCAAGTCAAGTGGGTCGGCGCTTGTGCGCGGTTGTGGCAGTTTCCAAACTGATGACCGGATTAAAAATCTGAGCGCACCGTTGCGTCCGGAATGAAGAATTTTCCTAACAATGTCTATAACCCCAACCGGCGCAGGTCGGCTGCGAAATTTAATTTGGGACGTTTTAAAAAGGAAATCCCTTTGGAAGGAATAAAATAAATTAATAATTTATTTTATTATTTTAAAATGTTTCCTTTTTTTAGCAGGACCTAATCTTACCCTATAAATGCATCCTTATGGAAAATTCACAAGGTTAGCCTCATAACCCTACGAGTTGAGAAAAAGAGAGAGATTTCTCTTGGAGCTTGGGCGGAGGAGGATGCGTTGGAAAACGACGACAGATCGAAGTCGAGAATCGCTAAGCCAACAACGTTGAAGGATCTCGACGACAACGGTAGTGCGACGCCTTCGTCAACGATCGATCCTTTCAAAAGGTAGGGGTTGTCACTTCGATTTCTTTTCCACGTTTTTCAGTTTAATCGATGAATGTGGATCAACCGCGAACAAGTTGATCTGTGGATTCGTGCGTTCTTACGGGAGGGTTTCCTTTGGGTTGATTTTTTTGGGAAAATTGATCCATGATTTATGTTGTTGATTCTTGCTCCGTTTAAGCCTATTAATGGGAGTAGATCAACGCCGTGACGAACGACGGCAGAGGTTAGGTCCTCAAATTGTTTATTTAGATCTCTTCCTCCTTTTTCCTCGCACGTTCTTCATGTTCTTCATGGGGCGACGAACAACGGATCATTGCGCATCCGTTCTGTGATGCAACGATCCCAAATATAAGGTTCGACAATGAAACGACCTTGTGGAGGTGCGGTGGCGATGGTGGATGAAGAATCAGACCAGATCGAAAAGAGTGTTCTTCATGCGGGAAGGTCAGAACATGTTTTCATAGCCGATCGGAGGCCTGAAAATGACGGAAACAGCTTCGTGGTGTCGGGGCGACCAAAACCTGAAGGTTTCGTGGCGATCAGACGGCCGGATCAATGATTGGAGCACCACGGGAGGCACAACGGTGGAGGTCCGTGTTTTTGGAATTTCCAGAATACACGGCGTGTACTTCCGAAGAACATGCCGTGCAGTTCTGACGTTGGCGGCGAGGGTTTCGGGGTCAGAGAAGGATCACACGGAGTGTGACCCCAGTCACACGGCCTGTTGGACCTTCCCCGAAGCTCGGCGTGTACTTTGGGTAGTACACGGACACGGGATGGTCTACATGGCTTCAGGCGGCACGACGTGTACAGCTCGGCAAAGGCAACAACGAGGAGCTCGGCGTGTATCCCAGGGATACACAGACATGGGATGGAGTACGCGACCGTGTACTCCATCACCCGGCCATGTGAGGTAAACATCGCAGGTCACCCCATGTGCAGATTGCACGGGTTGGTGTACATGGGTTGGTGACCGTGTATAGGCACATGGACAGAGTACACGGAGCCAACCCCAGTTACCCAGACACGGCGTGTAGTCCATACTACACGGCATGTACAAAGTTTCTACATGACCAGGCTCACGACACGGGTCGTTGTACATGGGCAGTACCTGAGGTCGGACAACACAGCGTGTATCATTTTTACACGCCGTGTACTTTTTGGAAAAACGACTTAGTCCTTTTGATCACCGTGCCTTGAACATATTTCGTTTGGGTTAGTGCCCCTTCTTCTTTTCCCCTGAAGGCCAGGCATCATTCCCTCTTTCCAGATTATGATCCCTTCAGCAGGACTTTTCTATGATAGAGTCAGTCATCCATCCGAGAGGCCCAGATCAAGATTCTCTATCCATTCCAGACCCTAGGTTGAGTCAGGAATCGACGTGACCAAATTTTCCGGGCGTTGATCCTCTACCTAGTAGGTGAATTCCGAATGAGTCATGATATCCGCCAAGGACCTGGCAGTGATCCTCAAATGTGTATTGAGATCTTTCCAATCAGGAGTGTGTCTCCTGTAATGAGTGCTTCTATCAATCGTAACCCTTCCACTCCGGAGTGTGTCTCCATAATGAGTGTAGCTATATCTTGTGAGGGTTCCCGACGAACATCACTTCTCGGAAAGACGTCATCAGAACTATAAGACTCATTGAGTGTGTTCTCCCAGAACGAGCGCATCACGGAAATCTTCGAACGGAATCCTTTGCGGGGGTATGCAGTTGCGTGACCTGTCTCTAGACCACAAGCCTGGGTTTTGAGTATATCTGGTTTGTTTTATATGTTCTGTAAACATATATTATGCATAGCTGACTCTACCTTTACTTTGTGTACTACTTTGTGGTTTTCAGGGTCCTCTACTGAGTATTGTTATACTCACCCCTGCATGGGATTTTCCCACACGTCGGGTGTCTTGTGCAGACGAGCAGCCTTTTGACAGAGTCCGGGGCGGACCAGGACAGGACGGAGCTTTATGAGTCTCCTATAGGTCGAGGGCTTCCTATGGCTATGAGCAACAGTCCCAGTACCTTTGTGCTTACACGTTGGACTTTGCAGTTTTTCAGACTCTTGTTTTTGGTGGGCTTGTATTCTGGCCCAATTTACTTTTACAGTACTCTACCTTTCATCGTGCTCTGTTGGTTGGGTTTAGTTGCATGCATGCATTTTTGTTCCTTAGTGTTTTACATTTAAGCATTCGTGGGCTTAGAGATGTGTGTGTGTGTACAGGTACTTAGGCAATGCCTCCCATGTTAGTGACATGCCTAGTCGGTGCTAGTCACCAGCCCCTGGCCTATTGGAGGCGGGCTTGGGGAGTCACGGCACGGGCGCCACCGGGACGGGTCATGACAATACTCACCTTGTTTCCCCTAAGGTAAATTTATATTTATTGTACACTGTTAATTTTTTAAAAAAATATTTAATTTCCTCAAAATTATGATGGATGTGAATCACGTTGAAATTCATATTAGAATTATGATAAAAATAATAGTTAATATATAGGATAAATAATTAATTCTAGTACAATTTATTTTAAATAAGAATGATTTTAGTTGAATGCTAATTTTATTTATTATATAATTTATTGGATTCTTGTGGATGATCATTATCATAAACTATACCTTTTTTATAATTTTGGTTTCATTTAATTTATTATTAAATTAAATTATTGGAATGAATTTTACCTATGCATTCATTATTTATAGTCCTTGATTCCTATAGTTTCTTTTATGTAAACCCCTTGACCAATCCTTCATTTCCTCTCACCTATGTGTGATTAAAGGAATATATAATGTATAAAGATCCCAATATAGAGGAGGTGATTGTTTCCTGGAGTTGAGGTGAAACCAATCCAAGAGAGATACATTGGGGGAAATGTCAATATCTATAACATGAACCATAATTTCATCATGGTGTTTTCCTATAGGTCAAAAAATAGTTTATCAAACAATATATTGAATGAAAATTTATAAAATTCCTGATCATAATTTTTTTTTATTTTGTAAAGTTTCATTGTTTTTTCTTTATAAATGTTTTTTCCAGATCAAATGAATTAATGAATTAAAAATATTTAAATATAGAACTAAAATAAATTGTCTTAGGCATAAATATTATCTAATACATGGTTAATTAAATAAATAAATATATCCACTATGTATTAACAAGCATGTAATAAAAATGACAATTTTAAATTTATTTATAAATGTTAAAATCCCTCAATAATTATATATATATGTGTGATGTTAATACCACCTTCATTTACATCAGTTAAATTATAACCATAGTTCAATGTTCTTAACCTGCCAATGTTTGGGTTCTTTCAAACATCAGGTGATTAAAATTTGATTTTTTGGGATGAATTAACATATTTCACATCAACAGTTGACAACCAGTGTAAGAATTTCTATAATTAAGAGTTAAAAGGTTGAGTAGATTCAATTTAAGGATTTAAGGATTTGGGAGTCCGTACAAAAGATAAATGAACTATGATGTCATGAAATTGGAATTTTGAATGCCTACTTAAAAAATGAAATTTATAGACCCTGTAATTTCTGGTTAATGAGGAGGTTAATATATATATATATTCCACAATAAAACATAAGGAACATGATATTTTGATGCCAATGGTGAGGTATATTTTGTTTTCATAAAATGGTGGTAGATTAATAATTATAAAAATTACTAATTTTTCTAAATTTTATTAGATAGAGTACTAAATAATTCTCATATATGTGTATAAAAAACTATTAAAATGAATTGAAACATATCATCAGGATCCATACTTTAGAATGATAACCTTATCATTAGATTAATTTTCCAAAAGTAGAAAAGGAACTTATGCACTATTATATTCCATGAAATTATGTTTTATGTACTGGAAAAGATGATTACTGATGTTCCGGGTAATGAGGCCAGTGAGAAAGAGATGAATATCTATGAGAAACATTTTAATTATGATAAATATGTTTAGTGTTTCATTATATCATCAATTAATGACTAAATGTTTAAGGAACATGATGTTATGGACTCATATAGGATGATGTCTATCCATTTGGATCTCTTTGAAGAGAACTAGTGACATGAAAGATATATGATCTCTAACTCTATGTTAACTACTTATCATAGAGATTATCTTTAACTAGGAATCATGTAGTCAATTTTATTGGCTACATTAAACACTTAGAGTTCATAGGTATTAAATTCTAGTATGATTCATGCATAGATGTCATACATTCCTCATAGCCTAAGACATTATTAAATATTATTTCTAATTATATCATGAGAAATAATTAGAATATTATTTTAAAACATCTTACTCTAATTCACTATGTGGATAAAGACATGAATAATGATAAACCCATGGTCTTTATGGTGAATAATAAATTGCAAAACATGGAGATTGAGATCATTATTAATAAAAATATATATATTCCCCAAAAATCACCCTTCCAAGAAGAGGTAGATCCATATACAGGGAATGAAAAATTTAATAAAATGTTTCTTATAAGGAAATAAAAGACACTGAAAGATAAAGCTCACCCAGTAATAAGGTCATTATAAAGGGAATTCATTATTGACTATAATTTTTCAATATATATACACTCAGTATCAAATACATCTTATAGTTCTAGAATATCTATCCAAAAGTAGGAACAAATTCGACTCTAAAATATTTCATTAAGAGAGGTGGATTTTTGGGCTTCCAATAGTTTGAGGTTGGTAACTATAGACATTAGTGAAAACCACCTTTCATTTCCAATACAAATGGTATTGGTTTTTAGGGATTGTTATTATCTTTTAATTGTGAGGAAGTGTATAATTTATGTACCATTACTCGAGGATTTTTTTTAATGTTTGGGAATATAATTTGTTTCTATTATAAATATAGCTAATATTATGGTATGGGTAACTTAAATAATTGGTTTTATGTATTAAATTAAAATATACACTATATTGTTGTTATATAATGAATCATTTTTACACGATTCATATAACACCCTACTATGGAATCATTATTATGGTCATGTAAATGAATATATTTTGAAAAATTTCTATAATGATGTTGGTTTATATTCTTTTGAGATAAACTAAATGAATGTTTTCCTTATTATTTACATGGAATAATTACCTTACTACCATTCAGTGGATAGGGTGAAAGGGCCACTATTATTTCAAGATTAGTATACATTGGTGTTTGTGAGACATTTCTAGAGGAATCTAGAAGTGGGTGATGTAAATTCATAACATTTATTGATGACTTGAGTAGATATGTATATGTCTAGTTGATTAGGAAGAAGTTTAATACCTTTTATTAATTCAAAGAATTCATGAATGAAGTATATTATCAATATGGAATAAAGATAAAGAATCTTCCATCAAATCGATGATGATACATGCATATCTTCCAGTTTCCTTTTGGCGATTTACATTATAAACTATAATATACACATTAAACCAAGTACCAAATAATGCAAAAAACAAAATCACCTTCATGATATGGAGTGTAAAGAAACCTATTTTATTTCATATACGTGTTTGGGTTTTTGAGGTATTTTTAAGGCCTTTTTAAGTTAAAAACTAAAACCCATGGGGTAGAAGTGTATAATTATAGGATATGATAAGGAAATAAGTGATACAACCTTAAAAACCCCTCAAATAAGAAAGTTACTATCACCTACAAGATGCCTTTCTTGAGAGGGAGAATATCCTATTAAAGTATAGTTGGAGAAAGATTTATTTCAATTAAAATGAATGTTAAGAAATACAAGAGTTGGTACATGGACTGATTCCATAGGTCCCCATGGATGAAACAGTTCTTGAACCACATGTACTACACACGGGAACTGGAGAGGTAAGAGAAATAAGAAGATATGGGTTTATAGTCAATGGCGATGTTGAATACTTATTAGTTAAAAATGAAGAAGCTATATCTTATAAAAAGGTTTAAAAGAGATCAGAAGATACAAGATAGAAAGAATCTCAAAATTATAAAATAGAATCCCTCTATCAGACTAACTATGGGTTCTGGTCGATGTTCCTGTTAATGTAAATATCATATGGTTAAAAAGGATATTTAAGGAAAAACTAGACATGGAAGGTAACATAAATACCTATAATACAAGTCTAGTTGGTAAAGGGTTTAAATAGAGGGAGGTAATTGACAATGATGAAACCTTTCCAATAGTTTCCATGTATAAATCCATCAAAATAATTATTGAAATAGAATCTTAAAATGACTATGAAATTTGGTATATGGATTTCAAAAAAAATTACTTAATGGGACCCTTTAGTAAGATATAAACATGAAACAACCATAATGGTATATAAATCTCGGTTATGCTAAAATTATTTACAAGTTATAGTCATTCATTTATGGAATGAAGCAATCACTATGGGCATGGAACATTAAATTCGATGAAGCTATAAAATAATTTGGTTTCATTAGGAATGATACGGGCCATGTGTTTACAAGAGGTTTCTTGGGAATATATTCATTATCTTAGTAGTATATGTTGATGAAATATTACATGTTAGAAATTACCTAATGGTTGTATAGAATTTTAATGACTAGCTAGACAAGTGATTCTATGTGAAGGACTCAGTTGAAGTAGAAAATTATTTTGGGATAAAGATCATTCATGGAATTTCCAAGATGATTTTTGGACTAAGTCACTAAAAACATTGACCAAATACTAAATAGATTTTTTAAGGAAAAATCTAAGTCGGTATTGGTTCTAGTATCACATGGTATACATATTTTTAAGAAAATGTTCTTTTAGACACAACATAGAGGGAGAGAATGAATAATATCCCATAAGAATCAGTGATATGATAAGTCATGTATGGAAAGTTATGTACTAGACTTGATGTAGCCTATCCATTGACAATGATATGAAGATATCAAACTGATCAAGGAGAACAAAATTCGTCTACTTTTAAGTAAAACCTTAATATTCAAATAATAACTATGGATATATTCCTAGTGTATGGAGGACATGAGGAGATTTTCCTCAGGGGTTATACTTTTGCTTATTTTGAAACAGATTTGAATGATTTAATGTCGAAGATATGATATGTTTTTTTGATTCAATTGACGAGTTGTGAGATGGAAGAGTTCATTGAGTCATGTTTTCTTAGATTGTAAACTTGAGTCTAAGTGTATAGTTTCTTTTGATTCATCCATTGAATCCATTTGGATAAGAAATATTTTCCATGATCTTTATTGGGTACATAAAATTAATGACCCTATCATAATATACTATAATAATATTATAGTAGTGGATCTTTTAAAATGGATAATGTCACACCCACATGAAAATAACATAGTATAGATGTGTCACCTCTTGATGTAATTTTTTATAGTAGTGAACCTATAGTAAGTATAGTTCGTAAAGAATAAACCTTACAAGACCCCTTTACTAAAGGCAGTAGCTTGCTAATAGAAGTATGTTAGCAGTTGGCTCCAGTGAAAGAGGGAGTCAGTTGGAGTTTGTGATTATATTTAAATTATGTGAACATTTTGAAAACCTACATTCATTGCATTGAACATTAATAGACTGCTTATCACATCACAATTATTCATATGTGTAATACAGTACATGATAATGTGTAAAAAATAGATGTCACTCTGAAAGGTAAAAGTCATTCCTTTCTATGACCAGAACCTAGATTTTCTATAAAATAATTCTTAAATATGTTTTCTATAATTGGATGATATCATCTAAGGGACAAAAAATGACACAGTGTGTCAAGGGTGGAGACTCATATGATATTATAGAATATTCTCATCATGAAAAACCTTGGAAATATTTACTGTATGATGTTATGAAAATATGACCCATCATTTTTCCCTAACATTAAATATAATTTATTGTACATATCTTGATAATGTGATTATATTATAGAGTAATCATACGTATGAAGTATTATTTAATTTAAACATTAAATTTTTCCACATTGAGTTCCTTGGATTGTTGCTACACACTAACATTGACCTTTAAGTTATTTTATCTAATGACACTCAGAAAGAGTCCTAAAGGGTCACACAATAAGTGTTTCCGGAATCTTCATTGAATAATATATTATTATTTATTATTTAACTATTTGAGTGAATTTTATCCCTCTATGTTGTTTAATATTTATTCATTTTTTTATTGATCACATATATTCCATCACCAATAATTTGAGAGAATATTACGTGAGAGGAATTTCTAATGAATATTTATTTTTACTGAGAGGATATAATATGTATCAAATTATTGAAGATTAATTCATTAATATTTATTTAAAAAATATATACTAATTACTCAAGGATTAATAAATATTATAATTGAATAGATGACCTAGTTTATAAGTTTAGTGAGAAATAATATATGGATTATTATTTGATTAGAAAATATTTAATTTAATTTGAGAGTTTAAGGCATATAAAGAAATGTTATTATTTTTATTATTATTATTATTAAAAAAACAGAGTTCTATTGAGAGTAAATAGATAATACATGAAACATTTTTAATTATTAATTTCTAAACCTAGAGGTATGTAAACCCAATTACATATTTTTTTCAATGTGGGATACTTCATTTTTATTATGAAAAAAAATCCAGGGAGAATCCTTTAAATCCCTAGTGTGATCCTTCTACAAGATTACTCTGAATAATGGAAAATGGTATTCCTACACCATCCACTCTTATGTATTTGTAGATCAATGATAATACATTGTAAGAGATTCATTTAGTGATCAAAGGATAATGATGACAACAATAAGATTTTCCATGAAAGAAAATAGAGAATCCTAAAATGAAATTTCGATATTTGAAGAATATATATGGATCCCCTTAGAGGGAATATTTTCATGATTCCTACAATTCAGAAAATGGAATGAAGAAGATCCATTATCATATCCATCATTGTATAAATAGTTTCATTCATGGTAAACCTTTAATTTCATAAATTAATTATAAAATCTTTTATCGTCATTTAAATCTCAGATTAATCATTAATAATGATAAAAAATAAAAGAAGGGAATGACCCATCACGCACATCTCTTGCACCCAGAACATTCAACCCATACCTTACTAACATGAAATAACCCTCAATTAAACTTCGTCTTACTAAAATAATCTACAAAGACACTCCCTCATACCACTATAACAAAATATAGACCTAATATGACCCCTCTAAGTACTAGAGTGATATTTTGAGTTAAATCAATATCTAGAGATTAATAAGTTGGTTTTTGGTTTTGAAAATCCAAGATATAATTAAAAATATATTACCTTATAGTGAGAAACATATAACATTAAAAAATGAATAAGTATAAATCTTATAATCATATTTTAAATGAATAAATTATATTAAAAGTTAAAATAATGAATGTATCACTACATGAATTAAATGAAAGAAGAGAAATAAAATATATCAATCATTGTAATAGGCTCAATGAAACACCTTTGATAATTAAATCTGGAATGAAAAGAAATCCCTATTTTCCATAGTTAAAACCTATATGTGAAAAAATAAATAAATATGATGACCCAAATTCAAGGAGATAGTTATTTTGTTTAATTTATATATTTTATTTTATAAATGATTGTATTATATGTCTCAATGGTGCTGGATGGTGAATAAACATGGTATTTACATGGTGTTTAATTAATAAATTTTTTAATTGTGTGATAAAGAACAAAAAATAAATCTAACATAAAAGTATTAATAACTTTTTAAATCTAGTGGAAGTCTAGTGGAAACCCACCCGAACATTAATGGGATTTCTGATTCATGCTTAAAAGATGATAAAATTTTTATTTTTAAAAATTAAAACACAATAATCCTTTACCATTGTACTACTCATAGGTTTTTTTCTATTAAACAAATCTCTCTCTCACTCTCTCATTTTGTGTGTATCTTTTACATATCCCTCCTTCCATGGGCATCAAATCACCTTTAGTGATTCAAGGATTTGTGAATCATGAGGGTAGGGTCTCCATTGGAAAAAATATATAAGATCATACTTCACACTCTCTTATTTGGAATATATGTACTGTAACATGAATCCCAATTTCCCTATGTATTCTAGATTTAAAACTAAATCATATCATTTGTTCATTTTTTCTTTAGGTTGGTTATAAGAGACTTTTATTAGTGTTATGAAGGAAACTAATTTATAATTCCAATATGTATTTCCATTTCTATTTAGAGTTGTCACAAATCTATCCTCTAAACTAATTTAGATTACAAAATTGATTAGTCTGTGGAATATGTACTTTGTTTATACCACAAAGTGGGATTATACACTAATATAGCTATGTGAACCTATCATCCTCATATAATCTAAAATAATTACACTATATGAGGTACAAGAATTTTTGAGTTTAATTAATTTTAATATATTCTATATAATAATACCATTCATAAGAAAATTTAATAATTTTGTAAAAAACATTATATAGTTTTATAATGATAATCATGATGTAATTCTTTAATAGTACTATAAATTTATTTGTATTTATTTATTTTCTTGCATATAATTACAAATTTCTTATTTCTATTCATTTGTATTTGGAATTAGTAAAAAAATTATTCTTTATATTTTCCGCTTTAGGTCCAACTAAATTACAACTCGTGATCAATTCTCATTAAGAATAAGTTATGTAAAAATGACGTGTCTACCCATGTGTGGAAATATTATAGACATGTAATTATAAGTTGGTGATTTATATGGTTGTTAGAAAGGGTATATGATTCTTTATTAAATCATTATAATGGAATACTGATGTAGATTGAAATACTGATGGAATGGTTTGAGATCACAACACTCTAAATTTATAAAACATTTAGCCTATTCCTGAAGAGTTTGGATAATGATTACTTTATCTTTTTGTATAATATTCCCTTACCCCTATTATTTTTAATTTCATGATAAATGGTTATATTATCTTTTCTCATATTCTAGGCTTAGTCTTAAAGGATGTAAATCATGTATGAAACCTCCCATTACTAAGTTGTTCATGCTATAACTTATATTCATCACTAATTTCACATATATATATTTTTTACAATTATTATACCTTTTATCTATATTTTCATTATGTTTTCATATAATTTAGTTTATGATAGAGAGATAGGGGCACTGACACGCTACAAGTTCCCCAGTTTAGGGTGCGTGTATACCATTTTCTATAGGATCTATGGAAATGAAATTACGCAAATCATGTGGTCAATAAAAATTTTCATAGATAATTCATGTTGATTATTTTTTGATTTTTTATGAATTGAATATGTGAGTACATATAGGATCTCTTTGGTTATATAGATGTTAGTTTCCACTAATGAGACATTCCATTTTTTCTCAAAGGATATGTTTTTCTAATGGATTGTTCTCATAAATCATTTTATATGATTCATTTTTTTCATGGACTATGTGGAAGGCATACTATTTTAGTTATAAGTTTTTTTGTATCTCTATGTGGTTTAATATATTAATATAAAGGTAATAAGATGAATAAGTACCTCAATGGTGGTTCACATTACTTTTTTCACATGACATATAACCCTGATGTTCATAATAAAAATTTATAAGGAATAAAATATTAATGATCATAAAATCAAAGATATAAAACTATCTTACATATTATTATTACTCAAATATTAGTGTTTAATCTAGAATCTATTGGTTGGGAGGCACACTTGAGGTAACATGGAAGCATGTTCTCATAATGTTTAGTTAATTCATCCACAGTCATTATAAAATTGTATTATGGTGAAATTCGGGATAATAAGTGTGTGGGTTGAGATAATAAAAAGAGTAGTACTTTCTCGGCCTATGATATAATCCTTTGATACATTTTTGTAGCATAGTTATTTTCAAATATTGAGTGTCTAGATATAATTAGAGAACAACATTTATTTATTTCTTGAGTAAGTATAATGTTCTTAAATCTCATATATCATGGATATGCATCAATAGGAATACATGAGTAGGGTATCCTTATATATTATATAATTGATTTTAGTTTATTATTTATTATATTTTGGAATAATTATATTGCTTATATTAACCAAAAAATCAATATTAAATAAATAATTTTTTTATTTATTTATTTTTGGGAGTTAGGTTAACACAAATAAATAATTGACTGATATAAATTATATACCCTTATTAATTTAAATATTATTATATTAGTATAAAATATTGTATAATCTAAATTATTTTTCTTAATGAAATTATAGTGTATACTTTAAAATATTTAAGTCTGAAAGAGTGGTTTTAGGTTATTCCTCAGTTTTTCGATGTTTTTTTTATTTTGGAGTCAATATTTTTAGAGGAAGAATATAATTTAATTCCTTATATAATTATATATTCTGGTACCTAGAAAAAGGCATAAATTTATTTAAGAAGGATAAGATGATAAGGAAACACCTGATTAACCTATGGTCGGCCCTCATATCATAGAATATCTTTATCAACTACTAAATGTAGTTGGTTAAAGAGATATTTTACGGGAGACTAGATCATACGATATTGTTATAAATTTTAAATTTCAACAACAATTGATATTTGTTTTCGTAACGTGTCTTCTTGGGAGGTTTAGGATTTAATTTATTACCTCCAATATATCTTCAATAAAATAAAGACTTCAATTCAACACTAGTTTAGAATAGTCACCTTAATTTTAAAAGTGGTATCACACTGATGGTGAGATGTATTTCTTGAGAAGAATAAATAGAAATGCATTGTATTGAAAAATTTCTAGAAAACATTTAATATATTTTTATATTGAGACATTAATTCTTATAAAGTCTTATTTTTTTGACAGACCATAATCATTGTTTTGACCCTTTTTTAGAGTACAATGCTAAATTCATTGATTATATTTTGTTCCCCCATTATATGATTTTAGGTGTGTGATCAAAGGAATGATATTTTTACCATGATTCAAACAATTCATTATAGAATCAAGTGATAATTTTTAATCTATATACCTTAAATAATGTATAAAGGAAGGTTTTCCTTACTCAGATAGGATCTACGTGAGGATCAGGTGTGGGTATAATATTTATTTGGATAATATAGATGATAGTTATTTTACTGGTTGAAAACAATCTTGAAATAATATGAGAAAAGGAGGATCATTCATGTGAATGTATGTATCTGTGGTGTATTTATCTCATAGCTTATAAATATGTCCCATGTAGTTTCATTGGTGTAAGAATCCAGTAAATTGTGATTTAAACTATATAATTTAGGTGAAGTGATTCCAATCACATGGTTAGTGTGACCACAATCAAATAATTATACACTGAAGTATATATTAAAGGTGTAAAGAGTAACTTTCGTAGATATTAGTTCCACAAGTTGAATCCATTGAAAAACCTATTAAAGTTGGTCAATCACTGTTTAGAAATTTAGGTCAATGATGGAATCATTGTATTAAAGTCCATAAAACTTCAAACAATTCTTCTATATATGGATTAATATATAAGGGTCACGTTAAGTGGCCTAACATGATTCAGGTCACGGAGAAATATTATACTAATTTCAGGGAGGGTACTTATGTAGTTTAAGGTATTATAGTTTTAAATTATACATTGTATTATACCCTATTTAATCTTAGTTCATTTAGTGTTTTTATCTTTGAAACATTAGAGTCACTATTTTAACTCATAGTGAAATCCTCACTTATAATTATGATTTATGATACCCCTATATGGGAAATAATTTAGTAGATTAGTTTATATCTATCTTTTACTTTCATAGTATTTATTATGGTTATTTCTAGGTTATGTGATTCAAAATAACAAATCATTTGATATAATCTTGAGAATGGAATAGTTAACTAAATTTTTATCTATTATTGATTGTTATAATAGGAAATTGTATTTCCCATCACTTATTGGTATATAATATACACTTATTAGAGATTTAGAATTCCAAGTTATGTATGATTGTACTAATAAGTGGAAAGTGGTATATATTACTACTCAAATGGTTATTAATCTAATATAAGTAGTAGATGTTAGGAAGCATCGTGGTTTAACTCTAATGTTATATCATTATGTTAATGTTAAACCTAAATATTTTTTAGGACTGTCTGCTAATAGAGATATGGAAGTTACCATTAATTTATTTACTAGAAATAGACACACACACACACATATTAATTCATCTTAAATGGATGAAAATTAGTTATGGAAATTCATAATTTAGTAGGAAATCAAAATGGAAAAGGGTTTATTAGACAGTGAAAATCCCTCCAGGTGTGTTGATTCTATTAATAATGAACAATAGTGGAAGAATATGGTTGATTATTGAAAATCAGTAGTTAATCCAAGTATCAATAAAGAATAATTTTTCATGATTTTTTATTAATATGAAATTTTATTAATTAATGGGGGGGGAATGTAGTTTTGAATTATAGATCTTTTCTCTTGTAAAAATTATCTTTGAATAGGGTGAAAAGTATTTACGAAGAATAAAGTTTGAAAAAGACATTGAAATTTTAGGTATCTGTTAATTCCGTTTTCTATAATTAATCTTCAAGATATGTTCATAAAATTAATTAATATAACATTTATCAATTTTTAGTTTGACTCATTATAGTCTTTTGTAATGTTATCATAGTCTATTCACAATACTGAAAGGATCTTGTTCGGTGTATTTAGGTTGCCTTAGTGACATTGGGGAGACATTATAAATATATAAATAATTTAAAATACTCTTCATATATCTTTGAAGTTATGATCATTGTTAGTGTTTTTTTTAATTCTAGTATATCAAAAATTCCAAAGGAAGTGAAATTGGTAATTCTTGTATATTAGTAAATCCTAAGGAAGTGGAATCAGTAATTTCCTAGGATGTACATTCAAAAATGTTTTGAAATTAATTTTTTTCTTAGATTTTGGATGTTATCACTATTTTATTATGTATTTCTCTTAGATATTTTCTCAAATAATAGATTTAATAAATAAAGGGGAAACATATATATAGTCTAAATGGTGAGAAGTTTATTTCCAAGTGATAAATAAAATGTTATGTACGTATTTAATTTTAATTTTACCTTAATTGGGTGAAGGGTTTTGTGTTTAATCGTACTCATCATTAGTTTGTTTTTCATGGATTATATTACCTGATAATTGATTATTATTATATATTCTCATATATTTATGTCCCCATAAACATCCATAACAAGCCAATGATTTTGAGCTATCCATGGTTATTTATTATTTTAAATGTCATAGGAACTCTCTATTATTTTAGTGCATCTTGATATTCACTAACCATTAATACTTAAATACATATTTTTAAATAGAGGATTTAAATCTGAGGAATAATTTCTTGGTTACAACCATTTTATTATTTTTAGGGGAATCATGATGAGGGAATTGATGTGACTGGTTTTATAATTATAAAAATTCAACCTCAATTGGTATATTAGAAATTGAAAAAATAGATATTAGTGTATCTATGTGATAAAACTATATAGACGTGATTTAGGTTTAGGATGGGTATGATACACAACATATTTGTCTTATATCCTCTATTTCGGTGTATGTTAAAGGATCATAGATATATTATCAAAACTGTATCATTTTCATGACACACTATATGATTAGAAAATCATTGAGGGATATAATTATGATTCTCATTATTTCTTATTTTACCATGGAAGGCCTATGGTCCCAAATTTTATGATACCATAAGAAATTAGATAATATAATGATCCTAAATAGTTTATTATTATTATATTTGTATAACATTTCATGTAATATCCCTCACTAATTTTTATTACCTAGTATAATTTTGTTTGAATTTAATTAAGAAAAATTATTCCAACCATTAAATTTTTTATAAATTTTAAAATTTTCATGTTATGTTTTTCAGTAAATCTATTTTTTTTATCATATTTTTGTTATTTTAATGTGATGAAAATATTTTATTCGTTGTATGGCTTCCAATTTGACATTAAACATGATTTTTTAAGTGGTATTTAAAAGTGGTTTATAAATTATACATTCTTGTTATCAACCAGTCAAAACATACATATATAATAATTTATTTTTTAGTAATATACATAATATATAATTATAAACCAAACCCCATAACCTATATGTTTAGTGTCTTTAGAGACTTTGTACAGAACAAAATTATTTTGAAAACATTCATTAACCCATCCCATAAATAATATTCCTATATAACACCCATTTAGAAATTTAAAACATAATAAAATTCTTTATATCTTCATTAATAGAAAAATTATAAAGGGGGAGATTAAATTCTCAATAAAGTGATAAAATATGAGATAATAATTAAGGGAAAAAGTGATCATACGATGAATAAATTGGCATGATACCAAAATACAGGTGCATGAACATAACGAATGAAATTCACACCTAACAGAATATGACACATAAATCATGAATAATAATATTTGGATTTTGGCATGTCATTATCATGATTCATAAGAGTATTAGAGTATTAGTGAATAATCATGATCCCGGAAAATAGTGCATATGTATACAACATTACATAAACATGTTAGAGAATAATTTTGTACAAAAATACCATTTAAAATCACTTTATATTACAAATTTCTTTTCCAAATTTATCATCACATTATGAAAAAGTCTCATATTGGGTTGGGATCATTCCTCATTCACATTAATATAGTGTAAAATTTCTCATTCTTGATTGGTTTCACTCCCATATCTTTTTTATATTATCTAATTTGATATAATTCTTTACTTCATGAATAGGAGGGATGTATAATTATAGGCCCACTTTACAAAAAACATAAAAACATATATATATGTTCCACATGAACAATAAAATATTCATAATTTAATATTATCTTAACACACATCTATGAAATAAATTATATTCCTGATAACTTATAGAATACATTATGATATTCCATTCAAGATATGGAAGTTATGATACCATTTTGTCATATCCCTTGTAAACCACAAGAATAATCAAAGGATATTGATGTATTTGAGAAAAAATTATAAAATAATTTGGATATTGATTTTGAAAATAATATGAAACATCATTTTAAATTATAAATAAATTTTATCTTAAATGTAAATAGTTTATAAAATAATTAGAATAATTTTTTTTTAGAAAACCATGAAATCTTGTAAAGTAAGAATAATGATAAAAACATAATAAAATTATGGTATAAAGTGATCTCATAGAAAAGATTTAAAAAAAGATTCATTTTATAGTTCTATAAAAAAAATTAAATTAAATTGAATTACATTAATAAATAATATAAGTATAGATAATGAAATCCATGAAACAGTATAATCAACATAGTAATGAGAATGAAAAATTCATGACTAAAAATATGAGATATGGTCGACATAAATTTTAGTGATAATTTTAGTTTATTTAAGAAGAATGGGAGGTGCAATTTTAATAAGATACAGGAAATCAAAAAATAACTAAAGGGGAATTAATTTCATTTATTTTTATAGATAAATATCATAAAATTTCTTCTGTTTTAGATTATTTAATAAGAAACATCAATTTAATGTTAATATTATAAAAAATAAAATCTTACCCCATACTTATTCTTGGTTATAAACACTCTAAATGTTTTTATACAAATTTTTGATATATAATTTATATATATAATGACTTCATAAATACAAATTTCTCTTATTACTATTAATATTTAAAATGTTTATTACACATACATAAATTTCTTATTTTTAAAATTAATATTTGCGTTTTAAAAATTCTATTTTCCATAAATTATTTGTTTTTGTGATTTCATCCCCTACTACTTGATCTTTTGTTAGTCATATCTATAATTATTATGAATAATTAGTATATTTCATTGATATAGTTATAGTGTCCCATGGTTAATTCATGGAACTTATGGTGGTGATCGTCCTAGAATAACTACTAAGATATTTAAATGTATTGGATCATGTATGTTCTTCATCAAAAGAGATACATGCTACACATCATGCACTTCAGAGTTGTTTGGTGGAATTAAAAATAGATAAGATACAACATAAGAAATATCTTCATTTTTGTACATTCCACTGTATCTAGGAATACACTTTTTATTCTTTATAAATCTCATAAACCTATTCCGTTGTGATATTTGGGGGAAAACCTTTCACCAACTTCATACTCCAAATATAAATGATGATTATTAGTGTATCTCTTTATTCGAAATTTTCATCGATTACCTTATTATAAAATGGTTTGAATATTTATTAATATTTCTTGAGAATGATCTAGTCCAATTATGTTGTGCTCTAAAACATCATCTAATCTTGTTGATGTTATACACCTCTTCTGATTGACCATCAATCTTATGATAATAAGTGCTAAAAATCTCAACTCCATATTCATTTCTTTTAGAATACTTTTCTAGAACATTAATTTCAAACTAATATACCGATCAGATATGATAAAATTTAATACTCCATAGAGCCTTACAACTCCCATTATGTATATCCTTGAAATTTTATTATGTGAGGAATCATATATAATGGAAATGATTTAAAACAAATTAATATTTTGATAAAAAACAACCCAAATGGAAATATAGACTTTATAAGTCTTAGGACATCCTCAAATCAAATACACAGTGATATATTCCCATTTCCATATTGGTATTTTAATGGATGCATCGTCCCCTAAGAAATATACCATTCTAATTTAATTGTTTCTCATATCAAGCATCGATATAGACACTAAACAATCTCTATATTGATAATTTACCAACATAACTCCTCCTTGGGATCAATATGAATATATTTTCATAATGGACCTATAGATAAAGACGAAAAATGTGTGGAATTCAAGATATCCTTAATAAATTTTTCCATTAAAGAGATACATATTATTTTCATGAATCATATAATTCAATAATTTTCAATATCTAATTATTAAAATTGTCATAACTTGTTTTTAGAATTATAACCTCCTTCAACACTTCCTCTATCTCTACATTGATGGATGATCAAGAATTCACTTATGATAGATAAAATTTTCTTTATTCCCATTTGATATCAAGTTACATCCTTTGAAAATACCTGATTATTGGGTGTATGTCAATCCTCAACATGGATAAGGTTTCCTAATCATTATTATTTAAAGTATCAACCATTATTTTCACTTTCGCATAGTGGGAATTTATTGAGAAATCATATTTAATGAACAAAATTTTCTATATGTTTTAGAACTTTCTCACTCCTATTTGAATTATACTTAAATTACTTTTAGACTATATATATAACACTTTTCATTATATGGATAATGCTTCCATGTCACTAAGGACAATGTTACACACTTTATTTATAACATGTATGTTGGTTAGCTTTTATCATGGATCTCTAATTGATGTGAAACATATCAAACTACTATTTTATTTTTCATGGGGGGACATCCTAATCCATTTTTTGATGCATTATTGTATATACAAAACACTTCTCTTCTATAGGTTTGCGTGGAAAATGTTTAGTGACTACCTTTCTATTCTGTACCATGAATTTTTCTTTTGAATTATCTATAAAATGAAACTTGTATCACTTACATGTTAACAAGGTATTTATATTTTATATTATCAATAATATTTTCACAAATAAATAATACTATCCATATAGTCAATGAAAACAATCAAAATATGTTACAATGGTTGTTCTGAGACTTTATTCAATCACCCCTATTTTTTAAGGACTGAACGATATACCATTTCTTGATATTATATTATCCAAGTATGATTTTTTCCATATAAAGAAATCCAGGCACCTAAATTTCTCTTATAGTTTAACATTTATGAATGTATTCGACAAAATCCTTAAAATACCATTATGATATTCCATTCTCTCTGAATATATAAAAATTTCTTCTATATTAAGTTCCAGAAATTAAATAATGTAATATATAGGTACTATATTGATCATAGACATAATGATATCATGTCCATTTACATAATGAATTATATAACTATAAATTTATCTTTTTTCATATGATATATAAATGATGGTCTTGGATATATCCTCCCCTTTCCACCTTAATTGAAGATATCTAGATTAAATGATTATCTATTAGAATTATTGTGTTCTATATAGTTTATCAAACAATTAATTAATTTTTGGGGTGGATATTATTAATTGATCATGATCCTGTTATCTTCATGATAACCAATGCCAGGATTCATCTATCCATAATTACTCCTAAAAAAGGAATGGTAAATCCCCTTGTAAAGTAGTTTGTCATTTAAAAACCTTATTGAGAATAGCTAGTAGTTTCATCATAATTATATTGTAATACAATCATGGACATTCTACGAGTATTCATTGATTTTGGAATTGATCGGGGTATGAGTACAATTTAATACAAAACCCTATGGTTTGTGAGAAGAACCAAAAATTTGTTTGTAAATAGATCTCTATATTTTCAGACAATAGATATATATTAGATATTTAGATCATACTCAACAATTTGACTTATACATTTACCATTAAAAGGTAATAATACCAATATAATGCATGATAATTCCACATGATGTTCATAGTCATTATTGCACTTATATAAGATCATGGGGTGATTTTAGATAAGAAATGTTATTTTCCTTTCATATAAATTGATATGGGATTTATATATTGAGATAAAATATCTATCCCAAATCACATTAAATTCAACTATCTTTAGAATAAGAAGAATTGATGATTCCACAATCTCAAAAAAAATTATTAGTGGAGAGTTATTGATATTGAATGAAATCATCTAACTCATAGGTGTTTTTAGTGATAATTAAATATCCATCCATGATAGTAGTTATTTGATTCTATTATAATAAATTATATAGATAAAAAAGTGGGTTGAACCAAAATAAAATTGAAAATTTGATGTTATTGTGTGGCTAAAAAGTGTACCTTTTACCACATTAATTTTAGGACCCACATATGTAGTTCTGATTTAATAGGATTTCCTTCATTCCTGGTTTTAGTGGATTATAAAATCTAATATCCTAATTATCCCTAGAATCTTTCCATTAGATTGTGTAATGTCTTTACATTTTATAATTGCTTCATTGAAGTGTGGGTGGTGCATTAATTTATACTTTTTATTATCTATTTACATAGTTATAATCTTAAAATCTCTTCAAAATTCATATGTTTGATATCGTTCTCTTCACCTCTTAAATCAGTATTTTTTTATTTTGAGGAAATTTCCCCAATGTATTTATACAACATTTTTAGCTCCTAAAAATAATCATATTGTTCCCCTAAATGTTTTAATATTTTATTTTAGATGAAACTCCATTTTTTTATTCCAATAGAAAAAACCATTGGAATAATGATATTATTTAATTTCCTTTTATATATTTAGGTGACATCTAACTACTTTGTTATAGATTTCAAAGTCTTTCAAACCAAAGTATTTCCATATATTTTATTTTATGAAACTAATGATGTGGCATATTTTTATTTTAGAAACAATTATAAAACTTTTAGTTTTCATTGGATGTATTTTGAAATTTTAATGATAACATCAAATGGATGAATCTTCGAGTTATTTCAACTACAATAATACACCCTATATTTTAGTTTAGAAGGTTGAGGAGAAATATTTATTGAATTTTTTTTAAACTTCTCTCATACGTGGGAGTTGAATTCTACCTCTTTATTTGTGTGATTAGTTAGGGTCAATAATTTTCCTTCCTCTCCATCAAAATTATAAATTAATAAAAACTACTTCTTTCTTTAATACAGATAGTATTAAAATATATTATATATTTTTGGTTAACTATTCAAAGATTAGTGGATGAGAAGTCCCACAATTCGTGGGTGGACATTTCTGGTTAAACGAATAAATTGAGAGTTCTTATTTCCTTTTTTTATTTTGGAGTTTAATGTTTTTAATGTTATTTTATCAAATATTCAGAAATTTAGTTCCTCATCTAATGAATATTTTTAACTCTTGAATATAGCTATTTTTATTTCTCATTGGTTAAATCATAATATTGATGATTTAAAGCATTGTTTACTAAGTTCCTCATGAACGTAGACATTGATAAAGACAAGAAATTTTATTTAAAGTATCAAGTAATAATAAACAGTATAAAAAATTATATGAAAATAAATATAAATCCTATGCTTCCATAAATTAAGAATCCTTTATTTTAACTCATGATATTTTAGTTTGATACAACATTAATTTTGGTTTATCATATGTTATTTTATGTTCTGTCCTATTTTTCTTCATAACCTAATATCTAAAACTGACTAAACCCAACTTTGATTCAAATTATGATAGTTCAATTATAATATACATTCAAAATAATTGAAATTTTAATAATATACACTACATATCATAATAAATCTGACCCTATAACCTGTAGGTTTTGTATCTTTAGAGGGGTAGATATATAATGAATTTATTTTACAATCTTCACCTGGAGATCAAATAAATAATCATTATATATGATACGCTTCAAAACATTTCATAGATAATACTAATATTCATATCCTTGTAAGTGAAATAACAAGATATACTATGCTTATATTCTTATTAAAGGGTAGAAAAAAGTGACAATAATTGAAGATCATAAGTGAGAATAAGATGGACAGTTGGGTTTGAGAAAACAATAATGGGTTATTAACATTATATAATAAAATAATATGAAATTTAACATCAATAAAAAATAATGAATCCTGAAATAAGTATTTGGGCATTATATAAGACATAACTCATTAGAGTGAGGAAATATGTGTCGATAATCACAATCCATGAAGATATCACATATTTATATTGCATAATATAGTGATATGGCCTAAGACTACAATAAAATAATACACATGGAAAATTAGTTCTTATGTCAAGGTAAAAAACCATGTCCATAATCATATATGTTATATAGTCCCATAGTGGATCAGGTTCAATCAACATTCCCATAATATGAGTGGGATGAGTACCATATTGGATTTGGCTCACTCCTTTATCGAACATATGTCATCTCATGATATAGAAATATTTACCTAGTGAATTTCATGGATATATAATTCCAATAGCACCAATAAAATAGTTAAAACACAGACACATGTTTTCTATGTGAACATGAAAATATTCCCAATTTTATCTTAGGTAAATTATATCCTATTAAAAACTTGTTTCATGAAAACATCCATAAGACAGAATCATATGCCACTAAGAAATAAAAATTGGATGATATTATTTCATAATATAACAAATAAAATATAAAAACTATTAACGTAAATTCATATAGAATAAAAATCTATTATTAGAAAGTTATAAAATTACCTTGAAAAATAATAAGAAATAAATGTATTAAATTTTAGGATTTTTTAAATGAATGTAAACTAAAAAAATGATACTAAAAATTAACTCAAAATATAATGGAAACATGGAAAGGGTAATGATTAAATCTAAACACATAAAATGTCATGAGAAATAAATCATGTGAAAATAATTTTAAATATATTCCTTTAAGACTTTTCTAAATAAAATCAAAGTCAATAGAAAATGATACATTTGAAAAATTTGGAAAAAGTGATTAATTTAACACTTTTCAAAATATTGTAAAAGTAAATATAATATGAAAACAATCAATAATATATTTATATATAATGAAATATATAAAATAATATAAAGAATATGAACTAGGATGGGACGTATTATTAACTAAAAATATACGATAGGGTTATTACCACTAATAAGATGCCTTTTGGTCGAGTTGTGAACCAATGGTAGGTGAAATAGTAAGAAGAAATTTAAACCCAAAATATTAATAGATATGTAAAATATATTTGGGGTTTTGATGTGAATTAATTTTATTTTAACTAAGTAGAAATTTAATCTTAAATTATCGAGATATCATAGTGGAATTGGAAAGGAAATCCTTACCTTGAACATCCACTTATTCAAACATACTTTAACTCTATAATACCATAATTTGTGAGGAAAATTTTTCCCTCCATAAAATATATGTCTATAATTTTAAATTAAGTTTTTAAATTATTTTAATAAAATTTAAATATATTAGGAAATTAGTATACATGAAATGAATAAAACTAGTAACACTTTATTCATTCATAGTGAAACATTAATTAAAATTTTGTAAAAAAAATTACATTCCACAGATTACTATAAATCAAGGATGATTAAATATATTAAAAGTGTATAAATTAAAATGGATAATAAATAATAAATAACAATATCTTTATGAATAAAAAATAATCCAGATCATCTTTACTCTTTAGGATCCCCATTAGTACAACTAATCTAAAAATGAGAAAAATGTTTAATGAAATGAGAAACCAAATTTTAAAATGAAAAATGAAAAATTATATAAATATTAGTTTGAATTATGAAGTAATAATATGATAAATTTATAGGAGGTAATATGCATTACATTTCCACTATATATCCATTATAATAGGGTAAAAATCCGTCATCTATACTACCAATATAATGTTTATGAATTTGCAACTATTAGAAAATATTTAATATACATAATGTTTATATAGATGTTAAAAATATGAATTTTCATTGTGGAAAATTTATTATAAATAAAATAAAATATTATTTAATATTACTAAAGGATTATAATTTTTTTTAAAAATATAACACATCTAAAAAAATTGATTCATAATATTCATTTTTCTAAATTTATTTATTTTGAAGATTATATTTAACTATATTATAATGGAATGTTATATATTTAATATTTTAACCTGATAATATTTGTTGATATCTAATGATTAATGATATTAAGGAAATATATTGATAATAAATAAAATAATAAATTAATTTTTATCAATTTTTTTCTTGGAAATGAAAAATTATTTATTATCATTATGGTTTAAAAATTCACTTTCTAAAAATTATAATGTGTTTTTTATATAAAAATAATGTTTTTAATATTTTATAAATTTAATCCAATAAAATTGATTTAACATTTTTAACTATAATAATTAAAATTATCAATTTTAAAATTTGAATTTTATAAATAAAAATATATTATCGAGGTAATAGTTAATTATAAATATAAGGGAGAAAGTGTTATTTTTCAATAAAAATGTTTTTATTATCATTTTTTTATTTTGATATAAATAGATTATTTCTATGGTATATACTAAATAATATAATCTAATATATATATATATATTAATATATATTAAAAATAATTTAATTAGTAATTTGTAAGAAAGAAGAATAAGAAAACGTAAAATTTTAAAAGAAAATTTTCAATAAAAATGATATTTCTATAATTATATTTTTTTTATTTAAAATAAATATTTATCCTATTTGTAAATTGAATTAAATTAAAAAACGTTAAAATTTGGAATCAAGAGGGATAAATTGTTTAGTATGTGTTATCTTATATTCCTTGTAAAAGAATAATTACAATGGTGTATAATTGAAAAAAGTAATTTTTTTTAAAAAGGAAAATTATATTGGCTAAAATTATTGATAATTAAAATTGGACTTATGGAATATAGAATTATAATTTAGGTTAATGGAAAATATCTAAATCTATTGCCAACATTTTTTCTCATAACATTGCTTACAACCATGTCATTACCCGCCACTTAACTTATGTTTTAAATGAAATGTCCCAAAATTTCACCTATAAAACTAACTCTATAACACCCCTTGAAAACCACTCAGTCCATTAAAAAATAAATTTATTCACAACCCATTTTCCATCACAAAAACATTTATGTGATTTTATGTTTCTTTTGGATCAAATTAGGGATCCTAAATTCCTCATTATGAATGAACATGTGTAGACAAGGAATGAATTCATTAAATAAGTATCTATATTATTCCATTAATTTTTCAATTAACTTCTATTAAAAAATATTTAAAGAACGAATAGTATACTTTAATAATGATATTTAAATGTCATTATACTTTTGATAAAATTTTTATATTCACACATAACTCTTAATTCTTACTCATTCCCTAGTATAACATGTTCTTATTTCAGTCGATTTGAGCACCCATGTGAATGATTCTATAAAAAAAGCATTAAATCTCAATCATTAATACTTATTTTTTTATAAAAAACGTTAATATATGATATTAAGGATAAATATTTGTCATAAATAATGATATGAATGTAGGTTAAAAAAATAATGGTCAATATTAATTATCTCTTTTTATTATCATATTACATGAAACATTTTTGTCATGAATTTTATTCTCACAATCCATTCCCATAAATTAAATTATTCTAATAATATGAATAAAAATTTAATGAAAATAGTACTTCCAAATAATGGTGGTCTACATCACCATTATAAAACCTATAAGAAATAATGAAAATTACTCTCATATAATGATGAAAATAATCTATATCTATCTAATATATGTCTAATTATATATTTTAATAAAATTAAATAATTGGTAATAGATATTAATAATGGTATTAAATATGTTATTAATTTTTTTATATTTAGTATTCAAAATTTTGAACAACATTTTTGGTATTTAAGAATAAATTAAGGCGTTATTCATCTCATATTTCTTCGTCTGAGACATATTTCATATTCAAAAGTTGTTTACTTTTTTTTGTGGTACATAAAACCTTATGGAAGTATTTTATCAGTTAAATCATGAAATTCTAAGTATTTAGTAATCTATTTCATGTTCCCAATTTTAAATATTTTTTATTCAGATGAATCCAAAGTTGAATGTGATTTTCATCACAATTTTTATTATTTGAGTGATGTTTTATATTATACATATATTTTCATATATATATTCCCTATATATATATATATATTAAATACTATATTATTATTATTTTTATATTCATGTAACATAAATTTATAATTCTTGTTCTCCCTTCTAATGGTTTTCGATTCAAATGTTACCAGTGTTTTAAGGGTTTTGTTTCCAATTTTCATTGAATTCATGAATATTATAAGTAAATTTATATTCTGTAAAATTTATGATATTTATCTATGGACAACTATATTATTTAAACTATGGTATTTCATTAAATTTACATGTCCTAATATCATTATCTATTCCCTCTAGTTCATACTATTTCCAATTTAATTCTTACGTGATAAATTAATCTTATCTCTTGTTTTTGAATGGGAATGCTTTTTTCCATGTCAATATACATTATTTATTTTTATTAGTGTAGTCATCAACATTTTTAAAATTTCATAAGGAAATTTTCAGTGTAATTGAATTTATTTATAAAAATAAATATTCTTTTAATATTTTTAGTATGCTCATTTTATGCCAACATTGTCGTTATGTATAAAGTCTGAAAAGAAAAGCATGTTTAAACATTTTTCATACAAAATAATTTTCACACTCTACTCGTTATTTTTATTTAATAAACATCCTCTCAATGATTTCATATTATAATAAATAAATTATTATTCCCTTCTAGGTATAAAAAAATCCTTCAAAATTTATGGTGTCAAAAATATAAATTATGCTTCTTTTTCATTCTCAAGGTAAATTTTAATGCACCAATACAACTAGATTAAATATTTTTAAACATTTTTTTAATTTGAATTATAATTTATTAGAAACATGATCTAATCATACCGTACAAATTCATTCCCTATGTTTATTGTGATAGTTTATATAAATGTTCTCATGGAACTTGTTTCATTCCCATAGGTTTATTATGTTATGATGAAATTAAGAAAGAATTCATTCTCATGTGGAAAAAATATAAATGTATTTTGATTATATAAGGGATGAGATAAAGATTATATATCCCTAAAATTAATGGGTAAATCATTTTTAATTAGGTGATTAGTATTTGGGATTAATCCAAAACACATAAGGTTATATATCGTCTATGTAATAGGGTTGTGTGGAATTATACTACACTATCATGTATTAGGAGAATATTTAAATCTCATGAGAATACATGTTAATAATTATGGATAAAAATCAATACACTTTGTGAATCTACCTACTATGTGATAATGGTATTTGAAGTGATCCATGAAAAATAAAATGATTTAATTGTCTTATTTACATTTTATAATCATATTCCATTTTTATGTTTTCTTGGGTCCTAATTATTGACTCATATTTATACACTCATATTTATAATGAATTATGTTAATCCAAATAAATTATTCCATGACCTATGTTTACCCTTAACGCACATCTGATATCACCCCTCTCTTAAATTTTGATTACCCATGTTGGGAAGATGATTATAACATATGGTATATCTATAAGTTGGGTAATTACAATGAGATCATATCGAAATCTTCACAATGTTATAAAATAAAATTTATATGTATAAAATCTCTAAATATAGTAAACATTTGGGTTCTCGAATTGTGTAAAACTTTTGAGGAACTATCTAAATTATAAAAATAATATAATTTATATTTGTGTGTGTGTTACTCTTGGGTTAACACAGCTGGTATAAAATAATTTTTGATTTAGTACGAGATCCAGAAGTGTAGGTCTAGGTCACCTCGATTGGTTTCAGTGAAGGGTTTATATATTTTTACTGATTGCAATAAAATTATATAACACAAAAAGGCTATAATGTACCAAAAGTGATATAGAATGAACCAAAAAATATTAGAGGGTGAAAAAAAGGTTTCATTGGTTAAGACATAAATTGATTTATTTTCATTATCATATGATTTCTTACTATAGTTATTTCTTTTTAATACAAACCTAACCATATTAGTTTTACTCAATGGTTGGAACCTATAGTAATAGATTTAACAATGTGTTTGATAAACAATGTAATGGAAATCGTAATGAGAAACTAATTAGGATGTGTTCTATTATTAAAAATGTTATGGATATCTTTACTCAGCTATATTGGTAAATTATTAAAAAAATAAAAACTTCCAACCTAACAAACAAACAAAATATGAGAAAAATAAAGTTTGTTTAGTGTATAAAAAATGTGAAAGAAATATGATAAAATATCATATGGGTCAAAAATATGGGAATAAACACCCTTGAGAATTTCAAAAACAAGCTAAATGATATTTTAGTTCTGCTAAAGGAGGGCATGAACATCAAAAATTGATGATAAAAAATGAATAGGTTGATTAATATGGTAGAGTTAAAAAATATTGTTAATATGGTAGCACTGATTATTCAGAGTTCTAAATATGAGGAATTTGGGATCTATGTAAAAAAATTCAAAAATAAAAGGGTCAATAATTATAAAAAATGACAGACACCTCCAAAAAATATTGAGGTATAGCCTTTTAGATCAATAATACCAAATTGGGTCAGGAGAGAAAAATGGTGTTAGGTATACTCATCATCCAACCAAGGACAAATAACATTTTTTATCATGGTGCTACTGAATTATTTATAATAGGAATAATTTTACAAGCACCATTTTTATACCCTAATGATTGGATATTGAATGATTGGTGAAAAAATATTGTGAATCATTAATTTCATCCCACATATATAACTTTTCTAAAAATGAAGTTCATGAGAATATATTTCCAGAAAATATTTATATTATTAGTTTATTTGAATTTGAGTTGATTTTTACTATGGAGTAGTTCTCATTTCATATTGGACAAATTAATTACTATATATGGGAAATCACATTTCATATCTTAAATCCACCCATGAACAAGTATCAATTCAAATCAATTAAAATTATTTTGGAAATCATTCTTAAAAAATATGAATTAGAAAATACTAATTAATTCATGGTGGAACATTATTAAAAAAGTACATTAAAATAAATATTTCATAAAACTAATTACAATATACTATGGATGATTAAATCTCTTTAAAATTTGAAAATTAAAGGTGAATAAAAAAAGGAAAAAAATAATACCATTACAATTAAAATAACCCCTATATCGTCTCTACAAATGAGAATCACCCAAACTATAATTAAACATATGGGGATAAAAAAATTATCACGAGAGAAAGAATGTTATAAAATCCCAAATAAAACATTATTGAATGATTAATTTAATTTTAAATGTAAGAGTGGAATAAAATTATTGGCTGTAAGGGTTGTAATATATTTTTTTATATGTATTTTATAAAGGGGTATACAGTATTGGCTATAATTTTTGAAAATAAGTTACTAGTTTTGGACTACTATTATATAGATAATATATTTAATCATTATCTTGATATAAAAAATATATAATTTTTGGATATATAATTTATTTAAAATTAAATAAATTAGTTTTCATATCGAAATAAGGGATTGTATTTCAATTGATAAGATACATTTTATCTAATGATATTGTATTTTATATGGAATTTTTAAAATTTATTATTATTTTAGAATAAAGTTAGTTAAATAATAATGTTTTGATTTAATTCAAATACATTTATGAAATTTAGAAAATTATTATTTATGTATTAAATCCTAAATAATTACGACTAAAGTAATATATTGGTAAAAATAATATTTAAAATAAATGAATACATTCTATATATTGAGTATTTAATACTAGTTAACCAAATTGATCATTATTGAATAATGATATTAATGAAATATTTTAATAATATATATAAATAAATAAATTAATGTTAATATAAACATTATTACATGAAGAAAACATGAATAAATTCTTTTTATGCTTAAAAATACATATCTCCAAAAAAATGTTATGCACTAATATATTAAAGTTAATTATTATTAAATTAGTATTTTAAATCAAATTAAATTGATATAATATTTTTAATTAGTGTATAAATATTATTTAAAATGCGAAGGTTCATTTTTAGTCCAAAAATAATTCACTAAGCTATATGTAGTTACCACAATAAGGGTAAAATGGGTTTTTTCAAGAAAAATAGTTTTTATAGACATTCTATAATATTTACATAAAGAATTTCATGTTGATCTATTTTAATTAACTACCAATATTTAATTATATTTAAATATATACATTGACACAGATTTAATTAGAAATTGATTAGATATAAATATAAAAATATTAAATGTTTTAAATTTCATTTTTCTAGAAAAATGGATGTATATAAATATTTTATATTTTCATTCAAATATTAAATTTATAATATTCATAAATTTAATTAGATTAAATGGATTCCAAATATGTAATAAAAAATTTTAAATTTTTTAAGCAGGGTTATCACATATTTTTATAAAAAAAATTACTCTATTATATAATTATTCATGGTCAAAAGGGTATAACGAAATAAATTAGAGTTCTGGAAATTTTTGGTAATTAAAAAGATTTTTATGGATTTTATAATCCATTTTATATGTTTTAGGGTCATACCTAAATTTACCACCAACATTTACTCACATAAAAAAACTAACTCCCAAGTGATTCTATATTTACCCTTCACCTTACTTATACTTCCATGTAAATGTCCCCCATAATAACCCAAAAAACATGACTTAATATAAATTTAAAAAACCAAACTATTAAATATAAAATCTCTTAAATACCTTCCCATATTCTATTTCCTAAACTTTTTTGAAGACAATTGGTGTTTTCTTGTTCCAATAAGGATGCCTAAATCCTTTAATCAAAAGGAACTCATGTTGATAAAGAGTGAACTCATCAAGTAAGTATCAAAGAACTCATGTTAATTTTTAATTTAAGTTCTCATTTACATTATTTATTAACCTAATAAACCAATATGATGATTTTATATTATAATCATTCTTTATTTGTGAAAATTATAATTCTATTATATTTCTATAAATTCCTACGTATTCACTAGTACAACATGTTCTTTTTTAGGTCGGTTCAGCCACCCACATAAATGATGCTATACAAAAATCATCTAATTTTAATCATTAATAAGAATCCATATATTAATTCTTGTAATATATGATTGTAATTAGTAATACATTTCATTAATATGATCATATAATAATGAGATAAAAATAAATGGAAAATAAAAATTAACCTGTTATTATTGAAAATTTACCACAAAAACTCTTCATGGGTTCCACTCTCTTAAACGATACCTATAAATTACATAAACTAAAGCTTAAAATTAAATAATAATTTGAGAAAATTGTTACAGTACATTTATTTAACTAATAATAATGAAAATGCTATTTAATAATGTATAATGTCGTCTCCATTATGTAACAAGTAAAACATATATCCTAATTACTAACATTAGATGACAAAATTCAACAACAAATGAAAAATATAATGTAATAAAAAAATTTAGTTTTATGGTACGAAAGATAATAGATTTAAAAAATTTAATGAAATAAGTTATTAAAATGTTTATGCTTATTATAAAAAAGGTTAACTAACCTTCATTGAAGTTGGGAGTACATATAATGATTTGCTATATCAATATTCTTCCTCTAAGACACATTAAATATTCACCACTTATTTATTATTCTGGTATATATGTTTTCCAATATGAGTATTTTACAAATTTTTTATGAAATTAATATTATTTAATCATCCACCTCATTATATCTTTTTCATGGAGTTTTTATTAAAATTTACCAAAAATTTTATGGGGTTTCTATTTAAATTTTCTTTCTTTGAGACCTGTTTTTTATTATACAAATTTTGTTTATTTTTATGTTGTCTTGATAACCTTTTTGACTTATTATATAAGGAATATTTTTTTATTCAGTGTATTGAATATTATTTCATAATTTACATATTTGAATTATTCTTAAAATAAAATTTTCCAAATCCTTATGAGTTTTATTTCCAATTTCAGATTAATTTTTATATTGTTCTGAAAAAATGTGTAAGTCAAAAAAATTAATGGAATTTCTATCTAAAACAACATTATTTTATTCTCTTTTTTGTTAATGATTTTTTGATGTCCTCTTTCTAGTTCACCCCATATGGTTTATAATTTACCTGAAGTAATTCTTGTAAGAGAAACTATTCTAATATCTTAGTTTCGATCAAGATTATTTTTATGGAATTCACATAATAATTAAATTGTTTCATGGATGTTTTTATATCAACATCAATTATTCTATGAAGTATTTTTCAATTTAATTCCCTTCATTTATGAAGGTAATGTTAATTTAAAATTTTCTGTATGATCATTTTACACAGACATTATCATTATTTAAAATGAATGTATGTAAAGTTGTTTTAAATATATTCTATGGTAATGAATTTTAAATCTATATTTATTGTATTTTATTACCGAAATCATATTGCATGTTTTTATTGATTTATAATTAAATTTATATTCAAATTTTTAATATAAATAATTTCCTTGTCAAAATAGTTGTATGAAAAATGTAAATGATATTTAATTTTTATTATAAAAGCAAATTTTAATAGTCTTATAAAAGAATTATTCATCAATTTAAACAAATTTTAATACTAATTTCTCTGCACTGAGTGGATGATCTAGTAATATCATCCATCTTATTTCAATGGGTAGCTGATGATAATTTGTTATAAAAGTTCTCAAGGAATGTATTTATTTATACTGGGTGAATCACGTTTGAATAAATAATGTTTTCAAGTTTATGTGGTATTCATATTTATAATATTTCACTATGGGATAAGAAGGACTCGAATGAAATAACCCTAAAATGAATTAAGTAAAGCATTATCTTATGAAATGAATTATAATTTCTCGAAAACACAAACCCTTAAGGGTATTTATTCCCTATGTAATGGGGGGGACATTATATAACCCTCCAATATAATGTATAAATAATTATATCTCCTGAGATTATATGTAAGGGGTTAAACAGAAAACTCAATCCACTATGGTACTCTATCGACCATGAGAGAGTGTTCTTTATAGTGACACCCACCAAATTAATGACTTTATATACTTATATATCCTCTACATTCATATGAATAAGTTATTTTGTCTTGATTTGTGTTTTTTATTTTATTGGGTTTAATTTTCTTTTGTTATACTCATGTACTGTAATGATGTTCACATACCCACATCCTCATTATACGATCACTTATGATCATATATTTTCATATCTTATATATAATTTTTTTCATATGATATTTCCCAATTCTTAGGATTCAATTCCATAGGCTATGAAGAAGGATATGAAAAATGAAATGTCTAGAATTGGGTTTATGGTGGTGATACTATAGATAAATTTTCAAAAAATTAAAAGATAAGTTATTCTTGTATCTAATCTAAAATGTAACTAAACCATTGTTTTTTTTCTATTTTGTGAATTTTTTAGGAGAAATGTTCAAAATTTAGAGATTATGTAATATATTTATATATGTTTGTTATGAATGGTTTCATCAGATGGCATCAAAGCCTAAGTGATTTAGCAATGGATTTGAGAGTGTAGGGTTTGTGACCACAAAATCAATGAATAATAAATTTAAAATTATTATTAAAATATCTATGAACCTCAATTAAATTTATTATATTTAATATAATTACACTATAACTCTTTATCATCAACATATTAGTTTTTTATTGTTAAAATTAATATTTTTATGTTAATAGTTTCATTTTACACACATGCTTCAGTTTAGAGGTTTTAATTATTACTCCATGGTCATGGGATCATCATACCTAAACTTTTCATGAAGATTTTTTATATCTGTTTTATATATTTACATATTACCATTGTAATTTAAAATAATTTATGGTGATATTTCATATAGAACACTTCAAATTACCATTGCTATAGATTAGTGAATTCAAAGAAGAAAGTAAATAATTAATGAATGTATATGAAAATATTCTCAATTCAGAATTATGATAACATATTAAAATATAAATAATTACATAATATTAATATTTTTTTGTTTTCTTAGTCATTCATGATGTTAATGTTATACAGTCATCCAAGTTAGTGGTAAAATTAATCTAAACAAAAAATATATAATGATTAAGATAGTATGAACTTGTCATTATAAAATAATAACATTACCATTAAATTGGGGTTATTATTTAAAAACCATGTTATTAATATGAGAAATTAAATTTAAGAAGATGTTGTTGAAAATTTAAAGAATGGTTATTAAGGATAGGATAATAATTTCATAGAAGACATGAATCTCTTATTATATACTTCCATAGAAATGGTGAAGTTTGGACTTATTCCTGTTAGAAGAGGGTCCCAAATGTAATCTTGTATTTTTTAGATGTAATTTTAGAAGATATGAAAGAGTTAATATAAGTAATGCTTTTGTTTTTAGTGTAGAGAGAAGGGGCCATTTTAGTTGAGTGGAAATTTCACATTAACTGATTCATAATTGTGTAAGGAATATATTTTTACAAGGAAAATGGATAAAAAGTGGGGAAATAATATAGATATATTAATGGTAGGTGTATAATTCCCACAATAACTCTTATATTGATAGTTTATAAGTTATTTTATGACATTTTCTATATAATTTAACCCTTTTACATTGTTTTATCCTTTACTGTGCAAAATCACTTTTAACTTGGCAATTTATTTTTCTGTATAAAAATTAATTTGATCTTCTTTCCAAATTTATACATGTTGATTGATAATTTTGTCTCTATTGAATTAAATTTGAATTTATAAATAATAATAATATTTTATCTTATAAATGAAAACATAAATATATATAGAAATAACTAGTTTTATATAAAAATTACATTCAAATCATGAGCTGTTATTATCCTCCTGTTTTATCAATAAAATTTTAATTGATATTTGATTAATTATTTTATAAATTAAAAAATTAAATTTTATTATAGTTAGAATTTAATATTCATTAATTTAATTTGTTAATGAATTAATATTCATTAATTTAAAAAACATGTAAAAATATTCCTTTTTAAAAGTAAGTGACTTAAATCAGAATAATTTAATTATTTATCACATAAACACTGAATTTTATAAATATATTTATATTTTAATATTTCATTGAATTTTATTAACAAACAAAACCAATATATAAAATTAATAATAGGAATAATATCAATAAAAAATATATTTCTTTAACAATGTATCAAACATAATTATTTATTATTTTCAATTATAGTTTTAATTTATTAAGAAAAATTATAAAAATTTAATATACCTATAAGTATATCCAATTATCATATATCCAATGATCAAATTTCGTGAAAAAATATGTATAACAATCATATTACATTCCCATATCCATCCTTACATACATCTCTAAAACCATGTATCCAATAGTTGATTTTTAATGTCAATATATTTATTATATATTATAAATGTTGGAGTTAGGGTGGAAAATGAGTGGTAAAGTCTATAATCTTGTATCTAAGAGATAAGGATTTTAATCCTAGAAAGTGCCTCGTTGATTTGTGAATCATTTGGTAACCCAATAAAAGTGAAAGAATATTGTGACATAGGCATGCCTAAAGCCTGGTGACATAAGAAGATGATGGTGTCTTGATGCTATAGTGGGAATTTACCCCATTTTCATCGGCCAATTAACAAGGGGTCTATGTGCTATCTAAGGATTCTCTGTCTACCCAAATTGAAAGAGGTATTTGATTTAATATTAAAAAGAGGCTTCCAATAAAACATTTAAAAAAAATTAAACATTTTTTACTCTTCCTATTGTTTTCAATAATATAATGATCACCAGATATGATAATGATGTGGATAATTTCAATATTGATAAATTTTTTATTTACTCATGGTTTCATTCCTTTAGTAATTTATGAAATATGTTTCATTTTGATATAGTTTAATGGTTTTAATATTTATTATAACATTATATTATAATAACAAAAATACATCATTCATTTTACTTTGATGTCATGTACATCAAAAAATACCAAACATAAAATTTATTTAATGGTTGAAAAATAATAAAATCATGGGTTGTTATATTTTAACACATTTAAAATAATTTTACCCATATTATTTTTTTAATGTCATGAAAATAAATGTTAGCAATTCTGATACATTATATCATTAGTTTACCATGTTTTCACCTCAATCATGGGATTCTTACGAGAAAATAAAACTATGTTTTAGTCCAAATTAATAGTTATTTATCTCTATGATACATAATTTCAACTATTTAATCCCTATAATAGAGATCATATTCTCCCTACATGATCTCTATGTTTAGTAAATGTGATGGTTAAGGTATGTAATTTCTCATAAGTAATTCAAAAAACACATCATATACTTGGGAGAGGTTCGATGGAAGTGAAATATGATAATAATCATCAACACAAAAATGGGGATTTTGAAATGTTTGATGGATATATGTTTTCAAATTCCATTCTCTCGAAATATCATAAAACTCTATTATGGATCTATTTAAAGGAATATATTATATCTAAAAAATAATAAATATCTCAAATATGACGATATATATAATTATTCAATCAAAGTTGTGATTTTTCAATGTATCTCTGAATCATTTGATTAATTATTAACATTTGTTTAAAAATATAGTCCCATGATTATAAATTCTATAAAATTATTCCCACATGTTGAAGTTATGAACATATTCATATACATATCATCATATGGTTTTATTTAAATACTATAATCAAAACTCTTATTGTATAACAACTATACTAGTTGAAGGTGTTGATTCCAATATGATTCAAAATACATTGAACAAGATATAAACATGTTTTCCAATTTTTTAATAATCTTATTAGATTGACCATCTTATTGAGAATTATTAGGGGGGATAAATAATATCACCATATTCACTTATTTTTGAAATCTTCTTCCAAAAAATATGTCAATCCTCAGATCTTGACTTCATAAAATGGAATGTTTAACTCTATGAAACTATAAATATTTCATTATGTATATATTTTAATTTTGATCAAGTGATAAATTGTTTTAAATATTAAAGGAATGTGTTGATTACATAAGGATATAAAATACAATCTTAAAGTATATAAGATCTTTAGATGTCTTTGGATCTTTGGAAATGAAATTCATGCTGATGTTTCCCATTTCCATATAGGTATGGGTAATGGTTTCAGCATCTATTTATACTTATTGAATTCTACCATAACTTATTAGTGTTCCACATTTTGTGATGTATACTCTACAATATTTTAATTCATGTTTCCAAACTAAAAATTCTAATTTATATATCAAAAAATATTATTCTTTAATGGATATAGAATTATGAGCTTCAGTGTTATCAAATTTCGAAATCTAGTTATGGTATTGAAGTGACACATGTTCATTCATATATCCTCTTATTCTATACTTTACATAGTTGAAATATAGAATATTCCATATTGTCTTCTGTAATTCAACATCATCTTTATGTTCTTCTATAATATTTACCTGAATAGATGGTTGAGTGATAAATTGGGAAATATAGGGTTACTCCACTTACCTTCTGATTTCAAGTTCTATCATTTTCAATTCTATGACTATTGGAACTCTATAAATTATAATCATGGATAAGGTAGAATGATCCTTCTTTTAGAGAGAAACGTCCACCTTGCTATAATTCCAAGGGTATTAATATAGTGAGAATTTATAGTTTATAAATGATAGAACTGACTGAATCATCCAATAATTATATTAAGTAAGGAAAATATTTCATTAATATACATTCCTAAGAACATTTTTGATTAGATCATTAGAGAAACAAGATAATAAAATAACTAAAATACTCATGTTATTTTCAACAAATTATCTTTTATTAGTATATAAAAAACTACCTAATTCATTACCAGAATTCAACATGTCCTAGTGATTTGTCTTATATTCTACACTTCTAACCACATATTATGTATTACTTTTCACAAAAACATGGGTAAATTTAATCATATGAATTGTGTGAGTTTAGATGATCAGTAAGTGTGAACATAGCTGATAGAAATCAATAATCATAAGTAATAATAAGACGAGAATATGGGTATAATCAAGAAAAATAAGAAAATAATACACAAATAATCATTGGTCATAAATAATTGAATAAATAATGATATTAAAAAATTACTAAATTGAAAGAGTGAGCCAATAAACATTATCTCTGACTTTATACTACAGTCATGAGAATAAGCATCACATTAAACAACATCTTTCATATATGTAACATACCTTGGTATCGGGAAAATAACATTCAAGATCCATTCCATCAGTGACCATGATTATAAAAAAAATTTTAAAGTACTCACAAATACATTAATCATTATATATAAAACATTAATCATGAATTTGAGGGTGGTATAAGAAAAAAATCATCTTCCATACTACGGAGTGTCACTTAATATAATTAACTTGTCACATAATATAGAACATAGTGAATGAAAATAAATATTATTAAACATTCATAGTGAAAATCATTTACTTTTATATAATAAATATCCCATGTAATGAAAATGGGTTACACTTAAAAAACATAAACCAACCCATAGAAATATAATTGGTTGTAAATAAATTGAGTATCTTTTTAGATAAATTACATTCATTATAGATAGTACCACATTTGATATTTACACCATATAGCCCGAATGGACCGAAGGCATTCTTTTTATTTTATTATAGATAATCCCACTTTTAAGGGTTGAAGGGGAACCCGTACATGACCCGTAGGCCCAAGGCACAAGGCCCGAAATGACGCGCAATACATGACCCGAAGGCCTAGAGGCATACCATGCCCATTACATGACCCGTAGGCCCATTCCAGTAGAACTGCCCCTCCCCAACGTCTTGTATCATTGATCTCTTTAGCTCCCCACCTTGCATTGCTGATCGGCTAGCATTGCCAGGTACAAAGTTTCACGGTTCCTGGTCCCGATGGCGGCTGCCATAACCTCTCATTCTTCCAATCCGGCTAGCTCTGCATTTTTTGGCTGCTACTCCTGTTTCTCTGATCCTCTTTTGGGGCCTTTTCATAGTGAACTAGACTACTTCATGGTCTACGTGACTCGAAGGTCCTGTGGTCCGAAGGCCTTTGATGACCCGAAGTCCCTAGAGACCGGTATACCCAAACCGGTGGCCCAAAGGCCCAAATCGGGTGAATAGTTCTGGCTACTACAATACCAAATAGTAACTGCTACAGTGACTGCTACAGTACTACTACAGTACCCCCCGAAAATTCTCCTCCACCCGGTTTTGAACCCGGGTCTCTTGGATGCCAAGCATGAGCCCTCACCACTCGGGTATGGGCTCGTTGGAATTTTTACACCATATAGACAATGGGTTCAAGGCTAAGAGAATAACTCTTCCTAATAAATCAGTGCAATAAAATTATGTGAAAAATATTCTAGAAAATAAATCATGATTATGGTATTCAAAGAGTAATGGACTTAGGAGAAAAAAATTAGTTATACATAGAAGATGATTAAGAAACCCAATGGTATTGATTGATAATTTGTACAATAGATAAGGAAATTTTACAAGCCACTACTAAAAATAAGATGGATTGACATATTGGAAAAATATCTTCAGTCATGGGTAAGTTTTGTAAAAAACAGAGATAAAAGATACATTTTCATTTTTTCTGAGAATGTAAATTTAGAAATTAGAAATATCCTAGGTAATTTGAAATATTTTATAAGGGATATATTTAAATTATATTAGAAAAATAATTTTTCTTTTTGAAACCCTAAAAACCCAAATATAAAGTATAAAATAAAATTATAGAAGAGGTGGAAATATGTGTTTCAATGGGTAATGTTAAATTATGTCATTTTAAACATATTCATAAAATGTATAATGTATTGGTAACCACTAATACTTATTTTTAAAATGTTTAATTGAATCATTTGGAAACTTTTAACCCTGAAAATCCAACCCAAATAATGATTAAAAAAACCATATATCTTATCAAAATAAATTTTATATTGAAAATATTTTGAATTTTCATGGTTTAAAAACCCACATCATAAAAAGATTATTACATTTTAACTTTTATGTGGTCTAAGATAAATTAATAAAACCATAAAAAATAATCATTATTATATTTTCATAAAGGTAGGATAAACTGGATGGGATGAAAATATAGATTTGAAATAACTAGAAAATTCAGATATTGTGGTTTGTTCATGATAACATTATAGTTTCAGGTGAGATAACTATCACATCAGATGATTGGAATTAAAAGATATATTTTACATAAAAATATGAAAGAATAAATCATTAAATGGGATGGATTTATGATATAAATTGATAATGGGACATAAATTTCACCACGGAAAAATTTAGTTTATAATAAAAAAAATGTGTCAAGGAATTAAAATTTTAGAGGAGATCCATTACCATGTTTAATCTCTTAGTCTAATGCACTCTAAGATCTTTTGAAATAAAAATAAATATCTTAATTTCGTTTTTATCACCTTTTTTATATAACTATCTTTTATAAAAATCATACATAATTGTTCTATAAATTTATATATGTTAGTTAATACCATTTTTTCTTTATATGTATTGGTTATCTTGATCGTTTTGAACTAGTTTCTTAATAGTAGTGTTTTATATTAAATATTCTCTAAAATTTCATAATTAAATATTCATTGATGTTATTATAATGGATTAATTGTAATTATTTATGGTGTATAAAGTTTCTCCCATGATTAAATTAGTCACTATCATAAAACACAAAATTGAAAAATGAAAACATTTTTATGTGATTTTTAACTTATGAAGGGATTTTTTAATTAATGAGTTTAGTATGACTATATATTTTCTATATAGAAAATAATAAATATTTAAATATTTATACAATGTTAAAAAATTAACTATGATTTCATAATCATCCATGATATAATTTCATTTCACTGAACAAGTATGTGGTCAAACAAAGAAAAACATGAACAGACTCTGCTTAATGGATGATAATGAGATAATTTTATTGTAATATCATTACACCAATATCAAAGTGACATAATTTAGTGTTTATTAATGTTATATGTCTTAATTAAAAAGTATTTGTTGGAATTAATAATGGATATGAAAATATTATATAATTTAAATTAGTGTTTTCCCTCAATGTATGCTTGTTTTAAACGATTGAGTTAATTATTTCTATCCAATGTTTAGTAAAATATCATTATTGATGTAATAATAAAAATATTTATCAATTAAAAAAATTATTAATAGTAGATAGAAAATCCTTTAATCAAAAGGAAAAAAAATAAATCATTTGAGGGAGGTGATAGTGCATAAATATGCATGATTAATGATTTCGATTACCTTTGCAAGTTAGATATTAAGAACCTGTTTTATATTTTTATTATATAAAACATGTTATAGACACTATAATTGTCTATTAAATTTGACATTATTACCATTCGTATAATATTTTTACTGATAATGAAACATGGTGTTCTATGAAGGGATAGTCTTCAAACACACAAATTTTGTTTTCTCATTTATTAGAGAAAAAGGGAAGGGTTGTAAAAACATGCTTCATTATTACAGTAATAGAAGAATATATTAATTATAATGATCTTATCAATTTGAGATTCTAAAAAGAAATTTTATAAGGGTGAAATACACAAAATGAAGAATAATAGAGTATGAAATGGTTACAATTCTACACCTCACTAAATGGGTTATCTTCATTGAAAAGATTTTTAAAACATTAAAGTATGGCCTTTTGAGAAGTCCATAATATAATTATGGTGTCTAGGAGTATTTAGGAGATATGAGAAGTGGATTACCCATTTTATAATTAAAAAATTGTGTTTTTCTTATAAATTCAAAAAACTTATCAATAATAGAAAGTCACCATTAATGAAGATGGATAAAAAATGATAAATAATAGATATGATAAAGATAATTTAGATTAACATAAACTCAATTAAAGAAATTTTTATAACATGTTTTCCCTTTACCACTTTTTTAATAATTTTTTTAAATTTGGTTTTCTCCAAAATTGCTAGTTTTTAAAAATGTCATTTATTGGATGAAGTCAAAAATAAAATTTAATTTATTATATAATTTAGGCTAATTGATTACCAAATTTAAATCCATTTTTTGATTCAATTTTTAGAAGTGATAAAAATATATTTTAATAAAATAATGTAGAATGAATTTATAATAGTTTTTTGAAAAATATAAATTGAAATCTAAAATTTAAAATATGTGATTATAATTTAAATAATATTTTCACTATTATAATTTCATTTATAAAATATATAATTCTTCCTAAAAAATGGTATCATTAATTTCAAATTCATAATTTTAGACGAATAATAATGTAACATTCATGTTCTCTGTAATAATATTATTATGCCCTATTAACCTAAAAATGAATATTTTTTTGAGAAATATGAAAATTTAATGTTAAGTAATTTTGAGATTATGAATAAAAAATTTATATTTATTTTATATAATTCATATTTTACAATTTATATAAAAATAAAAAAACACAATTATAAGTACAAACAAATTTTACTGAAAAATTATATTTTATACCATTATGTGATTTTAATATTATTTCATATAAATTTATAATTGATAATATTTTAATATTTTATATCATGTACTAAAATTGTTTAAATGTATCAATTAAATATATAAGGGTAAAATATAAAATACATTAAAAATGGTTCATTGAAAAATGAAATAATTATTTTATTCTAAATATAGATTAAAAATTCATTAAAATAAATTATTCATATTATAAAATTTACTTTAACTTATTCTTTATTATTAAATTGATATTTTTAGTTATATATATATGATAATTTTTTAATAATTATTATATTAATGCATATATGTAACACATAAATAATTATATATTTATAATAATTTTATGTCATATCTTTATTTCATCATGACTTGTGTTATTTTAAATATACTAAGTAACATTCCATGACTTCTGTATACCTATTGTATATATGAAAAATGGCTATATTTTTAATGAATATAATTGTAACGACCATATTTGAAATGATCATATTAGTAATTAAATCTTTTCACTTTTGTTTGTATAGTCTTACTAAATAATTCATTCACCCCACTCTTTCTTTGCAAGGCATAATTAGTTTTTCATATTGTATATTTTTCACTATGATTTCTCCTTTAATGATGGATTTTTCATTATAGTATTTTCTTGGCTGTTGGTGTTCTTCAAATTTGAAGTTAATGCATTGGATTTCTATGATGTGAATATTTTTTTTTCACTTTTTCTATTATACCTTATTTAATTAAGGAATTTTAGTGGGTGTATTTTATCCCAGATGGGTAATAATCAATTGTGTGAAATAAATAAATTTCTGGATTTTGTTGTAATTTTTCACTTATGAATGAATAAAGTGTTTTTAGATTAATTCAAATGTCATATAACTCATTTATTATCTAATTAAAATTTATTAAAATTAAATTAAATAATATTATAAATAAAAACATATGGTTTATAAAAGTATATGATTCTTAAAAACTTAGGTCGTTACATTTTCTCCCCTAAAAAATTAATTATGCTGTCACATTTTTAATTTCTCATTACTAATGAAATTAGGTTAATATATTCTTATCATATTCATCATGCATGATATAATTCCTAATATAATATTTAAATAATTTCTTATTTCATACCATGTTACTAGTCTTCCCTTAAACAATACTAACCATTCACACAATAGTGTTCTCTATTATGAATATAACGTAAGAAAATATTATCCAAAAAAAACTCTCCTAAGAATATTTGAATCAAAAAGATATTAAACCATTGAGAGAATATTTCTTCCCCTAAAAATAAATAAATTGTTTACCCCCAATTTATTAATTAGTAGTTCATACTCTCAAACATTATTCAATATATATCATAATCTAATAAAAGTAGATATATAGTAAGTTTTGGAATCTCACCTTTATATCATAAATAAAATATACAATGAATGTAAACCATTTAATTATTATACAATATTATTTTATAATAAATTGTTTTTTTGGTACATACCTTTCTCAACTATATGTTCATGATCTGGTTTTAACCATATACTAAACAAATGGGTATGATCATATCCCAAATAATTATAGAACATGATTTTGAAATTTCAACCATCAAATGTCTTCTTTTTTAAACAATTATTTTATGCCATTGTACTTTAATTTCAACTATTTTTTACATTGTTAATCTTAAAACACTCATGGTTTTACTTTTGTTACATTTTGTTGTGTTATATTATACATAATTACCTAATCCAGTTATATTATTATGAAATAAAATATTAATATTGGAACATAAATAGAATGAAATTGGCCAATGTATATACCCCAAGATTGTGTGTCCAGATGTTAAGTAAATCCTCTTTGGGAAGCCCTACATCACAGTTGAGTTAATACCCAAATATGTACATTTCATGGTTACTACCTAGAGATAAGTCTATGCATTATCTTGAATATATTTTCTCATATCAATTCTATTATTTATTCATTTGAAAAATAACATAAAATTTAATTTACTAAAATTTAGGATGTTATCCTCTACTAAAACTTATCTCTAAATTTTTTTCTAAATTTTTTAGTCATAATTCCAAGAATTTGTACCATTACCTCTACAAAAATAATGTTATTTGTATACATTTTATATTATGATGAAGAATAACATATCAAAAATTGATAAATGTTATAATTCTTAAATTATCCTCAATTGATATCATCATAATGTCCAATTTTATCTAAAACCTTTTCAAATCCGAACTACTTTGGTCTAAAACTAATCATCTAGTAAATTCAGGACTTAATTAAAATATTTCACTATAATACATTCTTATGATATTTTATTATTTTAGCTTCAGATAATTATGAAAAAAATTTAACCATCAAAACTAACGCCTTTTTTTAGTACATGATATTTTCCCACCCTATAAAAAGATACTTCATCCATAAAATTTATTAGACTTCTCCCACAAATTATTATTTTAAGATATCTTTCTAGATACATCATATAAAATTATTTTTCATCATAACCTAGGAAAATATAAACATAATAAATGAGTGAGATTAGATGCTGTGTAAGGATAATAAAAAGTGACTATAATTGAAGATCCAAATCAACCATAAGATGAGTATATGGGTATAATTAAGTAATATAAGAAAACAATACCACATAAATATTCAGTTATAAATCATTGAATTAATAATTTCACAAATTAATACATGATTCAAAATAGTGTTTCAATAAATATGATCCATAATAAAATAAAACTATCATGAGAATAACCACAAAACTATGAAACATCCTTGAAATTTGGAAAATAAATTATTATTGGGAACATAAAATTCAGGAGCCACACTATTAGTACCCACGATGACCAGATATTTTATAGTAATCATTAATACATATCTCATAGGATATAAACATTAAATCATTTAATTGTAAAGAATTATATAATCCTACCTTTATTATCTATATTTATGAGTGCCACTAGAAATAAATATCATATAATTGCATAAACCGCCTATGATTTTTTTTTTCAAAAAACATTGAAATTAATAGTAATTCACTTTTATAGAATAAATAATTGATGGAATAAAAATGGTTTTATTTCAATATATCTTGACGAAAACATGTATAAAAAATGAGTCTCAATGAAACAACGTAACATTCTATTTAAATTCCATTGAATAAATATTTAAAATGATATGGTATTTACACTATATAGATAAAGGATATACGTTAAGGAAAATGATTCTACCTAACAAATTGATTTATATAGTCAAAGTGAAAAGGGTTAAATCATGAAATCCAGAACATGGTTTTCAAATAGGGGTGACATTGGAAAAAAATACACTCAGAAAATGAAAAATCATTTGGTAAGAGATAGGAAATAAAGTATCATTTCTCCAAAATAAAAGGACACTACGTAAGAGGGAAAAATAAATAATGTGAATTGTTACATTTGAATAACATACATGATCTAACACATTATATGTAAAAATTACAATTATTTATGTGTAAAATAATTTTATGGTTTTTTATAACAATATTTCACTTAAAAATAAAAAAATATCCTCTATATTTTGAATAGACTTTAAAATATACATTTTTTAATACTAATATAAAATGAATATTTATTTATGAAAAAAATGAAAAAAATGAGACAATTCTTTAATTAAAATTCCAGTAATGGTATAAATTTATATTACCATGAATAATGTTAAAAAATATCATTTTAAAGATATTCATATAATGTTATGTAAGGCTAAAAAGTCATTTTCAAAAATATGGAGTGAAATATTTGGAAGAAATGACATTTTAAAATGAACCCTCAATATTTATTCTTTAAAAAACAATAAATATTGTCAATAAATTTGGGTTAGAAAATATCTCGAATTTTATTTATTGGAAACCCATATCCTAAAAAGAGTATTAATTTTACATTTTTAAAAGGGGTAAATTAAATTATTAGTATAAAGGATAAAAATACTTATTATCTATCAAAAAAATTTTGGGGTATATTTTTGTGATGGAAGATATATATGAGAAATAAATATCTAGTTTAGATATAGAGGTTTGTTAATAAAATAATTTTACTTTAAGGTGAGAGAACAATCATTTTGGAAGCAATAAATCATAAGTGACATTTTCCCATGAATTATAATAGAGAAAATAATAAATATAATAGATTGATGATAAAAATTAATAATGGTGCTATATTTTTACTATATAAAATAAAACATGGTTTATTACAAAAACATGTTGGAATGAATTCAAATTTGAGAAAAATAACCCCTTACCTTTTTTCCCGCTAAGTTGAATTCACTATGAGATTATGTATAACAATCATCAAAAATATAATCACATTTTTGAAATTTTTTATCATTTATGTAACCATTTATAATATTCATTTCTAATTAATCTTAATATTTAAACTATTTGTATTACCATTTTTCATTGTTGGATAAGGGTAGTCATGATTTTTTTGGACAAGTTTCATAATAAATGGGTTGTTATTAATTAATCCAAAAAATATTATCATTTCATTTTAATTAATGTTTATATATTGAAATAATTATAATTATTTCTAATATTCATATTTTTTTTTTCATTTTTAATTTATTCTTTATCAGTGATAATGAAGCCATCTATAAGAAATTTTTGGTGAATTTAAACATAGGGAAGGTTTTTTCTTAATTAATGAGTTTAATATTGTGTAAAAGTTTCAAAAATAAATCAATATTTATATCATATTATACTAGTAATGATTTTATAATAGTCATCCATAATATAATTTTATATCACTATTCACGTAGGTGGTGAAACAGACCCAAACAGGACCCTATACTGCATAATGGATGATTAAAAGGTGTATTGGTTAAGATTTTCATACAAATATGAAATTAATGATATTATTTAGGGTTTATTACAGTTATATGTAATAATTTTAGAGGATTTTATTGAATAAGTGATGGATAATAAAATATAACACAATTTGAACTAATTTTTTCCTCTAAATACACTTTTTTTAAATGATTTAGTTAATAATATTCATTTTTATCATATCATTAAATAGATCTTAAAATTTTAATATGAAAATCTCAGTGATATTAAAATAAATATATTTATTCATAAAAATTGTTCTCATTTCTAGATACGTAAGGAGGTGCTGGAAAGAAAAAAAATCAATACTTCCACAAAGGTGGTAGTCAAAACAAACTCATGGTTTGAGATTTCACTTTCCATAGTATGGGAGAAATTAATAATATGTTTTATAATTTAAGAGTCTAAAATGTATTAGTAATTTCATACTTATTTCTTAAATTCAATATTTGGACCATTCATTTATAGTGGTTTAGGGAAATAAAACCTGATTTTTTGCGTAGGTGGTGGTCCACACACACACAAATGTTGTTTTCACTTTTCTTATAGAAAATAGGATGGCCAAATAATGATTGTTTCATCATTAAATATAACAAAAGTATAATAATAATACTATTGGTATAATTTTTATATAGATAATAGGAATTTTAGAAGAAAGAAATGAACATACAGATAAAAGATAGAGGAAGAAATTGTTTGAAAATTATTCCTCACAAATTTGGGAATCTCTTATGAGAATTGGGTTAAACATATAAATGATGGTATTTTGAAAATAATATATTCTTATTAAGGGTGATAGGATTTTTGAGTGTAGGTTCTTATAAAGTTTTTATGAAAAAAGTCTATTTGGGAGTGAGGGTAAATGAGGACAGATTTTCAACTTTTTTAAGTGAAAAGTAGTGGCATTTTTTTAAATACCCAAAAAATATATAATTGAAGGTCAATATCAAGGAAAATGGATTTTTCATTGAAATAACAGAGAATATAATATATAATAACGAACTACACCAGAAAAAATTAATTTTTTTGACATGTTTGTCCTTTTACATCTCATATTACTCAGTTTTTACTATTTTTTTAACATAGTAACTAATTTTTATTATGGTAATTTATATTTTATGCACACAAATTAATTAGAATATGTTATATAATAAGGATTTAATGAATAAAAATTTGGTATAAAATTTATTTGATTCAATTTTTATTATTTATAATAAAAACCATATTTTAAATAATAATTTTATAATGTATTAAATAGTCTTTTTAAAATAGAACATTAATTCTAAAAAGTAAAATATGGCTCTATAAATTAAAACCATAATTTATAAAATTATAAATAGTTTTATATAGTACATATTTATTCTTAGAAAAATGTTTCATTAATTTTTAATTCATTCTTATGTGCATGTAATGCCGCAAAAGTCACATTACATGTTATACTATAATTTTGACTATTCACCTAAAAATCAATATTTTTTAGAAATACCAAAAAATCATGCTAAGAAAAATTTTAAATTATTAATAAAAAAATGAAATAAAATTTATTTAATTGATATTATATAATTTTTGTAAAAACTAAATTAAAATTCACATATAATGAAAAAATTCTTTTATTTTAAATAATATTTTTAAACAATAACAGTTTGTAATATTATTTCATATAAATTTTTATTTTCAATGATATTTATATTCTATTTCATATATAATAATCTTCTAGAAATTTTAATATTAATATATTTGTATAAATTATACAATAAAAAACAAAAAACAAATCACTGAAAAGAAAAGAAATATTACCTTGATATAGAATATGACTTAATAAATACCATTAAAATTGATTTTATGTAAACTAAAATTTAATTCTTATACTGTATTGATATTACTAGAAACTTTAAGTAATTTACCTACTTATTAAAAAAGAAAAAAATAAGATCATGAATCCACTTTAAACTAGGTTAAAGGGTATATCCATTTTGGAATGAATATATTTTCAATGGAAAATGTTTAGGCTAATATATATTTATACTTTCTAAAAGACGTGTTAATTCTACTCTCTCTTCCTAATGAATACTTATTATTTCATATTATATATTTTCCCTATTCTTTGTCCTTTTTCCAAGATATTCCTTTTTATACATATGTTTAGAGTATTAGTGGACTTCAATGTATAAGGTGATCAATGATACTTCCTTATCAAGGCAATTTTATTCTTCTATTTTATTGTCACATTTTTATTTATTCAGATTTTGTGGTTGTATTTAATCCAGTGTGAGTAACATTACATGGTGTGAAACACATATTTTTAGATTATTTTTTGTATTGTTCTACCTATGAATGATTATTATTTAATTAGTTTAACTAATATCTCATATGAATAATTAACTGATAAATTTGTATTCCATGAATGAAATAAAAAAATTAATTATAAACACATGTTTTATAAAAGAATATGCATCCAAAAACATTGGTGTGTTAAAAAACTAATGAAATACAATATTCTCCATTCAAAAATGATATAATTTTTGTCTGTGAATATATATTTTAGGATATTTTGTTTATTATATATATAGAGATCTAGGTTTAACATACAGGGATATTATATTCTCTTTGATGAATATTCTATATATTACAAAAACACATGCCTATGGACCGTAATAGTATAATGTCTTTGGAAACATGGACATAAAAATATTCTATCCTGGTGAAAGATCTTCAACACCTCCCATATTTCTAATATTGTGAACATGTATAAGTAGAAATATTTTTACTTAATAAGTTAAAGACTTGAAATTAAGTCCCCACATCAACTTATAGACATATAACCAAGTCTATGAATAACATTGTGAATGCTTAATCACGTTTAGGAATAACCTTATTGAAATGAGACTTGGTCCATGCATAAAATTGTGAACATGTAATCAGGTTGAAACAAAACATTGTGAAAAAGTACTCAAGTTCACACATAATATTATCGACATGAAACCAGGTCCACACTTATCATTTTGAACATGTAATAAGGTTCAATCATAACATTTTTCACATGTAATCAGGTTGACACATAACATTATAGACATGCAAAGAAGTCCTTACATTACATTGTGAACATTTAATCATGTTCATGCATAACATTTTGAAAATTAAATCAGGTTCAGACATAACATAATCACTCATGAGTCATCCATAATTACAAAATTTATTAGAGAAAGATGTAGATCCAATCAATGATATAAATAAATCATACATATGAGTGCCACAAGATTATAAAAAATAATCACAATATAACCCAAGAAATGAGATAGGCATGTAGAAACATTAAATTATATCATTACATATGGAAAAGATGTAGGTCTCATAATCTACAACCTTGAAAATAAGAAAGCTTCAAAAGCATATAATCCACGAAAGGGAAATGGGTTTAATAAAAATCAAACATTCATAGAAAGAGTTTGAATAGAAACATTGAATAATTTTCCTAGAATGGAATGATTAACACCATTAGATTTTATCATATATGAGAATCAATTTTTAAGGATATTTTAAAAACATTTTCTATGGAAAATATACTTTCTTCTTTGGAAATTTTCTTTTTAAAACATAAAAACATTTGAAATCCATTTCCTTGAAAATAAATAAGAAAATATTATAAAGAAAATGCTGAATTCATTTTGAAAACCTTTTTCTTTGAAAATTTATAATGAATTATTGAAACCTTTAAAAATATTTATTAATCATAAAACATTCTTGAAAGTATTTTTCATTGAAAATATTTTTGAAATATTTTAAAGGAATATTTTAAAAAACCATAAATTGTTTTTGAATTTTTTTTCTTAAAAACAAAATTAAAAACATTTCATTTCAGGAATATTAGGAAGTAATTTTTCATTTAAATTAAACTTTAGAAAATGAAATGTAAACTTTAAATAAATCATGGTCTCAATGGTGGTAAGTTTTCACATGATGATTTTTTTAACTTAGAAGTTCATAAAAGTGACTTGATAGGAAAAAACTAGAAGTTTCATTCCTAGACCATTGATATTAAAACATGGTTAATAATCTTATTTAACATCATATTATTAATGTAAAACATTTTTGTAATCATTTTGAAAAATGATGGTTTGAAAGAACATAGTTTTCCGACCAAAAGAGAAATAATTTCTAGTTTTCATTAAAACATTTTATTAGCTATCTTTGGAACCGATGAGTTAAAAATGGTAATAATACATGATCATATAATTTTAAATTAGAGGATAAGAAAATTCATATGTGGTTCATGAGATATGGATCCTGAGATTTCATCAATTAAAGCATAATCATAAACAATCTCGATAAATGTTATGAATATTTCAATATAATCTTCCCACTTGGTATAATAAAATCATACTACCCATGTAAGAAAATGAAATTTCATGAAGCTTATAATATCGTGAAAAAATATTCATGATAAGGAATCTCAAAGGGTACTGTATATACTACACATGAAAGTGAGTGGTGAATAAGGCATGTATCTCACTGTAATAAAAGGGGAGATGAATTTCCCTTAAATTAACCTACCTTTTCTTGTGTAGAATTTATCCTCTTGTATAGTGGTGTAAAATAAATCACTAACTTATACCCAAATCATTAAAGAGTTTATATTATTATATATCATCTTTTTATAATGTCTTATTACTTGTTTGTTAACAATTCTTAATTACATTCACTATTTCGGGTGTTAATTTACCAGTTTTCTTTAGTATGTTTTGACTTTTTATTTTATTATCCTATTACATAGACCATGATGTAATCATATATAAGAAGTTATAAATGACATAATTATCTTATATATTCAGTAAATATTATTTTATGATAGTCTATAATGTTTGAATATAATAAATGAAATGCACTTTTCATTGAGACGGTAGACTGTACGTACACATAAATGCTACTTTCATTTCTTGGTTGTATTACAAGAATTAAAATTAAATGCTATATGTATATTATAATTAAATTATAATATGTTTTTTATATTTTTTATGTAGGTTTATTAAGTCCATGATTTTCACATTCCATGTATGGCATGAACATGTCATATCTTATTGAGGGGGTGGTAGTCATAACTTTCTTAAACGAAATTATTATCTTCACACAAGAAGGAAAGAATAATGGTATGTCCTACCTAAAGAACACAAAAGTATAATGTAATTATAGATATCTTATATATCATATACAAATAAATGTTCCATCATAATGACCACCATGAGAGGTGGTAAAGGAAAAATGAAAAATCTTCATTTCTTGAGGCAGTAGTTCCCTGTACACAGAATCGACATGTTTGTTACACATTTGATGGAGGTTTGTGTAAGTGTTGGTAGAAATCATAAAAAAAGTAAAGATTAATATATTTTGGATTCTATTTCTCTTATTTGATTATGGAATAAGTGGATTATATGTAGTAGAGAAGCAAATGAATGAAAAGAGATCGTTGGAAAATGTTACCTTAAATGCGGGAAACTCCTTTTGGTTTATACTAAAGGGATACCTAGGAAGTCTTCCTATCCAAAGGGTTGCTCAAGGTAGAGGTAATATATTTTGGGAAGCTATTGGGTAAATCTTGGATTAATATAAGTGGTTTTATAGGTGTGCGTAAGTGGGAGACTTGACAACCTTTAATAGTGGTGGACGAGTGTCACCCTTGTAATATTTTCATAAAGGAATTCCACACATGTTTTTTAAATTGAAAGTGTCTCCAATAATGGAAAATATTCTATCAAATGGACTATAGGGTAGAAATAGTTCCATAAAATATATATTGGACAAGTTTATTGGTCATTTTGGGCCTTAGGGTTGTGGTTTAGTCTCTTATTATGCTTAATTTATCTTTAATTGTTGTAATTAATAATAATCACATTCATTATTATTTTTTTGTAAAAAAAATTGGTATTATTAAAAACTAGAAATTATTCTAATTCCAAATACTGAATCCATTTCTCATAATTCCAATCAATTAAGTGGAATAAATCAATCTAAAATTCATCGCATAGGTGGGATGACAATGCATGTTTTTAAAGTAAAAACGATTGAATTTTTGATATGCTTTTATTATCAATTTCAAATTGATATTGATTAAAATGACAAAAATTGGATTAACTGATTAAAATATGATATAATTTAACTATAAAATGAATCTAAAATATAACTTAACCTTATAAATAAATTTGATGAAAAATAAATTTGGAACTAAAATTCAGTATTTTTCTCTATCCATTAAAAATGAATCTTCACAGAAAAATACCAAAAATTCACCCAAAGTAAATTTTTATGTTTTTATTGTGAATTTTAATATTATTTTTACATATTAAATTTACGAAATTGTAAATTTGTTTATTTAAAATGGGTTCTCCATTAAAAGGAAATAAAGTTTCCTTTATAAAAATATTGTTTTTTACATGTGAAATTAGATTTGTTTTTATCTTATGACTATAAAACATAATGGAGGAATATAAAAAATATTTTATTGAATAAATAACATATAAATTTCATTAATATAATATATTAATTTTGATTAATTTAGTTTATTAAGGCAAAAATCCTTTGAAATCATGAAAATAATAATTATATTTCTTTTTATTTTTATCAGGTTCTTAGTTTCGTTTATAATTAATTGGTAACCTTTGAAATCATTTTGTAATTATATAATCCATAAATTTTCATAAATTAGTTATTAATATTCAAATCTACTGATTTTATGGCAAGGTTATATCTTATTATATTAAATAATTGTGTTTTCATATCATATTATTGTCTTGTAATGTTCAGTCTTGTGTGTATTGTAAGCTATCAAAGACACTATATATTGTGTATAATGCAAGATAAATAGGATTGGTTTTGACTAAAATCTATATAATACAATTTATTTACTTTTTTACATTAAATATATTGTAAAGTACCAGGTTATTATATTCCCTTTTACACATGGTGTTGTGTGTAATGCAATCCACACTAGTTTTGTGTGTCACATGTGAAGTTTGTGTCATCTGAAAGGAATGTTTGAATTATTGAAATACAATACCTCAATGAAAATTAATTTATTAGAAAAACTAGGGAAAAAAACATTGGGTGTTGCATTTTCCCCCCTTAAAATTAATTTCCGCAACGGAATTCTGATGGGTTATCAAATGTTTAATATTTGAAATATCCTTTCACAGAATCCCACATTGTAAAAATGAATACTAAAACATACTTTTAAAAAGAAAAGTGGGAAACATAACTATTAACAAAAGATACATATAAGTAGGTTTATTTATTGGATATCATAATTTGGAAGTGAAAACATGGAAATTGAAGAGAAATCTTACAATCATGTTCTAATGGAGGGTGAGAGAGAAATTGGTCAAGAGAAAATTAACAATCAGAAAGCCATAAATATTCAATTATCTAAGGGGCCATTTGATTAATTGAAAAATAAGGTATTAGGATTCCTTTTAATTTAAAAAATTCTTTTCCTAAGGTTTATTAACATTCATGATAATTTATAATTACTTTAATTCATTCCCGTTTATTAGTAAAATATCAACCATTGGTCATGTCTTGAATAATTTCCACTTTACCACTTTCTCCAAAAAGGTGATTTTTTCATGAATGAAGTCCAGAATGATCATGATTTCCATGATTAGTCATACCATCTATATTCAGTTACCATCCATAAAACAATTTTTAAATTAGGTTATACAATATGCATAAATCCCCATGTAGTGAGATAACCCTTTAATATCACAAACATAATATTAAGTTTAACTTAAACATTCCATAAATGGTTAACCTTATAAACCTTATGAATGATGATAATCTAAAACATTAGAATGAATAAAACTAAATATGTTTATCCTTGATACCCACATATCAAAAAGTATATCTTGGTTTTTATATTCCAAACATGTGAATATCCTCATCATATAATCTCTCGAATCACGGTAATGACCTATATTACCATAAATCATTATTGAAACAATAATGCTTCCTTATTAGAAAGATTAATTGATATATTACTTAAATACATGAAGTTGTAAAAATCTTCCATGATAACATGTACTACTTTTTCAACAGATCCTTTATTATTTTTGAGGTAATCAGTGCTATACAATTTACTTTATCCAAATAAATCATCTATTTATCCATGTGAAGAAAAAATTTCCAAGCATCTTTATCAAATTAAGGGTTACGTTTACCCTATTGAAAATATCACCTTTATAATTATTCTTCACCATTAAGCGTAACATTTTTAATTCTTAAGGAAAACATATACATAAAACACATATATATTTCATAATTTATATAACCCAATATTTGAATTCCAAAACATAAGTACTTCATTCATCTAATTTTACTATTAAACCATTACTTAGGCATCATCAACTTATTCCTTAATACATGTTCCCAGAATGTATGAATAATTTCTTAAGGTTACTCAACCTAAATCTATTCATTCTTCTTACGATTAATGTAAACCATACTCGAAGAACATAACATACATTTCACATGTTGTTTGAGGTATCTTTATCTTCAGAATTATAACCAATACTCATACAAACTCCCTTATTCTATTGATGATATTTCCACATGGGAAATGAATTTTCATAATTCCTATAGTTTCTACATATGAAACATTCAATGTTAACCATGTTCATTCAAGTTATTTCTGCTGAGTGAAACCAGAAAGCACAGTGTGAGGAACACATATCATTGAAGAAAACAACACAGCCTTGAAACATTACTTATAGGTTGTATATATAATGTCACCTTACATAATCTCATAAAAATGAGGTTTATCATAGGTTATTTATATTCACATTCTTCTAAAATCCTTCATAATGGTTCATGAATGTATTGTGAACTTCCATGTCATGACCCATCCTAGTGGGTCCCATGCCACAACTCCCCAAGCCAGCCTCCAATAGACCAGGGGATGGTGACAAGTACCGAATATGAATATCACTAATATGGGAGGCATTTCCTATATAAATTTACTCACACACACACATATACATGACCACAAAATGATGAAATGTAAAAAACACTAAGAAAAAAATGCATGCATACCACTATTTATCAACCAACAAAGTATGACTAGAATGTATAGTAATTTGAATGTGGGAAAAAAACAAGACTACAAATGGAAGTTTGTAACCACAATCCAACCTTTAAACAAAGATACTAGGACTGCTATCTATAACTGTAGAAACTCCTTGGCCTGCCTCATCTTACAAATCACCATCAAGTCCTGGTCCACCTAGGAACCCATCAAAATGTTTCTGATATACACAAGACAAAACACGTGTGGGAAAAGCCTATGCAGGGGTGAGTGTAACAATACTCAGTAGGACACCCCGAAACCATAAATAAATACACAACGGAAATTATAGTTATATCTACATAGTATATGTCTAAAATATGTATAACTAGAATACGTAGATATACTCAATCCAAGACATGTATTTTAAAGGTAAGTTACATCTACTATATACAAACACTAGGGATTCAGTTTGAAGATTCCACAAAGTAATCATTCAGGTGAAGAAACTCTTGAGTCTGATAGCACTAATGATTTCTATCAAAGAAGTACTATTCATAGAGAACCATCTTGATAGAGGGAGAGAGATACGATAATAGATCTTAAGAGAGAGATACAATACCACATATAAGGATCATAGACATGTCCATGTGGTGATACCGAAAACTCCATTTGAATGAACCCACCATGTAGAGTATCAAAATCTAGAAGGATTGGTCATGTCAATACCAAGGAAACTACCTAGGGCATGAAGGTGAATAGAGGATCCCATACTGGGCCTCTTTGGGGATTCCAAAAACTATATCCAGGAAGTCCTTCTGAAGGGATCATACCCTGATGAGTAAGAAATGATACTCACCAACCTTCTGGGATGTAATAAAGGGAAAAAAACCTAACAAAACTTATCCATGATACAATAGAAATATGATTCCTGTCATGTATAAAGGGGTACACAGTGTGTAGTAGGGTCACAGTTCATGTCCTTTAACCCCAGGTACTGCCATTGTACAAAGTCCCATGCCATTCCAACTTTGTTATGTAGAAGATGGAAACAACTCAATTAGAAGAAGTAACACACCATGTCCTTCCATTGGGGGTCCACCCATGTGCTCTAGCCATGTACCAACACATGGTGTCATCCTGTGTATATATTCCTGTGTATCAGTACATGGGGGATTCCATGTACTTGGCCTATGGAAATATGTATGGTGGATTAAACATCATATAGACAACTCATTTACTCCTACCCTTGTCCTCGAACTTCCCATGTACACACCGAGTTATCCATGAGAGAGAACACTTCGTGTTGGTAGAGCCACACACTGTGTGATACTTATCTCATAGCCAAAACCCTAGCTGCTACTCAAGGGGCCCCAAACTATGTGTCATCCTCGATTACCCACTGTGTAGCACATGATTTTATAGAATCCCTAGTTTACACTCCAACCATATCCTACATTTCTCTAAGTACAATTCCTTCCACGGCTTTCTAGGAATCTCAAGATACAACCTCTTTCTTTCATTCCATCAACAAGATAATGTGTTTTCTCTTCCGATAAATTTGCAAAAATGAATAAAAAGGTTATTCTTAATCGCATTAAATAATTTCAAATAATGCACATTCAGGGATCCACAATTGCCTAAATTTATCTGTGTCTATTTTTTCACACCCATCTTGCCACGCTGATACCAGATCTATGAAATCAGATCATTACTCTAAAAATCATGTGAGAAATGATCTATTGATCAAGATATTTTGAGTTGTGGGCCATGCAAAGAACTCCAACATCGAATTATTAAGAGTGGGATAAAATCATAAATCAAAATAGGGGAATAGACCTCGATAGATATTTTTTTTGATTTTGGTTCATTTATGTTAGAAATACAATTAAATTAGTAATCAAAATAATGAAAAGATCAAACTCCTAATAAATCGGATAGAAATAAAACCCATCCCACAAGGTTAAAATCAAACCATGGATCAACTTGTTCCTTGGTTAGTCTTTCTTCATCGTTGAATTCATGAAAGTGGAAGGAAATCTTGAAAAATGAAGCCTACATTTTATTTGGATCACTTTCCAATGAAAATTGGTCACTAAATCGACATCGTTGGTGAGATCCATCAATAGTGACATTCATCATTTTTCGGTCTATGATTCCATATCTGTTTTCTTGAGAGGTTTTTTCAAATATCTCCTAAAATATTCTCTACAATTCCTTGTTTTATGCGACTAACCCTGGGATTTCTGTATAAAGAATTTTTTGAAAGAAATTGCTGTATCAAAAAAATATTTTGTACTTAATTATTTAATAATGAAAACTTCATTTTCAGGTTTTCCCAAGAAGTCACATGCCAACTAAATATAAGCCTTTCCTAGAGAAAACCCCACATTATGACCATGAAGGAGGAATTTTATTTTAAATTCGAATCATAGTTCTTGATTTATTAGGATTTTAAAAAATAATTTTATTTTTTTATTTTATTTACAGTTATATCCTTGGTTAAATGTTCAACATGATGACCCACACTGACCAGATATAGGTCACTCCTTTGGTAAAGAAACAATCTAAGATCAATAGTGCCCTCAAATATATGATCCAGATACCTGTTTATGATTTCTTTCACTTTTTAGAAAAACTATACATTCATGTTATTAAAAGTTTAATATTTTTCCTGAAATTTTTCTGGGCTCATCGGGCCTCGTAATTGCAAATCGTCTTAGTGTCTAGTATCAAAATTAATCAATATAATATTTAAAAAAAATACATGAAAAAATATGAGACATTATATTCCAATGAATATTCAATGGGAGTGTCAAACAAGTTGTGCAGCAATGCCCATTGTCAAGTACCATATTACCTAGAGTTAGGCTTGAAAAATCATTTTAGAGTTATTACAATGAGGTAGATCTGTTCTATAACCATATCCACTAATAATATCTTGACATAGATTTTTTTCTAGGAAACCACTAACTTTATCCTTACCAATATTGTAGGCATTATATTATACTTTTCTTTATCCATATTATTATCCTTAAAGACAACCCTTGTCATATTCTTAGAAAAATCTATAGGGATCTATCTAATATTTTCTAATCTTAGTATCTAATGGTTGACTAAAAATTTCATTTGATACCAACCATTGAGATTTATTCTTAACATACATGGATATTACATCGTCTTAGATAAATATTTTGTACATTACAAAAATACATGCCCGAGGACCGTAATAGTCTATTATCATTGTAAACTTGTATACAAAATCTTCTATGTTGGTGAAATATCTTTAATATCCCCCATAAATATCTCCATCTTTAGTAATAATACCTAAAATAATTCATCATAACTTGGGGAAAGGAAATATATGAAATTATTGAGCTCATATGTTGAGTTAGGGTAAATAAAGGAAATGAAAAAGCCTAACATGAACAAAGGGTGTTTAACTTGATAACAACTTTTGAATATCATACCCTATATATTAGTGATCATAATTAATCTTGTAAGATAATAAGAAATTTATAATAATAGATTTAAAAGTATAAGTCATGAAAGAATAACATAGGAATAGGAAATTGAATTTGTGTTATGCGTATTGGATTATAATTTTGTCAACATGTATAAGTAAAAATAGGTTCACTCATTATGTTAAGGACATGAAATCAGGACCCCACATAAACTTATTGAAAATAAACTAGGTCCATGAATAACATTATGAATGTGTAATAAAGTTCACGCACATCCTTATAGACATGAGGATAGGTCCATCTATACCATTACTAACATGTAATCTGGTTCATGTATAACATTGTGAACATGTAATCAGTTTTCACAAAAACTTATCGACAAGTAACTAGGTATATAATTAACATATTGATCACATAATAAGGTTCACTCATAACATTGTGTATATGTAATCTGGTTCATGCATAAAAATATAGAGACACAACCAAGTTCATGCATAACATTTTGAACATGTAATTAGTTTCACTCATAACATTGTGATTATGAAATAAAGTTTTAAAATAACATATATACTCATGAGTTATCCATCGTTACCCAATGGATTGGTGGGTGATTTAGATACGACCCCAAGACATGAAAAAATCATACATATTAGTTCAGAAATATTATAAACAATAATCTTATTAAAATCCATAAAAGAAGGTAGGCATAATGAACATTTAATCATATCATTATCAATATAAAAAAGGTAGGTCTCATAATCACCACTTGTGAAGATAAGCAGGTATCAAAAGCATATAAGGGATGAAAGAGAAATGGGTTTCATAAACATTAACCATTTATAGAAAGCATATAAATAGAATAATTTAACCATTTCCTTAGCAAATCATGAGTAACACCAAAATATTTTAGTATATATAGAAAATAATATCAAAATTTCTTTAAAAACACTTCTTGAGGAAAATACCCTCTTTTTATTGACAAATTTCTTTATAAATATAAAACCTTGTGAAAACCATTACCTTGAAAAAAATATTAAAACGTGAAAATAATGATTAGAATTAGTTTTTGAAATATTTTTCATTGAAAACATATAAATAAACCTTAAAAACATTTATAACATTTCTTAAACATGTTACATGATTAAAAACCTTTTCTTTAAAAATAGCTTTGAAATATTTTAGTGGAAGCTTTGAAAAAAACAAGAAAACATTTTTGAAAACATTTATTCATTAAAATACACTTTAAAAACAATAAATTCCAAGAATATGAAGAATTTTTATTCATTTAAATTAAAATTTGAAACATAAAATGTATGGTTCAAGGAAATGATAGTCATAAAAGTGGTAAGTTTGTACAAGTTGAACATTCCTTTTTATACCTTAAAGGTTCCAAAAAGTTCTTTGATAGAAAAATAATAGGGATATTCCTTCTAAGAATGTATAAGGTAATACATGAATAAAATTTCCTTTAGCATAATATGATAAATGTAAAATATTTTTTAAATCCTTTTTATAAATCCGAGGATTAAGAGAATACATATTTCCAACTGAAAGGGGAAATGAAGTATGATTTTCCTTAAAACATTTTATTAGTTATCTTAAGTACAAAAGAGTGGAATAATTGTAATAATACAAGAAAATATCATGAAAAAACTCAATTTAGGTTAAGTTATGGGTGTTTCTTTATATTTGTAATGTGGGATTTCCTCAATTGTTGTATAATCCTAAATAATCTTGATAAATGATGATATTGTTTCAGAAAATTATTACCAATTGTTAACATAGAATAATACTACCCATGTAATAAAATTAAAATTCATGTAGATTACAATATTAAATAAATAAAAACATTCATGATATAGAACTTAAATGTTAAGAGTAGATACCACACAATAAAAGTGACTAGAAAATAAGGCATGTATCTCATGGTGGTAAAAGGTGAGATGAATTTCCATTACCTTAACCATCCTTTTGTTTGGTGGTATATATCATAATGTATATTGGTTAAAAATATGTTAATAATAAATAAAATAACGATAAAAATGTTTATATTATTATATATCATCATTTTATAAAGTATTATTACCCATTTGTTAATACTCTTTCATTATTTCCACTATTTTTGGCGTTAATATCCTAGTTTCCTCAAGTAAGATTTGAGTTGTTATTTGATTATCATATTACATAGACACTGATTTAATAATATAATAGTTGTAAAACAAGAATTAATTATCTTATATATTCAGTTAAAATATATTTTTAAAAATCTATAATGCTTGGAGAAAATTAAATAAATGTACCTTTCCTTGACATGGTAGGCCATACCTACGTATGAACGCTAATTTAAATTCTTTTATGTATTCAAATAATTAAAATTAAATGATATATATATTATAATTAATTATAATATCTATGTTATATATGTTATATAGTTTTATTAATATCATCATTTTTTATATTCCATGTATGCCATGAACGAGTCACATCACTTTGAGGGGGCCGTAGTATAACGACCCGACATCACTCACATTACTTTTACATAATTTTAGTGGTGTATAACATAAAAAGATTCCACCTGAAGGATCCAAGTGTTTAGCGTCTAGGGAAAACTAGGACCATACATTACATTTACAAAACAAAACATTTATTTAATTCCTTCTACTCTAGATTCTCATTTTCTCTTGGCCTCTCCTTAGTATATATAGTAAAATGAGGATATATATAAAATATTGGTGAGATAAAAGACCAGTAATAATATAAATTAGAACATAAAATAATATAACATGGGATGAGAATAATCATTATCGTCATAACATAGTCATGTGATCATAACAATGAGAGGAACCATTAAGAGAAGACTTGGAATGTGGCAATGCATAAAAAATGACACATCAAGTCTTATTAGTTAACAACCACACATAATTGCGAAATAATATCGCACTAATTTCACAAATCAATTCAATTTAACTCATGATATTTATCACTTTTCCTAATGCATTGGAGAAATTTATAATTCTAGGCACACCTGTCACTTTCAAACTTTTATATCTCAGTATATAATTCTAGGTGAATTTGACGCATCATAGGATTTTCATTATCATGCATGAAACATAAAATATATATCAATATTGAACATAAATAACCACTTTGAAGGAATGAGTTTCATACCATAAGAACACATTCATAAATTTTGGGTTCCCAAAATAAAGACGGAATAATATACATGATACAAGAACCATTAACATTGGGTGAGAGGTTAAAGGAGTGTTTTTTAAAGAAGTGTTCTTTTTAAAAACATTTTGTATGACATAAACTCTAGTGTAAAAAAATTATATCCCAAAAAAGGTAATAAAAATATCAAAAATCTATTTTTTAGTAGTAATCATGCCTAAAACGGAGTAAAAGAGGGAGAACATGAATAAAGAAAATTAGGTTCGAGAATTTCCACTTACCTTTTATCCGAAATCTTTCTTTACTTTATTGTCCTATATAATGAAATTATATTCTCTAATTAGAAATAAAATGACATTTTATACGTTAATATGGTTTTTTATGGTTTCATTACGTTTTTATGGCCTTTGGATGAGTTGTAGAATATAAATCCATTGTTTAGTAGTGTTCTTTTTCTTAATTTTCATGAATTGTTCAGTTGTACACATGAATGTATGTTTGTGTAGAACATGGATAAAAATAAATAACAGATATTATGTATTATTAATGATAATATAAAAGTTTAAATGATCTTATAATGAATTATTTCATATACCATGTGGATGAATCATTAGTATAAATTTAATGATGATCGTTTTAGGTTAATTTGGGAAATTTATAAATTACAACAAACATGTTTGATTTTATCAATTAGTATTATGAATAAAAGTTGTTTCCATAACATAAAATGGTTTAAAACATAAATTATATAATCTTATTTTTACCATTTAATTTTTTCATTGAAGGACTTGAAGGAGTTGAAGGAAAATAGTAGTGTATCGCCCATGATGTAGGTAAATTAACACATCACGGGCAACAAGTTCATTTTAATAAAGAGAGAGATAGAGAAGAGTGTAATGAATAATATTATATTAAAATGATATAATACCATTATATCAATCATAATGGAGTTATCATGACATTTGGATAAGTGAAGTTGAGGATAATTGAAAAAAAGTAATGAAATTTGAAAGGAAATTGAAAGAAGTGAGAGAGAGATTACCTCTTGAATATATCTTCTTTGAGAGCCTCTTTAGGGAAGAGGTTTTGGACTTTTTATCAAAAAAGGGATTATGGACATGGGTGGAGGGGCTAGGAAAGTGATTTTCAAAGAATTTAGAAAAGGATTGAATCTTGAGAGGTGTGAAGAAATGATGGTGTGATGGGTGGTATTTATAGTGGAGGGGAGATGGGTTTTCTCAATATTATATTCATTAAATTATTATTTCTACACTAGAAATGTAACAGTGATGATTCCATGATGAAGAATAGTAATAAGTGCATGTGTGTTCGAACCAATTAGGCTTACATAAGCAGAACATGAGATATGACTACAATTAATATATTCAACTTATTTTTGTAAATTATAGTATTTCACTATTAATAAAAAATTATACTCTTTCAGAAAAATCCCAAAAATTCACCCTAAACATTTTTCAAATGTTTAGAATCCAAAAATGAACTCCTTTGTAAGAAAATAATATTCTAAATATAATTAATTTAATTTTTAATTAAAATCATAATTTACATTAAAAATATAGATTTTAAAAATAAAACAGATTTCCCAATGCTTTCAAAAATTACATAAGGTCATATAAAATTGTCTTAAAACCAGAATACATATAATTTTTAATTAATAAAAAGCTTTTAGGAAAATAAATTTTCTTTTAAATTAATTAATTATTTATAATTAGTTAGTTTTGACTTTCAGAAATACTAATAATTTTACTATGGTCATATTGTCACTTATAAGATGCCTAAATTTTATTTAATCATTCATGGGTAAGGTTACTATTTTTTTTATGATTTACTATTCATATGGGTCATATTACTATTCATAGGGGTAGGTTACTATTGATAAGTGTAGGTTACTATTCACCAAAAATTGTGTTTGTCCTATCGGACTTCAAACATCTATCTGATCACAACCGTGTATGTCAGATTTTTGAAATTCAAAACACAAAGGTGACAAATTTATGTTTAAAGGTCGCATATTTTTTCATTTAATAATTGAGTGGAATAGTGTTTCTTAATGTGATTGATTATGAAATTAATACAATAAGTGAGAAATTGCATTGAAAATTGTTTGGGTCGTTACATTCTTCCACCCTTTTGAAATTTCTCCATCAAAATTTTGTTTTAGAAAAGTAGGTGATTACTCCTCATTCATCGCATCCTCTAGTTCCCAAGTTGCTTCATCACACATATGGTTTCTCCACAACCCTTTGAGAAGGTGGGTTGTCATGTTTCATAGAAATTTATCTCTCTAGTCTAGAATCTTTACTCGTAACTCCTCAAAAGAGAGATCATCTTCTAGTTGTTCCACCTCTATGTTTTGTACATGTGTGAGATCTTTTTTGTACTTTCTCAAGAGTGATACATGAAATACATCATGAACTTGAGCCATATTTGGTGAAAGTGCAAGCTTGTAGGCCACAGTTTATATGCCGTCAATGATCTCAAAGGGGCCAATGTACCTTGGGGGAAAGCTTCCATTTCTTTCAAAACAATATGACCCAACTTCCATGGTGATATTAAAAGGAATAATTTATCTCCAACATCAAACTCCAAGTTCCTTCGATGGTTGTCATCATATCCATTTTTCTGACTCTGAGCAGATTTGATTTGTTTCTGGATGACTTAAACCTTCTCTATCATCTCTTGCACAATATCTGGTCCAAATAGTTTTCTTTCTCTAACTTCAACTCAACAGGATGGAGTTTTACATTGATTTACATACAGAGATTCATATAGAGCCATCTGAATACTCGATTGGATGATATTTTTTTATGAGAACTCAACTAATGGTATATATTGATCCCACACAACTTTTAATTCTGAAGAGAAGGCTCCTATCATGTATCCAAAAATTTTAATATTCCTTTCAGATTATCCATCAGTTTGGGGGTGAAAGGTTGTGCTAAAATATAATTCATTACTCAAAGAATGTTGAAGGCTCCTCCAGAATTTATATGTGAACCTAGGATCATGACCGGAGACAATCCAGAGAGGAAAACCATGCAATCTACCCACTTTTTTCACTTATATCTTTTTAATATGTTCAAGAGAGAGATCATCCTAAATAGTGATAAAATGGGCATTCTTGGTGAGTCTGTAAACCACAAACCATATCACATTATTTCCCATCAACATCTTCAGGAGACCTATGACAAAGTCCATGGTGACATTCACCCATTTACACATGGGTATATGAAATGGTTTCATCATCTCTTTGAAATGTTTTCCCTATTCATTAACTTTCTTTCATACCAAGCACCTTGAGATATATACCCCAATCTCCTTCTTCATGTTATTCCACCAGAAGTGTTGTCAAAGATCTCAATATATCATGGTGCTACTAGGATGTATATAGAATTTTGATCTATGTGCATTGTCCAATAGGTCCTTCAGTATCCAGGGTGATGAGCACACAAAGCTGCATTCAAAACCAAATCACAACATCATCATCCATGTTGAACTCTTATATCTTCCCTTCGTTTACTTCATTGACCTTGTTTTGTAACCAAGATCATTTATTTTTGTCTCCTTAATCTTCTCTTGGAGAGATGGTTTCAAAATAATTTGGGAAAGGTATGATATATCCCATAACCTTATAATTTCCAAATCCATCCTTGTCATATCCAATAAGATATGGTCTTTCTTTTTTCATAACATGGATAGGGTAGTAGGTTCTTTTATAATTAGAGCTTCAACTACCTTGTTCGCCAATCCAGGATGATAGTGAATAGAGAAATCATAGTCCATGATTAGCTATAACTATCTACCTTAATTCATGTTGAGATCCTTTTGTGTGAATATATACTTTAGGCTATTATGGTTAGTGTATAAGTCACACTTCTCACCATAAATGCAGTGCCATGATATTTTCAATGAAAAAATCATGGCTGCTAGCTGTAGATCATGATTCAAGTAGTTCATCTCATGGATCTTCAACTGCCATGAGGTGTAGGCTATTACAGTATCATTTTACATTGTACACAACCCAATACATTCTTTTAAGAATCACTGTATATCACAGAACTTTATCCCATTTTCGGTAATATGAGTACAGGTGCAGTGATCAGCCTTCTCTTTATCTCCATGAAGCATTCCTCACATTATTCCACCCAAAAAAACTTTTCCCCTTTCCTTATTAACTTAGTTATCATTCTTGAAAATCATGAGAAATTTCTCACAAAACATCGGTAGTACCCAACTAATCCTAAAAATATAAGGATTTATGTGACACTAGAGGGTCTAGGTCATTCCTCTATTCCCTTTGTTTTGGAAGGTTCCACAAAAATTCCCTCACTTGTGATCAAATTTCCCATGAACAATACATGATTCATCCAAAAGTCACACTTTCTTAACATGGTGTACAATTTCTTTTTTGTCAATATCTCCAACACAAGTCTTAGATGTTCTTAATGTTCATCCTTTCTCTTGGAGTATATGAGAATATCATCGATAAAAACTACCAAACATTTGTTTAGGTAATATCTAAAGGCTCTATTCATCCAATCCATGAATATTTTAGGTGAATTAGTATGTTCAAAGGGAATAACTAGAAATTCATAGTACCCATACCTTGTATGGAAGTCAATATTAAGAATATATTCCTTCTTCACCTTTAGCAGATGATATCCAGAATGAATATCCACCTTTGAGAAGTATTTATCTCCTCTTAATAGATCCAACAAGTCATCAATACTTGGAAGAGGATACTTCTTCTATATGATGATCTTGTTGAGTTCCGGATAATTGATACATGGCAGGATTGTTCAATCCTTCTTCTTCACAGAGCACTGGCACACCCCAAGGTGATGCACTGGGGCATATAAACTCTTTGTCCAAATGATCTTATAGCTACTTCTTTAACTCCTCAAATTCTATAGGATCCATCAAATAAATACTATTTGAGATAGGAGTATCTCTTGGTATGAGTTCTATTAAGAACTCCACCTCACAATCTTGTAGATGTCCGGGTAACTCTTCAATAAATACATCACCATATTTTCTCACAATGGGAATTTCTACAAGGTTAACACGTTCCTTTGACTCAACCATTTGAGTGAGGTAATCCTATTTATAGGGAAGTTACACCCACACAGTTGAAGTATTTTTTAAAGTATATTCTTGATCTTCCTTACATTTTTTGATTAGAATGGGATTGTTTGGGATGCAAAAAGATATTTCCTTTTCCAGATAGTTGATATGTGCTATATTTAATGAGAACCAAAACATTCCCATTATATCGTCGAATTCCACCAAGGGAAGTATTACATGATTTACTGTAAGAATCTTCTCACATAATTCAATAGAATAAATGTAAAACACTTGGGTTGAAATGATTGCACCACTTTAAAATTTAAAAGATATCTCTACTTCAAGGTTTTCGGGCTTTAATTTTATAGTTTTGGAAAACTTGCAAGATATAATGGAATGCGTAGAACCAGAAATAAATAAGACCTTTTACATTATTTAGTGAATATTAAGTGCACCCTGTACGACTTTTTTATCTTGCTCCACTTCTGCAGTAGTGATGTCATAAAACTTCCCTTGTTCCTTTAGATTTGGTGGTTGCTAATGCATATTATCCTCAAGAACTTGAGGTTTAGTGCATTAGATTGCATAATTCCCTTTCTCCCTATAGTTGTAGCATTGGACCATGGGTGGTTCACTTCCTTATTCTATTTCATTTTCCTTCCTTCTGATGTATTTTTGAAACTATTGATCATGGTGACCATCTTTGGAAAAATTGAACCATTTTCCCATCCCTTTGATATAGTTCCCATGATGTATCTACACACATTTTTGGCACATGGGTGGTTGAGTTTTCTCCCCATTTTTTCATTAGATCCTATGAGTAGAAACTCTATCTTTCTCCTCTTATCTGCATAGCCATTGGACCATTCCCCAAACTCCATATCCACTTTAGGGAAACACCGAAAAACTTCTTCATAACTACCAAAGTCTCTAATTGAAAGATCCTATAGAATGTTTATTTTTAATCCACTAATGAATCCCTCAATTTTTATATCATTGTTGATAATAAAACCCAATGCGTACAGTGAAATGCTTTTAAAATTCAACTCATAGGTCATGATAGATTCTTCATCCTTTTTCATGATCTCTATTAATTCTATCTCCATATTCATACGAAGTGTTTGTGGAAAATACTTGTTAAGAAACATGATCTTAAATCTTCCCATTCCTCCTCTTCAATTTCATCTCTTGGAATGGTGTTCTTAATCAAATCCCACCATTGATTTTCCACTCACTCTAGATAATAAAAAACTAGTGTCACCTTCTTCATCTCAGAACAGTGAATCACAAGAATGATTTTATCCATGGATTTTACCCACTATTCGGCCACTATTAGATCAGAAGATCCACTAAACGTCGATGGACATTTCCATTTAAAAGACATGATATCCAATTTCTACCACTTTAGTGAAGGTGGATATTCCTCATTATTCAGTTTATTATTCATAACCTGAGATAGTTGGATAAAAATCACCATGATGTTTTGTACTCCACCTTCCAAAGCATTGGGTATGTCATTCGGGAAATCATTATATTGACCCTCACATGGGTTGTTGGCCTAGTTTCTCTAGGTTCCCACCATTTTCTAATATAAAAATTTTTAGAAAAAAACATAAGTCAATAGTTCATGAATAAATAACTTATTCATTTGTACAGTTTACAGTAAAATAATTTCTTTTGGGATTCCTTTGTAAATATTCTTATGTGTATATTCGTAATTAGTATCATAATAGTGGTTTTCTCTAGGGTTCACTAATCCTAATTCCAAAATTAATTAAACATTGACTCTGATACCAACTATAATGACCCTGCTTCACTTGCATTACATTTACATCATTTTAGTGATAAACAACATAAACACATTATATTTCAAGGATCCAATGGTTTAGTGTCTAGGTAAAATTGGGACCATTAATAACATTTACAACACAAAACAATTATTTAATTCCTTTTTCTCTATCTTCTAATTGGATCTTGACCTCTCCTTAGTAAATGTAGTCACCTGAGGATATACATATGAAAGGGTTCAGCTAAAATCCAAGTAAGTGGATAAATAAGAATGTGAAACAACATAACATGGGATGATCATAATCATTATTATAATAACATATTCATATGATTATAATCATGAGAGGAAAAATTAGGAGATGAAATGGAAAGTGGAAATTCATAAGGAATGAAACATCATGTCTTAGTGGTTAACTACCACACATAGTTGTGAACTATGATTGTATTATTTTAACTCATAATTTCACTTTAACTTATTAGATTCATCAGTTTACCTAATGCATTAGAGCACTCTATAATTCTGGGTGCACCCATCACATTCATACATTCATATTAGATAAACATACCCTTGTTTCCTTTGTTAATGAATCATTTTATTTCGTAATCCCTTCTCCACTATAATATTGTATCAACCGGGATTCTTCTCAGCTAGAACATAATCTCATTTTTGAGTTTCATGGTCCAAGGATATCCCTAGGGATAAAACAATAATATTTTTATATTATAAGGCATAATTAATATTCTATAATGGTTATATTGATCACGGGGTTTGGTGTTTAACCACTGGGTGAGGAGATACAATTTTTTTGGATAATCAGGCCTCTATTATGATTTATTAATCATAATATATTATTTTTAGTCCATACATATGCATTTGAGATATAATGACTATATTGTTTCAATTAAACATCAAATGTAAATTTTTACACCATATATTTTCCATCATTTATTATTAAAAATTGATGTATTACAAGTTTAGTTCACTTCATGGAACTTGATTTGATGTTGTCACTAGTGAGACATATTAATTGAATTAACAAATTTGATTAATAACTCAATTTATTAAGGTGAAAACCTAAATTATCCTTATAAATTAGCTTGTATAATTTATTTTGTGTTCATCCACATATTTCATTGGTAATACAACTGGAGATGGTAAGAGAAAGGAGTGCATGAATTTTTGATACAACGATGATCTGGATTGAATTTCAGTTGTAAGCTGGGCCATGGTGGTGATAAGGATTTGAAGCAATGGTGATTCACTATAAAGGTATTGAATTTTCCTTTGGATTCCTAAATCATTCTATATATTAATTGGTTTTCTAAAATCCTTAATAGTTATCTATCACTGCACTTTTCAATATTTGGGATTCTATAATGTGTGATTTATTACGACCAGACATTAAAATTTTCACAGTCCTTAATCATTGGTGTGATGATTACTCCTGGGAATATTATTAGATTCTGTAATCATGTTCATACCCTATCTCACTTATCAATTCTAATGTTCTTCATGGATTTAAATTTTATTATATGATTTGATGGGTGGTATTTCAATCTATCTAATTTACTCTTTCATTGTGTAGAGAATTATCACCAATAGACTTCAATTATGCCCAAATTCCTTCCACTAAGTTAGAAAAAATAAAATAATTTTTTTAGACAGTGACATTAATAATTCTAGACATTCCTGTGGGGTTAACCAAACCCTAATTGCGATGATAATGGGTTGGATTTTGATGAATGTTTATTAATCACAATTGATAATAATAATAGATTTGAATTGTGTATTAGATAGGACACAACCTAATTTTTATTGGATGAGATATAATGATTTAATGGAATGATTGGTGGTGAAATATAGTAGTGAAATTGATAAATTAGTAAGAACATGATTATTATTGAATAACATAACTATAGGGCTTATTGTATGAAGAAAAAAATCCATGTATACCTGGGATATGTTACTAGGTTTCTCGATGTTATTAATATCCTATTGAATATAGTAATGTTTCACATTCCATGTGGGGTGATCTAGAAGATTCCTAGACACATGTCATGTTGTTCCGATAAATGATATTTATAGACTACCCAATATTTCTAGACTGGTTGTACAATCCCAAGGATGCATTATGTTTAGTAGAGTGTGTCTAGTAGGACACACTGTTTAAATAAGGTCAAAATGGATTAGATATTTTTCAATAAAAGATGTGAAAGATGGATAAGTCAAAACACCATAAATATCAGTGCATACTCGATGTAAGTTTATTTCATACACAATGTGAGAGAAAATTCATGGATAAAAAGATTATCTAGGGATACATGTTATATATCCCAATAGTATATGTAATTTAATATTCTACCCATAATGTTTTTGGATCTATTTTCTCGAGAATCAAATATGAGCCTAAAAGAAATATATCATGAATTAATTTCCTCATATAACGTGATGTTTTTATTTTATTCAGGATAGTGGATTAAAAAAATTATGATATTGTATGATTATTCTCATTATCTATCAGGACAATGATGGAGTTTGTTCATATTATTGTAGTATTAATAATATTATTAATCCTCTTGTGGAAAAGAAATATCATATATCTATTCCCATAAATACATTATATTGATTAATTTGATATTACCTCACATTCATGGGGTGTCAGTCCTCTAACAACTTATCCATTTCTCACCCTTTAAAGATCATATTGGTTGGGGGGCCTACAATAGAGTCAACACTCCATCATTTTAAATAAACATTTTGATTCGGTTAATTTCACCTATCCTTAAACATAAGATGTTACATGGGTTTTTTTAAATTGATAGTTTGAATATGTGGTTTACATTATGGTGTAGCAAAATAAGAGGGTTTAGTGCTTCTCAAAAAACAATCATACTTAAGTGATGAGTAATATCCCTTGTACAGATTCTAGTGAACTCATATTAGTATTAATTTATTTGTACTATGGATTCCATTTAGACCAATGATTCATTACGATATTTAGGTTTACCATTAATTTGTGATGTATATTTGGGATATTGACTTTAGAAATTTTAGGATTTCAGTGCTCTGATTATCAGTGGTTTCTCACAAGGCATGAGAATTTACAAATTAGATTTAACATGAATTGGACATCTCACCTCCTTATTACATGAAGTGGGTTTTCACATCTCAATATTTTCCTATCCACCTCCTACTTAACCTCTCATAATAGGTAGATTATGATAATATATTAAATTTACTTTCCTATGTGGCTTCAGTGTGATTTAATGAATATATTTATACTCACGCATACACAAAAATCTAGACCTACTTTATTTTTTCTGCATAGATGATGCATTGTTCAGAGATGGACTTTATCGACCAGGAGATATTGATTTATTTTCAAAGCTAATGTATAGTAATTTTTTTCAAAACATAATGGATCATGGTGGTACATTATATGGGTGGTGAAAATTTCTATAGGAGACTAGTATTATCACTTTCAATATGTGGATGAGCTTCTTGAAGTCAAGTACCAATTAGATTCAGAGACTCATAAGATATAAAGTTCCTTCAACACATGACTATGTGGAATTTTTCTTGTATTTTATGTCCCATGAATGTGTAATATATATTTTCATTTTTTTATACATTGATAATGATATTAATTATTTCATGAATTATAATTATATGTATTTATAGGTTTTTTAGCATATGGCCTTCTATATTATGTGGTATGCCCATTTAGTCCTAATCGTAAGCTCATGGAATATTAGAAGCAATATTGGGGTTGGAAACTCAATTTTCCACACGTCTAGGTAGGATATAGGTGGGTATTTTCATGATATAGTGGAATTAAAATAGATTTATCCTTTGGATGGTGTTTATAGATACTAGTTATGTTAATACATTTTTAAGAATCTGGAGAATTAATGCTAATTGGGTGTAATTTTTGTTTAGCAGACTAAAAAGAGTAACATAGTATCAGCGATCACCATATACTTTCTCTAGGACAATGATATCCTATTAGTCTTTTTAAATCTATAATAAATTTATTTTTGGGTATTTGAATGTCAGTTTAATCATCATGTAGTACTCTATTATGATCCTTAATGTCTTATAAATGTCGGGTCATTTAGATATCATGTAATCCCTATAGATTTACCCTATTAAAGGAAAGTTTCTACCCATTGATATCCATATCATGTGAAGAGGAAGGATAATGAAAAGAATGTTCTTTTTATTGGGAATATCATCACTTATCACTGAGTGATGTGCTTTCATTTCTTGAGATTCTATATATAATTATACTTTCCCTATTATTGGAGGCTAATTAACTCTATTTCATCATTATTGTTGACATAAATTTATAGTGGTTGGTAGTCTCAACAAGGTATATAGAGGCTATATGTGGGTATATATGACATAGGAATTTTAAATAATAGACATCATGTTTTTGTGAGGAGAGATAGATCCTCATGAAATAAATTTCTTCATAAATACTATGACTCATATTGTCACTAAGTTCAGAATATAACTGACTAGATGAAATTAATTAATTAAAACCCCTATACATCATAGTGTGTCGTTAGTGTGAGATATTATTTATAATTAATTGTGAGAATCTATATTGTTTTAAAAATTTTAGACATTGTCTTGGATAGTGCTTAAATCAATGATAATGGCCAACCTTGGGTACCACTGTCAAGAATACAAATGCATTGAGTCCCACAGACATTATGTGGCATTTCATGGACTTGTTTTTATTGTATTTTCATGATCTTGGTGTCTTTACTGGAGACCTAAATAGAATATGTGTTGAGATATGGTTGTGTTTATGTACAATAATATATTTTTTAGATTCCCAAAGTGATCATTGGTAGATCCAAAATTTTAGGTGAAGATACACCCTATCTATTAAAGTAAGATGTATTTTCACCTAAAGATATCCGAAGTATGTTCATAGTTTCATACCCATATTTTATATAGTGATAATTATGGAGCCTCATTATTATTGACCAATTTTACTATAAAGGATTTTTTTAGTGATGTATAGGTTGGTGTGGGGGATTATAGAGATGGGTGACATGACGATCCTCTCTCTATCACCAGTAACAGTATGTTCATATTCAGAATAAAGTGTTTTTTTTAGATTTTGTGTAATGAGGTTCATAATGGATTCTTATGGGAAGGAAAATTAAGGTTTAAATTTAATAAAAACTCATGTACATTATTCACTAACCCCCACTCCAGTCTATGTATGTGTCATCTATTTATCCGACTCTATTTATTCAAGAGTGGGTGATTCTTGTGGAAACCTGAGCCATGCATTTATTATCTTGGGAATATCTGCTAATGGTGAATGATTTTCACTATACTCTTCTTGTGAAGTGATTTGAACCGTAAGGGATAGTGAGAACATTCAATATATTCCATTTTGGTAGATAAGTAGTGTCCACTAATTATAATAAATAACCAATCAATTGATGTTATTATGAGGGGTTTTCTATTGAGTAAATTCACATCCTTTGAATGTTGATGAATGTGTGGATGGTTCCAAATGGTGGACCTATGTTTTCCCATGATGATATTCCATCATGAACATTATATTTCACTTCAAGGATTATGTTCATTGTTTTGAGTAAGATAAATAACAACACTCTTTTGTTTATTTTCAAATAGATATAATATTCCATTATAATTATTATTGGTGGACCCTGATATGTATTTGAGGAATTTTCCCCTCATCATTCCATAATAGTGTGAAATGTGTAATGAAATATCATAATGTGTGATTCGGATTCATGGGGAGAATTTGGTCTACATGAACTTGATTCCATGAGTATTTATAATGTATTCATGACATACTATTTGTGTGCGGGTTATTGCTTGTGGATGAGGCATTTGCGTTAGGATGATAGAAGGTGATCTCAAGAACCTATATTGAAATGGGAAGCATCATTCATATAACAGGATATAATTCACATGGGGAATCAAAAATTGTTTCCCCACACCCTTCCCATTCATGAATGTGGTCTATAGTGGTGATATTTACTTCATAGTACTACATAAATAATCATTATAATGTGATAGATTTAGTGGGTTTTAATAAATTAATGAAGCGAATTAATATATTATCTAAGTGGATTATGGTTTTATTTTGGTGTTCATATTAAATATCAAGATGGATATACTATATGGATACCGCCCTAGTCGAGCCAGACCCTATTGGGTATGTCTATAAGATATATATGGTTGTATCTAGCATATGGAAATTCATGACATGAGGTGGAGTAAAATGTTTTCTTATGATGATAGGAATTTTTATCACCTTTTAATGTGTTACATTTGTGTCTAGAGTTGATATAATAATTTCCTCTAAATATTCCAGGCCATCCGCTTTTTATTGGTTTGAATTTACAACATCAGGGAAATTTATGTGTTTTTATCAGTTTTAGGTGTTATAATTCATGATAGAGAGCTGAATGCATTGATAAAATATCTATGATATTTGATAAATAACATTATGATACTTGGATACTGATGTTCAAAATCCATGTACGTTAATATTAGGAATGAAAGAATATATTGATCTTAATCTAAGATATAGATAAATTAGTTAATATTCATTATATATTAGAATTAATGGATATATTATGGTGGTATTATGGTAACATGTTATTATTAAACTATCCTATTATTATTATTACTCTCAATGATTAACATATTATTATATTTTTAGTGTGGATAAGTATTTTAACTGCGCCACCATCTATAATTCAATTTAAAGGTTATTTGTGTACCTCTCTCACTATACTTTACTATAATGACCCAGGATTATCATAAATAGATATTATATTTTTTTATGAATATTAAATACATTACATGAAAAAATGATTGAGGACCATAATTTAATACTGTATTTGCATACTAGGTACAAAATTTTTTAATTTGTTGAATGATCTTAAATATGTACCAAAATGTTATTCCCCATTAGTAGAATTAACATATATATTATAATTAAACCTTTATTCATAACCTGGGTAATGGAGACAAAGGGAAGGGTTAGCCTAGATGTTCTGTAAGAGTAAACAAGGGGGATACATAAGCATAACATGAGTAGAAAGGCATGAGAACATGATTACAACATATGAAAACCATAAAATTAATATTAAAGATCACAATATTTATTCATTTCACAAATATTTTATTTTTATAATATAATAATCATAAAGAAATATAATACCTTGTGTCATGAGGTTATAACATTGGAATAAGATATATAATTTAGGCAGACACAAAAGAATAGAAAATAATTTCCAGGGTTGTGAAGGCTCATTTTAAAAACTTATCTGTTCACTAAATAGTTAGCTATAAAATCTTGGAGGACATACAACAATATAAATTGGTATCCCTTAACACATAGTTGAATGGGTTCACTCACCAAACCATCGTAGCATTCAAGGTTTACTCTTAAGACCACCATAGTAGGTGAAGTACCATATCGAACTGACTTCACTCCACATTCCAATGTAGTATATCCAATGAGATAAAAATATTAACCAAATGAATTGGAGGAAGATATAGTTCCCACTCATTTATGGTTATAACATATCAACCGTCATTGGTTATAACATAACCACCATCTTGATTTTTACATAACCACTATCGCATAATGAAAATAATACATATTTCTAAAAAATATCATAAGATGTCATCATGTCATAAACCATGATTTGAAATAGGGTACATTTTCATTTCATCATAACAAAATCTATGGAGATTAAAAATGTTTCATAATCAGGTCATTGGTGCATAACCATTGGAGAAAATTATTTTGAAAGATAAATAACATGGAACAATTATTGATTGAAATAAATTTTCCTTAAAAATAACATTCTTAAAATAAAAATTATAAATACATATATGAATCATTTTATTTTAAAATAATCTTGGTAACTTATAATATATTTTTGAAAAATAATTTAAAATATTTCCTGAGGAAAAAATCCTTTTCTCTTTGAAAAAATCATTATTGAAGATAAAACATTTGGAAAATCCATTTCATCAAAAATAATATTTAAATCTTATAAAGGAAGCTTAAAGAATTATTTAATACTTTTATTAATGGAAATATCCTTTAAAATTTGAAATAAACTTTTTGAAACATAGTTAAAATTTTAAAACCTTTTTAGAAAACGTGTTTTTTGAAAAAAATGGTTTTCAACTGAAAAGATTATTTTTATGAATTTTTTTTATGATCTCTTGAGCATATAAAGTGATGAATATTAATGGAAATGATTTATACTAATGAAATTACTAGAGAAGAAGTAAATTAAATAGTTTCTTGTCTGTTAGATCATATGATTTCATTATTTGAAAGCATAATCGTAGAAAATCTAGATAAATGATGAGATTATAACATAAAAATATTCCCACACGAGGGAATTTGAATTATAATAACATTGAATAATAAAATTAAATAAATATTTTAATATAAATAAAAGATTTATAATGATGATAAAACATTTCAATAGGTATTATATAGATATTATATAATACGATAGGTGCATAAAAACCTTATTTCCCAAAGAAGGAAAATTGAGATAGAAATCCATTACTAATTTGTTAACATTGAACCATAATCCATATGAAAGATATATCTTAAAATGGATATTTAAACCCTAATAAATTTAATTTTAATAACAACAAAATACAATCATGGGCATTTTATAAATCACATCAATGAAATATGTATTGAATATAGGTTGTGTCACACAAAAAATAAACCCGAGACTGAAATCCATTATCTTTAGCCAAATTTTTTTTCATACACATTTAATACTCATGTATAATAAATAAAAGTTTATGATACAACTATTAAAAATATTATTTTTTATATACCATACCATATATAATTTTATAATGACATTTTATTACCCATTTATTAACAATTTCATGTTAATGTTATGTTTCCTATAATAACTACTTTATTTTTCAAGTATGTTTTGAATTTTCATTTGTTTTACTCAAACATAAGTCATGGTTCCACCATCCCAAAAATTTTAACCATGATATAAATATCAGATATATTTAGTATATATTTTCTCATATTAATCTATAATACTTAGAGATAAAATGAAATGCATCACTCAAGGGGACGGAAGGTTACACGTATACTTGAAAATTGATTTATTTATCTAGAAAATTTGAATTAAATAAATGTACATGATATACAATAATTATAGAATAATTTTTATTTAAAATATATCACATATTTTCATTAATCACATCCTAATTTCCTTATATGTAAACTGTGAATGAATGACATCGCTTCACCAGGCGGGAGACCACTATATACATAAGATATATAATCATATTCCTAAAAATAGAATGAATGATGGTATATGTGATATAATTATTATATAATAATAGTAATATAATAAATATCATAAATAAACAATAAATCCATCATTATTTACAACTTTTAGAGGTTTTAACGTGAAAATGAATTACATCAGTTCACAAGGAAATTGTCTAATGTACACAAAAATGATGATTTCACAACCCATCTAGTGGATGTGGATATGAATATATATTATACTAAAATCAGAAGAAAATCTATGTATATGTTAGATATAATTCGTGGTCTTTTTGGAGGACCAACATTAGTAGAATGTGACTAAGGATTCTGGGGTGAGAATGTTTCAAGGTATGGTAGATCCAAAGTGCTTAGGAGAAGTAATGATGTGAAAGGTGGTAGTGTCCTTTTATAAGTGGGAGAAAGGAACACACGTGGAAAATACTTGCATGATTCCTAAATGACTACAAAATAATAAATTCATTCATATGAAAAAAAACATCCAAATGACACTTGGTTATTTCAGGGGAATGATAAGGTGGAAATATGTCTATAAATTTTTTTTCATGTTGGAAAGCCATTTTAAACCTTATCATCTCAGTTTAACCAAATGTTGAACTCATTTGTATGTTTATTTCTCTGATTAATTTTTTCTATTTTCACTATTAATTGTGGTCAAAAATTTTGTTTTTATTATAAGATAATAAAAATTAATCATATTATAAATATTTAATCCATTTATCCAAATACAATTTATGTTTTTTTAATTTTAGTTTAAAATTAATTCCCATAGACATGATGATAAATCAGAGATTTAAATAGAAAATGTTAAATGATTTTCATGTTTTTATATCAAAATTAAATATGAAATTTATTCAAAATGAGCTAAATTAGAGTATTGAATATAAAATTGAAAAATATCATATTTTTAAACTAAATTAAAATTAAATTTCACATTGTAAATAAATTCTATAAAAATGATGTTTTCAATTAAAATTCAATATTTTTTTACTATTTCTCAAGAAATAAAACATTTTAGAAAAATCTGGGAAAATTAGTTGAATATAATTCAGAACTTATTATTTAAAAAAATTAAATTATATTTTTCAAATAAAATTTAAAAACTTATAAAAATTGAAATTTAAAACAAAAGAAGTAGAAATAATGAAAATTATGGTTTTTTAATAAGTGTATTTCTCAAGCCCAATATGAGATACTATTAAACTTAGGTGCAATAATAATACTTGAATGAATATCTATATATATTTTATTAAAAATTAAATTATTATTTTTAATTATAAATAAATAATAAAATTTTAATTTAAAACAAACTTGTGAATTTATATAATTAATTTATTGAAAATAAATGATGGTTTCAAAAAAATCATTATTTTCTCTATTAACTAAAAATAAATATTTTTACAACATTCCAAAATTTCACCATGAGTTGATATTGATATGTCGATTTATGAAATTATGTTCATATTATAGAATAAAATTTTCTAATAATGTTATAAATTAATTGTAGTATTTTATCATAAAAATGAATAAAGTCATTTTTATCAAAACATAATTCTGATGAATATAATTACTTTACTAAAAATTGATTGATTTTTACGAAGAATGTATAAATAAATTTTAATTTATATTAATATTTTTATTTCCTAGTGGTGATAATGCTATAGATACTAGCCTACCTAAAAGAAATGTTATAACTGTCATATTTAAATTAATATTATGTAATGGTTCTTTAAAACTTGTTGTTATGTGTCATGCATGTTATCAAAGAGGTCATGTTTTGTGTAAGAAAAAATAAACATAATGTTGTGTAAAACACAATAAATCTATAAATTTAAATTAATTTTAGAATATTTTTTTTAAAATCTTTAAATTTCATGTCGTACCCCCTTTAAAATGAATTTCTCCCTTGAAATTATTCTCACTCATAATTTTTTTAACATTTTAAATTTACATTATAGAAACTGACATCATACAAATGAAGAATGACAAATCCATTAAAGTTGGAAATTTTGAAGAATAAATATTTCCAAGCATAAATCATAACTAGGATTCCACATATGATATCATAGTTGGGATGTGAAGATTTAGACATGAATTTTTCTTATTTAATCGTCGAGATTGATAACGATCATTAATCACAAAAAACTAGGTGACATAGAAAAGGATAATTACCAAAAAAACATAAATCAAAATGACATGTAAAAGAAATTTGATAGCATAAAAATTATTATAACATGGAAAAACTTTATTTCATTATGTGTTTCCTAATGTAAAATAATTTTTATGAGAAGATATACTTACCTTTTTTTATTCCATTTCCTGAGTAGAATCTCATATATTGGGTTTTCCTTGATAAATTTCCACTTAACCTCTTAATACATATAATAATGTTGACATTATTTTGCATGAATCACTAATGGATCAAAAAGTCTACAAAGAGATTGATAATTCATTCCATCTATCTATAGTTATCATCACAACATAATGGTTGGCATTGGTTATCCAAAATGAAAAAATCAACATGTGGTGATGTAATATATTAATATCTAGTACCACATACAATGTTCAACATAAACCATTTTATTAATTGTTATCCTTATGTCCCTTCCAAATTATAAAAATCCAAAACATTAGAAATGATTTCACTAAAATTCGGAACATCATCTTATAATTAATCTATAAAATATCTTAATGTGGATACAATAATTAGATACTAAATGGAATAATAACTTCATCAAATATTCTTCCAAGGCCTGGTGATTAATATAATTAGAAAAAAAACCATAACAAAATCATGATTTTTTCCACGTTACATGAATAAGATGCTTTATTATTTACCATTTTCTACATTTAAAATAACGTTATATATTATATCATTGACAAAATAAGCAACTTTTTCAATAACTCCTTTATCAATTCAGAGGTCATAAATAGTATCTAATTTATATTATACATGTAAACCATATATTTATTAAAATTAAACACCATTTTAAAATCACAAATAACATATTAAGGGTTATCATGCCTTAATCAAAAAATCAGAATTCCTTTAAATCACTTTTCTATTCCATCTATACCATTTAATATATTCTTGATGATCCTTAATTAAAAACTAATTTGGAAGAATACTTTGATGTTTCATAATTTTAATAACAAAAATAACACTAAAAAAAATAAAACTATTTGATTCCCAATGCATAAATAAATCATTCATTCCAATTAATTCATACCCCATTTCATGAAAAAGTAATGAGTTGTTGCGCAAGTATGGTGCTCGCACAAGATGGTAGTTTTACACAAGTAGTGAGTTGCACATAAGAAGTGGGTTTCACACATGTATTGAGTTGTTCATAAGAGTTTACTACATATATAAAGTGTCATCAAAGACGTTTTTTTGAAAAATAAAAAAGTTTTATGCAAGGAATTAAAACATCACCGAAGACATCCAAGAGTTAAGAAGAAGTTGGAAGTTTCCAAATACATATGTTGTAAATTAGTATTCATTAGTGGATGAAAGAAATAAATAAAGAAAGCATCTACATAAAGTGGAGGATTCTTTAATTGGTGATAATGGAGGGAACAACATGTCCAAAAACTGTGAGTTGATCTCTTCCATGAGCAGTGAGTAAAGGAAGACGAATAAGGTGATCCTTTTTGCTAAAAGCGATCCAGAGAAAGAGACATAGGGAGGGGCCATTGGGAATAAAGTACGAAAACCCTAAACCTTGTAAAAGTAGTGAGCCTAGGTATGGATGAGATCTAGAACACACCACCATTCTTGGAAGTGATCCTTATTATGATAAATCATTAAAAAAATATTTTAAAGAACTCCATAGGTAGATACAACTACTGGGAAGGAAACACCACTATCCCAAGTGGAAACACTTTCCACATTGTTGAATGGGTTCATTCTGCAAACCATCATTTTAGTTGAGGTTCAATCCAAAAAAAATCATAGAGTAAAACGTCACAAATTGAACTATGTTTATTCTCCAATCCACCTTTTTCTATATCATGATATATAAATCTATATTTTATTCATTTGAGGGAGATATATGTTCCACCCTTCTTTTTATATAACATTACCACCATCCTTGATTATATAGTTACCACTGTAAAATATTATAATTTAACCACTGTAACCTAATTAAAATCTTACATATTTTTTCTACAAGATCATAAATAACTAATTATGTAATAATCCATTAATTGATATGTGGATAATAAAAATCTCAACAGAACATGACATGTAGAGAACACATATTTTTGATAATCATTTCATGATTTCCTCTAATACCCCCTATGGAAAAAGAAGTGGGATTCCTAAGAAGTATAACATGGTATAACCCATTAAAGAGAAATTATTTTCATAAACATATTATCATTATATAAATAAATCAACCATATAAATAATAATAACTCTTTTAATAAATCATATCCCTAGTAAGAAATATCAAATTACGTCTTCTAAGATTAAAAATGATTTTGTACTATAAATAACATATAACTATTATTTATGGAAATAATTGTTCCTATAAATATAATTTTTAAATCAAAATTATAGAACATTTGGGAAATAGTTTTATTTTAAAAAAATATTTTAATTTTAAAAAGAAATATTTAAGAATCATTAAACATATTTCTTGAGTAAAATATCATTTCCTCTTTGATTTTTTGATAACATAAAATATTTTTAAAATGATTTCCTATTAGGTTAAACATGAAATAAATAAAGAAGTATTTAAAAATTAATTAAAAAATATCATGAGAAAAATATACTTGTATATTTGATTTTTAATTTAAATCATAAATAATTTAGAACACATTTAACAAAATCATTATTGTTGAGGAAAAACATATTTTGACTTAAAAGTTTTTAAAAAACATTATTTTTGAACTAATGGTTACATAAAGACTCGTATGTGGATGGAAAAAGTACTAACATAAAATAAATAGTTGATCATAAAATTCATGAGTTTATTGAGAGATATATGATAAGATTTCATAATTTTAAATCATATTCAAAGACAATCCTGAAAAACAATGAGATTATAACCTACAACATTTCCCACTTTGGTATCATTAAATAATATATAACATGAAATAATTACATTATATGAAACTTATAATATCATGAAAAGATAAATATTAATTTTATATCTAGTCATTTGGACGTATATACACATCATAGAATACCATAGTCACATAACATAACTTATTTTTCCAACGAAAATTGAGAGAAAAACCCCTAACAAATTTTTTATTTTTGAACTATAAATCACAAGAAAATAGATCCTAAAATGCATTTGAAAAACATTAATTTTTATGATAATGATAAAAAAATAAATTCATGGTGAATATGTCTTGTGTCCCATGGAAAATATAGGTGAGATGGAAACCACATACCATAAGTCTCTACTTCCTTTATACATATATAAACCTCCCGTATAATACATATATTTTTATGAAAAATATTTTAAATGAAATTATTTATATATGTAATACCATATACTGTTTTCTTAATACCTTTTGTTAACCGTTTATTAAGAACTCTAGGTTAATGTTACATTTCGAGAAATAACAACATTCTTTTCGTATACGTTTCATTATGAAATTTTAAGTCATCATAATTTAATAAAATTTTAATCTTATAATAAGTGTTATAAATTATATAAATATCATATATGTTCATTATATATGTATTTATAAAAATCAATAAATTTTATATAAAAAATTCAAATGCACCATAATAGAGATGATATGCCGTAAACATGCATGAACAATTTTCTATTTTCATGTTGGATTAAAATAATTAATAGTAAATCAAAAATTTAAATTAAATAATAATTTTTATGTCATATATATAAAACATTTTCATTAAATCCATCCATATTACCTTCTACATAAACAGTAAATGAATCACATCACTTTGTGAGGAGGTAGTTCGCTATACACATGGGCTAGGTTGTCAAATTCACAAAAAAATAGATGAATCAATTTATATGTGATATTATTAGTCAATAAGCATTATAATATCATAAATTTTATTTATAAACCACAAACCCATCATTTTTATTGTTATGGGAGGTTTTAGTTTACAAATAAATTACATCTATTCATGAGGCGGAGGTCTTCTGTACATGAACAATGATTTTGTAACCCATTTAATAGATATTTATATTGATAAATATTCATTAATAAAAATAGAAAAAATAATTATATATAGGATACAAAACTTATATATTTTAATTGTTAATCTATAACTGAAAGTGGAAAAATTAAAAGGGAAATAAAATTTATAGTAAAGATAATTAACTTCTCTAAGAGAAACCTCATTTGGATATCCTATTAAGGGACCTATGGATGGCCTTTTAGGAGAACAAGAATCTCTAGTATGATAATAAGGATTTTGGGGAGAGAATTGGGTAGGGAATTTTTAATATAATGGTATTTTTAGGTGGGTTGAATTTATGAGTGGTGGTGTCCTTTTATAAGTACGGGAAAGAAACCCACTAAGAAAATAAATGGAAAATTCCTAAAATAGTCCAAAATATTAAAGTAATTCCCAATAAAATATCTTCCAAATAAACTGATATTTTAAAATGTTAAATATAAGGTGGAAATATGTATATAAAATAAATTTATTAAATATTTTTAATAAATTTTAACTTTTAACTTCTTAGTTTAACCCCATGGTAAAACCTTTTTTACATATGTCGGGATAAATAATTTTTATAGTTTTCAATATTGATTTTGGTAAAAAATTAGAATGAAATTATAAGATAATATAAATTTTCTGATTCCAAATACAGAATATATATTTCCAAATAATATTCATAAAAATGGAAAATATTAATTTAAAATCAATCCCACATCGGTGATGAGAAATCATGGTTTTAAAATAGAAAATGATCAAAAGGATACTAAGTCTGTATATTAAAAATCAATATAAAATTGAATCCAATGGAGAAAATTGGATAAATAGATTTATAATTGAACAAAGTTTTGTTTAAAACAAATTTAAATTATAATTTATCTTCATAAAAAAATTAAATGAAATGAATGTTTCCAATTATAACCCATTATTTTTCACTCTTCATTAGAAGTAAAACTTATTGGAATTTTCTGAAAAAAATCATCCTAATATAAATTTGAAATTCTAATTTAAAAAGTGAACAATGTTTTCAAATAAATTATATAATATAAATAAAAAAATTTTAAAAAACAAACCTCAATACCAAATTAAAAAGTGGGGTTTTAAGATGTGCATTTTTCAAGAACAAGTTAAATTTAAATCAATTGTATATCTAATTATAATCATTTTATAAATGTCAATTAAAATTTATTGATATATAATCCATACTTTTAATTTAATACATTCCTAATTGGGGATTAATTTGATTTAATAAAATATAGAATCACTATTCACTATAAAATTGTTTTCATATAGTACTGTTTTTAAACACTAAGCCAATAAATTCTGAAATCCAATACAATGATGATTAAAAATTAATTATGAGTATTAAATATAAATAAACAATAATTTTATTAATTTATAACATTATGGGTCATTTAAATTAGTTAATTTTACTAAAAATACATTATTCTTTTACAAAAATTATCATTTTCACTACTAATTGAAAAATCATCGTTTTCCAACCATTCCAAAATTGTAACATGGGTTAATTTTGATATGATGATTAAAAAAATGATTATAATTTTATGAAATAAAATTTTACAAAATCACAATAAATAAAATATATTATTTTATAAAAAAACAAACAGAAATCATTTTTTTATGAAAACAAATTTTTTGATTAATATTATCACTCTACTAAAAATTGACTTCTTATTTATTATGAATTTTTATTAAAAATTTATATTTATTTGTATATTTCATAAATTAGTTATTAAAATTCATACCCTACTATTTATTATCTATGTTATAATGGTCATATTTAAAATTAATTTTGTTTACGGTTCGTTGAAGATTATTTTGGCATGTCATGACCGCTATCGGTGAAACTCATTGTAGCATATAATGCATACCAAACTTAGTGTTGTGTATAATTCAAGATAACTTAAATTTAAATTATATTTAAGAAAATATATTTCATAAAATCATTGGATGTAAAAATTTACCTACCCTTAAAGAAATGTAATGCCTATAAATTTTCTCAATCATCAAATATTTGAGATTTAAAAAATCCTTCATAGATTCCCACAACACACAAATGAATAATGAAACACCCCATATATTGTGATAGATAGAGACATAAATGATAAATATTTTAAAATATAAATAGGATTAAAAATAGTAGAACATGGGTGGGATGAGAAGATTTGGGGATATTTGAAAAGTTTAAAAAATTATGTCTGGTGATTGAGATAATTGATCACAATAATATGGGTGATCTTGAGAAGGTTAACAAAAACAAAACCATAAACCAAAGAGGCTTGAAACAAGCCATTGATATCATAAAAATTATGAAAATATGACAACATCTTATATCAATATAATTTTTCTAATGTTAAATAATTAGAATGATAATATATACTTAATTTATTTCTTTCAATTTTATAAGAATAATATCATTTGTTATCATTCCTTGGTCAATTACTATTTAATCTCTTTCTCTAAGAAATTTAGTGGGTCATATTTTACATGAAACAGTAACGAATCCTATAATCCATAAATATAATGATAAAACCTTCCATCTATCTATATATATCAACACAAAAAAATAGATATTACATGTTATCCAATGGGAATAAATATTAATTTGATGACGTAATATATTAATATCTTAATCCTCATGCAATGTTCAACCTAAACCATTTCATAAATAGTAATCTTGGTGAAAATTCTAAAGGATTAAAACCCAAAATTTTATAATAAAGTTCCCAAAATTTATAAAAAACAAAATAAAAACATTCTCCATCATATCATAATGTGATTATTTATTACCACATACAAAAAATCTGAATAACATCATCATATATTATATGGAATATTTTTAATAAATTAAATTTCCAAAAAAACTCAATGATACAATACATCCTTTCTTATTCCTTAAATAATACCAAATCTTATTGAACATATTCCATAGGACCAAAAATGTTTTATACTCCATCACGGAAAACATAAACTACCTTGTTAATAAACCATTTATCATTTATGTGGTCATAAATACTATCCAATTTATATTATCTATTTGATTCACCTCCTTATCCAAACTATTTTTTTTCTCATTTGGGGTTAACATTGCTTAATTAAAATATCACATTACCATTAAATCACTTTTATAATGTATTACTACCATTTATTATATCCTTGAATCTCTTTAATTAAAAACTACTATGGAATAATCCAATGATGTTTAGTGATTCTAATAACCTAAATACCACTGATACAAATTTAGTTCCTTTAATCCCAATACATATATAGATCATTTATTAAAATTTATTCATACAACATTAAATAATATGTTCATCTTATTATATAACATTTCTTCCTTTAATGTTTCATTTTTAGTCACATCATCATCGATAGAGAAACCATTAATTGTAAAACCTTACTGATTATCTCCATAAGAAATCACCATAGGACATGGATTTTCATAACTCTCATAATTTCCACATTTAAACCACGCATTAGTATATGATACATTTGTGAAAACATTATTTGTATGAATTATGTTAACAAAGAATTAAATCTTTTTATTAATATTAATTTTTTGCTTCCTATATTTACATACTCTATTCATCTTCTCTATCCTTTGAGACATTACCTTGAGTGCTTATTCCTGCATTATTGACATATCTGAAATTTTATTTTCATTCCTTCTTGGTTACAACTTCCCAAACTCTTAGTAAAATTTACCCTTATTTTCCTTTGTGATTTTGAGAGTTGGTTATGGTGAACATTTTTAATCATTTTATTAGATAACTAATTATGCATAATCATAATGTCCTTCAACCTAGTCATCAACCCATTTGTAAAATCTTTGGAAAAAATTTCCATCATATTTATTTTTAACCTATGTTATTGAGCATATCTCCATTAGATTAAACCAAAAATCATAGTGTGATAAAGAATATTAATAGTAGAAAACAACATAGTTTTGAAAAAATAACTTATTGAATGTCTAATTAATATCCCTTCATTTTTAATCCATGATAACTTTGGTTTATAATATTTCATACATAGTCATCATATAGTTAAATCCTTAATTATGGTTCAGAATGAGTTTGTGAATTTTAAAATCGTATCCACTGGGAGTTTGAAACCATGTGTGGTGTTAGGCCTATACGTTGTTTTGAACATGGAGGCGATTGAGTTCAACTAAATATGCCCTCTCTGGAGATATTACTACCAGGTAAATATTCCAGATCCATATCTACATGTAGTATCTATACATGGATGTAATTTCATGGTAAAAACTCTCTATATTTATTACTAAAATTCCAAGATATTTTCCTATACTTTGAATCATCCTTGTAATTAACCTTAGACATATCCCAAGAAATATCCTTAGAAATATCCATAAATATATCACAAAATGTTTCTCAACATACCATTCTAAGGATAACATAACCTTTTCTTTGATACTAAATTTTAGCACCTAGGATTATTATACATGGATATTACATAATTTTACATGAATATTCAGTCCAATACAGAATCACATGCCTGAGGACCATAATAGTTTTGTGACTTTGGAGACCAGTAACACAATGTTATAATTTGGTGAAAGATATTCAGTTTGTCCCACAAAGAGAATCCCCTTTATTACTCCTAAAAAACAAACCTACTAGGGAATTTATTCATAACATGGGAATATGACACATAATAAAGGATGAGATTGGATGCTCAATAAGGGTAGAAAATGTTGATATTTAAGAATAATATGAATATAGAGGTATTATAACATGTCAACAACATATAGAAACAAAAACATTTGTTTAAAAAGATAAAAATATAGATTCATAGAATAATAATTGTAATTCCATTTGGAATTAATAATAATTAAACCTATTATCATGAGTCATGAGATCATAAAATTGGTATAAGACATAAAATTGTGTCATACCAAAATGCATAGAAAATAATTTAATAAGTATTAAATTCTAACTAAAAAAACTAATTAGGGAACGTAATGGGTAGATAAATATCATATGCGGGGCACACCACAATACTCAGTGGAATACCATTACACATTGTAGAATGGGTTCACTCCCCACACCATGATTATAGTCAAGTTTCACCCCCATGACCATTATTGTGGAAAAATTACATTATGAAATAGATGTCACTCCTCATTCAAGTCTTTTCTATTTCATCTAATATAAATATTTACCTAATGAATTAGAAAGATATTTTTGTCCCATCCATATTTGGTTATAACATAACCACATCCTTAGTTTTAACATAACATGAATCCAAGGTTATAATGTCACCATCATCACGAAATTAAAATAATACAAATGTTTTCCACAATTCATAAAAAAAATTTCATATCAGAACCCACGAAATAAAATGTGATTTATAATTTTTTTCATCATAACATAACCTATGGAGAATAATATGATTTCATAATCATTTTCTCATTTAATGAAAACATAACCTGTGGAAAATGAAGGAGGGTTCATAATCATTTTATCATGGTATCAATTGAAGAAAATAAATAGGGTTCAAAAATATATTTTCATCCAAAAAGTAAACAATTTATTGAATGAATAAGAAGGATATACTTTAATAATATCCCCAGTAAAGAATAAGTAACATCTAAGTATTTCATATTATTTGGGAAATTATTTTTAATGATAAATAACATCGAACATTTCCTTAGGTAAATTAACATTCCTTGAAAAAAACTATATTTTAATATATAAAAAATTAGGGAAATAAATTTTATTGAAAATAACCTTGAATAATTATTATGGAAGATTTATAAATTTTTTAAAAACCTTTCTAGAATAAATGATCCTTTATGCTATAAAAGAAAATTTTTATAAAACTAAGCATTTTAAAAAAGCTTTACACTAAAATTAAAATCGAAAACGTATATAGGATGATTTAAAAATAAAATAATTTCAGGAGAAATGTTTCCTATATGATTTGAATAATTCTATTTTGAAACATAAAATTTTTTGAAATATTTTACAATGATATTGGTTTTGAGGAAAAAAGTTTGTCGACTGAAAAAATGATTTCCTTTAAAAGGCATTATTTATGTACTATTGAGTACATTAAGATAGGAAAATTATGGGATAACTTTATACTCATAACATAACCATAGGAGAATAAAATACATTATATTATTGAGTGATATAACATAATATATCATCATTTGAAAGAATGATTATATACAATTCTTATTAATGACGAGATTTTAACATAAAACTATTCCCACATTAGTTTGTTTGAATGATAATCCCCATGAAATAATAAATGAAATGAAATATGGTATATCATGATAAGATTTATTTTAATGATAAAACATATCAAGAGGCAATATATACACCTCAAATAATAATATAGGCACACAACATAACTTATGACGCAAAGAAGAAAAATTGAGACAAAAATCTATTACCGATTTTTTAACTTTTGAACTATAAACCCCATGAAAGGGATATAATCAAATTGATATGTAATCCAAAATATCTATTATGATATGAATCATAAAATAATTTAATGGTTATTATATATATTTAATTAATTAAATACATAAGGAATACAACTTTGGTCTCACAGAAAATAAAGGTTAGACGATAACCCCTTACCTAACCTCTTGACTTTTATTGTACAGGTTCAAACCACTTGCATAATAAATATATTTTTATTATTAAACTATTAAAGATATATATATACTTAAAAGAAAAATATTATTTTTTTATTTCCTTTTATTACCTATTTATCAAAAAATTACATGTTAATGTTTTTTTCAAGAAAAACCACATTAATTTTCATGTATATTTTATCTTTTCATTTTCAGTCCTCTTATTTTAATTTTGAATTCAACATAAAAATAATATTAATCATGATTTAAAATTCATATATATAAATATATAATATTTATCTATATTAATCCATAAAATTTAGAGATGAAAAAAATGAAATAAACTGTTCGTGGAGAGGATAGGTCGTATGTATGCAAGAAAAGAGTTTCCATTTTCTTGAAGAGTTGAAATAAATAAAGTAAGATAAAAATATCATGATATAATATTTTTTTCCATATATGTACCATATTATCATTAAAATAATCATAATTGTTTTCCATGTCAACCTCAAACAAATCACATTGGTTTATGAGGCGGTAGTCCGCCGTTCATGAGGGGGATGATATCATATTCTTGATAATTCGAAAGAATAGAGGTATGAGTCATATAATAATTAAAAATAATAATAGAATAATAAATATCATATATGAAAATTATAACTATTATTATTTCCAACCATGATAGGTGGTAATTGAAAAACGAATTTCATTAGTTTGTGATTTGGTAATCTGGCTTACACATGAACGATTATTTCTTAACCCAATTACTGGATGTGGGGATTGGTAATTATTATTCCATTTTTAATAGAAATAATTTATATGAGAGATACCAGTGTTATTATTGTAACAACCCATGTATTTATAGAATCATTTTTTAGTAATGTTTAATTAGATAGTTATATTAATCATGTTATGTAATTCAAAAAATAATTTTATTTAAATGGATATTTATTTAAAACAATATTTTATCAATAATAGAATTATTTTGAAAACAATAATAATATTCTTGAATTCATAATTTTTAAATTATCTTAGTATATACTTTTTATAATATTAAGAAACAGTTTAATTTTTTGTGAACAGTAAAAAAGTACAGTTTTTAAAAAATATAGTATTTATTTTATGATTGTGTTATGAAATAATTAAGATATAAAATTTATTAAAAATATTGAATAATGAAATAATAATATTATAAGAGGAATATTGTACAGAAATAATTTAGAACATGAAAATTTTATTCTTTTCACGATAAGTAAAAAAATTATATTTAGTTCTGACGCAGTGCCTACATATCATTGCTAATGTCAAATTTAGTTCCTTATAGAGAAACATTGTGTGCCAAAAAAATATTATGAAGAATATTTTATTAATTATTATGTGTTATTGATTAATTTTATAATTATCTTAAATTTTAGAGTCATATAAAATTAATCTTATCCAAATGTCTGTGGAATGATTGTGTGGGGAAAGAAAAGAAAAATAACAAAATTTGGATGTTTTTTAGTCATGTATATGATTTAATATACACAATGAATGAATATAGAACTTTATTTTTAACATAATTTATTTATTTTTATTATAATAACATATTTTTATTTTTAATATAAGAAATAATTAACATTAATTTATGTGAAATGATGGTGCAGTTCTTCTTCCATTATATGAAAAATAAATAAAACGTTTTTAATTAAAATTATAAGAATTATATAATGACCCATAGATTTCCTAAATCATTTAATATAATTAAATATCGACTATTACCTATTTTTGATTAATTTTGGGGACATTTTGGACCTACATTAATCATTTTATGGCCTTTATAATATTTTATTTAAAAAAGAAGTCATGTTTTTATATTATTATATTTATTTAGTATAATATTTTAATGAATTTTTTTCCAGTCGGATTTTAGAAAGTAAATATTTAATTTAAATATAGAAAAATTATCTTATTCATGAATGTTTATTTTTAAATTTTTCAGAATAAATATTTACGTTAATGGTTAGTATAATAGTGATGTAAAAGTTTTTCAATTAATTAGTAAATCTAATTTATGATATTAAAAATGATAAAATAAATATAATTTTATATTTTTAATAAAATTAATGAATTACTTAGATAAATATGTTGTGTTTATTATGTAATGATATATATTTAGTCACTTTTTTTGACGTGTTTAAAGTCATATTTATGAATAGTTTTTATTTTGAGAACAATTATTTTTCATTAATAATTTTTTTATTAGATTATTTTAAAAAAAATATTGAAAAAAAATGAAAATATTCATTATATAACGAAATATGATTTATTTTTATAACTTTTTTATATTTATTCCCTATAATAGATTTATTATATTTTAATAATTTGAGTAATTCTTAAGTTACCCCTCACCTCAATTATAAGAGGAGGCTCTTTCCTTCACAAATATTCAACTTATTAAGCCATCTTTCTTGACAATATTCTTCCAAATTCCGTTATCCTCAACCATTTCCACATTCTAGATCTTTTAACCATATAAAAATACCACTTCTAGGATTATTAATGCAGTTCTCAAGGAGAACTTTTCAAGAGGTAAGATTCCTTCTTTTTCTCTTTAAAAACATTTTTCACCTCTACCTTATCCTCACCTTATATCCAATTCTTATTGGAAACTACAGTATCATATATATTTATATGTGTGTGTGTGGGTGGGTGGGTGTGTGTGAATTTTGTTCTATTTTAAGGTATATGTATCATAAAATCTATCATCTTTTCGTTTTATTCTTAAATAATGAAATCGACATCCGTGGTGTGTCAATTCACGACTTTCATGGATGATGAGTATTCATTTCACTTCCCTGCAATCATGGGAACATCTAATTCATTTTAAAATAGTATAATATGAACTATATATATATATATATATATATATTTTCACTTCTGTAGTGTTATTTATTTTTTACAATTAGTCCACAATAAATCTACCTTCAAAACCTTGAAAAAGGCACTCGAATCAATGGAAAAAAAAATTAATAAATATTTTGAAAATGTCATAAGAAGATTTTATATGTTAATATAAAAATTATTTTAGTTATTTAATAAATTTATAACATAATTAAAACCATTATACATGAGGTTTTACCACAATTTAATAATGTAAAACCTCACGTAAGATAATTTTCTTTTAAAGTCCTTTTCAATATCTCTTTTATCAAAATTAAATTTTTTGGTTTTTTATATAATACATGAAGGGTTTATCCCAATTTAATGACTCTTTATCATTATAATTGTTTTATTTAGATGTTTTCAATATTATTTTTTAATAATAAGATGTCATTATTATGTGTGCTTTTATATTTTAAAAGAGTTTTCTATTAAAAAAATTATTTTTATATCTGATAGTGTTTTCTTCATGTTTATTGATTAGTTATCAAGGGTTTTATTCATGATATATAACTTGGGAATTTTCTATTACGGTTTCGGATCATTATAGATCATGATATGATAGGTGATCCCCATTATAACTCAGTATATGTTGGGTTAAGCCACATTATAACTCACAATATGATTGGTGAGACCCACTATAACTCTCCAATGCATTGGGTACTTTGGATTTAGAAGTAGGATGAAAGGTTATTCCATTTTTAAATGTGAATGTAATATTGATATGGATATTTTGTCCCAAGGCTACTGCCTGATTTTTCTATGCATTCTTATGTGTTTTCAAGAAATTTTTTTAATTAGTTGTCATGTTTTCATTGGACTATTATTCATACTGTTTTTTCTCATTAATGAGATTTTTGTTATAATCTGACATTTTTAAATGTTTTCCATAGGGTATAATTATGGGTTTGATAAAGGATAAATTCATGTGGAATGTTTTGTAGATTTTTCAAAGAAATAAAGTTTTAATTTTTAACTGTTTTATATTTTGGAAGAAATTGATACTATTTTAGAAATATACACCTTATATAAATATGGGATGTTATGTATGTATTATGTCTTAATTCTCTATTGTTCTAAACCTAAAAATATACTTAATGTGAAATGAGGTATAATTCTCTACTTAAATAAAGAATATGATTTTTTTTGGATGAGACCTTATTTTTGTTATCATAGGATGGTTTAGATAACTATAGTGGAGTTTTGGTGGCTCGAGCACTCAGGAACCCTAGACCTTCGGGGTTGGCCTCTGCTCCTCGAAGTCTATGACATCGACAACGACGCCTCCCCCCTTGGGGGGGGGGGGAATCGTTGCTCTAGGAAAGAGGAGGGTTCTTCCGGCCTTTTTCTTATCCTGAATTTTTTCTCTGTTCCCGGAAGCTTCGTTAAGCCCGAAGGTTCCGGATTTTCACGATGGCCTTCCTAATATTTATCTCTCTCCCTCTGAGTTTGCGGAAACCTCATCTCTCTTGAATCAGACACTAGTTTCTCTCTTCAAATATAGGAGACCATGAGTTGATACGTTTGACCAGTTCATCTTCCGATGTTGGGACCTTCTGGGAAGAGTGATTGTTGGCTTGATCGACAGCAACCATATCATGATTTAGTTTTAATCGGAGGCGGATCTCATCAAGGATTGGTCGAGGGATCCTCGTAGCTGCAACTAATTTCATTTCTTTCTACTGCATTGGTCCTTTAATTTTCACATGGAGTATGATTCTCTGGCTATGGAGGTTTTGGTTAGTTTTCAAAACTTCCTCTTCCTTTTCAGAACCCTTTGGTGATTCGTATGATAGGAAACCTCGTAGGAAGGTATATTTGTTCAGATAGCCGCACTGAGGTCGCGTGCCATTCGGTTAATCCCAGGGTATGAGTTGAATTGGATGATTCTCATTTTCCCTTCGATTATGTTTGTATTTCTATTGGAGATGAATACAGGTGGATGTAAAGGGTGGTTTATGAAAATTGGACAGATTACTGTCCATCGTAGAAGCACTTGGGTCACTATTTGGGGGTCTGTCATAGGAGTAGTTCTGTTCCTTCGTTGGAGGTTACCTGTAAGGGGAAGAAGGTGGTTGCAAAAGAAGGGTATGCTGCTCTGGGTAAGGAATCATAGGTTGGTGCGATGACTAGTCTGGCCAAGGATGCTTCATGTCCCAAAGTTGGGGGACCTCCGTTGAGTCATGTGGAGAAGGACCAATGTGATGAGGCTCATAAGGTGACAATAATGGATGTGCATGCGTCTGTAACTTCAAATTCTATGACAAACGAGGCTAACCCGACGGGGTGGAGGTGTTCAATAGGTTGCGGTGGGATTTGGGGGGCTCCTCCAACACTATTTCTTAGAAGGAGTCTGGTCCGATTTATAAGGGGGATTGTTTGGAGCCGCATATGGATGGGGAGAACACAATGAAGGCACAGAGGAGGGGGAAAAGGGGAGCTAATTTGAGAGTGTCCTGTCTGATCAGTGTTGGGGGTCATAGTTTAGACCCTTCGGCCAGGCCCTTCCTCGCGTTAACCAATAGGTTTGAAGGCCTTTCGGAAGGTATACCAAAAGGGGGTTTGGAGAATGTTGCTGTGATCAGTGATGGTGTAGATGGGGCCTATGTGGATGGGAACAATGTTGTAAGGTTGGGACAAGAGAAAGTTCCTATGGCTAGGGAATAGACTGGTAATGAGGTGGGGTGTCTGGCCATGATTGACAGTAGCACACCGGAGTCGAGGAGGGGGAATTCTAGTGGTTAAAAGGATGATGATTCAAAGGGGAGAATGATTTTTGTAGGAAATAATGAAAATATGAGCAGTCTTGTATACCTTTCATACAGTGAAATTGTTCAGAACAAAAATTAAAGGATAACCGAATGTGAAGAAACTCAATCTTCTACACTAAGAAGAAGGACAAGGAAAGACTACTCTTACCTTCCGTGACCGGTGTGTACCATATCTTCTCTCAAGCAGGACAAGGGTGTGATTCTGGCTTTCAAAAAAGACAGTTTGATTAAGCAAACTTGCATAGTGTAACCTTCACTGGACCCGATAGAAAACCTTGAGCAAAGAAATTATTTCTGGAAGCAGCATAAGTCGGCCTCTGAGTGGGAATCAGTTACGGCAGAAGGCGACTCCTGTGTGGGATGCAAGGAGGACTACGGGTATTATTACATGTAGTCTTGTAGTGGGATGTTTTGTTTGTGGTTGGCCAATAGATGTTTTTGTGAATGTCTCAAGTCGTGTTCAGGTTTTTGTTTTGGGTTGTACGGTTTCTCACTTTTCCTAAAAGTGTTTGGAAATAAAAAATTAAATTTTCAGTCAGATAATTATAGGGGTTAGGATGATGTTAATAGAATACCATAAATGATTTTTTAATATTTGGTTAATTTCATATGCTATTACATTTTAATGTTACTATGTTTCTTCATCGAAGATATGACTATTCAAAATAGTTTTCCATATAATAAAGACAAAAGATGACATAGGAAGGAAACAACTGGCTGATATCATTCGGAATATGCAGCATGGACTGGTGGAAATTTGAATCGATCTATTTTTATAGCAATTTATCAGTTAACTATAGTGATAAATTATGATGGTAACCGTGCTAGGGGGAATTTTTTACTTTCCATGAAGTTCCACTTCTTTTGTGGATCAATTCATGGGACCACATCCTCTATCATTTAGTTGATAATATGACATGGTTGTAAGTAAATGATATATCAATTCTATGGAAATGATATTCGATGTCATGTGATGTTTGGATCATCTAATGGTAACCCCTTCTATTTATCTTTTGGAAGGTGAAGCATCTCGATGGTGGTCCTTGGTTAAATATACCAGAGGTAAAGAAGATATAGATCCCTGGAATGGGAAACATTCAAGGATATTTTCCATGAGAAATATTTCTGAAATGTGGTTCGACTATGAATGGGATAACAATTTCTATAATTGATGTAAAAAAATGATGAATTTATGATGTATGTGATAAAAACTCCACAAGATGGGATATGTATGTGTTATATATTTTTTCAATCCTCTGGTTGAATTATTAATCGGTTTTACTCAGGATTGAAATTAGGTTCATGAAGATCTTTAGCCCCTCTAGATATTAAAATACAAGAGGATGTTTTTATTTATGCTAAAAAGGATGAAATCGAGTTTAATAAGACATATGTACCTCTTGATGACAAGAATGAGAATTATTCAGGTTGGCATGATTCAAGGAAGAATTCATAAAATAAATTTTCAGGGAAGAAAATAAAATTCACTTATTTTATAATTTGTTGTAAAAATCATCCTCGAAAATGTCTTGTAAATTCCTGGAAGTTATAACAATGTGTAAATTTTGGGTACATGGCTTGTGAGTGCAAGGAAAATGATTAGAAGAATGGTGATAAGTTGATGGTAAGATTCTTTAACTGTAAGAATTTGGGTCATTTTCTTAATGTTTGTCCAAATATAGTTCTTCAAGTGGGAAATTAGAAATTTTGAAATAGAAGGGTGTGGAAAAATTATTTTCCCATACATCAGTAGATGTTGAGCTATTAAAAGATTTTTTATTAGGTACATTTCTTGTTTTTTATGAATATACTAATTTATTATTTGATTCGGGATCTACACATTCATTCATTTATGAGAACTTGACAACAAAATTTTAAATTCCCACTCAATAAATTAATCCAGAACTTATGGTGAAAAAATATGAAGGAAATATTAATGAAAAATAGAATTATAATAATAACATAGTCATTGTATGTGGAAGTAATTTATCTGCGAAACTGGTTGTTTTTCTATTAGTAGAGTTTGATGTTATTTGGGGCATGCATTGGTCTTTTTATTTACCAGTATAAGATTGATTGTAGAGATAAAGAAGTTGTTTTTCAAAAAGAGTTTTAGTTTGTGTAATATAGTAACCCATGTTATTGATAACATAACATAAAGTTGAGAAATTATTAAATTATGTAAATGAATTTTATCTTCCACATATGTTTTAAAATAAAGTAAGTTTTTTTCATTAATGATGTTCCAGTGGTAAATGGGTCTCTTGATGTTTTTTCCTAATGATTTTCTGGGTGTAGTTCCATGTAACGTCCTGACCAAGATTCCACTGAACCGATGCTCCGATCTAGTGGGTTAAAATTCCCCAATCACACCTCCATGTATGCCATAGGATGTTGAGTAGAAGCAAGGGCCTATGTTGTGATCATGAGGATACTATCCACATATATTAGAGTAAAAAAACATTGCAAATAGCTATGTATTGTACATATCAGAAATTAAACCTAGTGTCAAAGTAGTAAATAAGTAAAAATGAAAAATGATATAACAATAAATGAAAATTATATAAACCGACAAACATATATCCATACCATACAACACTGGTCACCCACTAGGCTGACCATTTAGATACAAAAGTATAAAATAAAGTAAAACTTATGGCAGATGGCTTTACTACTAACTCTAAGGAAGGCCATGTACCTGATCTCCAACTAATGTCGAACTGTAGTAGCCTGATCAGAAGAACCACACCAGCAGCTTTGGTCGATCATGAATCTCTCGGCTATATCCCTATCCACCATGAAACTCATGATCAACCTTAAAAGTAGACATAAGGTCCACACACACATCACGGTTCATGCGCTGGGATGAGATTGAATCTCTGTAGGACATCTAGAAAAGAAACCTATAAAATTTATGCTATAAGTGTAAGCAAATTTAAATCTCCTAGCCCAGCCAAGGCACAACTAAAAAGGGTAAGTGAATGAAATGCAAAACTACATTCAAAACTCAAGCCTATAATCCCAACCAATAGGGTAATTTACACCTTGTATATCCATATCTTTATACATAAACATGTATTGTCTCATACCTATACATACATACATGATGATGAATATTCAATGGTATGTAGAATCAAATGCTATGAAAACCAAACTACATTCGATCCTTAGGTCCATAATCTCAATTGAAATATATCTACTTCATCCCATGGCTAGGATTTATGATCATGTGATATATATATATATGTGTGTGTACAAATATATATCTATAGGGGTAGATTAGAATGTACCATCAACAACCATTTCCATGGGACCTCTCACGGTATACCTCTAGACTAGGTGCAAGACCCCTCACTGTATCTTAACTATTAAGACTAGATAATTTTTGTGGGTTTATCAGGACAATCCACCACCATCCAATTATAGTATATCTCTCACGGTCTACCCCTAACCCAAGTCCATGAGCCATCAATGTCTCTTGAACATCAAGAATAGATAACTATTGGGGTGATTCTGGACGTACAACCGCCATTGAAATTCTAGGGGAGCTCTAATGGGATACCCCTAACCTAGGTCCAAGATCCCTCACCATCTCTTGACATTCAATCTTAGATATAAAAAGCATAAATGGAGTCTGTATTGAATGCCTCACACCCTTAATCATACATAACTGGCATGGGGGTGAAACTTACTCCCACCCATAGTCATATACACCTAGAATGGGGTAAAACTATCTCCCACCCATAATTATATATAGCTAGCATGGGGTAAAAATTCCTCCCACACATAATAAATATAGCTGGCATGGGGTAAAACTTTCTCCCTCCCAAAACTAATATAGAGCCTATGAAGCACGTATGGGTATCCCAAAACAAAAGAATATGCCTCAGGTCAGGATAAATAGCCACCAACCTACAAGTGCCTTTGGAAACATCGGTTCTTCAACAATAAACATGTGTAGTATAAAAATCGATGAGGGATGGTGGACTGAATGACCAATCCAATACTATATCCACATCCCTATGGGCTTACCATTTTGGAATGAGTTGTAAGGTGAATCCATATCTACCAAAAATGATGTACTAGAGTAGGGTTGGTTAATCAATGGGCACCCACTGGTCCCTTGAATCTAAACACTAAATAAGAATCCTGCTTGGAATCCTTGAAGGTAAATGCACAAGTGAAGGAATTCTACTCAGCATACATAACTGGAAAGGTAAAATAAGAATATGACAAGGGATACTTATCTATAAAAGGATGAAGGATGAATCCTATATGGGATCCTCGAATGACAAGAAAATGGATGCGTCTTACATGGGATAGTTAAAACAATACATAGGTAAGGTATCCTTCATGTGACTCCGTAGATCAACATATAAAAAAGGAATCCCTCAGGGGATCCTTGGTAACAATATATAATATTGAATAATTTTACACGAGAACCTAAAAAAAATTATTCTCCTGACCACTTAGGCCAAAAGGTAATACCTCACATGTTATACTTCCTCAATGTAAAACGACAAAAGCATAAACCATAGGATATTGACTTAGCTCATCTCATAAAAAAGACTCAAACTAGGCTGGTCTGAACACCCAACCTTTCATTCACAACATATGTCCCTATCTTAGTAGAAAATTGAATTTGATTACTAGAGGAATAACCTCTCCATATAGGAAGAAGCTACAGAACAACTATTATGAGTCTTCAGAACGATCAATGGGTTTACCCATTGTGACATGTGTGGAAAACTACTCTTAATGGACTAATCTCTAGTCCAATTCCATCTCTGCGGTAATAAAACATGAAAACCCTCAAAGGGTTGAAAAGGGGTAGTATAAAGTGTGTCACCCATGGTACACGACATGTACTCCCAACACACCACATGGGCATGTTCTCCTACTGACTTGGGTGTGTAAACACCCTAGGCAAATGCCATTTAAGGAGGGAACATGGAATGTACCATACATAGGGTACCTACCCATGTCCCTCCTCTGTCCTGGCTTGATACTGGGTCCTGTCGTGTAATCCAACATGGCATGAAACCCACATGGGGTCTGGCCATGTACTCCACACGCTCGTGTACCACTATACAGGTTATCCTTGTTGGGTACTCGGGTAAAAGGCTGAGAACCAGTACATGTCATGTACTCCTTAAATGTTATCTTTCACAAATGGTATGAACACATGGTGTGTTACCTTAGAATACATGTAGTGTGGCCTAGTTTTTCTATATGGAACAACCTCATATCAATTGAATCACATGTTTTCACCCCGCAAAAATAGATTTATTCACAAGGGGAAGAAAGAAAGCATAATTGGGATTTAAATTTAGAAAATGGAAAATCTATGGGGATCTATGGTTAAAATAAATGACCTTACCTTCAGCTTAAAACCATTTAATATTCATTTGATTCCTGGGTCCATGACTTCCACACCTCGATCTAGCGCGTTGATGGATTTGTGATGGTACCTCTCTTTCTCAGACTCTTTATTTCTATCTCCCTCCACCTTTCTCACTTAGTTCATGGTGAAGGTGGATAGAAACATGAGGTGACCATGAGAATCAGGATGGAAAATAAATATAACAAAAGGAAATAAAGAAAACAATGAAAATGAAAAGAAAAGAAAACAGGGTCCAGCCTGGGCCCAGTGCCCTACTTGAGTTTATGCCTTTCCTAGGACAAACACCCCATTCTAGACTCTATAAAGAGAACCAAATATCTTTTCGACACTCTATTAATATGTTGTGGAAGAATGTACATATATCAATAATTAAATATTTAATTTGTTAAATATTAAATATTAAGTATTTGGGTAACATTTGAACAACACAAATTTCTAAAAAACACTTGTTCTAGTGTAACAACCCTATTTCAGTACCAATATAGTGGTTATAAAAACTATCCTAGATGATAATGTCGGGGAAATGAATATTTCATTCCCATACAGGCATCCGAAATCAAAAATTCAAAATTCTGCTCAAAACAAGAGTATAAAAAAACACTGGTCCATAAAAACTCCCCACCATAGACCATATCATCCCCAAAAAGCCAAGTAAAAATACCAAAATCCATTCTCTCAACCCAAGCATCTTTGAAACCAATCTCTCTAAACATCCCAACGACTGGCATCATAGTATCCACAACTTCCTTCTAATTTGAATACATTTAATTGAAACTGATATGACACTCAGCACTATAGAAATACCCTTATCATATTCTAAAAACCAAATCCAGTGCTTAACATCCCATGAAAAACACTGAAATTTTTCTGAAAATGAGGGTCACCCCTAACTACCAAGGGATCACTCCCCACCATATAGAATACCTTACAATGCTTCTTTAGTTCAACCTCAATAGGATCCTTCTCCTAACTAAGAAGGAATAGTTAAAAAGAAAAGGAGGTCAAAATAGGGATGATGATCTCTGGCCATACTTAGGAAAAATCAAGATAAGGAATGTTCATTTCTAATTGGAGTACACTAATATTCCACCAAGGGGAATGTACAACTACCACTGAGCCACACTTACCATCTTTTCAACCCTTGGCCAAAAATAAACCATGTGTGAACCATCTCACGGTACCCGATTCATTTCACGATGTCACATCTACCATGGAGGGACATTCCAACACAACTTCCAGGATCCAAGACCATTGAATGTCTTGAAACATCAGTCTTCGTCACAAAACTGACCACTCACCTATTTAGAGTCCGATGATACTATGTGCAACTAACATTTATCTTTATCACCCGACCGGTACTCCAATGAGTCACATTTTACAAAATCCAAGATGAATGTGCTACCTGACACATCAGTCTCATTAAACATGAAGCTACCTTGTAACTCTTATTCAAAATTGGGAACCTTAACTATGCAATGATTAATTCCATGACCGGTCATTACCCATAATTTTTTTATTCAAGAGCATCTACTGACACTATGGGTATATTAACAACAACCAAAACACTATTTGATAAGGTCTAGGAACCCAAATACTCACACCATTCATATGCAGTCTTGAAAAATAAGCACCCATGGTTCTTCATGAAAAGATAAATCCATCAAAATCACTATAATGAAAATCTCAAGCACATACAGTGAATCGATCACAAAATGAGTTTAAAACAAGGATCAATTTCTTAAAAGGAAATAAAAAACAAGGTCCAACCTCTCTCATGGTAGTGGCACTCAAACAAAATGGGCATCGAACTGCAATGGTCTGAGAAAAAACCACAGGCCTCTAGGTCACCCACCTAGACCTATTGAAAAAGCCTTAAAAATGGATTATAATTTCCAATAACCTAGACCAAAAGATCAAACCTCTTAGTAGAAGGTAAATATCTCAATTTTTAATAAGAATCAAAACTGAAAACAAATCCTATAAGGGCTTGATCCTTATCGAGCATCCTATGAAGAAATTGCTCTCGGAAGGCCACAAAACCAAACTAAATGAGAAACTGAACCGACACTCATCGGGCCTCTGAACATAACAATATCTCATAGAGCTCTAGTTCATAAGAAAAGTCTTGATATCCATCGACATCATACCCAGAAATATGACTAGATAACCATGACCAATGAAACACCACAATATTAGGGGTTTAATAGAATGGAGTCATGTGCAATATAGACATACTAGGTCACTGCACCTCCTATGCATGAGGAATGATTCATTAGCCTAAAATAAAAATCCCTCAACAAAGATCCACATAACCTTCCAATAAATGATAATATATATACATATAATTAGGCTGAAATGAATTGGTCTTAAGCATTAGTAAAATTACACACTAAAGGGCCCCCTTGATGTGAATCCTACGTTCCAAAAATGATGCATGAGACAACTCTTACCTTTACTGGCCAAGATTCAAAATCTGTCTCTGGCCTCCTTCAAATGGAGAAGAGCGAGAGATCCACAATAAATCATAAAATCCACAAAATATGTGCATATCTCAAGTATAAAATCATATACAGCAGTAACATCATAGAACAGAACAATAATCCCAACCAAGTCAACGATGAATTCTTACTAGAACTAGTTTTCTCGACACACCAGTCTGATATAAATCAAAGGTTCCCACACATTAGTAATTCTTCTATCTAACATATAATAAATTTTTTATACTAGGAAAAGAACTACTTTAATACCAATTTGAAATGTCCCAACCTAGATCCCACTGAATCGGAGCTCCAAGCCGCTCGGATATGAGGCCTTAAGTGTGCCTCCCGAAACGCTAGAGGCTTCCAACTAGTAGAAAGGGCCTAGGGTGTGATTATGGGGAGACTTTTAACACATATCATAGTAAGAAAATATAATAAATATATAAGTGTCATAAATAAATGAATGTAAACAGAGTGTGGAATAAGTAAATAACTAAAAATGAAACATGCAGTAAAAATAAATGAAAATGCTATAAAATCTTGAAAAACCATCCATACAATACAATAATGGTCACCCACTCAGACGAATATAGAGATAATAAGGTAAAAAAATAATCTCAATGTAAATGTACATGGCTCTACTACTAACTTTGACCCAGTCCATATACCCGGTATCTAGATACTATAGAAATGAAGCCACACGATCTAAAGAACCACACTTGTGGCATTGTTCGATCATGCAACTCTGGACCTCAGCCACATCCAATATGAAAATCATATTGAGCCTAAAAAATAGTAATAAGGTCCACACTTACACTGAGGTGAATCTGTATGGTTGAGAAATAATATCAGCAGGCAACCTTGACAAGCAACCAATAAAAGTGTTGCAATAAGTGTATGTAAAAGTAAACTGCCCAGCCTAGATAAGGCACAAATAAAAAGGTTATGTGAATGAAACATGAAAACATAGCCAAAACCTAATTCCATAATCAAGACTGACTATGAAAGTGCCACCATGGCTATCCATATCTATATACATATACATTAACAACAACATACCTATACATATATACATAATCATGAATATTCATTGGTATGTGGAATCAATTGACCTGAAAACCAAATAGTAGTCAATCCATATGTTCGTAATCCAAATATATATATATTCTTCATCCCATGGATGGTATGTATGATCTTTTCAACTAATATATATATATATATATATATATAGACATACCAACATAGATAGATATCTTCTGGGTGGGATCAGGACGTACCACCGCCATCCAATTCTAGGGGAGATGTTATTAACTACCAGTATTCCAGGTCCATGAGCCCTCGCTGTCTCTTGACCTTCAAGAATAGATAACTATTGGGGGTGGATCAGGATGTACCACCACCATCCAATACCATGGCATATCCAATGGTCTACCCCTATCCCAGGTCTAATATCCCTCACTTTCTCTTTACCTTTAATAATATATAATTCTTGGGGTGGATCAAGATGGACCACCACCATACAAATTCTAGGATATCTCTCACATTCAACCCATAATGTTGGTCTAAGATCTCTCACTGTATCATGACATTTAATCACCAAAATCAAAATCGTAGAAGGTATGGGGTAATAATACCTCCCACCCATAATCATACATAACTGGCATGTGGATATACTTCCTTCCAACCATAATGATATACAGATTTCATGTGGTAAGCTTTCCTCCCACACATAACAATATATAGCTGGCATGGTGTAAAACTACCTCCCACCCATAATCAATTTAGCCGAAATGGGGTAAAACATCATCCCACCCAAAATAAATACGAATATCCAGAAGCACGTCTGAGCATCCTGAAATAATGAAAGATGCCTCACGTCGGGCTCAATAGGCACAAACTAGGAATCACCTCTGGTAACATCCCTTCATTAGTAATTAACATGTAATGTATATAAATAGACGAGTGAGGGAAGACCAAAAGCCCAAATAGACACTCCATCAATAACACCATTGGATTAATAGTTCATAACGGGTTTTATGGTGACACTTGCTACCATCTCTACCCAAACGCAACATACAAGCTCATGGTTGGTCAAACAACAGGCACCCACGGGGTCCTTAAATCCAAACCCTGAAGAAGCATCCAATGTGGGTTCCTCAAAGGTAAAAGCATGATCCAGGACATCCTACTTGGGATTATTAACTAGAAAGGTAAAGGATGAATCCTAAATGGGAACCTTTATTATAAAAGGGTGGAGAAGGAATCCTATATGGTATCCTTGAATGACAAGAAAACAGAGGCATCTTACGTGGGATACTCGAAACAACACACAGTTAAGGGATACTACAAGGGACTCCCAATATCATTATATAAGTAAATTTACCAGTAATGGGATCCTTGGTAACCAGATAGAATATTGAGGCATCCCACATGAGATCCTTGAAAACAACTGTTCTCACATCCTCTTAGGCGAGAGGGAACTTTTCTCCAGATAGAGATCCTCAAAGTAAAACCACCAAGGCATAGACCATAATATAAAGATCTCAACACATCTCAGAACAAAGTCTCAAATAAGGTTGGTCTGAAAACCCTATCAATAATTTAAGCTATGTTATTCTCTCTCAAGAGACAACTTAAGTTGATTGCTGTAAGTAGAACCTCTTCATAAATTTTGAATCCCTAAAACACCCATTTTGAGTTCTCAGAATGATCTATGGGTTTCACCATCAAGAAATACATGAAAAAATACTTATAATAGAAAAATATAGAGGTTGAATTCCATATATGGGGAACGAAAACAGAAAAAATACTAAGAGGGTTGAAAAGGGGAAGTACACTCAGTGTCACCCTAGATACATGGTGTATACTCCCAACACGCCACACTGCGTGTAATATCACCAGATTGGGTGTGTGAATGACCTATATACATGGTGTGTATGGAGGGAAGACTATGCATACCCTAAATGGGGTACCTACTTGTGTTTGAAATATATCGTAGACAAACACCAAGCTTGGCTGTGTACTCCTACAGGGCACAAAACCCACACAGGGTCGGGCTGTGTACTCCACACAGTCACACACCCCTTCATGTGTTTTCCTTACTGTGTACTCTATTATATGACTGAGTACTAGTATAATGTGTGTACATTAATATACATGGTATTTACTCATTAAAATTCATTTTTCCCAAATGGGAAGAACACATGGCATGTCACACTGGACAACACACTATGCATCCTAGTTTTCCTAAAAAAGAAAATCTCAAATAGAAAGAATCACCTGTTTTCTCCCACAAAACAAAAGATTCGGCTGCTAGGGTCCACAAGTAAGCACAATATGGATTTATATTTAGAAAATGGGAAATATATGGGGATCTATGGAAAAAACTTAAATGATCCTACCTTCATGTGAAAACCACTAATGCTTCATTCGATTTTGCAGTCCACGACTACCGCACAATGATCCAGCATGTTGAGGGCTTCATGACGATAACTATTTTTCTCCCTCCCTCTGTTTATATCTCCATATACCTTTATCTCTTTGGATAACGAGAAAGAAAATATGTATATGATATGTCCACAAGAAGGAGATAGAAAAATAAATAAAATAAAATGAAGGAAATAAAAGGATGAAAAAAAGAAAAGATAAAAGGCTATGAGCCAGCCCCGACATCCAACCCAATTTTATGTGTCCCCTAGGCTAAACTCCTAGTACCAAAATAAACTATGAATACATAATCTCAATCAAAAATTCTTTTAAAATTTAATGGCTAAAAAAACATGCATGAATAATTGAAATTTTAATTTATTAAATATTAAACATTTATTATTCCACTAAAATTTGAATGTCTCAGATTTCCATAAAAACTCATGTGATAGGGTAAACACCCTATTTTGGGACCTGTGGAGTTGTCATAAAAATTTTCAAATATCATTTTCTAGGGAAAATACCATTTTACACCAATACAAGAATCTGCATTCAAAATTAAAATTTATTTAAAAAAACCACATTATGAAAAAACATGGGTCCTTAAATTCATTATCGAGAGGTTGAGATTATCATTTACTTATTTCTTGATGCTAAATAATTTCTAAACCCCCTTATCGAATAGATAATGTAGAACTTATTGAATTATAAAAAGAGTTGCGAGAACTGTTTGATAATGGATTCATCCAACATAGCACTACACTATGTGGTGATCATGTTTTTTTTCTTAAAAATAATGTGGTTTCAATAAAACATTGCATTGATTATAGAGCCTTTAATAACATCACTATTAATAAAAGGTATCATTTTCTTCATATAAATTATTTTTTTGATTAGATTTAGGGGGAATAATATTTTTTGTAGGTTTACTTGAGATTGAGGTATCTCCAGTTGAGTGTAAAGGAAGTAGTTATTCTGATGATTAAATTTCATACTAGATATAGGCATTATGAATTTGTAGTTATATTGTTTGGGTTAAATAATTCAATTTTTGTACTGATGGATATTATGAATAACAAATTACAGTATTTCTTGAATAAGATTGTGGTGGTGTTTATTGATGACATTATGGAATATTCTAAAAGTAAAGTAGAACATGAAATATATCTAAGTGTTATTTTCCAAACATTAAAATAAAAGAAATTATATGGAAAATACATAAAGTGTGATTGTTTTCTGAAAAATTTTTATTTCCATGGTCACATTGTATCTAAGGATGGAATAACTATTGATCTTGCTAAGAATAAATTCAATGAATAATGGTCTAGATAAAAAATTATAATAGAGATTTATAGTTTTCTTACATTAGTTAGCTATTAACAAAGGTTTTCTGAATTCTTTTTGTGTTCATCTAGCCTAATTACTATGTTAAATCGAAAAGGTGTTATGTTTATTTGGAAAAAGAAGTGATGATTTTTTTTTCACGAATTGAAATGAAGATTTGAGAATGCATTAGTTTTGTCCCTACCCTGTAGAATGGATAATTTGTCATTTATATTGATTCTTTGTTGAAAGGACTTGTATGTTTCCTAATGTAGAATTATTAGGTAATTTCTTATGATTCACGTTAGTTGAATCCTTTAGTGTTTAATTAACCAACACATTACTAGTTATTAGATTCAGTTGTTTTTGCATAGAAAATTTGATTGCATTATTTATATAGAGTAAAATTTGAAATATATACTAATCATAATAGAATGATGTATATATTGAATCCAAATGAATTGATCATGAGACAAATAAGATGGATAGAATTAATCATGGATTATTATTACAAAATTAATTACCATCCTAGAGAAGATAAAAAGGTTAAAGATACTTCGAGTTTAAAGCATATTACTAAATTAATCATAATACATTATGAATATGAATCTTTCGTTAATGATTTGTTAAATTTGGTCATATGATTTGTTAGTGTAGGGAATTCCTCTATTTTTTGGTGTTAGAGTAGTGATATCTCTCAGACAGAATTATGCAAGCTTAGAAGGAATAATGAGAGTATTTGAAAAAGGTTGAGTTGGTTAAAAAAGTTGATTTTACTGAATTGAACATTTATAAAGAATGTGTTTTGAGTTTTGGGAAGATCTTATGAGTGCCTTGTGATTCACAGTGGAAGAATGATTTTTTATTTAATGATCTTAGTTCCCTATTTTTAGTTTATCATGAAAGAACTAAGATGTATAGAGATCTTCCAGTGTATTAGTGGTGGGATGGAATGAAAAGAGAAATGTCTGATTTTACCATGATTTGACTGACATTACAATAAGTTAAAGAAGAATAGCAGTTATTGAAGGTGGTGCTTCATCCTTTTACAATGTTTGGGTAGAAATGAAAAAATATATCCATGAACTTCATGGGGGACTCGAAAATATATCTTGAAGTAACAGTGTGATTTGTGTTATTGTTGAAAAAATGACTAAATCATCACATTTCCTTCAAATTAAAGATATGGTGACTTTGGATCATCTTTCTAGATTTTACCTGAAAGAGATATTAAGGTTACATGGATTTCCTCTTTCCATTATACCTGACCATGAATGCAGTTTCACATATAACTTTTGGAAAGGCCATTAAAAGTCATTGATCACTGAACTAATTTTTATCAAAACCTTTTATAATCAATTTGAAGGACATTCAGTGAGAATAATTTAGAAATTGGAGGATATGCATTGAGCATGTTCAATGGATTTCCAGGGAAGTTGAAATCCTCATCTTTCTTTAGTTGGTTTTTCTTATAATAATAGTTTTTTATTCCAGTATACATATGGAACATTTTGAGGGATTATATAGTAATAGGTTCCCAACTCTATCATTTTTGGATGATTACAAAGAAAATTGGATGATGGGTCCAAAATTGGTAGAGGAAGTTGTACGTAAAATTTAATTCATTTAGTGACACATGAGGAAAAATAAGATAAGGTAGAAAATTTAGGTAGATAAGAGGAGGGAATTCCTTTCTTTTGAGGTAGGGGGTCATGTCTTTCTCAATATTTCTATTGGGAAAATTTTTATGTGTTTTGGTATAAAAGGAAACTTGAGTTTATGGTTCATTGGACCTCAGAAATTATAGAAAAATTTGGATCAGTTTCTTACTGAATACCCTTGCCTCTGATTTTCACTGAGTCACACAATGTTTTTCATGTTTTTATTTAAATAATGTATGTGCCAGATCGATATCTTATTTTTATCCCAAAATTAGTTCAGTTTCTATCGAACCATTCTTATGAGGAAAATACTATTCAAATTCTTGACTCTAGAGAGAATGTATTGTATAACTGGGCAATTCACTAGGTTATGGTTTTCTGGGGAAGCCATATGATTGATGAAATAACAAGGGAATATGAGAATTCTACAAGGGAAAAGTGTACCAATTAGTTTGATAAGTGAGTAAAATTGAAAGGAAACAATTTAAATGGGGGGGGGGGAGAATGTAACTACCCAAGTATTTATTGTATTCTTGAATCATATAGTTATATTCATTATTGTATGTAATTAATAAAATAAATAATTTATTATATGGTAATTTTTTAAAAACATTTATTATTCAATTATATAAATATTTTGGAAAAATTATTTTCATTTTTGAATTCAACTTGTTGAAATTTTTGTAGTATGAATTTTTTTTAAATTTTTTTGAAAAAGTTTAGTTTTTGGAGAATAGTAAAAGTGTATAGTTTTGGTTAAATGCGTTATTTTTTTGTATGTGTGATAATATATGATTAAGATATAAAATTAATTAAACATTTTGAATAATTAAATAAGGGTAATATAATAGGAATATTGTAAGGAAATAATTTATAGCATGAAACTTATAATCTTTTCACGATTAGAATGAAAATTATTGGCATTGTTGACGTAGTGCTTGCGCAACATTGGAATTATAAAATTTGGTTCCATAAAAATAATAATTTATGGATAAAAAATATTTCCAATTATATTTTATTAATTAATCTTTTTTACTTTTTAGCCATTAATTTTAAATTTTAGAGTTATATAATATTAATCTTATCTAAATACATGTTCAATTCTTGTGCACTGAATGAAAAGAAAAAATATCAAATTTAAGAGGTTTTCCTGACAATAACATGAGTGAATATAGATAATGAAATAATATTGAACATTAGATTGAACTTAATTAATTTATTTTTATTATAGGATTTTATTTTTAATTTTTATTTAGGAAATAATTGACATTAATGCTTAGGCAACACTGATTCAGTGCTTGTGCAATCATAAGAAAAATAAATGAATATTTTTTAATTAAAATTATAAAAATTATTAAATGACTCATATTTTGATAAAAAATTATATATAAGTAAATTTACTCCATTATATATTTTTTATTTGTTTTGGGGATATTTTTGACCTACTTGAATCACTTTAGGGACTTTAAAATATTATATTTGAAAAGGACGTCAAGTTGTCACGTTATAGTTTTCAATAATATAATATTTTAATAAATTGTTTTCCAGTATATTTTTTCAAACATAAATAGTTTAATGAAATATAAAATACTTATCTACCTTTTATTTTTTAAATTTTTATGGAACAAATTATTACCCTAATGTATTTCACAATAAGGATGTAATGAATTTTCAATTAGTGAATAAATTAAATTAATGATATTAAAAATAATAAAGTAAATATAATTTGACATTATTATGTTAATTAATGACTTATATAGATGATTATGATATTTCCATGACATAATAAAAAAAATTTTTATAATTTTATGCTTTTTATGTGTATAAATTCATAGTTATGAATAATTTTTATGTTGAAAAAAGTTATTTTTCATGTTTAAAAAAATTATTTTTAAATTATTTAAAAAATTATTGAAAAAGAAAAAACTGATAATATTTATTCTAAAAATCAATCACCTTTTTTTATTCCTTTTTGGAAGTCTTAAATTCTAAAATAGATTTATTATATTTTTATAATTTGAGTAATTCCTATGTTACCTCTCACCTCAATTATAAAATGAGGCTCCTTCCTTCAAAAAAATTCATAACCACAGTCCATATTACTTTAAAATATTCTGACTAATTACCTTATCCTCATCCCTTCCCCCATTATAGAGCTTTTATTCTCAAATAAAAACCACTTTCAGGATCCTTAAGGTTGTTCTCAAGGAGATAATTTCAAGAGGCAAGATTCCTTCTTCTTCTCTTCTAATTTTTTTACCTCAACCTTATCTTCACCTCAAATGAAATGATTAATAACGACTCCACTATAATATTTATACTGTAATTTTTTTTGTTGAAATCATATTAATTATAAAATCTCTCAAATTCTTCTTTTATTCTTAAATAACGAAATTGTTATTTGTGGTGTATCAATTCACCACCTTCAAGGCTGATGAGTTTTCATTTCTCTTTACAGAAATCATGGGAAGTTTTAATTATCTTGTGATAGTTTAAAATTATCTATATATATATTATAACTTCTAGAGTATTATTTTTTTATAATAATTTCCATAATAAATCAACATTGAAACCCATGAAAAGAGTGCACATGAAAAAATGGGAATAACAAAATATTGTTAATAAATGGGTTGAAAATGTCATAAGAAGATTATGCAAGGTATTATAATCATGAGTTTATTTATTTAATAAATTAATAGCACTATTAAAACCACTATATTTCAGGTTTGATCTAAATTGATTGATTTTGGACCAGATGTAAGGGACATGCCTTTTAAAATCTTTTTAAATATCTATTTCCTCAAAATTCAAAAGATTTTTTTTATATACAGTATGAGTGGTTTCACCCTATTTCATGACTATTTATTATAATAATTTTTTCCTTATTTGTATTCAAATTTATTTTTTAATAATATGTTTTCCTTATTATGTGATTTGTTTTTATATTTTAAAAGCGACATTAATGAAAAAAGGGTATTGTGATATCTGCAGGTGTATTTTTCATTTTTTTAAATCGTTTATCAGGATATTTATTCATTATAAGTTTCTAGGAAAATATTTATTATGGGTTGAGACCATTATATTTCAATATATGATGGGTCAGACCCATTGTATCTCATTATATGATGGGTTGATCCCCATTATAGCCATGATAAGAGGGGTGAGCCCCATTAAATCTCTCTAATGCATTGGGTACTCCAGAGAAAGAAGTAGACCAAAAGGTTATTCTATTTTTAAGTGTGAATGTATGAGTGATAGGATAATTATGTCCCAAGACTATTGTTTTATTTTCTATGCACTCTTATGTTTTTTCACGAAAATGGTTTTCAATGGGTTTTCATGTTTTCACCAGACTAAGGATTTTCTTTCTTTATGTCCCTTACTATGATTTTTGTTCCCATACCAAGTTTTTAATTGATTGTAAAAGGGTATATGGATGGGTAAGATAAGGGAGGAAGTCATGTTGATTGTTATGAATATATTTCAAGGAAATCAAATTTTATCTTTTAAAAGTTTCATATTTTAGGAGAATTAGATACTGTTTTAGTAGTATCCAGTAAGAACTTGGGTTTCTATATGAGGTATAGATCTTTTCTTCTTTGTTTAAATTATTTCTTAAGGCCTTAGGTATGTACCCCTATTGTTCAAGGGTGTTTCTGAGGTGTATGGGGCTTGTTTAGAGCCCGCAACCATTTTTTGGGAAGAAAATGGAATGGTGAGCAGTTTGCGCACAACCTGTGCACAATTAGGGTAACCATGCGAGGGGAAGAAGTAGCTTCCACATAGTTTGAGAAACCATGAAGTGAAGTCCACACATTCATGTGAAAGTCAGAAAAATTTAAATATCTTTGATAGATAGTTTTCACGGTTATGATATTCTTAGTCAGACCGTGCAGAGTAACGGTGTGATGTGCCCCTTGGAGGCATTGAGTTGCGCATAGGTATAACACAGTTTGGGAAACCGTGTGGGTAAACCATGAAATCTTGTTGTGTGTGTATGTTTAAAAAAATTGAAGTTAAAAATATTTTTAAAACCCAATTTGGGGGTTTTCACTCCTCACGCACAACCTTCTTTGTGTAGCTCTCCCCTTTGGTGCCTTTGGTAGGAATAAATCACTACTCTTTATCTTACCTATATTTTGATCGTGGATTTTCTCATCTGATATTTATTTATAAGGACTACATTCTATTTCATATATATTCAATTATACTGGCAGTCTATTGTGATATTCTATTCTAGGATCGTAATCCATAATATCCCATTCTTCGTCCCTTCTTCAGATCTCTCCTAAAACAAGGAAAATCAGGACTTTATACTGGATGAGATCTCTTATAACAAGCCATGGTAGGTGGTATCTATGTTCATTCAGATTTTTGGGTGGTTATTGGGTGTTCCTCCTTTTCTCCGCCCATTGGAATTTCTAGCGATGCCTAATTTTTTAGCGAGCTACCTTCCATAGGCTTAGTCAGACACAATGAGGATTCACAAATGTTCCATTTAGGTTCATCGGAACTCGTTTATCATTTAGAGTCCACCCAAGGGGTGAAAATTATGGATTTAACATGTTTATGACTATTTGAACCACCAAAGGGGTGTGTTCCGGTGATTACCTTGTTAGAGGAATCCTGTTAATGTCCTGATTGATTTTAATAATAGTTTAGAATATGTATTAACTCCTTTCCATGTTATATCTAGTGATTTTGTGCCTATTTGATAGTTCGTTTTAAAGTAAATGGATAATATGGTTGGGTATATCTATATGAAATGGTTAATGGAATGTTGAATAGTTTATATGGGAGGGTAGATCCATATGATTGTGTTTGATAAATTTTTTTCATGAGTGGCTATACTCATGAATTGTGCATGTTGATGTGAGTGGGTATACTCATATGGAATGGATGGTTTAAATATATTACTTGAATGAATGGTCTGATAGATGTCATGGACTACTCTCCGTTGATCTAGAACATGGTAGTGGATGCCCTAGATTGAATTTTTTTTTGGTAATTGATTCTGTTGGATGCCTCAGGCCATGCTACCCCATGGATCTGGATTTCGTGGGCTTTTATAGGGCCTGGCTTTACCATTCTTCTTGGATACCAACCAGTTCCTAGGATATGTTTCCAATGGGATGCCCATGGGACCTAATGGTATTCCTTGTAAAATCTTCTTAGATACGTCTTTATTTGGTCCACATCTATTACATGGATTCCTTGGTACATGACACCTTAGATCTGGCCCTTGGGGTCTAATTTTTACTATACGACATTGCCATGGAATTATACTTTTCACAATATGGCATGGACGTGGGATTAAACATTTCATTATATGGTGTGGCTATTGTTTTTCTCACTTCTTTATACATCATGGCTGTGGATTACTTGGTATTTAAGTATGTACTGAGTGGCTATGATACTTGTTCACTTTTGTGATAGCTGCCATGTTAGGAGTTGACTTTTTTACAGGGAGCCTTGAGGGGCTATTTGGTACTAATAGTTGCAGTAGACCTATGCCACGGGAATATAAACTTACTTTTCTACATTCATTACACTTTATAACACTTTGTATATTATTATTATAACTTTATTGACCATGGTGATTTTCTACTGGTATGTTTATCTCACACCATGTATGGGCCTCCTCGGGGACCCAAATAGATTATACAGTTGCATGTGATGATAAGGGAAAGCACCCTGGTATAGGTTGTTGATTGTGGCATTGGAGTAGGGGACAATAGGACCACGATAAGGCTTATGATGTAGGAATAAAGTTTTTGACTTTTTCTATTTTTGGGACTTTACTATATTACATTTCTATGTACCTACTTTGGCTGCCTTCAAGATACTTGGGTCATCTGCATCATTTTATATATAAGACACTTTTAGTTATTATTATGTATTTTGTCTTTCTTTACTTAGTTTTAGTTGACTACTGTTTATTTGTATTATTCTATTTGTTATGTTTTTCCTCCACTTTGATTCTCTGGTAATGAGGGAATAGTCCCCCAACTGACTCACCTAGGCCCTCATTGCTAATCGGCAGCTACTGGTGTTGAGGTAGATGCGCATTAGTCCAAGTGGCCAAATGAGTTCGGGGCAACATTGGGTGACATTTGTTTATGAGATGTTAGAAAGTGTTATCAAAGGGGATTTCATTTATATTTTGACATACTGCTTGGAGAAAATAGATAAGGATAGGATGAAAATGGGATTCAGTAATTAAATGTGCCTCGGAGTAGCGACCCCATGTACATAGAAAATCTAAATGTCCTTGATTGTATTTTTTTTCAGGATTTTGGCTGTTATATTTGATTTTATTTCACCATTGGGTGACACACTTTCTTTATTCTATTGCTATTGATGCAATTGTGATTTCTATTTCAGTTTCAACACGATGAGCTGGAGGTGTTCCATCTCATGCATTTTATAGAAACTTTTTAGAATCACATGCCACACATTATTCCATTCCATTTATGATACACTCATTATTTCATGCTATTGTGATAGTTGGTGTGATAGTTTTGGCTAATTTTGTTTCATTTTGGGTGTAGTATATATATAAAGTGTGATATCATCTTTCAATCCATAAAGATTATGTTACCTTATGAATTAGGAAATGACACACCGATGAAATTAAAATGGTAAATGAACATTGTATATATTTATGGTTTGAATAGGAACCAAGTTTTTTTTTGTGAGGTGTTATGGACCCTCATGGATTCGAAATTCTTAAGCCTTGGTGGAATTTCCAGGATGACTAAATGTTAAATGAAAATGGACACTACAAATGATGGATAGATATTTGACATAGACCTGGACTTTAGTGTTTAAGAGGCATAGTTTGTAGTGTTTCAATGAATTTTCTTTTTATAGTCTTGACTTTATGAGCAGGCTGTGGGTTTGACTTGGTTTCTTAGAGGGTTTTGACCTGTTCTACACATTTGAGCTGTGTGGTTTTTTAAGAACCCATTTTTTGCTACAAAAGACTTTGGAATATTCTTGATAATATTCCAGGGCAGCGCCTTCAAACGGTGTGCGATTACGAGCCCCGGAGTGGCCGGAATTAAATTTTCAATGCGTTCACACTGGAAATGCTAAATAAATGTGAAAACTCCTAAACGGTGATCCGGATCAGAGATCTGAGTGTACGGATGGGCCCGGAATGGGGTGTTTACCCTAGGAACGACATAAAACATGTCGGTGCTGGACGTTTGGACCCCTCGCCCGCTTCTGGAATGTTAAACGGATTAATTAATTAATCAATTAATTAGTTTAATGGAGAAACACTAGTATCTCTTAAAAGGTGGCTCGGATCGGAAAACCGAGAGCACCGTTGAGTTCGGAGCGTGCTGTTTACCCTAGGAGGGGTATAAGTTTCGCGGGCGCGAGCCGTTTGTGAAAAATGGCCCCAGGGGCGTTTTTGTAATTTGGTGGCCTCGGGTCGTTGCGCTCAGAGCGTGGTTCTTAGCTTAAGGGAAGCTAAATCCCGACCCCGTCGGGAGTTTGGGTTCGGGGATGTCGGGTGGGCGTTTAAGTGATTTGTACTTAAACACACCCCATTCTTCTTCTTCTTCTTCTTCTTCTCCTGCTTCCTCAAATCCCCCCCCCCCTCTTTCACCTCCAGCAAGGTAGCTACGGAGAGATGAACTCCGGTGAGGCGCAGCGGTTTCGACGGTCCGTACACGAAGCGTCGGACTACGCCCTTAGAGGTAGGAGTTATTTCGTTTTTGTTTTCAAATTCCCGCAATGTTTGCGCCAAATTTATACTGTTGAATTAATGTCTGATCATCGAACGAAGCCCGCAGATGTGTAGTATATGTTATAAGGTTTCTGATGCTCTTCTAGGATCGAATATCCGAGTCTCGGGGTGCCCGGGGCAGTCCCGGGAATTTCCGGCCGGAAATCTGGTTTTCCGGCGGTTTCTGGCGGCAGAAGGTGGTTCCGGGACGGCGGCGCAGCAACGGGCGCAGCGGAAGGCCGGCCAGATATCCGGCCGGCTGGGAGGCACCTCCCCAGTGTGGGGTGGCTCGGCTCGTCGGCTGAGGGCGCTGGCTGCGGGAGCCGGCGAGAGGGGACGGCCGGGGTCGCGTCGTGCGACCCCGCGGCTGGACAGAGACCCGCGCGGCACGGGTCCCTGCGTGGAAACAAAGACCGGCCTTGTCGGCCGGTCGAGGGAGGAAGTGCCCGCGCGGAGCGCGGGCGAGGGGGCTTACACGGGGCGGTGGCCCACGGCCCCAATGGGCTGGCCGGAGTGGGCTGGTCCGGCCCAAGGGGGTCTCCCCCCTCCTTTTATAAAAAAAATGTTTGGACGCCCGTATTTCGGGCTACGGGAATCCGTTTTGAGTGTCGTCTACGGCGACACGGACCTGACGTCGAGGCGGACTATTTGAAATGGTTTCGGGAATTTTTAATTCCCGAAACAAGGGGTCTCGGTGGCGTGACACTTACGTCGAGGGGATTGACGTCATCCTGGGAATTCTTGTTTTGGGATGGCGTGGACGCGTCCGACGTCCGGTTTGACTGCCGTCAGTGGCATTGCGACACTGGCATTGAGGCGGAGGTTTCTAGGGTGGTTTCAGGCGTTGCGGACGAAGTTGAGGCATGGGCCCCATGTCCCGTCTTTTGAGCTGCGAGCAGCGTTTAGCGACTTTTTCATCGGACATCCGTTCGGGGCCTGCGAGCAGTCGATGTTGGGTGTTTTTTCGTGAGGATTGCAATGGTGCAATATGCCCGCCCTAATTTGGCACGATGGTGCGGGGCCCACGAGGGCCATTTGGGTGTCGACGGTGATTTTCCATCTTTATCACTGGGCGACCATTTTGGACAAATGAGTACTCCATCTTCTGTGCTTTTTTGAGAGGATCGTAACGGTACAATCCATTCGTTGAGTTACTGGACTAGGTTGCGGGTCCCACGAAGCACCTCTTGTGTGTGGTGCGCCAGAATGCACCTTTTTCTCCGAATATCTGTTGCACTCATGTGAGTAGTGCTTTTGAAGTGTTTTACCGAGGGGGTAGAAATGGTGCGATGCGGCCGACTGTTTTCGGGGCTGGGGCTCAGGATCACGGGACGTCGTTCGGGCGTGAGGCGGTGTTGGTGACTTTTCTGATAGATATCCGTTTGAGGCGAGTGAGTAGTCAATCTCGCGTGTTTTTCTGCGAGGGTTAAAAAGGTATGATCCATTTGGCTGTGCGGATCCTCTTGGATGATCTTGTTAAATGTGGAAGCATGGAAGGTACTCCAGTGGTGGTTCGCCCTACCTTGTTTGTAGCGGGCCCTTGGCGTGTGATCGTGCACGCTCGGGAGAGTGATGTAAATTTTTCACAAGAAGTTGTTGGTCGTGCCTGGGTCTTTGAGGTGGAGTTGTTACGTCACGCCTTCGCGTTGACACTAGGTGTCGTGTGCACGATAGCCCTTGGGCTGAAAGTGAGGTATACTCTGGGAGTGTACAGGAGCACTTGGAGGTATGTGAGGTTTGTACCTGTGACTGTTTGTGTGCCTGGTTGGGGTTTGAATTGGGGCCACACGTCGTGTGGGCCCCATGAGCATGTCGTGTTCTGCTTTGCGTTCTTTGACATCTCGCGACATAGTGGGTCCCTCTATACTCATTTGTTTGACCAGCAGGGTGGAGCTTTTCCCCTGGCTCTGTGCTCGTTTGTTTGACCAGCAGGGTGGAGATTTTCCCTTGGCTCTGTGTTCGTTTGTTTGACCAGTAGGGTGGATCTATTCCCCTAGCTCTATGCTCGTTTGTTTGACCAGTAGGGTTGAGTGGTCTCCCCTGGTTTTGTTCTCGATGGATCGGTCGATGGCGATGCTAGTGACACCTAGTGATGGAACAGGCACTGAAGCCCTTTTGGGTGAGTTGTGCTGGAGTTGGGTGGTTGAGAGATACCCACTACGTGTTCGGTTGTCCAGGGGTGTAACCTCCAGTAGAGATGGCTAGAGCAGTTCTGAGTTCTACCCTCCAGCGGGGCTGGGCAGTGGGTTACTCATCGATTTCTTCGGGTTTACCCTCCAGCAAGGCTGGGCAGTGGGTTGCTCGGTGACCTCTAGGGTTTACCCTCCAGCAGAGACTGGGCAGTGGGTCACCTGACGCACTTAGGGTCTACCCTCCAGCAGAGACTGGGCAGTGGGTCACCCGACGACCTATTAGGGTGTACCCCCTAGCAGGGCTGGGCAGTGGGTCGCCCGTTGTCTAGTTCTAGGTCTACCCTCCAGCAAGGATGGGCCGTGGGTCGCATGTCTACTTATTCTAGGTCCACCCTCCAGCGGGGCTGGTCAGTGGGTCGGCTGATGATGTATTAAGGTTTACCCTCCAGCAAGGCTGGGCAGTTGGTCGCTTGTCGACTTATTCCAAGTCTACCCTCCAGCGGGGTTGGGCAATGGGTCGCTTGATGATGTATTAAGGTTTACCCTCCAATGGGGCTGGGCAGTGGGTCGCCTGATGATGTATTAAGGTCTACCCTCCAGCGGGGCTGGGTAGTGGGTCTCCAGATGATGTATTATGGTTTACCCTCCAGCAGGGCCAGGCAGTGGGTCACCCGATATCATATTATGAATTACCCTCCAGTAGGGCTGGGCAGTGGGACACCTGTTGGCATTCCAGGCTCAGTCCTTTCTACTAGGCTAGCCTGTGGCTTTCCTCCCTGATTACCGGAGAGGGACCCCTGGTTACGGGTCAGTGTTGTCATGACCTTGACTTTGAGGAGACCTCTCGACTTCCGGGCAGTGACGTGGTGTGGTTTTACTTTCCCTAGAACTCTCAAGTACGAGGGGAACTTTTCCCACCGAGATGCGTTCTTGCGACACGATCTAAAACCATGCGGGCGAGTCAGTGCCGCCCAAAGCGAATAGTGTCAAGGTGAGGTCATTGATCCCCTTGGCTTGCGGTTCAGGGAAGACGTGTAGGATGCGGGGCATCAATGATGGTGCTTCTTTTGGGACTGTTGGCTACTCGTTTTCTTGGGCTGAGCTACGGGATGGAGATCCCCTTATGAGTTTGTTTGGGATTCTTTCTGAGTATAAGGATATGTATATACCTTGTTTCCGGTACCCACTTCTTGGGTTTGGTTACTCTCCTTCTAGGAGAGGTAAAGACGCATGGGTTATGCCACGTGCTTTCTATGTCTCGCTTATCATGGTTGGATGAGTCTACTCTCCTTCTATAGGCAGCGAAATCTCGACGAGAATTGCATCTTTTCACCGTTCCTAACACCTTGTGTTAGGATGAGTCTTCTACCTTTCTCTTGATGGGTTGAGCTGGACTCTTTACCGCACTTTCAGTTGTACTCCTCTACTTTTCCTGTTTGCTCTACTGCTCACCCTTTGGTACGTCCTTTTGTTGCTCCCTCGAGCCTTCAGGGTATCCTACTGAGTATTTTTATACTCACCCCTGCTTGGGCTTTGGCTGCACTTGGTGTGCCCTTGCAGACGATGGACTGGTGGAGTCTGACTTCAGTGGAGCGTAGAAGCATGGGAGCTTGGACCGCGTGCGGTGGTCATTGCCGGGTTCCAGGTGGGAGACCCGTCAGCTGTTTTTTTTGTTTACCTGTTTCCGGGGTTTGGCACTTTTTGGTTGGGCGCGTGTTTTTCCCCTTTTCTTTTCAGCTTGTACTTTGTACTATTTAGAGGTTGATGCACATTTGTGGTATATATATAGCAGTTTCCCTTTCCTTTACTCTGGTTGTCATTTCTTTTACTCTGCAATTTTTCATTGAGTGTGCTGTGTGTGTGTGTGTGTACAGGTACTTAGGCAAAGGCCTGCCCGAGTTGATGTGCCTTCAGCACTGGTCGCCAGCCCCTAGCTTATGGAGGTGGGCTTGGGGTAGTTGCGGCTCGAGCCCGGGTAGGGTCGGGTCGTGACAAAGTGGTATAAGAGGTGGTTCTTTCCTTGGGGAGTTGTGCGGACGTCCCTAAAAAGGAATTGGTTGGGATTTAGGGCAACAGTTTCAATGTGTCTCGAGAGCAGCTCTCAGGCCAGGGAGTCCAGTGATGGTGCGGCGACCGACGTATCCATTCACCAGGACCCTGCTAACCCTCTTGTTGACTCAAAATACTGAGACACTTGTTGCCGGGAAATTTGTGTGTGCATCACATAGGACTGAGTCTTGACTGTCCTTCTTGAATCAGCTCCCCATCGTTGTTGTTGTTGATATATATATATATATGCTCATCTGACCGCTGCACTCCTTGATAATATTCAGGATCTATCCGCGAAGACATCCAGCCAGGATACTAGCTTTGGTTCATGATGATGACCATTTGAGCTACGAGGCCACAGTCCAGGACCCATCATGCAAGCCCCTTTCTCCGGGTGGGCCGGTAGCAGCACCCCCACCTGTTGAGCAGCAGGCAGTTTCAGCAGAGTAGGCTGAGCATGAGCATAGGTTGAGCGTGCTCCGTGAGATCCAGTGGCAGAGACCACTGAGGTTCAGTGGTGAGCCAGACCCTCAGGCAGCAGAGGTTTGTTTCGAGGCAGCAGTTTTCCTTTTCAGGCTTGCACAGACATCGACAGATCAGAGAGTGGCTTTGACAGCCAGCCTTTTTCGTGGATCATCTTGGCATTGGTGGAGTCTGGTGACTCAGCTTCTTGATGAGTTGTCACTTCCATGGGGTGACTTTCAGTTGCTGTTTCGTGAGGAGTATTTCCCCTCCAGCTTGCGCTCCATTCGGATTCAGGAGATCCTGCAGTTTCAGCAGGGAGGGATAACGGTGGCTGAGTACGCGACTAGTTTTGCAGACTGTGCACGCTTTTACCCGGACTTGGTCCATGACGACAACCTCCGAGCGCGGGAGTTTGAGCAGGGTCTCCGCCGAGAGATTCATGCTGTCATGGTACCCTTGTGAATTTCCACGTATGCTGGGGTGCTAGAGCAGGCGCTGGTGAGAGGGCTTCCTGTCATGTTCTAGTGTTGGTGGTAGCAGCAGGCATGTTGGAGCCGAGACGTCTGCCGTAGCTAGCGGGCATCGGCAAGCAGGACCTCGACGCATGTGGATTTCGGAAAACCGGACTTAGGGGCATGGTCGTACACCACAGTGGCACCGGAGGGAACTGGTGCAGCCCAGAGAGGGTCGGTGCTATGCTTGTGACGGGCAAGGTCACTTGGCACAATAGTGCCCAACCCGAGTTGCTGGGAGCTTCGGGCAGGCAGCAGGCGCACCACCATGACAGAGGCAGCACCGTGATCAGAGTAGTGTCCATAGAGGTGGTTCTAGTAGAGGAGCGGGAGGAGCTAGAGGTGGGGGACAATGTTACGAGACCTCCCCATCACCACTAGGCGGTCCACGTCAGGCTCCGGGAGATGACGGTTAGGACCACGGGTAGCCGCGAGCTTTGGATGTCTACGATCCTGCAGAGCATGAGATGGTGAGAGGTACCCCTTGCGACTCTTCTACTTTTTGCAGTATAACTGTTAGGCTCTGCGCGTGAAAGGATTTTCTCCCTTCTCCTTGTTTGAGGTGTTACCAAGGTGACGCAGGGCATCGGCTGTAACCCTTTGTTGGTAAGGAAAAAGGCATGAGACCTTTTCTTTTAGTCAATGGTGCTGACTCCTTCGCTTCCGAGCGTGTAAGAGAGTCTTGGTTGAGAGACATCGACTGTGAAATCTCGCGTAACAAGATATCCTTGGGTGTTCCACTGTATGGATATTCTGAAGGAGGGAATCACCGGGCCTTGTTCCAAGTGCGGGCAGTGATTCCTGTCGCGGCGTGCGACGTAGAGGTTGGACCGGGGAGGTGAGCTACCCCTGAGGGCCTTCGGTCCATTTGAGACCGTGCAAAGGGACGACGAGGTACCCTACCACCTTGCCCTAACCCCAAAGTCTGGAGTGGGTGGACGATGTTGGCAAGGGTTGACCTCGCATAAATAGATCAGTCCTTTGGTCCGTGTGTGGTGACGCAGAGCTGGGTGTGGGTTCTTTTGGGTTTGGGAAAGCCAGGTGTGGGCTTAGTACCCTGTGTTGCTACCTAGTTTTTCTTTTTAGGGACGAAAATCTTGAAGGAGGGAATGATGTAAGAACCCAGTTTTTTCTACGAAAGAATTTGGAATATTCTTGATAATATTTCATGGCAGCACCTTCAGACGGTGTGCGATTCTGAGCCTCGGAGTGGCCGGAATTAAATTTTCAGTGTGTTCACACTGGAAACGCTAAATAAATGTGATAACTCCTGAACGGTGATCCGGATCAGAGATCAGAGTGTACGGATGGGTCCGGAATGGTGTGTTTACCCTAGGGACGACATAAAACGTGTCGGCACGAGAAGTTTGGACCCCTCGCCCGCTTCTGGAACGTTAAACGGATTAATTAATTAAATAATTAATTCGTTTAATGGAGAAACACTAGTATCTCTTAAACGATGGCTCGGATCGGAAAACCGAGAGCCTCGTTGATTTCAGAGCATGATGTTTACCCTTGGAGGGGTATAAGTTTCCCGGGCGCGGGCCGTTTGTGAAAAATGGCCCCAGGGGCGTTTTCGTAATTTGGAGGCCTCGGGCGCTAAGTTTAATAACTTTTTAATGGGGTCTTGGAATAAAATTCTGAGACCACCGTTGTGCTCAGAGCGGGGTTCTTAGCCTAGGGGAGGCTAAATCCCGACCCCGTCGGGAGTTTGGGTTCGGGGCTGTCGGGCGGGCGTTTAAGTGATTTGTACTTAAACACCCCACCACCACTTCTTCTTCTTCTTCTTCTTCTTCTTCTTCTAATTCTTCCTCAAACCCTCCCCCCTCCTTCACCTCCAGTGAGGCAGCTCTGATGAGATGAACTCCAGCGAGGCGCAGCGGTTTCGACGGTCCGTACACGAAGCGTCGGGCTACGCCCTTCGAGGTAGGAGTTATTTCATTTTCGTTTTCAAATTCCCGCAATGTTGGAGCCCAATTTATACTGTTGAATTTTTGTCCGATCATCGAACTAAGACCACAGATGTGTAGTATATGTTCTAAGGTTTCCGACGCTCTTCTCAGATCGAAAATCTGAGTCCCAGGGTACCTGGGGCAGTCCCGGGAAGTTCCGGCCGGAATTCTGGTTTTCCGGCGGTTTCTGGCGGTGGACGGTGGTTCCGGGACGGCGGCGCGGCAGCGGGCGGGGCGGAAGGCCGGCCTGCCATTCGGCCAGCTGGGAGGAACCTCCCCGATGCGGGGCGGCTCGGCTCGCCGGCTGAGGGCACCGGCTGCGGGAGCCGGCGAGAGGGGACGGCCGGGGTCGCGCCTTGCGACCCCACGGCTGGACAGAGACCCGCGCGGCGCGGGTCTCCTCATGGAAACAATGATAGGCCTTGTCGGCCGTTCGGGGGAGGAAGCGCCCGCACAGAGCGTGCGCAAGGGGGCTCGCACGGGGCAGGGGCCGGCGGCCCCAGCGGGCCGGCCGGAGCGGGCCGGTCCGACCCAAGGGGGTTTCCCGCCTTTTATATAAAAAAAAATGTTTGGACGCCCGTATTTCGGGATACGGACGTCTGTTTTGAGCGCTGTCTACGGCGACGTGGACCTGACGTCGAGGCGGACTCTTTGAAATAGTTTCGTGAATTTTTAATTCCCAAAACAAGGGGCCTTGGTGGTGCGACACGTACGTCGAGGGGATTGACGTCATCCCGGGAATTCTTGTTTTGGGACGGCATGGACGCGTCCGACGTCCTTTTTGATCGCCGTCAGTGGCGTTGCGACACTGGCGCTGGGGCGGAAGTTTCCAGGGTCGTTTCAGGCCTTGAGGCACGGGCCCCACGACCAGTTTTTTGAGCTGCGGGTAGCGTTTAGTGACTTTTTCATCGGACATCTGTTCAGGGCGTGCGAGCAGTCGATGTTGGGTGTTTTTACGAGGGGATTGCAGTGGTACAATCCACCCGCCCTTATTCGGCACGATGGTGCAGGGTCCACGAGGGTCGTTTGGGCGTCGACAGTGATTTTCCATCTTTATCACCGGGCAACCTTTTTAGACAAGTGAGTAGTCCATCTTGTGTGCTTTTTCGAGAGGATCGCAACGGTGCGATCCGTTCGTTGAGTTACTGGATTGGGATGCGGGTCCCACGAAGCACCGCTCATGTGTGGTGCGCCAGAATGCACCTTTTTTCTCCGGATATCCATTGCACTCATGTGAGTAGTGCTTTTGACGTGTTTTCCCGGGGGAATCAAAATGGTGTAATGCAGACGACTGTTTTCAGGGCCGGGGCTCGGGATCACGGGACACCTTTCGGGCGTGAGGCGGTGTTGGTGACTTTTCCGTCAGATATCCGTTTGAGGCGAGTGAGTAGTCGATCTCTCATGTTTTTTCACGAGGGTTACAATGGTATGATCCGTTTGGCTGTGCGGATCCTCTTACCCGATCCTGTTAAATGTGGAAGCATGGAAGGTGCTCTAGTGGTGGTTTGCCCTACATTGTTTGTAGCGGGCCCTTGGCGTGTGATCGCGCACTCTTGGGAGAGTGATGTAAATGTTTCACAAGATGTGATTGGTCGTGCCTGGGCCTTTGAGGTGGAGTTGTTACGTCATGCCTTCGCGTTGACGCTGGGTGCCGGGTGCACGATAGCCCTTGGGCTGAAAGTGAGGTATACTCTGAGAGTGTACGAGAGCACTTAGTGGTACGTGCGGTTTGTACCTGAGACTGTTTGTGCGCTTGTTTGGGGTTTGAATTGGGGCCACACATTGTGTGGGCCCCATGAGCGTGTTGTGTTCTGCTTTGTGTACTTTGACATCTCACGACATAGTGGGTCCCTCTGTGCTCGTTTGTTTGACCAGCAGGGTGGAGCTTTTCCCCTGGATCTGTGCTCGTTTGTTTGACCAGTAGGGTGGAGCTTTTCCGCTGGCTCTATGCTCGTTTGTTTGACCTACAGGGTGGATATTTTTCCCTAGCTATGTGCTTGTTTGTTTGACCAGTATTGTTGAGTGGTCTCCCCCTAGTTTTGTTCTCGATGGATCGGCCGGTGGCGATGCTAGTGACACCTAGTGATGGAACAGGCACTGATCCCCTTTTGGGTGAGTTGTGATAGAGTTGGGTGGTTGAGCGATACCAACTACATGTTCGGTTGGCCAGTGGTGTAACCTCCAGTAGAGATGGCTAGAGAAGATCTGAGTTCTACCCTCCAGTGGGGCTGGGCAGTGGGTTACTCATCGATTTCTTCGGGTTTACCCTCCAGTAGGGCTGGGCAGTGGGTTGCTCACTGACTTCTAGGGTTTACCCTCCAGCAGAGACTGGGTAGTGGGTCACCCGACGCACTTAGGGTCTACCCTCCAGCAGAGACTGGGTAGTGGGTCACCCGACGACCTCTTAGGATCTACCCTCCAGCAGGGCTGGGTAGTGGGTCGCATGTCGTCTAGTTCCAGGTCTACCCTCCAGCAAGGCTGGGCAGTGGGTCTCCTGTCGACTAATTCCAAGTCTACCCTCCAGCGGGGCTGGGCAATGGGTCGCCTGTCGACTTATTCCAGGTCTACCCTCCAGCGGGGCTCGGCAGTGGGTTGCTTGATGATGTATTAAGGTCTACCCTCTAGCGGGGCTGGGCAGTGGGTCGCCTGATGATGTATTAAGGTCTACCCTCCAGCGGGGCTGGGCAGTGGGTCTCCATACGATGTATTATGGTTTACCCTCCAGCAGGGCTAGGCAGTGGGTCACCTGATATCATATTATGAATTACCCTCCAGCAGGGCTGGGCAGTGGGACACCTGTTGGAATTCCAGGCTCAGTCCTTTCTACTGGGCTAGCCTGTGGCTTTCCTCCGTGATTACCGGAGCGGGACCCCTGGTTATGGGTCAGTGTTTTGACGACCTTGACTTTGAGGAGACCTCTCGACGGTCGGGCAGTGAAGAGGTGTGGTTTTACATTCCCTAGAACTCTCAAGTATGAGGGGCACTTTTCCCACCAAGACGCGTTCTTGCGACATGATCTAAAACCTTGCGGGCGAGTTAGTGTCGCCCAAAGAAGATAGTGTCAAGGTGAGGTGATTGAGCCCCTTGGCTTGCGGTTCAGGGCAGACGTGTGGGATGCTGGGAATCGATGATGGTGTTTCTTTTGGGACTGTTGGCTACTCATTTTCTTGGGCTGAGATACGGGACGGAGATCCCCTTATGAGTTTGTTTTGGCTTCTTGCTGAGCATAAGGATATGTATATACCTTGTTTCCAGTACCCACTTCTTGGCTTTGGTTACTCTCCTTCCAGGAGAGGTGAAGACGCGCGGGGTATGCCACGTGCCTTCTATGTCTAGCTTCTCATGGTTGGACGATTCTACACTCTTGTTATAGGCAGCGAAAACTTGACGAGAAGTGCATCTTCTCACCATTCCTAGCTCCTTGTGTTAGGAAGAGTCTTCTACCTTTCTCTTGTTGGGTTGAGCTGGACTCTTTACCGCACTTTCAGTTGTACTCCTCTACTTTTCCTATTTTCTCTACTGCTCACCCTTTGGTACCTCCTTTTGTTGCTCCCTCGAGCCTTCGGGTTATCCTACTGAGTATTTTTATACTCACCCCAGCTTGGGATTTTCCCGCACTTGGTGTGACCTTGCAGATGACGGACAGGTGGAGCGTGACTTCAAGGGAGCGTAGGAGCATGGGAGCTTGGACTGCGTGCGGTGGTCGTGGTCGGGTTCCAGGTGGGAGACCCGTCAGCTGTTTCTTTTGTTTACCTGCTACCGGGTTGTGGCACTTTTTGGTTGGGCACATGTTTTTCCCCTTTTCTTTTCATCTTGTACTTTGTACTGTTTAGAGGTCGATGCACATTTTTGGTATATATATAGCAGTTTCCCTTTCCTTTACTATGCTTGTCTTTTATTTTACTCTACACTTTTGCATTGAGTGTGCTACGTGTATGTGTGTGTATAGGTACTTAGGCAAAGGCCTCCCCGAGTTGATGTGCCTTCGACACTGGTCGCCAGCCCCTGGCCTATGGAGGCGGGCTTGGGGTAGTTGCGGCTCGAGCCCGGGTCGGGTCGGGTCGTGACAGGTTTGATTCTGTTCTTTTCTAAGGTGTGTGTTTGTCAATTTAGAGACTTTCCACCATGATGACCTATAGTGGGACTCTACAAGAGAGACAATGACCCCAATTTGGAGATAGTGGGAAATGACCTACCAGTTGATCCTCCTTTAGTGCCAGCTGAGGAACTGTAGAATGTTTCAGACATAGGTGCTGAGGAACAGTTGTGCAAGGGCTTCTCTTGATATATGAAGACCTTATTGGGAGCACCGTAGTCTGCTGTGTCAATGGATGAGAGGACGAAGGTGTTCCATCACCATTTTCCTCCAACATTTTGGGGGGATTGCGGTAAAAAGACTATAAATCTATGGTTAGAGATGGTGTTACCGATTTTGAGCATCTGGAGACACATCCGGAGCAGAGGGTCGTTATCATGACTTACATGCTACGTGGATCAGGGAAGCGCTGGTGCAACGTTTTGAATTGGGTTGATGGGCTATGAAATATGGGTTGGGATGAATTAAAAAACCACTTATTCAACTAAGTTTACCCTTTTACTCTAGAAGTTGTGTGGGATAGTGAGTTCATACATATGGAGTAGGGCGCGATGACCATCCTGGAATACTCGACACAATTTATTGAGTCATATCCTTTTTTGCCAATGTATCTTACTGATGAGATGAAGAGTGTGAGATTTTTTAAAGAAGGTCTCAAACATGCTATTAGATATTAGGTCAATATATTCAGGTTCAATTCTATTATTGAGATTGTGAATCATGGGATAATCATAGAGAAAAACATGAGGGAAGTTGGAGGTACAGAACATGGGAGTGTTGTTTCTCACCCTAGTGGCTCTACATATTTTGGCAGGAAGGGCCATTTTAAAGTATCCAATGACATGAGTGAAAGTCAGGATGTGGGTCTAGGTATATTGGTTTATTTCCATCAGTGTGGTAGGCAAGGAAACCTGAAAAATCTATGCACTCATGACCAAGTTGAATGAAAAGCTTGCAGAAGGATGGGGAACATGGAGATTTTTTCTGGACCATACCTTCAGCTGCAAGTGGTAGGGGTTCAGATCTGATGTCAAGTTCAGTAGCAGTTTTGTTATCTCCAAGTTCGACTGGGTGCTGGAGAAGTGCTGGCCAATCAGGGTTGGGCAATGGTGGTTGTGGCCGTAGTATCTAGGCACCAGGTTCTCAATAAAAAAAGTTGGGTGGATCAAATTTTGTTATCCAAGTAGGGTCATAGGGCCAGGGTACATGCCAGACATATAAAGTGTAATAGACTCAATAGGATTAGGATCCCAGACCATATACAGTGAGAGGTACAATCTTAGTGGCTTCTACTATTGAATCTTCACTTTTCGATATAGGTGCATCACATGATTTTATATCTGCATCAGTTGTTAAAAGCCTTGGGCTTGTGGTTTTTCTTTCTGAGGGCGTTTTGACGCTTGAGACCCCATTGGGAGATATGATGGGTGATGTGATCCAGTGTATAGAGTGTCCCATTGTGGTCACATGGTGTCACTTTATTTGGGTACTTTATGTGCTCAAGATGATAGGGTTTGATGTCATTTTCAGAATGGATTGTATGGTAGCTTATGGAGTTATCTTGACATCTATCGCTGAAGGGTGACTTTCACATCAACCGAGGGTGCAGTGTTTACTCAGAAGGGTGAATAGGATGTCTAGGTGAGTTGAGATGGACCCAAGCATCATGTGATAGGTGGGATGACAACCCAGATCTCTAGTTTGTTTTTGGATAATTAGAGAGTGAGTTAGGAAGACTTCCCTATAGTGGTTGACCTCTTAAGTGATGTATTTACTGATGACATCCCTTTTTTACCACTTGAGATAGAGGTGGAATTCTTCATCAAGCTAGTTCCAGGAGATGATCTAGTATCCATTCCTCCATATAGGATAGGTAGGAAAGATCTGTAAGAGATCAAGAGGTAGCTAGAGGATTTGGAGGTGAAGGGAATTACTCGACCCGATACTTCTCTATGGGGTTCACCGGTCTGCTTTTTTCAAAAAATGTTGATCGTACCCTTAGGTAATCACTATGGGAAAACCGTTTTTTTTGCGATGGACTATTTGGGATGGGAATTAAACCCATTGCAAATAGTCCGTAGAAGATGTTATTTGTGACAAGTTGACCAACCCGTCGCAAATAACCAGTTATTTGCGAAGGGAATTGGTGCCTCATCGCTAAAACTTACGCACGGATTGGCACGGTTTGCATACGAAACCACACGAAAGGGTATTTGCGACGGGTAGGCACCACTCATCACAAATGTCGTTAAGTGGTAAGACCTAGTTGCGACAGGGGATCCTCCATCGCAATTTTTTCGGCCCCCAGAGGGTATTTGTTACGAGTTCCGTCGTAAATAACCGACGGTGGTAAAAATCTATTTGCGACTGGATGTTGTCCCGTCGCAAATAGTGTGTCGGCATGTTATTTTTTGCGACGAGCCTTGTAACAAAAAACCTTTTAATTCCCGACCATAATTAATGCGGCCGAAGGTATTTATGACGGGATCGATCATGATAAGCACAATTAGCGACGAGAATCTCGCCGCAAACAATCCCGTCACACCTAATCTAACCTATATATAACCCATCCGTTTTTTCCCTCCTCCTGAATTTCTTTTTTCCTCTGCTTCTCTAAACTATAATTTTAGAGTTAAAATTTTTGATGGTTAGTTTAATGAAAAAGTTGTGAAGCCATCTACAATTATAAGAGATCAAGTTTATAGGTATATATGTTTTATTTAATTTAGTTTTTATTTCATTTTTTAATATTAATTTTAATTATTGTTGATTAGTTATAATTATGTTAGATTTAAATTGTTTTTTCATCCGTAATAATTAGTAATAAATAGTAATAAATTGTAATAATTAGTAATAAATTGTAATAATTAGTAATAAATAGTAATAAATATTAATAATTAGTAATAAATAGTAATAAATAGTAATAATTTGTAATAAATAGTAATAATTACTAACAAATATTAATAAATAGTAAAAAATACTAATAAACAGTAATAAATAGTAATAAATAGGAATAAATAACCACAAATTGCAATAAATTGCAATAAATAGTAATATATAGCAATAAATATCAATATATAGCAATAAAAAGAAATAAATAGCATTAAATAGGAATAAATAGTAATAATTAGCAAACAAATAGCAAAAATTAGCAGAAAATAGCAAAAAATAGCAAAAAATAGTAACAAATAGCATCAAATAGTAGTAAATAGTAATTATTAGTAATTATTAGGAATAAATAGAAATAAATAGTAATAAATAGCAATAAATAGCAATAAATAGTAATAAATATTATAAAATAGTAATATATAGTAAAAAGTAGTAATAATTAGTAATAATTATTAATAAAAAGTAATATTAAATAATAGTTAGTTTTAATTTGTAGTAATTAGATATAAATAGTAATAAATAGTAATAACTAGTAATAATTAGTAATAATTAGTAATAAATAGTGATAAAAAATAATAAATAGTAATAAGTAGTAATAAATAGTAATAAATAGTAATAAATTGTAACAATTACTAATAATTAGTAATAATTAGTAATAATATGTTATAAATAGTAACAATTAGTAATAAATAGTAATAAATAGTAATAAATAGTAATAAATAGTAATAAATAGTAATAAATAGTAATAAATATTAATAATTGGTAATAATTAGTATTAGTTAGTAATAATTAGTAATAATTAGAAACAATTAGTAATAATTAGTAATAATTAGTAATAATTAGTAATAATTAGTAATAAATAGTAATAAATAGTAACAAATAGTAATATTTTAATAATTATTAGTAATAATTAGTAATAATTTCAATAATTAGAAATAATTAAGAATAATTAGGAATAATTAAGAATTAATAGGAATAATTAGGAATAACTAAGAATAATTAGGAATAATTAAGAATAATTAGTAATAAATAGAAATAATTTGTAATAAAAATAAATAATTAGAAAAAATTATCAAGAATTAGAAATAATTAACATTAATTAGCAATAATTTGGAATAATTTGGAATAATTAGGAATATTTATCAATAATTAGCAATAATCAGAAATAATAAAGAATAATTTGAAATAATTAGGAATAATTATGAATAATTATGAATATTTAGGAATATTTAGGAATAATTAGCAATAATTAGCAATAATTATCACCAATTGTCACTAATTAGCACCAATTTGGACAAAATAACAGTAAATTGAATTAAATAGCATAATTAGCAGTAAATAACAGTAAATAGAAGTAAATAACAGTACATAACATAATTATGATTAATTAGCAACAATTATCAATAATTATGACTAATTATAATTATTTTCGATCAATTAAGAATAATTAAGAATAAAATTAATTATAATAAATTTTAATAAATTGTAATAAATCGTAATAAATTATAATAAATTGTAATAACTTGTAATAACTTGGCATAATTTCCAGGTGATTTGTGGCACTCCTTTTTCTCGATGACTCTTCTCTTTTCATCTCTCACAGACTCAATACATTATGAAAAGTATGCTTCTACGTATGAATATCCAATCTCGTATGCCCGAGTTTGAATATGCATTCATAGGACCACATTTTTCATAATGTTTTTAGACGGTGACGGTTTCAAGAGGATGATTCATTGACGAAAATGGGGTTCTTTTGTCCAACAGCTCATTTACTTGCATCTTATTTACACTAAAATCACAATGAAGAATCTTCTCCGTGGTATGCTTATACATTCTCGTATGCAAAAGAATGAATATGTGTACCTCAAAGAAGATTCTTCATTGTGATTTCAATGTGAGAAAGTTTATTGTAAATGAGCAGTAAGACAAAAGTGTAGCCATCAATCCACTGGAAATTATCTCTCCCATAATTAAAGGTAATTATTAAGAATTAGTTGTAATTATTTATCTTCTTTTTTTGTATAGTGTTTTTCTAATTTTAAATTATTCAAAAAAGTAATTATTTTTTATTTTGTAGAAAAATATTGAACAAGGAAGTTGACAACAATCATTATTAGATTCTCGCACTTGGATAAATCAACTCAAAAATCCAAATGGTTCTGGTTTAAATCCTGTATATATTGACCGTGTTGAGGCTTTCTTAGCATTTGCATCATAAAAAACTAGAATTTGTTTTAGATGGCACAATTAAGTGTCCTTGTAAAAAATGTGCCCTTAAGACGTTTGACACATTTGACAAGGTTGGAGGAAATCTCTTGCGGTTTGGTTTTCAAGAAGATTATGTATTTTGGTTTCTACACGGTGAACCTAATTTCCAAGAAGATACTAATAACTTGATTCGACATCCATGACAGTTCTAAAATTATGTACATGATGTTGCAGGTCCATCTATTCAACAAACTGAAACTCATGATGATATTGATTTAACTCCTGAGTTGGCACAATCTGAATTTTATTAGTTGTCGAGGTCTATTGAGGATGCATTATATCCTGGTTGCAAGATAAGAAAATTAGATGCGATTACAAAATTTATGGCTATTAAATCAGATAATGAAACGTAAAACAACTATTTTGATCAGATATTTTCTTTTGTTAAAACAGTGTTACCTGAAGGAAATGTGTTGCCTGCAAATTACTATGAGAGTAAGAGGCTGGTTCGTAATTTGAGTCTTAGTTGTCAGAACATTCATGGATGTGAAAATGATTGCATCTTATATTCAGAAGAAAATGAGTCGTTGGATAGTTGTCCCACATGTGGACAATCGAGGTTTAATGAATCTCAATTGCGGAAGTCTGGATCGATTCTTGTAAAACAGTTGATATATTTCCCCCTTACACCCTGGTTGCAACATTTATTTTTGTCTTAAAACACAATGACAATGATGTCATGGCACAAAAACCAAGATTTCAACCGATAAAATCTTGAATCATCCATGTAATGGTGATTAATGGAAACATTTTGACTGACTACATCCGTCTTTTTCTTTAGATGCCTGAAATGTGCAATTGGGTCTTTCTACTAACGGTTTCTTTTGGTTTTGTTCTTATGGTAGTCAATATTCATTTTTGTCTATCTTTATAACTCCATACAATTTACCTCTCTGGATGATGTTGGAGGAGCTCTATATATTTTTGACCTTATTAATCCCAGGACATCCGAAAAATAATATTGATGTTTATTTGAAACCATAGATTGATGATTCAAATTCATTATTGAGTAATGGTGTTAGTACATATGAAGTCACTGTGAAAAAAAATTCATATTAAAATATGCATTGATGTGGACGATTAGTGACTTCTAGGCATATGATATGTTATCTGGCTGGAGTAAACATGGTCTGAGATCATGTACTTACTTTATGAAAGATAGCATGTCCTTCATGCTCATCAATGGAAAAAAACCATACTATTTTGACTATCATCGTTGATTTCTTCCAACCGATCAGCCCTTTCGGAGGAACAAATGTCATTTTAGGATAGGCACAATTGAAAGGGATGAACCTCAAAAAATGATCTCAGGTATAGAGTTAAAATCAGTTGTATTTTCATTACCTCCCATCACATTTGGGCGAACTATAAATCAATAGAAAATCCATATATTTTGGAAAGAACATAATTGGATAAAAGAGATCATTTTTTGGGATTATTCATATTGGCCTGATTTGTTGGTCTGCCACATGTTGTATGTAATGCATATTGACAAGAACTATTTTGATAATTTATTTCATATAGTTTTGGATACACCATGTAAGACCAAAGATAATGTAAAGGAATGATTAGATCTTACCCAAATTTGCAGATGACCAGAACTTGAAATATTTCAAAATGTCAAATCACAGAGGTTAATGAAGCCCAAAGAAGATTATAAACTGTCTAAAGTGAGTCTCTAATTATTTTTTCAATGGATTAAATATTTGAGACTTCAAGATATCTATGCTTCCAATTTGGGTAGATGTGTTAATAATGGTCATATTACTGGATTAAAAAGTCATGATTGTCATGTTATAATGGAAAGACTTATGCCAATTGGATTCAGAGGATTATTGAATTCTATGATTTTGGATTCAATAACGGACATATCATATTTTTTTCTAGACATTTGTGCGGCGAAAATAGACTATTATGCACCTAGTAAACTTGAATAATATGTTGTTGAAATTATATGTAAACTAGAAAAAATCTTCCTGCCGGATTTCTTTGACACAATAAAACATCTGATATTACATTTTCCACATGAAGTTAAATGTGGAGGTCAGTACTGTTTTGATGGATGTACCCATTCAAGAGATGCATTTAGAAATTTAAGAAAAGAGTACGTAACAAATTCTTCAAGTTTACTAGGTGCATCTTATATAGTTTGGCTTTGGTGGAGTGTAATGTCTTGGATTTTCCATGTATTATTTTTAAATATTATATTTAATTATTATGAGACCAGGCGCAGAGATGACACATCATTCTGTGGCTCAGTGATATCGAAATGGTGGTTTGAAATTTTTTTTATGTTAAGTGAGTTGGAACTTGTGCACAGTTGTGATAGTTTCCAAAGAGATTTCAGGATTAAAAATTCAGGGGCACCGTTGCGTTCGGGAAGACAACATTACAAAATAATGGGTCTAACCTCGACCGACATGGGTCGAGGGAAAAAATTAATTTTTCAGACATTTTCAGTAAAATAAAATAAAATAAATGGAAAAGATTATTTTATTTTTATTTGGAAATATTCGCTGTAGCGCAACGATGTGGAAGAATTTTAATAATTAATGCCATGTCATAATGACTTAGAAACGACTACTTGAATCATTATTTCCACAACATGGTGAAATTCCAAAACGCGCATCCCCTTTTTAATGGGATAATCGAATGATGGTCATTGACTGAAATTTGAGAGAAAACTATGGAAAATCCATGGAGCCTTGGAGAAAACTCTCAGCGATGAACGACGAAGTATCAAAGGTGAGAATCGCTGCACCAACGGGTTGAAGGATCTCAACGATGATGACAGCATGCCCTATTTTTCAGAGATTGATCACTTTTGAGGTCAGGGTTTATTATTTAAATTATTTTTCCCCATTTCATATTTAAACGACAAACACAGATCAACCACGAACAAGTTGATTCGCGGATTCGTGCATTCTTGCGGGAGGGTTTCTGTTGGGATATTTTTTTGGGGATTGATCCATAATTATTGTTTATAATTTTTATCCTACACCATTTATTCCTACTAACAGGAGTAGATCAACGCTGTGACGAACAACGGCAGAGGTTTGTTCCTCGATTTCTTTTCTGGATTTCCTCCCCCTTTCTTCTCTCATGTGTTCTTCACATTCTTCGTGTTCATCTTGGGGGAGATGAAAAATGTATCATTTCATGCCTATTTTTTGACGCAATGATCCCAAATTGGAGATCCGACATAGAGACGACCTATTGGTGGTGTGACGACAATGGTGGAAGATGAATCAACACAGTTCAGGAATTACAGTCCTTCGACCGTTCTTTGTGCGGGTGGATCAAAACGTGTTTTCGGGGCCAATCAGAGGCCCTAAATAAGGGAAAAGACTTTGGCAGATCGGGAAGACCAAGATTCTAGTGTTTTATGGTGGTCGGACAGTTGGATCGACGAATGGGGCAGTACGGGAGGCGCACTGGTGAAGAGCGCCGTTTTTGGAAAATTATAGGATACACGGCGTGTACTTGTGAAGAACACGCCGTGTCGTACCGGCGGCGGTGGATAGGGTTTTAGGGGTCAGAGAGGAATCACAGGGCTTGTGACTCTGGTCAAATGACGTGCTGGAATTTCCTCAAAGCTAGGCGTGTATTTTGGAAAGTACATGGACACGGGATGGACTACACATCTTCGGAACACGACGTGTACTCTCTACGCAGCATCGCAGAGGAGGCTATGTGGGACTCAGTGTGTATCCAGGGGATACACAAACACAGGGTGTATTACATGGCCATTTACGATACCACACATCTAGGTGAGGCCAGTAGTGTGGGTCACCTCGTGTACCGATTACACGAGTTGGACTACACAGGTTGAGGCTGTGTTCGGGCACATAGCCAGCATATACAGAACCGACCCCAGATATTCAAAAAGGAATTTAATCCATAACACACATTGTGTACAGACCTTTTTCACCCGACCAGCCTTATGACACTGGCTATTGTACACGGGTAGTATCCGGGGTCAGAAGACACGACGTGTGACTTTTCTACACGTTGTGTAATTTTTGGAAAATGGCTTGGCCCCCTTGTCCACTATATCTTGGACATGTTTTGTTTGGGTTAGTTCCCCTTATTCCCATTCCCCTGAAATTTAGGCATCATTCCTTTTATATGAGTATAATCCCTTAAGAAGGACTTTCTATGATAGAGTCAGGGATCCCTACGAGAGGCCCAGAGTAAGATCCTCTATCCATTCCTGAGCCTATGTAGAGTCAGGCATTGATGTGAACAACTCTACCATGCATTGATCCTCTACCTAGATTGTGAATATGGATGAGTCGCCGTATCTTCCATGGCTCGGGCAGTGATCCTCATCTGTGTATCATGATCTTTTCCACTCAAGAGTGTGTCTCCCGTAATGAGTGTATCTATCTATCGCGATCTTCCCACTCAAGAGTGTGTCGCCCGTAATGGGTGTAACTACCTATCCTGATGTTTCCTGATGAATAGTACTTATCAAATAGACGTCATCAAAGATACCAGACACATGGACTGTGTTCTACCAGAATGTGTCATTCATGGAATCTTCGAACAGAATCCATAAATGGGGTTATGTTGTTGTGTGACTTGTCTCTAGACTACGGGTCTGAGTTTTGAGTATCTCTAATTTGTGTTTCTCTGTTATATGTTCTCTAGACATATACTATTTAGAGCTGAATGTACCTTTACATCATGTTTTACTTTGTGTTTTTTTAGGGTCCTATACTGAGTATTGTTATACTCACCCCTGCACGGGCTTTTCCAGCACGTGTCGTGTCTTGTAAAGACGAGAAACCTTTTCACAGGGTCTAGGGTGGACGAGGACATGATTGAGATTTCTGAGTTTCCAACAGGACGAGGTGTTCCTAAGACCATGAGCAGTAGACCCAATACCTATTTATGTTTACAGGTTGGACTTTGCACTTTTCGGGCTATTGTTTTGGTGGGCTTGTATTCTGGCCTAGTTTACTTTCAACACTTTACTTTCTGTCATACACTGTTGGTTGGGTTTAGTTGTATGCATGCATTTGTTTCCTTAGTGGTTGTTCTTACATTTCATCATTTGTGGGCTTGGAGATGTGAGCGTTTGTACATGTTCATAGGAAATGCCTCCCATGTTAGTGATATGCCTTCTCGGTGCTAGTCAGCAGCCCCTGGCCTATTGGGGGTGGGCTTGGGGAGTCATAGTGCGAGCCCCATTGGGACAGCCGTGACTTAGAGTTCATGAATGATTACTTTCAGAGGATGAACATCAAAGAGCTCATACATACGTTCTTCTCAACTGGGAAGAAATGACATCATTTGTACTATGAGTGCTTCTGTCACTTTTTCTATAATTTATGTTACTGTAAGTAAACTTATTTTATTTTTAGGTTATATGATAATAATATCAAGAAACAACGTCCAAAAATTACAGCAGCTTCTCTTAAAGAACGCTGACAAATTTTTTTTCTCAATGGTTTCAAAAATTGGTCACATAAATTATTGATGGTTTAACATATCAATTCAGTTTATTATTTATTATATTGATAATTTTTTTACAAATTTTCAGGTGTCTCAACATGCTGATAAAATTGATAAGCGACTGTGTATATTGAGTAACCCACCATCCAAAATTGTTAAATATTACAATTCATATGTGGTGAATGGTTTTTGATTTCATAAACATGCATATAGGGAATAAAAAAAACAATGAACAATGGAGTTTTCTTGAGAGGATCGCATCATAGAGAAACTAATGTTGACTTTTACAGAAAGCTGGATGAAATTGTTGAACTGTGTTATCTAGTCAAAAATTACGTAACAATTCTAAATGTCGGTGGTTAGATACTGAAATTGGATTTTTGTGTTCATCTGATTCATGGAGTCATCGATATTAAATATAAATGTCTTCTTGTAGAAAATGAACCATTTTAATCGCTCAACAGGCACATCAAATATATTACGCAAAGTACTGTGCTACTTCAAGAGACACGAGTGATTGGTGGAGAATAATAAAAATGAAATCATGGGAAAATCAGTTTACTCAAACTGAATGTTTTTCTGATGAAGTAAAATGAATTGAAAATTTTCAAGACTACTCATAATCCATCCTTTTCACATAGAGACATTAATATAATTGATAACACCCCACAATTAAGGGTAGATGGTGACAATAATGTTAATGATGTTAGAAATGAATTTGAAATGGAAAGAGATGAGGAAACTTAAACTGATATGGATAGTGATGACACTGATGATGAATATGAAGGCATTGAAATTGTCAGATATGAAGAAGATGATAAAGGTCAACATTGACATAGTTAAATATAGGTTATAATCATAACTCATATATACCTATATGTAATAGTTATTTCCAACTATCTACTAACAATAATCATATTTTGTTTTAGATGGACCCAAATTTATTTCATGAGTTGGAGGAGGTTGAGCTACCATTAGATGATGAGGATTTTGGATAATCTGACCCTTAGGCTACTGGCGGTTCAGGGGGTACGTGGATGGGGAGCGGTCTTACGTGATTGAAGATTCCCAACCCTATCCCCGACCGACGTCCACGTCTTGGTTGAGATCCACACAGTTGAAGGTATGTTAACCTATTTATCTTATTTAGCATTCATTAATTTACTTATATACTAATTGTTTGATTATTTTTTCTTTTTTAGTGTCTTGTGGATGTAGTTTTTGGACAGGGGAGCACTATCTTGAACAATAATATTTCTCAGCCATAGATCACTTGAGAAAATATTCCTGCGGATGTGTAGCTTGGAATGTTCAATCATTGGCTGGAACAGAAAAAAATAATATTTATTTAGAAATTTATTTCATTAATAACTTGATATTATAAATTATTTGTAGGTTTTATTGTATCCCATCAATGATATCATGTTCATTGTTATCCACAAGGCATGGGAGGTGTCTAAACGTTGGCGTTTTTGTCAGTTTTTGCACAATTTGAGAAGGAAATCGATTAAGAAAGAAAGAGAGACTGTATTTGATGAGTCATGTAGAGCCCACCGACCAAAGTACATTTCATATCATGTTTGGGATGGATTATGTTCACACTGGTTGAGTGGTAAATTTAAGAGGAGATCTTCATTGGGTCGCCAGTCCCAGGGGAGATAGGGGTGAAACCTCGAGCTAGTAGTCGTACATTCAGTACGCATAGAGAGCATCTGGTAAGTATATTTTTTAAATATTTTTCTTATAACTGTACATATAAACAGTTTATTTTATATTCATATAGGCAGTTGAGTATCCCGATATTATGGTGTATGACCATTATCATAGGATAAATAGTTATCCAGACACTAGAGAGATTAGAGGTGATCGCCAACGTCCGATTGTGGGCCGTAGTATTTCTTTTTTAGTTTGAAAATAAACTGAATATAATATTTTTAATATTTTAATTTCAAATTGAAACTGAAGGAGTCATATGAGGCTGTGACCTCTCAGACATGGGTTGAGAGTCAGCCCAAGATACCTGATCAGACTAGTGACCACCATTTTGATGAGCCGACGTGGATGCAGCCGGCCCTGTATGCCTTCTAGAAGGGCTCAGAAGTTGGTATAGACTCTCATTTGACTCCTAGGACTTATTATGGTACTTCTACTATGTCGACGCCCAGCTGAAGAGGAGCCCAAGGAGATAAGAGGAGCCCAAGGAGATGAATCATCTTCTTTATCACAGTATTAGGAGTAGTTACGATCTCAAATTGTGCTTATAGTGAGTTTGCAGAAGTAGCAGGTAGAGATACGTTAGCAGCAGTAGTAGCAATAGTAACAACATGAGGAGTACATTCATTGATGGAAGCAGCAACGACATCAATATGAGGAGTACATGAGTCGATGAGAGCAGTAGCAACACGAGCAAATGGAGTACATGGGTCATCTGGCTCATAGTTTAGGGATGGAGTTTCCACTACCATCTCCTCCAGCTCCCCTAACTTCTTCAGAAGACTATCCCCCAAGTGATTTTTTTGTTATGTTAAAAAAATTTTGAATTGGAAATTTTTTATAATATAAAATATTTATAGTTTTTTTCTATTTTATTGGTGCGAATATTGCAATTTTTTTTATATTTTTAATATTTTAATATTATATTATTTATTATTAGTATAATATTTTTTAATGATATTTTTTTAATAATAAAAATAATAAAATTTTATTATTTTTTAATATTTTTTTCTGAATATTGAGAATTTTAATATATTTTTTAATAATATTAATATGTTTTTTCATTAATAATAATTTTATTATTTTATTTTATTTTATTACACATTCTCCAATATTGATAATTTTAATATATTTTATTTTTTTGATTAATTTAATAATATTAATATTATTTCTTCATTGATCATAATTATATTATTATTTTTTTATTTTGTTAAGTATTTTGGATGGGGCCTTTTACGATGGGGGCCCGTTTCATATAGATTATATAAATATTTTTTAAATTTTTTTGTGATGAGTTGCTTTACCATCACAATAACATTGTTGCGACGAGCCCGTCACAACTGTTTTATAACATATAAACTATATGCGACAGACCAACATCCCGTCGTAAATACTTTTTGTGACAGGCCCTTCACGAAAGGTTTTTGTATATATAATGTATTTAATCAAACATATTTTTTTGACATGACCAATTCCCATTGCAACTAGCCCATCACAAATATCCGAAATTCTAGTAGTGATATGCATGGACTATCAAAAACTAAACCAGATGATGATTAAAAACTAATATCCCTTACCAAAAATAGATGGTATTTTTGATCAGCTTCGAGGAGATCGAGTGTTCTCGAAAATCCACATGAGGTTAAGATATCACCAGGTACGTGTTTGACCTATATACATACCACATATGACCATTCGTAGTAGGCATGAGTTATAATATTATATGTTTATATTGTTCGGTATCATGAATGTGCCAGTAGTTTTCATGGTGATAAGGAACAAAGTGTTCCATCCTTACGTGGATTATTTTGTGGGGGGTTTTCATGGATGATATATTTGTGTATTCTCATAATCGATACAACCATTCAAAACATCTTGAGATTATTTTTAATACATTGGGATAGAATTTTTTATATGCTAAACAGAGAAAGTGCTACTTTTGGATGGATCAAATTCACTTCCTGTGTCACATCTTCTCAGAGATTGGAGTGATAGTGGATGAAGAGGAGGTGATAGTATTAGTTTTCTAGGAACAAAAGAATAATGTTTTTGATATACGATGTTTCTTAGGGATAACTCGTTACTAATGAAATTTTATATAGGAAATCTCAATCTTAGAAATTCCATTGATGGGCATGACTAAACAGGGAAAGAAACTCGTGTTGTTAGTGTCTTGGGAGACATCCATTATACAGATGAAAGGAAGGTTGAAATCATCATTGATCCTTATACTTATTGTGAGGAGAATTATTTACATGATATACTATGATGCTTCATGTATTGGGTTGGGGGAATTACAAATTTCAGGAGATCGAGTCATGCCATAAAAGTCTCAGCAGTTGGGGAATCACGAGGGGAATTACCCAACACTCTATCTCAAGCAAACTATAGTTGTTCACGCGTTGCGCTGTTAGAGGAATTATTTTTTGGGAGAGAATTTTGTGGTGTATATGGACCATAAAATCCTCAAGAATATCTTTACACCAGATGATATGAAACTAAGGTAGTGTTGGTGGGTGGGGTACCTAAATTGCTTTGATTTTGAGCTTCCCTAATCACCACAAGATAATTTTATTTTAGGAAACCACAACTTGGGGAATGTGCCACTCCCAAGATCCCCTAAAATACAAGATGCAAGCTCCCAAAGTATATTTCATATCATGTTTGGGATGGAATATGTTCACACTGGTTGAGTGGTGGATTTCAGAGGAGATCTTCATTGGGTCGGCAGACCCGGGGGAGACAGGGGTGACACATCGAGCTAGTAGTCGTACATTCAGTACGCATAGAGAGCATCTGGTAATTATATTATTTAAATATTTTTCTTATAACTGTACATATAAAAAGTTTATTTTATATTCATATAGGCAGTCGAGTATCTCGATATTACGGTGTATGACCTTTATCAGAGGATAAATAGCGATCCAGACACTAGAGAGATTAGAGGTGATCACCAACGTCAGATTGTGGGCCGTATTATTTCTTTTTTAGTTTGAAAATCAACTGAATATAATATTTTTAATATTTTAATTTCAAATTGAAACTGAAGGAGTTATATGAGGCCGTGACCTCTCAGACATTGGTTGAGAGTCAGCCCAAGATAGCTGATTAGACTAGTGCCCACCATTTTGATGAGCCAGCGTGGATGCAGCCGGCCCTGTATGCCTTCTAGAAGGGCTCTGTAGTTGGTATAGACTCTCATTTGACTCCTAGGACTTATTATGGTACTTCTACGATGTCGACGCCCAACTGAAGAGGAGCTCAAGGAGATGAATCATCTTCTTTATCACAATATTTGGAGTAGTTACGAGCTCAAATTGTGCTTCTAGTGAGTTTGCAGAAGTAGCAGGTAGAGATGCGTTAGCAGCAGTAGTAGCAGTAGTAGCAGCATGAGGAGGACATGCATTGATGGAAGCAATAATGACATCAATACAAGGAGGACATGAGTCGATGAGAGCATCAGAAACATGATTAGATGGAGTACATGCGTCATCTGACTCGTAGTTTAGGGATGGAGTTTCCTCTACCATCTCCTCCAGCTCCCCCAATTTCTTCAGAAGACTATCCCCCCTAGTGATTTTTTTTTGTTCTGTTAAAAAAATTTTAATTGAAAATTTGTTATAATATAAAATATTTATAGTTTTTTTGTATTTTATTGGTGCGAATATTGCAAATTTTATTATATTTTTAATATTTTAATATTGTATTATTTATTATTTGTATAATATTTTTTATTGTTTTCTTATTTTTTTAATAATAATAATAATAAAATTTTATTATTTTTTAATATTTTTTTTCTGAATATTGAGAATTTTCATATTTTTTTAATAATATTAAAATGTTTTTTCATTAATAATAATTTTATTATTTTATTTTATTTTATTACGTATTCTCCAATATTGAGAATTTTCATATATTTTTTTTTTGATTATTTTAATAATATTAAAATTATTTCTTCATTAATCATAATTATATTATTATTTTTTTATTTTATTAAGTATTTTGGATGGGGCCTTTTATGATGGAGCCCCATTGCAAATAGATTATATAAATATTTTTTAAATTTTTTTGCGATGAGTTGCTTTACCATCACAATAACATTGTTGCGACGAGCCCGTCACAACTGTTTTATAACAGATAAACTATATGCGATAGGCCAGCATCCCGTCATAAATACTTTTTGCGACGTGCCCTTCACGAAAGGTTATTGTATATATAATGTATTTAATCAAACATATATTTTTGACATGACCAATTCCCATTGCAACTAGCCCGTCAGAAATATCAGAAATTCTAGTAGTGATATGCACGGACTATCGAAAACTAAACCAGATGATGATTAAAAACTAATATCCCTTATAAAAAATAGATGGTATGTTTGATCAGCTTCGAGGAGATCGAGTGTTCTCGAAAATCCACATGAGGTTAAGATATCACCAGGTACGTGTTTGACCTATATACATACCACATATGACCATTCTTAGTAGGCATGAGTTATAATATTATATGTTTATATTGTTCGGTATCATGAATGAGCCAGTAGTTTTCATGGTGATGATTAACAAAGTGTTCCATCCTTACATGGATTATTTTGTGGGGGTTTTCATGGATGATATATTTGTGTATTCTCATAATTGATACAACTATTCCAAACATCATGAGATTATTTTTAATACATTGGGATAGAATTTGTTATATGTTAAATAGACAAAGTGCTACTTTTGGATGGATCAAATTCACTTCCTGTGTCACATCATCTCAAAGATTGGAGTGATAGTGGATGAAGTGGAGGTGAGAGTGTTAGTTTTCTCGGAAGAAAAGAAGAATGTTTTTGACATACGAAGTTTCTTAGGGATAACTAGTTACTAATGAAATTTTATATAGGACATCTCAATCTTAGAAATGCCATTGATGGGCTTGACTAAATAGGGAAAGAAACTCGTGTGGTTAATGTCTTGGGAGACATCCTTTATACAGATGAAAGGAAGGATGAAATCATCATTGATCCTTATACTTATTGAGAGGAGAATGATTTACATGATATACTATGATGCTTCATGTATTGTGTTGGGGGAATTACAAATTTCAGGAGATCGAGTCATGCCATAAAAGTCTCAGCAGTTGGGGAATCACAAGGGGAATTACCCTACACTCTATCTCAAGTAAACTATAGTTGTTCACGCGTTGCGCTGTTAGAGGAATTATTTGTTGGGAGAGAATTTTGGGGTGTATATGTACCATAAAATCCTCAAGAATATCTTTAAACCACACGATCTGAAACTAATGTAGTGTTGGTGGGTGGGGTACCTAAATTGCTTTGATTTTGAGCTTCCCTAATCGCCACCTGATAATTTAATTTTAGGAAACCACAACTAGGGGATTGTGCCACTCCCAAGATCCCCTAAAATAAAAGATGCACACTCCCAAAGTACATTTCATATCATGTTTGGGATGGATTTTGTTCAAACTGGTTGGGTGGTGGATTTCAGAGGAGATCTTTATTGGGTCGGCAGACCCGGGGGAGATAGGGGTGAGACATAGAGCTAGTAGTTGCACATTCAGTACGCATAGAGAGCATCTGGTAATATATTTTTTAAATATTTTTCTTATAACTGTACGTATAAACAGTTTATTTTATATTCATATAGGTAGTCGAGTATCCCGATAATACAGTGTATGACCTTTATCAGAGGATAAATAGTGGTCTAGACACTAGAGAGATTAGAGGTGATCGTGAACGTCAGATTGTGGGCCGTATTATTTCTTTTTTAGTTTGAAAATCAACAGAATATAATATTTTTAATATTTTAATTTCAAATTGAAACTGAAGGAGTCATATGAGGTCGTGAACTCTCAGACATGGGTTGAGAGTCAGCCCAAGATAGCTGATCAGACTAGTTCCCACCATTTTGATTAGCCGGCGTGGATGCAGCCGGCCCTGTATGCCCTCTAGAAGGGATCAATAGTTGGTATAGACTCTCATTTGACTCCTAGGAATTATTATGGTACTTCTACGATGTCGACGCCCAGCTGAAGTGGAGATCAAGGAGATGAATCATCTTCTTTATCACAGTATTTGGAGTAGTTAAGAGCTCAGATTGTGCTTAGTGTGAGTTTGCAGAAGTAGCAGGTAGAGATGCGTTAGCAGCAGTAGTAGCAGTAGTAGCAGTATGAGGAGGACATGCATTGATGGAAGTAGCAACGACATCAATACGAGGAGGATATGAGTCGATGAGAGCAGCAGCAACACGAGCAGATGGAGTACATGTGTCATCTGACTCGTAGTTTAGGGATGGAGTTTCCTCTACCATCTCCTCCAGCTCCCTCAACTTCTTCAGAAGACTATCCCCCTTAGTGATTTTTTTTGTTCTATTAAAAAAATTTGAATTGGAAATTTGTTATAATATAAAATATTTATAGTTTTTTTCTATTTTATTGGTGCGAATATTGAATTTTTTTTATATTTTTTATATTTTAATATTATATTATTTATTATTAGTATAATAATTTTTTAATGTTTTCTTATTTTTTTAATAATAATAATTATAAAATTTTATTATTTTTTAATATTTTTTTTCTCAATATTGAGAATTTTAATATTTTTTAAATTATATTAATATGTTTTTTTCATTAATAATAATTTTTTTATTTTATTTTATTTTATTACGTATTCTCTAAAATTGAGAATTTTAATATATTTTATTTTTTTTGATTATTTTAATAATATTAATATTATTTATTCATTAATCATAATTATATTATTAATTTTTTATTTTATTAAGTATTTTGGATGGGGCCTTTTACGATGGGGGCCCATTGGAAATAGATTATATAAATATTTTTTAAATATTTTTGCGATGAGTTGCTTTACCATCGCAATAACATTGTTGCGACTAGCCCGTGACAACTGTTTTATAACATATAAACTATATGCGACAGGCCAACATCCCGTCGTAAATAATTTTTGTGAGGGGCCCTTCACGAAAGGTTATTGTATATATAAAGTATTTAATCAAACATATATTTTTGACATGACCAATTCCCATTGCAACTATCCCGTCACAAATATCCAAAATTCTAGTAGTGATATGCATGGACTATCGAAAACTAAACCAGATGATGATTAAAAACTAATATCCCTTACCAAAAATAGATGGTATGTTTGATCAGCTTCGAGGAGATCGAGTGTTCTCAAAAATCCACATGAGGTTAAGATATCACCAGGTACGTGTTTGACCTATATACATACCACATATGACCATTCGTAGTAGGTATGAGTTATAATATTATAGGTTTATATTGTTCGGTATCATGAATTATCTAGTAGTTTTCATGGTGATGATGAACAGAGTGTTCCATCCTTACGTGGATTATTTTGTCGGGGTTTTCATGGATGATATATTTATGTATTCTCATAATCGATACAACCATTCCAAACATCTTGAGATTGTTTTTAATACATTGGGATAGAATTTTTTATATGCTAAACAGACAAAGTGCTACTTTTGGATAGATCAAATTCACTTCCTGTGTCACATCATCTCAGAGATAGTAGTGATAGTGGATGAAGAGGAGGTGAGAGTATTAGTTTTCTAGGAACAAAAGAAGAATTTTTTTTACATATGAAGTTTCTTAGGTATAATTGGTTACTAATCAAATTTTATATAGGACATCTCAATCGTAGAAATGTCATTGATGGTCTTGACTAAATAGGGAAAGAAATTCGTGTGGTTAGTGTCTTGGGAGACATCCTTTATACAGATGAAAGGAAGATTGAAATCATCATTGATCCTTATACTTATTGAGAGGAGGATGATTTACATGATATACTATGATGCTTCATGTATTGGGTTGGGGGAATTACAAATTTCATGAGATCAAATCATGCCATAAAAGTCTCAGCAGTTGGGGAATCACGAGGGGAATTACCCTACACTCTATCTCAAAAAAACTATAGTTTTTCACACGTTGTGCTGTTAGAGGAATTATTTGTTGGGAGAGAATTTTGTGGTGTATATGGACCATAAAATCCTCAAGAATATCTTTACACCACATGATCTGAAACTAAGGTAGTGTTGGTGGGTGGGGTACCTAAATTTCTTTGATTTTGAGCTTCCCTAATCGCCTGGTAAGGGCAATGCAGTGGATTGAGATTACATTACTGGGACCACCTCTTGTGTAGGAGACATCTGAGTAGGTCCAGTTGATACAGAAGAGGATGGATACTACATAGTTTCATCAGAAATCATATGCAGATCACCACAGATGACCTTTAGAGTTTGAGTTTGGTGATTGAGGTTTCTTCCGTGGTTAACCAAGGATGTGACATAGGCGGATTATGAGACAATGTAAACTTTCACCATGATATGTCGGGATGTTCGAGATTCTATAGAGAGTCGATTCAGTTGATAATCGATTTTAGTCACCTCAGAGGTACCGATCCTTGCACAACATCTTCCACGTTTCTCAGCTGCACAGTTATCATTCATACCCTTCTCATGTTTGTCAGCCCAATGAGGTTGAGCTTCTGGTTGATGAATCCTTCGAGTAGAATCTGATTTGTATCATTGATAGAAGCATGGAGGTTCTCTAAGGCTGGTAGTTCGTCTAGCAAGGATGTCATGGTAGTATTACTATTTAGAATATGAGACATGGGAGAGTGAGAATGACTTACGTGCTGAGTGGCTCGAGTTGTTCTCAGATGAATCTTGACAAAACATTAGAGAGAAATTAGGGGACTATTTTCTTTATAAGGGGAAGATTATGAGAACACAGGTTTTTTAGTAGTTAAGGATCTCTCCCTTTTTACTTTAAATGATTTTTATGGACCTAAGTATATACCCCTCTTGGTCATAGGTTTTTGGAGGATTTTGGGGCTTTTTCGGAGCCTATAACCATGTTTTTAGTTTAAAATAGACTCACACATAGTTTGTGCATGGTTAATGTGACCATGCGAGGTGATGCAGTAGCTTCCACATGGTTTGAGAAACCATACAGTAGATTCTTCACAGCCATGCGAGCATCTGAAAAAGTTACCTATTTTTAACAAAGGATTTCTCATGGTTACTTCTTGGTTAGTGACTGTGTTGAGTAACTGTGTGATGTTCCCCTTGGAGGTAATGATCTACACATGGTTACCATAAGGTTTGGGAAACAATGTTGGTAAACAGTGAGATCCTTCTGTGTATGTTTTTTTAAAAAAAATAATAATTTAATGTTAAAAATACCTTTCAAATCTAATTTGGGGTTTTCTCACCTCACGCACAACACTCTCTATGGATATCTCCCCTTTGGGGCCTAAGGTAGGAATAAATCCCTACCCTACAAATGACCTCTATTTTGTTCATGGATCGTCTCATCAGATCTATATCAGTAAGGCCAACATTACTTTTATTCCATATTCAATTTTTCTGGTGGTCGATTGCGCTATTTGATTTTTGGACCATATTTCCTAATATCCCATTCTTCATCCATTCTTCAGATATCTGCTAAAACCGAATGAATCAATACTTTTACTAGATGATTTATTTACTATTGAGTTGAGTTAGATGGTCTAAAATCTATTTTGTCTTTTTGGGTGATTTATATGTTTTCAGCCTTTCCCTGCCCATTTGAATTTTTGGCAATGCCTTATTTTTGAGTGAGCTGATTGCCGCAGGCTTAGTCAGACATAGTGAGGTAGCCCATAAGTCTTGTTTAGGTGTTATCATACGTATTTCTTATTTCAAGGTCACCCAAGTGGTGCACGTTATGGATTTAACATGTTTATGACTGTTTAAACCACCCAAGGGGTGTGTTCTATTTATTTTCCAATTAGGGGAAGCCTGTTAATTCCTTGATAACATTGAATGACTATTTAAGAGATTTACCACCTCCTTTCCTTGTTATATCTGGTGATTCCATGCCTATTTTGATAGTTTGTATTAATGTAAATGGATATTATGGGTGGATATAACTATATGAAATGGTTTATGGCATGTTTAATGGTTTATAGGGGAGTGTCTTCCCATATTGTTTTGTTTGATAAATGTTTTGCATTAGTGGGTGTACTCATGGATTGTTCATGTTGATATGATTAGGTATAATCACATGGAATTGATTGTTTAAATTGATTTCTTAAATGAATATTTTGATAGATTCCATGGAATACCCTCCAAGGATCTGGAATATGATAGTGGATGCCATGGGTTGACTCTTCCCCTTGGGTCTTGATTTCATGGGATACCGTAGGCCTCAGTATCCCGTGGATCAATATTTCTTTGTCTCATGGTGTAGATACCATTTTCAGGCTCCTAGGAACCCAACCAGTGCCTGGACCGAGTTTCCACTAGTGCACCCAGGAGACTCTATGGGATTCACTGGACAAGCTCTTTGGATCTAGTCCTTTGTGGTCAAGATTTATAACATGGATTCTCTATTACGTGAAACATTAGATCTAGCCCTTGGGGTCTACTATTCACTATATGGTGTGGTCTTGGGATTATACTTTTCACTTTATGACATGGAATTTAGATTCTACATTTCACTATAGGTCATGGTAGTGGTTTTTCTATCTTGTTTATACATTGTGGCTGTGGATAACCTGGTATTGGTGGATGGATGGACTGGCTGTGAGACTTGTTTATTTTTGTTATAGTTAACTAGGTAAGAGATGTCTCTTTTGTAGGGATCCTTGAGGGATTTTTTGGTACTTCTTGTTGTATAAGACCTGTTCCTTGGGCATACACACTTCCCTTTCTTCTCTATTTACACTTGTGAGAACATTTTATATTGCTATTAGATCTTTATACAACTGGGTGATTTTCCTACTGGGATGTTTATATCACACCCTAATTGGGCCTCCCCTAGCACCCATATAGATTATATAGTTTGTAGGTGATGATAGGGGAAAGCATCTTATTACATGTTGTTAATAGTGGATTTGAAGTAGGGGAGTAGAGGACCCATACAAGACTCGGAATGATTGGATACATTTTTAGTCTTTTGATCCTTTCGAGAATTGTTCTGTATTACATTTCCATGTTATTATTTCGGTTTCCATCTAGAAACATTTCAAATACACATCTATTTTAATATGAGATACTTCTGGTTATTGTTACGTATTCCTATCTTTCTTTCATTACTTTTAGTTGACTGCTATTTTTTTCACTTCCCCTATTTATTATGATTGTCTTCCACTGTGACGCTCTAGTAATGAGGGTATAGTCTCCCAAATGACTTCCCTAGGCCCTTACTTCTCACTACTGGAAAGTCGTTCTATACCCACGGTTTTTCAAAAAACCATGGGTATAGGGTACCCCTATACCCACGGTTTTCCCCAACTGTGGGTATAGGGGTAGTATGTGAACCTATACCCACGGTTCTGGAAAACCATGGGTATAGGCCACCTATACCCATGGTTGTAACAAAAACCGTGGGTATAGTTTTCTTTTAAAACCTATACCCACGGTTTTGGAGAAAACCGTGGGTATAGGGTATTTTCTGAAGACCTATACTGACGGTTCATCAAAACCGTTGGTATTTGGATTTTTTAAAGACCTATACCCACGGTTCTCCAAAAATGTGGGTATAACTTTCCCGCATTATGGAGGGAAAATAAAATTAGGCGGGGCATGAAAAAAATTTGTCGGGAAGCCATTTATTCACGGTTTCGATTAATATATTTATATAAATGTAAATATATAATATCAAAAAATCAGTAGCTCGGTTGGAAAACCGTTCGCAGCGTCTATTGTAGGTCACCAGTTCAAATACCCCTAGCTGCGTATTTGTAATTTAAATAACCATGTGCATTATATTTATATATATATATATGCAGAAGTAAATATATATATCTAATATAATTCACAGCTCGGTTGGTTGTTGTGGTTGCAGCCGTTAGACTATGCGTGAGATACGAGTTCGAAACACGCTGGGCATTTTTTTCAAATTTTAATACCGGATTTTAATATATATAAGCAGATCCATGTATATATTACAGATTGATGTCATAGCTTGGGTGGTCTCTTGGTTGGGCGCGTTTGCCAGGCACAACGCGAGACCAGGGTTCGAAACCCGCTGGGCGCATTTTTTGAAAATTAAATCCCCACGGTTTGAGAACCGTGGGCCCAACGCAGTGCCAGCGTGGCCATGCACCTACCATGCTGTGCCTATCCTATCCCCATGGTTTCTTCAAACCATGGGTATAACCCGACCCCCTTATCCTGACTCCGTTCCAGCCCACGGTTCCCAAAACCGTGGGTATAGCCTATACCCACAGTTTTGGGGGCTATACCCACAGTTTTGAACTGTGGGTATAGGGCGGTTTTCCAGCAGTGTCTAGTCAACATCCTCTAGTGTTTGTGGAGATGCGGTTGAGTCCATGTGGACAACCGGGTTTGGGACACCATTGTGTGGCATCTGGACCCATGAATTTACATATCCACCTTGAAAAAATGTGGTATGTTATGTATGTATTATGTCACAATTCCCTAAATCTCTAAACATTTAAATATCCTTAATGTGAAATGAAGTAAAATTCTCAATTTAACTAAAAATTATGTAATGTTTTAAGGAAGGGTCCTTATAATTATATTATAAGTTTAGGAAATAATTTGTTAGAGTTGGTTCCCTATAACCAACATCATTGTAATTTATGATAAACTTGTATTCATGGTTTTGAATATTAATAAACTCTTTATCACATCATGATTGTTGTCACGACCCCCTCCCACCAAAGATGCCCCTCCTGAGCTGGCAATGGTGAAAGATAGATAATGACCCCCGAGTCCCTCCTCCAGTAGGCCCCAGAGTGGCGACTAGCACCAAGGGTATGAGTTTTCACAAATATTGGAGGCATTACCCGTTTTATTATTTAAGATCAAGAAATAGGATGAATCAAAAACCAAAATAAAAAAGAACAAGTAAATGAAAATAATCCCAAAACCAAACCCATATGAATGTTTTATATAATAATGAAACAAAAGTACAAGTACAAGAGAAGCTCCAAAGTACGATACCAAAAAAAGAAAGCAAAAACTGCAACCCAAAAAACTCTAACACCCAACTATCAAGGTCCCGCATGGTCCTGGAAGTCCTCCTGAAAACCTGAATGTAAATGTAGGGTGAGCATACAAGTATACTTAGTACGAAAACCTAAAGATCTCATGCACAGATGGGGAGATATCCTAACATCCCGTGAGAAAATAGAAGGAACCAAAGCCTAGCAAGGAATCTATCCACCCAACCGTACAAGCCACACTCATCAAATATCGTAAGTCAGTAGAGTAGTATTGTAATATTATCAATGTATGGGTACCCCACACCACCTTACCACTGAATACTGCTCAAGCACTCACACCTAACACTCTGATGCTTTCCCCTCTTCCTGAGCTAGTGCCACAACCAGGCCATAGGAAGCTCGAGCTAGTGCTTCAACCTGGCCATACAAAGCTCATAATATCCCTCCGACACTCAATCCTCATCCATAACCACATCTCATCGCAAAGAAACCTGGGAACCAAATCACATATCATCCAAAAGACACCTAGGAACATATCACATCCTCATCCCGAAGACTCTTGGGAAACATCTGTCGTAACCTGCCTGAAGGATCCTGTGCTATAGAACCAGGAAGAGGGAGCACGTGGAAGAACAGTAACCAGCCATCCTTTAGATGTTTGAGAATATCACCCCACATCCCATGGGTGTTTTACACATAGTTCTCAAAATGGGTGGGGTGCATAAAGAAACATAAAATGTACAGATTTATATAATTATATCAACCACTCAGCCCATCCTAAGGCTTCTACACAAAAGATCTGAGCACATGCCTCGACATTGCTACCTTGAAAGTATGCACACAATAAACAGCCCCAAACCCCATTAAGCTTTTCATGTTTCAATAGTTTTAGTTTATCAGTTCCTTAACTACTGAGCAACTAGCAAAAACCAAACTAGATCAATCATTCGTAAAACTTATCCCTGGCAACCACAAATAAAGTTAGGGAAAACACAAGAAACACAAAACCATTTCCTTTTATCAGCCAATCAATCCCATTGATTTTCCGTATTTAATCAACTACCATGCCCCAAAATTCATTATTTAACTCTTCCACTTTTATTCATATGCACAACCCATCCCTACAGCCCTACTGCTAACCACCATAACAGAAAACACATTGGAAACAGTACCCGTCCCACATCATCATCCCTTTGGTACCATTTACCGAAGCTCCGCTGCCCATCCCAACCATATCATACACGCCAACACACAACCAATCCAACTGCAGCCCCACTTCTCATCCGTTCCATAACAACCCACAAAACACCCCTTCACATAATTAAACCCTAACCAGCACCCACAAATTCATTCTTTCATTTAGTTTAATTGAGGTGATCAAACAAGGGTTCCAAGTTTTCATTTAATCATCCAAATTAAATGATTAACCAATTTCCACATTCTATAAAATTCCATCCATGAAACAATCCAAAAAAATAGGGAAACATTTAATTGCGCAAGAAAAGGCCCCCAACGACCGTGATTTTCAGTAGGCATAAGCCTATTAAATTCATAACATAATCAAATGATAAGAATTTATGAAAATAAAACAACAATTTCAACAAAATTTCCCCAAACTCGTTCTTTAACTAGTTATTATCTATACATACTAGTTCAACCGTTTCTCACAAAAACAAGAGGATACCCACCCCGCATGATGCCAAAGAGAGAGAGAGACGATGGTAAGATCACTACATGAATAGGATTTGATATCCTTCTGCGAGAACTACCACCATGAGGATTTAGATCACTCCTCCGGACGACTACGTCCTCTCATGGATACTACAGCACAACCGCAATAACAACTAAGAGAGACTCCATTATGGTTTAAGGTGTCACTTTTCATAGCATGGAAAGGAGGAAAAGAAAGAGGAGATCGAGGAAGGAATAAGAACGGGGTAGAACATACCATTAAGATGAATTTCTTTGAAGAGCGTCGCTCCCATAAAATATCATCAGTCTCCTCATTAGGAAACTACGAAGAGGAAGTAGAAGAAGAGAGAAAGGAATGAGGTGCATGATGTTCTCCTCGTCGACACAATCCCGCAGCCACCAACAGATTGACGATCAGAGTCCAAATGAAGAAGATAGGAGGAAGGCTTCTGGGTCATCCGGGAGCATCGTCGTGCGGAGAAGAAGAGGGGTCCGCAAATAACACATGACCCTCTCTTATATTGGAAATGAAAAGTTTAAATGGTTCGTAGTGTGTATTAATGAATACACGATGTGATCGTACAACTCTTACGCTGTTTGACTGGTCAACACACGACACGTCACGCTGTTTCCATGCATTTAATGATAATAACAACTTCAATTAATAATAGGTGTCTTATTGACCCGAGACATGAGTCATAAAATGGTAATCATCATTGGTCTTAAAATGACCGTCATAATTTCAGGGTTACGCTGCCGCTGACAGTTCATCAATCCGATATCATCTGAAGAAGTTATGGACGAATCATGGTTTTGACAACCATAAATAATAATAATAATAATAATAATATATTTTCATTATTATTTCATTTCCTTGAAAATTTATCCCTCCAATCTCATTTTAGATTCACTCTCAAAATCCTCTCCAATTTGGTGTGCCTCACCAATTCATGAGATTCTCTAATTTTTGTTATTGGTTTAAAATCTAATTTGTTTCCTTTAACTCATTTTCTCTCTAATATAACTCTTCCATTCATGATTTCTTGTCCCACACCACCAAAAGTGGCGCCTCCCCTTGCCTTTACTCCATTATCTCTTCAATGTTATTATTAATAAAATTAATATTAATAACACCCATCATTAATGTTCTAATTTAATCCCATTTAATCAGTTTATCATGGTTATTATCATATGAAATTAAGACCATTACATTTAATTAATCACACACTAAAATCCACCATTACCATTATTATTTAATATAATAGTAATAAATCCTCTTTCAATTTTATCAACAGGTCAACATCATTATCATTAATAATAATTATTATTATAAACACCATTTATTATCCTATAATTACTCCCTCTCTACCATCACATGATATTCACGCACGGGTTGGGAACCCCTTCCATGCGCCTCTTCATGTTATTATTATTATAACAAATTATTATATAATAATACCCTTTTTAATGTTATTTACACAATTCCAACATTAAATGCGGAGAACAGCACAACGCCTCCTGTACAAGGTCAGGCCCATTACAAACATAATTTATTTTTTATTAAAATTTAAATAATTCAAAAAGAAACCATGCACCTCCCCTAATTGAATTAAATACATTAAATTTTATTTCTTTTATTTCACAATGATTAAATTAAAAGAATTTAATCTAATGAAAACCAAATATTTTCATGCCACCCTTATAAATTATTATTTTCAAAAATTATTATTATAACAAGTGTCGCATTTGACCACATCAAATTTTTACAAAGTAATGGACTAGAGAGGTCCAGACCATTACATCAGATACCTCTCGAACCATTCTCATCCTCGAGAATTAAAAACCAACCCATAAAAAAGGGAAAGGTCCGAACAACCACCCCATAAGATACCTCTCAGGGATCTCATCATAATTGGAATCCAACCACAATCCTAATTATATGAGTCAGGGAATTCCATCCCCCATGTTGAGATATTATCTACTTTAGGGGGAACTGACTCGCCTGCACTGGTTTAATTGCATCCACATTAATGCGTCTCAATTAGGGATTATGTCCTCCCAACCCCATAATTTAGGATTTCTCATACACACACTACCCCTAACGCCGCACAAAAAAATAATCACACTTCCCAAACACATGGATTAGGGAATTCCTTCTCCCATGTCAAGATAATATCCACTTTGGGTGGCACAGACTCACACACACTGGTTTAATCGCATCCACATTAATGCGTCTTGATTAGGGATCAGGTCCTCCTCTCCCCACATGTTAGGACTCTTCACACACATTTAAAGGAAATAGGGAAACGACATAGAATTATAGACCCATGAAAAACAAGTTCCAGGCCCAAAGTATGGTTGAGAATGAGTTTCAACAAAGGAGTATGATGCTCCTAAATTTCAAAAAAAAAACATAAATGAGAGCATTTAAGTAAAACCAAAAACATATCTCTTGATCTATGGCCTTTCTAGGGTTGCTGCTTCTGTTGCATGCAACTGTCCGCGTCCCACTCCTCTACCTTTTTGTTGAAATCCAGGTGCCATAGCTGTTTGGAAAACAAGGAATTCCTAAGACCAAGTAGCAAGGAGATTTTCTCATGGTTTCATTTTTTTTATTTCTTTCCTAGAACACCCAAATAAAGTAAAAAAAAAATCATGATGATGCATGTAACTTTTATATGGTCTCTACCCTGCAATCAATGTAGTCTTACTTGGTCATTTGATAAGATCAGATTCCTTGCATCAGATCACGGGGGGCCCTAAAATCTCGGGTCCTAGATGGTCTTCCCTAGCCTATATAATACACCAAGATAAGACAACACTGTTTCCCTACCATCCCATGCAATCCTCACTGTGCCTAACTCCAGACCCCATCCTATCCCTCAACCATCATTCTCTGAAACCATTCTATCAGGACCCCCTCCCACCAAAGATTCCCCTCCTGAGCCGACAATAGTGAAATGGAGATAATGACCCCCGAGTCCTGCCTTCAGTAGGGCCTGTAGTGGTGACTAACACCAAGGGTATGAGTTTTCACAAATATTGGTGGCATTACCCTTTTTATTATTTAATATCGGGAAATAGGATGAATCAAAAACCAAAAGAAAAAGGAACAAGTAAATGAAAATAAACCCAAAACCAAACCCATATGCATGTTTTATACAATACTGAAACAAAAGTACAAGTAAAATAGATGCTCCAATGTACAATACCAAAAAAACAAAATAAAAAATAGTAACCAGTAAAACTCCAACGCCCAGCTAGCAAGGTCCCACACAGTCCCTAAAGTCCTCCTGAAAACCAGAAAGTAAAAATTGGGTGAGCATATAAGTATACTCAGTAAGAAAACCTAAAGCTCTCATGCACAGGTGGGGAGACATCCTAATGCCCCATGAGAAAACAGATGGAACCAAAGCCCATCAAGGAATCTATCAACCCAGCCTTACAAGCCACACTCACCAAATATCACATGTCAATAGAGTAGTATAGTAATATTATCAAAGTATGGGTACCCCAAACAACCTTCCCACTGAATACTGCTCAAGACCTGAATTCTAATGCAATGATGCTTCCCCCTCTTCTTGAGCCAGTGTCGCCACCTGTCCATAAGAAGCTCGAGAGAGTGGCGTAACCTGGCCATACAAAGCTCATAGTATCCCATCAGCACTCAATCCTTAGTGATAACCACATCTCATCTTGAAGACACCTGGGAACCACATCCCATTTCATCCTGAAGACACCTGGGAACATATCAAATCCTCATCCCGATGACTCTTGGGAAACATCAATCGTAACCTGCTCGAAGAATCTTGGGCTATAGAACATGGAAGTGGGAGCACTAGGAAGAACGGTAACCAGCCATCCTTTAGATGGCTGAGAATCTCACCACCCATCCCACGGGTGTTCGGCACCTAGTTCTAAACATGGGTTGGGTGCGTACAGAAACATCAAACGTAAATATTTATATAATATATCAACCACTTAGCCCATCGTGAGGCTTCCATACAAAATATCTGAGCACATGCCTCAAAACTGCTACCTCAAAAGTATGCACACAATAAATATCCCCAAACCCCATTAATCTTTTCATGTTTCAACAGTTTTAGTTTATCAGTTGCTTAGCTACTGAGAAACTAACAACAACTAAACTAGATCAATCGTTCATAAAACATATCCCTGCCAACCACAAATAATGTTAGGGAAAACACAAGCAACACAAAACCATTTTCTTTTATCAGCAAATCAATTCCATTGATTTTCCTTATTTGGTAAACTACCTTGCCCTACAATTCATTAGTTAACTCTTCCACTTTTATTCATAAGCACAACCCATCCCTACAGACCTACTGGCAACCACCATAACCACAAACACATTGGAAACAATACTCGTACCACATAATTATCTCTTTGATACCATTTACCGCAACTCCACTGCCCATCACAACCACATCATACATGCCAACCAAAAACCAATCCAACCATAGCCCCTCTAATATCCTGTTCCACAACAACCCATGAAACACCCCTTCACATAATTAAACCCCAACCAGAAGCAAAAAATTAATTCTTTCATTTAGTTTAACCGCGGTGATCATATAATTGTTCCAAGTATTCATTTAATCAGCCAACTTTACATGATTAACCAATTTCCACATTCTATGAAATTGCATCCACGAAACAATCCAAAAAAATAGGGAAACATTTAATTGCACAAGAAAAGGCCCCCAACGACCATGATTTTCAGTAGGAATTAGCCAATTCAATTCACAACATAATCAAAGGACAAGCATTGATGGAAATAAAATAACAATATCAACAAAATTTCCCCAAACCCGTTCTTTAACCAGTTATTATCTTTATTTACTGGTTCAATCGTATCTCATGAAAATAAGAGGATACCCACCCCACATGATGTACAAAAGAGAGAGAGATGAAGGTAAGACCCCTACATGAATAGGTTTTGATGTCCATCTATGAGAAAAACCACCACAAGGATTTTGATCACTTCTCCTGACAACTACATCCTCCCGTGGACGCTACGACACAACTTCACTAACAACCAAGAGAGAATCCATTAAGGTTTAAGGTGTCACTTGTCCTAGCATGGCAAGGAGGAACAGAAAGAGGAGATTGAGGAAGGAATAAGAACGGGGTAGAACGTACCATTAAGATGACGTTCGTCAAAGAGTGTCATTCCCGTAAAATATAAGCAATCTCCTTAGTAGGAATCTACAAAGAGGATGCCGGAAAAGAGGGAAAGGAATGAGGTGCATGATGTTCACCTCATCGACACGATCCCGCATCCACCAACAGATTAACGATCGGAGTCCAGATGAAGAAGACAAGTGGAAGGCTTCTGGGTCATCCGGGAGCATCGCCGGGTGGAGAAGAAGAGGGGTCCGTAAATAACACGTGGCCCACTCTTATATAATAAATTAAAAGGTAAAATGGTACGCATCGTGTATTAATGAATACAAGATGTGACCGTACAACCGTTACGTTGTTTGACTGGTCAACACACGACACGTCATGTGGTTTCCATGCATTTAATGATAATAATAACTTCAATTAATAATAGCTGTTTTATTTACCAGAGACATGATTCATAAAAAGGTATTCATCATTGTTCTTAAAATGACCTTCACAATTTCAGGGATACGCTGCTACTGACAGTTCATCAATCCGATATCATCTGAAGAAGTTACAGACGAATCATGGTTTTGACGACCATAAATAAGAATAATAATATTATATTGTCATTATTATTTCATTTCATTGAAAATTTCTCTCTCCAATCACATTTAAGATTCATGCTCAAAATCCTCTCTAATTTGGTGTGCCACACCAATTCATCAGATTCTCTCTTTTTTTATTAGATTAAAATATTTTGTTTCCTTTAACTCTTTCTCTCTCCAATCTAACTCTTCCATTGCCGATTTCTTGTCCCACTCCACTAAAAGTGGCTCCTCCCCTTATCTTTACTCCATTATCACTTCATTGTTATTATTAATAAAATTATTATTAATAACACCCATTGTTAATTTTATAATTTAATCCCATTAAAATAGTTTATCATGGTTATTATCATATTAAATTAAGAACATTCCATTTAATTAATCACACACTAAAAGCCCCCATTACCATTATTATTTAATATAATATTAATAAATCCCCTTTCAATTTCATCAACAGGTCTCCATCATTATCATTAATAATAATTATTATTATTGATGCCCATTATTATCTTATAATTAATCCCTCTCTCTAATCACATGATATTCATGCTCGGGTTGAGAACCCCTTCTATGCGCCTCTTCATGTTATTATTATTATAACAAATTATTATATAATATTACCCTTTTTAATGTTATTTATACAATTCCAACATTAATTGTGGAGAACCGCACAACGCCTCCTATACAAGGTCACACCCATTACACACATAATTTATTATTTATTAAAATTTAAATAAATCAAAAAGAAACCATGCACCTCCCCTCATTGAATTAAATACTTTCAATTTTATTTATTTTATTTCACAATAATTAAATTAAAACCATTTAATCTAATTAACATCAAATATTTTCACGCCACCCTTATCAATTACTGTTATCAAAAATTATTATTATAATACGCGTCACATTTGACCACACCAATTTTTACAAAGTAATGGATTGGAGGGGTCCAGGCCAATACAATTGTTCTTCTACATAACATTGTATGTGATGATGCCCTAACCGTGGATATCACAGTTAAAGGTCCTAGTAGTTCCCCGCTATGATGGGAACCTGGATGTGCTATGACACTATTCCTGAATATATGTTCTATAATCGATTGATATCATTTGAGGGAAACAAATGAAATAAGATATCTGTGGTGGATACTCATAGGACATTCAGGCAAATTATCTAGGTGTAAGTCCATTTTTATATTAAGTATAGATATTATAAGAATGATACCCTCTAGTAGGAATCCTACATTTATATGTGTTAGTGGATGTTCCTATCTGTGGACGTGTGTATTTGTGCTAAGACTTTTATATTATTATTAATGTGTATCATGACTCACACATTAAGATGTATTTATTATAACCATGATGAAAAATGTTCATAGGGAGGTAGGATACATTGGGTGCGTCACGATTAATATTTCATTAATAAATAACAAGAGAACAAATTTACCCCTTATGTTATTTAATAGAAGTAAATATCTCAATCCCTAGGTTGGAAATGATATAGCATAAATAAATCCATGTCCATGGTTTTCTATAGGAATTATCTATTTCCAAAAAAGTAAAAGAAAGAGACATTGTGAACTTTGGTTGATGACACTCCCATGCCACGTGCTTGATTCGACATATTGTAATAAAGAATTATATTGCATGGTAATAATCTGAATGAGGTGTAATGTCATTGCATCATTAACTTCATTCTATATGGTTTCCTTGGCGTATTTTTGGTTACTAACCTTGGAATTTAGGCTACTTCGCCTAATTCCACTAAGAGAGTTTCCTAGATGGTTACACACTATGTGAGTCCACAATCTCAGTTAAATAATACATAATTATTTATTATTTAACAAGTTTAATAAATACTATTCCAGCATATGGTATAATAATTATTCATGTATTCGTGGTCACATTTAATTATTTATTTTATGTTTAGTAAATATATTATTTATTTATTTGTTAGTGAATAATGCAATGATATTTATTTAAAAAATAAATAGACATTATTCATGGTCTGATAAATATTGAGGAGGAATGACAGAACAAGGTTAATAGTCTGGTGCGAACTAATAATATTGAATATTATTTGACTAAATAATATTTAATTATAATTCACATGTTACTATATGTCGAGAAATAATAATATTAGTATTAGTATTTGACATGGGGATTTTCTAGGATCAAATAAATAATTTAAAGCACTTGTGAAATTATTTTATTTTAACCCTAGCTATATAAATAACCAATTATGTGAATTTCTCAAGACCTAATTTAGTTATGCACAATGAATCTTGGAGGATTCTATCAAGCATAGAGGGCTCCCTTATCCAAGAAAACTCCAAAGAAATATGACTAATTCTCCTCTACCGTATTGAGGAGAATGATTTGGAAGCAATTATCAAGGTGATCAAGGAAGATGATGTGAGAATAAAGAACTTCAATTCTAGCACCCGGAGACTCCTTCAAAGATGTCTGATGATTCCTGGAACACATGTGGATCACTGCAAGAGGAAATCTACTCTTGGTTCCTACAACGCAACGATGGTGCATCACAAATTTGTTTCCAGATTAATCAATGAAGAAACAATTCCTTAGATATAATTATTTATCTAATTAAATTAATTATAAATTTTTTGTTGAATTCATATCTCTCATTTATAGTGTTATTATCCATTGACTATTTATTAGATTTAATTCCACAGATCATGTCATTCCTCATCATATAGATCTTAGATTGATGATTGATTATAGAAAAATCAATGTTGGGAACCACCCATCACATGCTTACACTGTGCCCAGAACCTAAAAGTGTAATCAGAGTTGGAACATAATTGGTTATAATGTTTTAAAAATGTTTGGTGATTTATAGATTTATAATTTAGTTTATCAATTCTTGTTTAATCATTATTTTAATATGAATTATGAGATCTTTTTATTCCTATTTTGGTTAACGTATATCTAATCAAGGTTATTAATTTTCTGCTTAAAATAAAATTGAGTAACTCAACTAGTGCTGCTAGGGTTTATGGGTGGATAACACCATAGTACACAACACTTAACTGGAGTTACACACAATGTAATTAAATTCAACACATAATGATTTGATTAAGAAATAAATTTGAGATTATGCATCGATTATTTCATTACCTACAATATTTAATACAAACTATGTTAAGAAGAATAAAATGGTGCATAGTTATCTTGGCTAAACATTGTGTATCCCATGTACATGACATGAAGTATCTTCGGGTTAGATACGAGCCATGTATTACATACGCATCCAACCAGACTGGTGACCATGCAACATAGAGTCAACAAAACATGTGGCCCATTGGACATTCCATGTAATAAATATTTTCAAAGTATTTATTACATGTTGAGTCCCTAGGTGTGTACCTCAGATATAAGGTGAATGGTGTACATGATGTGCAGATCGGATCTACATTCCATTTACTCATACCAAGTTACCAAAATTTAATATTTATTAATTTGACTATGTAAGTCTTGAGACTTGTACTTGTGTGTGGTCATAAAGATAGGATACAAAATGTGACAAGTTCTAATATACATAAATATCTAAACATTTAATTAATATATATGTAATTTTTAGATCTGCATATCATGTATGAGTTTTATTACAATTGGTTACACTATCTTCATTTGACTACAATATGTGACTGAAAATCATGTAATTCGTGTAATCATCCTTGAATTAAAAATTGTGAAATAATTTACAAGCCATATATTCTATATGTAACAAGAGTAAAATAGTATACAAGCATAATACCAGTTTGGAATAATCAGATGGGTATTCATCTTGTCACCTCCAATGTAAATTTAGGTGAGAAGTTAATTGGCAATGAATTTAGTTAATCAGTGTAAAATTATAATGGAGGAGAATGTTAAGGAAATTTGTATAAGAATTAAGATAATATGATTGATTGATTAAAGACAATAATTAATCAATTCATGTGTGATATATCAAAAACAATTAGAATGATTAAGAATTGAATGCTAGTTTCATTAAATAAATATTTTGTTTCATACTAGTGGATGATCATGAGCTAGAACATACATTTGGTATGTGATTTGTTTCATTTAATTTATTATTAAAATTGTTGGCCTATGAACCTCATCTCATCATTATTATATAGGTTTTACATTCCCTTGGTTTCTTTTATGTAAACCTTTTTCCCTTCACCAACTTGTGAGTAAAGGGAATATGTAAGGGATAGAGATCCCAAGCTAGTGAAGTTGGTTCATGTTTGGAGTTGAGGGGAAACCAATCTAAATAGATAAACAGTTCGATATGTGGAAAGATGCAACACATAACATAATTAGTTAAAGGTGTTTTTCCCCAAGGTCAACAGTTATTTTATCAATCACTAGATAAATTAACCACTAGTAAGAGATCATGGTCATGCCACTTTATTGTTTTATTTATTTTAGTTTTATAGTTATTTCATTATGGATGTCGGGTCATAGTAACATAATTAATGAAATAACAAGAATGAATGATTGATCTAAAATAAACCATCTTATGTTAAAATATTATCTATGACATGGTTAATCACTTACGAAATGCCAAGTAATATTAACAAGCTCAAGATAAAGATAATAATTGGAAATTTATTCATAAAAGGGTAAAGCACCTCAATAAAATAATAAGTTATTATATCCTTCTATTATATTGGTTTGAATCGAACCATAGTTCAAAGTGTTTGACTAGACAATGTGGGGGTGAATTCAATTTTTAGGGAATAATAAAATGATGTTTTGGGTTGAGTTAACTTGGTTAACATCAAATGATAACTTCCAAAGAAGGACATGGTTTAACTGGGAGGACAATATTGAGGAAATCAAAATTAATGATTTCATGATTGGGGAGTCCACTGAGCAGATCAAGGAACTATGAGTTAATGTGGTTGGCATTTGAAATGCCTGCCTAAAATCATTTGAGTTTCTTGAACAACCAATGTTGTGGTAATGATAAGGTGAATATGGATCCTTTACACTATAAAATAAAAGAAACATGATATTATAAATCTAGTGGTGAGGTTAGTTTGGTTTCGATAAAATAGTGGGAGACTAGTAAATATAAATTTTTATACTTGTCTAAATTTTGTGAGACAATGTACTAAAATTATTATTATCTTATTTTGTATAAAAAGAATAAAATGGATTTAAAAATATCACTTCCATACTAACTAAGGAAAACCTTCCTTCTATAAGATTTTTAAAAGAGTGGAAAAGGCGCATACATGTCATCCTTGCTATGAAAGTAAATTGTATGTTATGGAATAACCTCTACTAGTCTCTTTAAGAAATGAGGCATGTGATGTCGTGATATATCTACATGAGAAAAATTTTAATGATGCTACATATGTTCACGGATTCATGCTATCATCCATGTACAATGAGCTTTTGAAGAAACATGAGTATATGGATTCCTATAGCATGATGTCTCACCTTTAGGATCTCTATAAAGAGATGGTGAGAGTAGAGAGTTATGAGATATCCAATGTTTTGTTCAAAACTAATTTTAGAGAGTATGTGTCAGATGTTCTTCATCTAGTCTATTGTATTGGATACATTGAACGTTAGGACATCATATGGATTAAATTCCCAGAAAAGTTGTGTGTAGATCTAACACCTTCATTGCTTCCTGAGACAGTCACCAACTTTATTGTGAATTATAATATGAGCAATAATGAGAAGATTCATTTGGAACTTCTGACCTTGATTCACTAAGTGGATAACTAAATGGTTTATCATAAACCAACTATCCTTATGGTAAACATGAAAAGGTATAAGAAGGGAAAATTAATGAGTATGTTTTTCAGTTGTCTAGCCAAGCCACTGTAAGTAGAACTACACCTAAAATAATGGGGATGCTAAAGTTGTATTAATTATTTAGTTCTATGTTTCTATTTATACACATTGGGTAATAGATACAACATGTGGTGATCACATATGTATCCAAATATATGAACCAAGTAGATTCCAGAAGATTTCCGAAGGAGAGGTGGATCTACGAGCTCCCAATGGTGTGAGTCTGGATACTCTAGAAATTAGTGACTATGTCCTTTCATTTCCAAAATGAATATATATTTTTAAGTGATTATTATTATGTACCTATAGTTACTGAGAATATAGTTTTCATGTCATGGTTAGATATAGATAGATTTATTTTAAATTTTTCAATAATAGTTTTTTATAAAGATAATATATGTTATGGTATAGTGAATTTAATTAGTTTTCTTTATGTATTAAATTGTGAAAACCAATTTTTAGAAATTGTTAACCAACCATGTTCACACAACTCATATGACACGTAGTTATGAAATCACCATTTTGGTTATGTAAATGTGAACCGTTTGATAAAGCTCTATTAAGATGATTATTTAGACTCTTTTGAGATAAACCACTTGATAAATGTCACGTTTTTTGCAAGGGAAAAATGTGAAAACCACCATTTTGTGGATAGGGTGAAAGGGACAAAATCTTCTAGGATTGGTACACACTGAATTGTGGGGACCATACCCTATTGAAGCTAAAGTTTAATATTTTTACTTCATAACTTCTATTGATTATCTTATTAGATATGGATATATATACATGATGAGTTATAAGTCTATTTCCTTTGAGATATTCAAGGAATTCAAGAATTATGTAGATAATTATCTTGGTAACATGATAAAGAACATTTGATCGGATCTTGGTGGTGAATATTTTAACCAAGAGTTCATAAAATCTCTATAGGTGTTTGGAATTATATCTCTACCCACTCCACCTTATACACAATAGTGGAATGATGTTAGTGAAATAAGGAACTATACCATGTTAGAAATGTTAATGTCGATGATGAGTCATGTAGAGCTTCCATTATCCTTTTGAGGATATTAATTTCAAATGCCAGTATAAGAATTAAATCAATTACTAACTAATGCGAAAAATGAAATTCACTTATAGTTATGGAGTGGAAAGTAACCCATTTTGTCTTATACACATTTATGGGGTTGTGAGGCATTTATTAAAGACTAATTAGGAAAAAAACATGTACCTGGGGCACATGCTGTATCTTTATAGGTAATCCCAAGAAAAAAGGGATACTAACTATAAAAACCCTCATACATGAAAGTGATTGTCTTTATACGAGCCATATTTCTTAAGAGGGATCATATACTCAAAAAGGATAGTTAGAGAAATATTAACTTTGATGATATTGATGCTCAAGTTACCCAAGAGTTTTTAAAGGAACAAATTCTATAGGTTACCATGGAAGAATTAGTTCTCAAAACACATGTAATGCGTATGAGTGTAAGAAAGGTAAGAGAACTAGAGAGATATGGTTTTTTAGTCACTGAGGCTGGAGACTCATTATTGGTTGAAAATGTTGAACTTATATACTATATGGAGACAATATAGATATTAGAAGCTACAAGATGACTAGGTGATATGGATTATGAGATGGAGTCCATGAATCAAACCCCACTTTGGGTTCTGGTAGATGCACCAATTGATGAAAATACTATCAGTTTCAATGGGTTATTGAAGAGGAAACTATATATGGAAGGTAAATAATTTTCTAATAAAGCATGTATTGTTCCTAAAGGGTTTAGAAAAATTCATGGAATTGACTATGATGAAACCTTTTCACAATTTTCCATGTTCTAATTAATCAAAATCATATTTTCTATAACAACTTACTGTGACTATGAGATTTGGAAGATGGATGTTAAAACTGCATTCCTTAATTGGATCCTTCATGAAGATGTATATTCGATACAACCAGATGGTTTTGTTAATCTAGGTGATGCCAGAATAATTTTAAGGTTGTAATGATCCATTTATGTATTAATGCAGGCACCCATGTCAGGGAAAATTCGATTATATGAATCCATAAATGGATTTGGTTTCATTATGAATTAATGTAAGCCATGTGTTTACAAGTGGATTAATGGGAATGTGGTCATCATTATAGTAGTATATGTTAATGAAATACTACTTATTGGGAAATAAAAACCAGTCTTATAATCTAATACAGAGTGGTTAAACAAGTGTTTCTCTGTGAAGGACATAAGATAAGAAACCTATATTTTAGGGATCAACATCATTTTTGATAGATACAGGAGGCTTCATGGACTATGTAAATGTACATATGTTGATGAGATACTAAATAGATTTAGTATGGAACAATCCAAGAGGGTATTAGTTATAGTGTCACATAATTTACATCTTTATAAGAAAATGTGACCTCATACAAAACATGAGAAGGATAGAATGAGTAAGATCCCATACACTATGGGGATAGGATCAATCATGAGTTCCATGTAATACACTAGACTATATATTGACTATGAACAAATAATGGTAGGAAGATATCAAGTAGTTCTAGGAGAACATCATGGGACTACTTTTAAGGATATCTGTTTGTATTTAAGAATAACTAAGGATATTTTACTACTGTATGGAGGAGAAGAGAAGCTGCTTGTCAGATTTTATGCTGATGCTCATTTTTAGCCAGATAAAAATGATCTAAATTTACAATTAGTATAGGTTTTCTATCTGAACGGAGAAGCTGTGATTTGGAAGGGTTCAAAGAATATAGTCTTCACTGATTTGATATAAGATTCCAAGTATATAGATTCTTCTAATGAATCCATGAAATCCATTTATATTCAAAAAATATTCAAGGATCATGAAGCAGTGCCTAGAATTAAATTCCCTATCACATTGTATTGTGACAATAATATTGTGGTGGATCTTGAAAAAGAGACAAGGTCACTTCAACTAAAAAATAATATACATCAGAAGTATCACCTCATGAGGGATATCTATCAAACATGTGATGTTACAGTAAGCATAGTACCTAGAGATGAGAACGTGGAAGTCCCCTTGACTAAAGACATATCTTAGTAGAATAATGGGTATCATGTGAGAGAAAGTGGAATAAAGGTAGTTAATAGTTTTCTATAGTGAAATTAGAAGTCTATTAGAGTTTCTTAGCTAGAACCGTGTTCTTTTTTTACGTTATGATAAACTTGAATTCATGGTTTTGAAAATTAATATACTCCATATCACATCCTCATTGTTCTTTTCATAACATAATATGTGATATTGTTCTTAGAGAAGCTGTGGTACTAAAACATCATATAAGTTCCCTAATATGATGAGAAATCGGACGTGTTGTGACACTATTATTGAATTAATGTTCTATAGCCAGAAAATATGATTTTTGGGAATAAAATGATATAAGCTATTGGTGTGGAGACTCATAGGACATTGAGGAAACTTCTCATGGTGTCCTCTCTTGGTAATATCTATTAGGGATATTGTGAGTATGAGACCCGCTAATAGGAAACCCACATTTATATGTGTCATTGGATGTTTCTATTTGTGGACATGTGGACCGGTCCTTAGACTTTATTAATCTTATTAGTTACTATTATGAGTCATGCACTTATATGTATTGATGATAACTATGATGATAGATGTTCGAGGTGAGGTATGATACGTTGGTTGAGTCACGAGTAATATTACATTAATTAATAATGTGAGAAAGTATTTATCCTTTCAGTTATTTAACAGATGTTAATATATCAGGAACTTTGATGGAAATGATATAGCCTAAATAAATCCATGACCATGGTGTTCTATAGTCATGTTCTATTCTCGAAAATTCAATGAAAGAGATATCAAGACATAAGTTAGTGGCACCATCATACCACTTTCTTGATTAGAGATATCATGATGAAGGTATTATATTATATAGTAAGCATCTATATGAACTGAGATTCCATTGTGACATTAACTTATTTCTCAATGTGTTCCTGGGCATTTCACAATATTTTATCCTTGGACTTTAGTATAATTCTGTTATTGCCACTCAAAAAGAGTCTTGGAGGGTCACACACTATGTGTATCCAAAATATCAATTAAATAATATATTATTATTTATTATTTAATAGGTTGATTAAATATTTTCCCTATACATGGTTTAATAATTATTCATGTATGCTTGATCGCATATGCATATTTATTTGTTGTTTAGTAAACATTACCTTTATATATTTATTAGCGAATAATGCACTGATATTTATTTAAAAAATTAATAGAAATTAGTCATTGTATAATAAATATTATAGAAGAATAGTGGACCAAATTTAATGTTATGTTGATAAATAATAATATTGAATATTACTTTATTAAATAATATTTAGTTATAATTTTCAATTTAAGCGCATGTTTATAAATAATAAAAGTACTATTATTATTTGACATGGGTATTTTATAGGATTAAATAAATAATTAAGAGTAATTTCTCCAATTTTTATCCCCATAAATATAAATACACTATTATGTTATTTTATCATGACTTAATTCGATTTTGCAGAAAATATTTTGGGGGATTCTCTAATGCCTAGCGAGATACCTTCTAAAATAACTTTCCCCAGAATTATGAGAAACCCTCCTCTAACAGATCAAGGAGAACGCTTTGGAACTAATTACTGTGATGATGAAGGCAGAAGACGTGAGAAAGAGGATCTTCAGTGCTAGATCTCAGAGATTACTTCTGTGACATATGGAGATTACTGGAATAAGTGTGGATCATCACTGGATGAAAAATATTCGTGGTTTCAACTATGAAATGATGGTACACTGAATATCTATCACGAGATTCATCTATGAAGAATAAATTCTTTAGAGTCAATTATTTATCTAATTACATTTATTATGAAAAATTTGTGCTGATATGCTCTCTCTTTGTTGTGGGTTAAGTATCCATTTTCTGTTTCATTGATTAAATTACATGGATCACAAAATTCATCATCTTATAGATCTCAAATTGATAATTGATTAGAAAAACATCAATGTTGGGCACCACCCATTGAAATTTTCTGATATACCGAGAACCTACATAATGGAAGGTGGAAAAAGAAGAAACAAAATCAAATATATTGTAAATATTAGTTTCTTTAAGATAATCTTCCAATAGATATCCTCTAAAGGATGTTAGGGATTGTATTTTGGGTGTAATAGAAGCTCTAGAATGTGAATGAGTATGTTTTGGAGAGAATTCAATCAGGTATGGTGGGGACAAATGGCATGGGATTTTTTAATATGTGAAGTTTGATGTCAGCCTTTTAAAAGTTGGGGGAAATGAACCCACTTTAAAATTTGATGCATATTTCCCAAATGAACTCAAAATAATAAATTCATCTCTAAGAAAAAAAATCCAAATAACTCCATGTTCGAGCATGGGTATGATAAGATGACAATATAAAATAAAATAAGATTTTTACAATTTGGTACATCATTTTAACCCTCATATTCTACTTTTAAACCCTCATTGAAACCATTTTTTAGAATAGAATAATCTATTTACAGTTATTGTGACATGATTTTATGCATAATTAACCATGAAATACAAACCAAAGATTGTAATGTATATTGTATTTGAATGATTTGATACATAATCAGAAACATGAAACCAAAATAAAAACATATTTTTTTAGTATTTATTTATAGTTCATAACATCCACTGACCTCTTACATCTGCATAGGAGAACATGTGGAATACTTGAATTAATGGATGACTTAAAATCATAGTAAAGTAATAAACATTGGAAAAAATCATATGACATGGGTTATAAGGTATAACATGATCACATAAAATGGTTTAGAATATGAATAAAAATAAGGTATCATGACATGTAAATCAAGGGATCATGTATACATAGCATCATAGGAATTCCAAAATAACATAAAAAATGACATATACATGAGTCATGGATTTCCACTAATGCCATTTCACATGGAGGATCATGAGTCAAGGATAACCAACTACACCATTGAACATGGAGGATCATGAATCATGGATGACCACCAAGTCTATTGTAGATGATGTGTTAGTTGGACTAAAGAGATAAATAAGATTATCATATTCATGTATTGTCAGTTTTTCTAAGGAATTACCCATGAAGGTAAAATATCCTCACTTTGTTTTTGGTGAAAATCAGACCAACCATAATATTCAAAAAATTGGACTCACAATTCTTCAGAGAGTCCATCAGAATGGAATGATGATTTCTGGAATAAATAGTTTATTAAACTCACATTGGGTTTATAAGGAGGATCTAATCTTATTATGGAAGAAGGTCATATTTTTCATGGATCTAATATTAAATATGATGATGCTTTAATGTTTTTTATTTCCAACCTGTCATAATATTTTTGAGTATTTATTACGATAGACTTATGAAATATTGTGAATGTGCCACCAATCTTATTCAAGACATTCATAATAAGGATTGGTTGGAAAGAAATAATTTTTCTGGTAAGGATGGTATGTTACAATAATTTCCATCAATATGTTAAATGATGATAAATATTATATTCAATGTAATAAAAGTAATGAAGAAGTCATTCTTACAAGAAATGTTTTGTGAAATAACTTTAGTGGTGAAATATCTGTGATATTGTATTTAGAAAATACGAAGTAAAAGCAGTTAAATAAGATTAAAATAATCATCTTTCTCTATCGTAATGAAGAAAAAATAATGAGAGTATTTTCTGATAATTGTAATGATAATCCATATGTTTTCCTTTTAAAATTTAGTGTAGAGAAATGTAATGAAGAAACTACTATTAGAAACATGATTATATAAGAATGATTAAATTACAATAGGCTGATAGTCTTTCAGTTGGTGCAGTTTAATATAATGAAATGTCGTTAGTTTTTCTTTGGTTGTAAGTGAGTCATGAAAATCAGAGTGATCGAATTCCTTAATCATAATAAACAAATCATATTAAAAAAATGAATTGAAATCAAACTGAAGTTTGTTAAGAAGTCTTAATTTACAAATTTACAAGTAGTTCACATAATCCAGAAGACCATCATATTGGAGAATTGTAATGGGAAAGTTGGAATAAAAATTCCGAATCAGATTGAAGTTTTATTAGAAGTAATGATGTGATATGAAGTCAAGAAAAGATGTGAAATTCATGTAAGGTTGAAGAACTCATAGAATGATCCATATTTCAACGAGGATTTAATGAGTCATAAAAAGTTCTAATATTTACAGAATATTAATTATTCATGAAATTTGGTAAATCTAGTAACCTTTTCATAATGATGATTAAATCCTTATTGAGATCCTATAAATATTATAATTGTACTTCATGTATTTAGTGACTTGAATTATTCTCTAAATCAGGGATAGGAGCTACCAAATTTAATAAAGTAGATGTTTTTGGATTTTTTTTTCTTGGAGAAGTTAGCTAGAATGAAGAAGAAGAATGAAGAATATCATATTTAAAAGCTCCAAACCAGAATGGAAAATCAGTTTGGGATTTCCCAACTAAATAAGCATATGTACACAATTGTGTTTGTGGTATTCTAATAGTGTGTTATTTCCATATTGAGCAATCAAACTTCATAATCAAGCTTGTAAATATGACAAAGTTTCAATATAAAGTCTAGGAAGTTCCTACAAAATTCTAGGCAATAAATTGAAGAATTATTTGGGAATATCATCTTTGAAAAATTTGATGTATAAGATCCATAACATGTTTATTACAATATTCTTGTTACATCATTTCATGATACATTAATCACATGAACTATTGTATTGAACATAGTCCTACATGAGTATAAGCTCATATCTAACTCATTTCATTCACTAAAAATATATTTTCTAGTGTATTCTGTGGTATTATATTATTTCCAAACCATACCAAGAACTATCCACTCTAGTTGAATAATGAACCTTATAAATTATCATATTCACATTGTAACACCCCAATCTTCCACTGTACTTTTCCCTTTGAATAATAAAATAGCTTGTATTTTACACAACTTTGAGATTCTAACACACCACGACCTTTCAAACTAGCTGTTATGAATATTAATACCCACCTTTTGAATTTTAATAAATTTTATTTTTCAAAATGGACTTCATTTTTGAATTCGGAATATCTAAATTATCATAGGGAGAATTTTTGGTATTTTTCTAAAAACATTCAATTTTCTATGAATAGTGAAAAACACTACGTTGTTGGTTAAAACTGTAAAGACCCAAACTTTTTGAATATTATATTAATTTACTTGTAAAAATTTAATAGAGATGTTAATGGTTAATGTAAAAAGAAGATTTTATGTCTTCATCCAGTCGACTCGAACCATATGAAGCCCCCATATCAGATCTTGGGAAGGAGGTGGCATCTTTGGGCTTCGCTTTGGACCAAGCCCAAGCCGAACTCCAGCGTGTCAAGCTTGAATGGAACCACCTATGGGAGAAGTTCAAGTTAGTGGAGATTACTACTAGGGAAATTTTATCCAAGCCTCCCTCATATTTTCTCACCATAGCACACCTTACACTTAAGTCATATGCTGGTGTTATAAAAGGTATGTAATGAGACCGTAACTACTTAGTGTAATCCTATGAGATAAATAAAATTGTGATTTCTTCCTTTGGTGAAGTTTGTGAATTTTCAGATGTCCGGATAAAAATAGTATATATCTTATGGATGAATTTTGAAAAAAAAGGATATTTAAAAATATTTATGTAAACCTTAAATAACTAATTATGTGTAAGGATTTTAAAAAAATGGTCTGCTGCAAATGTGTTCAGTAAGAAATTTAGAGTCTAATAAGTTCAACTTAATTTTTGGTGAATAGTAAATTATGAATAGTGATTTTATGCTTAGGATTAGTAATATGACCAAATTTATTAGTAATATCACATAAATAAAGTATTAATATAATTTAGGCAACTTGATTAAGTAATGTGATTCAATAAAATAGGAAATTAACTGTTTCAGAAATTATTCGTTAAGTATAATTTTTTTTTCAAGTGAATAGTGTTTTTTATTTAAAAATTAAATTAAATATTTTTATAAAAATATTTTTATAAAATAGATTTCATTTTTGAATTCCGAGCATCAATATTATGTTTACGATAATTTTTTGGGATTTTTCTAAAAAAGTAGAATTTTCGGTGAATAGGGAATTTTCAGTTTTGAGTTTCGGGTGTTTAATGACATCATTAAGGAAGTAATAATTTTTAAATATTTCTGGTAGTCTTATGAATAGTAATATAAGGTATGAGGTGTCCCAAGTGGCCAATACCATGAGGAAATTACAGTGGATAGCCCATATTTTTGCTAATACCACCAGTGAGGTGTCCCTTGGCCATTAATGCATTGTCCCCTCACTTCCCCTATAAATACCAAGCCATTCTCTCATCCTTTACATTAAAAAACCCCACTCAACTAATTTCTGGCTTCATTAATTCCCAATGAGTCCTCCCAAGGTTCCCCCAAGCCCTCAAGGTCCCAATCTTCGAGTTTTAAGAGTTACGTTTTAAGGTAAGGGATCCTACCTCTCTCTTTCTTTTCACGTATTCTCCTTTATGTCATTTATTTTAAGCTCCATGTTCTTATGATGGGGATGTTCTTTTATATTCATCCTACTGTTCTTTTTATGTTCATATTCTGAGATACCCCTTCTTGCTCTCATCAATTAATTTTACGAATGTTTAAGTGGCGCCGTTAGGCTGCCGAATTTTTGTAAGGGATTCTTTCTCCCTTCTCATTTTCAAGTTCTATTTTCATGTCAAGTCTTTCAAGTTACTTTTTATTATGTTGGGGTATGATATCTATATCCATCATATTTTTCCTTTATTTTCATATTATTAGATACCCTATTTGATCTCATCAAATCATTTTTTGAAGTTTAAGTGATGTCGTTAGACAACCGAATTTTCATAAGGGAAATATTATTTTTTCCTTCCTTCCATGTTTTTCATTTCATATGGTATGTATTTAAAATTTCATTACCATGTTCTTATATCCTTCATATTCTGTCCCTATAATGTTTTATGGATCATTTTTGAGTGGGTGACCCATTTCCCCTCTCTTTTCAGTATTTTCTAAAACCCTGTAACATAGTTGTTATGCTGCAGAATTTTCATCTCAAAATGTTTCTCTCTTTTTATCAAATTCTTTTATTTTATTAAGTGAATACTCAAATAAATTTCTTCTATAGGGGTATTCACATATATATTGAAATGTTCTATTTTTCTGGGATTTACGTACAAGAAACCCACTTTCCTTTTTTGTGGGTTTAAAATGACATAAAGATCATGTCTTAAAAGCAGTTTTTAAAATGTTATGATAATGAAATGAAACCCATTTATTTTATGCTATAAGGGTTATTTATGAAATGTTTATTGATGATATATGTGGATCAAATTATAATAAAGACAAGTTAATGGTGCACCCTGATAGTGCTCCAATGCATTGGGTAATTATGTGATCTACATGGATTACAATTTTAACGATACCTTGGTGAATAACAATGGAATTTTTTTAAATGACACCTCGGGGATGGACCTTGGTGATATGCTCATGATTGTCTAAGTTAAATGTTGTATCCACATATTCAAGTTATGAATCATGTTCTTTTAATTATGATATGCCTCATGATCTATTTCTCATTCCTTAAAGCTATTTATCATGACTTTATTGATGTATATCAAGTTCACATGTAAAAGTTTGTCTTGTTTCCCTTACTAGGACTTCTTCTCGCACTTTCTTTTGATGTATTATCCCAGGTTATGAGATGTTGTAATGAACATAGGATGAACAATGAAGAATCCTTTCAAGTGTTTGAGAAGAATGTTATATGTTGTTTTCATGTATTATGTTCCTAATTTCCAAGTCACTAGACTTTAAAGATCCTCTCTTTTGTAATATGTAATGAAAAGTTATGTTATAAAAAAGGTGGTATGCCAGAGTTGGTATAAAAGGATAGTTTAGTTATTTATGGGAATTAGGCTATGAAAACTTTAAGAATAACCCTATAGAAAAGTTTAAATATAGGAAAACTTCCTAGTATTTTGTTGAGTATTGAGTAAGTGGTTTATCAAATAAATACATACCTATCTGGATACGAACAGGTAGAGGCGGCTCTAACACAAATGTACATAGGGGTAAAACTCGAAAACACCACTTTGAGCTAGACTCGAACGGGAACTGGTGCATGACAACGTGCGTTGCTGCACTCTTGGTTACGACACTCCCTGGGGATATGTTTGGTTAATCGAAGGCTTTTTATGAATCATAATAAAGAAATTATAAAGAAATATAATTGTTTAAGCATGAAGTTTTAATATATAGAATCCTTTATCATTAAAATATTCGTAAATGAAACAAGTTTCTCACTAATATTTTTTTCTTTTAGAAAATGGAGATAAATAGGACGAACCATGCAAATTCTGACCGCAATGGACCATGTGCTGACGAGCCACCGATGAAAGCTGGAATAGAAACATTCATGAAAATGATGAACCAACTGACTCAAGTTATGAGTAATAACTTGAATCAGGATGAGAGGCTGATCTCACCATAAAGGGAATAACGTTATGTTGAGTCCTTTATGAGCCAACGACCACCATCCTTTAGTGGATCGAATGAACCATTGATTTATGAGCAATGGATTAGCTCTATAGAAAAGATATTTTCTGAACTTCTTTGTTCGAAACAAGAAAAAGTCACCCTTTCTGTCATCCTCCTAGAGGGAGAAGCTGATCAGTGGTGGTCATTGATAAAAAACATGAAGCCAAGAGGAGAGATAGAAGCTATGGAGTGGGTAGAGTTCAGGGGAATATTCATCAATATGTATTACCCTCGTTCGATGAGAACGAGAATGGAGAAAGAATTTATCGAGCTGAAGAAGACAGAGAATGAATCTGCTGGAATCTACGAGATGAACATCACAAGGCCTTCCCATTATACCTCAAGATTTTTCATGGACCCTAATGGGAAGGTTGATAGATTATTTGGTGGACTACGACCTCATCTGCGGAAGAATGTAGCCAACAATAACTATGATAGCTTTGAAGAAATAGTTCGATGTGCAATGAAAGTCGAACTAGAGTTTGGTGAGACACATGGGTCTCACAAATCTAATGAGAAGAATAGAGATCTATAACCAAGCCTGGGAAGAAGCTTTGATCAGGAAATAGGTGGAAAGAAAATGAAACATGCCACATGCAATAAATGTGGGAAGAAGCATTCACGGAACTGCTTGATCAGAAGTGGTAAGGGATACAAGTGTGGAAGTGAAGGCCATATTGATTGGAATTGTCATAGTGATGTGAAGCCTCAACTCCCCAACAATAATGATAGAGGAAAGATGGTTCTGGCCCTACCCGAAGTCCAATGCTTTAAGTGTAGACAGCTTGGGCACTTTGCTAATCACTTTCCAAATCCAACGGCAGTGGAGGGGAATCACCATCAACCTTATCAAAGGCCAAGAGAGCAAGGTCATGATTTTTCTATAACAACAATTGAAGTTGATGCTCTGGATGATGTGGTAGCAGGTACTCTTGTTGTCCTCTCAAAACAAGCAAGTACTTTTTTTGATTTTGGTTCTACGCATTCCTTTATTTCCTCCAAGTTTGCAAAGAATATAGAATCAATCCCCAAACTTCTAGAGGTAGAGTTTTCATTCAAGACTCCAAGTTGGATTATCCATGCATCAAAAGTGTTTAGAGACTCTAGTGTTTACATTAGTGAGCACAATCTTATCGAAAATCTAGAAGTCATTCCCATGATGGAATTTGACGTTATACTAGGGATGGACTGGCTCTTAAAGTATAATGCAAGTATCAAATGCAGAAGTAAGGAAATCTCAGTAGTCTTGAATGAACGAACTACAATTATCTTCCAAGGAGAGATATCCCAACCGGATCCTCGTCTAGAGGCACCTCCTATAACCTTATTTATAGAGTTAATCAGTGAGGATGAAGAAGGAAAATGGAGTATACAAATAGAAGATGTTATGATTGTTCAGGAATACATGGACGTATTTCCTGAGGATTTACCTGGACCTCCCTCGGAAATAGAGGTAGAGTTATCCGTATAACTCGTACCTGGATCTCAACCGATATCAAAGACCCCATATAGAATGGAAAATGAGGAGCTATAGGAGTTAAAGAAACAACTCCAAGACTTGTTGGAGAAGGGGTTTATCTGACCGAGTGTGTCTACTTGGGGAGCACCAGTACTCTTTGTGAAGAAGAAGGACAGATCAATGAGGAAAGGAATTGAATATAGAGAACTGAAAGGGATCATAGTGATGAAAAAATACCCTCTTCCTAGAATTGATGACTTATTTGACCTACTTCATGGGGCTCAATTCTTCTCCAAGATTGATCTTCGATCTAGTTATCATCAACTGAGGGTGAAGAAGGAAGATGTTCCAAAGACCGAATTCTGATCAAGATTTGGGCATTATGAGTTTACTGTGATGCCATTCGGCTTGACTAATTCTCCCACCATTTTTATGGATTTGATGAATAGAGTCTTTAAGGACTACCTTGATAACATTGTGGTAGTTTTTATTGATGATATTTTGATATATTCAAAAATTCATGATGATCATGATGTTCATATGAGGGTTATTTTGCAGATTCTGTAGAAGGAGATTCTCTTTTGAAAGTTCAGAAAGTTTGAGTTTTGGTTACAAAAAGTGGCTTTCTTGGGGCACATCATAACCAATGAAGGAATCTCGGTTGACCCTACAAAGACAATGGTTGTGGACGAGTGTCCTCAACCCACAACAGTAACAGAGATTCATAGTTTCTGTGGTTTATCAAGATATTATAGGAGTTTTGTGAAAAACTTTTCACAGCTTTCTAATCCACTAACCAAGTTGACTCGAAAAGGGGTTAAGTTCATCTGGACAAAGGAATTCGAGGAAAGTTTCCATGAGCTGAATAAGAGATTGGTTAGTGAACCTGTGTTAACACTAGCCTCTATCAGAGGAGGATTGGTTATTTTTAGTGATGCATCTCTAAAAGGGCTTGGGTGCATCCTCATACAAAATGACAAGGTAATTTGTTATGCTTCTAGTCAGCTGAGGCAACATTAGCAGAATTATCCTATGCATGATCTAGAGCAGGCGGCAGTTGTTTTTTTCCCTAAAGATATGGAGGCACTATCTTTATGGGATAAATGTGATATATACACCAACCACAACAGTTTAATGTATATTTTCAGATAGAAATAATTAAACATGAGACAAAGGAGATGGTTGGATCTTATTAAAGACTATGATTGTTCAATTCATTATCACCCTGGAAGAGCAAACAAAGTCATGGATGCGTTAAGCAGGAAAGACCCTGTTGTTCTAGAAAAAATGAGAATCCTAATAGATCCCTTGATTAAGGATCTAGTAAAACTGCACATAGGAATTTTCAGGTAAGGTACATCATCAACCCTATCCGAAATGATTTCTCAACCTTCATTACTAGAAAAGATCAAGAAGGCTAAAAAGAATATCTTTTTTTGTAGGAAAAGTTTGAGGCTATGAAGGATGGGATGTTTCCAGATTTCAATATTGATCAAGAAGGTGTATTGAAATTTCCTACAAGACTACGTGTTCCATCTATTCCGGAGATAAAGAAAGAACTGATGGATGAAGCTCATAGCCCTACTTTCTTTATACACCCGGGAAGCACTAAAATGTATAGATACCTTCATGATCATTATTGGTGGGATAACATGAAGAGGGATATTGATGATTACACTACAAGGTTCCTAGTGTGTCAACATGTAAAGGCAGAATGACAACTTTCTAAAGGGGTTTTAAAACCGCGACCCATACCAACATGGAAGTGGGATAATATCACTATGGACTTTGTCACTGGTATCCTTAAAACATCCAAAGGGAACAATTCAATATGGGTTATAGTGGACCATCTCACCAAGATTACCCATTTTATCTCTTTTTGGGAAGATTTCCCTCTGGATCAACGTGACATGATATATGTAAAGGAAGTGGTAAGGCTGCATGGGGTACCACTATCCATCATATCTGATTGTGATCCAAGATTCACATCAATATTCTGGATAAGTCTTCAACATGCTCTAAATACTGAATTGAATTTTAGTACGGTCTATCATCCTCAAACTGATGGCCAATCTGAAAGGACTATTCATACAATTTAGTACATACTGAGATTATGCTCAATGGATTTTTAAGGTGGATGGGATCAACACCTCACATTAGTTGAGTTCTCACACAACAACAACTTCTATTCAAGTATTCCGATGGCACCCTATGAAGCTCTTTATGGAAAGCGATGTAGAACTCCTAATTGTTGGGATGAAGCAGGTGATATAAAGCTTCTTGGGCCTGATATTGTGCAAAAGATGATAGAAAAGGTTCATTCCATACAACAACACATAAAGGCTGCTCAGAGTCGGCAGAAGAGCTATGGTGACAACTGTTGAAGGGACTAGAAGTTTGGTGTTGGAGGCAAAGCCTTTCTTCGAATTTCTTCATGGAAGAGATTCATACGGTTTGGGATGAAAGGGAAGATCAACCCTAGGTACATTATCCCCTATGAAATACTTGATCACATAGGAGCAGTGGCCTATCATCTAGCACTTCCACCGAACCTCGCTCAAGTTCACGATGTCTTCCATGTTTCTCTCTTGAGGAAGTACATACCCGACCCTTCGCATGTACTGAACCCAGAGGTGGTACAACTGGAACCTGACCTCTCTTATGAGGAGCAGCCAATGGAGATCTTAGACCATAAAGACAAGGTTCTACGCAACAAGACTACCCACCTTGTGAAAGTGTTGTGGAGGTATCGTAAGTATGTAGATGCAATGTGGGAGCCTGAGGAAACAATGAACCAAAAGTACCCTCACCTTTTCAACTAGGCCTTTGGTTTAAAATTTGAGGGACATAATTTCTTAAGGGGGGAAGAATGTAGAGACCCAAAATGTTTGAATAGTATATTAATTTACTCTTATCGATTTAATAGATATGTTAATGGTTAATGTAGAAAGAAGAGTCGATGGCTTCATCTAGTAGACTCGAACCATATGAAGCCCACTTATCAGAGCTTGGGAAGGAGGTGGCATATTTGGGCTTCGCTTTGGATGAAGGCCAAGACGAACTCCAGCGTGTCAATCTTGAATAGAACTTCCTACTGAAGAAGTTCAAGTTAGTGGAGATTTCTATTAGGGAAATGTTTTCCAAGCCTTCCTCAGATTATCTCACGTTAGCACACATTACACTTAGGTCATACGCTGGTGTTATAAGTGGATATGTAACGAGACCGTAGCTAATTTTTGTAATCCTTCTAGATTAATAAAATTTTGATATCTTATTATGGTGAATTTTGTGAATTTTAAGATGTCCGGATAAAAATAGGATGTATCTTATGGATGATTATTAAAAAAAGTGATATTTTAAAATATTTATGTAAACCTTAAATAATTAATGATGTGTAAATATTTTCAAAAAATGGCCTTCTGCAAATGTGTTCAGTAAAAAATTTAGAGTCTAATAAGATCAACTTAATTTTTGATGAATAGTAAATTATGAATAGTGATTTTATGCTTAGGATTAGTAATATGACCAAATGGATTTGTAATCTCACTTAAAGAAAGTATTAATATAATTTAGGTACCTTGATTATGTAATGGGATTCAATAAAATAGGTAATTAACTATTTTAGAAATTATTAGTTAAGTATTAGTTTTTTCGGGTGAATAATATTTTTTATTTAAAAATTAAATTAAAAATATTTAGAAAATTATTTTTATAAAATGGATTTCATTTTCGAATTGAGATCATCGATATTATGTTAAGATTATTTTTTGGGAGTTTTCTGAAAAAGTTGAATTTTCGGTGAATAGTGAATTTTTAGTTTAGAGATTCTGGTGTTTAATGACATCATTAAGGAAGTAATAATTATGAAATCTTTCTGGTAAACTTATAAATAGTAATATAAGGTATTAAGAGTCCCATGTGGAAAATAACATGAGGAAATACCACTGAATAGCCCATAGTTTTTCCAATACCACCAAAGAGGTGTCCCTTGGCCATTAATGCCTTGTCCCCTCATTTCCCCTGTAAATACCAACCCATTCTCTCATCCATTAAATTAAAAAATGCTCCACAACAGATTTCTGGACTCCTAACCTCCCAAGGAGTACTCCCAAGGTTCCCCCAATCCCTCAAGGTCCTGACCTTCATGTTTTAGGAGATACGTTTTAAGGTAAGGGATCATACCTCTCTCTTTCTTTTCATGTATTCTCCTTTATGTCATTTATTTTACGATACATGTTATTATGTTGGGGATGTAATTTTATATTCATCATACTTTCCTTTTTTATGTTCATATGATGTGATACCCCCTCTTTCTCTCATCAATTCATTTAATTAATTTTTAAGTGGCGCCGTTAGGCTGCAGATTTTTTGTAAGGGATTTTTTCTCCCTTCTCATTTGCAAGTTATATTTTCATGCCAAGTCTTTCAAGTTCCTTTTTATTATGTTTGAGTTTTATATATATATAAAACATACTTCTTCTTTATTTTAATATGATTATAGACCCTATTTGATCTCATCATATCATATTTTAAAGTTTAAGTGATGACGTTAGGCTCCCGAATTTTCTTAAGGGAAATCTAATTTTTTTCCTTCCTTCCATGTTTTTCATTTCAAATGGAATGTCTTTCAAATTTCATTACCATGTTCATATGCCCCTTATATTCTATCCCTATACTGTTTTATGGATAATTTATGAGTGGGTTACCCATGTCCCCTCTCTTTTCAATATTTTCTAAAACCTTGTAACACAGCTGTTATGCTGCCGAATTTTCGTCTCAAGATGTCTCTATGTTTATCTCATGTTCTTTTATTTTATTAAGTGAATACTAAAAGCACTTTCTTATATAAGGGTATTCACATATATATCAAAATGTTTTATTTTTCTGGGATTTACATACAGAAAACCCGCTTTCCTTTTTTGTGGGTTTAAAATGACATAATGATAATGTCTTAAAAGTAGTTTTTAAAATGTTATGATTATGAAATGAAACCCATTTCTTTTATTCTATATGGGTTATTTATGAGATGTTTGATGATGATATATGTGCCTCACATTATAATAAATAAAAATTAAGCGTGCTCCCTAATAGAAATGCAATGCATTGGGTAATGATGTGATCTCTAGGGATTACAATTTTAACAATACCTTGGTGAATAACTTGGGTAATTTTTTTAAATGACACCTTGGGGATGGACCTTGGTGATATGTTCATGATTGCCCATGTTAAATGTTGTAGCCAAATGTTCAAGTTATGAATCATGTTCTTTTCATTATGATATTCCTCATGATCTCTTTCTCATGCCTTAAAGCTATTTATCATGACTTTATTGATGTATATCAAGTTCAAATGTAAAAGTTTCTCTTGATTCCCTTACTGGGCCTTCTGATCACCATATCCTTTGATGTATGCTCCCAGGTTAGGATATGCTGTAATGAACTTTGGATGAACAATGAAGAAGCCTTTCAAGTGTCTAAGAATAATGTTATATGTTGTTTTCTTGTATTATGTTCCTAATTTCCAAGACACTAGACTTTCAAGATCCTCTATTTTTTAAGATTTAATGAAAATTTATGTTATAAAAAGGTGGGATGCCACTAAAACTGATATTTTTATTTAAATAATTATTTATTTTAGGTCAAAATAGATACCCAATACCTATATAAGTTCAGTGAAATTCATTAGAGTCATTTTATAATAAGTTTAGATATATAAAAATGGATATATGGGAGGTCACCTCTTGAAGGTGGTGGCTATGGGTGGTGGGATTTATTCAAATCCTATTGATGTGGTGAAGGAAGATGTGATGAACCCTAAGAGAAAGTATGAGGGTTCCACTTCCCGGAATAAGTTTTTCTATGAATCTCAGCATGATTCAGTTTATTTATATAAACAGATTACCAAGAATGGATCTATTTCATTTGTTTAAGCTAGTTATAAAATTTTAGAAGCTCATCTTGAAGAATGCCAATTCTCACTCCTTTACAGGTTATTAGGAACTCGGAGTGACACCCCTTTGCAGGTTGATGAAGTGCTGACTTGTTTATCTCAGAGCTAGGGCTTCACTGAATGGAATTTAATATCAATTGGGAGAGGTAATTTCTATATTGTTTTTCCATCGAAGGAACTTCAAAATGTTGCCTGGAGTTTTGGATGGGTTTTTCTGAACCCCGGTTACATCGTGGTTCAATAGTGGGATCCTTTAGCAAGTCCTCTTGCAATTAAGAACTCTTCCACTCAAACTTGGATTCGAATTAGGGGTTTAAATTGGTTTTTCTATCATCCATCGGTTTTATGGGAGGTCACCTCTACTGTTGTTTGTCCAATTAAGGTTGACATGGAAACGGAGCATCCTAGGTATGGTCACCTTGCTCGTGTATTGGTAGAGATTGATTTAGCTCAAGTTATTAATGATACAGTTTTCCTTGTTGCGGGTGATATTATGTTAGAACTAGCTATTCAATATGAGTGGTTGCCTACTTTTTGTAAGTCTTGTAAGTTTATTGGTCATGCTCTTGCGCAATATCATAGGAATATAAAATGTTCACTTTTTTAATCTCTGGTTCTTACCTCAGATCAATGCAAAAAGAAACTAGTTGACATGAATGGTGGTAAGCATGTTTTAAAGAGGAAGGATCCTCAAAATGCTGGTATTTATTCATTTGTTGAGGCTGTCCAACAAGGTTTGTCTAATACTACTTGATTTCAGAAATATAATGCTACTGCGGTGACGGTGAATGATGGACTACTAGATAGGGCTACCCTTGGAATCTCTGGGGGTCTAGATAACAGGTCCTAGGATGATGTGGCTAAGGAGGAGGGTGGGACTCAATCTGAGCATGAGGCTACTGTCCAAAATGATATAAATCATGAGTTAGACTGTGCCGCACTAGCCTCAACTTTTAGGAAGGGTAAGATGAAGATCTTGGATGAATATGGATTCTAGTTGGTGATTCCTAAGAAGCTGAGGTCATGTCCAATCATTCATGATGAGGTGCATGTGGTGAATGTGGACGCTCGGATGGAAGAGGATCGGTTGATGGAAAATGCTTTTATAGGAGATGTTTCAATACAACAGGGGATTCCAGGGGTGTACTGATGGATTGAACTGATTCTATTGGGATGTATGGTGTTCCGCAAGGTGTTCCAGGGGAGTAGGGTCTGCTGTGATCTTCTACATATAAGCATGTTCATATTCTGGAAGGATCTCCCCCTGCTAATTTGGAGGTGGGTACTACACCTATTCATGTACAGGATCTTGTGTGAGCTCCTCCAATGGCTATGGATTAGAGGGGGACTAATCTGGATGTTGTTTCAATGGTTTCATCTAACAATGAGGCGTTGAAAGGACCTATAAAACTAGTTTTCAATTTCTTTTCCATGTTAGAGTCTATTAATACTTGTGATTTTGATTTTCTTAATCTTGAAGGAGTCAAGAATGAAGGATGATGTAACTGAATGTGCTCCTCTTCAATACCTGCTCCTGTTGATGATTTGGAAACCCCATAGGAGATGGAACATCCCGATCACAATGCTGCACATTCTTGCGTGGCTGTTCAGGACTCCAAGGCTATACAGGAGGATCCTCAAGACCTTCATGAGGAGTCTCCTCATATACTAAAGAATGAAAGATGCAGTAACCCTTCTTCGACACCTGCTCCTGTTGATGGTTTGGAGATCCCAATGGAGAGAGGACATCCTTTTCACAATCTGACACATTCTTTCCTGGCTGTGCAGGGCTCCAAGGCTGTACAAGAGGATCCTCAAGACTTTCATGAGGAGTATCCTCATGGTAATGCTCACGAGGATGAAATCTCCTCTATTGAAGCCATGTATTCAATGTTGCATTGGGAAGCTTCTCATGAAGAGACTGAATAGAATACTATTGAGGTTCCGGTATGCGAATTATTTTGTAACGCAAAGGGGAATAGGGCGCCATCCAACAAATTAGGGATGATCTAGGGGTGGAGGTCGGCCTACAAGAAGGTAATAATTAGATGTGTTTGTTTAGTCTTCTATCTAGGTGTGGTATTTTTCATGTAATCATTTCCTCAAGTTCATTGTACCTTCAAACTTTTATAATAAATCTTCGGGTTCATGTGATTGTGTTTCTGAACCCGTGGTTGAGCCGCTTTTAGTATATAGATATATAAAAATTTTATTGACCTTTTTTCCGTCTTTTACCCACCTTCGAAGAGAATTTAAAAAATTTGTATAAAACTTAATTTTACCACTTCTATAAGTTGAATTTCAAAAATCCGAGAGACATGGTTGATATCAGTAAGTAAAATCTGGTTCAATAAGATGAAAATAATTTTGGGTGAATAGTAACTTTTGACTTTTATTTACAACGGTTAAAATTAAATACGGTAATTAAGGGTAAAAATGACATCATAATTACCTTAACACATGTCCTATTTCTATTGGATAAGTGTAATTCGACCAAAAACAACCTTAAGAATAAAATATGACCCCATTTGGTCCACTTAGATTAGATTAAGACATTAATTATTATTTTATTTAATGAAGAGTTAAAAGAGTTAAATTCAAAGTTTAATAACTAAAACATTATTAATTTAGGGTTATACATAAGATAAATTAGACTATAAATATTCATTAGAATGATTAAATGATTTCCTACATAATGGGATTTTATTTATAATTTTTAGACATTAAATAAATTAATTTATTTATGACACCAAGATGAGTAGTAATTACCTTATCAATGAGAGATTAAATTAATTGATATTATAAATATCCCAATAAATGTAATTTGAAACTTTTGATGAATTACAATAATTTTATGGGTTAATATGACATATTAGGGTGGATTAAATAATTTTTTTGAATTAGTCATGATGTTATGATTTTCAGAAAAACCAAATACTAAATAGTGTCAAAATTGACATAATTGAGTTTTTAAAACAAATACTATATTATTAATTGATATAATATTCATAAAAATATATGGTTTGACCCTATTACTTAGATAAGGTTATATATATTAATAATGAACCACTTGGGGTTCTCTTGGCTTGATACAATAAGTTTATTAACTAAAAAATATAAATATACAAAGGGACATGGTAAATGAAAAAGTATTTAACTAGAAGTTAAATCTAAAAGATAAGGCTAATATGGTGACCTAAACCTATCTAAAACCTTTTGTTTTAGAGGTTTTCAACACATCCCCACCTTATCCTAAAATAAATCATTTTGGATCCATTAGAAACTGAAAATTATTTTATTATAAAATAATATTTCATGCTTTTCTAAAAGTGACCCTCACCTCTCTTATAAAACAGTACTTATTATTATTTTAATTTCACACCTCCAAATCCATTTTCCTTGGAAAAACCCTGCCCAAATATCCTCAACACTTTACTCCCTTCATCCTATATGCCTTATATTGGTCAGAAATCCAACCTAAGGAGTGGTTTTGATCAAATCAAAAGGAATAACCCGAAGAAGAGGTAAATATTTCATTAAATCTAGTATCTTCTATATACTGTGATGTTGTTATAATTATTGTAAAACCATATTAGTTATTCTATCTATCCAATAAATGAAAAAGTCCCCATACATGCATATGTATGGGTTACCATCTCCATGACGTGGTGTAGTTTGTTAATCAAAAACTTAATTATTTTGGATGGGTATAATAATGAATATACCTGATGTAAATAATAAATATAACAAGTTAATGATTCTGTAAATATGATATAACATCCAATTGCATACAATTTCACCATCAATACATTGATATTGTCGCTCGTGCATACATACGGATTACCGTCTCCACGAACATGAAGAGATTCCCCATCATAATCATTCAAGAATAATTTTCATTTTCTGATTAAAATGTATTTTATTAACATAATATTATTCTGTATATGAATCAAATACATCATATCCATAATAAACATGGCTTATGTAACCAATCATATAAATGAAAATGAATCAGTTAACACCCGAAATGATGATACTACTAAAATATTGTTAACAAAGAAATATTAGAGGGTCATATATGATGTCATATTTATGTATATAGTTCTTGTATAATATAATAACAATGATTTTACTATTATACATGAGGTCAAAGTACCCACAACCAAGGAAACGTACAAGGTAAGGGTTAATTTTACAATCTCTTTATTATCTGAGGTTGTTTTTATGTATGTATCTACAGGGACCTCTTTATCATCCACATCGGTGTTTCCTAAAAATATATTTGATTTTTTTTACCATTTCTTAGAATGTAGGTTAAAGTAATTTATACCCTTGTTTTAATATTTATAAAATATGTATAAAGTATTATTTTCGTCATTTTCCAAACAAGGTCCCTTACGACCTTTTTGAAAAATTTAAGGAAAGAAGGTTTTTTTAACTTATACAGTGGGTGCGGATATTTTTTGCCGTTATAACACCTTCGAAGCTTCCACTTCTTTATTTTAAGAATATTTTCAAATTAAATGTTTTCTTTTATAATTACATGACTTCTAAATTATTTAAAATAGAAAGATATATTTATCTCCAAACATTTTAATGTCACCTATGTCAACATCCTTTGATGTATTTAAAACATGGTTGAAGTTGATTTTTTATGATTCAAATATTCCATATTGTATTGTAGGGTTTGTGATATGTTTGAATATGGATGTGTTATTTTTACACCATTCATGATTTATGGATAAAGTATTGACATTTCATATGCTAGTTTTTAAACGAATGTTTATGTTATGTTTAAACCTTTTCATATGAATAATGTATTGGACTTAGTAAGTGACGGGTGGAGCCTGCTATAGCTCCTAGATGAATTGGTAGGTCTCATGAGACAATCTAGTGTTTGGGTACACGGCCTTGAAAAAATCGTATTTGTACTTTTTCACAAGGCCTTGACTATGTGGTTATGAAGTTTGGCATTATGCATTCTATCATTATGAAAGTGGATATTGATATTGCATGTGATTATTGGACTAGTAGAATATCAATGTGAATAAGTAAATTGAATTATTTTATTTTATCTATGACATATTATGCTGAAGTTTAATTTTAAAATGATTTTGTTTTAGCCTTATACACTGCCTTAAATTTTATGCTTATTTTTGAATGTTTACACTACCTTGTTATCCTTACTGAGAATCTGAGATCACCCCTTTCTATGTTTTATTTTTCATAGAATGTGAATAAGTATTTTATGGTTGACCTGTAGGGATAGTATAAGGATATTAGTGTGTTCAAAATGGGGTAAAACACTACTGGAAAAACAGGTATTTGCGACGGGCATTCTCCCCGTCGCAAATAGTATTCCGTATTTTTGTAAAAAACTTTTTAAACAGTTATTGCGACGGGCCCGTCGCAAATACCTTTTGCGACGGGACCCGTCGCAAATAGTTTTTGCGACGGGACCGTCGCAATAACGTTTTTTTTTTAAAATAAAAAAATTAATAATACTAGTATTTGCGACGGGAACCGGGACCCGTCGCAAATACTATTCATAGTAATTGCGACGGGACCCGTCGCAAATACTCTTTTTAAAAAAAAATAAAAAATTATTAATAATACTAGTATTTGCGACGGGCATAGTATCCCGTCGCAAATACTATAAAAAAAATAAAAAAAATAAATTATTAATAAATTATTTTAATTAATATAATAATATAATTATAATTTACAAATGAAAATAATAAATTATTTTAATTACTATAATAATAGTAGAATTATAATTCAAAAATAAAAATAATAGAATATTAATAAATAATTTAATTAATATAATAATATTATAATTATAATTCATAAATAAAAAAATATTAATAAGTTATTTTAATTAATATAAAAATAATAGAATTATTTTACATTCAAATATTAAAATAATTCAAGTATTACAAAAAAATAATTAAATTATAATATTATAAAATTTTAATATATATATATAAAATTTTATTATATAAATAAAATTTTAATATATATATATAATTTAATATTATAAAATATAAATATTATTATTATTCATATTAATATTGTTATTTAAAAATATAATATTATTAATATTTTATAATGAGACAGAAACTACGAATAGAAAAAAAAATATTTTGATTTCACAAATTTTATAACAGAAATACAAACTCTAATCTGTAGGAGGGGGGGGGGGGGAGGTGGGGGATCTGCAGATGGTGGTGGAGGAAACTCCATCCCTAAAGCATGAGTGAGTCGGCGCATGTACTCCATCTGCTCCTGATGCTGCTGCTGCCACCGACTCGTCTGCTCCTCGTACAGCTGCTGCTGGCGTCGACGCTCCTCCTCATGCTGCTGACGTATCTGCTCCTGCTCCTGTTGGAGACTCTCTATCTGTGCAGTCTGAGATCGCAACTGCTCCTCATACTGTGTAGAAGAAGATGCACGAGCTCCCCTCGACGCCTGCAAATTTGGGCAAGATCTAAACGTGCATTTACATTGTCTTTGCTCTTTCCTGGCGTATCCAAAACTGTATGAAACAAATTATCAAAACAGTTCTTCTCAATATGCATGACATCTAACATGTGTTGGACCAACAAATCAGACCAATATGGCAAATCCCAAAATATGCTACGTTTAATCCAATTGTGTTCTTTCCCAAAACCAGAAATTTTCTGTTGGTTTATTGTGGGACCAAAAGTGATGGAAGGTAATGAAAATACAACCGATTTTAACTCCGAACCTGATAGCATTTTTGGAGGTCCATCCCTTTCAGCTGTTCCTTTTCTGAAATGAGATCTGTTTCTGCGAAAAGGATGATCAGCTGGAAGAAATCTGCGATGACAGTCAAAATAACAAGGTTTCTTTCCATGAATGAGCATAAATGCTTTGTTCTCTCCCATACAGTAAGGACATGATTTCTGACCATGTGTACTCCAGCCAGATAACATCCCATAAGCCGGGAAGTCACTTATTGTCCACATCAATGCTGCTCTCAGTATGAAATTTTGTTTCGTTGCAACATCATATGTACTGACACCAGTACTCCACAATAAATTTAATTCATCAATCAATGGCTTCAAATAAACATCAATATTTTTCTTCGGATGTCCTGGAATTAGTAAATTCAAAAAGATATATGGCTCCTTCATCAACATCCATGGAGGTAAATTATACGGAGTTAAAAAAACAGGCCAACATGAATATTGACTACCATAAGATCCAAACGGACAGAAACCATCAGTGGAAAGGCCCAGTCGAACATTTCTAGCTTCTAAAGCAAATGATGGATGCACTCTATCAAAATGTTTCCATGAATCACCATCGGCTGGATGATTCAAGCTTTTATTGGTTGAAATATTCTCTTTATGCCATGACATCATTGTCGCTGTATTCTTAGACATGAATAAACGCTGAAGTCTGGATGTAAGCGGAAAATATCTCAACTGTTTTATAGGAATCAAACCAGACTTCCCGTGTTGTCCTTCTTTATATCTCCGTTGCCCACATGTGGGACAACTATCCAACGACTCATTTTCCCCTGAATATAAAATGCAGTCATTTGAACATGCATGAATCTTCTGACAAGTAAGTCCCAAATTTCGAACCAACCTCTTACTTTCATAGTAATTTGCAGGTAAAACATTTCCTTCGGGTAACAGTGTTTTCAGCAAAGAAAATATCTGGTCAAAACATGTGTTTGACATTCCGTTATCTGATTTGATAGCCATAAATTTTGCAACTGCTTCTAATTTGCTCATCTTGCAGCCAGGATATAATGCATCCTCAGCAGACTTCAACAACTCATAAAATTCAGACGGTCCCAACTCAGGATTTGAAGCTATATCAGCCGGAGTTTCTGTATGTTGAACAGATGAACCTGCAACATCATGTACTAAATCTTGAAACTGGGATGGATCCGGAATCAAGTTGGTATCATCTGCTCTGGAACTGCGTTCACCGTGTTGATACCAAAAAACATAATCTGCTTGAAAACCAAAACGCAAGAGATGTTCCCCCACTTTGTCAAACGTGTCAAACGTTCTCAATGCACATTTTCTACAAGGGCATTTTATCTTTCCTTCTGAAACAAATTCTGAATTTGATGCCGCAAATGATAAAAAAATCTCCACACCCTCTATATATACTGGATTTAAACCAGAACCATTTGGATTTCTACGTTGATTTATCCATATGCGGTCATCTAATAATGACTGTTGACGACCTCGTTGTTCCATATTTTTCTATAAAATATAAAAGCATTACTGGTTTTGAATAATTTGTTAGAAAAAACACTCAAGCAAGGATTACTAATTATTACAATTTATTACTAATTATTACAATTTATTGCTAATTATTACTATTTATTACTAATTTAGCAATACTTAGCAATACTTAGCAATACTTAGCAAAAGGAAAACTGCTTGAATAATGAAAGGAAATTTGATAATCATCGTTGTGGAGATGGTTATAAATTTTGCCTTCATTATCCAAGCAGATTTCGTTTACTAATTATTAGTAATAAAAAAAATATTATCAATATTTATGAAAAAACAATATTAATATTATTAAAATAATAAAAAAAATTAAAAAATATTAAAATTATCAATATTCAGAACAAACTTTGTTCTATTATTAACATGTTCAAATCTTAAAGGGTCGTCAATTGTCAGGTCATGCGCAATAAAAAGTTTGTGTCAGCCATGTCTAATGTAAACTCTATAATTGTCCTTGCATGGTTGATCACTTCGCAAGTAATGTTGCAATCAGACAAACCAAGTCATTCCCTTCTTAACTATAAGAATTATCTCACATGAACCTTTACATAGATCATTCTTCCTTAAAAATTTGAGGGGATATCATTATTTTTCCCTCAAATTTTCAAGGAAGAATGGTCTATGTAAAGGTTCATGTGAGATGATTCTTATAGATAAGAAGGGAATGACTTGGTTTGTCTGATTGCAACATTACTTTTGAGGTGATCGACCATGCAAGGACAATTATAGAGTTTACATTGGACATGGCTGACAGAAACTTTTTATTGCGCATGACCTGACAATTAGCGACCCTTTAAGATTTAAACATGTTAAGAATAGAGCAAAATCTGTTGTAAATATTGATAATTTTAATATTTTATAAATTTTTATTATTTTAATAATATTAATATTATTTTCATAAATATTGATAATATAATTTTTTTTCTAAGTGTTCTTGAGTATTCCTGAGTATTCCTGAGTATTCTTGATTATTCGTGAGTATTCGTGAGTATTTGTGATTATTCGTGAGTATTCGTGATTATTCGTGAGTATTCGTGAGTATTCGTGAGTATTCGTGAGTATTCCTGAGTATTCCTGAGTAATCCTAATTATTACTAATTATTCCTAATTATTCCTAATAATTTGCAATTATTGGTAATTATTGGCAATTATTGGTCATTATTACTAATTATTACTAATTATTGGTAATTATTACTAATTATTCCTAATTAATCCTAATTATTCCTAATTATTCCTAATTATTCCTAATTATTACTAATTATTGCTAATTATTTCTAATTATTGCTAATTATTTCTAATTATTGCTAATTATTTCTAATTATTGCTAATTATTTCTAATTATTGCTAATTATTTCTAATTATTGCTAATTATTTCTAATTATTGCTAATTATTTCTAATTATTCGTAATTATTTCTAATTATTGGTAATTATTGTTAATTATTGGTAATTATTGCTAATTATTGGTAATTATTGCTAATTATTGGTAATTATTGCTAATTATTGGTAATTAATACTAATTATTGGTAATTATTACTAATTATTGGTAATTATTACTAATTATTGGTAATTATTACTAATTATTCCTAATTAATACTAATTATTCCTAATTAATACTAATTATTCCTAATTATTCCTAATTATTCCTAATTATTGTTAATTATTCCTAATTATTACTAATTATTCCTAATTATTACTAATTATTGTTAATTATTGGTAATTAATACTAATTATTGGTAATTAATACTAATTATTGGTAATTAATACTAATTATTGGTAATTAATACTAATTATTCCTAATTAATACTAATTATCGGTAATTATTACTAATTATTCCTAATTAATACTAATTATTCCTAATTATTCCTAATTATTCCTAATTATTACTAATTATTGTTAATTATTCCTAATTATTACTAATTATTGTTAATTATTCCTAATTATTACTAATTATTGTTAATTATTCCTAATTATTACTAATTATTGTTAATTATTCCTAATTATTACTAATTATTGTTAATTATTGGTAATTAATACTAATTATTGGTAATTAATACTAATTATTGGTAATTAATACTAATTATTCCTAATTAATACTAATTATTCCTAATTAATACTAATTATTGGTAATTATTACTAATTATTCCTAATTAATACTAATTATTCCTAATTATTACTAATTATTGTTAATTATTCCTAATTATTGTTAATTATTGTTAATTATTCCTAATTAATACTAATTATTGGTAATTAATACTAATTATTGGTAATTAATACTAATTATTGGTAATTAATACTAATTATTGGTAATTAATACTAATTATTTCTAATTAATACTAATTATTTGTAATTAATACTAATTATTCCTAATTAATACTAATTATTTGTAATTAATACTAATTATTCCTAATTAATACTAATTATTGGTAATTATTACTAATTATTCCTAATTAATACTAATTATTCCTAATTATTCCTAATTATTACTAATTATTGTTAATTATTCCTAATTATTGTTAATTATTGCTAATTATTACTAATTATTGTTAATTATTCCTAATTATTACGAATTATTGGTAATTAATACTAATTATTGGTAATTAATACTAATTATTGGTAATTAATACTAATTATTGGTAATTAATACTAATTATAGGTAATTAATACTAATTATTGTTAATTATTGGTAATTATTACTAATTATTCTTAATTATTGATAATTATTAGTAATTAAATGAATAATTATCAATAATTAGAAATAATTACCAATAATTACAAATAATAACATTATTAATATATTTTATTATTAATATTAAAATAATATAATTTTCTAATTTATATACAGTTCTTTTTTCATCTGTGCGTTTTCTATCTCCACATACAAATAATACATGTGAAGACAGCAAACACACAGATGAAAAAAGAACTGTATATATATAAAAAATTATATTATTTTAATATTAATAATAAAATAAACTAATAATGTAATAATGTTCTTATTCCTAATTATTGGTATTTATTACTAGTTATTAATATTTATTCTTAATTACTAAAAATTATTACTAATTATTCCTAATTACCATATAAACAATACTAATAATTTAAATTTATTAAGTAATAAAACAATGTAAACATAATTAAATTACAACTAATTAATAATAATAGAAACTAATAAGAAATTAAAAATAAATAAAAAATTAAAATGAAGATAAATACCTTGAAAATTGATCTGTTCTGATCGTTCTTCAAAACTTTAATATCAGCTCCGGAGAAAAAACTTAAACTGGAGAAAAACTCAACTCTAGAAATATGATTCTGAGAGAGAGGGAAGATAAGGAATGAGAATGAAATGAAAAAAACGGATGGGGGTATTTATAGGTTAGATTAGTTGCGATGGGCCCATTTGCGACGGGATTCCCGTCGCAAATAGTATTATTTGCGACGGGACCCGTCGCAAATACCTTAGCCAACATTTATTACGGTCAACCGGTAAATAGTTATTTGCGACGGGTCCCGTCGTAAATAATCCTCTGCCGACATAGTATTTGCGACGGGGGAATATTCCCGTCGCAAATACCTTTTACCGCCGCCGGTTATTTGCGACGGGAATATTTCCCCGTCGCAAATAAGTTTCCCGCGATTTGGCGCGCATCGCGGGAAAACTATTTGCGACGGGGAAAGCAATCCCGTCGCAAAAGCCTCCTTATTTGCGACGGGGAAATACCCCCGTCGCAAATAAGTTTTTAACATGACTATTTGCGACGGGATTTATTCCCGTCGCAAATAACCCGTCGCAATTGCTCATTTTTCCCGTAGTGAAATGTGATTGATGTTTTTAATTCATGATGTAATGTAAAACTTATGAATGTATCTAGTACTTCCAAGTCTACTGAATAGATTAGTCTTTTGGGATTTGATAACTTGTAATCATGAAAATTTTATGTAATAATGAACTAAGTCAAGGTAATTGTGGTTAGGGCGTTACGGTTGGTATCATAGAATGTTTAGCACAATCCATGAAAGCTAGATTTAGAACTAATCTGATCAGAGAACATTCCCCTAATTTAGACTTTGAGGATTCAGATAGAAAAAATTCCTTGAATTTTGGAACTACAAATATTTTATGAGTTTTCTAAGAAATACATCCCTATCTGGAAAAAAGTTGGTAGAGTTGGCTCTGACACAAATGTACCTAGGGGTAAAACTCGAAAACACCGCTTTAAGCTAGACTCGAATGGGAATTAGTGCACGACAATAGGCCTTGCTGCACTCTTGGTTTCAACACTCCTGGGGGATAATCATAGTATATTTATCATTTTCATTACAAACCTTTTTATGGATTTATGTGTATATACTTCCTCAATGAAAACATTTTTATGATTATGGATTATATTCATAAACTATTCAATTTATCTTAAGTGTTTTACAAGTTTGGAATTATGTATTGCGATTCATAAACTATTCTAGTTTAAGCCATTGTTTAGAAATGGCACCTAGTGGAAGGAATGGGAACCATATCAACACATGTAATCCACATAGTTATTTCTATCCTACTCAAGAAAATTATAGTTGAGCTGGTGAAGCAACTGGTGCTGATCAGCTTATCACCATACTATGACAACTCACTCAGGTTATGAATGATAACCTTACCCATATGGAGAACCCTGATCCACAACATGAAGGATCAATGATATATTGCATCATGAGGCCACAAACACCAAAATTCAATGGGAGTGCAAATCCATTACTAGCTGTGCAATGGAAAAATTAATCAGAGAATATATTTCATGCTTTGGGGAGAAGCAAAAGGGAAAAAGTTGTCATGGTAGTTTATCACCATATGGGAGATGCAGATCAATGGTGGCCATTAATCCAAAACACAAAAAAAAGATTAAGAAGTATCAAACATGGAATGGAGGGATTTTAAAGATATTTTCTTGGAAAAATACTTTCCTCGTGACCATCGAGCAGATACGGAAAGACAATTTCTAAGTCTGAGGCAAAAGGAGGATAAGAATGTCTCAAAGTAGGAGGCTAACTTTACAAGGTTAGCGAGGCATGTAACAGATTATATACATAACCCAAGGAGTAAGATTGATAAATTATTTTATAGGATAAAACCATTTGTCCATCGATAATTAATCTCACAGTCCTTCTCCTCATACGAAGATATTGTCTCATGCGCTATCAAGATAGAAAAGTAATTCTCTAAGTCTTAAGACTTTAAAGAAATACAAGAGAAAAAGAGATCTACTAAACACTCTGAAAATGTAAATTTGGGGAAGAAGAGAAAATTTGAATATACATCTTATGGTAAATGTGGGAAGAAACACTCTGGTACTTTTATGAAGGTAATGAGAGTTTGTTACAAGTGTGGTGAAAAAGGCTACCAATCTCGTGATTGCAAGGGGAAGAAAGAGGTTGTCAATATTTAGTGATACAATAGTAGAGAAAAAGGGAATATGAAAATTAATGTCCTAAGCACTAAAAGAACACACCTTAGAAAAGTCCAAGGTAGAAAGGCCAATCTTATGTGATCAGTACTGCTGAGGTTGAAGCTCTGAAAGATGTAGTGGCAGGTAATTTAATAGTTTCCTCATGATTTGACAATGCTTTATTTGATTCTAGATCATCACATTTTTTCATATCTTCCCAGTATGATAAGAAAATAAGATATTTTCCATTTGACTTAAAATTGGAGTTGTCCATCAAAACACCCAATAGAAGTATTATCGCATAAAAGTTTTGCGAATTGGTTCCCATTAGGTCATATAAATGTTCATTATCTGTTGATCTCATCGTCATACCCATGATTTAATTTGATATAATCCTCATAATGGATTGGCTTTTGTACCATGATGTGAAAATATATTTTAAAAAGAAGGAGGTTACAATTTTCAATGATGATAAGGAGTACCTTATCTTTAGAGCAGAAACATCACCACCTGATTCTTATAAAGATCCACCCCAATAGTTTTACTAGATTCAATTATTGTGGAGGAAGATAATGAAATTACTATGGGTGGGGAATAGAATGTTTGAATAGAGGATATGCCTATTGTGCAAGAATATGTCGACATGTTTCCAGAGGATTTACCAAAACATCCTCAGGAAGGAGAAATTGAGTTTTCCATTTATTTAATTCATAGTTCAAGGACCATATCAAAGACCCCATAGAGAATGGCCACTATGGAATTAGTGGAACTAAATAAACAACTAGAGGAATTGAGTAACAAGGGATTTATTCACCCTAGTTTTTCTCTATGGGGAGCCCATGTCCTTTTTGTTAGGAATAAAAACAGATCTATGAGGTTGTGGATTGACTATAGGGAGATCAATGCTATAACAATAAAGAACACGTATCCCCAACCTCACATTGATGATTTATTCGACCAACTTAATAGAGCTCAATATTGTTAAATGATTGACCTTTGATTTGGATATCATCAGTTGTGTGGGAAGAAGGAAGACATTTCGAAAACAGCATTTCGAACCAGGTACGAGCACTATTAGTCTATAGTAATGCCTTTTGTATAGACTAATGCACCCTCTATATTCATCAATCTAATGAATAGTGTTTTCAAGGAATATCTTGATGAATTTGTTGTGGTATTTATTGATGATATCTTGGTATACTCCAAAATCTATGAAGATAATGAAAATCACTTGTGAATTATTCTAATGATTCTTAGAAGAAATGAAATATATGGGAAGTTTAACAAGTGTGAATTATGGCTAAAAGACATTTCTTTTCTTTTCCATATTGTTGCTAAGGATATAATCTCTGTTGATCCTTTAAAGACCAATGCAATCCTAAAATGACCAGAACTGATGAGTATAATTAAGGTACACAGTTTTATTGGTTTAGCATGTTATTATTGACATTTCGTCCAGAATCTTGCCTAGTTGGCTAACCCATTGACCAATCTCACATGTAAAGGGGTTCAATTTGTTTGGACAAAAGAGTATAAGGAATGTTTTGAATAACTGATGAGAATATTATTCAATGCTTATATCTGGGCTCTACCATTAGGGAATGATGGGTTTGTTATATATAGTGTTGCTTCAAAGAAAGGACTTGGTTGTGTCCTTATAAAGAATGATAGAGTTATTGCCTATGCATCACGACAACTAAAAATTAATGAGCAAAACTATCATACTAATGATCTTGAGTTAGCCACTATAATGTTTGCTCCGAAAATATAGAGACACTACCTCTATGGTGAAAAATGTGAGATTTATTCTGATCACATGAGTTTGAAGTATATTTTCTCATGAAAAAAACTCAAAAGAGGCAAAGGTGATGCCTTGAACCACTCAAGGATTATGATTGAACTATAAACTACCCCCCAGGAAAGGAAAATAAGGTCTCAGATTCTTTGAGTAGAAAAGATCATGGAGTTTTGAACAAGATGAGAGTTGAAAGGGATCATATTTTCATGGATCTAGTAAAGATGGATATGTGGATAATCATGGAAGGTGAAACATCAATACTTTTTCAAATTGTTGCCAAACAATCTTTAATTGAAAGGATAAAGAGTTCTCAGACTGATGATAAGCTGTCTCAAAAGAAAAGTAAAGCTGTGAATGATAGGAGATTGAGTGACTTCATATATGAAGATCGAATTTTGAAATTTGGGTAGAGACTTTATGTTCCTGATATACCTGATCTAAAAAGGGAATTGTTTGATGATTCTCATAGGTCCAATTTTTCTATACATCCTAAGAGCTCCAAGATGTATAGATATTTGAAGGAACATTTTTGGTGGGACAAAATAAAGAGTGAGAGTACTAATTTTGTGTAAAGATGTATGGTTTTTAAAAAAGTGAATGATGGAAGGAAACAACCTAGAGGAGTCATGAAACCTCTTACCATGCCTAAGTGGAAATGGGATAATATTACGATGGACTTTTTCATTGGGCTACCAAATAATCCTAGAATGAATGATGAAATATGGGTCATTGTTGATCATCATACCAAGTCATAACATTTTCTTACTATAAGAGAAGATTTACCACTTGAACGTATGGAAAGACTATATATTAATGAAATTTTAAGACATCATATAGTACCAGTATCTATTTTTTCCAATCGTGATCCCTATTTTACATCAATATTCTGGAAAAGTCTTCAGAATTCCCTAGATAATGAACTTTGTTTGATCACTTCCTACCACCCTCAAACAAATGGCCTATCAGAACGAGCTATTGAAACCTTAGAAGACATGTTGAGATCTCACTCACCTGACTTTCAAGGTATATGGGATCAATATTTACCAATGATTGAATTATCCTATGACAATAGCTTTCATTACAGTATTCAGATGGCACTATATGAAGCGTTATATGGCAAGAGATGTCGTACAACAACTTGTTCGGATGATGTTGGTGAAAGAAATCTCATAGGCCCAAAACATGTTGAGGATACAATGGAAAAGGTAATGATTATCCAAACCCATATCAAAGCAGCCGAAAGTAAGCAAAAGAGCTATGCTGATAACTGAAGGAAGGATTTGGAATTTCAAGTAGGAGACCATGTTTTCTGGAATGAATCTTCATGGAAGGGTGTTATACGTTTCGGTAAGAAGGGTAAATTGAGTCCTAGGTACATCAAACATTTCAAAATTCAAGAACAAATTGGAGTTGTAGCTTATTTTTTGGCAATGCCTCCAGGTCTCTCCAATGTTCATGATGAGTTACACATATCACTGTTAAGAAAACACACACCTGACCCAACACATGTACTCACCTATGAGGAAATTGAACTCGAACCTGATCTGTCTTATTGTGAAGACCTTGTAAAAAATGATTGATACCAGAGAACAAATTCTGAGAAACCATACGACTTGTCCGGTAAAATTTTTATGAAAAAATCATAAGATGGAAGAGGCAACTTTGGAACCCAAGGCACATATGATAAAGAAACACCCAAATCATTTTATGCAGTAATATTATAGAAATTCTGAGGATGAAATTATATTAAAGAGGGGAGAATGTAACATCCCAAGCTTCCACAGTACTTTTTCATTTGAATAATGAAATAGCTTGCATTGTACTCAACTTAAAGATTCTAACACACCGCGACCAATAAAACTAGCCATTATGAATAGTAATACCCTCTTTTTGAAATTTTATAAATTTTATTTTTCAAAATGGAATTCATTTTGGAATTCGGAATATCAAAATTAGCTTAGGGTGAATTTTTGGTATTTTTATGAAAACATTCAATTTTTAATGAATAGTGAAAAACACTGCGTCATTGGTTAAAACCAAATTTTTATTATTTAAATAATTATTTATATTATTTAAATTTATTTTAGGTCAAAATAGATACATAATACTTATATAAGTTCAATGTAACTCATTGGAGTCATTTTATAATAATTTTATATATGTAAAAATTTTATTGAACTATTTACCGTCTCTTACCCACCTCAAAGAAGCATTTGAATATTTTCATAAAACTTAATTTTACCACATATGTGAGTTGAATTTTAGAAATCTGAGATACAAGGTTGATATCAGTAAGTAATATGTGGTTCAATAAGATGAAAATAATTTTTGGTGAATTGTAACATTGGACTTTTAATTACCTTGGATAAAAGTAAAAAAGGGTAATTAAGGGTAAAAATGATATCATAATTACCCTAACACATGTCCTAATTCTATTTTATATGTGTGAATCGACCAAAAATAACATTAATAATAAACTATGATTCCCTTTGGTCCACTTGGATTGGATTTGGACATAAATTATTATTTTATTTAAAGAAGAGTTAAAATAGTTAAATTCAATGTTTAAGAACAAAACCATATTTAATATAGGGTTACACATAAGATAAATTCAACTATAAATATTAATTATAAAGATAATAAGATTTAATACATAATTTTATTTTATTTATAATTTTTAAACATTAAATAATTTAATTTATTTATGACACAATGATGATGGAGTAATTACCTTACTAATGAAAGATTAAAATAATTGATATTATAAATATCCAAAAAAAAATTAAATTGATACTTTTGATTAATTACAATAATTTTATAGGTTAATATGAAATATAAGGGTTGATTAAATAATTTTTGCTCGAAGTAATCATGCTGTTATGATTTTCAAAAAAACGAATACTAAATAGTTTCAAAATTGACATAATTGAATTAAAAAAAACTATATTATTAATTGATATAATATTCCTAAAATTATATGTTTCATCCAATGGACTTATATAAGGTTATATATATTAATAATTAACCACTTGGGGTTCTCTTGGTTTTTTATTGTAATTTTATTAATAATATATAATAAAAATACAAAGGGACATGGTAAATGATGAACTATTTAACTAAGAGTTAAATCTAAAAGATAAGGTTAATATGAGGACTTAAACCTATATAAAACCTATTGGTTGAAAGGTTTTCGAACCATACCCACCTTATCCTCTAAATAAATCATTTTTGAGCCATTATAAACCAAAAATTATTTTAATATAAAATAATATTTAAAGCTTTTCCTAAAGTGACCCTCACCTCTCTTATAAAAGGGTACTTCCCTTTATCTTAATTTAACACCTCCAAAGCCATTTGGCACGTCCAAACCATGAAAAAATATCCTCCCAACTTTCCTACCTTAATCCTAGTCACCTTCCTTTGGTCATAAATCCTACATAAGAAGCCCTTTTGATCAAATCAAAAGGAAGAAGCCAAAGAAGTGGTAAATATTTCATCACCTCTTTCAAGTTCGTTTCTTCTTCCACTTCCTCTTTTTTGTTGTTTCCATTCTAAAATAATAACTCCACTATCTTATATATAATTGGATATTATTTTAAATATGGTAAAACCATATTTTTTATTCAATCCATCATATAAATGAAAAAGTCACTGTACGTGCGTACATTTGTTTTACTGTCTCCACGTCATGGTGTAGTTAGTTTTTCAAATACTTCATTATTTTGGATGAGTATAATAATGAATATAACTAATATGAATAATAAATATTACATTGTAATTATTCTATATATATGACATACCATTCAATTACATACTATTTCACCATCAATATAATGATATTGTCGCTCGTGCATACGTACGGATTACCGTCTCCATGAACGTGATGAGATTCATTCTCCATCGTAATCATTCAAGAATAATTTTTATTTTATGATTAAAATTAATGTTTATGAACATAATATAATTTGTTATATGAATCAAATACATCCTATCCTTAACAAACATGGCTTACGTAACCAAGCATATAAAGGAAAAAAAATCAGTTAACACCAGAAACAATGATACTACTGAAATATTATTAACAAAGCAATATCAGTGGATCATATATGATATCAAATTTATGTATATAGTTGTTTTAAAATTTAATAATAATTATTTAACTATTATAAAGGAGGTTAACGTACCCTTGACCAAGGAAAATACAAGGTAAGGGTTAATTTCACTATCTCTTTATTATCCGAGGTTGTTTTTACGTAAGTATCTACTGGGACCTCTTTATCATCCACATCCGTGTTTCTTAAAAATATATTTCAATTTTTTTTAATATTTCCTAGACTATATTTTAAAGCCATATATACCCTTGTTTTTCTTTTTATAAAATGTTTATAAAGGAATCTTTCTGTTGTTTTCCTGACAAGGTCCTTTAAGACCTTTTTGACAAAATTAAGGAAAGAATGTTTTTTTAACTTATACTGAAGATACATATATTTTTCGTTGTTATAGCACCTTAGAAGCTTCCATTAAAATATTATAAGAATATTTTCAAAATAGATGTTTTCTCTTATAATTACATGACTTCTAAATTATTTAAAAATAGAAAGACATATTTCTCTCAAAATGTTTTGATTTCATTTATGTCAACAAAATTTGATGAATTTTAAACAAGTTTGAATTTGATTTATTATGATAAAAATAATCCATATTGTACAGAAGGTTTTGTGATATTTTTTACTGTGGATGTGTTATTTTTAAACCATTCATGGTTTATAGATAAAGTATTGTAATTTCGTATGCCAGTTTTTATTGGAATGTTAATGTTATGTTTAAACCTTTTCACATGAGGAATTCATTGGACTTAGTAAGTAAAGGGTGTGGACTGCTATAGCTCCTCGATGCATCGGTATGACTCATGAGACAAAAAAGTGTTGTGGCATAAGGCCTTGATAAAATATTGTTTATAGTCTTGTCACAAGTCCTTGACTATGTGGTTATCAAGTTTGGGATTATGCATTCTATCATTATGAAAGTGGCTATTGATTTTTCATGTGATTATTAGACTAGTAAAATATCCATGTGAATAATTAAATGGAATTACTTGATTTTATCTCAGCCATATTATGCGGAAATTTAAGTTTAAAAGGATTTTGTTTTAGTCTTATACATTTCTTTAAATGTTTATGCTTATTTATGAAAGTTTCATCTATATTGTTATCCTTAGTGAGCATTTGATATCACCCCTCTCTAAGTTTTATTTTTCCCAGGATGTGAATATGTATTTTATGGTTGACCTATAGGGATTGGATAAGGATATATGTGAGTTAAAAAGGGAAAAAAAATTTGTTGATGTTTTTTATTTCATGATGTAATGTAAAACTTATGAATGTATCTAGTACTTCCAAAGCTACTGAACTGATCAGTCTTTAAGGATTTGATACCTTGTGATCCGGACAATGTTATGGAATAATGCACCAACTCTGGGTAACTATGGTCTGGCTATTACACACACAGTTCTGTGTTTGATTTGTTTTCAGAAGATAAATAATTCTTTAAAATTAGGCAATGGGTTTTCTTAATGTAAGGAATATCCAAAGAAAAAGATACCACTGATTCAAAATATTTCCCTATTAGTGATACTTGAATCCTATATGGGTAATCTCAATTGATATCAGAGCCTAATTTTACCTTTGTTTACTTTTTATGATGTTTTTAGGAGATGGTTTGATAGAGAATCTAATTTTTTTGAAATTTAAGGGTATTCCGATCTTCGATGGAAGGAACTATCATATCTGGAATGATATAATGATTCCTTATCATATATTACTTGAGAAGTATGTTCTTGAAGCTAAAAAAATATGTATTTTCTCTTATTAATGATAAATTTACTCTTACACAAATTTATAAGAAAAATATTGAGAATGATGAAATATACAAAAAGGATTTACTCTCATCACTTTCTAAAAGAGGCTTTTTAAGAGTGAAAGGTGTTTCCACTTCCAAAGGTATATGTGATAAGTTGAAAAATAATTATGAAGGAAATTCAATATTAAAAGAGAAAAACATTTAAATTTGGAGATTTATGTATGTATTTCTGAATATGTGTGTATAAAATTATTTTGGTGGCTTCATTAACATAGTTAATGAAATAGTAAGCCTTATAATATGTGTTAGAGAAGAGTAAGAAGATTCTATAGTTTTTGAAAAGATATTAATAATCCTTCATGATATATTTGATACCAAATATTCCTCCTTGTATTATATATATTCTAAATAACTATCTCAAGATGATCTTTATAGTACTCTTATTACTTATTAAAATAAAATGAAAATTGTTATTAAGTGGAAAAAAATAGATGATTGATAAATGTCTTCCAAAGATGAAAAAAATGAAAAAGTATAAAATGTATCCTGAGGAAGTTGATGTTTCTGAATTTGAATATAGAAATTAGGTATGTAAAAATATTTATGAAATTGTATCCCTACTTTATAAAAATGTTATGATAGGTATAGGTAATTATAATGGGAAAAATCCCTTGATATTTTTGGATGAGGATCCATTGGGAACATTGGGGAAAATCTTTCTTCAAGAAGGAAAGAATAGTAGAGTGTTAAAGAAGAAATAAGTCTAATAAGTTATTGAAATAAATAAAGTGGTAAGGATAAATATTTTCCCATATGGAAGGTTAAAAATTCATAAATTCCAAAAGACGAAGTGTCTTATATAAATATGATGATGAGGAAAAAAATGAAGGCGAATGTAAAAAATCATTTGAAAAGGATTGGGAGAATAATTTTATTTCAATAGATAATAGTAAAGTGATGGAATGAGATGTTCTATAGTAAAGAATGAAATCAATTATAATTTCATCTTAAATAATAATCGAAAGATTATCTGAGAAATATAGGAGGGAAATTGAAATAAATCAAGAAAAAAAAGAATAAAAACTCCAAAAAAATTAATAAATAATGTTTAAATGATGAGAAAGTAAAATTGATGAAAGAGATTAATGATTTGAAGAAATGTATTGAGAACTAAAAAGATCATAATGGGTATCTTCATGTAAAAATGAAGTGAAATTAAAAATATTTTGAATATTTACAACAAAAACATTCTAAAGATGAACAAAGAGGCACATATTTTAAAAAATCTATCTCATATGATGGTGAAGGTTTTCATAAGAAAAAATATGAGAAGGATCAACAAAATTCACCCTCAAAGGGTGGAAATATAGTTGAAATTTATCATGAGAAGAATAAGGTTGAAAATGTTATGTCTTTGGTGAAAGTTTTCAATTTTTAAAAATCATAAGTTTCAAAAATCAATGAGTCAAAAAAATAACTTAACATTTTGAATAGGGAAGTTTTTATAAAAAATCTAGTTGCAATAATGATGAAAATAAATTCAAGTAGAGAAACAAAACCCTAATTTAAAATATAAAGGATAGTGGTAAACAAATTTCAAATTAAATAGTTGATGAGAAAAATACTCACAATTATGGTCATTATGGAATCTAAAAAGGAAAATATTCATTCTCTGGATACTCATGGTATTGTTCTTGATTTAATTATATGTAAAAATATTTTTGGTTCAATAAAAAACATTAACAATATTTAATAAATTAGAAAAGGAAAAATTTAAGGGACTGCCCATCTATAAAAATGAATAAGTCTGCGAAGGATGTTTGGAAGAAACCTGAGAAGGATGTTTTGAAAGTTGGGAATAGTTTTCAAACCCTAGAAACTATTAGTGTAAGATGTGAACAACCTGGAATCATGATAAGGTTTTTTTTTATTTTAGTAACAAATTTTTCTAATCAATTATCAGAATCTGGATGTGATAAAAGAAAAGGGTAAAGAGATGCTATTTTTGTTGAAACCACTTTGAATAATATAAAAGGATAACCACCATGGATTATTTATAGTGGGTTTTCTTATCATTTTATTGTTGACATAATGTTTTTGAAGAATGTTAAATGCTTTAAATAAGTAATGGTGAAATTTTTCAATGGAAAATATCGGAGAATCAAAGGTGATGAATCTACCATCATTGGGAATGAGCAGATGAAATCTCAGAATGGTTTATATGTTAGTGGGATGAAACACTAGCATATATGTTTTTCATTAATTTATCTAGAGTTTAAAAAATTCATCTTCAGAAAATAAAGGGTTTTTTTATGAAAAGTCATGCAGATGGAAATATTTTTACAAGACGTCAAACCCTAGGGGAGGGTTCTGCGATGCAAGGTCCTTTGCAGAAGTTGTCGTGGGTGCTGATTCATCCATTGACATGAGGAAGGAAGAGTTTTTTGCTCTGAAAACTTACAGACACCAAGGATTAATCGCCATATTATTATCGAAGGAGGAGGTAAACAATCTTGCCTCAGATTTACATTTCTCCCTGAAAGGTAAATTCTCAAAACAACGCCCATCTCTCCTATTCCTACGAAATACTTTTGAAAATATTGGATTCTTTGATTTCAAAATCGGTTTCTTAAACTCTTGGAATGTGTTTTTTTGATTCTCATCAGATTTGGATTATTATAGATTTTGGGTACACAGGTTTTTGGAAGTTTGGGAGATCCAACATGAAAGTGCTTAAATGGTCGCCCGATTATCTTGTTGGTTTTGAATCCCCCATCGCTCCAATTTGGATTGATTTTCATGATTTTCTGATCCATTTGTTTAAAAGGAAAGCCTTATTTTCTATTGCTAATCTCTTTGGAACCCCAATCAAGCTAGATCATGCTACTATAAATCTAACAAGGCCCTTGGTTGCAAGGGTATACACCGAGATTGATCTATCCAAAGACCTTCTGAGCTGCTTTTGGATCCAAAATGGTGATAAGGGCTTTGTGAAAAATGTGGTTTTTGAAAACCTACCAGAGTTTTGTAATAAATGCTTTAAAATTCGAAATGTTTCCAATAACTGTGGAAAACAGGAAGCTACCCCACCAAAACAGATAAAGTCATTAAGGGTGGAAAAAGTTCCCAAGGAAATTTCTAATTCTCAGAACCTTTTAACAGTTGATGGAAAGATCGCAACCCCTTCTAAAATCCCTAACTCTTCTAGTATTCCAAGTACTTTTAAAGAGCCTATTCAAGTGGTTGAACAGATTTTTTACCCTAGTCTAGAGGTTAGGGTTGCTACTATTGATTCTTAAAACTCTGAGAATCAAATTGGAGATTTTTTCAAGGCTATTCTTGATGCTACAGAACAAACTAATGTAGAAAATAGGATCCCTCAACATGATTCTGATAATGTCAAGGTTTCTGTCCAACATACCATGGAAGATCACAAGTTACATCTTGATGTTAACCCGTCAAATGATGCAAGTAAAGACTCTCCAGCTGTATCTGTTAATGTAGATCTAGAAGTAGGAGAAAGGGACCAGAAAGATGACTCTGATTATAGTGGATCATTGGATGAGAAGGATGATATTCGTGGACAAATAGAAGAAGCTTATTTGAAATCCATGGCTAAAAAAGGAAAAAAAACCAATCGTAGATGCTGATGGTTTCACTACCCCGAATCCAAAGAAAACTAGAAGACGTAAAGACTACTCACAAACAGAGAGAACCATTTCTACTAGGTCGACAGATGTCAATAAAAATGTTTCTCTTGAAAAAGAGCTTGAAAAACCAGAAATTGTGGAATCCAACACTCTCTTATATTATTTCTCACCACTTTTCATTGATGAAGATATTCAAGAGTGTATTTCTCAAATGGGAAAGCCACAAGAAATTGCTCATCAGGAGCTACAACAGAGAATTATCAATACTGACCAATATCTAGAAGTTAAGAGATTCATTTTCAATGAGAAATTGAAAATGAAAATAAAATATTCTGGATGATTCTATTTGTGAGGAAGTTCAATTTCTAGTGCTTTCTGGTTTTGTTGTTTTTGAGTTGGATGCGTCCTATTGTTCAGTTTTATCAGTGTTTTATTTTTAAAATCTTGAGGGTTTGTATCTGGAACTGCACTATTCTGTTTGATTATATTTTTTGAGAATCTTGGTGCTGGATGGAAAATATATTGTGGTACTCTTCTGTGACTTCTTCATAGATCTTTGATTAACCTTTTCTTGGGGAAATTTATCTGGTATCTGTCTGGCCTGATCTGCAGATTTCAGTTCTTTAACTGTATAATGATATGGCCTTCTATATGATTTTATTTTCTGGTTTGTGATTATGTACTGGCACTTTTATTTGTGTTTCTGTTGGTTCTTATGTATTGTTGAGGATTCTAGTGAGGCATTTATGGAGGGATGGCTTAATTTTTCTGGAATCCTGAGCTTCTGGACCTGTCTTATATTTGACATGCTCTGAAATTTGGACGATCTTTTCTGGTGGATGATGGAAGACCTATTGTTTGGTTGCGGCACTACCTGGATGATGAGCTGCTTTGAAGCACTTAATATTTGGAAAATTTGTGTTATTATCCTGCTCTGGAATATGAGGTTGTCTCTGCTATGGGATAGTTTGCATCTGGATGACTCTGGTTTATTCAGAATAGCTTGCTACTGGTGCAAATTTCAAGCTCAAGCTTCCACACCCAAGGCTTTGAGATCTCTCTGCACCAATCTTGAGCCTGTTAGAAGCTAGATTGCCAGGTTCTTTAAAGATGCATTTGATTTCACTATCATATCTGTTTCTGTTGGTGTAGTTTCACTACACCTTGTGTATTCACTGCAAGCTTTGCTTTTAATAAATTCTTTTTAGCATGGATTGGGAAACCAATCCATGTCACTTTCTTAAAAAAAACAAAAGGACACATGTTCTAAGTTGGTGAAACAAAAAACTACTGTTACTTGGGTATGGTTAAAGAAAAGTAGTTGTGGGATAAAATTCTAGGACACATGTGTCAAAGAAACATGAAAATGCTATTAATGAGATATGGTGTCTGAGATATTCTTGATATGTCAAGATAAGGATGTAACGCCCCGACCCTAGTTACCCAGAGTCGGTGCATTATTACATAACATTGGCATGATCACAAGAAAGATCAAATCTCGAAAGATTGATTGGTTTAGTAGCCTTGGAAACACTAGATATATTCATAAGTCTTACATTACATCATAAAATGAAAAACTACTACAACAACATATTGTTTCCATAATCCACACTCATATCCCCGCATAATATCCCTGCAGGTCATTCATAATTTACTTCTTCACTTCCTGGGAAAAATAAAACATAGAAAAGGGGTGAGCTCAAATGCCCAGTAAGGATGACAATATAGCGGAAACTTTCATAAATAAGAATAAACATTTAAGGCAATGTATAACTAAAACAAAAGCCTTTTAAACTTGAACATTTAACATAGTATGGCATAAATAAAATGAAATAATGCCATTTACTTATTCACATGGTTATTCAACTAATCGAATAATCACATGCAAAATCAATAACCACTTTCATAATGTTGGAATACATAATGCCAGACTATCATAACCACATAGCCAAGGACTCGTGCCAAGACTACAAATAAGATTTTGTGAAGGCCTTGTGCCAAGACACTAGTTTGTCTCATGAGACCTACCGATGCATCGAGGAGCTATAGCGGGCTCCACCCGTCACATATTAAGTCCAATGCATTCCCATATGAAAAGTTTTAAACATAAAATAAACATTCGTATTAAAACTAGCATACGAAATGTCAATACATTCACCATAATCTATGAATGGTGTAAAAATAGCACATCCACAGTCGAACATATCACAAAACCTTCAATACAATATAGAAGTTTTGTATCATAATAAATCAACTTCAAATAATCTTAAAATCCATCAAAGGATGTTGACATAGATGAAATCAAAATTATTTTTAAAGAAATATCTCATTTTATTTTGAAATCATTTAAGATCCATATAAAATAAAACATTTTCTTTGAAAATATTCTTATAAGCTTTTAAGGTAAGCTTTGAAGATTTTATAACGGCGGAAAATAGCCACACCCGCCGTATAAGTTAAAAAAACATTCTTACCTTAATTCTGTCGAAAAGGTTAAAAAGGACCTTGTTTTGAAAACGACGGAAAGATTCCTTTATAAACCTCTTATAAAAAGTCAAACAAGGGTATAAATGACTTTAACCCATATTCTTGTAAATAATAAATATTTTTTGAAATAAATTTCGAAGAAACATGGATGTGGATGATAAAGAAATCCCAGTAGATTATTACGTATAAACAACCTCGGATAATGAAGAGATTGTGAAATAACCCTTACCAATTTGGTAACTTATGAAACATACAACCCATAAAAGAGGTATCATATAATGAATATGTAAATACATATAAATTAGAGTGTATTACACAAAGAATATAATTATGGGCAGTACATACACCACACAAAAGGCGATGGTGGCAATATGGCATGAATCTCACGGGAATAAGGAGTGAGATGAAAACCCCTTACCTTGTACTTTTCATTGGTTTGGGTAGGTTAACATCCTATATAATGGTGAAATAATTGTTATTAAATTATACAAGAATCATATATATTAATATGATATCATATATGATCTTTTAATATTGATTTGATAATAATATCTTAGTATTATCGTTGTTTCGGGTGTTAACTTACTTGTTTTCTTTTATATGTTTTGTTACGTAAGACATGTTTGTAAAGGATAGGTTGTATATTATTCATATCCAGAATGATATCAAGTCCTTAAACATCATTTTTTAAATCATCAAATGATAATTATACTTGAATGGATACGATGGAGAATGAATCTCATCGCTTTCGTGGAGACGGTAGTCCGTACGTACACACGAGCGACAATATCATTCTTTTGATATTAAAATAATATATAAATGGTTGTTATATCATATATAAAGAATCATTAAAATGTTATATTTATTATTTACATGAGTTAAATATCATTATTATACCCATCCAAATAATATTATATTGAATAACAATTACACCACGACGTGGAGACGGTAAGCCGTACGTACGCACGTATGATGACATGTTATTCAAAGGGTGGATAGAATACTGAATATGGTTGTACCATATTTATAATAACATCACAGTATATATATGATACTGGAGTTATTATTTTATAATGGTAACAACAAAGGAAGAAGAAGTGGAAGAAGAAATGAACTTGGAAAAAGGGTGGTGAAATCATTACCTCTTCTTCGGGTTCTTCCTTTTGATTTGATCAAAAGGGCTCCTTAGGTTGGCTTTCTGATCAAACTAAGGCCTCTAGGTTGTAGTGAGGGAAGTTGGGAGAGTATTTGGGCAGATTTTGGTCGAACCAAAAGGCTTTGAAGGTGTGAATAAATGAGAAGGAGGAGTGCCCTTTTATAAGAGGGGTGAGGGGCACCTTTGGAAAAGCTAGAAATATTAATTTATAATAAATTCATAATCGGTTTCCAATGGATCCAAAGTTGACTATTAAAAGGTTAAGGTGGGTATGGGTCGAAAACAACTCAACCAATATAATTTAGACAGGTTTGGGTACTTATATTAACCTTATCTTTAAGTATTAACTCTAAGTTAATTAGTTTCACTTTTACAATGTCTCTTTGTATTTTTATATAATATGGTTAATAAACTTACTATATAAATCAAAGCGACCCCCAAGTGGTCCATTAATGAAGAACCTATCATGATATAAGTCTCTTGGCCGAACCTTAGATTTTTAGGAATTTAATATCAATTAATAATATAATATTTGTTTTAAGAACTCTTTTATGTCAATTTTGACACTATTCAATAGTTGATTTTTTGTGAAACTAATAACAGATTTATTACTTCGAAAAAAGTCAATTAGATAAATCCTAATATATCATATTATCCTATAAAATTATTTTAATTCATTAAAAGTTTCATATTATATTTATTTGGGTATTTATAATATCAATTATTTTAATTTTTCACTATTATAGTAATTACTGAATCATCATTGTGTCATAAATAAAATAAATTATCTAATGTCTAAAAATTATAAATAAAATATCATTCTGTAGGAAATCTTTTTATCTGTCTAATGAATATTTATAATCTAAAATCCAACATATATAACCCTATGTAACAATTGTTTTTCTAAAAGATATATGCTTGTGTCATTTTTGTATTCATTTTAACTTAATTAAAATAAAGTGTCATTATCACTTACAAGTGGATCCATGGGGTCCCAAAATCAACCCAAAGATGCCCATGGTCGACCATGTATCAACCAATAGGGTTAAGACACGTTTTAAGGTAATTTAGTATTATTATAATATTATTTTTAACCCTTATTTACCAGATTTACCCTTAACCATGGTAAATAAAATATTTACCACAGTAATTATTCAAAATGTCTAAAAATAAAAGTTACCTATTCACACAATTTGGACATCCTGATTCCAAATATGGAATCCATTTTTTTAAATTCAAAACACAAAAGTGGCAGAAATTAATTTAAAATTAATTCCCGCTGTCAAAACAAAAAGCGTGTTTTTAAGAGATAATAACTATCAAAAGATTGACACTTGTTTATGTTCGGTTTAATTGTAAAATTATGTCCAATGACCAACATTATATTAAATGGTAAAAATATATTCTAAATATACTTTAAAACCACTCAAATTCATAATTTATCACTATTAATTATTTTGATTAAAAAAGTTGTTTTTAATTAAAATTTAGTAATTTTCACTATTCATCAAAATATGAGAGTTATCCGAAAAGTACCAAAATTTTACCTTAGGATAAATTAGATATTCCGAATCCAAAAATGAAGTCCATTTTTAAATATAAAATATATATTATTTCAAAAATTAGGTATTACTATTCATAATGGCTAGTTTGATTGGTTGTGGTGTGTGTTAAAACTCAAGGTTGCGTACAACACACGCTACTGTATTATTCAAAGAAAGCGTACCATGGAAGCTTGGGATGTTTCATTTTAAATTTTTGATGTACCCATTTAGTCAAAAAGTTTAAAATATTGTATTTAAAAAGGGTTCACTATTAAAATTTGATAAAAGTGCAATACTGAGAATGAATTTGTTCTTGCATTATGTCTAAGATACTCATAATATGTAAAATTATAAGGATTATATAAAGTTTAAAATTTAGTTAATACTATTCATAACCTCTTTTGAATGGATTTTTGGTAAGTCATGGTGCAGTTGAACTCGGTGTTGCATGTAGTTCAAGTTATTGAATTATTTTGAAGAAATAACACATTATGAATTCTTGGGGTGTTACATTCTCCCCTCCTTCAATAAATTGCATCCTCGCAATTTGAAATTTTTCTTCGAAAATAAAAGGTTGAAAGTAGAAAATATATTTGTGGGAAAACCCAAATCGGAAACTGGGTTACTAAAATTTAGTCTTAATATGAGGAAAGAGAAATCAAAAGGTCACCACCAAATTATGATCTCGATTAGGAGAACATTGGTGGCAATTAGAGACATATAATTGGAGGGAAAACGTTAATATTTATAGGTAGTGATTAAGGTCATCCATCACAAACAAGTGTAAAATTGAGGTCCTTAAACTCATCAATCTATGATGATTTGAAATACCATCGGTTCAACAACACATAGGGTATTGGGATAACACATTTTTGACGTTTCAAAATATCTTAGTTGAAATCCCACATCGAAAATGAATTAATGAGGCCTCTATTTAAAACAAAGAGTGGAAAGTATGAAGATTACCGAAAATAACACATAATAGGGTTCCATGTAGGAAAATATGGATATGGAAGAGAAATCTAACCATCAATTATCTGATGGAGAGTGGTAGAGAACATGGCTATGAAAAGGCCAAAAATCCCAAAGACATAAATTAGTGATGATTTAAGGTACCATCTAGGACAACATTTTTGTTCTATGTTCCTTTTATTAATGTTGAGGAATTTATTTATGAGATTGGCTAAGATCATAAGGAGATATAATTACTTTATAATTAGAGTTTTATCCATTAATAAATTTCTACCACAAACTCATCTTTCACTCTAAAAGATAATAGAATGTAATTTTTTTTCTATTTATACTATTCGTATAGGGTTCTAAAATAAATGAATTTATAATTCATCTACCAGATCTTTTAAAAAAAACTACATTATTTAATCCAGGACATCTCGTGGGCCAGTGGTAGGTGATATACCCTTGTCACCCTTCGGTTGCGGGTTCAAGTCTCACAGCCTTGCCGGACGCGACGGGTTGCTGCCCGACCTCCGGGTTGTCCTTTTATGGCAATCCAAAATAATCCAAACTAGAACTGGCCAAAATACTTCTGTCCAAACTCACAGTCCAACATTTATAAGGAAGGTAAACATAATATAGATCCTTTTTACCCAGTAGTAGCATATTAATACCTTCATCACGTATTACCATATTCCTTATTGATTACATTCATGCTCCCTTATTCCATATAGAATGCTGGATATACTTCATTAATCCAAAAAAATTTTAAACCCCAACAATGATGGAATATACAAATCATTAATCAGTTCCAAGGTAGTCAAGAATATCCAATATAATTTATCCAAAACAATCACATATTATTCCAAAATCACTACCTCAGTATCAGAACTATATTATGATTTATCATTCTCTCAACCATATATTTTCCAAAAAATTATCCTGCTATTGAGTCACTTTTCTTTGTTCCATACAATCTCAAGTCCTTAATGAAATAGTACTGCAGTACAATCCTTATATACTCCATAATTATTATAATAAGTACATTGTTGATACAACACTCAAGAACTCTAATCATTCCTGTTCATCTGTGGTTGTATCATAACTTGATTATTATCCAATAACATCATTTGCGGCATATTCTGATGACTGGGACATAGGTTCGTGTAGTGTCCAAACTCCTTGAAAATGAAGCATTGTATATTTGAAACCATTTTCTTACCCTTGCAGTCACGTACTTTGTGCCCTTTTCCTCCACACTTATAACAAACTCCCATTCCTTTCAGGAAAGTTCCAGGGTGTTTCTTTCCACAGTTACCACATATGGGAAAATTCTTCTTTTCCCTCTTCCCTTTATCCATCTTTCTCTCTTCCATCCTTTTCTTCTCTTGCATCCCTTCAAAGCCATAGGACTCAGTAAACTCTTTACTTATCTTATCAACACATGATATTATTTCTTCATATGATGATAATACATGGGAGACTATTTCTCTTATAAATTCTAGCTTAAGACCATGAAAGATATGATCCTTCCTTCTCTTTGGATCATGTGCATTTCTGGAGTTCTCATTCCTTCTATTGGGCACCATTTCTAAACAATGGCATACACTAGATCAGTTTATGAATCAAAATACATAATCCCATACTTATAAAACACTTAACATTAATTGAACTATTTAGGGATATAATCCATAATCATAAAAATGTCCCCTTTGAGGATGTATATACTCATAAACCCTTCATAATGGTTTGTAAAGAAAATGAGAATTATCCTAAGCATATCCCCCGGGAGTGTCGTAACCAAGAGTGCAGCAAGGCCCGTTGTCGTGCACCAGTTCCCGTTCGAGTCTAGCTCAAAGCGATGTTTTCGGGTTTTACCCCTAGGTACATCTGTGCCAGAGCCGCCTCTACCTGCTCGTATCCAGACAGGGATGTATTGCTCGGAAAACTCACAAAATCTCTACAATACCAAAATTCTAGGAAGTTTGTCTATACTAATCCTCAAAGTTCATCTTAGGTCTACGTGCTCTAATCAGAGTTTATCTAAATCTAGCTTCCAAGGATTGTACTAAACTTCCTCTAATACCAACTGTAACGCCCCGACCCTAGTTACCCAGAGTCGGTGCATTATTACATAACATTGGCATGATCACAAGAAAGATCAAATCTCGAAAGATCGATTGGTTTAGTAGCCTTGGAAACACTAGATATATTCATAAGTCTTACATTACATCATAAAATGAAAAACTACTACAACAACATATTGTCTCCATAATCCACACTCATATCCCCACATAATATCCCTGCAGGTCATTCATAATTTATTTCTTCACTTCCTGGGAAAAATAAAACATAGAAAAGGGGTGAGCTCAAATGCCCAGTAAGGATGACAATATAGCGGAAACTTTCATAAATAAGAATAAACATTTAAGGAAATGTATAACTAAAACAAAAGCCTTTTAAACTTGAACATTTAACATAGTATGGCATAAATAAAATGAAATAATGCCATTTACTTATTCACATGGTTATTCTACTAATCGAATAATCACATGAAAAATCAATAACCACTTTCATAATGTTGGAATGCATAATGCCAGACTATCATAACCACATAGCCAAGGCCTCGTGCCAAGACTACAAATAAGATTTTGTCCAGGCCTTGTGCCAAGACACTAGTTTTTCTCATGAGACCTACCGATGTATCGAGGAGCTATAGCGGGCTCCACCCGTCATGTCACGACCCGACCTCGGGGCCCGTGCCGTGACTACCCCAAGCCCGCCTTCCATAGGCCAGAGGCTGGCGACTAGCACCAAGGCGTAAAATCCCAGTAAACAGGGAAGGCATTGCCTTTATAAGTAACAACCACACAGAGTCAGCAAGCGGAAAGTAAAGTGCAGAAAAGTAAAGGGGGCCGGAAATACAAGCCCAACTGTACAGTACAACTGAAAAAGTAAAGAACAACAACTGAAGAAAAGACGGCGGCCTCGTGTCGTCCACTGGCAATCCCACCTGAAGGGTGGGTACAGATAGCCTCCAGGCTCCTCGGGTCCCACGTCCGCTCCGAGCGCGTCCCGCCCAGTGGTCCACCTCCAGGTACCGTCCTGCTCCACGCCCAACCGTGATCAGCACTGTCCGTCGTCTGCAACCAACACAACAAGGTGCGGGCATAGCCCGTGCAGGGGTGAGTACAAGCTACTCAGTAAGGACCCCGAGACCCCCGAAGGTCTCCCGAAATCCACAAAGGATATAGCACAAAAGAAAGATGCAATCACGAAGTAACATCTGACTCGACTTAGGTATATGCCCATACATATACCTAAGTCCACAATTCTAGCTCTGCTCACGAGCTCAAGAACAACTCAATCCACAAAGGAAAGCAAGACTCAAATCCACAAGGAGAGTAAACAGTAAATCCACAAAGGATAGTTCAACACAATCCACAAAGGAGAGTAAGACTCAAATCCACAAGGAGAGTAAACAGTAAATCCACAAAGGATAGTTCAACACAATCCACAAAGGAGAGTAAGACTCAAATCCACAAGGAGAGTAAACAGTAAATCCACAAAGGATAGTTCAACACAAGATTCAGCTCAACCAGGATTTTCATTATCGAAACCGTAAATGTTGAAGAGCCCCATCTCTAAAGTGTACAGTGGTCCTGTCACGACTCCGAGGTACTGCTCACTAACCTAAGACTGCTGAAGTACTCCTCCTGTCGAGTACAGCGGGTCTGCTGCCAACTACCGGGCGCTCCGTCCGCTGAGGGTCTGCTGCCAAATACCGGGCGCTCACCCAGTTAGCCTACTGAGGTACTCCTCCTGTCGAGTACCGCGGGTTTGCCGCCAACTACCAGGCGCTCCGTCCGCCGTGGGTCTGCTGCCAACTACTGGGCGCTCCGTCCACTGGGCTAGTCGACTCACTCCAAGTCGAGTCGGTCAAGCAGTCGTCAGGTCTCAGTCATCTACACGGTCTCCGTACTCCGCACGCGCGTCTCCATCGTCGCGGGTCTGTCGCTACACCCAAGCGCACACACTCCGTAGAGTATCGCGGGTCCGCCGCTACAACCAAGCGCTCCACCGCCAAGGGTCTGCTGCTGCATCCAAGCGCACCACCACTGTCAAGTACCACGGGTCCGCCGCTACACCCAAGCGCTCCACCGCTCAAGGTAAAAAGAAGATTCAGCTCACACAGGTTCGGTAGCACTGTTCCACGTAGGATCGCTGAGTGCAGTAGTCGACGCAGTCCACTGAGGATCTCTACACAGTCGTCGCCGCAGTCCACAAAGGATCTCTGCTCTGCCGTCGTCGCAGTCCACGGAGGATCTCTGCTCTGTCGTCGTCGCAGTCCACGGAGGATCTCTGCTCTGTCGTCGAAGCCACAACCAGCACTAGGGTTCCCGCACAAAGCGAGCTCGTTTAGGAGGGTCCGCTCCACGAGCCGAGAGGCTGATACATCAACTGACACGTAGTCCGAAGTTGATGTATCCAAAAGTTCCGTATCGACAACAGGATCTCAACGCAACAGACGGCGCGTCAATCGGACGCCCGGTCTGAGAGTTATTGGCATTTTCGTCCCAGGGGCCCGGTTGGTTTTCAGGGCAAAACCAACCCGACCATACTCCGCCTGTATCCGATCCTTGGGCGGAGTATGCCAAAAGTTCCATCTCACTTAGAGGAAACTACCACAGCTGACGGTACGTCGTTCGGACGTCCGTAGCTCAAGTTATGAGCGTTTCCGCTCCGAGGGCCCGGTTGGTTTCGTGTACGAACCAACCCGGCCGAACCCAAAGTCTTCCGAAACCTTGAGTATAATATACCGAAACGACCGTCTCGATCCAAGCATCGCGTAGCCGCTGACGGTTCGTCAATCGGAGGTCCCAGGCCCAAGATATGGGCGAAAGACCGAAGAAGGCCCGAAACGGGGGTTCTGGGCCCCGGGCGACCCGGCCCGAACCCCCCCTGGGTCGGCCGAACCGGGTCGACCCGAACCGGGTCGGCCCGACCCGGCCCGACCCAGCTAGGCCAGGTCCGGTCCGGCCTGGGCGCGGCCCGGCTGACCGGACCGGCCGACTCGGCTTCGGACGAGCTGCCGAAGGAGGGCGCCGCGAGCTTGACCCGCGGCTCAAACGAAACGCGGCCCCGCGGGGGGGCCGCCTGTCACGCGGACGCGGCCGGGCCGCCGCGTCCGTTCCCGGTTCCGCGCGGCCGCGGAACCGGCTGCCGCCACCGCCGCGGCGGACTTCCTCCACGGCGGCGCGCCGGGCGCCGCCGCCTCCGGTCGCCGGCGCCACCGCGCCGGCGACCCGCGCCGCCGCCGCCTTCCGTGGGCCGCCGGAGTTGCTCCGGTGGCCCGTTTTGCCTCCCGTCTGCGCCATTGTTCCTCCCGGGACGCGTCCTTCACTTCGGAATCAACAAATGGCCCTTGCGTCGTGCTTTTTCCGTCGCCCGCCAAATCCGCACAAAAGGAAGATCGGCGGAGGGTTGCCGGGTCTTGTTCGTTAGACCCGCACCCTCCGCGTTAGTCATAAACAACGGGAGAAACAAGAAACGACTAAATCAACAATTTTAAATAAATTTAAAATTGTTCCATGTTCGGTTCCTTATTTTGAAAGAAATAAAATCACGGGAAAGGAAAATATTTCAAATCAACCCTTACCTTGTCGTCGTCGTCGGACGAGAGGTCGTTGCGGAAGAAGGGGGGATCGTTGCGTCGTCGCGGTATCCGGCGTTGCGTCGCCAATCTCCGGATCAAGAACAAACGGATTTAATTAATTAAATCCGTTGCCATGAAATTAAAAAGGGAGAATTAACGATCCGGTTCTTACCTTAGTTGCCGAACGAGGATCGGCTGCGGAAGAAGAGGCGTCGCCGAAGAACGTCGCGGGTAAAGCTCGTCGACGTCGCAGATCTCGGTGTGCGTCGTCGAATTCCGGTCGCTGGCGTTCTTCGCGTTCTTCGCGTTCTTCGCGTTCTTCGCGTTCTTCGCGTTCTTCGCGGGGAGATGAAGAAACAAGATCCTCTCAAATCCTTTCAAAGGATTTTTAGGTTGGTCTTATTTTATAAACATGCCAACACACGAAACCGGTTAAGAAACGATCCATTTAATTCACGAAGAAACAGTCTATTTAATTCACGAAATAAACCGCCCAATTAAATGGTCTGTTAAGAATTAAAGAAAACGCGTCGGTTGACTTTTCAGTTACATTGACGGGTTTTCGCGGGTGCGTTACTTAGCGAAAGAAACGGCGGGGCTCGTGCGGGCCCCACCGCACAAATATCCTACCAAGGAGTAGGATATTTCTGGATAGCATCCTATCCAGTTCAACTCAGTTCAAGCCGTCTTTAAGTGACTTCAAGTGGCTTCCAAGCAGCTTAAGTGAAATAAAATAAAGTTGTCGCACAAACTTTATTTTATTTCTGACTTAAAGCCGCAAAATTTAAAAACCACGTCTGAGCAAACGCAACTCCGGAAGAGGCGTTTCTAAGAAAATACCGGCGCTGCGATTTCATTGGTGCCCTCAGAATTCGATTCCGGGCACCGGTTCAAAAGATAGAAAAACCCGCTCGTCCGTTCACTGAACGTACCCGAGCCAAACTTCGGAAATTGATTCCGGGCACACCGGGCCTCGGAATCAGGTGCCGTCTGAAGCTGCGCTCTTGAAAAATTCCAAAGAAAATTAAGAAAAAAAAATTTCCTTGAAATTTGTGGGTCTTTACATTACTCCCACCTCAGGGCTTTACGTCCCCGTAAAGATACATCAAAAACTAGGGGAACAAATGGGGGTACTGAGCACGCATCTGAGCCTCCCGCTCCCAAGTGCTCTCCTGGAGGTTCCCGTGCTGCCATCTGACGCGCACAAGAGGAATCGACCGCCCACGTAGGACCCGCTCCTGTCGATCCTCGATCTCCACTGGGACCTCCGCAAAAGTCGCCCCATCGTCCACGTCCAGCTCCCCAAAGTCGATGATGTGCGTCGGGTCGTGCACGTATCTCCTCAGCTGAGACACGTGGAAGACGTCGTGCACCCGGTGCAACTGAGGTGGTAGAGCCAGGCGATAAGCCACCTCCCCTATCCTGCTGAGGACCTGGAAAGGCCCGATGAAGCGTGGAGACAACTTGCCACCTCGGCCAAATCTCCGTAAACCACGTCGAGGTGAGACACGCAAAAAGACGTGGTCGCCATCCTCGAACTCCAGTGGCCTCCGCCTCCTGTCAGCATATGACTTTTGCCGGCTCTGAGCTGTCCTCATCCTCTCCTAGATGATCTGGACCTTCTCTGTCGTGGCCTGGACCATCACAGGTCCCACAAGAGCTGCAAGATTTCTTCTTTGCCGAAAAGAGAAATCTGGTCTCATCCCCTGGATGAACCACATTCTTTGCCTAAAACAGTCAATCCTAACATGGATGATACTAATCCATACCAAGGATGACGTCGTAAGGCCTCGACGCTACTACTAAGAGATTCAACCGTTACTCTCGCCTCCAAGGGTTGAGTCACACTGTCGGCATCAGTGTGTGGTAACTGGGTCTCCTCCAGTAGACGTCTCACAAGTGAGGGTCAAGTCAACAGCCAAAACCGGAATCTCCTAGTAACATCACGAAAGAGGACAGGAACGAAAAATATCACAAAGGTATGCGTCTTTTATTATTGCAGCTCATATTACAAGACGCTACACAAAAGCAACAAGGAACCAGAAGTACAAAGGATGTATCCACTAGTTCTGCTCCTGTCCATCAGCTCCCAGGGCTCCATGATCGAAGGCCTCGGCTGCCTGAAGCTGAGCTCTCCCCTGCGGTCGGGGTGGACCTCCTGGTGGTGGTGGTGGTAGAGCCTCAAAGCGTCGTCCACCACCTGCTGCTCGGCCAGCTCCTCTACCTCGTCCGTCTCCTCCCTGCAGACCGCCACGGTCGAACCTCTGCCTCTGCCTAGGTGGTTCCTCAACCGTCTGCTGCTCCCCCGCATGGCGGGTCGGGCTGTCACGAGCCATGTGACCAATTCCGCCACAGGAGTAACACTGCCCACTCTCGGCACGCCTGGCTCTGACTCCACCCCGGCTTCCCCGCACAACTGAGCCTGAGTCGTGCAGTCGGCCACTGGTAGGTCTGGTCTGCCTGGAACCCTGAGTCATCTGTCGGCTACCTGCTACCGAAGACTCCTCTACGTGCCGCCCTGCGGTGGGTCTCTGTGCTGGTGTAGACTCAGCAAGGAAGCTCTCGATCAGAAGGGCCCGCTCTAGCACTCCCGCCTGGGTCGGAATGCTGAGGGAGATCAGCGACGCCCGAATCTCCTGTCGCAAGCCCTGCTCGAAGGTCCGGGCCCGGAAGAAGGGGTCCCGTACCATGTCGGTCGAGTAGCGAGATAGGTCCGTGAACCTCGCCGCGTACTGAGCGACCGTCATGCTGCCCTGGCGCAGCTGGAGAAGCTCCTGGATGCGCACCGCTCGGAGGGTGGCCGGGACGAACTCAGAGCGGAAGAGGCTCTCGAAGTCCGCCCAGAGCAGGGATGTCTCATCGTGAACCTGGAGTATCAGGCTCCACCATCGTCCTGCCGCCGCCTGCAGGAGGCTCGCCGCGAGAATCACCATGAGATCCGCTGGTGTCCTCACTAGCCTAAAGATCCGTACCACCGCCTCTAGCCAGTCCTCGGCGGCCTGGGGGTCCGCCTCACCGCGAAACCTGGGCGGTCGCTGGCTCTGAAACTCATGCAGTGCCCTGAGGCGACGTGCATCGTCAGCGTCTGGTACTGGCAGCATCGGTGGCTCGGCGGGTAAAGCTACCGCCAGTGCCACTGCTGGCAGGGGGCCCTGCACCGAGGCCTCGTCGCTCGGTGGGCTGCCGTCGCGCCCTACACTCGGAACCCTAGCTGGCTGTCGTCGCGGGGCCATCCTGAAAAGGAGAACAAGAGCACCATAGTCAGAACAGTATACCTGGTGAGCTGGCACAAGTAATCACAAGGAAAACTTGAGACTCCATAAAGCAGGTCAGTATACCCGGTGAGCTGACACAAGTAATCACAAAGAAACTTGAAACACACACGCAATCAATGTTTTCATGCATTAAGTCGGAAATCAGGAGTCAGGGTCCTGGTGTACGGATACGTCGGCCGCCGCACCAACACTGGGCTCCCTGAACTGATAACCACACTCAATACACTAAACACTATTGCTTCACATAGAAAGAAAAGACGATCAGAGTCTGCGGTAGGACCGACCGCCTCTGATACCAATTTGTCACGACCCGACCTCGGGGCCCGTGCCGTGACTACCCCAAGCCCGCCTTCCATAGGCCAGGGGCTGGCGACTAGCACCAAGGCGTAAAATCCTAGTAAACAGGGAAGGCATTGCCTTTATAAGTAACAACCACACAGAGTCAGCAAGCGGAAAGTAAAGTGCAGAAAAGTAAAGGGGGCCGGAAATACAAGCCCAACTGTACAGTACAACTGAAAAAGTAAAGAACAGCAACTGAAAAAAGACGGCGGCCTCGTGTCGTCCACTAGCAATCCCACCTGAAGGGTGGGTACAGATAGCCTCCAGGCTCCTCGGGTCCCACCTCCGCTCCGAGCGCGTCCCGCCCAGTGGTCCACCTCCAGGTACCGTCCTGCTCCACGCCCAACCGTGATCAGCACTGTCCGTCGTCTGCAACCAACACAACAAGGTGCGGGCATAGCCCGTGCAGGGGTGAGTACAAGCTACTCAGTAAGGACCCTGAGACCCCCGAAGGTCTCCCGAAATCCACAAAGGATATAGCACAAAAGAAAGATGCAATCACGAAGTAACATCTGACTCGACTTAGGTATATGCCCATACATATACCTAAGTCCCCAATTCTAGCTCTGCTCACGAGCTCAAGAACAACTCAATCCACAAAGGAAAGCAAGACTCAAATCCACAAGGAGAGTAAACAGTAAATCCACAAAGGATAGTTCAACACAATCCAGAAAGGAGAGTAAGACTCAAATCCACAAGGAGAGTAAACAGTAAATCCACAAAGGATAGTTCAACACAATCCACAAAGGAGAGTAAGACTCAAATCCACAAGGAGAGTAAACAGTAAATCCACAAAGGATAGTTCAACACAAGATTCAGCTCAACCAGGATTTTCATTATCGAAACCGTAAATGTTGAAGAGCCCCATCTCTGAAGTGTACAGTGGTCCTGTCACGACTCCGAGGTACTGCTCACTAACCTAAGACTGCTGAAGTACTCCTCCTGTCGAGTACCGCGGGTCTGCTGCCAACTACCGGGCGCTCCGTCCGCTGAGGGTCTGCTGCCAAATACCGGGCGCTCACCCAGTTAGCCTACTGAGGTACTCCTTCTATCGAGTACCGCGGGTTTGCCGCCAACTACCAGGCGCTCCGTCCGCCGTGGGTCTGCTGCCAACTACTGGGCGCTCCGTCCACTGGGCTAGTCGACTCACTCCAAGTCGAGTCGGTCAAGCAGTCGTCAGGTCTCAGTCATCTACACGGTCTCCGTACTCCGCACGCGCGTCTCCATCGTCGCGGGTCTGTCGCTACACCCAAGCGCACACACTCCGTAGAGTATCGCGGGTCCGCCGCTACAACCAAGCGCTCCACCGCCAAGGGTCTGCTGCTGCATCCAAGCGCACCACCACTGTCAAGTACCACGGGTCCGCCGCTACACCCAAGCGCTGCACCGCTCAAGGTAAAAAGAAGATTCAGCTCACACAGGTTCGGTAGCACTGTTCCACGTAGGATCGCTGAGTGCAGTAGTCGACGCAGTCCACTGAGGATCTCTGCACAGTTGTCGCCGCAGTCCACAAAGGATCTCTGCTCTGCCGTCGTCGCAGTCCACGTAGGATCTCTGCTCTGTCGTCGTCGCAGTCCACGGAGGATCTCTGCTCTGTCGTCGAAGCCACAGCCAGCACTAGGGTTCCCGCACAAAGCGAGCTCGTTTAGGAGGGTCCGCTCCACGAGCCGAGAGGCTGATACATCAACTGACACGTAGTCCGAAGTTGATGTATCCAAAAGTTCCGTATCGACAACAGGATCTCAACGCAACAGACGGCGTGTCAATCGGACGCCCGGTCTGAGAGTTATTGGCATTTTCGTCCCAGGGGCCCGGTTGGTTTTCAGGGCAAAACCAACCCGACCGTACTCCGCCTGTATCCGATCCTCGGGCGGAGTATGCCAAAAGTTCCGTCTCACTTAGAGGAAACTACCACAGCTGACGGTACGTCGTTCGGACGTCCGTAGCTCAAGTTATGAGCGTTTCCGCTCCGAGGGCCCGGTTGGTTTCGTGTACGAACCAACCCGGCCGAACCCAAAGTCTTCCGAAACCTTGAGTATAATATACCGAAACGACCGTCTCGATCCAAGGATCGCGTAGCCGCTGACTTTTCGTCAATCGGAGGTCCCAGGCCCAAGATATGGGCGAAAGACCGAAAAAGGCCCGAAACGGGGGTTCTGGGCCCCGGGCGACCCGGCCCGAACCCCCCCTGGGTCGGCCGAACCGGGTCGGCCCGACCCGGCCCGACCCGGCGAGGCCGGGTCCGGTCCGGCCTGGGCGCGGCCCGGCCGACCGGACCGGCCGGCTCGGCTTCGGCCGAGCGGCCGAAGGAGGGCGCCGCGGGCTTGACCCGCGGCTCAAACGAAACGCGGCCCCGCGGGGGGGCCGCCTGTCACGCGGACGCGGCCGGGCCGCCGCGTCCGTTCCCGGTTCCGCGCGGCCGCGGAACCGGCTGCCGCCGCCGCCGCGGCTTCAGCCGCGGCGGACTTCCTCCACGGCGGCGCGCCGGGCGCCGCCGCCTTCCGCGGGCCGCCGGAGTTGCTCCGGTGGCCCGTTTTGCCTCCCGTCTGCGCCATTGTTCCTCCCGGGACGCGTCCTTCACTGCGGAATCAACAAATGGCCCTTGCGTCGTGCTTTTGCCATTGCCCGCCAAATCCGCACAAAAGGAAGATCGGCGGAGGGTTGCCGGGTCTTGTTCGTTAGACCCGCACCCTCCGCGTTAGTCATAAACAACGGGAGAAACAAGAAACGACTAAATCAACAATTTTAAATAAATTTAAAATTGTTCCGTGTTCGGTTCCTTATTTTGAAAGAAATAAAATCACGGGAAAGGAAAATATTTCAAATCAACCCTTACATTGTCGTCGTCGTCGGACGAGAGGTCGTTGCGGAAGAAGGGGGGATCGTTGCGTCGTCGCGGTATCCGGCGTTGCGTCGCCAATCTCCGGATCAAGAACAAACGGATTTAATTAATTAAATATGTTGCCATGAAATTAAAAAGGGAGAATTAACGATCCGGTTCTTACCTTAGTTGCCGAACGAGGATCGGCTGCGGAAGAAGAGGCGTCGCCGAAGAACGTCGCGGGTAAAGCTCGTCGACGTCGCAGATCTCGGTGTGCGTCGTCGAATTCCGGTCGCCGGCGTTCTTCGCGTTCTTCGCGTTCTTCACGTTCTTCGCGGGGAGATGAAGAAACAAGATCCTCTCAAATCCTTTCAAAGGATTTTTAGGTTGGTCTTATTTTATAAACATGCCAACACACGAAACCGGTTAAGAAACGATCCATTTAATTCACGAAGAAACAGTCCATTTAATTCACGAAATAAACCGCCCAATTAAATGGTCTGTTAAGAATTAAAGAAAACGCGTCGGTTGACTTTTCAGTTACTTTGACGGGTTTTCGCGGGTGCGTTGCTTAGCGAAAGAAACGGCGGGGCTCGTGCGGGCCCCACCGCACAAATATCCTACCAAGGGGTAGGATATTTCTGGATAGCATCCTATCCAGTTCAAATCAGTTCAAGCCGTCTTTAAGTGACTTCAAGTGGCTTCCAAGCAGCTTAAGTGAAATAAAATAAAGTTGTCGCACAAACTTTATTTTATTTCTGACTTAAAGCCGCAAAATTTAAAAACCACGTCTGAGCAAACGCAACTCCGGAAGAGGCGTTTCTAAGCAAATACCGGCGCTGCGATTTCATCGGTGCCCTCAGAATTCGATTCCGGGCACCGGTTCAAAAGATAGAAAAACCCGCTCGTCCGTTCACTGAACGTACCCGAGCCAAACTTCGGAAATTGATTCCGGGCACACCGGGCCTCGGAATCAGGTGCCGTCTGAAGCTGCGCTCTTGAAAAATTCCAAAGAAAATTAAGAAAAAAAAATTTCCTTGAAATTTGCGGGTCTTTACACGTCACATATTAAGTCCAATGCATTCCCATATGAAAAGTTTTAAACATAACATAAACATTCGTATTAAAACTAGCATACGAAATGTCAATACTTTCACCATAAACTATGAATGGTATAAAAATAGCACATCCACAGTCGAACATATCACAAAACCTTCAATACAATATAGAAGTTTTGTATCATAATAAATCAACTTCAAATAATCTTAAAATCCATCAAAGGATGTTGACATAGATGAAATCAAAATTCTTTTTAAAGAAATATCTCCTTTTATTTTGAAATCATTTAAGATCCATATAAAATAAAACATTTTCTTTGAAAATATTCTTATAAGCTTATAAGGGAATATTTGAAGATTTTATAACGGCGGAAAATAGCCTCACCCGCCGTATAAGTTAAAAAAAAACATTTTTACCTTAATTCTGTCGAAAAGGTTAAAAAGGACCTTGTTTTGAAAACGACGGAAAGATTCCTTTATAAACCTCTTATAAAAAGTCAAACAAGGGTATAAATGACTTTAAACCATATTCTTGTAAATAAAAAATATGTTTTGAAATACATTTCTAAGAAACATGGATGTGGATGATAAAAAAATCCCAGTAGATTATTACGTATAAACAACCTCGGATAATGAAGAGATTGTGAAATAACCCTTACCAATTTGGTAACTTATGAAACATACAACCCATAAAAGAGGTATCATATAATGAATATGTAAATACATATAAATTAGAGTGTATTACACAAAGAATATAATTATGGGCAGTACATACACCACACAAAAGGTGATGGTGGCAATATGGCATGAATCTCACGGGAATAAGGAGTGAGATGAAAACCCCTTACCTTGTACTTTTCCTTGGTTGGGGTAGGTTAACATCCTGTATAATGGTGAAATAATTGTTATTAAATTATACAAGAATCATATATATTAATATGATATCATATATGATCTTTTAATATTGATTTGATAATAATATCATAGTATTATCATTGTTTCGGGTGTTAACTTACTTGTTTTCTTTTATATGTTTTTTTACGTAAGACATGTTTGTAAAGGATAGGTTGTATATTATTCATATCCAGAATGATATCAAGTCCTTAAACATCATTTTTTAAATCATCAAATGATAATTATACTTGAATGGATACGATGGAGAATGAATCTCATCGCTTTCGTGGAGACGGTAGTCCGTACGTACACACGGGCGACAATATAATTCTTTTGATATTAAAATAATATATAAATGGTTGTTATATCATATATACAGAATCATTAACATGTTATATTTATTATTTACATGAGTTAAATATCATTATTATACCCATCCAAATAATATTATATTGAATAACAATTACACCACGACGTGGAGACGGTAAGCCGTACGTACGCACGTATGGTGACATGTTATTCAAAGGGTGGATAGAATACTGAATATGGTTGTACCATATTTATAATAACATCACAGTATATATATGATACTAGAGTTATTATTTTAGAATGGTAACAACAAAGGAAGAAGAAGTGGAAGAAGAAATGAACTTGGAAAAAGGGTGGTGAAATCATTACCTCTTCTTCGGGTTCTTCCTTTTGATTTGATCAAAAGGTCTCCTTAGGTTGGCTTTCTGATCAAACTAAGGCCTCTAGGTTGTAGTGAGGGAAGTTGGGAGAGTATTTGGGCACAGTTTGGCCGAACCAAAAGGCTTTGAAGGTGTGAAGAGATGAGAAGGAGGAGTGCCCTTTTATAAGAGGGGTGAAGGGCACCTTTGGAAAAGCTAGAAATATTAATTTATAATAAATTCATAATCGGTTTCCAATGGCTCAAAAGTTGACTATTAAAAGGTTAAGGTGGGGATGGGTCAAAAACAACTCAACCAATAGAATTTAGACAGGTTTGGGTACTTATATTAACCTTATCTTTAAGTATTAACTCTAAGTTAATTAGTTTCACTTTTACAATGTCTCTTTGTATTTTTAAATAATATGGTTAATAAACTTACTATATAAATCCAAGCGACCCTCAAGTGGTCCATTAATGATGAACCTATCATTATAAAAGTCTCTTGGAAGAACCTTAGATTTTTAGGAATTTAATATCAATTAATAATATAATATTTGTTTTAAGAACTCTTTTATGTCAATTTTGACACTATTCAATAGTTGATTTTTTGTGAAACTCATAACAGATTGATTACTTCGAAAAAAGTACATTAAATCAATCCTAATATATCATATTATCCTAGAAAATTAGTTTAATTCATTAAAAGTTTCATATTATATTTATTTGGGTATTTATAATATCAATTATTTTAATTTTTCACTATTATAGTAATTATTGCATCATCATTGTGTCATAAATAAAATAAATTATTTAATGTCTAAAAATTATAAATAAAATATCATTCTGTAGGAAATCTTTTTATCTTTCTAATGAATATTTATAATCAAAAATCCAACATATATAACCCTATGTAACAATTGTTTTTCTAAAAGATATATGCTTGTGTCATTTTTGTATTCATTTTAACTTAATTAAAATAAAGTGTCATTATCACTTACAAGTGGATCCATGGGGTCCCAAAATCGACCCAAAGATGCCCATGGTCGACCATGTATCAAACAATAGGGTTAAGACACGTTTTAGGGTAATTTAGTATTATTATAATATTATTTTGTAACCCTTATTTACCAGATTTACCCTTAACAATGGTAAATAAAATATTTACCACAGTAATCATTCAAAATGTCTAAAAATAAAAGTTACCTATTTACACAATTTGGACATCCTGATTCCAAATATGGAATCCATTTTTCTAAATTCAAAACACAGAAGTGGCATAAATTAATTTAAAATTAATTCCCGCTGTCAAAACAAAAAGCGTGTTTTTAAGAGATAATAACTATCAAAAGATTGACACTTGTTTATGTTCGGTTTAATTGTAAAATTATGTCCAATGACCAACATTATATTAAATGGTAAAAATATATTCTAAATATACTTTAAAACCACTCAAATTCATAATTTATCACTATTAATTATTTTGATTAAAAAAGTTGTTTTTAATTAAAATTTAGTAATTTTCACTATTCATCAAAATATGAAAGTTATCCGAAAAGTACCAAAATTTCACCTTAGGCTAAATTAGATATTCCGAATCCAAAAATGAAGTCCATTTTGAAATATAAAATATATATAATTTCAAAAATTAGTTATTACTATTCATAACGGCTAGTTTGATTGGTTGTGGTGTGTGTTAAAACTCAAGGTTGCGTACAACACACGCTACTGTATTATTCAAAGAAAGCATACCGTGGAAGCTTGGGATGTTTCATTTTAAATTTTTGATGTCCCCATTTAGTCAAAAAGTTTAAAATATTGTATTTAAAAAGGGTTCACTATTAAAATTTGATAAAAGTGCAATACTGAAAATGAATTTGTTCTTGCATTATGTCTAAGATACTCATAATATGTAAAATTATAAGGATTATATAAAGTTTAAAATTTAGTTAACACTATTCATAACCTCTTTTGAATGCATTTTTGGTAAGTCATGGTGCAATTGAACTCGGTGTTGCGTGTAGTGCAAGTTATTGAATTATTTTGAAGAAATAACACATTATGAATTCTTGGGGTGTTACAAAGGAGATTGGTTATAAACTATTTTTCAAAGGGATAAAATTACAGTCTTAGTGCATAAGAAAGATGAAAATTGTTCATAATAACAACTAGAATTTATTCATTTTAATATCTATGGAACAATTAAAAATAATAAACTAATAGAGAAAATTACTTTATCACATCAATTGATAACTTTATGTACATTACTTATGTTATGTAGATTAAAATTAATCAAAATGATCTCAAAATATCTAAAATATTAGGAGGAATTATAAGAGATATTGTGAATATTCATTGAAGATGTTGACAACTAATAATATTGCTGAATAAAACAATTTGGAATTTTAAAGTCATGTTGTGAAGAATGAAATTTGAAATGAGTTCAGTTCACCAAACACTCCTCAACAAAATGGGTTGCTGAAAGTAATACTAGAAGTTTGATGGAAATGGGGAGAACCATGTTACTTGAATATTATGATACCCTGAACTTGGATTAAACATAATAGGTTCCCCAATCCCAATGTGCCACATGGACCCAAGCACATCTTCCCCAATGCGAGAGGTTGCCGAGTAGCTGCGAGTGCCTAGGGTATGTTCGTGGGGAGACTATTCCTTATTTACCAGAGTGTATCACAATAGATAAATATAAATAATGGTAAATTGAAGAAGGAATATAATTCAATTAATGGTATAAAAGAAATAGGTACAACACTAAAATTTAATGAATCAACTAGAATACCATAGAACCACTAATGATGATATGCCTTATATCTAGAAAACTAGAAAACATGGAAACAAGACTATAGGGATAACATGTTACACAAAAGTATAAAGAAATAAAAAACTATCCAAAGAATCCCAAGCTCTATCCCAGTCATCGTTTTTCCTAATCCACACCAATCATCAAGTAATCATGTGTTAGAAATAGTAATCTTCACTTTTTCAACAACCCCAATCATTTAATCTACTCTTAGTAGCAAACTGTGCCTAAAGAGTTTTTGAGTGAAATCTTAGTGGTCCCCACCAATGGTTTCTATAATATACATCCCGTGTAATGTATATGTAACAGTGTGAAAGCATGTCAATATAAAGTAAATAAGTAAAATGTAACTAAATACCCAAGTACCTATTTTATCCCTCATCTAGTGTCTAATCATTTAACCAATAAATAATTTTTTTATTAAATTTTTATGAATAAATCACACATTATCAATTGTGATGGTTCCATGATGTACAAGGAAACCTGTAATGTTATTTAATAATGATGTTCTATGGTAATAAAAAAGGAATCGTAGTTCTCAATGGTCACAAAATTAGAAATAACTATACCATATCTAAGAGTATTAGTGTAATCCAACGATAAAATTACAAGGCATTCCATAAAAATATTCCTACTGAATCCAAGGTGATCATCCAAGGTAAAATGAGGCTAAGAAGTGACAGGGCTCTATGGGCATGGACCATGGAACCTAATTGTCAAAAATGGATCCAAAGAGTGTATTCAATTCATCCTTTTATACTATGTGAGGGATCCTACGGTGTCATATCGGGCATCTAAGAATAGAGAAGGATCCAGATCTGTGTGGGTGTAAACCTAAGAAACCCACATCCTTGAATCAGAATGGGGTTCTTGAGTGCTCAAGGCCTTCCACTATAAGAATCCATGTTGATATCGAGTCAGAGAACTCATATTTTATAATGAAGTCATGTAATATTTTATTTGGTTCAATCCTTTCCATTCATTAGTGTGATACAACCATGTAGAATATAATATTTATGAAGTCCATTTAGGGAATTTTCAATATTAAGGATCACTCTGCTTCCTTCCATCGATATGGTAAGAGTTTTTACGGACATGAAACCTATTATACATTCACACTTAATCCAGTCATGTCATATACATAGTATACTTTCAAATTTCAAATTCATATTTAATTATCAAATTTTAATCACTTTCCTTAGGCGGGTCAAGTGGACATGACATGGTACTTTCTATTCACTATTACCCGATACAACAAACATTTATTATAAAGAGGAATACCAATAGTGTGGCCAATCTCGGGCACATCCGAATGATGGATCAAAAGTGTCAAGACACTAAAAACATAAATATGGAATATTATCCAACATGGGATGTTGGGGTTGTATGTGTAACCACAAAAAGTAACCAAATATTTATAAAGAGCATAACCATATGGTACTAAGGATTAAATTCATGAAATATAAAGTCTATAAACGACACCTGATGAAATTGGTAGGTACAACATGTGGAATTCCAAAATCAATGAACATGAGGGATGAGTTAGACCACCCACCATAGGCTCATACAACTCTCCTCCATTTATATCATCCATTGATATAACATAGAAAATAATTGATCAGTGAAAAAGGAAAAAACCTTCACACCTCGATAAATAGGTCAAGAGAAAGAGAGAAGAAGAGAGGCTTAAACAGACTCATGTACTTACCATGGAACATCCAACATGTTGAACATAAACTCAATAAGATACCAGAATAAAGTGATATCTTAATCCCTTCCACAATCCTTCAAAAATCTCCAAATTGTAAGGAAAAGAAGATAATATTATTGGAAATCATATTAGGGAATAAGTCTTGATTAAATAGACCATTAAGCGAAAAATGGTTATTTTACGCAGAAATTAGCATGTGCACGGATTGTTCATAGGATTTTTCAAAGTGTTCACAAACCATGCACAAGTACATTGTAAAAAGGGTCACTCTCATGGTTAGGCCACATGGTCAGGTGAATCATGTGCCAATCGTGCAACATAGGTCTTCCCGAAAATGTAGACCATCCACACAGTTAGATCAAACCGCGAAACCTACCCGCACGGTTTACTCTAACCGCTTGATGGAGCCAATTTTCCAAAAAATATGAGATCAAGGCTCTGAAAAATACTTGAACACCATTGAGACCTTATCAAACTCATTAGGAACCCATATTAGGTCTAAAATAAATAATTAATCAAAAATTTAATGGACCCATTCATGAGTTAAAAAATAGTTTCTTACAATATTCGCCCATAAAAGAACTCATCTGCACGTCCACATTCCAATGATGGGGAAACATTTTATGTATAAAACTCTACCACTTGGCACATATTTCATCCTCACACTCCCAAGTCTCATCCTACACATAGACATTCTTCTATAGCACCCATACTAGTGTGAATTACCGGCCAAGGAGAGCCTTCATCACCCAATCAATTATGCGTATTGGATAATCATCAAAAGTAGTAGTGGAATCTAACTCAACTTCCTTAGGATAAAAGGCATTAGACGAGATATCATGATATTGGAAAAGATATGGAACATGGATGATGGAATGCATGGCACAATACCTCCGAGGTAAAAGTAACCAATAGGATACCAGCCCGACACTATCTAGGATCTCAAATTTCCCAACATAATGATGTGATAGATTCCCCTAATTCTATAACAACATATGCCATATCTTGGGTGATACAGAACGGAAAAAAATATCATTGACCTTCAAATCCAATGGACTCTTGTAGAAATTGATACAATATTTCTATCAAGACTGTGTTGTAGTCATACACTTTCTAATTCGCTGGGCCTACTCTAATGTCTCCAAAATGTGATGATGACATAGTAGGGCTACCTCACCTACCTATAGCCAGCATAGGGGTAAACAACACGAATTACCATATTATCCTTCAAAATGATCCATATAAATTGTCCCTTTAAAGATGTTATTATAAGAAAACACAATAAGAGGGATATTATTATCCCCAAAACTTCCAGAATTGAGGACACATGATCAGAGAATTTCGTTTAAAACATGTATTGTCTATTCTGATTTTCCCTTAGTCTGAGGGTGAAAATATATTATTAGAAGCAACTGTGTTCCCCTAGCCTTGTGCAATCCATGCTAGAATAATGATGTGAAACAAGTATGCCTATCAAAAATGATAGTACGATGTACTTTATGTAGTCATGTGATCTCATAGACAAACATTCTTCCAAACTCATGAACTAAGAAGGTATTTAAAATAGGAATGAAGAGGGATTATTTCATTAGTCGGTCAATAAAAACCCATACAGTGTCACAAACTATATGTGACCTAGGTAAACCAACAACAACGTCCATGGAAATAACTTCCCTTTTTAATTTACAGACATGAAGTGGATGTAAAAATTATGTAGATCTCTGGTGCTCTACCATCACCTACTGATATATGAAAAACCTAGTGATAAATATTGATATCTAAGGCTTCATCCTAGGCCACTAATACTAGCACCGCATATCTCAATACATCTTGGAGATACCTGGATGAACTATTCAATGAGAATCATGGGACTCATACATTAACTCTTCTCTGATATCTGTAGGAACCTATACATGTCCATGTATGTTCCCAATATTTTCTCTGTCCTCAGACCAATACAGAGGGGGGGGGGGGATATCTCCAGATATAATCTCACTGAGAACCAATACTTTTGGATTTGAAAACTGTATACAATTTACCGTCTAAAATATGGAAGAGGTAACTAACATAGATAAAAGGTAAGGATGGTCATTACTGTCATGAAACATCTAGTTACAGCTCAGAAAATAGGGACATTCACTTCCATTCATCACTGGATTCCCGTATGACATGCATGTGACTTTTCCAACTCAGTACATCAGATACCACATTTTCCTTCCCAATCCTTTTGGCATGCTCAAAATCAAAGCATTATAGAGATTTGAACCATCTACACTATCTGATGTTCAAGTCATGCGTAGAAGATATATATATATATATATATATATATATATATATTTGAGGCTCTTTTGCTTCATGTACACCATAAAGTTCTCACCTAATGGATAGTATCTTTAGAAACATAAGGCATGGACAACTTCTTCTTGCTACAGGTGATGCACTAGATAATTTCTCTCTTGTGGACTCAAATTATAAGATCCATATGCACCATCTCTATACGCCTACATCATAAATGCTCCCTGGATTATTCTTGATGAATTAGAGAAGACACTATAACATATACTAGGCTCTGGTAGAATCAGAATGTGTGCTAGGACAAGGCTCTCTTTCATCTCCTTAAAGGACTTCTCACACACTTCTGAACATAAAAACATAACACCATTATTGGTAATGCCAGTAATAGGAGGACAAAGATTTGAGAAGTCTTATATGAAATGCAAAAAATATCCATCCATCACTAAGAAATTATTTATATCAAAGAGATTATTAGGATTCTCATAGGAAACTAAAACACTAACCTTTTCTGGGTCAAATATACACTTGATTCTGAAATATAATGACCCAATAAGTGAACATTGTCGATAAAGACATGGAACATAGGAATCTTGGAATAATTCTCATTCTCTCTCAGTGTACTTAGAACAATATCAATGTGTTCAACATGGTCACTATGAGTACGATAATACACTAGGATATCTTCCACAAAGGCCACAAAATATGATTCGAGACAGGAATGGAAAACACTATTCAATAGAGCCAGGAAAATAAAGGGCGCATTCATAAGACCGAATGACATAACAAGGTACTCATATAGACTATACCTACTTTGGAAATATGTATGAGTTATGTATGATGAACTGACTTTTTTCATGATAATATGATGTCATATCGATCTTAGAGAAGAACCTAGAACCTACTATATGGTTAAAATGTTCATCTATTCAAGGAAGTGGATACCTATTTTTGATGATAAGATGATTCAACCATTTTTAATCAATGTATAAACATAGTTTTCCATCCAACTTATTGGTGAAATGAATAGGGGAACCCCAAAAGGATGTACCAGGACTTGTAAAGCCTTCAGACTCCAAATCCTCTAACTGTAGCATGAGATACTTAAGCTCAGTAGGTTCCATCCTGTGTTGAGGGATGGACAATAGAAAGGCTCATGGAACAAGATCATTCATAAACTCTACCTATCTATAAGGAGGTAATCTAGAAAAATTCGTGGTAAAGATGTTTCTAAAAATATACACTGTTGGAGGGAAATCAGTTTTTCATAAACCCTAATCCTCTATGAAGAGATTTCCAATCTGGGAAGTCACTCCTCCTAGCCCATGCTTCTTTGGTCACTCTCTACCAGCTCAGACATCCCACTCACCCTTATGTAGAAAATTGATTCCCCTTGTTGATGTAAACTATACCCTACGATGATTATGGTCTACAACATGTGATATTCAACCAACCATTCCATCATAAGAATGACAATGAAGCTTGTCATCTCGAGAATGAATAGGTTCTATAATAATGGATAATTGACTACCTCAATGGGAAAATCCCTACATTGGATTATTCCATCTGTTCATACCCTTTGCTATGTATCTAGGGTTATTACACGATAGTAATTCTATATATCTAGTATGAGTCACTCGAATATAGTCATGGAGATAAAAGAGTTTGTAACACCTGTATCAAATAGAGATGTTATTATAGTAGATTCCATAAGAATAGTACATCATACTGTAGATGGTCCCATAACATGATCCTCAGGTATCAACTATACTGCATTAAACTGGCTTGATCCATGGCCCTGTGCAATAGTTGGACTGCCATGATCATAACAGCTCTGTTGGTGCTGCTGGTGATCAGGGGTCTTGATACCACGACCATGACTTGTTCATTGGATAATCCTACTTTTCTATTAAAACTTTCTCCCTAACACTTCACAAAGGAATCTTGTCCGGAAGGTGGTGTGGGTGCAGATCCTTTTCCACATGAAGCTGGAGAAAAGGTCCAATAGAATCTTTGAAGATGTCCCATATGGCCGCAAGCCTGACACTCTAGTGGGTCTCTATCACATTGAGGATTTTTATTTCCCACCATTCATACTGATTTCACACCTAGGAGTTATCAAAAAAGTTATTGAGCTTGTCACTACCCTGACTAGACACATTTATGGAATGTTTCCTCCAATATAGTGAAATACTGGTCTATCATGGCACTGATCCTCTATATCTAGTACTATTTCTGTCCCTTAGGTTATGCACAATGATAAGATCCTGATTGACAACTTCATAAAAAGTAGGCAAGAAGAATACATTCACATGCATATGTATGGTGTACACAATCCCATCTTTGAAGCATCTAGCATCTAAAATCACATCAATGGATAGAAGCAGTGAAAGGAATTGTTACTTAGTTAAATGTGATGAATATTCCATAGCTGACATAGAACCCTGTTTGATATGCATGAACTCTCTAGATTTTTCCTCTCTTTGCGACTAAGGAATTAAATATCATAAAAGGTTGTTTGAAAATCAACCCATTACATGCCCTGATAAACACTATCCTAGGTAATCACATCCCACTAGTGTTTTTCCGAATTAAGAAAAATGTAAGTATCAAGTTGGAAACTCCTATTTGGAGGCGTCACTAGATGCTCAAAGATAGATAGGGTGACCTATATCCAGGAATTAGTAACCTATGGACTGCAATCCCCTAAAATTGTAGGAGGATGTTACTGTTGGAACTCACAAGTCAAATCATCCATAATAGGTGAAACTCCTGGAGCACCATGCTTGGACTGCATCAGACATAGAAAACTATCACGAACTTGGGATTAAATTCCCAGATCTAGTACAATAGGTGGTTCCTCGAGTGACACTCTTAGAGGTATGACTGGCGGCTCAGGGGCCATCATGTCAGGAGGTGGTCGTTTCCACCCTCCTGAATTATGATATGAGGATGTCATGCAGACATTGGTCTACAAATTCCAAGCACATGCATCCAAAAAACAATAATAAGAAATATAACATTACTAGGGGAAGATGAACATAAGAAAACTCACTAAAAAAGGAATACTATCCCAAAAACTATGTTATATGGACAAATATTAGTAAGTGATCAAATATATGTTTCGTCTCATTTTATATTTAATTACCAGGTTTAATGTTTTACCATTTATCATCATGAAAAGGTGGGATAAGGACATGAAACCATTTCATATTATCAGTCATGTTTCAAATTATAATACATATTAATTTCTATTTAATGAATTCCCATACAACTTATCAATGAAAATGACACCCATTTCTATATATCATAATGGCTGGACTCATTAAATTACTCATCCCAACCCATGAGGGCTCATAGACCTCATAAATTGAGACCTGTAGTCACTCAATTGCAACCCAAAGTAATGAATGTACAAGCTAACTATCACAACATCACTCAATAATCACAGGCATATCAAGCAATGAAAATCAGTAAAATAAACCTATATGGAATGAAAATATGAATGACTTTTGAATCCTAGGTGCATATATTGATGAATGTAACAATGATATTTTCCCTCATGTCATCGGTAAAAGGATGAAAGAAATACTTAAACAGAGTAATAATCAATAACACCACACGTCATGTGTGTCACCCAACAGGGATATAATATCATCTATAATAAGAAAAATCGGATAAATAGTTATAATTTATGCTACTCTTCCTTTACCTAGAACAAGTGTTCGCGATGCCCAAGAAAGGCTTATGGAAAAGTTCTATGGGTTTCAAATCTCTAATCTATTGTCTCCAAATAGTAAAGAAAAAATGGAAACTCCTCTGATATAATTTTATGATGTCCCAAACTAGAATTCCACTTAATAGGTGCCCTGAGCCCGAAGGCCGACATGGCCTCAAGCACATCTCCTCAAATGCCATAGGTTGTCAACTAGCAACAACTGCCTAGGGTGTGTCCATGGGGAGAAAAAGTCCTCATTACTATAGTGTAGCTCATTAGATAAATATAAATAGAAGTAAATAGAGGGAGAAATATAAGTAAATAGAAGTTGCAATGTAAATATAGACTATTATATGAATATATGAAATTACTAGAATAACATTCAATCACCAATGTAGACATGTCACATATCATGAAAATAAGAGAACATGGATACAAGACATCATGCGTAACATGTTCCGCAAAATTATAAAAGAAATAAAAGAATAACCCAAGAATCCCAAGCTTCATCTTGGTCATCTGCTAACAAATCCACCCAAAATATTAAGAAATAAAGTTTTCGAAGCCATAAAATTCTGTTTGTCTACACTACAATCATCTGATCTACACTAGGTCCCAAACGGTGCTCAGATAGGGTATACGATAAATCTTAGTGGGACACCATCAATGGAGTCTATAACATCCAACCCATGTAATGGAAATGTAAATGTGAGAAAGAATACATATAAAATTTTAATTAGTACAATTAACTAAATACCCAAGTATCTCCTTTAGCCCTCAGCTAGTGTCTGATCGTGCTACCAATTCATTATTTGATTGTTATCAGTTATTAAATAAGGCACACATTTTTAATGGTTAAGGTTAAAAGATATACAAGGAAACCTATAATGATATTTAATAATGATGTTACAGGGTAATAACTATGGAAACAACGAACTCAATGGTCACCAACACAGTAATAAATATAGCCTATCTAAGGGAATGAGTTTAATCCAAGGAATATATTCCAAGGCATTCCATAATAAGATTCCTATTGAATACAAGGTGCTCATCCATGCTAAAATGGTGATATTCAATTACTAGGCCTTATTGTCATTGACCATCCCACCGACTTGTCAGTGTTGGATTGAAGGAGTTTATCCTAGGAAACCTTTAATACCATGTGACGGATCCTACAATGTCATACTAGGAATCATAGAATAGATATGTATGGGGATCTTGGTGGGTCTCAACCTATGAAATCCACATTCCTGAACTAAAATGGGGTTCCTGAGTGCTCAAGGCATTCCCCGATAAGAATCCATTGTGAGCTCGAGTTAGGCCACTCCTATTGGATAATGAAGTCATGTAATATTCCATATGGTTCAAGCCACTCCTTTCATTAGTGGTGTAAGGACATGTATCATGGAACCTTTATTAGATCCATTTACGGAATATTCAATAATTAAGGTTCACTATTATAACTTCAATCATCATGGTAAGGGTATCTAGGGGTAAGAAACCTATTATTTAATATCATTTAATCCAGTCAAGACATACACTAAGTTTACTTTCCAATTTCCCTTTTACATTTAATTAAAAAAATTGATGAAATTACCTTAGGTGGGACAATTGTAAGTGACATGGTAAATTCCAATCACCATTACATGACACCAAGAAAATTATTATAAAGAGGACTACCTTTAGTGTTGTCAAGCTCGAGGAGATCTGAATGATGGCTCAAAAGTTTCAAATCACTAAAAACTCAACTATGAAATATCATTATATTGGGATGTTGGGTGTTGGGTGCATAACCCAAAAAAATTAATAATATATTTGGATAGAGAATAACCATATAGTTCAAATGATTATAAGCATCTCATATACGCTCTATAAATGACACACGATGAAATCGGCAGGCCCCACACAACAAATTCCAAAATCAAAATACATGAGGGATGAGTTATGGATCACACACCTTTGGATCATAAGAATCTCCTCCTATAATATTGAACACTTATTTATGTTATAACAGAGTAGATATGAACAAATGGAAAAATTCTTAGACCTCAATAACTAGGTCGAGAGAAGGATCGAACTTTTAAAGGCCCAAATATACTCGTGTACGTACCGTTGCTCATCCACCATGATGAAAAAAAGCTTGATCAGATCCTGGATGAAGGATATATCTTGATCCATAACATAGGTATTAAAAAATATCCAAAATGGGTGGTTATGATACTAATACTTATAGAAATAAGATTAGGGAAGAAGGTTTAAACAAAGTGATCATTAAGGAAAAAATGGTCATTTTACCCAGAAACTATCCTGTGCATCGTTTGTCTACATGGTTCACCAAAATATTTGAAAAACACACATGAGTACCTATGAAAAAGTGTCGATCTCATGGTTAGGCTGAAATATTAGGTAAAACATTCATCAACTATGTGGAATGTCTCTTCTTGAAAATGCATACTATTCGCACGATTATATATTACTATGTTCCCTACCCTCACAGTTTACTATAACCGTGGGATGTGGCTAGGTTTCCTAAAAATTTATGTTCTATGCTCTGGACAAGCCCCAGATAACACTGAGACCACTGGAAACCCATTATGCCTCTATATTAGGTCCAAAATAATGAATTATACTGAAATTTAAGGGTTCTATACCTGAGTGAAAACTTGTGTTATTAAAAACTAGGTAATTTTCATTTTTCTTGTTGTAAATCCATGGATAATTCTATTTATATCAATAACCTGTGTTTATATTTCCAAAATCATGTAAGACTCCATAGTAAATGTTTTTTGGTAATACTTCTTATTAGAAACATTTATATAGTGTTTTGGAGTCCATACATCGTAAAGAATAAAGGCGGAGACCATGAAATGTTAGAGAAGTGAAGTGAAGATGGAACTTTTCTAGTTATTCCCTTGAAGGATGATGATGAATATGACTCAAAAATGAAAGATAAATAATTATTTATTATTATGATGTGAATGGTTTTTGAAAAGTATAAGCAATACAAATAGAATTACACTAATAAGGATGTTGAGTTGGATAAGGAATGTTTTATTAAGAATATTGATAAGAATGCCGACAATGGTAATCATACTCAAGAAGAAGAATTTCAATCAACTATTTCATGTGATGAGGATAAAACTATAAATAGTCATCCTAGTCATAGGAAGCTAGTGGAGGATCATAACATTATCAGTGATCAATATAAGACAGTTCAAACAATATGAACATAAAAAATTGGTACACATACTTATTTATATTCAAATGCTGAGTTGAAATATGTAAATGAAGATTTTGAGAATCTAGAATGTGATAATCCACTGAATGAAGAGGACTATCAAATAAAAAAAGAATGATACTTGGGAACTCATACCCAATAAGTATTATTTTTTCATTTGTAAAAATTGGTTTTTCTGGAAAAATACGAATGAGGAAGGTGAAGTGATAAGGAACAAAGAGCAATTCATATGAAAAGGTTACTCATAAAATGAAGGTGCTGATTTTGATGAGACATTTTTTAAGTGGAATGGATTGAAACAATTAGAATATTTTTTTCTATTATTTCACAATGAAGTATTTTTATAATGAATGTGATGTCTACCTTTATGAATAGGGATCTTGATGAGGAAGTTTACATTGAACAATATTGTGTCTTAGTTCTTTGGAAGTATAAATGTTATGTGTGTATGAAAAAGAATGCATTGTATGGTCTAAAATAATATATTTGATAATGATATTGCAAATTTGATACTTTATTGATGAATATTAGTTTCATAAAAGGAAGAGCCAAAAGAAATTTTTACATTAAATAATGTCCATAGTTTTCCCTCATCGTAATTATTTATGATGATGAAATTATATATTGTTGGGTACGATGAAATAAATAGTGAAATATTTTCTAAATATTTGAAAAATTTGTTTGAGATATTCATGATGGGAGAAATTAATCAATATATTGGGTTACAAATTTTATGAAATTATAAACACATTTTTCATTCTCATAAAATATTTCTAGGGAAAATATTAATAAATTCTATATTGAAAAATGAAAACCAGTTTCCATACAAATTAATGTGGGAAATAAGTTGAGTAAATATAGAAAAGGTAAGGAAGATAAATCAAAAGTGTTTCGTTAGATGATTGGAATTTTATTGTATTTGAATGAATTAATACCTACAACTATTTACGATGGTACCTTATATTCAACATTTCAGAGTGCTTATAAATAATAAGAATTACCTGTTGGAAAAATAATTCTTAGATATATAAAATGTAGAAAAATAATAGAATTAGATGTGATATCTCAGAATAAACTGTCTTGTCTGGCTATTCAGATGCTGATTGGTTAAGAAATGTTGATGATATAATGGATGAAGCTGATTTTTTTTCTTCCACTCAAAATTCTACCAAACTTATGTGCATGAAAACATTTTTGGAAGACATTATTATTGAATTAAGGTTACCCTTACTATTGGGATGTGATAACCAAAGTGAAACAACCCTTAAAAGTAATCTAGTATAACATTATCATTGAATAAATATTTAAATAAATTAACACTTCATCATTCAACATGTGGAGACAAATTAATTAATGCTGGAGTATGTTATCACATCTAAACAAGTTACTGAAAAATTCACAATACCTTTACTAGAAGATCAATTTTCTAAATTTGCATTGAACATGGTCATCCAACCCCATTTTCATCATGATTGTGGTATACACTTTCCCTTATCTTATATTATCTTTTTTTAGTGTTGTAAAGGGGGTGAGTTATTTCATAAATCTATTATTATGAAAGCAAGCATGTATAAAGAGTGAGTTGTGGGTAAGATATGAATATAACATGTAAATGTGAGAACATGTCTAACTATGTATTTGTGTGGTCATAGGAATTTTATTTTGTATTCTAGGGATGTTTAAGAAGTGTAGAAATCATAGGATGAAAGCTAAGGTTGTTTTCCAAGGAAGAAATCTGGGGAATAAATCAATACGAATAAAGATAAGGAATTTTTTCATGATTCACTACTTTTAGAAATCATGGTTTTCCAGTCAATGATCCTTATGTCGTACAATGAGTTAGCTCACATAGGCTTAGAATTTTTGATATATAGTCAATATGTTAAGGTTGAAAATTTCAGTTATTTACAAAACCTATTTTATAATAAATTCTAAAGCGGTATAGCGTTAAGAGAAAGTTGCTAAGAATTATAATATTATTAAGATATTGTATTTTATTTTTACTAAAATTTTATAAAAGAATAAATCACCTCACAATGTTTTTGTTGAGAGTTACACTGAATATTATTTTTGGAAAATTAGAATCATATTACAAAAAAAATTACAGGGGAATGGAATGATGTTTTAGGGAAGAAAAGGTCCCTTAGACTCATCCTGTATTTTTAATGAGGTTCCAATCATATTGAGGAAGATAAGTGGATTCTAAATGGATCCAGTATTTAATCTATTAGGATTTACTATTTTTTATTTCCAAAAAGTCATATGATTTATGATAACCTGTGCTGCAAGCCTAGTGACTGATAGGGGAAGGATAGCAATCATATTCAGTCCAATCATAATGAGGATTCGTTTGAAAGGAAGAATGTTACTGGTAAGGATGAGAAGTTATAATAAATTCCATAAGTCAGATGATGATAATGATAATCTTCATCATAATCAAAATTCATGATGGAAGTCATTCATAAAATAGATATTTTTTGAAATAATTTGAGTGCTGAAAGATCATTGATTTCATATTAAAAAAAGAAGAAGTAGATTTTTCTAAGAAGTTTTAAAGTATATATTTTTTCCATCATCCTGAGGAAATCATAATGATACTTGGTCTCATGAATTATAATAATAAGGAATGTGTTTTCATTAAAAATTTGTTTTTGAGTAAAGTAATGGAGAATATGTTTTTGAACATATTCCTCCATCATAATGATGAACTCATAATGGGTAGATAGTCTTTCTGGCGATGAAGAGTATTGCAATGAAATATATGTTGTCCTGATTTGTTTGTTAGTGGGTCAAGAAAATCAGAGTCACCTAATGCCTTTAATGTAATGAAGAAATCATATTTAAAAATTGGAATATGAATTGGAGTGATGTTTTCTATGATAACTATTTTCAAAATTTACAAGTGGGTAACGAAATCAGGACAACCATTCTAATGGAGAACCCTAATAGGATAACTAGAATGACAAATCAAAATCATATTCAATATTTGTTAGAAAGACTGAAAGGGGATTACATCCTGAGAAAATACAAAATTCAATGAAGTTTGAAGAATTCAATGAATGATCTGAATTTCAAGGGTAACTGAAAGAGTCAATGAAAGAACCATGATTTATGTAAGATTACTGATTCCATAAATTTGGTGATGCGGGACAAAACTTTTGGAATTCTGATTAAAAAATTCACGCGAGATTATAAATATGATGAGAGTACATCATGTATTTAGTGAAAAGAATTATTTATTGAATTTGATATAGAAGATCCAAAATTTCATCAAGAATCCGTTTCTAGATTTTTTTTCTTCAAGAAGGTATCAAGGCTAAAGAATAGGGAAAAGTAAGATCTTCTTCAGAGTTTTCAGACCAGATTGGGAAATCAGGCAGGGATTTATGGACAGTGGATGAAGATGTTCAATATTGTTTTAGTGGTATTTTGAAAGAGTTTTATTTTATCTAATGATATATATGAGTTGGGAATTATTATATGAAATCATTTGGAGTGTCATTACGAGGTATGGGAATTTCTTACCTACTTTTGAGTGATAACATAATTAATTTTAATGAAAAACATATTTGGGAAATTCAATCATGAACCACCACAACATGTTTGTAAAACAAATTATATTAAATCATTTTGTGATAAATTAAGTACATTATCTATAGTATATACCATTGTTCTACATGAGTTTCAGGTAATATCAAACTCAATGTTTTCCAATCAAAAAGATTTTTTTTCTAGTGGATTGTGTAGAATTATATTATTTCTCAATAGTACTAAGGACTAGTTATTCTTGTTGTGTAGTGAACCATGAAAATTCTTGTGTTCCTATGGTTGTGTGTTTGACTTGATTTCAGAACACAAAGAAATAATTAATAGATGTGGAAGTATGTTTCTAGAGTAATGAAACTTAGAAGAAAAATATATAAATAATTCACCCCTCCCCCTCTTAGTGACACTTTAATCCTGGCTGGATAAGCTCACATATTATGACGTGGGACATTTCCTAATGTATTAGAGATCTATTTGAGAGAACCCATCATAAAAGTTTCATGTATATTTGGTCCACATGAAGAAAATATACATAAGTAATCCAACATAATCTTAATTGTTATCCATGAAAAGAATTGGGTACCATATTCATGTCCAAAGGCAAGACAAAAGGGAATATCATAAGGAATCCGTGAAAGAAAGTATCTAAATAGTGAATAGACATTAAAAATTTAATTTAGTCATATATCATGATACATGATGTCAAATTTATGTGTAAAAATTTTAAAAAAGTGTTCATTAATCTTTAGAAGTTAGAAACTTTAGTGCGGTTTTAGGTATAATTTTAAGGATTCTTTAAAAAATAAATGGAATAATTGCTATTATAAAACAAATAACTAACAATGATTTTTTCTCTGGATAGAATGAGTTATTTCAGAAAAACATATTGGTATTTTATAATATGTTATGGAGTTCACTTGAAAATGTATACCAAATGGAGAATTTCCATTTAATCTGGATTTCTTATCGGGAGGGATTGAGAAAGGAAGCTTATAAAAACATGTATTTCCCCATTGAATAAAGAAGAACTGAGCTAGGATAATATTATTGTCACATGAAAACATAAATTTAGAGGATTAAATTGTAATAATTATTTATTACATTATGGTAGAGATATATAAAGCCTAACCCAAAGGCAAAATATAGACTCGAGGATAATCACTTACCTTATGTGTGAAAGTCTTCTGCTCTTAAATTTAATGTCCAAGATAATAAAATGACATTAATTAAAGCATTAAATAACAAAATTTCAGATATTTATTTTAGTTATTATAAAGTTATTATTAAAATTTATGGCCTTTTTATTAGGTTATGATATTCAATTTAATTGTTCAATAGTGTTCATTTCCTTGGTTTTCATGATTGGTTCACTTTCTTACATGTATGAAAGATCATGTAAAATGAGAATAATGGTCAATAAATGAATCTATATGTTTTAATTAACCTAAATAATATTAAATGCTCTCATATATCATTTTTTCTGATATTTTAGGATGTTTCATTCGATACAACTTTAATAATAAATGTTTAGATTATTTAGGTAATTTTTCGATCATCAAGAACTAATTTTTTTATTGATTAATATTTTGTATATAAGTTAGTTCCAGAACATAAAACAGATTGTAAAATAAATTTTACAATATTTTTCAATAATGATAATGGGTTTTGACCATCCTTAAAGGTGTTAATAGAAATTTAAAACTATTCATTCTTGAATATGATAAATCAACCTATCCGGGATGATGTTTTCATTTCTTTGAAAAATGAGACAAGAAGATAATTGATGATTGGTTTTTTCAATTAATAAAATAAAATCCATTTATATATATAATATAATGGATTTAAAATTTTACTTTGATAAGGGATGTTTAGTAGATGAAAACAAAAGAAAAGAGAAAAAAGAAGAATAAATGAAATAGTACAAGGATTTTACCCCTTGAATTCATTCTCCCTGAGAACTTCCTTGGGAAATGTGAGTTTGGTATTATATTGAGACCATTGTCTCTAGGACGTGGGGTGAGATTTAGGAAGAGAAACAAGATTAATTTTCACGATATTTATGGTTATCTATTTTTGATGAAATGATTTGGTGAAGGGTGGTATACATAGTGGGGGAGAGGGGAGTTTTTTGATTATTTTATTCATTTTGTTATTTTTTGGCTTAATACGACGAATAGTGTTGATTCATGTGAATAAATAAAGTTACTAGTGCATTTTAGTTTTAACCAATGGTGATAAAATCTACCATAAATCAAACATGACCCAATAATTCATGTATTTATATTATACCTTATGTTACCATATTTCACTATTCACAAAAAAATTAACTATTTTTGAAAAGTATAAAAAATTATCCCTAACCATATTTTTATTTATAGAAATAAAAAGGCACTATTATATAAAAATAATTTTATCAATATGAGATATTAAACATTAAATTAATATCATAATTTTCTCTAAATAAACCGATTTTAAAACTACAACTGATTTTATAACACATTGACAAATCAAATAAAGTCACAAAAATTTAACAATAATCATAAGAAAACAAAATATTAATTTATGAATCAATTTTATGATAATAATTTTTTTATCATTATATTATTTATGGTATTTTAAATAAACATTTTTCCCTTAAAAATACCAACACTAAATTTATCATTTCTAAAACGTTTAGTTTCTTATACCATGATATAAATTTATCATATTTTTATTTAAAGGATGAAAAAATTGTAGTTATACTTTCTAGGTAGAGGTTAATATTCAGTTAGCTATATTATTATCCCTAATGTTAATATTACTATTCTAATTGTCATGTTTCTGTTTTATTGGTTTAGGTTCCTTAATTTCTATAAATGCCTATTATTTCATTCTTTCTTCATTTCAAATTTTTGTATTGTGTTTTATATTTTTATGTGTTTTATAATATATCGAATAATTATGATATGGTAAATTTAATGGATAGAATATTTTGTTGTTACGTTCTTCCCCCCTTTTGAAATTTCTCCCATGAACTTTCATTTTACAAATTAAGGGGAAAACATGTGATGGTACTTCTCTTATTTACCTCCATCATCTAGAAAATTAAAAAAATAGAGGGATTGAATAAATAAAAAATAAGAAAATAAAAAGAATACTTTGAACTTAGAATCATAATATTGAAAATGAATATTATATCCTAATATGTGTTTCTATAAGTTTCAATCTATGTTATCTATGGTGATAGAATTATATATAGGGTTCTTACTGAAGTTTATATGTCATAATCTCAAAAAATAAATAAACCATAATATGATATCAACTATAATTCTTATATCCATTTACACATATTATTACATGATTTTAATCATAATTAACTAAGAAATAAAAACCATGTATCGTAATGTCTAGTGTCTTTGGAAGATTAGATAACTAATTAGAAATAATGTAACCAAAATAAAAAAATGTTTTATTTATTCTTAACAAGGATCTCATAACATCCATTGAGATCTTACATGTATATAGGATAACCTAGTGAATAGATGAACAAATGGATGGGATAAAATCACTATAAGCTAATAAACAAAAAAATAAATCGTAGTACATAGATTAGAAGGAATACCAGGATGACATAAAAATGCGTAGAAGTTGAATACGAATAAGGGATCAGAACATGTAGATCCTGAGATCATGTACAAATATCATCATAGGAATGTATAATAAACATAAAACATAACATAAGCATGATTAAAGGATAATTCAAAGACCATTCCACATAGAGGATCATGATTCAAGGCTATCCCCCAAGACCATTGCCCATGGAGGAGGATGAGTCAAGGCTAACCACCAAGACCATTGCACATGACTTCTCATGAGACTAAAAATTACCAAATTAATTGGAGAACTATTTTTTTACACACATCATAACATTTTCATGAATATATGCTCCACATTAATAATTATACATTATGAATCAAACATAAACATAAGGGTTAACCATTGAAAAATTGGGTATCATAATCATGTAAAAAGTAAAAACAAAAGAAAATATTATATTGGTTTCCATGAAATAATTGATTTAAATAATACATGGACAATAATAAATAAAAAAAGACACAAATCATGATATTTTATGTCATGATAACTTGGAAATATTTAAAAACATTGTTTATGCAACATTATAAATGAGAAACTTTTATAAGGAGTCATCTCTAAAAATTATATAATATAACTATTTTAATTAGATTTCATTTATTTTCATTAAAAAATATCTTTTTGTTTTAGAGTTTTAGAATTTTTGGATATAACTTATACATATAAATCCATAATAATACAAAGTGGGTAGAATTAAATCAGTATCTTTTTCTTCCAAAAAATAATTTTTTTAACATAAAACAGCTACACGACTTCTTTGACAAATCTTCATAAAATTTAACCTGACTTATATCCTTTTCATACATGTACACATAACCTATGAGAATATTTAAAAACATGTGTTGAGAATAAAAATCTCAAAAAGAGATACAAAAATAATGAAAGATACTATTAGTCCATGAAAACTTATAAACATATGAAATCCTTTTCACAATGACCGATTTATCACCCATATATACTTACTTTTTGAAGCATGTGATTTTTATAAAACGTTAGGGAAAATATATAAAAGCATAAAGGTATCATGGGGGATTAATTACTAACACTGTAACCTTTACATCTACCATAGGATTTGTAACCCTCATAGCTACCTTATAATGTAATCATCAAACTAACTTATGGTGTAACCATTAGAGTTACCCTTGGAGTATCCATAAAACCGACCTAAAACTTACACATACCCAATGAGTTAGAGGAAGATATATTTCCCACTTTTAATAATAAACAATTCCCAAGAACTCGAACATAATAATAAAAAATTAATAATTTTATAAAAACCTTGCTTTTGAATTTTGAAAAATAGAATTTTAAAAGATAATTTTTAAAGAAATGTCCCTTAAAAATATTATATAATTGAAGTTAGAATTGATATAATTAATTTAATATGTGTATACACTATAAATACACCTATTAAAACATAATATATACTAAATTAATTACAAAAAAAATCTTATTACAACACAAATAATGAAATATATGGTTAACCCAAAGAATGGAAATAGGGATAACAATTACCTTACCTCAGGTTTGTCTTTATTAATTCATGATTAAACCTCTTGTATAATGGTTAAAAGGATGTTATTATTTTTTTATATAAGAATAACAATGTTCATAATACCTTATAGGACCATTTAATAACATTATTTTAACCATTCAACAATTATATTTTTTTTATTTCCATTGTTTCGTGTGCATGATTTACATGATTTCCATGGTTTGTTCGTAAAGTAATTTCCTATAGAATAGAAGATAAAATCTGTAAGTTGAATGGAATGGTGTTAATATGGTTCTAGAATAATAAATGATGAAATAAATCATTTTAATATGGTATGAGGATGTATCATTAGATAAATCATTTGTGATATTTTTTAGATCATTTTGGCGGTTCTTCGATAATCACGAACTTGTTTCATCATATACCTTTAATTTTATGAATATAATTTAAATAAAAAACATAATAGAAGTTATATAAGACAGTTAAAAAACTTTTTTAATCACGAAAATGGTTTGACAACTTGACTTTACAGAAGTAATGTAAATTTAAGACACATCATCCATGATGTTGATATATTAACACATCACGAAAAATGTTTTTTTAGAATAAGAGGAAGAGGAGAGGAAAAATGATGATGAATTTTCCTATAAACAAGATAACAATCTATAAAATATATAATATTGTACCTTTTTTCTACCTATTGGATAAGGGTAGGTAAAAAGAGTATAAGAATATAAAATAATTGAAAAGAAAACACAAGAAAAATGAATGAGGTTTTTTACTCCAAGATCTCTTTTCCTTGAGAAACTACCTAAGGCATTTCTTTTTGGCCTTTTGGTGAGACTAGTAGGTCATGGAAATGGGGAAGAAACTTCCAAATGGTATGGGAATAATATAGATAATTTTGAAAACATGAGAAGTTTGAGAGGAAGAGAAGGGTTAAGGTGGTATTTATAGTGAACGTGAGGGAGTTTTTAATTAATTTCAATGGACACCATATTAGTGGTATTTAAAAAACCATGGGCTTGACCATGGGTTTTTCCCATGTTATTAGCCAACTGGGACACATCATATCATATTTTAATTCACAACAGTCTACTGGAATGATTACATCAGGATTAGATCATTATGATATCATGAAACACACCAAAAAACATAAGTGTATTTTTTACTATTCACTTAAAATTAAATTATGCCAGAAAAATCCGAAAAAAACACCTAAACTAATTTTTTATATATAGAATTAAAAAATGAACTCATTTTTTGAATTTTTTTTCTAAATATGACTAATTTAATTTCAAAATAAAGTCATAATTTATTCGAAAAATAATAATTTTAAAATAATAACTCATTTCATGTCACCTTGGAAAATTAAAAAATATCTCATTATCTTATAAATATAATAAAATAAAATAATAATATGATTTAATATTCATAAGGGTCATATTGATAGTCATTTACTATTCATAATGACGTGTTATTATTCCCCAAAAATAGGATAGTTATATAAGACTCCAAAAAATATACTCATAATAACTATAGATGTTCATTTTTCAAAATTCAAATCATAGAAGTGGAAAAATTATGATTAGAATATAGTTTATAACTATATCCTTAAAAAACTTTCATTATGTTGAGAATTAGTGTTTCATGCATTTTAATTTATTTTTAACACCTTGGTGGTGTTACATTCTCCCACCTTCTATAAATTGTGTCATTACAATTTTATTTACTTATTTAACATAGGAGGGTACCTTTCCGTCATGGAATTTTAAGATTCCTTTGTTGCTTATTCAAAGTTGTGGTTTCACCAAAAAACACTTATTTGTTTAATTACCTCATTCTTTAATACTTATTCTCTTCCATCCTAAATCTGAACAGGATTATCTTAATAAGAAAGGTTCTCTTCTAGCTGAACTGATTCTGGGCTCAAAACATGAGATGAATCTATTACATACATTTCAACATTAAAAGACGAAAAAATTGTGTAATTGAGATAAAATCAAAGGAAAATCTACTCAGTAGGCAACTAGTCCTACATTCTAAAATATTTCATAAGTTCCAATGAACTGTGGACATAAAATTACTTTCTTACGAAAACATATAACACTTTTCTAGGGAGATATTATAAAACAACATGATCACCTACCATAAAATAAATCCAATTTCTCCTATTATCTGTATAATGATTCATCCTTCTCTGAGCTATCCTCATGTGCTTCTCGACCATTTTCACTTTCTCAGGAACATCCTATAATAATTCTGGTCACATCAACTTCCTATCCCCAAATTCATTCCAAAATATGGTGTTTGAAACCACTTACCATATAGGGACTTAAAATGTTACATATATATACTGGAATAAATCTGTTTTTATATGAAAAATCAACTAATGAAAGATGTTGGTCCCAACTTCCCTGGTAGTCCATTTAATAAGTTCTAAGCATATCCGCTAAAGTATGAATTTTCCATTCTGACTAGCCATATGATTAATTATGAAAATATATACATAAATTTAGTTCTATTCCTAACAACTTATGAATGCCTTTCCAAAAGTTATAAGTTAAACTGAGATCACAACCAGATAAAATTGAATGATTAACTCCAGGTAACCTAACAATAGAATTTTGGTACAACTGAGAAAGCTGATCCAAAGACATAATATTTTGAACAGGAATGAAATGAGTAGATTTAATTAATCGATTATCAATAAACCAATCTGCATCATTACCTAGAGACTTAGTTGGTAGTACCACAATGATGCCTATGGATATATTTTGAAATTTCCACTCTAGCACTGGTAAAGTCTAAAACATCTCCTTCAGTAACTTCTAATCTAATTTAACCTATTGAAATTTCAAACATTTAATGGTAAATTTTGAAATATCCCTTTTCATTCCATCCCACCAGTAGTACTCCTGAAGGTCTATATACATCATTGTGCTACAAGAATGAACATTAAATGAAGAACTATGTGCTTCTTACAACAATTCTTTTTTTTTTCAGATGAGAATCACAAGGCACACATAATCTCTTTCAAAACCTCAAAAAATAATCTTTACTAATGTAATATTAAAGAAACATACCCATTTAAACCAATTTTAGATTTTTTTCTATAGCTCCCCATCTACCTTATAAACTTCCCTAATTCTGTATGACAATGATGACTGCACCTAAATATAAAAAAATTGATTAATTTCTGAAACCAAAAACATCCATGATAAAATTCATTAAATTATTGATCAAAGGTTCTTATTCCAACTATAACAAATTTAATGATGGATGATGTTTTCGACTCAAGGAATTAACCAATTTGATTTATTTTCTTGGATGGTAATTGATTGTGTCATCATAATCCATAATCAAATCAATCCATCTTATATGGATATGATTAATTCAATATGAGTTAATATATAATTTTTATTTTTCTCGTCCTTATATATTCTACATTTGTCTCCTTATAAATAATTCAGCCAAAATTTTAAATCAAAAACCAAATCTACTAATTCCAAATCATGTGTGGGACAATTTTACTCATGTGGTTTTAGTTTTATTGAAGCATAAGAAATTACCAAATCATTCTGTATCAGAACACAACCAAGTACCTTTATTTAAGAATCACTATAGATGGCGAACTCTATATTTATGGAAGGTAGGATTAGAACTAGAGAATTTTCAAATGTTCTTTTTGATTCTAGAAAAAATCATCAAATTAATTTTTCTAGATGACTTTAACTCCTTTTTGAGTGAACAAAGTTAGTTCACTTGATAACCATGACATTTTTTCAAAAAACCTTCTATAATAACATTCAAGTCCAAGAAAACTACAATCTTAGTTAAATTTTTGGGTCTTGGCCATTCTTCAACAACTTTAATTTTTTTAGGATATACACTTATTCCGTCATTAGAAACAATGAAACCAGGGAAAGAAATTTATTGCAACCAAAATTCACAGTTTTTGAATTTTCAATTAATTTTATTTTCTTTTAAGGTTTTCCAAAGAGCCCTTAGATGTTTTTCATGCTCTTATTTACGTGAAGAATATTCCAAAGTTTAATCAATAAAATCTACCACAAATGTATCCAAGAGCTCATGAAATATTCTATTAATAAGATCCATGGATACAAAAGGTTCATTAGTTAACCCAAATAGCATAACAAAAACTTCATAATGACTATATCTAGTGATAAAAGCTATTTTTTGAATGTTATCCTCCTTTACCTTTATCTTAGGGTACTTAGATCTCATGTCAATCTTGAAAAAATACTATGCTCTATGGAGCTGATAAAAAATTTCATCAATGTTAGGAAAAAGATACTTATTCTTGATAGTAATGTTATTAAAAGCTCTATAATCATTGGAAAGTATAATGGGACTATCTTTATTTTTAATGAATCAAAAGTGTGCTTATCATGGTGAAGTGATAGGAAGAATAAATCCTCTATCCAAAAACTTCTATGATTGTATTTTGAATTCTAGAAGTTCCATTTGAGATATTCGACAAAGGGATTTGAAACTTGGATTATAATTAGGATCTATGTCAATTGTGAGTTCAACATTCCGATCAGGTATAGCCCTGGGTAACTCATCAGAATAAACATCAAGGTATTCATTTAACAATAACACATCTTTAATTTGAGTAGTTCCATTGTTTTCAATAATATGATAAAGATAAGTTTTATTTAGATCTTTAAATATTTTCTCAGCTTCCTGATATGTAATAAATTTTATGGGTTCGTTCTTGTATACAAATTGAAACTCTTTCTGAAAAAAATTCTTAAACTCTATAATAAATATTAGCATGGTAAAAAGAAATCCAATCCATAACTAGAATGACATGAAACTCTACTATGGGTGAAAAGGATTTGTAGGTAATGTACTTCCACATATTACAAAATGAAGATCCTTAAAATGACTTTTTTGCTATAACATTTACCCTGGGTGTTTTAATAATAATTTTTTTCTCATTAGTTGATGTGACATTTCCAATTTACCAAAAAATTTCGCAGAAATAAAGCAATGTGTAGACCCCATACCAAACTATGCTTTAGTAAAATCTGATTAAATAAAGAAATTACCTAATACCGCTTCATCAGATTTCCCGACATCTACTAACATAGTTCCAAAGGATATCACTACACCTTTCTTTTTATAGTCTAGGTACTTTCCATAACTCGAATCATTTTTTGGGTGAGCATTTTCATAATGACCCATCTCACCACATTTGAAACACTTTATAGTTTCTTTTCAAAATCGATATGAAGATAATTTCCAATACAATCTCAGGCTATATGTCCAAACATACCACACCGAAAAGCATACCAGTTTTAGTAAATCATTCCCCAGGGTTCTTTTTACCACACTTTTCTCATACTAGAAACTAAAATTTTTTACCATTAGATTTATTTGATTGATTTTTACCAATATCATACTATCTATACATCTTCATCTATTTGTTCTCAAAGTACATATGATCATCAGAGAACTCCATTTCAACCCTCTCAGAAAATCATACAATTTTCTCATAACTTTTTAATTATTTGGAGCCCAATTCCCTTCGATATATTGGCTTCAATCCAAAGTAAAAATAGATAATGTTGATATAAAGAAGTAGAATAAGAGTTGGAGCATACCTTGCTAGTCGAGTGAAGTTTTCATCATACATTGGCACTGGATCTTCATAGTTTTTAAAAAATTAATGGAATTTATTCTCCCTCCTAATTCAAACCACTATAGGAAAATATTATTTAAGGAAAACACTTTTCAATTTATCCCACTATAGAGATTCAATATCCAGTCTATCCCTCATATTCATTACTATTGAACACCAATGACCAGAATTAGCTTCAAAACAATAAAATAAAAGACTGAAATTTTGATTATCTTAACATACCATTACATAAAATATCTTTTCAATGGAATTAATCCATCCTTGCGCCACTAATGAGTCAGAAGATCCACTGAAATCAAGAGCGTGTTGCCTCATAAAATGTTCCACATTAATCATGTTTCTTTGACATAGCTTTGTTTGTTCTCATGCATGGGTACCAAATCCATTTATTTCCTGCGTCAGTTGAGCCATTAATATCACAAACTACTCAGTTCTAATTATTACTATTCCTAGTTGCAGATTCGGTAAGATATCAGCCTCTCAGTTCCTTTGAACACCATCTTCCATGTATCTTATACAGAAAACTATTCTAAAAAAAATATCATAGATGAAGAAACATGATAATCATTAAATGATATATCATTTTAAAATAAAAATAAGGTAACAATAATTTTTGGTATTTTATTAACATCATAATAACTCTTAATATTAGCTAGACTATTCTATGATTCCAAATATAAGGAGCCAAAATTAATAATTTGATATTCTAGTTATTTCAACTAGATTTCACTTCATTTCATTCAAAAATAACTTTTTTGTTTTGAGTTTTAGAAAATTAGAACATACATTATATATATCAACCCACAAGTATTCAATGTGGGTACCGTTAAATCAGTATCCATTTATTCTAAAACATAAATTTTTTTTGACATAAAAAACTACATGTTTTCTTTAAAAAATATTCATAACATTTAAATTAGATTCTTTCCTTTTATTAGACATCATTATAAAGAGAGAATTTTTTTAAAATCATGGGATGAGCATACAAGATCAGTAATGGGTATAAAAATATGGAAATAAAACATTATTCCATGAAAACTTATAAACATATGAAATCGTTTCCACAAAGTCATACTTTTCACACATATATACTTACTATGAGAGACATGATATTTCCATTAAACATTAGAGATAATATATAAAACCCTGAAGGTATCATGGGGAATTAATTAATTATGTGGTATCCCTCTCATCCACCTTGTCATTTGTAACCCTAATGGATACCTTACAATGTTACCCTCATGGCTACCTTATTGTGAAGCCACCAAAGATATACTTGGACTATCCATATGACCAACCTCAAACATAGATATACCAAATTCATTTAAGGGAAATATAGTTCCCAAAATTCATCATGAACATTTCAAAAGCAACATAACATAATCATAAAACAAGAATAATTTCATAAATATATCTATTTTGAATTTTTTTAAAATAGAATTATAAAATAATTTTTTTAAAGAAAATACCCTTACAAATATCATATAATTGAAGTTAGAATTGATAGAATGAAAGTAATATGTGAATACAATGTAAATACACTTAATAAATCATAATATTAATCAAATTAGTTATATAAATAATCTTAGTATCACATAATTAATGAAATAGAAGGTTAACCTATGGAATAGATACTGGGTTATGAATTCCCTTACTGTTGGTACACATTACTTAAATATTGTTTAAACCACCTTTATAGTTGTAAAATTATTTTATTATTATTTTAATGAGAAATAATAATTTTTATAACACCATATATGATCATTTTATAACATCATTCGACCCATTTATTAATAATATTTTGTTATGTTTATTGTTTCAAGTGCATGATTTACATGATTTCCACGGTCAGTTCCTCAATATTTTTATTATGTAATGGAAGAAAAAATATAGAGGTGGAATGAAATGGTTTTAATATATTTTCATAATATTAAATTTATACATAAATAATTTTGTTTATATGGTATGAGGATGAATCATTAGATAAATCATTAGTGATATATTTTTTCGATTAGTTTTGTGGTTCTAAGATAATCATGAATTTGTTTTATCACATTCCTTTGATATTAAGAAAATATGTTAATTAAAAAACATAAGAGAGGCTATTTAATAAAATTTGAATTTTTTTAACCACATAAATGGTTTACAACAAGATTTTATGGATGTAAATGAAATTTAAGACACATCATACAGAATGTCGGAAAACTGACACAACATGGATGATGTTTTTATTTTTAGAATAAGAGAAATAGGAGACGAAGAATGATGATGAATTTTCCCATAAACATGACATAAAGACAAAATATATATAGTAAAGGATTTCTCATTAATCTCAGATAAGGGGAGGTGAATAGAGTATTAGAAATGAAAATAATTAACAGGAAGACACAAGTAAATTTAAAGAGGTTTTTTACCATCTGATCTCTTCTCCATGATATCCACCCAAAGGCCTTCAGTTTTAGATTTTTGGTGAGAACATTAGTCCATGTACCTGGGGAAGGGACTTGAGAATGGGATTGGGCAAAATTTAGACAATGATCCAAGCTCTGGAGGTGTGAGAGGAAGTAGGGGCGTGGGGTGATGGCGGTATATATAGTGAAAGTGAGTGAGTTTTTATTTAATTTCAATGGACACCTCATTAGTAGTATTTCAAAAACCATGGGATTGACCATTGAATATGCCCATGGTATTGGACACTGAGGGAAAAAATATCATATATTAACACTCAAGAGTTGACCATAATGATGACATTATTATTATATAATTATGATGTCATCAAACACACCTAAAGAACTTAAAACTACATTTTTTCTATTCACCAAAAATTCAACTGTAATGGGAAAATTTTAAAAACCCAAAACATTTTTTGATGTTTATAATGGAAAAATTAAAACAATTTTTCAAAAATAATAGTCTAAATATGAATAATTTAATTTTTTTAAAAATAAAAATTTATTCGAAAAGTAACCGTTTTAAAACTATAACTCATTTTATATCACCGTGAATAATTAATCAAGATCCCATTATATTATAACTATAAGAAAATAAAATAATAATAGGCTTTACTATTTATAAGGGTCCTATTACTATTTGTAAGGGTGTGTTACTATTCTTGAATAAAACATGTTGGTTCTATCAGAATCCAAATAACATACTGATCACAACTGTAGATGTCTGTTTTTCGAAATCAATATCATAGAAGCTGTAAAATTTTGTTTAATGACAATTTTTAACTATATCCTTAAAATTTCAATTATGTAGAGAAGATGTCTTTCATACATTTTAATTTATTTTTAAAACCTTGTGGTGTTACAACTTTAGTGCAGTTTAAGGGAAAATTATAAAGATTCATTAAAATGGTGAATACATAATTGTTTGAATAATACCATAAATGATGAAAGATATATTTTCATGATAAAATGAGTTATTTTATGAAAATAATTTTAACTTAAAACCTATTATTTAGTGCACTTGAAAATGGGTATGAAATCGAGAAATTTCCTTTAATCGGGTTTGCTTATCGAGAAGAATTGAGAAGGTATGTTACAATAACTTTTATCTTCCAATAAAAATAATGATAAATAGAGTTATTAAAATAATATTTTATTATAAAAAAATAATTTAGGACGAGTAAATAAGAATAATTTATAATTAAATTGGGTCAATGAGGGAGAAATGATAAACTGAAGGGAAAATAGGTGTTTAATGAGAATCCCATACCATATATTTGAAAGTGTTATCCAATTGTTCATAATATCAGTGATAATCAAATTATATTCATAAATTAATTAATTAATTAATTCTCAACATGTATTTGATTTATAATAATTTTTTATGTTCATTTTTTGAGTTTTTGTGGGTTATGAGATTCAATTTCAATATTTAGGAGTGTTTGTTTCCATTGTTTCCTTGAATAGTTCACTTATATGTGTGTATGAAAATTAAGATAAAAAGAGAATAGTAGTCCAAAATTGAAATTATATGTTATAATTGAACTTAAATAATTTCAAATGGTCTTATATATATTTTTTAGATGTGAGTATGATTCATTAGACAAAACATTAATGATAATAATTTAGATTATTTTGGAATTTTTTTGACCATCATGAACTCGTGTTGTCTTACTAATTAATATTATGTATATATGATATTTAAATAACAAAAAATTGGTTAAAAAAATAAAATTTTCGATATTTTTCAACCATTATAAAGGTTTTATAACCAACCTTGAGGGTAGTAATGTAAATTAAAAACTCATCATCCTTGAATGTGAAAAATCAACACATCATAGACAATGTTTTCATTTTTAGAAAAAAATGAGAGGGGAGGAGAATTAATGATGGGTTTTTTCATTAAAAAAATAAAATTACATTATATAAAATTTATTCTAGTATTTGATTAAATTAGATAAAATTATGTGAGTTGAAGAAAAGAAATGGAATGAAAATATGAATAGTATAAATAAAAATGAAATCAGATTTTACCTCTTGAATTCCATCTCATTGAGAACCTCCTTGAGGAACTTGGGATTTATAATTTTTTGGGACCTAACTATCATGGACATGAAGGAGATACTTGGAAAGTTTATTTGGAATAATTTGAAAAGGTTTTATGTCTTTATAGGTGTGATTAAATTAGGTGGTAAGGGGAGGTATTTATAGTGGAGTAGAGGGATGTTTTTTAATTTTATTCATTTGTTTATTATTTTTCCTCATGGATGTAAATAATTTTGATTATTGTGATAATATATAGTAACCAATACATGTATTTTCTAACCAACGGTGATTACATCAACCATCCATCAACCAGGACTCAATAATTCATGTATTTAGCTTGTACCGTAAATTACCACATTTCAATTTTTACAAAAAATAAACTGTTTTAGAACAAATCACAAAACATTTACCCTGACCATTTTTATATTTTTGGATTAAAAAATATCCTCCATTAAATGAAAAATAATTTTATAAATATGAGACAATTAATTTTTTATTAAAATCATCATTTTCTGGAAAAAATATTGATTTTAAAATTATAATTGATTTTATAACACTCTGAAAAATAAATTAAGGTATCAAAAAATTAACCTAAAATAATAAGACAAAAAATATCAATATATAAATATATTTTATAAAACTATTTTTTCTATCAAATAATAATATTAATTAGAAAATTTTTGATTAAAATTTTTGTTTTAAAAAATTATTAACACTTAATTTATCAATTCTAAAAGATTTTTTTACCTACACCATAATATAAATATATCATATTTAATCAATAAGATTCCTAAATTTTATTTATACATTCATATGTGAGGCTACTATTATAATTGGCCATATTACTATTCTTAATGGTCATGTTTCTATTCCAAAAATAATGTTACTATTGCGTTTGTTTACTTTCATTAATTTTTAAAAATACCTCTTATATCATTAACTATTAATTTATAATGTTTTTATTATATTCTATGTTTTATTTTTTTGTGATTTAAAATATATAACATAATTTTAATAAGTGAAATTTGATTGATAGAATTCTAGATCATTACATTTTTATTATAACCACTGTAATTAATTTTAACTATTTTCACAATTCATTTTGGTAAATAATTAACCAAACCATGTTAGATAACAAAAATTAATCTGATAAAAAAAATCTGATGTCAAATTTTTATAATTCCAACTATAGATGTGTAAAATTTTCATTTAAAATAAAACTCTTAGATGTGATGAGAAATTGGGTTTTTAAAGAGATAATTTTCAAATGATCAGAGTGGTTTTCTATCAAAATTCAATATAAAATGGATTATAATTATCTAAATTGGATTAATAGATATATGCATGAACTAAATTTTCATTAAAATATATAAAAAAAATAACTCACCAGATACAATAAATTAAACTGAAAAATAGTTTTCAATTAACATTATGCATTTTTCACTATTCTGTATAAAATGAATCATTTCAGAGAAATGAAAAAAATTCACCATTGTGTAATTTTTAATTTATAATTTTAAAAATATGATTTAATTTTCAAAATAAATATACAGATGTGTGAAAAATTTAATTTTAAAGACAAATCACATAAGTGATGAAAAACATGGTTTTAAGAAGTGTAGTTTTCAAGAACAATATGATTTTATATAAAATCAATGTTTAATAATAGTCGTTTATTCTTTAATGGTTAACATGGAATATGAATCTCATCATGTTCTGGAGAGGGTAGACCGTACGTACACACGTGCGATGATATCATTTCCTTAATGGTAAATGCGTAAATAATTAGGTGATAGATTAATTATATTGAATCAATATAATTTCAAATTTATTACTTATATCTGTTATATTCATAATTATTCCCATCCAAAAAAGTGGATATGAAAAAAAAATTACACCAGAACATGGATACTGTATGACGTATGTACACAGAAATAGTGATATAGTTATATGAAGGATTGATAAAAGTATGAATATGGTTGTCCCATAATCATGATCACTTATCAATATATAAATTATATTTGATTTATTAATTTAGTTTTGAAACAACATAGTAATATGAAGTTGAAGAAGAAAATAACTTGAATGAATTAGTAAAACAATTACCTCTTCCTCAATGGACTTCCTTTGGATCTCCCTGTAGGGATACTTGGGTTAGTATTATTAGAAGAAAATGAACTTTAGAACATATATAAGAATATTTTTAGGTGAAATGATATGTTTTAGGTCAATTTATAATGGTCAATGTGCTGTGAATTAGTGAGGGAGGTGATGCCTTTTTACAAGAGAGGTGAGGGGCAATTTTTGAAATCCTTTAAAATATTAAATAATATAAATTAATTTTATACTACAAATGGATAAAAAGTGATTCTTTAATATAGTATGGGTATGTTTCTATGTAATGATAAATAATTATTTTCAAACATGTTTAAATCACATTTTTAACCATATCTTCTTCATTTAACCCTTAGTCCTTTATGCTCTTTTTGTCCCAACTTGTCTTTCAACACTTTAGGAATAATATAATTAAAATAAAATTCCAAACGAACCCAAAATGGACTATTGATGAATCCATTAAAATTATTCTATTAAATTGGATGAATTATATATTTTTATGAATTTTATATAATTTAATAAAATATTAATTATTTTAAAGTATCACTGATGTCAAGTTAGATACTATTTATTATTTCTCATTAAATATGTCATAGAAACATGATAACATAGAAAAAAATCTTCTGTTATATCACTATCTTGTATAAGTTAACTATAAAATTCTTGTCTTGGATTAATTATGTCAAATTATATTTACTTTAAAATTTTTAATATCAATTTTTTGATATTTTCATTAATTAAATAGTTAGTGCATCATTTTTATGATAATTGTTAATTTTAATCTTCTATTTATGAAAATTTTAAAACATATCATAATTAATAAAGAATTATTATATTTCAAACATATATTTATATTCAAATTAATCGTTTTTATTGAACTATATAAAAAATTATTTATTTATTAAAAATATGAGTATAATATTTTTAACTAATCATCAAATAAAATATAATAAATGTCATATTGTTACCCAAGTGGCCCAAAAATGATATAATTTCAGAATAAGGATGTTTTTTTTCTAATCACACTTATCTAATGAAATTTGGATAAGTGTTAGGGTATATTTATAGCATTATATTATTATTTTGACCTATTTCTACCCGATTTACCCTTAATAGTGGAAAATACAAAATTACTACAGCTACTATTCCTAATATCAAAAAAAAAGTTGATACGATTAGACACAAAATATAATAATTGTTACAATCTTTAATTTATGTTTTTTATAAATTTATTAACATAAAGTGCTTAATTAATATTTACACTAACCCAACAATTTTAGCGAGAAGGCATGTAAAAGGAAACATTCCAATGTTTAATATGTTTTTATACATTATTTCAATATAAAAATAATTCAAATAAACTAAATTATATCAATGTTTTTATTATTGATTTATTTTTTACTTTCATAATAACTTTAATATATAATAATTATTTAAATGAAGTGGTCAGTTTTTAACAGTATTGTAGTTTTTTAACTAATCATCAATATATTAAACTTCTCATAAAAATATCAAAAATTAACCATAAGATAATTTTGATATTGCAAATTAAAAAAATAAGAATATATTGAAAAATATAAATTTCCAAATTTCCAAAGTCTAGTTTTAAAATAGGTTCTCTAATAAAAGGCGATAAATCTGATTTTATAAATAATTTGTTTTTATGTGTAATGTTGGGATTCTTATTATCTCATTAAGACAAAATAATTAATATGAATATATTTTTTAATATATAAAATATATATTTCATTAATACCAATCTCTAATAGTAAATAATTTAAAATATGAGGATAAAATGACTTTGTGAGAAACAATAGTTCCTTATAAAAAAATTTCCTACATATTCAGTTGGTTCATATATTAATCTATAATGTATTTGTTTCCAATTAATTCATACATATATTTTTAATAATTTATTTTTTAAAATTAATAATTTCCAACCTAATATCTATTTTAAAAATAATAATACTTTGATAATATTTTGTTGCTTGGTAAAATTCTACCTTATGTGAAATAAAAGAAAACACATTATTGCGTGTAGTGTAAACTAATCATGGTGTTGCGTACGATGAAAGATATCAAAGAAAATTATTTTATTTTAGATTATACATTCAATAAAACCATATTTGGTTACAATTAAAACTCCCATAAATAAGATATAAATGAATCAGAAGAGTCAATTTATTTAGAAAACTAACATTTTCTATCTCATTGACTTTTCTACATCAACTCCATTGGGACTCTCTTTCATGAAAGTATTTTATTTTACTATTATAAGAAAATAAATAACTGTTAAATTTTCATCTAAAGGTTTCTCTTGTGAGTCTTATTTTGGATAAACCCATAATTTCACCTCATAAGAATGACAAGAAAAATATATCCATATATTACTTTATGTCAATGGGGAAAATGTATATATGATAAAAAGTATATGACTTCATAACCTCACACAAAACATATTCATACTAAATCACCATAGAAAGGTCATGAACATATTTCCTTAGATAATTATATTTAATGTTTTATTAATAAAGATATATTAAAGTGGTTTGGGTAGCTCGTAAGAAACATCTTTAACATGGGAAAAAATATTGAATGGCATGAAATAATGGAGAGTTATCCTCCCCTAAATTGATAATTTTCTATCACGTACAATTGGATAACCCCTATATGAAGGCATTATAACTGACCTAGAAACAAATACATTTCTTTCACTGATTTGAATGTTGGGTTTGGTAACATTGAGTAGTTACAAATCTAATTTGAATCTAATTTTCCTATTAAATTACCTATTTGTTTATATTATGAAGAATCAAGGAGGATTCGTCTATTTATATTTCATAAATATGTGAATGACTTTTTAGGTCTTGTATACCTTGAAGGGTTTTATATAAATAGAATTTTGGAAAATATTTTTATAAGAAAACTTCTCCAATTATTGATGAATTACCCATAAAACACAAAAATATTACCTTTATTCCTGAATAATATCCTCTAAAATGTTAATTGTCCACCTGGATTCTCCATTAGTATGTGGTTTAAAAGTAGTTATCAACTTTACCTATAAACATGATTCATGTTTACATCCTTACCAGAACCAGGACATAATGTAGGATCTATTTTGAAGCATTATTATATGATATATAATAAATACTTATTATCTCCCAAGAAATTTGAAATTTTTATGATTATTCACATGAGAGACCATTTCAAATAGTAATTGAGTTGTCTGTGTAAGATGTTCCAAGATCATCTATATCATGTATTATACAAAAATGGGTCTAGGTAGTTTTTTCAGTGTACGGTGATCTCATCCAACATACATAATGTAAATGCGATAACCTGATGATTTTGAACTATCTAATGGAGATCATCCTTCCCCCCTTTTAAAAATTAGGTATCACAATAAAATATCAAAAAATTAGTTTTTCTACTTGACCACCGTAATTGATGGTGAACATCTTGGTACATCATCGTTATTTTATTATGCATATTTCATCCAGAATAATGAGATTATTTCATCCCTCTTTTCCTCATCTTAGTGGACTTAACCGGTCAATAATGGATAAGGTGGAATTCTTATAGATCATAGAACCACGCATTAAGGATCCATATGTCATTGAGACTATCTTGAATAATGATCCAATATAAGGAAAATCCTAAATATATTGAATATTTATTGAAATTCACATTTAATCCCTCATTTAGATGCTATCTATGAATGAATAATTTCATGGTAATCTGGTATATTAGTTCCCAAAAGGATAACTCATAGTAATATTTACAATTGAATTCAACTCCTCCATTTCATAAATAAATCTTTGGGGTTATAGAAAAAGATAATTTCTGAATAATTATGGTGACAACATCCGATGATCCTAAAAAAATACAATCATTAAATAACTTCATTATGAACAAACGTGTTATCATAGACTCCACATCCTTTGGATCCATATATTTACAATCGTAAGATATAACATAACCGAGAAGTTTGACCTCCACAATAAAGAATGAATATTTATAAATATTTTCATATTTGTCATGTTCCTCAAGGTATCTCATATGATATGGATATTTTAGTGATGTTTAGTATAATAATTTGAATAAACAAAGATATATTCCATAAATGAAACACTAAAGGTGTCTAAAAATGAATGAAATATCATGTTCCCCAAAACATTAGAACAAACGGAAGTATTCATTATAGAAAATGGAATCATTAAATATTCAAAATTCAAATATAATATTTTGATATTCATATTAGGATTATCAAATATACAAAATCAAAGATAATTTAAACCTATAAAAGTGTAATATTTAATAACTATCAAGACAAATTCAATTGTTAAAAATGATTATAAATTCCAGTTAAAGGGTCGTAGTTGTTCATTGAGAACTCATTATATTACCAATAATACACAGTAAAGTGTATGATTATATGAACATTCAATGAAAAATGGACCTGGTCATGCTAAGGGGATATTTTTATCCTAATGAACCCTTTATATTATTGAACCACCATGTAGGCAATTAACTCCATAAATTTTTTTAGAGTCATATGATTTAAATGGATAGATATTAGTTCCATTCCATGAAATTATATAATGGTAAAATGTTATTCAAACATAATATGATGTCTTAATAATTCATTATGGAGTTAATTAGAATAAATATACACTATAAGATAAAGGATTTTAATTATTTGATATCAATTACTCCATGAACATAAAAAAGTATTTGGGAAATGATTTCTTATGTCATTCCATTATCCTGTCTTATTTGATTGACTTGGAACTCCCACTTACTCTGTTATTTTTAAAAGGCACAGGCAGAAGATGAAAAAGATACCCTCCTATTATAACTGTCAATACACACACAAAATGGGTAACCCAATCCATCCTCAAGATGACATTAAAAGTTTCTATATTAATAATGATAAAATCCCAAGGATTCCCAAAATATTCTTCCACTATAAAATAAGTGGTACATTTACATTTAAAAACTATCCTTATTCCTAGTGGAGTAATGGTAATATTACAAGAATGTAAAAACTCCAATTCATGTTCATGATATAAGTTTGATTTCAATTAATGTAATGAGTGTGAAGTACAATTATGAAAAAATATTATAAGATAGGGTAGATGATACAATGATAGTATCTTAAAAAATGTATGTATTGTGTCTAGTATGAGGTGTATGTTGTTGTGCAATTGTTTCCCTAAAATTTATTTCACATAGAGAATGATTCTTGGGGTTGAGTCTTGTGCAATCATACACATCGTGTTGACTATTTCTGAACATTTTCCAATTGGTTTTTTTCATGGAACTTTAAACACCCAACTATTTTATATCCTCGAGGAATTGCATTCTAAAGGTATAAACTCGTTGGGGGAATTTTCCAATGGTTCTTAAGAACTAACATTGGTCTATAGGATGAGAGGTTGGGCTCATCACACCTTTTTGTGGGAATGTTGTCCTACATTGGGTTTATCTTATAGACTTATGATACGATTAAAAATCCTTCATTAATTCCCAATTATGACATGGATTACCCTTGAATTAGAAATCCATTATGTGTATTAATAGAATTTAATACAAAATGTTGGCATATTAGGATATTTATTAATTGATATATCCCTATGTATCAGAGATTCTACCTCAATGGATTCCTCTTATATACTAATTAGAGATTTTTTAGACATTATTAAGATGGATTTGGGGTTTCTAGCCATTTACTGGGAGGATCTGGTGTGCGTTTTCATCCATGGAGATGAATTTTTGTTTTCATGTTGGTATCAGACCCAGGGATATGATTCTAATGATTCTATGTTAATGAAATTTTAACCCACTTGGGTTTGTTCCACTAAATGAGACACATCATACCTCATACGGTCATGTGATAAGAAACAGAATGTGCAATTTAGCATCATGTTGTGAGGAAATCAATGCAAATTTTATTAACCAATATTTGGTGTGGGACTCATGCCGAATAGGCCTATGGAATCAAGAAGGTATATGGAATCCCATGGTGGGTGAGTACCCTTGGAAATGTGGTCTAGGGAAAATATGTTTGATTTTGGGTGTCTGTCTTGGACCTCTGGTAGATTTCCTTGATATCGTATTTTTATGGTAATCAAGGCCAACATAGGTTGGTTACAAAGGCCCATGTTGATGTATGCACTATGAAGGTTTTTATCACATTGGAGTATGACCCATTGAGAGGATAAATTTGGTTCTTAATGAAGAATCATATATTTGGGAAAGAGGCCGTGGGGTATTTTCTCGAGTGATGGTGATTTGGATGTTTTTTCAGGGATTATAGCTAAAGAGGAGGACTATGGATATGTTTTGTTGGGGCTCACTACCGAGGATGATTCCTCAGTGTGAAATTTTAGTTTGGGAATTAAAACTGAAAAGGATTCCCAATAGTTTGGATATGATTGGGGGTTATAGTAATTAGAAGGCCCTGAATTTGGTTTGGATAAGGATTACTCTTTAAGAGGATTCCCATTAAGCCCATACCTTATGTAGGAATCCTATGTATCCTGGTTGTAATGGGAACTATAATCATTGTAGTTCAATAGATCATGGATCACACACTAGGATGTCTTTTAGGGTGAGGATTTTAGTGATTTTGTGATCTCTTTCATTATATAAGCCCATGGCAGTCATGCTTGGTGTGAGAAACAATAGGAAGTTATGGATCTAGGGATTCAAACAATTCACTTTTTCCTGAGGTTGGAAACATGTCCCTAAGGACCCACACCTATCAGTCAATCTGAATAAAGGTGACCAGAAGGTTCTAAATATTATCCTCTGCCAAAGCATTCATCCAATCATGTGGAGTATTTTATTATTTATTGAATATAATACCATAAGAGTCATGATGATTCACGCTTGAATGTGAGAAAGGGGATAGGGGAGATTCCGAAAATCACATGATATCTATTCTACTGGTGGAAGAGGCTGACCGTATGGGACATCCCTCCTTTTGTCATATCCTAGACCCAAAGAGAGAGAGAAAGGGATTTTGAAATGTGTACCTACCATCCGATTTCAGTGAATAGGATAAATTAAAGAAGGTATGAAATATTAGAGGTCTAGTAAGAAATTATAGGGGCTTACTCTATAAGGGATTACAAATAAATTGTTCCATAGTCGGAGGGGAGGATGTAATTAGATGTTAGAAGGAAATGAAAGCATGATTCAACCCCTCCCAGTCTGGAACCTGAGGATTTGGGTCCTAGAGATGACAAGGGTAGGACATAGACCTAACCCTAGTAACCAAGACCAAGAACTCTCTGACACTAATCCTAGGATCTAGTCCCTCAGGGCCATAGGATTTCACATCCACATGCAACCCGAGAACCCTAACCATCTCCGGTGTCGTCTCCACTCCCCACTTTTTCAAATTTTTATTCTTTGAACCCTCATCCATCCATGATATCAACCTAATTTGTGATATTTCCAACTTTATCATCTTAATCATTTCATCCCACTTCGGGAGGAGTGCTCCCTCCTATCTCTGAAATTTCCATGGTTCTATAAGATTTTTTCTTCAGCCGTGCTTCCTCCTTATGGTCTCACGTGGGGATCATAGTTGATGTTTCAGATCTATAACCTTCTTCAATTTTTCTCTCCCATGAAATAACTTTCTTGATTTATGATTTTTCATTATCCCCCTTCATTCATTTATAGATTTTCACTAGTTCTATTCTAACGGACCTGAAACTTCAAAGCCCTTAGGTCACTTCCTCCATTATCTTTCTTCTTGGCCCTTCATCACAAAATCCATATTGTTACGGTGTGTATGGTCTCATGGTCAGTTGGGATGTGTTGTTGACAGTATTAGGGTGGTCCATGATCCATTTCATGTGATTGTGCTTTGTTATCTGACTATAGTATTACTTTTATTTGATGGTGTTGTTTTTCTCTTTCATTATAGGTATATTACCTTTTTAAATTTTCAAAAATGTTTTGCTTGTGACGAATGTTTTGTTGAATGATTCAATTCAACGATACTTACTTTCAATTATGATTAAATGGTTTATTCTTAGTTTCTAGTATTAGGTTTTTATTTTTTTTGTGATGTATATGTTTCCTAGTGTTTCTCATAAAGGATTTCATAGCAGATTCCCATCGCGGTTTTGATATTTTTTTTCAGTGATGATTGTTATATTTCGATGGTGACATTGGAATCCAGTTGTTTTTTCAATGGTGATATGGTGAAATGATTGGTCATTAATCTATTAGGGTTCAAGAATCAAAACGTGATGTGTCCCAAGATGATGAAGCTGTTTGAATTTTGAAATTTGATGTATGTTTTAGGAATCATTTTTTTGTGACTGATTGTATGGTTGGATATTTTTTAATTGGTTCCCACTTAATCAAAAATTGGATTTTTTAAAATAATAAAATATGAATTGGAGACTGATACAATGGATCCCACATAATAGGATTCCTTAGATTGGTGTCTTGTAAGGGGAATTGAAGGGTGATCTTAATGGGTTGTGGCTTAGAGGTTAGAGGTGCCTCGTACAGGGCCTAGGAGGAATTGGAGGTGCTCTGTGTAGGGCGTATATACCCACATGAGTGGAATATTCCTTGGGAAATGGGTCACTTGGGGAAAAGGATTGGGTGATGTTGTATCCTAGGCACTACTGGTCTCATCTTCTATCCCTAGATGATGCTCGCATATATCCATAATTAGGGAAGGGTCCTCACACATGTGGTTTTCCACAAAGTAAGAAATGATTTTTCAATAGGAGACTTGAGATTCAAACCATAAATGGTATTTGATCTCACTTATGTCCCTTAGTTATCTCATTTCATGTGTTTTGGAGAGCTACAAGATGTATTTATTGAGACATGTACAAAGGGGTTGTGTAATCAGATCTTGGGGGTGCCTTTGGATTTTCTAGTTTTCAAATGAGGATCCCTAATGTCCTATTTATAGAAAATTAGGAGGCCAATGTTGAAGATGTTTATCCACATAGGATCTTAGTGTAGGGGTTCCTTGGAGTGGAGGATACGCCATATTAGCTGTGAAGGTGGTGTGTGCAGGTCCCTCATGTTGGGGGGCGATACACATTCTAGGCTTCACAAGAAGGGTCGACACCAACCCCCTGACCCCCATATTGTGTGTGCACATGGCCACCAGGTAAAACCACCTGGGAGAACATGCTTCCCCATACCAAATGGGATGCTCCCACACACTCCTAATTGGGATCACAAACAGTCTGCACTCCTATCCGTTTATGAAATTCTCTTCACTACAATCACTGACCCCCATGAAAACAGGATAGTCACGCCATGAACATTTGAGACGGGTAAAGGATGTTTTGGGCATGCCAGACAGAATTACAATATGCTTCGTTTATGAAATTAATTTATAATTCTACCAATAATTAACATTTTGTGTCTATTTAATGTTCACATATTGAATTCTATAGCAAGATTCATGGAACACCTCATCGACCATTCAACAAAATCCCCCCATGTAGAATAATATTCATTGACAATGAAATGAATCAGGTTTAAAGGTAACTATATGGAACTTTGGATCTTTCCAAAATCATTTGGTTGGATTTTGGGCTATCTAAAATATGGACGGTTGATGTAATTGTTTCCAAATACATGAGTCCTAACACTCATAAATCATATATTTCTAGTGTCATATGGATAAACCTAAAAAATTTGTGTCTTTTGTATCATCGAACTAATTTTTACCTATTTCAGATACAAGGAAGACTTATTGAGTGATACATGGCCTTTTATATGACCACTCATTGTGTGTATTCATCATAAAAATCTGTGGGCTAATTAGTTTTCATATTTCTATATTTTTCCTAAACTGTATGGAGGGAAGGTCTAAAGAGCTAAGACTAGAGTTTTTATAGAGCACCTTTTATGGGTTTTCAATCTATTAAGTACCATATTTTTTGTTGGAATTTTATAGTCATGAAAGAAAAAATAACTAAACGGCTATTTTAGGTCAAGGAACATTGAGTATACGTTTTTAAATTCTTATCCAAATAAGGAATGTTGGATAAGATTTTTATGACATTATTTAGATATCTGATGGGAAATCTTGAGCCATGACTATGTGGTTCCGGAATCTAAGACATGGTATCAGGGAATATAGGAGGTCTTTATTATTGACATAGTTACCCCTAGTTGAATAATCCATTTTGTGGGAGACATTTGGAAAATCCAATAGGGGTGCGTATCTACATTGTCAAATACTACTATTCTTTGGTGGAGGTGACTTGAATTTCTTAGAATCATATGAAATGATGACTGGGGAATGTTATAGAATTTTCAGGAAACAGATTCATTAGGAATTAAAATATTATATTACTAATTACTAAAGTATTATTATGGATATTAAGATTTATGAAGACCATGATGGGATAATTTTTAAAAAGGAGTATATCTAATAATAAAGAGAAAATCTATATATAATTTGATCAGAATTGGAAACTGCACCTACAAAAATTTGAATCGTATGATGGGGATTTTTTTTATATAAACAATGCTTAGGAGGGGAAGGCCCACTCCCAAAAATGGTTGAAACATCATATAGTCAAATGTCATGTGACTATGATATTAACTATATAGTTTAATATCCTAATGTGAGGATGTATTTGTGTGGTTTAACATATTGTGACTAGGATGTCATGTTACAAAGTTTAATGTCATACAACAAGAGGATTTTACTATGAAGTTCATATCTGTAAAACAAGGACGTTTCCAATGAACTTTACTGTTGTAAAACAACAACATCATGGAGTATATAATTTAAGTACTTTATCATTGATTGTAAGGATAATGATTCCCCCTTTCTAGGTAGTCAGTTTGGGATTGTACCATCATATTCAAGAATGGGGAGGGTAATGTTGTAAGCTATGATATGGGGACCTCTGGTACTAAGGAGTGATTTAAAAAAAGGGATCATTGTTATAGAGGAGTCTATCTAGAGGAAGGAGTTACTACTATTTGAAAAACCATTTTTTGGGAAACTTTATGCAAAGACATCTAGAGCATTTTACAACGTAGTCAATAGTGGAATAATTTTGTTGAAAAACATGTGGTGTGATCTATAATTTGAAAATCCATATGATGTGTGTTATATAATATTCATAAAAATAAGTTCTCCATAATTCTAACATTATATCGTTTATTTCGAAAGGGTGTTTATTTAGATTTGGATTTCCATAAGCACATAGTATTGTTTTTGGAAGGAAAGTACCATAATCTTGGAGGATCATTTGAAGTCCAAATTAGATGAGAATTAGAGTAAAAGGATCCTTACACTATTATGACCTGATGGATAGAAATATAGTTGCTATAGTTTTTTGTTATACAAATAAGACCATAGAATTATAGAAATGATAACAGATATGTGGCCTACCAGAAAAAGATAATTCCTTCATACTCAAACAAAAGGGATTAAACAGTAACCTATAGGCTTGGGGGTTTTCAGATATAGAGAAAAGTTATGGTAAAAATATGTGAGGGGTGATTGAACACTAAATTTGAATAATGGGTTCCGACTTAATGTAATCGAAGCTTACAAGTATGGAAGATGCTTCTCCCAATGGAGATATTACCACTAGTTGAAAATCCTATTTTGAGCTATTTTATGAAAATAAATTTTTGGAATATCATTTAATAGTCACATAGTGGAATCGTGTAGCTGAAAAGCACATTATTCGGACCGTCTTATGAACATAAAAATGGGACATGTTACATCATAGTCCAGAAAAGGATTCCTCTTTTATTAGACATTCTTCCATCATAAGTTGAAAACATATTATAGAGATATGAGTGTGTCCATGAATAAGAGTATGATGTGTGTAAGGGATATATCTGAGTACATAAAAAGAAGTTAGACTAGTATTGGTAAAAAATTGTGCAGTTCCTAGCATAGATCAAAATCATATGAGAAAGTGGGATGTTACTGTCTTTTTGTTGGACCACCTTAAAAGGGGACCTGAATTATGATCTCTTATAGAGATCATCATTTTTATGAACAATGGGGGGTGGGGTGGGGTGGGGTGGGGATTTGTTACACCATATTTTGTACTAGGATTTTATTCCTTGGTTTCACCACATATCTCATTAGAATTATAATCAACCCATACATAGTTATTTAGGTACCATGGAGTTTAACGTCCTGTGGTAACGACACCAGTCACGTAGTTTAACATGATTTAGTAAGTCCAGAGGTGACTTCATGTGATTTCATAAAGACCATGTATAAAACATGGGAATCACTATGTATCTTGTTTGAGAAAGAATTAGTCAAGATATGTTCGTAAAATAATATTCTGACTCATAGATGTAATTCCCGTGTATATAAATGTTGGGTTTTTTGAGTATATGATCACACATAGGGTGAGAAAAGATATTGAATTATCTTATGCAGACTTGACTTTTATGTAGGAGTGTAATGTAGTTTCCCATACTATTTTGTAGCTCGGTCTAGGATTGGAGATCCATATGTCACCATGTATCATCCTAGAGAACAAATCAGTACAAAATACATTCTTTAAGAGATCATGAAGTATATTGTCATTGGATGAGGACTTACAATGTTATTTAAAAGTATTCTATCCATAACACTAATAGTTACAATGTGAATTTATAAGTTTGACCCATAAAGGGACTTATTTTTACCATAATTTATAAGCTCACATGATATAATATTAGTGTTAAAAACAATTAGTGGAAAAGGTCTCTTCCACTACTCCATGGTAGTGCAAGTCAAGGAGAGGGAAATTTAAATTTTTGTGGTGGCTAGACATGGAGATATGATCCCAGTGTAACAATGAATCTTATTGAAATGAGAATAAATCCACCCATATTGCAGAAAATCCCATTAGGTTTAATGTCATGTTGTGGGCCTGAAGATGAACCAAAGTGGAAGAAAATAAATGTTGTTACTGGGCCTAGTGATTGGAATATGGGAGTCACTATATATCATATGATTAAAAGAACTTGGCCATATATAGCTCTTGAGAGGTACTATGTGTTGTTCCAACTCATACACATGTAGAAATAATTTCTCTTCTTTTAATGGATAGACCAGATATTGGAGATCTCTGTGTCAAAATTTATCTAATTGTGATTAGAATCAATACACACGTAGTTCAAGGAAATTTTTGAGATTAGCATCATGAAATTATGATATTGTCCATGTAGTTTATCTTCATGTGGTAAGGATGTGGGTCTAATTACATGGAATCGAATATTGTAGCTAGACAAGGGGATACAATCATAGTTCCACTACATATCTTTTTGGAGAATGAATCTGGCCACACATAGATCTTAAAATATTCAGTGTAGGTGTGACCAACTCATAAGGAGAGGGAATTTTATTTTCATATTGTAGTGAATGGTTCCATTATAGGATATCCAGGCATCACTACTTATCTTTTTGGGAAACATATCAAGAAAATCGTAGTTCCTAAAGAACTGTGATGTTTAATCTCATCCAGTGAGGATGTAGGCTTCTCAACCTGAAAAGTGGTATTTCAGCTTGACTAGGGGATATGAACATGGTGTCCCAATGTATCTTGTTGAATAAAGAATCAATACATGTATAGTTCTTGAAAGTATTTCCCTATATACATTTAGTTATAAAAAAGAGAAAATAAGGTTTTTATATCCTACAAAATGATGGTTCTACCAAAGACTGATTGTTTAGGCATCACTATGTATCTCATAGGAAAGAGAATCCAACCACATGTATTTCCTAAAAGTTCCATTATATAGGTATGACCTATAAGATGGGAAATGATGTGAATTTTATTATTTTGGTTAGTCCAGAGATATAAGATTAGGGCGTTACTATGTATCACCTCAAAGTGAGAATCAAGCCCTATGTAGGTATGTAAAGGTTTCCTATGCCGATCTCATTCGTACATAGGGAAAATGGGGTTATATTTGGGGGGGGTTTAGACCTAGGTTCAGAGATCTATGTTTCCATAGGTATCCCTTTGAAATGAGAATCATGCCACATGGATTTCTAGAGTAATGGAGTGGTGGGGAAACCGGTACTAGAATGTATAATCTGATCAAAATTAGATTTAACATTGTGTAGTTTAATGTCATTTAAAAAGGATGTGAGTCATGTTGTTTAATGATATATTATGAAGACATGATAATTTGAAGGATCATACATATTAAGGGAGACCAAGTGAAACTCTGGGTGGAAAGGATGTGAGTGGGGCTTATGCATGCGAGTTTCCATTATTTTCTCTCTCATGTATTGCCGAGGGGGAACCTCGACCCTAGTAGGGGTTAAAGGGATTTTATAGGAATTTGTACTTGACATGGATGCACATATTGTAAGGGACCTACAAGAAGTGTCTCAACACATGGTACTTTGGTGGTTTTATAATATCGAATAATAAGGACAATAACCATGCTATTTAACGCCATGTGGTGAGGACATATGACGTATTGTAGTTTTGGGTCATACGACTAGTACCATAAGTCATGGAATTTATATTCATATGAAATGTACTATTATGGAACAAAAATTAACATTTTTTGGAATGAACACCATGTTATCTGTTTTATGGTCATGTGATAAGGAACCACTACAAAATTTAATATCTTATAACTATGTCATTTTTGGTATGATTACACAAAAACAATTCTTAAAAAATCGTGCATTGTTTGGGTCATTATGATATCTCCATCCATTGATATTAAAAAATATGTTCATCCAAATTTGAACATGTGTATAGATTAAGGTACCTCCCACATTGGTTCAAGCTTTAGAGATATATTTTCTGGCATCATCAGGGTACGAATAATACAAGTTATCCTTCTAGGAATGAGTGGTGGTGGGCCTCTTATTCAATTATCATTATATCTAATTTTGATAGACCTCCATGTGATGCAATTTATGGAATTTGTTTATCGAGTCTCTCTAATTGAACAAGCCATTTCTGGGATTACACAAATGTGGAAGTATAGTCACTAATGGAAACATAGAGCGATAGTATCCAGACCCCAAAGGTTAGAACTAATTTTGTTATGTATACTAGTGGATATGGGGGTCACCCGTGTAGAAATGTAGGTTGCACTCCTGTAATCCCATAAGCCACGAATTTTTTTTTTCAGGCCAATACCTTTTATCTTTATCCAAAATTTTCAAGAGTATGTTCAAAATATTCTTGTTGAAGGCCTCTATCTATCTATTAGCCGTGACATGATAACAACATGAATGGTTAGACTTTTTTATACTCTATATATAGATTATCCACCATATAATAATAGATGTTTGTGCCATTTCAAATTAGTATTATGTGGGGGGGATAGGGTAATGATGTCGACTTTCAAAAAACTAGCGATGCTTTTGGTCGTGACATCTTTGAGTGTTATTTCTTCTTTCCAATTGGAGAAATAAATCTGTAGCAATCAAGATATATATGATCTTCATGGTAGTGGAAGGAGGGTATCACCCCACGACATCCATTCTTCATTTGGAGAATGGAAACAAGTACTTGGATGTATGTGGCAACACTGGGGGTTGATGGATGAAGTTGGAATGATCAAAGACGAAATGAAATTTCATGGTGAAGTTTTTGAAATCCAATGTAATCGATTGCTAGAATTATCAAATCCTTCAGATTTATATTGTTATGAACCACCCCGAATGGTGGGAAATACATTCTCCTATATGTATTTCTTATAAAATAGCTATAACCTATCATATATAAAACATCAAAGAAGGAATCCATTTTAGCATTACTATATAGTACTTTTTTACTAGTTTGGGACGTCAAAATGAATGAATTTGACTTCCCACTCCTGAAATTGGTCATTCCCATCCATTTCTAGTGGGATTAATCCATTATAAAGGTAATCTATGATTTGAGTCATCAACCTAGTGTTGGGACCATATGGCTCAGGGATAAGGCTAAATTCATTGATCTACTCCCTTCTGACATAAAAAAAGGTGAGATAATTCAACGAAACGAAATCTAATGATTGTTTCATCCTGATTTGGATATAATAGTCCGATATATGAATTTTAAAATGATTATTAAAATAAATTCAGTGACCAAGGGACAATGATCAATGTTTTATCTAAGGGGAATTATTCTTTTAATAATCACACATTATGAAGTAGAGTGATTAGCTCTTATTTTTGGATGGAATAATCATCATTGATATGTTTGATTACCAACTCTGAATAAACTTTCACCTCTATATGATCCACTTTTATTTGGAGAACCAGTTCATCCCTTGTAATGAGGGATATATATTTTGTTTCTTTGGTAGTAAAACATTATGATATTAGGAAATATTAAAGTATGACCTCTTTTTTGGGGATATAAGAACTATCCCTAACCCAAATTTTTTGAGATTAGGAACCTCCATTCTTAAATATGATGGGATCCGGAATGAGTCGTAAAAATACATTTCCCAGGTTTGGGGCCATCCTGAATTGAGAAGATCTATTCATTAAGAAATTAATTATTTCATGATGTTCCTTTGGTAGATCAGTGTTTTGTAAGGAAATATTCTATAGCCCAACCATTCACTGCATTCTAAGGTAATAATTGAACAAAAAACTACTATAGAATATCCTCCCACTGTGCTATATTTCCTATCATCATAGGACAACTAAGGATGTTTTTGAGTGGATTATTGAGAGAGACCAATTAGAAATTGTGGCAATGAAGATATTTCCACAACTTCTAAACAGTGAAGATTAATTTCAGGCATCTCTTCTCAATATTTTAATAATGAGTCTCAACATCATGAATGTTTCAAAAGAGATAATTTAGTTTGCTCTCTTTTATAGCATTGTACTTTTTCAAAAGGAAGGTGCCTAGTGATTGGTCCAGGTCCATCACATTTAGAATTAGGGTATATCCCTTCACATGTTGAATTAATAATGTAGGACTCACATTCTATTTCATGAGGTTTTCCAATACTTACTAGCAGTCACTGGTACATACATATGTGTCTGCTTTTATCATCAGTTTAGTAATGGGTAAACACTTTCTAACAAGGTTGGCTATGAAGAATTAGATGTAACACCCTAGGTAAATAGACAATATGACATTTTTATATTTATTATTATTTTTATTAATTTAAAGGGAACACTATACTTGATGGCTTACCAAATACGAAACAACGAGTTCCTTTGAAATCTTACATTGCACTCTAATAATGAAATAAAATTATTTTAAATGTTAGTTTACATGTATTCGTTGTATTAGCGAGAATGAATAGAAATAACTAATATATGATTATATATGTTTTTTAAATGTTTTTACAGTTATCCAATAAAGGATAAAGGCTTAAAATACAAAAAGAATTCAATTTTAGGCATATATACTCTAATTTTCACTAAGGGTCCACTTATCAACTTTTGATGGCGAACCATCATTAAATATAGTTTCGGTCACTCTTATACATTATATTGGACCAAATAAAACTCTTCTTTAGAATCGGGACATCAAAAATCACTTTGTGTAAATTTTTGGTATTTTTCCGATAAAGATCATTTTTTAATGAATAGTGAAAATGATGTATTTTAATTGAAAACCTCTTTTTAATCTAATTTATTTATATGATAATATTATCTTTTGAATTGGTTTCAAAGTGAAATTAGAATATATGTTTACCATCTAATCCAATAGTGGTCGTTGGAATTAATTTCATCTTGAAATTGGACATAAACTAGTGTCAATCTTTTGATACTTATTATTTCATTAAAACACGCTATTTGCTCTGACAGCGGGAATTAATTATTAAATTAATTAATTTAACTTATATGTTTTTAATTTTTTAAAATATAAATCATTTTTGAATTCAGAATATCAAATATAGCCTAGGGTAAATTTTTGGTAATTTTCTGAAAAACATCAATTTTTGATGAATAGTGAAACCACTAAGTGGTAGTTAAAGAAACTGATTTTTTTGTTTAAATGATAATTTACCACATCTATTATTTGAATTTAAAAAATCCGACATACATGGTTGTTATTAAGAAGTAAAATGTGGTTCAATGGGATTAAAATATTTTTTGGTGAATAATAACTTTTAAGTTTATTAATTGTGATTAGAGGTAATTAGTCTAATTTAAGGTAAAAATAATGTTTTAATAATATTAAATGACCTAGACACATGTCCTACCCTCACTGGATGTGCCATGGCCGACCAAGAAAATCCATGGGTCAACTTGGGGACCCCATGGATCCACTTTGGTAGGAAAATGACATTAATACCTTTTTATTTAATGTTAAAATTAAAATGTCACAAACATGTGTTGTTTTACAAAAACAATTTTTATATGGGGTAATACAAGTCAGAGTTTTGACTATAAATATTCATTGGAAAGATAAAAAGATTTCCTAAATCATCGTATTATTTTATAATTTTTAGACATTAACTAAATTAAATTATTTATGACACCATGATGATGCAGCGATTACCTCATTATTTATAGATTTAAATAAAATGGAAATATAATGTAAAATACAAGACCTAAAGATATCCAAAACCTATTGGTTGAGTGGATTTCGAACCCTTATCAGCTTATCCTCGAAACACATCATTGTGGGTGCTTTAAAATCCGAAACTCATTCTAAAATAAAGTAACATTTCCTTACTTTCCAAGGGTGCCCCTCATCTCCTCTTATAAAAGGCCCCCACCTCTACCCCCATACCAACACCTCTCAAGCCATTGGATCGGCCAAACCCTACCCATTTTGTCTCTCCACATCCCTCCATTACTCCTAGAAGCCTCACTTTTGGCAGACGTCTGCCCAAGTAAGCCTTTGAGCTCAAATCAAAAAGAGTTGCCCGATTAAAAAGTAGTGTCTTCTCTTGTGTTCTTTTGTTTTATTTTGCTTCTCCAACCCCCTAAAATCTTTTTATTATTTTCTTTTGCAACAGCTAATGTATCTTCAATATACTAGGATGTTTTTATAATAAGAATTAAAGATACACTTACACACACCTACATCTAATGGTTAAAGAATATACTGTTTCGGTGGATGGCGAATTTCTGCCTCACGAAACGGGGATTGTTCAACACTCATATAACTCCTTCAAAGGTGGCCATTAAGATGTCAATATATTTATATATGATATATAATATGTTTATATTTTACTTAAGCTTCAGTATTTTTCTTTTGTGGCATAACTTTATGGTTTCCATTGTGGGAAAACACGATAATTTCATTTTTGGAAGTGCGGACTACCGCCCCCTCAAAGTGATTTGATTCATTAATGCCATATGTAGGATGTGTAAAGGATGGATTTAAAGTTATTATATATGATGTATGTTACATATAAATGATAAATATAAATCTGGAATTAAAATACACATACCTCTAATTTGGTTTTAATTCCATTAATATGACATAGAAATGAAAGTAGCGTTCATGCGTACGTACGGCTTACCGTCTCCATGAACGGTGCATTTCATTTCATACCTCAAAATGATTATGTAATATTATAAATACTTGTATATTATGGATATATATGTATATATGATATCCAAATCATGAATATCATTCTGGATATAATGAACCATTTACCACACAAACAACATGTAATTGTAAGAAGTCCACTTTCGACTTAAGAACCAAATATCGACAAAACAAACATTATTAACTTAAATGATTAGATAATGTTTATAACAAGGAAATAAGTGATATAAAAGGAATAATGAACTTGAAAAAGGTTCTTAAGCAGTTATAAATTAACTCAAGTTTATTATTCAGGATGTTAAAGAACGACCGAGTCACGTCCGACCCGAGGTAAGTGATCCAACCTCTCTCTTTCTTTTTAAGTACTCTTTTTTATGTCATTACTTTTAAGCTCATATTTCATAGGATTGGTGATGTTATTTTATATTCGTCATACTATAATTTTTATTTTCATATTATGAGAGACCCTATTTGATATCATAAATCCACTGTTACTTTTGTGATTTTCTTATGCTTAACTTTCTCCTTGACATGTTTACTATCACTGTCCATTAGAACAAGACCCTTTGCTTTTTCCTCCATGTCCATATTTTCATACTTGGATTCCTAGTATGGGTTAACTTGGGTGACATTTCTAATTCTCTTTCTTTATTTTAATGTGATTGTTTTACTGACTCTTGTTCCGATGTGGGATTTTCAATAATGTTTCTGTAACACCCCAAGATTTTATGAAAAATATTCTTTTTAATTTAATTAATGTCTTGTGTTGTACGCTACACCAAAAAGAGCTTGCCCAACACGCATCCTTTACTTTCCTTTCATTACACGCAATCGCGACCTTCCTTGATAGCATGTGTAGTACACAATAACGAGTTTCATTAGACAACAATATGCTATTAAAATATTATTAAAACTAGCCGTTATGAATAGTAATAACCACTTTTTGAAATTTTTTAAATTTTATTTTTCAAAATGGAGTTCATTTTTGGATTCGTAATATCGAAATTAGCTTAGGGTGAAATTTTGGTACTTTTCAGATAACTTTCATTTTCTGATGAATAGTGAAAATTACTAAATTTTAATTAAAAACAACATTTTTAATCGAAATAATTAATAGTGATAAATTATTAATTTGAGTGGTTTTAAAGTATATTTAGAATATATTTTTACAATTTAATACAATGTTTGTCATTGGATGTAATTTCACATTTAAACCAGACATAAACAAGTGTAAATCTTTTGATAGTTATTATCTCTTAAGAACACACAATTTTTTTTGACGACGAGAATTAATTTTTAAATTAAGTAATGAAACTGATATGTTTTGAATTTGGTAAAATAGACATCATTTTTGAGTTCATAATATCAAATATATCTTAGGCCTAATTTTTGGTATTTTTCTGGAAACTTTCATTTTTTGATTAATAGTGAAACCACTAAGTGGTAGTTAAAAAAATGAATTTTTCATAAAACATAATTTTACCGCTTCTGTGAGTGGAATTTTAAAAATCCAAGAGACACAATTGATGTCAGTAAGTAAAATGTGGTTCAATGAGATGAAAATAATTTTTGGTGAATAGTAACTTTTTACTTTTTTTTACCAAGGTTAAAAGTAAATAGGGTAATTAAGGGTAAAAATGATATTATTATTACACTAACACATGTCCAAATTCTATTGGATAAGTGTAATTCGACCAAAAACAACCTTATGAATAAAATATGACCATTTAGGTCCACATGGATTAGATTAGGACATTTATTTTTAATTTATTTAACGAAGGGTTAAAGTAGTTAAAATCAAAGTTGAATAAGTATATAATTTTTAATATAGGGTTATACATAAGATAAATTAGACTATAAATATTCATTAGAAATATAAAAATATTTCCTAAATAATGATATTTTATTTGTAATTTTTAGACTTTAAATAAGTTAATTTATTTATAACACAAATATGATGCAGTAATTATCTTATTAATGAAATATTGACATAATTGATGTAATAAATACCCAAATTAATGTAACTTGAGACTTTTTATGAATTACACTAATTTTATAGGTTAATATGACATGTTAATATTTATTTAATTAACTTTTCTCGAACTAATCATTCTGTTATGAGTTTCCCAAAAATCAATTACTAAATAGTATCAAAACTGACATAAAATAGTTTTTAAAACAAATATTATATTTTTAATTGTTATTTTATTCCTAAAAATATATGGCTCGGCCCAATTACTTAGAAAAGGTTATATATATTAATAATAAAAAACTTGGGGTTCGTTTGTCTTGTTATAGTATGTTTATTAACCTTATAGTGTAAGAACACAAAAAGACACTGTAAAAGTAAAATTATCTAACATAAAGTTAAATAAAAATGATAAGGTTAAAATAGGAACCTAAAGTTGTCTAAATTCTATTGGATGAGAGGATTTCGACCCATCCCCACCTTAGATAAGAAATAACTCAATTTGGAGCTATTAAAAACCGAATATGACTTTATAATAAAATATTATTTTTAGCTATTCAAAAGGTGCCCCTCTCCTCCCTTATAAAAGGGTACCTCCTCCTTCTCTTCCTCACACCACTTTGAGCCTTCTAGATCGGCCAAACACTGCCAAATTCTCGTCTCCACTTCCCTAGAAGCATCCTAGAGGTCCTGGTCTTCTTCATAGACCAATTTTAGTGCCCTAAGAGGAGGACTCAAAGTGGCGCTTCAAGGAAGAGGTAATGTCAGTTACCGATTCTTTCAAATTTACTTCTTCTTCCACTTATTTTTCTTAAGTTGTTTCATTATGAAGTAATAACATCAGTATCACTCCTATAATTATATGTTATTATAAGTATTAAACAACCCTATTTCACCATCTATCCATCCTACGGAAAACGAAATCACCGCGCGTGCGTACGTGCGGAATACCGTCTCCACGCCGTGTTGTAATCTATTCTCCACCACCACATTACTTGGATGGGTATAATGGTGTAAATAATAACTATATATGATTATTTTAATGTGATATTGATAATGAAATAGTATACATACACTCCAATACAATTCCACGATCATGCGAACGATATCATCGCTCATGCGTACGTACAAACTATCGTCTCCTCGACGCGATGAGATTCATTCTCCACGTTAACCATTCATGAATGATTATAAAGTAAATATAATAAGTAATAATGAAATATATGACATAATAATGATACTGGATTTATGTGTATATATATGTATGCCATCTACTTAATTCCATTCAACTCAGTAAGGAAACGAAAAACGCGTTCATGCGTACGTACGGCCTACCGTCTCCATGAAAGGTGTATTTCATTTCATTTAATAATCTATTATATATATGTATATTCTGAATATATATTATATATAAATCATGATTTATATTCTGGAATTATGTAATCATGATCTGTGTAATCATATGAATAATTACCAGTCAAAACACGGATGAAAAATGAAACGATTTTACCCAAAATGCTCCTTAACATGGAATTTTAAAAAAGAACGGGTAAAATAAAGTCATAAGTGAACCATATATGATATCATAACTATGATTGTGATTCTGGAATATGTCAATGACATTATTTAAATCATTATACAGGAGGTTCAGACACATACTAAGAAAATCAGACCTATGGTAAGGGAAATATCACAATCTCATTGTTATCCGAGATTGTTTATACTTTGAAATTTACTGAGGTGTATTTTATCATCCACATCCATGTTTCCTCAATATGTAATATTATTTCCATCCAACTACAATTGTTTAAATACAATTTTACCCTTCAGTGAGTTTTTAGTAAAATATATGAAAGAAATCTTTTTTCGTTTTCAGTACGAGGTACTTTTTGACTTTTCTGACAAAAGTACGAGATGAATGTTTTTTTAACTTATACGGTATGAATGGATTTTTAAAAAATTATTTCCAAGAATCTTCCATTACAAGTTTTTAAGTTTATTTTTAATCAACTTCGTTTAGTTTAAAATTGTATGACATGTTAAGAAAGGAAAATGTTTTTGAGGTAGAAAGGATATTTTCCTCAAGAATGGAGTTCAAGTGTTTTATCAAAATTATTTCCATCTAAGATAATAAAGGGTTCTGTTTCTATCCCTATTTTTACATTAATTTGATTATGTTGTGATGGAATTATTTTTATGAATTCCTTTATCTTATATGAATTGATTTATGATGTCACGATGTTTAAGATTCCCATTTTTATTACATGGGTTATGCAATGATGTATGATTTATGATTTTGTGGCACACATATGAATGGTATCATTATGAGATGGTTGTGACCTATATCTCCCTCCAATGCATTGGGTAAAGATTTTATATCTCATGAGATAAACATGGATGGAACGACAAGTTAAACCGGTTCAGTGAAATAGGACGGAAACGAGGATTGAACTCGGTTCAGAAATGGACATTGTCCACTAAGATAGTCTTGGTAATGAGTCTTGACTAATAATAAATGATTCTATATTATTATGTGTGTATGCCACAAAGTTTAATTTTTTATGTTATGATTATTGTGATTACATTTCACTACTATGATTTATCCCATGTTATGATATTATGATCTCTTTTACAGGTTAAGATTTCCAAAATGTTATGTTCTTATGAATATGATGTGATTGATATTTATTTTGTTTACCCTTACTGAGCATTTGAGCTCACCCTTTTATGTTTTCTTTTTCCCTAGGATATAAAGAAAGGTTTTAGGTAAAAAAAGGAATATCTTTATGGGAGATGTTGAAGATCTTTTACCACGATTAGAGGATTATATTCCGAGTTTCCAAAGACACTAAACTATTACAGTCGTTGTGTGTGTGTTTTTGTTATGTACTAAGTATTATACAAAAGTAATGAAATGTCCATGTACATTAAGCTTCGGGTCTCTACAGTTGGTATCAGAGGAAAGGTTTAGTCAACCTTTGGAAACTAGAATGCGAGAACTTTAGTGAGATCCCTAGAGATATATCTAAGGTATGTCTAGGGATGTCCCTAAGGTTAAGTATAAGTATAGGTTATAGTCCTGGAATTGCGCTAAAGATCTTAGAATTAAACCTAAGATGTTAAATATTGAAGGTACTTCCCCTTTATTATGTTTTTTCCCTAGCATGATTTTTGCCTCTCACACTATTCTTTTCGGGTTTTAGACGATGGCTAGAACCCGAAGGAACCGTGTTGATCAATGTAATGGACAATGCAATGATTGTACTCCAGAACAAGCAAATGTTATGGGAGATGGAGTGCAAAATCTTATTTCTTTACTTACACAAGCTATGAATCATTCTGGACTTCCAAATGAGCAGAGAAGGGAACAATATTCTATTGAGTCCTTCATGAGGCAGCGTCCACCCTCATTAAGCGGGTCCACTGATCCATTAGTTGCTGAACAATGGATCAGTACTACTGAAAAGATTTATTCAGATCTTCAATATTCTGAACATGATAAAGTCATCTTAGCACTGTATCATTTGGAAGGTGATGCTGATCAATGGTGGAATCTTATCAAGAATACGAGGCCAAGAGATGAAATTGAGTCCATGGAATGGGACGAGTTCAAAAACTTATTTTTCAACAAGTAATTCCCTAGTATTCTTCGAACAATGATGAAGAAGGAGTTTCTTGAACTAAAGCAAAAGGTTGATGAATCTGTTGGTATATACGAAGCGAATTTTACAAGTCTTGCAAGGTATGCATCTAGCTTTATCATTTGACCTGAAAGTAAAGTTGATCGATTATTCAGTGGCTTAAAACCAAATCATCTAAGGGCATTATCTATAAGAGACTTCAGAAGCTATGAAGAAATTGTGTGTTGTGCTATCAAGGTAGAAATGAAATTTGGTGTTACATATCCATCTCATAGTTTGGAAAAGAAACGAAAGATGGAGTTCAAGGAGAAATCTCAGAATAATGGTGAAAATAAGAGGAATTTTTCCTTATGCTCAAAGTGTGGAAAGAAGCATGGTGGAGATTGTCTTAAAGGGACTAGAAAATGTTTTAAGTGTGGAAAAGAAGGTCATCGAGCAGATGAGTGTCAAAGTAATGGAAAAAGAGTTTCTAATGATGTGAATAAAGAAAAGTCTGCAGAGAACGCACCACCAACAGTTCAATGCTTCAAGTGCATGGATATGGGGCATTATGCTAATAAATGCCCTAATCCAAGGGTTAGTGATGATCGACATGAGCAACCACATAAGACAAAGGAAAAAGGGAAGCCACATGCGATCACTATTTGCGATATTGAATATGAAAACTATGTGGTGGAATGATTAAGTGTTTATGTAATGGGATTCCAAAATAATGTTGTATATAGTATCGTGGAATATTAGAATATTTATGTATTGGTCTATTGTGGTTTTCAATAATTTTATGGTACCGGTAACCATGGAAAGTGATTGAGATATTTTTGCTAAGCAGATAATATGCGCATAATGAAGGGATAAGAACATAATGAGATGTTTGATTGTATTCATGAGCTCATGATTGATATATGGACTAAGTGATATCATGGTTTGAGTATAAAGAATTTTGAGGATTTTGGTTTGTGGAAAGTGTTAACTTTTAACTGCATTCATGTTTTCACTACGGTTCAATGGGTATTCATTATTCAAAATAATACATGATTAAGGTATTCACATGTTTTTAATTTGACCAACAATATATATATTATGATATATGGGGGATAAATGATGGCATTCACGTGATTGTTATGTGACATTTCAAGTAATCATTTTCTTTATACTATGAGCTTGGACCAAAGTATTTTAGATAAGCTAAAAGATTATAATGGATTATGTTGGACATAAGTTAGGATAGAACTTTTTTTGATATTATTGATGGGATGTTATAGTAATATAGATTTAGAAAAAGGACAACCTGCAGGACGGGTGACAACCCATCGCGTCGGACAGGGCTGTGGGAATCGAACCCACAACCGAAGTGCGACTGGCCTTTATCTCCAACCACTGACCTACAAGAAGTCCCTGTTTAGTAAAAACTATTTTTATTATATTATGTAGTGTAATATAATAAGTATAAGTCCATTTTTGGAACCATATATTATTAATCTCACTATAGATGGACTTACATATTTTTTTTGATAACTTTTCTAACCTTTGGTTTGAGACAGATAGAATGACCCCTCATTCTATCACATGATCTGATAACACATCATGAATGACAAATTCAACTGCATTTCTTTAAGAGATAAAGTGGAAATTGTCCAATGAACAACCAACAGTGATACTATACAAAAATCACAAAAGTATTTATTCTAATTCCAAATTCATCAACTTTAGGGAAATGATCTTGAAAACAAAAAATGTTGTCCTAATGCTCTTATATCTGATGAATCAGATGGTACCTTATATCGTCACAAATTTATGGCTTTGTGATTGCTGGCTTTTCCATAGCCATGTTCTCTACCACTCTTCATCAGAACATGATGGTTAGATTTCTCTTCCATATCCATATTTTCACCTATGTGGAATCCTAGTGATTAGTTTATTTGGCTAACCGTTACGTTTCATACTTTTGTTTTTAAATATTGTTTTTGGTATTCCTTTTTACGATGTGGGTTTATATTAAAGAAAATTTCTAGTAGTAAACCATTTATAACCCCGATGAATTTCGAGGGCGAAATTCATTTTAAGGGGGGTAGAATATAACACACCGAGATTTTATGAAAAATATTTTTTTTAATTTCATTAATGTCTTGTGTTGTACGCTACACCAAAAGTATCTTGCACAAAACACAGCCTTGACTTGCCTTTCATTACACGCAATCGAAACCTTCCTCGATAGCGTGTGTAGTACGTAATAACAAGTTTCACTAAACAACAATATTCTATTAAAATATTATTAAAACTAGCCGTTATGAATAGTAATAACCAATTTTTGAAATTTTGTGAATTTTATTTTTCAAAATGGACTTCATTTTTGGATTCGGAATATCGAAATTAGCTTAGGGTGAAATTTTGGTACTTTTCGGATAACTTTCATTTTATGATGAATAGTGAAAATTACTAAATTTTAATTAAAAACAACCTTTTTAATCAAAATAATTAATAGTGAAAAACTATTAATTTGAGTGGTTTTAAAGTATATTTAGAATATATTTTTACAATTTAATACAATTTTGGTCATGGGATGTAATTTCACATTTAAACCAGACATAAACAAGTGTCAATCTTTTGATAGTTATTATCTCATAAGAACACGCTATTTGTTTTGACGACGGGAATTAATTTTTAAATTAAGTAATTCAACTCATATGTTTTTAATTTGGTAAAATAGACATCATTTTTGAGTTCAAAATATCAAATATATCTTAGGCCTAATTTTTGATATTTTTCTGGAAACATTCATTTTTTGATGAATAGTGAAACCACTAAGTGGTAGTTAAAAAAATGAATTTTTCATAAAACATAATTTTACCGCTTCTGTGAGTGGAATTTCAAAAATCCGAGAGACACGGTTGATGTCAGTAAGTAAAATGTGGTTCAATGAGATGAAAATATTTTTTGGTGAATAGTAACTTTTTACTTTTTTTTACCACGGTTAAAAGTAAATAGGGAAATTAAGGGTAAAAATGATATTATTATTACCCTAACACATGTCCAAATTCTATAGGAAAAGTGTAATTCGACCAAAAACAACCTTAGGATTAAAATATGACCATTTAGGCCCACTTGGATTAGATTAGGACATTTATTATTAATTTATTTAAAGAAAGGTTAAAATAGTTAAAATCAAAGTTTAATAAGTATATCATCTTTAATATATGGTTATAAATAATATAAATTCGACTATAAATATTCATTAGAAAGATAAAAAGATTTCATACATAATGATAGTTTATTTTTAATTTTTAGACTTTAAATAAGTTAATTTATTTATGACACAAAGATGATGCAGTAATATTATTATTAATGAAATATTGACATAATTGATGTTATAAATACCCAAATAAATGTAATTTAAGAATTTTTATGAATTAAACTAATTTTCTAGGTTAATATGGAATGTTAGTATTGAGTGAATTAACTGTTTTTGAACTAATCATTCTGTTAGGATTTTCACAAAAATCGATTACTAAATAGTATCAAAATTGACATAATATAATTATTAAAACAAATATTATATTATTAATTGTTATTTTATTCCTAAAAATCTGAGGTTTGGCCAAATTACTTAGATAAGGTTATATATATTAATTATTAACAACTTTGGGTTCGTTTGGCTTGTTATAGTAAGTTTATTAACCTTATAGTGTAAGAACATAAAAAGACACGGTAAAAGTAAAATTATCTAACTTAAAGTTAAATATAAATGATTAGGTTAAAATAGGAACCTAAACATTTCTAAATTCTATTGGATGAGAGGATTTATACCCATTCCCACCATAGCTTCGAAATAACTCAATTTTGAGCTATTAAAAACCGAATATGACTTTATAATAAAATAATATTTTTAGTTATTCAAAAAGGTGCCCCTCTCCTCCCTTATAAAAGGGAACCTCCTCCCTCTCTTCCTCACACCACATTGAGCCTTCAAGCTCGGCCAAACACTGCCAAATTCTCCTTTCCACTTCAATATCAACATCCTATAGGTCCTGGTCTTCTTCAAAGATCAATTTTAGTTCCTTAAGAGGAGGACTCAAAGAGGCGCTTCAAAGAAGAGGTAATGCCCGTTACCGATTCTTTCAACTTTATTTCTTTTTCCACTTATTCTTCTTAGGTTTTTTCATTATTAAGTAATAAAATAAGTATCACTAATATACTTATATGTTATTATAAGTGTGAAACAACCCTATCTCACCATCTATCCATCCTATGGAAAACGAAATCACCGCACGTGCGTACGTACGAAATACCGTCTCCACGCCATGATGTAATCTATTTTCCACCGCCACCTTACTTTGATGGGTATAATGGTGTACATAATAACTATATATTATTATTGTAAAGTGATATTGATTCTGAAATAGTATACATACACTCCAATACAATTTCATGATCATGAGAACGATATCATCGCTCATGCGTACGTACGGACTACCGTCTCCACGACACGATGAGATTCATTCTCCACGTTAACCATTCAGGAATGATTATAAAGTATATATATTAATAAATCATGAAATATATGACATAATAATGATACTATATTTATTTGTATATATATGTATGCCATCTACTTAATTCCATTCAACTCAATAAGGAAACGAAAACAGCGTTCATGCGTACGTACGACCTACCGTCTCCATGAACTGTGTATCTCATTACATTTACTAATCTATTATATATATGTATATTCTGAATATATATTATATATAAATCATGTTTTATATTCTTGAATTATGTAATCATGATCTAATTAATCATATGAATAATTACAAGTCAAAACACGGACGACAAATGAAACGATTTTACCCAAAACGCTCCTTAACATGGAATTTTACAAAAGAACGGGTAAAATAAAGTCATAAGTGAACCATATATGATATAATAACAATGATTATGATTCTAGAATAAGTCAATGACGTTATTTAAGTCATTATACAGGAGGTTCAGACACTTACGAAGCAAATTGGACATAAGGTACGAGAAATATCACAATCTCATTTTTATCCGAGATTGTTTATACTTTGAAATTTACTGGGGTGTATTTTATCATCCACATCCATGTTTCCTCAATATTTAATATTATTTCCATCCACCTACAGTTTTTTAAATACAATTTTACCCTTCGGTGAGTTTTTAGTAAAAGATATGAAAGGATTCTTTTGTCGTTTTTCGTACGAGGTACTTTTTGACTTTTCCGACAAAAGTACGAGAAGAATGCTTTTTTAACTTATATGACATGAATGGATTTTTAAAAAATTATTTACAAGAAGATTCCATTACAAGTTTTCAATTTTTTTTTTCATCAACTAATTTTAGTTTAAAATTGTATGACATGTTAAGAAAGGAAAATGTTTTTGATGTAGAAAGGATATTTTCCTCAAGAATGGAGTTCAAGTGTTTTATCAAAATTATTTCCATCTAAGATAATAATGGATTCTGTTTCTATCCCTATTTTTACATTGATTTGATTATGTTGTGATGGAATTATTTTTATGAATTAATTTATCTTATTTGAATTGTTTTATGATGTCACGATGTTTATGAGTCCCATTTTTATTACATGGGTTATGCAATGATGTATGATTTATGATTTGGTGGCACACATAAGAATGATATCATTATGAGATGGCTGGGACCTATATCTCCCTCCAATGCATTGGGTAGAGATTTTATATCTCATGAGATAGACATGGCTGGAACGGCAGGTTAAACAGGTTCAGTGAAACAGGACTGAAACGAGGAGTGAACTCGGTTCAGAAATGGACATTGTCCACTAAGATAGTCTTGGAAATGAGTCTTGACTAATAAGAAAAGATTCTCTATGATTATTTGTGTATGCCACAAAGTGTCATGTTTTATGTTATGATTATTGAGATTACATTTCACTACTATGATTTATCCCATGTTATGATATTATGATCTCTTTTGCAGGTTAAGATTTCCAAAATGTTATGTTCTTATGAATATGATGTGATTGATATTTCTTTTGTTTACCCTTACTTAGTATTTGAGCTCACCCTTTTATGTTTTCTTTTTTCCCCACTATATAAAGAAAGGTTTTAGGTAAAAAAAGGAAGATCTTTACAGGAGATGTTGAAGATCTTTCACCATGATTAGAAGATTATATTCCGAGTTTCCAAATACACTAAACAATTACAGTCCCTGTGTGAGTATTTTTGTTATGTACTAAGTATTCCGCAAAAGTAATTAAATGGCCATGTATGTTAAGCTTCGGGTCTCTACTATTTCCAAGCCCAATTTTAAAATTGCGAGGACACAATTCCCAAAAGGGGGGAGGATGTAACACCCCAGGTAGATAAAGAATATAAAAATTTTATATTTATTCCTTTTTTTATTAATTTAAAGGGAACGCTATGCTTGATGGCTTACCCAATACGAAACAACAAGTTCCTTTGAAATCTTACATTGCACTCTAATAATAAAATAAAATTATTTTAAATGTTAGTTAACACGTAGCCATTTTATTGAAGAGAATGAATATAAATAAATAAAATATGATTATATATGTTTGTTAAATGTTTTTACATTTATCCAATAAAGGATAAAGGCTTAAAATACGAAAATAATTCAATTTTAGGCATATATACTCTAATTTTCACTAAAGGTCCACTTATCAACTTTTGATGGCGAACCGTCATTAAATATAGTTTTGGTCACTATTATACATTATATTGGACCAAATAAAACTCTTCTTTAGAATCGGGACATCAAAATTCACTTTGTGTAAATTTTTGGTATTTTTCCAATAAAGATCATTTTTTAATGAATAGTGAAAAATGTTGTATTTTAATTCAAAAACCCTTTTTGATATAATTTATTTATATGATTAGATTATATTTTTAATTGGTTTCAAAGTGAAATTAGAATATATTTTTACCATTTAATCCAATAGTGGTCGTTGGAATTAATTTCATCTTGAAATTGGACTTAAACTAGTGTCAATCTTTGGATACTTATTGTTTCATAAAAACACGCTATTTGCTCTGACATCGGGAATTAATTATCAAATTAATTAATTTAGCATATATGTTTTGAATTTTGTAAAATAGACATCATTTTTTTATTCAGAATAACAAATATATCCTCGGGTAAATTTTTGGTAATTTTCTGAAAAACTTCAATTTTTGATGAATAGTGAAACCATTAAGTGGTAGTTAATGAAACTGATTTTTTTCGTTTAAATGAACCTTTACCACTTATGTGATTTTAATTTCAAAAATATGACATACATGGTTTTCATTAAGAATTAAAATGTGGTTCAATGGGATTAAAATAATTTTTTGGTGAATAATAACTTTTAAGTTTATTAATCGCGATTAGAGGTAATTAGTGTAATTTAAGGTAAATATAATGTTTTAATAATATGAAATGACCTAGAAAAATTTCCTACCCTCATTTTATGTGTCATGGCCGACCAAGAAAATCCATGGGACAACTTTGGGACTCCATGGAGCCACTTTGGTAGGAAAATGACATTAATAACTTTTTATTTAATGTTAAAATTAAAATGTCACAAACATGTGTTGTTTTACTAAAACAATTTTTATATGGGGCTATACAAGTCATATTTTTGACTATAAATATTCACTGGAAATATAAAAGATTTCCTACATCATAGTAGTTTTTTATAATTTTTAAAAATTAAATAAATTAAATTATTTATGACACCATGATGATGCATCGATTACCTCATTATTTAACAATTTAAATAAAATGGAAAGATAATGTAAACTCTAAGACCTACACATGTCTAAAACCTATTGTATGAGTGTATTTAGAACCATTATCACCTTATCCTATAAAAATATCAATGTGGTACCTTTAAAATCCAAAACGCATTCTAAAATAATGTAACATTTCCTTACTTTCCAAGCATGCCCCTCCTCTCCTCTTATAAAAGGCCCCCACCTCTACCCCCTTACCCACACCTCTCAAGACTTTGGCTCGGCCAAACACTGACTATATTGTCTCTAAACATATCTACCTTACTACTAGAAGCCTCAAATTTGGCAGAAGTATTCCCAAGGAAGCCTTTGAGCTAGAATCAAAAAGAGTTGCCTAATTTAAAGGTAGTGTCTTCTCTTGTGTTCTTTTGTTTTATTTTGCTTCTCCAACCCCCTAAAATCTTTTTATTCTTTTCTTTTGTAAAAAATCCAGTATCTTCAATATACTAGTATGTTTTTATAAGAATAATTTGAGCTAAAATTACACACACCTACATCTAATGGTAAAAGAACATACTGTTTCTGTGGATGACAAATTTCTGCCTCACGAAACGATGATTGTTCAACACTCATATAACACCTTAAAAGGTGGACATTAAGATGTCAATATATTTATATATGATATATAATATGTTTATGTTTTACTTAAGCTTCAGTATTTTTCATTTTTGGCATACCTTTATGGTTTCCATTGTGGGTAAAATACGATAATTTCATTTTAGGAAGTGCGGACTACCGCCCCTCAAAATGATTCGATTCGTTAATGCCATATGTGGGATGTGTAAAGGATGGATTTAAAGTTATTATATATGATTTATGTTACATATAAATGATGAATATTATTCTTTAATTAAAATATACATACATCTCATTTGTTTTTAATTCCATTAATATGAAATAGAAATGAAAGTAGCATTCATGCGTACGTACGGCTTACCATCTCCATGAATGGTGCATTTCATTTATTACCTATAAATGATTATGTAATATTATAAATACTTGTATATTATGGATATATATGATATATATGATATACAAATCCTGAATATCATTTAGGATATAATGAACCTTTGACCACACGAACAACATGTAATTGTAAGAAGTCCACTTTCAACTTAAGAACCAAATATCGACAAAACAAACATTATTAACTTAAATGAATAAATAATGTTTATAACATGGAAATAAGTGATATAAAAGGAATAATGAACTTGAAAATGTTTCTTAATCAAGTATAATTTAACTCAAGTTTATTATTCAGGGTGTTAAAGAACGATCGAGTCAAGTCCGACCTGAGGTAAGGGTTCCAACCTCTCTTTCTTTTTAAGTACTCTCTTTTATGTCATTTATTTTAAGCTCATATTTATTATGTTTGGGGATGTAATTTTATATTACTCATACTGTAATTTTTATTTTCATATTATGAGAGACCCTATTTGATCTCATAAAATCCATTTTTGGAAGTTTTAAGTGGCGTCGTTAGGCTGCCGAGTTTTCGTAAGGGATTTTTCATCTCACTTTTATTCCCATGACATTTATGCTACATTTTCCACTATTTCCTTTGATTGGTGTATGTACTGCACAATATTATACACTTTGTGTAGTATAATTTTATTTATGGGTATTTATATCTTCATTTTATGACCCTTCTTCCATGGGGTGTACGTTTCGAAAGTTACCCAACTCCGTACGGGGACCTTTCACCATCCTCATTTTAAAAGACTTCTTTTGTTATGTATTTTAATTTACATATTATTATGTTGGGATATGTTCTTCTATATCCTTATTTATGTAAAGTTTATGTCCATGTAATGAGATAACATTCACTCTCCCATCGATAAATTTTCTGAATTTTGAAGTGACGTCGTTAGGCTGTCGAATTTTTACAAGGGAATGTCTTAACCCAATTTAGATTTCTTTGGGTTCAACTTGTACTTCTTGAACATGTCATCCTATGAATATGTGTGAATGACCTATGATTGTTTCACACTTAATATCCACTTATATTGGGTGTATTTATATTTCTCACACATAATTATGTGATAGATTTATCCTTAATTTAAGGATACCATCTTTATAATGGATTTCTTCTCAATTTACATTTCCATTGAGACTTCATTGTTGTTATGCACCAATTCACTCTTATATGGTGTGTATACTGTCCTTTGTCATATTATATCATGAATCCCTTTATTCTCATGATATTATAAAGTTCGGATTAAATGTTATTCTGCAATTATTTGTATTCAAGAGTCTCTCATTTTGTTAAAATCCCTTTAACAAAAATATTGTTTTAAATGTTTTAAAGATTTATTATTCTAAATCATTGTCTCTAATGTCCATGTTTTCAAGATGGTTTTTAGTATTTATTTATATAGACATTAATGTTTTAAAATTATAATTCTATTAAAATCTTCAAAGTGGAATGGGACACTTTGATTCAAAAATCTCTTTTAAATGGTTTTTGAAAATGGATTGATTAATTCAATATCTTGGAATTACTTATTGTGATTTCAAATGAAATGTTGTTATTAAAATGTTTATATTTTCAATATTTTATGTTTAATGATGGTACTTGGACATTTTACGGGTGGTTACATGATAAACCATATGATGGGTGGTGCCGTGAATACCAGGATGGGTGGTTACTTTATAACCTCCAATGCATTGGGTATTGAAGTCGGTCGTATGGCTATTCCATTAAGTATGTGTGGAAGTTGACCATATGGTTATTCTATTTAAGTATGTTTATGTCCCAAGTTACCTTTATATGTTATGTGATCTTTATATGGGTTTTATGTTAATCTTTTGGTTACAGAAGGGTAAGTAATGAACTTTTATTCAGTGAAGTGTTTTTACTACTTCATAAAGGTGAAAAGTTTACATTGATAAAGTATAAATGGTTTACTTGTTGTTTTGAAAAACTAACAATTTTCATTCTTTGTGTATCCCTTTCTGATCTTTTTATGCTCATCCCAAGTTTTTGAAATGTTTTTCACAGGACTTAACGTGGAATAGGGTCAAGGATGGGATCAAGGGAAAGTCATGCAACATAAAAATGGAACTAGACATGTTTCTTTTTAAGAGTTTTTATTTTATGTAAACTTAGTAGATGTTTCTACTTTGTAATCTTTTGAGATGTATTAGTTATGTCCTAATTATCTAAAACTCTAAACCGGAATAGATCCTCAATGTGAATTATTAATTTAATTCAATATTAAGTAAGGTTTAAGGCCGTGGCCTTTTATTAGATGCATGTTAAATGTCTATGGAATCATCTCAACATGTTAGGGTTTATATGAGGTATCCTTTTCAGGATATATTTTGGACACTGTCAACATTGATTCCATGATGGTTTAAAATGAATATATTAAACACTATTGTGGTTACCCTAAAAGCACATTTTATGTGGTTTATATTTATGTTATCTTGTCATATCATGTTGAAGATGATCCTCTGCTCAGATACGTGGTCATTATGTTGACATGATTTAACCAATAAAGCATAAAAATAACATTCTACAGTCTTCCCTAAAAGGGTTTGACGATTCATTGCACGATGCATTGGTATATGTCACCTTTATTCTAAAACCCAAAAGGAATTTTCCATTAATAGAATAATCCCAAGGGAATTTGAAGGATATTAAATATTCATCTTCTAGAGAAAAAATTTCTTTTTACCATGGATTTATATATATGAAGGAGAGTTTTTGATAACTATTTTTCATATTAGTCATGAGTTCATTGACTAGAACTAAGAATTAATCTTTTGGAAAATGCAGTTTGAAGTCTCTAAATTTAATAATGACTCTAATTTTACCAATCCTATTCTTCATAGGGATATGTGGGACATCCAATTTCTATACTATACCTATTAGATAAATTCAACATTTATTATTTTATCCTCTATGGCCTCAATTTAGCAGGTATTAGTTGGGTGTGTCCTTCTATATTCATATTTTATCTCTGATAGTCTTCTAGAAAACCCAAGTGGTTGGTGGAACCTCAGAATCATGTTGTGGAATTTCTATGTAATTCCTACAAAACCCACCCTGGTGCTTCTTATAGAAGGTGTGTATACTTCCTATTTTTTATAATTCATGGCCACACTGATCAAAGTAAGTCATGGATCTTCATCCGTACCCAAATTTATCTCTTTCATCATGTCGACTAGGCAGCGAGACAATCCTCGAATGATGGAGGGGCATTCTTGAGGTCTTCATCTTCTTCCAATTTATCAATATTTAATTCTTTCTCCTCCAACTGGGATGTAGGTGATGAAACATGTTTATCAATGTTTGGGGAGGAGTCAAAATTTGGGCATCCATAAGTTAATGCCTCTAATTCTAGCTCAATTTATGGAATGAGGCCTTTTAGATTTATAAATGGGAGGTGAGAGACTGGGAAGTATCATATTTGTTTTCTCCCAATTTCATTACCACATATTTTGGAAAAGAGGAAAAGAAATGGTGTTTTTAAAGCTCGTTGAATATTATGAAGTCCTTCCCATATAAGATTTAATTATTTCTCATAGAGTTGAAAACTTATTCAGTGGTATCGTCCTCACCTATCCCAATTGATATTAATGAATTATATTAATGTGTGGTCTCATGTGAACCCAACTATTATATTTAGTTGATGAGGAGAACATATTATGCACTATGAAAATTCAATGGATTGGATGAAAACATATCTAGATTATTTGGTTAATAAAACAGAGATAGATTTTCATCCACGGTTAGTTTCACACCATTATGGTAGAATACCATGTGATTATGTTGTGACTCACAGGATTTGAATATAGATATTCGACCATTAAATGTACCAATTTTTCTATCTATACAATATTTGTGGCCTTGTTGGTATTATGAAAGAATATACACATGATTTTGAATCCAAGGTCTTCCCAGCCTAATGGTGGAGGCTATATCCAACATAAAAACCATGTATTCTGTGTCAGTAATGAGATCCCTAAATTGAGTTATGAGATTTATTTCACCAGTATTTTTTTGCACAATATTTTTATAACCCTATAACATTAGAGAAGAGGGGAAAAGTGTGATTCATTGAAACCTAGTTGATAGGGTGTTTTAATTGGAAATAGGTTGACTCCTAAATCATTTTCAATAAATGATTATCGAATATCAATTTCATTATATTTCTAGATATAGACAAGGTTTTGACATACTAGTGTATGACGACATCCTCATCATGGTCTATGAATGAGATGACCATATGGAATTCTTTAGGATATTTCTCTACATTATGAACTTCATCAGTAGAAACCGCAACATAAAAATATATAGGTTTTGACAAGGCTTCTATGATTTCTTCCCATTGGTTATTTGAGAAACTCAAAATCAAAGATTTACCACATGGATGAAACCAAGGCTAATTGCTTCAAAACATTATAATTATATTTTAAGGGCATACCTTTCCTAGTATGGGGATTTTCTTTTTCAGGAAATTTAGGAGCTGAATGACATGATATGAATGGATTATCATTTGGAATAGGGGATAAAGGTTCTTCTAATTTTGGGGGATGAGTTTGAATAGGTCTGCATACATGTCGAGTTTGATTCGGCGACGACGTATCCTCTAATGAATCTTCTAAGATGACCATGTTAGGTCATAACCTATCTGGTATGGTGGAATTTACTAGTTCCCTCTTATCACACTAGATATGTCTCCCCTGAGTTTCAATTACACAAACTATTTGAAAATGGATGTTGTTGAAGTGGTGACTCTTGGAATGACCACGTCTTCCCATGTTTCCTCAACCCTGGAAAACTATTCCCCCAATCTCCCTTGTAAAGGGTATGGAATATAGATAAATTTTTATGCTCATCATCTGATAAGGGATCCATTAAGTGAATGACACTATTGAAAAAAAGATCAATTACTCTTCTAAATCTGGGCTTCAGCGGGTGAAAGTATACCTGGTGTAATAATCATAATAGAAATAGACGCATTTGGAGTCGGTTGGATAGATGTTTATCTTACATCCAAGGGTTAGATTCATTTTCTCAATATTCTGTCTCTCACCTATCTCGGGCGATGTCGGATCATGCATCACTTTTGGTGGAGATCGAAATAGGGGACTGGGAGAACAAGTCCTTCATGTATTCAGCTAAATGGCACAAATTGGATGGTTTTATGCAAATGATGAGGTTTTCTTGGGAATAGGATATTGAAGGGAGAGCATGGGTCAGGCTGGTTGGCTGGTTGAAGAAACTCAAGGCTGATATCTATCACTGGTTTCTCAGTAATCCAATTTTGGATAACTCGGTGGAAGCACTTCAGGAGGAAGTTGATAGATTGGATGATAAACTTCAACAGAGATGGGAGCATGGTACCTTCCATTTATTGTGTGAAAAATGTGCCTTCTTGGCTGAGAGGATGCTTGAGATTTAAAGAGGTTACAGACGACGTTCAAGGGTGAAATGGATTAAGGAGGGAGATTGTAACACTACTTCATTTCATGCTTGTTTGAAAGAGTGAAAAAAATGAAAATTAACATAATTCTTGAGGATGGATCCTACACTTAGGATGTTAATGTTGCAGGTTGATTGGCCTTAAATCACTTTGAGAGGTTTATTGCGGTTTGTAATCATCGGAATTTGGAGAATGATGTTTCAGTGGAGGAGCATGATTCTTTCATGAGGTGTATTCCTACCGGGATTGATGTTGAGGATAATGAGGTGATCATGGGTATCCCAATGGGAAATGAGGTTTGGGACACTGTCTGAAACACGTAATTGGATAGCATGCCAGGCCTTGATAGTTTTCCAGGGAGTTTCTTTGTGGCGGTTTGGGATTTTGTGAGGAGGCATGTGGTTGATGTTATACAATACTATTTTCGTGGAGGAGCCATTTGCAGGACTACTTTTTATTCTATATTTATTCTGATTCTGAAAATCAATGATCCTTCATCTATTGATAATTTTAGACCTGTTTTTTTATGTAATGTTTCTTACAAAATTTCGGCTGGTTTTCTTGAACGGAGGTTGAACAAGTTAGTTCTGAAGGTTATCTCTCAAGAGAAACACAAATTTTTCAATGGAAGAGGCATTCAGGGGGCAATTGGAATTGCTAATGAATTAGGGGAAGATGTTAATAAAAGGGTGATTGGGTCCAAACTTATCATTCAAGTGGACATGGATAAAGCTTACGACAAACTGGATTGGAGCTTTATAATTTGGGTCATGAGGAAGCTTGGATTTCACAAATGGGTTTGTGACTTCGGCATCCGCTATTATGATTCTCCCTGGCTTTCCATTTTTCTCATGGGGAACAGATTTGGTTAATTTAAAAGTGTGCGGGGGGTAAGACAAGGGGATCCTTTTTCACCCATTGTTTTTATTATTTCCAAGGAGGCTTTGTCAAGGAAGTTGCTCAGAGGAATTATGGATAAGAGGATTCTCCCCTACCACTCCAATGATTTGGATGGTTCCATCTCTCATCTTATGTTTACTGATGATATCCCAATTTTCTTGAATGGTAAGAGATCTTTCATCATTAGTTTTAGGGAAATCATGGCGGTCTATGGTAATCTAATTTAGCATAGAATCAATGTGCGGAAGAGAAACGTTTTCATTTCAAATAAATTCACAAGAAGGAGAGCTTGATATATTTAGGCAAGGATGGAAATCCAGCAGAGGCAGTTACCAATGATTTACCTCGGGGCACCCATTCATAACGGTCATGTTAAAAAGGTATTCTTTGATGAGCTTATCAACAGAATTCCTGGGAGGATTCTTAGTTGGAAGAGTAAGTTCCTCTCCTTTGGTGGCCGTGTTTTGCTGATCAACAATGTTTTATCATCAATTCTGATGCATGCCCTCTCCATTATTACTCCTCCCAAAGTAGTTATTTCCTTGATGTGGAGGATCATGAATTTTTTTTATGGGAAGCCAAATCCACAGGAAGAGCTCATAGGGCGGCCTGGAGTTTTTTGGCGAAGCCAATTGAGGAGGGAGGTGTCGGTCTTAAGGATGTGTCTTTGTCGATGCAGTCCATGCAGGCATGTATGGCATGTGATTTTATTGTGGGAGACTCATTATGGGATAAATTACTTAGGATAAAATATGGATTGAATTGGGATCAGTGGGACAGGCAGAAGCTATCCAGATTGGTGAAAAGTGTTCTTTATCATGTGGAGATCTTGCAAGATGCCTCATGTTGGGTGGTGGGGAGAGGGGAGATCATCATGTGGAGAGATAACTTGGTTGGTATGAAGTTGTTCTTTCCGTTATGTCTAGTACCTAATATGATGGTAAAAAGGCTAGTTGGTATCCCAGACTTTTGGATTCTATTCTCAGTGTGAAGAAAATAAACACCTTCAAGGAGAATGTGTTTTCGGAGGAGGCTAATTGGTGTTGCTTTACAGCATCTGCTTTGAGATATTTTAATGGGCCCGATTACAGGATATCGCTTTGACCAGGAGGGGAGTGTGATGAATTGGATGATCAGTTACGGTGCAAGAAGGTTCCTCCAAAGATGAACTTCCTGGTATGGAAGGTGCGCAACCAAGCTCTACCGTTGGAGGAAAATGTTTAGAAGAAGGGGATTTCTATGGCCTCACGTTGCTACTACTATAGCAACCCAAAGCCATAGTCGATCTTCCATTTGTTTATTAAGAGCGAATGGGACGACACCCTTTTGTCAGATATGGGAAATTGGGGGTGTTTAAATACTACTTGTACTTCCATTCAAGACTTTATAGATAGCTGGTTTGTGGTTTTGGAATGGCAAGAGATGGATAGCAGGATCCGTGGCATCATCATCATTGCCATTTTTTGGATGATATGGGAGGAAAGGAATAAGGCAAGGTATGAGGTGTGGTCTTTGGTCACCTTTCTTCAAGTGAGAATGAAGGCTATGCCCCATGAACAAGGTTCTATGGTGAAATGCAGACAATGATATGTTTATACGTTCAGGATTCTTAATCAGCAAATGATCCAGTCCAGCTCCTATGGAAGATTTGTTAGATGGAGACCTCCACTAAAGGGTTTGATGATTAATGTTAATGGACTTTTTAAGGATGGAAAGATGTGTGGGGGAGGTCTTCTACATGACGAGCTTGGGTCGGTGATGTTTTCCTTCACCAGCTTCTGTGGTTCAAGGAGTTTGTTGGGTGCAGAGATGAATGCAATTCACACTAGTCTCTTGCTTTTCAAACAACTAGTGATGGCCTGTTCTGAGGTGGAGTTGGATTCTGAGACTACTGTACGTGCATTAAACGGACATGCGTAGGCACCGTGGAACCTGGTTTACCTTGTCCAAAGCTGTTCCTTGGAGATTATCCATGGTTATTTTGTTCGGCATGTTCCTAGAGAGGCCAACTATACTACAGATTCTTTATCGCGAGGGGGGGGGGGGGGGGGGGTTGTCCAGAAGATCCATTGGTAATGTATTCTAGTTTGGGCTTGCTTCCTCGGGACTGTAACAATTTTGTGCAAGGGGATGCCCCTGGACTTCACCATTTTAGACCTCTATGACTCCCTTTTTGTTGTGATGGACTCTTTTTCCATTATTGAATAATTAATAAAAAATAAATTATCGAATACTGTATCCTCAACTTAATGGAAACTCCATCTTTATTATAGCCTCATATACATGTGTTTTAGTTTTTATCCTCCATCCTTATCTTTTTTTATAAGAAATGAATTTAGAGGATTGGGACACCAAAGTGGTCAATTGTGTCCTTAGTGAAGTAGTCGATGGTATAGTTGTCTATTTCATCCATTTTCAGAGGATGTCATGAGGTCAACTGATTTTTTTTCTGAATATATATTCATTAATATTATATGTCATCTTACTCTTAACTTTATTGTAGTTATTTTATTCCTATATTTTTGTGGGATAAACCTATACTACTTGAGAAGGTGAATTCTTCAGCTTAAATTTCCCAGAGACCACCTTATTTTTCTAGGGGTCTTTGAAATCAAAACACTTCTGAATGTTGTTCTTCATAACTTGATTGAAGGGGAAATTTTTGGGAGATATTTCTCAACATATTTTATTACATTATTGGGATTTGAAAACTTGATCAGGTCATTTTACAATTGCAATATGTTGTTTCCAAAGGCATAAAAATTAAGAAAATAATAGAACTTGTTTTTTTATACTGTCAAAGTAAGTTTTCCTCTTCTCTCTTAGATCATCCGGAGGAGTAAGAAATTGTCAATGACTCATAGGATGTGTTACTACATGATATGGAGTAGTATTTTGAGTGAGAGTGGGAATAATGACTTAATAATGTGCAATAGTGGAAGCCCATAATTTTCTCATTCTCCTTTCATGATCTGATGAAATTACTCAAGATGTAGATTTCACCTCTGTGAAAGAGCCATATACTCTTGGATTCATTACAGTGATATAAAAAACCCTCTTGTGAATTTCAATGGAATATTTTGAATGCAAAAATCATTGTGAAGATTCACAATATAGGTCGTATGAAATTATTCCTTGAGGGGTAAATAGGTTTAAGATGTACGTAAATCTTTTCTACTGGGAAACCAAATTAATGACCGTATCATTCTTCTTAGTTTTACAGTTTGAGAGATCAAGGAATATTTTATTCTATATTTTTGAGCTAATCTAGAAGACAATCTTCTAATGTAGGACTTCCCATCCTATAATTCATGTATATTATAAATTTGTGGACCATAAAAATATTGGACCCTATAGTGGTTGCATGAAGCAACAAAGTTTCACTACCTCTTGTTGTCTAGGGGTCCCCAAGAGGGGATCATAATGAGAGGTAAAATGCATCAAATAATGCTACGAGTCTCCAAATCCAATTAAATTAGGAAATATTCTATTCTAAAATAATGAAAGGGGATGGTTTAGATCTAACTATTTGGGGTGTCGATACATTTTTTGTTGTATCATTGCAGACCATTCTTCCATGGAATCTAATGGAGCCATGAATGACTCAATATAGTTCATAATCTCTTAGGGAATGTTTGGATGAGATGTATCTATAATAAGAGTAGCATCCAGAAGGGCCATCAGGGGTGATACTGAAAATTGTTGGTAGTATTTACCAAAAATATTTTAATATACTCTAATAGAAAGGACAAGCATGAGGACATTCTAATTCTATGCTGAAAACATTGATAGTGGAGAAACTTTATGAAATTTACAATAAATGTGAGTTTTTGATGAAGGATGTACCATTAATGGGGCTTGTTATCAACATAAAAGGGATATCAATGGACCCTTTAATGTCCAAGAAAATCAATGTGTTGTCCAAGACAATATATGTATCAGATATTGGTATTTTCCACTGTCTAGATGGGTATTATCAATAATTTGTGAGTAACTTTTCATGGTTGTCAAACACACTGACCAAGCTACTTAGCAGGGATTGATCTTTGTCACTAGACTTTAAAATACATATAGATTAAAATTTTTATATGGTATATTGTGGATCATATTAAAATTATAACTCACTCTATCGAAATTTAAGAGTACTACTTACTAGATATGCTTGCAGAGATAAACATAAAGGAAGTGGTAAGGCTACACAGAGTACCACTATCGATTGTTTCCAATAGGGATCCAAGATTAACCTACATGTTATAGAAAAGTATCTATTATGATCTAAGAACTAACCAGAACTACATTATGACCTAGCATACTCAAACTGATGGAAAATCTTAGCAGACTATTCAGACACTTGAAAAAATGTTGAGAGCATGTTCTATGGATTTTAAAGGAGGATGGGTCCAACATCTTCTACTGGTCAAAATTATCCTACAACAATAGTTTCCAATCAAGAATATAAATGGATCCAAATAAATCCATTTATGAGAAAATATTTACGAAATTGGAATTCTAGGATGAGGTTGGTGAATTTAGGATACTAGGACCAAAAATGGGTAATGAAATGGTGGAGAAGGTGAAAATCATTCAAAAACACATCATGGAAGCCGAAAGGTGATGATATAGTGTTGCATAAGATTGTCGATGAGCTCTTGAATTTAAAGATGGAGGCATGCTATTACTATGCATATATTCATGGAAGAGGATCATGAGATATGAGAATAATGGAATGATAAGAACTAAGTACATCAGTCCCTTCAAGATTCTTGATATGATCGGGGTCGTGACCTATCTATGTGAACATAAACCTTGTTTCAGTTAAATGATGTATTCCATGTATCCCACATGAGGAAGTACATACCAAATCCTTCACGTGTACCAAATTCAAAGGTGGTATAGTTATAGAATTATCTATCTTACGAGGATAATCCAATAAAGATATCAGATAATAAAGATAAAGTTAAACACAACTAGAACACTGACCTAATCAAAGTAATATAGAATAATCATAAGTACGATGAGGAACTATGGGAAGTAGATAAATAAATAATGGAGAAGTACCCTCACCTTTTCCCCGTAGTATGTAAAACTAAATTCTCATGGTGAAATTTGATAAGTGGGATGAATGTAACAACCTAAAAAAAATTTCAATGGAAATCCCTATATATTAATTAGGTCATATACTAGAAATAAAATGAAATAAAAAAACAAAAACAATATAAATATTATAAATAATGATTTTACTAAATAAGAATTATTTCTAGATTTTAAGGAACCTATACAGGTAAAATAGTAACTAGACCATATTAATATTATTATGATCTTTATGAATAGTAAAATAACACGTTGAATAGTATCCGCACATTCGAATGTATTAAAATAATTTATACATCTTATAAAGAAAATTATGATATATTTGTATCAAAGTTTATATAAATAAATGTTTTAATAATTATTAGTTATGTTTTGGTGTTTTGTAAGTTATAAATATCTAATTACAATTTCATAATTAATATTATATTGTGAAAACAAAATTTATTTTCATAAAAATTATTCATAACTTAATATATTTTTTATTATGATTTTATGATAATTCTATGAGACCTTATCAAATTTTTCAAAGTCTAATAATATTAGTTAAAAATTTTTACTCTGTATTTCTTGAGAAAATAATTTTTTAATGAAAAATATAAATTTCTCATATTAAAAAAATTATTTTCAAATAGTGGAGGTCATTTTTGAATTTAATATGTGGAAAAATAGTTAGGGTGAATTTTTTTGATTTTCCAAAAATATTTGAATTTTTGGATTATAGTAAAATACTATAATTTGTGGTAAAATTAAAATACATTATTTATAGACTCATAGATGATTTATGGATGATTTAATAAAAAATATTAAACTATCCTTATTTATTTTAATATTTTTAATGTTAATTCTCAAGCTATTCATATTCATGATGAAAAATAATAAACTAATTTGTCAAATAATGAGGAAACACCCCTCCCCTCCACTATAAATACCACCGCACCACCACTTCTCCACACACCTCTAATAATTTTTTGTTTCCAAAATACAAATTAAATATATTTTCAAACCTCTCCCCCAAATCTTAAAGGTATTGGTCAAATCAAAAAACCAAAACCTTTTCTGTAAGGGGGCTCTCAAAGAGGATAAATTTAAGAGGTAAATTTCTCTTTCATTTTCTTTGCAGGTTTTTTATTTTCTTATTTCTCTAAACCTATAGTTATCTAAGTTTCATGATAAATTCTATAACACAAATATAAAATAATTTTTTTTATGATTATGTAATAATCCCTCATACCACCTATTCTCCCCTCCCATTTATTCTAAAAACGAAACTGTCGTCTATGAGGAGTTGATCTACCGCCTTCGTTGATGACATGTTTTATTTTCCTTTTATCTTCTTGAAAGATTATATTAAAGACATTATAATGATAGAATCAGAATAAAAAATTTATTTTTATTTATTTTTATGTTATGTAATGAACATATTACAAAAATAATAAATTATAAAAGAAAACGTATTCGTTGTTATCAAAAAACCCTTAAAATTAATCAAAATGGTTATCATTAACATGTAATCTGTTGATTCATACACATATCTTGAATGATTATATATAATACCAATTAATATTTAGTTTTTTCTTCAATAACATATAAGTTCAATTATTGAGAATTATAACCATGATCATTGAAACTCATATACAAGAAAACCAATAATGAAAACATAGAAAATGAATACTCCCAATGAATGAAATTAAACACTATAACACATGAGAAAAGGGATAAAAAATATGATAAAATTATAAAAAGTCAATTACAAGTAAAAAATTTTCATTAATTATTAATTAATGAATCTAATTTTATTATTCATGATATTCAGATCAAGTTCTGAACCTTTTTATACAATTGATTAGGGATCATTTTTGAACATCTGTATTTCCTCTGGGTTACGTTTTATATCTATTTTTATAGTGTAACTCTTATTTATTTTTACTTAATTTTTATAAATTATATATATGTTTTAAAATCATTTATCCAAATCATAACGGCCTTTCTTTATAGGGAAAATGCATTTTTAAGGAGGGTTCCTTCATAAGTCTTTCGAAAAAGGAAACCCGATTTAAGGGAACTTCCTGATTGTTTTACCATTTCCATTTCCACTACATAATCTACATTAAGATACCATTATTTTTTATGAAATATCTGGTTTTATCATGAAATTATTTCTAGTTTATTTTTGTTTTTGTATAAATGATTATACCTTTTTTGTTTTAAAGAATCTGTAATATTTTCGTTAAACTCCAGTAAAATGTTATATTTATAAATTTTAAAAAACACTATTTTTACATGTATTATCATCATATTGAAAAGGTTTATCATGATCTAAAACTATTTTCCATTATTGATTTCCATGAAAGGTTAAAATCCTCTCTTTCATAGACCATATTATGGTATTCTCTTATGTTATTCCTTTTGACATTATTATAATACCCAATTCTAATCGTGGGTAACAATTATGTTTATGTTTGATTTATGATGTATAATTTTTTTAGAAAACATATTCATGAACATGTTATGATAGGTGTGCCCAAATATTTCTCCAATACATTGGATAATGTTTATTGTCACGAGACACCTATTGCAATAATAATAGTATCTATCCTTGAATCATGCTATATGTGGAACGATCTTAGTGGTTATACTTGACTCATTCTCCTCTATGTAAAATAAGACTTAAAAAATGATAAATTCTTGTTTTATGTTTCTTCCAAATTACTATGTTTCCTAAATTATATGATCCCATTTTCTATATTTTATGATTCTTTATCTCTAATCATGTTCCATTCCTTTTTTATCATTATATTATGCCTTATAACCCACTTCCTATGTGTTATATTAATGGTTATTTCCTTGATAGACTTTTTAACTCATCCATTTGGTTATGTATTTCCACTCAGGATATCCTATTCATATGTGAGGGCTCAAGGGAAGTTAGGTTCCCTTTTTTAATATTAAATAAAATATGTTCTTATTTTGGAATCATGTTGTTAATTATGTAAATAATCTCTACGATACAAGATTTTACGATCGATGGATTTTAATTGGTTGTTTTGTTAGGATTAAAATCATGTTATTGTATATATAAAAATATAGGGTCACTATATTGTCCCTTTTAATTATCTATTATCTTGGATTTTGGGGAGATACTTCACAATATATGCCGGGGGGAATCTTATAATTTTACTATTATTCAAATGAGGAAACCTAGGGTCATATTTATTGGAAAATAGGAGACCCAGGTTTAAGGAGTTTTTCTGAACTTGTTCTCAGTGCATGTTTCTAGTGTAGGTGTCCCATTAAGGGGTATCTACGCCTTCTGGGTAGCACAAGTGATGTGTGTAGGTGTGTCACATTGGGGGGGTGGGATTCTGATTCTGGGTGGTTCAAGTAGGGCATGTTCCATCCTCTTGGAACACATCCTGTGTACGTGCATTAATATCTAGTAAAACCACATGTGTGAACATTCTTCTCCTTGTCATAAGGGATGTAGCACCACACCACTAATCAGGATCACATCTGGCCTACAGCCCTAGCCCTTCAGGACAATCCCTTTTCAATAGCCATTAAACCCCAGAAAAAATGGAGAGACACACCACAAAATTTTAGATCCACGTTGAAGGCCTTTTGGGACAAGAAACATGGAAATACAATCTAATCATATTCATGCATAAAGACTCAATTCATTTGAACGTCAAAATATGGTGTCTCTATGTGTTTCACATCATGAATAGAATGTAAAAGTCCATGAAAAACCTTAATACCGTGTCTACAGTGGTATATATGTTTACTTTAATATTGTGCAAGTTATTAGTTACAAATCCATACATAGTATCTTGTAATGTAGTTTGTCAACACTGTATTCACTATCTTTGAACACAATGAGATTATATTTATGGTTCTAAATTTCCACCATAAGATTGTATTGTTGACTAGGACATTGGTTCCTAGGTCTAGTGTGGATTTTTTTCTAAAAACATTATTTATTATCTATTGGAAAGACAATTGAATTTATATATACTGACCAATGTTGTACAAACATATAAAATTAAAACTATAATAATGATTGTTGTGGCCCAACATACAACACTAGTGGAAGTAAATGGGGATCCCCAATAGCTTGGTTATATAGGAAACCCATCACATCATCTTCTCTAGTGAGTACCACTTTTTCTAGTCTTCTATCATTTTTATCATGAACCCCATTTAGAACATGTATCCATGAGAAAAACATTCCTGATAACTTTGGTAAATATTTGAAATTTAATGGTAGAAAATATTGTTTCATGGGGTTTTTAATCCCAATATTTAAATAACCAAACTTTTATTTATCATACATGGTTTCATATCAAGTGAACTAAAGGGGTTTGTTTACGGTGGAAGGGTATTCCATTATAAAAATTTATCCACATTGAATGTTCATGAACCCCTTATACTTTACCCACAATTAGGATGTAGGGTTGAAAAATTCCATTAATTGTTCTTGATAACTAGAACAGGTTATAATTTGGTCATTCTATTCCAATATCATCACATAACACTATCAACATTTTAATCCATTGATCATTAATGAGGAAATATGGAATCTATGTCTCTCAATTGTTTAACTACTATAGACTATTTAATGAATATTTTCAATCTACCCATTGGATGATTTAGGTGAAACATGACCTGAAAATTATGATGGAAGGTGCTAAAAATCATTCAAAATATCTGAATATGTAATAACTTTTATTGTATATCCTTGAGAGGAAAACATATCAATCATGTAATAACCCCCCTATTACCTTAGTGTAGCTAGTATCTTGAATTAGAGACACCTGTTCACGTACATCAGATGCATGCACATCTTCCTCTTCCTAGTCATTTAGAAGTACTATTCTTGATGGAATCAACTACAAAAAGAAGAAAATATGGTTATTAATTCCTCCAAAAAAATTTAGCACACAAATACATTTCTGAATCATATAGTTCAAGTATACCCCCATTCCTCTCTCCCAGGTATTCATTTATCATAACACTTTTTTTAATTTAAAAAAATATACAATTTTTTTTAAAACAATTCAAAGGCATAAAATCATGTAACATGAAATCAAAAAACTATTTTGGTAAGAAATTAAATAATCCCAACTTATATTATATTATAAGTATTTCACCAATTAAATGAATATGTTTCTAAATAACACTAACATTCTAATTATTTATAAATACATAAAAATAAATTTATTTATTATTAGTTATTTAGGTGAAAAAGGTAATCAGCATGTCCCACTATATTATATTAAACTTGGATAGGGAAGAATATTTCATTGAAATATACCATATTTATTCATATTTATTGGTGAAAAATATGATGTTTGAGACCTGAGTATTGAGTACTATAAAAAATGAGATAAAAATATAAGTAGAGGAGTCCCAAACTATATTTGGTGTCTTAAATTTGAACAATAATAATGTTGTATAGGAATATTTATGGGTTACATCCCAATTCATAATGACTTTTTCCTTCACTCCACTCTTAATTACCATATATTATAGCACCAAATATGAATTAATTCCATTTTAGGACATCTGTATACTATATGAATGGACGAATCCTAATATATATTTCCCCAGAACTTAAATAACAACCCTACCTTATAATGGTTAGTGTAAACTTAACGGGGGATTGTATTAAATGATTTGAGGATTCTATTCCCCATATAAAAAATTTACTATTTAAATTAGGTAGATGACAATATATAGATGGACCAAAATCATTATCAAATAGTTATGGTATATATTTGACCACTGAATAAATTAAGTGTACTTAATTGACATGGTAGAAGAGCATACCATATATTTAATTTGAAACACACAAAAATGGACCTAAATATGAGAAACCTTATATATGATAATGAAAAAGGAATAAAACTAGTATTTTCATCATTTTTTTTGATAAATGAGTCATAATCACCCAAATTAGTGCTTCAAGGCGTGAATTATAACAACCCATAATTTTATCAATAAAAATTCTCTTCTTATAATTATTTTTATAGTATAAAATACAGACATGACATATTGAACTACATAGAAAAAATATTTTTAAAAATTAAGAATAAAATAAGTTGTATATTTATGGAAATTTTGGTACATAAAGTAGTAAAATAGTAACTTGACCATTTGATTAGTAATATGCCCATTAGGAATAGAAAACCGGATAATAGAATAGTAATCTCAACTATGAAAGAGAAAATAAAATTTATGTATATTATTAATTAAATTATAATATATTTATAACATGGAATAATTAAATAAATTTTTTAAAAATGATAAATTTATTATTGGTATGTTTTTTTGAAATATAAATGTTTATTTACAATTTTATAATTAATATATTGATTTTAAAAAATAAAATTTTACAAAATATTTTCATGAGTTAATAATTTTTTGTTTTATGATTATAATATGATTTAATGAGACCTTATGTAAATTTTCAAAGTGTCATAATTTTTTTTTATTTTAAAATTGCAATTTTTCATATAAATGGTTATTTATATTAAAATTTTAATATCTCATATTCAAAAAAATTATTTTCAAAAAATGTATCCGAATATTTAATTCTACACATTGAAAGGTTGATAGGGTGAGTTTTTCTTTTTTTTTAAAAAAAAATTTTGATTTTCTTTGTGAATAGTAAAGTACACTAATTTACAGTGTTTAACATTATGAGAAATTAGTTGATTTTTTGAGTGATGGTTGATTCCTGGATGATGTAGCTGACCGCTACCCAGAACTAAAATTCTATATTAAATTTACTTAGTCATAACAATTAGCACTATTATTAATCTCGATAGAATATAATAAATAAATGTATAAAATAATCCAAAACACTTTAATTCTCCCACTACAATTACCACACCTAACCACCTATTATACAAACACAATATAATATTTCAAGATTCCATTTATTCAACCCAATTAATCTAAAAATCCTCTTCCCCATGTTCTGGTATTTCTGGTCTCACCAAGAGACCATTTCTAAGTGCCTTAAAGAGGTTCTCAAAGATACGACACCCAAGAGGTAAAATTGTCCATCTTTCTCTTTTAATTTCATTTATGTTCTCATACCCTCCTCATATACCCTATACAAAGTAATACTATAACTCCTGTGTTATATATACAATATAATTTTATCTTTTTAATGGAATATCCATCATCAAATCTATTCTCCTCTGATATTTTTCTGGAAATAGAGACATTGTCTATGAGGTGTCGATTCACCGCCTCAATGGATGATTAGTTTTTTTCATTACAACCTACAATGATAGTCATAAAACCATTTTATAGTTAATTATGATTATAATAAGTGTGTTAGTTTTTATTTATTTTTCTATAACCAATATATTAATATATTATTAAATAAAGAAACACTAATTCTGCATGGTTGTAAAAATGGCCAAAATAAACTAATCATTTTTATCAACATTTTATCTTATGAGTCAACATCATTTAAAAAAAGAAAATGATATTGAGGCAATATAAATTAATGAAAATATATTAATACTTTTTCATTCCATTCATAGTGTTTTTATTCCATTTGAAAATATACTTCATTATTATATACAAGAAAACAAACCATGATCCCTGAAACAAAATCTCCCAAAATAACCAAAAAAAACTATAAGTCAATGAAATGACCATAAGAAACCCTAAAAGGATTATAATAAATTGATTACATATAGAATATGTTTTTAAATAATTAATTAGTTAATTGAATTAATTTTACTATCCAGTACATTTATTATTAGTGCAGAACCATTTGGTACATAAGGTTAAGTATTCTTACCGAACCACTATTTGTTTTCCAGCGGGATACATTTTCTCTATATTTACCACAATTTAATTCTTGATTATTATTTTGAAACCCACCAAGATTATTTTTTTATGTTAATAAAATATTTACCAAGATAAATTCTCATTTCTTTAATGATTAAATACATGTTTTATAAGGTTCAATTTTCAATTCATCCCAATAAGAAAGCATGATTAAAGGGAACTTCCCAATTTCTTACAAATTTTCATGTACACTCCATAATATATTATAAGACAAAAATTTTATTATAAAATAACTATTTTTGTCATGAAAAACTATCTTAACTCATTTTGGGTTTTACATAGATTGTTTTCTATCTTTCTATTAAAAGCCTCTTGACTATTTCTGCTTAAATCGCACAAAAGTGGCTAATTTTTAAATTTCTTAAACATTATTTTTTACATGATTTTTAATAATTTGGGAATAAATTATCCTGAAAAATTCCTATTTTACATTATTAATTTCCATGTATGATTTAAATAGATTCTTTATTTTCCACCATTATGATATTCCCTATTGTAATGTCAAATGTCATGATTATGATACCCATCCCATTCCATGAGTAGCAATTTTGTTTATTGTTTATGGTAGATTCTTCAAGTGGGAAAAATATTAATAAAAATTTTATGAAAATTTTTCATAGATATTGCTCTACTGGATTGGGTAGTGATCAGTCTCATGAGACAATATGTTGGTATATGGAAGAAACATGATTCATTTTTTGGATATTTTCCATCCGGTGATATAGTAATGGAAGTTATCCTTGACTCGTGATTAGATCATGTAATATGTTTCTACCAAATTCTAATAATTAAAAGGTTAAATTATCCCATTTAGTATATTTTATGAATTTATATGCTTTTTCATGTTCTATTCCTTTTAATTTCATCATGTTATGCATTCCAACCCATATCTGCGCCTTATTTATTTGTTTATTCCCTTATTAGAAATTTTAGCTCATTTAATTTTTTTATGTGTTCCCTAGGTTATCCACTTATGATGTGTTATATAGATGTATGATATAAGATAATTATAGAATACTAATATAAATATGGTTTTTTTAATTCAATTATTTTGGTTTTACATACCTAATATTTCAAAGACACTAATCTTTATAATCCTTGTTTTTCATTTGAAGGTTAATGATGCATCAAATAATGTTATAATATTTGTAAATTATATGGACTTGGAAGTTCGTATCATAGCATAATATAGTTATTCAGGGATATTAATACTAGAAAAAATGAGTAAAAACCCAATTCATAAAAATATCTCCATATTTTACCAAGATTGAAACTTAGGAAATAACAACATAGGATATACATTACATTTACATGTTTATCATTCTATGTTCAATTTTTCTTTTTTATTTGATTAAAAGATAATTATTAAATATCCATAATTTTATATTATTTTTATTAGTTTATTGATTGAATAAGAAAGATCAGAAACAACTATTCTCTGTCTTTCTAAATAACTACTTACAATTATTATCTCATAGCCTTACTCAGATGACTTAGAAACCTATTACAATGTCCAAGATACATGAAAGAACATTATGATGCATCCAATACATCTACCATCACATGATTTTTTCATGAAGAAATTATAGTCTATTGGAGAATATTTGTCTCTCAACTTTCACACCATGTAATCTTTGGGATTTACCAATAGGGTATTTTCAAATTATTGTCTTTATTTCATGAACTTGAAACAATCATTGATTTTCTATATATTGTAGATGAGGGATGCCTTTTAGTAGCCTATATGTATCCAATTACAAATTTTTGCCATTGTGGAAATGTAAAAATTGATTCACCAAAACCATATATTGAAAATTTTGAAGATGTATTAGAAATATTGTTCTATCAAAAAATTGTTCAATAAGACATATCAAAATTATATATTATAAATAACATTTTAATGATTTACGGTTTCTTCCATTGAAATAATCCAAGATTCCTGATTTATTTTTGGATAAAGGAAGTAAATGATTTTGAAAATATCCTAAGGTACTGTTATAACACTTGAAACCCTTCTATATGAAGGAAATTTGAATTGGAATGTGGGAAGACCTCATGAAGTGATGAATAACCTAAAGAATTAATCTTGGAAAATGATATTTACCATTTCCCTTGAATGAAAAAATAAATTTTATGGTGAAATTTCCTTAGGGGGAAGAATGTGATGACCCAACATTTTACAAACATTAAGTCCCATATTATAATTATGTTATATCATATAAAACACAAATATCACATATATAACTTAATAAAAACATTATTTTTAAAAATTATGAATTAAATGAGGGGTATATATATAAATTATTGAAGAAATACAAATGAAACATTAACGCAACTATTGGAAATGTAATGCATCAATTATGAATAGTAATCTAAACAATATAATAGTAATATCACATTTAAAAATATAAATAAAATTATGGAATCAAACAAATTAAAATATAATATATTTATATTATGAAATAATCAAATACAAGTTTTAATGATGATAAATTAAGTATTGGTATTTTATCGAAACATAAATTTTATTTATTATTTTATAACTAATATAATGATTTAAATGAAAAATTATTTCCCTAAAATAGTTTCATAAAATTTAAAAAAAGAGTCTTATGATTATAAGATAATTTTATGAGACCTTAAATAATTTTAAAAATTTTTATAAAAGAAGTTATAATATAAAAATCCACATTTTCAAATAAATGATAAATTTAATTAAAAATAAACATCTTATATTTATAATTTTTATTTATAAAATGGGTTCCATTATTGAATTCTACATTTCATGAAATGGGTAGGATGAATTTGTTATATTTTACAAAAATATTTTTTTTGGGAAGAGTGAAATTTGGAATTTTTTTATATTAGAAATTATAAAAACATTAATGATTTTTTGACTCATGGTTGAGTCATGGATAATGTAACTGTCCATTATCTTGATCTAAAATTCTATAGTTACTGTAATTAGTAAAAAACTACACTGTTATTAGTCATGAGACAAAATAAAAAACAAATATTAATTTTTATAAAAAAAACCCCTCTCCTCCTACAATAAATACCATCTATCCCCAAATATTCTTCTAAAAAATAATATGTTTTTAGATTGATTTTATTCCAGCCAAATGATCTCCCAAACAGATTCCCTCCATTCTTGTCTATTTTTCCTCAACAAATGACCATTTCTATGTTCCTTTAGTGGGTTCTCAAGCAGATGAAACCCAAGTTGTAAGACCCCCATCTTTATATTTTAATTTATTTTATTTTATTATCCTTAAATTAGATACCATATCCAATGTAACATGATAATACAAGTATCATTTATATATTGGATTTTTATTTTGTTAATGGAAAATCCATCATCCAATATCTACTCCACGCACTTTGTTATAAAATTGAAGACATCATCTATTGGGTGTTGATTCATCACCATCAAGGATGATGGGTATTGAGTTCCCATTAACACCATCATGACTTGTCATAAAATCATTTTATATTGAAAATGTATTATAATATGTGTATTAAAACTTATTTAATGTTCTGGATTTTGTATATAAATATATAATTAAATAAAATGACACTAATTCAAGATGGTCATAAAACCTACCATTATTAAATAATCACTTTCTTCATCAATTATTAATTTAAGGAAGAATTATCATATAAAAAAAGATATATGGGACCATTTGAATTTTTTGAAGTAAATTGATACCACCTTCTTCCAATTCTGGTGTTTTTCTACCATTTGACCATAAAATTCATAAATTCACAAAGGTGAACTGACCATTAACCCTGAAGCGTACACTTCCAAATTGACCAAATTAAACACTGTAAGTAAATAAATGGAAAAAATTAGATATAATAATGTTATAATAAATTAAAAACATATATAATAGGTTTTAAATTTAATAATTAATTGATTTAATTTTATTATTATGGACATTAATTACAAGGGAAGAACACTATCAGTAATAAGACCATGGATTCTCTCTAAACATATATTTTTCTTTCTAGTTTTACTTTATCTATATTTACTCTAATGTAATTCATAGTTATTATTATTTAATCCACCTATAATATATTTTGAGTTTTCAGAAATTTTTACTTAGCTCAATTATTATTTATTTAACAAGTAAAATCATGATTAATAAGGTTCTATTCTCAAGTTCTTCTGATAAGAAAGGTCAATCAAAGGAAAATTTAAAATATCTTACTTATTTCTAGTATACTCCAAAATTATTTTAATCCAGAAATATTTTTATAGAATCAATATTTTTATCATGAAAATATATCATAATTTATTTCAAATTTTTAAATAATATAATTCCATTATACTATTTAAAATCTATTTAATATTATCTCTTAAAACATACTAAATAAGATCATTTATAAAATCTCTTAAAAAAGCTATTTACATATTTCCACATTACTTGGATGCCATTTAGCATGAAATATTGTTACTTTTATATTATTAATTTCTATGTATGATTTATGTCCACTCTTTCAAGGATACCTTTATGATTTTTCCATTGGTTATGATTTATGACATGATTATGATACCCATTCATTTCCCTGCGTAACCCTAATGTTTGGTTTTTTATGTTAGATTATTCATATGGAACAAACATTAATGTACATGTTATGATGGGTTCACCAATATATTGAAATAATTCATTTTGTAATGTTTTTCCACATTATACTTCATGTTGGGACATGAAGTAAACATTACTCCATTATGGGACTTTTCCGACCATGTGATATGGCCTTGTAATTTAGCCTTCAAAAATGTTCATGTCATGTTATATGTTTTTACCACATTCCAATGTTGTAATTATTAAATGATACCTTATTCAATATGTTATGATTCCATATGTTTATCCAAGTTACACACATTTTTATGTAATCATGTTATGCTTTCTAACTCGTGTGAAATGCCTTATTTCTTTGTTTATTCACCATACTGAGATTTTTAGACAATATTTTTTTATGTATTATGATATTTATCTTATAAAAATTTAATACGTCCATATTGGTTATGATCTCGTTATATATTATTGATAAATATTTTATTTATTCTATTTATGTGTTTTATGTTTTATGTATCTAATGTTACAAAGACACCAAACTTTACCATCCATGGTTTGAATTTAACGGCTAATTATGCATAAATTCATGTAATAATATGTGTAAAAGGATCGGTCTAATATATGAACACTATATAAAAATATTCAACAGAATTCCCACAAGAAACTTGTCCATATATATAGGAAACTATCTCTAAATTATCACACATTCTCAAAATTCCATTATATGCCTATCCTCCCTAGTTATGTAAATTTCCAATATTTGAATCACGAAAAAATGATATATATTCATTTTAGGATGGGGTTTTTTCTAAATATGAGTATTAAATCTCCATGGGCATACTCCACCATACCCTTTCCCATAGTTCGTAAAATGTAGTGAATTTCATAAATGGAATGACAAAAGAGGAATATATAAACTACAAGTTTCTATCATATCATAGAATATAACGTGAACCAAAAAATAAGAAACATAATTACAGAAAAAATGGGTGGTTTAAATCCTGCCAACCCTCATCGAGACTCATATTAGGATCTAATAAAATATTTGTGGGATATACCTGATGGGAGTAATCCGATGTACCTATATTATATTACACTATTTCTCATAGAAACCCTCTCAAATATGCTTATGATTGCAAAGAAGTCTTGGTAATAGAGACATGTCCCATTGAAAAATGAGATCACTATGGCCATTGGGGAAATCCTATAGCCTATTTTAGAGAATACATAAATAGATATAACTAGTTAGGGTGTAACATGTCAATTCCAAATGACCCATTCATATAACTAGTAATGGTATATCCCCCTTCTTGCATTCCCAACAAAAAATATTTTGAGGGTACATATTTAGGAATATAAATCTAGTTATATGCCTCACTATGAAGTCAAATATATTCAGTTATATAAGTAATAAATGACCATAATATGATATATAAATTAAAACATAGGTATATCAAAGAATGACTATTTATCAATTAAAAAAATAGAAATATATAACATGAAATTACCCATAAAATGAATTATAATTATAAATTTAAGTAGATGATTAGGAAAATAAATCATAACTGAAAAATTACATAACCAATTTATATCATGGAACTAGGGACTGATAGGTATAACCTAGAATATAAAATTAATATTATTTTAAGAAAACATTTATTGAAAAAAAATTGTTACATTTAAAGCATTTTTTTAGTTGGGTTTACCGTACGTAGACAATTAATAGGATAAATTCTATGATTTAAAGAAGGGTAAATGGAATTTAAATCAATTTATCTTGTTAAAGTGTTACTCGGGTTCTTACAAAGTGTATAAATCCACTCTTTGAATCACAGTTTTATCCTTTAAGAAATGAGAATATTTTTATTTGGGTGTTCATTACATGATATATAAAAAATTACAATGTAATCAAGGAAATTTCATCATATCATCCATGATCAACATATATTCCAAATGAAGACAAATATGATTAAAGAGGAATAATAATCTATGGTATCATTAAACCAAATAGAATTATGCACAACCCTCTACTCTGACAAGTTCCAATTAAAGGGTAGATAAAACAATCCATGACTCATACCTCATCTGAGAAAGGATCAAATAACTGGTAACATCCCAATGTGTCAGGATTAAAAAGTGGTATTCCTTGTTTTGATTTATTGGGATAGGAGAGAACTTTCGATATGTCTCATGGTTGTTTTGAGGTGAAAATTAAGTGGGAGTGAGTGGTGTAGTAAAACAGAATTTTTATTGGTTTTAATTTCCTAATGGGTGGTTTATTTCCTTTAAAAAACATAAAGGATTCCCATCATAATTTTTTTAATTATAGTGGATTAATGGTGGAATAGGTTGGGCATTCTTAAACCTCAACTAGAATTATGGTGCATACCCAATAGATATCTTATAGATGTTCTATTACTTGGAATATCTCTCATCAATAAGATCATTTTTCTTAAATTTTCTTCAACTCTTAGGTAACAATTTCAAGCCTATAAAACTCCCCTAAATACATTATGAAATGAATCATAAGACTAAATGTAATTAGAAAACTAACCCATTTTTGGTAAGGTACATTATAAGAGAAAAATAGAGGGGGATTTATATACATATACATATACATACACCTATAAATATTAAATTATAAATAAAAAAACAAATTATATTAGGAAATGAATTGTCATACCAATAAATTTCTTAAGAATAATATTTCAAATATATTATTGATGCCTAACAATTATAATGATTAATATCAATCTGTAAGATTAGATCAACGGATTTATAATTATTTCAAAATGTTATAAAATCAGTAGGTTGAACACAATTAATATAACAGTAACACTAACATCCCTTTGAATTAATTTAGACATTATATATACAACATTCTTCAAAACAATCCTTTTCCAATCCATCTAATGAGTTACGTTTATGATTTTCCTGAATGAGTGATGTACGAACACTTTGGCTGTGAATCGGGAGTTGATGTGTAATATAACGAATCTCTCTATTTCCAAATTTAATATAATAATTCTACCAATAAAAATTTGAGCATGGATCATTATATGATAAATTAAATTTCAATGGTACTAATAATAGGTATATTAAGCAATAAATTATTTTATATACACATTTGAAATTATTGGATTCATCCACTCTTAACGTTATGTATTCATTCCCCTTGTCTTTTGTATTTTGTCTCCAATATCACACATAAAATTATAATAATAAATTATAAATAAGGTGGTTAACACTGTATTAATATGGTTCTAGATTCATAATACAATTCAATATAAATATAAGGGAAGTATTATTATCAACAAACTCCCATAATGACGAGTGATCCTCCTTTGGATTTCCTAAATTCCATTTAATCTAAAAGTTATTTTATTTATTGTTCATCACTCAAGAATAACCTAAATCCATTAGACATTTATTCATTTCATAATTTTATATAAATTTTTCCGGTGAATTTTATGATGGGACCATCCAATTTTATTGGTATATTACATATTTTTATGACTTTATTACGGATCATGATCTATCGATGAATCCATGAAGGTCTCATTTTCTACTACGAGTCATGTCTAAACTCTCCATTTTTATATGAATAGAATTCTACATAAATATAAAAATAAATAAAATTTAGTAATATTCCAAAAAATTTATATTTTTTTACTAGATATTTTCATTTTGATGGAAACCCTAACTAATGAATTTCATGATAGTGTGGTTTAGATGGCCAATGTGAGATAAGAATACCATATGAAGATATCTTAATCGTAAAAATTTGGAAGATATTTTTTTTCCATTTATTATGGGGAATAAAAGTATGAAATTTAGTACATCAAATCATTTCATATTTTATTTCCCAACACTTCAGCTTCTCAATTAGATTCACGAACATATGTGTCCTGGTTATGTCAATAATAGGCTCTGATGTAGTGTAGAAACCATGACCATTGTTCTATATGAAGTAAAAAATTTAATTCTATAACATTTATATATTAACTAAATGTTGATTCCATGCTAATTTTTATAATAAACAAATACATAATCATGGAAAACATGATATAGTGTTTTTGAATGGTTTTTAGGGATTTCTCGCATTTCACTTTCAATCCATGAATAGAACCATAATAATAGTTTAAACTCTAATGTTTTGATGAAAAACATGATAATTTAACTTTTAAATAGGTAAATAATTCCACCATCCCATATCTATAAAAATTGTCCTTTTATTTTATATCTTGTGATAAGTAAATTATCTTCTAGTAAATCCTTATTGTGTTTCTATGAACACATTGGTGTTGTTCATCATTTTTTTAATAATAAAAATTATATTAAGAAAAAAATTATGTGTTGGGAAAACAATTTGACACTGTATATAGGGAAATACAAAAAACAAGATACTTATTTTAATGGAAAATGAAACTGGGAAGGGGGTACTACCCATTTATGATTAAAAACCATACATATTCATTCTAGAAATAGAATATGGTGTTTGAAACACAAATATAATTTTCTTTTAAAAAAAATTTATTATTAAAATTCCATTATGGGTACCCCACCTAGTATGGTAATGAAGTGAATTAATTACCACTAAAGCCCACCTATAGCAGTCTACATTTTTTGGTATTAGCATGTAGTTTTTAAAACCATAAATGTGAGGCATTGTCATCATAATATATGTCAATGATCGGATATAAGATGAAATACAAAAATTTACATCATGTAATAAATATAAAATATTGAAAATCTGACCATGATTTTTTTTTATAAAAGTAAAACTCCAAATGTTGTAGTAGAATGGAAATCCTAAAGAATAAACTCCATATTATTTTCAACTTCCATTTTAGTATTATTTTGGTGCTCTCTGAAACCATATTAGAATATTTTCAATATATATATGTTGATTATAACATGGATACTATGCAGGATCATACCCATGTTATCTAATGAATATGTGAATAAGAAACTGCTAATGATCCACTGAATGAGTAGAAAATATAATGTAAACCAAAATAGGTAAATTAATAACACTCATCCTAACCAAGGCTCAATTACTAAATAACACTAATGATGCATTGAAATTATACAATGAGAATATAATTCAAATATCACTACAACCAGCTACCCACTGATCATAAATCTATACCAGAATCATCTACCAGGCATATAAAATTCATGAATATTGGGTATCAAGAATATTATGGACATAAAACTCATTCTTCCTGCCAATAATGACACCCCATAAAGATAATATTAATTATTTATACTATAAAAAACCCTTCATCGCTAGGCATCATCATAAAGCCAACATTATGGGGCCTTTTCACTTAATAAGTTATTATCATTATGAGTCACCAATAATGGAGCCATTATCACCAGGCCTTGCATCCAATAAAGACACCATCACTAGAAAATACCACCAACTAGACCATCATCACTCTGAATCACCACAAATGGATCCATCATCAGTACAAACAAATAGTGATTGGGGGGAAACATATGGGGTGCATTAAAATATAACATTAAAAAACTATTTACAGTTACTCCCACAAAATAACCACACTACGGGTCCATATCAAGTGTACTCGCACTACCCATAACACTAAAACATTACCCCGACATCAGCTATAACCATCAACTTCTTCCACTAAATTTTTCACTACATGGTATATAACCACACACGTTCCAAAATTCCTATCATTATTGATTTCTTCAAAAAAAATTATACATTTTCAAATTTAAAATCAAGCATCCATATAGAAACCATTCAACTCCGTATTTAATGATAAATCACTCTTAAGAAGACTGTGTGTTCTATTTCAACCTCAAAACATTTTATTCATCATATTTATTGATATTTAATTCAAAAACCAATTATCACAAATTGAATTTCATACCACCCTTATTTAATTTCATTCCATGGAAATCACATTCTGTCATCATCGCATGTATCCAATAGCTACCTAAAAATACATATTCCATGGCATTTCATCCGAATCATTTTCATATAACAACACCACACCTACTTATAAACTCTCTTAGCATCTCAACCATTTATCATTATTAACACATTATAAACCAACACCAATCAACCCTTAAAATCACCGATGTTAATCCAACCATAGCATTCGTACCTCAACAAATTACTCTCCAAAATTAATCACAACCATAACCTAACAAACCCTATGTGAAACACATTACAATGGGAAAGACACAATAATCACACCATCAGTTTTATCATCTTATGTAAAATCCAAAAAAAGACATTAATTTAAATATTTATTCCATAAAAATTAGATATATATTTCTGGGGCATTTTGAAAATAAATTTATATTGAAACAAAACTATTTTTTATCCACATATATGAGCACAAAATATTGTAAAATTTAAATTCATTTAATCAATCAAAATTGGGGTTCATAATTCATCACATCCAAAACCTACTTGTCAAATCATAATTATTGTTTAATTCATGGAACATTAATATAACTAGTAATAAACTAGTAAATTCATATCAATACATCCCATCCACATGGATCTTTTTATTTTTAGTTGATTTTGTTCTTTAGTCATTGATTTTCATATACATAAACAAGAAAGAAGAGAAATAAATATGATGATGTGCTAAATGATTATAGAATCTGGACCCCCTACCTTAGGCATAATATTGATAATCTTTATGGAAAACCCAATAGTGATGAGGAATATCATAGGCAATGTATAACACATGAAGACACTATGGAGGTATCATAAAACATGGATTCAATTTTTCCAAACAATCTATAGAAATACCATCCCTCAAAACATTCATTCCCACAACTATAATATTCTTATTATAGTTAAAGAGGTGGAAAAAATAGCGGAAAGAAGAGGGACTCACCATATATAACCAAAAACTAATATCATAAAGCCAAGGATCACAACAATGTGAAAAAATGTGAAAGAACTCTAAAGGAATAACTTAGTTAACCAATGAATCAATATAAATCTATAAATAATAATATATTTTGAAGGGGGTTTGGAATTAATAACCATTGTTAAAATTAAATGATTTTCATGTAGCACCCCTAACTATGCCACAATCTTTAGGAACTCACCTAAACTAAGAAACAACATAGAGAGTTACATTGAAATTGTAACATCCCTGGTAAATAAAAAAATAATATTTTATTTAATTAATATTTTGGGAATTAAATGTTAATTTTACCTTAAAGGGGTTTCTATGTTCGATGGCGTACCTGATACAAAACAACGTGTTTCTTTGAAATATTACACTGCACACTAATAATATAATATTATTATTTTAAATGGTAGTTAACGCCTTGCTTTTTTATTGGCCGGAATGAATATAACTAACTAAAATATGATTATACATGTTTATTAAATGTTATTACATTTATCCAATAAAATTTTGAGGCTTAAAATGTAAATGAATATGATTTAAAGCATAAATACTCTAATATTCATTAAATGGTCGATTTCCTGCCTTTTGATGGAGAACCCTCTTTAAATATATTTTTGGTCACTTTTATATATTCTATTTGACAAAATAAAATTCTTCTTTAGAATAAAGATGTAAAAACCAAGATCTTCATTAAAAGTATATTTTTCATTTTCTGGTCGTTTTTTAGAAAAGGAGGAAAATGTGGAAATTTTCAAAGCACACACCGTGTCATTTATAATTACACACCGTGTACCTAAATGTTGCACAAGTCCATGTGCTGGCCGTGTCTGGGACACACACATGGTGTGTTGGGGCAATGTGGATGCCGATTAAAGCAGAGTATGGAAAATCTTATTACACACCGTGTACTCCTGAAGTACACGCCGTAGACTTTATTTTTTTCATTAAATGGACTGGGGTCACGTCAAATCAACAGAATCATATTCTTCTCCATGTTCTTTGATCGAGAGCATCCCGTACATCCGCAAACATCCTCTGATCCCCCGATCCTCTGTCTGTTTTCCGAATCGACCGCCATTGACTGCATTTGAACCGTAGAGGTGAGCTCTTTTTTCTTCTTGAGTTCCATTCCATGATTTTACCTCTTTCTCAAGATATCATTGGTTGAAAATTTTGTGCATTTTCATATATCTACACCATTCTAAGGAGAATCTAGCCTCGTGGTCCATGTATATTGATCTCCTAGCATCTAGGTAGGTAGTTTGTGCCTTAACATTCAATGTCTTTGAGTTTTATGTGCAAATTTCCACCAATACCCTTGAACGAGGTATTGCATGTTTATCGTTTTACCCCTGTTTTTTTCCTGCCTTTCTTGTACGCTTGGGTAGTGGTAATTTGATCATGTTTGAGGATAATTGCTGTGCTTGTATGTTTTTCCCATGCCTTGTTCAGTTTACATCCTTTGGGTCTTGTTAGCCATTGGGCGTTATACCTGTTTTCCATGCCTTGTGACCATAGGATGGAATAATATTCATGACATGCTAGTTTTCTGTAGACTAGTTAGCCATGTAGCTCTATAGGTGTACGCTGGCCTTATAACATTATTATGCGCTGACTGGCATGGGACTATGAGATCCTGGTGCTATAGACTATAAGGTATAGACTGAGTGAGCTTCCTAGGAAGTCTTGGACATTATAGACTACAAGGGATAGACCGGGTGAGCTTCCCAGAGAGTCTTGAAAATAATAGACTATAGGGGATAGACCTAGTGAGCTTCCCAGAGAGACTTGGAAATTATAGACTAGAGGAGAGTAGACCAAGTGAGATTCCTCAGAGAGTCTTTACTTTTTTGATTTTCCTTAAACCATTCCAAGCTAGAGGAGGAATTGACTGAGCGAGCTTCCATAGAGAGTCTGTGATAGACTTGAGACTATAGGAGGATTGACCAATTGATCTTCCTCAGAGAGTTTCTAGACCTTGGGGCTTAAGAGGGTTAGACCGCGTGATCTTCCTCAGAGAGTCCCTAACTACCCTACAATATAAGGGTAATTGACCGAGTGAGATTCCCCAGAGATTCTTATAATTTCATATGACCAAACCAGATGGGTTAGGCTGAGTGCACTGCCGAGAGGGTTGTTGGTACTTCTTGGATAGGACAAGAGTGGTTGGCTGTGAGTACTTTTTAGAGGGGTTCCTATTGTGGTTAGTTGTTTACTTCACTAATCCTTATTGTTCTATGGATTGATTAATGATTCATATCATCCTGTTAGTTCTTACTAATTACAGCCTGCTGTTTATTGTTACTGTTTACTGATTACTGTACTATTACCTTCCATATAATCACTGACTGTTTGGCACCGATCTTCGGGTGTTTGCCTAATGGGATTTAGTCTCACACCTTATTGGGCCATGCTTTTGGACCCAAAAGACTATGTTTTTGTAGGTATAGACAAGGGAAATCACACTTAGACTTCCAGTAATTGATTGCTTTGGAGCAGGAGAGCATGGTACCAAGCATAGGCTTGCGATGCTGTGGAGATTTTTATCTTTTATTTTGTACTTTTTTTGTTACTATTTGTATTTCAAGCATTGTGACCTATTTGGATGCTTTCCTTGATATGTATCATGCATCATTTCATATATACATATGTGCTCCAGTTATTTATTGTTTTAGTCTTCCACTGTTTATTATTGTTGTATTACTGCTTCTGATATTGTATGTTTTGTTTAATTCTGGTGTGTACTCTCCCAATGAGGGCATAGTTTCCCCACTATCACACCCAATGCCCTCGATGCTAGTTAGTAGCCTCTGGCGTTTGGGGAAATGCGCATGAGTCCACGTGACCAACCGGGTACGGGGTGCCTCTGGGTGGCTTCCAGAACATGGATGTTTTAAAGTGGTATCAGAGGAATTATTTTCTCTTGATTTACTATTTGGATTCATTGGCCAGGGATAGGACGGATTCGGTACTTGGTAATAAGTTGTGCCCGGGAGTATCTAACCCATGTATAGGTAAAATCCAATCTACCTTGTTTATTATAGTTTTCTGGTTTTGAGATTTTACAGTTGATATGATTTCACCTAGAGTGATTGACATGCCTTGTGTTGTTATTGTTGTTGCTATTGCGGTTCTATTTCTGTTGCAACCCGATGAGATGAGGGTATGACATCTCATGCATCATATATGCACTTGTTAGAAATCACATGCCATGCATTCTCTCCATGCCATATAGGGTGCATTAGCGATTTAATGTTGTTGTGATGGACGTTGTGTAGATTATGCATGCTCTTGTGATAGATGCTTTGATTGAATCCCTGTCGTTTGTAGATAAATTTTTTGTATTGTACCTTGCTTAAATGAAAGACAAATTTTGGTTCATGAGGTGTTATGGGACCTCATGATTAGGAACATGGTGGATCATTGACTTGTTTTTCATGTTCATGACTTGTATAAGATTCCAAGCTTTGATTTGTGGAGAGTATGGGCCCTCACGGATCAAAATTTTGCACCTCCATGTTCGGTTTTAAGTGTTTTCTGGGCTTCGGTGTAGTTTCTGAGCTACTACCTAGAAAAACACATAATACATGATGTCTACTATATGACTACATGCCGTATAGTTTTAGAATGTGTCACTGACTGTGTGGGAAGAAACATGGGGTTGTGAAAAGTCTTCAGGAACACGCCATGTACGGTAGGTACATGCCGTGTATTAGTGAGCCGTGTAACCGGCTGTGTCACTAACAATATAGGTCAAGGAAGCTCATGTAGTACACGCTGTGTTTGGTATAAACACGCTGTGTAGCCTTGTTCTAGGTACCCGGACGTGTCATGAACAACACGGGTCGGTGTTATCTTCTCTTATACATGCTGTGTTTGTTGGGAACACACCCTGTAAGGGTCAGCTGTGTAGCTAGCGGTGTAACTAACAACACGGGTCGCCGAAACCTTGTCTAGTACACACCATTTCCTTAGTGAATACACCGTGTAGTCTAGGTTTAAGAGGACCATGTGAGTTAGCCATGTGAAGAGAAATGGGTAGGGGAATGGAGTTCAAGTACACGCTGTCTGTGGAGACAACAGGCTGTGTAGTCTGGGGTGTTACATGACCAGAGGTGACAGAAGTACACGCCCATATGAATTGCTTTATGGAACACGCAGTGTAGTTGTTATACACTCCATGTAGTCATATTTGGTAAAACTTGAGTGTTTCTATCTCTTCTTCATGTTTTGTACCCTTGTGTTCTTTGTCCCTGATAATCCTGATCTAAGGTGTGCTTTTGATCTTTCAGAGCTATGCATCCGAGATGTCCTCCATTTGTATGTCAGCTACCAGACGGTGATCAGACACCAGATATGGATGATCAGGGTCCTCCTGCCGATCCTCCTGCTGTTCCAGCCTTGGCACCAGCAGTTATACTCGTTGTAGGTGCTGATGCGCAGTTCAGGGAGGACATCCTAAGGATGATTTAGACCTTTCAGGGAGTGCCGCCTCCTACCCCATTGATGGATGAGGTTACGTGGGGTTTCCAGCAGCAGCATCCTTCTACTTTCATAGGGGATGTAGGACCCCAGGCTGCAGAGTCATGGCTAGAGGTCATGCTAACGATCTTCGAGCACTTGGAGATACCTCCAGAGAAAAGGATAAATATGGCTACATAGATTCTCCGAGGCACGACCAAGAGATGGTGGGAGGTGATCTCATAGACAGGGCACTAGCAGAGTATGACATGGGAGGAGTTTCAGTGCATCTTCTACGATTACATTTATCCGGAGACTTTGATGTCCGACCAAGCCTGGGAGTTTATGAGTCTCGAGCAGGGTGCTCTTTCTATTATGGAGTAGTCGTCTCGTTTTACTATGTTGCGGCGCTTCACGCCGATTCCATTAGGTGATGAGTTGTTCCTTGATAGGAAGTTTGAGGACAATCACGGTATGGAGATCCGTTCCCAGGTGAATATCTTCAGGTTCACTTCGATATCCTCTATCGTCAACTAGGCACTAATCCCTGAGTGCAATATGAGAGATTCTGGAGGAGTGGGCTAGGGTGGTTCGATATCCATAGTCAGTGTTCCTTCTACTAATAGTAGGAAGCACTGTAGGGAGTCTGCTCGTGGAGATCAGGGTGTGCAGAATGTATCTTCAGGCATCCAGGTAGTATGCTACCAATGTGGTAGGATCGGACATACTAGGCCTCAGTGCTAGGGAGACCTGATGGAGTACCGATCTTGTGGAATGATGGTCCATCTTCATCATTTTTTTCAGATCTTCTCACCTAAAGTTGGTTGTAGGTGTTATTCTACAGCCCCACGTACAGGAGATGTATCTCTAGTTTCTCACCAGTCTGGGTATTGGAGTTCTTCCATCCGTTCGGTCCGAGGTGGAGGTTGTGGCCGTGGTGGTCAGTCACCAGGTTACCAGTGACTGTAGAGTGGATCAGCTCACAGTGGTCAGCCAGGGACGTAGGGCCGCGGTACATGCCAGAATTTCACCATGGAGCAGACCTATCAGGAGTAGGATACCGGCCCTTCCACAATTTGAGATACGATCTTAGTGGCCTGAGTTTTATCATCATCCCTTTTCCATACTAGTGAATCGCATGACTTTATCTCTGTTGCTGTTGTGGAGAGCCTTGGGATCTTTCTATTTTCCTCTACCAATACCTTGACTCAAGACACACTGTTTGGGACTAGGATGTCTAGCATATGTTAGTTCAGAGAGTGACCTATTGAGGTTGTAGGGTGTCACTTCTTATGGGACCTCTATGTCCTAGAGAAGACAGGATATGATGTCATTCTTGATATAGACTTCTTAGTTCCCTTCCAGGCAGTCGTCGATTGTTATCACCACAGGGTGAGTTTCGTATCACCAGAGGGAGGATATTTTCTTCATTGAGGCGAGTGGGATGTCCAGGCGGGTAGAGCTGGACCAGAGCATCATGGGCTAGGGGGAGTTACATCCCAGATTGCAAGTCATTATCTGGATGACTAGGGGAATTCGCAGTTAGACTTTCCTCCAGTGGTGTATCATTTCAGGGATGTCTTTCTAGAGGAATTTTTAGGTTTCCCTCCTGAGAATGCGGTAGATTTCTTGATTAAGCTCATTCTAGGAGAGGCACCAGTGTCTATTCCTCATTATAGGATGGCTACACCTAAGTTTTAGGAGCTCAAGAAGCAGTTGGAGGAGTTGCAAGCAAAGGGTTTCATCTGACCCAGTACTTCTCCTTGGGGTTCACCTATCCTGTTTGTGACGAAGGAAAACGACACCCTTAGGATTTGCATGGATTATCGAAAGCTAAACCATTTGACAGTCAATAACCTATATCTTTTACAAGGATCGATGACCTCTTCCATTAGCTTCGAGGAGCCCAAGTGTTCTTGATGATTTATTTGCGGTTCGGAAATCATCAGTTGCATGTTAGACCATCAGATATACCTCTTACAACCTTGATGAGAAGGTATGGTCTATACGATTATACGATTATTCCATTCGGTCTCAAGAATGCTCCAGCAGATTTTATAGAACTAATGAACCGAGTGTTCCATCCATACCTGGATTCCTTTGTGGTGGTTATCGGGGATGAAAACTTGGTGTACTCTCACACTCAACACGACTATGCTACCCATATTTTGATAGTACTGAGTACAATGAGAGAGCATCAGTTATATGCTATTCTCTTGAAATTACACTTTTGGATGGATTAGATTCAATTCTTGGGTCACGTTATCTTAGATACAGGAGTATCAGTAGACCTAGAGAAAGTGAGAGCTGTCGTTTCCTAGAAGCAGCCGAAGAATGTCTTTGAGGTGCAAAGTTTTGTAGTGGTGGCTGGATAATATAGGCCTTTCATATATGACTTTCATGCCTTGCAGCACCGTTGACAGGTCTGACCACAAAAGGTGCGAAGTTCTTATGGCCAAATTCATGTGAGTCATCCTTTGAGGAGCTGAAAGGGAGGTTTACGTCAACACCGATACTAGTCTTGTCAGAGCCGTGCAAGAGCTATACAGTCTACTGTGATGCTTTAGGTGTCTGACTAGGAGATGTGCTTATGCAGGGTGATGGAGTCATTGCGTACGGGTCTCGGTAGTTGAGGCCACACAAGAGGGACTACCCGATGCAAGATCTGGGGTTGGTAGTAGTTTTTCATGCCTTACACTGTTGGAGACATTACCTTCTGGGAGGGAACATTGTGGTTTTCACCAACCACAAGAGTATCAAGTACATCTTCAATAAACATGATCTAAATCAGAGACATCGCAGGTGGCTCGAGTATCTTCAGTCCTTTGACTTTGAGCTTGCCTATACGCCGATAAAGAGCATCACAGTGGCAGATGCGTTGAGCAAGAGAACTCTTATTCTAGAAGTTCAGGAGGCCAGTAGTGAGTGGAAGGTTATGGCTATGTTCTCTGAGATGCATTTGGAGGTGCATGACAAACCGGGGCAGACTTTTCTATCTTATGTAGCTATTGACTCTACCCTTCTTGATCGTGTACAGATGAGGCAGCTATCAGACTCTGAAGGGCTAGTCCTGTTGGAGAGTGTTTCAGTAGGGGACCCTCAACCTGGATGGACTGGGGTCACATCTAATCGATAGAATCATCTTCTTCTCCAGGTTCTTCGACCGAAAGCATCCCATACGGCCACGAACATCCTCTGAGCCTTTGAGCCTCCGTCTGTTTGCCTAATCGACCACCGTCGATTGCTTTGGAACCGCATCGGTGAGCTATTCCTTCTTCTTGAGTTTCATTCCATGATTTTTCCTCCTTCTCAAGATATCTGGGGTGAATCTTTTGTGAGTTTTTTTAGATCTACGATGTTCTTAGGAGAATCAAGCCTTGTAGTCCATGTATATTGATCTCCTAGCATATAGGTAGGTGGTTTGTGCCATACCTTTCAAATTATTTGAGTTTTATGTGAAAATTTAAACCAATACCCATGAACGTGGTATTGAATGTTTACCATTTTCCCCTGTTGTTTTCCTTCCTTTCTTGTATGCTTGTGTAGAGGTAAGTTGATCATGTTTGAGGATAATTGTTGTGCTTGGATGTTTTTCCCATGAAATGTTCTATTTACGACCTTTGGGTCTTGTTATCCTAGTATGGTTATTTCAATTTTCCATGCCTTGTGACCATATGATGGAATGATATTCTTGAAATGGTTGTTTTCTGTAGACTAGTTAGCCAAGTTGATCTATAGGTGTACTTTGGCCTTATAGCATTATTATGCACTGACTGTCACGAGACCATGAGAACCTCGTGCTATAGACTATAAGGGATAGACTGAGTGAGATTCCTAGAGAGTCTTGTACATTATAGACTATAGGGGATAGACCGAGTGAGCTTCCCAAAGAGTCTTGGACATTATAGACTATAGAAGATAGACCGAGTGAGCTTCGCAGAGATTCTTGGACATTATAGACTATAGGGGGGTAGAGCGAGTGAGCCAACTCAGAGAGTCTTTACTTGTTAGAATTTCCTTAAACCATTTTAGGATAGAGAAGGAATTGGCTGAGTGAGCTTCTTCAGAGAGTCTTTGATAGACCTGAGTCTATAGGAGGATTGACCAAGTTAGCTTCCTCAGAGTGTTTCCAGACCTTGGGGCTATAGGAGGGTTAGACTGTGTGATCTTTCTCAGAGAGTATCTGACTACCCTATACTATAAGGCGAATTGACCAAGCGATATTCCCCAGAGAGTCTTATAATTTCGTATGACCAAACCAGAGGGGTTAGGATGAGTTCACTACCCATAGGGTTGTTGGTACTTCTTGGATAGGACCAGAGGTGTTGGATGCGAGTACTTTTCAGTGTGGTTCCTGTTGTGGACAGCTGTTTGCTTCACTGCAGCTTGATATTATGTGGATTGATTACTATTTCATATCATCCTCTTATTGCTTTCTGATTACTGCCTGCTATTTACTGTTACTTTTTACTGTTTACTGTACTATTACCTGCCATATAATCCCTGACTGTTAGGCACATATCATCAAGTGGCTGTCTACTAGGATTTCCTCTCACACCCTGTTGTGCCATGCTTTTAGGCCCAAAGAGACTATGTTGTGGCAGGTATAGAAAAGGGAAAGCGCCTTTCAAATTCGAGTAATTGATTGCTTTGGAGAAAGAGATCATGGGACCAATCTTAGGCTTGCGATTCTGTAGAGTTGTTTATATTTTATTTTGTACTTGTTTTTATATTGTTTGTATTTACAGCATTGTGACCTATTTAGTTGCTTTCTTAGATATGTATCATGCATCATTTTATATGTAACACCCCAAGCTTTTACGGTACGCTTCTCTTTGAATAATGTGATAGCGTGTGTTGTACGCAACACCGAGTTCTAACACACCATAACTAATCAAACTAGCCGTTATGAATAGTAACACCTACTTTTTGAAATTATATATATTTTATATTTGAAAATGGACTTCATTTTTGGATTCGGAATATCGAATTTAGCATAAGGTGAAATTTTGGTACATTTCGGATAACTTTCATATTTTGATGAATAGTGAAAATTACTAAATTTTAATTAAAAACAACTTTTTTAATGAAAATAATTAATAGTGATAAATTATGAATTTGAGTGGTTTTAAATTATATTTAGAATATATTTTTACCATTTAATATAATTTTGGTCATTGGACATAATTTTACAATTAAACCGAACATAAACAAGTGTCAATCTTTAGATAGTTATTATCTCTTAAAAACACGCTTTTTGTTTTGACGGCTGGAATTAATTTTAAATTAATTTCTGCAACTTCTGTGTTTTGAATTTAGGAAAATGGATTCCATATTTGGAATCAGGATTTTCAAATTGTGTAAATAGGTAACTTTTATTTTTAGACATTTTGAATAATTACTGCGGTAAATATTTTATTTACCATGGTTAAGGGTAAATCCGATAAATAAGGGTTAAAAAAATAATATTATAATAATACTAAATTACCCTAAAACGTGTCTTAACCCTATTGGTTGATACATGGTCGACCATGGGAATCTTTGGGTCTATTTTGGGACCCCATGGATCCACTTTTAAGTGATAATGACACTTTATTTTAATTTTGTTAAAATGAATACAAAAATGACACAACCATATATCTTTTAGAACAACAATTGTTACATAGGGTTATATATGTTGGATTTTAGATTATAAATATTCATTAGAAATCTAAAAAGATTTCCTACATAATGATATTTTATTTATAATTTTTAGACATTAAATAATTTATTTTATATATGACACAATGATGATGCAGTAATTACTATAATAGTGAAAAATTAAAATAATTGATATTATAAATAAATATAATATGAAACTTTTAATGCATTAAACTAATTTTCTAGGATAATATGATATAGTAGGATTGATTTAATTTACTTTTTTCGAAGTAATCAATCTGTTATGAGTTTCACAAAAATCAACTATTGAATAGTGTCAAAATTGACATAAAAGAGTTCTTAAACAAATATTATATTATTAATTGATATTAAATTCCTAAAAATCTAAGGTTCGGCCAAGAGACTTATATCATGATAGGTTCATCATTAATGTACCACTTGGGGGTCGCTTGGATGTATATAGTAAGTTTATTAACCATATTATATAAAAATACAAAGAGACATTGTAAAAGTGAAACTAATTAACTTAGAGTTAATACTTAAAGATAAGGTTAATATAAGTACCCAAACCTGTCTAAATTCTATTGGTTGAGTGGTTTTCGACCTATACCCACCTTAACCTTTTAATAATCAACTTTTGAGCCATTAGAAACCGAATATGAATTTATTATAAATTAATATTTCTAGCTTTTCCAAAGGTGCCCCTCACCCCTCTTATAAAAGGGCACTCCTCCTTCTCATTTCTTCACACCTTCAAAGCCCTTTGGTTCGGCCAAACTCTGCCCAAATACTCTCCCAACATCCCTCACTACAACCTAGAGGCCTTAGTTTGATCAGAAAGCCAACCTATGGAGCCCTTTTGATCAAATCAAAAGGAAGAACCCGAAGAAGAGGTAATGATTTCACCACCCTTCTCCAAGATCATTTCTTCTTCCACTTCTTCTTCCTTTGTTATTACCATTCTAAAATAATAACTCCAGTATCTCACATATACTGTGATGTTATTATAAATATGGTACAATCATATTCAGTATTCTATCCACCCTTTGAATAACATGTCACCATAGGTGCGTACGTACGGCTTACCGTCTCCACGTCGTGGTGTAATTGTTATTCAATATAATATTATTTGGATGAGTATAATAATGATGTGTAACTCATGTAAATAATAAATATAAAATGTTAATGATTCTGTATATATGATATACCATCCATTTATATATTATTTTAATATCAAAATAATGATATTGTCGCTCGTGCGTACGTACGGACTACCGTCTCCATGAACGCGATGAGATTAATTCTCCATCGTATCCATTCAAGTATAATTATCATTTGATGATTTAAAAATGATGTTTAAGGACTGGATATCATTCTGGATATGAATAAGATACAACAACCATGGCTTATGTAACAAAACATATAAAAGAAAATGAGTAAGTTAACTCCCGAAACGACGATAATTCTAAGATATTATTAACAAATCAATGTTAAAAGATCATATATGATATCATATTAATATATATGATTCTTGTATAATTTAATAACAACTATTTCACCATTATACAGGAGGTTAACCTACCCCAACCAAGGAAAAGTACAAGGTAAGGGTTTACTTTACAACCTCTTCATTATCCAAGGTTGTTTATACGTAATAATCTACTGGGATTTCTTTATCATCCACATCCATGTTTCTTAAAAATGCATTTCAAATCATTTTTACTATTTACTAGAATATGAGTTAAAGTCATTTATACCCTTTTTGACTTTTATAAGTGGTTTATAAAGGAATCTTTCGGTCGTTTTCAAAACAAGTACCTTTTTAACCTTTTCGACAGAATTAAGGTAAGAATGTTTTTTTAACTTATACGGCGGGTGCGGCTATTTTCCGCCGTTATAAAATCTTAAAAGCTTCCCTTACAAGCTTATAAGAATATTTTCAAAGAAAATGTTTTATTTTATATGGATCTTAAATTATTTCAAAATAAAAGGAGATATTTCTTTAAAAAGAATTTTGATTTCATCTATGTCAACATCCTTTGATGGATTTTAAGATTATTTGAAGTTGATTTATTATGATACAAAACTTCTATATTGTATTGAAGGTTTTGTGATATGTTTGACTGTGGATGTGCTATTTTTATACCATTCATATTTTATGGTGAAAGTATTGACATTTCGTATGCTAGTTTTAATACGAATGTTTATGTTATGTTTAAACCTTTTCATATGGGAATGCATTGGACTTAATATGTGACGGGTGGAGCCCGCTATAGCTCCTCGATGCATCGGTAGGTCTCATGAGACAAACTAGTGTCTTGGCACAAGGCCTTGACAAAATCTTATTTGTAGTCTTGGAACGAGGCCTTGGCTATGTGGTTATGATAGTCTGGAATTATGCATTCCAACATTATGAAAGTGATTATTGATTTTTGCATGTGATTATTCGATTAGTAGAATATCCATGTGAATAAGTAAATGGCATTATTTCATTTTATTTATGCCTTACCATGTTGAAAGTTCATGTTTAAAAGGATTTTGTTTTAGTTATACATTGCCTTAAATGTTTATTCTTATTGATGAAAGTTTCCGCTATATTGTTATCCTTACTGGGCATTTGAGCTCACCCCTTTTCTATGTTTTATTTTTCCCAGTAAGTGAAGATGTAAGTTATGAATGACCTGCAGGGATATTATGAGGGGATTATAGTGTGGACTGTGAAAAAATTATGTTGTTGTAGTAGTTTTTCATTTTATGATGTAATGTAAAACTTATGAATATATCTAGTGTTTCCAAGGCTACTAAACCAATCGGTCTTTCGAGATTTGATCTTTCTTGTGATCATGCCAATGTTATGTAATAATGCACCGACTCTAGGCAACTAGGGTCGGGGCGTTACAGTTGGTATCAGAGGAAGTTTAGTACAAACCTTGGAAGCTAGATTTAGATAAACTTTGATTAGAGCACGTAGACCTAAGATGAACTTTGAAGATTAGTATAGAAGAACTTCCTAGAATTTTGGTATTGTAGAGATTTTGTGAGTTTTCCAAGCAATACATCCCTGTCTGGATACGATCAGGTAGAGGTGGCTCTGGCACAGATGTACCTAGGGGTAAAACCCGAAAACACCGCTTTGAGCTAGACTCGAACGAGAACTGGTGCACGACAACGGGCCTTGCTGCACTCTTGGTTACGACACTCCCGGGGGATATGCTTAGGATAACTCTCATTTTCTTTACAAATCATTTTGAAGGGATTATGAGTATATACATCCTCAAAGAAAAAATTCTTATGATTATGGATTATATCCATAAATAGTTCAATTTATGTTAAGTGTTTTATAAGTATGGGATTATGTATTTTGATTCATAAACTGATCTAGTTTATGACATTGTTTAGAAATGGCGCCTAGTGGAAGAAATGGAAACTGTATCAATGCACGCACTCCATGTAGGGATTACCCTCCTGCTCAAGATAATTATAGTGGGGCTGGTGATGCAACTGGTGCTGATCAGCTAATCACCATACTGGGACAACTTACTCAGGTTATGAATAATAACCTTACCCATATGGAGCACCCTGATCCGCAGCGTGGAGGATCAATGTTAGATCGATTCATGAGGCAACAACCACCAACGTTCAATGGGAATACACATCCCTTAGTAGCTGAGCAATGGATATTTTCCCTAGAGAAAATATTTCAGGTTTTGGGGAGCAGTGAAAGGGAAAAAGTTATCATGGCAGTTTACCGCCTCACTGGAGATGCTGATCAATGGTGGTCATTGATTCAGAACATGAAGGAAGATGATGAAGTATCAAATATGTAATGGAGGGAGTTCAAAGATCTGTTTTTAGAAAAATACTTTCCTCGCGACCATCGAGCAGATATGGAAATACAATTTCTGAGTCTGAGACAAAAGGAGGATGAGAATGTCACAAAGTGTGAGGCTAACTTTACAAGGTTAGCGAGGTATTATATTCACAAACCAAGAAGTAAGATTGATCGTTTCTTTGATGGGTTAAAACCATTTCTCCGTCGAGCATTATTCTCACAATCCTTTTCATCATACGAAGACATTGTCTCATGTGCTATCAAGACCGAAAAAGAATTATCTAAGTCTTATGACTTTAAAGCAAAGCAAGAGAAGAAGAGACCTGCTGATCAATCTAGGAATGGAAATAAGGGGAAGAAGGGAAAGGTTGAATATCCATCTTGTGGTAAATGTGGGAAGAAACATCCTGGTACTTTCTTGAAGGGAATGGGAGTCTGTTACAAGTGTGGTGAAAAAGGCCACCAAGCTCATGATTGCAAGGGGAAGAAGGAAGCTACCAACGTTCAGTGCTATAATTGCTGGGAGATGGGGCATTATGCAAATTCATGTCCTAAGCATCAGGAGAACTTACCTCAGAAAAGGCCAAGGGATCAAGGCCAGGCTTATGCTATCACTACTGCTGAGGTAGAAGCTCCGAAAGACGTGGTGGCAGGTAATTTAATGGTTTCCTCAAGTTTAGCAAATGCATTATTTGATTCTGGATCATCGCATTGTTTCATATCTTCCCAGTTTGCTAAGAAAATTAGATATTTCCAATTTGATTTAATAAGGGAGTTGTCAGTTAAAACTCCTAAGGGAAGTATCGTTGCAACAAAGTTTTGTGAATCAGTCCCCATTAGAGGACATAAATTTTCTTTATCTGCTGATCTCATCGTCATACCTATGATTGAGTTTGATATAATCCTCGGTATGGACTAGATTTCGGACTATGATGCGAAGATTTATTGTAAGAAGAAAGAGTTTACGATTCTTGATGATAATGATAAGGAACACCTTATTTTTAGAGAAGAATCGTCACCACCTAATTCTTATTTAGATCCACCCTCAATAGCTCAACTAAATTCAATTATTGGGGAGGAAGAGAATGAAATAACTGCGGGTGAGGAAAGGAATGTTCAAATAGAGGATGTACCTGTTGTGAAAGAATTTGTAGATGTATTTCCAGAAGATTTACCTGGACATCCTCCAGAACGAGAAGTTGAGTTTTCTATTGATTTGATTCCTGGATCAAGGCCTATATCGAAGACCCCTTATAGAATGGCCACTGTAGAGTTAGTCGAACTAAAGAAACAACTAGAGGAATTGAGTAATAAGGGATTTATTCTCCCTAGTGTTTCTCCATGGGGAGCCCCTGTTCTTTTTGTTAAAAAGAAAGATGGATCTATGAGGTTATGTATCGACTACAGGGAGATCAATGCTATAACGATAAAGAAAAAGTATCCCCTACCTCGTATTGATGATTTATTTGACCAACTGCATGGAGCTCAATACTTTTCAAATATTGAACTTCGATCCGGATACCATCAGTTGTGTGTGAAGAAGGAAGACATTCCGAAAACAGCATTTCGAACCAGGTACGGGCATTACGAGTTTACTGTAATGCCGTTTGGATTGACTAATGCACCCTCTGTATTCATGGATCTGATGAATAGAGTTTTCAAGGAGTATCTCGATGAATTTGTGGTGGTATTTATTGATGATATCTTGGTATACTCCAAAACCTACGAAGATCATGAAAATCACTTGCGCATTATCTTGAAGACTCTGAGGAGGCATTAATTATATGGGAAGTTTAGCAAGTGTGAATTCTGGCTTCAGGAGATTTCTTTTCTTGGCCATATTGTCTCTAAAGATGGAATCTCTGTTGATCCTTCTAAGACCAAGGCAATCCAAGAATGGCCAGCACCTACGAGTATAACTGAGGTACGTAGTTTTATTGGTTTGGCATGTTATTATTGACGTTTCGTCCAGAATTTTGCCCGATTGGCTAACCCATTAACGAAGCTCACACGTAAAGGGGTTAAATTTGTTTGGAAAAAAGAGTGTGAAGAATGTTTCGAAGAACTGAAGAGAATATTAGTCAATGCTCCTATATTGACTCTACCATCGGGGAATGATGGGTTCGTTATTTATAGTGATGCATCGAAGAAAGGACTTGGCTGTGTCCTTATGCAGAATGATAGAGTTATTGCCTATGCATCACGACAGTTGAAAATTCATGAACAAAACTATCCTACTCATGATCTCGAGTTAGCAGCAGTGATCTTTGCTTTGAAGATATGGAGGCACTACCTCTATGGTGAAAAATGTGAGATTTATACTGATCACAAGAGTTTGAAGTATATTTTCTCACAAAAAGAACTCAACATGAGGCAAAGTAGATGGCTTGAATTACTCAAGGATTATGATTGTACGATACACTACCACCCAGGGAAGGAAAACAAGGTGGCAGATGCTTTGAGTAGAAAAGACCATGGAGTTTTGAACAATATGAGAATTGAAAGGGATCCAATTTTTATGGATCTAGTGAAGATGGACGTGGGAATAACCAGGGAAGGTGAAACATCAATGCTTTTTCAAATGGTTGCCAAACCATCTTTACTAGAAAGGATTAAGAGTTCTCAGACCGATGATGAAGAATTCCAAAAGAAGATTAAAGCTATGAATGATGGGAGATTGAGAGACTTTGTGTATGAAGATGGAATTTTGAAATTCGGGAAGAGACTTTGTGTTCCCAATATACCTGATCTAAAAAGGGAATTGCTGGATGATGCTCATAGTTCCAATTTCTCTATACACCCTGGGAGCACCAAAATGTATAGAGATTTGAAGGAACATTTTTGGTGGGACAACATGAAGAGAGAGATTGCTGATTTTGTGTCAAGATGTATTGTTTGTCAACAAGTGAAAGCTGGAAGGCAACAGCCTGGAGGAGTCATGCAACCTCTTCCCATACCGGAGTGGAAATGGGACAATGTTACGATGGACTTTGTCATGGGGCTACCATAGACTCCTAGAAGTAATGATGCAATATGGGTTATTGTTGATCGTCTTACCAAGACAGCACATTTTCTTGCTATAAGAGAAGATCTACCCCTGGAACGTCTAGCAAGACTATATATTAATGAAGTTGTGAGACTTCATGGAGTACCCCTATCGATTGTTTCTGATCATCATCCCCGTTTTACTTCAAGATTCTGGAAAAGTCTTCAGAAATCCCTGGATACTGAACTTCATTTGAGCACTGCTTACCACCCTCAGACAGACGGACAATCAGAACGGACTATTCAAACCTTAGAAGACATGTTGAGATCTTGCTCACTTGACTTTCAGGGTATGTGGGATCAATATTTACCTCTGGTAGAAGTTTCCTATAACAATAGCTTCCATTCGAGTATTCAGATGGCACCATATGAAGCGAGATGTCGTACACCAACCTATTGGGATGATGTTGGTGAAAGAAAACTTGTAGGCCCAGAACTGGTGGAGGAAACGGTGGAAAAGGTGACAGTAATCCAAAATCACATCAAAGCAGCTCAAAGTAGGCAGAAGAGCTATGCCGATAATCGAAGGAAGGATTTGGAATTTCAAGTCGGTGATCATGTTTTCCTGAAGGTATCTCCGTGGAAGGGAGTCATACGTTTTGGTAAGAAAGGTAAATTGAGTCCCAGGTACATTGGACCTTTCGAAATTCTAGAACGAATTGGGGTTGTAGCTTACCGATTGGCAATGCCGCCAAGTCTCTCCAAAATTCACGATGTGTTCTACGTATCTCTATTGAGGAAATACATGCCTGATCCGACGCATGTACTCACCTATGAGGAATTAGAACTGAAACCCGATCTGTCTTATTGCGAAGAGCCTGTCAAGATTCTTGATACGAGAGAACAAGTGCTGAGAAACAGGACGACGCGTCTGGTAAAAGTTTTGTGGAGAAACCATAAGATGGAAGAGGCAACGTGGGAACCCGAGGAACTTATGATGAAGAACCACCCGAGTCTTTTTATGCAGTAATACCCTAGAAATTGCGAGGACGCAATTATTTGAAGGAGGGGAGAATGTAACACCCCAAGCTTCAACGGTACGCTTCTCTTTGAATAATGTGATAGCGTGTGTTGTACGCAACACCGAGTTCTAACACACCATAACTAATCAAACTAGCCGTTATGAATAGTAACACTTAATTTTTGAAATTATATATATTTTATATTTGAAAATGGAATTCATTTTTGGATTCGGAATATCGAATTTAGCCTAAGGTGAAATTTTGGTACATTTCGATAACTTTCATATTTTGATGAATAGTGAAAATTACTAAATTTTAATTAAAAACAACTTTTTTAATCAAAATAATTAATAGTGATAAATTATAAATTTGAGTGGTTTTAAAGTATATTTAGAATATATTTTACCATTTAATATAATGTTGGTCATTGGACATAATTTTACAATTAAACCGAACATAAACAAGTGTCAATCTTTTGATAGTTATTATCTCTTAAAAACACGCTTTTTGTTTTGACAGCGGGAATTAATTTTAAATTAATTTCTGCCACTTCTGTGTTTTGAATTTAGGAAAATGGATTCCATATTTGGAATCAGGATTATCAAATTGTGTAAATAGGTAACTTTTATTTTAAGACATTTTGAATAATTACTGCGGTAAATATTTTATTTACCATGGTTAAGGGTAAATCCGGTAAATAAGGGTTAAAAAAATAATATTATAATAATACTAAATTACCCTAAAACGTGTCTTAACCCTATTGGTTGATACATGGTCGACCATGGGAATCTTTGGGTCTATTTTGGGACCCCATGGATCCACTTGTAAGTGATAATGACACTTTATTTTAATTTAGTTAAAATGAATACAAAAATGACACAAGCATATATCTTTTAGAACAATAATTGTTAAATAGGGTTATATATGTTGGATTTTAGATTATAAATATTCATTAGAAAGCTAAAAAGATTTCCTAAATAATGTTATTTTATTTATAATTTTTAGACATTAAATAATTTATTTTATATATGACACAATGATGATGCAGTAATTACTATAATAGTGAAAAATTAAAAAAATTGATATTATAAATAAATATAATATGAAACTTTTAATGCATTAAACTAATTTTCTAGGATAATATGATATATTATGATTGATTTAATTGACTTTTTTCGAAGTAATCAATCTGTTATGAGTTTCACAAAAATCAACTATTGAATAGTGTCAAAATTGACATAAAAGAGTTCTTAAACAAATATTATATTATTAATTGATATTAAATTCCTAAAAATCTAAGGTTCGGCCAAGAGACTTATATCATGATAGTTTCATCATTAATGTACCACTTGGGGGTCGCTTGGATGTATATAGTAAGTTTATTAACCATATTATATAAAAATACAGAGAGACATTGTAAAAGTGAAACTAATTAACTTAGAGTTAATACTTAAAGATAAGGTTAATATAAGTACCCAAACCTGTCTAAATTCTATTGGTTTAGTGGTTTTCGACCTATCCCCACATTAACCTTTGAATAATCAACTTTGGAGCCATTATAAACCGAATATGAATTTATTATAAATTAATATTTCTAGCTTTTCCAAAGGTGCCCCTCACCCCTCTTATAAAAGGGCACTCCTCCTTCTCATTTCTTCACACCTTCAAAGCCTTTTGGTTCGGCCAAACTCTGCCCAAATACTCTCCCAACATCCCTCACTACAACCTAGAGGCCTTAGTTTGATCAGAAAGCCAACCTAAGGAGCCCTTTTGATCAAATCAAAAGGAAGAACCCGAAGAAGAGGTAATGATTTCACCACCCTTCTCCAAGTTCATTTCTTCTTCCACTTCTTCTTCCTTTGTTCTTACCATTCTAAAATAATAACTCCAGTATCTCACATATACTATGATGTTATTATAAATATGGTACAATCATATTCAGTATTCTATCCACCCTTTGAATAACATGTCACCATACGTGCGTACGTACGGCTTACCGTCTCCACGTCGTGGTGTAATTGTTATTCAATATAATATTATTTGGATGGGTATAATAATGATGTGTAACTCATGTAAATAATAAATATAAAATGTTAATGATTCTGTATATATGATATACCATCCATTTATATATTATTTTAATATCAAAAGAATGATATTGTCGCTCGTGCGTACGTACGGACTACCGTCTCCACGAACGCGATGAGATTCATTCTCCATCGTATCCATTCAAGTATAATTATCATTTGATGATTTAAAAATGATGTTTAAGGACTGGATATCATTCTGGATATGAATAAGATACAACAACCATGGCTTATGTGACAAAACATATGAAAGAAAATGAGTAAGTTAACTCCCGAAACGATGATAATTCTAAGATATTATTAACAAATCAATGTTAAAAGATCATATATAATATCATATTAATATATATTATTCTTGTATAATTTAATAACAACTATTTCACCATTATACAGGAGGTTAACCTACCCCAACCAAGGAAAAGTACAAGGTAAGGGTTTAATTTACAACCTCTTCATTATCCAAGGTTGTTTATACGTAATAATCTACTGGGATCTCTTTATCATCCACATCCATGTTTCTTAAAAATGCATTTCAAAACATTTTTACTATTTACTAGAATATGAGTTAAAGTCATTTATACCCTTTTTACTTTTATAAGTGGTTTATAAAGGAATCTTTCGGTCGTTTTCAAAACAAGGTCCTTTTTAACCTTTTCTACAGAATTAAGGTAAGAATGTTTTTTTAACTTATACAACGGGTGCGGCTATTTTCCGCCGTTATAAAATATTCAAAGCTTCCCTTACAAGCTTATAAGAATATTTTCAAAGAAAATGTTTTATTTTATATGGATCTTAAATTATTTCAAAATAAAAGGAGATATTTCTTTAAAAAGAATTTTGATTTCATCTATGTCAACATCCTTTGATGGATTTTAAGATTATTTGAAGTTGATTTATTATGATACAAAACTTCTATATTGTATTGAAGGTTTTGTGATATGTTTGACTGTGGATGTGCTATTTTTATACCATTCATAGTTTATGGTGAAAGTATTGACATTTCGTATGCTAGTTTTAATACGAATGTTTATGTTATGTTTAAACCTTTTCATATGGGAATGCATTGGACTTAATATGTGACGGGTGGAGCCCGCTATAGCTCCTCGATGCATCAGTAGGTCTCATGAGACAAACTAGTGTCTTGGAACAAGGCCTTGACAAAATCTTATTTGTAGTCTTGGCACGAGGCCTTGGCTATGTGGTTATGATAGTCTGGCATTATGCATTCCAACATTATGAAAGTGGTTATTGATTTTTGCATGTGATTATTCGATTAGTAGAATATCCATGTGAATAAGTAAATGGAATTATTTCATTTTATTTATGCCATACCATGTTGAAAGTTCATGTTTAAAAGGCTTTTGTTTTAGTTATACATTGCCTTAAATGTTTATTCTTATTGATGAAAGTTTCCGCTATATTGTTATCCTTACTGGGCATTTGAGCTCACCCCTTTTCTATATTTTATTTTTCCCAGGAAGTGAAGATGTAAGTTATGAATGACCTGCAGGGATATTATGAGGGGATTATAGTGTGGACTGTGGAAACATTATGTTGTTGTAGTAGTTTTTCATTTTATGATGTAATGTAAAACTTATGAATATATCTAGTGTTTCCAAGGCTACTAAACCAATCGGTCTTTCAAGATTTGATCTTTCTTGTGATCATGCCAATGTTATGTAATAACGCACCGACTCTAGGCAACTAGGGTCGGGGCGTTACATTATAAATAAATTTTTGATTTAGTTATTTATTGTTTTAGTCTTCCACTGTTTATTGTTGTTGGATATTTACTGCTTCTTCTATTTCATGTTTTGAATACTTTCGCTGTGCACTCTACCAATGAGGGCATAGTTTCCCCACTATCACACCAAAGGCCCTCGCCGCTAGTCGGTAGCCTTTGGCGTTTGGGGAAATGCACTTGAGGCCATGTGACCAACCATGTACGGGGTGCCTCTGGGTGGCTTCCAAAACCAGGACGTTACAAAAGACATCAAAATTTACTTTGGATGAAATTTTTGTATTTTTTTGATAATGTTAATTTTTTAATGGAAAGTGAAAAATACTAAATTTTAATTCAAAATACCTTTTATTATAATTTATTTATATAGTTATATTATCTTGTTAATTAGTTTTAAAGTGTAATGATAATATATTTTTACCATTTAATGCAAAGTTGGTCATTTTAAGTAATTTCCCATTGAAATTGAACATAAACATGTTTCAATCTTTTGATAGTTATTTCATAAAACACGCTTTTTTTTACTACGAGAATTAATTTTAAATTAATTTATGCCACTTCTATGTTCTGAATTTGAAAAAATGAATCCCACATTTTCAATCAGGAGGTAAAAGTTGTGTAAATTGGTAACTTTTATTTTTAGACATTATGAATATTATTTTAGTAAATATTTTATTTACCATGGTTTAAGGGTAAATATGGTAAATAAGGGTAAACAAATAATACTATAATAATATAAAATTACACTAACATGTGTCCTAATCCAATTGGGTGATACACTTACAACAATGACCATCCTTGGGTCAATTTTGTTACCCCATGGGGCCACATGGGAGTGATAATGACACTTTATTTTAATTAAGTTAAAGTAAAAACAAAAATGACATAAAAAAATATCTTTTAGTAAATTAATTTTTACATAGGGTTATATAAGTTATATTTTAGACTATATCTATAATTTTGAAAGATATAAAGATTTCCTACATCAGGGTATTTTTTTTAAGATTGTTAGACTTTAAATAAATTAAATTATTTATGACACAATAAATGATGTTGTGTTTACCTCATTAATAAATGATTTAAATAAATAAGAATATAAAGATTAAAATAATATACAAAAACTATCCAATTCTTGTTTGATTATTTTATTTTGAACTTGATTCATCTAATCTTCAACTTGGATATGTTTTTGACGTTTAGAAATCGAAAATCATTATGTAATAAAATAATATTTTCATGCTTTCCGAAATGGCCCCCTTACAAAAAGCCCTCAACTCTAACCCATTCCTCACACCCCTCAAGCCTTGTGTCTCATCCAACCTCTTAAAAATTAAGATCCATACATCCCTCTCCTCCTCTATCCTTAAATTATGTAGAAGTTACTTCAAAACACCATTTTGGTTCAAACCAAAGGGAGTTACCCGATTTAAATGTAACGTCTTCTCTTAAGTTCTTTTGTTTTATTTTACTTATCCATCCCACTAAACTCTTATTATTTCATTATTTTATAACAAATATAGTATACTAAATATACTAGGATGTTTTTATGAGATCTATTTGAACTACACTTACACACACCTCCACTTAATGGGTAAAGAACATACTGTTTCTCTGGATGGAAAACTAACGCCTCACGAACTGATGATTGTTCAATTATCTTCTAACGCCTCTCATGGTGGAAATTATGATGGCCCTTTATTTATATATGATATATATTAAGTTTATGTTTTATTTATTCTTATGTATTTTCCATTTATATAATTCCTTTATGGTTTCCATTATGGGTAAACGCGATAATTTCATTTGAGGAAGTGCGGACAACCGCCCCCTCTAAGTGATATCAGTCGTTAATGCCATATGTGATACATATAGAGGATGTATTTAATTATATTATATATTATATTATACTGGAACTATTATATACCTACATATCTTTATTTTTTAATTCCATTAAAATATGAAATAGAAATGGAAGTAGCGTTCATGCGCACGTACGACTTACCGTCTCTATGAATGGTGCATTTCATTTCTTACCTCTAAATGTTATATACTATTTTAAATAAATGTATATACTGTATATATATGATATATTTGAGATCTAAATCATTAATATCATTCTGGATATAATGGAATTTTGACCACATAGACAACTTGTAAAAATAAGAAGTTAATTTTTGACTCAAGTACCAATTATCAACCAAATGACCATTAGTAACTTAAATGATTACATGATGTTTATAAAATTTTAATAAGTGATATAAAAGGAATAATAAATGTGAAAAATAATCTTAAGCTATTATAAATTAACTTTATTTTATTATTCATGATATTAAAGAACGAACGAGTTAAATCGGAAACGAGGTAAGGGACTTCGTCTCACTCTACTTTCATTATGAAATATATTGTTTTTTACACGACATTATTTTATAAGTTGTATAAACACATTTTACTTTTTATTTCATTCAAAGGGAATCTTTTTATATGAAGTGATTTACTAAATGAGAAAAATAATGTTTCTTTTCACATACGTGGTGGCAAAGACCTTTCTGCTACCACGAGTATTATTTGATCTTTTGGCTTCCTTAACAAGCCGTAATGTTTTTAAAAGGAAAATAAATATCATATACTTTTTGAAGGATTTTTGTATTGAAAGTGGTTTTGATAATGGATTTTTATATCAATATATTTAAATGATATATTGTGATTGAAATGTGGAAATGTAATCTTTCCTTTATGGTTTTTTATGTGCTAAAATTATGTTATGGTTCTTGGGCATTGTATACGTATATGGGTGGTTCTGTGATATACCTAGGGTAGGGGATCCAAAGATTGATCACCAATGCATTGGGTAACATTATGGAGGTAAAAATTAATGTTTATCCTAAGATATTTAGTGAATATACAATGATGGGTATTCGAAATGTTACTCCCTGCGTAGCTGTGATAGCTAAAATGTAAGTATGACATGGATTCCACAAGTTACCTTTATGATTTCTGATTTCTATGTATTATTCATAAATATTATGATTTCATGAGGTACATTAAAGAGATTATTTTATGTATGTAATGGTGAAATAATATTTTTATTCATTGTTTTATAACTCTTACTGAGCTTTTTTTGCTCATACCAAGTTTTGACATGTTTTTCACACGACCAAAAGATGAATAGGGTCAAGGATGGGATCAAGGAAAAGTCATGATGTATAAAATATGGGACTAGGCATGAATATATTTTTCAAGAGTTTTTATTTTATGAAAAAATTGAAACTGATTGTAAATGTATACTTTGTAATTCTTAAGATGTAATGTTACAGTTAGGGCCCAATTCTCTAAAACTCTAAACCTGAAAAGATCCGCAATGTGAATTATTCATTTAATTCAGTATTATGTAATATTTTAGGGCCTAGTCCTTATAGAAATCACTCATAGTCTAAATAGACTATAGGATCCACATGTTAGATCTCAGTGAGATTATATAAAATCATTTCATGGATCCAGTGTAACCAACAAACTAATCCACAACAATGTAAAAAAACAAAAAATTTACCTTTACAAGGACCCATGATTTAACTATAATAAGGGAAATAATAATCTATCCAATGGAAATTAAATAGGAACCCCAACCCCATGAGACTATAAATTGTAAGAACAATCCACACCAAAATAACCCTCTCTGAAATCACAACACACCACACCACACTCTCATAACATGGTCATTCATGAGTATGATGAGTTTTAAAAAACAATAATCTAAATTACATATTCCACAAGGCCCATAAAATGTCTTAATCATGTTATCCTCACCATATAATATAACTCCATACTATATAATCCTACTCCAATAGAGATTTCATATTGAAATCCCATGATTTTTAAGAAGGCTTCCCATATATATCTCAAACATTCAAAACTGAAAAATGTAATTGGGCAACAAATATAGGTCATGCCATTTAATACCTCTCAAATGATTCTATTCCCAATTAAATAATACTGAGTTGGGGAAATTATGGGTAAAGGGAATATTTGAACAACCATATCATGAAATGCCACATATGAATCAAATTTTTGAAAAAGTAAGATAAAAAATACAAATAATTAGATAATGATCAAATTTCATAATGTAGAACAAATTAAACGATTATGTTTCCTTGAAAATAACAGGGTAGAAGAAAAATATTTGGACTAACTGATATTTCTTGCCACAAGTTTCTGCTAATCTCTTTCAAACCATAATTATTCCATATAAAATATAACAGGGGAATAAATCTCCCCCCCAAAATTTTTTTTTTGAATGTACTGAATCTCAAGATGTCATTCCATGTATGTCACATCACCCTCAGTTTTAAAATCCGCCAATAAATGAAATATGTGTTATAATGAAGATATAGATGAATCTTGGACATGCTAATGATGTGCTAGATCCGATCCAACTGGGAAGGAAGATCTAATTTATATCTCATCCCAACAATATTATCTAACACTCAAAATTTTTTGACAAACCAATGAGAAATCGTACTCCCCCTAGTAAAACTATACTACCCAAAATGATATGAAACCATTAATAACTGATGGCCAAAAAACATAAAATTCTAGATTCCCTGACCTATGATCAACATAAGGCATCTTCTGTTACTATTCCACTTTCATCCACCCCTAATTTATCTGGATCCTATCAGTTAGACTCAAGACCATGTCTAATCCATGTAAAGGTAACTCCCCAAAAATGGTCCTTTATAAGAGATATCAACGTCCATATTTATAAAATTACTAAAATAGATCAATATTGATATATGATAGATAGAGGTAATTATATGAAATATCAAACATGGGTAGGTTATTCACCCGTGATCCTCAAAAATATAAGACATAATCCCAAAAAATATCCTCCCACGCGTGGATGGTTTTCTTTGTCTTCGCAAATATCTAGTGATCAAATTGAGATTTAATGGTGTTCCTCATATTCAAAATCATGTTGAAAATATAAATAGACACACAAATTGAATTCAGGATTCAAATCAAATATTTTGGTCCTTGTTACATCATAGATACTCACCACATCATCCATATACAACGTTGCTATAAATTCCATGTAACTATAAACCAAAATTTCTATAAATATGGTCATAATAATCCATCAGTCCATGATCTAAAACACCTAATCACCTCATCCATGTGATCATGGTATCCTAGTAATGAAACTAATAAACAAGTCCAGTTACTTAAACATGGGTACATATAAAGTCTACAACAACCTTTTAGGCATGTTGATCACTCTATTAACCTATTGAAAGACCAAATACCACTCCAATAAACTCTACTACCAAATGTTTAACCCCTTACCACCTATAATTCTTTTTTAAGACATGATACGTCTTGAACAAACACATATTCACCATGAGGATGAACTATCAATGTAATTATATACTCATTCATTAATGGAAAAAATTTATAACCTACAAAGAAAAATTCATCAATACAAACCATCATCTAAAAACCCTCCAAAATATCACATGAACTAAAATAGTCATGTATTACTCCCACAACATGGCATGATTATTGAAAATACTCTACATGTATCAATAAGGATGATTCCACTGCTATATGACATAATAATCCACTTTCATTAGTCTCCCCTTCGATAAGATTAATGTTACAATACACTCCAGACCTCTCTTAGATTCATTAAGCTCCCAAACAATAGATCCCAACATCTTTCTTTTCATCACACCAAACATAATATTCCTTTCTAATGGGGTATAGTACCTCTCAAAATCATAATTCCAATGAAACCCCATCCACCTCTACTAATGCAGATTTAGATCCAAATTAGTAAAAAAAATATTGTATACTCTAACGGTTTGTGAGTATCACAAAACAATTAATGATGAGTTAATTTATGAACAGTATTAGAGAAAACACAATCATTTGTATTTCTAGGTAATGGGTTGTCATGTTCAAGGGGAAATAACTACCAACACCATAAAAATATTAAAACAATTTTCAAAATATATATTCATCCTAACCATATATGTAAAATGTGAAAAAAGACCCCAAACAACATTACCTACTCTAGAAATCGAACCATTAGGGAACTAATCAACCTCTATGATAGGTATTCAATGGTTTCAAACAAATATAATTATAAATTAATACCTATTATTACCAAATTAAGTCTATAAATGGGGATTTAATTTGAGATTTACCCTAAAAAAACGCTGATAAAATCTTTCTTAACAATGAATCTTGTGGTCCTAAGAGATGTTCATAGGTGTATCTATGGAAAGAATTGACCCAATATTCAACTATGAACAACCATACCCAACTAAAAGTCTATATGTTCAATGAATTTTTCCACTTATGTCTAAAACTAACACATCATAGCTTCTTATAGAGTTGATGGTGTCAAAGAAACTATTAGATAGCCCTTAGGATCTTAGTATGATTTTCCTTTGACATTTTGTACATGAATATTTCATCAATTAACATTACTAAGAAATAGTGAATAAACTCACAGAAAACATAGTTCATGGGATTTAAATACATAGGATGTTAGTTCATGTTACCAAAATAAAATACCATGATCTCAGTTATTTCACACATATATTGGAAGGTAATCTTCATAATACCGTATTATTTTACCCTCATTTAATGATATCCAGACAAAAGATCAATCTTCAAAAACCAATTGGATCCCTTTAACTAGTCAAACAATTTATCCATCCTCAATAAAGGAACTAGTTAATAAATTTCAGCTGGTTTATCTTTTGAGAGTCTAGACACAGCCTAATTTTGTTTCCTTCTCAAAAAACAAAATCGAAGCACCCAATGAGATAAACATGGATGGATGAAGCCCATATGAAATATATCATCAATATATATCCTCAGCTACCACTTCTATGTCAGTGTCAAACTAGAATCTTCCCTTAAAATTAGATATTACCTTAATATTAACTACATCCCAAACTGAACATTTGACTAATGGTATATTTTCAAAACCACATCCGAGAAGATATCTATGAAATCCTAAAAAATCATTTGAACCTCTTCCACCAAAGAATCCAATGATCACACTAATTAATAATGTAGGATATTATTCACATTCCTTCAACTCATTTGATAGTACATAACTATTTTAAACACCACTCATTATCCCACAATATTAATAAATTTTGAAATTCTATATATGAAATCAAATGATATGTGCATGGATTAAATCTAATCAGTGGAAAGGATGGAATCATGTGGTTATATCATAAATAAGAACGATCTTTTAACTAGTTAATGTTGTCTCATCATCCCTCTACACACACAATGGATATAAAACTACAATGCTGGAACACAAAATATAATAGCTAATGCCAAGGAAACTAGATGTATATCCACCTATTATTTAAATTCTTGGACCAATGAAGGTGAAAAAAGGGTGTGAACCAACACACATAAAAAAAATTAAAAAATCATGTTGATGGTAAAATGGTCATATTATGAAATATCTGTACTATCTAAAAAATTTGATTCTCTGTAGCTGGACTCTTTCAATTCCTAACTCCTCTCCCCATAATTACACTTTCTACAGCCATACGTAGGTTGAAAACCAAATAGATGAGAATTATCAGGGTGCTGACCTCTACCATTATTATCTCTCACAAGTGGGGAATAAATGTATAAACACAACCACTGGGAATAAATTGGAGGAATCATATGTTGATATTGACTTATTGGTATCTATTAGTATTATATAAAAAATATTTTCCAACCTCAATTACATATTTAATTCCATAAGAAGTGAAGCAAGAAAATTGATGGTGATGATGACCTACACATATGTAACATATGAACACATGGCCCCTAGTATTATTTCTAAAAGTACCAGGCCTAGAATTACATGAACCATAATATAGAGGTAAAATCCCTATCGGTCAGATACTCAAAATTTGTAACTATGAAGATCAACTATTAGCATCACATAACCTCATGAAGCTTTGAGGATATCCATCCTTATTTACTCCATGTGAATGTTTCTACATGATTACATATACCTTCTCATATTACTATACATATATATGATGAATTAATGGTGTGAATGTATATCAAATCATTAGACCTATTTCCTTGACAATACATCGTTCTATAAACAACTCATCCAGAAAAATATCATAATCCAAGTTAACAAATTATTTGAACCCTATTATAAGCTCTTATAAACATAAAAACACTTCCCGGGGATATAAACTATTAATCATTTTAAACCACCATTCATCAATGATATGAACACTAGATGAAACTATTTATTGAAGTATATGCATTAAAAATCCTTCTTATTAAACTCTATAAGATATAGTTTCTATCAATAATATGACAAATATCAAAGATGACTGATCTATAATAGATCACAATAATCAATTTTTTCTCGAGTTTGAATAAAATTGATTCAATATCCTCCTTCTAGTTCTCCAACCCATGATTAGAAACTCTAAATTTATATTTTCCCAAATTATGAAACTATAAATAATGCAATGTATTCTAAACCAACTCATAATATTCATTTTAACCAATATTATTAGGATAAAATATATTAATTGACTAATCCTAACCTCCCTGAATTACATAGAAAAAAATCACAAGGATCCATGTTAAAAAAGAAATCACAGGAGAATCTATAATTCCATTAGTATGAAATTTGTTGACTTCCATTTATTTTTTTAGAATTAATTTTCCAAAATCACCACATTCAATAAAAAGTGAAATAATGAATCTTTTACCTTTGAATATTCTCTACCAAAAAGATAAAATATACTATTATGGTCCTTGCTTCAAATTATACTGTACCCTAAAATCATTGTTTATTTTTAGTATACCTCCCTTAAATCACGAGCTATAGAAAAATAAAACTATTTCCCAACAACCCATGAAATAATAACATGTTCCTTACACCAATATATATCCTATATCTCATCTAATATATTTCATACAGCTCCATCATTCCCCCACAATACTAGTTCCCATTCTAATTCGTAAATAAAGTGGCGTATTTATTGAGTCCCACCTATAATAGGTCTTAAGTTGCAAACCAACACCGGTTACGTAAATCAAACAATAGTATGAATTACAATAATTATATATGTATATATAAGGTCTTGGTATTTTATATATGGTATGGATCTTTTTAATTTCTTGTTAATCCCTTATTAAGTTCTCAATTTTGTATAATCCAGATAATTGTACCTTTAGGCATGATGTTTTGTCTATCGAAGAATTTTAGTAGGGTGATGGAGTATGGATACATGACAATATGACTATGTGTACAAAATTCATGATGTGTAATAGAAACAAATAATGTTCTTTAGTATTGGAAGACCTAATAAACTGTATATATTGGTTTTAACTACAAGTGAAAAACTCGACCATTAAATGAAATGTAAAAAATTTACACGCTGTGTAAATGTCAAGGGTTATTATAAGTGGAAGACCCCATATATTCTCTATCACACCATATCAACTTTATTATCTCTCACATAGAATCCCTAGGGAGAATCTCCTCCTTTATCGTAAAGCTAGTATTTCATCCCGTCTCTTCATTTGGACTCCAAATCAAATGTTTTCTTTCATGTTTGGTACGAGCCAATAATCCATTCTTTCAATTTTCACCATTCATCATTTTTATTGTAATTGATAGAGTTATTTTGGGTAAAAGATATTATTCCCTATTCATAGGTATTTTTATAGTTTTTTATTTATTATTTTCTTGACCAATCTAAGAGCCTATACTAGATGACTTTTAAAATATAGGTATAAGGAAAGTAGTCTTTTTTATTCCCATAAATATATCCTCATTTATAAATAGTTTTGGTTATGTGTATATGTGAATCACTAGGCATTGATTCTAAATTTTGTACCCCTCATTTTAAATTTTCATACAGTGTAGAATAAGGTCCTAATTATACCATTTTTTTTATTTCATTATTGGTTTAGATCAAAATGCCTACCATCCATTTAGGTCGTGTATCATGTTATTTATTTTTAAAAATATTTTGAATATTAAAAACATCATTCTTGAATGATCATCTAAAATTAATAAATTACCAGATTTAATTTAATAAATTTAATATAAATTTTAAAATGAATGTTTATTTGAATATGTATTGATATAACTTTTCCATTATATTTTTTAATTAAGTTGATAATTGGTGGTATTTATATATATCACCATGTTATGTATGACGAAAGGTAAAGGGATGAACCTAATTAAAATTTAATTGGAATGAGAATTACATGGAATTAAATTACATAGGATGTATATATTAATTGTAAAATGTTGCTATCTCATAGAGACCTTTTTCTATTTTATGGGAATGGTTAGACTTGAGATAGTCATAGATTCTTAGGGGAATGACTTTAGCACAAAGAGGGAATAATCCTTATTTACGAAGCCATTTTCTAAGTGAGATACAAACATGGAAAGTGGTATTTTTCTCTTAGGGTATTCCCAACAAGATTTCATATGATCAATTTATTTTCTCTTGGGAAATTATAATTCCATGGACACACTCCATATATTTGTCTTGTTATCTATAGAACTATAACACTATGGATCATTATCCTTGGGGCCATAGAGGCTTAGGCCTAGAATTACTATAGATGTTATTCTAATTATAGTTTTGAGTCTATTAGATTTTAATTTCGTGGGAAATACACTTTGATTACACTTAGTCCCTTACGCTAAGCATCTTCATTTCCAAACATCAGTAGGATTGACCATATATGGTCAATGATGCCTTGGTTTCACCTTGGATCCTATGTCGTTATCATTATCAAGTATATTACTACTGAATATTGTTTCCTCTATATTATTCTAAGCTAAATCAAAAATAAATAAATTATTTCATATTTAGGGACACTAGTGGTACATAATGATGTGTTTTTTGTTTACATATACAGTATTTTACAAATGATAAACATACACGCCATATAAATTTTATTTGCAGACTACACTTGTCATATATGTTCTTGGTGGTGGAAAACTGGGATTTATCTCACACCCTGTCTAGACTACTGTTGACATTTGATATGATTATATTATTGTGGGTGTGTACAAGTGGAAGTTTCTAGTTTTTAAAAAATGACTTATTTATTAACGAAATGAGTTTGGTAGAAGATGAATGATCCATTGCTTAGGATTCCTAGAATGGGTTTTGAATTTTTGATTCCTATTTATATCATATATTGTATTTTCATTATTCTTCAATTTATGCCTATTTTCTTTTCTCATATTCATATGATATCATATTTTGTATATGGCCTAGTTTACTACTTTTTATGTTTAATTATTTCTTCAGTTACACATGATTAAACCAAGTCTATGATGTCAAAAATATGTATCAAAGTTATTTTATTTTATTTTGATATTATTTTAAAAATTTATAAACTCTATTAATAACATATAGAAACATAGTCATAAGTTGTTCAGGGGAGTAGTTATCCCCTGTTTAGGGTAAACACATTGTTTTATTGCAATAATAAATTGTTTTTATATTTTACCTACTATAGTTGATATATTTTCACTTTTTTGAGATGCACATGACTCGTGTTATTTTTTATTATTTATGGTGATTCTATATTGGACTAATATGGAAAGGATAATTTCTACATATATCATCATAGGCCCCTAGGGAATCAAATTCCAAGAATGTTCCGTTCCAAAAAGGTTCATTTCATTACTTAGATTTCGAGAGTTACATGTGATTATTGAGTGATCAATGGTTATTATATATTCATGTTCCACTAAAATATTCTTTTGGGAAATATACTTGTTATTTAAAATTTCAACATCAACCGAGATCGTTTCTTTTCATATAACATGATGGTGGAATATTAACAATTAAATTTCAATCTAGGTAAGGTATTTAACTATGGTTTCATGATATGAGATTTGGATATGATTATATGAGTAAAAATTTTAAATCATAAAGTTTATGATAATTTAAAATTTTAAAATTATAATTAAATTAATTGAGCCATTATAGTTTACTTATTTATTTGTTTGACCAAATACAATGGGGATAGTTACAATTACCTGGGTGTTTATTTCAATTTATAATGGTTTTGGTACTTTAAAAATTGGGTGTGGTAAAAAATTTAATCGAGCCTTGTGTTATATACATACATGAATTCAGACAAAAAATGTAAATATTGAATTAAAAATAATATGGTTACCATTAAATGGGATAGAAATGTTATAATTAAGGAGTGTTTTACTCCTTAAATTGAAATTAACCGCTCCAATTTACTAAAAAGCCTATGGATGAATACATAAATACATACCAATAAACTTACATTACACCTGGGCAGTTGGGATATTATTCTATTGTTAGTGACACCTTATGGTTATCTTAATTATTTAAGTGATTGTTGGTTGTTGTGACTTGAGTATTTTCTTTTTATGATTTGGTTTTATCTCTGTAATTTTGATTAATCTTGATTTGAGACATGTGTTTAAAATTTTAAGTGTTATTCAACAATGATATAATTGAGTTGGGAACCATGAGGGATGTGATGATAATGCTCTAGATATAGTTTTCCATGATCCCTAAGAATTAACATTATGAGTGACCCTAGTGGGACCATCTTATTTTCCCAAACAAGTCTCTGATAATCATCTTCATGAATGATTCATAAAATTGATGTAGTTCATACATGGTGTTCCATGTCATGAAACTATGATGAAAATATGTGGACTGATCTTACTTGTGAGTTCTCATAGGTGAATCTACCCATCTAAACAAGGATTGGTAGTCAACATGATACTGAGTGATAGATATAATCCACATTTTCTATGTTGCAAATTTTGGATATTTCTTCACAGTGGAGGATTAAGAATACAACAAAAAATTTGTGTGATTATTCAAACTACTTATGGTATAAAGTTACCCATTGTAGTCATCATTAGGAAATAGACACAGAGGAAGTATAATACACCTTTTATGGTTACTTTAACCCTGATACACTGAGAGCTGGTCGAGCTAGAGAGTTTGTGAACCTGATGTGTTGTACTATGTCAATCATGGACTATTCAGTGTGATTCACTGAGATTCAAACATTTTGACCAGTCATTTTCTTTCATGAGATAACATGATCGATATTATTTGAGGATGGGATTAGGTATTTTATATTCTATCAGTTTAATTTCATCCTAATGTCTATAGTTTCTAAGATTGTGTACCCAGATCTTATTCCCTTATGAAATTTGGGTGAAACTGATTGTACATGGTATAAATGGTTAGTTCTGATAATTGCTATTAATTATTCTAGTGGAAGGAATCCCCTCATTAAGTATTCTCATCAAAATAGTGGTGTGAAAAGTATCTACACATGTATATGTTTTATGTGTCATCATTGGAGACACCATGGGAATGTGAATCCGTAGTGTGATAGAGGCCCACTAGAGATTTGTTCTTATGATAGAATGAGTCATGAATAATGGATTTTTTGGGATATTCCACCTATTTATACCCGGAGATGATCTGCACTAGCCTCACCCTCTAGAAGAGGATAAATGGCTCCACGTAACACATGAATATGGAGTAGCATCGACCAATCTAGTCAAGGAGGTGGTCATGGTCAAGGTAACTTGACATTTGATTTTCAATTCCAGTTGCGTGGGCCTACTCAAGGTTTTATAGATGTAGATAAAAGATGTGTATTGGACTATTTTAAGTCATTACAACAATTACATGTGGTGCAAATTTCCAGATTGTATACTATATGAAGTATCAATCTATTATCCTATAATATCATATCATATCAATTTGAAAAATTCTCCTTGTAATCCTTTGTCTATTAATTGATCACATAATGAAATAGGAATGATATTTTGTACTTATATGGGGGTGATGACCGAGGAAACACTATTGGGTGTATGGTCATAGTTTATTGGTCAATGAAAGGAATGTCCTCCTGAGATTGTTTGTTATCACTTCTTGGGGAATTTCATTGTCCATTATATACAAGGGGTTTATGTACTTCTTGAGATTCATTGGATTATGAAATATTATTTCCATGTTTAATATTATATATGATGTTTAAATTTGAAATCACTAGAGGTTGGTGGATATGTACCTTAGAAAAAATGGGATGTCATGGACCGTTAAACCAGAACAGATCATTTTATGACAAGTGGAGGGACAACCCAAACTTCCATCCTCTCTATGGATAATTAGACAATGTGTATGTCGGATTTTCTTCAATTTGAGGTCAATTTTAGGGATTTTTTCTTAAAAAAACATCTCTATATTATCTCGAGAGCGGGTGGTATAGTATTTAATAAATCTAATTCTTGGTTCAACTCTAGTATCAATTCCTCTGAAGAGGCTGATACCTATTGGGCTCGAGGAGATTAAGAGACAGTTGGATGATTTAGAATATAAGTGATTATAAGACTATAGATACACATGATTAACATAAATTGATTTTAAATAATTTTCAATTAATACATTGTATATTACAAGAATACATGGTTGGAGACCGTAATAGTTTAGGGTCTTTGGGTACATGGAAAGAGAATCATCCATCCAAGTGAAAGATATTCAAAGTCCCACAAAAGATCTCCACCTTTAGTACTTATAATTAATACCTTTATTAATATAATTTAAAAAGGAAACATAATAAAGGGGTGAGATCTAAATCTCAGTAAGGGTAAATAAAGGAAATTACTAAGCATGAAATTTAAAAAAGTTTATGGAACACGAGAATAAAATTTGAATTTCATACGCTGCATATTTGAGATCATAATAAAGACTAGAATTTAAAAAATAATAGATCATAAGAGGATTAAGATAATATATCAGGAAATCATAACATTGTAATATGACATGGAATTTTAGGCATGCACATAGGTCTATAACATCGTGAACATGTATAAGTAGAATCAGGTTCACTCATTAACGCAAGTAATAGAAATCTGCTCCCACATCAACTTATGGAAATGAAACTGGGACTATGTATGACATTATGAACATGAAATCTGGTCCACACATATCCTTATAGACATAAAACTAGGTACATGAATAGAATTATGATCATGTAATCAGGATTACATATACCATTGTGAACTTGTAATTGGGTTCACATATAAAATTATGGTTATATACCTAGTTCCACACAAAACATTAGGAACACACCATAAGGTTATATCAAAAAATTGAGAACATGTAATTAGGTTTACACATAAACTTATAAACATGAAAATAGGTCCATTAATAATGTTCTGAAAAACAATATTCTTCACTCATACCATTTTTAAAATGTAATCATGTTCACACATAATCTAATGGACAAGAAACTATATCCATGAATAATATTGTGAACACATAATCAGGTTCATGTCTAACATAAATACTCATGGGTAATCCATAGTTACCAAATGAATTATAGAAAGGTATAGGCTCCACCAATATCATAATAAAATCATTCATACATTCTCCAAAAGATAATAAAATTTTATCTTATCATGACCCATAAAAATAGAAGGCTTTTAAAAACATCAAATCATAACACATGAAATGAAATGGGAATCATTAATGTTTCTTCACATTAAAAACTATTGAAAAGATTTAGGTTTTATAATCATTTAAACAAATAATAAACCATGAAAAGAAGTGTGTTTCAAAAGCATATAACATGTGGAATAGAAAATGGTGTCATATGTATCATTCTATAAAAACATTAACCATTAAATAAAGTACATGAATGGACCCCTCGGATAATTTACTATAAGAGAATTAAAAACATCAAATAATGTCATCATTAATGGAATATAACATGGAAATATATTTTTAAAACATTTCATATGGAAATTTTCCATTTTATTCAAAAAGGATCTTTAAAACATAAAAACATTATGAGAACCATTTTACTGAAGGTGAACATGAAATATTATAAAGAAATAATTTAAGTCCTTTTGGAAACCATTTTCTTATAAAAAATATTAAAAAAAATCGCAAAATTTTTGAAAATAAATTATTTTAAAATTATTTTAAAACATATATATAAGGATTGAGAACATTTAAAATACCTCTTTAAACAAAAAAAATTTTGAAAACCTATTTATTTAAAACTGGGTTTGAATAGTTATATAAGAATATTTGATATAATAAAACATTTTTAAAAATATATTTCCTTGAAAATTATCTTCACATATCATTTGACAAAATTTTTTGAAACATTTTTGAAAATAAATGTTTTTGAAATAAAATAGATTTTATACCAAAGAGATAGATACAATCATGTTTTTATTTAAAATATTTTCTTAATTATCTTTAGTACTAAATAATGGTAAAAGGGTACTGATACAAGTATATATATTTAATAATATGTGTATAATTATTCATATGAGTGTTCATGAGATATGGATAATAACATTTCATCAAAATAAGTATAATCATTAAAAATAATGAAAAGCAATGAGATTGTTTCAATAAACACCTACAACTTGGTTACGTGGGATCATACTCTTCACGTAAGAAAAGGAAATTTCATAAAGGATAAAATAAAATTAATTGAAGTATATTCATGATATAACTTTTCAATAAGATACATATACTCCTTATTAAAGAATATTGGTTCATAACGAATCATCTGTCTCAAAAAAGGCAATTTGAGACAAAATTACATTACCGACTTCGAAAATTTTTAAACATAAACTCCATAGATGAAAGATAATAAAATTTATAAGTAAATAACTAGAAGTTTATTTATAATATATATATATATATAATACCATCATGTTCAGTACATAAACCATATATAATGAAATAGTGGCCAACATAGCATGTTTTTCAAAGAAATAAAATGGGAAATGAAATCCCCTTACCAGGTCCCTTAACTCTTGTTATACTCATTCAAAACATATTAATAATAAATATAAATTTATTATAAATATTTTAAAGAAAAATATTATTTTATCTAATATAATATATTTTTTTATTACGGCCTTGTACTACTCTCTTCTTAACAATCAAATGTTAAGGATTCGCTTTCAATACAATTCTCTGTATTCTTTGCATGTGCCTTAATTGTTTTATATATTTGGTATTTATACCTTATATGATGATTTAATTCTTTTAAAAATTGATATGAATATCATGAATATACTTTAAACTAATCATATCACTTCAAGGGGGCGATAGTCCACACTTTCTAGAACGAAATTATCATTTTATCACCAAATGAAAAGTAAAAAGATATTTTTTTTGTAAAAGTAATAAATTAGCTCAAAGAAATAATAAATATAATATATAAAATAAATGAACATTGTTTCCTTAATAATGGAAAACATTTTAAGTGATAAGGAAAAAATGAACAATCATCATTTCATGAGCAACAGTTCGCAGTACATAGAAACTCTGTGTTCATTACCCATTAGATAGAGGTGTATGTTAGTGTAGGTAGAAAAATTTACATAAAAACATACTATTTTATATAGGATACTAGTTTTATTATATAATTGTGGAATAAAGTAATTTGGAGTGGGTGAAGATGGAAACTAAAAGAAATTTCTTGAGAGATGACCTTAACTATAAATATTGTAAGCCCTTTTGGTTTGTGCCAAAATGCTTCCTTGGATTGAATTATACCCAAAAGAAGAATTATAGGAGGAAGGGTAATATATGGGAAAGTTTATTGGGTAGATATTGGTCAAAACTAACAGGTTTGATAGGTGAAATAATGTTAGATATTTGGTGGCATTTTATTTGGAAGGAAAATGACTCATTTAGAATTTTTTAAAACAAGTTAGGTGTACACGTGTTCTTACCTAAAAAAAGTCCTAAACACCAAAAAAAATAAAATATGTAAGTTATTTGTCCAATATATGGGGATAAATGGTTTTTGGACAAGTGTTATGTCATTTGGTCCCCAAAGATTGAGGTTTAGTCCCTAATTAAACGTAGACCTTAATAGTTTGGTTTAATTTTAATCGCTTTTATGAATCATTTTAGTCATAAAATTAGGTTTATCATATTATAAAAATAAAATTTTATTTAGTGCAATGTTTTATTTCCATTTTTCTAAATTCTATTCACAGAAACAAAAAATTTATGATTAATACTAGTCTGGCAGACTGGACAAAATAATGAGGGTTTAAAGTAGAAAAATGTTCAAAATTTTGTTATATATTTATATTCAATTTGTAAAAGAAATTGTTCATAATGACCAAAATATTTTTAATAGACGTATAATTGATCTAAAATGTCATTAAAACATTTTTAAAATTTAAATTTTCATTACTAATTATTTAATCAAAACGGTCGTTTAAATTAAAATGGATTATTTTTCGATATTCATTAAAAAGTGAAGTTTGATAGAAAAACTCAAAAAACTCACCCTAAAATAATCTTGGCCTTAAAAATTCAATAAATATGTTTATTTATTCATATTAAATTTATAAAATTTTCGAAAAAAAAATTTAATTACTAAAATAGGTTAATTCAAGAAAAATATATTTTTAAACATAAATGGGAACTACCAAAAAGCATATCTTTCGTATCCAATATGTTTTATCTATATAAAATAATAAAAAATATTTGAAAATTAGTTATTACAATTCATATCACTATGTTTAATGTTTTAGTTTTAATTATCTCATTATAATAATTATACCAATAAAATGATTTTTCTTAGAAAAATCGGTGTTGCGTGTAATGTAAGCCAAGTTAGTGTTATAGATAGCACATGCCATGTTTGTATTGAGTGTATATAAATTCATGTGGATGAAGTGTTAAAATAATATTTGACTTATTTTACTAATATATATATGTTTATATAAATATTTCTTATGTCGCATCCAATGAAAAATATAAAAAATAAAAATTAATTAGAAAAAAATAATTCACAAAATATCAGGGGACAATAATCTGCCCCCCTTAAAATGAATTTCACCCCCAAAAATCATCTCAAATATACATTATTTAATAATTTAAGGTTTCATTCTTAAAAACCCACAACATAAAAATCAATAATAACAATTCTCTAAAAAATTGAAATTTAGAACCGTAACGGTCACCTAATGAAACTCATAACAAGATTTCAACATAGGAGAACATATGTGACAAGTGAAAATGTAGAAATTAAAGAGAAATATAACAATCATGTTCTGATGGATATTAATAGAGAATAACCTTACATGAAACTTAATTATGAAAAGGCTAAAAATTATTGATAACCTAAGGTACCTTCTATTTCATTGGAAATGAATGTACTGCAAAATCATTTTTGGTTTCAAGATTCTTATTATTAAAGTTTGTGAATTCAATTTAAAATATATACTTACATGATTTTATGAAAAAATCATGCTTTATTATTCCTTGATCCACTTCACCCCTTTCTCTAAAATTGAAGGTGTATTTTTATTATTCTTGATGTACTATGAGATCAATAGATCCATGATATTCCATCCCATATTTTATCACCTATCATCAACAAAAATTAGTTTAACCATGATATTCAATATGCAAAAATTCTCATAGAGAGAGGTAACACTTTAATCATATTGACTTCTTCCAAAGATTAACTTAAACTTTTTATAAATGGTTAACTATATAACTATTCTGAAAGTGGAAAATTCAGTACATTGGAAAGAATGTAATGAAATTGGATTAACATTGATCTCCCATATATCAATATGTACCACTTGGTTGTCACTTTCCAAAAATATGAATACCCTCATCTGAAATTCCCTTGAAACATTGTAATACCCTTAATAAATGTAAAACCTTTTATAAAACATTCATTATTCCCTATTCTAATAATTAATGGATATATTTTCAAAATACAACAAATCATAAACATCATCTATTATAGCACAATCTACCTATCAACAAATACTTAAGAAGTTCCATGGTAATTAGTACAATACACTTTACTTATTCATATCTTATATATATTTTTCTAAATGATGATATACTAATATAGGAAATATATTAATGTTTATATTTCCCCTTATCATGTTTCTTCAATGGAGATCACTATGTAATTAAGTCACATTCTTATTCCATCGGATCTATTAAATTGATTCTTGTAAATCATTAGAGGGAAACAAAATTTGGAAACTCCTTATATATTTCACCTTTCATAAATATTGAACCCAAATATAAATATACTTAATTCATTCCACATTAATTTTTGAAATAGAATAGTTAATTACTTGTTATAAAACAAAATTCATATGTCTAGGCATTGAATTGGGTAATGACTGTGTTCACCAAAGATAATACATTGAACTCCATGAAAATTCATCACTATATGACATTTTATTCCATAGAGATAACATATTCCCAAACACTTGAGGTATTACTAAAGGTTCTTTTTCCCAAATTCTTGACATGTAGAATGAAAAATCTTTTTTCCTTTATGCTAATTAGAATTTGAACATTTAAAAATTTCTTTATTCCTCTTATGTGATCTGTTAAGAATATAACCAAAGTTCACATTGTTAATCATATATCATGATAACTTATTTGGAATGATATAAATATATTTCTCTCTACATATTATCTAAAGTTTTAGCTCATAATCACAATCTTGTCCATTATAATCAATGTAATTCCTGATCTTTCTTGTTATAAAAACAAAATAATTATGTGAGCATTACTTATCATTGCATAAGAACACATAGTTTTTAAAATAATTTCTTATATGATGTCTTAATCATGACACCTTTTTTAAATATAATACACCTAAGATTTGTCCTAGGTTATTCAGAGATAAATTATATATAAATATTTGTAATGGGTTTTAAATATTTGATGAATTCATAAAGAATATCTCCTTCGAGTGTCAAACCAGGTGTGCAGTATGGCCCATTGTCATGTACTAGATTACACTGAGTTAGGCCCAAAACATATTCTCAGTGTTTTTACCCCTAGGTACATCTATTATAAAGCCACATACACTAGTAGTATCCTAACATGGATATATTTCTAGCAATCCACTCTCTCTAACTCTTACTTAAATTCAATGATATTTTTCCAAATTGTTATCTCACCCTAATACTAATCCTTAGAGACATTCCTAGATAGATCATTAGAAATATACCTTGGGATCTCACTAATTTAATCTCAACCTAGTTTCCAATGGTTTAATAAACCATTACATTGATACAATATATAGAGACCTAGGACTAACATAAATTGATATTACGTCATTTTAAGTCAATACAGTATACATTTCAAAAATAAATGCCCTAGGACCGTAATAGTACCGTGTCTTTAGAAACATGGAAACAAAATTTATTATCCTGGGGAAATATATTTAACATCTCCTTTAATTACCTCCACCATTATTACCTGTACCTAAAACCTTTCTTCATAACCTATATAATGGAAAAATAAGAATGGGGTGAGCTCAGATGTACAGTAATGGTAAATAAAGGGAATGCAGAAGCATAATGTGAAGAATATTGTATGGAAGTTGAGCATAAAAATTGAGGTCCATACCCTACATATTAGACAACATAATAATGATTGGTAATTTATAATACATAGATCATAATAGTATTAACATCACATGTCAATAAATCATAACATAATAATGAGACAAGGAATTTGTGGTATGCACATTGGTTTATAACGTTGTAAACATGGATAAGTAGAAACATGTTCACTTATTATGATAAGGAAAATAAATTAGGCCCCCAAATCAATTTATGGAAAAAACTAGGTCAATGGATAACATTGTGAATGTGTAATCATGTTCACCCATAATCTTAGGAACATGAAACTAGGTTTATAAAAATCATTGTGAACAGGTAATCAGGTTCACACATACCATTGTAAACATGTAATCAGGTTCCCACTTAAACTTATGGACATACAAACAGGTCTATATATAAAATTGTTTACATGTAATAACATAATTCATTACATTGGGAACATGTAATCAGGGTCACGCATAGACTTATGGATATGAAATCAGTTCCATGCATAATGATACAAATACACATGGAACCAGGTCTATGCATAACATTGAGAACTTGTAATTAGTTTCACACATATAATTTATAGTCATGATTCATCCATCATTACCCAATGCTTTGTAAGGAGTTATAGGTCCCACCCATTTTATAATAAAACCATTCATACATGTTCTGTAACATAATATGACTTTATCATATCCTAAACTCTAAAAAGAGATGTTGTTTATAAATATAAAATCATAACACATGAAATTAAATGGGAATCATTAACATTTACTCACATAAAAACCTATTGAGAATATATATGTTTCATAATCATTTCATCAAAGCATAATCCTTGAAAAGATATGGTTATGAAAATCAAATAACCTTGGAATTGAAATTGGTGTCATAAGATTCATTCCATCAAAACATTAACCATTCAAGAAAGTATATGAATGAAAATAATGTAAAATTTCATAGAATTTAATTATTATCATCAAATTATTTCCCTATAAATGGAAAATAACCTGGAAATATATTTTTGAAAACATTTCTTAATGAAATTTTCTTTTCTTCTTTGAAAAAGGATCTTTAAAAAATAAATATCTTTTGAAAATGATTTTCTTTAAAATAAAATTTAAAGATAATAATGAATGATTTAAGACCATTTAGTATCCTTTTTCCTTGAAAACATATCAACATTTATTTAAAACTATTTGAAAATCATTTCTTTTAAAATAATTTTTAGGCTTATAAATATGGTTTGAAAATGTTTAAAATACATTTTTAAACAAAAAAAATTTTTAAAAAAACTTTTTTTAAAAATAGGATTGAAATTTTATAGAGGAAGAATTGAAATCAATAAAACATTTTTAATTTTATTCCCATGAAAATTATCTTCAAATATCATTTGAAAACTGTTTGGATAACTTTTTTGGAAACAAGATTTTTGAAACAAATAAAATTCAAAACGAAGTGAGAGATACAGTTAGAATTTTATTAATTTTTAATATAAATTATATTAAGATACAATGAATAAAAAGAGTACTAATACATAGATATATCTTGAATAAATACACTATAAGTGTACTCAAGAGTGTTCTTTATAGTTGGATCATAATATTTCATCAAAATATGTATATTCATGAAAAATATCGAAAAGTGTTGAGATTGTTTCAATAAAATATTACAACTTGATTATTTCAGATCATACTCATAATTAAAGTCAATTAGAAGTATATATACATTTTTAAAGAACATTGGTTCATAAAAAAACACATGTCTCAAAGAAGGAAATTTGAGACAAAACTATATTACTGATTTGGTAACCTTTTAGAGTTAAACACCATGAAGGAAAGATAGTAAAATTGACATGTGAATAATCATAAATTTATCTTTAAGATACATAGAATATGATCATGTTCAGTATATATACCACAAAAAAGGAAAAAGTAACAAACATAGCATGTATCTCAAAGAAATAAAAAGTGAGATAATATCCCCTTACCTTGTGTCCAAACTCTCATCGTACTCGATAAAACAAAATATATATTAAATATAATTTTATTATAAATTTTTAAATAACCATATTATTATATCTAATACCATAAATATTTTTATTACAACCTTATTTTACTCTCTTGGTAACAATCCTTTGTTAAGGTTTCACTTTGGGAAATATTCATCTAATTTTTCAAATGTTTCTTAATTATTTATATAATTGGTATTTATACCTAATATCACGATTTATATAATTCAAACCATGATATAAATATAATTCATATGAATTATAATTTTATTATAATACTATATATAATATATAAGTATAAAATAGAATACCCCGTTCATGGAGATGGTATGCCTTACATACACATGAAAACTATTATTGTTTAATTGTCCAAAATAAATAATGTAAAATGAATGTATGTATTTATGTATTTATAGTTGTTAAATTAGTTTTATGATATTATATATATCTTATAAATTAACAAAAACCATCCTTAATACAATCCATGTAGTGTAAGAAAGAATTATATCATTTTGAGATCGCGGTAGTCCACACTTACCGAAACGAAACTAACATATTAACACCAATTGAAAAGTAAAAAAGATACATGATGTAAAAAAGAATAAATATTCATAAATAACTGATAAATATAATATAGGACATATATAAACATAGTTTTCATCATAATTTCCAGTTTGCAATGTTGTAATGGAAAAATGAACTGTCATCATGTTGTGAGACGGTAGTTCACTATATATAGAAATGGTGTGTTTATTACCCATTAGATGGATGCTTGTGTTAGGGTAGTTAGAAACATTTATCAAATATCCTAGAATATTGTGTATAATGTTTTTTTATATATTTATATAATATAGTTATTTTTAGGCGGTGGAGAAGGAAAATAAAATAAAGGACTTTAGAGAAGATGTTACCTATTAATCGAGAAACTTCTTTTATATAGTGCCAAAAGGATTCCTTGGATAGCATTATTCCCAAGTTAATGAATCTAGGAGGAATGTAGGTATGGTGGAAAGTTAATTTGGAAGATATGTTTGGATCATAATAAGTTTTTGAGGTGTTAAGAAGTGGGATAGCTGGTGGCCTTTTACAGGGAGGGAAAAAGACTCACTTGGAATGTTTGAATGCACGTTAGATGTACACATGTTATTACATAAAAAATTAATAAAAACCCAAAATAAATAAAAAATTTAATTTTTAATGACTAAATATTTCAAAAAAGTGGGATTTTAGAATGTTTCTAGGACATTTGGTCTCCATTGATTTATGTTTAGTCCCTAATTATGCTTAATTTGACCTTAACTGTTGTTGCTAATTTTTATCACTTTTACTTATATATTTGGAAAATATTAAGTTTTTATTATTAGAATATAAATATTATACTTATTACGATGGTGTTTCTATATTTTTCTAAATTCAATTCATAGAGGATGTAAATTTAAGATTAATTCCAATCCCATTAGATGAGACAAAATATCTAGTTTTTAAATTACATAAATATTCAAAAGTTTGTAAGGATTTGATATTCAATTTTGTAGTCAAATTGTATATAATGACCTAAATTGAATTTGTAAATATATAATTTATCAAATTTTACTTCAAAAAAATATATAATATATTTTATCTTTATTAATTATTTAACCAAAAATGTAGTTTTTAACTAAAAAGCAGTATTTTAACTATTCATAAAAAATAATATTTTTTCTAAAAAACATCCAAAAAACACACCCTAATATAATGTAGGAACTAAAAATTAAAAATTGAATATTTTTTATAGAAATGAATTTATTGATGTTTCTAAAATTAATTTTATTATTAAAATAAGTTCATTTGAGACTAAAGTATTTTTAGAACTAAAAGAACTTTATCGAAAATCATATATTTCATTACCAATATGTTTTATCAATATAAAAAAAATTATAAATAATATTTAAACTATTTATTACTATTCAAATAACTATTTCTAATGGATAAGTTATAATTATCTCATTTAATAATTATAACTATAAAATGATGTTTTGTAGAAACATTGGTGTTGCGTGTAATGTATGCCAAGTCGGTGTTGGAGGTACTGCAAGCCATGACCCAATTACATGTAGTGAAATCCATGTTGGTTCTATATTAATGTAATATTTGGCATAGTTTTTAAATATATATATATATAACTATTTCTAGTGTCACCTAAAATTAAAAATATCCAAACATTAAATTAATTTGAAAAAATATATTTCACAAAATATCGGGGTGTTACCGCAACCTAATACATCTCCTTAGTGTTTTCACATCCTAATTCCTATGTAGGTGGATGTAAACTAATGAATTTTTGGGGGTTAAAAAATGTTTAACCACATTATGTTGAATAATGTATATCCCTTTCCTCATATAGATGCTCTCTTCGACCAACTTCGATGTGCTAGAGTGTTCTCAAAGATTGATTTACGATAATTCTATAATTTAGTGTGAGTGACGCATTTCAATTTAGCTTATACAAACTTAAAAATATGGTATTATTTATATTAGTACATAGTTATTCCATTCAGTCATATGAATGTTCCCTTTGATTTCATAGCATTGATGAATACAGATTTCCACCCTTACATTGATTCCTCCTTCATGGATCTATGAGGAAAACAAGTGTATTCTCATACTCAATGTGACCATAATAAATAGCATGGGATATTATTGAATACACTAGGAGAGAACAAGTAATTTTATAATCCAAAAAAATGACATATCTCGATCCAAAATGTTCACATCATTAGTTATATAATATCATAATCAAGAGTAACAATTAACCTAAAGAAGGTCAGTGATGGTTTTTCATAGGAAAATCCCACAAATGAGATTGATATACAGATCAACATGGGGTAATATGGCTATTATAGACAATTTATATAAGACTTATCTAGCCTTTATTCTTCTCTAATTGGTCTTACTATATAATGTGTGAGGTTCTTATGGCATGAGGCATTTGAGAAGGTCTTTTAAGATTAGAAAGGATGGCTCGCTTTAACTTTGATATTGATTCTGACAGAGCCTGGAAGAGTTTATATAGTTCTCTATGATGCACCCGACATTAGGATGGGGGATGTAATGATGTTGTAGGATTTATTCATTAAATTATTTACATTACTTTTGAGACCTTAGGGGGATAATTACCCTATGGATGACCTTGATCTTGAAGAATTTATTCATTCATTACATTTATGGATACATCATTTTATTTGATATCACTTTTTTTTGTTTTTTAACTTTAAGGGACACACATATATATAATTAAATTGTGATTCTTTAATATGACATAGTCAAGATGGGTCAAATACCATCATTTTTTTTAAAATTGTGCTTGATTATATAATTGGAATGAAAATGCGGGTCATGACACACTAAGCCAAAAAACATGGGAACAATATATTTATGAATACATCAATTAACAGATTTACATATCCTTAATTTCTACGAAAAATATAGGGGATGAATAGTTTTTTATGCAATCATTTTGTACAATCATATTAGTTAATTCTAAACTCTTAGATAGGGTGAATAGAACCATGTTTTTTGACTTTGAATGATTGTTATTATGGGAAAATATTTTAGGTGACGAACAACCTTGGGATTGGAATGTTGATTTAGAGGAAATATTTAGTGAAAATGGATGTATATGGGTTCCTATAGACATGTGAGTGGTGATACTTTGAGAATATAAAAAATATACATGGCTAGTTCACCCATGAATCTCTATGTTATATCCTGATATGTGCTTCTAGTACCAGTTTCCGGGCATGAAACATTTTATCATGAGTTTTTTCATTAGGTGTTGCACTTGGGAGTAGGTGAATGAAAAAAAGTAGCCATCTGAATTGTTACAACCCTTACCAAACATGAAATAATAATATAATTACTTCATGATGGATTTATAAATTTTTACCCATGGACACCATGTCATGGTTACACCATTTGAGTATTTCTAAACATGATAACTTAGGCACCCCAATTTATTCATATTTGGGAGACCTTCTTAGTGGATAATCATTATTTATTTATATCTTAGAGACAATATATCATCAATGATACCCTCATACTATCATTTATGATAGGGAAATTTGTTTCACATTGAGGTTTTGGTAAAGGTTGCAGATATCTATGGGTATATAGTTTACTCTGAGAAAACATTCTACCCCTTATACTGGTGGAAAATAGGAACATAATTTAAAAATGTTAGAGTGCATTATCCAAGTATGTATCCTTGATTGAGGTTGTTATAAAGTGAAATATACATCCACTTTTCCATTTTCCTAAAATAATTTGTCTATAGAAATAATTTAGATGTCTCTGTTAGAGTCCTTATATGGTAGACAATTTCAGTCACATATGTGCCTCCTAGAGGTAGGGAGGTAGCTCTAGTATATCCTCCTTTACAGAAAGATAATTCCACAAAGGCATAGATTATCACGAACTGGATGGAAACATCTTAGTCGTGATAGAAATCCTATGTCGATCACTATCTACAACCTCTATAGGTTGAGGTCAGTGACCATGTTTTCTTTGGGGTATTAACTAGGATTGGGAAAAATAAGTTACAAAGGTTAGGGAAATGGTAAACTTTTTTTCCATTTTAGGACTTAGGGATAGTTAAGCCAAAATTCTATCCATTGTTGTTATATAAGAGGTAGTGATCGTTGCATAACATCCCCCACATTTCACATCTTTACACGTACCATTCTAACACATCACATAAATTTTCCCCTTATGATATTTAATTTTTTTTCAATTATTCATGTGACGAATATACCATTAGAATCATGGACCATAGCACAAAGTCTAATAAAAAATTGTGTACTTCATTAGTATGAGTGTTGTAGCAGCATGGCTGTACACCGTATGAGACATTAGAAAGAAAGGATAAAATACATGCTAATTGGATAGTGGTTTTATCAGATGATCCTTTACCATCCATAGAATGGAATGTTAAGGTAAAGTTTCATGAAGCGGGAAAGATGGTAGGAGCCCAAATTTTGATATCTAGTATGAATATTTTTAATATTCATTTAAACACTTTTTATGTTATCATGTTGGATTAAAACATAATATCATGTCTTAGGGTGGGAATTTTTCATTGGAGGGAGGGTAGCAAGGCATGAGTGCCTAGATGCATTCTTATTTCATGAAATATACATAATACATTACATGTATTGAAGTTTACTAAATGAATTATTATGGCTATACCCAAATAATGTCTTGCAATGATTTTCCCATAGTGGTAAAAAATGATAATTATACGGAGTGTATAAAATTTTCAGACATTGTAAATGTTGTGGGTTTTTGAAAGAGTAAGATTCCCCCATTTATTTTCTTTCATTCTCTCACATTTCGTATCTCTCAGAAAATATCCTAGTGATGAAGCTTTTCCATTAGCAAAGTGCAAGGATTTAGTCCCATCTCATCATTTTGACTCTGACTCGATTGATGTATATCATATTGGATAACCACTAATAGGAGATTATTTTATTTCACTTCATTCATCATTTGTCATGACATTAATAGAGTTGTTGTTTTGAATGATAACTTGAACTAGTTTTAATTATTTGGCCATATTTTCAATTACATCCATTCTGTACCAATCCATGCACTGATACTAGACATGAATTCCTCTATAAGAATATGGTTTTTGGTCTTTGGATTTTTCCATAATGTCTCAACGTTTAAAAATTGTTGTCACTATCTATACCCCGGTTTACCATGAATTTGTTATAAAATTATAAAGCCTTTAATTTGAATTGGTCAAAATTTATTCTGAAGAATAATTGATACCATTATTTTTAAAACATTAGTGTTTCATTCCTCAAAGTTGACCACCAATTTTGGGTCGGTAAAATTTTATAGATTTTTGAATTTTTTTCAACTATTCAGAACATCATTTCTTTGATATCGGTAAACCATTAATAAATTAACTTCATTAAATTATTAAGTTGAACATATATTTGAAAATGGAATGTGTATGTTCATGTGACTAGATAACTCTGGGGATTTATATTTTGTAATTGAGTTGATAAATTGTTGTATGTATTTATTTTACACTATCATGTATGATGGAATGTAACAAAATGAACCCAGTGAAAATTTTATTAGAATGAGTATTACATGGAAATAAATTAGTTATTATATATATATATATATTATAAGACCAATGTTCTAATCACATATGTAACTTTTTCTTATTTATTATAATGTTCATGCATGATCCACCGTAAGATTTTTAATGGAATTCCTTGAGAACTTATAGAACACCATTATGATTCATTAATCCAGCTTCCAATAATGATACCCAATTGTAGTCAGTGTATTTATCTGTAAGTGGATTCCCAACATGATGCTATAGGATCCCTTCATTTTCTCTATATTAAATAATAATTCATTAGATACAATCCTAGGATTCAGCATAAGGTCAATGGATATTTTACATCTCATATCATTATCATTCGGTTATTTTCAACATAGTATGAGATTTTATATGGAAGTGTTCCTTATGCCTAGTTCGAAAATAATCCTATGGAATTCATCAAGGGTATCTCGTATATTACACATATTAACCTACACTTAGCTTCGTGGATGTATACAGTGATATGTCCCGACCTATTACGGTTAATGAATCCTTGGTTTATCCTAGGATCACATGTCATTATATTTTTCCCTTATTATTCTGTTAGAACCTTTATATGCTATTTTATTACAAAGTGAATCATTATTAATTAACTAAATGAATTTTCAAATACACTAACTGAGGATAAAGAAGATATGAGTTATTTACATTTTCATTGTTTTACATTTTATATGTGCACACATGATATAGTTTATTTCCACAAACATGACTTGTTATATATGTTGTTAGGGGTGGAATTATGATATTTTTCTAACACGTAATACACGACGTCATTAGAAGCCTATAAGATTATTTGATGGTAGGTGTTAACAAGGGGAAGTGCCCAATTTTAGGTACCTAACACAATACATTAGGATGAGATCATGGTTGTAAATAAAAGATAAAGTTATCAATGATCTTGAATATTTTTTTCATTTTTTATTCATATATATATATTATATATTGTACTATCTTCCTAGTATCATGTATGCATGTTTTCTCTATTTTAGTGACATTCTATCATCATTTTTATATGATCCAATTTCATTTGTTTGATGATTACTAATTTTTTGTAGTGATTTTGGTCATTTATGCTATCTTATTAAATATTATTATTCTTACGCTATTTATTTAACTTTCTCATCATTGTGATCAACCCTGATATGAGTTTATATTCTCCCCATGGACACACCTTGGCCCTCTATACTAGTTGGAAGCCTTTGGAATACATGAAGATACACTTGAGTTCATGAGGCCAACCAAGTACAATTACTTGGTAGTGAACAAGGTCTAGGATGTTACAGTTAAAGACAATTGATAACAAGAATCCCACTAGTAAAAACTTATCATAATATTTGAAGAAACAAAATAAAAAAATTCATGTCACTAAATACAGATAAAACCCCAAAATAAAATATTACCAAGTGAAATAATAAGGTAATAAAATACCGGTAACTCTATCATCTGTTATAGTTTTGTCCATATGATTCTCTAAAATTATTTTGTAGTCCTAAAAATTATATATATATATATAAGGTGAGAAAATCCTGTTACTCATTAGGATCATACTCATGGTATCTCTTGAAAATTATATTAGGGAATGTTAATTCTATAATGAGTTAAATATAGAAAATAAATTCACATAAACAGTTTAACTAATCACCCATAAACTATCCAGGAATCACTCACAAAACATACTATCCAATGTAGTAAGATAATATAAAAAGATTATAATTCACATTTCAATAATAAAACATATCCACTAATCTTATATCCACACATACATAGTCAACCATGAACCTCACATCAATGTTAGTGGGGGTCTTATTAACATGATTAAAATAAAACACATTCCACCCTCCTACCATAAATGACTATCAAAAGGAATTAGAATTAGTTACCACTACAATTAAAAATCCATTATTGAGGGGAATCACCAAAAACATAACCATATCCATAAGGAATCATCACCAACAAATCAATTGTCACTAACAATTTCAACTAACTAATCCATTTTTACTAGGCCTCTACACATAATAAAAGGTCAAAAATATTTATTTCTACAAACTAATACCTCCTCACAATGCAGAACCACCAAATGATATATCATTAAAACTACTAATGAGTGATTGGGGAAACACATTGAAACCAATCCCAATGTTGGGTGTTGGAATAAATTTATAAACTCATGTTGGGTGAATTTCCAAATCACGTGTAAATACATGTAGAGATTGTTTCACACAATACCCAACCTCGTAATCCTAATCAATAGCACTATCACACCCTATAACACTACCAAATCACCCCATTAAGTAAATACTAATTACTTACACCCCTAAATACATATCATCGTGAAAATTAGACTCACAAATCACATTATTACCTTCTATATTGAAATACTCAAAAATTAATCAAATATACAATTTACAAACAATTATATATTTAATAGAATTTCATACCCATATATAATGAATATTAACTCTAAGGCACACCTCATGTTTAATTTCAACCATTAAACTTTTTATTCTAACCCATTTATTGAACATTCATTCATTAACCAATTATCACATATTTATTTATATCTTAGACTAATTAAATTTCATATAATTCAATTACAATTCCATCATTATCAATTATATCCCATAACTATTAGGAAACTAAAACTCATGCCTTAAAATTATAGCCCAATCATCACATCATAACAAAAACACACCTCAAGAAAAATCCATCTCAATGGGATTACCACTGCATGTTCTGAATCAATATCTAACCATCATAATCCATCCATCAATATAATCTATGATAATCCAACCACAACCTTGTTAACTCAATTCATTTCTCCTTTGAACCGATCGCCACCACTATCCCATAAACTCCGCAGTACCCACAAAGCCCTAGAGAAAAAATATAAATCACTACAATAATTACATTTGAAAATATATCTTCCTAATTCTTTTTAATTTGATTTAAATATTTATTATTAAATAACTCATCATATCATTCCTGTTTATTTTTAAAAAATTTCGTATTTCACACCTAAAAAATTCATTTACTTTCTATAAGTTTTTAACCATTTAAGAATTCTAACTTCAAACAATAATTTTTAACTAGGTTTTCTGATACAAAATAGCCATAATATACTCATTGTAGAAGAATATAATTTAATTTTATGCACAAAAAATAAAAATTCCATGAATCCAGAAAACATATATGAATACATCTAATATTATGCGATTTAATTAGTTTTGGATGAATATTTTATTAATTTTTTTTCTATCCACCCAACCAGTGAAAAATCTTAATAATTTTGAATATTCTATAATAACGGAGTGAATAAGGATAACCATCCTTAGTCCAAATCTTGATAATGAATACGGAAGACCCAATAGAGAAGATGATTATCACTATGGTGGAATCACAATTAGGATAACATGGATGGTTTGGAACGTAGAATAGAAAATCCTCCATCAATATTCATCATATGATGAAACTATATAGTAATAGATATTGGAACCCTATAATTACATACAGATATATTACATCATCATAAAAAAATAATCAACACACCTCACAGTAAAAGACACCCTAGAACCATAATGGTTTCATGTCTCTATGTACTATATAAAAAATCAATTTATTTTATGAATGATATTTAACATCTCCCAAACATTTCGTTTCACATAGTACACTTATTATAGATACCTATATAGTAACGTTCTTCAAAACATTGGCATAATATGACATAAGAAAGGGTGAGATCAGATGCTCGGTAAAGGTAAACATGGGAGACATCGGTTAGCTATCATAAGTGAACATAATATAATGATAATGGATATAAGGACATGATCATAATTTTTTTTAAATAGACACAATATTTTATAGAACATAAATCATGAGTCATATCATAAGGGGTTTTCAAGGAAAAAAATGTGTCGTAATAGTATACGACAAAAAATAATTAATAATGAACCCTTATAGAATTTAATAAGTATAATATATAAGTTTTTGGAATATAAAATTGTATTTAAAATTAATTACATAGTCATAATTCACTATAATTACAATCATAATAGAAATTTTCCCATTTTGAATTTTATTCTCTCCCCATTCCCATTACTTCCATATTTTATTATCCCTACCAAGACTATTATAATTTATAGAGTTTCTTATTTTATTAGGTTCACGTTCCTTGAAAACTCATTTAATCACACAAGATTTAAGTCTTTATCATGTATATTTTATAGATATAGAATTCATTTCCCATCCATCAGAATATTAAAACCATACATAAGTGTTTCATAAGATCATAAAAGAATTCAATATTTCATAATAGAGTAATTAACCAATGTAAATAAACATGTTCCATGAAATCATCCTTAAAATATCATCATAAAAAATCATCTAGAAAAATAAGGGTGATAGTATCATAATTGTACATCCCTAGTGAATCCTTATAATCATTAATGTAAGTTTAAATTGATAAAAATATCTTTTTTAAAATCATTTTAAATACACTTTTATAATAATGATAAAATATCATATTTCATTTTGTAATATTTGAAAATTAAAATCACATAATAATGTGAATGTTTTTTTAATTAAAAAACGTTTTTAAATTGTAACAAATGAAACAAGATAATGGTAGGACATGACTATAGGAAAATCAATTAAATATTTATAATTTAAAATAGAAATTTTTTTAACACTGTAGTAAAATATAAATATTTAGTGAAATATAAATCATTGAGAATATTCATTTTAATCATTTGTAAAGAAGTTCCATGAAAATAAAAATTCCCTTTCACAAATATTTATGTATTTATAATGACATCGATGAAACAATTTTAAAAATCATGATATTGAGGATAAATATTTCCAACCAAATATTGAATATAATGTCTACTCTTCATAAAACAATTTCTCAATCATCTTAATTTTCAAAGAGAGGGAAATAAATCAAAACATGAAACACCTTATAATAACTATTGGAAACTAAAAGAAACTTATTTTAAATTATATTCATCATATATGTTCTCTCATTGTAAAGTTAACAGATAGAATACCATAAAAAATATAAATATAATACAAATTCTTACTAGTTATGGTTCATAAAAGTGTAATACAAACTTTGAGGGTACATGATTTTTTGGGTTTAAAATAACTAATCCATTCCTCTCTCAATAAATTTAAATACATCCCTCTCAAGAAAATTTTTTATATAAAAATAATGACAGATAAATTTTTTACTTGGTTTTTCTCATTGATGACTACGTCCCATAAATGCCGCGATTATTATCTCACACATATAGTCACCTTCTTAAAAAAAGAAATTTAGAAAAGGTATATCCTTGAAATAATATTATTTCAAGAACAAACCAATTATAATCTCACCCCAAACTATCCAAACAAAACCTTCTGAAGAATGATTCAAAATGAGTATATGATCCTCCATATAGACTCTAGATGATGATCATCACTGTATTCATTACACAATAATCTCTATTGGTTGTTCTCAATTATTATTTTTCTTCACTGATAAAAAAACATATCAAATAATTTTCATAGAATTTTCTCACATCATAATTGTATATATATATATATATCCAAAATTTTATAAATTCTATTTTTATATTTAGTTATGGATGATATACAAAATTAAATATGGATAATCTTGAATTATGTTTTCACCTTAAATTTCAAGACAAATATTTAATCCAAAACGTCCAATAAGTTCATTTGAGTAATTGGAATGATTCCTTGATACAATATATGAATTATTTATGGATTTTAATTTAAATATTCTTTTAAATATATAATATTCTGTTTCCTTTATATTTCCACACAGTCATTGTGATGAGGCTTGTATGGAATATATAATGGATCTCCCTTATCATCGACATGTCCTTCTAGACGGTTCAATTTCCATATGAACTTTAACCATGATCATGTGTTTAATCATGATACATTATCCATGAAGACCACCACACATTTATCATCGGATTTAACTGTTACTTCAAAAATGAAATATAGAATCAATATATATTTCCATGATGGATCATTGAAATTTAATTTTTTTTGAATAATTACTATTATTCCTGTTAAAGCCTTATTACAAAGCATTAGGTTCCTGATTATAGACTTATATTTATTTATTTTTTATTTCTTTCATTCTATTATTGAGTTATATGGTCACCTAAATATTTATTATATTTCAAAACAATCAATAATAGTTTTATAATGAGACATAAAAACATATGATTTTATATATAACAAGATAACCTAATTTAATTTTTAATGGAACTTTATTGATTCACCTTAGAAACTTCTCAACACTTCAAGACTCAACCATATTGTTACATGTTGGTAAAAATTCAAATTCTATAAATTTTTATTGATATTATATTTATTTAATAATTAATTATTATTAATATTATGTATAGCTAAAAAATATTAACAGTTAATAAATATTAAAAAAAATAAAACTCAATCCTGAAGAGGTTTAAAAAAATCTCCCCATTTGGAGTTGGTTTTGATCCCAAAATATTATATTTTATCTTTTAATAATATAAAAAAAGTTCTTAATTTATAGATAGAAAATAAATATTCCATTCACAAATGAATCATGAGTAAATCATCTCTATGTATATGTCACCTTACCCTTTTTACAAATTTTTTTTGATTAAATCAATAATTAATGTTTCTCACAAAATAAATTAGCTCAAACCCATCTGATATTCATGTAAAATCTACCCATAATTGCTATGTTCTTTCAAACACCACTTAGAACACAAATCAAAGAAATTATTACCTAAGGGAACAATATTCTCCCCATATGAAATCATATCCTCATGAACATTACCAAGAATAAATGGAAGAAAAAAACATACCCTTATGAGGGGGATTGAGCAACACTAGCACATTTTTCCACACCAACTCCAAATATTATATTGTGAGAGTTTTTATAAGAATATATGAAATATGATTTTTTGGGGGAACAAATCACAACATCATAATACCCTCCTTGTACATCTCTATTTGAAAATGGAATATTTTATCAACATGGTTTTATATAGAGTTCTACATTGGATTTTTGTATATATTTATGGAAATATGATATCATAAAACATAAATAGACGATAATAAACTTTAACATTAAAGTTGTTAAATAATGTTTTCATCCATAAAATATTTGTATATTATTATTATATATCCCCATATTTAGCCTAAATACAGATAAGTGCCTCCCATAATTTCTTATTTGAATTCCATGTTATAAAACATCATCCATTAAAATATACCACACTCAACATATATTTCTTACCTTCTACATCCTCAATATAGTATGTATCATAAAAAATATATAGTTATAGCTCACTAGTATTCTTATAAATCAGCCAAAAATATACTGTGTTTTGGATATAAAAAGGTCGTTCTAGTAACCATAATAGGTGTTTCTATTATATTTAATGTATATCACTCAAAAGGGTAAAAATATACGAAACATGTTGTCTTAATTTTTTCATGTAGAAATGACTTCCCATAATAATTTTAAAATGATTATTTTCATTTTTATCTCCAGCATAGATACTCATCTTTGTAAAAAACCAAATCTGTGTGGTCAAAAACATATAATCCTCAAAGTAAAAAAATTTCAGGATCCCTTTTGAATATTTTTTAATATAATATCATATGTTTCTTTTATAATTTTTACCACAAAGTAGAATATAGTTTCTCCAATAATTAAAATTTAAAAATGAACTTTCATATTTTTTTGATATCCCCAAATAAGTATTATTTATTATATAAAAATTTTATTCCATCAACATACAAGTGAATATAAATTTTTGTGCGGTTGGAAGTTTTTTCATATAGGGGGTTGTCCAACTTCCCCTTATCAATCATCATTCTTTTAAGATACACATGAAGAAAAAAATACCCATATCCTGGAGACTTCTTCAAACCATGTAAAAATTTCTTTAGTTCATATACTATTCTTCCCCATAATCAATAATAAAAACACCATGTTGTTGAATGTACACTTATTCCTCAATCACATAATCCAAAAATGTTTATTTAACATTCATTTAAATTATTTTATAACATTTTAGATTTTATATGGGTAATAATATTCGATTTTACTTAATTTAACCTACTAGAATAAAGGATTTATCAATTCCCACCAATTTAATTTTTGAGTATCCCAGGCATAAAAGACTGGCTTTGTCTCTTTCTACTTAAACATTTTTATATAGGTTGTTTATAACTGTAACATCCTATGTAAATAAAGAATATGGATATCAATGACCACCACTTTAACTCTTTGATTATCCCTTGTATAAAATGAAGTATTTTTTATCATTCATTAGAATACGGATATCAAAATTTTCTTTTGATAACATTTTGGTATTTTCTCGGAAATTGATCATTTTTAATGAATAGTGAAAAATACTGCATTTTAATTCAAAAATACCTTTTAATATAATTTATTTATGTGGTTAAATCATCTTTTTAATTAGTTTTAAAGTGTAAATAGAATATATTTTTAACATTTAATCCAATTTGTTTTAATTTTATGTAATTTCACCTTGAAATTATATATAAAAATGTCTATATTTTGATAGTTATTGTTTCTTAAAAACATGCTTTTTGGTTTTGAAAAGGAGAACTAATTTTAAATAAATTTAAACAACTTCAATGTTTTAAATTAAGAAGAATGGATTCCATATTTGGAATCATGAGGTCCAAATTTTGTAAATAGGTAACATTTTTTCTAGACATTATGAATTGTAAATTCAGTAAATATTTTATTTACTATGGTTAAAGGGAAAATCTGGTAAATAAGGGTAACAAATAATCATATAATAAAAATAAATGACACAAAAACTTTTCTTAATCCTATATTATGATACATGTCAGACCATGGGAATCCTTGGGTAAATTTTGGGACCCCATGGAGCCACTTGTATGTGGAAATGACACTTTATATAAATTAATTTAAAGTTATGGAAAATGTAACATAAACATATATCTCTTAGTAAATTTTTTATAATGGATTATATAAGTGATATTTTCAACTATAAGTAGTAATTATAATGTTAAAATGTTTTCCAGAATCATGTTATTTAATTTATAATTTTTATAAATCAAATAAATAAATTTATTTATGACAGAATGATGATGTAATGAATACCTTATTAATGAATGTTTTAAATAAATGGGATTATAAATATTAAAATAAATTTATTTTGAAACTTTTTGTTCCACCCATGAATTTTATGGATGCTTATAACATTTTATATTTGGATTAATGTAGGGTGTTTGAAATATTCATGTTATTATAGGTTTTTTAAAAGTCTTGATATGAATAGTTTATAAATTTACAAAAATGAGTTTTTAAAATGAATACAATTTTATTAAATGATAAAATGGTCCTCATAATATAATATTCAGAAATATGAAATATATAAAGTTAAAATTGTCATTAAAGATTCATTTTGGGTTGGTTGTAATTTTACTGTAAATATATTAACCGTGTAGTATGAATATACAAGAGGCATGGTAAAAGTTAAATTAGTTAACTGAAGGTTAATTCTAAAAGATAAGGTTAATTTTATGCCATAAACTTTTCTAAAACCCATTGGCTGATAGGATTTCTATCAATAATCACTTTAAATTCTAATTAAATGAGTTTGTGACCTTTTTAAATTGAAACTCCGTTTATAATAAAATAATATTTTCAAACTATTCTTAAGAGACCCTCCTCCCCCTTATAAAAAGAAATCACCTATAACAGTTACTCACACATCTCAATCCCCAATTTCTCATCCATCCTCAGCCCAAATAAGCTTCCAAAATCCCTCTATTACACCTAGAATCCTTAATATGGGAATAAATTACATCAAGAAATCCTTTTGGTTCAATCCAAATGGAGTTACCCGACTTAAAGGTAACGTCTTCCCTCAAGTTCTCTTAATTTATTTTACTTCTTCACTCCCTATTATATAAGTATTATTTTTCACATAACAACACTAGTATTCGCAATATAATTGGTTTTTTTATGTGATGTATTATAACCACACTTCCACACACCAACATCTAATGGATACGAACATGATGTTTCTGTGGACGGAGATCCACAGCCTCACGAAATGATAATTGTTCAATTATCTCATAACGCCTCTTATGGTGGACATTAAGATGGTACTGTATTTATATTTGATATATATTATAGTAATATTGTCTTTATACTTCTGTATTTTTCTTTTATATCATATGTTTATGGTTTCCATAATGGGTAAATACAATAATTTCATTTGAGAAATTGTGTACTACCACCCCCTGAAAGTGATATGACTCGTTCATACCATATGTGGAATGTATAAAAGATGGTTTTAATGAACTTATGTAATGTATATAAAATATTATATATTACTTTAACAATATTATAACTATGTATCATTTGTTTTTCATTCCTTTATAAATGAAAAAAATTAAATGAAAGTAACGTTCTTGCATACGTATGACTTACCGTCTCTATGAACAATGCATTTCATTTTCATATATCGAGATGATATAAAATATTCTATATACATATATTCTATATATATATATATGATATATATGATATCTAAATCATGAATATCATTCTGGAGATAATGTAAACTTTACCAAATGAACAATCTATAATTATAACAAGTTCATTTTTTACTCAAATTTGAACATCGACAAAATGTCCAATATGAACTCAAATAATTAACTAAATGTTATAGTAAGGTAATAAGTGATAGAAAATGAATTAGAAACTTGAAAATTTCTCAATATAAAGTAAAAATTAACTTAAGTTTGTTATTTAGTAAATTAATGAACAAACAAGTCAAGTGAGATATGAGGTAAGTGACCTTATTAACCCAATTTCCATTCTTTGGGTTAAACTTATACTTCGTGATTATGTATTGAAATGAATATGTGTGAATATCCTATGTTGGATTTACACTTAATATCCACTTATATTGGGTGTATTTATATTTTTCACACATAATTATTTCATTGATTTATCCTTAATCTAATGATATAATTTTTGTAAGGGAATTTGTCTCAAACTCCTTTTATTGAGGAATATTTTGATAATATAAACCTCCTTATTTTATAAAGTGTATAATAAACCCCTTTGAATTTTAATTTCATTCAAAAGGAAAAGTTTTTCTATAAAGCATTTTACTAAATTAAAAAAGAACTTTTTAACGTTTGCGCCGAAAACTACCTCTCCACTGCTGTAATCTTTATTTTACTTCCTATATAAGCCTTAATGTTTTTTAAAAATAAAAAAGAAACCATTAATTATGTTTTTATGTGTTTTGGTATTGAAAATGGGTTTTTATATGGATTTATTATTTCAATGTCTTGAAATTATTTCTCATGATTGAAAATGATATTTTATAAGTGAAATGTTTTTATTTTAAATATTTTATGTGTTATGGTTTTATAATGGTACATGGACATTTGACGGGTGGTTACATGAAAAAACAAATGATGGGTTCTGTCATGATAAACTAGGATGAGTGGTTACGTTATAACCTCCCATTCATTGGGTATGGAAGTAGGTCGTATTACTATTCCATTTAGTGATATGTGTGGAAGTAGACCGTATGGTTTTTCCATTTCATTATGTTTAAGTACCAAGTTACCAATATATGAAATATGTTGCTTTCTACGAGCGTTATGGTAATATTTCGGTTACAAAAATGGTATGATATGATATTTTATTTAGTGAAGTTTTTTTACTTGTTGAAGGTGAATGGTATAACATTATGATAATGTATTAATGGTTTACTTGCTGTTTTGAAAATCAAACCATTTTCCTTCTTTATTTATCCCTTACTGAGATTTTTATGCTCATCCCATGTTTTTGAAATGTTTATCATAGGACCTAATGTGGAATAGGCTCTAGGATGGGATCATGGAAATGTCGTGATGATTAAAACATGGAACTAAAATTTTTTCTTTTCTTTAAAGAGTTTTTATTTTATCAAAAAATAGATACTCAGTAGAAGTGTATATATGTAATATTAAAATTGATATGTTTATGTTATGACCTAATTATCATAAGCTTTAAACATGAAAAAATCCTGAATGTGAATTATTAAATTAATTCTAGGTTATGTGATGTTTAAGGCTGGGGCCTTTCAGATAGTATCAGAGGTCAGTTTAGATAACTTTAGAGGATAGGGTGTTATTTAATCATATGTGACATAACCATAATCGTTAGAATATTAGAAAGAGTCGTTGTTATTTTAGCTAAATTGAATGAGATTAAGATATCATGAATAAGTATATCTGAGTGTTAACCCTCCACATAAGATATTATATGACTATTTTACTAATACACTCACACTGAACTTTTTGGTTTTATTAAAAGGACGGATCTAGCATGCACCAAAGTAACAACAGATTTGAAGGAAACTATGACCATTTTCTGAATGAGAAACCAAATGAAATGGGGGCTATAATAAGAAATCTTTTTTATATTATTAACCAAATATCTAGAGTCTGGATTGACCACTTTAACCTTGTTTATTTTTATAAGGCATCATATATGTGAGTTAAAAATCCCAATGGATGTTTAGGTAATTATCATATGGGTAATTATATTAAAAAACCTATGTGTCAAGGATGTGGAAAGAAACACATAGGAAAATGCTTCAAAGGTATAGGAAGATGTTTCAGATGTGGTAATGAAGGTCATAAGGCAATAACCTTTCATGTAAAAAGGAAGTGTCCAATTTACTCCAGCAAAGGGAAAGATGTTCTTTATAAAGGATCAATTGAATGTCTTAAATGTGGTCTGCATGTCCATTATACACATAGATGTCATATGATGAATGTTTAGGAATGGGATCAGACGAAACCTACAAATATATGTTTACCAATACCTAATTCCATTCCAACTGAGGATGATAAAACTGAAAATGACTAATGAAAGGTATGGATTATTTCTTCTCTATTATTATGATATTATTGAATATTATGATATGAATCATGATTTTGTATGAAGTAAATAAGTATTACTGAATAAGTTGTAAAATAATGGTTAATGGATCATGATTAATGTTTAATGAGTAAAATGTATACTTTTATGGGATCCAAGAGTTATGGTACATTTTATGATGATGAAATTATAAAAAGGATTAAGGATATTTTAATGATAGGATTACTCTGGAAGATTTTTCTTGTATGTGTTACACTGAAGGAGGATATGCGAAAATGTGATTCAAGAAGAATTATCTTTTCTTGTGTGGACATAATGGATAACCTTTGGGGTTCATGTGGTCTTTTTTTAGGAAATTTTTGGTTATTACTTTTTTGGATGAAAAGGCGAGGTTCGAGGTAACATTTGGCATTAAAATATGTTATGGTTATTTTTGAGGAATTTATCTCATTTTTGGGAATGTTATAAAATTATATAGTATTTGAAAAAGGACAACATGAAGACTGTGTGGAAACCCATCATTTCGAAAAAAGCTACTGGAATCGGACCAACAACCAAAGTGTGATTGAGATTTTTCATCTACCTCTGGACTATGTGGAGTCCTAGGTTATTATGACTAAAAAATTTTAGTTAGATGATTTTATAGATCAATAATAAGTTAGTTTTGGGAACTTATGATTTATAAAATGGTTATAATCAGTATAAGAAAATGATTTGGTGATTAAGTTATAACGGTTATTTTGGAAGACGTTTTCCCTTCCAGAAACAATATATACCAAAGAAAAATAGAATACTATGTGATCTCATTTGTAGAGTAATGGTTGAAATATAATTTTTTAGGAATCTTTGTTTTTATTGTGGACATACAGTAATTTGGTTTATTTATGGGAATGATTAACCTTTCATAGATAATATGTGATTATGTTAATTACTCTTTAGTATGATACTTTAAAAGTCATCGATGTTATTTGAAGATAAATGTTAAGTTTTAATCAGGAAGACAATGTGATTAAATCCTTCTGAGTTTTTGGATTCAATATTAGTTAGATTATTTTGAAGAGTTTTTAGGAGATCTTTTTATTGAATGGTCTTTATTGAACTTTGGGTATTATCTTTTCTACATTGGAGATTAAGAGTAATATTTTTTTATAAAAGATTATCCTTTTTGGGGATTGTATGATCATGTACTAACCCTTTTGGTTTTGGTTAATGTTTAAAGACATGGGAAATATATGGTACATCTTTTTTGAATCATGTTATTCTCTAGAAGTTGATTCAGTGCTTAGGGTGTGATCAAGTCCTCTAGAATATTCATAGTTTGGAGAAAATATGAGTTTTTTGGTAGAAACTTATTAAAGGATGAAACTCTACATGAAAAGTATATATATTTCTTTATTTTATTAGTAAGTATCATAAATAACTTTTTAAATATTATGAAAATGAACTAAAAACGAAAACATTGTCTATTTACATTTCCATGTAGGGAATCAAATAATGTTTAACCAATAACAAGTTTATGATTTTCTGGTTGTTGAATTTCTCCTGACCATGTTTTCTATCACTCTTCATCAGAACATGTCACATAGTTTCTCCTCTATATCCTTTTTTTCATGGAATCCTAGTATGGGTTATCTTAGGTGACCTTTATACTTCTATTTCTTTCTTTTAAAGTAATAGTTTCATTGACCCTTTTTTCAATGTGTGACTTTCAATGAAGTTCAAAGCCTAATTTTAAAATTGGATGGACGTAATTTACTTAAGGGGAAATGATGTTACTTCCCATGTAAATAAAGAACATGACATTTTCATATTTACTAATATTTTTTAATTAAATATTAATTTTAATTTAAATATGATGATATGTTCGATGGCATACCAGACACACAACAATGAGTTTCTCTGATGTCTTATGTTGCACACAACACTGAGTCATTCTGAAAAATAATAATATAATATTATTTTAAATGGTAGTTAATTCCTAACCATTGTATTGGTGAGAATGAATAGAAATAACTAAAATATAATTATACATGTTTTTTTAAATGTATTTACCTTTATCCAATAATACTTAGAGGCTTAAAATGCGACTGTATCCAATTTTATGCATAAATACTCTAATATTCATTAAATGGTCGATTTACAAACTTTTCATGGAGAACCAGTTTTAAATATATTATTTGTCACTTTTATATTTTCTATTTGAAAATATAAAATTCCTCTTTAGAATCGGGATATCAAAATATACTTTGGATGAAATTTTTTTGGATAATGTTAATTTTTTGAATGAATAGTGAAAAATTACAGCAATTTAATTCAAAAATATATTTTAATATAATTTATTTATATGGTTCGATTATATTTGTAAATGGTTTTAAATTTTAGTTAGATTATATTTTTACCATTTAATCCAATGTTGGTCCTTGGAAGTAATTTCACTTTGAAATTGGAATAAATTAATGTCAATCTTTTGGTTGTTATTATTTATTTAAAACAAGTTTTTTGGTTTGGACAATGAGAATTAATTTTAAATTAATTTCCGCCACTTCTTTGTTTTGAATTTGGAAAATTTTATTCCATATTTGGAATCTGGATTTCCAAATTGTGTAAATAGGTAACTTTTAGTTTTAGACGTTATGAATAGTAACTTCAGTAAATATTTTATTTACCACGGTTAAAGGGTAAATATGGTAAATAAGGGTAAAAATAATATTATAATAATATTAAATTACCCAAACATGTGTCTTAATTCTATTGGATGATACCTTTCCAACCATGGGTATCCTTGGATCGATTTAGGGACACCATAAAGCCTCTTTTAGGTGAAAACGACACTTTAGAAAAATTAATTTAATATAAAGGAAAATGTAACATAAACATATATCTCTTAGTAAAATAATTTTTAAAATGGGTTATTTATAATATTTAGACATCAAATAAATTTATTTATGGAACATTGATTATGTAATTATTTTTTCATTAATAAATGTTCTAAATAAATGAGATTAGAAATATTAATATAAATTTATTTGGAAACGTTTTATGTCATACATAAATTTTATGAAAGATGATAACTTATTATATTTGGATTAGTGTAGTTTGTTTGAAAGAATCATGTTGATATATATTTCTTAGAAGTATTGATATGAATAGTCTATAAATTGACGTAAATGATTTTTTAAAATGAATATTATTTTATTAAATGATAAAACAATTCCAAAAATATAAGATTTGAGCAAATGACATATATAATGTTAAAAATGATATTAATGATCCATGTAGGGTTGCTTTGAATTTTATATTAAATATATTAACCATATAGTATGAATTTGACAGAGGATGTGGATGAAGTTAAATTAGTTAACTAAATGTTAATGCTAAAAGATAAGGTTAATTTTATGATCTAAACTTGACTAAAACCCATTTTTTGAGATTATTTTAAATAATACTCACCTTAACTTCTACTTAAATGAGTTAGGGACCTATAGAAATTGAAATTCAGTTTATAATAAAATAAAAGTTTCTATCATTCCTAAAGAGCCCCTCCCCCCTTATAAAAAGCCATCACCTCTAACCATGACTCACTTATTTCAAACCCCATGGCAGATCCAACCTCTGCTGATATAAGCTCACAACATCCCTCTCTTCCACATAGAATCCTTATCTTAGACTGAATACACTGTAATAAAGCATTTTGGTTCAAACCAAAGGGATTTACCTGACTTAAAGGTAGTGTGTTCCCTCATGTTCTCTTCTTTTATTTTACATTTCACTCCCTATACTCTTATTATTCTTTTCTTACATAACAACACTAGTATCCTAAATATACCGGGTTGTTATTATTAAAAGTATTCGAACTAAAATTACACACACCACCATCAAATGGATACGAACATACACTTTATGTGGACGACAAACTACTGTCTCACGAAACTATGATTGTTCAATTATCTCCTACCACTTCTTATGGTGGATATTAATATGGAACTATATTTATATGTGATATATATTTTATTTATATTGTCTCTATGCTTCTATATTTTTCATTTATACCATACCATTATGGTTTAAGATGGAACTATATTTATATGTGATATATATTATATTTATATTGTCTTTATGCTTATGTATTTTTCGTTTATCTCCTACCACCTCATATGGTGGAAATTAAGATGTAATTGTATTTATATATGATAAATATTATATTTATATTGTCTGTATACTTCTTTATTTTTCAATTATGTGGTAGTTTCAATGGATGAAGTGCAGACTACTACCACACAAAGTGATATGAAACATTTATACCATACAAGGAATGAATGAAGCATGGTGTTAATGAAAATATGTAATGAATATAAAATATTATATTATAATAGAATAATAATATACCTATGAATAATTTGTTTTTCATTCCTTTAAAAATGAAAAAAATTAAATGAATGTAGCGTTCATGCGTACATAAGGGTTACCGTCTCATTTAACGGTGCATTTCATTTTCATATATCCAAATGATATGGACTATTATAAATACATATATACTGGATATATATGATATATATGATATCTAAATCAGGAATATCATTATGGAGATAATGGACGTTTGACCACATGGGCAATTTCTAATTATATCTTGTTCATTTTTTACTCAATTTCCAAACATCGACAAAATTTTCTATATGAACTTAAATAACAAAAAAATTGTTATACCAAGGTAATAAGTGACATAAAATAAATAATAAACTTTAAAAAATTTCTGAATAAAGTAGAAATTATCTTATGTTTATTTTTTTGGAAATTGAAGAACCAACGAGTCAAGTCGGACATTGGTTGAGGGAAATTCTTAACCCAATTTCCATTCTTTGGGTTAAACTTATACTACTTGATTAAGTCATTATATGAATATGTGTGAATGAACTTGGACTGTTTTAAAATTAATATCGATTTTATTGGATCTATTTATATTTGTCACATATAATTATGTTATTGATTTATCCTTAATCTAATGATACAATATTTGTAAGGGACTTTGTCTCAATCTCCTTTCATTGAGGCATGTTTTGATAATATACTCCTCCTTCATTTATACGATGTATAATAAACCCCTTAGACATTTAATTTCATTCAAAGGGAATATTTTTTCTATGAATCATTTTACTGAAATAAAAAAAAAAATTAACATTTGCGGCGACAACGACCTCTTTGCCACCGTAATCATTATTTGGCTTCCTCTATAAGCCTTAATGTATTTTAAAAATTAAATCATACCCCATTTCTATTTTTCGGTGTTTTGGTATTGAAAATGGTTTTTGAAATGGATTTATTATTTCAATATCTTGAAATTATTTCTTTTTAGTTTAAATAAAAGGTTATTAGTGAAATGTTTATATTTGAAAAAAATTACGTCTTTTGATTTTATAATGATATATAGAAATTTGACGGGTGGTTACATGATAAAACAATTGAAGGTTGGTTCCTTGATAAACCAGGATGGGTGGTTATGTTATAACCTCCAATGCATTTGATATGGAAGTCAGCCGTATGGCTATTCCATTTAGTGATATGTGTGGAAGTCGACTGTATGGTTATTCCATTTCAGTATGTATATGTCCCAAGTTACCTTTATATGATATATGTTACTTTATATGGGATTTATGGTAATATTTCATTTACAGAAATTGTATGCAATGAGCTTATATTCAGTGATGTGTTTTTTCTACTTCTTTATGGTGAAAGGCATTACTTTATGATAAAGTATTCATGGATTACTTGTTTTTTTGAAAAACTAATATTTTTCCTTCTTAATGTATCCCTTATTGAGATTTTTATGCTCATCCCAAGTTTTTTTAAATGTTTATAAAATTACTTAAAGTGGAATAGGGTCAAGGATGGAATCAAGAAAAATTCATGATGATTAAAACATGGAACTAAACATGTTTCCTTTCTTTTAAGAGTTATTATTTTTTGAAAAAATGGACACTGGGTAGAAGTTCGTACATGTAATATTCAAATTGTTTTGTATATGATATGACTTAATTATTTAAATATCTAAACCTGAAAAGATACTCAATGTGAATTATTAACTTAATTAAAGATTATGTAATGTTTTAGCTTGTGGCCTTATGAAAAACGACCAAATTTTTATGATAAAATTATTTAAAAAGGATCTTGGAATTTGTTAATATGTTTCATTGATTTCATTATAGTGTATTTCCTTATTTATAACATAATCAATTCCTTATGTGGAAAACCATCCTAAACTATCTCAGGCTCAACATTAGACGAAATTCTATTACCAAAATTCATCAAGATCATATAATTAGTCTACACACCTCTTATATAATCCCAAATAATGTACTCATTAGAAACATGATTTATTATTCTTGAATTTTTCTATTTAGATTTGAGTCCTCTTTCTTCATCATGGGAAAAAGAAGAATATACATAATCATTAAAATTTTATATGTTTAGTATACTGTGTTCAATCTGTATTGAAATGTAAATATATTCCTCATCGACCATAATGATTGTTATCCTTCATCGTTGTTCCTTTTCAAAAATATGGACTTCATTAGTAGTAATGATTATTTTAGGGTAATTATTTAAACACTTGCAAGATAATTTATTAGGTTTTTAGATGTGTAATATTAAATATTTCTACTTACATCAATATTTACTTCATGTATTACCTTTTCTTTAAAAATAATGTAATTTCAAACACCTTATAGTGTATAATAGTTTTATTCCTTTGAAACCAATTCATTTAACGGAGGATCATTCCTATACTTGTTAGTAATATATTTTTTATAAAATATTCCAGTAGTTGTGATGGATTACAATGAGTAATACCTTTATGTATTATGTTCTGAAATATTTTTTCATGAAATATTAACTAAAAATAGGGTCTTCCACACAGTTAATGTATTATATTGAGGTGTATATGATTCACTATATTCATTTATAATAAAATATTTTTTAACATGTTTAATGCAATATTTATTGGAATAGTCACTTATATTACATAATCTCAATATTTTCAGGTGAAATCATTAATTATTCTCATAATGATTTATAGAACTCGTGAATATTTTTAGATCATATGATTTGTGTGATATAAATTCATTGAGGTTTCAATTTCAACTATTTGGTTATTTTGTTCACTATTTTTTATTTTATTTAAAATCATTAAAATATATATGGTGTCTTCTATTACTGATGTAAATTTTTTTATAACTTCTTCCAAGACCATTTTACAGAAATTAATTTGGATAAGGGGATATATCATTTTTTTCTACAACCTATATACTGCTTGTTTTCTTATGTAAAAACTTTTACTTATTTCCCTAAAAGGAAATAGCTTTCTGGGGTTCTTATGAACATAGAAATCGTATCCCCATATTTCATTATTTTAACTATGAATCTATTTTTCTAGAAAAATAAATCATTTTTAGAATCATAAATTTATAATACACACCAAATGTTGTGTTTTTGTCAATTATTAAATAGTAAATGATTGTGAAGGATTTTATCTTTTCAAATGATTGATATCCCAATACCTTAGATATTATAAGAACTATAATTACCAGATGTTATATCTCCTACTTCATATTTATTACATTTTTAATATTTGTTAGAATAATTTATCTTGTGGAATGATAGAAAACTATACATGTTCCAATGTGTTTTTGTTTTTAATATTTACATGGATATTATGGAATATTTTCATGCTTCCTAATCTAACATTAATTTTGATCTTTCCAAAACCTTTTATAGATAATTAGAAAAGTTGGTTTGAATGAAAGACACACATTTAAAATAATTCCTTCAAAATGTGACCATCAACACACCTCTTCCATGCATTCAAACTTGTTTATCACTTTGACCTTCATTTCAAACTATTGGTTCCATGACTTCATTTTGACCAATAATTGTTTTCTACCCATTTATTCCTACCATCTTCTCAATCTAGGAAGAGGCATATTATACTATTAGTTATATGTCCAACATAAATGGACACAACTCCACCAATAGTACCCATGGAATGTAATATTTTGAAATAAATTATTATTATGAATGTGTTTCTATATTTCACTAATTTATTCCCTTAAATGTATATATATTTCAATGTATTGTTTTGAGTTATTCCGTAAATAATATTGTTTGATGATTCCAAATTTTTTAAATTTCTTTCTTTCAAAATTTTGGTGGATTTGATCATTTCTTATATAAATTAATCAATCCCATATTTCTATGTATCATATATTTCTTTAGTATTTTTAATAACTATTGGAACATCTATACACCTTACCTTTTTATATCATGTATCTTATGTCGAGTAGATACTTATTTTGGATTCTTATAATAGTCTCCATGTTCCCCAATATCCTTGTTCATGTTGCAAATAAATGTTTCATTATTCAGTATCAGTTTAGAAATTTCCATGTCTCCCAACATAATGGTTGATGTTACATACTCAATGACATTTTTATTTTCAAATTATGTCTTTAACACATTAATCTAATAATCAATATAGAATTTTTATAACCACATTGTATGTCCTTATCATATCCACATTTAGATTGTGTTCTTTCTTACCTCTCCCTTTCAATTTCATAGGAACACATCTTGATCATTATTCATAAGTGGTATTACATATATGTTTCTCCTCCATTTGTACCATACTGACCATTAAATTGAGATTCATTTTATGATAAGTTTATCACTTCTTTATCTTGGTCCATGACCACCATTTGAGATATATATCTAGTACATTTCCCAACACAACATTCATCATTTTCCTGAACTCCTTAATTGGATGATATAACATTCATTCTAATGGAAGACATGGAAAACATATTACTTCCATTTAATTGACAAATTGAGTGATATTTTATAGTGATTCTCTACGAATAATCCCTTATAGTATTTTCTCATTAAAATATCATATGATATTTAAAGAAAACCCACCAAACTTTACATTATTAAAACATTATAATGGTCGTTTAAAATAATACTTACCTCTTCCAAATAATTTAAAAATTATTAGCATGATTGTAATAGCGTCATCAATATATTATATTTCATCATATTCATTCATTTAGTTATGATTTCCTTCAATACATATAAGATTTATTTATTAAAAAAATTCTCTTTTTTCATATTTTCTATTTCACTTATGATAATTTCCTCTTCTCATTCCATAATTTTTCAATATATTATGATTATCATAAATTTTTAATTTGTCAATACCCCTATCTTAACGTGATAATAGACTGGAAACAATTTTTCATGAAATGTTTCTTATTAAATATCTTATAATATTGGATTATTATAGTGTTTTTCCAAGCACTGTAATAGGTATCTCAATCATATTTACCCTGCTAATGATTCCACAAATAGTTTCATCCTTATGTATTGTAATATCTTCAATCTATTGTTAATTAATCTCAATTTTTTATTCATTCACATTTTTATTTCATTTAATTGTGATATGGAGCTTCATCCAAATATTTTTAATAGTCATCCAACCTATGATCTTTTTTCACTTCCCATTCTGATATATTTGAAAAAAAAAATCATTAATGGAATTCCCATAATTTTTAATAATGTTTTCATTTAATTGGTGAGTGGTCTATGTTTCAATTTGTAAAAGTGAATCCCTGTAGAAAAAAATCAATAAGGTCAATCCATTCATAAATAAAGTAAGATTATATTCCAAGATTCAAAGAGTGAAACCAATTTCCTCTAAACATTGGGATGCCTTTACTTTTAAAATAATTTTTTTGAACCATATAGGGTACTTGAGTGGTAGACAATATTATTATAAATTGATACCAATAATTGATAATTAAAAAAAATATTAACACAAATATTGGGAATAAATGTGTACTGAAATTTCAAATCCCTTTCCATATCATTATCTTTCCAAACCTATCTCTAAATATAATCCATGATGAAAAAAGAGTTACACAAAATGTATTTTGACATTGTCAAACTCTATAGATAACCACATGCTTGGTGTTCATGGTTATTATCCCCCCCACACACAGTCCCCTTCCTGTTATAAAAAGGAACTCAAAAGGGGTATGGATATGAATTTATACAATTAATGTAACCAAATAGTTACAATATCACCCTGACCAATAAAATAAACATAATATAATGAATTTTCATATATGAGTATATGATCCTCCAAAAGGGCTACATAAGATTATCCTCTCCACCATTTCACAAAATTCATTGTATGTTTTTCTCAGTCTATCTACTTCTTCATTTCCACATCACTATAACTTCTCATTTTCCCATAATAACCACATATAATTATTTGTTTATAATTATTTATATACATATATGAGGGTCACGTCCTTTCCCATGGGGCCTGGACATGACTACCCCTAGCCCGCCTTCCATAGGCCAGCGGCTGGTGACTAGCACCTGGAGGATTTTCTTAAATAGGGACGACATTCCATTAGAGATATGTACACAACCAAAAACGGAAACTAAAGTAAACAACCCAAAAAAGTAATTTATAACCACGAGAGTAATGTACAACCACTAATACAATTGTAATTGATATCATTTTGTTGGAATACAAGACATAGTAACTGAAAGGAAGGTAAAAAGCTGTTGCATCTTCCTTGGAGCTCTACTTGGAGGGTATTAGTTGTACGTATTAAGTCGAATAAGAGGATATCGACTACTCCAATCACACCAAGGCATTCTAAGTCTTGAACTTGTAAAGTTTTCCTCGTAACATCAGTAGTTTACCCTAGCCACACACGCACATGAGAATCCCCTGCAATGGTGCGTATAAGAACTTAGTAGGGGACCCCGAGACCCCGATGGTCTCCCAGTAATCTACAAAGTAAAATATCAGAAGAAATACCACCAAGGTAATATCACAAGAATGATCTAAATCATGATGCACAAAGTAAAAGATACACCACACTCTAGCGGTATAACATCAGGGTTACTAGGACACGGTTAAAAAGTTGTACAGCTAGATCATACTATCCATAGAACCTCTAGTGTTAACCCATACATTTCACTGTATGATGACCCATATTGGTCACTAGATGTTGACCTGTATTGGTTGATTGTGTTGACCCTTATTTATCGCTGGTGGTGACTCATATTGGTTGCTGGTGCGGACCCATATTGGTCGTTGGTTCTTATCAATATTGGTCGATGGTGCTGACTTTTATTGGCCATTGGTTATGACTAGTGTTGGTATCTAGTCTAGAAGTAGAGATGATTAGCCATACAGCTAGATCATCCCACTCTGGAGTTTCTGATGATGATCGGTTTTGGGCGCTCTTCTACTTCATGTCCTAGCCAGCCACTGGATTCCCACAAGAAGCATGCCTGTTCCCCAGAAGATTATGATCCTCAAATCATCGGTCACATTTCAACTGGTACAATGTCCCGCAAAAATCATACCCTGTGGACCTCCCTATCATAAGGGTCCCATCATGACAAACGGTGCATCTTTCGGAAGCCCCACCTGTGAGATATGGGCACTTTGGTAAAAAGGGTCCAGTTGGATTCATGTCCGATCATATCCAGGCCGAACTGCAAACTCCATCAAAACTCACTTATAGTATATCCTAAGGACCGCCTGGTCAGAATGGTCCTTATACCAAATACGGTGTATTGATAGGACGTCCTGTCTTTTAGTTACAAAACCTTCCTTGAAATAGGGATGATCACACCTTAGTTCAGCCTGGCTCGGTCAGGCTCTCTGGGATATGCCAAAGGAACCACTTCCCAAAAGGAGTCGTAATGCCTCTGATGATGTGTTAAACAGACTCCCAGTTCATCACTTATGAGCCTTCCTTTATTCGGGGGTCGGGTGGGTCTGGGCCCGGCCCGACTTGGTAATGCCAGCTTGAAGCAATGTGTCCCAAATTCAACCTCACCACACTGAGGTCTAGCCCATTAATTGTAGTCTAGGTTCAATGGGTTATCCCTTTTTGGGTCATCCCGGCTGGTTTGTGGGCTCGGGCCACGGTTTTCCTGGTCCACTGGGTGGGGCTCATCCCACCCGCATTGGCTCGCTAGACCGTGGGTTCGGCCTGTTCAGGCGGCCTGTATCCAGAGCAGTCTCCCTGATGGTAGACCATTTCTCTGGCTGGCCCCGTGGACAAGGGGCCTTTTCTTCCTATTGGTGGGGCTCTACCCCACTAAGTGCAATGGTTAGCTTGATGGCCGACCGGTCTCTTACCATTGCGGCACAACGCGGGGCCGCACCGCCCCTACTGTCGTGGACTACTGGCCGCGGATGCTGTCACCGATAGCGCATTGGGGCATTGGCCTTCTCACATGCGGCTATTTCAAGATGACCACCTTTGGCCACTACAGAGCGCGATGGTGCCCTGCCTTCCAACCAACCACAGCTGGTTGTTGCGGGCCTCCCCCGGCCACCACCGACCACCACCTGCATGGCACTCTGACGGTTCTTTGCACTGTCCATTAGACGTGCTCCAGTTGTCCGTTCTTGGTGTCGTCAAAACCTACGAGTCTCTCAGGTCATCCCTGCCTCTGTGTGTCCGCCATCCCTACCTTTTTTTCACATTTCTCAGTCATGCACATGAAACAGAAGAATAAAAAGAACTGTGGACGGTCTGGGCCATGTTCGGATTGACAGAACATACATTTTCATTGTCATCAGTTCGTGAGTTGTTGGTGCTCATCGCTTCTCGTTGAATCTGGTCTCATCCTCCCAGTGGATGCTGTTGCAGGACTTTTCTAGAGTGTCCTTTCTTGAAGAAGCCATGCCAACACCCCACCTCGATCTCCATTTAAATAGGAAGAGAAAAGGTGAGTAACATGTTGAGGAATCAACGAGGTTCATTAAATAAATTAATGAACCTCCTTTAATTTATAATGGTGGAGTTCTGAAGTTGATGAGTCCTGCCATTAAATGGATTTAAAAGTCACTATCCCTCCACCGCCACTCATCCGTTGGAGAAAAATAAAATAAAATAACAATTACATGTTATTATACTTTTCTTTAAAAAGTCAAAAAACAAACCTTTTCTCCTGACCTACTACGGTCGAAGTGAAGTGACCATTAAGCGAATCATGGAGATGCATATTCAATGTTGTCCTTAATTATTTAATATGAGAACTGATTCAAAATATAGAAAATATCTCCTGTACGTTTATTGAGCATACATTAAAAAATGTTCAATAATTCATTATGAGCACACCAGGACTCGGAATCATGCATTATCAATTTTTATAAACTCCTAATAATCTCATATATTTAAAAAAATACCAGGAATTTTATAGGGCTTTACATTCTCACCACCTTGTGGATTTACATCCCTGAAATCCAAACAAGGCTACACAAACAAAGAGGTGTATTGTGCATGCATTTGAGCCTCTCACACCCATGTTATCTTCTAGAGATTCCCGTGCAGCTATAGTACATGCACCAGAGGTATTGACTACCCAAGAAGGATCCACTTCTGTAAATCCTCTATCATCGCTAAGTACTCTGCAAAATTTTCCCCATCATCAATCTCCAGTTCACCATGGTCGATGACATGAGATGGGTCATGGAATTTTCTCCTCATATAGGATACATGGAACAGGTCATGAACTCTCTCTAACGGTGGTGGAAGTTCCAAATGGTACGCCACCCCACAAATCATAACAAGTATTATAAATGGTCCAATACACCTCAGTGAGAGTTTACCACCTTAACTGAATCTCTGTAGTACCTACCGAGGGGAGACTCACAAGAATATGTAGTCCCCCTACTAGAAATCTAGCGGTCTCCATCGGATATCAACATAAGACTTCTGTTGACTCTATGTAGTCTTCATTTGCTCTCAGATGACCGAAATCCTCTTAGTGGTAGCCTATACCATCTCGGGGCCAATGAGAGCATCCTATCCTGGATCCATCCAGCACAAGGGTGATCTGCATGATCGTTTGTACAACACCTCAAAAGGGGATATACAAATGGTGGAATGATAGATTGTTTTTACACTAACTAAACAAATGGTAGGTGTTCATCCAAACTATTACAAAAATCTAGGACACATTAATGAAACATTTCCTCCATGGTATTGATGGCCCGCTCAGTCTGACCATCTACCTGCAGGTAAAAATCTGTGCTCAATCGATGCTGAGTCCCGGAAGCCTCATGAATTCTTTCCAAAACTGGGATACGAAGCATACATCTCGTTCTGGGACTATCATCGAAGGAACCCCGTGATGTCACAGGATCTCAGGAACATAGAGATGTCCCAAGCTCTCTACCGAACCATTCTCTTGAATATCAAGGAAGTGGGCCGACTTGGGGAGTCCGTCAACGATCACCCAAATGGTATCACGCCCTCTAGACGTATGTGGTAAACCCCTCATGAAGTCCATCGATATCCCTTCCCACATCCACTTTGGTATCTCGTGGGGTTGGGTCATGCCTCCAGGTACCTGGGGCTAGGGATTCAATTTCTCTCATGTGAGGCCTCTAGTAACAAACTTCCCCACAACATTCATCATCCCTGGACACTAGTAATGACACCAGATGTCCGGATACATCTTTATCACGCCTGGATGTACTATCAAGGGGGATGTATGTAACTCCCTTATCACCTCCACTTATAGTACCACTGTTACAACTATACATCCTCTGAAAAGGATAGCGTGCTCCCCACCTTCGGAATATCTATGAGGTGCTTGGCCTAAGGATATTAGAGCACATGAAGTCTCGTAGCTATTGTCTATGAGTTTCGCCTCCCTATCCCACTGAATGAGTGGAGGGGAAACTACCATTGATTGGAGGTTTACTATCTCATATTTATCTTTATAGGATATCTGAAGCGAGGCTAACTTCTCTGAATCCTCGTTAAGTAGCCGCGAGCTCGATCTCCAGCTATGTGAATCTGCCACAATGTTCCCCTTCCAAAGAGTATAGACTATCTCAAAGCCCTATTCTAAAAGTATCTCTAGCACATGAAGATGTCTCAGATTCAATTCATTCTATGTGAAGATATATCAAAGACTTTTTTGGTCTAAGTAAACAATGAACTGATCCCCCCACAAAGTAATGTCACCACAACTTCAGTGAAAAGACTACTGAATCCAACTCCAAGTCATGAGTTCCATCATTACACTCATGAGGCCTCAACTGTTTTGAGACATAAGCAATCACTGCATAACCCTACATTAGTAGGCAACTGAGTCTAGTCCCTGATGTATCACAGTAAACCAAAAAGTCTGTGACCTCCTTCGGCAACCTCAGGATGAGAGCATAGGTCATGCTATGCCTCATTTATTGAATGCTATGTTGGTATGTATTTCACCACAAGAAGGATTTACCCTTCTTCATCAAGGCTGTAATAGGTGCTGATACTTTGGAAATATTGGGTATGAACCTTTGATAGTAGCCTGCTAATCCAAGGAAGCTCCACGCCTCAGTAACACTCCTGGGTGGTTCCCAAAAAAGTACTGCCTCGATCTTCGCTGGATCCACCGAACCTCCATACTCTATGATGATGTGTCCTAAGAAGTGGATCTTCCGTATCTAGGACTCACACTTCGAGATATTCCCTTATAACTAGTGCTCTCAGATTCTCTCCAGAACTATCCTCATGGGTACAACGTGCTCTTCCTTTGACTCCGAGTACACCAAGATGTCTTCGATGAAGACCACCACGACATGATCGAGGTATGGGTGGAATATCCTATTCATTATCCCCATGAACACTGCTAGAATGTTGGTCATGCCAAAGGGAATCACCAAGAAATCGTAATTTCCATACCGAAATATGAAGGTTGTCTTCGGTACGTCCTCACCCCGTACCCTGAGCTAGTGATAGCCTCATTTGAGGTACATCTTTGAAAACCAATGAGCTCCCTTCAGCAGATCGAAGAGATCATCGATCCTCGGTAGAGGATACGAGTTCTTTATGGTCACCTGGTTTAGGCACCAGAAGACCACACATATCCTCAAACTTCCATCTTCCTTATTGTCAAACTATATTGATGATGCCCATGGAGAAACACTGGGCCTTGCGAATCCATTCCTTTGTAAGTCCTCTAACTCAACCCTCAGCATCTGAAGCTCCACAGGGTCCATCTGATATGATGGTGTAGATATTGGTATTGTTCCTGGGTACAAGTCAATGCGGATGTCTACCTATATACGATTAGGAAGTCCTGGAACATCATCTGGAAAGATGTACACATACTCATCCACCACTGTCGGGAACTATGGGATTGCCTCATCAACCATATCAAAGGTTATATAGGCCATCTAATATGTAATTGTATTCACCATCCTGATCGCAACTCAATATCTTGCTGATCTAGTTTACTTCGCACCAAAAAAGGAAAAATGGCCTCCATCTCTGTGTGTACATCGCTCTGTACGTCTCAAGCTATAAATTTGTGCATGAACTAATGATAGCCAGCCCATGGAAAGAATGATGTCATAGGTCTTCAACACCACTACTAGATGATCAAATATGAAACTCTCTCCTCTAAGAGTAAGATCACACTATCAGCACTAGTGTGTGACTGCTGAATCTCCCCCGTAGAATTATCCAAACTCCAAGGTCGAGCTAACATCTAAATCAAAATCTCGGAGTCTCGAAATAAGTCTATGGTAAGGAAATAATGGCTATCACCTGTGTCGATAAGCACTACTTCTAAAGTAGTGAATACATAGATCGTACATTGTATTGTCTCAGGGATGTGTCGATCACGATCCTCTATTGCCTATAGTTGGTCATGTCCCCATCCACTTACTCCTAGAGCTCATGGTGGACCACCTGGGGGTGGTGGAAGTAGTGCTTGGTGACCCGGACCACCTCCCGCTCTGTGTCCCACTCCCCTGCCTCGTCCGCCACCTGGCTGATGATCATGCTCTTCCGGCTACCCAACCTATGTGGCCTCTCTACCATATGTCAACAATCCCCATGGGGAGTCTGATAGTCACAATATCTATGACCCTATCACCCACAGGAAAAATAGATCATGCCTCCTCGGTGACTCCCACGGCCTCTCAAGCCTTGCACAACTTACCCTACGTTCCCGAGTTGCCATCCAGAAGGTCTAGCCCGCTTGTTCTTCTGTGTCATCTATCTACTGCCTTCAGTAGAAGACTCTGCTACCTGTCATTCAGTAGGGTCTCTTACTATCAGTTCCTACTAATCAAGGAATCTCTCCGTCAGAAAACCTCTCTATAGCACCCAAACATTCTTTAAGATGATGAGAGAAACTGTTGTAGCTATGAATCTAGTCAGAGCCCCTAATCAAAGGTCCAGAATCTAAAGTAAGGGCCCCATATCATGTTGGTGGAGTATCGAGAGAGGTCAGTAAATCTCAAAGAGTACTGAGCCTCATTTTGTCTGCCTTGCTGCAGATGCAACAACTCCTGAATACACACAGAGCGTAGTGTCGTTGGCACGAACTCTACCATGAAAAGAATCTCAAAGTATGGCTAGGTGAGGGTCATCTCCTCATGCTCCTTGATCATCAAGCTATACCATGTTCTCACCGAGCCATGAAGAAGGCTAGTGGCCATGATATCTATCTGCTCGGTGGTTGTCTATGCTAAGCGAAAGACCCACAAAACCGCATCAAGCCAGTCCTCTACTGCCTTGGGGTCTGTATCGTGTTGAATCCTGGGACGACTCTATCTCTAGTACTCATGAAATGTGCTTATCTAACATGCATGATCCACTGGTAAAGTCTGCTTCTCCATGGGAGGCAGTGCTTCTAGTACACCACCTGAAGGTACCATCACTATGAGTGATCTCAATACCGACACCTTGTTGCATGGTGGGCCACTTTCATGATCTCTAAACGGAATCCTAGAGGGATATATTATTGGAGGCATCCTATGAGAAAAAGATATGTCATATTAAATAAGTTATATCTTGTGATATGACTCCAGAAAGATCAAGAAAACTTTTCAAAACACTATCAACCAATTTTTTCATATACCGAGTCAGAAAATAGAATTCACGGTCTTTATGTATTGATAAGTCGACCGCCTCCCCAAAACTATACTCCCTATACTAAAAACCAGACTCAATAAAATTTACACCATTATCTAATTAATATTATACTCTTAGTTCTTCTGGTAGAACCAACCTCCCTCTGATACCACTTTGTCACAACCCATCCCACATGACCTAGACGTGACTAACCCAAGCCCGCCTTTCAAAGGCTAAGGGTTGCTGACTAGAACATGAAGGATTTTTCCAAACAGCGATTGCATTTCCTTAGATATCTATATACACCCAAAAAGGAAAAATGAAGTAAAAACCCAAAAAAAGTAAGGTGAAACCACGAGAGTAATGTAAAACAACAAGTACATCTATAAACTGAAAATAGTGGGCTGGAATACAATCCATAGAAATTGAAAAGTAATTAAACGGCTGTCACATCTGCCCTAGAGCTATACCTAGAGGGTAGTAGCTATATGTCTGAAGTAGAAGAAGACGATCTCGATTGCTCCCATCGCACCAAGCTCCACCATGTCCTGAACCTCAAATGTCTACGTCAGAGTGTCAGTAGTCCTCACCAGACACACACATTTTTGCAGATCCTGTGCAAGGAAGAGTATAACAACTCAGTAGTGGACCCCAAGATCCCTAAATGTCTCTCAGTAATCCACAAAATAAAACATCACTTGAAATACCACAAAGGTAATATCACTAGCATGATCCAAATCATGAACCACAAAGAAAAAGAGACAACTCATTCTAACGGTATAATATCAAAGTTACTGTGATATGGATGACAAGTTGTAAATTCAGATCATCATATTTATAGTAACTCTACTGTTGACCAATATAGGTCAGCTTATGTTGAACCATATTTGTTGTTATATTCTTACCTGTATTGGTCACTGGTGCTAACTCGTATTGGTCACTGGTGGTGACCCATATTGGTCGCTGGTGCTGACCTGTATTGGTCCCTGGTACTGACCTATATTGGTCACTGGTGCTGACCCATTTTGGTCACTAGTATAGAGGTAGGGACGATTAGTCATATGGCTTGATCATCCAACTCCTTATTTTCGGATTTTTACCCATATTGGTCTTTCTTCTTCTTCCTATCACAGCCAGCCACTCGATTCTCGCATAAATCACACCTGATCCATAGAAGATTATGCTTCTCAAGACATAAGTCATATATCAACCATAACGAAGTCCAACAATAAGAATACCCAAGGGACCTCCCCATCATATGGGTCCCAACATGTGATACAGTGTGTCGATCAGACGCCCAAACTTTGACATAAGTGCACTTTTGTAGAAAGGATAATATCGGAATAAATTATGTTCCAACCCAGGTTGCATTTTAAACTCTATAAAAACTCACTTAGAGAATCTCCAATGTACCTCCTTATCACAAAGGTTCTTATTCCACAAACAGTGTGTTGATCAGATGCCCGGTCTGTCTATTACTCACCTTTCAATGAAACGGTGTTGATCACACATCGGTCCAGCCCGGCTCGGTCGGGCCTGCAGGAATATTCTAAAGGGAATTATTACCAAAAGGTGGCCAAATGCCTCTAAAATCATGTCAAATGGACACCCAGTTCCTCAATTACATGTGTTCTTTTATTCGGGGGCCGGTTAGGTATGGGCCCGGTCCGACTCGGTCTGGCTGGCCTAATGCAATGGGTCCCGGGGTCTTCCTGACCTAGTCTGGGTCCAACCCTTTATGGGTCGGCCCGGTTCACTAGGTCAATCCTGTTGGGGTTCTCCTATCTAATTGAAAATCCCAGGTGTTAGTTGGCCCAGCCCACCGTGTGGGGCTCGGCCCACCCGGAAGGACCACTGGTTCGTGGGTCTAGCCCAGCCCACTGGGTAGGTTGGCCCAGTTCTGCTGGTCCACGTCCAGCCTGGTCCGCCTGATGGCTGACCCTTGCTCTAGCTAGCCCGTCAGACACGGGGTCAATTTGTCCAGCCGGTGGGGTACTGCCCCACTGTGTGCAATAGTCATCCAGATGGACGACCAGTTTCCAGCCGACATGGAACAACGTAGGGATACTCCACCCCCTACTGCCAGCGGTGCCTGAGTGTGTCGCCCCTCTTCCACGAGGCCAGCTTGGGTCAGCTGCCTTTGGCCAGTGCAGCGTGCGATGGCATGCCACCTTCTCACCGCCTAGGGCTGGATGCAGCGGGCCTCCTCCGGCCACCACGGGCCGCCACTAACAGGAAGCACCGGTGGTTCTTTCCATGGGCCACCAGACATGCTCCACTAGTCCATTATTGATGTCGTCTGCACCTATGAGCCTCTCGGGTCGCCGCCGCCTCTGTGTGACCCCTATCACTGCCTTGTCGTCAAGTTTCCCTACCATGCATGAGAAACACATGGACAACAAGATCTGAGGAGTTTCCAGGCCTTGTTCAGATTGGCCCAGGCCCTCTGTGTTAGTGTTATAACAAGGGGTGTTAGGTAAAATCAGGGAATTTAGAAATAAGTCTCGACTTGTAACCCCACATCAACCTCCCGTGTTTAAACAATTCTCATCGGATCAACCCATTGGGTAGTTGATCTGTGTTCTTCATATAAATCATGAATGGTGAAGAAAGAATATTACAATATCAAAAATAAAAACCTCTACCTAGATGAGATTTCTGCTGACAACGATTGACAGAACATCCTTCATTATTGTTGTCGGTTCATGATTCGGTGGTGCTCATCACCACTCACTAAATCTGATCTTGTTCTCTCTGTGGATGTTTCCACAAGGCATCTCCAGATATTCGTCGCTTGAAGATGTCATTCCAAAACACCACCCCATGCTCTATTGAAATAGGAGGGGGAAATATGAGTAACAAGTTGAGGGATTAATATGGTCCATTAAACGAATTAATGAACCTATTTTAATTCACAATAGTGGAGTTACAAAGTTGATGAGTCAAGCCATTAAATGGACTGACAATTCACCAGTCCCACCACCGCAGGTTATCCGTTGGAGAAAAATAACATAAAATAACAATTAATTGTTATATTACTTTTCTTTAAAAAGTCCAAAAACTGACTTTTTATCCCAACCTACTACAATCGACGTGAAGCCTCCCTCAAGGGAATGATGGTGCTGAAGATTCATCTATGTCCTCATATATTTATTCTGAGATCCGATTCAAAAGATAGAAAACTTTTCCCATGTGTTTACTGAGAGTACCTTAAAATAAGTTCAAAAATCCATTTCAGGCACACCGGGCCTTGGAATCATGTCCTGTCAATTTTTGAAGACTCTTAATAATCCCAAATAATTTAAAAAAATTACATGGAATTTTTCATGTCTTTACAATTAATATTTCAAAAAACTATTTACAAACATAGTTATATAAAACAAAATTTTTGTGGTGTCTTAGATCAAATTATTTACCTTATTCATCTTCAAATCAAGTAATTATTCAAAAATTTCCTAGAAGTCAATAAGATAACTCTAATTAATCATTAATATGATATCTAATTTGTAGTGGTATATTATTTAAAATCATCCATTAAATAAATATAAATCTGTTATCATGAAATTTTGATATATTCAGGGTGATGGGGAACTTTTAAAATGAAGGACGAGACTCCCTCAACATCAACCACCTCCCAATATGTCTGGTTCAATCATCATATCATATTGAATCATGGTCACATTTATGACCATGATGATCTATAATTTAATATCACCCCACATTCATCGTTTGATTTAATTATTACTTAAAAATTTTAAATAAGGATACATCATATTTTTCACAATAGGAAATTTAAAATTTCACATGGTCTTGAGGCCATATAATTAGCAATAAATAATTATGAGGAAATCAAAACCTTATAACAATGCTTTACATTTTATAACATATATACATTCATGAAATTTACATTTTTCTCATTATGAATTAATGTCTTACAATCAATTAAATATTTATGATTTTTTTTTATTCTCAATAAATTATTTTTTTCATTAAATTTTAATTTTGATGTACAAAATATCCAAACTACATATAATTTGACCTAGAAACACCTTGATCCAACATATGGTCTCATCATCTCTCCAGGTCTCGACCAATTTCTTCACATGATGGGAAACATCCAACATAAATTATGTGTTATATAATGTACTTCCATTCCAATTTTACTTCTTGTAAACATGAAAAACATTCATCAATTATCTCACATAACATGTTTTAACAACATGTACAACATAATCCTAAAGAGTGTTCAACGACCACATTTCTATACTTTCTTTGTATAAAAATCCTAACATTTTAAATAAGAATGTTATATGCATTAGATATAAATAATTGATCTATTTTAAAAACTATATTTCATTATATCATTCCCTTATAGATTTAAATTAACTATTTTTTTTATAATTCTTCTTTAAACATTAAATTTTTAAATTATTTTTTTAGTTTCCCACTCTTTTTTTAGTAATATAGTTTCAATCGATACACCTTGCAATATTATTTGTCATTTATAACCTATTATTATTTTAATATGTTTCAAATTTATTAATTAAATAAATTTTTGTAACCATTCACATAAATCCATGATGACAAATTAATTATTCCACGCTATAGATAAAATACTATCTATGTAAAAAATATGCTTTCATTTTATCATTTATTCGATAAATAATAAACAATAATATTCCATTATAGAATAATAATAATTTATTACATATTCTATAACATCCCCATGTAGAAATATAACTCATGTTACCAATCTGGATTGGCTACTGGTTCTCATGCACACATCTCCATATGCCATTATAGGCTTCAGATTATAGCAAGGGTGTAAGGAACATAAGTATGAGAATATAACCACAGTAATAGAGTTTTAAAAAATGGAAATGAAAATCTATAAAATCAATCACGTGTTTCAAATAAAATAAAATTAATAAATTGAATGATCTAAATAATAATAAAAAAGTGTAATATTACGCTACATTGAAATAAAAGAAATACTAAAATACATAAAATTAAATACTACAAAGACATATTAAAGGACTATAAACACCATGTCTTGAACCCCTTTTCAATATTTTCTCCCTGAAACAACCCATCAAGAATATGGATTATCATGAATAGGGTCCCTTTACCTTATCCAAACACAAACCCATTTAATCTACCATTGTTTCAATCAGCAGACAAAATAGAGGTTGAGTACATATTAGTAGGATGATATCCATGGTGTGAAAATAATAATTTCTCAAAATATAGTGTCTACTCCAGTATGAAAAATATGTGTATTAATTTATAGATAATTAAAAAAAATTCAAATTAACCAACCGAATCCTAGGCTCTCTGTTGACACATCGGCCGACCCAAACTACATTGGTATTATGTGAGGTATCTTCTTTTGTGGGGGTGGATATTTTGGTATCATGATCGATAACGAAAACAAAGGTGTATTCTCCTATATAGGATGAATCTCATATAAATTATTACAAATAACCACAAAATAATAGTATCCCTATGAATTACCCATGCATGAGTCTCTTAAATCTTCCTAAGTGATACTACCATGCCATAGGGTATGTAAAACACCCATAATGGGAACCATGTTTCGAAAGTCTCGTACAATATATCATGTTTTTCTTCAAATGTATTGGATAATTATCATTAAAATAATGGTGGATTCTATTATCTATGATCAATTAAAAGTGGTACACACATGGTAACCATAGTTCTCAATCAATTGGTTGATTCCCATATATCATGGTGGATCATTGTTATTACATTATGTCAAATTTACAATTATCATAATTCACATGTTATTCCATGTACACACAGTTGAGAATAATCTTGACTATTTCACAAAATTAGGTATTGGAGAACCTCTCGGGTGGCCTCAAGTATAGTCTTAATGCCCTTGGACTTGATGTGATCCATTATAGATCCAATAATTTGAAAATCATTAGATAATGAATTATACAATAATTTTGGTCACATACATAGTGTGATGGTATAATACCTCTTATTGTACAAACTAGAAAAATTTAAAAAGTTATTAGTGAGTTTTTCAAGACCACCCACCTCAAAAGTATAGTTTATATATAATAATACTTATGTATGATGTATGAACATGTTCCTCCTTCATTACCCATAATTAATACCAATGGGTTGGTCAATATAAAACCTGAAATAAAAAATTTGGTTGGTAGACCCAAATTAGGTTTCACCACAGATGATAATATAATTGATCATATATGTGAAAAGGGAATTAATGATGTATTAACATTTATCAAAAAATTTGGAACACAAAGATCCAGTAGACCAAGCTTCTGATTTAGAGAGGAACAGTTATATTCATCTATGTAAGTGATGCCATCTAAATGAAGGGTCTTTATTATAAAAATGTTGGGTGATGGAGTTTTTCAACACTTGTTAATAAAAATTCACATCATGTATACGAGATATAAGCTGTGAATATCATGATGTTCCAAAAAAAGTGAAAAATTAGTATCCCCGTCTGGAAAATATATAATGATGATTATAAATAACGAATATATCAGAGAAAATGAATTTCAATTTCATGGATAGCCCATGAAACATTCATGGTTTAAATAAAGATCACATGGTCGTCCTAAACTATTCACTCATTGTATAGATTTTTGTTCGTCTACCCCAAACTATTCACATCATGAATTGGTAATTCATGGTGGGAACATTTCCATAGAAAGAGCTCCCCTCTCCGTCCTACATTCTCCCAACTGAAACCAAAGTATCTACAGTCCATGGTTTCCGTGTTTTAAAACAAGACTTACTATACATAATAATATTGATAAAAATTATGGAGTTTTTTACCTGGAAAATATGGGGTCATACAACCTCCCCACCATATAAGAGATTTCCCTCCTGAGATGTTCTATAATTCACTTTTGGGGGTGTCCAAAAACAAGTCTATATACTACCTTCACCTATTATATTTATTGTTCTATTTATCCTTGGAAACTCGACCATTACTAAAATAAAGTTTTAGTAGAGATACAATCTCCCCCTTGATGATTCTTCTCACAAAGGTCCATGATATGGACTAGATACTCCTCAAAAGGATAATAAAAATTTAGCTCAATGTAAACCATTTCATTGTCATGATAATTGATCAATAGATATACTTAAATGTGGTATATGTGTATCATATCTTGTATGGAATTATAGTGTTTTCTAAGAGAAAATTAGTACACCACTAGATCATCCCTTTTTAGATTTTCAAATTGTCCACCAAACCTAGGGGATAACATCCCTAACTACTTTATTTTCCATTGAAATAAACCTGGAGACACCCAATTAAAGACATGATGGGAATGATAAAACTCTAGATGTCATATCTAGTTTTTTTGTTAATGATTTATACTTGCTCTCTGTAGTCACCAAACTTTTCTTGATCAATTAAACAAGCATAGTTGTCTGCTGCACAATAGTGTCTCCACTGACCACTCACTCTCAATATAATATCCAAAAAATAGGTGAATTATGTTGAATTATATAAAATTCCTATAATTTAACAATTTAAATATATTCCTTGATGATTTTATTAAATGATAACTTCATACGTTCTTTATGGTCTTCCCATGAACCATTGAAATCGATGAAATGGGGTCGTAACATATTCTATGGAATCTAAATCATCCACATAGATTGGACACAAATCTCAGTATGTAATGCTATAGATAGAAGAACCTGTAATCCCAAATACTTACTAATACCCATCAAAAATAAATAAAATAAATTTGGATATTGATTAAAAATTATGCCCCATAGGACACCATGGAACCAAACTATCTCACACATAGATACTACATATATCATCGATGACAAATGCCTCCCTGATTGGAATAATATATGATGCCATTATTTGTTGATCCATGAACAGCAAAATTTTATTATTATTTTCTAGTGACTATACAAAATATATCACAAAATATATTTTGACATCATCTCACTTTTAATATGAAATTGGTATAGGTTGCAACAACCTATCATTCTAATGATACTCGGCCTTCACCTATTGAAAGATGAAATATCCTACCATGATGAATGCTATGTCCGTTTTATTATATGAACACTCGTACTACCTATGGAGGTCAAGAAAAAACATTTTCATACACATATGTACAAACCATTTATAAGCCTAAACTACATCATTTACTCCTCATGTAGGCCTTTTGGAACGCATATACGACCATGTATAAGAAGAATATCAATGCATCTAAGGAACAATTTGGATGGTGGATCTGCTTGTTATAAGTTGTACCTTAGAGATAATACTTCTAGATAAGATAATTACCCTTTCTTAATCTATACTAAATGAAATTATATAACTATTTTTGACGTTATTGATACTCTACCATTAGACTCTTAAACATCTTGATGCATGCCCATAAAGAGTTCCATCAATAATAAATCATTATTTGGATCATTTAATACCACTATATGTGTATTTTGAATCATATAAATGGAAACAAAATTTCCTTTTCCTAGTTTATAACCCCACTAAATGTCAAATTATTGAAAATGTTTAAACCACCTCTTCAAGAGATGAATCTTTTATCACTAATAAAGGATGTTCTAGAGGCTCTTGTTGTTCATGTACAATAGAAACCTCTATAAAAAAAGATAGTTTCTTTAGAATATCTTGGATTTTACCACTATAGTTAATTATAGAAAATCAGTAGGATAATTCATCTCAAGTTGTCTCAGATGACTGAAGAAAAGTGAAAATCCATGATACCACTACATCATAACTACTCTGAGTAAAAATCTAGATACATTATGGAATATTTCATGTTCCTTATCATACATTGGTAATATATGGATTAGTGCTGAAGTTATCCTTGTCTTTGGATCATGTAAATAAATCTCATATGAATATGACTAGGAAAATATCATAACTTTAATGGTCAACATGGTTGTTTAGGTTCCGATATAGTATAGTTCATAGATAAAATTATGATAATGGGTTAAATTACCCAATATTATCGGAATCATAATTGAATTATTGGCCACTCCATTGAAAAAAATTAATAAAACATTATATAGACAAACTAAAACTATACCCTCTAAGATTACATGACTAAGGGTGTAAAATCTATAATTATTGAAGCTATATTTGGATTTCATGGAATTAAATTGATACTATATCAATGTACTATGATTGTTTCATGATGTTGTTAATGATCATATATAGAAAGGTAGTAGACAAACGTGTCCCTGAAAAAATTCCACAAATAGACCTAGTAATGGATGAATTATTGAATTCATCGTGGCTAGAAATATAGCTTGTGTGTTTGTTATACTGAAAGTAATCAACATGATCTCTTTAAAACCATACCTAATACTAAAAGTATCATTGGGTATGTTTGGTGGTATAAAGCTATAATTATGTAACACAAATCTCAATTTGAACTTTGTGAAGATCTTTGATCCTCTCAACTTGAGAAAGAGTCTACCGATATGTGGATGGGTATACATTTTCTTGATCATAATGTTGTGTAGTATCATATAATCTTCTAATATGTAAAAATATTTTTTATACTTATTGGAAAAAAATAATTAGTGAAACCAACTGGGAATTACAAGGCAATATAATTCCATTTTATTCCAAATAATCAAATTAAATTGTTAACTAATGATGTTATTCTAGTTTCATCCTATTAGTTCGGATTGATTCATTCTCATCTTTTAGCACTAAACCAATTTTTACCTCGATCAATCACTATTCTATTAATATATGGAATTATTTTTTAAATACATATTGAAAAATTTGTGAAAAATTTGGAAAATTACCCTATTTTATTCAACCATCGCTTAGAAAAAGACTCTCTAATTGGGTAATGATACAATGCAGCATGAATTGAATTGGTCATGTATAAAAATCATGAGGATCCCAGTCGTAATAGTAATGAAAATTACACCCTTATATATATATATAAATATAAATATCCTCTAATAGAAGTGGATATGAACCTATTATTGAACTATTACATCCATACCCATAATCAAATCTAAGTTTACTATTTATTGACCAAACAACTCTTAATATAAATAATATCTATGAATATTTTGGGAATATTCCATATTGTTTTTAAAATCCTCTTATCGCATTATCAATGGAATATCGATGGTTATAATTCCATATAATATTCCTATAAACAAACCAAATAAATTGTAATATTTATTAGATATAATGGAATGTGATTATACTAAATCAAAAAAAATGAATTCCAATGTAAATGATACTAGAAAAATACCACTAGTGTTAGAAGTTTGAAAAAACATAATAGTTAGAGTGTACTACATAGCATGAAGCATACCCTCTTCTATACCCTAGGGTGATTCCTGAATCCCCTATATAGGTCTCTCAATCTATTACTGTTGTTCCTACAATGAATTACAACATCCTATACCTCAATCTAAAATTCATTTTAAACTCAATCTTTGTACTTGTTCAGGGGTAGTTGAGTCCTTTTAGAGTCTAATGCTAGTACTAATCCACTACAAAAATTCAACTAGGTGGAGTTCAAATAGAACCTATAGACATATCCCAACTATAAGAAAGACATGAAGTCCAAAGTGGGGGAAGAAGACTAGTGGTGCATGTGAAAAAAATTTCAATAATGAAAGAAATTCAACGAACCACTATTCATAGGTGTCAATATACTACAATAACTATTAAATCCTATACTTCCATTAGTGTTAGCCATCATAGAGGTGATTACCTCTACCTGAATAAGATATCCTTAATCATCCCTCTATCACTTTCCTCCCTATATAAGGGGCTTACCATAGGTTCCCTTCTGCAATGAGAGCATGATTCATCATGTATGTGAAGCTGCACAAGTGAAATATATTCCCATCTGGTCTATCCCATATCGAAGCCCTTCCTATAAAAGGTTCACCCTAGATACATGATATGCTAATATTTAGGTAAAAAATATTATAGATTGGTTAAAATATCTGAATCATCCATCATTATTATGGTATCCTATTTCTTGTTCTTCAACTTCTAAACCCTCTCATCTCTTATTGTTTCTAGATATAAGTTTATTAAGAAATTAAACTTGAAGCCCTGCTATGTTATAACCTATTCGTAATATAAATACACTATATTATACCACCAAATATTTTATGGTCCATGTAATCAATAAGAAAAAATCATCAGCCACCTATTAGCTGGCATCTCCTAATGCTTACACATTAATGAGACTGACACGATATAGAACTTGGCTCCCTACGATTCTCCTTGCCTAGTGAAGTTGTGTAGATTATATAGAAATAAATATAAATTTTTCAAATCATATAGTGAAATGATGGAGTAAATGGATTCCATATCGATAGATCACATAACATTAAGAAACAATTGTGAATCTCTTCATTGATTTCATTATCTATATATTAATGATGTTTTTAAAGAGCTACGTTGTAAGTGTTCAAATTTCCACTCTCCTAAATCTCATCATAAATATGTTGAAGAAATAGTTTCCCAAAAATGGTTACAAGACACCTTATAATATTTTTATACACATGAAGATCAACCTCACACTGTGAAATATACAGAAAACTAATATCTCAAGGATCATATTTAATTTTGTTAATAACCAAATTAGTATAATATAATTGTTTCTTCTATTCCTGAATTTTAGTCATATCAAGGTTTAACATTTCATGTTTTATAATGGACGGTATCTCAGAGAAAATAATAATATCCCAAGTATTAATAGTGTTTAACATTATATATTTCAACATGCCTACCATAATGCCAAGATATTCATTGCAAACAGTAATGACCAATGAGTAAAATATCAATAAATAGTAATATTACATAACAAGTAATTCACCCAATCTAAAATAACTTCATAAAAGTAAAAAGAAAACAATAGGAATAACTCTCCCATACATGGGAACTTGGTTTTCCCTTATACATGGTTTTATTACTCTCATGAATAACTTCATTTGTATGCCCTGTAAATTCCATTCCTCCTATATACCTTTCAAAAATAGTAAATAAATAAAATATAATTACAGTGATTCCACATTGTAACATCCACCATCTGGATTCTCCCACTCCTAACTTAGTTTTCTTAGTTAATAGACATTATTTGTCCCTCACCATATTTTAGAGGTTTCTAAATACGAGTGAGGGTATACGGAACATAATAAGGAGACATATGCAATATAAGATGGAGTTATAATAAAAATATAAGAAAATTGAAATAATAATTCATGAATCTAAAATATAACAAAGGAATATAACTGAAAAATCCAAATATCGACAAATACTATATAATTTAATTCCTAGTGTTACTAACTAACATAGAAAATGGTATATAAATAAAATACTATGTATGATCAACCAACGAATCCAAACTCACACTCTTAAACCCCATGTTGTTCCCATATTCTAGATCAAACCCATCCTATATGAAATTGGTCTAGAATAGGGTCCCTTTCCCATATCCTTACCCACAACCATGGAATGTGTTCAATTATCAAACAATATCATAATGACCATTTATGTTCAACTTAGTAAATAAAAATCCACATTATCTAAAAGATCCAATTTCAAAATAAACTGATTGGAATAATATGATATCTATATGGGAATTAATATATAAATAATTTCAAAAACATCAAGTAAACATGTTGAACCTCAGGTCTAATATTAAACTTGGGTAAAACCAACATACATCGACATGATTTCAAATATCCATATTATGTGGTGTATCATCCTACATTTGGTTGGATCACCCATATCAAGGGATATTTTATTTTAGGAGTTGAGTTGTCGATATCATGTAAAAAATAACCATGAAACACTAAGCTCCATATGGATTACACAAGTTGTAGTCACTTATTTCTACATAGGGATCAAGACCATTCCATGGAGAAATTAACACTCTCACACTAAGCTCCATTTTAGTTACCCATACTGGAGTCACATATGTGTTCCCATGAAACACTCTAGAACAAAGGTAATATCAATAATATCACACTACTGGACTCTCCTATAGAGGATATAACATTAATGGTAAACATCTGATATCCATACATCCCAATAAATTATTTGATTACCCTGAATCAAAGTGATTCTCCAATATTACATCATACTGATTTACTTATTTTCAGAATTCATATGTTCTGAAAAGTGTACAGATTTAAGACCAAACTCACCAATTTCACTTAATTAATGGTTGGAACATCACTCAAGTTTCCAAATATATGAACTCAATTCCAATGAACCTGACCAGATTCATGTTTGGTCAAAGTTGATGAAAGAAATTAAATAGTGAATTGATAAATTATTTAGGTCATGTACAAAGCATGCCATCACAATCACACTAATTGGACATACTGGAGAAAACAAAACAAAAATTAACTATTATTATAAAAAAACAACCTCAAATGTAGAACTAACATTTTAAAGTCATCAATTTCCTAGGTAAAAATAATCCCTTCAACCAAGGAAAAATGTGGATTCATCAAAAGGCATGAGATGTCAATGTTTTTTAGTCTACATAGACTATATGTCACCACAAGATGAATCCGGTGGATCGAGAAGGATAAAAGAAAATGAACTCAAGGCTCACAATCATTATCCTGATCCATAAATCCATGATCAAATTGAATATTCTTCTGGTTTTGTGAGGAATTGTTTGATGAATCCATGGAATTGATATATTTTGGAGGAAGGGTGGGAGTTATAAAAACACAGGGCATGATAGTTTCAAAAAAGTGCATCGAAATTCACATCATGGATAGGGGATTTATGGAAGGAGATTTCGGATATTTGACATACACATAAAAATTGTCCTCCTAATCTAAATAACCCTAAAATTAAATTCCATGAAGTGAATCTATCTCACAATGTGAATTTTTGTTTCGTAGATTTCATATTAAACATTCACGGTGTGAATGAAGTTCACAGGGTCAACCTAAATGATTCTGACCGTATATCGAATTCTTGGGAATTCCAGGAAAAATTTAAAACATGAATCCATAATACATGAAATAAAAGATTTTTATATATTGATCTCACCCCCTATACCTTATTTATTCTAGAACAAACTCAGTTGGTAACAGGCCATTGTTTCATATGTTTAAACCAAAACTAAGCAAACACAAGATGGTTAAAAAACTAAAAGTGGAACACACCTAGAAAATATTTAATCTGAAACCTTAATCAAATCAATAATTATTACAATAATTGTTAAGAAAAAACTAAAAATGATTCACATCACTTCATTGAGGTGGTAGTCTACGCATTCCCACGTGAAATTTTATAATTTTTCAAATGACATGTGGGTAAAAATGAAGACCAGATGTTACGATTATATAATTAAAATAATGTTACAAAGAATGTTATAAATCAATTAAATTAAACTATCTTACTATATATGAGTGACAATGATAAAATAGAAGATGCATTTCATCAAGGGGATGAAATCTTGATTTTATGCACGGGAGTTGATTTAACATTCTTTTATATATAATGGATACATAACATGGTCAGAATGTTAAGATAAAAATATTCAACTATAGTAAAATTAAATATTCCAGGATTTTCACATGGATATAGATTATTTTATGGAGGTTATGGAACAACGAAACAAAAATTAATTGGTAAAGAAAACATCTTCTTCTTAAAGACTCTTCCATTATATTACACCTTAAACATTCGTCAGATAGTGTTTTGGTGAGACCAGGAGCTATAGAAAATGGGAAGGGATTTTAGTATAGAATCTGAGTAGGTATTTTTTGAATTATGTTTTCAATAGCTGTGTACATCCGAGAATGGGAGGTATTATAATGACCCATACTTTACAGACATTGTTATTACTTCAGAATTGAAGCACACTTATTACAACATATAACCAAACCAAGAAAGGACCGTATATTTATACTGTCTTTAGAAACTGGGAAACATAAACAACTTGTTCATAAAGCATATAATTTGCCTCCCATTTATTTTATCATATCTAGAGTCCCTTTTTGGCATATTATACTTAATAACCTTCTACCTGACCTGGGGAAACAAAACATACAAAAGGGTGAGCTCAAATGCTCAGTAATGGTAAACAAAATAAATATCAATCACATCATATACATAAGCACATAACTTTTGGAAATCTTAACCTGCAAAAGAGATCATAATTTCATAACATGGGATAAGTCTTAGTAGTGAAATGTAATCCTAATAATCATAACTTAAAACATGAATCTTTGTGTCATACACACATAATCATAGAGATTCATTTCTTATTAGTCAAGACTCATTGCCATGACTATCTTAAAGTACAAAGTCCATTTCTGAACCGAGTTCACTCCTCGTTTCAGTCCTGTTTCACTGAACCAGTATAACCTACCGTTCCAGCCATGTCTATCTCATGAGATATAAAATCAGTACCAAATGCATTGGAGTGAGATATAGGTCCCACCCATCTCATAATGTTACCATTCTTATGTGTACCACAAAATCATAAATCATACATCATTGCATAACACATGTAATAAAAATGGGAATCTTAAACATCGTGACATCATAAAACAATTCATATATGATAAACAAATTCATAAATATAATTCCATCAGAACATAACAAAATCAATGTAATAATAGGGATAGAAATAGAACCCTTTATTATCTTAGATGGAAAATAATTTTTATAAAACACTTGAACTCCATTCTTGAGGAAAATATCCTTTCTGCTTCAAAAACACTTTTCCTTTCTTAACATGTCGTACAATTCTAAACTAAAAGAAGTTGGTTAAATATAAACTTGAAAACTTGTAAATGAAGATTCTTGGAAATGATTTTTTAAAAATCCATTCATGCCGTATAAGTTAAAAAAACATTATTCTCGTACTTTTGTCGGAAAAGTAAAAAAGTACCTCGTACGAAAAACGCCAAAAGATTCCTTTCATATCTTTTAATAAAAACAAACCGAAGGGTAAAATTTGATATAAACTATTTTAGAAGGATATAAATATTACATATTGAGGAAAGATGGATGTGGATGATAAAATACACCCCATTAAATACCAAAGTATAAACAATCTCGGATAAAAATGAGATTGTGATATTTCCCTTACCTTAGGTCCAATATGATTTGTACGTGTCCAAACCTCCGGTATAATGATTTAAATAATGTTATTGAGTTATTAAAAAATAATAATTATTTTTATGATATCAAATTTGGTCATATTCTTAGCTTCTTAGTAGTAATATTTCATTGCTACTTGTTATTCGGGTGTTTATAACTTTTTGTTCTTATGCGTGTTTTGTTGAATAAATTCTTATTCTTCTCTTTAGGTTATAGATAACTCATTTCCAGAATTTTATTAGTGTAATATATATCATATTAATTCAATTAATTAATTTATATAATCATTATGAAATGAAGATCATGTAGAACGAGTCGCATCACATCGTGGAGACGGTATTCCGTACGTACGCACGAGTGATGATAACGTTCCTATGATCGTGGAATTGTATTGGAGTGTATGTATACTATTTCAGAATCAGTATCACTTTATAGTAGTCATATATATTCATTATTTACACCATTATACCCATCCAAGTAAGGTGGTGGTGGAAAATAGATTACACCACGGCGTGGAGACGGTATTCCGTACGTACGCACGCGCGGTGATTTCTTTTTCCGTAGGATGGATAGATGGTGAAATAGGGTTGTTTCATACTTATAATAACATATCAGTATATTAGTTATACTTATGTTATTACTTCATAATGAAACAACTAAATAAGAATAAGCGGAAAAAGAAATAAAGATGAAAGAATCGGTAACGGACATTACCTCTTCTTTGAAGTGCTTCTTTGAGACCTTCTTTTAGGGCACTCTAATTGGTCTTTGAAGAGGAACAAGACCTCTTGGATGTCTTTAGGGAAGTTTAGAGGAGAAAGTGGCATGGGTTGGCCGAGCGTGAAGGCTCAAAGTGGTGTGAGGAAGAGAGGGAGGATGTTCCCTTTTATAAGGGAGGAGAGGAGCACCTTTGGAATAACTAAAAATATTATTTTATTATAAAGTCAAGTTCGGTTTTAAATAGCTCCAAATTGATTAATTTAGAAGCTAAGGTAGGTATGGGTCGAAATCCTCTCATCCAATAGAATTTAGACTAGTTTAGGTTCCTATTTTAACCTTATCATTTTGATTTAACATTAAGTTAAATAATTTTACTTTTACCATGTCTTCTTGTGTTCTTATACTATAAGGTTAATAAACTTACTATAAGCAGACAAAAGAACCCCAAGTTGTTTATTATTAATATATATAACGTTATCTAAGTCATTTTGTGGAACCGTAGATTTTTAGGAATAAAATAACAATTATTGATATAATATTTGTTTTAAAAACTATTTTATGTCAATTTTGACACTATTTAGTAATTAATTTTTGTGAAAGTCATAACAGAATAATTAGTTCGAAAAAAGTTAATTAAATCAATACTAACATGTCATATTAATCTAGAAAATTATTTGAATTCATAAAAAGTCTCAAATTATATTTATTTGGGTATTTTTAACATCAATTATGTCAATATTTCATTAATAAGATAATTACTGCATCATCGTTGTGTCATAAATAAATTAACTTTTTTAAGGTCTAAAAATTAAAACTAAAATTCCATTATGTAGGAAATCGTTTTAGATTTTTAATGAATATTTATAGTCGAATTTATCTTATGTATAACCCCATATTAAAACTGATTTAGTTATTATACTTTGATTTTAACTATTTTAACCCTTCTTTAAATAAATTAATAATAAATGTCCTAATCTAATCGAAGTGGGACTAAATGGTCATATTTTATTCCTATGGTTGTTTTTGGTCAAATTACACTTGTACAATAGAATTAGGATATGTGTTAGGGTAATAATAATATCATTTTTACCCTTAATTACCATATTTACTTTTAACTGTGGTAAAAAAAGTAAAAAGTTACTATTCACCAAAAAATTATTTTCATCTCATTGAACCACATTTTACTTACTGACATCAACCATGTCTCTCGGATTTTCGAAATTCCACTCACAGAAGTGGTAAAAATAAGTTTTATGAGAAATTTAGTTTTTTAACTACCACTTAGTGGTTTCACTATTCATAAAAAATTGACAGTTTTCAGAAAAATAACAAAATTTTACCCTAGGATAATTTCAATATTCAGAATCCAAATATGACGTCCATTTTGAAAAATAAAATTAATAAAATTTCAAAAAGTGGTTATTACTATTCATAACGGCTAGTTTTAATAATATTTTATTAGCATATCATTGTTTAGTGAAACTCTGTATTGCGTATGACGCAAGCTATCGAGGAAGGTTGTGATTTCCTGTAAAGCAAGCCAAGCAAGTGTTATGTGTAGAAACATATTTCTTTGATGATTTATATAACATAAAAGTCTCGGGTGTTACATTCTACCCCCCATAAAATAAATTTCTCCCTTGAAATTCGTCACTTTGTAACAAACAGATGAGGATACCTCTCCCTCATCATGTCCTCAAGCTCCCATGTAGCTTCCTCTAATTAGTGGTTCCTCCATAAAACTTTCACCAATCGAGTGGTCTTGTTTCGTAGGACTTTTTCGCTACGATCCAAAATCTCTATCGGTTGTTCTTCATAAGAAAGATCTTGCTCCAGTGGTACAACTTCTGAGCTGAGTACATGAGAAGGACCAGGTATGTACTTTCTCAGGAGAGATACATGGAACACATCATGAACTTGAGAGAGATTCGATGGAAACGCCAATCGTTAAGCAACCTTCCCAACACGATCCAGTATTTTGAAAGGACCAATATATCTAGGGCTCAACTTCACCTTCTTTCCAAATATCATAACCATCTTCCAGGGAGATATTCATAAGAACACTTTATCACCCACTTCAAACTCTAGGTCTTTTCTTCAGTTGTCGGCATAGCTTTTCTGTCGACTCTGAGCTACTATTATGTGTTGTTGAATAGATCTGACCTTTTCTGTCATTTCATCAATGAGATCGTGTCCTAATAGCTTTCTTTCCCCAACTTCATCCCAGCAAGTTGGAGTCCTGCATTTCTTTCCATAGAGAGCTTCATAAGGAGCCATCTGAATACTGGAGTGAAAGCTATTATTATAAGAAAATTCCACCAAAGGTAGGTGTTGATCCCAGCCACCTTTGAAATCCATAGAGCAAGCTCTCAACATATCTTCTAGAGTTTGAATTGTTCTCTCAGACTGCCTGTTTTTCTGAGGATGATAAGCAGTGCTGAAACTCAACTCTGTATCCAGAGTATGCTGAAGACTTCTCCAGAACTTCGAGGTAAACCTCGGATCCCAATCAGATATAATAGAAAGTGGTAGTCCATGAAATCTTACCACTTCCTTTCATATATCCTGGAAAGCTGATCCAGAGAGGAATCCTCTCTAATAGCAATGAAGTTTGCAGACTTTTAAAGACAATAAACTATGACCCAGATACCATTATTGCCTTTGGATGTTTTAGGATGTTCTGTGACAAAGTCCATAGTGATGTTTTCCATTTCCATTCGGGTATGGGTAATGGTTGTAACATCCCCTTAGACTTCTGTCTCTCATCTTTAACTTGTTGATAAACCAAGCATCGAGATACATATTCAGCAACATCTCTTTTCATTCCATCCCACCAGAAGTATTCTTTCAAATCCCTATACATCTTCGTGCTTCTAGGATGAATAGAGAATAAAGAACTATGAGCCTCATCCAATAGCTCCTTCTTTAATTCGGGGATGGGAGGAACACAAACCCGATTCCTGAACATTATTATCCCATCACAATCAAGGTTGAATTTAGGAAAATTTCTCACATTCTTTTTTAACTCGACATCTTCTTTTTGTGCCTATTTAATCTTCACATGTATAGATGGTTGAACATTCATTTGATAAAGATAAGATTTTTCCCCTTTAATTATAATTCCAAGATCCATCCTTTGTAAATCCATAAATATTGGATCTTTTGTGATCCTCATCATGGATGAACTAGCATGGTCTTGTCAACTTAATTCATCTGCCACCTTGTTTGCTTTCCTAGGGTGGTAATGGATTGAGCAGTCGTAATCCTTAATCAGCTCCAACCATCTTCTTTGGCACATATTCAGCTCCTTTTGTGTGAAAATATACTTTAATCTTTTATGATCAGTATAAATGTCACACCGTTCTCTATAAATGTAATACCTCCAAATATTTAATGAAAAGATTACCGTAACTAACTCCAAATCATGAGTTGGGTAATTCTGCTCATGTATTTTCAACTGTCGTGAGGCATAAGCTATCACCATATCATTTTTCATAAGAACACACCCCAATCCCTTCTTGTATGCATCACTTTAGATCACAAACCATTCTCCACTACAAGGCAATGTGAGCACAGGTGCACTGGATAACCTTCTTTTCAACTCCTTGAAATTCTCTTCACATTCCTTCGTCCAAACAAACTTAACTCCGTTCCGAGTCAACTTGGTGAGTGGATTAGATAATCGTGAAAAATCTTTCACAAAACGTCGATAATATCCATCCAAAACAAGAAAACTTCGGATCTCGGTTACTGTTGTTGGTCTCGACCATCTTTCGATAACCTCTGTTTTTGATGGATTCACAGATATCCCCTCTTTTGAGATTATGTGACCCAAAAATGCAACTTTTTGAAGCCAAAATTCACACTTGGTAAATCTGGCATAAAGCTTCTCCTTTCTTAGGGTCTTCTATATAATTCTCACGTGATTTTAATGTTCTTTCTTTCTATTTTAATAGACAAGAATATCATCTATAAAGAATACCACAAACTGATCAAGATAGTCTCTAAAGACTCTATTCATTAGATCCATGAAGATAACAGGGGAATTAGTAAGACCAAATGGCATCACTATAAATTCACAGTGTCCATACCTTGTACGGAAAGCCGTCTTTGGTGTATCCTCCCTCTTGACCCTTAATTGATGATACCCTGAACGAAGATCAATCTTGGAAAATTATTAAGCTCCGCGTAGTTGGTCAAATAGGTCATCAATGCGCGTGAGAGGATATTTGTTCTTGATAGTGATCTTGTTAAGTTATCGATAATCAATGTAGAGTCTCATTGATCCATCTTTCTTCTTAACAAACAGAACAGGTGCTCCCCAAGGTGACGCACTAGGGCTTATGAACCCCTTATCAAGATTCTCTTGGAGTTGCTTCTTTAATTCCTGCAACTCAATTGGGGCCATTCTATAAGGTGTCTTTGAAATAGGAAAAGCACCCGGTACAAGTTCTATTGAAAAATCAACTTCACGATTCGGTGGAAGACCTGGTAATTCATCCGGAAAGACATCATCAAACTCCCGTACGATGGGCATATTCTTAATTGTGAGTTTCTCACCAACCATTTGAGATAAATAACCTTCATTTGGTGGAATCAAGACCCATAATATGGAAGGAATTTCCACTAGAAGGTTATGTTCATCCTTGCATCGATAGATGATCATAGATTGATCTAGAATATGAAATGTGACTTCCCTTCTTTGGCAATTGATATGAGCTCCATGTAGAAAAAGCCAATCCATGCCAAGAATCACATCAAATTCCACTATAGGAAGGATCACAAGATTTGAAGGAAGAACTTTCCCACAAACTTCAATCGGAGAAGAATTATAAACTTTTGATGTGACTGTGGTGCCATTAGGTGTTGTCACAGCTAACTCAACATCTAATTGTTGAGGTAATATAGTGATACCCTTAGAAAATTCTTCAGAAATAAAGGAGTGGGTGGATCCAGAATCAAATAAAACATTTGCTACTTTAGAGTGGATGGTAAGTGTACCTTTCACCACATCGTTATCCTACTCCACATCGTTGATTGAAATTGCATGTGACATTCCTTTTTCTTTAGCCTTAAGAGTTTGTTGACCTCGACCATCATCATCAACCCTTGGATTAGGGCATTTATTGGCATAATGTCCCATCTCCTTGCACTTGAAACATTGAAGTGTAGTAGGTTTATTCTGTTTATCCCTTCCTTTTTTTGCATCAGTAGACATCTTTTTCCCATCATCGCGACATTCAAATGCCCGATGACCTTCCTTTCCACATTTGAAACATTTACTTGTCCCTTTAAGAAAACCCCCTACATGTTTCTTTCCACACTTTGAGCATAAGGGAAAGCTCATCTTCTTTTCAGTGTTCTCTTTAGATTTTCCTTTGAGTTCCATTTTCCTCTTCTTATCAAACCCATATGACTGATGGGTTACTCCAATCTCCATCTCAACTTTGAGAGCACATAGAACGATTTCCTCATATCTATTGAAGTCCCTTATGGCTAAGGCCCTTAGAAGACTTGGTTTTAAGCCACTAATGAATCGATCGATCTTACTCTCAGGTTGGATAATAATACTAGAAGCGTACCATGCATGTCTTGTAAAATTTTCTTCATAGGTACCAACAGATTCATCTTCCTTTTGCTTCAGTTCAAGAAACTCTTTCTCCATCTTTTTTTGGAGAATACGAGGGAAGTACTTATTGAAAAATAAGTTCTTGAACTCATCCCATTCCATGGACTCAATTTCATCCCTTTGCCTCATATTCTTAATAAGATTCCACCATTGATCAACATCACCTTCCAAACAATACACTGCTAAGATGACTTTATCATGCTCAGAACATTGAAGAACTGAAAATATCTTTTTAGTAGTACTAATCCATTGTTCAGCAACTAATGGATCAGTAGACCCGCTGAATGAAGGTGGACGCTGTCTCATGAAGGATTATATATAATGTTGCTCCTTCCTTTGCTCGTTTGGAAGTCCTGCTTGATTCATAGCTTGAGAAAGTTGTGTGAGAATGGCTACAAGATTTTTCATTCCATCTCCCATAACATTCGGTTTCTCAGGGGGACAATCATTGCATTGCCCGTCACATTCCTCATTAACACGGTTCCTTCGGGTTCCATCCATTGAATAAAACCAAGAAGAATAGTGTGAGCAACACTAATTATAATAGGAAAACCACATAATCAAGAATAAAATTTCACACTTAAGATTTTATCCTAGGTTATTCATGGCCATTTCTAAAACACTAATATTGTGTTCTATGCTTAGACTTATCCATAGGTTTCTTACTAAGGCTTTCACATCCTAGTTTCCAAAGGTTGACTATACCTTTCCTATGATACCAACTATAACTACCCATACTTTACATACATAGTTATTACTTCAGAATTGAAGCACACTTATTACAACATATAACCAAACCAAGAAAGGACCGTGTAGGTATAGAGTCTTTAGAAACTAGGAAACATAAACAACTGGTTCATAAAGTATCTACTTTGCCTCCCATTTATTTCATCATATATAGAGTCCCTTTTTGACATATTCTACATAATAACCATCTTCCCGACATGGGGAAACAAAACATACCAAAGGGTGAGCTCAAATGCTCAGTAAGGGTAAACAAAAGAAATATCAATCACATCATATACATAAGAACATAACTTTTGGAAATCGTAACCTGCAAAAGAGATCATAATTTCATAACATGGGATAAGTCTTAGTAGAGAAATGTAATCCCAATAATAATATCTTAAAACATGAAACTTTGTGTCATACACACATAATCATAGAGAATCATTTCTTATTAGTCAAGACTCATTGCCAAGACTATATTACTGGACAAAGTCCATTTCTGAACCGAGTTCACTCCTCATTTCAGTCCTGTTTCACTGAACCGGTATAACCTACCGTTCCATACATGTCTATCTTATGAGATATAAAATCATTACCCAATGAATTGGATGGGGATATAGGTCCCACCCATCTCATAATTATACCATTCTTATGTGGGCCACAAAATCATAAATCATACATCATTGGATAACACATGTAATAAAAATGGGAATCTTAATCATCGTGACATCATAAAACAATTCTTATAAGATAAAGGAATTCATAAATATAATTCCATCACAACATAATAAAATCAATGTAATAATAGGGATAGAAATAGAACCTTTTATTATCTTAGATGGAAAATAATTTTGATTAAACACTTGAACTCCATTCTTGAGGAAAATATCCTTTCTGCTTCAAAAACACTTTTCCTTTCTTAACGTGTCGTACGATTCGGAACTAAAAGAAGTTGATTAAAAATAAACTTGAAAACTTGTAAAGGAAGATTCTTGGAAATAATGTATTAAAAATCCATTCATGTCGTATAAGTTAAAAAAAACATTCTTCTCGTACTTTTTTCGAAAAAGTCAAAAAGTACCTCGTACGAAAAACGACAAAAGATTCCTTTCATATCTTTTACTAAAAACTAACTGAAGGGTAAATTTTGATATAAACTATTTAAGAAGGATATAAATATTATATATTGAGGAAAAATGGATGTGGATGATAAAATACACCCCAATAAATACCAAAGTATAAACAATCTCGGATAAAAATGAGATTGTGATATTTCCCTTACCTTAGGTCCGATATGCTTTGTACGTGTCCGAACCTCCTGTATAATGATTTAAATAATGTTATTGACTTATTCCAGAATCATACTTATTTTTATGATATAATATTTGGTCATATTCTTAGATTCTTAGTAGTAATATTTCATTGCTACTTGTTATTCAGGTGTTTATAACTTTTTGTTCTTATGCGTGTTTTGTTAAATAAATTATTATTCTTCTCTTTAGGTTATAGATACCTCATTTCCAGAATTTTATTAGTTTAATATATATCATATTCATTCATTTAATTCATTTATATAATTATTATGAAATGAAGATCATGTAGAACGAGTCGCATCACATCGTGGAGACGGTATTCCGTACGTACGCACGAGTGATGATATCCTTCCTATGATCGTGGAATTGTATTGGAGTGTATGCATACTATTTCAGAATCAGTATAACTTTATATTAGTCATATATAGTCATTATTTACACCATTATACCCATCCAAGTTATGTGGTGGTGGAAAATAGATTACACCACTGCGTGGAGACGGTATTCCGTACGTACGCACGCGCGGTGATTTCTTTTTCCGTAGGATGGATAGATGGTGAAATAGGGTTGTTTCATACTTATAATAACATATCATTATATTAGTGATACTTATGTTATTACTTCATAATGAAACAACTAAAGAAGAATAAGTGGAAGAAGAAATAAAGATGAAAGAATCTGTAACAGACATTACCTCTTCTTTGAAGTGCTTCTTTGAGACCTTCTTTTAGGGCACTAAAATTGGTCTTTGAAGAGGACCAGGACCTCTAGGATGTCTCTAGGGAAGTGGAGAGGAGAAAGTGGTAGGGTTTGGCTGAGCTTGAAGGCTCAAAGTGGTGTTAGGAAGAGAGGGAGGAGGTGCCCTTTTATAAGGGATGAGAGGGGCACCTTTGGAATAACTAAAAATATTATTTTATTATAAAGTCAAGTTCGGTTTTAAATAGATCCAAATTGATTTATTTCGAAGCTAAGGTGGGTATGGGTCGCAATCATCTCATCCAATAGAATATAGACAAGTTTAGGTTCCTATTTTAACATTATAATTTAGATTTAACATTAAGTTAAATAATTTTATTATTATCGTGTCTTCTTGTGTTCTTATACTATAAGGTTAATAAACTTACTATAAGCAGCCAAAACAACCCCAAGTTGTTTATTATTAATATATATAACCTTATATAAGTCATTTGGCCGAACCTTATATTTTTAGGAATAAAATAACAATTACTAATATAATATTTGTTTTAAAAACTATTTTATGTCAATTTTGACACTATTTAGTAATTAATATTTGTGAAAATCATAACAGAATGATTAGTTCAAAAAAAGTTAATTAAATCAATACTAACATGTCATATTAATCTATAAAATTAGTGGAATTCATAAAAAGTATCAAATTATATTTATTTGTGTATTTATAACATCAATTATGTCAATATTTCATTAATAAGATAATTATTGCATCATCATTGTGTCATAAATAAATTAAATTATTTAATGTCTAAAAATTACAAATAAAATACCATTATGTAGGAATTCTTTTTATATTTCTAATTAATATTTATAGTCGAATTTATCTTATGTATAACCCAATATTAATAATGATTTAGTTATTAAACATGGATTTTAACTATTTTAACCCTTCTTTAAATAAATTAATAATAAATGTCCTATTCTAATCCAAGTGGGCCTAAAGGGTCATATTTTATTACTATGGTTGTTTTTGGTCGAATTACACTTGTCCAATAGAATTAGGACATGTGTTAGGGTAATAATAATATCATTTTTACCCTTAATTACCCTATTTACTTTTAACCGTGGTAAAAAAAGTAAAAAGTTACTATTCACCACAAAAAATATTTTCATCTCATTGAACCACATTTTACTTACTGACATCAACCGTGTCTCTCCGATTTTTGAAATTTCACTCACAGAAGTGGTAAAATTATGTTTTATGAAAAATTTAGTTTTTTAACTACCACTTAGTGGTTTCACTATTTATCAAAAATTGAACGTTTTTAGAAAAATACCAAAATTTCACCCTACGATAATTTCGATATTCCGAATCCAAAAATGAAGTCCATTTTGAAAAATAAAATTTATAAAATTTCAAAAAGTGGTTATTACTATTCATAACGGATAGTTTTAATAATGTTTTATTAGCATATCATTGTTTAGTAAAACTCGGTATTGCGTATGACGAAAGCTATCGAGGAAGGTTGTGATTTCGTATAAAGCAAGCCAAGAAAGTGTTGTGTGTATAAAAAGATTCCTTTGATGATTTATATAACATAAAAGTCTCGGGTGTTACAGGTATCCTTTTACATACGCGGTTAGTGAAAAAAAATAAAAAAACATGATGAATTATTATATACTATATTAAATTCTCATATTTGGAAGCTAAAAATTGTCATTGTTTGTAATAAATTAATGATAAGGTCAAAATACCACTAGAAAATAAGATTTATTCAAATGATTTTTGTGATTTTAAAAATTTTCTATTATGTTAACCCCCTTTTGACCCTTTCCACCCTTACTATGGAAACATGATTTTTACCATTGAAACTATTCATTATGGATAAAAATACTGTTGAAGTTATTACATAATATTAATAATTATATTTATAAATATAAAACATATTTTAAACTATTAATAATCTATATGTGGAATAAATTAATTCTAATATCCACACATAGAATGTGAAGTAACCATTTTTATAAAATATGTATTGTTAATCATAAAAATGATTTTATTCTCATTCCCAAACTAGTAGGAACAATTAGATGAAAGTTGTTTTATTTTTTTGAACATATAATAAAAAATATTCACAAAAATAAACCACCAATAGTGATTATTTAATTTTATTAGCATAAAATAAATTATCCAAATAAAAAAAATTTCTAAAAAAAAATATATTTTTAAAGTCCACTTATTTAATATTTATTTTTAAAAAATTAATAATCCCTCTATAAATGATAATAAATTGGGTTATATAAATTATCTGTTTTTTATCATTGATTAATATAGATAAATATATTTTACAGATAAATAATTCATAATAGGATGAAAATAAATATCCTTAATTATTACGTCTTTGAAGATTTTATTCTTATGATTAAAATTATATTACTTATTTCGCAAGAATTAATAATACATTTTAATCATAGAAAAATTTTATACATATTTTGAAAAAATTATCTATTCATATTCATACCAACCTTTCTAGTAGCTATGATATAATATTTAAATTTAATAATAATATTTCCATAGTATATACTAGTTCTTTTAAAGTTGGGGTTTCAGGTATGGAAATATATTAAACATCTCAAATTTAATAAAGATATATATATATATATATATATATATATATATTAAAAAATATTTGGGTTTTATATTTTACCCATCTTCATTCTATTACTCTAGTATAAAAAAATTGCATTCTTCTACAACATCACATCCTCATGTTCTTAAATATTTTACTCATACATATAGTTTCACCATAAAATATTGACTATATGAATGGACTAGTTTCATATCACTTAATCAGTAAAATACATAATTTTAAATAGAAATTTTCCTGTAAAAAATATCATGATCTATTGGTAAAATCATTGAGTGCAATACAGGTGAGCTATCTAGTATGTATTTTTTCAAGCGTGATAAATGGAAGACATCATGAACATTTGATAGGATTGATGGAAGTTTCATGTTATATGATACCCCCTTGATATAATCAAGGATCTCAAATGGGCCAATATATCAACAAATTATATATACATATATTCTCTCAAAATCTAAAAAAATAATCCAATGAAATATTGAAATGAATAATTTATCAAAAGCATCAAAATCTAGATCACATCTCTGATTATCAGTATAAATGTTCATTTTTCCATGACAAAGAGTGTTGAAATATTATTTTCATTGCTTCATGGAGATGGTGGTATGTACATACACATAAAGAAGGTTTTTATTTTATATTAGACACAATTGGGACAGAAAATTACATTTCCATTAACATAAAAAAATTAATTTAGTAATTGTACATATGTAATCTTTTTCATATAGTTATTGATTATTTGGAGGATGTTTAAGAACAATGATGCTTGAAAAATATTGGGAAAGACCACTACAACTTATTTTTGTGTCATCCATTATATTACTCCTTAATACATCATGTGATTTTATTCTGGTGAGACTAGGATCTCTAATATAATGAATGTACTATTTATAATGAATTTGGTTAGGCCATTTGTAAATTATATTTCTCAATTTGTGTGTGCATGTGAGAATAAGAGGAAACATTTAAAATGTGATGTTAGTGGGAAACATGTAAATTCATGAATAATCATTATAAAATATATATATTACTCAATTTAGTTTCTTAAGGTCTATCATATTTTATAATATAATATTTTTATGGTCCAAATATAACCATCCAATGAGATTTAAGAAATTGTTTTTTGTTATTTTAATCCTCTAATCCTTAGTTAACCCGTTTTTACCATTTTAACACTTAAAGGGGTAATATGGTTTTTACCAATATAACAATTAATAATAGATTAAAAATTAATTTAACTTATTAAAAATTATTAATAACTATATATTAATATATAAAAACTATTTTAAAATATCTAATCCCTGAATGTGGTATAAATTAATTATAATACATAGACACAAAATGTGACAAAACCCTTTTTAGAGAAAATGAGTTATTAAGAATAATATTTATTTTATTCTAAGTCTATGAATATTATCTAACATAAGATGAATGTTTGAATTTTTTAGAGAATAATCTATATTGAAAATTCAGTAAAATAATTAATTAATAGTGCCTGAATAAATTTATTAGTATTAAAAGGCATTAGGAAAAATAAAAACATCAAACATAAATATAATTCTTCCTTTATTTACTATTGTCATCCATATAATGAAATTTATAATATTGGTATAAATGATATTTATTTTTTTATATAAGTTATTATGATTTTTAAACATTGATTATCTATGGTAGATATTATATATATTTATTAAAAAACAGTTAAAAAAATTCCTTAAAAATAAAGTCTTACCAGATTTTATTCTAATAATTATTTTTCAAGAACCTATTTCCTATGAAGTAATAAATATTTTTTCATTAAGGAAAATTTTGATAATTTGTTTTGATAGTTCATTTATTAATATTCCTACCCACTAGTCTATATACATTGTGATAAAATTCTGAATAATTTAATATATTTTAATTGTATACCATGGTTCATCTACGTTTGGTGTTTCTTGTAAAGAATGATATTAAACACATCAAATTCCATAAATATAAATATATTCTATATCATTGGGGTGTAATATCATACCCATATTCCTTATTTAACTATGATACAATTAATAATGTATTCTTATTGCTCATCACATCCTCAGGTTCCCAAGTAGATTACTCAAACATATAGTTTCTCTGAAAACAAATATTAACTAGACCAGTGGTCTGGATTCACCCTAAATAATCTCTATAATACAATATTTCCAAAGGTTTATCCTTATAATAACGACCCTTATATAGTGTTAAAAACTCTATATATAGTATATATGAGATATCAAGAATTAATTTCCTTAAAAATTATGACACACGTGATGAACTATTGAGAGATTTGATAGACACTCTATTCTATAAGATACAACATTGATAAATCAAGGATCTAAAACGGATTGAAATATCTATAGAACTCCATGAAACCTTACCATATCCCTAATCTATGTCTAGATAAACTAATCAAGAGAGAAACCCATTTTTAAATAAATAAAAAATATATTCATCATTAAGAGAATATCAATAACCCAAATGGTTTTATAAACATTAGAAGTATTATGGATTGAAGTGATGAAATACTTGGTGATGTTTTGTAATTTTCATAAAATATGGTGTAACACCATGATATTTTATATGTATTTCGTATGAAATAATACATTATTTTTTTGATATAATTCTTATATGCAACAAATATCCTATATGAAGGGCGGTCGCACCCCAGTTTCTAGTATGCAATCCATTATTTATTCAGTTTTAAAATATTGAGTATATGGGTGAAGTTTGGGAGAGTTTTGATAACATTTTTAGAGTTTTTGGGTATTTTATATAGGTTCATGCATGGTTTACGCTTTATTGAAACTGAGCAACACTTTCTAGAAACCATACATAATTAGATAGGGGACAAAGGGAAGGTGTACTGGCTATACACAATTTGTCCAAACTATGGAAAGGACTATGAGAAACAATGTCGTTTTGAGAATTTGTTAAACAATGGGATTTGGAAAGGTTGGAACATGGTTTGGTAACTGTATCAGAAAACACAATGAGGGTAATCCTTAAGGAAGGGGAAAATTTCCAATTAGCGTATAAGTTTCTTAACCGTGTCAATAATCATTGGGAAATAAGAAACTACCTCCTTAAAAATAGGACCACACAGAATTTTCCATTTAACAAAAACATTTTTCCTTTTATGTGGACCTAAATTGGTATTTTTATTTCCCAAAGGTCAATGAAGATACTCCCATCAATCTATGGGTGCTCTAATGGATTCCCTTAGTGATTTGATGATATATTCTAATGATATGTCGTCGTTCGTGATGTTCTCTTAGATCTACCTCGCCCTCTCTCTCTCTATCATTTTCTTATATATACAACTAATGTGGACATATCAGAGGTTTTGGATTCCAAATATGTTTATATTTGTTCATTTTTTGGTTTGGGTAATATATCTAAGGAAGGTGTTTTTCTAATTTAAACTGGTTTCATAAACTTTCTTCACGACGTTCTACATTTCTGCCAAAACACTGAAGGAAGGTGGAATCAGTCTTAACTTCTCTTTTTTATAAATTGAAGTGTTTGTTTCAAATTGGTTGATTTGATTGAAATTTAATATTTATTTTCTATGGATTTTTTTAAACCCTCTTGAGTGACGAGTTTTGGAAATTGGGAAACTAAAATTTTATTGGAAAGTGTTTTGGTAACATGTTTTTAAAATAATTATTGTTTTTTCTACCTTTATAAAATAAAAATATTTATTTTTTATGGAATGATATGATCAAAAATTGATTCTAATGAGTTTTCATGATTTATTGTAATGTTTTCAAATGCACTGGGATGGATAAGGGTGTTATGTACCCCCATAAAAAGGGATGGGATGGATATTGGCATGAAGTATCCCCATCAATGTGGTCTAGTTAGTGACGAAATTATTGAAGGATAACTCTTCACTCAAAAGTATAGGGAGGTCCATGGGTTACATGCATAGTTAAATTTATGGTTGTGTGGAAATGAATAGGTTATGCCAAAATAAAATGTTAAATGATTTAAAAAATAGTTTATGTGCTTTCTTTGTAAAACTGTTATCTTGGGGTTGTGTTTATATTTTGTTATAATCATTTTAGAAATTGTCATATATACATTATTTATATAAATGTTTCTATCATGTTCTATCCTAGTTATAGGAGTTGGGATATCAAGGGGGAAAACGAACTATGTTTTAGTACCCACCCAATATTTGGAACTTTTGTGTTTTTGCAGATATCCCTATTTCATATATTGGAAAAGGTAGAGGGTCACACATGTTTTTGTACTACTTCGTGATACATGGTATGTTTGATGGATTTCAATCTTAGGGAATTTGGAACCATGGGTTTATATAGTTGTATTTGAGTTTTGTTATTTTTAACTTCCACTTTTTACTTGATTTTAGTTTGTCTTCCACAGTGGTACTCTTTGGTTGAATTTGATATAAATATTTTTTTTATTTTTCTTTCATTTTTATTATGCATCATGTCGTGTTTTATTTTTGATATGGATTGTTTGTTTGTTTTTTATACTTAAAGGGAAAATTTTACCCCAACATTAAATGAATCCCTCGAAATTTATTACCAGCCTTTGGCATCTCGGGGAAGTATCTTAACGCATTGTGGTGTCACCCCACCCCCTCAATCCAATGATATTTTGCGAGACATTACATGTGTGGTATAATACACCATTATAATTAAACAATTTTTAGTAATGTCATTTTACGAATAATTTTTTTTCAAAGGGATTTTATTTCATTTTTTACTAAAAAATTCTAAATAATTTATTAAATATTTAGATATTTTTTAATAAATGATTTAAATTTAAAAAAAATTATCTCAATATTACATTTGGGTTAATGTTATGTATTTCTATAGAAAAATTTAGTTTTTAGTGAATATTGAAAAATAAATATTTTTTGGTAAAACATTTTAAATTTTAGCAAACTAATAGTCCCATTATGTTATCCTGACAATCCTATAATTTTTTAAAATAAAATTATTTACTTTTGAATAATCATAATACATGATATTAGTATAATATTATTTTTTGGATAAAATACACATATTTATACAATATAAATTATTTTATGTTTACAATGAGTTTTTATCCTAATTAAATTTTTAATCGGTATTAATTGAATATTTTACTGAATGTTATATATTATATATTATGTTTTATAATTTAAAAATATTTTTATATTATTTTACAAGGAAAATAATGGAATTTAATATGTTTTGGGCATAAAAATGCATTTTTTAAAAACAATTTTTCATTAAATATTGTGAACTTAATTAAAAATAAATTCTCCCACAAATTAAATTTGACCACGGTAAAATATATTACATATTTTGAGTAATAATAAAAAATATAATTTTACAGGTTCAATAAAAATTTTATTATGAATAGTAAAGATAGTAAACTTTTGTTCCCACGGTTATGGTTAAAGTGTGATCATTGGGTGTTAACCCATGTGATAATGGCTTGATTTTAAGTTAAACCAGTAAAAACATTATTGGGTGACTATATTCCAACGAAATCATATCTTACCATAAATACCCCAACACTATTATCCCAGAGTTAGCGGTTACTTTTTTATATTGGTATAAGATGAAGTTGATTGCATCCTGAGTTACTGAATAATTTAGTTGTATTGGTGTACCTAATGCATAATTGAATTCAACATTTCATTTGAAAACATAGAATACAACATAGTTAAAGAAAAAAAAAATAAAAACATTTGTACTTTTATTATCTATTCCTAATCCATATCCTGGGTAACATGAATAAAATATGGGTGAGCTCAGTTTCTTAATAAGAGTATCATATAATGAAAGATATCTTGAATCAACATGAAAAATCAATAGGTAAAGATAAATAAATGAAACCAAATTCCATTAAAAATAATTTTTTAATAATTTTTATATATGTCAGAATCTATATGGTAAGGTAAATAACTGAACATACATTCTATTTAATCAATTACATTTTAAAAAATAAATTTAGGGATAATATTAATGTATTAATCTTATTGATAATTATAACATAATTATTAATGAATAAAATGATTAATATATGACATGATGATTTCATTTATCATGGTATCTAAATCATCAAAAAGAATCACAGAACTTTTTAAAAATATGGGTGTAAACCAATTTAATATTTTCATACTAGTTCAACTCATTAGAAAACCAACACACTATTGGGATACATAATTCGGTTCCCCACCCATCAATGTATGTATAATGAATTCCCCATATATCAAAGGATCATGTTACTTTTTATATCAACATTAATTATCAACAATTATCTATATTTTATAAGTAATACCAATTTTAAAATATTTCCCTATAAATCAAAGTACATTCAATGTAATCCCCATATACAAAAATTATATATCGGTTAGGCACAAATAAAGTCAAATGTACAATGATTTTGGATATTTTAGATAAATTTTTTATCCAAAGGTATATGATCACATGAATTTGATTGTATTAAGATAATTTTAATTATGAAAAATTAATCAAGAAATTGAATTTTTATACTTTCCATAGTCAAACATATTATAAAAAATCCCTAGAGAGATAGATCTTGGTATCAAAAAATGTATAACCAATGGTGTTTAATTAAATTTAAGTGATGTTTTGGTTGAAGAAATAAAATACAATGAAATTTTTTTAAAAACATTCAAGAGTTAAATTCCCTCTCACATTGAAGAAAACTTATTTATAAAAAAGAAATTTGAAAAATATTATGAAAATTAATAATGTACAAAATAAAATTTCAAACATGTAATTAAAAAATACATTAGAATATTTTTCATGATGGAATTTGGGTTTTGTTCATACCAATTATGTTCAATCGAAATTTTCCTTCCACACTTATACAAGAGTATAAAAAAAGTAACTAGTTTAAAAAATTATAGGATAATTACTTTTAAAAAATCTTGTAAGAAACTAATTATAGGTAAAATTTAATTTATATTATTAGATTAAAATATTCTGGAAAACATTTTTATAAATCATGGTTTCTCAAAAAATAATATTTTTTACTGAAGAAATAAATGATGTAGAATTTTCATTAAAGAAATATAAATAATTTTATAGATAAAAATATAGGATAATGATACTATTACAGGAAATAATATTAGTTATCTTATAGATAATGAAATAAAATTGTTTTAATAAAAAATAATATAATAATTTCTTTCAATGCAAATTCATGCATCAATAATCCGAATTAATGTGAGATTATTGCGTAAGTCATTACAACTTATGTAACTTGTGAATCATACACCCCATAAATAGATAATGTCAACCAAATAATTAAATACCAATTTTGATACGATATTTTGGGCATATAATACCAATGGGGGAGTTAACACACATTATTAATGAAGAGAGGTGTATAATATAACATATGTCCCAAAGCATATAATTTGAGGTGTGGAAGCCGTATTGTGATCAAAACATTGACATGAAAAGAAATAAATGATTCGACTATGTGTGTGAAATGTAAAATGAGAAAATTTTCAATAAAATAGAAGAAAATCAAATTTCATTACACACATAATCTTGGAATGTAAAATTTAATAATTAAGTAATATAACCTAAGGAATGAAAATCAAGCTTTGAAATTCCTTAAATCCTATTAATTTTCATGACGAATCACTTTGGATGAAATAATTAAAAATTTTCATGACCCGACCCAACGGGCCTCGAGCCGCGACTCCCCAGGCCCGCCTCCAATAGGCCAGGGGCTGGCCTCCAGTGCCGTGGAGGCTATCACACACATGGGAGGCATTATCCTAATGAACCAGTACACACACCCACAAACATCTCCATGCAATAGTGGAGAGATATATAAAATTGAAAATTAAATGCATGCATACAACTATCCCATAACTAGAGTACAACAGAAGTACAAAAAAACAAAACAGAGCCCACCAAAAGAAAACTACAAAAATGTCCAACCTGCTCAGAAGGAGGGAAAACACTACCAAAACACCCACCGATAGGCTCCTCGGCATAGCTCCGGTAAACACCCCAGTCAAACTGGCTCACTAAGATCCGTCTGCTCTGGGTCCTCCTGGGACTCCATCGAAAGGCCTGTGGTTTGCACAAGACACGAACATGTGCGGGCAAAGCCCGTGCAGGGGTGAGTATAAAAATACCTAGTAGGCACCCCAAAAACCCAAAACAAAAGAGATCAACTGAAAGGAAGCAATCCTCTCATCCAAGCCAGAGGGAACCCAGATGAGAGAGAAACTCAATCACGTGACCATCCTCGGCTAAACACAACTAGTCAGCTCAGCTTAGGTGTATTCCCATACATATTCGTTGAACAATCCCGATATACTCAGCTCATGCAACAAGCCACATGAGGTATCGACCCCATCACCAGAAAAAATTCCACAACCAGGAGAAATAGTCCATGATCAGTATCATCCCAAGTGACACTTTTCTGAGGGATACACTCCATCGTGTCCCAAGAAAACATCTCGGACCCTCAGCTGAGAGACCACACTCGTGGGATACCGTCACTGAGGAAAAACCCCGCTAAAACAACATAACCACCAAACTCATCAGATATAGGATCGCTCCTAGGGTCCTCTAGGGGATAAAAGAAGCGACTCTAGTATACGAAGCTACTAGATAGGGGATAACTCTCAGGGTCTGCTGGGGGATACCACGACCTGATCTGGAATTCGTGTAAGCACTTCACTCAGATAGAGGATCGTCGCCCGCATAAAGGCTGTCACGACAATACTGGAGCCTTATATGGTACATCTCACACTGTAGGGGATCGAACTGATGATACCGCAACCCTATTGAAACCATGTTCTATGTAGGGGATCCTATAACCGACAATACAGAAACCCTACCGAAACCACATGCTAAGTAGGGGATCGTATAACCAACGATACCGCAACCCTACTATACACCTCATGCTGAGTTGGGGATCGTATACTCGACGATGCCACAACCCTACTGAGTACGGCCCACCGCGTAGGGGATCATAATCCCGATGATTCAACAACCCTATGGAGTTAACCAGCTAGATAGGGGATCGCCTCTCGTGGATAAGCGGTCACAGCGATACCAAGAACCCTATCTAGGGAAAAGATGCTAGAGGATTCTGCTCCGGGACCACCGGAGGGATGCCAAAACTATAAAAAATTAAACATCCCATCGAGAGGATAAAAAACCTATACGAAGGATGTGTTGTCGCGCGAACCCTCATAGGAACGAACCAAGCGATTACCCTCAACCACTGCTTGTCCAAACATCGCTAACCCGAGCGACCCGCCACAATGCCACATTGCGCACCTCCTAGGACGATACCGACACCACCATCACGATCCACGTGGAAAAACATGCATGATAGGCTATTTCTTCACCCAAAACGGACAACCGGCAAGACATGAACTATTCATTGTATCTAGCATGTGTGGGGCCCACAAAATGATCCCGAAACACCTCAGGCGGATCATTTCCCAACGATCCCATCGGAAAAAAACACGGAATCGACTATGTGTTCTTCTGAAACAGACACCGGGTGAAAAAGGTACTATTAACCAAAGCCAGTTCGGGTGGGGCCCATTCCTCGATCCTGAAACACATTGAACAGATCACACCATTGCAATCCTCTCAGAAAAACACAAAGGATCGAATAGTCTCTGCTAAAATCGGACTCCTGGTGCAAAAGTTGCATTTTTCCACAAATGCCAAAACCTAACCTCATGGGGCCCACCACCCAAACTCGGTCCCAATACCGAGAAACCATCAAGAAAATTCCACCGTATCATCAGGGTCTCAACACCACTGACGACACGTCAATCAGATGCTTTGGGTAGAAGTTACAACATTCCAAAGTCGAATAATAATAAAATATTATAACTATTTTAACATTTCATAGCCCCGAGCCACAAACTTGAATCACAAAAATCCCAAAGTGAGCCCACAAGTTCCATCTCGATGCAAGGAATGCGTCGCCACAAACAGCTCACAAATCAGACTTTCGGTTTGCAAGTTACAGTGCTTGAAAGAACCCCCGGAAAAAACTCACCGGACCCCCGCCTGCCTCGCCGGAAAACACTGCACTGCTACTGGAAAACACCGCTCCGCCGTGAGATTTCCCCACCGCCACTGGAAAACACAGCGCCGCCGCCGCACCGCCGCTAGATTCGGCCATCGCTACCCCCACTCACCGCAAAAAAACTAGGATTTCCCCAGAAAACATCCGGTAGTCACCGAGAGCACCCCGGTTCTCCAAATTCAGATCCGAAAAAGGTTTCAGAAGACTCAGGATCCGAAATACACAAACCGTATAAAAAATTGAAGAAAAAAACACAAAAAAGGGATCCGGGATTGTAAAACTCAAATCGCTTACCTCACGGGTGAAACACAGACGATCCGCGCTCCCAAGCTTCCGCTGCACGACACTGGTGCGTCTGCCATCAGAATCCAAGCTCGATTTCACCTTGATCACGTGATTTGGTCACCGATTCACCGTCAGAAGAGGAGGAGGATGAGGAAGGAGGATGGAATCCTCCTTTGTTGCGCACGATCCATCCAGGGGGGAGATACAGGATATATATATTTTTTAAAATATCTCCAGCTCCGGACTCACCTCCACCTGATGCCTGATGCAGAAAAAGGGATGGTCGCCCTTAGGGTAAACATGATGTTATGTACGCAACAACGGACTCAGATTTGTGATATGAGACTTGGTTCAGAATTTATTCGAGTCACCGCTCGTAAATGGACTTTTCCACATATTTATGAAAACACCCATGTTGGCGCTTTCCACCTCAGGCCCACGCCTGAAAAGTTTACATCTCTCCTAGGGTAAACAGCACGTTCTAGATGCAACAATGCCCTAATATTCTAGTTCTAAGCTACCGTTTAGGAGATATCAAACCCTGTCCACGTGCATAGTATAAAAATACCTAATATTTTTATAAAATTAATTCCGGGCACACCAGGCCTCGGAATCACACACCCTCTTCGGGCCTAGCTCTGAAATTATTCATAGAAATATTCCAAAGTCTGATAAATCCAAAAAAAACCTATGTCGCTACATCCTCCCCCCTAAGAACTTTTCATCCCCGAAAATCCAGAAGCACAAGAAAAGCGCCTGGACTCTAAACTAGGTCTCTCACACCAGCGAGTTCTCCAACAAACACCCATGACCGAACACATAAGTCAGAAGGACTCATCCACCATACCTCAAAACTATCCTCTTTGGGCGGCACTTACTCGCCCGCATGGTTTTAATAGTGTCACAAAAACGTGTCTCGGTGGTGGACGGATCCCTCTTCCATACGCATTCAAAGAAATCCAAACAACACCCACTCATGGTCTTACCATCGCCCTAACCAAAAATCGACCAAGAAATGGAAAGGAAAGAGTCCCACTAAACAGTGTCTATCAAACTAATGTAGATAGTAGAAAGGAAACAAGGCATACCGCTATCCATCCATGGAGCCTCTGGGTCAATATCCCATAGGGCATGCAGCTGTCCCCACCCTCGGCCACCAGCTCCCCGAGCATGGTGTGGACCACCTGGGGGTGGGGTGGTGGAAACTAGTACCGCCTACCACCCCATGATGTTGCACCAGCTCCGTTACCACGTCCACCACCCTGTGGACCACCCTGCTCGAGACGTTTCCTCTGCCAAGGCAGTCCATCGACCGGCTCCCTCTTAGCAGCACGATGGGTCGGAAAATCTCTAGCAAGATGTCCACAACTATCCTAAGCATAACACCGCCTCTCCTACTGCTGACCAAAACTGGCATGTGAGCCGTATGAGCCCTGAGCCTCAGATCCTCCATCCTGGGGTCACCTCTTGAAACATCAACCACGTCCAGGTCCCAGAGTCTGTCATCGGCCACCAGATGCTGATCCTTCTAACTAGGTATCAGCTCTCACGTGCCCAGCACTAACAGGATGGTTCTTCTCGGCTAAAAAGCTCTCCAACACCATATCTCGCTCCAACACTCCAACATATGTGGGTAGATACAACGAAACCACACTCACCCAAATGTCTCTATGTAAGCCCTTCTCGGTGGTCCGAGCCCTAATGAATGGGTCTCGAACCATATCTAGGGAGTAATGTGATAGGTCTGTTAACCTCGCTGAGTACTCTGACACAGTCATGTTCTCCTGCGAAAGCTGTAGGAGCTACGAAATCGGCACTGACCTCAGCATCACAGGATAGAACTCCTCCCTGAATAGCCGCTCAAACTCTGCCCACATGAGCATCTCCTCCTCATGGGACTGCATCACCAAACTCCACCATAGCCCGGACGAACCATGAAGAAGGCTCACCTCTAGGACCGCAATATGATCGGGAGGTATCCTCACTAGGCAAGAAAACTCGGGTGACTGCTTCGAGCCAGTCATCAGATGCCTGAGGGTCTGGATCACCCTGAAACCTCAGAGGTTGCTGCCTCTGGAACTCGTGCAGTGCACTCAGCCTACGTGCAACCTCATCCTGCACTGCCGGTAGAACCAACTGCTCGACAGGTGGTGGCTCAATTGGCAGAACAAATGGAGGTCCAGCCTCAGAACCTGTTCCCAGGTCCACTGCCACTACATGGGGTGGATCGCCCCCACAATCCTTCTAAGGAACCCTTGATGGCTGTCATCGTGGAGGAATCTTGAAATACATTCAAGACGCACCACAGTCAAAGAGTATATCTGGAGAGCTGACTCAAGAAGGACAAGGAAAACCCAAAACCCAGTCCTATATGATGCATGTACCATTATGTCCCTACAACCAGTGTACGAATGTACTAAGTCTAAAGGTAGGTTATCAGAATCCTAGTGAATGGATACATTGGCTTCCACACTTATACTAGAGTCCCTATCCTGACAGCTGAATTCAAAACATCATAACACAACCTCGATGAAACCCAAACCAAACTCACAGCTAGACTATCTAGGCTCTGAAATCCCAAATGTGGAACCTCCTCTGATACCACTCTGTCATGACCTGACCCAGCGGGGCTTGAGCTGCGACTCCCCAAGCCTGCATCCAATAGGCCAGGGGCTGGCATCGAGAGACGAGTAGGCTATCACACACATAGGAGGCATTAGCCTAAACAACCTATACACACGCATTCACAAACATCTCCATGAAACAGTGCAGATATATTTGAATTTGAAAAGTAAATGCATGCATAAAACTATCCCACAACCATAGAACAACATAGGTACAAAAAAAAAACAGGGCCCACTAAAATAAAACTACAAAAGTGTCCAACCTGCTCAAAAGGTGGGAAAACATTGCCAAAACACCCGTCGATAAGCTGCTTGACACAGCTCCGGTAAACACCCCGGTCAAACCCGCCCACTAGGCTCCGCCTGCTCTAGGTCCTCCTGGGACTCCGTCGAAAGGCTTGTGGTGTGCACAAGACACAAACATATGCGGGCAAATCCCGTACAGGGGTGAGTATGAACATACTCAGTATGAACCCCAAAAACCCAAAACAAAAGAGAGAAACTGAAAGGCAACAGTCTACTCATCCCCATCAGAGGGAACGCAGACAAGAGAGAAACACCATCTCGTGACCATCCTCTGCTAAACACAACTAGTCAGCTCAGATCAGGTGTATTCCCAATCATACACCTTTAAAAATCCAAATATACTCATCTCACACAACAAGCCACATGAGGTACCGACCTCATCACCAGCAACATTCCACAACTATGAGAAATTCTCCATTATCACTGTCATCCCATGTGACACTCGTTCGAGAGATACACTCCATCGGTTCCCAAGAAAACTTCTCAGACGCTCACCTGAGAGGCCGTGCTCATCGAATACAGTCCCTGAGGAGAAACCCCGCTTAAACAACATACCACCAAACTCCTCATATAGGGGATCACTCTTAGGGTCCGCTAGGGGATACCAGAACCCACTCCGGTATATGAAGCTCACAAATAGGGGATCACTCCAGGGGTCCGCTGGGGGATACCATGACCTGATATGGCATTCGTAGAAACATGTCACTCTGATAGAGGATCGTCGCCCGCGTAAAGGTGGTCACAATGATACCGGAACACTATCTGGTACATCTTGCAATGTAGGGGAACGAACTGATGATTCCGTAACCCCACCAAAACCATGCGCTGAGCAGGGGATCGTATAACAAATGATACTGCAACCCTACTGAAACCATGCACTAAGTAGGGGATCATATAACCAACAATACCACAACCCTATTATACACCTCATGTTGAGTGGGGTATCATATACCCGATGATGCCACAACCCTACTAAGTATGGCCCACCGTGTTGGGGATCATAATCCCGATGATTCCACAACCCTACGCTGTTTACTAGCTAGATAGGGGATCGCAGCATGTGGATTAGCGGTCACAACGATACCAAGAACCCGATCTAGAGAAAAGATGCAAGAGGATCCTACTCTGGTCCCATCAGAGGGATTCCACAACTCTAACAAATTAAATATCCCATCAAGAGGATCAAAAACCTATTCGAAGGTTGTGATGTCGCGCAAACCCTTGTAAGAATGAACCAAGGGAGTACCCTCAACCACATCATGTCCAAACGTCGCTAACTTGAACGACCCACCACAACGCCACACTGCGCACCTCTAGGCCGATACAGAGGCCACCATCACGATCCATGAGAAAAAACACACAGGATAGGCTGTTTACTCACCCAAAATGGAAAATCGGTGAGAAAGGCACTATTCACCATAGCTAGCCTGTGTGGGGCCCACACAAAAATCCCAAAACACCTCAATCGGATCATTCCCCGATGATCCCGTCGGAAAAACAGACGGAATCGACTACTTGTTCGTCCGAAATGGACACACAGTGAAAAAGGTACTATTCACCATAGCCAGCTCGGGGGGGAGGGGGCACACCTCGATCCCAAAACACAACGAACAGATCAAACCATTGCAATCCTCTCGGAAAAACAAATAGGATCAACTTTTCATCTGCTAAAATCGGACTCCTCGTGTGATAGTTGCGTTTCACCGCAAATTCCAAAACACAACCTTGTAGGGTCCGCACCCCAAACTCAGTCCCAACACTCAAAAACCCTCAAGAAAATTCCTCTATGTCATCAGGGTCTCAACACCACTAACGGCACGTCAATCAGACACTCTGGGTAGAAGTTACAACGACCTGAAGTCGAATAATAATAAAATATTATTATTATTTTAATGTTTTGTACCCTCAGGGCACAAACCCGACTGAAAAAATTGCCAAAGTGAGTTCAAATGATCCGTCATGACGCAAGGAATGCGTCGCCGCAACCGGCTTGCAAATCGGACTTCCAGTTTATGAGTTACAGGGGTTGAAAGAACCCCTGGAAAAACTTGGCCGGACCACCACCTGCCTCGACGGAAAACGCAGCGCTACCACCGGATTCCGCCGCCGCTGCCGGAAAACACCAAACCATCATCGCGCCACCGTCAGATTCTTCCATGGCCGTTGCAACTCACCACCAAAAAACTAGTATTTCGCCGGAAAACTTCCGGGAGCCACCGAGAGCATCCTGGTGCTCCAAATTCATATCCGAAAACGGTTTCGGAAACCTCAGGACATGAACTACACAACCCTTATGGAAAATTGAAGAACAACAACAAAAAAATGGGATCCGGGATTGTAAAACTCAATCCGTGTACCTCGCGGGCGAAACACCGACGATCCGCGCTCAAATGTTTCGGTTGTACAACTCTGATGCATTCGCCGTCGAAATCTGAGCATGATGGCACCTTGATTGCGTTATTAGGTCACCGATTCACCGTCAGAAGAGGAGGAGGATGAAGAAGGAGGAATAACTCCTCCTTTGCTGTGCACGATCCATCCCCGGGGGGTGGGGGGAGATACAAGATTTTTTTTTTAAACATCTCCAGCTCCGGACTCGCCTTCACCTGATCCCCGATGTAGATAAAGGTAAGGTCGCCCTTAGGGTTAACGCGCTGTTATGAACTCAACGACGGACTCAGATTTGTGATCTGAGACTCCATTTAGAAGTTATTCGAGTCGACGCTCGTAAAAGGACTTTTCCACTTATTTATGAAAATTCCCTTTGTTGAGTTTTCCACCGCAGGCCTGCGGCCGCAAAGTTTACATCTCTCCTAGGGTAAACGACATGTTCTGGACCCAACTGTGCCCTCAGATTCCGGTTCTGAGCTACCGTTTAGGAGATATCACATCCCCACCATGTGAATAGTATAAAAATACTTAATATTTTTATAAAATTAATTCCGGGCTCACCGACCCTCACAATCGTAGGACGTCTTCGCTCCTAACTCTAGAATTATTCATACAAATATTTCAATGTATGACAGGGCCAACAAACGCGAGTTACTACAAAATTGTATCTTAATATTAATTTATATATGAAAAATTCATTATAGTAAAATTTAATGTGAAAACATATACACCATATAAGATAAATTATGTAGAAAATATTAAAATAATTATTAATAATAGAAAATTAATAACGAATCACATACTAATAATTTCCCTTCAAATGATCATGAATTAACCTACTATATAATGTTTTAAGAAAACTAATTTATTTCATCCATTACCATATTCATTTTTATAATATCATATATGATAATCTTATAAAATCATACCACTTGGTCGTTAATAATAAAATTATTATTATTGTTGTTGTTTCAGGTGTTAACCAGCTCTATTTTTCATATATGTATTTTCAAGAAAGTTCATGTTCATGTGTATAGAATATAGTTCCACAAAATTAAAAATTATATTAATTTTATATATATCATATTTAATCATTATATAATTTTTTATAATAATTCTATATTTTTTTATATGGAAAATGATTCATGTCGCTTTGTGGAGATGATATGGCTTACCTACACATGAGAAATAACATAATTCCATTAATGGGATTAAGGGATAGTAATGGATTTTGTATTAATTTTAAATAAGAAATAAAATTTTATAATTACTATATATAATAATTATTTCCATCATTGTTACTATCAATGTTTTTCAGTGATTGAAATAAAATGACATTGTTTTCCAAGGTAGTAGTTCACCATATATACGAGTGATGGATCTTCTTCCCTTTTCATAGATAAGGATAAGGATAATTTTTTATCCCATAATAACAATAAATCAGTGTATATGAAATAATTTTTTTCTAATATTTCATTTTTAAAGACATAATTTATAGTGGAAGAAGAAGAAAAAATTTTTAAGAGATTCATTAAGATAATTATATTCTCTTAGGAAAACATCCTTTGGATCTCCTCTTACAGACATTAGGAATACTAATTTTGGGAGATAAATACATATATAATGTGGATAATTATGTTGGGGTGGGTTTTTTTAGGGTTTAGAATATCCAAATGTATGTAATAGTATGAATAATTATATTGAGCGAGTTCCCATTTTATTATTGGGAATAAGACACATGGAAATTTTGAAAACAATAAATCATAACCACATTTTTAACATTCCTAAACGTTAACCCCAGCTAAACCGATTTTCTCCTTAACTATGGCAAAATATCAGTATTATATCACTATTAATTATAACCAAATAATATGTTAACCATATTTTATAACATAAATAAGTATAAGTCCCAACATTGAATCAATTTTAACAAATTCAAATCTTTTAATGGGAAGAATTTAATTTAAAATAAAACCTACTTATGATAAAAACATGTTATTTTCCAGGAAATGTATTTTCCAAATTTAAGATGATATAATATTACCAATATGACTAGTAATAATAATTATGGGAATTTTAAATCATAATTATGAATTATATTCTATAAATTTAATTTAAATACAACAACATTATGGTTTATTTAAATTAATTATTATGGATAAACATCATGTACTTTAAAATAGTTTAAAAAAATACATTTTTCAGCCTCAAAGAACGCTTATACTAGAATAAGATTCAAATATAATTCAAATAAAGTTAATAATAATTGATATTACGAAATAGTAGTTTTTTAAATTTTAAAATAAAATTAAAATAATAATGGTGATTTGAAATTATTTAACATATTGAAAATAAAATGTATTTAAAAAATGGTCGTTTTCACTATACAATAAAGAATCAAGTGTTTCAGGAAAAACTCAAAATTTCAATGTAATATAATGTTTATATGGTAATTTTATAAAAAATGATAAATTTTCCAAAAACATTTTCTATAACTCATATTTATTATTTTTTAATTATATGGGTATAAAAAGACCAACTATATTTTTTTAAAATAAAATTTTAATGCACTAATTAGATTTACTCTTGTCGCATGGTTAGAAAAAAATTAGATTTATGATAATTTTTTTAATATATTTTTATTATATATATATATATTTAATTAAATTGATTAAATAATAATGGAAAATTTTATATATTAAAAAACTAAATTGTGCACATAACAGGGTGGTTAAAAAAATATCTTTTACTTTGAAATAAATATTATTTTAATTTAAAATAACTTTCATACCAATGAATTTAATATATATATTTTTTAACCACATACATTAAATAACTTAGTTAATCATATTCCTACCCACCAATTTAATTTATTTGTTCTGATAGCAAACTATTTTACAATTATTTTAGATTTAGGGTTTCATGTATCACATGCTATTGAAGAGATTAACTATAAATAAATATATTTCTCAATTAATTTAACCTATATGTTTTATGTTTTATATGATATCTTATATAATTGTATTATTTTTGAATACTTGGGTGTTAAATTCTTCTGACCTTCAAAAAATTATTACCTCAAAACTATAACCTACGGTCAGAAATCAAGGGACTGATTTTTGATAATTCATTTTTGAAAAAGCAACAAAAAAAATGTTTAATAGAAAAATAAATTAAAAGCTGGAAAAGGATTATGAAATTTCATATTGGGTACAACATTGCCTGATTTCCATGTGTGAGATGATTTTTTGGAATTTGATTTATTTCAATAGAATAAAATCAAACACTGTTTTACAGAGTTATAGAGATGAATGATTTAAATAAGTTGAACTATCAAGAGAGAAAAAGTAACCAAAAAATAGTAATTTATTTATGAGTAAATAGAACATTGATTCTTAAAATATGACGGTGATATGATAATGTTTCTTAAATATTCTTTTTCTTAAATTTTAGGAATTATATTACTGTCCAAGAATATTAATAAATGTTCATTATATCTTTGACTTTCATAAGAACACTTTCATCCTTTGGGTTTCCATCAATCGATTTCTACATCATCTATTACTACAAGGACTAAATACAAAAAATTATTTTTTATACCTAAAGACCTTAAATATTTTTTTGTATTGATCCTAAAATACATAAACAAGTGAAAAATATTCCCTTCCTTTTTAACTATTTACCAAAAGCTAAATAGTTCTCACAAGATAAAAAATATTTTAATTTCTAAACCACAAAATCAGTACAGGATGTTCAACATAATATTTATTCATCTAATTTGGTCATGTAAAATCAATGTCATATTGAATAGTACAAAATGTTTTCTAGTGGTAGAAATTGGTCCTTGTTCAGTGGACTCTTTTCATTCTCATTTTTATTTGGTTTTGATGATTACATCAACTCGTTAATGTTTTTTCAAATAAATTTTTTTATTGTTTCATATTTAGTACCTAAAATGTGTATTTTATATCTAAAGAAATAGTGATCAGATTGTTATGGTGTTTATTTCATTGAAAATATATGAATTTGATCTTCATATCTCCTGTTTATGTCAAAATCCAAATCATTTTTTTTTGATGGTGAAGAATCTTACCAAAGGCGTTATGAGTTATTCAAGGGATATTGCAGTTTTTAGGTTAAAGTAAATTCAAAATAATATTGATATATCAAGCTATATTGAATAGATTAATAGACTCATTATACCATAGAGTAGATAAGGAGCTTATGAAAACATAATTTGTTTATGTTGATGTTTGAAAAGGATTTTAATATACTCTAAAAAACACTAATGTTTCTGGATCAGTTTTGCAACTATATGGTAAACAGATTTGAAAAAGTAATTTATTTATTTTACTACATGTTATGTAGATGTGAGAATCAATTAGGACTAGTGGAAATGGAAGGAAATTAAATTTATCTTTATTTCATCAGTTCACATCAGTGTTTGACAAACTGGTTTGTATAGTCAATAAATTAACTATATTTTGGGAATTCAGTTTCCCTACTGTAGTTTTCTAGAATGTTATTACATCAGGTTTTGAGAGATAACCCGATTTTTAGATGTTATCTGGATATGATTAATGATAAATTATAGATATCATAATATTTTAAAAATATAAGACTTCTAGGAAAAAAATTATTCTATTGTTAAAGGACTCTAAATATAATTGATATATCTAAATGAAAGCTATCCAATTTTCTGAATGTTTTTTTAAATCCAACATTTGAAATAGTAATCATATGGATCGAAAAACCTATGTTCAGATAATGAATTTATGGAATATGAAAACTACATTGGAATCTAGAATCACTGTTCATACTATACATTAAGAGATAGAACATATTGATAATAAATTCTACATTTTAATCAACCTTAAGTTAGAAGGATGAATGTTTGGACCATCATCCCTACGTTACATTGATCTCAATATTAGGCGCAGATGACTATATGGTTGAGGAATCATATGTTGGTAGGAACTTTATGCTATGAAGAGGTACCCTAATCTATTCAAAGGAACCATACTCTACATAGTTTAACCCTACTTTTACACATCTTCATTACATGAAGGAACCATACGTTTGACTTTTCAACAATTCTGTTTGAAATCATTGTTATTTTTCCCAATTTCTACAATGGTATTTTTTGTATTAAAGATCATTATGAATTTTTTTAGGAACAAATCAATTTATCCCATGAAATGGATTAAATCATTCATAATTATAAGGGATGTAAGGGATCTCTTTTAATTATTTGTTTTCAAATATTTATGATTAATTGTGCAGTTAGTTTTCAATAATTTTTTTGAATATATTTAAAGAAATTTGAATGGATTTAAATAGGAGTTTTAAATTGTTCAGTGGTTCTGTTATTATGGAGATATTATTTGAGGAGTTATTCATATTATCATTAATTCATTTATTATATATTTATTCTATAGTAATAAATAGAAAATAATGTTATGATAATTTTTTTATAATTATGAAGGCAATTCACTCTTTTTATTTTGGGAATACAATGGAAGAGGTAGGTTGTTACAAATATTGAATATTTATTCTCCACACAAACATATATATCTTTTTAAGTACTAGAATATACAGAAAAAAATAAATATGTGAATACTCTATTAAAAATATGGTGTTGAAAATATTCTCAAAAAGCTTGGTGATCTTGAGAAAAGAATTAAAATTAATTGTTCATTCTTATTCTCTCACGATATAAAGATGAAGGAATACGAAGAAAAATATGATGATCTATTAGATTCTATCTTAAGAAGATGAAGAATCATAATCAACATTATAGAATATTTTTCTGCTATTGTTTTTTTATATAAAAGATATTATTTCATCTATTAGCCACTACTACAAACTATGATGTTAATCCATTACTGTAAAAAATATTAATCCCTTTTGATTTTGTGGATTATCATCTCCTCAGATTCATTTATGGTGGAGTGGAAACTTCTCGAACTAAGCTATGGATATTTTTTCCCCGCTGTAAACTAAAAATATGGCCATATAAAATCCTTGAAACGTGTCAACTTCATACACTCATATATGTAATGAGTTTTGATTAGAGGACAAACTCGGGAAAATCACCATGATCTTGGAGTATAGAATTTATTGAATGGACTATAAGATTTATGTTCCCCTAACTACTATACATAATTTTCTTCTTTTCCTTTTTTTTCTTACTTGACTTTATTGTATAAGTAAAGGATCACTTCATTTCAAGAAGGGCATTATTATATTTTCAATATTTTTAAACCCCTACCATGTCTTCATCTTAGCCATTCGGACATAATAACTGGCATCACAGGGTGGACACTTTTTTAAATAATTTCTATTGGCTCAAACATGCATGAGTTTATGATTTTGATGATGAAAAATATATTATGAAATTTTTTAAAGAAGTTATGTCGATTATTCATGATTCTTATTATAATGGAGATAATTATGGATGCTGGAAAGATGAAATGACTATATTTTTTATGAATCTTGGATTTAATGACCATATGAAGATTTTAAAACCTTGTGGAATCCTTGGATAATTGGGAAAGTGGGATGCTTCTAGGGAATCTAAGAATGATATTAATTCACAATCCATAAATGAAACTATATGTTGTATTTGTTTGAATGAATTTAATTGTTTTCCCAATGTGATACTGCCTGTTATATGTGGTAGACTATTTCCATGGAATATGAAGGAACTGAAATGTCTATAAACAATGGTACAATAATGAAAATTTAAATTTTACACATTCAGGATGCAATAATATGAGAGAACCACTCAGATGAATTGAGGATTAAATTAAGCTGTTAATGATGTTTCAGCCATAGGAACTCCAATTATAGAGCCAAATTAGTTGTTAAAGGTACATAGAGTTTAGATTCAAATTGGAATTTAGTATCTTCTGCTATTCTAAAATCAACACTAGTTCATGAATTAAATATGGAATAATTGATCATAACCTTGAGGATGTACAAAGAAGATATCTATGAAGAAGCTAAAAATAACATTTCATACAAAATGAATTTAGCTACAGTCAATGTTTCGGTGGATAAATTTTATTATATAGATTCCATCCATTAAGATTCAAGTGATATGTTACCAAATATTTTTTAAAAATTTAAAAATCTATATAAAAAAAGAAAATATAAATTGATGATGAATAAGGAGAAAGATGTCATAAGCTATGAGTGTAAAAAGAATGGTCTTTTGCGAGCCGACTATCATTTCCTTAAAGATCACAAGAAATTTTAATATAAACGAAAATTTATGAATGGTATTAAGGCTAATAGTAATACATACTAAGATTCCAATGATGAATCTACAAAAAACTCAGATGTTTTGCATGAAAATAAAAAGGTTAATCTATTTCTTATGGATCATGTTGATGAGGTACAATCTTCTTTTTCTGAAGGTTATAAATTGGGATGTGTTTATTATGATAAACATAATAATATTAATTTTATGATTCAAGATAAATTTGTATCTTTAAATAAGGAGAATAAAAGTATAATAAAATTTTATGAATCTAAATCAAATGATAATTACTGATTTTCAAAATAGAATTCAGATTTAAGAACAAATCCTTCCAAAATTTATTATGATCTGTATAAAATTAAAAAATTGAATTGTTGGATGATTTTGATAATATAAATAAAGTTTCAATTATTATTATAAAGGTAACTAGTCATTTCAATCATATTCATGGTATAAATAAAATTCACAAAGGAAAACTTGGTATTATTAGTATTGGAGAAAAACCAAAAACATAAAATAATTATTTGGTTCCTAGATAAAAAATGGATGTCAACTATTAAATGCTTTTATTGTGGTATTAATCAACATTATTCTAATGGATGTTAATTTAGAAAAACTCAATATTTCTTTTGTGAAGCATGTTTAATTTTCAAAATCATTATATATCTATTATTATAAATTTTTTGATAAAAATAAACATATTTGGTTATCTAAATCGTTGATTACTACACTACGGAACACAAAATTATATCGGTACCAAAAGATAGTTGTATTTGATACATTGCATGTATGCACCAGTGAATGTAATAGTTATATCATCTAGTAAATAATTTAAAATTATGGAAATTTATTAAATTATTATTTATTATTCGATTAAATATAATATCCATTAGAGCTGGAACGGTTAATACATGTAGTATTTTTTTCAATTATAATATTCAATTTAAATGAAATAATAGTTTTATACAGTGGGATAGTATTTTTATGATTTATCTTTTATTCCTACATATTTAATTATTCTTATTCATAAACTATTAACTCTTTCCACACTATTATTTTATCAAGTTAATTAATTCATTGATTTATTTTATCAATTAGTTACCATCAAACATCATACTAAGATTATATAGAAATGGTTATCTGGCATTTAACAATGTGTCTAATCTTTTCTTATTTTAATTAATTGTCTATATTAAATTAATATCTAACAATTTTTAAAACATTATTCTATTAATAGATGAAAATGTTTAGGTGATTTATGAATTATATAGAATTTTAATTAAATTATTTGAGAATCCATTATTTTTGTATTTTTATTTATTATTTTTCTTTAAAAAAGTATTTTATTAAAATTAGATTAAAATGAATTATTTAAATTCATTAAATATTAAAAATATTTATTATTGGTCTTATAGGGATTAATATTAATTATTTAGCATATGTTTAAATGCTTTATTATTATGACATGAATTATATGGTTCAATACATTTATCAGAAACCCTTGATATTCATTGAATAATTTTTTATTAGTTTTCTGGGAACATTGCTGTCTCCTTTTATATTTTTTAAGGAAGTATGAATATAGGTGGATTTAATATTTTTGTTTCTATTGGACTATATCTTTAAATAACTAATTTTTTTATGATTTTTTGAAAAATATTATTTTTTAAATTTGATGTATTATAAAAAATTATTATTCACATTTAAAATATTTTAATAAGATTTAAAAAAGAAATAAGAAAATATTATTTCTAAAATATTGATTTTTATTGGAGGAGGAATAAATTTAATTTTTAAATTTTTAATTCATTTTTTGTTACATAAAATTTAAATTTCTTATTATTTATAAAAAAGGTAAATATATTTTATTATTTAATAAAATCTTGAGCACATCAATTAGATCTTTAATAAGGGGGGATTGATTATATTTTAGGGTTTTTCAATTATCAAAAGATGAAGTTTTTTTAGTCGGTTATTACCATTATAATTTTTTTTGTTTTGATAATTACATTAAGGTGTAATTTTTTGTTTTCTAATAAATTTTTTAAGTGTTTCAGATTTAATATGTCAAAGTATTTATTTTATCTCAGATGAAATAGTGATCATATTCTTATGATATTTATTTCACTGGGAATATATGATGATTATATTCCATTCATCTATTTATGTAGAAATCTGATTTGAATGTTTCAATTGGGCAAAAATTTATCAAATATATTATAATTCATTCACGTGATATAGCAGTTTTTAACTTAAATTCAAATAAGAATTATAATTATATATCAAGCTATATTCAATAGATCTAGGGTTCAATTATACTATTAGATAGATAAGTATGTTATCTAAACATTGTTAGTTTTTGTGGAAGTGTGAAAAAAGATTTTTAGATACTCTAGTAAATCAACAATGTTTATGGAGAAGTTTCAGAACTATACAGTGAATAGATTTGAATACCTATTATATTTGTTTTAATATATGTTATGTGTTTGATGGAATCAATTGAGACTTGGGGCGATGGAATTAAAGTAAGCTTATCTTTATTTCATAAATTTACAAAAAAATCTGAAGATGTGCTTTGGATGGTCAATAAATTCACCATAGATGTGGAATGCAGTTTCACATCAAAATTTTTCCAGAATGTTATTGCTTTCAATTTTAAATGAAATTTGGTTCTATATAATTCAGATTTATTAGACTATCGATCATTTAAAAATATCTTAATATTTAATAAATATAAGTATTCTAAGATGAAGGATGATTCTTTTGTTAAAGGGATATAAAAAATCTTTGAAATATATAAATGCAAGCTATCCATTTTTTTATGGTATATTTAAATCCTATGTTTTAAATATTAAATGTATGGATCTGTGAAACTATGTTTGGAGAATGAACATATGGAATATCGAACATATATTGGAATCTAGAATGAATTTTAATTCACTAAATTTGGAAATTGATTGAATGGATAATCAATGATATGTTTCGGGTCAATATTACACTCGATGGATGAACTTATTGATTAACATCCCTATATTACTTTGATCCCTATGTTATGCATCAAAGAAATTATGGTTATAGAACCATAAGTTGGTAGGAATTATGTGATATGCCGATGAACTATACACTATCGAAAAGAACCATACACTATGTTTTTGAACCGTATGTTTGATATTTTATTTTCAAATGAAAGAACGCTACATTTTACTTTTAAACATTTCTGTTTTAAATTTGTGAAATTTTTCATGATTTTGGTGATTTCCTTCTTAGTATTAATGATCATTAGAAAGCTGTTTCACAACCAATTCAATTTTTTCATATGCAATGTATTAAATCATTAATATTTGTAAGGGGATTTATGATTCTCTTTGAATAATTTAATTTCAAATTTTAATGATTAATTATGTTTCGTTAGTTTTGTAGAATAGTTTCAACTATATTTAAAGTGGTTTGAATTGATTTAAATAGGAGTTCTTTAATTTTCAAAACTCCAATTATTAAGGAGATATTTTTTTAGGAGTTATTGAAATTATTTTTAATGCATTTATTTGAGGTTTATTCTTTAGGAATAAAGAGAAAAAGGTTCAATTCTATTCTTGGAATATTTAGGATGTCTATTGACAATATTTATTTTTGGTATCCTAAGGAAGAAGAATTATGTTACAACTACTTGATATTTATTCTATTTATAAATCTCTCCGTAGAAGGAAAATAATATACACAACTAAGAAAATAAGGGATGTGAATAATCTGTTAAAAATAAGGTATTCAAGATATTCATATTTAAACATGATGCCTTTGAAGAGACAATTGAAACTATTTCTTCAATATTATTCTCTCATGGTGTAAAGGTGAAGCAATCTTATACAAGATATTTTAGATCTATTTGATTTTATTTTAATAAGAAGAAGAAACATTCTCAACTTTGATGATTATTTTTCTTCTAGTTTTGTGCTCTATTCAAGATCTGATTTCATCTGTCTGTTACTGCTACAGACTATAAAGTTAAACCTATACCATCAAAAAATAAATCTCTATTGATTTGGTGGAGTATCGACTACAAAGAATCAATTATGGTAGAGTGTCATCTTCTCAGACTACATTGTGGATATTTTGGTTAATTTTAAAAGAACCAGAAGGCCCTGTAAAAGCCTTATATGGTGTCACCTACCTGTACACAGTTGTCAAATTTTTTTTGTGATTAGAGGACCAACAGGTGAAAATCTTGAAGATCATGGAGTATAGAATTGGTAGAGTGGATTTGGGGATATATGTGCCTCAATGGACTATAAATCCTTTTTTCTTTTCATTTGTTTTATTTTTCTTCTCACATGACTTTAAGAGAGAAGGAAATGATCTTTTCATTTCTAAAGGGAAATTTTAATATTGTCAGGAATTTTAAAAGGACACAACTCACCCCCTATTGTGTCTTTGTCATAGCCATTCTGACCTAACAAACCCTTGTTTTAATTTAGTATGGGGTTCAAGCCCTGTGGCCTCACAAGATATCTAGAGTTATCATCCGACATGTGGGTGTTCCTTTCCAGAAACTATATTAATATAATTCATATAATGTTACCAAATCATGATGGTCCATAATTAATACACCCACAATGATATGGTAAACCTTAGTGGTTTACAAATCCATTAATAATTTTCCCAAAAAATGTAAAGGCATTATTTTTTAAATAACTTTTTTTATTTAATAAACCATTGGGTGGTATATTCATAAATGTATTTGAAAATATCCTAAAATTTGAATGACTCCTGTCACATAAAACCTAAACGGGGAGTTTAATGCATTGAATTTGTTATAATATTTATATTCATTAACCAACGATTGAATCCATTATATTATATTTAAAAATATATGATGAAATATGGGCTTCTAAAATTTTTCATAATCCAATGATTTTTTATTACTATTATAACAAAAAATCTATTGATAAAAAAAATTAATTAATTATAAAATTTAAATACTTAGTCCATAACATATCATGAAAGGAATATTCATGTTCTAGGATTAAACCATTATATAATTGAGTTAGTTAATTGCTAGGTTCCCCATATTAATGGAAAAAAATTTATTGTGTTTGTTGGATGAAATTAATTTCTATCTGCTGGACTCCTATCATTTTATAATAAATTCATCCCTATTTTCCCCTATTTTCTATGTATAAAAATTTTTCATGTTATTTTGAGACACCCTACTTGGTTATTTTGTCTATATTTAAAACATGATTGAAGTCAATACTTTATTGTGCCACAGTACCCGCCACTTTAACTCTTAGTTGTATTGATTAGTCTCTTCTTTTGTGTGTCCAATAGTTTGTTAACGTATTTATTGATAGTAAAATAGCATAATAACAAATAAAAGATCATTATATCTCTCACCACATTTATTTACCAATTTGGTTTCTCATAATTAGATCATTGTTCATCATATTCATTGTTAGCACGATTCTATTGGGTTTCATCCATTATCAAAAACCAAAAAGAATTCCGTAAGAAATAATAATCATTGTGGGAAAGATATATAATTATTTATATGATTATAAAATAATGAAAAAATATTTTAAAACTAATAATTATGGGATTATACTATGGTGTTTCATTTTAATCATTTATTTAAATCATTATTTATTTATTCATAAGTAAAATGTGAATTATCATAGGTATATCCTCCAAGGAGTGTCAAAAGAGGAGAATTATAAGTATTTTTTTCATTAACCAGGTGAAGATCCAATGAAATAATAGTACATCCTTTTTAGATTCATTACCATTAAGTACAAATATTCTATAACCACATCTACTTATAGTGTCAAAGAAAAGATTTATTTATAGGAAACACAAAACAACTCTTCTTCACCAATACATTGGGATATTATTCTATACTTGTTCTAATATTATATCGTAGGTTTATTTTTATTAATATATGATTTACTAAATATACATTCTAAGGATTCTACTGAACTCTATTTGATACCAACTGTTTAGACCCTGACCTATGAAGATTGGGGTCTCGTTTTAGTTGACTACATTTGCATAAGATACAGGGGAAAGGAAAAAAATTATGGGTGAGATCAAATAATATGTAAGGGTAATGTATAGAGGAATATATCATTAGTATATAATCATATTCAACATGTAAAGTTAAATAACTGAACACACATTCAGTTTAAATAATATTTTCTGGAGTGATTAGATATAGAATAATAAATATGGAATGGTAAATAACTAAACACATATTTTATTTAATCAATAACATGAATAAAATACATCCATGGATAATGTTAATGTAATAATATCATATATAATAATAATATAATTATTAATGATTTAAATGCTTAATATTTGATTCCATGATCTCATACATCATTTTACTTATATTATTAGTACCATTCCCTATACGATTTTACACTATATGGAAAAACAGATTTAATGCTAGCTTACTAATATACCTCATGTGACTACCAATGTATCTATGTGCTATATATTTTCATCCCCTATCTATCACTATATTCCAAACAAGTTCTTCATATATTGAATGATTCCTTTAATTCCTTAATCAATATTACTAATTAATATGTATCTATATTTCATAAATAATATAGATTTAAAAACAGTTCATTAGTTAATAAAATTACAATTATAGTTATAACCATTTTTAAAAATTGTATATATTTTATGTAATAATTATATCAATTATATAATGCGCATTTATATTTTATATAAATTCAACGTCCATTAAAAATGATCACATATAAAATGATTGAAGCAAGATAATGTTAGTGAATACAATATTAACCAGTAAATTGAATTTAAATATGTTCCTTATTCATACTAAAAAAACCATCCATTAAAAAAACAATGATGATGTCAATATTATATATCCATTTGTAATTATAATAAACATAAATGTTTTATTTCATAGAATAATTAAAATGCCATAAAAAGATCATTTAATTCAGTTTTAGGTAGAATATTTTGTCCAATTTGATAATCATACTAAAAAACAATAAATTTAAAAAAATATAAGTAAAAATTATTATAAAAGAACCTTTAAAACTTGGATATACAGTTTCAATTAAACAAGTTCACATAAAGAAAATAATGTTTCATTCATACCAAATATGATAGATACAAGGATTCCATTCAAATTTAAGTATGAAATTCCAAAAAATGAATTTTTAATAGGACGATTCCTTTAATAATTATTTATAAAAAACAATTATAGGTAAAAATTCAATTAAACAAGGATATTAAATTTTTTGGTTGAAAATGTTTTTAGAGACATTTATTTTAATTAAATAGAGTTTTTGAGAAGAAAAATGAAGTCTAATTATTAAGGTCATTTTCTTAATAATTCGAAGTACCAAATAGAGGGGAATTTTAGTATTACCCAAATAAATAATAACTAACTAGAGTATAATTAAATTTAATGGGATTAAAATACTGTGAAAAAGATATTTTTTAATGGAAATTCCAGCATAAATAATCCATAATAAAATAAAATTGATGAGGAAACCCCTATTGGTTTCTTAATGTTTGAACTGTGGCACCCATAGAAGTGATAACTAGAAATAAAACATCTAACAATAACAATATGATTATGATTATGGTATTACACAAAAAAAAATTCATTATATACAAATCATAAGTGAATATAAAGTTATAACATAACATATATACTAAAGAATATAATTTGAGTTGAGTAACCATTACAATGACCATAATGATGAATTGAGAATTAATGAAAGACTATAACTTTTGTATTAAATGTAAATACACGTAGAAACTATAAATAAAACATAATATAATATATATTCATTAGGAACATAATTTTATAATATCAAATGACAGTAAATAAGTTATATATCCTAATAAAAAGAAAATTAGTAATCAAAATTTTTAATTGTTGTTAATTTTTCAAAAAAAACCCCTTTTGATATTGTAATTAAAATTGAAAAAAATATAATAAATTAAAATTTTTTATATTACTAGTTAAATCAGAAGTATTAACACCATATAAATGAAAATGGGTGTATAATATTAATATATTACTCAATAAATGGAAATTGAGACAAATACCCTTTCTTAATATTTCCTTCAACGTAAACATTCAATCACCTAGTGTATAAATTTTTTAAAATTTTAATTAATTTAATAAAAACCCATATTAATATTTATAATATTATATATGATACTCTTATAAAATCGTACCACTCATTCATTACTGATAATTTATTATCATTATTTTCATGTGTAAATTGCGTTGTTTTATCAGGCATTATTTTCTATGTTAGTTCTAGTTATTATGTACTGGATATAGATATATCACCTATAGAATGATATTTATATTATAATAAGAATATCTAATTATCATAACAATTTTTATGATTATTACTAAAATTTGGACATGTAAAATGAATCACCTCACTTCATGGAGAGAGTAGGTTGTACGTATGCAAAAGCGGTAATGTAATTCCATTAATGGCTGGAAGCATGAGAAAATGGATAATATATTAAAAAATAATAAATATCATATCATATATAATATATATTCATTATTTATATTATTATTAACATCCATGTTATTTAGGGATGGAAAAGATATTGTTTTAGTTTGAGAGGTGGTATTTCTCCATATACATGAGAAATGACTTTGCTCTCAATTTGATAGAAAATGAGAAGGATAAATATTATGTTATGAAGCTAAGAACATATTAGTGTATAAGATATAATTTTTTACCATACATAATTTTTTTATATTCCTTAATTTGATTACCTTCCATTAGAGAAACTTATTTTGGATATCCTCTAAAGGACACTTGAGAGGAAATTATTGGAATAAAATAGATATATAATTTTTATTAGAATGTTATAGATATATATTTTCTGGGTTTTCTTGATCCAAATGGATTTATTGGTGTAAATAAAGTAGGGTAGGGAGTTCACTTTTCTAATTAAGGAGGAGGACACACTTAGATTATTTTAAATGAGTAAGTCATACACATATTTTTTCATATTGTAGAAGAAAAAATGAATTATTATTAATAAATAGATGATTTAAGGTCTACTTTTTTTCAAAAAATAGTAAATATTAAAAAAAAATTAGGCCATTTTGTCCCATATATTTATATATAACCCTATCTAAATAAAATTTCCCCTAAAACATAGTAAAATAATGTTATGGATTTAACAATTCATTTTGAACTAAAATTAAGTGAAACATCATATAAAAAATAAATTATTCTGTTTCCAAATATGGAATACAATTTACTAAATTAAAATCATATATTTGGTTGATTGTGATTTTAAATAAAATTCACAGACCCGATGAAAAATAAGGTTATCATGGAATGTAATTTTTAATCATATGATGATATTTTATTAACTCAATGTATAGTAATCATTATTATATGAATATATATTCATATTTACAGATATATAATATATAAATTTATTTTAATTCATTACTTATAATGGGTTTCTAGTTAAATTTATATAGTGATGTATTAATCACTTTAATAGAGTTTAAAGAAAAATATTTTTTACGCATACAAATAAACATATGCTTAAATCTAGTATAATGATGATTCAAATTTAAATAATTGTATTAACTATTTATAAATTATAATTTCATATAATTACATGAATAAAATTCATAATTTTACTTTTATTTTAATTAATTATTTAAGAAGTAATGATTATATTTATAAAAAATATATTTTTTCCAATATTCAGTAAAAAGTAATCATTTTTTGTAAAAATTCCAAAATCGAATCCTATGATAAATATCATATTCTAAATTTAAAGACCTATTTAATTTTTTCATGTTGAAATTATTCATTTTTTAATAATTCATTTCAATATATATGTGATAATAAGATCAAAAACATTTTTTAGATAAAAACAATTTTTAGGTTAATATTTCATTATTCATGGCCCATGATTAGAAAAAAATAGATAATTGATAATTTTTTATAATACATATATATATATAATATTTGTTTTCAAATTAAATCATGAATAGTTATAGATTATGTTTTTTAAAAAATAACAATTCGCGTATAAAAATAGTCTTTTTTGGAAAAGTATTCTTTTATATTCAAATGTTTTTTATTTTCATTACTTATCAATTAATAACCAATGAATTTATAATATATATGATTTAACCATATAATATTAATAATTTAATTATTCCTATCCAAAAAAATAAATTTATTTTTCTTGTTATAATGGTATACTATTTTACATTTCTTTTAGACTTAAGGTTTTGTTTTTCGAAAACTGTAAAATAGATTAAAAATTTAAAAAGTATTTTTCAAGTCAGTTATCCTCTGTATTTTTTGTAATATACACTATCAATAATAATTATATTAATTTAAAATAGACTGTTTTGACACCTAACTTTAAATCCCAGAAAATTGGATACTCTTCTAAATTAAAGTGACCTTAAATCATTGAAATCATTTATACAATACCCTTTGTGTCCCTCCACTCACTTATTTACGAGAACCTCTTATCCTCCCTTATTCGAACCATTTTACCAATTAATAAAGTGGAAAAAAAATCTAAAATCCCTTCTGACAATCCTTCCCTTCATCCGAGAGATTTTGTTAATCACTTAATATTGATGCTCTAAGGATTAAAGAGTAAGCTAAAAGAGGTCTCCAAAAGAAAAGGTATTGATCATAACTAAGCACTTTGAATATTATTTCTCCTTATACATCATATAAATTTTTTATCAATAATTAAATTATAACAATAGTATCATAAATATCCTAAAAATTTATTGTGATGACATAACAACCATTTAATACATCTACTCAATTTAATGGAATAAGAAACTATCGTTATTCTGTATGTCTAGCAACCACTAGCATTTATTGATATGACTCATTTTCCAGAAATATATTTCTGTTTATTATTCATGATATATTTAATATTTATATATGTTATTTAAGTTATAAAAATAATTCTATAACTATTAATTATTATTTACCTTACAACCATTCCATCCATCCAAAAAATGGATACATCACTTGTGTGTACATAAGTACTACCACATCCATATTGTGATGTAATTAATTTTTCATCACTTCATTATATAAATGGGTAATATTATGTATATAATGAAGATATATGACAACAATATAATTATTAAAATTAACAAAATGATGTAACCATGATCAACAACCAAGGCCTGTGACCTCCAAAAAAACATTTATAAAAAACAATGTGGTTAACACCTAAAATGAAAATGAAAATGAAAGTTCTTTAATGAACAATTGACACAACATTATAATTACTCAATTAATGGTATTATATTTATAATCATGGTTATATTATAGGTTATTAATAAATGTGAAAATATTTTATAGGATTTCATAGCTCTTATGAATTAAAATAGAGGTGAAGTAAGGGTTTTATGTTACACTCTTATTTTTAGAAGGATTATGTGTGAATAAATTTTCTTATAAAGATATTATTTTTTCTATCCCTAAATAGTATTTTGTCTTTTATTTCTATATAATAATTTCAATATTTTTAATTTTTTTCTATTATTTTTATCACCTTATGTACAAACGATTCCAATAAAGTATTTTGATTAAAATTTACCATGATCATTCCTTTAATCACAATTATTTTAATCCATGCCCATATTATTTATTATGAATTTGAAAATAAAATTTTCATTATTCTCCAAATATTTATTAAAGTAATTTTACCCATATTTTACTTCATATAGAAAATATTTAATTGAATATTCTGGAAATTTTTGGAACAATGTTCTTCTGACTTTTATGTACAATGATTATGTAATTTCCATTTTAGCATAAACTACATGAATGGATTAATCTTTAGTCATGAATAAATTTTTATTTAATGATCAATTTAAAATATTCATTGTTTTTTTCATGAAAATAACATTCCTTCACATATTTGGTATTTTTTTACATTCTAAATATGTTTTTTTTTCAAATGAAAGGCCAATTCCCCCAAAGAAAAGTTTTGTTGATATTTTAGAAGAATATTTATCAACTGAAACATCCTTTGATGTCTCTATTGAAATAATTTTGTAATATATTAATTTAATAATATTTTTTATTTTAATGGATGGTTTAGTATTATGTTGAAGAAATTTTTATGAAAACCTTATATTTTACAAATTATGAAAATTGATGATATGATAACTGTTTTTTGAACTTTGGTAACACATATATTTGGTATTCATCTTATTAAGGGTTGGCATATAATTATTTATTCTTCAAATTAATTGGGTGAAGAAGGATATAACATGAGATAATTATTAATTTAATGGTTGGTGTACCTACTTATATAATGTAAATTTTGTAACATGTTATTTAGTGGGGGGTTAATGTTAGATAAAGAAAATATTTAATTGGGTGATCCAAATTCTTCTAAGATAGTCTTGGATGTGGTCCTTCAAATTGTTATTTATTTTATATGATTATGAATATTTCCCAAAAATATATCTTATACTTATGAAATGTTTCCATGTATAATGACTATCTATTTATGATTTAGAACTCTGAAGTGTCATGTTTTTCTATGGGTAAAACATTGTATCATGTTATGTTATTATGATATATGAAATGATATGTATAAATTTATATTATTTATATATTATTTTAGATATGATTGTGCTTATCTAATTATCACTCATTATCATATCTTATGTCAACCCATTCTATGAATTTATATTAACCCATTCTAATATTTCCATTATCTAGGTTATAGGGAAAAGTTTTAGGTTTGTTATGTCAAATAATGGATCCACTTTTGAAGAAATAAATGAGAAAAATATAGATCCTTTATGTACCAATTGTTTATATATACATGATTCTAATGATAAAATACCTCTATAATCCAATGAGTTTAGTTATTATTAAATATATTGAATATTGATAAAAAATACTGTAATATCCTTATATTAATTTTACGAGTCACTATAGATAATATCAACAATATGATTTATCATATTTTGGGAAGTCAGATGTGGAAAATATATTAAGAACCCTTAGGATAAACCTGTCTATAATAGAACATAATATGTGTTTATAAATAATGTAGTGTGGTTTTCATTAGAAAATAAACCCATGTTTTTATACTATAAGTGGATGCAGTTTTGGAATAGATTCATCTAGGGGTGATAACCTTAAAAATAGTATATTGAGTTTATCCCAACCATCATTATAGTGCACTATCAATTTTACCTTACAATAAACCTGGTTTGAAACTCTTAGGGGATATTCTTTGGTTAATTAATGTTTTCATAAAGACCCATTATGTAGGATTGGAATAAGATTTTGAATGCGGATGAACTAGGTTAAACATAAGGTGTCATATGTTTAAAATAATGTGTCAATATTTTGACATCATATGAATTATTTTTTAATATTAATCAATCTAATTAATAATTCCTAATCTCTATGATAATCACACTTGTTTTTTAGTGGATTAAAGATAGATTAATGAATTTAACATGGTTACAAGCATTATGAAATATTGATATATCTTATTTGATCATATTTATATGAATTAATTTAAATATGGAAAATGATCATTGAATTTTGATTCATATCCAAAATTAATATTTTTTTAATAAGAAATAAAAATATTTTTAGTGTGATCATCATATATGTAGTCTATAATTATTTCTTAATTAAGGACTATGTAGATTTTCAGCCTAAAAATCATGTTGTTATTCCTCTATTTTAGTATCATTATATTTTGGAAATTGATTGGATTTAATTATATTAATCCGAAATCATTTTATAAGTAAATTTAGTCACATTTGATATTCACAACCAACTAATGATAGTCTATTGGTGTAGAGAAAAATGTAATGAATAATTTGAAGTTACATCTATTTCATAGGTCTATATTTTTGTGTAATGTTGGTATTTATCTCAAATGGTTTAAAAAAACTCAATATCAATGATATTCCTCTTGAATGAGAGTTTTCTAATGACTTTCTAGAAGGGATTACTTTGTATTCCTCTAAATAATGATGTTGAGGTTTAAATATAACAAATAATAATTGCCACACCTATTTTAAGGACTCGATATAGTATATATCGAAATAAGTTTATATAATTGAAGAAAAAACTCAAATTGAATCTCTAAAGGGATTCATACATCCATTTATGTCATCACCGGGTGTGCCTATCTATTAGATGTGGGTTAAAACTAAAGAAACATCCAAGACATATTTCTTTCCATTATATACTCACAATATATTTATATTTATTCCATTTCTTCCTATTAATGTACCCATTATCATCATGTATCTGAAATATAGAGTCTTTAGCGGTTAAATTTTTTATTTTTGGGTAGTCATTATAGATTATATTCTAATATATTACATTAAAAGGAAAGAGGATATAGATAACCTGATAATAATAATAAATACCATATGGAGGGAGAAGTTTTTATTAAAATTTATGGTGAATGCATTTTTTTTATTTATTGTCTAATTTTTGTGTCATATAATCCCAATGGTGGGTATATCTATTAATGAATAAAATACATAAGTTTATGGAACACTGGACCATGAAAACCACTTTGACTGAAAACTATATTTTTTATACATTTGTTTAATAGTATCAATGCTTTTATAAGGATTTATCAGGGTAATATATTCCACTCACTAATTAAAATCATAAGTTTGATAAGTTAATTTTGAGTAATTAATGTGATGAAGAATTCAAGTAATTTTAGATAAGGATGGTCAATTCACATATTCACATGGTAATGTACTATGGGGATGGGTTTTTGATTTGAAGTTGTGCATTAAAAATGAGTTGAGTAGAGATATAATGTATAATGATATGGAGATAGCTTATGCATCTCTCTAACTAAATTATAATGATCATAATTTTTTTAATCTTGATATCGAGTTATCTATAGTATTATTTACATTAAATAAAATGAGGCAATACCATTACCTAGAAATTTTTTATTTATATCATACTCCTAAAATATAAAATTATATATTCACATAGAACTAGTATAATATCCCCCCTAGAATATTTTTTTTATTTCATTAATGATAATAAATTCTCAATAAATTACTACCTTGGGAATTATAACAAGGTGGAAGATTCTTTGAGTTGAAAGAATCAAACAAACTTATCTTTGGTGAGGATCTCAAAAGGTCCAACATTTATGTATCTTCAATTCATGGACATTAGATTCTTTATAGAAGGGGAAAAATACTACCTCTATCAAATTAGTGTTCATCCTTATATTTATGTAGTTATTAATGTAGTGCAAACAAAGTATGTTGGCTACAATAGACAATGAGAAATGTTACTATGTTTAAACTTTATTTTGATAGAATGACGTGTTTCATGTACCTATTATGTGTCCTAAAAACACCATACCTGATTAATGTACTATTGGAAGAAGTTAATAGATCATCATTCTATAATAATAATTGAAATCAAATGACGATTATTATTTTTAAAGTGAATTTATATTGAGAAAATTTAAAGTTAGTTATTTTTTAATATGTATCTCATTGCTTGGAATGTTTCCATTTTACGAATATGATATAGATATATAAGGTGATTTTATAACCATTAAACATTAAAGAATGTAAACAGGAAAAAATACCATCGACTTTTTTTGGAGATCCAAATATAAATAAAAATCATAAAGTGATTTTGTTTGTAGTAGATTTAGATAAAAAATCAATGCACTTTATTACTACCAGAGAGGACTTATATCATTATCAACTTACTATGATATAAATTAAATAACCAGCACTATTACAAAGGGTATAACATTCATCTATATTTGATCAGGATTATATGATTACCTCAATGTATTGGAAAATGAGTAAGTAAAATCTAAATTTAATTTTTTATTGTAATAAATATCACCATTTGAAATATGTTCTATCTTAGAGGAAATTTCAAAACCTAGAGAATATTTTGAGATCATTTTCTTTATATTTCAATGCTGGTTTGGATCAACACCTTCCCCTATTCAAAATTTCTTATAATAATATCATCCACTAGAAAATTTAGATGTATCCTTGTGAATCTCATAATAAAAAAATTATAGAACTATAAAGTACTACAATGTAGTTAGGTAAATAATGCTATGTGAACATGTGTTTTTTGAGTAAATAGTAGAATAGTTCAGAGCCATTTAGCAGCACGCCATGATATCTCAGAGTCAAAAAATGATTTATATTGAAAATCATTGATGAGATCTAGAATTTTATATTAGTGAGATAGTTTTATAGAAAATTTATCCATTAAAATGAAAATAAAATTATAAATTTTGTGAAATTTGAGACATAATTATATTGGGCTATTCAAGATTCATGATTGAGTGGGGACTGTAGCTCATTGCTGAACTGTCCCACAAAACCACTATCAATTTCATGATTTTATCTTCATATATCCTGGGGAAGTAAATTCGTGATCCTTTTGTTTTAATAAACAATGATTTTACATCACTAGAGCAAGATGTTTCCCATCAATACCCACTAGTAGTAATATTTAATCATTTAGAGAATGTTCTATAAGAAAAGGCTAGTTATAAGAAAAAGTTATCTAGCCGAATTAAAAATTTGGGAAAGATACAAGGGAACATGAAGATGTGATGAAGTAAATATGTCATCAATTTTATTAAATAGATTATATAATTTAAAGGAATTATTTTATTTTATTTTTGGGATAATTTAACACCCTATTATTTTATAGGTATTACTATTGAAGTAGGAAATTATTGTTTCTGCAAGGGAGCCTTATACGAATGAGCAAGACAACATCAACAACAATATATCAAAAAATAATTACCTAAAAACTCAATAATAAGGTATTAATAGTAAAAAATACTTTATTCAAAATATAAATAGTTTAATATTAATTAAATTATATTTATTAATGTACAATAAGTAAGTATGTAATTTCTATTAGAGAATTTTTTCACTATAAAAATAGTTCCATTAATAATTGGTTTTGATAAAAAAAAATTAACATGATAATAGAAATTAATTTTTACCATATTTATAATTTTTTTATAAGGTAATAAATATCATTCATAAAATAAAAATGTAAATATTACGTTTGGGGGAATTTTTAGATTTATTTATGATTTATTTTTCATCGAATAATAATCAATTCTAATTTTTAATGAAAAAATCATTTATATTCATGTAAATTGACTATAAGGTTATCCTTTGTATAATTAAATTACTATTAATCTAATTAATTAACTCGTAATCAAAATTATACATTATTTTGATATATGTTTATTTTTGGGCTTAATACAAATATTTCAATGAACTACTTTTATGTGCACAATGAATATTAATCATAATTTATTAATTTAAACTTTTTATATTATTTATTTTATATATATATATATATATATAAAATAATTTTTTCTATTTTAAAAATAATTTTATACAATTATAAATTAATTATTTTAAGTGAATAATGTTTTATGCCTACAAAATAATGTTTTAAATATGCATTTTATTTGATGTTTGTGTGATAAATTAATAATAAATTATTCTATTAATGGAAATAATTTTTTTTAAAATATTATATTCATGGAATAATCATAGTTAATAAAATTTAATAAGGTCAACAAAAATATTTTTTAATAGTTCATAGTAAAATAGGTAAAAAAAGTTTAATCACAATTATGGTCAAAATGAGTTTGATAGGGATGTTAAAACAATAAGATAAGGGTAATATTGCCCCAAAAAACTAAAAAATAATTTCCTAAGAGGATATTTTACCTATTTATTGTTATAAATTTTATTCCCTAGAATTTCTAATCAACTTTCTTATGATGGTGACCAATAGTAAAAAAATTATTTTATGATATTCCATTCTGTCTCTCACCTCCCATATAAAAGTGAATGACTTCTCTTCCATTATTCACACCATATTATAATTTTATCGCATTATAAACTAGATCAAAATCCTTCCTATAATCCTTCCCTTCATAATATATTTTTTTCACTCTCTTATGACTAATCATTTAAGCATAAATTAGTATAAAAAAGAATACATTCATGGAGTATGTATAGATCAAAATCAATACATTTAAAATTTAATTAATTTTATATTAAATATAAAAACATTTATCAAAAAGAATTATAAATAATGTATCATATATATATATAGATATTATTAATATGGTTTTTATATCCATTTAAAACCTCATCTCAATCCAATGGTAGATGAAATTATCACTTGTGTGTATGTGGGGAATACCACCTCCATGTAATGATATGACTCATTTTCCACACCAATATTTCAGAGATGGTTATTATGATAGATATAACCTATATATATGATATTTATTTTATAATAATTATTATTTAATGATAAATTAATATTAATCATTTTTTATCATCTATTGAAAAATTGAAATGGCACGTGTGCATACGTACAAACTATCATCTCCACATTGTGATGTAATTAATTTTCCCTCACCATTTTATATGAAAGATTATAAAAATGTTTATAATGAATACAAATTATATTAATATCATTAATAAAATAATATTGATATTTTAATCTTGAAAGAGGAGATTTTACCATAACCTCCAATAAAAAACAATCCTAAAGAACGATATAATTAACACAATAAATGGTGATGATAATGAAATATTGTAAATTAATGGATGATAAGTTGTTATTAATATAACATTTATTTTATTATTTTTAGGATCATTGTTATGGAATTAAATTGATAAATATTTAAATTTATAATTTAGAGGTTCTAATTATTATGATAAATGACATACTTGAGGTATGTGTTTCATGTTAAAATTTAATTTTTATCTAGATTTTTTATTATTAAATTTTAAAATGATAATGTTATATGATAAATATATATATATAATAATACATATGAAATTTATTTTAATATATTTAATTTTGTATATCTCAATTTTTTTCCATTTATCTTCCACCATTTATATACTTAATAAAAAAATAATGATTATAAGGAATACCGACAATTTTTTTCCCTTCGGTCGAGATTTTATTATTCCATATGAAATTTTTTTCCTAAAATGTTTTTTGGAATGTTTTTAATATTATATAAAGATTTATTAATGTCAGTTCAGTAATTTTTTACGTTCTATAATTTTGAAATGTAATATTTTTTTCTTTTTCTCAACAAGGTACTTTATAATTTTTACCAACAATGTAAAAGGTTATTTTTTAACATACACTCCATTAATGAATTTGTCTACCATATTGAATAATATTTTCTATAATGTGTTTTTATAAATTTCCATGAATATTTTCAAATAAATTTTTTCCAGAATATTTGTTGAATTTTTATAATCTAAATAATATATTTCATATAAATATACAATTTTCATCAAGAAATGATCTAGTTATATTATAAAGTTATGTTTATTTATAAAAAACTCCTCGAAATTTTCTTGTAACATAATGGGGTTATTTTTTAAGGATATTAACTTTATTATTTATCTATATTATTTAGGATTATGATAATTAAATGTTTATAAAAGAGAAATATTTTCATAGTGTTATGATTGGATGATATGATGACTATTTTATAATCATGTAGATCACATAAGTGTGGTTCTAAATATGTTATGGGTGGGATTAGAAATTTATATCCATATAATACAATAATATATGATCAATTTATCATGATAAAATATATAATATTATATGCAGTGAACTCAATTCAGTATGTGATTTTTCCTAATATGATAGTCATGGGTGTGAAACATGATAATGTAAATGATAGAATGGGGATTGAACCCAATGAACTATAAAATCCTTAGCTGTCAGCCTTGTCTAAGGATAAGGTTTTATATACATATATGTATGCCACAAACTTATGTCTTATTCTAGTGATAAGTTTGGATATAAAATATTATTACTTATTGTGAGCTAATTATTGAAAGTAATTTGATCCCTATATGGTTGGGTGATATTTTAAGGAGTCTTGGATGATGTTTGGAATATTTTGGAGGATTTTTTGACTTTTAATGGTTTACACATGGTATCTGAATACTGTGTATCCCTAGTGAATACCATTCATCCATGGATAGTGGGGGAATTCATGTTTGCCACATTGTTTCTCAAACCATTATATGACGTGTGGACCTTGAAACCCTTGACAGTGACCCCAAAAGTAGGTGAATGATTAGGGATAAAAAAATTTTTAACAGTTCATAACTCCCCTTGAAATGGTGCATATGGTTTTAAAATATTTTTAAAATTTATTTTAACATCCAACCCCCCATTTTATGTTCAAAACCTACAAAACGAGTCTAATATTATATGTAAGGGTTTGAAGGATCCCTATAACTATTTCTACCACTCCAACATCGTCCATTTCAATATCACTATGTATATAGTGATACATCTTCAAGAAAATAGATATCCTCTCTTATAGTCTCTCGGTATGTCCCTTAGATTCATCCTTAATGGTTTATGGTTATAATTGTATTGTATGGATAAAAAATAGGTTTGTTGGGTTTTTATTCAAGGTTTTATTTTAATATATTGTTTTTCTTCGATCTTCATTAGAATTCCATTTGCAGGTGTCAAATTTTTCATTTCCATGATTAAATGTAGGTTGTAAAATTTGAGATTTCTTTTTTAATTTGAACATTTATTTTCATGATTTTTTAGAAATAATATTAAATTTATTTATAAAGATTCCTTTTTTTATGACTTAAAATTGGGATTTTAATGGCCTGGATTTCGGAAAAACCACCCATTCCAAAAGACATTGAATGATATAGTGCATTTTGAATATCAAAAAATTGATGAAATAATTTTATAATTTATTTTAGAAGTTTTTAAATATATATAATTGTAACATATTCTTGGTTTTATATTAAAATTGAATGAAAGGATGTAATACCCATGTTATGGTTTTAAATTGAATTGGTATATTGATATTGAAATTTGGAAATTGAATGAAAAATATTTTTCATTTGAGATGAGTTTATTTTTTCATTATTGACTTATTGATTATAAACAATAGATCCTTGGGAGTTTGTATATTATTTGGGACAAGAAATCTAGGATCTTCATCCCCTATAAATGGATTTATGATGAAACTCTAAAAATAATTAGGTCATTATGATTATCTATGATGTTATGTTGATGAAACATATATATACTAAGTCTAAGGGATGTATGTACCATAATATTGACATCATAAATGGTTTGATGAGTTTGAGGATCCTATATCTAGAAACTGACATTATGCAACATATATTTACATGGTTCTTGTTTTGTTTGTTCATATTATAAATAAAATTTATTATAAATATATTTTACATATTCCAGAGGATTTATAGAAATTCATTTATATAATTTTTATTTAATATATGTTTGAAATGATTTCTATCAATAGAAAATAAATATTGATGTTAAAAAAATAAAAATGATGTATTATTTAATTCCCTTTAATATTTAAAATAAAATCATGGTATCGTTCATTATTATGAAATATATTATAGAACATGTTGTGACACCCTCTTGGGATTATAAATAACACCCTAAATTTTCGTTTAGGATATTATAGATTTTATTATGGAAGTAATGAGAAATGTGAATCCACCTCTTTTAGGTGTTGGATATTCAAAATACTTTGGAATGGGGAGTTATAGTTGAAAGTTGAATATGTGATCCCCATATTTCCTTTGAATGTTTTTTGTTTTTTCTATCCATATGTTGAGTAAATTAATGGTTTAGATGATTGGGTCTTGATATAATCAATTTTATTCTGGAAATTTTTTCCTTTGGAGTGTGGAGTATATTGACTTTTATTCATTATCTTCTGCTTTTTTTTTTGAAAACTCATTCCTTCATTTATCATGTATGATGTCAGGTGCTAGTATCTCACCTGTGAAGATCATGATGATTCTTCAAGCACTGATAGTTTCTTCTTGGGTATTACGTACCAGGGTATTCGTAATATTTCCTGAAAAATTTGTATTAGAGGTTCATGTAGAGCATATTTACTTAATGTTAATATATATCTTGGGATGTATTTTTTGAGGATAATGAGGTAATTATTATTGAATTTATAATCAACTCTCATCATAACGAGCCTTAAGTCACCATTGGTGGTATCGTAAAGTATTCTTGAGGAATAATTTAATATTATAATAATTTTTCCATACATTTTGTTTATGTAGGTTGAAATAAAAATAGTGAAATATTATCAAATGGGATTTATCTTCATGTTACAATTTTTGAAGTATTTTATTTGAGTAACATTTTGATGTCTTCGTTTGTTTTGGATTTTGTGTTGAATCATGCCTCTGAGATGATTTTTAAATTAGTGCCATGGGGAAGCTATTGGTGATTGAAAATCCTCTAATAGAGAAGAATATTACAGAAATTATTTTCCATGTTTTTAAATATCTATGAAAAATACTCATACTAATTCCAATTCATGATCCAGTTATGAATCCGGAGAGGATTTAATTTCAGAATCCTACACAATATTTTTTCCCTAGAATCCATATACATTACAATACTCAAATGATCCTAAAGAATATGAGGATTCATTGCAAAAGATATAATGACTATTTAATTTGTTTAGAAACTTATAATTCAACTAAGTTAAATTTTTCCACCTTCATTCTCGAATACCTAGTAGGATATGGCATGATTCAATATTAAAAGTTGATATGAACTATGATATATTTTTTTAAAATTATATATCACTCTTAAATGACATTTTCTATGTTTAATTAATGTTGTTGGATAGAGATATTGAGTATTTCAGTCACCATCAAGCTAACAAAACTATGAGGGATTATTTGATCCTCTTTCCTAATCATGTAATGCTCCCCCCTATGATTGTAATAAATGAGAGGATGAAGACTTGATGGTTCATGATGTGTATTTATCCAAAAAAACTATTATATTGTCTTGTTATTGATGATATATTAATATATTGATGTAACAGGTAGGGTTATCAGGGTTTAACTTGATTTGGATGGCTAGTCAGGATTGACATGAGATTATTTTTCTCTCAGTTAATGTTTATCATGAATGGAAAGAGGAGGATTAGTGATTGTATTTTTGGTTGTCAATATAATGAGTCTTATAGACATCATATAGACCATAGGAGAGTACCATTGACATGTTTCTAATATGGTGAGGTTGGGAATTTGAAACATGTTTTCACTTAGGCACAAATGATTTGGAGCTATTACGATCACTTAGGGAACTTGGAGAAATCTATGACATATTTTATTAAACACAAAGTGGAATGTTATCATCACCACATAAATGTACGATGGTTCAATTAGTTGATTCATGAACTACAGGTTTCCATCTATAAGAAAATAGAACTATTCTACTTCACATAGTGTAAGTGTCTCCCTAATAAGTTGATATAGGTCAAAGGAATGTAAGATATACCATCAATATAGATCCATCTATATGGACTTATATATTTGATACTATTACATTTTAGTCATTTATATCAACTTTTATTTTCATCGTACTATATCATCCTATGTATACTTTGTCTTCTGTGAAGGATATTAGTAAAGACCTTGGAATAAGGACAGATAGGGTACTCCATTAAACTGCATTTGTCTTCCCTTTGTCCAAGATCAATAATACCTAGGATTTTTTGGTTATTGAAAAAAAAACCACATTATTTCAGTATCAAGATGGGTTGGATCATAGAAAAAAGTCTAAATTGACTATTATCTCAAATGGTTCTCCATTACTACAATTAATTGGGTGAGTCATATCATTAAAAAAATGGTACATGAAGTCTATTAATGATGGATCTTCTAATTCAGTTTTTTGAAAGTATTAATGGTTTTAAAAAAAAATTCGAAGAGGGAATCTTTGGGAAATTATCTCCCTATTATTTTCATTGAATTTTCCAATGTTTTTACTACTAATTTCTATTGTTTTCCACCAATATGAGATGTATTTTTTTCTACTAATTTAGTTCATGGTACAAATATATTTTCTATACCATCATACCTAAATGAACTTGATGAACTGAAATATTTGATGACATGGTTTGAAGACTTTATATAGAGAGTATTTATACAATGTAGTTTGTCTGCTTGGGTAGTAATTGTTCACTTTATTATGAAATATGATGGAATACTTGAAATTTTTGTTGATTATTGGAATCTCAACCAGATTATGGTAAAGTAAAAGTATATTTATGCATGAATTGATTAAATATTTCATTGGTGGAAAGGGGGATTTAATTCTTAATGACTGATCCTTGATAGTTATCATTGATTGAAAATAAAAGAATCTAACACTCATAATAACATCATTTATAGATTTTATTTCCATTAAGATTATCTTTTCCTACCATTTTGTCTATAAAATCATACTATAGCTTTTATAGATTTAATGAAAAATATCTTGCATGAGTATCTTGATACATTCAAGGTGATATTAATGTATGACATTCAGTTTTACATTAAATTTGTGTTGGATCAAGTGCATCAACTGAGATTAGTTTTGTAAATGTTGGGATATTATCAACATTATTTTAAGACACCAAGTGTGATTTTTTGATTCGTAAGTGATGTTATTGGGACCCATGGTGTTGGAATATGGTATCTATGTTGAACTGGATAAGTCAAAAGATATTATAACAAGGGACCAACCACATATTTTTGTATATTTAGATCTTCAGGGGTCTGGTTGGGAATTATTTAGATTTTTTTTGATTTTTTAAAAATTCTATCATTTGGTGACTTCTATCGCATTGAATGAAGTTATATTTTATTGGGGTGAAAATTTTTATTTTCCTTTTGTGGTTCTAAAATGTCTTTTGACATCTGTGCTAGTGTTAAATACTCTTGTGGTTGGGTAGGTTTGTGTGGTAGTCCATGATGTTTGATGTTCTGGTTTGGGATGTTTTCTTTTGTATGGAAATCAAATTGTGTCATATGGATGCATACATCATAGGATACATGAAAATAATTAACCAATGGACTTGGTCTTACAAATATGAAGCAAGTGTTTTTTATATGGAATAATTATCTTTTCAAAGAAGGTTCACTTTTTTTACCAATAAATCTATAGTTATGTATTTCATCAAAAATATTTAAACAATTGGATGAGTTTTTTGGTGGATTATATGAAAATATCTTATTTTGAAATTTTTTAAAACCCAGTGAAAGAAAGTTTCATTGCATATGTTTTAAGGATGAATAATTCAATCAAAGATGTGAAAAAATAGTTAGAAGGGTCAACTTTGATGTATATTTTTGGAAAGTTTCATATAAGAGTCTTGGAAATATTTAATGGGTTTTTATTTGATAATATTTTGTTGGAACTCCTCTCTTCTCTGGATGCATCCTCAAGAATATCAACATGAAAATGAAATCTTTTTCATTAAGTAACATCTTCATGGTGGGGATACCATTAGTGAATGATTTTCTTCTACAAGGGTGTAATATATTTCCATAATTGGTAAAATTTGCCTTTTGTAGTTATAAATGTTCTGATGGGGTATTACAATAATTCTCAGGGTGAAGTGCACTTTAGAAACATGATAATTTTTTATGAAATTAATCCATGATTTTGATGGATATTATGCATACAATTATAATAAAGTACTAATAGAGAATAAAAAACATTAATCATAATATATATATATATATATATATATATATATGTAAGTATGTATATAAACATATTGGAACACTAGATTGTATAGATGAAAAACAGTAACTGAAAAAATGGACAACCCTAGCGTAAAGCCAAACTCACATAATCAAACATTTAAAATAAATTCTCTCCAAAAAAGACGAGAGAAAATACTCTATGTACAATACCAAGAATTAAATTCTCCTAAAAAATATGATGGTCCATCCAAATGAATATAATTCCATTACTTTTATTCTAGTAGGGGTAGAGTCTAATGTCGTAGTAAAAATCTAAACTACCTCAACATACTAAATAATTACGTGAATAAATTTATATGAATGAAATAAATTCAAGGGTGTACATTATGATAACCCAACTCCTTAAATAGGAATCGAAACAAAAAATTAAAATTCAATAAAACAAGATAAGTTTTTATGTTCTTAAATAGACACCAAAAAACCAGGCCATACCAATTTCATCGAATGATGGTAGAAAAGTCATAATGTTTCAAAACCCATACCATACCCCATGACTCATAATTAGGGCATACAAATAAGCTTTGAACATAACCTCATAACAATGTTCGGGGTCTTATACCAAGTCTCAATCTCATAGTATTTCTTATTTCTCCACCCTCCCATGTAGGGTGTGGCTGTAACACCCAAGACTTTTATGTTATATAAATCATCAAAGGAATCTTTTTCTACACACAACACTTTCTTGGCTTGCTTTACACGAAATCCCAACCTTCCTCGATAGCTTGCGTCGTACGCAATACCGAGTTTCACTAAACAATGATATGTTAATAAAATATTTTTAAAACTAGCCGTTATGAATAGTAATAACCACTTTTTGAAATTTTATAAATTTTATTTTTCAAAATGGACTTCATATTTGGATTTGGAATATCGAAATTATCCTAGGGTGAAATTTTGGTATTTTTCTGAAAACTTTCTATTTTTGATGCATAGTGAAACCACTAAGTGGTAGTTAAAAAACTAAATTTTTCATAAAAATTAATTTTACCGCTTCTGTGAGTGGAATTTCGAAAATCCGAGAGACACGGTTGATGTCAATAAGTAAAATGTGGTTCAATGAGATGAAAATAATTTTTTGGTGAATAGTAACTTTTTACTTTTTTTTACCACGGTTAAAAGTAAATAGGGTAATTAAGGGTAAAAATGATAATATTATTACCCTAACACATGTCCTAATTCTATTGTACAAGTGTAATTCGACCAAAAACAACCATAGGAATAAAATATGACCATTTAGGCCAACTTGGATTAGATTAGGACAATTATTATTAATTTATTTAAAGAAGGGTTAAAATAGTTAAAATCAAAGTTTAATAACTAAATCATTTTTAATATGGGGTTATTCATAAGATAAATTCGACTATAAATATTCATTAGAAAGATAAAAATCTTTCCTATATAATGTTATTTTATTTGTAAATTTTAGACACTAAATAATTTAATTTATTTATGACACAATGATGATGCAGTAATTATCTTATTAATGAAATATTGACATAATTGATGTTATAAATACCCAAATAAATATAATTTGAGACTTTTTATGAATTACACTAATTTTATAGACTAATATGACATGTTAGTATTTATTTAATTAAATTTTTTCGAACTAATCATTCTGTTCTGAGTTTCACAAAAATTAATTACTAAATAGTGTCAAAATTGACATAAAATAGTTTTTAAAACAAATATTATATTAGTAATTGTTATTTTATTCCTAAAAATCTAAGGTTCGTCCAAATGACTTAGATAAAATTATATATATTAATAATAAATAACTTGGGGTTTGTTTGGATCCTTATAGTAAGTTTATTAACCTTATAATATATGAACACAAGAAGACACGGTAAAAGTAAAATTATTTAACTTAATGTTAAATCTAAATGATAAGGTTAAAATAGGAACCTAAACTTGTCTAAATTCTATTGGATGAGAGTATTTCTACCCATACCCACTGTAGCTTAGAAATAAATCAATTTGGAGCTATTTAAAACCGAACATCACTTTATAATATAATAATATTTTTAGTTATTCCAAAGGTGCCCCTCTCCTCCCTTATAAAAGGGCACCTCCTCCCTCTCTTACTCACACCACTTTGGGCCTTCAAGCTCGGCCAAACCCTGCCACTTTCTCCTCTCCGCTTCCCTAGAGACATCTTAGAGGTCCTGGTCCTCTTCAAAGACCAACTTTAGTGCCCTAAAAGAAGGTCTCAAAGAAGCACTTCAAAGAAGAGGAAATGTCCGTTACCGATTCTTTCATCTTTATGTCTTCTTCCACTTCTTCTTCTTTAGTTGTTTCCTTATGAAGTAATAACATCAGTATCACTAATATACTGATATTTATTATAAGTATGAAACAACCCTATTTCACTGAAAGTGAGGCCGATTGTCGCCTATCGACCGTTCAAAGTTCTGGTGCTCTGCTAATGTGTATAGCAGCACTCGGGTCGAATTCTCGGTGATGGTACTTCGTAATAGTCGATTGTTTTTAGTTGATTGTATTTTGATTAGGGGGGTTTGTTTGCAGAGCTTAATTGAAATGATTTATGGATGATGTTTGATTTACCAAATTGATAAAGATTGGGGTGAGTTCATCATTAGGTTAGTTAAGCTTGTGATATCCTCGAGCTTTGCTTTATATTGCATTAAATTAACACCCATGTCATAAGTTGACGTTGATTGGAATTCCTAAGTGTGAAGGCTTTAATCCAAGCCTTAACTTAACTTAGGGTTCTAATCTCAATCAAAACTTATTTATGGTAGTGTATTTATGGTTCCAATAATCCATGGAAACCACTTGTTAAACAAAACATATCATTAATCCATGCCATATTAAGTTTAACATAAACAATATTAATTTAAAGAATACTCATCGAGCAACACTATCAATCAATTAACATCCCCAAATTATAACTCACCCCAATGAGAGATTTACTCAGCCATTTGGATGTTTAATAATCTGGTAATATATGTTTATGGTGATGAATTATAAAGAGAAGAAAAAGAAAGGGACAAGATAAGAGTAGTGTGCCGAACACACACACGAAATAATTTAAGAATCAAAAATGGAATTTCGATTGAATAAGGAAGCTTAAGAAGGGAAGGGGGTTGAACTTAATTTAAACTATTTTAAGAACATTAATATTAAAATACAGAAGGTGGAAGAGAATAAGAGATATTGAAGAAGTAACTTGCATTAAAACAGAATTACAAAGAAAGAGAATTACAAGATTACAAAAATGAAGAACTCAAAAGTAAGTGAAAAGAAAGAGAGGAGGAAAGGTCTCTCAAGTGAAAACATGAGTATGTAAGGTCCTACCAAGCCTTTGGAAAAGCTTTGGTCGTGCCAATGTGATCTCCACTCTTCTGAAATGCCAACCCCTCTCAAGGAGAGAAGGGAAGAGTATTTATAGCCCAAGGAGTGGACTGTTTGCATTCCTAATCTGTCCCTCCACTTGCATCGCCAGTTTCGAAATTCAGACAGCCGAATCTTCAAATATCTTATTCTTCAAAGTTGTAGACAATAATGTTGGCCGACTAAACTCAAAATTTGGAGTCATTTGTACGTAAGGATAAAAAGTTATGGCCGGTTGAATAAACCAACTTAAACTGTCCATTTCAATCCAGTCTTTTTGAAGTCCATAATGTGAAAGGGTTTTTGAATATTACAATGCCTTCAAATCCGAATGGTTTCTTCAACAAAGTCGGCCGACTACATCCCCTCTTTCACACTGAAAAATCTCAGCTCGCTTGGATGATTACATCAGGAGATATGTCATGCATACTATACTGATTTTCATTCTCGGCCAGAATGGTGGGCTGGATTTCAAAGATTCATTTGGGCCCCTTGTACTTGGATTTGGGCCATGAAATTTTTATCCAAGATGAAATGTAGTGTCCCCCAAATTATGGTGGAGAGTTAATGTTTTTGAACTTCTGGATGGAGCCCAGTAAATCAATCTTCATGAATAGTCCAGTTTCTTCACAGATTCTTTGGCCTTGTTTGTGAGGACCATATGACCCTTCAAATGGAAGAATTGGATCATGGTTCCTTCTAATGAAATGTTGTATATTGAAAGGAGACTCCTAAAAAACAAGAACCACACAATTTGGATCAGTATAGTGATAGTTATAATTAAAACATTAAACTGACTCAATTTGACTACTTCTAAAAATGCTCAAATATTATACTTAATATTAAAACATTAATATTTCACACAAATTATGCACATTTCATATAAAATAAGTAAAGGGGGAATATAATAAGTCGTGAAAATATTAATAACATCAACTCCCCCACACTTATATTTGCACGTGTCCTCATGTGCAACAAATATAAAAATATGACAAAATCATTTTCACTCACCAACAAATATTAAAATTTTGTTTTCTCCAATCAGGGGAGGTTTAGACTATTTCACTCATCCATATTGAATTCCATCACAAATTTGGTTCAAAATAATGCATCAGAAACAATTAATTTTTTCATGTTCAAGGTTTGAATTAGAAAATGTAGGCACTCAAAACTTACTCCTCTCAAGATGATAAAAATGTATTTTAGGAGGTTCACTCATTCACCAACAAAAAGTGAAAATCAAGAGTTTGTAAGAGCTCTCAGCTTCCATTCCCAAATCTAATGTGTACAAGAATCAAGAGGTCTTTTAAGGGGTTTTTCAGTGGCTATGGGACGGTAGGTATATAATGTCCAAAGGAAAAGAGGGGTTAAAAAACACCAACATGGAAAAATCAATGCACATTTTTTTTTGAAATTTGATTTGAAAGGAAATAGAAACACATATTTACAAGGGCATGAATGTGTGATGAATGAAAAGTCAGGGAGATAGAAAATGGAATAGGGTGAGATGATGGAATATGTACAACATGGAAGACTTCCAATAATGACACAATACAAAAAGATTCAAGTGTTCTTTTTTTCCTTTTTCTTTTTTCTCTTTTTTTTCGAAAGTTGTGCTTGAAACAAGTCTCACAGTCATCTCCCAACCCATGTTTGATCTTCTCATGGAACTAATTTTAGTAGTTATAACACGATCAAAGGTTGATGATGAATGATTTTTGACCCACCCAAGACACAACCCATTCCTTTTTTTCATCATTTTTTTAATATAATTTTTTTTCATTTTTTTTGAACACTTTTCAATGACTTTTGTACAAATGACAATTACACATATACACCCCAAAGCTCACAGAATTACAACCTCTCCCCCACACTTGAATGGATGCTTGCCCTCAAGTATATGATGACACATTGGAAATCAATGAAGGTACGCCCAAAAATGAAGTCCATTCCTCCCACACTTAAATTTCAATAAATTGTACAATGAAAATCCATGAAGATGTTGGGTGGGACAAGGTATTAGGCTTGTAATGTGGCTATCAAAAGAAAGGTTTTCATAGGCTCAACGGGGCTTTCAAAAGTAGGATCAATGTAAGGGTAACAGGAGGCTATTTGGCTATTCTGATTCTCATGTGGCTTAGAAAATGCCTCTATCATATTAATGCATACAAAAGATGGAAATTCAGCTCAAAGGTCCACAAACTCAAGACTCACAATCAGTGGTGAAGACACACAATGAAAAAGATGGCCATAGATGACCTTGGCATGAAGGCTAATGTTATTCCTCACGGTAGGGGATAATCATTTTCCACCAAAAATTGTTCATTCAAAATGTTTGTTATTGACACAAAATTGTTTACCCAAGTTTGAGATAAAAATTCAATATATTTGAGTTTAAAACAAGCTTTTTGACTCCCCAAAATGGTTGGACAAAATTTCAAAACTAGATGGTGAGTAAGCATGACTCTTTTTTTGTAATTTTTTTAAGTAATTGTGTTTTTTGTTTTTTTTTAGTTTTTAAGGGTTTTTTTTAAAAAAAATACACAACCACACAAGAAAGATAAAAAGAAAGGGTTTGATGAATAAAGTGGTAACAAAATGAAAGAGAGAGGAAGAAGAAGAAAGAGGTAGAGAGAGGAAGAGATAGAGAGAGAGTTAAAGGGAAAGAGGTGCCCCCTGGTTTGGATTTGGTGGGTCGCCATTTCCATCTAGTGGTGGGTCAATGGAAGTCGATGTGGAACCTGAAGTGAATGGCCTCTCATGGTGATGCTTTAACCGGTGTCCATTTACCGTGAATTTTCTTTTTGAAGAAGGGTCTTCGACTTGCACTGCACCAAATGGGTAAACATTAGTAATAATAAAAGGTCCATCCCAACGAGAATTGTGCTTACCTGGGTGAAGTCGAAAACGAGAATTGAAGAGAATTACCTTTTCACCTTCATGAAATACCTTTCGAAGAATGTACTTGTCATTGAGTGAATTTGCCTTTTCTTTGTAGAGAATGGAGTTCTCATACGAATCGAGTCGAAGCTCCTCCAATTCAGTCAACTGCAACAATGTTTCTTCACCAGATTTTTCACAATCAAAATTACATGTTTTGACAGCCCAAAATGACTTATGTTGGATTTCAACTGGTAAATGACAGGCTTTACCAAAGACTAGCCTAAATGGAGACATCCCAATGGGTGTCTTATAGGCTGTTCGATAGGCCCAAAGTGCTTCACCAAGTCTATCGGGCCAGTATTTTCTTGTGGGCTTAACAATTCTTTCAAGCACTCTTTTCACTTCTCTATTAGAAAGTTCAGCCATTCCATTTGTTTGAGGGTGATATGCAGTGGATGTTTTATGTACAACCCCATTCTTTTTCAAAAGTGACTCCATGGTTCTATTACAGAAATGAGTTCCTAAGTCACTTATCAAATCACGTGGTGTTCCGAATCGATGGAAGATATGGGTTTTGAGGAACTCACTCACAGTTTGAGCATCATATTTCCTAGTGGGTTTGGCCTCGACCCACCTAGAAACATAGTCAACAGAAAGGAGAATGTAGGATAATCCATTGGAAGGGGGAAAAGGTCCCATGAAATTGATGCCCCAAACATCGAAAAGATCACAGAAGATTAATGGCTTTTGAGGCATTTCGTTTCTTTTGGAAATTGTGCCAAACTTTTGGCAGGTGGGACATGATTGACAGAACTCGTGTGAGTCCTTGAAGAGTGTAGGCCAAAAGAATCCAGAATCTAGGACCTTTCGAGAAGTCCTTTGTGGTCCAAAGTGGCCACCTCCAGGCATTGAGTGGCAGAATTCCAAGATGGAGAATTGTTCAGTTTCATCAACACATCTCCTAATTACCATGTCAGCCCCAGTTTTCCAAAGTTTATTATCTTCCCACAAATAATTCTTTGAATCACTTTTCATCTTTTCTTTTTGTTCTTTTGAAAAATATTCAGGGAAAACACCAGAAACCAAGTAATTGACAATTGGGGCATACCATGGTAACTTTGGAGTGAGAGATGAGAGGTGTTCAGTTGGAAATTCAGGATCAATTATTTCAGAATGAGAAGAATTAGAAATTCTACTCAGGTGGTCAGCCACAGGTTTTTCTTTTCCAGGTTTATCTTTTATCACAAGGTCAAACTCTTGGAGCATTAAAATCCATCTTATTAGCCTTGGTTTGGAATCACTTTTCTTAAGTAAGAACTTTAATGCTGAGTGGTCCGTGAAGATGATGATTTTGGCACCTAAGAGATAGGGCCGGAATTTATCCAAGGCAAAAACCACAGCTAAAAGTTCTTTTTCAGTCACAGTGTAGTGTGATTGAGTTTCATCCAATGTTTTTGAGGCATAAAAGATGACATGAGGAATGTTTTCTCTTCTTTGACCAAGAACAGCCCCAATGGCCCTATCAGAAGCATCACACATCAATTCAAATGGTAAGGACCAATCTGGGGGTTGGATTATTGGAGCAGATGTGAGAGAAGATTTGAGTTCAATGAAGGCTCTCTTGCAAGCCTCGTTAAAATTGAATGTGACATCATTTTGAAGTAAACGAGTGAGTGAGAGGGAAATCTTGCTGAAGTTCTGAATGAATCGCCGATAGAAACCAGCATGACCAAGGAAGGACTGAATGTCTCGAACTGATTTGGGTTCAGGAAGTGATTGGATCACCTCAATTTTGGCTGGATCAACTTGGATACCCTCTTGAGAAATGATGTGCCCTAGAACAATCCCACTTGAAACCATGAAGTGACATTTTTCAAAATTCAGCACAAGGTTGCACTTGACACACTTTTGAAGGACCAAAGAGAGTGAATGTAAGCAAGATTCAAATGACTCACCATAAATGGTAAAGTCATCCATGAATACCTCCATGAAATTCTCAATGAATTCAGAAAAGATACTCATCATACACCGCTGGAATGTTGCAGGAGCATTACAAAGGCCAAAAGGCATTCGCCTATAGGCATAGGTTCCAAAGGGGCAAGTGAATGTGGTCTTTTCTTGGTCTTGAGGTGCGATTGGAATTTGGAAGTAGCCGGTGTAACCATCAAGAAAGCAATAGTGTGACTTTCTGGCCAATCTCTCAAGCATTTGGTCAAGGAAAGTAAGTGGGTAGTGATCTTTTCGTGTTTCAGCATTCAATTTGCGATAATCGATGCACACACGCCATTTGTTTTTCACCCGAGTTGTGACCACTTCTCCATGTTCATTTGTGACAACTGTTATCCCGCCCTTCTTAGGAACGACTTGAATTGGACTAACCCATTCACTATCAGAAATTGGGTAGATAATACCAGCTTGAAGAAGCTTGGTAATCTCTTCCCTAACTACCTCAAGTATGAGTGGATTGAGTCTTCTTTGAGGTTGCCTAATTGGTTTGGATGATTCCTCTAGATGAATGTGATGCATGCAAAGGGTAGGGTTGATTCCTGGAATATCCTCTAGGGTCCAACCTAAGGCATTTTTGTTTTCCTCTAACACTTGAACATGTTGGGACTCCTCAGTTTCAGAAAGTGAAGTAGAGATAATGACAGGGTAGGAGGGATCATGGAAAAGGAATGCATACTTGAGGTGTGAAGGAAGTGGTTTTAGATCAGTTTCAGCCTTGATTGGAGAGCTAGACAAGTTAGGAGTAGGAGAAGGGATTCTATATGGGTTTGGATCATTTTCCTCAACACTGTCCAAGGTGGAGAAGTAGAGATCAGAGTTGATGTGGGATTCAAGAGAGTTTTCAAGTTCCTCTAGATTGATGGAGTCTATGAATGAGAGGTCCACATCAACTTCACCATTTATGACTTTGTTAATCATGGTGCAGATTTCACAAGATCCTTTATCGTTAGAACATGAAGAACATGGTGGATTGGGGTTCGATTGAATCTTAGAAGTGTCCTCAAAAGCATGGATTGAGAATGCAGAGTGATCCTCAGATGGGTATCGCATGGCTTGGAAAATGTTGAACTTGACCAGTTGGTCACCGAATTCCATGGATAAGATGCCTGAGTGGACATCAATCTTGGTTCTTGCAGTAATGAGGAATGGTCTTCCTAGAATTAGGGGAGATCGAGAAGAGGTCGTCTCACCTTCCATGTCAAGGACATAGAAATCAGCTGGGAAGATAAGATCATTGACCTGAACAAGAACATCCTCAATTATCCCCTCAGGACTGGCAGTGCTTCGATTGGCTAATTGAATGACAATACCCGTTGGGTGCAAGGGACCTAGACCAAGGTTGGAGAAAATGGATTTGGGCATGACATTAATTGAGGCTCCGAGGTCTATGAGTGCATCATCAAAGTTGGAACTCCCTATTTGACATGGAACCGTGAAGGTCCCTGGATCTTTGCACTTCATGGGAATAGACTGTTGAGTTGAAACATTTTCAATGTTCCTAAGTTGCCTCTTATGGGTGCACAATTCCTTAAGAAACTTGGCACACTTAGGGATTTGTTTGATGGCATCTAAGAGGGGGATGTTCACTTCAACACGTCTAAACATGTCAAGCATTTCAGGATCAGGTTCAAAGGACTTCTTAGGCTTGGAGATGGCTTGAGGAAAAGGAATTTGGTTCCTAAGTGGAATGGAAGAAGGTGAAGGAGTGGATTCATGTTCCTTTTCCAGATTTTTGTTCTTTTCATTTTCTAGATCAACATCGAAAGGGGGGTTTGAGGATTTATCTTGAGGCATAGCAAGTTGCTTTCCTGATCTAAGTGCAATTGCACTTACATTACCCTTGGGGTTGGGTAATGGTTGAGCTGGGAGTTGGGATGAATTGGATGGTTGTTGCTGGCTAATGTGGGATGCAAGTTGACCTATTTGGGTTTCAATATTCTTTAGGCTAGAACGGGTGAAGGAAGCAAGATCCTCTACAACACTTTCCCATGGTTGTTTAGAAGAAGAGGCATGTCCCAAATTGGGTTGGCCTTGATTTTGGTTCTTGGGAAAGCGATTGTATTGGGTGGGGAATTGGGAAGGCTTGTTAGGATAGTGGAATCCAGGAGGAGGATTGTTCCTTTGAGGCTGAGGAACAAAAGGATAAGGTTGATGGAAGTTACCACCACCTTGACCATATTGGAATTGGTTTGTGTTTTGAGGAGGGAATTGAGGAGGATGAGAAATGGGATTACCATACCTCAGAGGTGGGTTAAAGGTAGAAGAGAAGGGCTCAGAGTGGGGTTGGTTGAAGTTTCTAACAAACTGACCTGATTGTTGAGGGTTGAAGTTTCACTGAGCATATGCCGCATTGAGCTCCATTGGACTAGATGAATCAGATGGATCATCTTGAAGTTGTGGACATGTGTCAGTCGGATGAGATGGAGAGTTGCAGATTCCACAATTCTTGATAGGTCCAGGGAATAGTGACTGTGGAGAAGATGAGGTTGGGGCTTTGGTAGCCACCGCTAGTTGACGCACAAGACCTGTAAGATGACTCATCCACTCAGTCATCTTGTTGGGCTCTATGGATTGATTATCTTGGGCTTGTTTCACTTGAGCATGTGCTCGAGTATGGAATTGCTGCGTGTTTGCAGCCATGTTGCTTATGAGTTCTCGTGCAGCTGCAGGAGTTTTGTCAACAAGAGCACCGCCACTTGCGGCATCAATGAGAGTTCGCTCCATAGCCAATAACCCCTCATAGAAGTATTGGATCAGGAGTTGGTCAGGGATTTGATGGTGTGGACAAGTTGCCACAAGCTTTTTGAACCTCTCCCAATACTCATGGAGTGATTAATTAGGGAATTGACGGATGCCGCTTATTTCCTTTCGGATAGAAGCTGTTCGGGAAGCGGGAAAGAACTTCTCAAGGAAAAGTCTCTTCATGTCAACCCATGAGTTTATGGAACCAGGTGGGAGGTAGTAGAGCCAAGACTTGGCAGAATCTGCTAGGGAAAAGGGGAAATCTCTAAGCTTGATTTGTTCTTCAGAAAACCCTTGAGGTTTCATGGTTGAGCAGACCACTTGGAACTCTTTGAGGTGAAGATGAGGATCCTCACCGGCTAGCCCGTGAAAATGAGGGAGAAGATGAATCAAACCCGACTTGAGTTCGAAGTCAGCCTCTATGTTTGGATATTGAATACCAAGAGGTTGGTAATTCATATCAGGGGCAACAAGTTCTTTCAATGTTTGTTCCCTAGGATTGGCCATATCTAATTCAATTGGTAGGGCAATGATTGGTTCTTGGGTGATTTTGTTATCCCTAATGGTCCTCCTAATTCGACGAAGAGTTCTATCAATTTCAGGGTCAAACAAATCCGAGGGATTGTTTGGAAGGCTACGGGGCATTCAGAGAGATTTTGGAAGAAAGAGGAAGATGGGTTTTTCTTTGTATTTTTTTCAGTTTATGATTTTTAAGAGGAAGACGGGTTTTTCTTTGTGTTTTTTTCAATTTTTTTAAACTTTTGTATTTTTTTGGGTTTTTTTTACAATAACCAGAAACTAATGACTACTTAAAGCACCATCCCCGGCAACGGCGCCATTTGAAAGTGTGGCCGATTGTCGCCTATCGATCGTTCAAAGTTCTGGTGCTGTGCTAATGTGTATAGCAGCACTCGGGTCGAATCCTCGGTGATGGTACTTCGTAATAGTCGATTGTTTTTAGTTGATTGTATTTTGATTAGGGGGGTTTGTTTGCAGAGCTTAATTGAAATGATTTATGGATGATGTTTGATTTACCAAATTGATAAAGATTGGGGTGAGTTCATCATTAGGTTAGTTAATCTTGTGATATCCTCGAGCTTTTCTTTATATTGCATTAAATTAACACCCATGTCATAAGTTGACGTTGATTGGAATTCCTAAGTGTGAAGGCTTTAATCCAAGCCTTAACTTAACATAGGGTTCTAATCTCAATCAAAACTTATTTATGGTAGTGTATTCATGGTTCCAATAATCCATGGAAACCACTTGTTAAACAAAACATATCATTAATCCATGACATATTAAGTTTAACATACACAATATTAATTTAAAGAATACTCATCGAGCAAAACTCTCAATCAATTTACATCCCCAAATTATAACTCACCCCAATGAGAGATTTACTCAGCCATTTGGATGTTTAATAATCTGGTAATATATGTTTATGGTGATGAATTATAAAGAGAAGAAAAAGAAAGGGACAAGATAAGAGTAGTGTGCCGAACACACACACGAAATAATTTAAGAATCAAAAATGGAATTTCAATTGAATAAGGAAGCTTAAGAAGGGAAGGGGATTGAACTGAATTTAAACTATTTTAAGAAAATTAATATTAAAATACAGAAGGTGGAAGAGAATAAGAGATATTGAAGAAGTAACTTGCATTAAAACAGAATTACAAAGAAAGAGAATTACAAGATTACAAAAATGAAGAACTCAAAAGTAAGTGAAAAGAAAGAGAGGAGGAAAGGTCTCTCAAGTGAAAACTTGAGTATGGCAGGTCCTCCCAAGAATTTGGCAAAGCTTTGGTCGTTCCAATGTGATCTCCTCTCTTCTGAAATGCCAACCCCTCTCAAGGAGAGAAGGGAAGAGTATTTATAGCCCAAGGAGTGGACTGTTTGCATTCCCAATCCGTCCCTCCACTTGCATCTCCAATTTGGCAATTCAGAAGGCCGAATCTTCAAATATATTATTCTTCAAAGTTGTAGGCAATAATGTTGGCCGACTACTCTCAAAATTTGGAGTCATTTGGACGTAAGGATAAAAGGTTATGGCCGGTTGAATAAACAAACTTAAACTGTACATTTCAATCCAGTTGTTTTGAATTCCATAATGTGAAAGGGTATTTGAATATTACGATGCCTTCAAATCCGAATGGTTTCTTCAACAACGTCGGCCACCTACATCCCCTCTTTCACACTGAAAAATCTCAGCTCCCTTGGATGATTACATCAGGAGATATGTCATGCATACTATACTGATTTTCATTCTCGGACAGAATGGTGGGCTGGACTTCAAAGATTCATTTGGGCCCCTTGTACTTGGATTTGGGCCATGAAATTTTTATCCAAGATGAAATACAGTGTACCCCAAATTATGGTGGAGAGTAAAGGTTTTTGAACTTCTGGATGGATCCCAGTAAATCAATCTTCATGAATAGTCCAGTTTCTTCACAGATTCTTTGGTCTTGTTTGTGAGGACCATATGACCCTTCAAATGGAAGAAATGGGTCATGGTTCCTTCTAATGAAATGTTGTATATTGAAAGTAGAATCCTACAAAACAAGAACCACACAATTTGGTTCAGTATAGGGATAGTTATAATTAAAACATTAAACTGACTCAATTTGACTACTTCTAAAAATGCTCAAATATTATACTTAATATTAAAACATTAATATTTCACACAAATTATGAACATTTCATATAAAATAAGTAAAGGGGGAATATAATAAGTCATGAAAATATTAATAACATCAGTATAAATAATATACTGATATGTTATTATAAGTATGAAACAACCCTATTTCACCATCTATCCATCCTACGGAAAAAGAAATCACCGCGCGTGCGTACGCACGGAATACCGTCTCCACGCCGTGGTGTAATCTATTTTCCACCACCACCTTACTTGGATGGGTATAATGGTATAAATAATGACTATATATGACTACTATAAAGTGATACTGATTCTGAAATAGTATACATACACTCCAATACAATTCCACGATCATAGGAACGATATCATCACTCGTGTGTACGTACGGAATACCATCTCCACGATGTGATGCGACTCGTTCTACCAGATCATCATTTCATAATGATTATATAAATCAATTAAATGAATGAATATGATATATATTACACTAATAACATTCTGTAAATGAGGTCTCTATAACCTAAAGAGAAGAATAAGAATTTATTCGACAAAACACGCATATGAACAAAAAGTTATAAACACCCGAATAACAAGTAGCAATGAAATATTATTAATAAGAAGCTAGGAATATGACCAAATATGATATCATAAAAATAAGTATGATTCTGGAATAAGTCAATAACATTATTTAAATCATTATACATGAGGTTCGGACACGTACAAAGCATATCAGTCCTATGTTAAGGGAAATATCACAATCTCATTTTTATCCGAGATTGTTTATACTTTGGTATTTACTGGGGTGTATTTTATCATCCACATCCATGTTTCCTAAATATGTAATATTTATATCCTTCTAAAATATTTTATATCAAATTTTACCCTTCGGTTAGTTTTTAGTGAAAGATATGAAAAGAATCTTTTGTCATTTTTCGTATGAGGTACTTTTTGACTTTTCCGACAAAAGTACGAGATGAATGTTTTTTTAACATATACGGCATGAATGGATTTTTAAAAAATTATTTCCAAGAAACTTCCTTTACAAGTTTTCAAGTTTATTTTTAATCAACTTCTTTTAGTTTAGAATTTTACGACATGTTAAGAAAGGAAACGTGTTTTTGAAGTAGAAAGGATATTTTCCTCAACAATGGAGTTTAAGTGTTTTATCAAAATTATTTTCCATCTAAGATAATAAAGGGATATATTTATATCCCTATTATTACATTGATTTTATTTTGTTGTGATGGAATTATATTTATAAATTCCTTTATCTTATATGAATTGTTTTATGATGTCACGATGTTTAAGATTCCCATTTTTATTACATGTGTTATGCAATGATGTATGATTTATGATTTTGTGGCACACATAAGAATGGTATAATTATGAGATGGGTGGGACCTATATATCCCTTAAATTCATTGGGTAATGATTTTATATCTCATGAGATAGACATGGCTATAACGGTAGGTTATACCGGTTCAGTGAAACAGGACTGAAACGAGGTGTGAACTCGGTTCAGAAATGGACTTTGTCCACTATGATAGTCTTGGAAATGAGTCTATACTAATAAGAAATGATTCTCTTTGATTATGTGTGTATGCCACAAAGTTTCATGTTTTAAGTTATGATAATTGGGATTACATTTCACTACTAATACTTATCCCATGTTATGAAATTATGATCTCTTTGGCAGGTTAATATTTCCAAAAGTTATGTGCTTATGTATATGATGTGATTGATATTTCTTTTGTTTACCCTTTCTGAGCATTTGAGCTCACCCTTTTGTATGTTTTGTTTCCCCAGGTCAGGAAAAAGGTTATTAAGTAGAATATTCCAAAAAGGGACTCTAGATATGATGAAATAAATGGGAGGCAAAGTAGATGCTTTATGAACCAGTTGTTTATGTTTCCCAGTTTCTAAAGACACTATACCTATACGGTCCTTTCTTGGTATGGTTATATGTTGTAATAAGTGTGCTTCAATTCTGAAGTAATAACAATGTATGTAAAGTATGGGTCGTTATAGTTGGTATCAGAGGAAAGGTATAGTCAACCTTTGGAAACTAGGATTTGAAAGCCTTAGTAAGGACCCTAAGGATAATTATAAGAATAGAAAACAATCTTAGTGTTTTAGAAATGGCCATGAATAACCTAGGATAAGATCTTAAATGTGAAATTTTATTTTTGATTATGTGGGTTTCCTATTATAATTAGTGTTGCTCACACTATTATTCTTGGTTTTTTCAATGGCTGGAACCCGAAGGAACCGTGTTAATGCGGAATGCGACGGGCAATGCAATGATTGTCCCCCTGAGCAACCGAACATTATGGGAGCTGGAATGCAAAATCATGTAGCCATGCTCACACAACATTCTCAAGCTATGAATCATGCAGGACTTCCAAACGAGAAAAGAAAGGAGCAACATTCTGTTGAATCCTTCATGAGACAGTGTCCACCTTCATTCAGCGGGTCTACTGATCCATTAGTTTCTGAAGAATGGATTAGTACTACTGAAAAGATATTTTCAGTTCTTCAATGTTCTGAGCATGATAAAGTCATCTTAGCAGTGTATCATTTGGAAGGTGATGCTGATCAATGGTGGAATCTTATTAAGAATACGAGGCAAAGGGATGAAATTGAGTCCATGGAATGGGACGAGTTCAAGAAGTTATTTTTCAATAAGTACTTCCCTCGTATTCTCCGAACAAAGATGGAGAAAGAGTTTCTTGAACTGAAGCAAAAGGACGATGAATCTGTTGGTACCTATGAAGCAAATTTTACAAGACTTGAATGGTATGCTTCTAGTATTATTATCCAACCTGAGAGTAGGATCGATCGATTCTTTAGTGGCTTAAAACCAAGTCTTCTAAGGGCCTTATCCATAAGGGACTTCAATAGCTACGAGTAAATCGTTCGATGTGCTCTCAAAGTTGAGATGGATATTGGAGTAACCCATCAGTCATATGGGTTTGATAAGAAGAGGAAAATGGAATTCAAAGGAAAATCTAAAGAGCACACTGAAAAGAAGATGAGCATTCCCTTATGCTCAAAGTGTGGAAAGAAACATGGAGGGAGTTGTCTTAAAGGGACAAGTAAAGTTTTCAAATGTGGAAATGAAGGTCATCGGGCATTTGAATGCCGCGATGATGGGAAGAAGATGTCTAATGATGCAAAAAAAAGGAAGGGATACACAGAATGAACCTACTACACTTCAATGATTCAAGTGCAAAGAGATGGGACATTATGCCAATAAATGCCCTAATCCAAGGGTTGATGATGATGGTCGATGTCAACAAACACTTAAGGCTAAAGACAAAGGAAAGTCACATGCAATTTCAATCAGCAATGTGGAGTATGATAACAATGTGGTGAAAGGTACACTTACCATCCACTCTAAAGTAGGAAATGTTTTATTTGATTCTTGATCCACCCACTCCTTTATTTCTGAAGAATTTTCTAAGGGTATCACCGTATTACATCAACAATTAGATGTTGAGTTAGCTGTGACAACACCTAATGGCACCACAGTCGCATCAAAAGTATATAATTCTTCTCCGATTGAAGTTTGTGGGAATGTGCTTCACACAAATCTTGTGATCCTTCCTATAGTGGAATTTGATGTCATTCATGGCATGGATTGGCTTTCTCTACATGGAGATCATATAAATTTCAAAATAAGGGAAGTCACATTTCATATTCTAGATCAATCTATGATCGTCTATCGATGCAAGGATGAACATGACCTTCCAGTGGAAATTCCTTCCATCTTATCGGTCTTGATTCCACTAAATGAAGGTTATTTATCTCAAATGGTGGGTGAGAAACTCACAATTATGAATATTCCCATTATACGGGAGTTTGATGATGTCTTTCCGAATGAATTACCGGGTCTTCCACCGAGTCGTGAAGTTGAGTTTTCAATAGAACTCGTACCGGGAGCTTTTCCTATTTCAAAGACACCTTATAGAATGGCCCCAATTGAGTTGCATGAATTGAAGAAGCAACTCCATGAGAATCATGATAAGGGGTTAATACCCCCTAGTGCATCACCTTGGGGAGCACCTATTCTGTTTGTTAAGAAGAAATATGGATCAATGAGACTCTACATTGATTATCGAGAACTTAACAAGATCACTATCAAGAACAAATATCCTCTCCCACGCATTGATGACCTATTTGACCAACTACACGGAGCTCAATACTTTTTCAAGATTGATATCCGTTCAGGGTATCATCAATTAAGGGTCAATAGGGAGGATATACCAAATACGGCTTTCCGTACAAGGTATGGACTCGATGAATTTATAGTGATTCCATTTGGTCTTACTAATCCCCCTGCTATCATCATGGATCTAATGAATAGAGTCTTTAGAGACTATCTTGATTATTTTTTGGTAGTATTTATAGATGATATTCCTGTCTATTCAATGAGCAAGGAAGAACATGAAGATCAACTGAGAATTATATTGAAGACCCTGAGAAAGGAGAAGCTTTATGCCAAATTTACCAAGTGTTAATTTTGGCTTCAAAGAGTTGCATTTTTGGGTCACATAATCTCAAAGAGGGGATATCTGTGGATCCAGCAAAAACAGAGGTTATTGAATGATGGTCGAGACCAACAACAGTAACCGAGATCCGAAGTTTTCTTGGTTTGGCTGGATATTATCGATGTTTTGTGAAAGCTTTTTCACGATTATCTAATCCACTCACCATGTTGACTCGGAAAGGAGATATGTTTGTTTTTACGGAGGAATGTGAAGAGAATTTCAAGGAGTTGAAAAGAAGGTTATCTAGTGCACCTGTGCTCACACTACCTTGTAGTGGATAATGGTTTGTGATCTATAGTGATGCATCCAAGAAGGGATTGAGGTGTGTTCTTTTGCAAAATGATATGGTGATAGATTATCCCTCACGACAGTTGAAAATACATGAGCAGAATTACCCAACTCATGATTTGGAGTTAGCTATGGTAATCTTTGCATTAAATATTTGGAGGCATTACCTTTATGGAGAAAGGTGTGACATTTATACTGATCATAAAAGTTTAAAGTATATTTTCACACAAAAGGATCTGAATATGCGCCAAAGAAGATTGTTGGAGCTGATTAAGGATTACAACTGCTCAATCCATTACCACCCTGGGAAAGCAAACAAGGTGGCAGATGCATTAAGTCGACAAGACCATGCTAGATTATCAATGATGAGGATCACAAAAGATCTAATATTTATGGATTTACAAAGGATGGATCTTGGAATTATAATGAAAGGGGAAAAATCTTATCTTTCTCAAATGAATGTTCAACCATCTATACATGTGAAGATTAAAGAGGCACATAAAGAAGATGACGAGTTACAAAAGAAGGTGAGAAATGTTCCTAAATTAAACCTTGCTTGTGATGGGATAATAATGTTCAGGAATCAGGTTTGTGTTCCTCCCATCCCCGAATTAAAGAAGGAGCTGCTGGATGAGGCTCATAGTTCTTCATTCTCTATACATCCTAGAAGCACAAAGATGTATAGGGACCTGAAAGAATACTTCTGGTGGGATGGCATGAAAAGAGATGTTGCTGAATATGTCCCTCGATGCTTGGTTTGTCAACAAGTTAAAGCTGAGAGACAGAAGCCTAAGGGGATGTTACAACCATTACCCATACCTGAATGGAAATGGGAAAACATCACTATTGACTTTGTCACAGGACTTCCTAAAACATCCAAAGGAAATAATGCTATCTGGGTCATAGTTGATCATCTTAAAAAGTCTTCACACTTAATGGCTGTTAGAGAGGATTTCTCTCTGGATCAGTTTGCCAGGATATATGTAAAGGAAGTGGTAAGATTTCATGGAGTACCCCTTTCTATTATATCTGATCGGGATCCGAGGTTTACCTCGAAGTTCTGGCGAAGTCTTCAGCGTACTCTAGATACAGAGTTTCTTTTCAGCACATCTTATCATCCTCAGACTGACGGTCAGTCTGAGAGAACAATTCAAACTCTAGAAGATATGTTGAGAGCTTTCTCTATGGATTTCAAAGGTGGCTGGGATCAACACCTACCTTTAGTGGAATTTTCTTATAATAATAGCTCTCACTCCAGTATTCAGATGGCTCCTTATGAAGCTCTCTATGGAAAGAAATGTAGGACTCCAACTTGCTGGCATGAGGTTGGGGAAAGAAATCTATTAGGACCCGATCTCGTTGATGAAATGGCAGAAAAGGTCAGATCTATTCAACAAAACTTAAGAGCAGATCAGAGTCGATAGAAAATCTATGTCGACAACCGAAGAAAAGACCTAGAGTTTGAAGTGGGTGATAAAGTGTTCTTACGAATATCTCCCTGGAAGAGGGTTATGAGATTTGGAAAGAAGGGGAAGTTGAGCCCTAGATATATCAGTCCTTTCAAAATACTAGATCGTGTTGGGAAAGTAGCTTACCGATTGGCGCTTCCACCGAATATCTCTCAAGTTCACAATGTGTTCCATGTATCTCTCCTGATAAAGTACATACCTGATCCTTCACATGTACTCAGCTCAGAAGTTGTACCACTGGAGAAAGATCTTTCTTATAAAGAACAACTGATAGAGATTCTAGATTGTAGCGAAAAATTCCTACGAAACAAGACCACTCGATTGGTGAAAGTTTTATGGAGGAACCACCAATTTGAAGAAGATATATGGGAGCTTGAGGACATGATGAGGGAGAGGTATCCTCATCTGTTTGTTACAAAGTGACGAATTTCAAGGGCAAAATTCATTTTAAGGGGGGGTAGAATGTAACACCCGAAACTTTTATGTTATATAAATCATCAATGGAATCTTTTTCTACACACAACACTTACTTGGCTTGCTTTACACGAAATCGCAACCTTCCTCGATAGCTTGCGTCGTACGCAATACCGAGTTTCACTAAACAATGATATGCTAATAAAATAATACTAAAACTAGCCATTATAAATAGTAATAACCACTTTTTGAAGTTTTATAAATTTTATTTTTCAAAATGGACTTCATATTTGGATTCGGAATATCGAAATTATCCTAGGGTGAAATTTTGGTATTTTTCTGAAAACATTCAATTTTTGATGAATAGTGAAACCACTAAGTGGTAGTTAAAAAACTAAATTTTTCATAAAACTTAATTTTACGGCTTCTGTGAGTGGAATTTCGAAAATCCGAGAGACACGGTTGATGTCAGTAAATAAAATGTGGTTCAATGAGATGAAAATAATTTTTTGATGAATAGTAACTTTTTACTATTTTTTTACCACGGTTAAAAGTAAATAGTGCAATTAAGGGTAAAAACGATATTATTATTACCCTAACACATGTTATAATTATATTGGAAAAGTTTAATTCGGCCAAAAACAACCATAGGATTAAAATATGACCATTTAGGCCCACTTGGATTAGATTAGGACATTCATTATTAATTTATTTAAAGAAGGGTTAAAATAGTTAAAATCAAAGTTTAATAACTAAATCATTTTTAATATGGGGTTATACATAAGGTAAATTAGACTATAAATATTAATTGGAAATATAAAAAGATTTCCTACATAATGGTATTTTATATGTAATTTTTAGACATTAAATAATTTAATTTATTTATAACACAATGATGATGCAGTAATTATCTTATTAATGAAATATTGACATAATTGATGTTATAAATACCCAAATAAGTATAATTTGAGACTTTTTATGAATTACACTAATTTTCTAGATTAATATGACATGTTAGTATTGTTTTAAATAACTTTTTTTGAACTAATCATTCTGTTATGATTTTCAAAAAAATTAATTACTAAATAGTGTCAAAATTGACAAAAAATAGTTTTTAAAACAAATATTATATTAGTAATTGTTATTTTATTACTAAAAATCTAAGGCTCACCAAAATGACATAGATAAGGTTATATATATTAATAATAAACAACTTGGGGTTCTTTTGGCTTCTTATAGTATGTTTATTAACCTTATAGTATAAGAACACAAGAAGACACGGTAAAAGTAAAATTATTTAACTTAATGTTAAATCTAAATGATAAGGTTAAAATAGGAACCTAAACTTGCCTAAATTCTATTTTATGAGATGCTTTCGACCCATCCCCACCTTAGCTTCAAAATAAATCAATTTGGAGCTATTTATAACCGAACATGACTTTATAATAAAATAATATTTTTAGTTATTCCAAAGGTGCCCCTCTCCTCCCTTATAAAAGGGAACCTCCTCCCTCTCTTCCTCACACCACTTTGAGCCTTCAAGATCGGCCAACCCCTGACACTTTCTCTTCTCCACTTCCCTAGAGACATCCTATAGGTCCTGGTCCTAGTCAAAGACCAATTTTAGTGCCCTAAAAGAAGGTCTCATTGAAGCCATTAAAAGAAGAGGTAATGTCCGTTACCGATTCTTTCATCTTTATTTCTTCTTCCACTTCTTCTTCTTTAGTTGTTTAATTATGAAGTAATAACATCAGTATCACTAATATAATGATATGTTATTATAATTATAAAACAACCCTATTTCACCATCTATCCATCCTACGGAAAAAGAAATCACCGTGCGTGCGTACGTACGGAATACCGTCTCCACGCCGTGGTGTAATCTATTTTCCACCACCACCTTAAATGGATGGGTATAATGGTGTAAATAATGACTATATATGACTAATATAAAGTGATACTGATTCTGAAATAGCATACATACACTCCAATACAATTACACGATCATAGGAATGATATCATCACTCGTGCGTACGTACGGAATACCGTCTCCACGATGTGATGCGACTTGTTCTACATGATCTTCATTTAATAATGATTATATAAATGAATTAAATGAATTAATATGATATATATTACACTAATAACATTCTGGAAATGAGGTATCTATAACCTAAAGAGAAGAATAAGAATTTATTCGACAAAACACGCATAAGAACAAAAAGTTGTAAACACCCGAATAACAAGTAGCAATGAAATATTACTACTAAGAAGCTAATAATATGACCAAATATGATAGAATAAAAATAATTATGATTCTGGAATAAGTCAATAACATTATTTTAATCATTATACAGGAGGTTCGGAGACGTACAAAGCATATCAGACCTAAGGTAAGGGAAATACCACAATCTCATTTTTATCCGAGACTGTTTATGCTTTGGTATTTACTGGGTTGTATTTTATCATCCACATACATGTCTCCTCAATATGTAATATTTATATCCTTATAAAATAGTTTATATCCAATATTACCCTTCGGTTATTTTTTAGTAAATGATATGAAAGGAATCTTTTGTCGTTTTTCGTACGAGGTACTTTTTGACTTTTCTGACAAAAGTACTAGAAGAATGTTTTTTTAACTTATACGGCATGAATGGATTTTTAAAAAATTATTTCAAAGAATATTCATTTACAAGTTTTCATGTTTATTTTTAATAAACTTCTTTTAGTTCAGAATTGTACGACATGTTAAGAAAGAAAAAGTGTTTTCAAAGCAGAAAGGATATTTTCCTCAAGAATGGAGTTCAAGTGTTTTATCAAAATTATTTTCCATATAAGATAATAAAGGGTTATATTTCTATCCCTATTATTAAATTGATTTTATTATGTTGTGATGGAATTATATTTATGAATTCCTTTATCTTATATGAATTGTTTTATGATGTCACGATGCTTAAGATTCCCATTTTTATTACATGTGTTATGCAATGATGTATGATTTATGATTTTGTGGCACACATAAGAATGGTATCATTATGAGAAGGGTGGGACCTATATCTCCCTCCAATGCATTGGGTAATGATTTTATATCTCATGAGATAGACATGGCTGGAACGGTAGGTTATACCGGTTTAGTGAAACAGGACGGAAACGAGGAGTGAACTCGGTTCAAAAATGGACTTTGTCCACTAAGATAGTTTTGGCAATGAGTCTTGGCTAATAAGAAATGATTCTCTATGATTATGTTTGTATGCCACAAAGTTTCATGTTTTATGTTATTATTATTGGGATTACATTTCACTACTAAGACTTATCCCATGTTATGAAATTATGATCTCATTTGCAGGTTAAGATTTCCAAAAGTTATGTGCTTATGTATATGATGTGATTGATATTTATTTTGTTTACCCTTACTGAGAATTTGAGCACACCCTTTTGTATGTTTTGTTTCCCCAGGTCAGGAATAAGGTTATTAAGTAGAATATGCCAAAAAGGGACTTTAGATATGATGAAATAAATAGGAGGAAAAGTAGATGCTTTATGTACTAGTTGTTTATGTTTCCCAGCTTCTAAAGACACTATACCTATACGGTCCTTTATTGGTTTGGTTATATGTAGTAATAAGTGTGCTTCAATTCTGAAGTAATAACAATGTATGTAAAGTAAGGGTCGTTATAGTGGCCCCATGTGTCATCATGTGCCCCATTTCAGAAAAATCCCATTATCCTCTAACTCATAGTGGTCCGTATTAATACCCTCTCCCTCTAGAGAAAAACAACATTCCCATCATGAACCACATAACTTCAACTACTGTCCCTATCAGTGTGTAACAGTCACGTATAAATGGGACAAATACCGAAGAACTCTCAGATGTCCCTTCTAACACCATTAAAATAAAGAAGAATCTAATAATTCAAATATTCCATCACCCATATAACTTCTCATCACACATTAATGTACACCCATGACCAAAACATATCACTCAGTGTGGTCTATGTTGATACTATTATACTCAATGTGGGTCCATGAACCTTATCATGTATTATCAAAATAATGATTTCTATCCATTAAGCCATAGCCCACTATTCACTCATTTGAGATATAGTCAGAGTATTCAGTGTCCACATATAATTAAACAAGAAATAAAGCAATATCATAACCCATAAAGTCAAATGGTCAACATAAATCATAATAAATCAACCCATCAGAATGATATTCGATTGAATATACCTTAGATTATAACTTACCAACCTCTTAGTATTAGTTATAGTTACCATGTTCATGAACCTAACTTATTCACAAGTGAAGGAAATCATCACTAAAACATGAAATCTTTGTAATTAGGATACCTATGAATTAACCGGGCCTTCCACCTCACTCGTATTCCACATTAAAAAATAGTATTAAGAAACATAACATCCGAGAAATTGGTGTAGTTTCTTCTATACTAATATATATTTTTCATATTTACTATATAAGGTGATATTAAATAAACTCAGAACATCCTAGGAATCTTTATACTAAAAGAAAAACATAGTTAGGCCCACTAATGAAATCATAGATCATTAATGAATTGACAAGAAATTAAAGAAAATCACAATGAGGAAGCACATTCAAAGTAATACTAGATTTGGAAAAAGGGACCCTCCTTTAATAGGTTGAACATAAAAATAAAAATTTAAAACAACCAAATTTGAATATTTTTGCAATTGAATTATTTATTATAATTACATAATATTTAGAAAAGGGGTCACATTTTGAATTACCCATGCAATTCCTTTGTCTAAAATCTAGTTAATATTGATCTTTATTACAGACAATGTTTTTGAAATACTGTTTCAAAACAATTCCTTAAATCACCCTTTTCAATTATAACATCATTCAAATAAACATCCTTTTTACTTTTTTATGGGAAGCATATTACATTTTAAAATCCTATTCATTACATCAAAAAATATGTGAATATGGACACCATAATTTGTCTGAGGAGGGATCTACCCAAAAACTTTAAAGAAATTCTACACTTTCCTTGCTTACTATTAGGTTGATTACAAATCATCTACATTTATGTGGAAGGAAAACATAATTCCTAAAATAGAGTACTAATAAAAACATTTATATAATATGAATATAAAATACCTAAATGTGTAAGATAATGAATATTTTCTCGGCCACCATCCTTCACCAATAATATTTTAGTCTATCCTAAAAACATACCAACCTCTATTGAGTCCTTGAGTACCTATATCAACCACAAACACCGTAAAAAACCATACATATACGAATAAATTTAAAACTTTGAATAACCAAATACAAAGTCACAAGGGGATATAAAAAACAAAACCACATCAAACATTGTTTGGTTGACCCTTTACGTACAACTAGACAAAAGACACACAAAATCACAATTAAATTAACGTTAATAAATTATAATTAAAATCAATTTTTCTAAGAACCCTAAGTAAATGAATATTTATCATATAAAATAAAAAACTGTTAATTGTGGAATAAAAATCTATTCATAGATCCTCAACATCATGAATAATACTAAATTACCATTAATAAGGACGATTCCACTATGAAATGGTGTAATTTTCACCTAAAATCCATAAATTTGCATTAAAAAAATAATGGAATAAAAAATGGGAGAAAGTGAAAAATATTACCTATAATATTTATGGTGGAACCTTCCCAAACAACCCATATTAGAGGGTATCCATGGGGAATGAATGGGGAATATGATATTGGACTCACACATCTCGTACATCCTAAAAGGGGAAATTCAAAAGGGGATTCACTTTTAAAATCCCAAAAGACAAACCCTCCGCTAAAAACAACTATAATCATAGTAATTTTGTAACCATGATGTTCCCACATTGATTCCTCATTCCCATGGCCTCATCCCAGAATAGAATTAATAGGTTATGTCAAGAACACTAACCCACATGTGTATACCTCTATCACATTGACCACTATCACGTCCAAACACTTCTTGGTCATGGCATGGCTTTTACCAGGAAGTGGGTATGACCCCATGGATTGACATCATCATAGAGTGACATTATAGATCATTTTTGATAATGTTACTCATATAATGACTCCATCATTTCAATTTCATCAAGAATATCATGTTCTTTCCATACCATATTGTCACCACTATTCAATTATGGTACCTCAATACCTTTTACATCCATCCCAAAACTATACATCCTCTACAAAGTGATAATCATTGATAAAGTAGCGAGGCACTTACAATGTAAAGACCTATATTTTCTAGGTAATTTTTTTAGTTAAATGGAAATATTAAGAGTCTGTGAAAATTTACAAATTGTGATTCCTAGGTCCAGTGTGCCCAGAATGAATTTATAAATTTTTTTAGGTACGTTCAGTAAACGTGAGAGCGGGTTTGTGTATATTTTGAACTGGTGATTGGAATTAAACTCCAAGGACACCATTGAACTCGCAGTGCTAATATTCACTTAAGGACACCTTCACCTTGACCACAGTAGGTCGAGGGAGAAGGTTAGTTTTCTAGATATTCATGGGCGGGTTAAAGGGGAAAAATAAAATTTATCAACTTTTATTTTATTTTTCATTTGAAACCTTTCATATGATTTTATAACGATGGGGACCGCCAGAACCCCCATTTAATATGGGGAAACCCTTTGAATCCTCCAAAAATAATGTGCCAAACTTAACTTAATTAATGTGAAAACATAAATTTAATTAATAACATAAAATATTAAGATTTGCAGCACAATTTTAGTGAAAGAAATACTTGGAAAAGGATTGGAGAGCTTGGGAGATCCTTTAGAGTAATATACTATAATGAAGAACTTTCTTCAGATCAAGAACGAGGTTGACGCATGAGCCCAAATCAGAAATGTGTTGTGGGAGCGACAAATGTCGGCGTCCCCTTCACCGATTTCATCCTCTTCCTCACAACACCTCAAACATATGAATGAGGTAGGGTTTTGTTTTTGATTTTTCTTTGTGTATTTCACATTTTGTCAATCCTCATGAACCACCTACTATCGATTTACATGGAGAGTGCATTCCAAAAAAACAAGGCCCAATCCCTCCAGAATCCTTCTTGTTTGACGAGTTCTTCATGGGCTGGGATGACGAAGGCGTCATAGCCACACCGCCAATGGATACCGCGCCCTGTCAGCCAGGACAGTGAGAAGGTAATGGCCAACACACTGTCCGGTCGTGAGGTGGTCGGGCAGAAAGTGTCTGCACTACCGGTTGAGCAGGAGGCGATGGATTGTCAGCCATGGCAGATCGGGTTGGCGGCTGACATCTGGCCAGTCACATGGTGAGGCTGCGGCACAGGTCCACACTACTGGATTTGGAAACTGTCGACGCATGGCTGCCGTGGAGGTCAAAGGGTTGCTCACATCTGGCAGGCTATGATGGATTAGTGGCGCACGCCCATGGTGTTGGGAGGAGAACCGGCCGACCACGATACTCTAAGAGGGACTACCAAGCGGTCCCCATTCTAGAAGGGAAATCGAATGGTCTGCTTGACCATTATGGAAAACTGGGGGGGGGGCTCCCCTCTTGGGGTCAGCTAGGGTGGACCCTGCCAAAATGGGCCACCCAATCACAGGCCGCGCCTAGAGAGTTGGGTCGGGCCATCCTCTTTGTGGGATGGGTTGGACCATGGCGCAGGCGGCTAGGCTTGCCATAGACCAGGCCATTCGGGATGGACTCGGGTCGGCCTAGGCCGGGTCAGGTTGGGTTAGGCCGACCGGTTCGGACCGGACCAAGGCCCATCTGGACCCAATTTCGCTTTTTTGGCCTTAACTTGAGAACCAAGAATCTATTTGATGAACTGTTTACAGAGTTGGGACCGTTTGATAGAGACAGTCATTTTGGTCTACTGCACTTGAGTTTATGATAAATTTGGAGTAAAACCAGGTTGGATCGAAGTCAAATCCAACAGGACACTCGGAGTGGAAACTCCAATAACTTACAGACCGATCGTTTGATTAACATGTTGTCGATTAGGTTGGGTCCCCTATGACGTGACAGAACATTGATATACTACTTCATAGAACATCATGGTGGTTTATGTACAACCATTGTCTTTAGGAGAGGTTATCCCAAATGTGGTATTAGCGGGAATCCATTGGCTGGCAGTGAGGCCGAGGTTGGATACAGATCATACTAAGGTTAGTACAGAGCGATCCTATGTGCGTCAACAATGATATTATATGGGTTAGATCCTATGTGGCTTAGTGCTCAACAATCATATATGGGTCAGTGCATACCGTTCTTGTGTGGGTCATATCCTGTGTGAGTTAGCACTCAACGATCTTGTGTGGGTCAGCGCATACCGATCATGTGTGGGTGAGATACTGTGTGGGTCATTACGGGGGTTAGTACCGATCAATATTCTGTGGTTAAAACTCCATATAACCAGAAGCAGAACCTCTTGATAGAATATGATTCACTAGATTCATGTCATATCATCTGTACTTATATACATCACTTATACCTAGTGTGAGCTGAGTCTTCATCGTTCGTGGTGTTACCTGTGGGGTACTTTTACCTCAGCGGTGATACCTTTGTATATCTTGATATCTTAGGTAAAAGTATGGGCATATAACTAAGTAGTGTTGAGTAATATTGTATCATGTTTTGTGGTTTTTTCTTTTTTGTAACTCTAGGAGACATATAAGGGTCGTGAGGTCCCTACTGAGTATTGTTATACTCACCCCTGCACGGGCTACACCCACACCTTGCCGTGTCTTGTGCAGGCGAAAAACAACACTGATCGAGGTCAAAGTTACCAGACTAGAGGCTGATCAGAGGTGGACATTAGATGTGATGATCCACATGGGTGATCGTTCGATAGTTGTACGTACCCTTCAGGTAAGGTTCTTGGAAGGTGTTCATAGGATCTGTTCTTTTTTAGTTTTACTTTTACTTTCTAGTTGGGCTTGTATTCTGGCCCATTAAATTTTTGTACACACTCTGTTAAATTAATATTTTAACTTGTTCTTTTATCTTGATGTGTTCTTGGATTGGGTGAGTTTACATGTTTAGAGGCAATGCCTTCCCGGTTTTAAGGATATACCTTTTTGGAACTAGTATCTAGCCCCTAGCCTATGGAATGCGGGATCGGTCTAGTCACGGCATGGGCCACGGGGGATGGGTCATGAAAAATTGGTATCAAAGGATTTCAGTTCAACTGATGAACTAAGACTCTAATATTTTCTGTGTGGAAATAGTGTTAAGTGTGATGAGTGTAGTTTCAAGTTTGTGGATCCCAATGTTGGTGTGACGACCGAAGTATCCATACACTAGTACCCTGACCTCTAATTTCCCACTCAGTGCATGAAAACACTGATTGTATATGTCTTTTTGAAAAGTTTTCTGTGTGATCTCTTTGAGTCAGCTCACCATGAATAAACTTAATTATTGTGGCACAAATGTTCCTTTTCAGGATTCCTCCATGAAGATAGAAAACCAGTGTTCCAGGTAGAGTACGCGATGACATCCCACTTACTGACACATATTCAGTGTAGGTCCCCCTTATGAAAATTGCTCCATCGGGTTGTGTACCTGCAGCACCACTACCCGTCGGCCAGTAGAGACCACCAGACACAACAGTATAGGGTGCACGCCGCTTGAGCGCGTTTCACAATTTCCAGCACTAGAGACCACCAAGGATCCAAGGCGAGATGGATCCAGAGGCGGAAAAATATTTGTTGGAGGTAGTGGTTAGTGTTTTTTGACAGGTAGGGACACCAACTAATCATAGGGTGATCCTTACCATCAGTATTTTTTAGGCTACTGTGGGAAGATGTTGGAGATTGATGCTCTAGGTTCACGACGTGGTGAATCTAATCTGTGAACACTTTGAGATCCTTTTTAGGGTAGAGTTTGTCCTAATGACCTTATTCTCAGTGCATATACAAGAGCTTCTCTACTTACAGTAGGGTAGCATGACCGTGGCTCAGTATTCTGTAAGGTTCACCAACCTCTCATGATACTTCAATAACATGGTGTGCGACCCTTTTTTCAGGGCCCGAACCATCGAGAAGGGGACCATATGGGAGATTATAGATTCAATGGTTTCTCTCAGAATCTCAACGTAGGCGAGGGTGTTAGAGTGATCACTCTTAGTGGATAGATTCCTTGCTGAGCAGTCACTGGCAGCGAGACCCACCACCAGATGACACATAGCATAGTCATTGGTAGCTGGAACCAGACAGATGACGTAGAGGTCCAAGAGGACCAGACCTATAGGTGGATGACCGCATGATACAAGGTTGATGGTGCGGGGCTTTAAAGATAGAGTATGATTAGCGATTGTCAGGCAGTCTTACTCATGCGGCGGGCATGGTCATATGGCTCGCGACAGATCGAACCACCTTATGGATGACAGACTAACGGTCGAAAGCCCGCCTAGGCAGAGTTTAAAATTTTATTGAGGAGGTTTATAGGTAGGAGGTGGACATGGAAGAGGAGCAAGTCGTGTATCAGGCGGTGGGTGGCAATTTGATGTTCTACCACCACCACCACCATGAGGTCCACCCCGACCACATGGATGAGGTGGACATGGATCCGCTAAGATCCAGGCAGCTGAGGCCTATGACCACAATGATCCACTGATGATATGAGGTACGATCTGTGTCTACTCTACCCTACCTTCAAAACATATAGATGTAGGTTTCAGTCACTCATTTTTTTCCATGGACCTCATTCAGAGCTCAGAGACTCTGGTGGATCAGTTGGATCGATCCTTACGGTGAGAGACTCCTAAAAGAATAGATTCGATGATTAAACACTAGTGGCGTCAGTATGATCTTACTCTAAGAGGTAAGAGATTCAACTGAGATCTCTTAGTAGTGGCATTGAGGCCTTAGGACGTCATCTTGGGAACGGACTGGTTATCAACAGTCCATGCTCAGATTGACCTTATTAGGCACAAAGTGCGGTGTGTCTGCACAGATGGGACTGGGTTTTCCTTCACCAGCAGGAAGGGAATCGTTGTAGCACATGATGGACTTACCCAGAGGAGGGTGCATCCAATCACATATCAGTTGGAAAGAATTAACCTCAGAGCGGTTGATGTTGAGAGTCTAAGCTATCCTGCAGTAGTGGACCTGTATGATGATTTTATCCTTGATGATGTTTCAGGTCTACCTCCTCACATAGAAGTGGAATTATACATCGACTTGTAGCCCGGGATGGAACTGATATCTACTCCATCATATCATATGGATTATGTAGACCTTTGAGAGCTATGGGTACAGTTTGGGGACTTGCAGGGCAAGGGGTTCATTAAACCCATTTTTTCTGCTTGGGCAACCCCGATTTTGTTCGCCAAGAAGGCATAGAGGAGTTTTGAGACTCTGTGTGGACAATCGGTGGCTGAACCAGGTGTTGGTGGAGAACAAGTTCCCACTCATGTTGATTGAGGATCTCGTTGATTAGCTGAAATGTGCACGGTGTTTTTCGAAGATAGACCATAGTTCATGCTATCACCCACTCAGGGTACAAGATTAGGATGTGTATAAGATGAACTTCAGATGTTGATTTGACCATAATTAGTTTTTGGTTATGCAATTCAATGTGACCAATGCCCCAAAACTATTCACGGGACTCATGAATAGGATCTTTTAGCCATACCTTGATCGCTTCTTGGTATTCTTCTTCGATGACATCCTGATATACTCAACAACAGATGTGGAGCGTGCCTATCATCTACAGATAGTTCTGGACACACTCTGACAACTCAATATTTATGGTATGCTATCAAAGTGCCAGTTCCGAGTACGAGAGGTCCGCTTTCAAGGACACAACAACTCGGAAGTTGGAGTTTCGGTGGATCCAGTGATGATCGAGGTTATTCTTTCTTGGGATCCACCCAGGAGTGTGATGGAGGTGTAGAGTTTCCTAGGTTCGTCTGGTCACTACTGGAGGTTTGTGTCTGAATTTTCTTGAGTTTCCACACCCTTATCAGCATTGATGTAGAATGGGATACTCTTCAGGTGGTCAGAGAGATGCCAGTGGAGTTTCCAGGAGGTGAGGCAGACATTAACGAGTGCCCCTATCTTAAGGCTACCAGAGGAAGGAATTGGTTATGTAGTTTACTATGATGCATCAAGGACGGGGATTGGATGTGTCCAGAAGCAAGAACAAGGAGTGGTTTCATATGGTTCTCAACAATTGAGACATCATGAGGAGAACTACGCTTCCCATTACCTAGTGTTTGCAGTAGTGGTCTTCCCCTTGAAGATGTGGGGACATTACTTTATGGGTGAACATTTTACAGTATACTCTAATCACAGGGGTCTCTAATATATCATCTCTCAAAATGACATGAACCTGAGACAGCAGAATTGTCTGGAGTTTCTCCAGGACTATGACTTCAATATAGTATATACTCATGGGAAGGGAAACGTAGTAAATGATTCACTCAACAAGAGATCTGGTATACATTTATTGAGTGACAAGACATAGCAGCTTGCTACTTTAGAGATATCCTATGTGGATCTATATGGATCAAATTATCTTCAGTCTCTGATAGTCACACCCCAACTCCTTCAGCAAGTCAGGGAGGTGTAGCTTGGGGTTACTAACTGTGAGGCTCTATGTGCTCAGATATCCATAGTACATGCACCTAATTGATTTTATGAAGGTGGGGATCACATCATCCTATTCATAGGGAATACTATTGAACCTTTGGTTCTACGGGAGGATGTGTTGAGGGAGTTCCATTTTTTCCCTCTAGTGGTACTTCCAGGAGTGGTGAAGATCTACCAGGACCTTTGGCATCAGCCCTGGTGGCTGGGAATGAAGAAAGTAGTGGTAGAGTTTTTCTCCTAGTGCCTCACTTGTCAGTAAGTAAAGGCAGAGCATCAGGTTCAAACGTGCTTAGTTCTGCCACTAGAGGTGCCGGAGTGGTAGTGGGATGAAATTTCCATGGACTTCATGACAAGACTTCTATGCACGTCCAGGGGTCATGATTCTCTATTGATGATCATTGACTGAATCACCAATTTGGCCCACTTTTTTTCTATCAGAGAGCAGGAATCCATAGAGAGCTTGTGATGCCTATACATGAAAGAAGATTATACAACTTCATTGAGTGACATCTACGAGTGTCTCTAATCATGATGTATGTTTTACTTGTCATCTATGGAAGGGGTTGTAGGAGGCCTTCGGGAAACTACTTTGGTTGAGCCCCACCTTCCATCCTCAGACAGATGTTCAGATAGAGCTAACCATTTAGACCCTTGAGGACATGATATGTGCTTGCATCTTTGATTTTGGCCGCTTCTCAAAGGATCAATTTCCCTTGGTGGAGTTCTCATACAAAAACAGTTATCACTCCTCTATCTATATGGAACTATTTGAGGCATTGTAAGATCAACCCTATGGTCGACTAACCCAAGGGACTTAGCACTTATGGGACTAGAGATGGTTCAAGCTACCACGAAGAAGGTACAGATCATCCAGGAGTGGATGAAGACTGCACAGAGCAGGCAAAAATCATATGCTGATAAGAGATAGAAACCTTTGGAGTTCAAGGATGGTGACCTTTTCTTTCGATGGGTCTCACCTTGATGAGGTTTGTAGAGATTTGGTCGAGAAGACAAGTTATCTATGAGGTTCATAATACCCTTTTAGGTCCTCAGTATAGTTGTCGAGGTGGATTACTGCATAGTTATTACACCTCAGATGCATTGGGTGCATGACATTTTCCATGAATACCAAATAAGGAGATATGTACATGATCCTTCACACATCATTGACTGGGGTGAGATGGACATCGATTATGGGGCGACGTTTTCAGAGGATCCAGTGGAGATTGAGGATCGACAGGAGTGGGTTCTTCATGGGTGGTTGATACCTCTGGTGCACATATGCTAGAAGCACGAGAACCTCCAGGAGAGCACATTGGAGTGGGAGGATCAGATTCGTACTCAGTACCCCTACTAGTTTCCCCAGTTTTTGTTCTGTATTTCAGGGATGCAAAGTCATGAGTTGGGTAGAATGTAAAGACATGGATTTTCCATGTAATATTTTTTAATTAAATGGGAATATAATGAGTCTACGAAAATTTATAGTGCATGATTCTGAGTCCTGGTGTGACTGGTATAAATTTATGAACTTTTTTAGGTACATTAGGTAAACGTGCGACAATGTTTTTGTAGCTTTTGAACCGATACTCAAAATTGAAATCTGAGGACATCGTTGAACTTGTAGCGCCGATATTATCTTAAAGAGACCTTCACCTTGACCACAGTAGGTCGAGGGTGAAGGTTTTTTTTCTAGATTTTTGTGGGAGAGTAAAATGAATAAAAATAAAATAAAAAAACTTTTATTTAATTTTTGTCTTGAAACCTTCCATATGAATTCATGATGGTCGGGACCACCCAAACACCAATTAAATGTGAAAAAACCCTTGGAATCCTCCTAACTTAATGTTCCGACCTTAGCATAATTAAAGTGACTACATTAATTGAATTAATAACTTAATGTATTAATATTGGAACCAAACTTTTGGTGGAAGAAATCATTGGCAATGGAAAGGAGAGCTTGCGAGAAACTTTGGAGAAATATAATCTAATGAAGAACTTTCTTCGGATCAAGAACATGAATGAAGCACGAGCCCGGATCAGAAATGTGTTGCGGGAGCGACAAACGTTGGTGTCCCCTTTACTGACTCCATCATCTTCCAAATGACACCCCCAACAGACGAACGAGGTACGGTTTTGGTTATAATTTTTCTTCATGGATTCACACTGTTCCCATCCTCATGAACTGCTTGCTATAGGTTAATGCGGATGGTGTGGGTGAAACCAACAAGGCCCTATCCCTTCACAAGACTTCTTGTTCTTTGAGTTTTTCATGGGTCATGATGACTACAACATCGCAAATGCACCGCTGAAGGAGGCTGCGACCCGTCGGCTATGGAAGTGAGAAGAAAGCAGCTGGCACGCCAGCCGACCACGAGGAGGTGGGGTAGCGTCCATCTGTTCCACCGGTTGACACGATGCTGTGCCCGTCGGTCGCGGCAGAGCAGGTCGGTGGCCGACATCCGGCATGTCTCATAGTGAGGGGGTAGCACATGTCCGTGCCACCGGAGCTAGAGGCCACTGATACATGGCCACGATTGAGGTCATTGGGAATCCGACATCTGGAAAGCTGCGACACCCTAAGCTAGACTCTCAAGCGATCCCACATGCCTGCAGTGCGACCGAACGGTCAGTTGTACTGTTCGGATAAAGCTGTGGGGGATGCCTCTCCTAGGGTGTTGGTTAGGGCGGACTCCACCATGGCGGGCAACCCGACCGCATGCGGCATCGTGTGACGCCCAGCGGGCCGGGCCGGGACATCCCATTCATGGGTCGGGCTAGACCACTACCGAAATGGCCAAGCCCACTACGGCCCAGGCCATCCAGGCCGGAACCGGGTCAGCTCAGGATGGGTCGGTCTACCTGGGTTGGACTAAACCCAATCCCATGTGGACCCAGTTTCACCTTTTAGGCCGCGACTTGTAACCGGACATCCGTTTGATGACCCATCTGCAGAGTTGGGATCCTTGGATCGAGACAGTCCTTTTGGAATAAACTACATGAGTTTCGGATAAAGATAGAGTATGCCCGGTTTGGATTGAACCTAAGTCCAACATGGACCTCGTAGTGGAAACACTACTAACTTACAGACCGTGCATCCGATTGACACACCATTTATTGCATTGGGTGTTTTATGACGTGACAAACCATTGGGATACTTTTTCATGGAACTTTGTGGTGGTTTAGGTATGACTGATGGATTGATGAGAGGTTCTCCCAAATGTGGTATTAGAGGGAATCTAGTGGCTGGCCGTGAGGTAGTGGTTGGAGACAGATCATACAGACGTTAGTATAGAGAAATCCTATGTGGGTCAGAATCGATTCTATGTGGGTCAGTGCACACTGATCCTGTGTGGGTCAGATCCAGTGTCGGTCATTGCAGGGGTTAGTACCTATAGATACTAAGTGGGTCGGACTCCATAAAATTAACAGTAGTAACTCTTAACAGAATAAGATGATCTAGCTTCACAACTAATCATCTGTACCTATATACATCAATTATACATGGTGTGAGATGAGTCTTCTACCTTCGTAGTGTCAGATGTGTGGTACTTCTAACTTCATGGAGATACCTTTTTATATCTTGATAACATAGGTATTTGTATGGACATATACCTAAGTAGTTTTGATGACCATTGCTTCATGCTTTGTGGGTTTTCCAATGTATAACTCTAGGAGACTTGCGAGGGTCTTGGGGTCCCTACTGAGTATTGTTATACTCACTGTTTCATGGGATACACCCACACCTTGCTTTTTCTTGTGAAGATGATGGAAAAAACTAATCATGGTCAAGGGTACTGGACTGGAGGCTAATCGAAGGTGGACAGTAGACGAGACGATCCACACAAATGACTGTTCGAGAGCTATACCTACCCTTTAGGTAGTTTCCTTTGTGGGTGTTCATAAGAGCAGTTCTTTTCCGGTTTTACTAGTACATTCCATTTGGGCCTGTATTCTAGCCTCTTTAATATCTATTCACTCACTTTTTACTTTATAGTTTAACAAGAGATTTTATGTGGGGTTGTTCTTGGTTTGGGTGAGTTTATAGATTTATAGGCAGTGCCTTTCCGATTTTAGGGACATGCCTTTACGGTGCAAGTTCCCAGCCCCCGACCTATGGAATGCGAGCTTGGGGAAGTCACAGCAGGGGCCCCGTGGGACGGGCTGTGACATAAAATATCAAAATTCATAAAAAACACTTGAGAACTCAATATGGGTGTTTTTATATAGTAATGTTTTTAAAAAAACTCATCAATTATTTCAAACATGACTTCTAACACCACATGATTTTGTGAATTATTTTTTCAAATATATTTAAGCTTTTTGATATTTTTAACTTCATGAAAAACTGAATATATTTTATGATATATTGAAGAAATACGCCTAACATTTTCATATGAAACACTAGGTTAATCGGGCACTACATGAAACATTAATTTTAGGTTTCTCTACATGAAACACCAAGTTTATATTTGGTTACAGACGAGACTAACTTTATTCGATGGCTTTCATACCATGAATGAATGTGTACTTTTGAATAATAACATATTATTGGTATTTTGTTACATAATAAGAGATAACCTAGCTGTTAAATTGACGATTATAGGATTAGATAACTTATTCAAATATATATATATTAATTCATTGGTTATAAATTAATTAGAAATGAATATTGAATCCAAATGAATATAAAGAGAATGATTTTATAAAAGTCTTTTTTTACATTAAAAAGATAATTTATCATAATATGTTAAATTATTTACTATTATATAATAGAATTAATTAAATTTAAATTTTTTATATGAAATAAAATATTTTTTATATTCATGAATTTTATTTTTAGGCATAATATGAGTACAGAGCCAATTTGACACATAAAACCCCATATTTTTATAAAAGAACTTTTAACAGTTTTGTCTGTTTAACCAATTTTAAATATAAAATTTGGAAGATTTATAAATTCTATATCTCAAAATAAACTTCATATTTGAATTTTAATCCTAATAAGTATTCTAGGGTTAATATTATGCATTTTTCACTGAAGATTTGTTTGTTTAAATAGTAAAAAATACTGAATTTTTATTCAAACCTTGCTTTCATATAATTTATTTATAAAAATAAATTACATTTTTAATTTTTTAAAATGTTTTATCAGATAATGTTTTATAAATTAGTATAATTTATGTCATTGGATCCAATTTGACTTCAAATTTTCTTTAAAAATGTGTCAAACTTTTAGATGCTATTACTTTAAAAACCCGCAATTTTGTTCCTTATCCACGATTAAATTAAAATTAATTTCCACCATTTCTTTTTTTATTATTTGAAAAAAAATACATATTTTTAATTATATATATATATAATTTTTAATAATATCATCCTATTTTTTTTAAAAAAAAATTGGGAATGTAATTAAAATTAATTACAATGATTAAGAAAAAATTAAGCTCAATAATGGACTAAACCATAATATTAATGGCCCAAATGACCTATAAAATTGTCCATTATTCATTAGATGGAAATATTAGGACCCTATCAAACCATAGATATAGTTGCTTCTATTATGGAAACCACTTTATTCTAGAAAGACGTTTTTGGAAATTCTTTTCCCAAACGTTTCAAGAGGGGCACTCTTCGTCCAATTAAAAAGGCCTAATTTCATCCCACATCATCTGCCCCCTCTAGCCACATTGGCTAAACCAAGATATGGAAACATAGCTCATAAACATCCACGAACCCATCCTATAATCCTCCCCTTGTGTAGAAATCCATCCATGGAGTCCATTTTTGCAAACCAAAAGGAGTTACCCAATGAAGATATAACAAATTTCCTCACACTCTTTAGTGTTATTTCCATTTTCCACCCCTTAACTCTCTTTATTTAATAATTATACTAAAAAATAGTATCCTAAATATACTTTGATTTTTTTTATACTAATATTTTTCCTACACGTACAAACACTCCAATCTAATGAGTAATGAACATACTTTTTAACTGTATGGAAAACTACCACTTCACGAAACAATGATTGTTCATTCTTTCTTTACGATCTCTCTTGGTGGAATTATGATGTAAAATATATTACTATATAATATATTTGATATTTATAATTTTTTTATTCTTAGATGATTCTTTTAGAAGATATACCTTTATACTTTCTATTTTAGGTTAAAGGAATAATTCCGTTTTAGGATGTGTGGACTACCACCCCTAAAAGTGATGATATTTTCTCGCACACTCCACAAAATGTATTAAGGATGTGTCTACTGAGATTTAACGATGTAAATAACCTGATAAAGGTAATTAAATGTTTTTATATAAATATATAGATATATTTCACTTAATTTATATCTTTTAATATGATAATAAAGATGAAAACAATGTTCATGTGTGCATATTCCATTCTATATCACTTTGAAAAATGATATTCATTTCATACATATATATTATATAGATTATTGTAAAACCAATAAAATTAATTTATATGATATAAATATCATGGTCTATATTATAGAAATCATGATATATGAATTTTGACGAAATATATAACAAACCAAGGCAATTATAAAAAAAGTGAATATTACATGAAGAATAATGTTAAAAATGAATTTTAAATAAAATGGTAATATAAAGTCATAATAAAACCATGTTTGGTTATATATATAAGAATATTATTATATAAGAGTTTTATAATAATATTATATTTTTTTAAAGGAATACTTTAGGACAATGAATACATTTAAGACACAAGGTAGGTTAATTTTATATCACATTTTATTTTAGTGAGAATAATGCATTACATGGATATTATCATCCCAATTTACTAGGTGGAAAGATTTTATTGATACAATATCATCATTTTACATATGATTATGCATCTGTTGATAAAATCTTATGATCCATCTCTCAGTAATAGACAAGGGTTTTATATCCTCTATTAATTTTTGAAATATCCACATATTGGTAAATAAATTTTCACTATTTTTTACTTAATATAATTAAGAAAATTATTTCTCGAAAAATATTATTGTATTTTTCTCTTTAGTCAGAAATCTATTTTATGTATAACACAATTTAACAAAAAAAATGATAAAGTTTTCAAATTAGCTTGGATGATCATTTTCAAGGAATGATGATTTTAAAAATGTTTTATTCTTTTCAACGCTACCTTTATAATATTCCCAAACTATTTTCAAAGATTTTTTCTTTCATAAATCCATTCTGAATTAAAAGTTGATATTCAATGATGAAAGGATATTTTCATTAAGAAATATTATTAAAAGATCTTTCAAAAAATTTTCTCTTATAATATGACATCCATTGGTTTTAATTATAACTTTATACGGAAAAGATTCAATGTTATTATTCAGATTGATTCAATTAATGGATTAGATTTTAATGACATGGTGTTTTTGAAACATATTTCCCTTCATGGGTTATATACATTTCAAACACATTTTTTTCATGGGTTATTATATTCATGAATGTATTATGGGACATGTATATTTTTTCTATTATTATGACATGATTATAAGTTTATGATACCCATTCCCTTTCATGGGTTATGATATGATTTTAATGAAATTGTGGCACATGTATGTGTGATTTAATTTTAAGATCAGTGAGACCTATATATCACTCCAACGAATAATTAAAAACATTTAAAACTCATGAGATAGAAAAATATGTTGTTGGGATTGAACCTTGATAACACAGATGGCCCAGAGAGTGATCCATGACTACCAAGATGGTTTGAGGAATGAAATCATAAAACTATGATGGCCATGGGGGCCAACCATCACTACCTAGATGTAATGGGGAGTGAACCCACACTACAATTATGGTCTTGGTAGTAATACCATGACTAATTTTAATGTCATATTTTTTGCTTAGTGGTTTTCCACAATTCCATATTATGTTTCATATGTTATGACTTAATAGATTATGTTCTTTTTTTATATATTATGCATGACTTATAAACCTCCAATACTTCTTCTGTTATTCATATATAAAATCATTTATATGTATGGTTTGATCTTCTATATTCATCATCTTGTTTTCATAACCATATATTCATGATTATGCTTACATATCTCCCTTAATTACCCTTACTGAACATTTGAGCTCTTGTATTTTTAGGTTTCCTTCCCCAGTTTATGAGGACATGTATTATTTTTTATTTTTCTAAGATGGGTTCTATTCATGAGGATCCTAGTGGGAGATAATGTAGTTCAATTATATAATAATTGTTTTGTAAGTTTCCAAATGCAATAGACTAAAACGGTCATTGGGCGTTTATTCATGTAATGTTTTATGTGTTCCACAATAGTTATTTAATGTCCATATTAGAAAAGAGAGGGTATCAATAGTTGGTATCAGAGTGAAGGATGGGTCATCCACTAGGAACAACAATGAAAAAATGTTTCTCAAACTTCTAGGAATATTTATTAGGATATTTCTAGGGATATATCTATGATTGAGTATAAGGATGAGAGAATATTTAGGAAATGGTCGTGAAATTTTGGAAAAAAGATAGAGTGATTGGTTTCCTAAATGTATATATGTGTTTGAATAGTACAACTGGATGTTGATCAGGAACATATGTACATAGGGTTAATAACTCTGACAAGGTGAGTAAGGCCTGAATTAGCATAACCTAGTGCACAACAATGGGCCTTGATGCACACCTTATTTGACAGTCGTGATTTATACGAATTGGGAATTCAGAAACAATTCCTCAAAAATCATGATGGATTTAAATAGTTGTTTTATATGAATAATATAGGATAATACTACGATTTTATAGATTAATTAATTTTGAAGAATGATTTAGGAATCCTATAAGTTATTTTTGATGACTATGTTTTTTGATATTATAATAAGAATTTCTCACTCTATTTTCTCTAGTTTTAGTCAATGGTGGGACCTAGAATTTATTGGGTTAATATTGAATACGATGGAAAGGTTTATGATGTATAGAAAAATGGGATTGCAAGTGGATAGAATTATGTTGTGATCATGACTAACCAGTTTTTAAGGAACATGATTTACAACATGTCCCTCTACCAACTCCCAGACTCACCAAGGAAGATGAGGAAAGCATTTTTTGGGAGTTTTAGTTATGGAAACCATGAATAAATGAATTCTCAGTTACCATTATGTCATTAATTTGGCAAGAATCACCCAAGTGAATGTCGTAGAGGAATAAGTATATGTTTTGATTGTGGAAATGATGGACAAGGATAAATTTACTACAATGGAAGAATAAATGTTTCATTTATCAAAGTAGATGGGAATATTTTCAACCCTATGATATTATAATAGGTTAAATTACTATTGTATTGAATGAATGGTCGTTATGAAAACAATTTTCCATGTTTAATTATACCAAAGAGAATTAGTAAGGTGGTATTAGTAATGTTTATATTGTGGATAATGATGAAACTATAGATGAAATGTGAAAGGGAAGATGTACAATGTAATAATATGAGTTTGAATTATTATGGATTATGGATAAAATAGAATAATTTGTGTTTTTATGTATTTATATTGAAGATTTATTTTGTACGGATAGGGAAATATATCAGTATATTCAAGTTTATGTTTTTTGATACGTCTTTAGAAGATTATGTTGAATTTATCTGATGGTTTGGAGAACTGATTATATAACCGGATGATATTTTGACTAGGGGAAGGTACCCCTTAATTTGTTTAATATATAAATAAAATAGTGTTTATTTTGGATAAATATACCAATTTTTTGGATTAAGTAAATTAGACAAAATCTATAAACCTTTTACCAATTAATGATTTTTTGAAAAGTTGTCTATGTCATCATGGATGAAGTTTACCATTTCTCATATCTATGGATTTTATCCAATAATATATAAAATTAGGAAGAATTCATGTTTCAAAAAATGATATATGGTAATTTTTGTTATTATAATGTTTCATGGGAATATAAGATGAAGGTACTCACATTCTTGGGATATGAAAACCAATAGTAATTTTTTGATATTTGGGGGATCAATGTTAATCTATTTTCTTTAAATTGTCTCTAATGTTTTTGGATTTCATCTTTCTAGTGGGTTATAATGATAATCATTTATGGAAACTCTATGTAAAATATCAAATTATGTTTTTGATATTAATGTATTATCTCACTATATAGGGATTCATGTATTTTAGATGACCTATTCTATCAAAATTTCATTAATTCATGATGAAAATAGGTTGGATGACTTATCATAGATATCCTGTTATTTTAATTTTTTATGAATGATAAATTCACCATCATTTCATGGAATAATTTTTGAATTTGAAGTTGATCAAGGTGTAAAAAGGGAATGGTTTTCCTAAAATCAGGTAAATATATATTTTAATTAAATTTATTCAACATTAGAAAAATGATATGGAAATAAAAAATGTTATCATAGTACCTTGGATTGTTGTAAATCAAATGGAAACTTATATAATTATAGAGTGATGGATTTTTGATTTTTAACTTTCTCATAAACATGTTTTCTATCACTCTATATCAGAACATGATGGATAATATTCTCTTTCTTGTCTATGTTTTCACTTACCAACTATGTTCTCCTATGCAGGAAGCTAGTTAAGAGTTACTTTGAGTATGAATTACAGTTACATATTTTTTTAAGGAAGTTCTAGTGATTATTTTTATTAATTGGGTTTCTATGAGAGGAAATTTTATGTATTATACATTTGATAATGTATATGAATTTTTATTGTGGATTTCATTTTAAAGGAGGTTGAATGTAAAATCCTAACATTTTTGGAATTATTATTTTTTGAATTAATTTAACCATGTTGATATTTTTTATTTAACTAAGCATTGAAAATAATTTATTATATATTAAAGAAGTACATATTTCATCCATTATATGGAACCAACAAGTTAATGATGCAATACATGGAACATTAAATTTAGATTTCTTTACATAGAAAAATACGGTTAACTTACGTTACAAGAAATATTTCCATTCCATGATAACATGTGTGACATGCAGGATGGAGTCTTACCAAAAACTAATATTTTATTAAAATATTTTTTTTAATAATTTATAAAATAGATATTTAGTTTAAGATTAAATGATTAAATAAATTATGAAAATATGTAGTTTAATGTATTAGTTATCTATTAATTAGAAATTATTAGAGAAGCAAAATGAATATAAAGGAAATGATTTTATAGAAGACTATTTTATATGAAAAAGGTGATTTACATTAATAAGATATGTTAAATAGTACTAGTGACTTATTTTAATTTTCTTTATTTTTTATATATTAAATAATATATTTTTTATATTCATCCAACTAATTTAACATGCAGAAGATCAGGATATTCCCAATTTGACACATAAAAACCTATATATATAAAAGTAGTTTTATGAACTTATAATGGGGAACATATTTTAATTTTAAATATTTTCACTTTTTTATATTTAATATTTAAAAATAAGTAGCATCATTTAATGAAAAACATAAACATTAAGTTGGGGTGAAATTATGGTATTTTTCTATGAAGGTTTATCTTTTCATTAATAATAAAAAATACTAAATTTTAATTCAAATATTTTTTCATATAATAAATTGAAAATTTTTAATAGTTTTATAAATTGGTATTACTGATTATTTTGTTCAATTTTTATTCAATTAATCAAATTTATGAAATCGGATGCAATTTCACTTTTAAATTTGGAATACAGAGATAGAAAATGTTTCAAGGTTTTTACTAAAAAAACCTTTATCATCATGAAGTCTATATGATTGAATATAAATTAATTTAAGCCTCTCCTATTATAGTAATTTGGAATATATAATTCCATATTTTTTTTGTAATTATTTATAATGTCTAATATGTCTAACCTTGTTTTTGAAAGAAAAGTATTATTGAGATCAATTAATTTTAATTAGAATGATGAAGGTAGAATTAAGCTTAATAAGAGGCTAAACCTTAATATTAAGGGCCATATGACCAAAAAAATTGTACAAGATCCATTAAATATCCATATTTCGATTCAATACTCCCATACATCAAATTAATCTATTATGGGAGCCACTTTTCATGGAAAAAAACATGGGTTGAATGCCCTTTCCAAAAAATTAAATGTGTGCCGCTCCTCCTCCACTATAAAGGGTCTCCTATCATACCACATACTCACACCTATATTTCAATATCAGATCAACAATTATATTCAAAAATAGCTCTTAAATGTTCCTACCCTAATCCTAGAATGCTCCCATTAGGAAAAATCAATCCAAGTAAGCCCTTTGGTTCTAACAAATGGTGTTACCCATAGAATACATAACATATTTCCCAATAATCATTAGTTTTATTTCAATTATCCATACCCTAAAATATTATTATTACATGTTTATAAAACAACAGTAGTATCCTAAACGGAATGAAATTTTTTATTCTTATGGTTCTGCCTATAAATACACACACATCCATGAAATGGTTAACAAACAAAATTTTTAAGTGTTTGAAAAACTACCGCCTCATGAAATGATGGTTGCTTGTTCTTCCATTAAAACCTTTTATGGTAGAAATTATAATAAATATTATTTTAATATTTAAAATAAATGATTTTTATATATTATTTATGATTCAATAATTTTTTTCAAAAAATATCATTATACTTTTCATTTTTTGAAAACATGTTAATTTCGTCTATGGAAGTGTGGACTATCACCCCGTCAAAGCGAAGTGATTCATTCAGACAATATATGGAATGTATTAATGATGTGTTTCGTCAACATATATGATATATATAACATGGTATTTCTATTTCTATGAAATTATATACATATATACATACATTTCATTTTCTATCTTTCATTCAATATGAAAACAAAAACTAAAAAACACATTCATGCATACATATGACCTACCATCTCCGTAAACAATGTATTAAATTTCATATTTCTATATTATAGATATTATTATACTGAACATATAATGAATATTAATGATATATATATCACGAACCAAACTAGGATTCCATCCAACACGACATCTGACCTAGTCTTAGAGAAAGCCCGAAGGTGGTTCCTGATCCCCAAGGGTTGAAAACCAGTATCAGGCACAAAATTAAACTATGTGGGAATGATTTTTCCCAATAAAATTTCAAATATAAATTAAGTTAACTAAACAGGTAGAAAAATCCAACAAATAATTCGGAATAAATATAAAACCAGTCGATGTACATAATAAAAATAAACAAACTGAAAAATAAATACAAAACCAAATCACCCCATACACAATCTCCATGTAAAATCAAAGTCAACATAATCCAAAAATTGACTAGCCACTAGGACAACCTACTACAATGACGAGCCCTCAAACTAAATAACCATCACATGAAAAATAGTTCGGGCCTACCGACACCAAATGGACAATATAGGGTGTGATCTGAATAGTTCAGTAGGAAACCACCACAAAATCGACACATGTCATTTACTTTAATAGCCCCAAAAATAGATTGAAAATACAAATATAAAAACAATGGTTTTCTCATTTTAATAAACAAAACAACAAATTACTATTTTCAAAATAGATAACTTTTTTGAAACCAAATCCCAAACCAAAATCAATAAAAACTGATACAAAGATAAGCTAGAGAACAAAAAAAAGAAAGGGAAAATAATATAAAAAATAAAATATAGAAATAAACCATTTTAATTTCTTAAACAACCATTGAGTGATCCTTGGACATACTTAGGTCAGACTGACCATCAAGTATATGGTTTAACTCTATTGTTTATGACCAACTGGCCACCCTAAACTCACCAACCTATTGTAAATCCCAACAATCCCCACCAAGTCAAAGGGTACCAACCCATATAATAAGGTTTTACAATAAACCATCACTCATCTATTTAAAACAATACTAGAAGACCCATGGTAATAGTACACTATGTAAGTTGGAGGCCCACACATGTGTAACTTGCCTAAACCATCACAATCCTATGAAAAAAATTTCATTTAGATGTTATATCCTAGTTTTCACATTATATAATCGTTCAACCCATTTCAAAAAACACTTTAAGTTGCTAATAAGGCATTTAAATTTTCAAAAACAAATTCATTTCCCAACATTACAATGTTTCAACTGGGATTTACATCATATCCATATAAAATACATTTACAAAAAAATTTATAAAATAATATGAAACCTCTCATTCATGAATACAATTATAAACATGCCTATACCTTTGATGTTCAATATCATTTCAATTCCAAGATGAAAAATGAACAACATTCATGAAGGTTAAAAATGGTCATTCACACCATTCAAAAACTAATCATCATTTATAAAATAACATACATTCCAGAATATGGAACATAGCATTTTAAATCACATTGGAGTTATTTGAAACCATCATACAATTTATAAAGTGAAAAGTGTGTGAAGGATGAAAGTATGAGGAATACGTGTCATGAAATCTAGGTTTTAAAGTTGAGTAAGATTCTTTTGACCATTATCATTTTTTCCCATCCATGTGTGTATCCTGACCACAAATGGATGTTACCACATCTAATGTTTTAGAAAAATCATCCATGAAGTTACCCGTAGTCATTTTTAAAAAATCAACACTTGTTCTTAAACCTACACAACAAACCAAACCTGTGAATCATGGCATAAAAATCACCAATTCAAACAACCAATGTCAAATAAACAATTCAACAATGTTATCTTAATATAATAAATTATCAACACCAATAAGAATTTACAATTTCATTTTTAAGTAAAAAAGGACATTTTAAAAAATAGTAAGTGTTCGTACTATGTATCCTAATTAGATAACCCTTTTAAAAACCACTTCCACTATTTTTCAAAAACATGAAAACAAAAAACTATTAATGTAAAAAATACCACACTTAGGTGAAACATATTTTTATATTATTTAAAAACCCATAAGAATCTATGGAATGCGTTGGAAAGAAAAATAATGTAAACACCTACCTTAACGATGAGTGAACACAATGATACACCGAGGAAAAGAAGAATGAAACCCAAGAGATGATCTACACACCATAACATTCATGAAATAAAACATAAGATGATCCCTCTCTCTTATGGTTTGATCAAGAGACAACCTACCAATGATGAAACAAGAAATAGATAGGGAAGAATAGGAAGGGGAAAAGAAGCCAAAAACCCTAAACACCCACCTTAGATCATTGGAGGAGAACTCATGGTGGGATGAGAGAAAAAGGAAATGGGTTTTGCGACCCATTCATGATCTAAAACCATAGAAAGGGTAGAATTCAGATTTTAGGGGAAAAAATGGTGGGTAAAATAGTAAACTCACACTTTTAAGAAACTGGGAAACACACATGGTATGGGAGCATGATTTACCAAATCATGATCCAACTGTTAGGTAGCTACTATAAAAGAGGAGATCTACCACCTGACCATCCTAAAAAGTTTATATTTCCATGCTTAAACGATGTAGTAGCAACTTTCTTTCTCCAGGACCAGACACATGGCTACCTAGGCTGGGCTGTATAGTTGCCAATAATATTTCATGGATCGTGCACAAGAAAATATTTCACCTGAAACTCAAATAATAAAATGTTTAAGGTAAGAATTAAATATGATGCTCCACCTAAACAACCAGAAAATTTAAGGAATAAAATAAATGAATATTTAGGGTCAGGATGTGTTAATTCTCCCCACTATAGACACATTATTCCCAAATAATGTAGCATGGTTGAATGATATCCAAAACTAGAATCCACAACTGATCAAAATACATTATAAATAATAACCTTGGGGGGACCTTTTCCATAAAAATTCACACCTAACTAATTAAAATGAAATAAAAGCACATGAATGAGGGGATAATATTAGTGGGTTCTCCCCAGAAGAAGAATACTACTATCCAGAAAACATTAAAACTAAATAAAACCTACCAAACATAACATGGAAAATAAATACAAGAAAACCTATATTATCATGAATCCATATCTAATGAAACATATCCACACTGAACAAGAAACTCCCTCACCATGACCGAGAATAATAGAACTACCTTGGAGAACACAAAATCATCTGTGTAAACCATGAATCCTTAGTGGAGGGTAGTCCCATTAAATAAAATGGAATCAAGTAGTGATATGAGACACACTCCATCAATTCCAATACACTCAAGCATATCCAAAATTTTTATAGATGAAATATAAAACCAATATCCGAATATACAATTTTCATTCACACTCAAATAAAAAAACACAATTTTGATACCCATATTTAGATAAACATGACCACCAATAATCTTACAACCAAGGAAAAACTGTCAAAAATAAATATAATCACTGCAGGAAACATAAAACGTCTTGACACCAAAAATTTATGGAAAAATTGTGGATAGCCTTCTAAACCACTAGAAACTTCTGAATCTATAGGAACATCACTCCAAGGAATGTGGTTGGAGCACTGGTGTCTAAAGAATATCCTTCCTCACAGTCAGGCACCATCATTCATGATCACAACATCTTCATTCAAAAACACATACTGCAAAACTACTCTAGATGACCCAAAAAGACCCAAAGATGTCATGTTTTTGGAGGATTACAAAAACATGAATCTGAAGGTCCAAAATTAATGCACTAGAAGCACACGAATGAATGGTCTAATGAACTGAAATCCAAATAAAATGTAAGAAGATTTTCTAGAATTGGCTTCTCTGGAAAACAACTCTCAAAATATGGTTAACATTTATGAGTTTTAATAGATACATATTTTCCAACATGAAATCTATAATCCAACATGGAAAGAAATGATTCATCCACCAGCTTCTATAAATAATGAACTTCAGAGGATGGGACTCACTCACTGATCTCTACATGAAGGCCCATAATGAAAAGAGATGCCTTCGTCAAATCCTAGTACAACAATTTCAGAGATATGGAAAACTCTTCCTTGAAGTGTTTAGCATAAATATTCACTGCCTGATGGCATTTCTAAGTAAAAAAAAAGATCATCACTCTTCTTTATAACCACCCCCCTAAGAATAAACCATCAAATGTAGAAAGACTTCAACACTTCCCACGTCATCCCAACTTTGGTCGATGGTGGGGAAATCATCTCCCATTCATCCAATGATGGACCCTCAAATATTCCTAGAAAAACATGGTCTTTATGTGAACTAGGATTTTCCAACACCCTGAAGACACAATAAACTTCCCCTAGCCACTATGAATCTTTTACTTGATCTTGAAAACTACAAAGAGTATGCAACAACTGAAGAGAACTAGGAATGGGGCATGACTCATTGGAAATTATGGGGACCTTTTGAAGTGTCATATTCGAAAAAATATGAAAAAAATTCCAAAATACCACATCTAAAGAAACTTCAATAAAAATGTGCATTTTGATCCAAAACAATAGGCTCATAAAACACATGACATAAAAAACTATAATTCTCATTTAAAAGAAGACCTTATTTATTTATATTTAAAAACTACATTACTCAAGGGATTATTTTGAAATAAAAAATTAATCTTTCATAGAAAACATTCTTTATACAAATGAGACATAGTTATCAACATGAAACATGTCACGAACCGAATCTGGTTGCCATCAAAACCGAAACCCAACCTGGATCATGGAAAGTACCAAAGGGTTTTTTGATCCCCACAGGCAGGCACAAGTGCCTAGGTATCCCAAAATTCAATTTGGGAATGATTTACCAGGGTTTATAAACATAAAACAACAAACATATACAACATAAAAAATATGGATTTTTAAAAACAAACATTATTTTTCAAAAATTAATAATTGAATTAAATAATTTAAAATAATTAAGAAGGACTATAATAAAATAAGAAACCCAAAATGGACAACCCCAGAACCACATCATGGAAAGGGGCATCGTCCTCAAGACATCTCCATGACAATGTGCGAAGAAGGTCTGCTAGAAACCTGATCCACATGTGCTAAAAGATTTACCCAAATCTATGAAAAAAACAATATCCTCTTACAACCAAGGATGTAAGTAGGTTTTTATCCAATTCCTAGTAGGATGCCAACACTAAAATTTTCAATGTGATAAAAATTCAATGACTAAAAGGCTGCATGTTTATATAAACATGAAATGGTTATAATAATTTTAAAGAGATGCAACATTAAATAAAAATAGTTTTCAAGTGGGATACTTTAAAAAATTATCCCACATAAATAGAATGAAAATGCTACTGAATTTTCCAAAAAAACATACCATATACTGATAGTAATCCTAGAGCATCCAATGAGTAGAAGAAATGAGAAATAACCCTTAGGCACTAGCTCACTGTGGGTCCTAGGTACCTCATATCTATGTGGAAGTATCCGTACAATTATCTATTATAGTGCACATGAGCCACTAGTAAGAATAATACCCAAAAAATAATGCTACCCCATCATCATCATCATCATCATCATCATCATAGTTTATTTAGAGTTTTAAACATCAAACTTGATACAAGAAACCAGGGCCAAACCCCATGGGACCACTTGTATACTTGTATACATCCACCGACCTAGATACTTGGGTTTTTCCTCTTGTGCTCAAACATGTTCCAAATCCATGAAATACAATTTCCACATGACAATACCTGTTCCAAGTCACACACAAAAAAAGTATCTCACACACCTGTCACATAAAACATAATTTAATAAAATATTCATTTTTCACATCATACTCACACAAAACTGGCCACAAATGAGTATCATGCATCTCTTACAATTTCATAAACCATTTTAGAAATTTATAAAACTTTATAAATTTTTTTGACATCTTAAATAACCACTTTACCTGCGAAAAATCAAATCTTAAGTGAACAAAATCCCCAAAACATTACTTATACATCCTTTTCCCACATTTACTTACTCAATAAATCACATACAATTTTAATAAAACAATCCCAAGGAGTATACCATGTTTTGAACACAAAACTCATTTCAAAACACTCTTTCAAGGCCAAAATCACCCCAATTCCAATACAAAATCGAGTTGTCAGAGCTATCAAAATTTATTAAACCACTTTCAAATGTTATCAAGTTACCTCAAATGATGCAATTAAAGATACACATGGAAAACACCAATTTTCAAATAAATATGAATCTTTGAAATTAAATGCTTAACCAATACTACCAAAAATGGTTCCCACACCAAATATAATGTAAGAGTATCAAAATAAAAAATCATTGAATCAATGCTAACTCATATTAGGTTTTTTACACATGGAATCACCTACTTTTTGTGTCAAAACTCCAATTCTATGTTCGGAACATCAATCACACCACCACTACACCATGAGGGAGTGAAATCCAACTAAAACACAAATATTTGACCAAAAAAGACACCAAATAAAATCATAATTAAGAACCCTATCTTCTCTACATTTTTTAACTTCATGAAACAGGGGGGAGACCCTAAGGATAAAGAAAGAAATAAAGTGAGAAACACTTAATTGATGAAATATTGAATAAAACGACCCAAATACACTAGTATCTAAATTTACAAACTACTAAAAATCAATTTAGGTTATAATAAGGCTGAGGATGTCATATAGGAACTAGAATGGGAGAAAAAGAGTTAAAATTGAAGGAGTTATGGAAGAACCAATTTATATATTCAAATTTCGGCGATTTGTGAAATCTAGAGATGCTTCTCCCAAATTCGCTATGAATATGAGCTCCAATGATGGGGAGGGGATAATGGATATGCGCCTTGGGTAATTGGACATGAGTGAGAGTTGGATTCAATGACCAAACATAAATGTTTAATGTGATATTAAATAAATAAAAAATTATTTAAAGTAGAAAATGGGCTTTCGGGCTGACCTAATACCTTAATAAAAAACCAAATCCATCATGATTATTGATTTCTATGAGGTAAAAATGGATATGGTGGTTCTAATATACTAGGGGATTCCAATTGGGAAGTGGAATGGTGGTAAAAGTATGAAAAATGAATGAGTTATAAAAAAATAAAACTAGTTTTTAAATCTGAAAAAGGGCTCACGGGTTGGGCTAATTCATGAAAACTCACCCTTTCATCAAAAAATGTATGGGAAACTACCAAAACAAAGAAATAATTGAAAATTAAATAAAAAATACCTTTAAAAGAAGTGATGTATGTGGAAATTATCCCTACCATAAATCTCTCTTCCCACAAAAAGAATGAACATGTCCAAAAGAAAAAACTAAACCCAACAGAAAGGCCGAAATGGACTCCCAAGGCAATCTTCACCCCTAAAGGCTAAAACACCTCTGCTGATCAATTAAAGAAGGAATACTCTTGCAAACCAAAACATATACCACATTCCTAAAAACAGAAATCATATTTTGACTTTATCCAAAAAAATACTACCCAAAAACTATCTAAACCGGACTCAAGAAATTTTAAAAGATGAACAACAATAACGAAAAAGATTACACATACCTTTCTATAACTGAATTGTTGGCCTCTCTCAAATCCGAACATTTTCCCAAGGTAGATGTTGGTAGTCAGATAGCTCTGAACAAGTATAACTGCTACATATCCAAGACTGAGGAAAAATCCTTGTTACTAGTACGAAGAGACACAAATGGACTCCCCCCATAAGAGACAAATGAAATTTTCCCGAGACAGAATCAAGAAACAAATAAGGGAGGCCTGAACGGACATCCTGGTACAGTGGGTAGACTTCCATTCAAAATTTCAAATGGAATGTACATGTGAAACATAGTTGGTATTCCCACCATAACAACAAACCATATTAATCGACCAACACGAGCTAACATAGAAAGACCCCATATTTAAGGAGTTGGGATGACCGCATGGTTAGTCCGCACAATTTGGGAAACTGTGCACTAATCGTGGAGATCCTTCTATCTGAATGGTTTTGGGGAATGGTTAGTACTGATCATTCAATCAACCTTTCTTGCCAAATTTTAATCCTTTCTCCAAAAACTCCCAATTAGGGAAGGAATTACTTTGGATGATAAGATGGGAACAAGTTTTAAGGACCTAGCCTTAAAACACGACTTAATCTTTAATTCAATGAATAATTCACATTGAGGATCTTTTTACGTTTACATTTTTAGAGAATTAGGTGATAAATATTACATTACATCTCAAAAATACAATGTAGACACTCATACATAGTTTCCATTTTTTTCACATTATAAAAACTCTTGAAAAAAATAGTCATGTCTAATTCCATGTTTAAGAGAGCATGACTTTTACTTGATCCCATCCTTGACCCTATTCCACTTTATGTCATGTGAAAAAAATTTAAAAAACATGGGATGTGCATATAAATCTTATTAAGGGATACACAAAGTAGGAAAATTAGTAGTTTTTCAAAACAACAAATAAACCATGAATACTTTATCATATTTAATACTTTTCACCTTTTTGAAGTAGTAAATAATCATTACCGAATAAAAGGTCATTACATACACTTTTGTAACCAAAATACTACCATAAAACCCATATGAAGAACACATAACATATAAAGGTATCTTGGGACACAACATATTTAAATGGAATAACCATACGGTCTACTTCCACATATATCACTAAATGGAATAGCCATACGGCTGACTTCCATACCTAATGCATTGGTGGTTATAAAGTAATCACCCATCCGGGTTTTCCCAACACCACCTGTCATTTGTTTTATCACGTAAACACCCATCAAATGTCCATGTACCATTATAAAATCATAACACATACCAAAAAAATATAAAGGAAAGAAAATATTTCCACATTTCAATCACAATATATCACATAAATATATTGACATAAAAAAATCCATTATCAAAACCATTTTCAATACCAAAATATGTAAAAGAGTATATGGTATTTCTTTTCCTTTTAAAAACATTTTGGCTTGTTAAGGAATCCAAATATCAAATAATACACATGGCGGTGGAAAGGTCGTTGTCACCGCGTACGTTATAAAGAAAAAACTTTTTGTCCTCTAGTAAAATGCTTTGTAGAGAAAAGATTCCTTTTGAATAAAAGTAAAAGTCCAAGGGGTTTATACTCTGTATAATAGAAAGTTGTGTATAAGTGAAAATATGCCTCAATGAAAGGTGATTGATACAAAATCCCTTAACTCGTGTCCGACTTGACTGGATCGTTCTTTAATCTCCTGAATAATAAACTAAAGTTAATTTATACTTGATTAAGAACCTTTTTCATTTTTATTATTCCTTTTATATCACTTATTACCATGTCATAAACATTATTTAATCATTTAAGTTAATAATGTTTGTTTTGTCGATATTTTGTACGTGAGTAAAAAATGAACACCTTATATTTACAAGTTGTCCATGTGGTCAATAGAATATTATATCCAGAATGACATTCATTATTTAGATATCATATATATCATATATATCTATTATATATATATATATATATATATTTATAATAGAATATATCATTTGGAGGTAAGAAATGAAATGCACCGTTCATGGAGACGGCAAGCCGTACATACGCATTAACGCTACTTCTATTTCTATTTCTTATTTTAATGGAATTAAAACATAATGATACATATGTATATAATAAATCCAGTATAATATCATATATAATATCATTAATTCATTCCTTTATACATCCCACATATGGCATTAACGAGTCATATGACTTTGAGGGGGCTGCAGTCCGCACTTCCTCAAATGAAATTATCGGTTCCCATAATGGAAACTAGAATGGTATGATATAAATGGAAAATACAGAAGCATAAAGAAAACATAAACATAATATATATCATATATAAATACAGTATCATTATAATGGCCACCATGAGAGGAGATAGGAGGTAATTGAACAATCATCGTTTCGTGAGGCGTTAGTTTTCCATCCACAAAAACATTACGTTCTTCACACATTATATGGAGGTGTGTGTAAGTGTAGTTAAAATACTTCACATAACAACATACTAGTTTATTCATTATACTATTGTTGTTATAAAAGAATGTAATAAAAAGATTTTAGGGGTTGGAGAAGTAAAATAAAAGAAAACAATTTAGGAGAAACCGTTACCTTTAATTTGGGTAACTTCCTTTGGTTTGAACCAAAAGGTCTTCTTGAAGAGCCTTCTGCCTAAGAGAAGGCATCTAGGAGGTGGAGAGGGATGTAGGGAGCTTTATTGGGCAGAGTTTGGACGATCCTAAAGGCTTAAGAGGTTTGAGGAATTGGTTAGAAGTGTTCTACTTTTATAAGGTGGAGGAGGGGCTCTTCAGGAAAGTGTGAAAATATTATTTTATTATATAATGATATTCGATTTATAAAGGTCCAAACATCATTAAAGTAGACGATAAGATGACTAATGGTTGAAATAAAATCATCCAATAATAATTGGACATGTTTTGGATATTTTCTTAATATTTATAATCTTATTTATTTAAATCTTTTATTAAGGAGGTAAATACTGCATCATTATTGTGTCATTATTAATTTAAATTATTTGATGTCAAAAAATTATAAAAAAATACCACGATGTAGGAAATATTTTTATGTTTCCAATTAATATTTATAGTTGAAATGATAATTTATATAACCACTTCTAAAAATTAATTTACTAAAAGATATTTTCTTTTGTCATTTTTGTCTTTACTTTAAGTTAATTATTCTAAATTGTCATTATCAATCCCAAGTGGCTCAATGGGTGTCCCAAAATCTACCCAAAGATGACAATGGTTGTTAGTGACTCCAAAAATAAGATTTGGGAAAGTTTTAAGGTAATTTTGAATTATTATAATACTTCTTTTACCTTGAATTACCTTTTTTACCTTTAATTGTGGTAAATAAAAGTCAAAAGTTACTATTTACCTAAAAAATATTTTCATCTTATCAAACCTCATTTAACTTACTAATAACAACCATTTATTTAGGATTTTCTAAATTAAATATACAAAAGTTGTAAAATTTTATTTAAGTGAAAAATTCAGTTTTTTAACTATTACTAAGTGGTTTCACTATTCATCAAAAATTGATGTTTTTAAGAAAAATACCAAAATTATGCCTAAGTAATATTTGATATTCCAAATTCAAAAATGATGCCTATTTTTTCTAAATTACAAACATAGTAGTGGCATTAATTAATATAAAATTAATTCCCATTTTAAATCAAATCGTGTGTTTTTAAGAAACAATAACAATCAAAAGATTGACAATTGTTTATGTCCAATTTCAAAGTGAAATTAATTCCAATGACCAAAATTGGATTAAATGGTAAAAATATATTCTAATTAAATTTTAAGAACAATTAAAAATATAATCTAACCAAATAAATAATGTAGATTAAAATGCCGTTTTGAATTAAAATACAATATTTTTCACTATTCATTAAAAAATGGTCTTTGCTGAAAAAATTCCAAAAAATTTACACAAAGTAAATTTTGATGTCTCCATTATAAAGAATGATTTTATTTGGTCATATATAATGTATTAAAGTGACCAAAACTATATTTAAAGAGGTTTTTCCATTAAAAGGCAGTAAATCGACATTTTAATGGAAATTATGTTTAAAATTCGATTCATTCATATTTTACGCCTCTGAATTTTTATCGGATAAATGTAAATACATTAAACAAACATGTATAATCATATTGTAGTTAGTTTTTTTCATTCCCGCCAATAAAATGGATAGGAGTTAACTACCATTAAAAATAATAATATTATATTATTATTGTGCAATGTAAGATTTTAAAGAAACCCGTTGTTGCGTATCTGGTACGTTATCGAACATAAGAACCCTTTTAAAGTAAAATTAATATTTAATTTATAAATATTAATAAGTATGAAAATATCTTATTCTTAATTTACCTGGGATGTTACATACTTCCCCCCTTTTGGAAATTGCATCCTCAAAATTTTTATTCACTTATCAAAATAAGTGGGGGTATTTATCCCTCATAGAATTTTTAGATTCCCACATTTCCTCTTCAACTATATGGTTTTCCACAAAATCTTTACCTAGTTAATTACCTTATTCCACAAAAATTTCCCTCTATAGTCAATAATCTGGACTGATTGTTCTTCATAAGAGAGATTCTTTTCCAACTGAACTACCTCTAGTCACAAAACCTGAGATGGATCTAGCATATACTTTCTCAACATCGATACATGAAAAACATTGTGTACCTGGGACTAACATGGAGGTAAAGACACTATGTATACAACTGATGCAACATTTTCTTAAATTTCAAATGTTCAAATGAACCTCAGACTCAACTTTCCCTTCTTACCAAAACACATCGCACTTTTGCAGGGAGATACTGTGAGAAAAACATGATCACTTACCTCAAAAGAAAGTCCCTTCCTCCAGTCTACATAACTATTTTGTCTGCTCTGAGATGTTCTCAAGTGCTTATGAATTAACTGAACTTTTTCTGCCATCTCTTCTACCAATTCTGGTCCCATCAGCTTTTTTTCACCTACTTCATCACAAAAAGATGGAGTTCGACTATGCTTTCCATATAATGCCTCAAATGGAGCCATCTATATATTGGAAGGAAAACTGTTATTATATAAAAATTCAACCAAAGAAAAATGTTGGTCCCAGCTTCACTGATAATCCATCGAGGATGCATGTAACATATCCTCCAATGTCTGAATTGTTCGTTATAATTACCTATCTGATTGAGGTTGAAAATCTTTACTAAAATTTAATTCTGTACCCAACTACTTCTGAAGGCCTTTCCAAAAGTTAAAAGTAAATCTAAGATCATGATCAGATACAATGGAGTGAGGAACACCTGCAACCTAACTATCTAATTATCTTACAATTAAGAATGTTGATCTCGAGACAATGTATCTCAAATTGGAATAAAATGAGAATATTTAGTCAATCAATCAACAATAACCCATATTTCATTATTACCTCGAGATGTCTTCGGTTATACCAAAACAAAGTCCACAGATATATTTTCCCATTTTTTTTGCACCGTTAAATCTGGAAGCATTCCTTTTGGTAGTTGCTTCTTGGCTTTAACCTGCTGACAAGTCAAACACTTCACTGTAAAATCAACAATATCTCTTTTTATTTCATCCCACCAGTAATACTACCAATGATCTCCGTATATCTTAGTACTACCAGGATGAACTGAAAATAGAGAACTATGAGCTTCACATAATAACTCATTCTTCAACTGTGAATCACAAGGCACACATAATCTCTTCCAAAACCTCAAAACAAAATCATTATCAACATTAAAATCAGGCAACTTACCCTTCTGAACCAACTCTACCTTTTTCTGCAACTCACTATCTTCCTTCTACGTTTACTTAATTCTATCTAATAGAAATGATTTCACTAACACCTGAAAGAAAATAGAAAAATTTCCTTCACCAACAACTTCTATACCAAATTTCATCAAATCAAAAACAAAAGGATCTCATTCCAAACATTACATGGTTAATGAAGCATTACAATTTCGACCCAAAGAATCATCCACTTTACTTTATTTTCTCCGATGGTAAAGGATCGTGAAATCATAATCCTTGATTAATTCCAACCATCTTCTATGTCTCATGTTAAACTCTTTCTGAGTGAATATATACTTCAAACTTCTGTGATCAATATATATTTCACAATTCACTCCATACAAATGATTCCTCTAAATTTCTTGAGAAAACACAACATAAGCTAATTCTATCCCATGTGTAGGGTAATTCAACTCATGAGGTTTCAACTGACATGATGGATAAGAAATTACTAGATCATTATTCATAAGGACACATCCAATTCCTTTCAATGAAGCATCACTGTGAATAAAAAACTGACCATTTCTGGATGGCAGTGCCAAAACTGGAGAATTCACCAATCTTTTTTATCGATTTTTGTAAACAATCATCACATTCTTTTGTACAAAAAAACTTAACACCTTTGGGAGTTAACTTAGTCATTGGAATAGATAATCATGAAAAATTTCAACAAACCTCTGATAATAACCTGCAAAACCAAGAAAACTACGAATCATAGATATATTTTTGGGTCTTGGCCATTCTTCAACAACTTTTCTTTTACAAGGATCAACAGTTATGACATTTTTTGAAACAATGTGACTAGGGAAAGAAATTCATTGTAACCAAAAATCAAACTTGCTGAATTTTCCATATATTTTCTTTTCTTTCAAGGTTTTCTTGACAACCCTTTAATGAATTTCATGCTCCTATTTACATTTTAAATAAACCAAAATATCATCAATGAACACAACCAAAAACATATCCAAGAACTCAGGGAAAATTCTGTTCATAATATCCATGAATACAACAAGGGCATTGGTTAACCCAAAAGGCATAAATAAAAATTCATAATGGCCTTATCTTGTACGAAACGTAGTCTTCAGAACGTGTTCTTCCTTTACTTTCAATAGATGGTACCCTAACCCCAAATAAATCTTCAAAAAATACTGAGCTCCCTCGATCTGATCAAAAATATCATCTAAATGAGGAAAAGGATACATGTTCTTAGAAGCGATGTTATTAAATGCTCTATAATCAATGCAAAGTCTCATTGAAGAATCTTTATTTTTAATAAACAAGACAGAATCATCCCATGGTGATGTGCCAGGTCAAATGAAACATTTATCTAATAACTCTTTCAATTTTTTCTTTAATTATAAAAGTTCAATTTGAGCCAATCGATAAGGGTATTTTGAAATTCTCTTAGCATCAGGAACTAAGTAAACACTAAATTCAACTTCCTGATTAGGTATAATACCAGGAAACTCATCACTAAAAACATCAAGGTACTAATTTACCACGGGCATATCATTAATAAAAAAAGTTCCTTTATTTTAAACAATATGTGCAACGTAACATTCATTTCCACTTTAAACTAGTTTCTCAGCTTCCTATTATGTTATCAAAAGCAAGGGTTCATTCTTTTACACAAACTGAAAATCTTTCTGACATGAAAACTCTTTAGCTCTGTAGTCAATCTTAGCATGATAAAAAGACACTCAATCCATTCCCAAAATAACATCAAAACCTACTAGAGGAAAAACAATAAGGTTTGCAGGTAGATACTTCCTGCACACAAGGACATGAAGGTTATTATGTTTTCATATTGTCTTAACATTTCTTCCAGGTGTTTTTACTGTAATTTCTGTATTCATATCTTGAGATCGAATTCCCAATTTAGTAGAAAACTTCTTTAAAATGAAAGAGTGTGTAGAACCTGAATCAAACAACACATTGACATAATCTGAACAAACAAACAGTGTACCTGATACTACTTCGTTCTATGGCCCAATATATACTGAAGTATTTGAAAAGGATTCCACCACCCCTTTCTACTTTACTCTGGCTGATTTTACCTCAGTTGATTTCTTCGTTGTACACTCATTTTCCTAATGACCCATTTCATTACACTTAAAACATCTTACATATGGATTTTAATTTCCTTCAGGATCATCTTCCTTACAGTTAAGAGCAATATGACCAGACTTACAAAACCAAAATCACATTCCAAACTTCGATAAATATTCTTCGGGATGCTTTTTACCACACTTCTCAGAAGATGGATATTTAGTTTTCTTACCTCCAGGCTTCTTGGATGAATTAGTCCCCTTTGCCTACCAACTAGACCTCTTATTCTGTTGTTTTTTAAAGAACACTTGATCATCGACAAACTCCATTTCCACCTTCTTCAAACATCGTAAAAGTTTTTCATAACTTTTGAACTCACGAGAGGCTAACGCTCTTCGATATCATAGCTTCAGTCCTTTTTAAAATTGATTTATCTTATTATCAAGATCTCAGATGAAATTTGGTGAATACCTTGACAGTCATGTGAACTTTGCTTCATAAACAGTCACTAAGTCATCCTCCTGCCACAATTCTAGGAATTGTTTTTCCATCCTATGACGAACCACCTTAGGAAAATATTTCTCAAGAAACATACATTTGAATTCATCCCAATCAGGAGAATCAATCTCCTCACTATCCCTTTTATTTTTCACCATTGACCACCACTGATCAGCTTCATCTTCAAAACGGTAAACAACGAGACTAACCGTTTGATGTTCTGAATAACCCATGACATTGAAAATCTTCTCTAGTGCTTTAATCCACCCTTCTACAAGCACATGGTCAGATGATCCTCTAAATGATGGGGGATGATTCCTCATGAAATGATCTACTACTGGCGTGTTCCTCTGTGGTTGATTAGGATGATCTATTTTATGGATACCACCACCATTTATAGCCTGATTCAACTGTTCCATCACTGCAAAAAACTCTTCAGTTCCGATTCCAACCATCTCAAGTTGCTGATTTGGAAGGTTGTCTTCCTCCTGATGTCATCCCAACATAGCTTCCCTATCTCCTCTGCGTAAAACTATTCTGAACACAGAAATATCTTAAGCGAAGCAACATGGTAATCTATAAATGCTATATGATTTCAATCTAAACATAAATTAATTTATGGACATTTATTTAACAATAACCTAACTCCTAAAGTTATCTAAACCGACCTATAATACCAACTTTAAGGACCTATCCTTAAAACACTTCATAATCATGAATTAAACGAATAACTCATATTGAGGATATTTTTAGGTTTATAATTTTATAGAATTATTCAATAACTATTACATTACATCTAAAAAATACAAAGTAGAAACTCCTACCCAGTTTCCATTTTTTCACAGAATACAAACTCTTGAAAAGAAAGATTCATGTCTAATTCCATGTTTAAGAGAGCATGACTTTTCCTTGATCCCATCCTTGACCCTATTCCACTTTATTTCCAGTGAAAAACATTTCAAAAACATTGTGATGAGCATATAAATAACATTAAGAGGAACACAAAGAAGAAAAACTATTAGTTTTTTCAAAACAACAATTAAACCATGAATACATTATCATATTTAATACTTTTCACCTTTTTGAAGTAGTAAATAATATTCACTGAATAATATGTCATTAATTACACTTTTGTAACCAAAATATTACCATAAAACCCATATAAAGAATACATAATATATAAATGTAACTTTGGACATAAATATACTTAAATGTAATAACCATACGGTCGACATCCAAACATATCACTAAATGGAATAGCCATACGGCTAGCTTCCATACCCAATGCATTGGAGGTTATAACATAACCACCCATCCTGGTTTTAAAAGCACCACCCATCATTTTGTTTATCATGTAACCACCCACCAAATGTATAGGTACCATTATAAAATCATAACACATGCAAAAAAATTTAAAGGAAAGAAAACATTCCCACATTTCAATCACAATTTATCTCTTAAATATGTTGACATAAAAAACCATTATCAAAACCATTATCAATACAAAAAATCTTAAAATAGTTTATGGTATTTATTTTCCTTTTAAAAACATTGCGTCTTGTTAATGAAGCAAAATATCAAGTAATACTCACGGCAGCGGAATGGTCGTTGTCACCGCGTACGTTAAAAAGATACATACTTTTTCTCATTTAGTAAAACTCTTCGTAGAGAAAAGATTACTTTTGAATAAAAGTAAAATTCAAAGTGGTTTATACATCGTATAAAAGAAAGTTGTTTATAAGTGAAAATATGCCTCAATTAAAGGAGATTGAGACGAAGTCCCTTACCTCGTGTCTAACTTGACAGGATCGTTCTTTAATCTCCTGAATAATAAACTAATGTTCATTTCTGATTGATTAAGAACCGTTTTCAAGTTTATTATTCCTTTTATATCACTTATTACCATGTTATAAGAATTATGTAATCATTTGGGTTAATAATTTTCATTTTTTCGATATTTGGTACTTGATTTAAAAATGAACACCTTATATTTACAAGTTGTCCATGTGGTCAATAGTCCATTATATCTAGAATGAAAATAATTATTTAAATATCATATATATCATATATATCCTGTATATATATATATATATATTTAACAGTACATATCATTTGGAGTTAAGAAATGAAATTCACCGTTCATAGAGACGGTAAGCCGTACGTACGAAAGAATGAAACTTCCATTTCCATTTCTTATTTTAAAGGAATTAAAACATAATGATACATAGGTATATTATAATTCCAGTATAATATCATATATTATATCTCATATAATATCATATATAATATCATATATAATATCATTAACTCCATCCTTTATATAACCCACATATGTCATTAACGAGTCGTATCACATTGAGGGGGTGGTAGTCCGAACTTTTTCAAAAGAAATTATTGGTTTACCCATAATGGGAACCGTAATGGAATGATATAAATGGAAACTACAGAAGCATAAAGAAAAAATAAATATAAGATATATCATATATAAATACAGTTTCATCATAATGGCCAGCATTAGAGGCGTTAGGAGGTAATTGAACAGTCATTGTTTTTTGAGGCTTTAGTTTTCCATCCACAGAAACAATATGTTATTCACCCATTAGATTTAGGTGGGTGTAAGTGTAGTTAAAATACATATCATAACAAAATTCTAGTATATTGATGATACTGGTGTTGTTATAAAAGAATGGGAAAAGGTGTTTATGTAACACCCGAGACTTTTATGTTATATAAATCATCAAAGGAATCTTTTTCTACACAACACTTTCTTGGCTTGCTTTACACGCAATCGCAACCTTCCTCGATAGCTTGCGTCGTACGCAATACCGAGTTTCACTAAACAGCAATATACTATTAAAACTAGTCGTTATGAATAGTAATAACCACTTTTTGAAATTTTATAAATTTTATTTTTCAAAATGGACTTCATTTTCGGACTCAGAATATCGAAATTAGCCTAGGGTGAAATTTTGGTATTTTTTCTGAAAACTTTCAATTTTTGATGAATAGTGAAACCACTAAGTGGTAGGTTAAAAACTGAATTTTGCATAAAACTTAATTTTACCGCTTCTGTGAATGGAATTTCAAAAATCCGAGAGACACGGTTAATATCAAGGACTAAAATGTGGTTCAATGAGATGAAAATAATTTTTTGGTGAATAGTAACTTTTTACTATTTTTACCACGGTTAATAGTAAATAGGGTAACTAAGGGTAAATATGATATTAATATTACCCTAACACATGTCCTAATTCTATTAGACAAGTGTAATTCGACCAAAAACAAACTTAGGAATAAAATATGACCCTTTAGGCCCACTTGGATTAGATTAGGACATTTATTATTAATTTATTTAAAGAAGGGTTAAAATAGTTAAAATCAAAGTTTAATAAGTAAATCATTTTTAATATAGGGTTATACATAAGATAAATTCGATTGTAAATATTCATTAGAAAGCTAAAACGATTTCCTACATGATGGTATTTTATTTGTAATTTATAGACATCAAATAATTTAATTTATTTATGACACAAAGATGATGCAGTAATTATCTTATTAATGAAATATTGACAAAATTGATAATATAAATACAAAAATAAATGTAATTTGAGACTTTTTATGAATTCCACTAATTTTCTAGGTTACTATGATATATTAGTATTGATTTAATCAACTTGGTTCGAACATATAATTCTGTTATGACTTTGAAAAAAATCATATATCAAATAGTGTCAAAATTGACACAAAATAGTTTTTAAATCAAATATTATATTATTAATTGTTATTGTATTCCTAAAAATCTAAGGTTCGGCCAAATGACTTAGATAAGGATATATATATTAATAATAAACAATTTGGGGTTCGTTTGGCATGTTATAGTAAGTTTATTAACCATATAGTGAAAGAAAACAAAAAGACATGGTAAAAGTTAAATTATTTAACTTAGTGTTAAATCTAATTGATAAGGTTAAAATAATATCCTAAACTTGTCTAAATTCTATTGGTTGATAGGATTTCGACCCATCCCCACTTTAGCTTCGAAATAAGACCCTTTGGAACCATTATAAACCGATTTTGACTTTAATATAAAATAATATTTTGAGATATTCCTAAGGTGCCCCTCTCCTCCCTTATAAAAGGGCACCTCCTCCCCCTCCTCCTCACACCAAATTGAGCACTCAAGATCGGCCAACCCCTGCCCTTTTCTCCCCTCCACTTCCCTAGAATAGTCCTAGAGGTCCTGGTCTTCTCCAAAGACCACTCTTAGTTCCTTAAGTGGAGGATTCAAAGAGGCGTTCCAAAGAAGAGGTAATATCCATTACCGATCTTTTCAATTTCTTTCTTCTTCAACTTCTTCTTCTTTAGTTGTTTCATGATGAATTAATAACATCAGTATTACTTACATACTGATATGTTATTATAAATATGAAACAACCCTAATTCACCTTCTATCCATCCTACGGAAAAATGAAATCACCGCGCGTGCGTACGTACGGAATACCGTCTCCACGCCGTGGTGTAATCTATTTTCCACCATCACCTTACAAGGATGGGTATAATGGTGTAATGAGTAACTATATATGATTATTATTAAGTAATATTGATACTGAAATAATATATATATAAACTCCAATACAATTCCACGATCATAGGAACGATATCATCACTCGTGCGTACATACGGAATACCGTCTCCACGATGTGATGCGACTCGTTCTACATGATCTTCATTTCATAATGATTGTATAAATGAATTGAATGAATGAATATGGTATATACTACACTAATACCATTCTGGAAATGAATTATCTATAACCTAAATATAAGAATAAGAATTTATTCGACAAAACACGCATAAGAACAAAAAGTTATAAAGACCCGAGTAACAAGTAACAATGAAATATTACTAACAAGAAGCTAATAATATGACCATATATGATCTCATATCAATTTGTATGATTCTGGAATAAGTCAATAACATTATTTAAACCATTATACAGGAGCTTCGGACACGTACAAAGCTAATCGGACCTAAGGTAAGGGAAATATCACAATCTCATTTTTATCCGAGATTGTTTATTCGTAAGTATTTACTGGGGTGTATTTTATCATCCACATCCATGTTCCCTCAATATGTAATATTGTTTCCATCCACTTGAAATAGTTTAAATCGAATTTTACCCTTAGGTGAGTTTTTAGTAAAGAATATGAAAGGAATCTTTTGTCGTTTTTCCGTACGAGGTACTTTTTGACTTTTCCGACAAAAGTACGAAGAATGTTTTTTTTAACTTATACGGCATGAATGGATTTTTAAAACATTACTTCAAAGAAGCTTCCTTTACAAGTTTTCAAGTTTATTTTTAATCAACTTCTTTTATTTTAAAGTTGTATGACATGTTATGAAAGGAAAAATGTTTTTGAAGAAGAAAGGATATTTTCCTCAAGAATTCAATTCAAGTGTTTTATCAAAATTATTTTCCATCTAAGATAATAAAGGGTTCTGTTTCTATCCATATTTTTACATTGGTTTGACTATGTTGTGATGGAATTATGTTTATGAATTCCTTTATCATATATGAATTGATTTATGATGTCTTGATGTTTCAAGAATCCCATTTTTGTTACATGTGTTATGCGATGATGCATGTTGTATGATTATGTGGCACACATAAGAAAGGATTCATTATAAGATGGGTGGGACCTATATCTCCCTCCAATGCATTGGGTAATGATTTTATATCTCATGAGATAGACATGGCTGGAACGGAAGGTTATTTCGGTTCAGTGATACAGGACTGAAACGAGGAGTGAACTCGGTTCAGAAAGGGACTTTGTCCACTAAGATAGTCTTGGCGATGAGTCATGACTAACAAGAAATGATTTTCCATGATTATGTGTGCATGCCACAAAGTTTCAAGTTTTATGTTATGATTTTGGGGATCTCATTTTCACTTCTATGATTTATTCCATGTTAAGATATTATGATCTCTTTTGCAGGTTTTGATTTTCATAAAGATATGATATGATTTTTATTTCCTTTATTTGCCCTTGCTGAGCATTTGAGCTCACCCTTTTATGTTTTCTTTTCCCCAGGTCAGGAAGATGGATATTAAGTAGAATATGCTAAAAGGGACCCTAGATATGATGAAATAAATGGGAGACACTGTAGAAGATTTATGAACCAGTTGTTTATGTTTCCCAATTTCTAAAGACACTATACCTATACGGTCCTTTGTGGTTTTGTCATATGTTGTAATAAGTGTGCTTCAATTTTGAAGTATTAACAATGTATGTAAAGTGTGGGTCGTTATAGTTGGTATCAGAGGAAAGGTATAGTCAACCTTTGGAAACTAGGATGTGAAAGCCTTAGTAAGAACCCTAAGGATAAGTCTAAGCATAGAACACAATCTTAGTGTTTTAGAAATGGCCTTGAATAACCTAGGATAAGACCTTAAGCATGAAAATTTTATTCTTGAATTATGTAGTTTCCTATTATAATTAGTGTTGCTCACACTATTCTTCTTGGTTTTAGTCAATGGCTGGAACCCGAAGGAACCGTGTTAATGCGGAATGCGATGGGCAATGCAATGATTGTCCCTCTGAGCAACCAAACGATATGGGAGCTGGAATGCAAAATCTTGTAGCCATGCTCACACAACTTTCTCAATCTATGAATCATGCAGGATTTCCAAACGAACAAAGAAGGGAGAAACATTCTGTTGAATCCTTCATGAGGCAGCGTCCACCATCTTTCAGCGGGTCTACTGATCCATTAGTTGCTGAACAATGGATTAGTACTACTGAAAAGATATTTTCAGTTCTTCAATGTTCTGAGCATGATAAAGTCATCCTAGCAGTGTATCGTTTGGAAGGAGATGCGGATCAATGGTGGAATCTTGTTAAGAATACGAGGCAAAGGGATGAAATTGAGTCTATGGAATGGGACGAGTTCAAGAACTTATTTTTCAATAAGTACTTCCCTCGTATTCTCCGAACAAAGATGGAGAAAGAGTTTCTTGAACTGAAGCAAAGGGATGATGAATCTGTTAGTACCTATGAAGCAAATTTTACAAGACTTGCAAGGTACGCTTCTGGTATTATTATCCAACCTGAGATTAAGATCGATCGATTCTTTAGTGGCTTAAAACCAAGTCTTCGAAGGGCGTTAGCCATAAGGGACTTCAATAGCTACGAGGAAATCGTTCGATGTGCTCTCAAAGTCGAGATGGAGATTGGAGTAACCCATCAGTCACATGGGTTTGATAAGAAGAGGAAGATGGAATTCAAAGAAAAATCTAAAGAGCACACGGAAAAGAATATGAACTTTCCCTTATGCTCAAAGTGTGGAAAGAAACATGGAGGGAGTTGTCTTAAAGGGACAAGTAAATGTTTTAAATGTGGAAAGGAAGGTCATCGGGCATTTGAATGCCGTGATAATGGGAAGAAGATGTCTAATGATGCAAACAAAGGAAGGGATACACAGAATGAACCTGCTACACTTCAATGTTTCAAGTGCAAGGAGATGGGGCATTATGCCAATCAATGCCCAAATCCAAGGGTTGATGATGATGGTCGACGTCAACAAAATCTTAAGGCTAAAGACAAAGTAAAGTCACATGCAATTTCTATCAGCGATGTGGAGTACGATAACGATGTGGTGAAAGGTACACTTACCATCCATTCTAAAGTAGAAAATGTCTTATTTGATTCTGGATCCACCCACTCTTTTATTTCTGAAGACTTTTCTAAGGGTATCACCGTATTACCTCAACAATTAGATGTTGAGTTAGCCGTGACAACACCTAATGGCACATCAATCGCATCAAAAGTTTATAATTCTTCTCCGATCGAAGTTTGTGGGAAAGTGCTTCCTGCAAATCTTGTGATCCTTCCTTTAGTGGAATTTGATGTGATTCTTGGCATGGATTGGCTTTCTCTACATGGAGCTCATATCAATTGCCAAAGAAGGGAAGTCACATTTCATATTCCAGATCAATCTACGATCGTCTATCAATGCAAGGATGAACATAACCTTCCAGTGGAAATTTCTTCCATCTTATGGGTATTGATTCCACTAAATGAAGGTTATTTATCTCAAATGGTTGGTGAGAAACTCACGATTAAGAATATGCCCATTGTACGGGAGTTTGATGATGTCTTTCCGGAGGAATTACCGGGTCTTCCACCGAATCGTGAAGTTGAGTTTTCAATAGAACTCGTACCGGGTGCTTTGCCTATTTCAAAGACACCTTATAGAATGGCCCCAATTGAGTTGCAGGAATTGAAGAAGCAACTCCAAGAGAATCTTGATAAGGGATTCATACGCCCTAGTGCGTCACCTTGGGGAGCACCTGTTCTATTTGTTAAGAAGAAAGATGGATCAATGAGACTCTGCATTGATTATAGAGAACTTAACAAGATCACTATCAAGAACAAATATCCTCTCCCACGCATTGATGACTTATTTGACCAACTACGCGGAGCTCAATACTTTTCCAAGATTGATCTTCGTTCAGGGTATCATCAATTAAGGGTCAAAAGGGAGGATATACCAAAGACGGCTTTCCGTACAAGGTATGGACACTATGAATTTATAGTGATGCCATTTGGTCTTACTAATGCCCCTACTATCTTCATGGATCTAATGAATAGAGTCTTTAGAGACTATCTTGATCAATTTGTGGTAGTCTTTATAGACGATATTCTTGTCTATTCAAAGAGCAAGGAAGAGCATGAAGATCACTTGAGAATTATATTGAAGACCCTGAGAAAAGAGAAGCTTTATGCCAAATTTACCAAGTGTGAATTTTGGCTTCAAAAAGTTGCATTTTTGGGTCATATAATCTCAAAAGAGGGGATATCTGTGGATCCAGCAAAAACAGAGGTTATCGAAAGATGGTCAAGACCAACAACAGTAACTGAGATCCGAAGTTTTCTTGGTTTGGCTGGATATTATCGACGTTTTGTAAAAGATTTTTCACGATTATCTAATCCACTCACCAAGTTGACTCGAAAAGGAGTTAAGTTTGTCTGGACAGAGGAATGTGAAGAGAATTTCAAGGAGTTGAAAAGAAGGTTATCCAGTGCACCTGTGCTCACACTGCCTTGTAGTGGAGAAAGGTTTGTGATCTACAGTGATGCATCCAAGAAGGGATTGGGGTGTGTTCTTATGCAAAATGATATGGTGATAGCTTATGCCTCACGACAGTTGAAAATCCATGAGCAAAATTACCCAACACATGATTTGGAGTTGGCTGCGGTAATCTTTGCATTAAAGATTTGGAGGCATTACCTTTATGGTGAAAGGTGTGATATTTATACTGATCATAAAAGTTTAAAGTATATTTTCACACAAAAGGAGTTGAATATGCGTCAAAGAAGATGGTTGGAGCTGATTAAGGATTATGACTGCTCAATCCATTACCACCCTGGGAAAGCAAACAAAGTGGCAGATGCATTAAGTCGACAAGACCATGCTAGTTTATCCATGATGAGGATCACAAAAGATCCAATATTTATGGATTTACAAAGGATGGATCTTGGAATTATAATGGAAGGGGAAAAATCTTATCTTTCTCAAATGAATGTTCAACCATCTATACATGTGAAGATTAAAGAGGCACAGAAAGAAGATGTTGAGTTACAAAAGAAGGTGAGAAATGTTCCTGAATTCAACCTTGATTGTGATGGGATAATAAAGTTCAGGAATCGGGTTTGTGTTCCTCCCATCCCCGAATTAAAGAAAGAGCTGCTGGATGAGGCTCATAGTTCTTCATTCTCTATTCATCCTGGAAGCACGAAGATGTATAGGGACTTGAAAGAGTACTTCTGGTGGGATGGCATGAAAAGAGATGTTTCTGAATATGTCTCTCGATGCTTGGTTTGTCAACAAGTTAAAGCTGAGAGACAGAAGTCTAAGGGGATGTTACAACCATTACCCATACCCGAATGGAAATGGGAAAACATCACTATGGACTTTGTCACAGGACTTCCTAAAACATCCAAAGGCAATAATGCTATCTGGGTCATAGTTGATCGTCTTACAAAGTCTGCACACTTCATTGCTATTAGAGAGGATTTCTCTCTAGATCAGCTTGCCAGGATATATGTAAAGGAAGTGGTAAGATTGCATGGAGTACCACTTTCTATTATATCTGATCGGGATCCGAGATTTACCTCGAAGTTCTGGCGAAGTCTTCAGCATACTCTGGATACAGAGTTGAGTTTCAGCACTGCTTATCATCCCCAGACAGACGAGACTTTTATGTTATATAAATCATCAAAGGAATCTTTTTCTACACAACACTTGCTTGGCTTGCTTTACACGCAATCGCAACCTTCCTCGATAGCTTGCGTCGTACGCAATACCGAGTTTCACTAAACAGCAATATACTATTAAAACTAGTCGTTATGAATAGTAATAACCACTTTTTGAAATTTTATAAATTTTATTTTTCAAAATGGACTTCATTTTCGGACTCAGAATATCGAAATTAGCCTAGGGTGAAATTTTGGTATTTTTTCTGAAAACTTTCAATTTTTGATGAATAGTGAAACCACTAAGTGGTAGGTTAAAAACTGAATTTTGCATAAAACTTAATTTTACCGCTTCTGTGAATGGAATTTCAAAAATCCGAGAGACACGGTTAATATCAAGGACTAAAATGTGGTTCAATGAGATGAAAATAATTTTTTGGTGAATAGTAACTTTTTACTATTTTACCGCGGTTAATAGTAAATAGGGTAACTAAGGGTAAATATGATATTAATATTACCCTAACACATGTCCTAATTCTATTGGACAAGTGTAATTCGACCAAAAACAAACTTAGGAATAAAATATGACCATTTAGGCCCACTTGTATTAGATTAGGACATTTATTATTAATTTATTTAAAGAAGGGTTAAAATAGTTAAAATCAAAGTTTAATAAGTAAATCATTTTTAATATAGGGTTATACATAAGATAAATTCGATTGTAAATATTCATTAGAAAGATAAAAAGATTTCCTACATGATGGTATTTTATTTGTAATTTTTAGACATCAAATAATTTAATTTATTTATGACACAAAGATGATGCAGTAATTATCTTATTAATGAAATATTGACAAAATTGATAATATAAATACCAAAATAAATGTAATTTGAGACTTTTTATGAATTACACTAATTTTATAGGTTACTATGATATATTATTGTTGATTTAATCAACTTGGTTCGAACATATAATTCTGTTATGACTTTCACAAAAATCATATATCAAATAGTGTCAAAATTGACACAAAATAGTTTTTAAATCAAATATTATATTATTAATTGTTATTGTATTCCTAAAAATCTAAGGTTCGGCCAAATGACTTAGATAAGGATATATATATTAATAATAAACAATTTGGGGTTCTTGTGGCATGTTATAGTAAGTTTATTAACCATATAGTGAAAGAAAACAAAAAGACATGGTAAAAGTTAAATTATTTAACTTAGTGTTAAATCTAATTGATAAGGTTAAAATAATATCCTAAACTTGTCTAAATTCTATTGGTTGATAGGATTTCGACCCATCCCCACTTTATCTTCGAAATAAGACCCTTTGGAACCATTATAAACCGATTTTGACTTTAATATAAAATAATATTTTGAGATATTCCTAAGGTGCCCCTCTCCTCCCTTATAAAAGGGCACCTCCTCCCCCTCCTCCTCACACCAAATTGAGCACTCAAGCTCGGCCAACCCCTGCCCTTTTCTCCCCTCCACTTCCCTAGAATAGTCCTAGAGGTCCTGGTCTTCTCCAAAGACCACTCTTAGTTCCTTAAGTGGAGGATTCAAAGAGGCGTTCCAAAGAAGAGGTAATATCCATTACCGATCTTTTCAATTTCTTTCTTCTTCAACTTCTTCTTCTTTAGTTGTTTCATGATGAAGTAATAACATCAGTATTACTTACATACTGATATGTTATTATAAATATGAAACAACCCTAATTCACCTTCTATCCATCCTACGGAAAAATGAAATCACCGCGCGTGCGTACGTACGGAATACCGTCTCCACGCCGTGGTGTAATCTATTTTCCACCATCACCTTACAAGGATGGGTATAATGGTGTAATGAGTAACTATATATGATTATTATTAAGTAATATTGATACTGAAATAATATATATATAAACTCCAATACAATTCCACGATCATAGGAACGATATCATCACTCGTGCGTACGTACGGAATACCGTCTCCACGATGTGATGCGACTCGTTCTACATGATCTTCATTTCATAATGATTGTATAAATGAATTGAATGAATGAATATGGTATATACTACACTAATACCATTCTGGAAATGAATTATCTATAACCTAAATATAAGAATAAGAATTTATTCGACAAAACACGCATAAGAACAAAAAGTTATAAAGACCCGAGTAACAAGTAACAATGAAATATTACTAACAAGAAGCTAATAATATGACCATATATGATCTCATATAAATATGTATGATTCTGGAATAAGTCAATAACATTATTTAAACCATTATACAGGAGCTTCAGACACGTACAAAGCTAATCGGACCTAAGGTAAGGGAAATATCACAATCTCATTTTTATCCGAGATTGTTTATTCGTAAGTATTTACTGGGGTGTATTTTATCATCCACATCCATGTTCCCTCAATATTTAATATTGTTTCCATCCACTTGAAATAGTTTAAATCAAATTTTACCCTTAGGTGAGTTTTCAGTAAAGAATATGAAAGGAATCTTTTGTCGTTTTTCCGTACGAGGTACTTTTTGACTTTTCCGACAAAAGTACGAAGAATGTTTTTTTTAACTTATACGGCATGAATGGATTTTTAAAACATTACTTCAAAGAAGCTTCCTTTACAAGTTTTAAAGTTTATTTTTAATCAACTTCTTTTATTTTAAAGTTGTATGACATGTTATGAAAGGAAAAATGTTTTTGAAGAAGAAAGGATATTTTCCTCAAGAATTCAATTCAAGTGTTTTATCAAAATTATTTTCCATCTAAGATAATAAAGGGTTCTGTTTCTATCCATATTTTTACATTGGTTTGACTATGTTGTGATGGAATTATGTTTATGAATTCCTTTATCATATATGAATTGATTTATGATGTCATGATGTTTCAAGAATCCCATTTTTGTTACATGTGTTATGCGATGATGCATGTTTTATGATTATGTGGCACACATAAGAAAGGATTCATTATAAGATGGGTGGGACCTATATCTCCCTCCAATGCATTGGGTAATGACTTTATATCTCATGAGATAGACATGGCTGGAACGGAAGGTTATTTCGGTTCAGTGATACAGGACTGAAACGAGGAGTGAACTCGGTTCAGAAAGGGACTTTGTCCACTAAGATAGTCTTGGCGATGAGTCATGACTAACAAGAAATGATTTTCCATGATTATGTGTGCATGCCACAAAGTTTCAAGTTTTATGTTATGATTTTGGGGATCTCATTTTCACTTCTATGATTTATTCCATGTTAAGATATTATGATCTCTTTTGCAGGTTTTGATTTTCATAAAGATATGATATGATTTTTATTTCCTTTATTTGCCCTTGCTGAGCATTTGAGCTCACCCTTTTATGTTTTCTTTTCCCCAGGTCAGGAAGATGGATATTAAGTAGAATATGCTAAAAGGGACCCTAGATATGATGAAATAAATGGGAGACACTGTAGAAGATTTATGAACCAGTTGTTTATGTTTCCCAGTTTCTAAAGACACTATACCTATACGGTCCTTTGTGGTTTTGTCATATGTTGTAATAAGTGTGCTTCAATTTTGAAGTATTAACAATGTATGTAAAGTGTGGGTCGTTATAGTTTAGGGGTTGGAGTAGTAAAATAAAAGAAAACAATTTCGGAGAAATTGTTATATTTAATTTGGGTAACTTCCTTGAGATTGAACCAAAAATACTTCTTAAAATGCCTTATGCCTAAGTTAAGGCTTATAGGATTAGGAGAGGGATGTGGGTATCTTAATTGGGTAGAGTTTGGACGAGGTTAATGTCTTGAGATGTATGAGGAATTGGTTAGAAGTGGTCTACTTTTATAGGGGGGGAGGGGCTCTTTAGGAAAGTGTGAAAATATTATTTCATTATATAATGATATTCAGTTTCTAAAGGTCCATAATTAATTAATGTCAAATCTAAGATGACCCATGGTCGAAATAAAATCATCTAATAAGAATTTGACAAGTTCTGGATATTTTTTTAATATTTATAATCTTATTTATTTAAATCTTTTATTAATGAGGTAAATACTGCCTCATTATTGTGTCATAAATAATCTAAATTATTAGATGTATAAAAATTATAAAAAAAATACCATGATGTAGAAAATAGTTTTATCTTTCTAATGAATATTTATATTCGAACTGATAATTTATAAAACCCCATAAAAAAATAAATTTACTAACACATATTTACATTGTCATTTTTGCCATTACTTTAATCTAATAAATCTAAATTCTTATCATCACTGCCATGTGGCTCAATGGGTGTCCCAAAATCGACCAAAATATGACCATGGTCGTTAATGACTCAAAATTTAAGGTCTGGACATGTGATAAGGTAATTTTGAATTATTATAATATTCTTTTTACCATGAATTACTTTATTTATCTTTAACAGCTGTAAATAAAAGTCAAAAGTTACTCACCAAAACATATTTTCATATTATTGAACCAAATTTTACTTACTAATAACAACCATGTATCTCAGATTTTCAAAATTCAATTCAAAGAAGTGCTAAATTATCTTTTAAATGAAAAATTCAGTTTTTCAACTACTACTAAGTGGTTTCACTATTAATAAAAAATTCATGTTTTTCAGAAACATACCATAATTCTGCCTAAGCTGTATTTGATATTACAAATTCAAAAATGATGTCTATTTTTGCTAATTTCCAAATATTGTAGTGGAATTTAATATTTTAAAATTAAATCTTGTATTAAAAAAAATATTGTGTTTTTAATAAAGAATAATTATCAAAATATTGACACTTGTTTATGTCAAATTTCAAAGTGAAATTTTTTATAATGAAAAAAATTAGATTAAATGGTAATAATATATTCTAATTACACTTTAAAACAAATTAAAATGATTATTTAACCATATAATTAAATTATAATAAAATTCCCTTTTGAATTAAAATACAACATTTTTCACTATTCATTAAAAATGATCATTATCGGAAAAATTCCTAAAATTTACACATGGTAAATTTTGATGTCACCATTCTAAAGAAGGATTTTATTTGGTCATATAGAATGTATTAAAGTGAAAAAAACTATATTTAAAGAGGGTTCTTCATTAAAAGGCGGTAATTCGACCTTTTAATGAAAATTATGCTTTAAATTAGATTCATTCATATTTTAAGACTCTAAATTTTTATTGGATAAATGTAAATAAATTTAACAAAAATGTATAGTAATATTGTAGCTAATTTTTTTCATTCCCACCAATACAACAGCTAGGAGTTAACTACCATTTAAAACAATAATATTATATTATTAGTGTGCAATGTATGATTTCAAAAAAACCCATTGTTGCGTATCAGGTATGATATCAAACATAGAAACCATTTTAAAGTAAAATTAATATTTAATTCACAAATATTAATAAATATGAAAATATATTATTCTTCATTTACCTGGGATGTTACACGAGTTCCAACCAATTCATTTCATCAAACGAGAACAAGAAAAGGAAGATGATGACACCAGTGGTTTAAACTACTCCCCCATTCCATAATGAGGGAAAGACTTTGTACAGGGAATTGAATGACTATAGGATTTACCATGACTATGCACTAGCATCTCCCTAGGACCTAGGGCTAGAGCTCAAAGGATTGAAGCATCTTCTGCCTCGTATTTTGGATTTGGAAACTAATGAATGGTACTTCTTCTTCTTGTGATACAATAAACTACACTGAAATCTCAGATGGTTTCACCAAGACATAACACACCCCAAAACTCACTCTAGCAAAACCTGGCATTTTTTGAATTTATTCAGATAAGGAATGGAAGGAGAAAATGATATATCGCAACACATTACACTATACCAAGTTTGTCTAGATTTCATGAAAGGAGACACAATTCTGAAAAAACATTGACTCATAAAAAGATTCACCTTTACAGTCAAACGAGAACATAAAATCACAAGGCATCACCAAACATGATCATTTCAAAAGATAAAATCATTACCTGGAGTGTGACCTTGTGAAATGTTCCCAAACATCAGAAAATTATAGAATGTGTCCATAATAGCCTCACATGACCAGATTTCCCACAATGGAGGATTAATGCAGACCCCTACTTCAAATAGACTACGAAGGATCCATAGGCCCTCTTAGAGACCATCCACACTAACAACCCCAGAGAAATTCTAGCTTCAACAAATCAAGTATATTTAGAAACCAATTTCTCTTTCAATGTTCCACAATCACTCTCCCACTATAAGAGTATCCACAAAACCATGAAGGGAAAATGTTTAGACTCAATCTACATTGATCTAGAAAAATATTCCTTATATTTATCAACTGGGGGATATTCCAACAGTGAAACAATCTAGGTTTCACTTCAGTCATGCATTAGCTCTTACTGGGAGTGCACCTTACCCAACAAGAGAACCCAAGGGCCCCACAAAGCTCATCCAAATCAAAATGTACCACAAAACAGATCCAAACACCTGAATGGAATAAACATAAATGGATCTGGAAACATTATTTATAAGGATAAAAATAATTATCCCTTCAATAAGACTTACCAAAGAAACAAAAATCCAAAATACAGTTTAAACAAGAAGGATTCGTGGACTCAAAACATACCACAAAGACAAAATTTCTAATAACACATCAGCTAAATCATCCCAAACTAGTTGTCATGACATAATGTTTTCTATTAAAAACATCTATTTGAAAATAAAAGGTTTAGTGTTTAGAACATCCACCAATGGTACCCCATGGGCCTCAAACATGCATGTTTTTTTTCTACACAAGGCACCATCCTCATATCCATCCTGAAACACATCCATTATTGCCATTAACCATCAAATATCTCAGATAACCACATGCATGTGGTCTATCACAGAAATAAAAAAGGATAAAGAAATTTATTTCCACTTTTAAAAACACAAACAGTCATCCAATACTTACTTTTTTTTCATAATATAACTAACCATGAAATGAAAATCCCAATTCATATCTTACAATATTTTTAAAAAGGAAAAATAATTCAATTGAAATCTCACGATCAAGATTTTCACATAAATTTCAAAAAATCTCAACCCCTATCAAAATGCTTTTGGTTTTTTGATCAAAACCATTTTATCAGCACCCATTCATTGAAAAGCTCATATATTATTGTTTAAAAAAAAGGATAAAATGACTCGTAATGATTTTCAAAAGGCCACCAATCATGAAATAGAAACTACACTTCAATCAATGTAAATTTATTTAAAAACATTTCATCCCATTAAAAAACACTTCTAATTTCCTGAAAACATTGTTTCTTAAATCCTTATTAAATTGGGAACTCAACACTTCTCATTTTAAAAGATGATTCCAAAATGTCATTAATCATTTCAAGTGATATCTCGTTACCAAATCAAAATCCATATCAATACTGCACACATGACTTGCAAAACATTTCAACCCATTAAAACACATTTCAATAGTTTATAAAACTCTATTGGAATCACATTATCAAAACCAACTTTATCATAATATATTTATTTCAAAAGATGTTAAATACACCGTTTTCCATTTCAAAAAAAATCATAAAATTCAGTTCCACCATTTCAAAAATTAATAAATTCCCTCTTTATTAGAAAATAATTTCACAGAAACTTTTCACTTCTTCAAACCATGTAATTTTTTCATTAAAACCAAACTTCCATGATTTCAAAACTAAAGGACACTAGACAATGTGAGGGAAAACTAGTTTGGGTGGGTGGCTTGGAAATATGGTTGGCGGACATATTACAGTCAATTGACAATTACAGATAGTGTTCTAGGGAAATATCCTCAGCTCCACATGGCTTACAAGGCCCTACGAGCTCACTATGACCATTAACCCAACTTTCTTTTCCTTTAACCTAATCGTCATCAAACCCTGAAAACCAAAGGACTCAGAAAAATCCCAGCTTCCTCCAGCGACTTGAATACCATAATGAGGTTTGCTTTCCAGGAACACTACCCATAACCAGAATGTCAAGTCCTGACAATCCTTGCTTCAGACTATCCCAAATATTCCCCAGTTAACATAGCCCAAAGAGAGCGAACCTACCCTCATTTGATACCATTTTGTCACGAACCGAATCTGGTCACCATCAAAATCTGCACTCGAACGACCTGTGGAAAGACCCAAAGGGTGTTCTTGATCCCAACAATTTGGTAAAAGTTCTCGGGTATCACAAAAAGGAATCTAGGAATGATTAATCTTAGTTTATAAACATATAACAACAAAAAAATCCCACATAAAAAATCAGGAGTTTTAAAAAACCGTCTTTTAAAAAATTCAGAATTGAATTACATAATTTAAAACAATTCTCAAAGACTATATAAAATGAAGAAACCAAAAATTGATAGCCCAAGAGCCTCCTCCGGGAATGGGGAAGCACCCTCAATCCATCTCCATGACACTATTCCAAGAAGGACTTCTAGAAACCCGATCCACTAGCATTAAAAGCTTTACCTAAACCAACAAGAAAATAACCAAGTCTACTTAAAAAAAGGGTGTAAGTAGCGTGTGAGAAAAATCCTAGTAGGATGCCACCACTAAATAATTCCATGGGATAAAAATTCATGGATGAAATGCTTAAAAGTTTTCATAAACACGAAATGCTAATAATAATTTTAAAGATATGGAACATTAAATAAATACAGTTTTCAAGTGGGCTACATTAAAGAATCAATTATTATAAAAATAATGCAAAATTTACATTATTTTATATCCAAATATACCATATGTTTATGGTAAGAATAGAGTATATAATGAGTACAAGCAATGAGAAATAACCTCTAGGCACTAGCTCGGTGTGGGTCCCAAGTACGTCGTATCTCGGTGAAATTAACTATACAAATATCCATTCTAGTGCACAAAAGACACTAGTAGGGATAATACCTATATCCTAGTGGTCCCCTATCATCATCAGTATCATCATCAACATCAAAGATTAATAAGTGTTTTCATCATCCTACGTACTACGTAAAACTAGGGCCAAACCCCATGGGATCACTAGCATACTAGTACACGTCTACCCACCTTGATACTCGAGTTTTCCCTCTTGTAATCAAACAATTTCAACAATCCATGACATAAAATTATCCCTCTTGTGCTCAAACAAGTTCAAAAATCCATGACATACAATTTTCACATGAAAACACTAGTTCCAAGTCACAAACACACTAAATAGAACATACACATGTCACATAATACTCTTTTCACAGTCAAATATTAATTATTCACATCATACTCACACAAAACCATCCACAAATATGTTTTGCGCCACTCTCACAATTTGATAAATTATTTCAGAAATTTATAAAACATTATAAATTTTTTTGACATCTTAAATCACCATTTTAACTTTCAAAAAAACATCTTATGTGAACAAACTCACCAAAACAGTACATTTACATCCTTTTCCCACTTTGTTTAACTCAATTAATCACATACAATTTTTATAAAATAATCCCATGGATTATAACCCTATTTTGCACAAAAAACTCATTTCAAAACCCTCTTTCAGGGCCAAAATCACCCAAATACCAATAAAAAACAGAGTTGGAATCCCTATCATCATTTATTAAACAACTTTAAAATGTTATGAAATTACCTCAAATGATACAACAAATGATACACATGGAAAACACACATTTTAAAAAAAATATACAAGTTTGAAACTAAAAGCTTAATCAATACTACCAAAAAATAGTTCCATAAAAAATTACCATTTCATTGTGAGAAACTTCCACCACACCACCGGGACACCAAGAGGGAGTGAAATCTAACCTAAAACCCCAATATTTGACAAAAAAATACAACAAATCAAGCCCTATGTACGAACCCTAACATCTAGAAATTTTAGAACATCATGAAAGAGGGAGGAAACCCTAAGGAGAATGGAGGGGATTAAGAGAGAATCAGTTATTTGAAGAAATATTGAATAAAATGACCCAAATACACTAGAATCTAAATTAAAAAACATCCAAAAAAGAGGAGAGGTTATAATAAAGACGTGGCAGTCATGTTGGAACTGGAATGATGGAAAAGAGTAAAAATTTAAGGAGTAATGATGTAAATAAATTATGTCATCAAATCTGGGCGATTTAAGTCATCCAAGAGGTTTCTCCAAACATTTTTTATGAATATGATCTACAAAGAGGAGAAGTAGATCATTGGGGATCACCTTGGTAATGTTGGATCTGGTGAGAGTTGAAATCACCAAAAAATAATAAAAATTTAAATATATATAAAAAATTAAAACAAAATATTTAATGGAGGAAATGGTCTTTCAAGAAGGCCCAATACCTTTATAAAACACCCAAATCCCCCATGATTATGGATTTCTCGGAGTCCAAAATGGTATGGTGGATTTAATATACAATGGGATGAAAATTGGGTAGTGTAATTTGTGTAAAATGTTAAACAATGAAAGAATTATAGAATTATCAAAAAAAATTATTAAATCTCGAAATTAGCACACAGTTTGGCCCAAATCATGAAAACACACCCTTTCCACCAAAAATGGATGGGAAACCACCACAACAAAGACATAATTGAAATTAAATAAAAATAACCTTTAAAAAAAATTCATGGATGTAACAAAACCAATTTCTATAATCACTTTCTTATTCATGGTAATTTTAGGAAAGCCAGATCTAACCATTTATTACAAATATAAACCCATTACATAAAATAAACCGTCAAATTTGTGCTCACCCATTTCCATCCACATTAAAACCCACATATACCAGAAATACACACACATATGATAACATCCATGAGGAACACCAATTGTCTCACCCATGTCACTTTCTTACGAATTCCAAAAATATAACAAATCTCCATACAAAAACAATGTCTCTTTTAAAAACCATTTTCGAGTCCAAAACCATGTGAAATAAATCATTTCAATTTAAAAAGTTATTTTCATTTTAAAATAATAATTAAATAAACCAATGATATGATTAAACAAAAATCACACCAAACCACTATAATGGGTTACTGGTATCTACAAATAACATGGATACATATTAGTGGGACATACCCCAAGTATGAATTGACACTAAGTGGACCTTCAACCATTCATTTAGAATCCTCATGGGTCACTACACTATTTGAGATTATAACATCACACTGGATCACATCTATTTTCATTCCTCAATCCAAAAAAACCAAAAACAAAAACAAGGATTCAAATCCTGGTATACCCTTTTAAACATAAGGTTCAAAATGTGCAAGATTTCGCAACACTCGTCCCATACCTAACTCCCAAGTCTTGAAAATCATATATCCAATGTAAATGACATCCGAAATAATAGATAACCTTCTATGAAAACAGTTTTTCATGAAAAAAATGGCTTCTCTCTAAAAAAACATCCAACCCAGTCAGATACATATCCCATATGGTGTTCTCAATCCCCATTGTTAGAAACTACTTCTAGGCATAAAAGTACACCATGTGTGAATGATTTATCCCAATAAATAGAGAAAGATAAAATAATTGAACTGAACACATAGAAAAATACAATGACTAATCATGAATAAATATACAACAGACGTAGGTACAAATTACAACTGGAAAAATGAAGAAATATAGAAAACCAAACCACGACAGGCATAGTCTCCTTGTAACCTCATGGTCACCACTGTCCACAAACTAACCAAACACATCGCCAACCTACTAGAATGATGGTCACATGATCCAGAGAACTTGATCCAACAAAATAGCTAGAGTCTAACAAAAATAAATGCTACAAGTAAGGTGTGATAATAATAAATTAAGAGGCAACCATAACCAAATTGGCACATCTCCCTTCCTAAAAATGTCTGCAAAAAATTGTTTAAAAATAAAAATAAAAAAATGATATTTTCTAATATAAATAAATAATTTCATCATATTATTTTTTTGTAAAGTGGATTACTATTTTTAATCCAAATTCTAAACCAACATCCGAGCAAAGAGATACAAATCTGTGAGGAAAATAAACGAGTTATACAAACAAAAAACCAAATGCAACTGAATATAAAAAAATAATGATAGTGAGAATGGTATATTCTTATATATATATATAGAGTGATCCAAATATGTTCCATGTTTCGAGTAACCTATAAGTATATTATGGTACTCTATCTTCAATAAGAAAATGGCCATTCTAAACTGACTAATCTAGTTTCACGTTCCACCATGCCCAATCAATTCAAGGGGGAACCAATCGGCCTAATTGGGATTGAAATTAAATCATCACTCAACCCTATAAAAGATGCCCATGTCACCCATTGTAATAGTGTAATATGTAAGCATGATTCCATTTAATGTGTGACTGACTAAACCGACTTTCACCACACTTGACTTCCCCAATGATATATACCACCCACATGATAACCCAAATGGGGAAATCATCCATAGGGGTTCCCATGTTAAAAATAATCATTCAAAAGTTCCAAAAGGGCCATAAAATCTCAAAATAATTCAATATATTTCACAAAAAAACCTTCTGTTTCGAACTTAGAATTTACATTTTCAAAACCAAATTCAATTCCCCAGAAAAGAAATTTTCCAGCCAAGCCTTACATCATGTCCATATAAACTACATTCATAAAACATTTCTAAAATAATATGAAACATCATATTCATGTGTAAAATGATAAATGAGAATTTAACATTAAAGATAAATTTCATTTCAAATCTATGATGAAAAATGTAAAACATTCTTGATGGTTTAATGAGACTTTGAGGAAATGATGATTGTACCTGAGCAGACGATCCGTGCAACCTAACATCCATGAAATTGAAATAAACATCAACAATATCCCATAGGATTCACAAAAGAAAGAACCCACCAATTATGAACCTTGAAATAGAGATATTAAAAGAGGTAGTAGGGGAAAAGAGGCCAAAACCCTAAAAACTCACCTTAGATCACTGGAGGAACACCCATGGCGAGAACAGATATAATGGGAAGCAGGCTTTGGGACCCATTCATGTTCCAAAACCAAACAAGGGGGAAATACCTAATTTGGGATTAAATGAGTTAGTTGAAAAGATTAAACTCAAAATTTTATAAAACTAGGAATATCACATTGTTTGGATGTATGGTTTAACAATCCATGCTCTAACCATGTGTTAGCTACTAACAAAGATGAGATTGGCCTCATGACAAACCCACACAGTTTGAATTAACATGATCAGACCATGTGGTTTATACTATCTAACTCTAGGACCTTCTTCATTATTAATTGGGAGGGTACACACCGTTTCGATTTACCATGCAATGTCTATGAACAGGCTAAAAATTCATCTAAAACTCAAAAACACAAAATTTTACGAGGGGAACCAAATCCGAACCTCCACAAAAACTATAACCAAGTGAAATGAATAAGATATTATAAAATCAAAGGTCATAGTGTGACAATATACTCCATATTTTATAATATGGTAATTAGGATATTTGTATAAGGACCATATATATAAAAAATAAAGACACATACAAAAAACAAAGAAAATATTACCCAAATCCCAACGTTAATAAATAATTATTAATATGTTAGTAATATAAAGTCATAATAAAACCATATATGGTAATAAAAATAAAAATATAGTTCATTAAAACATGTTTAAAAAAATACATTAATTATATAGGAAGCTTCTATGAGTATGTAGACAATCAAGAAACAATGTAAGGGAATTTCATCTCACTTTTTATTTCTGTGAGAAACATGCCTTATTCACCACTATTTGATTTTTTTTGGTGTATTTACTAGAAATGAATGTAATATATGATTAATAATATTATATTTATTGGTTTTGTGATGACCCAGACCCCCCTTGGTCCCTTCCTTTTCCAAAATCCGGATCCTTAAGGGGTACCGATCGGTGCGACCAATCGGTGAGGCCGATCGGTGAGGCCGATCGGCGGAACCGGCCGACGTCACCTGGCCTTGCCAAGTTGTTCCAGGAACGCTCCTTTTTCGCAAATAGGGTTTCAAACCCTATTCTGCCTCGTTTTAAAAAAAAATGTCTTAAATACCCGAAACGTGCAAAAAAGTTTTAATTAAATACTGAATCGACTCATGAGTCGGTTTAAACCACCAAGCACCTTTAATGATGAGTCAAGCCGCGTGGTCAACCCATGACTTCCACGTCTTACGCGGTTTCGCGTTTTCACCTCAACCGTCCCCGGCTCTTATAAATTAAGGGTTAGGTCGTGGTTTCCCCCTTCCTCGATCGTGGCTCTTCTGGTGCATCGGGCCCGCCGCATCGTTATTCATAAAGTTCCGCGCCCCCGGCCTAAAAATCGATCATCTGTCAACAGGTAGGGAATTTCTCTCATCTCTCACTTTTGTGTATCATGCGGGGTGGGCGTTATTTTGTTCCTATGGAATTGGTTGAACCGAACCTTAATGAAGATAATAAACGAAGTTCTAAAGAATGAAGGGGAAGGGGTTGTGATCGTTGTTATGCTTTATCTTGTGATCATCCTTTTTAGCTGTGCTGGTTTATGTTTTCTGAAAATTGAGGCCGTTGGTGGTCGTTGTATATGCACTGATGAATCCCCTCGTGATGTTTTAAATGGGTTGCTGAAATTGTGAACTCCTGCTGTGAAATTGGTTAATCACGTATGCCCGGCTGAATAAGTTGAAAGCACCAGGATCAACCCTTCTGTGATAACTCCCTGTTAGAACACACGGAATTTGATGTCATGGAGTGTGTTAAGTCGTTTAAATCTGAAAATCCCTGACTTGTGTTGGTAGTGGTAGTTGGTTGTTTTCCTTTCGGGCCGATTGCTGGAAATGTGGGAGGGGAAGGGATCCCCTGTTCTTTTATACTCTCGGTGGTTGTGTGAATTTGGTGGATGGGATCTCCTGTTGGTGTGGATTCGGTGGTTGTGAGTTTTAAATCCGAGTGGTTACTCGTTCATATCACAAATTGGGGAGAGATCCTCTGTTGACAGAACCAGGTGTGAGTGTTTTGGTTGATCAATGATTTTGACGCTTTCCTTGGATACGCTTAAGGTAGTTGCCCAGTAGGGCTTAAAATTAATTGAACATTTTAACTAAACGTGAAACAAGAATGGGACAAATGGTTTTCTTTGTGGGAAAGGGTCGTGAACTGTGACTCAGACGCAGTGGTGTTGTGTTTTGTAGGTTGGCTAGGAAAACCTAAGCTTTGGGTGAGTGTTTGTTACCTATATCTATACTTGTAGCTTTGTGTTTATTATTCGCGCCCCACCCAAGTTGAGCACTCAGTGCCGAACACCCCCATTTATGGGGGAAGGGTGTTTTTCCCAACACTATCCTTAGTGGCTGTTTATTAGCTCCTTTTCTGCTCCCTTTCCCAGATAGCCCAAGTACCTTCGGGTAGGCTGTGATGGCCTGAAGTCCATTATTATCCCAAGAACCATCGGGCGGGGCGTTGTGGTGGTTGGCCAGGTGTGTGCGGCAGGTGGTTTCCCAAGTGTCTTTGGGATGAGGCCCAGGTGTATTCGGGCTTGGCAGTGGATCCTTTAGCCTAGGTGTCTTCGGGCGTGGCGGTGGTTGTTCTGGCCTAGGTGTTTGCAGGCATGGTTACATGTGACAGTTGAGGCCCAGGTGTGTGCGGGCGGGATTTCGGCAATGGGACTGCGTGTGGTTGTGGCCCAGGTGTGTGCGGGTGGGTGTGGCAGTGGGACTGCAGTGAGAATGGCGGGATTGGTCCGATGCATAGGATGTCTCAATAATCAGTGGGAAAGTGGCGCGGGGTACCCAAACATCGATGTGCTCTTATTATATATATTACTTGACTTGCGTTATTTGGGGAGTGAGCCTTGGTGAGGCCTGGGATGGATAGTTTGCCTTGTTAGGTGTTTGGTTTACTCTTTTTCTCACGGGACTTTAGTACGTTCCCCCACTTGTGCACGAGAGTCTTGGTTTTCCCTACTGAGTGTACTTGTATACTCACCCTACTTATATAAAACTGCTTTCAGGTTTCCAGGAGGACTTCGGGGATCACGCAGGACCTTACTAGCTCGGACTTTTGGAGCAGTTGCAGTTGTTTTTTTTTTCTTTTTTGTACATACCTTGTAGTCACCTTTTTGCACTTTGTGGCTTTCACTTTTGAAACATGCATGTGGGAATGGTTTACTTTTGGCTTTACTTTTCTTTCTACCTTGGTGTTGTTGGGTTTTCTTCTCCTTATCTTTCGATCCTATAAAATAAAAAGGGTAATGCCTTCCATTTGCGAGAATTTTCTATACCCTTGGTGCTAGTCGCCACTCCAGGACCTATTGAAGGCGGGTTTCGGGGGTCATTATCTCTCCTTCAACTTAAAGAAGGAAGGGCCTGGAAATCTGCTGGCCCTTCCCTCCTTTTGGTGAAGGCGGGTCATTACAGAATGGTATCAGAGGTGATGGTTGAGAGATAGGACGGAGTCTGGAGTTAGGCACAGTGATGATTGCATGGGATGGTAAGGCAATGGTGTTGGGTGACCTTGGAGCGTGAATTAGGCCAGGGAAGACCGGCTAGGACACGGAATTTTAGGGCCCCCCGTGATCCGATGCAAGGACTCTGGACCTACCGAACGACCAAGTGAGGCCACACTGATTGCAGGGTAGAGACCCTAGGAAAGGTACATGCATCATAATGACTTGTGTTCTTGTGTTTCTGGGATGTCTTGGGAATTAAGAATAAATTAAATCTTAAGAAGTTTTAAGAATGATATTCTGCACTACTTGGGCTTAGGAATTCCTTGTTTACCTTGCCGCTATGGCACCTGGAAGGTGACCATGTGTGGTACAGGCGATCGAGGCCCCTGAGACTACTTTGGCCAATCGGCAGAGAGCTGATCGAGAGGAAGAGGACGGCCAGTGGCCGAAGACTCTTCAAGCCTTCTAGCGACAGGCCCTTGAGAAGTATGAGGGAAGGACCTCCGATATGAAGATGGAAGGCTGGCTAGAGGAGCTAGTTATAGCCTTCGGCCTGATTCGGGCCCCGACCGAGTACTGGGTTCCTCTGGCTGTTAGCCAGATGCGAGGAGTGGCATGTCAGTGGTGGATGCTTCACTTGGGTAATAGGAAAGAGTCTGAGGTTGCTTGGGCGGATTTCGAGAAGGAGTTCTGGGCGGAGTTCTTCTCCTCGACAATGAAGGCGAAGAAGAGGAAGGAGCTACTCTCCCTCCAGCAGGGGAGCATGTCCGTGAGGGAACTTGGAATCAAGTTCAAGGACCAACTACGTTTTTCTCCGGACCTCTTTCCCAATGAGGAGTCTCGGGCAAGACGTTTGGAGGAGGTGCTCCGACCCTCCATCCAGTATGCTGTTACCCCCTTTACCCTTCCGACATACTTAGAGGTCCAGAAGAAGGCCGAAGTGGTGGAAAGGATGCATGCTCTGGGCAGAGTGTCACGAGAAGGGATCCAGCTGGGACCATCAAAGGGGAAGGCCGTCAGCACCAGACCTCCAGCATCGGGACCCTCCAGGTTCCGACCCACAGGGAGCAGACAACAGCAGTTTCAGTTTCGATCCCCTGGCCCATGTTCTTTCCCTTCAGGCTCGGGACCAAGATGCTTCATCTGCGGGATCCCTGGACATCTCTGGATTCAGTGCCCCGATCAGGTGCAGTACATCAGTGGCAGTCTTCCCCAGCATCTTCCGCAGCAGCAGTTTCCAGCCAGACCCTTCTGGCAGCAGCAGCAGGGACAGCGAGCTCCCGCTCCTCCGCAGGCAGACATAGGAGGAGGAGGCCGACCTCAGGGTGCTCCCCAGGGACCTCGACCAGGGCGTGGTCGGGGAGGTGGCCGACAGCCGAGTGGCAGGGGAGCTTGGCGTGGACAGTTACACGCCGTAGAGGCAACAGCTCCAACAGGGCCAGAGGTTGTTCGAGGTTCGATCAACGTGTTTAGCACTCTTGCTTATGCTTTGTTCGATACCAGAGCTTCGCACTCCTTTGTTGCACCCAGTCTAGCCCGTGCCTTGGGTCTAGATGCCGAGAGACTTTCAGTGCCCCTGGTGTTGAGCACACCAGTTGGAGGTCAGACCAACTTGTTGTTCGTTTTTCGGGGATGCAGACTGATGTTAGGGCCACATCAGTCGGTTAGGGATCTCCTTCTGCTACAGATTCAGCCGTACGATGTCATCCTAGGCATCGACTGGCTATTTTCTGTGTGTGCCGTCATCGACTGTTTCCAATGAAGGGTGGTGTTCTCAGGTTTGGACGGCCAGCGTGTTACCTTCACCGGCGAGCGGAGCTGTCCGAAGGGAAACAGGAGGGAGGAAACTCTCCTCTCCTTGTTGACCGAGCTGACGGTAGAATCAGTAGATGCGGAAATGGTGGAAGTTCCAGAGATCGTCCGTGAGTTTATGGACATCTTTCCTGAGGAGGTGACGACTCTACCCCCTCGACGTGATATCGAGTTCGGAATAGACCTGCAGCCCGACTCTCGTCCAATCTCGATGGCTCCTTACCGAATGGCACCTTCGGAGCTACGGGAGTTGCAGATACTGATTGACGATCTGATGAAGAGGGGTTATGTTCGTCCAAGTGTGTCACCGTGGGGTTCTCCGGTCTTGTTTGCACAGAAGGCAGATGGAGGTCTTAGGCTGTGCATATACTACAGGAGGTTGAATCATGTGACGATCAAGAATCGCTACCCTCTCCCAAGGATAGATGATCTTTTTGACCAGATGAAAGGGGCAGGGTGGTTCTCGAAGATCGACCTGTGGTCTGGGTACCACCAGCTGACGGTGAAAGAGAGCGACATCCCGAAGACAGCGTTCAGGTGCAGGTATGGGCACTTCGAGTTCGTGGTCATGCCCTTTGGTGTTACGAACGCCCCAGCCGTGTTCATGGGTCTTATGAACTCCATCTTTTGGGAGTACCTGGATCGGTTTGTGGTGGTATTCATCGACGATATCCTGATCTATTCAAGGTCAGAAAAGGACCATGCAGAGCACCTGAGGACAGTTTTGGAAGTCCTCCGACAGCACCATCTCTATGGGAAGTTGTCAAAGTGCAAGTTCTGGGCACGAGAAGTGCATTTCCTCGGGAACGTAGTGTCTGAGCAGGGGGTAGCAGTCGACCCATCAAAGTTTGAGGCAGTTGTTTCTTGGGCAGCACCCAAGAATGTGGCGGAAGTCCGGAGTTTCCTCGGACTGGCAGGTTACTACCGGAGATTCGTACCCAACTTCTCCTGAGTAGCAGCCCCTTTGACGACTTTGACCAAGAAGGACCAGGTTTTCGTGTGGAGCAAGCAATGTGAGTCTTCCTTCAGCTACCTAAAAGAAAAGCCGGTTAGTGCCCCAGTGTTGAGATTACCAAAAGAAGGGATGGCCTATGAGGTATTTTGTGATGCTTCAGGACAGGGCCTCGGATGCGTGTTGATGCAGCAACAAGGGGTGATCTCTTACGGGTCCAGGAAGCTACGCCCCCATGAGAGTAACTACGCCACCCATGACCTGGAGCTTGCAGCGGTCATTTTTGTACTAAAGTTATGGTGGCACTACCTCATCGTGGAATGCTTTGTGGTCTTCACAGATCACAAAAGCTTAAAGTATATCTTCTCCCAGCGGGACTTGAACTTGCGACAACGGAGATGGGTGGAGTTCCTCCAGGACTACGACTTTGAAATCTCTTATACTGAGGGCAAGGGCAATGTGGTGGCCGATGCCTTGAGCAGGAGGACGCAGAATGATGCGGTCCGAGAGTCGGAAAATGCCTGGAAGGCAATGGAGGAGTTGGCTGCCATACACCTGGATGCGAAGATGGATAGTGGCAGAGGCTGCCTATATCAGATGATAGTGTAGTCATCTCTGTTTCGACAAGTGGAGGAGTCTCAGTGGGGAGACCCCGAGTGCGAAGTGATGCGTGATCGGGTTGACCAGGGCGATGCTCCAAGAGAATGGACAGAGGACGGTCAGCACCGGATGCTTTTCTAGAAAAGGTTGTTTGTTCCAAGAGTGATGCGTGGCAAGGTTCTCAGTGAGTTCCACAACTGACCCCTAGAGGTGCACCCAGGAGTTACCAAGATGTATCAGGGGCTGAAAAGGTAGTTCTGGTGGCCCGGAGTTAAGCGAGCGGTGGCAGAATTTGTGGCTAAATGCTTAGTATGTCAGCAAGTGCAGGCTGAACACCGGGTTCCAGGCGGCCTACTGCAGCCTTTAGCTATTCCCGAGTGGAAGTGGGACGACATCTCAATGGATTTCGTCACGGGACTACCCAAGGTCCAAGGAGGGTGCGACGCCATCTGGGTGGTGGTGGACAGGTTGACGAAATTGGCTCACTTTCTGGAAATCAGGGAGTCAAGTACTGTGGATGCTTTGGCACGAAAGTACGTGAATGAGGTGGTGCGGTTGCATGGAGTTCCGAGGTCTATAGTCTCGGATAGGGATGCACGGTTTACCTCGCGAATCTGGAGAGGATTACAGCATGCGTTTGGCACCCAGTTACGCCTTAGCACTGCTTTCCATCCCCAGACAGATGGAAAAACGGAGCGAACCATCCAGACCTTGGAGGATATGCTACGGGCATGTGTTCTGGACTCAGGAGAGTCATGGGTGCAATACTTTCCTCTAGTAGAGTTTTCCTACAATAATAGCTACCACTCTACCTTCGGTATGGCCCCGTTTGAGGCTCTGTACGGGAGGCCATGCCGTTCACCTGTGTGTTGGACCGAAGTAGGAGAGGCATACATCCTTGGACCGGAGGTGGTGCAGAACACGACAGAGAAGATTCAGCTCATAAGGGAAAGGATGAAGGCGGCCCAGGACCGACAGAAGTTGTATGCTGATACCAGGAGAAGGCCCTTGGAGTTTGAGGTTGGGGACCATGTGTTCTTGGAGGTCTCCCCGCGGCGTGGGCAACGGAGGTTCGGCAAGGGGGGTAAGCTTTCCTCCAGATTCGTCGGACCCTTCGAAGTGTTGCGGTGGGTCGGTGAAGTGGCTTATCAGCTAGCGTTACCTCCGCCGCTGCTAAGGATACATGATGTCTTTCATGTATCCCAGCTCCGTCGTTATCTGCACAATGATTCACACGTCCTTGATTGGGGTGAACTGGACATTGAGGAAGACGTAACCTTTGTGGAAAAACCAGTGATGATCGAGGATCGAAAGGAGAAGGTGCTTCGTGGGCGATCCATTCCCTTGGTTCGTGTGTTGTGGAGACATGGCGGGCTAGAAGAGAGTACGTGGGAGAGGGAAGCATAGATGCGTGCCTAATACCCCGGGTTGTTTTGAGCTTTGTTCCTTTTTGAACCTGTTGTGGTAGAACGTTTGACTTTTGGGTATGAAATGTACTGGTTTATTTCCTCTGTTGTGTGTGAAAAGCCCCGGCTAAAGGGAAGAGGGAACCCGACCCCTAATCAAGACGCATTAAGGTGGATGTGATTAAACCCGTACGGGCGAGTCAGTGCCACCCAAATCGGATAATATCTTGACATGGGGGAGGGAAACTCCCCAAACCCACATGACCAGGCGGTTTGGCGTGGTATGTTGCTTGGTTCTTGACAGGGGAGTGTTTTTAGTTAGCAGGGGTTCACTCCTAAGAGGTATCTTTCGAAGATGGTTGTTCGGACCCTCTCTTTCCTTCTGGTTTGTTGTGATTCTCGAGGACGAGAATCGTTTAAGAGGTATCTGATGTGATGACCCAGACCCCCCTTGGTCCATTCCTTTGCCAAAATCCGGATCCTTAAGGGGTGCCGATCGGTGAGGCCGGTCGGTGAGACCGATCGGTGTGACCGATCGGTGGAACCGACCGACGTCACCCGGCCTTGTCAAGTTGTTCCAGTAACGCTCCTTTTTCGCAAATAGGGTTTTAAACCCTATTCTGCTTCGTTTAAAAAAAATAAATGTCTTAAATCCCTGAAACGCGCACAAAAGTTTTAATTAAATACTGAATCAACTCATGAGTCGGTTTAAACCACCCAGCACCTTTAATGATGAGTTAAGCCGCGTGGTCAACCCACGACTTCCACGTCTTACGCGGTTTCGCGTTTTCACCTCAACCGTCCCCGACTCTTATAAATTAATGGTTAGGCCGTGGTTTCCCCCTTCCTCGATCGTGGCTCTTCTGGTGCATCGGGCCCGCCGCATCGTTATCCGTAAAGTTCCGCGTCCCCGGCCTAAACATCGATCATCTATCAACAGGTCGGGAATTTCTCTCGTCTCTCACTTTTGTGTATCATGTGGGGTGGGCGTTATTTTCTTCCTATGGAATTGGTTGAACCGAACCTTAATGAAGATAATAAACGATGTTCTAATGAAAGAAGGGGAAGGGGTTGTGATCGTTGTTATGCTTTATCTTGTGATCGTCCTTTTTAGTTGTGCTGGTTTATGTTTTCTGAAAATTGAGGCCGTTGGTGGTCGTTGTATGTGCACTGATGAATCCCCTCGTGATGTTTTAAATGGGTTTCTGAAATTGTGAACTCCTGCTGTGAAATTGGTTAATCACGTATGCCCAGCTGAATAAGTTGAAAGCACCCGGATAAACCCTTCTTTGATAACTCCCTGTTAGAACTCACGGAATTTGAAATCATGGAGTGTGTTAAGTCTTTTAAATCTGAAAATCCCTGACTTGTGTTGGTAGTGGTAGTTGGTTGTTTTCCTTTCGGGCCGATTGCTGGAAATGTGGGAGGGGATGGGATCCCCTGTTCTTTTATACTCTCGGTGGTTGTGTGAATTTGGGGGATGGGATCTCCTGTTGGTGTGGATTCTGTGGTTGTGAGTTTTAAATCCGAGTGGTTACTCGTTCATATCACAAATTGGGGAGAGATCCTCTGTTGATAGAACCTGGTGTGGGTGTTTTGGTTGATCGATGCTTTTGACACTTTCCTTGGTTACGCTTATGGTAGTTGCCCAGTAGTTCTTAAAATTAATTGAACATTTTAACTGAACGTGAAACAAGAATGGGACAAATGGTTTTTTTGTGTGTGCAAGGGTCGTGAACTGTGACTCGGACGCAGTGGTGTTGTGTTCTGTAGGTTGTCTAGGATAACCTAAGCTTTGGGTGAGTGTTTGTAACCTATATCTATACTTGTAGCTTTGTGTTTCTTATTCGCGCCCCACCCAAGTTTATCACTTAGTGCCGAACACCCCCATTTATGGCGGAAGGGTGTTTTTCCCAACACTATCCTTAGTGGCTGGTTATTATCTCCTTTTCTGCTCCCTTTCCCGGATAGCCCAAGTACCTTCGGGTAGGCTGTGATGGCCTGAAGTCCATTATTAGCCCAAGAACCATCGGGCGGGGCGTTGTGGTGGTTGGCCAGGTGTGTGCGGCAGGTGGTTTCCCAAGTGTCTTCGGGATGAGGCCCAGGTGTCTTCGGGCGTGGCAGCGGATCCTTTAGCCCAGGTGTCTTCGGGCGTGGCGGTGGTTGTTCTGGCTTAGGTGTTTGCAGGCATGGTTACATGTGACAGTTGAGGCCCAGGTGTGTGCTGTAACACCCCAAGCTTCTACGGTACGCTTCTCTTTGAATAATGTGATAGCGTGTGTTGTACGCAACACCGAGTTCTAACACACCATAACTAATCAAACTAGCCGTTATGAATAGTAACACCTACTTTTTGAAATTATATATATTTTATATTTAAAAATGGACTTCATTTTTGGATTCGGAATATCGAATTTAGCCTAAGGTGAAATTTTGGTACATTTCGGATAACTTTCATATTTTGATGAATAGTGAAAATTACTAAATTTTAATTAAAAACAACTTTTTTAATCAAAATAATTAATAGTGATAAATTATGAATTTGAGTGGTTTTAAAGTATATTTAGAATATATTTTTACCATTTAATATAATGTTGGTCATTGGACATAATTTTACAATTAAACCGAACATAAACAAGTGTCAATCTTTTGATAGTTATTATCTCTTAAAAACACGCTTTTTATTTTGACAACGGGAATTAATTTTAAATTAATTTCTGCCACTTCTGTGTTTTGAATTTAGGAAAATGGATTCCATATTTGGAATCAGGATTTTTAAATTGTGTAAATAGGTAACTTTTATTTTTAGACATTTTGAATAATTACTGCGGTAAATATTTTATTTACCATGGTTAAGGGTAAATCCGGTAAATAAGGGTTAAAAAAATAATATTATAATAATACTAAATTACCCTAAAACGTGTCTTAACCCTATTGGTTGATACATGGTCGACCATGGGAATCTTTGGGTCTATTTTGGGACCCCATGGATCCACTTGTTAGTGATAATGACACTTTATTTTAATTTAGTTAAAATGAATACAAAAATGACACAAGCATATATCTTTTAGAACAACAATTTTTACATACGGTTATATATGTTGGATTTTAGATTATAAATATTAATTATAAAGCTAAAAAGATTTCCTACATAAGGATATTTTATTTATAATTTTTAGACATTAAATAATTTATTTTATATATGACACAATGATGATGCAGTAATTACTATAATAGTGAAAAATTAAAATAATTGATATTATAAATACCCAAATAAATATAATATGAAACTTTTAATGCATTAAACTAATTTTCTAGGATAATATGATATATTAGGATTGATTTAATTGACTTTTTCGAAGTAATCAATCTGTTATGAGTTTCACAAAAATCAACTATTGAATAGTGTCATAATTGACATAAAAGAGTTCTTAAACAAATATTATATAATTAATTGATATTAAATTCCTAAAAATCTACGGTTAGGCCAAGAGACTTATATCATGATAGGTTCATCATTAATGTACCACTTGGGGGTCGCTTGGATGTATATAGTAAGTTTATTAACCATATTATATAAAAATACAAAGAGACATTGTAAAAGTGAAACTAATTAACTTAGAGTTAATACTTAAAGATAAGGTTAATATAAGTACCCAAACCTGTCTAAATTCTATTGGTTGAGTGTTTTTCGACCTATCCCCACCTTAAACTTTGAATAATCAACTTTTGAGCCATTATAAACCGAATATGAATTTATTATAAATTAATATTTCTAGCTTTTCCAAAGGTGCCCCTCACCCCTCTTATAAAAGGGAACTCCTCCTTCTCATTTATTCACACCTTCAAAGCCTTTTGGTTCGGCCAAACTCTGCCCAAATACTCTCCCAACATCCCTCACTACAACCTAGATGCCTTAGTTTGATCAGAAAGCCAACCTAAGGAGCCCTTTCGATGAAATCAAAAGGAAGAACCCGAAGAAGAGGTAATGATTTCACCACCCTTCTCCAAGTTCATTTCTTCTTCCACTTCTTCTTCCTTTGTTCTTACCATTCTAAAATAATAACTCCAGTATCTCACATATACTGTGATGTTATTATAAATATAGTACAATCATATTCAGTATTCTATCCACCCTTTGAATAACATGTCACCATACGTGCGTACGTACGGCTTACCGTCTCCACGTCGTGGTGTAATTGTTATTCAATATAATATTATTTGGATGGGTATAATAATGATGTGTAACTCATGTAAATAATAAATATAAAATGTTAATGATTCTGTATATATGATATACCATCCATTTATATATTATTTTAATATCAAAAGAATGATATTGTCGCTCGTGCGTACGTACGGACTACCGTCTCCACGAACGCGATGAGATTCATTCTCCATCGTATCCATTCATGTATAATTATCATTTGATGATTTAAAAATGATGTTTAAGGACTGGATATCATTCTGGATATGAATAAGATACAACAACCATGGCTTATGTAACAAAACATATAAAAGAAAATGAGTAAGTTAACTCCTGAAACAACGATAATTCTAAGATATTATTAACAAATCAATGTTAAAAGATCATATATGATATCATATTAATATATATGATTCTTGTATAATTTAATAACAACTATTTCACCATTATACAGGATGTTAACCTACCCCAACCAAGGAAAAGTACAAGGTAAGGGTTTACTTTACAACCTCTTCATTATCCATGGTTGTTTATACGTAATAATCTACTGGGATCTCTTTATCATCCACATCCATGTTTCTTAAAAATGCATTTCAAAACATTTTTACTATTTACTAGAATATGAGTTAAATTCATTCATACCCTTTTTGACTTTTATAAGTGGTTTATAAAAAAATCTTTCGGTCGTTTTCAAAACAAGGTCCTTTTTAACCTTTTCGACAGAATTAAGGTAAGAATGTTTTTTTAACTTATACGGCGGGTGCGGCTATTTTCCGCCGTTATAAAATCTTCAAAGCTTCCCTTACAAGCTTATAAGAATATTTTCAAAGAAAATGTTTTATTTTATATGGATCTTAAATTATTTCAAAATAAAAGGAGATATTTCTTTAAAAAGAATTTTGATTTCATCTATGTCAACATCCTTTGATGGATTTTAAGATTATTTGAAGTTGATTTATTATGATACAAAACTTCTATATTGTATTGAAGGTTTTGTGATATGTTTGACTGTGGATGTGCTATTTTTATACCATTCATAGTTTATGGTGAAAGTATTGACATTTCGTATGCTAGTTTTAATACGAATGTTTATGTTATGTTTAAACCTTTTCATATGGGAATGCATTGGACTTAATATGTGACGGGTGGAGCCCGCTATAGCTCCTCGATGCATCAGTAGGTCTCATGAGACAAACTAGTGTCTTGGCACAAGGCCTTGACAAAATTTTATTTGTAGTCTTGGAACGAGGCCTTGGCTATGTGGTTATGATAGTTTGGCATTATGCATTCCAACATTATGAAAGTGGTTATTGATTTTTGCATGCGATTATTCGATTAGTAGAATATACATGTGAATAATTAAATGGCATTATTTCATTTTATTTATGCCATACAATGTTGAATGTTCATGTTTAAAAGGCTTTTGTTTTAGTTATACATTGCCTTAAATGTTTATTCTTATGGATGAAAGTTTCCGCTATATTGTTATCCTTACTGGGCATTTGAGCTCACCCCTTTTCTATGTTTTATTTTTCCCAGGAAGTGAAGATGTAAGTTATGAATGACCTGCAGGGATATTATGAGGGGATTATAGTGTGGACTGTGGAAACATTATGTTGTTGTAGTAGTTTTTCATTTTATGATGTAATGTAAAACTTATGAATATATCTAGTGTTTCCAAGGCTACTAAACCAATCGGTCTTTCGAGATTTGATCTTTCTTGTGATCATGCCAATGTTATGTAATAAAGCACCGACTCTAGGCAACTAGGGTCGGGGCGTTACAGTTGGTATCAGAGGAAGTTTAGTACAAACCTTGGAAGCTAGATTTAGATAAACTCTGATTAGAGCACGTAGACCTAAGATGAACTTTGAAGATTAGTATAGAAGAACTTCCTAGAATTTTGGTATTGTAGAGATTTTGTGAGTTTTCCGAGAAATACATCCCTGTCTGGATACGAACAGGTAGAGGCGGCTCTGGCACAGATGTACCTAGGGGTAAAACCTGAAAACACCGGTTTGAGCTAGACTTGAACGGGAACTGGTGCACGACAACGGGCCTTGCTGCACTCTTGGTTACGACACTCCCAGGGGATATGCTTAGGATAACTCTCATTTTCTTTACAAATCATTTTGAAGGGATTATGAGTATATACATCCTCAAAGAAAAAATTCTTATGATTATGGATTATATCCATAAATAGTTCAATTTATGTTAAGTGTTTTATAAGTATGGGATTATGTATTTTGATTCATAAACTGATCTAGTTTATGCCATTGTTTAGAAATGGCGCCTAGTGGAAGAAATGGAAACCGTATCAATGCACACACTCCATGTAGGGATTGCCCTCCTGCTCAAGATAATTATAGTGGGGCTGGTGATGCAACTGGTGCTGATCAGCTAATCACCATACTGGGACAACTTACTCAGGTTATGAATAATAACCTTACCCGTATGGAGCACCCTGATCCGCAGCGTGGAGGATCAATGTTAGATCGATTCATGAGGCAAAAACCACCAATGTTCAATGGGAATACAAATCCCTTAGTAGCTGAGCAATGGACATTTTCCCTAGAGAAAATATTTCAGGCTTTGGGGAGCAGTGAAAGGGAAAAAGTTATCATGGCAGTTTACCGCCTCACTGGAGATGCTGATCAATGGTGGTCATTGATTCAGAACATGAAGGAAGATGATGAAGTATAGAATATGGAATGGAGGGAGTTCAAAGATCTGTTTTTAGAAAAATACTTTCCTCGCGACCATCGAGCAGATATGGAAAGACAATTTCTGAGTCTGAGACAAAAGGAGGATGAGAATGTCACAAAGTATGAGGCTAACTTTACAAGGTTGGAGAGGTATGCTGGAGATTATATTCGCAACCCAAGAAGTAAGATTGATCGTTTCTTTGATGGGTTAAAACCATTTCTCCGTCGAGCATTAGTCTCACAATCCTTTTCATCGTACGAAGACATTGTCTCTTGTGCTATCAAGACCGAAAAGGAATTCTCTAAGTCTTATGACTTTAAAGCAAAGTAAGAGAAGAAGAGACATGTTGATCAATCTGGGAATGGAAATAAGGGGATGAAGGGAAAGGTTAAATATCCATCTTGTGGTAAATGCGGGAAGAAACATCCTGGTAATTGCTTGAAGGGAATGGGAGTCTGTTACAAGTGTGGTGAAAAAGGCCACCAAGCTCATGATTGCAAGGGGAAGAAGGAAGCTACCAACGTTCAGTGCTATAATTGCAGGGAGATGGGGCATTATGCAAATTCATGTCCTAAGCGTCAGGAGAACTTACCTCAGAAAAGGCCAAGGGATCAAGGCCAGGCTTATGCTATCACTACTGCTGAGGTAGAAGCTCCGAAAGACGTGGTGGCAGGTAATTTAATGGTTTCCTCAAGTTTAGCAAATGCATTATTTGATTCTGGATCATCGCATTGTTTCATATCTTCCCAGTTTGCTAAGAAAGATAGATATTTCCAATTTGATTTAATAAGGGAGTTGTTAGTTAAAACTCCTAAGGGAAGTATCGTTGCAATAAAGTTTTTTGAATCAGTCCCCATTAGAGCACATAAATTTTCTTTATCTGCTGATCTCATCGTCATACCTATGATTGAGTTTGATATAATCCTTGGTATGGACTGGCTTTCGGACTATGATGCGAAGATTTATTGTAAGAAGAAAGAGGTTACGATTCTTGATGATAATGATAAGGAACACCTTATTTTTAGAGCAGAATCGTCACCACCTAATTCTTATTTAGATCAACCCTCAATAGCTCAACTAAATTCAATTATTGGGGAGGAAGAGAATGAAATAACTGCGGGTGAGGAAAGGAATGTTCAAATAGAGGATGTACCTATTGTGAAAGAATTTGTAGATGTATTTCCAGAAGATTTACCTGGACAACCTCCAGAACGAGAAGTTGAGTTTTCTATTGATTTGATTCCAGGATCAAGGCCTATATCGAAGACCCCTTATAGAATGGCCACTGTAGAGTTAGTCGAACTAAAGAAACAACTAGAGGAATTGAGTAATAAGGGATTTATTCGCCCTAGTGTTTCTCCATGGGGAGCCCCTGTTCTTTTTGTTAAAAAGAAAGATGGATCTATGAGGTTATGTATCGACTACAGGGAGATCAATGCTATAACGATAAAGAACAAGTATCCCCTACCTCGTATTGATGATTTATTTGACCAACTGCATGGAGCTCAATACTTTTCAAAGATTGACCTTCGATCTGGATACCATCAGTTGTGTGTGAAGAAGGAAGACATTCCGAAAACAGCATTTCGAACCAGGTACGGGCATTACGAGTTTACTGTAATGCCGTTTGGATTGACTAATGCACCCTCTGTACTCATGGATATGATGAATAGAGTTTTCAAGGAGTATCTCGATGAATTTGTGGTGGTATTTATTGATGATATATTGGTATACTCCAAAATCTATGAAGATCATGAAAATCACTTGCGCATTATCTTGAAGACTCTGAGGAGGCATGAATTATATGGGAAGTTTAGCAAGTGTGAATTCTGGCTTCAGGAGATTTCTTTTCTTGGCCATATTGTCTCTAAAGATGGAATCTCTGTTGATCCTTCTAAGACCAAGGCAATCCAAGAATGGCCAGCACCTACGAGTATAACTGAGGTACGTTGTTTTATTGGTTTGGCAGGTTATTATCGACGTTTCGTCCAGAATTTTGCCCGATTGGCTAACCCATTAACGAAGCTCACACGTAAAGGGGTTAAATTTGTTTGGACAAAAGAGTGTGAAGAATGTTTCGAAGAACTGAAGAGAAGATTAGTCAATGCTCCTATATTGACTCTACCTTCGGGGAATGATGGGTTCGTTATTTATAGTGATGCATCGAAGAAAGGACTTGGCTGTGTCCTTATGCAGAATGATAGAGTTATTGCCTATGCATCACGACAGTTGAAAATTCATGAACAAAACTATCCTACTCATGATCTCGAGTTAGCAGCAGTGATATTTTCTTTGAAGATATGGAGGCACTACCTCTATGGTGAAAAATGTGAGATTTATTCTGATCACAAGAGTTTGAAGTATATTTTCTCACAAAAAGAACTCAACATGAGGCAAATAAGATGGCTTGAATTACTCAAGGATTATGATTGTACGATACACTACCACCCAGGGAAGGAAAACAAGGTGGCAGATGCTTTGAGTAGAAAAGACCATGGAGTTTTGAACAATATGAGAATTGAAAGGGATCCAATTTTTATGGATCTAGTGAAGATGGACATGGGAATAACCAGGGAAGGTGAAACATCAATGCTTTTTCAAATGGTTGCCAAACCATCTTTACTAGAAAGGATTAAGAGTTCTCAGACCGATGATGAAGAATTCCAAAAGAAGATTAAAGCTGTGAATGATGGGAGATTGAGAGACTTTGTGTATGAAGATGGAATTTTGAAATTCGGGAAGAGACTTTGTGTTCCCAATATACCTGATCTAAAAAGGGAATTGCTGGATGATGCTCATAGTTCCAATTTCTCTATACACCCTGGGAGCACCAAAATGTATAGATATTTGAAGGAACATTTTTGGTGGGACAACATGAAGAGAGAGATTGCTGATTTTGTGTCAAGATGTATGGTTTGTCAACAAGTGAAAGCTGGAAGGCAACAGCCTGGAGGAGTCATGCAACCTCTTCCCATACCGGAGTGGAAATGGGACAATGTTACGATGGACTATGTCATGGGGCTACCAAAGACTCCTAGAAGGAACGATGCAATATGGGTTATTGTTGATCGTCTTACCAAGACAGCACATTTTCTTTCTATAAGAGAAGATCTACCCCTGGAACGTCTAGAAAGACTATATATTAATGAAGTTGTGAGACTTCATGGAGTACCCCTATCGATTGTTTCTGATCGTGATCCCCGTTTTACTTCAAGATTCTGGAAAAGTCTTCAGAAATCCCTGGATACTGAACTTCATTTGAGCACTGCTTACCACCCTCAGACAGACGGACAATCAGAACGGACTATTCAAACCTTAGAAGACATGTTGAGATCTTGCTCACTTGACTTTCAGGGTATGTGGGATCAATATTTACCTCTGGTAGAATTTTCCTATAACAATAGCTTCCATTCGAGTATTCAGATGGCACTATATGAAGCGTTATACGGAAAGATATGTCGTACACCAACCTGTTGGGATGACGTTGGTGAAAGAAAACTTGTAGGCCTAGAACTGGTGGAGGAAACGGTGGAAAAGGTGAAAGTAATCCAAAATCACATCAAAGAAGCTCAAAGTAGGCAGAAGAGCTATGCCGATAATCGAAGGAAGGATTTGGAATTTCATGTCGGTGATCATGTTTTCCTGAAGGTATCTCCGTGGAAGGGAGTCATACGTTTTGGTAAGAAAGGTAAATTGAGTCCCAGGTACATCGGACCTTTCGAAATTCTAGAACGAATTGGGGTTGTAGCTTACCGATTGGCAATGCCGCCAAGTCTCTCCAAAGTTCACGATGTGTTCCACGTATCTCTATTGAGGAAATACATGCCTGATCCGACGCATGTACTCACCTTTGAGGAATTAGAACTGGAACCCGATCTGTCTTATTGCGAAGAGCCTGTCAAGATTCTTGATACGAGAGAACAAGTTCTGAGAAACCGGACGACGCGTCTGGTAAAAGTTTTGTGGAGAAACCATAACATGGAAGAGGCAACGTGGGAACCCGAGGAACTTATGATGAAGAACCACCCGAGTCTTTTTATGCAGTAATACCCTAGAAATTGCGAGGACGCAATTATTTGAAGGAGGGGAGAATGTAACACCCCAAGCTTCTACGGTACGCTTCTCTTTGAATAATGTGATAGCATGTGTTGTACGCAACACCGAGTTCTAACACACCATAACTAATCAAACTAGCCGTTATGAATAGTAACACCTACTTTTTGAAATTATATATATTTTATATTTGAAAATGGACTTCATTTTTGGATTCGGAATATCGAATTTAGCCTAAGGTGAAATTTTGGTACATTTTGGATAACTTTCATATTTTGTTGATTAGTGAAAATTACTAAATTTTAATTAAAAACAACTTTTTTAATCAAAATAATTAATAGTGATAAATTATTAATTTGAGTGGTTTTAAAGTATATTTAGAATATATTTTTACCATTTAATATAATTTTGGTCATTGGACATAATTTTACAATTAAACCGAACATAAACAAGTGTCAATCTTTTGATAGTTATTATCTCTTAAAAACACGCTTTTTGTTTTGACAGCGGGAATTAATTTTAAATTAATTTCTGCCACTTCTGTATTTTGAATTTAGGAAAATGGATTCCATATTTGGAATCAGGATTTTCAAATTGTGTAAATAGGTAACTTTTATTTTTAGACATTTTGAATAATTACTGCGGTAAATATTTTATTTACCATGGTTAAGGGTAAATCCGGTAAATAAGGGTTAAAAAAATTATATTATAATAATACTAAATTACTCTAAAACGTGTCTTAACCCTATTGGTTGATACATGGTCGACCATGGTAATCTTTGGGTCTATTTTGGGACCCCATGGATCCACTTGTAAGTGATAATGACACTTTATTTTAATTTAGTTAAAATGAATACAAAAATGACACAAGCATATATCTTTTAGAACAACAATTGTTACATAGGGTTATATATGTTGGATTTTAGATTATAAATATTCATTAGTAAGCTAAACAGATTTCCTACATAAGGATATTTTATTTATAATTTTTAGACATTAAATAATTTATTTTATATATGACACAATGATGATGCAGTAATTACTATAATAGTGAAAAATTAAACTAATTGATATTATAAATACCCAAATAAATATAATATGAAACTTTTAATGAATTAAACTAATTTTCTAGGATAATATGATATATTAGGATTGATTTAATAGACTTTGTTTGAAGTAATCAATCTGTTATGAGTTTCACAAAAATCAACTATTGAATAGTGTCAAAATTGACATAAAAGAGTTCTTAAACAAATATTATATTATTAATTGATATTAAATTCCTAAAAATCTAAGGCTCGTCCAAGAGACTTATATCATGATAGTTTCATCATTAATGTACCACTTGGGGGTCGCTTGGATGTATATAGTAAGTTTATTAACCATATTATATAAAAATACAAAGAGACATTGTAAAAGTGAAACTAATTAACTTAGAGTTAATACTTAAAGATAAGGTTAATATAAGTACCCAAACCTGTCTAAATTCTATTGGTTGAGTGGTTTTAGACCTATCCCCACCTTAACCTTTGAATAATAAACTTTGGAGCCATTAGAAACTGAATATGAATTTATTATAAATTAATATTTCTAGCTTTTCCAAAGGTGCCCCTCACCCCTCTTATAAACGGGAACTCCTCCTTCTCATTTCTTCACACCTTCAAAGCCTTTTGGTTCGGCCAAACTATGCCCAAATACTCTCCCAACATCCCTCACTACAACCTAGAGGCCTTAGTTTGATCAGAAAGCCAACTTAAGGTTCCCTTTTGATCAAATCAAAAGGAAAAACCCGAAGAAGAGGTAATGATTTCACCACCCTTCTCCAAGTTCTTTTCTTCTTCCACTTCTTCTTCCTTTGTTCTTACCATTATAAAATAATAACTCCAATATCTCACATATACTGTGATGTTATTATAAATATAGTACAATCATATTCAGTATTCTATCCACCCTTTGAATAACATGTCACCATACGTGCGTACGTACGGCTTACCGTCTCCACGTCGTGGTGTAATTGTTATTCAATATAATATTATTTGGATGGGTATAATAATGATGTGTAACTCATGTAAATAATAAATATAAAATTTTAATGATTCTGTATATATGATATACCATCCATTTATATATTATTTTAATATCAAAAGAATGATATTGTCGCTCGTGCGTACGTACGGACTACCGTCTCCACGAACGCGATGAGATTCATTCTCCATCGTATCCATTCAAGTATAATTATCATTTGATGATTTAAAAATGATGTTTAAGGACTGGATATCATTCTGGATATGAATAAGATACAACAACCATGTCTTATGTAACAAAACATATAAAAGAAAATTAGTAAGTTAACTCCCCAAACGACAATAATTCTAAGATATTATTAACAAATCAATGTTAAAAGATCATATATGATATCATATTAATATATATGATTCTTGTATAATTTAATAACAACTATTT